>CP141127.1:52204755-54732255 GCA_035236585.1 Warburgia ugandensis | reverse complement strand
TAGTAGGACAATATAAGGATTATCAAATCCTTGGCCCAAACTAGGAGAATAATAAACCCCATGAATGACATTTTAAATGTTCATGGATTTAATTAAAATCAATTAGAAAGAGTATTTAGGGTTAAAATGCTCATAGGAACCTTATGAAAGGTTGAGCTAAGGTCACTCTAATAAATGCTGAACATGGTGGTTAAGGGGGTTTTCTAATAGAGCCTCGCTCTTCCCCTACCTTATGTTGATGTTTGTGAGGTCTAAATGCCTCCTTACATGAGGATTAAAGTAGCCACTTTGTGTTCAACCATTCAGCTAGTAAACCTTAGTCAATTAGAAATAAGAGGAGTTGTCTAGACTTAGGATGGAATACGCTTTCTCCAACCAGTAAAACGTTAACTGGTTGAATAATAAGAATAAGAATAAGAGCATAAAAGGTTAGTAAATTATCTAATCTTAATAAAAATTATAAGTAAGATAAAGATGATCAAACAAGATCCATAGGATCTTGAATGATCAAGAACAATAAGAATCCTAATAGTGTATTTTATTATGTATCCATGTATGTATGTTGTAGACAAATTTAGATACAAAATGCAAACCCTTGATCAAATATGATTCAAGGAAAAGAACCAAGATCCTCCTCCTCAGTGATGATCAAACAACTGAACTTAGATCAAAGAAGAACTAGATGATAGAAGATCTGAGCTCTTGATCTTTATCGACAAGTATAAATTGTTGATCAAAGGATCTATGAAAGATCAAGATCAAAGAAAGGAATACACAAAGACTTAGAATAGAAAATACTTAGATCTGAAAGATTAGAAGATCATTCTAACCATTAGATCTATTGATTAATAGGATAAACACTATCTAAGGAAGATAAATCATGATAGGACACAAGATCTAATCCTTTATATCCAAGGATAAGATTAGACAAAGAATATAGATAGGAAAAATATATATAGGATTATTCAGATTGTATAAATATTGATAGTATATATGGATTTATAGATTACATATGTTAGGATCATGGAAGATCTGAAGCGATGGATCATTACTTGACGGTAGGAGCATTTTATGAATGCATCTACATGAGAAATACATGTTGAATTCATGATCTTATGTCTGGAAATGTTGACAAGTATAATGTAAAAACTTGTATTAAATCCATTGAAAACCCTTATGATCCAACCAAAACACATATGAAATGGTTATGTTAGAATTGAGGAATACCCTAAGTGAATAGGGAACTAGAAGGTATTCCAGCCCTAGATAAATAGACAAATTGTCTGATAAGTATAAAAATCTATACATAGGAATCATTCATATAGAATGGTGATTGTTAAACTTATATGAACATGAGTATCATTCATTGTAAATGATGATCCCTAAGTTTGAAGTGAAATCCTATCCTTGGTGTAAGAATGCCAAAATATGAGGATGACTATATAAACAAACAAGGCGCCTTATATGTAAAAGAATACTTTATATACAAGGAAGGAGGCTTGTGGTTTTTATTTTAAACATGCGTACGCCTAGGGATGCTATGCTAGGAGGGTTACAAGGGTTTGGCCACCCACTCTCCGAAATGTGATATATATGATGATACCATGCCCAAAGAGTGTCAGGTGGGGCAATTATGGGAAGGCCACCACTGTTACGGTCTGTCTCCCCATATAGACATGACATAGATGATTTTTCACAATTGGTATCTGTGGAGTGTGAAAGCAGTTATCCGAGTACGTTCGTACGGATCAGACTACAACATAATGGTCCTTTGTGTATTTTGCATTATGATAAATGGCATAATGAGGTGCCAATACTGCCCAAATAAGGGAGTATTTTCCCAGTAGAGTCTGGATGTTTTATCAACTCAGTATGGTTGAGTGTGATGATACTACCCAAATGAGGGAGTATTTTCCAGCAGAGTCTGGATGATTGATCAACTCAGTGTGTCTGAGTGTGACTATTGATGTTTGAGATATTAACTAATTTTCACGTTTTGACTGTATATATATTTATACGACATATACTATATGTATGTGTAAGGATGTACATATATGACAAAGTAAAGAGACTGACCCATGAGTATGAATAATGGGATTATGAAGTATTAGGATTATACTGTCAAATTATTATGATTCTTGAATCCCCTACCATGCATAGCTTTCTGAGATATTGTAAATGTTTGAATGTTTACAATATCTTAGATATAGAGAAGGAGAATTAGGAGCTCAAGACTGAAGAAGACTTGGAAGAATAATCAATCAGGGTATATCCCTTGAAGACATGTATTTTTATTTGAGAGCATTGTATTGTATTGTATAGTGAGCTTTGAAATTTGGATTATGTAATTTGGACAAGTATTGTACTGATGCCCAGGCTGTACTATGAACCACTAGATGGATTCTAGAATTTAATAAATGTATATTCCTTCAATGAAATTTTATCTTGTACAAAATTCTACTTATGATATGTATAAAGTGATGACTTGGGTTTTTCAAAACAAGTTCTAAAGAAAAGAATTTCTACTGCTTTGTTTTACAAATTTTTTTTACTACTAAGGGTGCCCTACCTTTGAAAAAGGTATTACAAAATGTATTACATAAACCCAAGTTGTCACATGAGACCATACCATTGGTCAAGATTCTATAACAACATTCCATGGAGGAAGCCACATTGGACACTTGAGTGGCAATGAAACAAAAGTATCCTTGGTTGGCCACAGAGTTATCATGAATTTTCAAGAACTAAATTTTTATAAGGTGTGTAGAATATATTAATACATTGAGTTTTTAATTCAATAAGTAAATTAGTGTGCATATTTTCATCAGTGAAGGTGGTAATGTTATGTGTATGAGAGACTTTGGTAGATAGTTCAAAGCACATTTTCATGCTTTTGTCTTTCCTTTTGGTAAAGTAGATAGATATGGACTCTTAGATTTGGTTGATAGTAGAGTGATATCAACCCTAGATGGGAGGAGAAATTAAGCTAAGTGCTAACACATTTTAGAGTAAAGATGGTTAGGATGAGTTGTCTTAGAAGTATGAGAACCAATGAGAGAGAGAAAGATGTAGGATACTGAGTGAGATGAGTGGCTAGGATTGAGTGATTATTAGCCAATGGGATTATTGTGTAATTCCTGTTAACCGTAGAATTATGAAAAAATATGTTAAAAGGTGTAACTAGTGAAGTATAGTTGGACTTTAAAAAATACACATGTACATCATGAGAAATAATAATAGTAAGGGCTATAGTTAGTAGGACAATATAAGGGGTGGACTTTTCATTTCCTTAGCCCAAAATAGGAGCACAATAAACATCCATGAATGACATAGTATATGTTTATGAAATTAATTAAAATCAAGTAAAATAAAACTGAAGGTTATGAGTTCATAGGACCTTATTAAAGGTTGAGCTAAGGATATGCCCTTGCATGTTATTCATCGTGTTAAGGGGGTTTCTAATGAGCCTCGCTGTCCCTCCACCTTCTGTTAATGTTTGTGAGGTCCAAACACCTCTTGACATGAGGATTGAATTAACTATATTGGGAATGACACATATTTGGTAAACCTTGCTAACTAGAAATAAGAGGAGTTGTTTAGATTTATAGATGAATAAATTATCCTTAATCCAGTAAAATAGTAAATGGTTGAGAAATAATAATAAGAGTATAAAAGGGTAGCAAATTATCCAACTCTCAAATAATAAAAATTGTAAATAAGATAAGGAAGATCAAACAAGATCCAAGAGAGATCTTGAAGGATCACAAACAAAAAGAAAAGAAATATAATGTAGAGTATAGTATTGTTCTATGATTTTACTTATAGTGTAGATTGCTAACTTAGAAAGTTTGAAACCTTGATCATATATGATATAAGAAAAATTAGGGCATCCTGCATAGGGTAATCCAAATAGATGTAGAAAGAATACTTGTATAAAGGAATAACTTTATACTTATGGTTTGACAGATGAATGAATCAAGACATGATGGACAATATGGAGTGAATACCACTTTGAGGTAGGTGGATGTACAAAAATGTATTAAAGATTCATGTGTGTATATATACACATGATCTTCTATCTAGAATTACAGACCTTCATGATATAAGTATACCTAGTCCCTTAGAACAATAATGATCCAATCAAATGATCCAACCAAGTGATCCAACCCCATGATCCATCCAACTAGTCCAATCAAACAATGAGAAATTAGTGAGATGTATGGACTAAGGAAACCCTAAGAATAGGGCATAGAAAATATTCCAGACTTAGTTAAATAGACATATCGTCTGGTATATACAATGTATTTGACATACAAGCGTGGTGGCTTGTGATTTTGTTTTATACAGGCATAGACCTGGGGATGCTATGTTAGGGAAGTTATGAGGGTTTGGCCACCCGCTTCCTGAAATGTATGATATGATGGATACCATGCTTAAAGAGACGCTAAAGGTCAAGTGGGGCAATCATGGGAAGGCCACCACTGTGGCAGCCATGGTCCTCTACCATGCGGACATGAATTTTTGTTATTTTCACAATTGGTATCAGTGGATTATTATATAGTTATTCGGGCACACTATACGTATTTAGATTGCGACATAGTAGTTGTTGAGTATTTTGCATTATGAAGCACATATGATAGGCATAGTGAAATGCCATCGCATGGTGAGATTCCAAGTATGATGAAATACATGAGTTCCTAAAGAGAAAATCCCCATATGAGATTTGACTAAATATTGATCTCTTAAGTGGGAATATAGCCAAGGGAAGGAACAAATTTTGAGTATTTTCACTATTTTAATGGATTTACCCTATACTATATAAATGATGTATATAGTCTATGATGACATGATCCATGAGTGGATAAACATGATAAAATGATGATTGAGGTATGTATTCTTATATTAGTGAAGTAGTATATTTTTGTATCTCCTACCAAGCATAGCTTGCTGAGATATTCTAAATGTTTGAATGTTTACAATATCTTAGATAGAGGGAAGGAGACTTAAGGATGTAAGGCTTGAAGAATCAGAAGCTGCAAGACTGATTAGGGTATTTTCCTTGAAGATTATGTAAGCAGGCTATGTACTTTGTAATTTGGATTGTATTTGGACAATGGACTGTAATTGCAATACATGGGATGTGTAGAGTGAACTACTAGACGATCCTTGGTATTTAATAAAATTTTATTTTATACAAAATGTCTATGTGTATTATGTACATTGAAGTGAGACTTGGGTTTTGTTACAAATGAATTTAAAAGAAAAGAATTTTTGATGCATTGTTTGTGAAATCTTTTTACCACTAAGGCCACCCTGCCTTTGAAAAATGTATTACAAAATGTGTTACAAAAACTTGGGTCGTCATAGTTGGTATTAGAGCATTTCATGTAGTCACTTGCAGCCCCTTATGTCCAATATGATTATGACAATCCAAGTTGAAGATGAGAAATAGGAAAGTCTTAGTTGAGAATGGGTATAGAAAGAGTTGACTCCGTAGTTAAGGAAGAGTATAGAAAGAGTTGACTCATTAGCTAAGGATGAGTATAGAAGGAGTTAACTCATTAGTTGAGGATGAGTATAGAAAGAGCTGATGTAATTAACTCATGAAGGAATAGTATAGTACAAGTAGATATTACTTAGTGAAAGGACTAGGAATACTACTTAGTAAGAATCCTAATAGAGGGAATAGTAAGTTATAGATATCAATAAGGAAAACAGTACAATAGATAAAGATGTAATGTGTGATATTCAGGTCTAACTTGAAGTCCTGAGTAAACATACATATGTAGAAATAAAGTACACTAATACTAGTATGTATATAACCATTATTAAGTGAAATAATGGAGACTAAGAGAAACAAGTGGTAAATTGGAAAATATGATGGAAATGGTGTAGGAGGAAAAACTTCAACCTTTTAAGGATGAATTTTACTGAGGGATGATAAATAACACAAAATAGTACCGTGATACTGACAAGTACATCAGAGCATGTGAGCTAAGAGGATTACACACTTGATTGGGTTTTTCTCTCATTGAGGTAGGTGACAACAATTAATGTTATGTTTTGATTTTTAAAACGTTGCATTATCATAACATCATGGTTGATTGTGATTGGTTGTCACTTGTTTATTTATTCTGAGATTTTGTGAGATTCAAAGTTTTATGCTATGATCGATATGAGATTTTGATAGTGTATTGAATGGGTTTTAATGATCGATTGTTTTATGGTATTGATACTGCATATCTTGTGTATGATTAGTAATTATCTTTCCTTATTACATCATTGATTTTTGTGGGGTTTCATAAAAATTGGTGGTGGAGGCTTGGTGGCTAGTCCTTTGTGAGGCTAACCCCAGTATGAGG
Source organism: Warburgia ugandensis (assembly GCA_035236585.1). Taxonomy (NCBI): domain Eukaryota; kingdom Viridiplantae; phylum Streptophyta; class Magnoliopsida; order Canellales; family Canellaceae; genus Warburgia; species Warburgia ugandensis. The sequence continues at coordinate 54,725,893 of CP141127.1, read as the reverse complement.
GGTGTGCCTTGGGGATTGTAAGCCATGAGTGCTCCTGGTTTTAAGAGATACACGATTTTCATGTTTTGCGATTTATGACGGGTGCTCTCACCCAATGGATGTCATGCTATGAGCTAGTAGGGCTGACTATCCACCCTCTGAATTTGCGATGTGATAGACACCTGCCCGTAGATCGCTTTCGGTAGGGGTTGGTAACATGGATAATCCACATTACTGGTCTGGGCCTTTTCATGAGAATGGACGTTAAGTCTCTCGTTATGGTGTCGACAGGGAGTGGCGGTGGTTAAGACCCTAGAGGGGTTGCCATTGCAGCATGACTATCTATACTCTTATTCTGTATGCTTGCATGATGAGCAGGGAGATGTTATTGTATGCCTGGGTGTGACGACACTCAGAGGATTGATATGAGTACTCATGATTTATACATGAGTGTATGGGACACTTGTAGGATCCACGTACCTTTGGGCACCCTATTTGTTATTGTATGCTCATTGATATTGGATCATATCATATTTTACATCCATGAGATTTTCATGTTTTACATCCATGAAGTGCATGTTTCATCGCATATGATGTTTTAAGACTATATTGGCATTGCTTATGATACTTATATTTTGATGGATAATTGACCTACACATTATATCAACATTATCATTTGATTTTGTTTTCCCTTGTTATTACATTATATGTCTATGTACCTACACAAGCAATAGCTTGTTGAGGCATTGCTTTGTTTTGCAATGCCTCAGATACCAAGCTTGACAGTAGGAAAGGCAAGGCCGTGGAGGGACAGTGATAGTGGTGGTGACCACTTTGATTTGGCTGATAGATAGCTCGACGTGAGTGATTAGATGAACTATAATTTGAACCTATTTTATGGATTGCATACCTTCATTAGATGGATTTAATTTTAACATTTATATATATATTATGGACATGTCCTTAAGTATGGTGGAATGTTATGATGGATAGACCCTAGACTACATTATTATGTTTTTAGATATTATTGTTTTAAAAAATAAAGGCGCCATTGATTTTAACGTTGGATTTGATATTAGTATTGTCTTAAATTTATTGCTGCGTACTTATATTTATCTTTTAATTGTGGTCGTGATATTTTTGGAAAAAAAGAGATAACAATCAGAGGTTTTTAAGTAAATGTTCTAATACAATAATTAATAAAATCTTTTGATTTTGGGATCTCAACAATAATAATAATTATTATTATGAAGAAAAAAAATGTTATAAAAACTCAGGGTGTTACAACAAGGTGGGCCAATGCTTTGGAAGACCACCATCATGAGTCAAATCACTACCACCTACTAGTAGAGAAGGAGGTGGTAGTGGGGATCCAATGACAATTTAATAATAAAAAGAATTGAAACATGATAATTATATGTAATCATGAAAATTTAAAAAATGCCTATAAGTACCCCATAATTTCAAAAATTTTCCTAAAAATCTCTCACGAGGTGCTCTAGAATCCCCTAAAACCCCAGCACTAGAATCCTCCGCTATCTTCTCCAAAATTTTCATCTTTCCCTCTTTTATTCATTTTTCCTTAGGCAATTCCCCAGAAGCACTAGACGATCCAAGTCAATTGGAACTGTTGTTCCCAATGGAACCTAGATTCTACCTAGAAATCACTAATTCGATTAGCCATGAAATTCCATCCCACCAATCACCATCTCCACCATTGGATTAATTCAGGTTTGAATCATCTACAAAATCCCTAGAAATCATGATGATCTAACGGTTGGATTGTTAGCAAATGCAAAATGAAAGTCAGATTCGGTATTAACAATGTCTCCGACAAGTTCTTCATGAAATTATTGCCAATCCAGCCAGTATAATTCAATCTGACACCGATGAATCACTCCATAATGAGGGGATCTATGTTTTCCCAAGGGTTTTATTCCTTCTCCGGCAACGAAACTGGAGAAATCTCTCAATGTATGCAAAATCTAACGCAGCAAGGTTTTGAAGTGGATTTCATATTTTCTGGTGTGATTCTCTCATTTTCGGTGAAATTACTTCACTGTACCAGATCAAATAGGTGCATTCTCCTTCCCTTGTTATTTTTTGGCACTCCCTTGAGGTTTTTTGGCTATCCCTGAGCTCCCTCGGTCATTGATCTGTCGAGAACGATGGATCCAGTAATTGGGGTTGAGATCTCATCCATGGACGGATCATATGCAACTTATGACCCATTGGATGAATTCCTAGGGTCCAGAAACCCTAGGGTAAGAAATCTTGGGCCTTGGATGTTTCAGATTTCAGAGATCTGGAGAAGGGTTGATCCGGTGGTCCATATTAGACCATCTCAAACAATCACTCAGATAAAGCGTTGAACTGAGCCTGACCCCACTCAGATCATATAACCACATTCTAGAATTGTCTAGTTACATTCTAGATCATGTTTCCAAGTTCTAGATCTTCTAAAACACATTCTAATGGCCAGATCAAATCTAGGCCATTGATTTTTTTTAACTGAAATTTTGTTTCTTCAATTGAGAGCTCAATTTAGCTTAGATTTTAGATTAGAAAGAAGCTTTAGATTCCTTGTATTGTGCAAAATATAATGAAATAATTATATTGAGGTTTTTAATTTGATTTATATGAAATAAATTTTAAAGTTTGTTCCAACAATAGTGGATCATGATCAAATTGAGGTTAAAATGGAAATCTGATCTGATAGATGGATCTAGGACATGCCAAAACCATAGGATCAATGATCATAGTAGAATTTCCGAGCATCTAGATCAGTTAAATTGATCAAAATATTACAGATTAAGATCAGCCATTGAAAATGATTGAAAACTTAAAAATGAAATTCCTCACTCATTTTAAGTCCAATTTTTTTATCAGGAAGATTCTATGAATAGATCTTGATGAGGGAAACCTATTGACCCCATAAAAACAATATTCTAACACCTTTGATCAAGTAGACATGGGGTGATCAGAAGTGAGGGTTTGGATCCATTAAGGATATAATGATGATAAATCATCATGGGGATGGTTGGATTGGAGTGACATGAACTGAATTAAAGTTTAGATCATTGAAAGTAAAAATGATCATGGAAAATCCCAATGGATCCTCTTGATCTAGTAGAGCAAGAATGATCAGACTAGATGAACCTATAAAAGTAGTGATCTAAGGCTAATATCATGTTATTAGAGATGTTGGATCAATCAAAAACATGAAATATTAAGGGTTGTACTCTTAATGGAATATTAACCCTAGATCTAAAAGATGGACAAATCAGATGGTTGGATCGTGAGGATAAATTGATCATATGCTTAGCTAATTGTCTTTTATAGTAAATTTGATTTAATTATGATCTATGTCTATTTTCCAATTTTAGTGTAATTATCTTTAATTTCCTAGAATAAGATGTTGTAATATTATTAGTTAATTTCTTTTTAGTAGCAAATTTAAATTCAAGTTAATACTTTCAATTTTAGCATGATTGTCTTTAAATTTCTTAAAATTATTGGTGTAATTTCATTTAATCATAGAATTATGAAAGAATACCTTAAAAGGGGTAATTAATGAAAAATAGTTGGACTTCAAAATATACACATGTACATCGTGAGAAATAATTATAGTAAGGGCTATAGTTAGTAGGACAATATAAGGGGTAGATTTTCTATTTCCTTGTCCCAAAATAGGAGCATAATAAACATCCATGAATGACATAGTATATGCTCATGGAATTAATTAAAATTAAGTAGAAATAAAACTTAGGGTTATGAGCTCATAGGACCTTATTAAAGATTGAGCTAAGGGTATGTCCTTGCATGTTATTCATCGTGGTTATGGGGGGTTCTAATGAGCCTAGCTGTGCCTCCACCTTCTGTTGACATTTGTGAGGACTAAACACCTCCTTACATGAGGATTGAATTAACCACATTCAGAATGACACGTATTTGGTAAACCTTGGCCAGCTGGAAATAAGAGGCACTGTCTAGATTTAGAGATGAATAAATTATCCTCAATCTAGTAAAACAGTAGTTGGTTGAGAAATAATAATAAGAGCATAAAAGGTTAGAAAATTATCTAACCTTAATAATAATAAAAATTTTAAATAGGATAAAAAAGATCAAACAAGATCAAAGAGAGATCTTGAAGGATCACAAACAAAAAGAAAAGAAATATAATGTAGAGTATAGTATTGTTCTATGATTTTACTTATAGTGTAGATTGTGAACTTAGATGGTTTGAAACCTTGATCATATATGATATAAGGAAAATTAGGGCTTCCCGCATAGGATAATCTAAATAGATGTAGAAAGAATACTTGTATAAAGGAATAACTTTATACTTATGGTTGACAGATGAATGAATCAAGACCATGATGGACAATATGGAGTGAATACCACTTTGAGTGAATACATTATGGTTGACAGATGAATGAATCAAGACCATGATGGACAATATGGAGTGAATACATTTTTGTACATCCATCTACGACATAGTAGTCCTTGAGTATTTTGCATTATGATGCACATATGATAGGCATAGTGAAATGCCATGGCATGATGAGATGCCAAGTATGATGAAATACATGAGTTCCTAGAGAGAAAATCCCCATATGAGATTTCGCTGAATATTGATCTCCTTAGTGGGAGTATAGCCATGGGAAAGAACAAATTTTGAGTATTTTCACTATTTTAATGGATTTACCTTATACTATATAAATGATGTATATACTCTATGATGAGATGATCCATGAGTGGATAAACATGATAGAATGATGACTGAGGTATGTATTCTTATATTAGTGAAGTAGTATATTTTTGTATCCCTTACCAAGTATAGCTTGTTGAGATATTGTAAATGTTTGAATGTTTACAATATCTTAGATACAGAGAAGGATACTTAAGGATGTAAAGCTTGAAGAATCAGAAGCTACAAGATTGATTAGGGTATTTTCCTTGAAGATTGTGTAATCAGGCTATGTACTTTGTAATTTGGATTATATTTGGACAATGGATTGTAATTGTAATACAGGGGCTTTGTAAGGGTGAACTACTGGATGATTCCTGGTATTCAATAAAATTTTATTTTATACAAAATGTCTGTGTATTATGTACATTGAGGTGAGACTTGGGTTTTGTTACAAAAGAATTTAAAAGAAAAGAATTTTCCTACATTATTTGTGAAATATTTTTACCACTAAGGGCGCCCTGCCCTTGAAAAATGTATTACAAAATGTGTTACAAAAACTCGGGTCGTCACAGCAAGCTCACTTCACGTAGTTGTAAGTCCTAAGATCCTATGCTAGGAGGAGTCTCTAGACCCTACCCTCTGATTTTATGATTAGATACTAGCTCAAGTGGAGATTTTTGAAAAGTATTTGGCATGGACCTACTCTGGGTGTAGCTAATTAACTACACAAGCAAGTTCGATGCACACTACCCCACAGTATGCGTGGGAACATATGTTGATAGTAGTTACTAGAGGGTAGCAGTAGTGCCTATGAGATAGGAGTCTATGATACATTGTGGTGCATATTGATCATGCTAGGTCACTCTTGAGAGTTGGATGGTCTACTTCTTCTAAATAGTGTGAGATGTCTGTGTTGACAAGATAGGAGTTGCCAGCATCCCTACGACATGGCTAAATTGCCACCCTCTATGTCAAGTATGGGTTCTCTTTTGTATTTGACAAGCATATTTGGAAGATTGTTGCATCTTTTCTAAATGGAACATGACATGTAGTTCAGCCCCATTGAAATGGTTTTTGCTTATCATTGGTTTATTCATAAAAGGAGGTATTTAAATTGCATTGATTTTCAATTCATCAGCATCATATCATCATGTTGAACTTGAATTGACTCATCCATGTATGACTGCACTTAATCATGGCATTCTTTAGTAAATTTGAGTTAATTGGGTAATTTCTAATTTATTCAATAAGATTGAATTCTTATCTTGCTCTTTTACTTAGCAACCACTTGTATGCCTTAGTAAGTATATATATATATATATATATATATAGACACACACACACACACACACACACACACACACACACACACACACACACACACACACACACACACACACACACACACACACACACACACACACACACACACACACACACATATGTCACTAGTTGTCTTGTATTTTGGGCTGGCTGGTGGGTATTAGCCTTACTTCCATGGTGATTTTTTCATGCTTACCCTCCTACAAAGTATTCCAAGGCATATGGCGACAAAGTAGAGAGCGGGGGAGGAGGCACTGTAGTAGCTCGATGACTTATGCAATTTTTGATGTATGTAATTTATGGGTTCTTTATTTTGATAGACTTAAGACTTTGTAATAGACTATGCTTAGAATTTTGGTTTGTAATTTTAGGGTTGATATTTTGGACATTGTAAACCTTAAGAGACTATTCTTATTTGTGTGTTCCTAGTAGTAGTTAAGTTGTGACTATTAGATCATGTGGCATGATGTTTTAATTTAGCATGATCTAACTAATTTTAGTTATATGAGGAGATTCAATGATAGTAACAATCAGTTAGAAGATGGGAATTTTGAATGTACACATATTATATGTTTTGTAACTCTTTATAAAATAAAGAAATTTTTCATTGCTTTCGAAAAGAATTTTCAAATATTATTAATAAAAATTGGGATGTTACAAGTTTTTCGAGGATTCTATTGATAAATTAAAGTATTAGAAGGTGGATAATTCTATTAGTCTTTAGGAATGGAAAAATAGTTTTTTAAGACAAAGTTTCACTTAAGTTTTACCTAGATGTTTTCAATTATGTTTTTGAGTATTTTTGAGCATTATTTTGGACTCAAATTTGAAAAGGGATTTCATAGTTTTCTAAAGAGGATTTTTGGTCAGTAATCTTCCTTTGAATAAGTGAAATTCATGAAAATAATTGCTAAAAAAATAGTGTTTTTAGAAAATTTAAGATTCAACTACTATTTTTCTTTCTTTTGCATATGAATTCACTTTCGTTTCTATCCTAATGGTTGAATACATCAACTAGGAATGCTATGGCCTGAATTAGATCAATCATGAGACTCAAAATGTCATCGTTTTCATAAGAAGTTTTATGTATTTAACATAACCCTTTTTTTCTTAGAAGTTTGAAAAGTTAAAATTATTTTCTTCTACACTATTTTTTCATATGATCCATACTTGGTATATACTGATTGAGTCAACTATAAATTCTGAGAATCCTATTTAGAGAGCATAATGTGGACCCATGAAAATTCGAGAGTTTAAGAGATTTAAAGAACTATGTAAAATAGTGAAGTATATAGTAACTATGTGAAATGATTTTGAGCGCATCATATACCTGGAAATTTGTATATGTGATTCTTGATTTGAGTATTATGTCATGTTTAACTTCTTGTATGAGAACATGCTATGCTTGAGATATTTGATGTGTGATCTATGTGTGGCATGATGCTTTGCTTTTTGATGCCAATTTGATGATTATCAGTTGTCTAGCTCAGAATGTGAGCCAGAGTATTGTACTTGTGATTTTGTTTGACTCATGAATAGTTCATGAGTGAGCAGTTCTAAGCATTAGGAAGATTGATTTGACTCATGATAGTTCATGAGTGAGCTAAGCTAGTGCACATGAAAGCATATATGACTTATGTAGTCATGAGAGGACTATAAGAACCATAAGGCACTATGCTAAGAGGGTTTAGACCAGTCCTTGGCCTCTAAATAGGACACTTGCTTAACACGAGGGCTTTTGTGTTTTGGGAGTAGGTATCATGGGAATACTACTTCTACTTTGATCCAGCGGCCCCATGAAAGTCTTGTAGACCGTATGGTTCCTATGGTCGAGTGTAGTTGGGAGATGATTCCTCTACATGCATAGGTAGCCACCTTTGTTAGTTAGACATTAAATACATGTTGGTCATCCTCGAGGGTTTAGAGCACTTGCCTATGAGTCTTATGGTGAAATGTTGCCATCCAGAACTATGATCTGTTAGTACTATATATATGTAGGTATGAGCATCTTTGGATTTCCAGAAGTGCATCTCTTAGTTTATAATCTTCATTGTGCCATTGTATCACAAATTTTGTTATTTCCATTGATTTGAAAAAAATGATTTTAGTTTGAATAAAACCTTTGTTTTTTGTAGTTTTCAAAACTACCTTAGAAATTTCCTACTGAGTGGTTGTACTCATCCCCACCAACACTTTGGTGACAATTCCAAGGATTAGATTTAGCTTGTGTAAGTGAAGGAGTGAAGTAGCAAGAGAAGATCAAATATGGGAGTTACATTAGTTAATTAGCTTTAGTTATGGTACTTTACATTAAGGACATTTGTTTATAGACATGTAATATGAATTTAATTCTATTTCATGTTTGGTTTGTGATTTATTTAGTTGTTTGAACTACGACCAATGGCTCCTGCTATGTGCTCTTTTAAGTCTTTGATTACTTTGCATGTATATGTATGGAATTTTTGAAACGACACTCAGGTTTACAAGAGTGGTTTTGAAAACTATTATATAGTATGCTTTTCAATTTCTTTTTTAAATTTTCTCAAAATTCCTAAAGTTTTCTAAAAGAAATTGGGGAAAAGTATTTCTAAGACCCAAGTCATCATATGTGTATAGATGGATCATGTAAAGTGGAGTCTATTCTCAATTGGCCAATTCCTCAATCTCTTTGTGATATTAGAAGCTTTCATGGCCTTGCCACTTTCTATTAGAGATTCATCAAAAAATTTAGCACAATCATCACTTCAATAATAGAATGTTTGAGGGGTGGAAATTTCAAGTAGAAAGAGGAAGCACAACAAAGTAAGATAGAAAACCAACTACCTTCTTTAGCAAAAAACTCAATGTTTCTCACAAAAGTTACTCCAATTATGACATGGAGTTCTATGCAATTGAGAGGGTGTTAGAATATTGGAGCCAATATTTTCTTCCGCATCCATTTGTGCCATTTTCAGATCATGGAGCTCTAAGATTTCTTTAGAATCAACAAAAGCTAAGCAGAAGACATGCCACATGGGTTGAATTTATCCAATCTTTTAGTGTTTTGATAAAGAACAAATTAGGTACTTTGAATGTTGTTACTGATGCCTCAAGTAGGAGACACTCTTTAGTAACTATTTAAGTACCAAAGTTGTTATTTTTGAAATAGTTAAGGAACATTATGCTTGTGATCCCTACTCCAGTTAGCTATGAAACAACTATGATCATGATTCTTATTATCAATTTCTAATGCAAGATGTGTTTCTTTTCAAAGGTAATCTCTTCTATATTCCATAATGGTCCTTTAGAGAAGAAATTATCTTTGAAGCTCATGATGGAGGTCTTACTATCTACTTTGGGATAGAGAAAACTCTTTCCCTCATGAAAGACATATTCTTTTAGCCAAAAATAGAAAGACACATTTCTAAGAATGTGAAGCATTGTAGAACATGTCATGTGACAAAAATTGAGCTACGGAATATAGGTTTATATCCTTTAGTATCTATTCCTGACTTTCCTTAGGAAGAGGTAAGCAAGGACTTTGTCATTGGGCTACCAAGAACGTAATAAAATAAAAATCTAGTTATAGTTGTTGTCTGGTTCTTAAAAGTGACACATTTCATAGCCTACAGTAACATGGTTGATGCTTCAAATGTGGTGGACATGTAGTTTAGAGAAGCCACTAGACTTCATGGCATTCCCAAAACTATCGCATTGCATCGAGCCAACACTAAGATTGTTGATACTTCACATGTAGTGGACTTGTGCTTTAGAGAAGTTGCTAGTCATGGAATTCCCAAAACTTATGGTGTACTTTATGAAGAAATGTTGGAACTTTCCTACAATTCAATTAATCTTGTAATCCCAAACCAATGGGCCAATTGAAGTTGTTAATAGATGTTTAGGGAATCTTTTGTGAAGCTTTGTGGGAAAGAACATTTGCCAATGGGATTTGTTGTTCGTTCAAGCTAAATTTTCTTTCAACAGTTCCTATATTCAATCTACAAATCATAATCCTTTTGAAGCTATACATGGAAATAATCCTTTTAGTCTAATGGACTTAGTACTCTTACCATTAGCCAATAATTTCAATGGAGATGCTGAGAAGAAATCTAAGAAAATAAAAAAGATGCATGAGAAGATCCGAGTAAAGATTGAAAGGAAAAATGACAAGTTTAAAGATCAGGCAGACAAGCACAAAAAAATGCTGAATTTTAAGGAGATTTTTTGTGGGTACACCCTCAAAAAGGATCAAGTTTCTCAAGGTCAACACTCTAAACTCAAGTTAAGTGCAGTAAATCTTTTCAAGATTTTCGGAAAATAAGTCAGAATACATACAAGGTTGAGCTACCTTAGACATTTCCAATATAGCAAATATTTCATCATACAAAGGAGAGTATGAAGCAAACAGCTCAAGAATGATTTCTTTTCAACCTAGGAAAAATGACATGGGAGGGTTCCCAATTCTAGAGATCAATGGTGGATCCGAAGAGGATAAGAATGAACAAGTAATGAACGATCTAGGTAATCATCGAAACCTCTTAGATCGATGTATTTGGGAAATCTTAGATATTGGAGTAGTGGACGTCTTGAATAGTCAATGAATGAATGTGTTGGCTCATCAAGGAAAGACATCTTGGCTAAATAATAGGAGACGTCACAATGAATGGACATATTGCACTAAAAGATGATGGACATGTTGCATTCTCACACGTGGACACTCTAGATCAGTCAATGAGAGATGCCCCATGATCCACTCAAAACATTCCCACTTACTCATGGTCAAAACATTCCCAAGGAGTCTTTATTGGTTAAGGTGTGTTTATTAGTCAAGAGTCAAAATCTGCCAATACTAAGGAAACTTCTTGCATAGGAAGTTAGGGAATGTAGGAAACTACAATGCAAAACATACATATGGGAGTTGCATGAATGGGTTTAGGAAACTACCCAATGCCTATAAACTATAATTTGGTGTTATTGTTTATAAATTATTGCAAGCATAGATGTCTACTTAAATATAGATGTCCAAGTACGGGTCGATCCCAAGAGGACTCAATTTGAGATTTAGAATTTTAATCATAATCTAAATTAAACTATCTTAACCTAACCAAGAAAATGGAATGATGTAATTGACTACAAGATACACTAAATGCATAAATTCACTTAATTACAAAATCTAGGGTTATAAGCATTCATACATAAGCATCATTGAATTATTGCAACACATATCAATATAACAATGATAAGACACTAACGTGAAAGATGCATGTGATAAAGGTTCAAATTCTTGTATTTTCTCAATTCTCATGATTAACCTAGCTGAATTAGTATATATTCAAAGCATAGCTAGTATTTTTTATGATCACAAACTATTTAAGACTTATACTGATTATCTTTCAAGCATAAATTAGTCTCTAAACTATGAAAAATGAATCATAATTCCTATGAAAAGAGTACTAATTATGTATTCTAAGTTATATGGCATATCATGAAAATTGATAATCGAATGATCACTTACACATGAATAAAATCATTGATCTAATGTGGTTTCACCCTCACTATAGATCGATGACTATCAATCCATACATATCATGAAAACCACAATCCTAAATTAATGAGGAAAACCTCCTAAAATGATCTCTAAATAAGATGGAAAATAATTCCTAAACATTGCTAAAATAAAACACGTAAACTAGAACTAATCATTTAGATTAAATCCTAAACTAAAGTAAAAGGAATGAAATATAATCATTAAATGCGGAAAAAATTAAGAACATCATTGAATTTAAACTTGAAATTTTTACAAGACTATGATGAACAAGAAAAGAAATACAAGACTTCCTTGGATTAGAATGATGCCCAAAATCTTGATGTGACATTCATAAACATCCGAGGATCGTCTTTGAGGCAATCAATACATGAGATTCCTTCCTTCCTTGGTGTGTCACACACCATGGAAGAGAAAACCACTATGCAAAAAGCACCCTTTCTTATCCAACACACAACCTCTTTAAGAGAAAAAACATCAAAGAGAGATAGCTCCTTACTATATGTAAAAATGTTCAAGTAGCCCCAAGTGGAAAAGCATTTCAAAGAGAGAATGATAGAGCCCTCATTAGTCTAGCATGTATCCACTCATAAGAATAAAAACCAGTCAAGAGAAAGAAAGGAGAAAGAGAAATGAAAACGCTAGAGGAGCCTCCTTCGAAGACCACTACAACGACAATACTCTCTCCCAAGACATTGAAACCAGCAGGCTGCATACATAAGAGGTTAGAAAAATTTTCCCTCAACTTATTTTCCTTCTCTCATATATAAAATCTCTCAATATAGCAGCTCTCTTCTCTTCAACCAGCTGCTCAATATGGTAGTAGTTAGTATCCAAAGAATAAATACCCAATCTAGCAATTGCTACCTAATGTGAGAGATCCTAGTGCTCTTCCAACTGCTCTCTTACAACAAATGGCTCTCTCCTCTATTTATATGCCCTAAAATAGGTACCTATTTCCAAAGCACTAGCCCAAAGGTAAGAAACTTCTACTCTCCATCGTGATTCCAACTTAGTATCCTACAACTCATAAAGAAGTCTTATACTTTGTTTTTTTTTTTTAAGTTAGGAGCTAAGCCCTACACACATGTGTGTGTATATATACATACATACATATATATATATATATATATATGTCATAACTCTCCCTTCAGAACGTGTCTCTTAATCAAAGCCCAAGTTTTTCTAAAGTTTTGCAAACTCCCAAATAGGAAACGATCCTACTCCTCCCACCTTAGCATGATGTCTCATGCAACTCACCTCCAAGATGTCTAGCTACCTCATTCCATAGTGTAGTTTCTTATCTTTCTAAGTTTCTAATTAAAGCATATTCCTCTATTAGGTTGATTCTCCACCAATCAATCACTTTCCCACTTCTTAAGTAGCGCCCAAGCCTTTTCATGTTTCCTTCCAAAACATCCACCACCTTCTAATGCCATATGGTTCCCTAGCATATTTTCTTTCCATGCAAAACATGTCCCACCTTTTTTACTTCATATACGAAACTTTGTAATAATTGAACACTTTTCAATCTTAAGTCAAATCTCTACTAAAATATGATAGTTTTGGTTCTTAGAATGGTTTAAAATGTGTAGCAAAGTGTATATATATTGGCCTTACATAGCTTCAATGTGAAGCTTTGTAGGGTGGTGAGATTCATGCATAGGAATTTTGAATATGCTAAAAATGATACAAAGATCCTCTGTTCTTGGAAAATGTTGGAACGTAGGCTTCTACTTCTGGATTTGGTCCGAGTCATCTAAAGTTCATCCTTGATTGATGTGAGTTGTCCATTTCACTATTTGATCTTAACACTTATCATCCTGGTAGCTTCTAATCTACAATGCCATGCAACTTATGTGACCACACCATGACTGCAAATAATGTACAATGATGATTGCATAAATGTGTATGCAAGACTCACTATTGACTCAACTATACCCCAAACCTAGATTGAACTATGGATGTCAGAGGCTCTTAGAGAGATTCCTCCACTTTAGGATTTCACAATTTTTGATATACATTCTCCACTCAGTGGTCATGGGAATCAATACTAACTTATTACCTTCTTGTCTAGACTTCCTTGGTACAACTTGAATTGGGTTGTCCCAAGTGCTATCACATATAGCATATATAATACCTACTTCTAATAGCTTTAACACCTCAACTCTTCCAAGTTTTTTCATGTTAGGGTTAAGCTAGCTCTACATCTTCATAAAATGTAGTACATTCTCCTTAAGATGAATGTGATGCATACAAATTGTGGGGCTTATGCCCTTTACATCCTCTACTGCCCACCCTAAAGTTGTCTTATGTGCTTGAAGAATATCAAATAGCTTACCTTCATGTTCTTTAGCAAGGTCTAAAGTGATGATTGCAAACAATGTACCAGAGGAGCCTAACCTTTCATATGTTAATTTTTTGGGTCCAAAGTGGGTGTTTGTTCAATAGATGGAATATGTAAACTAAGGAAGTGGGAGAGGTTCCACTTGGGCTTTCCATTTTTGAAGAATCCATTAAAGGTATAGTATTAAGTAATGCATTAGCTTTATCAATGGAATTGTCTATGTCAAAATCTAAGGCAAAATAAAATAGATAAGCCCTGAGAGGATTAGAGCTAGAGGATAGTAGGATAGTGTTGTGCACTAGACTCTCTATCATGTTAACCTCAAATGAATCATTAGAATTTGAGGGTTGTTGTCTTGCATTAAAAATATTTAGCTTAATTTTCATATTGCCAAAAGAAAACTTCATAAAACCATTCATACAATTGATAATAGTATTAGATATGGCCAACAAAGGCCTTCCCAAAATGATAAGTATATGACTATTAGGGTTTGACATAGGTTAGGTATCAAGAACCATGAATTCTACTAGAAATAAAGACTTTTCAACTTATTGTAATACATTCTCAACCACATCACGGGGAATTTTAATTGATCTATCTACCAACTCTCATGTGGTAGTAGCTGGTTTTAACTTGCCCGACCCTAATTGCTCATAAATAGAATATGGAAATAGTCTAACACTTGCCCTTAAATCTTGTAGTGCCCTATCAATTGTGTGGTCCCCAATGACACATGCTATAGTCAAATACCTTAGATCCTAAACTTAGGAGGTGTTTTGTATGTTGAATAATGGAGCTTACTTGCTTGGAGAGGAATGCTTTCTTTTCTACATTAAGCTTATACTTCTAAAGATCTTTGCAAAAATTTGCATAAGAATAGATTTCCTTAATTGCATTGTGTAATGGAATATTGATGTGTACTTGTTCAAATAGATCCATTATCTCATTAATGTTGGTTCCTTTCTTTGCCGGACTCAGACTTTGAGGGAATGGAGCTTTGCACATATATGACTCCTTAGGGATAGGTTTAGAAGAAGTGAGGGACTTTTTGCACTTCTCTTTACCTTTCTGATGCTTTGTGTTACTCTTATTCTCCTCAAGGTCTTGAGTTTCCTTAGTCATACCCCCTTTATTATCAATTTGCTTACCACTCACAAGGGCAATAATGGATTTGGCTCGCTAGAGTTCTTGCCAATCTCAAGCTATCCCTTAAGGTTAGGTATAGGCTAACTAGGAAATTTACCTTTTTTACTTTCATCAGATGTAGCAGATAGTTGACCCATTTGAATTTTTAATTTAGAAATAGCTTGAAAATGGCCTGCAAAGTTTGTTTTGTATCATTCTAAAATTGGAAGAACTTTACATGAATAGATTTAGGATCTCCTTTAAATATGGTTTACTCTATTGCGAGACAATTTCTGAGAAGGTGGAGGTTGTTGTGAATTAGAGCTCCAAGGAAAGGTTGAGTAGGGGATCTTAGGTAGTCCTCCGTAATGATGATTCTTTGACACGAAAAATCAGGATGCTTAGCCCATCTAGGATTATAGGTTTCAGAATATGGGTTGTTGTTAGGGTTTCTAAATGCATTTAATAGATTTTCTTTCTCTGTGACATATTTTGGGATTGTGGGGCAATATGGATAGGAAGTAGTAGTATGTAATGGATTAAAACAAAAGGAACATACCTTATGTGGAGGTTTCATATGTGATCCACTAGCCAACAAGAAGACTTCTACTTTCTATGTCAGACTATCAACTTTATCCACTTAATGTGCCAAAATTTCTATCTTAGCATATAAGTCTAGAGTGGTCCCTTTCTCATACATGTTGCCCTTATTAAGAGGTTGAGAACTTCCCTCTATTCGAGTAGAATAATCCCATTGCTGGGAATTTTCAACTAATGTCTTGAAGAAATTTCAGGCCTCAAAATCACTCTTGGTCATGAATGGTCCTCTATTAGTGCATTAATCATATGTCATCTTTGAGGAGTCAAACCTTCAAAAGTGGTTAGGGCTTTTAGATTTTCTATTCTTTATTTTTCTTTTATAGTTTTGCGAGAGGATTAGAAAAATGTAAGTCTGGGGCATTTGATATACACAAAAATATTACAAATAATATCCCTAGAGTGAGAATTTTTAACCTTGGAATTACTTAGTTTATCACTAATTAAGGGTTACCTTGCACTTTGCAAGATTAGGGTAGAAGTGAGAAAAGTGCTTTTTTCTAGCAATCTGAAACATTAAAAGAGAGCTAACTTGCCATTTGAGCAAAGTCATGGACACACAAGCCAAGAATCATGAAGTTAGAAAGTTCACAATGTTATGGGAGTGATCAAATTCAAAATAGTCAGAAACCCCATGTGTATGACCAACCTTATCCATGCAAAAGAGGTTGTCAATATCAGAAGAGGGGGTGGCAAACTTCCCATGCATGCATGCTTGCAATCTACCAACTTGGGGAGCTCCTAAGTGAAGCTAAGTTTTCATGCATGGAGCCATCCATATGGATTATGTGTGCATTTATAACTACTCTGAGACTGGGCCCCACATGAAGACTATACTCTTTTACTTAACTATAGATTGGGACTCACTATAGGACTCCACGATTTTCCACATGGGAGTGGATGTATAACTTTCTCTTACACGTGATTTACATGAGAAATTGAAGGAGAAATAATGTGTAAAAAATGTGGAGTTAAGAGGATGAATTAATAGGAAACCTATGGTCATTTAAAGAAATAATGCCCAAGATCTATCCTTCATTAGGGATATCCTAGAAGCATCCAATGAGAAGTGATTTGCATGAGGGGTGGACCAATAAGAATGAAGCATGCAAGAAGGCTACAGCTGAGTGTGATTGATGGAGAGAATTTGGTGGGTTTCCTAACATCATTTTGTGAGTTTACACATTAAATCCAAGGTAGTACAAAATGTGTTTTCTAGGTGGGCTGAAGTGGAGGTTGAAAGGTTATTGGTGGAGAAGAAAAACATAGGACGAGGAGAGAATTTAAGTAGAAAATATGTTTTCAAGGAGTGGATGAAGGAGAATAAAAAACATGTTTTTTTTTTTTTTTTTTTGTGGTGGAAAGATAGAAACAATCCTAGCTATCCACTCTAGGGTTGTGCATCATCCTAAGGATAGAATAAGGGTTGTGCATCATCCTAAAATTTTGTGTGATTTTAATTTGGGATTATGCATGAAATTCAAGTGGGGAAAGAAGAGATAAGAAGAGAAAAACAGAGAAAATAAAATAAAAGGGATAAGGGTGATCTATAGGAGGTTTCCTAAAGGGTGATTGGCTAAGGGAAATGATAGGAAACATAGAGGATTTAATGCTATATGAAGAGAGGAAGTTTTGGGATAGAAGAAAGGAATAGATGGGACGTCCATGCATTCCTATTTCTCTTGGTGCTTGAATGTGAATCTCTACAAGATGAAATTTGGGATGTTTTAAGAAGAAGAGAAGAAAAGAGAAAGAGAGTTTGTTTATGACTGAAATCCATAAGAAAGTTAAGATCTTTCCATTTTTTCCTTTCTCCATCATCATCTACCCGAACTCCCACTCCCATCTTTCAGTATAATGCAAAAGCCCATTCCATCTACCCACACATATCTTTCCCATATTCACCTTACTTCCATGCATCCCATCCTTGCTCAATCCTCCCTTTTCTCTTTTTCACACATAACTTCATTCTTCATCTAACCTTTATCCACCACCTCACCCATCCTTAGCACTACACATCACACATCTAACTAGCTTTACATGAACTCCCTATCATCTCTCCCATTTTCATTTGTTTTTTCATGCAGAACTCCCTCCGTATCTTTCTATTACATGCATAATACACACACACTCTCTCTCTCTCTCTCTCTCTCTCTCTCTCTCTCTCTCTCTCTCTCTCTCTCTCTCTAAATCACATGGCTATTCCCTCTATTACATGCTTGTTTTCTATTGAGTGGAGAGTTGATTCTCCTTGGGTTAGCCGCTGTTGGGTGATGTCCTCTTTTTTTGTTGAGTGACATGATATGTATAGGACATTGATTGGTTGATGAAAGGTGGTAGTGTAGTTTGGAAAGGGTTGGAGGTGATCTTTGTCTAGTGACACAACAAAGAATTGGTGAAATCTACTCCATTCTTTAGGAAGTTTTATTTGGCTTTTATTTATGTTAAATCCATGAATTGAATTCATCATACTCTTTCAAATTTTAGTTAATAAAGCTTGTGCTTTAGTTCATTAATGGATTAGTTACAAATTTATTTTTATTTATTGGTGTATGTCATTTAAGATTTCAATTAGTTAGTAATTGTCAATGTAGTATTTCATTTTTTTTTTTTTAAATGCTTTGAATTAGTTCATAGCATTATTTTTAGAATAATTTTAGAGGAAATCATGTGTAACTAAATTCTTTCCTAGGGTTAATATGAAACCAAAATAGATGATGTAGTTTTATGATAATATAAATTTTAGATTTAAAATGAGCTTTAGTATTAATTTTAGGATTAGCAATCTAATTTACATGTTCAATGATTTTTTTATAGGAAATATCAAGTATTTCCTGTAGTTAGATACTATACATGTTAGATTAGATTAATTTAGTATATGAATATCTTAGATAATTTGTGCCATATATGACAGGTTATACTTTGAGAAAATGCACTAAATTAGGCCAATTCCTAGAATTTAGAAAATATAGAAATTAGGATTTCAATGATGATATTTCATGTTTTTATATTCATCAACATTTTATTAACATGTGTAGTGTACACTTCTAATTTGGTTAATTATGAGAATATTTAAATTAAAACTTTCTAAACCTAAAAAAACATGAAAACAACTAAATTACTACTGCTAAAAATGATCTAATAACCAAATTAATTAAAGATGAAAGGGACTTAGTACCATGCACATGGTTCTAGGACTGTGGCATGGTTCTAGGACCCCAAAAGAGGTTTAATTTGATATATCTAAAGTGAATGATCATGCAAACTAACTATGGGATCTAATAAACATCATAATAGTCTAAATGAGTTTCTAAGTATTTAAGTAGAAACAATGTTTAAGTGGCTGGAATTGTAACATCTCGGGGTCCCAACAGCCACAATATTGTCTGCTTTGGGGTGCCCTTACACCCCTCACGGCTTTGCTTTTCCCCAGTTTCCCAGGGAAAATGCATCGTGACCATTAGAAACACCCGAATTCTTATAAATGGCCTAGCTTCCTCTTCCCCGGGCAATGTGGGACTAAACTCTAGGTTCCTCACCTTGCCCAGAAGCCTGCCAACTCTTTTTGGCCCACCCTCATCAACCCACGTTCATCAACCAAGGCTTCACCTATCCCCCTTTAGGGACATGCGTCCTAGTGTGTCTTTATCACACATGAGTGCTTGCGTGCGGCTTAGCCACCACACCATGAGGGGAACTAGCTCTGATACCATTTGTAACATCCTGGGGTTCCAACAGCCACAATATTGTCTGCTTTGGGGTGCCCATACACCCCTCACGACTTTGCTTTTCCCCAATTTCCCAGGGAAAACGTGTCATGACCATTAGAAACACCCAAATTCTTATAAATGGACCAACATCCTCTTCCCTAGGCAATGTGGGACTAAACTCTCAAATCCTCACCTTGCCTAGAAGCCTACCAGCTTTTTTTGGCCTGCCCTCATCAGCCCGCCCTCATTGGCCAAGGCTTCACAAATGTAATGACTCAAATTTTACAATATTATTATAACCACAATCTTTCATGATGTTTGCCACTTGCCAATCAGTTATAAATTGTTTATTTTGAAATTTTATATATGTTTAATGATATTAATAGATGGTTAAATGTTTAATTTGAATTAAAGTATGAAATGAAGGAAATTGCGAGAGAAATTAGTACCATTAGATTCTAGGCTCAAAATGGAATCCAATGCCTCAAAGAATGCAACAGCGGAGTTCATATGACCAAGTTATGGATGTTTGAAGATGGAGGGTAGTTTGGTAAATTTAATTTTAAATGCCTAAGGCTGTAAAATGCAGGGGGGTCATTTTGATACCGATACCCCCTACACATCATCATCTTCTTCCTCAGGCCAAGGGATGTGCAGCACCGCCATGCTTGTACAGAGCAGGAAAAAATGGCGACACCACCATAGGGCAGCTTCACCATCACGGGCTATAAAAAGCCCTCTTTCCCTCTTTCCCTTTTACCCGATCATCCCATTTTCCTCTCTCTTCTCTGGCTGCTTCCTTCTAGGGTTCCGATAGATTTGGAGAGCACACAATCTCTGGCGATGGGCACTTTCCCAGACCACCCAGGTAAGCCCCTCACTTCTCTTTCTAGTTTCCCTCTTCTCCCTCTTCTCCCAGTCTAGATCCCCACTGGATTTGGGCTTTCCCGGCTGGAAAACGACAGAGAAAGCTAGGTTGAAACCCAGCTTCCTAGACCAGATGCATCCTGGGGATACAGCGCGTGATGTACACATAGAACGTGCCCCATGGGGTGACCATCGAGTAGACACGCGGTGTACGACACAGTCCCAGTTCGACTGGGATGCATGAGCGTCCCAGGAGCTAGGACGCTTGCGTCCCGTGCTAAAGACGCATCTCACGGACGCTGTCCAGGATGCGCACTATAGTGCGTTGCTCGGGCTTGCACCCACGTGTGAACGCAGTCGCGGTTCGATCGGGATGTGCACGCATCCTAGGAACTATGACGCGTGGGCCCGGTATGGATGAATTTGGTTCGTCCATGATGTTGTGACACTAAAAATGCAATTATAGGTGCTTTAGGACTCTGATTGACAATCCGAAAGAACCATTGCATCTGTATTAATGACATATACCTAATGAGACTATAAAAGTTAGGGTTAGAGGCTATTTAATATGACTATATCCTAAACACTATATAGATCGCTTAGATCTACAGGATCAAAGATGATCAAACTTCATAGATTGATTTGTTGGGTCTATTAGGAGACCAATGTGCCTAGATCCAGTCTAAGTTACACACATCCACCTTGAACTTATAGATCTGACTATCCAAATTAAGTACAGACCTGTTCTAGGCATCAGGATAGGCGACCTAGGAGATCTAACCGTTCAATTACACGATCTTGATGACATGAAAGAGATTAAAGGCAATCTACTCATTAGATGTTAGTACTATACATAAGATCTAGCTTGGAGATGCACTAAGCAATGACCTAAAAGGCAGATCTAGCCATTAAGCTATAATTCTAATTAGTGGATAGAAAATGATGTTGAATCCTTGTTAACCATTAATATCCAGGGTTTCACAAAAGTGATCCAGGGTTGAGTAGTGAAGGTCGTGATTCCAGAGACATCGAGATAGGTAGTTTGATACTACTAAGTTTTCAAATGCATTTCTAACTCCAACTGATTTACTTAACTCTATTGCCTTATTTATTATGCTTTTTGATATATGTTGCTTTCATACAAGTATGCAGAATTGTCTTCATGATTTATGGCTTTGAATGCGATTACTGGCATGAACAGATTTTATGCATGATTATGATAATTATGTGCATCCAATTACATGATTTATGATGATTGAGATTTGGAATATATATATATATATATATATATATGCTTTTTGGGCTATTGAGCCTGTGGGAACTATGCTGAGAGGTTGTGTATGTATGAGGTTGGCCTCCCAGCCTCTACCACAAAAAGTGGATGGTAGCACTCCCAAAAAGGCATTGTCCCTTTCCTGAGTACTGTGGTAAATAGGGATGACCACTGAAGGTGTTCACAGCATCCTTTCGGGGACATCCATAGTCACCGTGGAGGCTATGGTGGACTGGTCTCTAGATACCGAAGACACATGATTCTAGCTGTGTGCTGATCGTGAGCATAGTTGGACCTATGATTTCAGCTCTATCAATATGCATATAGCATTGAGATGGTTGTATATGAGTACTCGTGATTAGTTGGCTAGATGTGTTCGCCAACCCATCGGCTTGATATGTTCGCCGAGAGACCATGTGCATGATATTTATAGTGATGCTAGCATCTACTTTAAATGATGACTATTTTAAGAGTTTCATGATTATTATATTTGACTCATTGATTTAATGTATTTATTGAGATCTTATTACATGGATCTATTGATTTGTACCTTATGATTTTTTATGGTGAATACTAGATTTCGGTAAATGATTTCCATGGTTAAAATTGCATCAATGAGCTTACGTTTTATGCATAAATTTGCATGTTTACACAAAAAGAAAAATCATTGATGTTTTACATGAAAAGCTCCTTGAATTATGCATGTTGCATGACGTGTTTTCAAACTAGTGGTATGAGGAATACTCACCCAAATATATCATTTTTACAGATAAGGTTTAAAGGGATTTGAAGAAGCGTTAGAAGATGTTAGTACGAGGATTAAGAGAATAAAGAGAAGATAATTATCAATGTAGGTATATAATCTCCTCTTTGGACATGTATCTGTAGTTATTGCAGTTGGGATGTGCATTGTGACTAAATAGACTTAGAAAAACATTTATGCTTTAAACTATAAACATTTCCTTGTTTATCTTGAAAGAAAATGACACTCGGGGTTTTCAAAATGAATTTAAACAAAAAGGATTTTTTACTGCATTGCATTATTTTTTAAAATGTTTTCAAATAGGTATCGATCCATCCTTAGGAATTAGATTTGCATTTAAAAATGCATGGGAAAACCTGGGTCGTCACAGGTGGTATCAGCGCCCAATTTTATCCTTTCACAGCCAGTCCTACATGTCCAAAAGTCATATACGACGAGAATAATTAAGAAAAAGTCATCTAACTATAAGTAGTAGAGATAACTAGAATAAGAAATAATATTATATTACAAAGAAAGACACCACAAATAACAAGGTGCAAAGGAGATAGATCTAGCAAATACTTAGGTACTGGATGACTCAAATTCTATCAAAACTCTAGTCTAACATACTTAGGGGTTAAGGATTGATTGTGCAGTGGTGCACACAAGGAAACTCACATATAAGAATAAGATTATGATGAGAATGAGTGATGAGAATACAAGATGATACTAGGAGATAACTGTGACTCGTACTAGATCACAAAGGTATGGATCCTGAAGGACTTAGCTCAATTTTGGATGACTTAATTGGAATCTTATGAAGAGTAAAGTGCTATCTCATAATGACAACCTGAGTATAATGGAGCAGATCAAAAGATGAGTACAATTGACATATTATGTGATTAAGAGGAATATAACACGAATACGATAAGGAAATGTATTCGACAGAGTTACCAGAAGATTTTGATGATAATATTGGGGATGATAGATCTGTGATGATAGATTGATCATGACATGAACTTATAAGAGCAGTATAGCATGAACAAAACATCAATGACATTATTAAGACACTGTATGAATTTTATTGAGGCTACAGGCAATTAAGGATTTCGATGATATTAGAAAACTTCAACATTTCCTGGAAGTATTAAGTTTCTCCAGTCTGACGTGTAGATCGATTATATGTGACCACTCAAATGGAGACATTGATCTAAGTAAACAAAAGGAGGATGTTGACCAAGGAATAATAATAATAATAATAATAATAATAATAATAATAATAATAATAATGGGGATAATAAGAATGACGATAAAAGAGAGAGATATGTGACTACAATTATTTGATGGATGTTGAACAATAAAAATAAGAAGATCATGCTTTACGGAGGATAGGAAAAAGAAGTCTATAATCTAAGGTCATGAGTCATGTTGCCAAATTTGAAAGAGGAATCATTTCAATTGAGGGAGTAATAGTTGAGTTGGTGATTTATTGTAGAAAAATATAAGAAAGATAAAGCAGCATCAACTACAGTCTTTGAGTAGAGTATCAAAAAATTGAGAATAGTGACCCACTAGAAATTTAATACGTTTGATGCTTATCTCCATTGGTGATATTAGAATTTTATCAGGTCCATTATTTTATGAGGAAATACCAGTGGCTGTAGTCCATAAAAAGTAGAGGTTGATACAACCCAAACCCTATATCACCATTCTATGATTAAATGAAGTTAATGGTGAAAAGGAAATGAGCAAGGATAATGATTCATCCATTCATTCTTTAGCAACTAGAGTATCATCATGGATCAACTTGAGGCCCTGATAGTATAAACACAAGTTGGAAGAGCAAATAGAATTAAGTGTCGTTATTTTTAGGATGATGTTGATTGAACTAAGGTATTCAAATCATATCTAATTGACCATAATGGTATCTAGTAGATAGTAGCCTAAGTTATGTGGGGTGTATGGGCACCCCAAAGCAGACAATATTGTGGATGTTGGAACCCTGGGATGTTATAAATGGTATCAGAGCTAGTTCTCCTCGTGGTGTGGTGGCTAAGCCTCAAGCGGTCGCTCGTGTGTGATAAAGACATGCGGAGACATGTGTCCTTAGAAAGGGGATAGGTGAAGCCTTGGCCGATGAGGATGGGCTGATGAGGGCGGGCCAAAAAGAGCTAGCAGGCTTCCAGGCAAGGTGAGGAACCGAGAGTTTAGTCCCACATTTCTTGGGGAAGAGGAAGCTGAGACATTTATAAGAATTCGGGTGTTTCTAACGGTCACGATACATTTTCCCTAGGAAACTGGGGAAAAGCAAAGTCGTGAGGGATGTATGGGCACCCCAAAGTGGAATATATTGTGGCTGTTGGAACCCTGGGATGTTATAGGAATTAACGCACAAAGTTAAGGGAAAAAATAGTTTCCAGATTTCGTTACTTAAGAACATTCAACAAATCTAGTATTAGAAAGCTATTGAAACCACATATTTCATGAAAGTAAAAAATCAAGTAATCTAGTGAACTAAACAATCCATAACAAGAATTCTCCCAAAAATGTATTGAATCATTTCCAAATTACATCAAAATTTTGTGTAGAAAACTGTCTACAATTCTGGAAATTGTGCACTATTCTTGCTTGCAAAAGTGGATTTAAAAAGAAAAAAAATTCTAATATAATGTTCAAAATCTAAATTATAATGATATGTAAAGAAAATCCATGAAGGAATTTGAGAGAAAATAAGGTTAAAGGTGAATTAGCTAAAGAAAAACTATTCAAAGCTAAGGGAAAAAGAGGGTAGAAAATGTGAAATTCAACTAGGGAAATCAAGGATTTAAGCTAGCTATGCTCTTATTTGTCACTACCATAAATAAATAACTTGAATCTTGATTGAATGGCAAACAAAATTTTCAAAAATGAAGCAAGAAAGGAAAGGCTCAAGGGCTGGAAAGATAACATGGATTTTAAGGAGTAAAACAATGAAAACAAAAAGCAATGGAACTAAAGAAAAACAACTTAGTTACTAACCTTAATTGGAGAGAAAATAAGTAAGAGAATAATAATAAGACCAAAGGAAGAAAAGCATTAAAGAAGTTCCAAATCCAAAGCATCAAAACATCCCAAGCTAGAGTGCTCCTTTCAAGGTTGCCGCACCCAACCTCTACTTCAAAAATTTGTATGAACCATATATATATATATATATATATAATGAGTAGCTTCCTAACTTAGGAAAGAGTGAATCCATGAGGAAAGTGGCTCTAAGGTTAGGGTATTTGAATGAGGAAGCTTATGTAACAGCTCGAGGGCCCCACGCACAATAATATTGTCTGCTTTGGAGACTGGGGCCCATTTCACCCAGCCTCCTCATGACTTTTTTCTTCCCTTGTGGAAAAAGGCCTTGTTGTATGTAAAGTCCTCCCAACTCTTATCAACAGCCTAGTCACTTTCCCCTTAGTGATGTGGGACTAACTCTCAACGCTACTAGGTACCCGCTTAATGGTGCCCTTGTGTGGGGCCCTTGGGTTGTTATAGTGGTATTAGAGCCAACCCTTGACCGGTGTGGGCTAGCCGGCACGTGGCTCCTAGGTTACGTGTGGCTGCCAACACATGGGGATGCATGTTCCCTAAGGTGGGTAGGGAACCATTAAGTGGGCGGATGGTAGCGTTGAAAGTTAGTCCCACATCGCTAAGGGAAAAGTGAATGTGCTATTGATAAGAGTTGGGAGGACTTTACATGCAACAAGGCCTTTTCCCGCAAGGGAAGAACAAAGGCATGAGGAGGCTAGGTAATATGGGCCCCAGTTGCCAAAGTGGACATTATTGTTGTACGTGGGGCCTCAAGCTATAGGAGGATTTTTGGAGGAAATTTTGGTGGGAATGATGTCATAAAGATGACATAAGAGAGATAGGAGGTGATGGCTAGCTAGTTACTAATTTGGAAGGGGGGAAAGCAGTTCTCCATCATCCTAATTAGCTGGACTTTGAACCGTGGGAAGAATGGAAAATAGTAAAGAATGTAAGGAGGAAAATCTATAAGAAAACCTAGGGTTTTTGCATGCTTGTATCAACTTAGATCTAGGGTTTCCTAATTAGGAAACCACATGATTTTGCCAGTTAAACAAGGAGGCATCCTCCACTTGGACAGTGGCTCCTTCCTTGACTTAAAAACATGGAACCCTAGGATGAATGGTGGATTATGTATGGGAAATGGGTTAGAAAATTGGATTTTTCTTTCTTGATTGGACCCTTAATGCATGATCATCTTGCCTTTTACAATAATCTCACAAAATCCATTAAAAATCACATTTTTAACATAGAAAAGTTGCTTGAATTGGTGCTTTAATTGTGTGGCTCCAAGTGGCACTCCTCATGTAATACCCGAGCAATTTATGCTATTTTTAACAAAAATTAGACATTTTATAGAAAATAAACTAAGTTAAATGTTTCACTTTATTTAAAATAGTAAATGAAGGAATTTGCAAGGAAACTTAGTACCATTAGATTCTACTCAAAAAATGGAATCCAACACCTTAAAAATCACCTAAAACAGAGTTCGTATGAAGAAGTTACAGCTGTTTAAAGATAGGGTTATTTCTGGAAATTAAATAGAAAAACGAAAAAACAAAAAAGGACGAAAAACGCACGGGGCTGTTTTGATAACGGCACCCCCTGTCGTCTTCAACCTCTAGACCCCTCCAGAAACTCGTTTTTCCCAATTTCTCTAGAATACATCAGGGGAAATGGCGGCACTGCCATTGAGGGGCACCACCTTCTCCCCTCTATAAAATCCCCATCTCCCCCCTCTTCAAAATCGCACTTTTTCCAGCCGTTTGAGACTGGGGTTTCCGGCAAAATTGGAAACCTGTCTCAACCCATCTCCCTGCATTTTTCAGGCAACGGCCAGGCCCTAGTCAGGCCGGCCATTTCGTTCCTGTCTCCCCATTTCCCCTCTCTTCCCTGTTCCGATCTGGGCATTGGGGATTTTCCCCTCTTCACTGTTTCGGCGAGAAGGAGCTTCAGGGTGAAGAATAGGCGCACCCATCGGCGATGGGAACTCTCCCCCCCCCACCCCTTCCTATTTGGTTTTGCTTCTTCCCTGCCCAGATCCACGCCAGATCTGGGTGTTTTCCGGCTGGGTAGACACTGTGGAAACCGGAGAAGACGGGTTTCCTTTGAAATCCATCCAAAACCAGTTGTCACGGGACGCACCTCATGACGCACACAAGTGACATGTCCCCTGGGGGCCAGCATCGCATGCACACAAGTGTGCGGCAGGCTTTTGACTCGTCCAAGATGCGCGGGGCGTGCTGGGCACCGAGACGCGGCCCGCCTGCATCGAAGATGCATTTGCAGGACGTTGACTGGGACACGTGCTGAAGCGCGCTACTTGGGCATGCATGTGCGCGTGCGTACACTGTCCCTAGTGCGGCCTTCGGGTGCCCGCGCGACATGGGGCACGGGTCCTGGCTCAACCACGATGCATGGGGTGCCCTGGGAGCTGAGACACACCATGCTACAAGGTGCATTCGTGTGATGATGCGCATCATAGCATGTCACTTGAGCATGCATGTGCGCGTGCAAAACGCGGTCCCTGGCACGGCCTTTGGGCGTGCATACACGTGAGGCGGTCGCGGTTCAACCAGGATACACGGGTGTGCTAGGAACTAGGACACGCGGACCCATTGAGACTTTAAAGTTAGGATTAGAGGATAAATTACAGAGTTTAACTATTGGAAAGTAGATCCACACCATAGGATCTAGCTTAACAAATGAATTAGGCAAGGACCATGGACCTAATAGGCAGATCTGGCGATCTAACGTCTAAATGGATTGAAATTAATAAGGACTCCTTGTATCCATTCATACCTAGGAGTTTATAAATGAGACCCAGGGACGGGTTGAAGTGATAAAGGAAGCGACTCCAGGAGACTTTGAGGTAGGTGCTCTATCGCTACTAGACTTTTTAAAAGAGTCATGATTGTTTTGAAAATGCATGTTTTAAGTATAAGTTATATAACTTGTTTAGCATGACTTAATTCAGCATACATATGATGAATGTTTTATGCATAGATATGTTTTGCAAATAATTGCATATATATTATGCATAGATATGTTTTACAAACAATTACATACATTGTATGATTTGTGAAGCATTGAGTTTTTGAAAGATTGCATGTCCTTGAGGGTTACCAAAAGACGCTGGAGTGCCCAAAAGACGCTGGGTAGGCAGTTGTGAGGGACCCAAAGAGGACATGTTTTGAAAAAGAGGTTTTTGCTTGTTTGATTTAATATGATTTGGGCTGATAAGCTCCTGGCCGCTATGCCGAGAGGTTTGGGTTGGCCTCCAGCCTCTACCACTATTAGGTGGATGAGTACCACGCCCAAAAAAGGCAACGTCCCTACGTCAACTGCATGTGGTACAGGAAGCTACCATTGGTGTCACGGCACTGGGTCGACGTGTCATATGCCCCTTTGAGGCTATGACCGAGTGTCCTTAGGTACCCGGGGACCACACGGTGGTGAGGTCGTGGGCATAGTTGGACCCTATGGTTTGATGATTTACTTGCATTGCATATGGCATAACATGAGGTTGGTCGACCATACCATACCAGATATCCATGAGTTGGATTCAACTGAGCATCTTATGCATATCATTATGTTTATGATATATGATACTTTCAACTTGGATTATGCTATTCTTGAAGTCGTCAGTATTTCAATTCGTCAGTGGTTTTTAATATCGATATTGAACGTGATTGTTTGAACATGCACATGTTTTTAAGAGCATACGATTTTGAACATAGCATGCATTGCAAAACTAGTAGTGATAGACTCCTACTGAGTATAGTATATACTCACCCTATCCTTAACATTTTTCAGGATAGTTCCACTCACAAATAGAAGACGCCTCAGAAGATATTAGTGCTATGAGCAAGTGAATTAAAAAGGAGACAATTATACATGTAAGTAAACTCTCAACCCTTTGGACATGTATTTATTTACAATTGGGTTGTGTGTTGTGACTGGATAGACCTGGGGAAAAACATTTTTGATTTCTGAAGTTTTTCAAAAAAAAAAACTACTTTGGTTGTTGAGAAAACAAATGATACTCGGGGTTTTCAAAATGAGTTTAAAACAAAAGATTTTTCCGCTGCATTGCATTGTTTTTCAAATCGGGATCCCACCTTAGGAATTTAGATTTTTCATTTAAAAATGCATGTGAAAACCCGGGTCGTCACACCTCATTGGCTTGATGCTCACTTTTATGGATCATTCCTTGGGGGCTTAGATGGCTTCAATGGTTGGCTTCAAGGCTTGAGTAGCTTGTATGCTTATGTCCCTTTCTCATGGTTTTAATGGCTAAGGTGGCTTGAATGGCTCCCATGAAAAGGTAGTGGAAATTCATGACTTAAGCGTTGGCTTGCTTAGGTTTTCTAGTTAGACTAAGAAACTTCGTAAATGGCTTCAATTCTTATCTCAATCAAGCGCGGCCTTTAGATTACCTTCTCATCACCTACAAAAGAAGAAAAACCCTAATTAAATCCTAGAAAATTATGATCATTCACATACTTACACTAGACTAGCCTTTGTACTTGCAAAATATCAAACTTTTAAATTGTTAGGTTAGAAATGCACGTGTTACAAAATTAGCAAAAATCCTAATTTAAGATTATAAGTTATAACACATGTGCTACTATTTGGGAACTTTTTATATAACATTGAACACATCACACAACAAGGAGATGAGGAAAGTTTGGTTATAGCTTTAGTGTACTTTGTGTTGTAAAGAAGTGTATAAGCACTTCTAAGTGATACAATAAAGTATGTTGTAAAGAAAATTTCAAGCCCAAAAGAAGAGGAGGATATGTAAAAAGTCTTGTTGAGTGACACAATGAAGGACTCCAATAGCAACCACTTCAAGGAAGTTTATTATTTGCTTTGGTTTCTTCTTATCTTTACCTTTCATTGAAATCAACTCATTAATGAAACTTTATTTTCTTGATTGCTTGCTTTCTTAGTTTAATTTCTTTCCTTAATAAGTTTATTTCCCTACTTGTTCACTTACTTCATTATTTGATTAGGTTAATTATTTAGTTTATTTCCTTGTTTTGAATTAGTTTGCTTAGTTTAGCTACTTTAGTTTAGAACTCTTTTCTTTCTTTAAAGTTGGATAGGTTAGAGTAAAGCAACTTAACTTTAATTAACTCTTGTTAATCATTAAGTCCTCATGGGATCAACTTGTATTTGTTGATTCTATACTCCAATATGGTTGTGCACTTGTAGTAATTATTAAAGCACATCAATGAACATTATGAGTTTCTTCTAATGCCTTTTTGATTGATAAATGCACCTTCAACATTGATGTATCTTATGAATAAAGTATTTAAGGGTTATATTGACAAGCTTTTTATAGTAAATGTCTATGATATCTTCATTTATTGTATTAGCATGGACAAGCATGTGGACAATTTATAAATTGTGTTGAGCACACTTCAGGGACACATGCTTTATGAAAAATTCTCTAAGTGTGATTTTTGGTTGAAGCAAGTCTAATTTCTTAGACACATATTTTAGTAGAAGTGTTGCATTAGATCCAAAGAAAAGTGAAGCTAAGTTGGGAAAGACAGAAAATGGTGACTAAAATTCATAGCTTTCTTAGTTGGCTGGTTATTATCAAAGATTTATTAAAGGATTCTTGTGTATAGCTTTACCATTAATAAAGCTTACCGAGAAAGACCAAAAATTCAACTAGACTGAAGAATGTGAGTAGTGTTTTCAAGAATTGAAGAAGAGACTCATCACTGCTCCTATATTGACTTTACCATTAGGTAGTGGTGGATTTGTTGTATAAAGTGATGCTTCAAGAAGTGAACTTGGATGTGTATTGATGTAGAATGGCAAAGTCATTGTATATGCATTACGACAACTGAAGACTCATGAGTTGAACTATCCAACTCACAACTTGGAACATGTTATGGTAGTTTTTACACTAAAAATTTGGAGACATTATCAATGTAAGGAAAAGTTTGAAGTCTTCACATATCATAAGAGCCTTATGTATATCTTCACACAAAGTGATTTGAACATGAGGCAACGACATGGGATGGAATATATAAATGACTATGATTTCATTATCCAATACCATCTAGGGAAAGTAATAAGTGTTAAATTGCATAGAAAAAGTACCCAATTAGTAGTCCATGTGTTGTAAATTTGTGAACTAATAATTCAAAACTTTGATATTTGACAAGTTCAGGAGCTAATCTAGAGGAAGTATGTGAATCAGCAAAAAAATTTAGGAATTAATTAGAATTTTTACTCTTTTTGTAGGAGATGAGAAGATGATCCAATGGCTTATATTGAACTTCGTAGAGTTTTTTGCAAGTCGGCTTGCCAAGGGTGTAGAGGGCGACGAGCCCCTGTTGGGTGTTAGGGGCTAGAGCCCCAAAATAGTCCACAAAAAAAATCATGTTCTATTGTGTAGCAGTAGTCCTAAAAATTATCATAAAAGCAAGCCAAGCTTTGAAGTCAAGGGACTAAACCACTCAAGCAAACCAAATGGATCATCAAAGTGAGCCATTCAAGCCATGCCACTTGGAGTCGCATGATTGCAGGACTTTTGAGAAGTAATTATCCATGCTAAAAATGTGATTTTCCAAGGGATAATTAGATGATTTTGAGGGAGATTTGTATAGGATAAGGTATGCATGCATAGGTGGACCAATCAAGAGAGAAAAAACATCTTTTGTTTCCATTTTCTCCCTTTCTATTCCATTTTCCACGTCAACTTAGGCCTTCCATGATTTTTTCTTGGGGGAGATTCCCTCCTAAAAAAGTGCCGCCTCCATCAAGTTTATGGAATCTTCATGCCACCTAACACCTTCTAATTCCATACATATTTATCTCTTTACTAATCAATTCTTATCCTAATATCATTCTTGATCATTCACAATTCCAAATCTTTCTAAAACCATGCTCAAGCCCCACGTGATTTCCACATCAAATCCCTTAAGGAGATTTATGATTTTTCCTTTCAAAAAAAAAAAGAAAAAAAAAGTCCCCAACAGTTTGCACTTTTTAAAGTTATTCCATTACCTAAATCAATATATTTCTTATTTTCATTGCTTACCTCAACATTCCACTTCCATTAGGGTGCAATATTCATAACTTTGGAAACCTAAAATATTACAAGAAAAACTAAAAGGATCCTAGAAATTCAAGAATGTTGGGATGCCTCTTTCACTAGAAATTGGTGCCTCATACAAAGTGCTTTCTCTTGTCTTCCAACCCTCCCTTCAAGAACTTATTCTTTGGTTTCCAAGCTTCCTTTCCAGGTTATTTTCAATTTTTATTTCCTTGCATTCATTGTTATTTGTTGCTTTGTTTTGATTCCAGTTTCCTGCGCATAATCCATCCTTGATTCCCCTTATGTTTTTGCATTCCATTCTTGCTTGGTTCTTCCTTTATTCTTGTATATCCAATGCCTCTTTTTTCGTGCAGTGATAGACAAAAGAAAAAGTTGTCTTCAATCTTCTTATTTCCCTTTGATGTTTTCCTTATTTCTATCTTACATATAGGTCTATTTTGCTTATTCTTTTCTTCAATATTCGTACTCTTTCATGGTATATTTCTCTTTGATTTTCTCTCTTGAATTCACATACATGGTATCTGAGTTTAGAATGGGATCGTTGGATTATGTTTAATCTTTGATTTGAAGTTGAGATATTGCTTAAGAAAAAGTGCACAATTTTCAGCCTTGTTCTCTATGTACATGTGCACCACTTTTTTTTTGTAATTTCAAGTCAATGAATGAAATTGTTTCAAGAGCATGATTACTATTTCATTTCAGTAGTAATTTACTTCTAATATTGAATGCTATCTTCACAAAAAGTGCTTATTAAGTTGCTTTCCATGCATTGCTTGATTTGAGTTTCCATAGACATCTATTTCTAGAATTTTTCACTTCATGATTCATGCATAATTTCCAGCTGTCCATCCACTTTGTTTGCTTAATTCCTTAGGAACCCACTTAGATTTTTAGTGTGCTTTGATAAGATTTCTTATTAGTAACCTTGTAGTTCATGCATTCCAGTCATCTTCTCACTCATGAACCATGTGGACAACTCCATGGTCATCCGCATGGTGATTGGGTGATTTCCCTTTGAAAGGTTGTTTGTTTGTTGATCTCATGATGGTTTAGCATTATTTAGGTAGTTGTTTATTTCATAGTCTAGTTTAGAAAGTTCCTTTTATTTAGTTTTATTTTTGTAAGTTTTTAATTTTAGCTTTAGGAAATTGTTAGTTTAGGAAAGTTCATTTTCAGCAAGTTTCCTTAGTTTAAGTTACCCAAATTCATTCATTCTAGTTTTGCATTGGTTTCTTTTGTTGAATGTGTATTAGTTAGGAAATTTTCTAATTCCATTAAAAATATTTATTTTTAGAAAGTTTCCTTTTTAGTTCATGTTTCTAATTGTATTCATGTTTCCCATTCCATGTTCTTTAAATTCGTAGTTTAATCAAATCCAATCTCTCTTTGGCTAAACTAAGTAATCTAAATAAAATCCAATCAATATTCCAATCTATGAGATTCCTCATGCGATCAACCTCTCTTGCATATGAATTGCTACATTGATTCATGTGGTGCAAGTAATTTTAAAGTTGCACTAGAAATCAAATGTTGCGGTAAATGAACTGAGCCAAAATAGTAAAGGCGTAGTTGTGAATATTTCGTTACAGTTAGATTTTGTCAATTGATTCTTACAAGCTCAAATTGACTATGAGGAGGCACAAAATTTGCTTGAGAAGGAGGTTTTCTCAAATAATGACGATTGAGGAATACACATTTAAGGAAGGCTTATTGTACTATCAAATGCTAAATTATGATAGGAATTATTACACAAAGCACATACTCAAAGTACTCCATTCATCTAGGAGGCACAAAAATGTACCAAGATTTGAAGAGGAAATTTTAGTTGTCTAGCATGAAGTGAGACATTGGAGCTTGTGTGGCACATTATCTAACTTGTTAAAAGGTTAAAGCTAAGCATACCCTTAGGATTGTTGTAGAGTTTGAAACTTTCTGAATGGAAATGGGATCATATTATTGTGGACTTTGCCATTGGATTGTCTAAAACTTTAGGAATACATTACATGATTTGGCTTATTGTAGATTGATTGACCAAGTCAGCACATTTTCTTCCAAATCATTAGAAATTGTCTATTGAATGTTTGGCTAAGTTGTACATTAGGGAGATAGTGAGTCTGCATAGAGTTTCTTTGACTTTCATTTCTAACTACAATAGTAGATTCACCTCACACATAAGGTTTAGTACTGCCTTCCATCCTCAAAGTGACAGACAATCAAAGAGAACCATTATGACTTTTGACGATATGTTGAGATCATGTCCTGTGGAGTGGCAAGTAGTTGGAATGAACATTTACCTCTGATTGAGTTGGCTTATAATAACAACTATCACTCTAGCATAAGATATAAATCTCTGTATAGCTATTCTTGTTAAACACCTATCTGTTGGAAGAGATTTGGGAGAATGAAAGTTTGTGAAGTCAGAGTTGATTGAGCAGTGTGCTGAGAAAGTTAGAGTCATTCGACAACGACTTCTAATAATACACAATCAACAAAAGAGTTATACATATAAGAGATGAAGAAACTTTGAAGTTGAAGTTGAAGATGAAATGAGATAGAAATTTCCTAGAATGATTCTTAATTTGTAATAGAAATTTTGAGGACAAAATTTTCTTGAGGGAAGAATTTAATGGCTTTAAATTTCTTTAGAATATATATATATATTATTTTTGCATCTTGTTATCAACTAAGATGAATTACCTTAGTGGTCTTAGAATTAACTTATATGCATTATGTCTTGAGTTCAAATATACATTTCATGCCCAAATTGAGTTTTTATTCTTAAAATTTGGTTAATTTTAAAGAAATAATTTTGGATGCCCCAAATCAATCTAGCTCATGGGACGACCTTGACCATGGCTAGCCATTAAATGAGATTTACTTAAGGGTTGCAATTGAGTTGCAAAAAGTGAGTCTAGAAGATAGAATCAAGGCAAGTAATTGCAATGCAATTTTTTTTAAGAGGATGAATGAATTCCAATTTGATAAGCATGAATCTAGCTTAGGAATTTATGAGGTGCATGTGGGACTTGATGAAAACATTAAAGGTTGGTTCACCCTATCCCATACCACCAAGCAAGGGGGATCCATGGGGTTGGGCTAGAGGCAATCCACTTTATTAACAACCAAAGAGAGAAAGGAGAAGGTAGAAGAGAAATGAAGAAAAATAAAAGGAGGAAGGAAAAGTTGGATGGAGAATCTAGATCAGTGACAAACCTCAAAATCATTGGTTTAAGGAGTAGCATTTGAGGTAGGGAATCTCAAACTAGACCACAAATTTCTCTTGAAAATAGAAAGTATTGAAGTTTTGTTGAATGATTATATGTATGAATTGTAAAGAAGACATACAAGTTGTTGATGTTTTAATTGAGCTCTTGATATTAAAAATTAAGCATAATTTATTATAAGGGTAATGATGTAATAACCCCAATTTTTGTAAATTGATTGAGAAAATCAATTTAGTTTGAATTTTCAAAAATTTTGGGCTGGAATATTATGTTATTGGAAATTTTTTTTTATAGAGATTAAAACATGATTTAAAACTTATAAATTATGAGTGTGCTAAAAAAACTGATCAAGATGACACTAAGTACGTTCAATTCTAAGTTAAAATGAAAAATCCTTAATTTTCTCCATTTTTATGAATAAAAGGGTAAAATGGTAATTTTACCCATAACTGAGATCTAAGACTTCCATATTTAGAATGTACTCAGAAATACAATTCCAACGCCACTAAGTATGCTCAATTCCGAGTTCGTGAGAATAAAACAGGTTTTTCTCCACAGAAGGGCAAAATGGTCCTTTCACACCTCTGCGGGGCCCAAAAGGGGCCCACAAATGGATCCAATGGCCAGAAAACATATAATTAGTGGTCAAACCACTACCAGCTAATACTGGAGAAGGAGTATTCAAAAGAATTAAAACATAATTATTACAAGTAATTATGAAAATTTCAAAAACATCTATAAATACACCCCTAAAAATCCTTAAAAAGTGTTCATTAAAATTCTCACAAAATTATCTTGTTCCCCTAAAAAATTAGATCTAGATTCATTCCCAAATTTCCAAAACTCCAAAAATTCTCTCTTCTTTTACTTTCTCTCTCCTCTCTCTAGATTGGAACAAGAGACCTAAATTCAATTAGGCACTCTATTCCAAATCAAATCTCACAAATCCCACCATTCATATTGTCCTAGACTACTTATCTACAAAACTCAAATAAGAAATTTTAAGATCCAACGGTGTAATCAATGAAAAAACACAAAACAAGCTGTTATCGGGCGATCTTATCATCAAGTGGATATTTCTTTTAAATTGGGTTGCAAAACCTAAATTTTTGTCCAATTAAGTAAGTGGAAACTCTTCCCACACTTATTTAAGGTTAGTTTGTATAATTTTTATTTTTTTTAAAAATTAAGTTTAGGTTAAAAATTATAAAAATCAAGTAAGGATAAGACCCCTTCAATTATGTATGATTGAGGGCTCAGATGGAAAATTTGAGTTATCCAATCGATCCGAAGGGTCCAAAACCCATAGGGTAGAAATTTCATGAAATTTAATCAAGTTTTGAGTCTTTGATTGGATGGTCCAAAAGGGTTGTTCAATCTTCCTAATAAGATCGGCTCTCGGGATGCCGCATGGAAACGCGCCCTGCAGGAGCGTCTCTGTGTACGGTGACGTTCTAAAGAAACATCCATGCGACAGCAGTGGCCCTGGGGTAGCGCGTACGACTTGTGTCTCGGTAAGGCAGCACAGTGACTGCTCCGCTTTAACAATCTGGGCTGTCTATTTCGTTGGGCCCAGATCAAATCTGGACCCTCAAAACGACTGTGAACTTCAATCTTCAATTTTGGAGTCATATGAACTCTAAATTAAGATAAAAAAGAAGCATAGAAATCTTGTAATGTCTATTTCTTCTAAAATCATAAAATTGATAAAACACTTCAAGAAACTTTCTGTTTTAAGGAATTAAGATTCTAATTTTCATGATCTTTAAGATTTGAGATGATTAGATCTTGGGGATCTAATGCAATGATGAAATAACGTTGAAATAAAGTAATATCCATGATTTATTTTGACAGATCTAACATAAATTGAGGAATCTACCCTTTATGGTAGAAATAACCTAAAAATACAAAGGGACCCACTTGATCGATGAGATCAAGCACAATCAAACCCTTGGGATGGATTGAATGAATGGGATTATGATGTAATCTAGTGAGATCATGGATTAAGTATGACAAAAACAAATGGATATGATCTTTGGACCTTAATGAAGTAAAAGCCCTAAATGTGATTAAAATCCTTGATCTAAAGGAAAAGATCTAAGATCTAATGGTCGGATCATAAGCAAAAGTTTCTAATAATCTTAATCTAATTAGTTTAATTGTCTTTTATTTGATAATAGAATTCTAAATGTGATTTATGTTACAAAATAGGAAGCATGATAGTGTAATTCTTAAATTTTAGCATGCTATGCTCTAAATGTTATTAGTTTGTTATTAGGTTAGTAGATTCAATTATCTTAGGGCCATGTTAGTTTAAATTTGAGATTTTAGCATGATTTCATTAGATTAGTAGTAAAATTTCATGTATTTCATAACTTAGGATCATACTAGTTTAAGTATAGTTTTATTCTATTAGGTTAAGTTATATTCATAGGAAGCATGTTAGTATAAATTGTTGTTAAACTTATACTAGATTTATGCTTTAAAGTTTATGATTTAATTATTGTCAAATTTTATTAATAGATTCAATTGTTAAGTAGTTGTTAAGATATGATGAGCATAAATCACCAAAAATGTAAACTAATGGAATATAGAGATTCATGGACAATTAAGATGAGTGAATGACTTTGACTTAATATTAGTAAGGGTTATAGTTAGTAGCACAATATAAGGATTATCAAATCCTTGGCCTAAACTACGAGAATAATAAACCCTATGAATAGCATTTTAAATGTTCATAGATTTAATTAAAATCAATTAGTAAGAGTACTTAAAGTTAAAATGCTCATAGGAACCTTATGAAAGGTTGAGCTCAGGTCAAAGGTTGAGCTCAGGTCACCCTAGTGAATGCTGAACATGGTGGTTAAAGGGGTTCTCTAATAGAGCCATACTCTTCCCCTACCTTTAGTGGATGTTTGTGAGGTCTAAATGCCTCCTTACATGAGGATTGAAGTAACCACTTTGTGTTCAGCCATTCAGCTAGTAAGCCTTAGTCAATTGCAAATAAGAGGAGCTGTCAGACTTAGGATGAAATAAGCCATCTTCAAAGACTAAAACATTAATTGGTTCAATAGTAAAAATAAAGAGCATAAAAGGTTAGTAAATTATCTAACCGTAATAAAAATTGTAAGTAAGATAAAGATTATTAAACAAGATCCATGAGATCTTGAATGATCAAGAACAATAATAACATAAAAAAAAATTCTTGATGATGATATATATATTGCTTGCAATTTAGATTAAATAAAATAGAAGATCTTAGATCAAATAGAATAGAAGATCTGAACCATTAATCAAATATGATTTGAGGAAGAGAACTAAGATAGTCCACCTTAGGGATGATCAAACAAATGAACTTAGATCAAAGAAGAACTAGATGATAGAAGATCTAAGCCCTTGATATGTATCAACAAGTATAAATTGTTGATTAGAGGATCTATGAAAGATCAAGATCAAAGAAAGGAATACACAAAGACTTAGAATAGAAAATACTTATATCTGAAAGATTAGAAGATCATTCGAACGACCAGATCCATTGATCAATAGAATAGACACTATTTGAGGAAGATAGATCATGATAGGACACAAGATCTAATCCTTTATATCAAAGGACAAGATTAGACAAGGATTATAGATAGGATAAAAAATATAGGATTATTTAGATTGTATAAATATATTGACAGTATGTATGGATTTATAGATTACATACGCTAGTCAGGATCAGGGAAGATCTGAAGAGATGGATCACTACTTGAAGGTAGGAGGGTTTTATGAATGCATCTAGATGAGATATACATGTTGAATACAGGATCTTATGTCTAGAAATGTTGACAAGTGTAATGTAAATACTTGTATTAAATCCCTTGAAAACCCTTATGATCCTACCAAAACACATATGATATAGTTAAGTTAAAATTGAGGAAAAAACTCTAAGTGAATAGGGAACTAGCAGATATTCCAGCCCTAAGTAAACAAGCAGATTGTCTGATACGTATGAGAATTACTTTATATATAAGCATGGAGGCTTGTGGTTTTGTTTTAAATAGGCGTAGGCCTAAGGATGCTATGCTAGGAGAGTTAGTAGGGTTTGGCCACTTGCTCTTTGAAACTTGTTATGATATGGATACCAAGCCTAATTGAGGCTTAAAGACAGGTGGGGCAATTATGGGAAGGCCACCACTGTGACAGCCATGATCCCCCCATACAGACATGGATATTGTGATTTCCTCTAAGGATGGTATAGGTGGATTATTGGGCAGTTATCTGAGAATGCTGGTACTGATTCTGACTACATGCATAGTAGTCCTTTGAGTATTTTTGAATTATAATGTATGGCATAGTGAAATTCCTTATGATATGCCATGATGAGATGCTAGATAATAGTGGATTACCGACACTGCCCAAATGAGGGAGTATGTTAAGAAGAGTCTGGATGATCTATCAACTCAATATAAATTGGGTATGATTATGTTTTGAGATATTAACTTTTTTTCACGATTTTGATCGCATATATATATCCATACAAAGTATATAGTATGCATGTGTTAGGATGTACATATATGATAAAGTAAAGAGATTGATCCATGAGTATGAAAAATGGGATTATAAAGTATTAGGATTATACTGTCAAATTATTATGCTTCTTGAATCCCCTACTAAGCATAGCTTGTTGAGATATTGTAAATGTTTCAATGTTTACAATCTCTGATATAGAGAAGGAGAATTAGGAGCTCAAGACTCAAGAAGACTTGGGAAAAATAATCAATCAAGGCATATCCCTTGAAGATGTGTATTTCTATTTGAGAGCATTATATTGTATTGAGAGTTTTTATTATATGGTGAGTTTTGAAATTTGGATTATGTGATTTGGACAAGTATTGTAATGATACCTGGGCTATATTGTGAACCACTGGATGGATTCTAGAATTTAATAAAATTATATTCCTTCAATGGAATTTTATCTTGTACAAAAATTCTACTTATGTTATGTATGAAGTGATGACTTGGGTTTTTCAAAACAAATTCTAATGAAAAAGAATTTTTGCTACTTTGTTTTGCAAAAATTTTTTGCTACTAAGGGCCCCTGCCTTTGAAAAATGTATTACAAAATGTGTTACAAAAACTTGGGTCGTCACAGTTAGAGGATGAGAAATAGTGAGTGAATAAGAAATAAGTTAGTATTTGATGAGAATGAATTATGTGATTAAATCATTAGTTAAGAGTAAGTATAAGAAGAGTTATGTGATTGGCTCATTAGGTTAGGAGTTAATGTAATTAACTCATGAAGTACTAATAGAGTATAAGTAGATAGTACTTAGTAAAATAACTAGAAGTACTACTTAGTAAGTTAATGATATCAATATAGGGAATAGTAAGTATAGAAACAAGTAAGGAAAACATTACAATAGAGGAAGATCTAATATTTAGGTATAACCTAAAATTTTAAGTCAAGATACTTATAGAAATAAAATACATTAAGTCTAGTTTGTGTGTGTGTGTGTGTGTGTGTGTATAACTATTATTAGGTGAAATAATGGAGATTAAGAGAAAGGGATGATAAATTGAAAAAATCTGATGGAAAGAATGAAGAAGGATAAAATCCAACCTTTATAGGAAAGGTGAAATAGAAATTTATGAGAAATAGATATTAAGGATAAAACCTTAGGATTATTACAAAATTTGAAATCACTAATAATAATTAATAAATATAAATGTAAGACTTACAATTGCTACATATATATAATATTATGGCAATTAGCTAAAGGATTTAATCATCAAGATAAAGATGATGTTACTTCAGAAGAATTTAAAGAGATAGCTAAATATTTTCAAAATTGATGAATGAGAAAAGATTTTTAATAAAGACAAATAAGGAGATAAAATTTAGAGGAACATTGATTCAACTATATGATAGAATTGAAATATGGAAATAATTATGGACTACATTTTGCATTGATGATAAAATGGAAAGTGAAGGCCTATAAATGAATATGGATATTAATATGATGAATTTAGGGAATATTGATTCTACTTATGTGATAGATTTAGTGATATTCAAAGAATTATGGAATATAGTGAGAAAAAATATATTTTGCAAGAATGGTGAAATAATCATGAGGAATGAAGACCTATAAACAAATATAAGTAGCTAAACTTAAGTTTAATTTTTAGGCAAATGAGATGATTATAAATGATGAATGAATACAGATTTTAGAGAAATAAGTGTTTAGGAATTTCAAGATATTTTGGAGATTTTCAATCTTACATAAGATTGAATGAGGAAATATCTACAGTAGTTGAAGAAAATAACATCAACTGATTTGAATAAGTGGAAAGAACAAAATTTAAGGATTAGTAGACAAAGGAGTGATTATAGTAATAAGTTTACATTAGGAATTAACAATTTTCTTGAGAAAAGAAAAAGGAAGGTCAATGTGAGGATGCCTTGAACATAAATGATATTATTGAGGAAATTAAGTACCCTTTTACTCTATAAGGATGAGTAATTTCCAAATTTATTATCATCAATTGGGAATTTGAAATGAAACATAATAGTATGAAATCAAGACAAATTTTGAGTTATATGAGTTGGATAAATGATATTCATGAATTTGAGGAAAATGAAATATATTAGATGAATTGGTAATGATATATGGAATTGATTTAAGAAAATCAAGAGCATTTATAGAATATATGATAGACACTTACAAAACTTGTCAACTATCTAGTTAGTGTACATGTTGATTGAAGAAAGCAAAGTTTAGGGTCATATAAATTCTAAGAATGATATGGAAGTTGAGGATGCCTTGAACATAAATGATATTATTGAGGAAATTAAGTACCCTTTTACTCTATAAGGATGAGTAATTTCCAAATTTATTATCATCAATTGGGAATTTGAAATGAAACATAATAGTATGAAATCAAGACAAATTTTGAGTTATATGAGTTGGATAAATGATATTCATGAATTTGAGGAAAATGAAATATATTAGATGAATTGGTAATGATATATGGAATTGATTTAAGAAAATCAAGAGCATTTATAGAATATATGATAGACACTTACAAAACTTGTCAACTATCTAGTTAGTGTACATGTTGATTGAAGGAAGCAAAGTTTAGGGTCATATAAATTCTAAGAATGATATGGAAGTTGAGGATCCCTTGAACATAAATGATATTATTGAGGAAATTAAGTACCCTTTTACTCTATAAGGATGAGTAATTTCCAAATTTATTATCATCAATTGAGAATTTGAAATGAAACATAATAGTATGAAATCAAGACAAA
Source organism: Warburgia ugandensis (assembly GCA_035236585.1). Taxonomy (NCBI): domain Eukaryota; kingdom Viridiplantae; phylum Streptophyta; class Magnoliopsida; order Canellales; family Canellaceae; genus Warburgia; species Warburgia ugandensis. The sequence continues at coordinate 54,683,054 of CP141127.1, read as the reverse complement.
TTTTGAGTTATATGAGTTGGATAAATGATATTCATGAATTTGAGGAAAATGAAATATATTAGATGAATTGGTAATGATATATGGAATTGATTTAAGAAAATCAAGAGCATTTATAGAATATATGATAGACACTTACAAAACTTGTCAACTATCTAGTTAGTGTACATGTTGATTGAAGAGAGCAAAGTTTAGGGTCATATAAATTCTAAGAATGATATGGAAGTTGAACCAACAAAGATTGGAGATGAAACTGAATTGTGAGATAACTTTGACATTTAGAGAAATTTATCTCTTATTAATTATATAGCATACTATAAGGACATTCTTGTAGTATAATCTTGCCATTGATTACATAAGCCATAAAGAGTTTATGTCAGATTATTGAGACTTGAAGAATATATGGTAAATTATAGAGTTTTTAAAGGCTTGAGAGTGGATGACTACAAAGTCAATATAGATGCTTTTAATAGGAATTATCAAGAATACTTCAAATAAAGGGTTAGTATGATATGAAAAAGTTATGAGGTATGCTGGAAAGAAGCATGAGAAAATACATAATCTTAAAAAGGAGGAATAAGAACATCAAGTGCTATGAATAAAGAGGAAATCATAGTACAATAATAGTAATGAAAGTTGAGGAAGAAGTTATTACAAGGAAACTATCAGTTAATATTATGATCTGAAAAGAAATTTTCAATAGAAAGAAATAGTAAAGGAGTATGATTATCTAGAACAGAAATGAGATAAGTACTTCCAGACAATGGGAAAACCAAGAAGAGATAATTACTTCCAAATATTGGAAGATTGTTATAAAGAATAATAGTTGAAATTATAGAATCCCATCAATATGTCATTTTGGTAGATAGTCAAGGACTATACATATTAGAAAAGATATGTCAAAACTTGTATAAGTTGAAGATGAATGAGGATGAAGAATAGAAGTTAGAATGTGAAAATATGAAGTATTGAAAGATTGGTGAAAATGAGGTGTAGAAATTTAGTATATTAGTCAAGAGAAATAGGAGGTTGTGAATAGCAAGATAACCCAGCTTAAGAGTTATTAATCTTTTTGGAAAGTCTAGCAAAGAATTAGTATAAGTGATTAATGCATTAGCATTATTAGTGAGATGTGTGCTTATGCTGGTAAATGACCCCAAATTTTTACCTTTGAGGAGAAGGCAACATGAACTATGAATGAAAGGAAATGGAGGTTTCCTTAAGTGCCAAGGCCATATGAGCAAACTTATGAATGACTTAATGAAAACTCATAAGTAAGTTGAAATGCAAATTTTGAGGACAAAATTATTATAAGGGGGAAAGATTGTAATAACCCCCAATTTTTGTAAATTGATTGAGAAAATCAATTTAGTTTGAATTTACAAAAATTTTGGGTTGGAATAATAGGTTATTGGAAATTCTCTTTTTATATAGATTAAAAAATGATTTAAAACTTATAAATTATGAATGTACTAAAAAAACTAATCAAGATGACACTGAGTACATTCAATTCTGAGTTAAAATGAAAAATCTCAAATTTTCTCCATTTTTATGAATAAAAGGGTAAAATGGTAATTTTACCCATAACCAAGATCTAAGACTTCAATATTTAGAATGTAGTCTAAAATACAATTCTAACGCCACTAAGTACGCTCAATTCTAAGTTCGGGAGAATAAAATGAATTTTTCTCTACAAAAAGGCAAAATGGTTCTTTCACACCTCTGCAAGGCCCACAAGGGGCCCACAAATGTATCCAACGGCTAGAAAATGTGTAATTAGTGGTCAAACCACTACTAGCTAATATTGGACAAGGAGGTGGTAGTGGAGGATCCAATGTTAATCTAATATTCAAAAGAATTAAAACATAATTATTACAAGTAATTATGAAAATTTTTAAAACATCTATGAATACACCCCTAAAAATCATTAAAAAATGATCATTAAAATTCTCATAAAATTATCTTGCTTCCCATGAAAAACCAAATCTAGATTCATTCCCAAATTTCCAAAACTCCAAAAAATCTTTCTTCTTTCACTTTCTCTTTAGATTGGAACAAGAGACCTAAATTCAATTAGGCACTCTGTTTCAAATCAAATCTCATAAATCCCACCATTCATATTGTCCTAGACTACCTTACCTACAAAACCCAAAAAGAAATTTCAAGATCTAATAGTGCAATCAATGGAATATCACAAAAGAGGTGGTTATCAGGCGATCTTATCATCAAGTGGATATTTCTTTTAAGTTGGGCTTGCAAAACCTACATTTTTGTCCAATCAGGTAGGTGTAAACTCTTCCCATACTTATTTAAGGTTAATTTATATAATTTTTATTTTTCTCAAATTAAGTTTAGGTTAAAAATTATAAAAATCAAGTAAGGATAAGAACCCTTCAATTATGTATGATTGAGGGCTCAGATGGAAAATCTGAGTCATTTGATCGATCTAGAAGGGTAACGGGAGCTTGGCGACCGCTCCGCCTGACCGGACCTGCTCTGCCTGAACAATCTGGGTTGCTCGTTTTGCTAGGCCCAGATCAAATCTGGACCCTTGGAATGACTTTGAACTTCAATCTTCAATTGTGGAGTCATATGAATTCCAAATTAAGATTGAAAAGAAGCTATGGAAATCATATAATGCCTATTTTCTTCTAAAATCATAAAATTGATAAAACTCTTTAAGAAACTTTCTATTTTGAGGAATTAAGATTCTAATTTTTATGATTTTAAGATCTGAGATGATCAGATCTTGGGGATCTAATGCAATGATGAAATAATGTTGAAAAAAAGTAATATCCATGATTTATTTTGGCAGATCTAACATAAATTGAGGAATCTACCCTTTATGGTAGAAATAACCTAAATATACAAAGGGACCCACTTGATCAATGAGATCAAGCACGATCAGACCCTTGGGATGGATTGAATGTGTAATGACTCGAACTTTTTTTTTACACTATTTTGCATCAGTTTTACTAAATTGATGGAAATTGATTAATTTGGAAGTTTATATAAAGAATTAACTATATTAAATGTTCTATTTTAATTAAAATATGAAACGAAGGAATTTGTGGGTAAAATTAGCACCACTAGATTTTACACTCAAAATGAAATCCAATGCCTCAAACAATGTAAAAAACGAAGTTTGTATGACCAAGTTATGACCTTTTAATGATGAGGGGCATTTTTTGTAAAATGTATTTAAAACAAAGAAGGCTGAAAGATGCAGGGGTCGTTTTGATAACGACACCCCCTCCCACTCGTCATCGTCTTCTTCCTCCAGCCAAGCAGTGCACAACACTGCCATTGCCAATGGCGGGACCACCATGGGCAGCACCGCCTTTGCAAGGCTATAAAAAGCCCTCTTCCCTCCTCCTCAGCCATCCCTTCTTCCTTCTCCTTTCTCCAGCTACCTTCACCCAAAAATCCTGCAGGTAGGGTTTCCGGCATAGAAAAGGTTGCATCACCAGTGATGGGTGCCCTCTCAGGCTACCAGGTAAGCCTCTCACACCTCCTCAAATTTTCCCCTTCTTCCTTGACCAGATCCACACTAGATCTAGGTGTTTTCTAGCTAGAAACCCCGAGGAAAACCCCAGGCATGATAGGTCTCCCGACCCATCGAATCAGGTTGGTTCTGGGATGCCACGCATGATGCGCGCATCCTAGAATGCTCTCCGTGGGGTGGTTCCCGTGCGTGCATCACGTGCGAGCAGAGTCCCGGCTCAACCGGAACGCACGGGTGTCCTAAGAACCATGACGCGCTGGGCCTGTGTGGACGAATCTGGTTCGCCTGTGACATTGCGACACTAAAAATGCAATTATAGGAGCTGTAGGACTCCGGTTGATGATCCAAAAGAACCATTGCATCCGTATTGATGATGCAGACCTAATAAGACTATAAAAGTTAGGATTAGAGGTCTATTTAGTATGAGTATAGCCTAAAAACTATAGAGATCGCATGGATCTACAGGATCAAAGATGATCAAACTTCATAGATTGATTTGTTGGGTCTATTAGGAGATCAATATGCCTAGATCCACTCTATGTTACATACATCCACCTTGAACTTATAGATCTAACTGTCTAAATTAAGTACAAACCTGTTCTAGGCATCAGGATAGGTGACCTCGGAGGTCTGACTAGGAGAGCTGACCATTCAATTACACGGTCTTGATGACATAAAAGAGATTAAAGGCAACCTAATCATTAGATGTTAGTACTATACATAAGATCTAGCCTGGAGACGCCCTAAGCAATGACCTAAAAGGCAGATCTAGCCCTTAAGCTATAATTCTAATTAGTGGGTAGAAAATGATATTTGAATCCTTGTTATCCATTAATATCCAGGGTTTCACAAAAGTGATCCAGGGTCGAGTAGTGAAGGACGCGACTCTAGAGACATCGGGGTAGGTAGTTAAGACTGCTACACTTTTAATGCATTTCCAAATGTACTTGATTCGTAGGTAGCATGATACTACTACATTTTTAAATACATCCCAAACTCTAAATGATTTACTTGCCTTTATTACCGTGTTTAGCATGCTTTTGAGATATGATGTTCTTATAGAAGTATGCAGACATGTCTTCATGTTTTATGGCTTTGAATGAGATACTAGCATGAATAGATTTTATGCATTGCTCACATGTTTTGAAAATAATTGTATTTGGATTATTGGCTATCCTCGAGGGTTGCCAAAAGACGCTAGAGTGCTCAAAAGACATTGGTTAGGCAGTTGTGAGGGCCAGGTAGTGTGAGGGACCCAAAGAGGACATTGAGAATGATTGCATAAATTGCATGATTTGCGATTCATGAGATTTGGATTAGTTATAGATGCTTTTTGGCCTATGGAGCTTGGTGGGCACTATGCTGAGAGGTTGTTATGTACGGGGTTGTCCTCTTGGCCTCTACCACCAAAGGGTGGATGGTATCACTACCAAAAAGGCATTGTCCCTTCCTTGACTGCTGTGGCGAACAGGAACGACCATTGGAGTTGTTCACGGCACCCTTTCAGGGACATCCATAGTCGCCATGGAGGTTATGGTGGATTCCAGCTATATGCTGAGCGTGAGCATAGTGACCCTATGATTTCAGTGTGATTGATATGTATATAGCATTGAGATGGTCGTATACGAGTACTCGTGACTAGTTGGCATGACATGTATGCCGAGAGACTCATGTGCATGATACTAGCATCTGCTTGCATGATGACTATTTTAAGAGTTTCATGATTATTATGTTTTACTCGTTGGTTTGATGGGTTTGTCGAGATATTATTACTTGGATCTATGGATTTCTATGTTATGATTTTAGTCCTATTTGGATGACGTGATTTCCATACGGATTCCATGATTGAAATTGTATCAATGAGTTTACATTTTATGCGTACATATGCATGTGTGCACAAAATGGAATCACTGATGTTTTACATGGGAAAGCCCTTTGAATATTGCCTGCCGTGTTTTTGAAATAGTAGTATCAGATCACCTATTGAGTATGAGAAATACTCACCCAAATATATTATTTTTTAGATTAGCTCCACACAAGGGTAGAAGAAGCATAAGGAAAAGTTAGTACTACGATCAAGTAAACTAAGAAGGGACAAGCATGAATGTGAGTAAGCACTCTACCTTTTAGACATGTATCTGTAATTATTACAGTTAGACTGTGCACTGTAACTGGATAGACCTGGGAAATAGTTATGATTTTCTTCATTTTCCAAAATTTCTTTATTCATCTTGAAATAAAATGACACTTGGGGTTTTCAAAATGAATTTAAAATAAAAGATTTTTCCACTACATTGCATAGTTTTTTTTAAAAGTATTTTCAAATAGGGATCGATCTCGTCTTTGGAATTAGATTTGCATTTAAAAATGCTTGTGAAAACCCAGGTCGTCACAGTTGGTATTAGAGCTCAGTTTTATCCTTTCACAACTAGTCCTGCATGTGTAAAAGTCAGATACGACTAGAATAATTAAGAAAAAGTAGTTTAGATATAAGTAGTAGGGATGACTAGAATAAGAACTAATATTAGACCACAAGAAATAAGAGTAGGTCTCCAAGAAATACATCATAAATAAATAGGTGAAAAAGGAGATGGATCTAGTAAATACTTAGGTATTGGATGGCTTAAATCCTATTAAAACCATAAGAAATAAGGATTGTTGTGTAGTGGTGCAATGCAAATAGGGAAACTCATATATGAATCAGATTATGATGAGAATTATGGTTATAAGCTAAGTATGAGGGGACACTTGAAAAATAAAATTTGAGGAATTGAGAGAATCACTATTTATGATGATACCTCCTGACAATTAAGACTGAATGGTTGACGATAAAGCCTTGAAAGGAGATTGAACAACATATTGATATAGGAAATGGAAGGAGAAAAGTTAAGGTATCCAGCACATTAGAAGGTAATATCTGATGTTAAATTGCCTTTAAACAAAAAGTTAGTTGTTATATGCATGTACTAAGCATGAAAAATCAATTGATGGAATTTCCTAAGGACTAACTTTACTAGATCGAGTATAGAACTTTTGGTCTGAAAGGTTATGAAGAAAATCATCAAGCAAGGAAAGGACAAAGAGGATAATGATAAAGGATTCAATCATGACCTAGTAAGGGTACTCTGTTATGGATAAGAGACTTTTGACATGAGTATGAATATTGTTGAAAATCCTAGTGACAATTCTATGTGAATAGTGAGATAGGCCTCTGGACGAGAACATTCGACCTATGATGATGAATCGACTATTAACTTTTGACATGAGTTTGGATGAATTCTTCAAGGAGAAAAGCATTTGATGGATTCAATAATTATGAAACTGGGTATATAGTTAGGACATTTTACTTTCAGTATATGATAGTGTCATTGATGGAAGATACTAATCGATTGGCTTTCATGGTTTTATTTTGAATGTAAACATTGGTTGAGGAATTAAGTCACATATGGAAAACGACAAACAATTGAAATTCAAAGTTAATCAAGGGTTTGGCTTTTATCATTGATATAATCAGAGGACACATGATACCATATCAGTTATTGAAGTATCTTGGGGGAAAATATAAGGCAAAGAAGATAAGAAGCAAAGTTAATAGAAAGAATGTAACTTTTGGGACTCTCACTAGCAAGGTACAGTCAACACTTAAGGTGGAGACTCTAATAATAGGTCATTTGATGGAAGAAAAGAGGCAAAGGAGACTATCCTCTATGAAAGACAAGAAATAAGAAGATATAGTATCAAAGTAGTGCAGAGAAATTTCTACATGATTAGAGGAATATGGTCATTGAAGGAATTGTCAATATCAATTATATAAACTTTATAGTGACGAGATGACCTACAGCTATAAACCAGTCTTGATAAGTAGTAAGGGACCAAGTATCAGAGTATTGCACGGTAATGTGAAAAGGGTTTTAAGGGCACAATGCCTCTACTTACTAGCTTGAGGAATTAATGAAGAGACTTATGGGGTTGGAGCAAAGGAATTTTCTAGTGCTAAGGAAGTCCTAAGGAAGGATACATTCATTAAGAAGTTATTTAAAAGATAGATGACTTGAAGGTAAGAATTTGTGGAATTTCGAGGACGAAATTCTTTGAAGGGGGTAATGATGTAATGACTTGAATTTTTTTAAAAACTATTTTGCATCACTTTTACTAAATTGATGGAAATTGATTAATTTGGAAGTTTATATAAAGAATTAACTATATTAAATGTTCTATTTTAATTAAAATATGAAATGAAGGAATTTGTGAGTAAAATTAGCACTATTAGATTCTACGCTTAAAATAGAATCCAACACCTCAAAGAATGCCAAAAACGGAGTTCGTATGACCAAGTTATGACCTTTTAAAGATGAGGGGCATATTTATAAAATGTATTTAAAACAAAGAAGGCTGAAAGACATAGGGGGTCATTTTGATAACGACACCCCCGTCCCACGTGTCATCGTCTTCTTCCTCCAGTTAGGCAGTGCATAAGACCGCCATTACCGATGGCTGCACCGCCATGGGCAGCACTGCCTTGGCAGGGTGCTGTCTTGGCAGGGCTTTAAAAAGCCCTCTTCTCTCCTAAGCCATCCCTTCTTCCTTCTCCTTTCTCCGGCTGCCTTCACCCAAAAATTCGGCAACTAGGGCTTTAGACATAGAAAAGGATGCATCATCAGTGATGGGTGCCCTCTCAGGCTGTCAGGTAAGCCCCTCACACCTCAAGTTTTCCCCTTCTTCCCTGCCCCTTCCCTTCCCAGATCCATGCCAGATTTGGGTGTTTTCTAGCTGGAAACCCTGAGGAAAACCCCAGGTGCGATGGGTCTCCCGACCCATTGAATTAGGCTGGTTCCAGGACGCCACGCATGATGTGCACCTGGAATGCTCTCCCTGGCGTGGTTTCCATGCATGTGTCGCATGTGGGTGGAGTCCCAGCTCAACCAGAATGCATGGGCGCCTTGAGAACCGTGACACGCTGGGCTCGCATGGACGAATCTGGTTGCCTGTGACGTTGTGACACTAAAAATGCAATTACAGGGGCTGTCAGACTCCAATTGACAATCCGAAAGAACCATTGCATCTGTATTGACGAAACAAACCTAATAAAACTATAAAAGTTAGGATTAGTGGTCTATTTAGTATGACTATAGCCTAAACACTATATAGATTGCATGGATCTACAGGATCAAAGATGATCAAGCTTCATAGATTGATTTGTTGGGTCTATTAGGAGATCAATATGCCTAGATCCACTCTATGTTACATACATCCACCTTGAACTTATAGATCTAACTGTCTAAATTAAGTACAAACCTGTTCTAGGCATCAGGATAGGCGACCTAGGAGGTCTGACTAGGAGAGCTGACCATTCAATTACACGGTCTTGATGACATAAAAGAGATTAAAGGCAACCTAATCATTAGATGTTAGTACTATACATAAGATCTAGCCTGGAGACGCCCTAAGCAATGACCTAAAAGGCAGATCTAGCCCTTAAGCTATAATTCTAATTAGTGGGTAGAAAATGATATTTGAATCCTTGTTATCCATTAATATCCAGGGTTTCACAAAAGTGATCCAGGGTCGAGTAGTGAAGGACACGACTCCAGAGACATCGAGGTAGGTAGTCTGATATTGCTACGTTTTTAATGCATTTCCAAATGTATTTTATTTGTAGGTAGTCTGATACACCTACATTTTAAAATACATCCCAACCTCTAAATGATTTACTTGCCTTTATTATCGTGTTTAGCATGCTTTTGAGATATGATGTTTTTATACAAGTACGCAGACATGTCTTCATGTTTTATGGCTTTGAATGCGATACTAGCATGAATAGATTTTATGCATTGCTCACATGTTTTGAAAATAATTGTATTTGGATTATTGCCTATCCTCGAGGGTTGCCAAAACACGCTGGAGTGCCCAAAAGACGCTGGTTAGGCAGTGTGAGGGACCCAAAGAGGACACTAAGAATGATTGCATAAATTGCATGATTTGCAATTAATGATATTTGGATTAGTTATATATGCTTTTTGGGCTATGGAGCCTAATGGGCACTATGCTGAGAGGTTGTTATGTACAGGATTGGCCTCCTGGCCTCTACTACCAAAGGGTGGATGGTATCACTACGAAAAAGGCATTGTCCCTTCCCTGACTGCTGTGCTAAATAGGGATGACCACTGGAGTTGTTCACGGCACCCTTTCGGGGACATCCATAGTCACCGTGGAGGCTATGGTGGATTGTAGTTGTATGCTGAGCGTGAGCATAGTGACCCTATGATTTCAGTGTGATTGATATGCATATAGCATTGAGATGGTCGTATACGAGTACTCGTGACTAGTTGGCATGACATGTATGCTGAGAGACTCATGTGCATGATACTAGCATCTGCTTGCATGATGACTATTTTAAGAGTTTCATGATTATTATATTTTACTCGTTGGTTTGATGGGTTTGTCGAGATATTATTACTTGGATCTATGGATGTCTATGTTATGATTTTAGTCATATTTAAATGACGTGATTTGCATACAGATTCCATGATTGAAATTGTATCAATGAGTTTACATTTTGTGCATACATATGCATGTGTACACAAAATGGAATCACTGATGTTTTACATGGGAAAGCCCTTTGAATATTGCCTGTCGTGTTTTCAAAATTGTAGTATCAGATCACCTACTGAGTATGAGAAATACTCACCCAAATATATTATTTTTCATATTAGCTCCACACATGGGTAGAAGAAGCATAAGGAAAAGTTAGTACTATGATCAAGTAAAGCAAGAAGGGACAAGGATGAATGTAAGTAAACACTCTACCTTTTGGACATGTATTTATATTTATTACATATGAACTGTGCACTATGACTGGATAGTCCTGGGAAATAGTTATGATTTTCTTCATTTTCCAAAATTTCTTTATTCATCTTGAAATAAAATGACACTCGGGGTTTTCAAAATGAATTTAAAATAAAAGATTTTTTTGCTGCATTGCATAGTTTTTTTTTAAGTGTTTTCAAATAGGGATCGATCCCGCCTTAGGAATTAGATTTGCATTTAAAAATGCATGTAAAAACTCAGGTCATCACAAAATGAATGGGATTATGAAGGAATTCAGTGAGATCATGGATTAAATGTGACAAATACAAATGGATATTATCTTTGGACCTTAACAAAGTAAAAGCCCTAAATGTGATTAAAACCCTTGATCTAAAGGAAAAGATCTAAGATCTAATGGTTGGATCATAAGTAAAAGTTTCTAATAATCTTAATCTAATTAGTTTAATTGTCTTTATTTGATAATAGAATTGTAAATGTGATTTATGTTATAAAGTAGGAAGCATGATAGTGTAATTCGTAAAATTTAGCATAATATGCTCTAAATGTTATTAGTTTGTTATTAGGTTGGTAGATTTAATTATCTTAGGGCCATGTTAGTTTAAATTTGAGATTTTAGCATGATTCCATTAGATTAGTAGTAAAATTTCATGTATTTCATAACTTAGTATCACGATAGTTTAAGTATAGTTTTATTCCATTAGGTTAAGTTACATTCATAGGAAGCATGTTAGTATAAATGGTTTTTTAAACTTATATTAGATTTATGCGTCAAAGTTTATGATTTAATTGTTCTCAAATTTTATTAATAGATTCAATTGTTAAGTAGTTGTTAAGATATGATGAGCATAAATCACGAAAAATGTAAACTAATGGAATATAGATATTCATGGACAATTGAGGTGAGTGAATGACTTTGAACTAATATTAGTAAGGGCTATAGTTAGTAGCATAATATAAGAATTATCAAATCCTTGGCACAAACTAGGAGAATAATAAATCTCATGAATGAGATTTTAAATGTTCATAGATTTAATTAAAATCAATTAGAAAGAGTAATTAGAGTTAAAAATAGGAACCTTATGAAAGGTTGAGCTAAGGTCACTCTAGTGAATGTTGAACAAGGTGGTTAAGGGGGTTCTCTCATGGAGCCTCGCTCTTTCCCTACCTTAAGTTGACATTTGTGAGGTCTAAACGCCTCCTTACATGAGGATTGAAGTAACCACTTTGTGTTCAGCCATTCAGCTAGTATTAGTCAATTGAAAATAACTTAGGATGAAATAAGCCATCTTCAACGGGTAAAACATTAACTAGTTGAATAATAATAATAAAGAGCATAAAAGGTTGTAAATTATCTAACCCTAATAAAAATTATAAGTAAGATAAGGATGATCAAGCGCGATCCACGGGATCTTGAATGATCAAGAATAATAAAAAGAAATAAATACTTCTTGATGATATATATATATATATATTGCTTGCAATTTAGATTAAATAAAGTAAAATATCTTAGATCAAATAGAATAGAAGATCTAAACCCTTAATCAAATATGATTCAAGGAAGAGAACTAAGATCCTCCTCCTTAGGGATGATCAAACAACTGAACTTAGATCAAAGAAGAACTAGATGATAGAAGATCTAAGCCCTTGATCTTTATCAACAAGTATAAATTGTTGATCAGAGGATCTATGAAAGTCAAGATCAAAGAACGGAATACACAAATACTTAGAATAGAAAATACTTATATCTGAAAGATTGAAGATCATTCGAACCACCAGATCCATTGATCAATAGAATAAACACTATTTGAGGAAGATAGATCATGATAGGACACAAGATCTAATCCATTATATCAAAGGACATGATTAGATAAGGATTATAGATAGGATAAAAAATATAGGATTATTTAGATTGTATAAATATATTGACAGTATGTATGAATTTATAGATTACATACATCAGTCAGGATCAGGGAAGATCTGAAGAGATGGATCACTACTTGAAGGTTGGAGGATTTTTTAAATGCATCTAGATGAGATATACATGTTGAATACATGATCTTATGTTTAGAAATGTTGACAAGTGTAAAGTAAATACTTGTATTAAATCCCTTGAAAGCCCTTATAATCCAACCAAAATGCATATGAAATGGTTAAGTTAGAATTGAGGAAAAAACTCTAAGTGAATAGGGAACTAGAATTTATTCCAACCCTAAGTAAATAGATAGATTGTTTGATATGTGTGAGAATTACTTTACATGCAAGTATGGAGGCTTGTGGTTTTGTTTTAAATAGGCGTAGGCCTAGGGATGCTATACTAGGAGAGTTAGTAGGGATTGGCTACTCGCTCTCCAATTGTTATGATATGGAAACCAAACCTAAGTGAGGCTAAAAGTAGAGTGGGGCAATTATGGGTAGACCACCACTGTGACAGCCATTGTCCCCCTCCATACGGACATGGATATTGTGATTTCCACTAAGGATGGTATAGGTGGATTATTGGGCAATCATCTGGGCATGTTGGTACGGATTATGACTGCATGCATAGTAGTATTTTGAGTACTTTTGCATTATGATGCATTGCATAATGAAATGCCTTATGATATGGCATGATGAGATGTTGGGTAATTGTGGATTATCAAAACTTCCCAAATGAGGGAGTATGTCTAGCAGAGTCTGGATGATTTATCAACTCAGTATAAACTAAGTATGATTATGTTTTGAGATATTAACTATTTTTCATGATTTTGATCATATATATATACACACACACACAAAGTATAAATTATGTGTGCGCAAGGATGTACATATATGACAAAGTAAAGATATTGATTCATGAGTATGAATAATGGAATTATGAAGTATTAGGATTATACTATCAAATTATTATGCTTCTTTAATCCCCTACTAAGCATAGCTTGTTGAGATATTGTAAATGTTTCAATGTTTACAATATCTCAGATACAGAGAAGGAGAATTAGGAGCTCAAGACTCAAGAAGACTTGGAAAAATAATCAATCAGGGTATATCCCTTGAAGACATGTATTTCTATTTGAGAGCATTATTTTGTATTGGGAGTTTTTATTGTATGGTGAGCTTTGAAATTTGGATTATGTAATTTGGAAAAGTATTGTAATGATACCCGGGATGTACTGTGAACCACTAGATGGATTCTGAAATTTAATAAAAGTATATTCCTTTAATGGAATTTTATCTTGTACAAAAATTCTACTTATGTTATGTATGAAGTGATGACTTGGGTTTTTTCAAAACAAGTTTTAAATAAAAGAATTTTTGTTGCTTTGTTTTGCAAAGTTTTTTTACCACTAAGGGCCCTACGTTTGAAAAATGTATTACAAAATGTGTTATAAAAACCCGGGTTGTCACAAATGACACTTGAATCATTGTACGAAATTTTGTACCCCTCTATATGTTAAGATCGAGTTTTCTCCTGATTCCTAATTTGGATATTGATGCATTAATCATGGTAGGAAAATTTTGTTTAATATGATCATGTTATGTAGTGAATAAAAGTAGTTATCAACTATTCAAATATGCTTAGGATGGGGCTGAAATTGGTAAATCACAACTATATAGGAAGTTAATTTTGGTTTAGTCACCGTGCATTGAGTCATACTTAGAGTATGGCACATTGGATTGTACCAATTGCACCATGCTCCAAGTGGTGCTCAAGCACATGGACATTGGACAGTTAGTAGGCTCGTAATATATCAAGTTTTGCCTAGGCACATTGGATACCAGGTAGTACTCGGTGTACAACACTTAAGGTGGTGATGACGCACACTATATTCCAAGAATAACTTGAGTACATTGCATGTATAGGGAGGTGATGATCAGGTGCACTTCACACTAAGTGAGGCTCAGGCATATGGTTCAGTGTACATAGCAACCACCCCATACATTTAGTGAGGCTTAGATGTAGTGGATGCGTGACAATGCTCAAGTGCACAGTGTATCAAGCTAGACTCAGGTACATCACATATTGAGCATTGATTATTAACCAAGCATATGGACACCAAGCATAGATTAGTGAATAAGTGCATAAATACTGAGTACCAATAAGTAAATATGTATATGATATTAAGAATTGATTAATACCTAGGTACCCAATTGTTGAAACACACATCATAGCACTCACATGCATGAGTATTGAGTACTGACTAGCTTACAGATACCTAGTTGTATTAAGTACATGATGCCTTAGACATGCAACTTACAGTGTACCAAACAAAGTTTAGGTGCATATCACCTTGTATATGATAATCACACCATACACTACATAGAGCTTAGGAATGTGGTGTGATGAACCATACTCATGTGCACAGAGTGTCAAGCTAGGCTCAGGCTTCTTGCGCATCAATCATTAACTAGTAATCAGATGCACGAGCATTGAGTATTGATTAGTGACTAAGCACGTGGGTCCTAAATATTGACTATAATTAGGTGAATGGAGACTAAGTGCTGATTGGTACTTGATGCATCGAGTCATGTCTTGTGCACTCCACACAATGAGCACAGTATTAAGTGCATGGCACATGTAATTTGGTTTTTGGTAATGTTGTAATGATAAAGTGGTATCTTGATATATGAAATCAGAAATTGATAATGTTTGAATTGGATTTTAGTTTTGAAGCTTTACCATAGAATGATTAAATTTACTGTAATAACAAACATTATGCTCTTGAATGATCCTGAAATCATTTTGTTTAAACTTATATATAATTTGAAAGTGTGCCATTTTGAGAGTACATGACTACATATATTTTCTCTTTAATTTAATTATTTTTCATGGTTTAATTAATACTTAGTAATATTATTTTTGAATTTAAATTGACTTCCAAGATAATTGTGCACACTTATATTTTGATCTATCATGGAAATAAATTTGATACAATTGATTGGCTCAGAATTGCTATAAATTGATCCTAAGGGATATGCATATGTTTAGAACTAGAAAAATACGTAAATTCATGCTATTTATTGGTATGAATTCTATTTTGATTTTCACACTTTAGTGCAATGATATTTTATGAGTAATCAAGAGACTCAAGAGAGTTGATCTTGATTCAAGAAATGTATATAACACCCCACTACTTCCTATGTTAGAAATTAGATGGTAGCTGGCTTCTGAACAAGTACTAGCCTGCAATAGGCTTTTTTGACAAGGGTATGTTACATTGGAAGACTACCCTTATGTAATATTGATCCAGTTGTCCCATGCAATCAGTGTAGTACATGTTGTACCCACTGATGAGTCTAAATTTGGGACTTTGGTTTCACTACATGCATCATTGACTGTCTATTTTATTTAAGCATGGGCTAACATGTCAATCATTCTTGGGAGTATGGATAAGTCCTGTGGCAGGATAGTAACTGCGGCTCAGTTATTAATTGGTTAGATTTTCATATGCATTGGATATTAATTATATCATTCAATAATTGCTCTATTTTGATTATATTATAATTGTTCAACATGAATCAAAATTCCGCAATTTGACAATGGCATGTTTATTAAAGCAAAACCTCGGTTCATCATAGATACCAATCATTTAAGAATGCTATACTTTAACAGAAGCTCTACTCATTCATAGCCACATCCAAGCCATACTACTAAGATCAAATAGGACATTTAGTAGGACAAAATATAAGGCGTAGGAAAGGGTTATCAAAGAAAATGGTTTAAGGGTAAACAAAATGGTTCCAAAGAATGTGTAAAGGTCTTCTACTAGAGTATTCAAATATTCTTTTTACACATGAAAGTGAACATTCTCATTTTCAATTGGTTACTTTTTTCTTTTTCACTTGACTTTGAATATATTCTTTTTCTAGTTTTGAATTTTTCCTTCCTTGAAATATTTTTGGTGTTCACATTCTAGACTATATTGTTCATACAATAGATGTAGTTAGTGTTAGGTCCCTCATGTTTAAAAATGAAATAGAGGCATAGGAATTTTTTCAAACTTTAGCTGACAATTCCCAACAATGGTACTATTCCAATAAGAGGAAAAGAAATTCCAAACCTCAAAAGAAAGGGGGCCTTTATGAAATAGAAGTGACCTTAGATATGTCTTATAACCTTGACTCTGTGATTAAAAGAATGAACAAGATTGACTCTATGGTTGAACGAGTGGAAAAGCTCAATTTTAGGCCTTTATGGCTGCCAATGCATATACTAAACCTCCACAGCTTGTCCATCTAATAGAGTATACATAAAATATCTTTTAGAATAGGAAAATACAATGAATGTATATCACAACCCTCGCAACAATCCTTAGTTTGAGCCCTATAATCCAAGAAGGGCTAGGCATCATAACTTGTCATGGTCGAAGATCAATTATTAGGGAGGTTCATTATGAACCCCCTACATAAAATTTTTCTAGAGCTTTAGTTCCCTTGCAACCACTTGGTTTTCAGTTCCCTCAATAATAAAAAAACCATCTATTGAAGATAATATAGAGTTGCCCCTTAAGAAATAAGAGGAAACCCTAGTTAGCCAATTCTAAATCCTAAGGGACAATTTGAAATAGGGTCTAGTTCACATACCCAAAGACCCTACGAGTAAGCAAAGTCAATAAATACCATTAGGAGTGGCCGTTAGGTTGATAAACAAAGTAGGGCAGATAGGGAAACTATAGAGGAGAATGAACTAGCTAAAACATAGGAGAAAGAGAATAGATATAAATCTCCAACTCTATCTGAGCCTACAGTGGAGGCACCTTATGTGCCTAAAGCTCCATTCTCTAAGATACTCAACAAGGCATGAGACAATGGAAGTGTTTAAAGATGATCAAATCAATATTCCATTACTCAATGCAATTAAATACATTCCTGTTTATGCCAAATTTCTAATTGAGATCTGCTCATAGAAGTGAAAGTTTAATGTGCAAAAGAAAGCCTTCCTCACGGAGCAAGTGAGGTCTTTGATTCAACACCAGAACCCACCTATGTTTAGAGATCCTGATTGTCCTACCATCTCTTTTGTTATTAGAAATCATGTCATTTGTAGGGTGCCATTAGATTTAGGGGCTAGTGTTAACTTGTTTCCATTTTCTGTTTATGAGCAACTAGGGCTCAGTGATCTTAAGCCAACCAATACCACTTTGTAGTTAACATATAGATAAGTAAAGATTCCATGTGATATGGTTGAAGATGCTTTAATACAAGTGGAACAATTATACTTCCCTAAAGATTTTATTGTCCTAGATACCTAGCTTGTGTCATACTCCAATTGTCAAATTTCAATAATTCTTGGACTTCCATTCTTGGTCACATCCAACACCATCATGGACTATAGAAATGGTGTGAGTAAATTATCCTTCAACAATATGAAACTCAAGTTTGATGTTTTCAATGCTGATCGTCAGCTTCCCATCCTAAATGATTCCTATGCAGTAAATTTAATTGAAGATCTACTTAAAGATGATAATATACTATCATCTATCTTAGACCCACTTAAGGCATGTCTAGTGCACTTTAACTATGATTTTGATATAGACAAGTCCATTGAGGAGGTAAATAATTAGATGTTGTACCTATTATGGACACTTCCAAGTAGGGCCTTTATGTGGAACACTTCCTCCATCAAATTCTATCCCTATTCCTTTTGTAGAAAAACCGAATACCTTGGTCCTAAAGTTTGTACCTGAAAATCTAAAATATTCTTATCTAGGGCTAGATGAAACCCTACATGCCATCATAGCCTCAAATCTTAGATTAGGAATAGGAAGGTAAACTTCTTGATGTTCTCAAGGAAGATAAGATGGCCTTAGGGTGGAGAGTTAGATTATTGAAAATTGAACTCAATAACTAGGAAAGACCACTTTCTCTTTTATTTATTGACCAAATGCTAGAATGGTTAGCCGATCATAGTTATTTCTACTTTCTTGCTCAATATTCTGGTTGTAACCAAATCTCCATAGTACCTAAAGACTAGGAGAAGACTGCTTTCACTTGCCCTTTTGGGACCTTCGCCTACCATCTTATGCCTATTGAACTTTGTAATGCTTCAATTACTTTTCAAAGGTATATGTTGAGCATCTTCTCTGATACATGGAGAGGTTTTTAGAAGTGTTTATGGATGACTTCTCAGTATTTGGGTCTTCTTTTGATGAATGCCTAACCATTTACAATTAGTCCTTTCTAGGTGTTAGGAAAAGTATTTAGTGTTAAACAAGATAAAATGTCATTTTATGGCTCAAAATGGCATTATTCTAAGCCATATCATATCATATAATGACATGTTGGTAGACAAAGCCAAAGCATATTTAATCTCTAACCTTCTTTCTTCGTGGACGGTGAAGGAAATCCACTCATTTTTAAGCCATGTTGGGTTCTATAGACTATTCATCAGGGATTTTAGTAAAATTACTAAGCCCTATATAATTTACTTTTCAAGGAGGCAAATTTTTACTTTGATGAAGATTATATGAAAGCATTTAAGTGCCTACAGGATGAACTCACTTCTATGCCTATTATTCCATTGCCTGATTGGAGTGCACTATTTGAAATAATGTGTGATGCTTCGGACTACGCGATCGGGGCTATGTTGGGGTAGTTCATTGATAAACATCCTCATGTGATATATTATGCTACTAATGTGACGACCCAAGTTTTTGTAGCACATTTTGTAATGTATTTTGAAAGGCAGGGCCCTTAATAGTGTAATTTTTTTTTTCGCAAAACAAAGCAGCGGAAATTCTTTTCCTTAGAACTTGTTTTGTAAAACCCAAGTCATCACTTCGTACATAACATAAGTAGAATTTTGTACAAGATAAAATTTCATTGAAGGAATATACTTTCATTAAATTCCAGAATCCATCCAGTAGTTCACAGTACAGCCAATTCCATTACAATACTTGTCCAAATTACATAATCCAGAACTCAAGCTCATCATACAATAAAACTCTCAACAAAGCAAAATACATGTCTTCAAGGGTATACCTTAAAGATTATTCTCTTCAATTCTTCTATCGTCTTGAGCTCGTAACTCTCCTTCCCTGTATCTGAGATATTGCAACATTTACAATATCTTAGCGAGCAACGCTTTGTAGGGGATTCAAGAAGCATCATAATTGACAAGGTAATTCCAATACTTTATAATCCCATTATCCCTAAACATACTCTTTACTTTCTAAGTTATGTATATTTATTTATATACATACTCTACATGGGTAAACCAGTTAAATTTATGAAAGTAGTCAAATATCATTCTCAACTAAGCTGATCAATTCTCTCCATTATGAGAATTTAGTATTTCAGCTAATCTTCCACTGGGAATTTCCCTTCTTGGGAAATATTGGTAATATACAATTACCTAGCATTTCATTATGCTAAAACATAAGGCATTTCACTATGCCTATTCTCATATGCATCACAGTGCAAAATAATCAAAAGGGCTACCATGTTGCAGTCTGATCTTTACTAGTGCTCTTGGATAATTGCCCTGTTCACCACTTATACCACGGTGGAAAATATTATGTCACTGCCCATATGGGGGGACAGGACTTTCACAGTGGTGACCTTCCCATAATTGCCCCACTTGACTTTTAGCCTTTCATACGGCAAGGTATCATCAAATCATCAAATTTCAAGGAGCAGGTGGTCAAACCCTTATAACTCCTCTAGCATAGCATCCCCCTAGGCTTATGCCTATTAAAACAAACTCAAAAGCCTCCAAACTTGTATGTAAAATAGATTTCATACATATCAGACCATCTGTCTGTTTACTTAGGGCTGAAATATTTTCTAGTTCTCGATTCACTTATAGTCTAGTCCTTAACCATCTCATATGTCTTTGGTTGGATTATAAGGTTTTCAAGGGATTTAATACAAGCATTAACATTACTCTTGTCAACATATGGTCATGGGTTCAATCATGTATATCCCATGTAAATGCATTCATCAAATCCTCCCACCTTCAAGGAGTGATCCCTTTTCCCAAATCTTCCATGATCCTGACTGATGTATGTAATCTATACATCCATACATATTGTCAATATAATAATTATGAACAATCCTATTGATCACTAGATCTGATGTTTAGGATGATCTTTAGATCATTCATATCTAAGTATTTTTCTATTTCTAAGTCTTTGTGTGTCCATCTCCTTGATCTTGATCTTTCATAGATCTATTGATTGACAATCTACACTTGTTGATAAAGGTCAAGGTCCTAGATCTTCTATCATCTAGTTCTTCTAAGTTCAGTTATTGGATCATCCCTAAGGAGGATGATCTTGGTTTTCTTCCTTGAATCATCTTTGATCAAGGGTTTGGATTATCTAATCTAATGAACTAGAACAGGCATATTAAGTACAATATAATATTCTTATTCTTATTGTTCTTGATCATCCAAGATCTAATGGATCTTGTTTGATCATCCTTATCTTACTTACAGGATTAGGTAATTTACTAACCATTTATGATCTTAATATTATTATTCAACCAGTTAATGTTTTGCTAGTTGAAGGTAACTTATTTAAGCCTAAGTCCAGAATGCTCCTCTTATTTCCAATTGGCTAAGGCTTACTAGCTGAATGGGTGAACACAAAGTGGTTACTTCAATCCTCATGTAAGGAGGTGTTTAGACCTCACAAACGTTAATGGAAGGTAGGGGAAGAGCGAGGCTCTATTAGATAACCCCTTCAACCACTATGTTCAACATTCACTAGAATGACCATAGCTCAACCTTTCATAAGGTTCTTATAAGCATGTTGACCCTAAATACTCTTTCTCATAGATTTTAATTAAGCCCATAAATATTTACAATATCATTCATGGGGTTTATTATTCTTCTAGTTTGGGCTAAGGATTTGATAATCCTTATATTGTCTTACTAACTATAGCCCTTACTAATTAAGTCCAAAGTACTCCATTCTTATTTGTGTCATGAAACTCTACATTCTCATTAGATTACATTTTTGATGTTTTATGCTCTTTATCTCATAACAAGTAGATCTACTAATAAAATTTAACCATAAATGAATTATAAATTCAAAGCATAAAACTACATAATTGAACACTTAATGATAATGAGGCAAGGTACTTAAAATTACACTAGCATGATTTCCAAGTAATATACCTTAATAACTCAATTTAAACTAACATGGACCTAAGGTATAATCTCATACTATAGTATAATCTTATATGAAATTCTAGCATGGTCCTAAGTTACAATGGCATGAAATCATACTAAAGTGCCCCTAAGATAATTAAATCTTGCACCCTATCATAACAATATAATCATATATCATGCTAAAGTCTAAAAGTTATTCTAGCATGCTTTATAACATAAATCATATTTAAGATGCTATTATCAATTAATAGAAAATGAAAATAATTATATTAATATTTTTAGAAACCTTCACTTATGATCCAACCATTAGATCTTAGATCTTTTCCTTTTGATCAAGGGTTTTAGTTATATTTAGGGGTTTTTCCTTATTAAGGTCCAAAGATCATATTGATTCATTTTTGTCATAAACCATCCATGATCTCCTTGGATTTCATCATATTAACATCCATCCCATCTATCCCAAGGATCTGATCACACTTGATCTTATTGATCAAGTGGATCCCTTCGAAATTTTTAGGGTTTTTCCTTCCATAATGGGTAAATCCCTAGATATCTCTTAGATCTGTCCAAATAAACCATTTAAATAACTTCATTTCAATATTATATCATTATTAAAAGATATCTCCATGATCTGATCATCTCAGATCTTGAAGATCTTGGCAATTGGAAACTTAATTCCTAAATACAAAAATTTGTATTACATATTTTCTCTATTTTATCATTTCATAAGAAAATAAAAGTTTTAAGCTTTCCACAGCTTCTTTCTGATCTCAATTTGGAGTTCATATGACTCCAGAATTAGATTTGGAAGTTTACAGTCATTCCTAGGGCCCATATTTGATCTGGGCGCAATGAAACGGACGACCCAGATTTTTCAGGGGAACGGAATGGGTGGACGGATAGCTTGGTTTGTCACGCGTCAGTCGCGAAGGCGCTATGGACGCTCCTGCCTGGAAAGTCCACGGAAGCTCGCGGGACGAGTGGAACCCTCATTGTCTGTGAGACGGGCGTGTCTGCTCAGGATATTTTTCGACGCATGGTTGTTCAGCTTGGAACGACGTCGCACACGCAGTGCGCGGGAACACTTCCGCGTGTGACGTTTCCACGCTACATCGTGCATGCCGTCTTGGGCCCCATTCGATCAGGAGATCAGAAAGTCCATTCTGGACCAGCCAATCAATCCCTAACCTAGGGGTTTTGCACCCTTCTAGATCAATTGATAGGGTCAGATGTTTCATGTGAGCCCTCAATCGTCCTGAATTAAAGGTTCTGTTATTTACTTTATTTTTACCATTTTATTACCAAAATAACATTACAATAGAATAAATTTTTCATAAAACACTAGTAAAAATGTACAGAAAGTATTCCCACCTACCTGATTAGAGAAAAAAACATTGGTTATATGTCCAATTTAAAAGAATATCCTTTTGATGAAGATATGGCCAAAGATCCACCTTTCTTGTAATTTTCGTTATTTGAACTATTGGATCTCAATATTGATTTGGGGATTTTGTAGCTAAGGTATGGTAGGAAGTTTTGGATGGTGAGATTTGTGATATTAGATCTGGAATGGAGTGCCTAATTGAGTTTAGGTCTCTCGTTCCAATCTAGAGAGAAATAGAAAATGAAAAGTGGGAGATCTCTTGAGAGTTTTGGGTTTTTGGGGATGGATCTAGGTCTAGATTTGTAGGGAAAGTGAAGATAATTTCGTGAAAATTTTATGAGCATTTTTGGAGGATTTTTGGGGTTGTATTTATAGGCATTTTAGGTCTTCTTTCATGATGAAGTGTAATAATGATGGTTCATTTATTATTATTAATTTAGCATTGGATTCTCCCATGCTCTATTTTTCTTCCCCAAGACTAGCTAGTGTGGTTTGACCCATGATTTCACATGGGCTGGCTATAGGATTCGTTTTTGGGTCCCTTGTGGGTGCCATGTGGTCCCCACATGGTGTAAAAAGACCATTTTACCCTTTATGTATAAAAATTAGGGTTTTATTCCCACGATATCGGATTTGAGTGTACTTAGTGGCATTGAATTCCTATTTCTTAGTACATTCTAAATTTTGATGTCTCAAATTTTGATTTTTTTGGGTAAAATTACTTTTTTACCCTTTTGTCCAGAAAATGAAGAAAATTAAGGATTTTCATCCGATTTCAGAATTTGTCGTGCTTACAGTCATTCAGAAGGGTTTGCTAAGTTTAATTTCAATTGTACATGTATTATTCTTTGATTATACTTTTATAAGAAGTATATTCTAAATAACCTTAATATTTCAACGCAAAATTTCTGAAACTCAAACTTTATTGATTTTCTTAATCAATTACAAAAATTGGGGTTATTACAATCTTCCCCCCTTACAATAATTTCGTCCTTGAAATTTGTAATAAAGTACTTAATCAAACAAACTAGGGTGTGACTTCCACATTTCTACTTTCGTTTCCCACGTGGCTTCCTGAACAGAGTGATGTTTATACAGGACTTTGACTAACGGAATGCTTTTGGTCCTTAACTTCTGTTCCTTGCGGTCCATAATTTGTATTGCCTTCTCTTTGAAGGTTAGGTGAGGCTTTAGCTCTTCTGGCACCCTTTGAAGTACATGAGTGCCATCTTGGAGGTATTTCCTTAGCATGGACACATGAAAGACACTATGTATTTCTGAGAGTTGGGGTGGTAAGGCTAATTTGTAGGCCACTGAACCAACTCTTTCTAAGATTCAAATGGACCAATGAATCTAGGACTAAGTTTTCCTTTGCTTCCGAACCTCATTACTCATTTGACAGGTGATACTTTTAGAAATACATGCTCCCGCACATCAAATTCCAGGTTTCTTCGTCTTTTATCTGCGTAACTCTTTTGTCGACTGTGTGCTGTTAACAACCTCTTCTGTATTAATCTGACCTTGTCTACACATTGTTCCACTAGTTTTGACTTTATTAGCTTTCTTTCTCCAACTTCACTCCAACAGGTTGGTGATCGACATGGCCGTCCATACAATGCTTCATATGGTGCCATACCAATATTTGCTTGAAAACTATTGTTATATGCAAATTCTACTAAAGGAAGATGTTCATCCCAACTCCCTTTCCAATCTAATGCACATGCTCTCAACATATCTTCTAAGGTTTGAATAGTCCTTTCTGATTGACCATGTTTTTGGGGGTGAAATGTTGTACTGAACTTAAGTGAGGTTCCCAAGGCTTGTTGTACACTCTTCCAACATCTTGAAGTAAATCTTCCATCCCTATCAGAGATAATGGATAGTGGAATCCCATGAGGACTTACTATTTCTTTTATGTATATCTTAGCTAGACTATCAACTGATTGGTTCTGTCTAATTGGAAGGAAATGTGTTGACTTTGTTAGCCTATCCACAACCACCCAAATCATGTCATGGCCTGCTCAGGTCCTTGGCAATCCCACTACAAAATCCATAGTGATATTGTCCCATTTTCATTCTGGAAGTTCCAAAGTTTATAACATTCTAGCTGGTCTTTGGTGTTTAGCTTTTACTTGTTGACAATTTAGACATTTAGCTTCAAATTCTCCTATTTCTCTCTTCATGCCTTCCCACCAAAAGTTTCTTTTTAAATCCTGATACATCTTTGTACCTCCAAGGTGTATAGAAAACTTTGACTGATGGGCTTCTTGTATCAATTCCTTTCTCAAACATGTATTTAAAGGAACCACCAATCTCTCTTGAAAACGTATACCCCCATGTGTACCCTTAACAAATCCTTTCTTTTCACACAACTCCTGAGTCGTTGTATCTTCTTCTTAGGCTTTAAGGACTCTTTCTACAAAAGTTGATTTAATTGTGATGTTTGTGAGTAGAGCTCTTGGTTGTCTACTTAATGCATCAGCTACTACATTTGCTTTTCCAAGATGATATTGGATGGCAAAATCGTAGTCTTTGATATACTTTATCATCTTCTTTGTATCATGTTTAAATCAGCCTAAGTGAAGATGTATTTAAGACTCTTATAATCTGTGAATACATTGAACTTTTCCCCATACAAATAATGTCTCCAAATTTTTAATGCAAAAACTACAGCTGCCAATTCTAGGTCATGTACTGGGTAATTTATTTCATGTTTCTTCAATTGTCTAGATGCATAAGCAATGACCTTCCCATTTTGCATTAACACACCCACTAACCCTTTGCCTGAAGCATCACAGTAAATTTCATATCCCCCACTCCCAGCTGGCAAAGTCAATACTAGTGCTGTAGTTAACCTCTTCTTTAGCTCTTGAAAACTATTTTCACATTCTTTTGTCCAAGTGAATTGTACCCCCTTTCTTGTCAAGGAAGTCAAAGGAAGAGCTATATGAGAGAACCCTTGAATGAATCTACGGTAGTATCCTGCTAGTCCAAGAAAACTACATATTTCTGTTACTATTTTAGGTTTCTCCCAATTCATTACTGCTTTAATCTTGGTGGGATCCACTTCTACTTCATTCTTGGAAATTACATGACCCAAGAAATTGACCTTCTTTAACCAGAATTCACACTTACTAAATTTACCAAACAGTTTATGTGTTCTGAGGGTATTTAGTACAATTCGTAAGTGTTCTTGATGTTCTTTGATACTGGTAGAGTAAATCAGTTTATCGTCGATTAATACAATCATGAATTTATCCAAAAATTCCTTGAAGATTCTATTCATCAAATCCATAAACATTGCTGGTGCATTGGTCAGCCCAAAAGACATGACTAGAAACTCGTAATGCCCATATTGAGTTCTGAATGCTGACTTGGGTATGTCTTCATCCTTAATACGCAATTAATGATATCCTGATCTGAGGTCAATTTTGGCAAAGACCTTAGCAGATTGGAGTTGATCAAAGAGATCATCAATACGAGGTAAGGGATACCTATTTTTCTTTGTGACACTATTCAACATTCTATAATCAATGCATAATCTCATTGACCCATCCTTCTTCTTCACAAATATTACTAGTGCTCCCCATGGTGAACTACTTGGTCTAACAAACCCCTTGTCTAACAATTCTTGCAATTGACCCTTCAACTCTTTCAACTCTGCTAGGGCCATCCTATAAGGTGCTTTAGAAATTGGAGTTGTACCAGGAATTACTTCAATGGTAAACTCAATTTCTCTGTGTGGGGGTAACCCTGGTAGTTCTTCAGGAAAAACATCTTGGAATTCCCTGACCACTTCAATTTCTGTTATCCTAGGCTATTCAACATCTAAGGAAACCACTGTTGCTAAAAATGCCTAGCACCCCTTGGACATATGTTTGACTACCTTCATAGCTGAAATGATGGATTTGTCTAAGTCATTGTGTTTCCCATACAATACTAATACTTTCTCCCCTGGTATACTAAATGTGATTTTCTTCTTGTGATAGTCCATAACTACCCAGTATTTTGGTAACCAGTCCATACCTAGTATGATGTCAAAATCCTCCATGTTCAATAAAATGAGGTTTATGTCCATTCTTTTTCCCAATACTTCTAGAGGTACATTATGTAAGTATTCTTATAATTTAACTATTTTTCCAACTGGAATGGTTACATCTAAATAAAATCCCAAGTTTTTCACTGATAGTTGTATACTAGATGCAAATTCACAGGATATAAAGGAATGCATAGATCTAGGATCAAACAGTACTTTGACATAGTTATGTACTAATAGTAGTGTACCTTGAATCACCGCATTGGATGGTCCAGCTTGGCCGTTAGTGATGGCAAAGAACCTTGGTGTCGAGGAGCAATTTCTAGTTTTGCCTCCTTGATCGCCAATGGTTTGGTGCAGTTGGTGGCGACATGTCCATACTCCCCACAATTGTGGCACTTGATTGGAAATCATTCTGGTTGTTGTTGTATAGGTCGCAGGTAGATATTGCCTTAGTGAAATTTCTACATCTTGGACATGGCTGTCTATTTGACCTTGGTGCATTCTTCCTCTGATTTCTTTGAGGCTTAAAATTGTTCCAAGGTCTTTAATTCTTCTAGAAAGGCCTTGGATTATTGTTTCCTCCTCCACTAAACTTGGTAATTTGACCCTTTTTGTATTCTTCTTCAAACTTGGAGGCCATTTCTACTAAGTCTGCCAAGGTAGTGGGTTTAGTACCCAGCACCTTTATTTTCAGCCCTTGGTGCAACCTTTCAATGAATTGATTCATGGTGTGTGTTTCTGTGTTACACACATGAGTCGCGAATCTCCTTAATTGTGTGAAGTTGTTATCATAGTCTATCAACTTCCTTTCTTGTACATGAGAAGGGAAATATTTATGGTTGAATACTTCCTTAAATTGCTCCCATGTAATATCTTTAGAATTTGAGATGAAGGTGTTGTTAGCTGATCTCCACCAAAATGTAGCTTCTTGTTTGAATAAGTATGTGGCAAATTTCACCTTCAACTTTGGAGGAGTACGTAGTGCACTGAAAGTCTTTTCTACTTCATATATCCATTGCTCAGCCTTCTCAGCTTCACCCTTGCGATTATATATTGTAGTCATCTTTTGAAATCTCTCCATCATTTTGTTAACTTTTCTGGTGCTAATGGGAATTTTCCAACTTCTTCACTTGGTACAAGGGAAGATTGCCCTTGTGCTAGTGTGGGAGTAGCTGGTGTTGGTGTTGGTGTAGTATGTCTCACTTCAGGCTGAATCTGAGCCTGTGTATTTGGTATTTCTACAGGAGGTGATGAACCTTGGGTTTGTTGTAGGTGAGGAAGAAGGTTCCTCAACACCCTTGTCATCATCTCTTCCACATTGCTCATTGTTACTCTCTCCATATTGTCTTTTGGAGTATTTTGAGCTGCCTACCTTGTGACTCACTTTGGTGGCATCTGCTCATAAACCAAAATTTCTATCAGTCCTCTATACAACTACTTCTATCTTAATTTAGACTTGGATTATAATCTCTCTTCTAGACATATTTGTACTGTACTGTGACAAGATGAATGGCTTTGATACCAACTGTGACGACCCGGATTTTTGTAACACATTTTGTAATGTATTTTGAAAGGCAGGACCCTTAATAGTGTAAAATAATTTTGTAAAACAAAGCAGAAAAAATTCTTTTCTTTAGAACTTGTTTTGTAAAACCCAAGTCACCACTTTGTACATAACATAAGTAGAATTTTGTACAAGATAAAATTTCATTAAAGGAATATACTTTCATTAAATTCCAGAATCCATCCAGTGGTTCACAGTACAGCCAAATCCATTACAATACTTGTCCAAATTACATAATCCAAAACTCAAGCTCACCATACAATAAAACTCTCAACAAAGAAAAATAAATGTCTTCAAGGGTATACCTTGAAGATTATTCTCTTCAAGTCTTCTGTCATCTTGAGCTCCTAACTCTCTTTCCCTGTATCTGAGATATTGCAACATTTACAATATCTCAGCAAACAATGCATGGTAGGGGATTCGAGAAGCATCATAATTGACAAGGTAATTTCAATACTTCATAATCCCATTATCCCTAAACATACTCTTTACTTTGTAACTTATGTATATTTATTTACATACATACTCTACATGGGTAAACCAGTTAAATTTATGAAAGCAGTCAAATATCATTCCCAACTAAGCTGATCAATTCTCTCCATTATGAGAATTTAGTATTTTAGCTAACCTTACACTGGGAATTTCGCTTCTTGGGAAATATAGATAATATACAATTACCTAGCATTTCATTATGCTAAAACATAAGGCATTTCACTATGCCTATTCTCATATGCATCATAGTGCAAAATAATCAAAAGGGCTACCATGCTGCAGTCTAATCTATACTAACGTGCTCGGATAACTACTCTGTTCACCACTGATACCATGGTGGAAAATATTATGTCACTGCCCATATGGGGGGACAGGACTTTCACAGTGGTGACCTTCCCATAATTGCCCCACTTGACTTTTAGCCTTTCATACGGCAAGGTATCATCAAATCATCAAATTTCAAGGAGCAGGTGGTCAAACCCTTATAACTCCTCTAGCATAGCATCCCCCTAGGCTTATGCCTATTAAAACAAACTCAAAAGCCTCCAAACTTGTATGTAAAATAGATTTCATACATATCAGACCAGCTGTCTATTTACTTAGGGCTGAAATATTTTCTAGTTCCCTATTCACTTATAGTCTAGTCCATAACCATCTTATATGTGTTTGGTTGGATCATAAGGTTTTCAAGGGATTTAATACAAGTATTAACATTACTCTTGTCAACATAAGGTCATGGGTTCAATCATGTATATCCCATGTAAATGCATTCATCAAATCCTCCTACCTTCAAGGAGTGATCCCTTTTCCCAAATCTTCCATGATCCTGATTGATGTATGTAATCTGTACATCCGTACATATTGTCAATATATAAATTATGAACAATCCTATTGATCACTAGATTTGATGTTTAGGATGATCTTTAGATCATTCATATCTAAGAATTTTTCTATCTCTAAGTCTTTGTGTGTCCATCTCCTTGATCTTGATCTTTCATAGATCCATTGATTGACAATCTACACTTGTTGATAAAGATCAAGGTCCTAGATCTTCTATCATCTAGTTCTTCTATGTTTAGTTATTGGATCATCCCTAAGGAGGATGATCTTGGTTTTCTTCCTTGAATCAACTTTGATCAAGGGTTTGGATTATCTAATCTAATGAACTAGAACAGGCATACTAAGTACAATATAATATTCTTATTCTTATTGTTCTTGATCATCCAAGATCTAATGGATCTTGTTTGATCATCCTTATCTTACTTACAGTTTTTATTAGGGTTAGGTAATTTACTAACCATTTATGATCTTAATATTATTATTCAACCAGTTAATGTTTTGCTGGTTGAAGGTAACTTATTTAAGCCTAAGTCTAGACTGCTCCTCTTATTTTCAATTGGCTAAGGCTTACTAGCTGAATGGGTGAACACAAAGTGGTTACTTCAATCCTCATGTAAGGAGGCATTTAGACCTCACAAATGTCAACGGAAGGTAGGGGAAGATTGAGGCTCTATTAGATAACCCCTTTAACCACTATGTTCAACATTCATTAGAATGACCATAGCTCAACCTTTCATAAGGTTCCTATAAGCATGTTGACCCTAAATACTCTTTCTAATAGATTTTAATTAAGTCCATGAATATTTACAATGTCATTCATGGGGTTTATTATTTTCTTATTTTAGACTACAGATTTGATAATCCTTATATTGTCCTACTAATTATAGCCCTTACTAATTAAGTCCAAAGCACTCCATTCTTATTTGTCTCATGAAACTCTACTTTCTCATTAGATCCCATTTTTGGTGTTTTATGCTCTTTATCTCATAACAAGTAGATCTACTAATAAAATTTAACCATAAATGAATTATAAATTCAAAGCATAAAACTACATAATTGAACACTTAATGATAATGAGGCAAGGTACTTAAAATTACACTAGCATGATTTCCAACTAATATACCTTAATAACTCAATTTAAACTAACATGGACCTAAGGTATAATCTCATACTATAGTATAATGTTATATGAAATTCTAGCATGATCCTAAGTTACAATGGCATGAAATCATACTAAAGTGCCCCTGAGATAATTAAATCTAGTACCCTATCATAACAATATAATCACATATGATGCTAAAGTCTAAAAGTTACACTCGCATGCTTTATAACATAAATCATATTTAAGATACTATTATCAATTAATAGAAAATGATTATATTAATATTTTTAGAAACTTTCACTTATGATCCAACCATTAGATCTCAGATCTTTTCCTTTTGATCAAGGGTTTTAGTTATATTTAGCGGGTTTTTCTTTATTAAGGTCTAAAGATCATATTGATTTATTTTTGTCATAATCGATCCATGATCTCCTTGGATTTCATCATATTAACATCCATCCCATCTATCCCAAGGATCTAATTACACTTGATCTTATTGTTCAAGTGGGTCCCTTTGAAATTTTTAGGGTTTGTCCTTCCATAGTGGGTAAATCCCTAAATATCTCTTAGATCTATCCAAATAAACTATTTAGATAACTTCATTTCAATATTATATCATTATTAAAACATATCTCCAAGATCTGATCGTCTCAGATCTTAAAGATCTTGGCAATTGGAAACTTAATTCCTAAATACAAAAATTTGTATTACATATTTTCTCCATTTTATTATTTCATAAGAAAATAGAGGTTTTAAGCTTTCCATAGCTTCTTTCAGATCTCAATTTGGAGTTCATATGACTCTAGAATTAGATCTAGAAGTTTACAGTCATTCCTTGGGCCTAGATTTGATCTGGGCCCAACGGAATGGACGGGCCTAGATTTTTAGGGGGGACGGAACGGGCGGACGGATTGCTTGGTTCATCATGCATCTGTCGCAGAGGCCCTCTGGACACTCCTACCCGGAAAGTCCACGAACGCGTGCGGGACGAGCGGAACGCTCGTTGTCACGCGTTTGTAACCAGGATACGAGACAGGCGCATCCGCTCAGGATATTTTTCGACGCGTGGTCGTTCT
The DNA here is from genome assembly GCA_035236585.1 of Warburgia ugandensis. Lineage (NCBI taxonomy): Eukaryota > Viridiplantae > Streptophyta > Magnoliopsida > Canellales > Canellaceae > Warburgia > Warburgia ugandensis. The sequence goes on along the minus strand of CP141127.1, from coordinate 54,651,135 downwards.
TCTTGGAACGACATCACATGCGTAGTGTGCAGGAATGCTTCCACATGCAGCATTTTCACGTTGCACCGCACATGGCGTCCTGGGCCCCGCTCGATTAGGAGATCGGATAGTCCATTCTGGACCATCCAATCAATCCTTATTACTTGAGGGCCAAAAACTTATCCGATCTTTGTGAAAATTCTACCCTAGGGGTTTTGTACCCTTCTAGATTGATTGGTAGGGTCAGATGTTTCATCTGAGCCCTTAATCATCTTGAATTAAAGGTTCTGTTGTTTACTTTATTTTTACCATTTTATTACCAAAATAAAATTACAGTAAAATAAAAATTTCATAAAGCACTAGTAAAAATGTACATAAAGTATTCCCACCTACCTGATTGGAGAAAAAAATGTTGGTTATATGTCCAATTTAAAAGAATACCCTTTTGATGAAGATATGGCCCAAGATCCACCTTTCTTGCAATTTTCGTTGTTTGAATTGTTGGATCTCGAAATTGATTTGGGAATTTTGTAGCGAAGGTATGGTAGGACGTTTTGGATGGTGAGATTTGTGATATTAGATCTGAAACAGTGTGCCTAATTGAGTTTAGGTCTCTTGTTCCAATCTAGAGAGAAATAGAAAATGAAAAGTGGGAGATCTCTTAAGAGTTTTGGATTTTTGGGGATGGATCTAGGTCTAGATTTGCAGGAAAAGTGAAGGAAATTTCTTGGGAATTTTATGAGCAATTTTGGAGGATTTTTGGGGTTGTATTTATAGGCATTTTAGGTCTTCTTTCATGATGAAGTGTAATAAGGACTCCCATGCTCCATTTTTCTTCCCCAAGACCAACTAGTGTGGTTTGACCCATGATTTCACGTCGGTTGGCCATAGGATTCATTTTTGGGTCCCTTGTGGGCCCCATGTGGTGTAAAAAGACAATTTTGCCCTTTATGTATAAAAATTAGAGTTTTATTCACGTGATCTCAGATTTGAGTGTACGTAGTGGCGTTGGATTCATATTTCTCAGTACATTCTAAATTTTGATGTCCCAAATTTTGTTTTTTTTGGGTAAAATTAATTATTTACCCTTTTGTCCAAAAAATGAAGAAAATTACGGATTTTCTTTCAATTTCAGAATTTGTCGTGCTTACAGTCATTATGAAGGGTTTGCTAAGTTTAATTTCAATCGTACATGTCTTATTCTTTGATTATACTTTTATAAGAAGTATATTCTAAATAACCCTAATATTTCAGCCCAAAATTTTTGAAACTCAAACTTTATTGATTTTCTCAATCAATTACAAAGATTGGGATTATTACAACGAAGACACTCAATGACACCCAACTCAATTATTCAACTATAGAAAAATAGTTGTTAATAGTAGTTTTTGCACTAGATAAGTCTATATCTTACTTGCTAGGATCTAAGGTCATTATCTATTCAGACCGTGCAACACTAAAATATCACATTTCTAAAAAGGATACAAAACCTAAGCAGATTTGATGGATATTATTGCTATAGGAATTTGATCTTGAAATTTAAGATAAGGAAGGTTTCAAAAATGTTGTATCAAACCCTTTTCCAACCTTGTTATGGAGTTTACTATCGAGAATGTGCCTATAATAGAGACATTTCAAAATGAATAACTATTGCAGATTTTCCAGTTGCCTTGGTATGTAGACATTGTTAAGTATCTTGTCACAAGTCAAATGCCCAATCATTGGTCTAAACAAGATAGGAAAATATTTATCACCAAGGTCAAACACTTTAATTGGGACTATCTGTACTTGTTTAAATACTATCCTGATTAGGTCATTAGGAGATGTATACCAGATAATGAGCATCATAAGGTCATTTCTTTTTGTGATGACCATGCATGCGGGGATCATTTTAGTTCTAAAAAGACAGTGACAAAGATTTTACAGTGTGGTTTTTATTGGCCCACCATTTTCACGGATTCACATGCTTACTGCTTAGGATGTGTTAGATGTCAATGGTTTGGGAGCATAGGAAAAAGGAATAGGATGCCCTTGAACCCTATTCTTATCATTTAGCCTTTTGATGTTTGAGGCATTGATTTTATGAGACCTTTTCCTTACTCTTTTGGTTATCTATACATTCTTATGGGTGTAGATTACATGTCCAAATGGGTGGAGTAGTACCTTATAAGAGCAATGACCAGAAGGTGGTGGTTAATTTTTTAAAGGAAACCATATTTGCATGCTTTGATACATCGAGGGCCATAATTAGTGATGGGGGTAAATATTTTTGCAATAGGGTATTTGAAAATTTAATGAAGAAATATGGTGTTACGCTTAGAATAGTTATCCCTTACGATCATTAGACAAGTGGACAGGTGAAAGTGTCTAATCAATAAATAAAGCATATTTTAGAAAAGATAGTTAATCCAACTAGGAAAGACTAGTCTTTGAGGCTTAGTGACCCCTTATGGGCCTATAGTATTGCTTATAAGACTCCTATAGGCATGTCATCTTACTGCTTGGTCTATAAAAAAGCATGCTACTTACTAATAAAACTTAAATGTCTGGCATATTGGGCCATCAAAAAGCTTAATTTTGACTTAGATACCTCTAGAACCCATAAGAAACTCCAATACAATGAGTTGGATGAGTTAAGGAATGATGCATATGATTCTGCCAAGATATACAAAGACAGCATGAAGAGCCATCAAGATAGACATATCTTAAGAAAGTCCTTTACCCTAAGACAAAAAGTCCTTTTGTATAATTCTATATTGCATTTATTTTCACTGGGTTGTCAAGATAGAAAACGATGGAGAGATCTCCAACATGAATGAGCAAAGATTGAAACCCTACTTAGAGCTAATAAACCTTGAGGTGGAAGAAATATGACTTGAGGAACTAGTATATCAGGACCCACCTTAGCATGTTCCATAATACCTACATACATTATATGAGCTAAATTCATCATTATCATTGTGTAGCATTTGTTTGGCTAAAGACATTAAACTCAGCATTCACTTAGAGGCAACCCACATTTTTAAATATTCTCATTGTTCTACATTACCCATTTATCATATAGGAGTACTATTGTGACGACCCGGGTTTCATATGATGCAAATTTCATAAAAAGGCAAGATCTCTTGCTTTAGAAATATGAAATGCATGAAAATCTTTTGTTTTGGAAAGCGATCTTTCATATAAAACCATGAGTGTCAAAACACATTTTCAAATCATATAGCCATGGCATAGTTTTAAATCAACTCTATTCCCAAGCAAGTGTTAGTCACAGCCTCAGCTACAGAGAGTAACTACAATCAAGTAACATTCACTAAAAGATAAGGTAGGGGTTTACTTACTTGTACTTAATTTGGATGTTCTCTGTCACGGGTGTATCTTGTCCTTAAGTGTTTACTTGTATCTGAAAAATGTTAAGGATTGGGTGAGTATACACTATACTCAGTAGGAATCTATCACTACTAGTTTTACAATGCATGTTATGTTTTAAACCATGTGCATGTTTGAACACTCATGTTCAATATCGATATTAAAATCCATTGTCAAAATAGAATACTGACGACTTAAAGAATTGCATAATCCAAGTCAAAGTTAACATAGATATCATAAACATATACTATGATATGCATAAGCTGCTCAACTAAATCCAACTCATGGATCTATGGTCGGCCATACTCATGTCATGCCATATGCATGCAAGTAAATCATCAAAAACATAGGACACATTATGCCCACAACCTTAGAGCCGTGTGGTCCCCGGGTACCTAGGGACTCTCGGTCATAGCCTCCATGGGGCATATGACACTTCGACGGGTGCCATGACACCTCCAGTTGTAGTCCTCGTTTACCACAACAATCGAAGTGAGGACAAGCCTTTTTGGCGTGGTACCCTTTCCACCTATAGTGGTAGAGGATGGGAGGCCATCCTGAACCTCTCGACATAGAGCCCACGAGCTTACTAGCCCAAAAACATACATAGTCCAAATCTCAAATCAACATAAATCATGCAATTTATGCAATCATTTTCAATGTCCTCTTTGGGTCCCTCACACTGCCTGGCCCTCACAACTGCCTAACCAGTGTCTTTTGGGCACTCCAATGTCTTTTGGCAACTCTTGAGGATATGCAGTTATCCAAATGATCCAATCTCAATCTTCGTAAATCAGGCAATTTATGCATTTGTTTTCAAAGCATGCAAGCAATGGATTCATAAAATAATCTCAATGCACATGATTGCATTCAAGACCATATATTGTGAAAACAACTCGATAATATAAGAGCAATAAATCAATGCATTAGAAAAGCAACCATGATTCAAAACATGCAATCTCAAAGCATCATGGTTTCTTTTCAAAAGTCTAGTAGCGATAGAACACCTACCTGGTTTGATCGCCCTAATACCCTTGTCCTCGTATGTTCCTAGACATGGTTTAGGGGAAAAAGGTTAGCTTGGACTATTTCTATAGGGCTTAGAATAATTTACCTCACTACTTAAGCATTAAGGGTTCATGCTCATGCCTAAGGGCCTCCTAAGGTCCCTAACTGAGCCTTGGTATAGTCAGGTTTGCAAAGGTTTAGTGGCCCCATGCCACTATCATGGTTTAAGGGGCATGTGAGCCTTAGATAGGGGCTTGATTAGGTATCTTATAGTTTGGGTGTGTCTGCACAGTCGATACGGACACAACGCCTCTCGCGGCGCCTCAATCGAAGTCCTAGACTCAAGTTATGGGTATTTTAGTATTAAGAATACATAGAACGCCCAAAACGGCCCTGCGTCACTGCTCCCGGGACGCACTTAGGTCCCAGTTGAGCGGCGACTGGCCCGCACGTGTGGTCGCCATCTGGCTGTGCGTTTTGCTAATGCGGAATGCGCGGCGTCACTAGCGCAGCTCCACACGAGGCGGGCGCCCGAGACTTTAACGCGTCCCGCGTCAACAACACACGCCCCACAAGGCACGTCTGCCGATGCACCAGGCCTCCTCCCTCTTTCCTCATTTGCGAGTGCATCCACGGACGCGCTCGTCGGTTTTCCTTTAATGCACTGGGTGCGTTTTGGTTCTGTGGTGACCTGGGCGTCCTTGGGACACCCTGTTAAACTAGAACACCCCAGGCACCTACCCTGGGTCTGTTGTGGCTCCTTAGAGCCCCATTTTGCATGGTTTCTCATGAAAAAACTTGGGGATATTCAACCTAAGATTGAGGGGGAGATGGGTTTCGAGTTGTTTAAGGCATACCTGGGTCGTGGCTGGGTATTTTTCATGTTTTCTCCTCTTGCCTACAACTCCAAGATTGGTTTTTTCTAGGGTTTTGGGCTGCCATTGGAGGTGCCCAAGAGCTCTATTTATAGAGCTTAAGGATGGTTCTGGAGGGGTTTCCATCACCATGGAATGGTGGTGGGGAAACTTCCAGAATGGCGGTGGTTTCCCCCCTGCACATCGATATTCTAGAATGTTGGTGATGCAGTGTGTTTGGGAAGAAGGGGGTGCCCGTATCAAAATGGGTCCCTGTTTTCTCACGCCAATTCGTTTTAAATTAAATTACAATTTTGCACTTGAACTTCAAAGGGCCATAACTTGCTCATTTTAACTCCATTTTGGGTGATTCTGGTCTTGTTAGATTCCTTTTTTCGATACACACCTAAGGGTACCATTCTAAGTACTAAATTTCTGGGTCTAGTCAGGGTGAATAGTGAAATGACCAAAATACCCTTATCTCAAAAAGTGAACTTTTCATTACCAATATGGGATTTCATGGTTACAAAAATGGAGTCATTACACCTATGTTCAACATTAGGGATAATGTTTAGTTTAGGTTGGGTATCTAGACATATGTGAAATGTCTATTTTTTTTTTCATATTTCTAAAATAAAATATAATTCTTTTTAAAATTTTCTATGATTTCAAAGTTTTTAAGGTCAAAATTCCTTTACTATGATGAGAATTGGATTTTTAAAAGCTTAATATTTTTCCTACTTTAACTTCTCAATAGAAAAGCACATGGTTAATTCTGCATTGTACTCATGTCCTAGAGCATTTAATGAAAGTTAAATCTCGAAACAAACTAACATATAGTACATAGTCTAGACTAATAAATGGTTATGACTTAGAGACCTAAGGAAATCCGTGGAGACCTATATGCCCAAGTCAGTTTTAAAGACTATCATTTTTTTGAGGGATATAAGTAATTCCATACTTTCATTAGCAGATATTACTTTGAAAGATACCAGTATGTTTGTTTTGGTGACAATAACAAGAACTAAAATGAGTACTAAGTTTGTTTTTCGAATATTTATTGTCACAAATAGATTTTAAGAAAACTAGAAAATGATAGGCCATAATTGTTTTAGTCGAGAGACAAAAAGCATACCTAGATACTATAGCACTTGTTAGACTCTTTAAGCCTCTTGGTAAGCCTTTTCTTTTCAAAGTCCCATTTACATTAACCTAGAAACCCAATTGAAAATATCCATTATATCTTTCAAAAATGAGTAGGGATGATAGAAAAAGTAGAAAAAGGACAAAGTTTTAGGAAGTGAAAAATATCAAAAGTATAAAGAAAAGTGTTCCTTTTTAGAAATACATGGAAAGGTGAAAAAGAAAAGTATCTGAAAAAGAAAAGGGAAAAAAGTTGAGAAAAGAGAAAGGAAAGAGAGAGAAGATATTCATTTGAAGTACAACAAAAAAGATAAGTGTCCAAATATACCTCTACTCATATTTGAAACTTTGAATCCTTATACCCTTTCTTTTGAGAACCAATCCCAATCCTACATTTCATCCTATCTGAAGACCTATTAATCTTAGGGAAGAAGTGTAATGCCTGAGCAATTTACGCTATTTTTAACAAAAATTGGACATTCTATGGGAAATAAGCTGTCTTAAATGTTTTACTTTATGTAAAATAATAAATGAAGGAATTTGTAATAAAACTTGGTACTATTAGATTTTTCTCGAAAAATGGAATCCAACGCCTCAAAGAACGCCGAAAACGGAGTTCGTATGAAGAAGTTACGGCCGTTTAATGAATAGGGGCATTTCTGTAATTGAAACTAAAAACGAAAAAGACAGAAAATTTAGGGGGCCATTTTGATAACGGCACCTTGTCTTCTTCTTCCTCTAGACTTCTCTAGAAACCCTGTTTCCAGAGGCTTCTGCCACCGCCATTGAAGCACCGCCATAGCAAGGCTATAAAAAGCCCTATCTCCCCCCTCTTCAAATCACGATTTTTCCAGCCATTTTGGGACTGGGGTTTCCAGCAAAAATCAGAAACTCGTCTCTAGCTTTCCCTACACATTTTGGCCAGGATCGAGTCAATCCTACAGGTCGGCCATTTCCCCTCTCTTCACCTTTCCCCCTTTTTCCTTTGGTCTCACCAGAGATCGATCTGGTTTCCCCCTTCTTTGAGTTTTTCTAGCGACCAAGGGTACAGGCAGGTGTTAAAGGAAACAGACCTACCAGGAGGCAGGAGCACCATCTCTGGCTGCCCAGGTAAGGTCTCACCTCCCTCTTGCATTTTCTCCTCTGTTTTCTCCTTTTTCTGGCCTAGATCCATGCTGGATCTGGTGGGTTTCAGCCGAAAATCTATGATTTTCTGGGGAAGGAAACCAGACGGGTGAAAAACCCGTCCATAGTAACACTCCCCAGGGATGCACGGGCGTCCCTGGGGTGTGGGCGTCCCAAGGTGCACAAGCGTCCTGGGGCGACTGTCACATGCATGTCACGCGCGCATGGACAGATGCTTGACTCGACCGAGAAGCACGAGTGTCCCAGGAACTAGGACATGCATGCAACCCCACCTAAGACGCGTCCGCACAACACCGTCTAGGATGTGCACCCTAGCGCACCATTTAGATGTGCGCACCGCACCACTCGACAAGACGCATGTGAGCTAATGTGGTTTAGGTACAACCAGTGCACACACGCATCCTAGAACATGTGGCGCAGGGCCCTAATTGACTCATCTGGGTCGTCTATTAAGGCGTGCACACATCTTGGAAACCATGATGCGCGGACCTAATGAGACTATAAAGTTAGGAGCAGAGGACAATTTAGAGAATTAACCATTGAATAGTAGATCCACATCGTAGGATCTAGCCTGACAATGAATTAAGCATGGACCCATGGACCTTAAAAGGCAAATCTAGCGATCTAATTTCTAAAACTAGATCAAAATTGATAAGGACTCCTTGTATCCATTCATATCCAGGAGTTTATAAATGAGACCCAGGGACGGGTTGAGTGATGAAGGACGTGACTCCAGGAGACTTCGAGGTAGGTGCTCTATCGCTACTAGACTTTTAGAAAGAGCCCATGATTGTTTTGAGAATGCATGTTTTAAGTATAAGTTATATGCTTGTTTAGCATGACTTAATGAATTCAGCATGCATATGAAAAATACATGCATATACATGTTTTGAAAAAGGATTCTTGTCTCCATGATAAGTGTAGCCTTGGTCGATGAGGGCGGGCTGATGAGGGCGGGCCAATGAGGGCGGGCCAGAGAGAGTTGACAGGCTTCTAGGCTGGCAAGCTTCTAGGCTGTGAGGCTTCTAGGCTGGCAAGCTTCTAGGCTATCAGGCTTCTAGGTAGGGTTATGACTTTGAATGCGATACTAGCATGAGCAGATTTTATGCATTGCATGAATGTTTTGCAACCGATTGCATAAATTGCCTGATTTACAACGAATAAGTGTCATATGCACCGTGGAGGCTATGACCCTGTGTCCCTAGGTACCCGGGGACCACACAACGGCGAGGTCATGGGCATAGTGGGCCCTATGGTTTGAGGATTTACTTGCATTGCATATGGCATGACATGAGGTTGCTCGACCATACCATATATCCATGAGTTGGACTTAGTTGAGCATCTTATGCATATCATTATGTTTATGATATATATGATACTTTTGACTTGGATGATGCGATTCTTTAAGTCATCAGTATTCCAATTCGACAATGGCTTTTTAATATTGATATTGAACATGAGTGTTCAAACATGCACATGTTTTAAAGAGCATATGATTTTAAACGTAGCATGCATTGTAAAACTAGTAGTGATAGACTCCTACTGAGTATAGTATATACTCACCCAATCCTTAACATTTTTCAGGATAGCTCCACTCACAAGTAGAAGACGCCTCAGGAAATGTTAGTGCTACGAGTAAGAAAAATCAAAAGTAAACAATTATACATGTAAGTAAACACTCTACCCTTTGGACATGTATTTGTATTTATTTACAGTTGGGCTGTGAGTTGTGACTGGATAGACCTGGGAAGACATTTATGATTTCTGAGATTTTCAAAAACTACTTCGGTTGTTGTGATAGCAAATGACACTCGGGGTTTTCAAAATGAGTTTAAAACAAAATATTTTTCGCTACATTGCATTGTTTTCATAAAGTGGTTTTCAAATAGGGATGCATCTCGCCTTAGGAATTAGATATTGCATTTAAAAATGCATGGGAAAACCTGGGTCGTGATAGTTGGTATCAGAGCCTAGGTTTTATCCTTTCATAGCCAGTCAAGCATGTCCAAGGGTCATAGACAATAGAAAAAATCAAAATAAAAAATCAAGAAGAAGTAGTATAAATGGAAGTAGTAGAGATGACTAATTCTATTTGAAGATTACAATATTAATGCTCAAGGCATTTCACCATAATCAAATAGGTGAAAAAGGAGATGGGTCTAGCAAATACTTAGATATTGGATGGCTTAAATCTTATCAATAAGGATTGTTGTGCAGTGGTGCAAACAGGGAAACTCATATATAAATTAGATTATGATGAGAATGATGAATTAAGATGTTAATGGACTTGTTAGTAGATAGTTCTGACCTGTAATAGATCAATCTCACCAAAGATGAGAACATCGAAGAACCTAGATAGCTACCTTACCATCATAAAGAATATCATAATATGAATATGATAAGGGATGTAAAAGACGAACTTTGAGAAGATTTTGTTGATAATCTAATAGGGATGAGCATACAAGATGATACTAGGAGATAACTGTGACTCGTACTAGATCACAAAGGTATGGATCTTGAAGGACTTAGCTCAATTTTGGATACCTTAATTGGAGTCTTATGAAGAGTGAAGTGCTATCGAATAATAACTACCTGAGTATTATGGAGCAAAATAGAAGATGTATACAAGTGACATATTATGTGATTAAGAGAAACATAACAAGAATATGATAGGGAAATGAATTCGACCAAGTTATCAAAAGATTTTGATGATAATACTAAGGATGATAATAGATTGATCCTAACATGAACTTGTAAGAAAAATATAGCATGATCAAAACGTCAATGCCATTATTAAGAAATTGTATGAATTTTATTGAGGCTATAGGCAATTGAGGATTTCAATGATCTTAAAACAGTTTAGAATTTCTTAGAAGCATTCAGTTTATCATATTTGTTAAGTAAAGGAGTAGATATAGTATCGATTATATGCAACAAAGCACATGAAGACATTGATCTAGGTAGACAAAAATGAGGATTTTGAAGAAAAGAAAGAAAGAGATAGAGATGTAACTACCAGTATTCAAAGAATATTGAATATTCAAAAGAAGAAGATCATGACTTTATGAAGATACATACAAATCTTTCATCTTGACTCGAGTGGGAAGATAAACCAATCAACTTTGAAGGAATGATGATAGATGAGTTGGTGATCTTATTGTAAAAGAGTATAAAAGAGAGAAAGCATATGGGGTTTAAGACTTTGCGTAGAGTATTGAATTTTAGGAGATTATGCGATAAGAAATTTTCGAAGAGGAATGGTGACCAACTAGAAATTTAATTCTACAAAAGGTTTGATATCAATTATTACAATTAGATTCTTATCAGATCCATTATCCTATGGGGAACACCAATGTATATAATCCATAAAAAGGAAAATTTGGTGATATCCCACCTTGCCAATAAAGTATATTGAAAAAGGAATTAAGCCGGGACAGTGACTTGTCCATTTAGCAAGTAGGGTACCATCAAGGATCGAATTGAGGTCTTGCTATTATAGATTGGAAGAGCAAATATCTTAAGACCATTATTTAGTCATTACCTTTAGAGCACTGTTGACTAAGTAAAGGTATCCCACCCTATTTAATCAAATATGTTAGTAGTCGAAGTTATATACTCAGAGGGATATTATAAGTATTTAGACATGAGTTCTACCTAAAAGAAGTTACTTGTTAGACTAAGTCATTTGAGGGTATGAGGTCAGTTGATTAGGCCACATCATGGAGGAGCTATGAGTATGATGAGGACAGTAGCAATTGAGATAGGAGCAAAAATAAGAAGTGATCTAAACCAATGTAAAAGATTTTCCAAACCTGAATAGATACCATGACAAACTAGAGAAATCACTGTGGGTCTGAAAGATGCTGCTGACTTGGATTGCAAAGAAAGGTAGATAAGTACCGATCACTTTAGAGACCCTTGAGCTTATGACAAAGATATATCTGGAAAGAGATCAATAGGTAATCAAATAAAGTCTTTATGTATGTCTACGAAAATGTTTCGTGCTTAACTAAGTGTGATGACCCGGGTTTTCCCATGCATTTTTAAATGCAAGATCTAAATTCCTAAAGCGGGATGCATCCCTATTTGAAAATCATTTTAGAAAAACCATGCCATGCAGTGGAAAATCTTTAGTTTTAAACTCATTTTGAAAACCCCGAGTGTCATTTGTTCTCACAACAACCAAAGTAGTTTTTGAAAAACTTTAGAAATCATAAATGTTTTTCCTCAGGTCTATCCAGTCACAACACATAGCCCAACTATAAATAAATACAAATACATGTCCAAAGGGTAGAGTGTTTGCTTACATGTATAATTGTCTCCGTTTGATTTACTTGCTCGAAACACTAACATAGGTGTCCTCTACTCGTGGATGGAACTATCCTGAAAAATGTTAAGGATAGGGTGAGTATATACTATACTCAGTAGGAGTCTATCACTACTAGTTTTACAATGCATGCTATGTTTAAAATCATATGCTCTTTAAAACATGTGCATGTTCGAACAATCATGGTCAATATCGAGATTAAAAACCACTGTCGAATTGGAATACTGATGACTTAAAGAAATAGCGTAATCCAAGTCGAAAGTATCATATATCATAAACATAATGATTTGCATAAGATGCTCAGCTGAATCCAACTCATGGATATCTGGTATGGTATAGTCGACTAACCTCATGTCATGCCATATGCAATGCAAGTAAATCCACGAAACCATAGGGCCTAACTATGCCCACGACCTCACCGCCGTGTGGTCCTTAGGTACCTGAGGACACTCGTCATAGCCTCCACGGGGCATATGACACATCAACCCAGTGCCGTGACACCAGTGGTAGCCCCTTGTACCACATGCAGTCGACGTAGGGACGTTGCCCTTTTTGGGCGTGGTACCCATTCCACCTAATAGTGGTAGAGGCTGGAGGCCAACCCAAGCCTCTCGGCATAGCGCCCACGAGCTCATTAGCCCAAATCGTATAAGAGCAAACAAGTGAAAAGCTCCTTTTCAAAACCTGTCCTCTTTGGGTGCCTCACAACTGCCTACCCAGCGTCTTTTGGTAACCCTCAAGGACATGCAATTTTTCAAGAACTCAATGCTCACAAATCATGCAATATATGCAATTGTTTGCAAAGCATGTCTATGCATAATATATTTGTCATATGCATGCTAAATTAAATCATACTAAACAAGTCATATAACTTAAACTTAAAACATGCATTCAAAACAATCATGGCTCTTTTTAAAAGTTTAGTAGCGATAGAGCACCTACCTCAAAGTCTCCTGGAGTCGCGTCCTTTATCACTCAACCCATCCCTGGGTCTCATTTATAAACTCTTGGATATAAATGGATACAAGGAGTCGTTATTAATTTCAATCTATTTAGACATTAGATCGTTAGATCTGCCTTTTAGGGTCCATGGTCCTTGCCTAATTTATTGTCAAGCTCGATCCTATGATATGGATCTACTATTCAATAGTTTAAACTTTGTAATTTGTCCTCTAATCCTATCCTTATAGTCTCGTTAGGTCTGCGTGTCCCAGTTTCCAGGACACCCGTGCATCCTAGTTGGATAGCGACCGCCTCACGTGCGCGCCCAAAGGCCGTACCAGGGACCACGTTTTTGCACGCGCACATGCATGCTCAAGTGATGCACTATGACGTGCATCATCACATGAACGCACCTTGTACCATGGCGCGTCTCAACTCCCAGGGCACCCCGTGCATCTTGGTCGAGCCAGGACCCGTGCCCCATGTGGTGCGCACTCGAAGGCCAGACCTAGGACAGTGTACGCACTGTCATACACATGGAACCCGCCCCAGGGACCCAGTCCCAGTCCCAGGCGCAGGTGAAGCATGGCATCCCTGAGATGCCTTGTTCGTGCAGGGCCGGCCCAAGCCGGCTTGGAGCGTTTTTCGGCCAGGAACCTGGCTGGAAAACGACTGGAAAAGACCAGATCTGGCATGGATCTGGCCTGGGGGAAGCAAACAGAGAGAAAGTGGAGGAAAACAACTTACCTAGGTCGCCTGGGGACGCCTTGCCTGTGGTGCGTTTCCCTCTGCTGGAATTCCATGTTTGTCGGAACCCACGAAGGGGAAAACCCCAATGCCAGACCGGAACAAGAGGCGAGAGGGGAATGGGGAGAATGGCCAGCCCGACTAGGGCTTGGCCATTGCCGAAAATTGTAGAGAGACAACTTTTCGGTTTTTGCCGGAAACCCCAGTCCAAAAGTTGTCAGAAAACGTGTTTTTGGAGAGGAGGATATGGGGCTTTTTATAGCCCTGCTATGGCGGTGCCGCCCTTGGCAGTGGCAGATTTCTCTGGAAAAATCGGGATTGAGGGTTTTTGGAGAAGTCTGGAGGTGGAAGATGATAGGGGGTGCCGTTATCAAAGCGGCCCCTGCGTTTTTCTTCTTTTTCGTTTTTCTGTTTAAATTCCAAAACTGCCCTTAATCTTTAAACGGCCCTAACTTCTTCATACGAATTCCGTTTTGGGTGATTTTTGAGGCGTTGGATTCTATTTTTCGTGTAGAATCTAATGGTACAAAGTTTTCTTACAAATTCCTTTGTTTAATATTTTAAATAAAGTAAAACATTTAACTCAGTTCATTTCCTATAGAATGTCCAATTTAGCATAAATTGCTCGGGCATTACATTATTACCCCCTTAAAAGAATTTCGTCCTCGAAATTCCATAAATTATCATCTTTAAGGTATTTTGTCTCTTAGATAACTTCTTGGTGAATGCATTCGCCCCCTTAGGAATCAAATCTAGGCTCAACCTCAATTTATCATTTCTATTGTTCCTTCTACAAGGCCTTACCTATAAGGGTCGCTTTCGTTGTGTATTCTGATGCATACTCCCATATGTGCGAGTTTAACAATACCAATTTCTAGCAGTAATTCATCTATCTTGAAATCCTTAGATGCCTATACTTTTCTCATCGTGTATAGGATAGTCTCCTCGTAGGATCATACTTCTTTATTCATGTATAAATTATTCCATACTTCTTTCAAGATCATATTATCTTATTTCTCATAGTCCTTTTTGAATATCATAGGATGATCCCTTTTTCTTCTTGTCTTTCATCTAGTGATCTCTTCATCATCCATATCTCCTTCTAATGGTTGGTTATATGTCATTAGTAATAGTCCAAAAAATTTCCTTCTTTCTATTGTGTCTAACTTTGCTTCTTATCTTTTATATTTGTCCCCAAGATACTTCAATAACTGTCATGGTATCATGTGCTCTATAGCCAAACCCTTGATTATCTTCAAATTTCAATTGTCTGTCGTTTTCCATATCTGACTTGATTCCTCAACCATAGTTAAATAAAATCATGAAAGCCAATTAGTAGCTTCTTCCATTGAGGACCTTATCATATACTGAAAGTAAAATGTGCTAACTCCATATCTAGTTTCATAATTATTGAATTCATTAAACGCTTTTCTCATGTCAAACGTTAATGGTCGCTTCTTCATTATGGGTCAAATGTTCTCATCTAGAGGCCTTATCTTACTATTCACATCAATTTGTCATTAGGATTTCCAATAATGTTCCCATTTATGCAAAGTAAAACTCTCTCATTCATAGTCGAGTACCCTTACTAGGTCATGGTTGAATCCTTTGTCATCATCCTCTTTGTCCTTTCTTTGCTTGATAGTTTTCTTCATAACCTTTCAGTCCAAAAGCATTATACTCAATCCAGTAGGGTTAGTCCTTAGGAAATTCCTTCAATTGATTTTTTGTACTTGGTATATGCTCATAACAACTAACTATTTGTCTAAAGGCAACGTAACATTAAATCTTCACCTTATAGTGTGCTAGCCATCTCACCTTTTCTCCTTCGATCCTCTATGTCAATATATTGTTCAATCCTTTATGAAGGCTTTATCGTTAACCACGCAGTCTGTATTGTCAGGAGGTATCCTCATAAGTAATGATTTTCTCAATTCCTCAAATTTTTATCCTTCAGGTGCCTCCTCATACATAGCTTATACTAGCAATTCTCGTTCAGTAGCTACTACATCAAGTTATGTTGAAGCTGTTAAATCATCAAATTTGAAAAACACTTAGGTAAGCATGGAACATTTTTGTAGACATATAGAAAGACTTTATTTGATTACCTATTGATCTCTTTCCAAATATATCTTTGTCATAAGCTCAGGGGTCTCTTAAAGTGATTGGTGCTTATCTACCTTTCTTTTCAATCCAAGTCAGCAGTATTTTTCAGACTCAAAGTAATTTCTTCACCTTGTCATGGTATCTATTCAGGTTTGGAAAATCTTTCACATTGGTTTAGATCACTTCTTATTTTTGCTCCTATCTCAGTTGCAACTGTCCTCATCAACTGACCTCATACCCTTAAATAACTTAGTCTAACAAGTACTTCTTTCAAGGAAAACTCAAGTCTAAAGACTTATAACATCCCTTTGAGTATATAACTTCGACTACTAACTCATAGATACTAACATACTTGATTAATTAGGGTGGGATACCTTTAGTCAATAGTGCTCTAAAGGTAATGGCTAAATAATGGTCTAAAGATTTTTGGTTTCCCAATCTATGATAGTAAGACCTCAATTTGATCCTTGATGGTACCCTATTGCTAAATGGACAAGTCACTATCCCAACTTAATTCCTTTTTCAATATATTTTATTGGCAAGGTGAGATATCACCAAAATTTTCCTTTTTATGGACTATATCCATTGGTGTTCCCCATAAGCTAATGGATCTATTCTTTCCTCAATAAAGTCATAACCTTTTTCTTTTGAATATTCAATATTCATTGACTACTGGTAGTTACATCTCTATCTCTTTCTTTCTTTTCTTCAAAATCCTCACTTTTGTCTTCCTAGATCAATGTCTTCGTGTGCTTTGTTGCATATAATCAATACTACCTCTACTCCTTTACTTAATAGATATGATAAACTGAATACTTCTACGAAATTCTAAACTGTCTTAAGATCATTGAAATCCTCAATTGCCTATAGCCTCAATAAAATTCATACAATGTCTTAATAATGGCATAGACATTTTGATCATGCTATACTTGTCTTATAAGTTCATGTTAGGATCAATCTATTATCATCCTTAGTATTATCATCAAAATCTTTTGATAACTCGGTCGAATTCATTCCCCTATCATATTCGTGTTATGTTTCTCTTAATCACATAATATGTCACTTGTATACATCGTCTGATTTGCTCCATAATACTTAGGTAGTTATTATTCGATAGCACTTCACTCTTCATAAGACTCCAATTCAGGTATCCAAAATTGAGCTAAGTCCTTCAGAATCCATACCTTTGTGATCTAGTACGAGTCACAGTTATCTCCTAGTATCATCTTATATGCTCATCCCTATTAGATTATCATCAAAATCTTCTCAAAGTCTGTCTTTTACATCCCCTATCATACTTATATCATATCCTTGTGATAGTGTACTCCTATTCTGATATTCTTTATGATGGTAAGGTAGCTATCTAGGTTCTCCGATGTTCTCATCTTTGGTGAGATTGATCTATTACAGGTCAGAACTATCTACTAACAAGTTCATTAACATCTTCATTCATCATTCATCATTCTCATCATAATCTAATTTATATATGAGTTTCCCTGTTTGCACCACTGCACAACAATCCTTATTGATAAGATTTAAGCCATCCAATATCTAAGTATTTGCTAGACCCATCTCCTTTTTCACCTATTGGTTTCTTATGATATGCCTTGAGCATTAATATTGTAATCCTCAAATAGAAGTAGTCATCTCTACAACTCCTATTTATACTACTTCTTCTTGATTTTCTCTATTGTCTATGACCCTTGGACATGCTAGACTGGCTGTGAAAGGATAAAACCTGGGCTTTGATACCAACTATGACGACCCGGGTTTTCCCATGCATTTTTAAATGCAAGATCTAAATTTCTAAGGCGGGATGCATTCCTATTTGAAAACCATTTTATAAAAACCATGCAATGCAGCAAAAAATCTTTAGTTTTAAACTCGTTTTGAAAAACCCGAGTGTCATTCGTTCTCACAACAACCAAAGTAGTTTTTGAGAAACTGTAGAAATCATAAATGTTTTTCCCAAGTCTATCCAGTCATAACACACAGCCCAACTATAAATAAATACAAATACATGTCCAAAGGGTAGAGTGTTTACTTACATCTATAATTGTCTCCTTTTGATTTATGTGCTCGTAGCACTAACATAGGTGTCCTCTACTCGTGGATGGAACTATCCTGAAAAATGTTAAGGATAGGGTGAGTATATACTATACTCAGTAGGAGTCTATCACTACTAGTTTTACAATGCATACTATGTTTAAATTCTTATGCTCTTTAAAACATGTGCATGTTCGAACAATCATGGTCAATATAGAGATTAAAAACCACTGTCGAATTGGAATACTGACGACTTAAAGAAATAGCGTAATCCAAGTCGAAAGTATCATATATCATAAACATAATGATATGCATAAGATGCTCAACTGAATCCAACTCATGGATATCTGGTATGGTATGGTCGACCAACCTCATGTCATGCCATATGCAATGCAAGTAAATCAACGAAACCATAGGGCCCAACTATGCCCACGACCTCACCACTCTGTGGTCCCTGGGTACCTGAGGACACTCGGTCATAGCCTCTACGAGGCATATGACACATCAACCCAGTGCCGTGACACCAGTGGTAGCCCCTTGTACCACATGCAGTCGACATAGGGACGTTGCCCTTTTTGGGCGTGGTACCCATTCCACCTAATAGTGGTAGAGGCTGGAGGCCAACCCAAACCTCTCGGCATAGCGCCCATGAGCTTATTAGCCCAAATCATATAAGATCAAACAAGCAAAAAGCTCCTTTTCAAAACTTGTCCTCTTTGGGTCCCTCACAACTGCCTACCTAGCGTCTTTTGGTAACCCTCAAGGACATGCAATTTTTCAAGAACTCAATGCTCACAAATCATGCAATATATGCAATTGTTTGCAAAGCATGTCTATGCATAATATATTTGTCATATGCATGCTAAATTAAATCATACTAAACAAGTCATATAACTTAAACTTAAAACATGCATTCAAAACAATCATGGCTCTTTTTAAAAGTCTAGTAACGATAGAGCACCTACCTCAAAGTCTCTTGGAGTCGCGTCCTTTATCACTCAACCCATCCCTGGGTCTCATTTATAAACTCCTAGATATGAATGGATACAAGGAGTCGTTATTAATTTCAATCTATTTAGACATTAGATCGTTAGATCTGCCTTTTAGGGTACATGGTCCTTGCCTAATTTATTGTTAGGCTAGATCCTATGATATGGATCTACTATTTGATAGTTTAAACTTTGTAATTTGTCCTCTAATCCTATCCTTATAGTCTCGTTAGGTCTGCGTGTCCTAGTTTCCAGGACACCCGTGCATCCTGGTTGGATAGCGACCGCCTCACGTGCGTGCGCGCCCAAAGGCCTTGCCAGGGATAGCGTTTTTGCACGCGCACATGCATGCTCAAGTGACACGCTATGACGCGCATCATCGCACGGATGCACCTTGTCGCATAGCACATCTCAACTCCCAGGGCACCCCGTGCATCCTGGTTGAGCCAGGACCCTTGCCCCATGTCGCGCGCGCACCCGAAGGCCGCACCTAGGACAGTGTACGCACTATCGTACACATGGAACCTGCCCCAGGGACCCAGTCCCAATCCCAGGCACAGGTGAAGCATGGCTTCCCTGAGATGCCTTGTTCGTGCAGGGCCGGCCCAAGCCGGCTTGGAGCGTTTTTCGGCCAGGAACCTAGCTGGAAAACGACTGGAAAAGACCAGATCCGGCATGGATCTGGCCTGGGGGAAGCAAACGGAGAGAAAGTGGAGGAAAACGACTTACCTAGGTCGCCTGGGGATGCCTTGCCCGTGGTGCATTTCCCTCTGCCGAAATTCCATGTTTTTCAGAACCCACGAAGGGGAAAACCCCAATGCCAGACCGGAACAAGAGGAGAGAGGAGAATGGGGAGAAGGGCCAGCCCGACTAAGGCTGGCCGTTGTCGGAAATTGCAGAGAGACGGGTTTTCGATTTTTGCCAGAAACCCCAGTCCAAAAGTTGCCGGAAAACATGTTTTTAGAGAAGGGGATATGGGGCTTTTTATCAAAACGGCCCCTGCGTTTTTCATCTTTTTCATTTCTCTGTTTAAATTTCAAAACTTCCCCTGATCTTTAAACGGCCGTAACTTCTTCATACGAACTCCGTTTTGGGTGATTTTTGAGGTGTTAGATTCCATTTTTTGAGTAGAATATACTGGTACCAAGTTTCCTTAAAAATTTCTTCATTTACTATTTTAAATAAAGTAAAACATTTAACTCAGTTCATTTCTTATAGAATGTCCAATTTAGCGTAAATTGCTCGGTCATTACATTGAGTTTTTTTCAAATTTGATGATTTAACAGCTTCAGCATAACTTGATGTAGTAGCTACTGAATGAGAATTTCTATTATAAGCTAAGTATGAGGAGGGACTTGAAGGATAAAATTTGAGGAATTGAGAAAATCACTACTTATGAGGATACCTCTTGACAATACAGACTGCAGGGTTGACGATAAAGCCTTGATAAAAGATTGAACAATATATTGACATAGGGGATGGAAGGAGAAAAGGTGAGATGGCTAGCACACTATAAGGTGAAGATTTAATGTTACATTGCCTTTAGACAACTAGTTAGTTGTTATGAGCATATATCAAGTACAAAAACTCAATTGGAGGAATTTCCTAAGGACTAACCCTACTGGATTGAGTATAGAACTTTTGGACTGAAAGGTTATGAAGAAAACCATCAAGCAAAGAAAGGACAAAGAGGATGATGACAAAGGATTCAACCATGACCTAGTAAGGGTACTCGGTTATGAATAAGAGACTTTTTGCTTTGCATAAATGGGAACATTATTAAAAATCCTAATGACAAATTGATGTGAATAGTGACATAGGCCTCTGGACGAGAACACTTGACCCCTGATGATGAATTGACCATTAACATTTGACATGAGAAAAGCTTTTAATGAATTCAATAATTATGAAACTGGATATAGAGTTAAGACATTTTACTTTCAGTATATGATAAGGTCCTCAATGGAAGATGCTACTAATTGGCTTTAATGATTTTATTTTGAATGTAACTTTGGTTGAGGAATCAAGTCACATATGGAAAATGACAGACAGTTGAAATTCGAAGTTAATCAAGGGTTTGGCTGTAGAGCACATGATACCATGTCAGTTATTGAAGTATCTTGGGGACAAATATAAAAGATAAGAAGCAAAACACAATAGAAAGAAGGTAATATTTTTGACTCTTACGAATGACATATAACTAACCAGTAGAAGGAGATGTGGATGAAGAGATCACTAGATGAAAGACAAGAAGAAAAAGGGATTATCCTATGATATTCAAAATTAAATAGGAGAAATAAGATCATGTGATCTCAAAGAAGTATGGAGTAATTTATACATGAATAAAGAAGCATGATCTTACGAGGAGACTATCCTATACATGATGAGAAAAGTATAGGCATCTAAGGATTTTGAGATAGATGAATTACAGCTCGAAACCGGTATTGTTAAACTGGTACGTATGGGAATATGCATCAGAGTACGCAGTGAAAGCAGCCCTTATAGGTAAGGCCTTGTAGAAGAAACAATAAAAATGATAAATTGAGGTTGAGCCTGGATTTGATTCCTAAGGGGAGAATGCATTCACCAAGAAGTTATCTAAGAGACAAAATACCTTGAAGATGATAATTTATGGAATTTCAAGGACGAAATTCCTTTAAGGGGGTAATAATGTAATGCCCGAGCAATTTACGCTATTTTTAACAAAAATTGGACATTTTATGGGAAATAAACTGTGTTAAATATTTTACTTTATTTAAAATATTAAATGAAGGAATTTTTGAGGAAACTTGGTACCATTAGATTCTACTCAAAAAATGGAATCCAACGCCTCAAAGAACGCCGAAAACGGAGTTCGTATGAAGAAGTTACGGCCGTTTAAAGATAAACGAAAAAGACAGAAAACACAGGGGGCGTTTTGATAACGGCACCCCGTCTTCTTCTTCCTCTAGACTTCTCCAGAAACCCTATTTTCAGAGGTTTCTGCCATCGCCATAGCAAGGCTATAAAAAGCCCTATCTCCCCCCTCTTCAAATCATGATTTTTTTGGCTATTTTGGGACTAGGGTTTCCGGCAAAAATCGGAAACCCGTCTCTAGATTTCCCTGCACATTCTGGCCAGGCCCGAGTCATCCCTACAGGCCGGCCATTTCCCCTCTCTTCACCTTTCCCCCTTTTTCCTTTGGTCTCACCGAAGATCGATATGGTTTCCCCCTTCTTCGAGTTTTTCCAACAACCAAGGGTTCAGGCAGGCGTTAAAGGAAACAGACCTACCAGGAGGGAGGAGCTCCATCTCCGACTGCCCAGGTAAGCTCTCACCTCCCTCTTGCATTTTCTCCTCTGTTTTCTCCTTTTTTTGACCCAGATCCAGGCCGGATCTGGTGGGTTCCGGCTGAAAATCTATGATTTTTTGGGGAAGGAAACCAGAGGGGTGAAAAACCCATCCATAGTAACACGTCCCAGGGATGCACGGGTGTCCTTGGGGTGTGGGCACCCCAGTGTGCACAAGCGTCCTAGGGGTGTGTGGGCGTGATGCACAACCATGTTGAGCTCCCTGGGGCGACTATCACATGCGTGCCACGCACGGACAGATGCCCGACTCGACTAAGATGCACGAGTGTCCCAGGAACTAGGACATGCATGCAACCCTGCCTAAGACGCGTTTGCATGATGCCGTCCAAGAAGCACACCCTAGCGTGCCATTCAGATGTGCGCACCACACCACTCGGCAAGACGCATGTGAGCTAATGTGGTTTAGGTACAACCAGTGCACACACGCATCCTAGAACCTGTGGCGCAAGGCCCTAATTGACTCATCTGGGTCATCTACTAAGGCGTGCACACATCTTGGAAACCATGATGTGCGGACCTAATGAGACTATAAAGTTAGGATCAGAGGACAATTTAGAGAATTAACCATTGAATAGTAGATCCACATCATAGGATCTAGCCTGACAATGAATTAGGAAAGGGCCCATGGACCTTAAAAGGCAAATCTAGTGATCTAATTTCTAAAACTACATCGAAATTGATAAGGACTCCTTGTATCCATTCATATCCAGGAGTTTATAAATGAGACCCAGGGATGGGTTGAGTGATGAAGGACGCGACTCCAGGAGACTTCGAGGTAGGTGCTCTATCGCTGCTAGACTTTTAAAAAGAGCCCATGATTGTTTTGAGAACGCATGTTTTAAGTATAAGTTATATGACTTGTTTAGCATGACTTAATGAATTCAGCATGCATATGACAAATACATGCATATACATGTTTTGAAAAAGGA
Organism: Warburgia ugandensis; assembly: GCA_035236585.1. Lineage (NCBI taxonomy): Eukaryota > Viridiplantae > Streptophyta > Magnoliopsida > Canellales > Canellaceae > Warburgia > Warburgia ugandensis. Next base: position 54,628,200 of record CP141127.1, on the reverse strand, counting down.
TTCTTGTCTGCATGATAAGTGTAGCCTTGGCCGATGAGGGCGAGCTGATGAGGGCGGGCCAGAGAGAGCTGACAGGCTTCTAAGCTCTTAGCCTTCTAGGCAGGGTTATGACTTTGAATGCAATACTAGCATGAGCAGATTTTATGCATTGCATGAATGTTTTGCAACCGATTGCATAAATTGCATGATTTACGATGAATAAGTGACATATGCCCCGTGGAGGCTATGACCCTGTGTCCCTAGGTACCCGGGGACTACACGGCGGCGAGGTCGTGGGCATAGTGAGCCCTATGGTTTGAGGATTTACTTGCATTGCATATGGCGTGATATGAGGTTGGTTGACCATACCACATATACATGAGTTGGATTCAGTTGAGCATCTTATGCATATCATTATGTTTATGATATATATATATGATACTTTCAACTTGGATTATGCCATTCTTTAAGTTGTCAGTATTCCAATTCGATAATGGTTTTTTAATATCGATATTGAACATGAGTGTTCAAACATGCACATGTTTTAGAGAGCATATGATTTTAAACGTAGCATGCATTGTAAAACTAGTAGTGATAGACTCCCACTGAGTATAGTATATACTTACCCAATCCTTAACATTTTTCAGGATAGCTCCATTCACAAGTAGAAGACACCTCAAGAAATGTTAGTGCTACGAGCAAGGAAAATCAAAAGGAAACAATTATACATGTAAGTATACACTCTACCCTTTGGACATGTATTCGTATTTATTTACAGTTGGGTTATGAGCTGTGACTAGATAGACCTGGGAAGACATTTATGATTTCTGAGATTTTCAAAAACTACTTTGGTTGTTGTGATAGCAAATGACACTCGGGGTTTCGAAAATGAGTTTAAAACAAAAGATTTTCCGCTGCATTGCATTGTTTTCATAAAGTGGTTTTCAAATAGGGATGCATCCCGCCGTAGGAATTAGATATTGCATTTAAAAATGCATGGGAAAACCCGGGTCATGACAATAAGATAGCCTTAACAAGTATATAAATGGAAATGAATTAAGGTGCACTACCCCAATTGATCTTGGTAATAACATCCATTCTAAGGGATCATATTCTTTGTCTCACTAGTGCTTATTATATTATGTGAAGCATTAGTATCTTTGGATTTGGTCGCATAGTAAAAGTATTTTGCTTGACCCTTTTCCTCTAAAAGTTTTATTTCTGAGGCTATACCAATAAGAATTTAAGGTCAAGACATCTTTCCAATGGAGCAATAAGCATTACTATTTAAAGATCCAGATTTATTTAGTCTATACACACACTATACTCCAATATTTAAATAAAATGGATTTGGTCTGTTAATAACTTGTGGAATTTTTCATTCATCTTTATGAAGTTGTTAAAGTAAGTAGAGTGCTAGTGGACGATATTTCTTTGAGATAAATAAAAGGACAACCTTATAGAATTTTGTTGGTATATTCACTACAAACCCTTTCGAGGAGTAACTTGTCCACTAAGGGTAACCTTGAGGTTTAAGGGCTTGTTGCATATGTTAAATGCAATTATGAGTACCTACCAAAATGGTAACCATTTTTTGTTTTCATGATTTTTCACATGTTTTGCTTAGGACTGGTAAAAATGCTAAATGTGGGTGTGATAAGTGTTATAAATTATAGTGTTATTTTGAGTTTTACTAGAAATTTATATCATATTCATTTCTGGCATAATAATTCAAATTTTTTTATTTATATTTTGTAGGTTCAGAAGTGAATCCAGAGTAAGTATGCAAATATTCATAATTTTTTAGATTTAATTAGAGTTTTTCATCTTTTATTGGTGTTGAGAAGGTGATCGAAAGGCCAAGATTGATCAAGAAGAGAATTAAAGATCAAGATCAAAAGATCAAGTCAAAAGCCAAAATAATGTCATTTCAAAGCTATATCAAGGTTCAATGACTATCCTTTGGGAAAGCAAAAGAAACCAATGGGAAGAATCAAAGGTGATTAAAATGATCCATGCCAACAAGCCATGCATTACCATCACTTTGCATGAGAATTGGAGCCATTCATGATATTTCCTAGTTATAAGCCAAGTCATCTAAGTTTTCATGTCAAGGGAGTTAGCCATTCAAGCAACTAACAAATAAGCCATTAAGCCACAAAGCCATGCCACATCAAGTGATACTAATGGAAAACTAAATCAAGAAATTATCACATACCAAAAGTGTGATTTTCAAGGGATAATTATAAGGTTTTGAGTGATATTTGTAAAAGGAAAGATGATGATGCATAGGTAGACCAATCGAGGGAGAATTCCCACTTTCCACTTTCCTGATCATGCATAGGTGGGCTAATCAAGAGAGAATTCCCTCTTTCCACCTTCCATTTTCCATCTTATCCTCCACCCAACTAGGGTTTCCATGTTTTTGGATTGAGGAGAAGCACCTTCCTAAAAAATTAATGCCTCCCCCTTTGTTTAATTATCATTTCAGGTTATTTCCTAATTAGGGAACCTATAGATCTACTTCAAGTCAAAGAAAATAAAAAGAACCATGGATATTTGCTACCATTTTCCTTTCTATTTTCCACTCTTTTCAAAAACCTAAATACAATATTTTGGAAGAGAAAGAGCCACATGCCACCTTCTTAAGAAGAGGACACCTCCCCCCTTTCTAAGTACATGATAGCCAGCCATTATGTCATCTTATGACCTCATTTGCTTACCTAACTCTCCACCTAACTTTCCCTCATTAAAATTATAAATTTACATCCACTTTTCTTTCTTAATTTAACCCTCATCAAAGTAGAAACTCAAACTCTATAAATTCCCATGGATTTCAAGTTTTTACTAAGTATGGGTTTTGTGAGAAAATTGTGAAAGATTCACTCTAGCTTGGGAGATTTTGGAGCTTGGATTTTGGATTTATTTTAGGCTATTCTTTCTTTGAATTCTTAAGTATTTTCCTTTGACTTTGCAATTGAATTCCAAGTTAGTACTTTTCTTTCAATTCCTTGTTTCCATTGCTTAGTTGTTCTTGAATTGTTTCTTCAATTCTAGACCACAGAGCTTCCTTGTTTTCCCTCGAATCTTTGCTTCTATCTTCTTAGTTTCTCTTGCTTATTCATCAAAGATCAAGTTATTTCTTCTCTGATAGTGATATCAAAGAGAGGAAGTAGCTTGAATCATTAAATTCCATCTTTGAATTTCATGTTTTCTTGCTTGTATTTGGATCTAGTTCTAAGCATTTCTACCCTAGTTAGCTACATTAGTCCAGCCATCCTTTCTCTTGAATTATCTTTTGTTTTTCACTTATGTATCCTTTTAGCTTAGTTTGAGATAATTGGAATGTGTTTTATGTTTGATTTGAATCAAGTTTTAAGTGTGGGAAGAGTGCATACTTTTCATGTTCTAATTTATGTAATATGTGCATTCTTTTGGATGTAATTTGTTGCTTAATCAATAAAGTTTGTTGAAGATTATTGTTTAAGTTTGTTTCTAGTAGTTAAGTACTTTATATCTTGAGCATTATCTTTCATAAAAGTGTTAGATAAGTTGCTTTTGGTTTTAGAATTTTGATCATTTTCTAACTCATGAACCATGCGAACCATCTCATGGATCATGCACATTGTGTGTGGGTAAAACTCCTTCGAATGGTTAATTAATTTTTATTTAGATAGTTTAATTTTCTAATTTAATTATTTGTTTTGTGGTTTAATCTTAGTTTAGATTGGTTTGAATCTTAGTTTAGATAGGTTTTGAATCTTGTTTTAGGAAGTGTTAAATTTAGTAAGTTTCCTTAAGTATAGTTTCCACTTACATGTGATAAGTGTTTAATTTTGGCCAAAAGCTCTTAATTTAGCATTTAATTAGACTATCTAACTCACCAATTTGATGATTTATGAAATTTAGCTCAAATTGACCATCCAACCTTAAGTTGTCAAAATTAATGGTCAGATGATCATCTAAGCTAATCAGAAACTTAATGTACGGTTAGATGACTCTAATCTAGTCTATTATCTTGTAGATCAACTAAAGGAGGCTTAGATGGCTCATATCAAATTTCAACAGCGTAGATCATTTTGAAGATCAATAAAGATCATAGGGCCAACTATGCTCACAATCAACACACAGCTGGAATCATGTGTCTCTAGTATCTAGAGACCAACCCACCATAGCCTCCACCACAACTATGGCTGTCCTCGAAAAGGGTGCCATGAACACCTCCAATGGTTGTCCCTATTTACCACAGTAGTCAAGGAAGCGACAATGCCATTTTGGCAGCAATATCATCCACTTTTGTGGTAGAGGTCGGGAGGCCAACCCCGCACATAAACAACCTCTCAGCATAGTGCCCACCAGGCTCAATAGCCCAAAAAGCATATATAGATAATCCAAATCTCAATCATTGTAAATCAGGTAATTTATGCAATTATTTTCAAAACATGTGAGCAATACATAAAAATCTATTTATGACAGTAATCACATTCAAGGCCATAAATCATGAAGACCATTTTGCATGCCAGTATAAGAACATCATATCTCAAAAAAAGCATATTGAATACGATACTAAAGTTAAGTAAATCACTTACGGTTAGGAATGCATTTGAAAACTTAATAGTATCAGACTACCTACCTCAATGTCTCTTGAATCACGTTCTTCATTACTCGACCCTAAGTCACCTTTGTGAAACCCTGGATATTAATTAATAACAAGGATTCAAGTATCATTTTTCATCCTTTATAGATTATTAATTAGATTTATAGATTAATGGCTAGATCTACGTTTTAGGATCATAAATCCTTGCTTAATGCGCTTCCAGGCTAGATCTCGCGTCTAGATCTACTATTTAATGGTTAGATTATCAAGATGATATAATGGAATGGTCAGATCACCTACCTTGATGCTCAAAATGGGTTTGTACTTGATTGAATGGTCAGATCTACAATTCAAGGGTTGATACATGTAATGTAGGGTTGATTTTGAGCTATTAATCTCCTATCACCTCTAATGGATCAATTCATGAGATATGATCATCTTTGACATTGTCAATCTACAAGATTTGTATAGTTTTTAGGCTATAGTCATAGTAAATAGTCCTTTAATCCTAACTTTTATCATTTCACTAGGTCTGCGTTGTCAATACAAACACAATGGTTCTTTTGGATTGTCGGTCTGGAGTTATATAGCCTCAATTTCATTTTTAGTGTCACAAACCAACAGATGATCCAGATTTGTCCATACAGGGCCTGCGCGTCATGGTTCCCAGGACATGTGTGCGTCCCGGCCAAACTGAGACCATGTTTGCATGCTTGTGCACACCCCAACAATGCTCTAGGGTGTGCTTCCTAGATAGTGTCGCCCGAGTGCGTCTTTGGCACAGGCAACAGGAGTTATAGTTCCCAGGACGCTTGTGCGTCCCGATCGAATTAGGACCATGCCCGTATGGTCGTGTGCACTTGAAAACCATCCTAAGGCACACGTTCCTAGTGTGAGTTACACGCTGCATCCTCGGGACGCGTCTGGTACCCTTGGTTTTCTCCGGCAATTTTCGGCCGGGAAACGCCAAATCCGGCATAGTTCTGATCATGAAGAAGAGAAAATTAGAGAGAGGGGAGAAAAGGGTCTTACCTAGGCAGCCTGAGATGGTGTGCTTGCCGGTGGATGCAATTTCTCCATGTCCGTAGGAATCCTAGGCTGAAGCAGTCGGAAGAGGAGGGAAAACGTTGATCAAAGGGAGAGGGGAAAGGGCCTTTTATAGCCAGTGAAGGTGGTGCCGCCATTCTTTTTAGCGCTGCATTGCAAGGGCGGTGCTGGAAGTTGGTTGGTTGGAGGAAGACGACGATGGAGAGGGGGCTGTCATTATCAAAACAACCCCCTGTGTTTTTCGGCCATATTATTTTTAAATTCAATTTACAAAAATGCCCTTCATCTTCAAAAGCCCATAACTTGGTCATACGACCTCCGTTTTCAGTGTTCTTTAAGGCGTTGGATTCCATTTTGAGTGTAGAACCTAATTATTTAGGTATTTATCATAGATTATTTTGTTTCATATTTTAATTAAGATAGAACATTTAATGCAGTTAATTACATATATTGATTTTCAAAATAAATAATCTATATCAATTTGGTAAATGAAAGACATATAGTTGGTAAAGTGATACAAAAGAGCTTAAAATTTTTAAGTCTCTTTACCCTTCTAAGCTTATGCAGCCTTCTCTCTTTCCTCAAAAGCTATTGAATCCTTAGCCAGTCCTATCATGTTAACTATTTTCTTCCCGCTCTTAAGGGTAGTAATTGATTTGGCTTGTTCTTGAAATTTTTGTTCTTTAGAGAAGTTGCCAATCTCATATTGACCCTTAGGGTTTAGTATTAGCTAACTAGGAAATTGTGCTTTCTCCCTTTCACTTAAAGTAGCAGATAGTTGACCATCTAATATTTCAACTTTGCAATTGATTGTGAGTTGGCCTATAGAGTTTGTGTCATGCCATTCTAAAATTTAAGGAACTATGGCTAAAAAGATTTCATTTTTCCTTAGTGTAGTGTTTCGTTGTTTATTGTAGAAACTATTTGAGGAATATGTTACTATGGCATTAGGAAATGAGGAAAACATTCATGATGGAGAATTCTAGGTGGCCTCTAGTGGTGGTTATTCTTAAACTAGGAAAAGTTTGGATACTTAGTCCATCCAAGATTGTAGGTCTCAGAATAAGGGTCATTGTTGTTTAGATTTCTAAATGCATTCATTTGCTCTAAAAAGCATTCAGGGAATGCAAGGATAGATGCACACGAAGTAGTTGGCTTCATGGGACTAGAACAAATTGTACAACCCTCATATTGAGGTTGCATCGGAGAGCCATTAGAAAACATGAATGAATCTAAATGTTGTGTGAGACTATCTCTCTTATCAACCTTATAGGCCAACTTATATATCTATTCTACTATACAAATCTAGAATGGCCCCTATCTCATATAAACTACCCTTTTTGAGGCAGGGAATTTCTTTCCAATATAGTTAAGTAATCACATTGTTGGAAATTTTCTGAGAGTTTCTCAAAAATATTCTAGGCCTCCACATCACTTTTTATCATGATAGCACCATCAATTGTGGCATTAATCATACATCAATTTTGTGGGGTCAGATCTTCATAGGCATCTTATACTTCAACTACTTCTTGAAGCCTTGGTGTAGGCATTTCAATAACAAGTCCTTCTACCATTCCTAGGCTTCATTAAAATGCTCACCCTCTTTTTGTTTAAAATTTATTATCTCTTTCATGATGGTGCTGGTTTCATGGACTGCAAAAAGCTTATTCAAGAATTGATATCTATTATCATGATGTAATTGTAATGACCCAAATTTTGAAGACATTTTTTTGAAGAACAAATAGAACATTTACCACTTACCATTGATGCTGATGTTGGAACTTATCTCTTCTGGAAATTAATATATGTTTACCTGTCTCAAGAGGTAGCTGGATGTTTTATTTTAAATAAAATATTAAATGACAAAATTTGTAAGAAAACTTGGTACCATTATATTCTACTTGAAAAATGGAATCCAATGCCTCAAAGAACGTCGAAAACGGAGTTTGTATGAAGAAGTTATGGCCAGTTAAAGATTAGGGGCAATTGTGTAATTTATATGTAAAACGAAAAAGGATGAAAAATGTAGGGGGCCGTTTTGATAACGGCACCCCTCGTCTCCTTCCTTCTCCAGCCCTCTCTCCCGATTTTTCTAGAGGTTTCCACCACCGCCTCTGTAAGGCAGCAACTATGGCAGCACTATCATAGGCAACACCGCCTTGGGCGGGCTATAAAAAGCCCTTTTCCCTCCTCCTCAGCCATCCCTTTATCCTCCACCTTCTCCGATAGTTCAAGGGAGGATTTCGGCAGCTAGGGTTTCAGCATGAAGAAACCCTACCTCCGGCAATGGGCATCGCTCCAGACCTTCCCAGGTAAGCCCCTCACACCTCCCCTCTGTTTCCCCTTCTTCCCTGTCCAGATCCACGCTGGATCTGCCGACCCATTGAGCCAGACACTGCTCAGGTTCCCCCTCCTCTTCTCTTCCCCTTCCCCAAGTCAGATCCAAGCCAGGTCTGGCATTTCCGACTGGAAATTGCAGGACCCAGAACCAGACCAATGAAGGAGATGGTCCTGGGTCGTGGTGCGTGATGCACACCCCGACTGACCCCTGTGGAATGGACCTCAGGCACATGACTGTGTATGGGCGTGTGCGACTGTGTATGGGTGTGGCCTCGGTGTGTCTCAAGCACAATCTTGGATCGACCGGGACGCACGGGCAGCCTGGGAGCCAAGGCACATTTCGCCTACGCCAAAGGCGAGTCTGTGCGATGCCATCCAAGATGCGCATTATAGCGCATTGCTTGGGCATGCATGTGCGCATGCGAACACGGTCCCTGGCATGGCCTTTGGGCGTGCACGATGTGAGGGCGTGGGTCCTAGTTCGACCAAGGCACACGCGCGTCTGGGGAACCATGGCGCGCGGGGCTCGCATGGACAAAAGTTGGATTGTCTGTGACGTTGTAACACTAAAAATGCAATTACAGGGGTTTTAGGACTCTGATTGACAATCCGAAAGGACCATTACATTCGTATTAATGGCACGGACCTAATGAGGGCTACGGGTTTGGCCTCCCGGCCTCCACCACCAAAAAGGTAGATGGTATCGTTGCCAAAAACGGCATTGTCCCTTCCTTGACTGCTGTGGTAAATAGGGACGACCACTGGAGGTGTTCACAGCAACCTTTCGGGGACATATCTATAGTCACCGTGGAGGCTATGGTGGACTGGTCTGTAGATACCGGAGACACACGATTCAGAGTGGTTTTGGTCTTGAGCATAGTGACCCTATGATTTCGGTGTGATTGATATGCATATAGCATTAAGATGGTCATATACGAGTACTTGTGACCAGTTGGTGTGACATGTACGCCGAGAGACTCATATGCATGATACTAGCATATGTTTAAATGATGACTATTTTAAGATTTTCATGAGTATTCTATGTGACTCGCTGGTTTGATGCATTTGTCGAAATCTTTGTATATGGACCTATTGATTTCTATTTTAGTCATATTCATATGACATGATTTGTATACAGATACCATGATTGAAATTGCATCAATAAGCTTATGTTTTATGCATAACTATGCCTGCTTACACAAAATAAATCATTGATGTTTTACATAAAAAGCTCTTGGAACCATGCATGAAGCATATCGTGTTTTCAAAATAGTAGTATCAGATGACCTACTAAGTATGAGAAATACTCACCCTAATATATTATTTTTCCAGATTAGCTCCACATAGAATTAGAAGAAACATCAAGAACATGTTAGTGCAACGATCAAGTGACTGATGAGAAGACAAGCATGAATGTAAGTAAGCACTCTACCTTTTGGACATGTATTTGTATTTATTTACAATTGGGCTATGAGCTGTGACTGGATAGACCTGGGAAGACATTTATGATTACAATATTTTTCAAAAACTACTTTGGTTGTTGTGAAAGCAAATGACACTCGGGGTTTTCAAAATGAGTTTAAAACAAAAAGATTTTTTGCTGCATTGCATTGTTTTCAAATAGGGATCCCACCTTAGGCATTAGTTTTGCATTAAAAAATGCATGGGAAAAACCCGGGTCGTCATAGTAATAGACCCTATCTCTAAGGAGTTAAACCATGCCTTTGCTTTATCTTTTAAAGGAAAGGGATATAGTCTCAACCTAATGGAATCATTTAAAAAATTATAGTATTTAAAATTACCCCATTATTAAGTGCCTCTTTTTATACCAAAAACCCTAAGTTATATATAGTTTCAACTCATTTGGATCTTCAGTTCCCATTTATAGTGTATAATTTCATTAAGACATTTATTAATCATCTACGCATGAATTGGTGCATTTTCAGGGTTATATGAACATTAGAGGTAAGTATATGATTAAACCAAAGGGCAGCCCTAGTGCATAAATCTCTCGCATATGCGGGGTTCGAGGAAGGTGTGAACCACAAGGGTCAATAGTATGCAAACTTACCTTGCATTTTGCAAGAGGCTATTTCCAAGTGTTGAACCCATAAGCTCAAGGTCACACAGCAACAACTCTACCATTGTGCTAAGGCTTCCCTTCAAGTATATGATTAAACCACTTGTAAAATAATTTTTTTTTTCTCTATGTTTTGTAGGTGGGAAATCAAAATATAAGAGTTAGATCAAGTTAGGCAACCTCTCAGATCTCTAATTAAGATCATATAAAAATTAATAGTTCAAATCATTTTAGATGGAACTTGAATGATCTAGATCAAGTCAAGAATTAGTGGCTAACATTTTCTAAAAGTAAAAGATAGTGTTGGCATAATTTTCAAATATTCAAAATCACTTGGCAAGCATCATTTTTTGGATGGCTTGGATTACATGCAGAGGTGAGAATTTCTCATGCAAGTTTCCACCACCTTACTATCTATGAAGAAGTCATATATGCATCACACTATATGGTACATCCCATGCTAGCCTAAAAAAGAGCTACACATTTTTACATCTTTTTTGAGTTCAAGAAGCCATGCAGACAAGGCCACATGCTACATTGTTATACATTATCTTTTCTTAGATTTTAGTTAGGGAAAAATATGTTTTCAAGAGGTGAAGTATAGTAGAAAAGAAGAGCATATACTGAGAAAAAAGTAGGAGCTAAATGTATTTCACCTTGGAGTGTAAAGAAAAAGAAATCTATGTCTAAGAATTAATGGTTGATGTCATTAGACATTTAAGGTTACCTAAAATGTATTGTTTAAATGGAAAGAATTAGCCTAAGAATAAATATTTTTAGGAAGAAATATAGATGGAGAGATAAGGAAATAGAGAAAGGGTGATATCTATAGTTTGTTTTGGGAGGGAGGAAGCCCAACAGGGTCCTCACACTAACTTGGCCTATATAATTTATAAAGATTCTATAGAGATATTATATGATCGAGCTTTGAGGTGGACCAATAAAGGAATAACACAAAGGAAGCTATTTAAATTAGTTAGGAAAGAGTGGGATGTTATATACACAATGAGGAAAGGATGTCACATACAAGGGATATGCATTCTTATAAGTTTCTAAGTGGAGCAGGTGGTGTGCTATGTCAAGGGTGAGACCTAGTAAAGGGGAAAAATCATGTTGGAATTTGGATCTTAGAGAAGAAACCCATCTAGTTTTTCTAGATGTTCCACTTAGAAGGAGAGTTGAAGCATGACTTCTACTTGGTTTTTTACTTTTTTATTTTCTAAGGGCCAGGAAAAGTAATGAAGAGTCTCATGCATGTTCGAAAGAGAGAGTAGAAGAAGAAAAGGATAGTCCATTCAGTTTTACAGAAGGAAACATATGAAGCTATCTATACAAATTTGCAGCAAACAAGTTCCTACATTCAGTTTCCCACACTTTTTCCTTCAATTTTTTTTCATTTTTAATCAATCCAAAGCTTTCCTATGGCACTCATAAATATTATGAATAAGTTATGATATATTTATGGTGAGAAATCAAGGCCAAACAAGTTGGTTTTCAATAGGGAACCTTACCAATTTCTGTTACCATTTCCATATAGAACATATTATTGTTTCGTATATTGTTCTCTTTGGTCAATTGGTTGTTTTAAGTTTTATTGATTTCATAAGTTTTATAGGCTTACAAAGTTTTAGGAAGTGAGTTTTGTAGCAATTTCAATCTTCCAATGGTTGTTTGCCACCACTTCTCTCCAATATTTTTTAGCTACACTCTACTAATAACACCAGTTTTTACATTACTATTTTAGTGTTGGTTGTTGCATCTTTATAATTAACACATTTGCATAGTTATATTTAAGTATAGAATTGGAAAATATGGGTAGATCCCATGAAGACTCTTTAATAAACATAATTAATTAGAATTTAGGTCATCTTACTTTAAACTGGCTAGGCATTCAAAAGGACTATTTTTGAGTAAAATTAAGGACACGGAAACTAAAGAGATGAAGGAAGTAAATAAATGAAAGAAAAAGGACTTAACTAAAAAAGCAACTAATCTAAGAAAGAAATCACTAAGCTAAACAACTAAGCAACTAGAAAGTAAACCCTAAATTAGAAAACTATCTAAAGAACCAAGTAAATAAATAAAAATTCTTTCTAAAACTAAAACTAACTAAAAATAAAGGAAACTTTCTAAAACTACAACTAACTAAGAATTTAGGTAAAGAGGCAAAGTAACTAAGAAAAGAAAAGAATTATTTCATTAATGGAATCATTATAAGGATTTGTTACATAAGAAATAAAAAAAAGGAAAAAAGTAAAAGAAAGCAAGTAATAGTCCTCCAATTTGGGCTTGAATTCTGTTATAGGGACCACATGTTCTATCACTCAATAAGAGCTTGTACATTCTCTTCAACCACAAATATACTAAAGTTACCATGAAGATTTTCTTGTCTCCTTAACTCAACATGCCACAAATCTAAAATAGATCCCATCCAATGATCCCTAGGAATGAAGTATTGGGACAACCAAGAAAAGAGGAGCCTAACACCTTTTCTAAACAATCACCATCCCAAGAAAGAAAGAAGATGATGGAAATGGGAGTAGAAAAAGTTGTGAAATTTTCCTAAGCTATAAACTTTAAGAAGAGGGTAACTTCAAGGAATTAAAAAGAGGGAGATAAGAGGTCATTCATCTTTAAAATAGGGAAATCCATAGAAGTGGCATCCTAACTTAAACATGAAATAGAATAAAAGAAAACAAAGGGGAGATAATGACCCTTGGATTAGGACTCGCCAATTCCTGCCTTAGGAGATGAAGCAAGAGATAGGCACATGATGTAATCCTACCCTTCAACATGACACCCTTAGTTGGGAATCTATGAGGCTTTATGGATGCATTTGGATGCTTCCTCAACCTTACATAAGAAATTAAAAAGTACCTTTATTGCCATAAAAATACATAAGCCTTCCTCTTCTTTTTTCCAAATTTCATAAAAGAAATTAGAAAGAAGAGAAAGAAGAATGATGCATGAACTAACTAACTTAGACTATGCATGAAATCTAAAATTTGAAAGTCGGTGTGTGTAACATGAAAGTAGAAAGTGTATGGAAATAGAAGCATGGTAAGAAGGTGTGTGAGTGAAGGGATATGAAAGTGAGAGCTATAAAGATCGAACATGGATGCAACACTAGCATGGAAAGATTCATTCGTGCAATTCTACAAGTGTGTGTGCGTCTCAAAATTAGAAACTAGTGATGCTTACAACTATGTGAATTATGATGCATGAATTTATTATGCTGTGCATGCATTCCTAAATGAGAAGTGCATTCTATATCTAAGCAACTAACATGTATGGAGTTTCTAAACTAAGCTTGGAATTTAAGCAAAGGAAATTAGAAAGTCAAGCTAAATCAAACTAGCCAAACATGAGTTTCTAAATTAGGAAAGTGCATGTTTCTAAACTAGAAAACTGCTAAATCTAAGAATCTATGATGCACTTAGATTCTAAAATGTTCCTAAAGAGTTGATGGAAACTATAATAAGATGAAAGAAAATACAATATTCTGTTCCTAGTCATTTTCCTCCAGCCATGGTTCATGTTTGATGATAAGCTTTTGATATAAGAAAGAAGACTTATCATAAATGTAGCCACTAAAGCCATTCTAAAAAGGGAGAAATTAGCACTACTTGGTGAATGAGGATAAGAGTGCCAAAATTAAGGAAAAATAAAATGAACATGAGAAGAACTAGGAAAAAGAGTACAAAGCAATCTGAAGATGTTTTCAAAGAAATTGGTAAATTACTAAAACTAAAAAGAAAGGAATCTAATATCTACACATGAAATCTAAAATTAGAAACTACCCTACTTCCAAATTACAAAAGTACTTAAACCATGAAAATTAAAGAAGCTAAATAGAAAGAAATACTAGAAACATGATCTACTAAGTAAAAGGTAACCCATGGAAACAAAATTTAATCATGAAACTACAATGAATTCAACCTAGATGAACTGTGAAAGAAATCATGTGTGCAACTTAAAAAAATATGCACCATCCAATTTGGATGGAAAGCATGTAAAATCTAACCCCCAAATGCAAGAAAAACTTACTTGAATGGAAGGGAAACATAATCATGCACTTATGCTACTCTATGATGAAGGAAACTACCATGCTATACATGAACAATAAAGCAAGGAAAGAAGAGAAACTAAAATGAAAACCTACATAAAAGCTAAAAAGAAAGCTTGCGTGCAACTACACATAACATAAATGTCATCCATTAACAATCTAAGTAAACAAAACCAAGTGAAAGCATGCTAGATTATGATGAATGTAAGGGATAGAAGATAGAAGAGAAAGAAAAAGAAAAAGAAAAAAACTAGAAAGGGATTGGGATTGTTGAGCACCTACCTTTATCTTCAAAGGATTTGAACATGGAAGCTTGAAGGAAGGTTGGGTGAGGGTGATCTTCCTCACAATATTTCTCCCAAATTTGGCCTTGAACTCTGAGGAAAGTTGAAAGATGCTAAACTCATACAAAAAATCTCTATTTATAGACTTTTAGAATGGGAGTTAAGAGGGTTGAATAGTGAGGTTAATTCATTTCATTTAGAATCTAATCAAGGGCTAGATGGGGAGTGGTGTGCAATCCATAAAAGGGAATGTGGGATGAAAATGGAAGGACATAAGTTGGGAAGGGAAAGAAATAAGAAGGAGAAACGCTAAGGGAAGACGGTAATAAGTGGGGGAAAAGAAAGAAATAGAAAGAGGAAATAAAGAGGTAGCTTAAGAATGAATGAAAGGAGGTGGAATGGATTTAGAAAGTGGCTATTAAGGGGTCTTTTTCCATGTGGAGTGTGGCATGGGAATTGGAAGGTGGTAAGTAGAAAATAAAAGTGTAATAACTTAGTGGTAGGGTAAGAAATAAGTAAAAAGAATAGAGGAAAACAAAAGCAAAAGAAATAGAAAGGAGGTGATGGAATTAAGTGAGATTCAAATTTAGCAAGTCCTAAGGTGTGGGTGACTGTGTAATTCAAATGGATGTGTGTGTGATTTAGAAATCCTAAAAGATGTAAGGACAATTGGATGGGAATGGGTGGTTGAGATCTTCCTTTTATTAGGTTTTTATATTGACTTTTCAATTTGAAAAAGGTAACTAGACTTTTTTTTATCTTTCCAATACTTCATTCCTAGACCTTAGATTATACATACCCTTACTTGAATGGATGGGATCTCTTTATGACATGTAAATCTTTCTTTAAGCTTCATTGTCTCTCCACCATTGGATTGGATTGCCCTAGGATGAATGGCCTTGATTCTTGTTGATCTTCATATGCTTCATGTGGACCAAGTGCACGTCACTACCTTGCATGGATTAGACATATAATCATTGGTTAACCTTCTTCTTTTAGTTGGGTAGGAGAGAGAAAATAAGTAAAAGTCTTCATCTGGGTCTAAGTCTTCTTTTATTTCTAAGAAGCATTTGTTGTATATGATCCCATTGTATATGAATTGAACTTCTCATAAGCTTCTTAAGTTGGTGAAATGTATGCATGCATGCATACATGGTAGTTTGATAGCTTATTACCCTCATTTGAGTCAGAGTTGTGCAAGTGGTTTCTAATCACTATGACTTTGTTAGTGAAACCAAATGATCATTTAAACCTCCAGGAATTCATTTTTGGCATGTGTGACTCATGATGTAGCTTTGAAGTTGAAGTTACTATTTTAGAGATAAAATTGGTAATTTTATATATTTTTTTCATTTGTACTCTGGACCTGCCGAATAGTAGAACTAACCCTAATTAGTGAAAATTAAGTGATCTCTGGAGCTAAAATCTTCTAAATAAATGGGATATATATGTAATATTTCTATACATATCAAATATCGCATATTTAGATTTTTCTAGTCCTCTAACAAAACTATAGAAAATAAATACAAAAATCTATAATAAAAAATTGTAACCACTTTTACAAGTGTTGTCGTCTGCATTTAGCTTATGTAGAAATCTTCTAAACCCATAGGTTATCCCTAATGGATGAGTTGTAGTCTTGTAAGGGATTTTAAAAATGATACCCATAAACAGTTTGAAAAATCTAATGAACATCCTTCATCTATATAGGAAAATCTTCCTATATTTAGCTCAAATTAAGCTCCTAACTTTAGCATGCCAATAGAAATAATCAACATTTCAAAATCCCACGTTATGCTAAATATTTCACATTAATTCATCAAGTCTTAGAATGTAAGTGTGAGTATAGCCAATATATACACAATTATCAGTTTTCAAGGACAACATTACCAAAACAACTATATGCTTTGACTTCAAATCTCACAGTATGTACTTGACACTCAAAAAGAAGTCACTCAAAATAATGGTAAATCTCCCATTAATATGTGAGTAGAATAATGTTCATCAAGTTCAAAATTCTTACATATTCCATAGGGAAGAACAATAACTTAGAAAAAATCATAATGGTCTCATGTAACGACATTAACTATTTAAGAAAATTATATAATCTTTCAAAGTTTCCTAATCATTCATAATTATATTCAAGTCATACCTCTCCTAAGATGAAGTTAGGATTTCTATTAGGACGAAACAAGAGTTTAAGACAAGGTTAAAAGAATTGGTATAAGGATAAACAAAGGTTGTTCGGAAGATATGTAAAGATCTTCTACTAGTGTATTGACAAATTTCTTTTTCTATCCATAAGAGTGAACATTTCCTTTTCATTAGTTAACTTCACTTTTCACTTTTCTCACTTTGGCCTTTTTGAATATATAGCCTTCCTTTGATTTTTTCTCTTTTTTAGCCCTTTTTTATGTTCATCTCTTAACTTGTATTGCTCATACTTTTCTCAAGATAATATTCATCTCTAATTATATCCAAAACAACTAGGTAATGGATATATTATAAGGTTTAATAAGGGTAATGGTTAATAGGTTCACAAATAAAAAGGCTTATTACAAAGACTCAAAGGGTTAACTAGTGGGAAAGTTTTAAGGAAGACTAAAGTCTATGGAATTACCAAGGATGGCCTCTATCATTTCCTAGGTTTCATGTGACTTAGAAATAACCATTAACTCAAGAGATTATTAGTATAGTCTACCATATCTTTTACAACTAGTTGACTAAGGTGAAGAATAATGGGACCAACTAGGAAATTATAGTTTGCTGATGAAAATTTTGATTTTATTTATAACCCTTTCAAATAAAGATTGGCTCTAAACTCATATGGTTAATATTCTCCACTTATCTTCTTAGGATCTCTAAGTTATATTTTCTCTTCAAACTTAAACTATATATATATACAACTATTTTGTGCAATGACCATTCCAAGTTTATTTTTCATGGAATACTTTAGAAAAAGAATAATAAGATGAACTAATTATAAACAAATATATTAGTGGCTAAAGTTCAAAATATAGCTTGAATAGTCAAAAATTTTGAATTCTCATCCTTGTGAAGAAACATTTCATAATTTTAAATTTTTTTAATATATAATTCAAAAGAAAAGACGCAAAAAATAATTATAAAAAAATTTGACAAAGAAAAATTGAAATACCTAGACCCAAATTTAAATTAAACATTGTCCTCAATTTTTTGAACTACATAACATGAACAAATGAAATAATAACCTTAAAGGAAAGGGTGAGAAAGTTAATATCTGCAATCCCAGGTTAGTGTATTAATCTATTGATGTGGACATAGATGCATAATATACATTGTCCTCTAGAAAATCCAAACATAAACTAACTAATCAACTAAATTTAGACCTACCTTAACAATGAAGGAGTTTCTAGAAAACTCACTCTATTTTAGAATTCCATGGTAGTCTTTATATAATTTCCATCTAGAGATGTATGGTGGGGATAACAATATAATATGTAGGACCACCATGAATCTAAATTTGATGGGACCAAGTTGAGGTGACTTGTTCCAAGTTTTGTCAAATTAAGGATAGAATAGGCTAACATCAAACAACTAATAATGTTCCTCCTCCCTTACCTCATTCTGAAGATAGGGTTAAGTGGGTTCTACATCCCCCATAAGGGATGTTCATGTTCCTCTAAATGCAAAGAAATAGGGAGGCTTAAACCCTTAGTGTCCTCTAACGTACACCCTAGAGCTAGTTGATATTGGGCCAAAACATTAAGTTACTCTTATTCTTATTCTATGTCAAAGTCTGAGGCATGGGTAACAAGCAAGGGATTAGATGAACTAAAACCATCATAGTGCGTGCTGTCTAGGACATGTTTCAAGTCCATATTGTGTGAATTTTCACTATGTGTCTCAAATTGTATCTCAGGCAATGAAAGGTGTCCTACTCAGGCTATTCATTGAGAAGTATCTATTAATGGCATAGTATCTAATAAATTATTGACTTCATTAATGGAGGTGTCTATATCAAAATTGAAATGAGTGAGACATGCCTTGAGTGGATCATTGCTAGCAGAGGGTAGGGATGGTGTAGACACTTGACTCCTTATCTTGAAAGAATAGTCAAATATTATTATTATGCCTAAATAGTTGTGGATGGGCTTCTTATAGTGCTCAACTTCTTCTTTTTCTCTCAGCCTTTCTATAAAGATAGTAGTTATTTGACACCTTTGGGATTCTATCTCTAGAATAGTTTGTTAAATTGCCTCAATATAAACCTAAGGATCTCTTCTAATGACCGTTCCCTATGCTGTGGAGGAAATGATTCGTATGATTCATACTATTGTGGCATTGGGGTAATTTGAAAGGGTTGAGCAAGGTGGAACCATGATTCTCGTCCTTCCTAGTATTTCTGAGACCATGTTTTTTCAAGATGCCTAGCCCATCTAGGATAGTTGATCTCATCATAGGAATAATTGTTAGTGTTTATGAATGCATTGGGTGTATTCACTTACTCCAAATAATACACAGTGTATGTGAAGCTTGACGACCATGAAGTAGTGGGACTTGCTGGCCAACAAAAAAGCTTCCAAGTAATTTAATTGACTATCTACTTTACTCGTCAATCTATCCACCAATATATCCAGTGTAAGGGACATATTTGGAATGTCCCCTACCTCATACATATCTTCATAATCAAGGGGTTGTGAAGTAAAATACTAAGAAATTTGCTTTTTATCCCCTACTTTGTTGGCCATATTTAAGGCAAGGTTAATTAGATCTACTTGAGTATGTAACCATTTCCTAGGTTGATTCAACTTTATATACAATGAAAGATATTTGTTATATATAATGAAAGAGTTTTTTTTTTCCTACCTAGTCTAGGGAAACCTAAACTAGATAATGCAACCTTAATGATATATGATGCAAACAATTCTTCTTATACAAAGGTGGGTCTATTTACATGGCACCTCCTCTTCCAGGTTATGATGGCCACCCATCACCTATATTATTATAACCCTTTATTTAAAATTTAAATGAATCATGGTGTATAAAAATTTGGAAGCACATCCTTACCACAATCTACTCAAATATAAAAAAATAGAAACTATCCTAAGGTTTTCTTCCATGTCTTTATTCTCCTCCAAATTCTTGCATAAATAAAAGGAAAGTATCAAATTCTATAGGAATAGGGAAAGTATACAAAAATGAAAACTATTCTATATGAAATCCTATGACTAAGACTCATGGTAAAGCATTATAACCCAAATTTAACAAAAACTTTGTTACGAGTCCTTAGTAAAAACTTGATTGTGCCTTAATAATTATCACAAAGTACACAATTTTATTAAAGTATGGAATTAGCAAATACGAGTCGCTCCTACGATGATCTTTGATAAACAAAATTAATTAGAATTTAGGTCATCTTACTTTAACCTAGACAAGCATTCAAATGAAGGACTATTTTTAACTAAATTAAGGACAAGTGAAGTAAAGATATAAAGCAAGTAAATAAATGAAGGAAACAACTAACTTAAAAAACTAAGCAATAAGAAAGTGAACCCTAAATTTGAAATAAAGAAATTAAAGAAACTAGGAAAATATCTAAAGAATCAAGTAAATAAACAAGGAAACTTTCTAAACCTACAACTAATTAAAAATCAAGGAAACCTTCTAAAACTACAACTAACTAAGAAATTAAAGTAAAGAGACAAAGTAACTAAGAAAAGAAAATAATTATTTCATGAATGGAAAATTTACAAGGATTTGATACATTAGCAATAATAAGAATGGAAAACAATAAATGAAAGCAAGTAACTTAATAGGAGCTTGAATTCTATTGTACGGCTCATGTGTTGTGTCACTTAACAGGAGCTTGCAAACTTCACTTCAAACCAAAATACACTAAAGTTACTACCAAGCTTTTTTAATCTCCTTAACCTAACAAGTCATAAACCCAAAACAAATCCCATCCAATGATCCTCAGGAATGAAATATTAGGGCAACTAAGAATAGAGGAGCCTAACACTTTTCCTCAATAATCACCACTTGAAGAAAGAAAGAAGGTGATAGAAAATGTTATGAAATTTTCCCTAAGCTAGAAACTCTAGAAGGGTAACTTCAAGGAATTACAAAGAGAGGAGATAAGAGGTTATTCATCTTTAAAATAGGGTGAACCATAGAAGAGGTTTCCTACCTTAAATATGAAATAGAGCAAAAGGAAACAAAGGGGAGATAGTGGCCCTAGGATTATGATCCATCAATTCTAGCCTTAAGAGATAAAAAAGAGGTAAGCACATGATGTAATCTTAACCTTCAACATGAAGCCTTTAGATAGGATTCTAAGTGGCTTTATGGATGGATTTGGATGTTTCCTCATCCTTACTCAAGAAATTTGGAAGTACACATATTTCCATAAAAATACATAGGAATCCTTTCATTTTCCTTATTCCAAGTTACATAATAAGAAATTCGAAAGAGGAGAAAGAGGAATGATTCATGAACTAACAAACATGGACTATGCATGAAATCTAAAATTAGAAAGTGTATGGAAATAGAAACATGGTAAGAAGGTGTGTGAATGAAGGGATGTGAAAGTGAGAGATGCAAGAATGGAACTTAGATGCAACCCAAGCATGGAAAGATCCATGCATGCAATTATGCATGTGTGAGTACGCGTTTAAAAATTATTTAGTGATGATGCTTACAATTATGTGAACTATGATGTTATGCATGAATTTCTAAATGAGAAATGCATTCTACATCTGGACAACTAACATGTATATATCTTCTAAATTAATCCTAGAATGTAAACAAAGGAAATTAGAAAGTCAAACTAAGCTAAGCATGAGTTTCTAAATTTGGAACGTGCATGTTTCTAAACTAAGAAAGTGCTAAATCAATCCTAAATTGGGAATTTATTAAAAATAATAGGCAAGGAATCTAAGATCAAAACATTAAATCTAAAATTAGAAACTACACTATGTGTAAACTAGAAAAGTGCTTAAAACATGGAAAGTAACAAAGCTAAATGGATATTTATACAACTAACATGATATACTAAGTGAAAGGTAACTGAAGGAAACAAAATTTACTCATGAAACTACAATGAATTCAACCTAGAGTAACTACAAAATAAAGCATGTGTGCAACTTTAAAAAAGATGCACCATTCCATTTGGATGGATTCATGTAGAAAATAACCCATAAATGCATGTAAAACATACTTGAATGGAACAGAAACATGATCATGCACTTATGCTACTATATGATGAAGGAAACTACTATGCTATACCTAAACTACAAAGCAAGGAAAGAAGAGAAAATAACATTAAAAACTAAGTAAAAGCTAAAAAGAAAGCATGTGTGCAATTTCATGTAACATAAATGCTATGCATGAACAATCTAATTATACAAAACCTAAGTGAATGCATGCTAGATTATGATGAATTGAAGGGATAGAAGATACAAAGAGAAAGAAAAAGGAAATAAGTAAGAAAGGAAATGGTATGGTTGAGACTCTACCTTTATCTCAAAAGGATTTGAACACAGAATCTTAAAGGGAGCTTGGTTAAGGGTGATCTTCCTCCCTCTATTTCACCTAGTTGTGGCCTTGAGCACCAGGAAAAGTTGAAAGATCATAAATTCATTTAGAACACCTCTACTTATATATTTTTAGAGTGGGACTTAAGAGGGTTGAGTGGCTAAGATTAATCTATTTCAATTAGAATCTAAACAAAGGCTAGATTGGGAGGGGTGTGGAAACCATATAAGTGAATGTGGGACGAAATCAAAGGGAATAAGTAGGAAAGGGAAAGAAGCAAGAAGAGGAAAGGCTACGAAAATAAGTGGGAAAAAGAAAGTTGCTATTAAAGACAGGGGAGGCGTCTTTTTCCATGTAGAGTGTGGATGGGAATTGGAAGGTGGTAAGTAAAAAATAAAGGAAAATAACTTATTGGTAAGGTAAGGAATATGTTGAAAAAGAAATTAAAAGGTAGTGATGGAATTAATTGAAATTATAATTTAGAAATTTTCAAACTTCGGGGCGGGGGGGGGGGGGGGGTTCATGGAGTAATTCATATGCATATATGTGTGTAATTTTGAATCCCTAAAAGATGTAAGGACCCTTGGATGAGAATGGATAATTGAGATCTTGATTTTCTCAAGTTTTTAGATTGACTTTTCAACATGGAAATGTGGCTAGCTATTGATCTTTTCAATACTACATTCCAAGCCCTCAGATCATGCTTACCCTTTACTTGAACAAATGGGATGCCTTTATGACATGTAAATCTTTCTTTAAGCTTCATTTTCTCTCCATCGTTGGATTGGATTGCCCTAGGATGAATGGCCTTGATTCTTGTGGATCTTCATATGCTTCATTTGGACCAAGTGTACTTCACTACCTTTGATGGATCAGATATCCAATCATTGGTTTATCTTCTTCTTTTAGTTGAGTAGGAGGAAGAAAATAAGTAAAAATTCGTTGTGCAGGTCCTAGTCTTATTTGTGTTTCTGAGAAGCTTTCATTGTATATGATCCCATTGTGTATGAATTTAACTTCTCATAAGCTTCTTATGTTGGTGAAATGTATGTATGCATGCATACATGAGGTTTTTGCCACCTTTTCTCCCTCATTTGAATAAGAGTACAAGGGGGTCTCTAACTGCTCTAACATTGATATTGACACTCAATGATCATTTTGAAATTCTAGGACTTCATTTCTGCCATGTGTGATCCATGATGTTGCTGAGAAGGTGAAATTTCTCTTTTAGGGAGCAAATTGTTAATTTTTTATACATTTTTTTCATTTATACAGTGGACTTGTAAAATAGTAGAATTATCCCTAATTAGTGATAATTAAGTGATTTCTAGGGCTAAAATTGTCTAAATATATGGAAATATATATATATATATATAATATTTCTATATATATCATTGGTTCTCCCTAAATACTACGTATATTTTAGTCTAAGGTTGTGTTTTTTTTTCGTCAGTAAGTTGGAAACTTAACAACAAATGTGGAGCAAAAGTATGGCATGTAGGTCCTAGTCTTGGCCAATATTTCATTAGACAATTAGAAAAATAGTATACATCATTTCCTATATTTGTAGCACGCTATTGTGGTAAGTTGTTCTTCCTTAGTTTTTATTGTGTTTTAGCTATTTCTTATAGGAGTAATGATCACAAGATAGTTTTCAATTCTTAAAAGAAAACATGTTTTCAAGATTTCAAACCCCTTTAGCCATAATAAGTAATAATGGTACTCACTTTTACAACAGAGCTTTTGTAGCTCTCAAGAAAAAATATAATATAACACATAAAGCTGCAAAACTTTATCATTGCAAATAAGTGGACAAGTTGAAGTATTTAATCAGGCTATAGATCAAATTCTTCATTAGTCTATTAATCTTAATCATAAGGATTGGTCACTTTGACTAATATATGTGCTTTAGGCTTACAAAACTACACATTGAACTTCAACTGGCATGTCTCCATATAGTATTGTATACGACAAGGCTTATTACTTGCCATTAGAATTACAACATTAAGCTTACTAGCCCATAAAGACATTTAATTTCAACATGGATATAGCAAGCTCACATAGAAAACTGTAATTCAATGAGTTCAAAGAGATCAGGCAAGAAGCATATGAGAGTAATAGGATATACAAGGAAAAAATGAAAGTTTTTCATGATAAAAAAATTCTAAGAAAATTCTTTGCTCCATCCTAGAAAGTCCTTTACAACTCTAACTTCATCTTTTCCCTCTAAAGCTTAGATCGTGATGGACCAATCCATACGTAGTTAAAGAATTTTTTTCATATGGGACTATGGAGAATGAGGGTACTAGGATTGACCACACTTTTAAAGTGAATGGTCAATGTCTAAAGCAATTCTTAGAAAATTATAATCCAAAAGTTGAGTCCACAACTCTACAAGATACTTTTTACTAGGATTGAGTGGATTCTATTCCTCTGTACCACTTTTGTATATTAGTTTTTTGAATTAATTATTTTTTCTAAATCACCCATATTTATTTTTCAATTCTAACTTTCAAACATTATGGGCTATGTTTCATTTAGGTTGGGGTGAAGAATTCTTACAAATAATGGTCTTTTCTAGTTGTTTTAGATATTTTTCCTTTACTTTTAAAATTTTTGAAAAAACTTGAATTTTAAGGTCAGCTCCTATAACATGATGAGAATTGGATTTTTTCTACAGTTTAGTTTGTCTACATTTAGCTTATTAATGGAATTATATATGATTAATTCATTATTTTACTCATTTTCTAAAGAATTTAATGGAAGCTAAGTCTTAAATCACAACTATACACATAGTTCTATGTATATGGTCTAGATTGATAAGTAGTTATGACTTAAAGATCTTGAAGAAATTTATTGGAGACTTATAACCTATGTGAGTATTAGAGCCATTCTTTTCTTTTGAGGGTTATAAATAAAATCTAATTTTCTTTAGTGTGCTCAATTTATAATTGATCCAATCAGTCTTTTGATGTGCATAATTACCAAAGAATTATTATAGTGTTATGCTTCATTTCATAGAAGTTTATTGAATCTGATATGTTATATGAAACCTAGAAAATGATATAGGCCACCCTTGTTGTTGACCTAGAGATATAAAGCCGCCCAAAGATATTTTTGCCACTAGTTAGCTCTTTTGATTCTTTTATAAGATATTTCTATTCTTAAACCAAGTTACCTTTACCCATAGTTAACCTAGTATAAATTATTCATTACCTATTTTCTTCAAAAATAAGCTAGAGATGATTGAAGAAATAAGTTAAAGTTGCAATATAAGGAAAAAAAAGAGTGAATGTTAAGAAGAAGGAAAAGAGTTACTCTTGAAGTACATAGAAAAGTACAAAAAAATTTGAAAGGAAAAGAAAGAAGAAGAAAAATGAAAGAATGTTCACTTCAGTAAAAAAGAAGAAGAATTTTCAACTTTGTAGTACAAGACCTCTACTTATTTCTTAAATACTTTGAAACCCTTTATATCCCTTGCTTTTCATACCTTCTCCTAAGCATACATTTTGGCTTATTATATGACCTATTGATTGTTGGATGAATGAATGGATAGGAGTTAAAGTTTAGTATTTTAAAATTTTTGGTAATAGCATCTTTTCTAAAGGGATCAATAAAAATAATTCTTTAGTAACTCACATTCTTTCATGAGTATATGTGAGATATTTCCTTTTATTGATTCTACTCACACATTAAAGAGAGATATGATTTTACCCCATACTCTAAGAGTTTCTAATTTTAATTGTATGTCATTAGTGAGAATTGAGGTCAAAATATATTTTAGATGGGGTTCTAGAACTCCTAATCTACTTAGAAATAGAGATTTATTATATATGCAGACTATGCACACACTACACTTTGAGATTTGAGCTTAATTGGAATATCTTTATGTAACGCCCGAGCAATTTACACTATTTTTAACAAAAATTGGACATTTTATAGGACATGAACTATGTTAAATATTTCACTTTATTTAAAATAGTAAATGAAGGAATTTGTGAGGAAACTTAGTACCATTAGATTCTACTTGAAAAATGGAATCCAACGCCTCAAAGAATGCTAAAACGGAGTTCGTATAAAGAAGTTACGGACGTTTAAAGATCAGGGGCATATCTGTAATTTAAATAGAAAAACGAAAAAGAACAAAAAATGCAGGCGACCGTTTTGATAACGGCACCCCCTGTCGTCTTCCACCTCTAGATCTCTCCAGAAACCCTCTTTCACGATTTTTTCAGAGAGATCTGCCACCGCCAAGGGCGGCACCGCCATAGGAGGGCTATAAAAAGCCCCATCTCCCCCCTCTCCAAAACGTGATTTTTCGGTCGTTTTGAGACTGGGGTTTCCGGCAAAATCAAAAACCCATCTCAAGCCAAGACTCCTTTGAGTTTTTCGGCAATGACCAGGCCCGAGTCAGGCCAGCCCTTGCCAGTTACCCATTCCCCTCTCTTCTTTCCCCCTTTCTCCCTTTGGTCGCACCGGAACGATGGGCCTTGTCCCTTCTTCGAGTTTTCCGGTGAGCAGGAGCAACCATTGGGAAAAGGGCACTCCCCAGGCTACCTAGGTAAGCCATTCTTCTTTCCTTTTTTGTCTTTCTCCTCCTCTCAGGCTAGATCCATACTGGATCTAGTGTTTCCAGCCGTTTTCCAGTCGGAATTCCTGGCCGAAAAATGCCCAAAGCCAGTTCCAGCCGGCCTTATATGAACCAGGCATCCCAAGGACGCCATGCACCACCTGCGCCTGGGACTGGGTCCCTGGGATGGTTTCCAGGTGTATGACAGTGCGTACACTGTCCCAGGTGCACCTTTCAGGTGCGCGCGCAACATGGGGCATGGGTGCTGGCTCAACCAAGATGCATGGGGTGCCCTAGGAGCTGAGACGCGCCATGCGACACCAAAGGTGCATCCATGAGATGCCATCCAGGATGTGCGTCATAGCGCGTAGCTTGGGCATGCATGTGCGCGTGCAAAATGCGGTCCCTAGCACGAGCTTTGAGCGTTCACTCACGTAAGGCGATCGCGATTCAACCAGGATGCATGGGTGTCTTGGGAACTGGGACACACGGACCTAATGAAACTTTAAAGTTTAGATCAAAGGACAAATTACAGAGTTTAACTACTGAATAGTAGATCCACATCATAGGATCTAGCCTAACAATAAATTAGGCAAGGACCCATGGACCCTAAAAGGCAGATCTAACAATCTAATAGATTGAAATTGATAAGGATTCCTTGTATCCATTCATACCCATGAGTTTATAAATGAGACCCAGGGACAGGTTGAAGTGATAAAGGACGCGACTCCAGGAGACTTTGAGGTAGGTGTTCTATCGCTACTAGACTTTTTAAAAAGAGCCATGATTGGTTTGAGAATGCATGTTTTAAGTATAAGTATATGACTTGTTTAGCATGACTTAATTCAGCGTACATATGATAAATGCTTTATGCATAGATATGTTTTGCAAATAATTGCATATACATTATGCATAGATATGTTTTGCAAACAAATGCATATATTCTATGATTTGTGAGCATTGAGTTTTTGAAAGATTGCATGTCCTTGAGGGTTACGAAAAGACACTGGAGAACCCAAAAGACGTTGGGTAGGCAGTTGTGAGGGACCCAAAGAGGATAGGTTTTGAAAAAGAGGTTTTTGCTTGTTTGATCTGATATGATTTGGGATGATAAGCTCGTGGGCGCTATGCCGAGAGGTTTGGGTTGGCCTCCAGCCTCTACCAATATTAGGTGGATGGGTACCACGCCTAAAAAGGGCAACGTCCCTACGTCGATTGTATGTGGTACAGGGGACTACCACTGGTGTCACGGCACTAGGTTGATGTGTCATATGCCCTGTGGAGGCTATGACCGAGTGTCGTCAGGTACCCGGGGACCACACGACGGCGAGGTCGTGGGCATTGTTGGACCCTATGGTTTGAGGATTTACTTGCATTGCATATGGCATGACATGAGGTTGGTTGACCATACCATATATCCATGAGTTGGATTCAGTGGAGCATCTTATGCATATCATTATGTTTATGTTATATGATACTTTAGACTTGGATTATGCTATTTTTTAAGTCGTCAGTATTTCAATTCGACAATGGTTTTTAATATCGATATTGAATGTGATTGTTAGAACATGCACATGTTTTTAAGAGCATATGATTTTAAACATAGCATGCATTGCAGAACTAGTAGTGATAGACTCCTACTGAGTATAGTATATACTCACCCTATCCTTAACATTTTTCAGGATAGTTCCACTCACGAATAGAAGACGCCTCAGGAGATATTAGTGCTACGAGCAAGTGAATTAAAAAGGAGACAATTATACATGTAAGTAAACACTCTACCCTTTGGATGTGTATTTGTATTTATTTATAGTTGGGCTGTGTGTTGTGACTAGATAGACCTGGGTAAAAACATTTATGATTTCTGAAGTTTTTCAAAAACTACTTTGATTGTTGTGAAAGAGAATGACACTCAGGGTTTTCAAAATGAGTTTAAAATAAAAGATTTTCCGCTGCATTGCATGGTTTTTTATAAAATGGTTTTCAAACAGGGTTGCATCCCACCCTAGGAATTAGATATTACATTTAAAGATGCATGGGAAAACCTAGGTCGTCACACTTTAGCATACGTGAGTACAGTTTTGAAATTTTCACTCATTTCTATTAGCATGTTAAAGTTGGAGGAGTTATTGAAGACAATTCTTTAAGATAAAATTAGAAATTGGATTACAAATGATGTTTTGAATTTTTTAGGTAAATTCTCTACAAACCCTCACGAGGCCTAACTCGCATACTAGGGGTAATATAGGGATTTAAAGTCTTGTTGCATATGCTAAGTGGACTCATAAGTGCCAACAAAAATGGCAATTTGTTAAATGGTTCTTCCAATATCTTCCAATTTCACATGTATAAGGTAGAATGCACTAAAACATTTATTAATAGTCAAACCATAATTGGTGTATTCTCAAGGTTAGACGAACATTTGAAGTAAGTTTATAATTAAACCACTTGTAAAATAATAATAAGTAGTTGCTTTTTCTTTGTGTTCTGTACGTGGAACACCAAAATCTAAGAGTTAAATCTAGTTAGTGAACCTCTCAGACCTCCAGTTAAGCTTTAATAAAAACTAGTGGTTTAGATCAATCTAGATAGAACTTGAATGATCCGAATCAAGTCATGAATCAGTGCTACATTTCCATATGCAAAAGAGAGCATCGATATCATTTTCAAAATAGTCAGAATGCCTGGGTAAGCTTCAATTTCTAGATGCCTAAGATTACATGTAAAGGTGACAAGTTCTCATGCAAGTTTCCACCACCTTACTATCTATGAATAAGTCATGCATGCATCACACTATATGGGACATTCCATTCTAGCCTAAAAAATGAGCTATATATTTTTACATCACTTCAAAGTTCAGAAAGCCATGTACACAAGCTCCACTTACATCTATCTCTCTCTCAATTCTATGCTACATTGCTACATTTTTTTTTATTTTCTTTTTGTGGATTTCAACTGGGGAAAAATAAGTTTTCAAGAGGTGATATATAGTGAAAAAGAGGTGCATATAATAAGAGAAAATAGGGGCTAAAATGTGTTTCACTTTATAGTGTAAAAAAGTAGGAAATCTATGGCTGAGAATTAATTTTTGAGATCATTGCATATTTAAAGTAACCTAGAGTGTATTGTTTCTATGGAAAGAATTATCTTAGGAATAAACTTTTTTAGGAATATATATATATATATATATGATGATGATGAGAGAAGTAAATAGAGAAAGGGGATAAACTTGGATAGTTTGGCGAGATTTTACAAAGAAATTATATGATTTATTTTTGAGGTAGACTAGTGAAAGGGTAACTCAATGAAAGCTATCTAAATCAATTAGGAAAGAGTGGGATGTTATTTATATAAGCAGGAAAGGATGTTACACGTAGGGGTTATGCATTACTATAAGTTTCTATGTGGAGGAGGTGGTGTGGTATATAAAAGGAGAGACATAGCAAACGGGAAAAACTTGTCTTGGAGTGTGGGTCTTAGAGGAGAAACATGTTTGGATTTTCCAGATGTGTTCCACTTTGAAGGAGAGTTGGTGTAATATCCCCTATTTCTTTTATTCAGGAAATATTTAATTTTTGTATTTATTTAAATGGAAAAAAGGGGGCAAAATGGTATATACAAGTGGGGCCCACATACTGGACGCATGGACCCACAAATGAGGATATAAAAGTCGGCCCTATTTTTCTGTACAGCCAAAATGTTCCCTCTCAGTTTTCCTATCACCACTGATAGCGACAATGCCAAATATCAACAACGACGCGAAACCTTCCCTCTTAAGTGCACGCGGTGACGAGAAGCCCTCCTTCTGGCTGGTCTAACCAAGGTAGGCCACCCTCTACTATTTTCCCTTTCTTTTATTGAGTTTCCATCATTTTTAAAGCTAGAAAATGGTGTGGATTGTCTTTTTCTGGTGAAATAATATGTGTTACTTTTCTTTTCAACATAAACCAATGAAACGGTACCAGATCATGATCTAAACTGTTCATCTTGTGCATAGTAACACAAAGAACAAACCCATGAATTTTCATGGTGATCGGACAATGAGGGATGCCAAATAACTTAGAAAATAGTACGGGGAAGACTTTTAGGAATGTGATGAAAATCACTTGAAAATGTTAAGATAACAATATTATTTGTTGCAAAGGTCCTTAAAAGTAGGATCTATGCAAAAAACTAAGCAAAACAGTGCAAAAAATGCACCATTTGGACACTTGAAAGTAGCAGCGGCAACCAAAGTCCAGCTGTTGTCTCCAACAACGGCAGCCAGCCAGTCATCTTTCCCGGCGACGGCACCTAGCAGTGGCAGCTTAACGGGGGTCGCTCACACATGGGGTGCATTGGGCAGCAAGAGCATATGGTGACTTGTGCCGACACGCACACAACATGTAAGACACGTCGACATGAATGTAATAGGCGCCGACATGCAATGTGCTATGACACGCGGCACCACACCCGCGCTACATGCACTATGATTGCTGCGTGAAACACAGCACGACTGACCAATGCGTAGTACACACAAAGGTGGAACGCAAGAGTAACACGTGTGGCGCGGATTTTTTGGATTTTTGGGTTTTTCTGAACCGTCCATTCACAAAAAATGTGATTTTAGGAGCTACAAAGGTCTAAATCGTGATCTGAAAGAGGTGTTAGGACCTATATTTTACTTGAAAATATAGATTTGAACACTTTTTAAATGGTTAAACCACTGAATACCATTAGATAACCTAGATCAATGGATGATCAGACCTTAGACCTTGATTGTATACATCTAATATAAGATGATCTAGGAGATTAAGAGGATAGATCTCATTAAATTGCCAAGTGATAGATAATTTATGATGTGACAGGTATGTCAGAGTGCGCGATGTGAGATTACCCATGCGCCTGATTAGAGCACTGCATTTATTGAGGTAGGTGATTTCATTGGAAGTTTCTCTATGATTTCAATAACCATGACCTGTTTTCTAAAGTTCATGATGTTTTCTCATGATCACATAAATGTGTTCCTGCTTATTAGTATTGTGATATTCCATTTTTGAGAATAACCATGTTTTACATGTGATGTACTGTATTTATCATGAACTTTGATCATAGAGATTATTTTATGGAGTCTTTCCATGATTTATGACTTGTTGTTGATTTATGACGGTGCTTCCAGCTGGTGGGTACTATGCAAGGAGGGTTGTAGGGTTGGCTACTTGCCCTCTGACTTTGTGATGATGATGACTAATTAGATACTGCCCTTGAGTGATACAGGGTTAGGTACGTAGGTGGTGGTATCATGGATAGTCCCCCCTATGGGTCCATTGCTTCCCAAGGAAACGAAGAAAGTTTCCTGTTTGGGTGTCGATGGGGAGCGATAGTAGTTGGGATCTTGTTGGGGTTGCCACTGCAGCATAGTAGCCCATATTGTTATTTTGTATGCACATGTGGATTTATATGTGGGGTGAACTGGGGCAAGCTAAGCCTAGACCGTGAGGGACTCTGGAGGCTAATGCGAGCTACACAAGAGGGACCCAGGGTTGGTATGAGTACTCATCGCTGGTGATTGAGCGTCGTGGGACACTCATGGGATTGTTTTTTATACAGTGCCCTCTTTATCATGACTTGTATGCATAGTATTTTCAAGACATGGACTAGTATTATTTTTATGGACGCACAGGTATACTTTTTATCATGCCTTGCATGCCATCATGATTTGACTTGGTATCTATTTGTGAAGATTTATGATTTCGTATGTTACTCCATTATGAGCATCTGATTATATATGTTTGATTAATGAGATTCACCATGTGATTTTAGTAAGCTTTAATTGAGTGTGATCACCTACACAAGCATAGCTTGCTGAGGCATTGCTTTATTTTGCAATACCTTAGATTTGGAGCACGACAGCTAGAAAGGAAAGCGGGTGGAGTAGCATTGATATGGGCGAGGACCTAAGGACTATCCACTTTTCGTATTGGGAGATAGATTAGTGTCTATCTCATAGACTAGTATTAAACCTCTGGGATTTTACTTGGATATATATATATATATATTTGGATAGATTGGCCCCATACTATGGTGTAGTGAACACTTAATTTCAGATGTAATTATTGTGGTGATCATGGATGGAACCTGGTGGGTTTTTTACTTGATTTATTATTGTCTTTAATGAGCTTATGTATTTATTGTGGTTTTAAATCAAGCATGCTCATAATATTCAAATTTGATTTTATTTATGGTTGCAGTTTTGGAATGTGGTTGACCCCTAAGGTTTTCGTTTTCGGTTAATTTTTTTAACACTAGGAAAAAATTTATAGAATTTGAGTTTTCATAGTTCAAGGATCCCGTCTATTTTCTTAAAATATATTATTTTTTATTATTACTTCGGGAAAAAGGTTTAGAAAAACTTAGGGTGTCACAGTTTGGTATCAGAGCCTAGGTTTATTCCATCACCACCACTTTAAGGGTCCAATTTGAGTTACAACAAATGAGTTCTTGACTGAGACAGAGATAGGAGGATTACTTATATGATATGATATTGAAACATTGAGAGATGGCTCCTTGACAGAAGACAAGGTCCACCCCTGCTCCACCAGTGGCCACCCCTATAGCAACATAGGGCAAGGGGATTCAAAGGCAGATATAGTGGCCCACGTAGTTTAGGATCTTATACCACATTTCACTCAGCAGATGACATAGCAAGTTCGAGCAGTAGTGTAGGCTATTCACTCTGGCCACCTGGGGATGACTGCAGTAGCCTAGGGGACACATTAGCACAATCAACCCACCAGGTACCGACAGCTCCTATGCCAGGAGTTATAGAGAGAGGATCCTTGAGGCCACACGATCCATCGGCAAAGCAGCTTGAGAGGTTCCAAAGAATGGTACCCTCCTTTAGTGGGGAAGGAGATACAACAATGGCGGAGAGATGGTTATTTGAGGTCGAGAAGGCCTTCAAAGGGGTGGAGGTCCTACCAGAGGACCAAGTGAGATTAGCGACCTACTTATTGATTGATGAGGCTAGGTTTTGGTGGAAGACTTAGCAGTAGGTACGCCCCCCATCCTCAGCACCACTATTATGGGAGGAATTTTAGAGGATCTTCGACTAGCAGTACTTCCCTCCTCATGCCTTGCATGCTATGAAGAGGGAGTTTGCCACGTTAGCACAGGGGAGTATGATGGTTTAGCAATATCTAAACCAATTCATTAGACTACAGAGATTTGCATATGCCTTATTTGCCTTAGTGCAAGAGGCAACGATAGATTTGTTGACAGGTTGATGCCGCAATTGAGACATGAGGTACTTATTGCACACCCAACCACAGTGACGCAAGTAGCAGACACGACTTTCGTACTTGAGAGAGACCTGGTACGGAGTAGAGGAGAGATAGGTCAGCCCTTTAGGGGCAAGAGGCCCTTCACATCCACACAGCCTCAGGGGGGCCTCGACCAATAGCACCCTCCTAGACATATAAGAAGTTAGGGCAGGAGAGTGTGCCATCATTGTAAGGGCTGACACATGGGGCGAGCATGCCCAGGACAGGGCCATCAACATTAGGGCCCACAGTAGCAGTGACAACAGGCTTTTCAGCTGGGATAGCCATTCATATGTTACAGCTGTGGTGAGGTAGAGCATGTGATAAGAGACTGCCCGAGAGGTTAGAGAGACAGGCTAGTGAGGATAGATGCCACTACAGAGGTAGCACCACATAGTAAGGGACATGTCTTCACCATTACTTCGGGGCAGGCATAGGCTGCAAACCAAGTGGTGGAAGGTACTTTCCTAGTAGCTAATAGACATGCTAGAGTTCTTTTTAACTTGAAGTCTACACATTCATTTATTTCATATAAATTTGCATCATGCCTCGACTTGCGTACATATGAGTTAGCATTTTGGTTAGATGTATTGATGCCAACAGGACAGATAGTGGAGGCTACTAAGTACCTCAAGAGAGTACTAGTGGAGATATCAGGTTCTTGGGATGGATGTTGACCTCATCCTTTAAGATATGGTGGATTATGATATTATCTTAGGGATGGACTGGTCAGTGACGTTTTGGGTTACGATAGACTACCATAAGAAGCATATCAGATGTTGTGTACCAAATCAATCAGAGGTTGTAGTCCAAGACAGGAGGAGCATTAGTAGCTTTTGTATTATGTCAGCCATGAGAGCTGCTCAATGTTACGCTTGAGGTTGCCCTATTCTTGGCCTGTGTCACGATAATTGACAATAAGCAGCTATAGATTGAGGAGATAGAGGTGGTGTGAGATTTCGCCGATGTATTTTCAGATGAGCTGCTAGGACTACTCGCCACATAAGGAGATTGATTTTTTCATAGACATGGTGCCAAGCACAACACCTATCTCTACGACACCTTACAGGATGGCCCCTGCAGAATTGAGAGAGCTCCAAGTACAACTGTAGGAGCTTCTAGATAAGGGTTTCATTAGGTCGAGTGGGTCTCCTTGGGGAGCACCAGTCTTCATCATTAAGAAGAATGATGGGTCCTTGAGGTTGTGCATAAACAACTAGTTACTGAATGGTGTTACTGTGAAGATCCGGTACCCCTTGCCTCATATTGATGACTTGTTTGACCCGTTGCAATTGGTACAGGTATTCTCTAAGATTGACCTAAGATCAGGCTACTATTAGTAAAGGATTAGAGAGGAGGATATCCCTAAGATTGAATTTAGGAGTCGATATGGCCATTATGAGTTGGTGGTGAGGCCCTTTGGTTTGACGAATGCACTGGCAATGTTCATGGACTTGATGAATAGGGTATTTTGGTCTTATTAAGATTGGTTCGTGATCGTCTTTGTGGATGATATCCTGATCTACTCTCCTAGTCATGAGGCCCACTAGGATCATCTTTGCACTGTGTTGGACACACTTTGCCATTATCGCTTGTATGCGAAGCTCAATAAGTGCAACTTCTAGTTAGGACAGGTGCAGCTTTTGGGGCACGTGGCGTCCAAGGATGGTGTGGTTGTGGACCTGGCCAAGGTGGAGGTAGTTTTGCATTGGGATAGGCCTACGACAGTAATAGAGATTCTTGGTTTGGTGGGTTACTATCGACAATTCATTGATGGGTTCTCGAGGCTTGCTTTGCCCATGACCATCTTGACTAGGAAGGATGCCAGGTTCATTTGGACTGATGCTTGTGAGGAGAGCTTTCAGGAGCTAAGAGGAGGTTGACTATCGCCTAGTATTGGCCCTACCTTCAGGG
Source organism: Warburgia ugandensis (assembly GCA_035236585.1). Classification (NCBI taxonomy): domain Eukaryota; kingdom Viridiplantae; phylum Streptophyta; class Magnoliopsida; order Canellales; family Canellaceae; genus Warburgia; species Warburgia ugandensis. Next base: position 54,592,507 of record CP141127.1, on the reverse strand, counting down.
TCGGGTGGCTACGTAGTGTTTTGTGATACATAGGTAAAGGTTTAGTAGCGGTATTGATGCATCATGAGAGGGTTATTACTTATGTGTCAAGATAGTTGAAGACATATGAGGTGAACTACCTGACCCATGATTTAGAGTTGGTAGCAATGGTATTCACGTTGAAGTCCTGGAAACACTATTTATATGGCCAGAAATTTGAGGTATACACTCACCACAAGAGCCTTAAGTATTTCTTCACGCACAACGATCTGAACATGAGGTAGTGAAGATGGATGGAGTACCGCAAGGACTTCGACTTTACCATACAGTACCACCCAGGCAAGGCCAATGTTGTAGATGATGCCTTGAGCAGAAAGTTGAGGGTAATGATCTCTAACCTCTTAACTCGATCTAAGTTCCTTGACAGGATCCTTTGAGCATAGATTAGTGATGCTGAGATAAAGGACATGGCTGATAAAGCTGATTTTTCTAGAGGGCCAGATGGGAGTGTTAGGTATAGGGGTAGATTGGTGGTGCCTGTAGATGATCAGTTGAGGCACAACTTGCTCTAGGAGGCACACCAGTCCCCATATTCTATTCATTCTGGAGCTATAAAGATGTACCAAGACCTTAAATGACACTTTTTGGAGGCATGGGATGAGGAGGGATATTGGTGAGTGCATGACACGATGTTTGACCTGTCAGCAAGTCAAGGTGGAGCATCAGTGACCAGCTGGGTTATTGCAAACATTAAACTTTCCAGAGTGAAAGTGGGACCACCTCACTATAGATTTTATAGTGGGCTTGCCGAAGACTGCTAGGGGAAATGATATGACATGTGTTGTAGTTGATAGATTGACAAAGTCTGCCCATTTCCTCCCCATTAGACAGACATAGACCATGGATAGCTTGGCTAAGGTGTCTGTCGAGGAGATTGTGAGCTTACATGGAGTATCGTTGATGATTATTTCAGATCGAGACACATGGTTCACCTCAAAATACTGGCAGGGTGTACAGGAGGCTTTGGGGTTGACATTGACTTTCAATCCAGCTTCTCACCCCCAGATGGATGGGCAGACTTAGAGGACCATCCAGACAATGGAAGATATGTTGAGGGCTTGCATCATGGATTGGAGAGGTAGTTAGGATGAGCATTTACCACTCATAGAGTTTGCATATAATAACAGCTCCCATGCGAGTATCGATATGGTGCCTTATGAGGCATTTTATGGTAGGCCCTGCCGATCTCCCTTGTGCTAGAGTGACATGGGAGAGAGAAGGGTCGCGGGGTCAGAGTTGATTGAGTAGTGTACGGAGAAAGTTTGACTCATTCGGAGACAATTACTTGCAGCTCACAATTGCCAGAAGAGCTATGCTAACAGGAGACAGAAGTACTTGGAGTTTGTGGTTGGAGAGCATGTATTTTTTAGAGTTTCCCCTATGAAGAGCGTGATGAGATTTGGTAACAAGGGGAAACTTAGTCCCAGATATATTGGTCCTTTCAAAATCCTATGCAGAGTTGGACCCATCGCATATCAGTTAGCTTTGCCCCTGTAGTTGGCTAGAGTACATGATGTCTTCCATATTTCCATGCTAAGGAAATACATACCGAATCCATCCCACGTACTCGGGCAGATTCCAGGAGAGGTACAGCCTGACCTCACATTTGAGGAGTGCCCTATACGGATCTTGGATAGCATGATCCAAGAGTTGAGGACTAAGACCATTCCATTGGTCAAAGTCCTTTGGCAACATCACTCGATGCAAGAGGTTACGTGGCAGATAGAGGACGAGATGATGCGTAACCACCTAGAGCCCTTTCCTTAGAAGTATGCACATATAAAAATTTCGAGGATGAAATTTTCTATAAGGGGGAGAGGATGTAATATCTCCTTTTTTCTTATTTTGGAAATATTTAATCTTTGTAATTATTTAAATGGAAAAAAGGGGCTAAAATGGTAAATACATGTAGGGCCCACATATTGGACATCGGAACCCACGAATGAGGCTATAAAAGCTTGCCCTGTTTTTTTGTACGGCCAAAATGTTCCCTCTTAGTTTCCTTATCACTGACTACGGTGACAACGCCAAATGCCAACAATGAGGTGAAACCTTCCCTCTCACTGCACGTAGTGACAAGAAGCCCTCGTTTTGGCCAGTCTAACCAAGCTAGGCCACCCTCTACTGTTTTCCCTTTCTTTCATTGAGTTTTCGTAGTTTTTAGGTCAAACAATGGCCTGGATTGCCATTTTTCGGTGAAATAATATGCGTTACTTTTCTTTTCAACATAAACTAATGAAATGGTATCATATTGTGATATGAACCATTCATCTTGTGTATAGTAGCACAAAGAACAAACCTATGAATTTTCATGATGATCGGATGGCTAGGGATGTCAAAAACCTCAGAAAACAGTAAGGGGAAGATTTTTAGGAACATGATGAAAATTGCTTGAAAATGCTAGATAACAATAGAATTTATTGAAAACTGCTTAAAAACAAAATCTACGCGAAAAACTGAGTGAAATGGTGTAAAAACTGCACCATTTGGACACTTGAGAGTCACTGAAGGTGACTAGAGTCCGGCCGTCGTCTCGAAGAACATCAGCCAACCTGTCTTTGTTCCCAAAGACGCCACCCGCATGCGAGGGTGCATTGGGCGACAAGCACATGGCTCGACACACACACGGCACTTGAAACGCATCGACATGCAATGCGTGGCGACACGCGACAGCAACTTATGGCACCACACCCGCTCGACATAAGGTACAATCGCAACGTGACATGTAGCATGATCGAGATACGACTCGTGGCACAACCAATGCGAGCTACGATCAGGACACACAGCAGAATTGTGGCACAACGTGTGAGTGGCACGTATGCGCAGCTCATATGAAGGTAACACGTGCATGCAACGCACAAGGGCACGCATGTGAGCTTCACTCACTCATAGTGCACACACAAGTGGAATGTGCGACACAACTTTTCTAGATTTTTGGGTTTTTCTGACCCGTCCATTCATAAAAAATGTGATTTTAGGAGCTATAGAGGTCCAAATCACGATCCGAAAGAGGCAATATGATTGTCTCGACATCACAAACCTAGATTTGACATGAAATCTAGATTTGAACACTTTTTAAATCATTAAACCACTAAATACCATTAGATAACCTAGATCAGGCTGATCAATGGATGATCAGGCCTTAGACCTTGATTGTATACATCGAATATGAGATGATCTAGGGGATTAGGAGGATAGATCTCATTAAATTGACAAGTGATAAATGACTTATGATGTGATAGGTACATTAGAGCGTGACATGATTAGAGCACCACATTTATCAAGATAGGTGATTTCATTTGAAGTTTCTCCATGATTTCAATAACCATGACTTGTTTTCTAATGTTCTTGAGGCATGTGCTTTTGTGTTTTCTCATGATCACATAAATATGTTCCTACTTCTTATTGGTATTATGATATTCCATTTTTGTGAATAACCATGTTTTACATGTGTACTTATTGAGATTGTTTTATGGAGTCTTTCCATGATTTATGACTTGTTGTTGATTTATGACGGGTACTTCCACCTAATGGGTACTATGCTAAGAGGGTTCTAGGGTTGACCACCCACCCTTTGACTTTGTGATGATGATGATTAGAAACCGCCCTTGAGTGATATAAGGCCAGGTACATAGGTGGTGGTATTGTGGGTAGTCCCCCCCACGGGTCCGTTCCTTCGCATGGGAATAGAGAAAGTCTCCTATTTGGGTGTCGTGGGGAGCGGTAGTGGTTCAGATCCTGTTGGGGTTACCACTGCAACATAGTAGCCCATACTATTATTCTATATGCACATGTGGATTTATATGTGGGGTGAACCGGGGCAAGCCAGGCCTAGGCCGTGAGGAACTCCAGGAGCCAATGCGGGTTGCATGGGAGGGACCCAAGGTTGGTATGAGTACTCATCACCAGTGATTGAGCATCATGGGACACTCTTGGGATTGTTTTTGATATAGTTCCCTATTTATTATGACTTGTATGTATAGTATTCTGAGGACATGGACTCGTATTATTTTGATGGATGCACAACTATACTTTTTATCATGCCTTGCATGCCATCATGATTTGACTTGATATTTATTTATGAAGATTTATGATTTTGTATGTTACTCCATTATGAGCATTAGATTATATATGTTTGTTTCATGAGATTCACCATGTGATTTTAGTAAGCTTTAATTGAGAGTGATCACCTACACAAGCATAGCTTGCTGAGGCATTGCTTTGTTATGCAACACCTCAGATTTGGAGCGCAACTACAGAAAAGGAAAGCGGATGGAGTAGCATTGATTCGAGTGAGGACCTGAGGACTATCCACTTTTTGTATTCAGAGATAGATTAGTGTATATCTCATAGACTTGTATTAAACCTCTGGGATGTAATTATTGTGGTGATCATGGATGGAACCTAGTCACTTTTTTACTTGATTTATTATTGTCTTTAATCATCTTGTGTATTTATCATGATTTTAAATTGAGCATTCTCAAAGTATTCGGATTTGATTTTATTTATGGTTGCAGTTTGGGAATGTGGTTGACCCCCGAGGTTTTCGTTTCCTGTTAATTTTTTTAAAATTCCACAAAAATTTATAGAATTTGAGTTTTCATAGTTCAGGGATCCTATCTATTTTCTTAAAATATATTATTTTTATTATTACTTTGGGAAAAAGGTTTAGAAAAACCCGGGGTGTCACAATTGGAGCATGGCTTCTTCTTGGTTTTCTTTTCTTTGGTTTTTCAAGATAAAGGCAAGGTAAAGAAGAGTCTCATACATTTTCCAAAGAGTAAGTAAGAGAAGAGAAGGTCACTCCATTAAGTTTTTAGGAAGAATCATATGAAGTTATCAGGAGATATCTATAGCAGATGAATTCCTACATTTAATTTCCCACGCTTTTCCTTTCAACTCTTTTCATTTATAATCAATTCAAAGATTTCCTAAGGCATTCATATATCTTAGGAATTAGCTAGGATAGATTTACAGTGAGAAAACAAGGTCAAACAAATCAATTTTCAATAGGATACCATAACAAGTTCTATTTTGGTTTCTGTAGAACTTATTACTATTTCGTATTGTATCCTCCTTGATGAGTAGGATGTTTTAAGGTTCATTGATTTAATAAGTTTTATAGGCTTATAAGGTTGTTAGGAGGTGATTTTTCTATGGCACCCCAGGTTTCTCCACACAAAAAAATTCATATTTATTTTGGAAAAGTGGTGCACCAATATTTTTAGAAATTCAAAAACAGCAGAAAACATGTTCTTTGAAATTCATTTTTCCAAAAACCCAGATGTCACCTCAAGTCCCATACTATACATAATATAGTTTTTATAGACGATAGAAATACATTTTACGAAACAACAGGACCCATCCAGCAGTTTACATACATAGCCACTAATCATTATACTAAATGTCCAAGCAGCATAATCCAAATAACTAACTACACAATACAAAAAATTTAACAAAATATATACCTGAGTGCAGAGGTATGGCTATTGAACTCCTCTTGCTTGTGTAAGTCTTCTCTTGTCTATCTATATATGAGATATTATAAACATAAAACATTTACAATATCTTAGCAAGCTATACTTTGTAGGGGAGAGTTAAGAAAACATGTTAATTACATATGAATTAAGCATTTTACATCAATTAAAATATTCAATTTCATCATGATGCTTATATAGGTTGAAGTTTACCACATAGTTCATAATTCAATAATTTTATTAATAATTCAATTATCTACAAGTCATTAATAAAATAGCTATTTATAATTCTTCTTCTTCATATGAATATAATAATCACATTTTAGAGATTACACTTTACATGAAATATGTAATACATATAATTTGCTGGTATTTTAAATATTTATCATTATCATTTTCCATAAGATACCATACTCCAATTCTATGAACCATACTCTGCATAATATTTCTACCCATTCACTTCCCCATACGAAAACTTTTATGAAACTATGCCCTCCAACATGTACATATAGGACTATATCATATATATTAAAATTGTTAAAAGTCATACAAAGTTATGAACATAGTGCCTAGGTTTTATAACCTACATTCCCAGATTATACTAGGTCTCATACATATACTCCTTACCATACGGGGTTTATAAAACTCCAACCGCTGCTGGTAACATCATAAAAGGCATGTCATCATGCCATCACATAAGGCATCTCATCATGCCATCATCATATAAAACATTTCATCATGCCATCATCATATGAAGCATCTCATCATGCCATCATCATACAAGGCATCTCATCATGCCACCATATACGCATGTCATCATGCTATCATATATGCACCATAGTGCATCAAATATAAGGACTACTATGCCACAGTCTAAATCCATACAGCGCATCTAGATAACTACATAATAATCCACTAATACCGACGTGAAAATAAAAAAATCCATGTTTGCATGGGCGAGGACCATTGCTATCACAGTGGCAGCCTTCCCATGATTGCCCCGTCTGACCTTTAGCCTCCCTTTGGGCTTGGTATCCATATCATCACAATTTCAGAGAGCGGGTGGGCAAACGCTCATAACTCTCCTAGCATAGCATCCCCAGGCCTATGCCTGTCTAAAACAAAACTCCCAAGCCATCGCACCTGGATCTAAAATAATAATAATATATAGGTGTCTTGCCTGTCCATAATATATATGAATATCTCATTATAATCATAACATCCTCACTTATTAGGTGAACGCCCACCAAGGATGTACTATAAAATCCTAGACTCATACATCACATATGATGTCATGGTACCCATGTACCATAAATACCTTTTTATCAAAATAATAGCTATGATATTTTTAAGAATAGATCATGTGTATCCTTTAATATCATTCAGTAGGCTTCAATTATAAGCATGCCATTCATGTAGAATTTCAAATCACAAATTTTCATCATTCACAAATAAACATTTTTCATCATCATATATCATATGAAATGCATAATTTAAATGACATAATGTTTATTGTAAGAATAAGATCATGTTTAAAACATGCATCTTACTATTAAGACATGCTTTCTTAATTCTCCACCTACCTCGCATGGTGAGTTCATCCATTTCCCACTAGCTATCAATGATGCTTGCAAAGTCTCATAAATCCATATTGATCTAGTCCTTGTTCTTCACCTGAATCCACCAAATCAAGTAACCAATTAGTAATCCTAAGGGAATAATCCTTTTTAAACAACTTTTATGGTATGGACCATAGACTTTGATCCTATTCCATACCTAAATTCCTTGATTGATCTTAGTTGTGGCTCCAGGTTAGTGAGATCATCTCTAACAGGCTTCTAATCCAAATATATTATAGGATTTGTGATTTTCATCTCCTAAGGGTCATGATAGACTATCTTGATAGGAACAGTGAAGCTATATCATCACTAATCAAATGACTAGACCTCTGATCACAAGTATGATAATTTCAATAGTTGAATCTCCTTGGATTGATATTTTGGAAGATGGGTTTTGTTCCTAGCATCACAAGGATCACGAGGGTACTCTCAGATTTCCAAAACTCCTCCTGGATTGCTCAGAATCTAGATTTGAAGGTCAAGGTTTAAACTTGGTCAACTCAATCCTATTCAACTGAGTCAGAGGCGAGTTGACATGGTGAGTCAACTCTGCCCTGACTCATTCGAACCAAGAAAGATAGGGAAGATGGAGGTGGTGGTGGCCAGACTAAGCATTATCCGATCCGGGCCACCGAAAAATGTAGGTAGGAGGCAAAAACTCGGTGCTAGTCACCAGTGATTGTCAGGTTCCTCTGCTTAGACCCGATAGAGAGCAAATCATAGAGAGGGAGATAGTGAGGATGACCTAGGCACGCTAGCCGACCGGCCTGAAGGCCTGGCTATACTGTGCCTTGTAGAAGATAAGAGGGAAAAGGGGAAAAACTCAAGTGGTTGGGGTCTGAGCACATCGGCCGTTAATGGGCATGCCATGCCCCAAGAATCTAATTAGGGTTTTGGTACATGGAGGAGATGGGGAATGATCTGGGCACACCTGAAAAATGGTTATTGCTGAAAAGGAATGGGAACCAGAGAAAAGAGTTCTTTAGAGGTGAAGAATGATCTAAGTGTCACTCAAAATGGAGAAACCTGATTTGGGTTTCTTGTAGTTATTAGAGAGGAAAGAAATTAGGGAAACCTGATCTGGGTATCCCTCTGTCATTGAAAAAGCATAAATCCACTAGGGATCTACTTAGGGAAGAGGTGAAGTAGAGGGGTAATTGCTAGGGGCTTTGCTAAGGTCCCCATAGTCACCAGCGAGGGAAACCCGATTTGGGTTCCCATGCCTGCGAAAGAAATAGGAGAAAATAGGGGAATCAGAGAGTGGTTATGCCAAACAAACCTGATCGGGTTTCTTCTTGGTCATCAAAAAAAGGAGTTCACCAAAAATGGTTTGACGGAGGGAATGGAGATTGTCGGACATGAGGGGGATTAGGTTTTTGGCCGTTTGTCGGCCTTTACTAGTTTATCGGGTTTGGGAAACCAAACTTGACACCACGTCAAGTTTCCTATGTGAGGGGGGGTGCCAATATCAATTTGGCCCCCTTCGTTGAGTTATGTAAAAATAAATAAAAAATCTTTTAATTACTGTACTACCCCTAACTTTGAAGTCCCATAACTTCTTCATCCAAACTCTATTTTTAGAGTTCTTTGGCTCATTGGATTCCATTTTCTAAGTAATATCTAATTGTTTTAGTTTTAATTCCAAATTATTAACCTATTAAAAGATATACTTCTTGAAAACTCATAACCTGATTATGGAATAGTAAAATTTTGGGGTGAAATTCATCTGAACTCCGATTTTAGTGTTCTTTATGTCGTTGGACTCGATTTTTTTAGTACATTCCAAATATTCATGTTTCCACTCTAAATTCTATTTCTATATAAAAATATTTTCTGTAGGTAAAAAATTCCAATTATATTCCAAAATTTTAATTTCACATAATAAAACCCAAAATCGTATTTACAAAATTTGGGGTTGTTACATTTTCAATGATTTCAACCTTCCAACGGTTGTTTGCCACTGCTTCTCTTTAATCTTTCTTTATTACACTCTACTGGTAACACTAGTTTTAATTTATTGGTTTGGTGTTCATTCTCTGTGCATATTGTGTATTTTTTAGTCTGTCTTTTTTTATTCAACATCAAGATGGGAATGTACATAAGAAATTTGTTGTAAAAATATGGCCTGTAGGCCATGGTCTTGACTAATCTTTCTCAAGACATTCAAAAAAATAGCAAACTCTATTTTCTTTATAGGTAGCGAGTTATTGTGCAAAGTTGTTCTCCTTTACTTTATATTGTATTTTAGCTATTATTTACTATTTTCATCTATTTTAGTTCATTATTTATTAGTTCTAGTCTTTTCCTAGTTGGTTAGCGGTTCTTATAGGTGCATTCATTGTTTAGTTGACTGGTTGTATTCATCTTCTTCTTCCTACTTCTCTTAGATTAGCTGGATATTCTACACCAGTCCTTAGTTGCTTTTTCTTAGATTAAATTCTAGGAAGTGATGGAAATTTTTGGGCATTTAATTGACGAAAGTGGGTGTGAAGAGTGAAGATGGACTACCTGTTTCAACAATTATTGGAAGTTTAGTTTTGTTGCTTCTTTTTTCTTTTTTTTCTTATTTTCATTCATTGTAATGCTCAAATGATTGAATGCAATGAAAGTAAGTTTAATTATTATTTGATCATGTTTTATTTTAATTTTATGGTTTAATTCCTAGGTTGGTTGTGGTGGATGTTATCCATGTCTTTAGCATTGTCTTTCATGTTTAATCTTAGAGTAGTTAGAACTTAGGTTGTTATAATTCTATCTTAGATTTTGTTAGTTTATGTCATTTAATTTCTCTTGTTTAGATATAATAGAACTTCATAGTTTCATGCATTAGTTTAGTATTTGTTGTTGTATTTTCATACTATATCCTCCCCATAGATTCAGCCCTACATTACTACAACTAACTACTGTACACTAAACTCAAACACAGACATGTCAAGGAACTTGTTAACATGTAATATGTGTTCTCTTTATTTAGCCCACAGAAAGTTGGGAGAAGTTGAATGACTCTTGGCGTTAACTCGAAGTGATTTGAGTTAGCCACAGGCAACACTATATAGGAAGGTGAGTTATACTGCACAGGAGCAGAGTAGTGTCTTAATGGTTGGCCCTCTACTACTTTATTACCATGTCTAATACAGGGTTATGTATATCTACTTGATTGTGTAACCCTTGCCTTGTGGTCAGTTCAATCTTAGGATCTAAAAACACTAAGTTTGGGTTCAATGATTGAGGGTCATGCATACACCTATGATTGGTGCAGTTGACTCAGCTTTGTATACAATGAAAGTTATTCATTATATACAACAAATGAACACTTTTTTATTTAATTAATCTAAACAAATCCTAAACTAAATCTTGTATTATATGCAAATTTTGCACAACCAAAAGCTACACATAACAAATCTATTCCCAATGCAAATCAATCTAAGGTTTATTTTTGTTTATTTTGTACACATGGAGAAGCTTTTAAATTATTTAACCTAAGTAGCTCCTCATCTCTTTTAGACTAGTCTTATTGCTTACTAATTAGATCATATCTTGATCAACTATTTCACACCCTCCTAATTAGTCGTAGGTAATTTAGAGTCATTGAGTATGTTGGCCTAGCTAGTCAATTAAGTACCAAAACAACTGATCAAATAGGGGTCACTAAAATGATAGTAATCAACCTGCTTCCAAAAGAGTCCTATGAGCTCATGGGCCATTATAGGTCTCTTCTAGTTGATTTTACATTCCCATGGTAGTTTAGTCATCATATAATTCACCTTAAAGTAATAAATGTGTCATGAATGCAATAAAAAACAACAAACTAATGCAATAGTTATAAAATGCTCATTATATGACAATAACTAACATCCAAATGCAAACTAAATTATTGCACAAACACTAATCTAGAAAATACAAAGAGATAAAAGTTCACAATGGGGTCCTCATAAAATGTTCTCATATAGAGGTGAATCCATATACATACCACCTCCTCTTCCAAGTTAGGATTGTTCACCTCTTACCTATATTATTACATCCTTTTTTTATATTAAATGAATCATGATAAAAATACAATAACAATGTCACTACAATTCACTAAAAAATAAAAAGTTGTGATCTTTCCTAATTTCTCTTACAAGTCCTCTAAGCTTCAAGAAAAAATAAAATTAAAAATGTGGTCCAAAAATTTATAGGAATTAGAGAAATATGCAAAATGCAACTAAAAAATGTATGCAGTTCTAAACTATAACTAATGGTAAAGTAATTTAACCTAGATTCTAACTATAATTCTCTTGCTAGTCTCTCAGTAACGATCCCAAGAACTTGATGTATTTTGAAATATCCACAAGCACAAGAGTCCAATGTAGCACAAAAAAGGAAAATATAGTTCAATCCCATGAGAACTCTATTTTTGGATTTTTGTGGAATTTTAAATAAAATATATTATAATCCACTTTTAATCTATCCAACTAATCAATTAATTATGAAGAGTGCTGAAAATGAGGAAATCATGCAAAAATAAATCATAGGGTTTTAGAATCCATTACAATGAAATTAAATAATTCTACAATCAAGTAAAATGAAAATTTTTACTATTCATGAAATATGTTTCTTTAGAAGCCATAATTTATAGATTTTCTTATTTTAAAGATTTAGTAGAGTTTAATATACTTACCAAAGCATAGTCTATCTTTTTAGGCCTTAGACTACCAAAGATTTTTATATATTAAGCTTACCTAATCTAACATATCTAGTATTTTTACTATAGGATATACATCAAATTCACTATGGAAATACTACTAGATATGTTAGTTGTGGAAATATCTAAAATAATATGGAGCATATTTTTAATTCCAACTTTACATAATCATAAATTTATTCAACACATTGCAATTTCACCCTAACTTAAGAAAAAGAAATTAACTACTCTTGCTTTAAATTAAACTACAAAAAAAATAAATCTATGAAAGTATTCTCAACAATAACAATTAAAACTACACAACTATACGAAGCACTAACTAGTAAAAAAACTTCAAGTAGACAAAAAATGAATAAAACAACTGACTAAAAACTTTGCATTAATTAAAATGAATGAATGACAATGAGTACATGGCCAAGAAAATGAAAAATATAAAAATTCAAAGAAAAGGAAATGTATCACTAAATGTTGCTGTGTCGTTTAGCACAGTTCAACTTCAAGCCATTCCAAACCACGCTACCTCCTTCTTTTCTTGATCCAAACAAGATCTTACACTTCTTGTCTCATTCACATTCTCCAATAGCCAGAACCCAAAGGAGAGAAAACCTCTTATAACCCAAAAACATCCATGTGTGTAAATCTAGGAGGTTTTGTGTGTAATTTTTACAAAGGAATAGGAAAAAGAATTATGCATGAGAACCCAAGTGAGATAGTGGAAAGAGATGCATGAAAATGAGAAGGATATGGGGATGGAATTGTGTGGATTAGAGGGAATGGTATGGGGTGTTAAGAAGCAAGAAAAGTATGATAGATGGCTTTTTCTTAGATGAAATAGATGAGATGGAAAATTGCATGCAAAGGAGAAAGAGTAAGGTAATGATGGTATATGTGATGGTATGAGGTAATGAAAGATGAAAGGGTAAGATTACAATGTGAATAGCATTATGGGAGAGATAAGAAAACTAGGCATGAAGGAAAGAAATGGAATACAAAAGAATATATAGTTAGCTCTCTTGTAGGAATCACAAGCATACACATGACTTGCTTCTCTTCTCCTCTAGATGTCCTAGATTTCCTCTCATTTCTAAATTACACGTCCAAGCACAAAGGGGTTGGAAATTTTTGAATGGGTTGGACGTCCCCCTTTGTGGTGTATTTATAATTGTTGCTTGTTTCCATGTCATATGAAGATCAAATCTTATCTCTTTCCTATCATTTCACTTTGACCAATCACCTTCTTTGAAACCTCTTTTAGATCTCCCTTATCCCCTACATTCTCACCATTTTGTTTCTCTCTTCTCACCCACTCTTTTGCACCTTTGAATTAAAGGCCTATTTCCTTATAAAACATGTTCAAAATTTCACTACTTTACCTTCTCTTCTGCAACTCAAATATCACTTATTCTTTCCTATTTTCTCACATTTTGTTCAAACCATATGATCATATGTCCAAGATTTTGTTTGGCATTCATTCTAGAAAAACACATTTTTTATTTTACTTAGATTCTCTCTTTAGGTGTATGCATTTTCTTCCCCTAAAATTTCTCCACAACCCACCATTATTTTCTCTAGCCAATCATAATTCAAACTTCTTTCCAGCCCACCTACTTTTCCTTCTTGAAAATATATCTTAATTTTCAAAGTGTGTTTCCTTAAAATATGGTGGGAAACCCACTAAAAAAATCTCTCCCAATGGCATTATAATTTGATCTTCTTGTAAGCTTGATTTTCATTGGTTCACCTTGCTGTAAGTCATTTCTTTTTGGATCTTTAAAATAGCCTTGACGTAGAGTTGATCTTGACCCTTGTTTATTTAATGTTCAGGATGAAGCATGACCATAGATTTCCCATTTATGCTTCTCTCCCTTACACATTTTTTTTTTCTTAATTATTCTCCAATATTTTCTTACATAAAAATGTGTAATTGAGTCTATTGTTTATCATCTCTTTTGCAAAAAACATGTTTTCCATGTGCTTCCCTTTCTTGAATAAGTGATAGAAAGATTGTGCAAGAGTTGTCTACATGTGGATCCTAGGCTCTTCTTAGTTGTCCACACACATGTGCCTTCATTATATGTGACCAAGGGTGGTGGAATACATGCATACCAAAGGTGTGGAATACATGTATGCATGCATTAAAATCTTGTCACCTAGTTTTTTAATAAAGACATCCTCTTTAGTACTGATAAGGTTGGTTGATGCCCCTAGGGTTTTTGGTAGTGATAAATTTATAATTACACTCCAACATTCTAAATTTCTTAACCCCTTATTCTTGGCATGCAATTCCATGGCTTTGCTTGAATAGTGGTTTGGCTCACTTTTAGGGCTTTGAGTTGCTGAAAACAACATTTTTCTCAATTGTACTCTAGGGCTATTATATTAGTAACCAATCATTGTCATCTCTATGAATGGTGCTTAGGATTCTCTATAGTACTGACATCTCCAGAATCTGATTCTTCAACTAGTCTGACAACCTTGTATTTTGGAAATTTAGAGGCTATATGTCCAAGAAAATGACATTTAAAGCATCTCCATGAGGAAGAACCAGAGGATCTTGGTTGCTTAGTACCATAGCTGTTTACTTGATTTTGTTGAGTTTTATTACTAGATGTCCACTTGGAAGATGATACACTCCTCAAATTGAAAATGTTTTTCTTATCATGTGATTAAAAAGTGCCTTTATAGAAATGTACTTTTGTTGCTTCATAGCAATCAAAGTCAATTTTCTCACATGAATGAAGGACCAATACTTTTGCAAACATACTATATCTCCAACATTTTTTCTCAATCAGCCGAAGAAATGTGCTATGATTTGCTCTTACCGTCTCAACCATATCACTTTTAAGCATGAGGTGTTCGAATTCCATAATGTAATTTTCCACAGTCAAGCTCTCACCTCAGATTTTGTATCTTAAGGAACATGTCCCTAATAGTTCTCACTTAGAAAGCACTTTTTGAGTTATTTTTCATTTTATCCCAACTTTTTATTTTACTTTTCTTGTCTCTTACTCTTTGCTTATTTAAATTATGGCACCAAAGTGAATCATATTTCTGTAGTTTTAGGGCAACAAGCTTTACCTTGGAGTGTTTTGAGAAATCATTACACTCAATGACATGCTCGATTGTATGTAGCCAATCAAGAAACTCATCAAGGTACATCTTTCCTTCAAATTTTGGGACATTTACTTCTACTCCAAAAAGATGAAAATATCATTGTGTTTTGCCTAATGACAATTTCTAACTTGAAGCTTAGCTTATGGAAGAAACATAATAGGAATTGTCTAAAGAGTCATTAATAGTAACAAGTTCAAATTTCTTACCTCTTTCTCCATGGCTACTAAGTTGTTGAAGACACTCTTCTAATCTTTCAATTTATCCCCACAAGTTTTCTATCTCTATACCTTTAGCATCCATGTCTGTTGTAGAAATACACTTTCCAAGATATGCCATTGTAAAGCTATAGGAACATGCCTCACTCTTATACTAATCTGACACCAGATAACCAATACTAGAAGTCAACATGGAATTAGTGAATAAATGAATATAATAAAAATATCCAATTATATGTGTATACAAAAATTAACATGATAAATTGAGTTTGAGATTAGTCTTAAATGGGTATAGATATAATACCATAGCATTCAAGCACAAAGAAAGATCACGTGGATACAATCTCACCACCAAGAGATATAGATCTTCTAGGGAAGAAATCAAGCTCTCTCTATAAGGATAAAGAAGCCCACTTTGAGGATAAGAAGCCCTAACATTTCTCACCACATTTATGTTCATAAGTGATACAGAAATGCCCTGCTAAGATGCACTCTTGCATGTCTAGGCTTTAATGAACAATATGTCAAATAATCTAATCCAAGAAAAAAAAAAAAAAAAAACTTCCAAAGCACATAAGGAAAAAATGTCTTTTAATGCTTAAAATAAACTCAAACTAACCTCTATTGCTTGATGTCTAGCTAAGTACTTATAGATTAGAACAACAGTCCCTGATTAAGCAATTACAAACTATAAAACCTATTGAATCATTAGTTGCTTATCCCATGCAAACTTTCTAAATATGTAATCCTTAACCTCCAAGGCTCCCTACATTTGTGCACTTGCTAAACCTTCTTTCAAAAGTTACTACATATATAGAAAAAAATTTAATTCTTAAACTAGACATTAGAAAGCTTCTAAACTTAAAAATCTCCCTAGCTAAGACTTTCCAAATCAAATGAGTTAGAATCTTTGACTAGTTGACTAGTAGCCCCTTGACTAAGTTAGCTTAAGGAGCATTTTGACTTTCCTAATTTAGAAACTCTTCATTGGTCTTTTTGCTTGTCCTCCAAGGATTCATCTAGAACATTGAAGTTATCACAATCCCAGCATCCCATTAATAGAATTAAGATGTCCAAAAGTGCTAGAATTGCGCATCTTTTAATTTGGCACAAATTGCACATCTTTTGGCCAATACAAGCATTGGATCCTTCCATGGTAATGGTGTTCACATATTGATGACTATTCATACACATAATGTCTTGTTATAAGAGATTTTGAGATAGAACTTGGCTGTTCAAAGCTTGATTACTTACATTGCTATTGATTTTCTTTAAACGATATCAATCTTGAAACCCTTAGCCAAACCCATGTTAGAATCATTCCATTATGTCACTCCAAATATGTAAAAGAGAAATGAGAATTTCTTCTTAACCCTTCTAGGCTCTAGAAACGAAAATGAGAAGTAATATTGCTAAAAATGCATCTATAGGAATTAGGATCAAAGAACTCCCACTTTCACCAAGGTATAGTAATTGGAATTCTAGATGAATGAATATGATATGGCACATATTGTTTGTATTGTTTAACAAATTCAAACTTTCATTTTTTTATCAATAACAAAGTTTATTATTAACAACATATTTTTTGTATCTTGTTATTTTCATGTTTTCCATCTACTTGCTTGGAATCTTAATTTTTACTTGGTCCTTACAATCATTTTGATATAGGCTATATTGAAGCTTAACAGTGTTTTCCTGCCCATTTTTAACCATATTATGGTAGTTATATTTTATTTGGGAGTTTTATAAGCATCTAGGCTTTTCAAAAGAAGTCTATGACCTATTTTTTATGCTCGGTATAACTTCGTTTTGTAGATATAAGCCGCTCATCATGTTTAGAATGGGTTAGATTGGGTATAAATCAAATTTCATATTCATTGGATGTATTTAGCTTATGTTTTCATGAGCACAAAATAGTGTTTATCTACTTTTGTAATTTTTTTCAAAAGTCCAAAACAAGTAACTAGGATCATTCAAATGCATTGGTTCATAATGAATTACCTATTTTTGATATAGAGGACAATGAATCGATTACATCTATCCAAAAAAATATTATCATGTATGAGAAAAGACAAAAGCAGACTTCTACTCATGCTAAGAGCAATTATGGCTGAACATAAACAAAAAGAAAAAAGAGTGTGCACACTAAAACATAAACATTAAAACAAAAGGGGGTGTGCATGTCTACCGAAGCTATTTAGTGGCACAAATCATCTCATCTTTTTACTTGTTACAAAAAGTACTACAATTTCACAAGGGAGAGGAGAAGATGGAGTAGAATTTGTTCTCTAGCTACATTGATATCTTTACATATTTTTCCTTTCATTGGGAGAAGATACAAGTGTGATTGTATGTTCAATGGTAGTTTTTAATTGCTTTTGTCTTTTTATTTGTTCATTTGGTGAAAGCGATTTTGGTTTAAATGGTTGTTTATCATAAAGGACTAATCTATTATAATCTTCATATTTATTGTAATGACTCCAATTTTGTAACATTAAAATCCTAAGATAGCAATGAAAAGTTCACTTTTTGGAAATAAGGGTATTTTGGTCATTTCACTAGTCACCTTGACTGAACCTAGAAATTTGGTCCTGAAAATGGTACCATTAGGTGAGTCTCAGAAAAAGGAATCCAACAAGATTAAAATCACCCAAAACGGAGTTAAAATGAGCAAGTTATGGCCCTTTGAAGTTCAGGGGCAAAAATGTAATTTTCATAAAAAACGGATTTAGCCTGCAAAACATAGGGGCCTGTTTTGATACGGCCACCCTTCATCTTCAACCTCCTAGAGGGTTCTATAACTGTGGTGATTGGAGGAGAAATCACCGCCATTCTATAGGTTTCTCCACAGCCATTCAAAGGCGGTGAGAGCCCCCTCCAAAACCCTCTCATAGCTCTATAAATAGAGCCCTTGGGCGCCTCTAATGGTAGCCCAAAAGGTTGAAGAAAAACTGGTGTGGAGGAGTGACCTAAAAGGGAAACAAGGAGAAAAACCCAGCAATGAGCCAGGTATGCCCAAGATCCCTTAAAACCCATCTTCATAGTAGTTCTAAGATCAATTTCCCTAGGTTTTTGCACAAAAAACCATGCAAAATGGAGCCTTGGAGACTCATCAAGGACCTAGGGACGTTCCCTGGGCCACACTGGTTCGACAGGGTGTCCTGAGGATGCCCCGGTCCCCCAGACGAACGGAACGTTCCAGTCGAAACATAACACGTCGATCCCATTTGAAAAACCAAACGGGCGTGTCCGGGGACGCGCCCCCAAAAGAGAGAGTGGGGCGGGAAAACCCGGCGCATCTGCAGACGCACCCGCAAAAGAGAGAGAGAGGGGCGGGAAAACCCAGCGCGTCTGCAGACGCGCTCACTAAGGTGCACGCCGCAGACATGCAGCACAATAGCAATATGGGCTTTTTCGTTTCTTAAGGACACTGGAGCGCATGGCGCTGAGGCGCAGCGCCCTAGCATTCCGACTTTTCATTCTTAAGGCCTTTATGTACATGTGACACTAAAACGCTTATAACGTGAGATCTAGAGCTCCGATTGAGGCCCCACAAAAGGTGTTGTGTCCGTGTCGACGATGCGGACACACTCAAACTATAAAATCCTTGATTAAGGCCCAATCAAAGGTGGGCATGAACCTTAGAATAGGATGGTGGCGCGTGGCCGCTAGACCTTTGGAAAACTGATAATGCCAAGGCCCAATTAGGACCTTAGGACACCCATAGGCATAGGGATGGACCCCTAATGCCTAAGTAATAAGACCAACTACTTTAAAACCCATAAAAGATGGGTCAAACTAACCTTGAGTCCCCAAACCATGTTCAGGAGTGTACGAGGACAAAGGGGTTAGCACGACCTAGATAGGTAGGTGCTCTATCGCTACTAGATTCTTTTAAAAGAACTATGATTGTTTTGCAAATACATGATTTAAGTATATGACTTGTTTAGCATGCATGTGACAAATGCTTTATGCATAGACATGTTTTGTATATACATTATGCATAGATATGGTTTGCAAACTATTGCATACATTGCATGATCTATGCACATTAAGTTCTTGCAAAGATTGCATGTACTTGAGGGTTGCCAAAAGACGCTGGAGTGCCGAGGGCCAGGTAGTTGTGAGGGACCCAAAGAGGACAGGTTTTGAAAAGAGGTTTTTGGCTTATTTGATCTTATGTGATTTGGGCTAGTAACCCCTTGGGTGCTATGCCGAGGGGTCTGGGTTGGCCACCCAGCCTCTACCATTACTAGGTGGAATAGGTACCATGCCCAAAAGAGGGCATGTCCCTACGTCAACTGCATGTGGTACAGGGGACTACCACTGGTGTCACGGCACTGGGTCGATGTGTCATATGCCCCGTGGAGGCTATGACGCTGTGTCCTCAAGTACCCGGGGACCACACGGCGGCGAGGTCGTGGGCATAGTTGGACCCTATGGTTTATGGACTTATTTGCATTGCATATGGCATGATATGAGGTTGGTCAACCATACCATACTAAATATCCATGAGTTGGATTCAATGAAGCATCTTATGCATATCATAATGTTATGATATATATATGTGTGTATATGATACTTTCGATTTTGGATTATGTGAGCCTTTAAATCATTAGTATTTCAGTTTGACAACGGATTTTTATATCGATATTGAACATGATTATTTGAACAGGCATATGTTTTTATAAGCACGTCATTTTAAACATAGCATGCATTGCAAACCTAGTAGTGATAGACTCCTGCTAAGTATAGTATATACTCACCCTATCCTTAACATTTTTCAGGATAGTTCCACTCACAAATAGACGACACCTTAGGAGATATTAGTGCTACGAGCAAGTGAATTAAAAGGGAGACAGTTATACATGTAAGTAAACTCTCAACCCTTTGGACATGTAGTTGTATTTAATTACAGTGGGGCTGTGTGCTGTGACTGGAAAGACCTGGGCAAAAACATTTATGGTTTCTAAAGTTTTTCAAAAACTTACTTTGGTTGTTATGAAAGCAAATGACACTCGGGGTTTTCAAAATGAGTTTAAAACTAAAGATTTTCTGCTGCATTGCATGGCTTTTATAAAATGGTTTTCAAATAGGGATGCATCCCGCCTTAGGAAATTAGATATTGCATTTAAAAATGCATGGGAAAACCCGGGTCCTCACATTTATGGTCTTAAATAATTATGTATCTCTCTTCATGATTATTGATGTGTAGAGAAGGGTGGATAATTTGGTAAAAAATCCACCATAGTGATGCTAATATTTTGCTGTTATCTAATTTCTCTAGAAAAGATCCATGTCAGCCAGATGAAGAAACTTTGAATTGATGGAGTTTGGGGATTTCGTGCCATTGTCTTGAGATGAGCTTTTAGTGAGATAAAGTTCCATCTCAAAATGGTGACTTTTAGAGAGAGAACATGGAATTTTTTACTAACCCCCACCCCTATTATTCATAGAGATGTCAATATAAGGAGATAATTGTAAACATATCCCTGTTATTCATAGATGTGCCAATATAAATAAATAATTCTATAAGTGTTTGAAGGTTGTTAATAGAAGGGGAAAATTTGTTTTGGACTTGCTAAATAGCATGATACTACAACATTAACATGCTTTAGTGACAAAATTTGAACTGATAGAACAAGATAACGTGAGCAATTGAAAATTGGTCACCACTTTATCAATCATACAAGTGCTATATCAAAGTTTGGGAAAAATGTAATTACACCTGTGATTGTTGCAATATCTTTGTTCTTTGGCAAGGCTAGTTTTATATTCGTGCTGATTTATGGGTTTTATCTGGGTAGTGCGAGATATTCTTCTTTGGGCCTAACACCTATTAAATTTGCAAGGTAGCACGTGGGGCCTTGGATGAACTTGGGTTTTGGTGAAATAGACTAACCTAAAATTACTATAACGTAGGACTTGGAGTATTACGAAATAGACTAACCTAATTTATTATTACATATGCCAAAGCCTTAAGATTCCTATTATACACATTGGGCTAAGGGATAGAGCAATGTGGGACTGGACACCCTCAAATTTTGGAGAGAAATTTCTGTTCCCATGACATCATCAATGGCCAACCTTATACATAGATCCTGCTCCCATCCCTTTGCCTCATTGTTTAATGTATAACTATTTTTTTTTTTAATAGAATCTCTCTCTACCATTCACTTCATTTCTCCCTTCCATTCCATCGATCTAACCCATAGCCCCGCCCGCCCTCTCTAGTTTTGAACTTAAAATCCTTCAAATAGAACTGAAAAATGGCTGATTTAAGATGTTTATTATATCTATTATCTCTTTGAAATTGATTCTAAGGATGCATCATGGATTAGAAAAAAAAAAAAGGGCTTCTAAGCTATTGGCAAATATATTAGGATGTGGTCATGGATCATATTATTTCTCACAACCGAACCTCTTTTACAAAGGGTATGCAAATATTGTATGTCGTGTTTGCTAAGTTGGAAATTGATGATAGATTACACAAAACTAGTGAGGGACACTTGATCTGCAAAAAGCTTATGATCAAATGAATTGGACTATGTTGATGTATCTTATAGAAAGAATGTACATTGACTCTAAGTTCGAAATGTGGGTTCTAGCTACTTGTCAAAACTCCTAGATGTTTGTGATGATCAATTACTCACCCAAAGGATACTTTACAATGGACAAAGGACTCAAATAGGGTGATCCCCTATCTCCATTGTTTTTCACTTTTGGGAGAGCTTTTCATAAAAATCATTGCTAAAGCATCAAATTGTGGTATCTTTAGAGGCATTCAACTGAGAAGAAATTTAGTGACTGTGTTTCTTTTCTTATATGCAGATGGACCCTATTCTAACCAAATTACAAATTTAATGGGTTTCAAGTCAAAGCATTAATTAGAACAAATCTTCAATAGCTTTATTAAGTTTGTGATAGGAAAGGAGAAATTTTTTAGATATTCAATGATTTTAAAATGGAGAAGTTCCCATTGAAATATTTGGGATTACCTATTTGCACAAGCGAAACAAAGAAAAGAATGGGATTGTCAAATAGATTACAAAAGAAGTTTGCTACTTGGGAAAAGTCATCTCTACTTAGAAGGGAGAATGATACTTATTAAAGCTTTAATGTCTAAGCAGCTAGTGTACTTCCTTTCCATGTTAGAAGTTCCTACTAGTGCTACAATAAGTATTGAAATACATTCAATATCAGTTTGTTTGGAATGGCTCAATGGAGGCAAGGAAAATCCACCTATTAAAATGGGACAAGGTGTGCAACCATCAGAAATGGAGGGTTATAGGCATAAGGGAGATTGCGATGATTTCAACATGGCTTTACTTACCATATGGACTGGAGATATGCGAAGGACAAAAATACTATTTGGAGAAGGGTTCTTGTTGCTAAACATGGGCACGACACGCATGCCTCGTGGCCAACAAACTCAAAATTAAAGTCATTTTCTGCCACTTTGAAAATATTTTGGAATCAAGGATGTCGTTTTGAATAATTCCAAGGTTATTTTATAATGAAAATTTGACAAATTTCTGGATGGATAATTGGTGACATTCCTCTCTATTGTTTTAGTTCTTTGACAAAATTGTTCTTATTGGTAAGGATGCACAACCTTTGATTTTTTTCATTATGTTGATCACGACCAAGCAAGCATCAACCGACATATTCACATAGAGAAGACTTTTCCAAAGAGAACAGTAGCAATACAATGAACTAATGACTCTTTTCTGAAAACTACTCTAATGATCCCACATAAAAAGGATAAGAGAATCTGGATGCCAGACAACTCTGGTACTTTCACTTGTAAGTCGTTTCACTCTTTCATCACAAAATTGTAATGAACAAGTATTTCTATTCAAGAAGTTTGGATATTTAAAGCTACCCCTAGAGCAAAGTATTTGTCCAATTAGTTGCACATAAAATATTTCTGTCTTTGTACAACTAATAGAAAAGAGGTCTAAATCATTCTAGCAAGTTCTATAACTGCAAAAATGATACTGATGACCAGACGATATTATATTATATTTTTCTATTGTTCAAAAAGTGTGGTATAGCTTCCTATACCTCTTCTACCTGAAGTAGTTTTTTCATAAATCTATTAGATACTTAATTATTTTCTAGGCATTCATGAGAGGATCTAATTGAAGTCATTTATTTTAAGGCTACATTCCTCCTCATTTTCTAGTACTTGTTGAATGAGAGAACCTAATATGCTCTAGAGATAAAAAGTCATCTGTTAAACATAGTTCTTCTCAATAAAGGCTTAGGCTATTAGGTGGTCACATAGTTCATGGAATTAGATCAAATTATACATTCACACAATTTTTGAATAATTGGATGTCAAAGATCAATTATCTCTTCTACTCATATAATTTCTAAACTAGAACCTAGTTGGACTCCTCCTATGATTGGAGCGTTTAAAATCAATTTTGATGGTACTATTAAAGGTAATCTAGGTGTGTTGTATTTTTAAAATTGTTTACCATATCCATTTTAAATTCTTTTTATAATTTGTAGGACTTTTATAGTCAATTTTGGAAAATTGATTAAAAGATAACCATAATTTTTTCCCCTACTTGACATTTCAATCTTCACCCACATTCACACAAACATTTAATGTACTAATACCACTAAAGTATTCTTACATTCTGTAAAGACATGAAAAGGAATTTTGCACATCCACAACAACATCCAAATTCAACATAAACGCACAATTTATGTAAATCCTAAGTATACAACCTCCTTAAAATTATATAGTCCTCTTGTAATCTTCAAAAGGCTTGGAAATAAAAACTATAACAAGCTGCATTCACTATAAAATCCACATTCAACATCCATATATTCGCTTTTACTATAAAAAATTCAAAGTCAAAAAAAGAAAAAAAAAACTTCACATGTATGTACAACCACACTTTTCCATATACACCAATTTACTTTCACATTCCATGTTCTCATAATTCATCCCATAAAGAAACCACATATATATACTACAAGAAAAATTAAAGAAAAGTACAAGTCACATGCATGTAACTAAAGAAGTTTAGTTTTGTGTTAATAAATAAAATATTTACATTGATTTAAATTGTACAGGTGTTCTAATTAAAACGCATTACATACTCAACCAATTCTTTTCTTATTTCATTGAGATCTAATTTGAAGTAGGTTAGCTTAGTTCCCTATTTGGACACTATATTAGAATGTGAGATAAAAATTTTAATTCAGTTACATTATTTAAGTTGGAATCCATAAAAAATTGTGAAAAAAATGTAAGATCATGAGTAGTAAAAGGTGTCTTACCTTTCTAAATTGTGAGACCTTAATATTATTGAATAATAGGGTTATTATTCTTATTATTATATATACATAGTACCCACACTCCCAATTAAGATTTTGTCTAAGACACTGCATAACAAAGAAGACAAAGGATCAATAAATATTATGTGTGTAATGGTAACATTAGTTTACAAAATAAAATAAATAATTGTTTTCCTTAACTTGACATTCTTCCAAGTGAGTTTTGTTGGGTGATAAGTTTATGTTATTTAAGCCAATGTAAGTCGTGCTCTTCAAATATATAGTCCAAATGGATTAAATATCTATGAGAGATTAACTATGAGCTAATAAACTATTACATATAATATTTTAAATAGATTAAAAACTTATTTATTATTTTTTGGAGCAGGGCACGAATGTAGTGTCACGGGCTTAGCTTCTTGGTCATGGATGCATAACAATAGTCTAACATTAGGCTCCACAAGAATAAAATAACAATGCTTGCCCACCATGCACATCTTAAACTAGGAACATCCAATGAGACCTACACATAGACACAATCATATGAACTGCAATTGAACTTTATGATCATTATGCATAGTACATAATTTGGCATGGAAACAAGTAAAAACAAACCTGCTATTGTAGGGGATCATTAAGGCATGCCCCTTCAAGGCATAGAAAAATCCTAGTAGAATTTATACATCTTGCCTCTCCATTGACCATTCCTTACCCAATCTACAAATGACACCAGAGTCTATAAGTTGGAAAAGTACATCCTTGACCTCTAATTGATGCATCGTATAGGATAAGAAGTTGCGTAAAAGAAATAATTATTAGTTATCCTTGCTGATTAATATATAATGTCAGGTACCGTTAAGCAAGTACCCCATATAGGAAACAATGTGAGGGTGTTTGAGTTGATCCCTTATGCAAACTCTTATTAGGTCCTCATCCATAAGTAGTACTTCAACTACATCATTGGCGATCACTCTAGCCTTGAGATGTACAAGGTTGATTACTTTATCTTCATTAATGATTATGCAAAGACTCCTCACAGATAGAGGCATGTTAGAGGGGACTTCCAGTTGATCTGTAGATGGTTACTGTAAAGTTACACAAATCTTTAATCAATATTGTTCATTGAAGACATTCAATTTATAATGAAAATAAACATAAATACTAGTACAGGTTTAGTCCCTATGACATGATGAGATGGTGAAGAGGAAGTTAGCCTCAATACCTCTTGCTATTCTTTTGATTAACATTAGATATAGTTAATAAATGATTAAATTGATTTTTTAAAAGCTATTTTGAAGATGCGTGATGGTATGGCAACATAAATACCTTGGATCGTATGGGAATAGCAAATTACTTTAGCCAAGTGATGTGATATCAAAGGGCATTCTAGATGAAAAAAATATTGTCAGATTCTATTGGAAATGGAAGAAAAGAATTTGCATTCAAGGCCATTGCACACACACTTTGTGTGTGGAGGCATAATCTTCCATTAAAACCATAAAGCCAATTTCATAAGATGACACAATTGCGAATATGTTTTCATACAGATACATATAGGAATATTAAATACCTTCCTCTATATTTAGCAGGTTTTAACCGCAAAAATTAATTAATTATCATTAATTAGGGTTAATTATATAATTTTACAGGTCTATGGTACAATTGAAAAAATGTAACATTTAAAATTTTACCCCTAAAAGAGCAATTTTTCCTTCCAAGCTACGTTGTAGACCTATACATACCAATTATAAAGTTTAGAAATCCATACTAAAAATTGGATGTCAAATATAAAGTCAAAGTAGTCAAAAATTATAAACGAAACATCAAGCCTTCTTTGTTCAAAATAGGGTGTTCATATTAAAAGTAAGGTGATTTATCTAACATCCACCTCAAAACAATTAATGCTCAAACATGCATGCTTAGTTCATAGATTATGACACATAATTATCTTATTAAACATAATACAACCTTTTCATGCTTTTAATCATTAAACAATGCATCCAAATTAATGATTATAAAGAATAGTTCTTTAACAATTATAAAAGTGCATACCACTAAGTGACCCATTAACAATCTAGTGATAAAGTCATTATCAATAAAGACAAACATGTGATGGCTCTGGGCTATTACGTGTAGACATCCATTGTTTTTGTCCATGGCATTAAGAGATTCTTTCTTAGCATGAAAGCGAAGAATTTCATATAAACATGATAATATAAAGTCATACATATAAGTAGCCAAATAACTTCAAGAAATAGTAATCAAATTAGGTTAAAATAAACCTTGTTAGTAATTACTAATTGTGCAAATATTATTCTATCTCTTGGTCATGGAGACTTTAACATCCTTTCCTTCAACTCCAATCATGAGTTTAACATATTAACTTTCTTCTATCTCAAGAACAATCCTTAATTTGTTTTTAAGATGTTAAGTTATAAGTGTGACATCTTCTAGCAGATTGATTAAGTCTCCCTATAGTTCAAAGCCTTGTGAAATACACTCCAACCTTTACTTTGTTGCTAATATATTCATTAGCATTCTATACTATTTGGGAATTCTAAACATTGTACTTTAAATTTTACAATTTCTCATGTGTCCTTACAGTGTGTGAGCTCAAACTGTGTTTAAGGTATTGCAATGTCCACTAGATATAAGTGTTTGTTTCCAGCACAGTGAGCAATTCCATTGCCCTTTTGTCCTAATGTTATAATTAGGATTAACTAAGTATTTCAAGCTCTTTTCACATCTATAGCTAGTCCAAAATGAATCATATGTTTCTAAATGTTTTTACATCATCTAAATGTGGCTATAGTAAGTTTCAGTCAGAGAGTGTAGTCTCCACTCTTTTGTTTAGGAGTTACAGCCTAGGCAACATTAGTATTTTCAATTTAAATTTGGTCATTCCATTACCGAGGTACTAAAATAAAATGCGTCATGAGATAACCACTAAGATTTTCAAATGCTTTTATTATTTTAGCAATTATAGATAGTACTCAAGTTAAAGTAACATCTTACATTAACTCGTTTGTTTTAACACATGGCAAATTATTAGACTTTCCATGAGAACAATCTTAATCCACCTAACTCATATAGTGGTTATCCTTGATTCACATGTATACCTCCATTGGCTCAATTTATTGATTCATTAATTTATAGGTTTTGTTTTGGATCCATAGATGGAGGGCTTTGATCATGTCTCTACCACTGGCTAGTGTATTGGAAAATCAAAGATATGCTAATCTATCACTCCAACCATGGAACCACTATAGATCGAAGAGAGATGTAGTGCATGATCTCATAGTTCTAGCATTAGAAGGTCGATCAATGGTTAGATCTTAGGAAGGAGCTATATATGTTATTGTTCTATGGGTTTGCTAATAGATCTATGGTTAGATCAAGATGAATACTCGAATTAGGTATGAATATGGTTGCGTGTTCACTGTTCTATGGTTAGCTCAAGGTGAGGGGTGAGATTTGATCGCACACCAAATGATATAGTGTAAAATCTTCATCTAGATCTAATTAGGAGCTCATCTTGATTGCAGATCTAGGTACTAAGTGGCTGATTAATGGTCATATTGTCTCATAGGGGTGGATCAGTAAAAGATTTGATGTTTTAGTGACTAATCTAGGGTTAGAAATAATGAACGGATCATATCAATCATAGATCTAGTTTCTAGTGACCTACCAACAATTGGATTATGATTAATGGATCAGATCAGTCACAAATTGAGGTGCTGGTGATCAATCAACCCTTGGATTGCATAGGGGCTCTCTAATCAACCGCATAGTAGTTCGATTATCTAATTACTATGAAAGGTTATATTAGTTACAAATAAAAAATTTAGAGACAGATCAATAGTTGGATCAAGATGTATGGTGAATCGATCACATATTTGGCGATCTAGTGTTTGATTGATGATTTGATCATGATCAATAGTTGGATCCATGTAGATATGAATGGTTTAGACTTGGGATAAGGGTCACCGGTGTACAGTGGCCAGTGGGAGGAGGAAAGCAAGCACACCAGCACCATTTTTTGGTCAAGTACCAATGACATGAGAGGGGAAGGGAAGAGAGAGATAGCTATATGGGTGTGAGGCATGCTGAGTATCATAAATGGATTAAGGAAGAGGGGAGAGAGAGGTTCTTGCATGGCGGACTTGCTCATGTGAGTGGCCGAAGGGAAAAGAGGAGGAGAGAAGGAAGAATGGGACAAGGATGTCATGAAAGTCTTGCAGCGTTGGGCAAAGGAGGATGAAGGAGATAGAATGAGAGAGGAGGCATGGCTGGTGCCATTCAGTTGGGCATTTCTTAATGGGTTGAGGTAGAGGGAAAGTGACTGTTAGACAAATGAAATGGAGGGGAAATGCATATGGTGTTGCTAGTGAGCTAGGCTCAAATAATCACCTTAGGCACACTAGCGGCTGATTTGAGCAACGCTCAAGACGGGGTTTTTCTATCAGTGTTGGAGAAGGGAATCCACTAGTAGAGGGAGTTTCTTTATACTGGTGCTAATGAGGGAGGGTGCCAGAGATGGATTTGAATGGAGGGAGCCCACTAGGGAAAGGAAAACATGCCAGGGAAGAGGGAGATGACAGGAAGGAAGAGGATTTTATGCATGTTGCATCCATGATGATTTGAACAGAGGAGTCTAGTCACTGCACTGATGGAAGTTCGAATAGAGGGGAGCAGAGGTTGGGTTTTCTTCCTTTTCTCTGGCATCCCCTATCTTTTCCTATTTTGGGTAGTTGCTCGATGCAAGGAAACTAAGCAATGCATGGTGGATTGACACACTACATGTTGAGCCTAGCTCCACAAGTAGTTGGACAGTCTGCCACATCACATTCAACAAGATAGGGTTGCCATTATCAATTTTAACCCCCTTAAATTAGTTTAAATTTGAAGATTTTTCACCTGGACCTCTGTTTCACTCAAAATTAGTATCATTGAATCATCTCGAAGCATACATTCTATATTTTGATGTTTTAAGGGTGAAATATGTGTTTTTTAATAGGTCAATTACGAGAAACTCAAAATGTGAGACTCTTCCCTTAGCTAGGAAAATATTTTTACAATCCCATGGATAGTCCATGTATCCATCTTTTATTTAGCATTAATGCTTAGATGATGCACTATACCTAAGCTTCACTTGTGTTCATTTTCTTCACACAATTATTCAACTTTTAATAAATTTCATTCATGATAACGAGTGAGGGGTATAAGAAAATAAAAAGAAAAATTGTCCTATTTTTGTAATTATAATTGTTTGTTCATTGTAAATGGATATTTATATATATCACACTCTTCCTACACTACAAATTGTTTTTTGCCGAAATTGTGTTAGTATGTGGAAACCAATCAAAACAACTCCATATATATATATATATATATATATTCTTTTCATAATTTTATTGATTTCAATTCTAATTTACAATGTAGGCTAAAATGATTTCACAATTTAGTATAATCAAGAAATTTTCTTGTTTCTCAACTTCCCTTTTTGTTCTAAATTCTGTGATCTCCATATCCATCAAAATCCTCAAAATATGTGACTTCATGCTTTGTTTTATATTGCCTTTTGATATATCTTAGTGTAAATGTCTTAACCTTCCCATCAAGTTTATAGTCATAATCTTGGAATTTCACATTCTTTTCTTTCAAACTCATTTTACATCTATTTTGTTTCTCATTAAAATTCTATTGAATTGTCAAAATTTTGAAGTTCAACCAAGTTCTATGTAGAGAGTTGGTAAATTACAAGATTATCCTTTTAGAATAGTTTGATTCAAAGTCAATATCAATCATTTCATTAATTATTTCTAAGATTCATATTTGAGCAATCACTCTTGCTTATTTTACCTACTTATTATAGTAGTCCTTCCCTGCTCAATTTCTTTCCTTTATAACTATATTTCCAAAAAGAATATTTTACTTAACTAAATTATGTGTACTTTGCCAAGTTAGTACTAAATTCTGAATAATTGGCATATTAATAGAACTATTAGAGTTCACCAATTTTGAGCATCAATCTACTTAGTATCACACTTTAATTCTTTTCTTGACGAACTCATCCACAATTATATTTATATTCATTATCTAGATTTGGATTACATTAACCTTAAAACCTTTCATGTCCAAATTTCATTATTGAGCTTCCATAATACTTCAAAATTATCAGTAGTAAGTGTCCACTACTTATTCAAGCTATTTCCATAATTCCCCAAATTTCCAATAGATTTTGCTACCATTACTATCTACTAAGCCTTCATAATGATTCCCAAACCATTGTTATACAATAGTTGTCATACTCTTGAAAGCACTATGTACTCTATACAGACTTAACCTCTAAGAAAGTCATCCATTAAAGAAAAAAAAAAGGATCTTCCATTACATGTCAATTTCTTCACTTAAAGTCACTATCTTGTATGCTCTCATATTTTGATCATTTCCTCCAAGAAGCATACCACCTTTAAGAATACACTCCATTTTACTTTCATAAGGAGTAACTCTCATTGTTTTGTGGACTCTAAATAACTTTCCTTATTGTGACTGGTTGTGAGAGGATAGCATTTGGGCTCTGAGAGTAAAATACTGACACCTTTGATTTTCAAAATACATTTTGAATACTATTTCAAAATTCGAGATATCCTTAGTTTGAAATTCTTTTTGAAAACTAAACAACAAAAAGTTTTGATCATTTAAAAGTGTTTTTGAAAATCCCAAATATCATTTCTTACACAAACACAAGGATTTTATGGTGGAATAAATGATTCATTCCTACAAAAAAATCTAGAAGAGTTTGCTCAGTTTTTTGAGCATATGTGCATTTAATGCATGAATGCAAGACACCTAATAGATACAAATCATTTTCATAGTTTTGAAAAAAAAATACCAAACTTTATCACATCTCATAACCTCTAGTCACAACCACATCACAATACAATCTAGTAAATATAAATGAGTCCACTACATCAAAGTTAATATACATTCACATTCTTAAGTAGTACATGAAACAAATGTATTAAATGTGAAGTTCACCCTTTCAATACTTGAAATCCCAATCTTTTGTAATTATAACTCCACATGTCGCTTTCATGTTCTCAACTCAACCTATTCATCCTTCCATTCTAATTCTTCAAGTCAGTGACATTGTAAACAAATTACAATGTCTTAATAAGCTTGCACTTGAGTAGGAGGAAAAAGTCAATATTTGGGCATGTAGTTCATGTTTTGCATACTTAGTGTAATTTGACATTTTATCACATTTCAAAAAATGCTCATGATGTTTCAAAATGAGTGATCATGTTAGAATTAAATGCTCTCAAATCATCGATCCATGAAATTAGTTTACATGTACAAATCAGTACAGTCAATGAATCATTAGACTTCCATGAATTTAAAGATATCACTACCTTATATTTTCATGGGGATTAGTGCATTCTATGCATTTATCATTTGATAAATAGTTAGTGTTACTAATATTACTTTCCATGCATAGCACAGAATCATTCTAAATTTGTTCATAATATGTAGTCCTTCAAGATCATTCATCATACATAATCATTTAGAATATCACTATCAATGTCTAAGTTATTTGTCATTCAATAGTTTGAGTAAATTTATAAGGATCGAGGTGTTTAACATTCTTATTATCATGGGTATACGAATTCATCCAACATACTTTCCTTCATGAAAACATTGCATTTCAAATGCATGTATGCTTCTGTACATCATCATGTAGAATCACTTCAAAATTCTAGATTAATCCAACATATTAATTATCTAACCATGGTAAAATCATCGAATTAGAAAAATTAATATGTATCATAATTCTAATGGTAAAACCATTAGTTAAATGTAAGTGTTAAAGCACAGTACTTAAAGATAGAGTTAGTCAATAAAGTCAAAATAGCATAGTACATGCTCAAAGTCCAATCATTAGCAAACCAACATTCAATAAATCTTTGATCTGGCAAAACCAAAAGTTTTTTTTTGTGGTTCCAAAAGTGAATTATCAATTAAAGACACACATAAATTCTCCATATCAAATCGAGCTAAGGATCATAACTGTGAAAATTGGGTGGCGTACAATCCTATCATCGGGACAATGGCATGTAGTCCTACCATCTAGACGACGGCATATAATCCTATCGTGAAGGAATTAGTCTGGACTTTCGAGAGTGGCTAGCATGTCCAACATGCCCAAACCAAAACCTAGACTCCTATGCTCTTAGGGCCCTACCATCGCCCCAAGCGACTTTAGTAGCATTTTTTTTTTACTCGTGGATACTACATAGTCTATCCTCAATGGACCTGATGGGGGCTACCTGGCTGCCCTTTTAAAGTGCTTCCCCAAGGAGAAGGTAAGTCTCACTACTCTCCGTCTTCATTGCAGGGCTGGTATTGATATCATCTCAGATGTCAATGGCCAACTGTGTCTCCTAGCATAGAATCTCTAGGTAATACAATGGTGTGTAGCATGCATGCCTTAGTCTTAAGGCTGTCCTACAGACTTCCCATTTGTGCTTGCCTATCGAAACAGTGATCAAAACAGTGATCAAAACCTAGGAGTGCATGCCTCTGGGTCTTAAGGTATTCATGGAGCACCTATCGAAACAGTGATCAAAACCACATCTCCAGGACTTAGGGCTACTCAAAGAGTGCTTGCCAAAAGCAATGATGAATCCATATCTGCCAGGGCTTACAGCTAGTCATAGAGCGCCTACCCTAAGCATCAATGAAGCCATAACCATCAGGGCTTACAGATGCTTATAGAACCCCTACCTTAAGTATAAATCAAATATCTCTATAATCAAATAATAGTGATCAAAACCACATCTCCAAGACTTGTGGCTACTCATAGAGTGCTTGCCTAAAATATCAGTCAAATAACATCTATAGGACTTATGACCACTCATAGAATGCCCGCCTAAAAATAAATAAAATAACATATCCATAATCATTATATGAGAATAAAACTGATATTTCAAAGTTGATGGTATGAGAACTTTTCCTACCCATCCTCAATAAGCTATAAAAACATGTTTTTCTTGAGTTTTGTAACATGCATTCATCATTCATTTGATCATGCACTTCAAGTTCCCTAAAGTATGCATCTAACATCCATGTCAAATTAATGCCCAAACATACACGCTTAGTTCATAGCTTACAACAACTAATTATCTTATTAAAGATAATGCAACTTTCTCATACTTCCAATAATTAAACAATGCATCCAAAGCGATGATTATAAAGGATGGATCTTTAACGGTTATTAAAATGCATGTCACTAAGTGAACCATTGATAAACTAGTGATAAAGTCTTTATCAATAATGACAAACAAGTGATGGCTCTAGGCAATAAGATGTAGACATCTGTTGCTTTTTTCCACGGCATTAAGAGATCGTTTCTAAGAATGAATGTGAAATATTTCTTATGAGTATGATCATTCAAATCCATGCATATAAGTAGCCAAATCATTTCAACAAATAATAATCAAATCAAGTTAAAATTAACCTTGTTAATAATTACTAATAACAAAATTATTATTCTATCTGTTGGTTATGGAGACCTTAAGATCCTTTCCTTCAACTCTAGTCATGAGTTTAACATATTAACTTTCTTCTATCATGAGAACAATCATTAACTTGTTTTCAAGATGTTAAGTTATAAGTATGACATCTTCTAGCAAATTAAGGCAAGACTGAATGAGGAGAGGAGCTACCTAGGTTAGACAGAACCTAAAGGCCACTTACCTAAAGAAATTAAAGAAAAATCAACCTTTTAGCTTGTTTCCATCGGGTTAGGATTTATTATGTGCATTTTTGTTTGTAGCATATGGGTTGCATTATTTAGTTTAAGTTCCCTAGATTAAGTAGACCAAAAAAGAAAGAGTACTCTTTCATTATATATAACGAATATTTTTATTTGTATACAAAG
This sequence comes from Warburgia ugandensis, assembly GCA_035236585.1. Lineage (NCBI taxonomy): Eukaryota > Viridiplantae > Streptophyta > Magnoliopsida > Canellales > Canellaceae > Warburgia > Warburgia ugandensis. The sequence continues at coordinate 54,558,119 of CP141127.1, read as the reverse complement.
TTGAGTTAACTTAGGCAAGGACTTAGCTATCAAGAAGATTTAGAAACCATTTCCAAAAGTATGGTCAATGAAGTAGTAGAGGCTAAGCCCTTAAGAGACTATGCAATGCTAATGCAATTTAACTTCCTATTAGGTATAGAGTTACCTAAAACTAATGCAGAGTATTTTGAGTAAAATCTAGTGTCATCCAAATTCTACCAATATTTTATTGTTTGGATAAAGTGGATCCCCACTACCATGTCAAGGAATTCCTTGATATATGTGTTACATTTAGATATCAAAACTTTTCTGACAAGTCTACTCAGTTGTAGCTATTCCCCTTCTCTTTAAAGTATAAAGTGAAGGCATGGCTAAATTCATTAAATGTAGGGGGTCCATCCTTATTTGGTAACAATTAGCTAAGAAATTCCTGAAAAAATTCTTTCCAATCCACAAAACCTAGACCCTCCATAGAGAAATCTTAAATTATCAACTGAAAGAGGGTGAGCCCTTTTATAAATAATGGGAAAGGTGGAAGGACTTATTTCTCAAGTGTCCATACCATGGTTTTGAAATATGGCAACAAATACAAATTTTCTATGGAGTTCTGATTCCTTATAATCGACATACAATTGATGTCATTAGTGGTGGGGCACTCTGGACGAAGAGTGATGTAGAGGCATGGAACTTCTTTGAAACTTTTCTGAAAATTCTCAGCAATGAGATCATTCCATTAAAAACAGAAAGATTTCCACAACCATAAAGGAAAGGTGGTATATATGAGATAGGGTCACTCTTGACCTATATAACAAAATAGATATATCAACAAATAGGAGGGATAAGATTGATAGTCTTCTTAGGACATTAGGAGAAGTTGTGTTGGCTAGAGAAACCACTATACAACCACCACCTGGGGTTTGTTCAATCTGGTCTACTACAACACACCTTACTGGTTCATGCCTCTCCAACTCCACAATTCTTAAAAATTTATTGAAGCAAGTGAATGCATTAAATCCATTCACAAAATCCTAGCACCAACAATGCCATTCTGAGGCTTGCAATCCTAGATGGGCTAGGCATCCCAATTTCTCTTGGTCTATGAATAATACTAGAGGACAATTTGGGATCCCCCTACTCAGCATATTCCTAAAGCCCCAATTCCATAGCAACCAATACCACAATAGTTGTTTCCTATACAATAGAGGAATGAGAATAGACCTTGAGTTTTGCACAGGGTACAAAATATCACCATAATGATGTTACAAACACTATAGATCCACAGGCAATCTTTTATGCTATTGGAGTATAAAATGGGTCCACATGTTGCTACATTTTCTAATAGGGAATAAGGACAATGTGCTAGTCAACCTATGCCCAACCCTAAGTACTAGTATGAGATTTATGCAAGTTCTAGTGAGAAGACATTTCATGGAAAGATCCAATCCATAACTAGCCTTAAGATGGTAAGACAATAGATAATTAGGTAGGGCTAACTAGGGAAAATGAGCAAGTTGAGGGCAATGAGAGCTTTAAAAAGACTTGAAAGGGAAAAGAGAAGAAACAGTCACCTCCTTCTACTTCTCCTAACCCTAGTCCTAAAGTGAATTATATTCTTAAGGCTCCACTTCCTCATCATTTCCAAATGGCTAAGAAGGGAAATAAATTTGATAAGCTAATGGATGTGTCCAAATAGGTGAATACAAATATTCCATTACTTAATGCGATCAAGGATACACCTTCTTACACCAAATTTCTAAAATATCTCCACACCCATAAGAGAAAACCTCATGTGTAGAAGAAAGCATATCTCACTGAGCAAGCTAACTCAATCTTGCAATACAATACCCCACCAAAATATAGAGATACAAGATGCTCCACTATATCATGTGTGATTGGGGAACACACAATTGATAGGGCTCCACTTGATGTGGGGTCAAATGTTAGCCTATTATATTATTCTATATGTAAGGAATTAGGTTTAGGCAGGATGAAACGGACTACCACAACACTAAAATTTGTAGATAGGTTAATTAAAGTACCTCATGGTACTGTAGAAGATGTATTGGGTTGATAAGTTCTTATTTTCAGTCAACTTTTTAAAATTAGATATACAACCTATAACAGACCTTAGTAGTCAAATTTTAGTCATTTTGGGACAATCATTCTTAGCCATAGCAAATGCCACAATTAACTACAGAAATGGTGTTGTGTCTTAATAATTACTGGAAGTGGACAGCTCTATTAGAGTATAGAATTAGAAAATAAGGGTCGACCTCATGAAAACTCTTTGATAAATTAGAGTTGATTAAGTCATAAATTGCTTTACACTGACCTAGCCAACAAGAGAAAGAAAGGAAAGAATTCTAAACTAAAACAACTAATCTAAGCAAACTAAATCAAAGTAAGGAAATAAATTAAAGAAAGTAATCTAACTAGGGAAAAGAAAACAACTTTTAATTGTTGAACTTTGATTACAATTGAATACAAGAAAGAAAGGAAAGGAAAAATAAACAAAGCAATATAAGAAACTTTCTTGAAGTGGCCATTATAGGAGTCATTGTGTCACGATACAAAGCTATTTACAATCATCTTCTTCAAATTTGAGCTTGAAGTCCACTTTCTAGTCTTAATATTGTGTCACTCAATAGGTATCTATACACTTACATTCAACCCAAAGTACACTAATCTAAAACTAAGCTCTTCTCATCTCCTTAGCCCAACATGTCACAAACCCAATGAAATCCTCAACCACACTTTAGGATTTAGAATAGTCCTTCACTACCATTCGAACTTGCTCTTTCTTTTCCTTTATTCCCAATTCCCAAAAGAAGAAAAGAAAGTAAAAGAAAGAGAAAAAAAGAATGTGTGTAATTGAAAGATGGGAGAATGAGAAGATGGATAATTATGGAGGATGTGAAAGAGTTGAGGCTGAAGGTATGGGGTAAGACAAAGGAAAATGGATAAAAGGGATGGAAGCAAGCATGAGAGAGAGAGAGAGAAGAAGGAAAAGAAGAGGTAGAAAGAGATAAAAAAAAAAGGGAAGTGGGGAGGGAAGAGCTTCCTTACATCTTCTCCAATGGATTATCTTTGATCTCAGGGGAGCTTTGGCAAGGGTGATCTCTCCCCCTCTATTTCATCTAGATTTAGCTTTCAAGTATGAAGGAAAGGTAAGAGATAAAAAAAAAAAAAAAAAAAAAAAAAAAAATCTTTGTCCTTCACATCTTATTTATAACGTTTGAGGAAAGGAAGCCGTAGGGATGGATGGCTAAGATTTAAAGATGAAATGAAGAAAGAATTCTATCAAAACATATGAGATTTGATGGAAGAAAGGTAAGTAAGGAAAGGACGGGTGTGTATTCCATATTAGGAAGGTGGAGTGGGAGTTGGATATAATTTTGATAGGAAAGTGGACTAGGAGAAGGAAGTAAAATGATAAGGTGGTTAGGAAGGTAGATTTGAGTGGTTAGGAAAGAAGATTGATTAATAGGAAAGGAAGAGATTTAGATTACGAAGTTAGTTTGACTTTGATCAAAATTAGAAGGTGGGTAGGTGGGGAGGGGCTTCTTTTACGAGTGGAGTTTTGGGTTAGAAAATGGAAGGTTGTGAGATGGAAAAAGAAAGGAGACAACTTAATGAAAAGGTAAGGAATAAAGTTGAAAAGGAAATAGCAGGGAAGGAAACGGAAAAAAATATGGAAAGTAGGTAGAGAAAATCTAAGGTTTACAATATTAGAAAGTCTTAAGGAAAGGGGATGATCTCCTAATTGGGTGTGTCTTCTTTTTAGAAACATTAAAGTAAAGGTGGACCATAGGATGATGATTAGTGGTTGAGATCTTCCTTTCCTTAGGATTTTGGGTTGAATTTTTAGTATGGCAAAGGTGGCTAGGGTTTTGATGTTTCCAACACTTCATTCCCAGACCTTATATCATGCTTACCCTATCTTGAATGGATGGATCCCTTTATAACATGTAAATCTTCATTAAGCATCATTTCCTCTCCACCTTTGTATTTAATTATCTTAGGATGAATGCAATTAATTCCTTATAGATATCTTCATGTATTTCATGTGGACTAAGTATACTTCACCATCTTTGCATGGATAAGATGTCCAATCTTTGGTTGATCTTCTTTGATTTGGTTGAGTAGGAGAAATAAAAGAAGCAAAAAGTTTTCGCGTGGGTCCTATTCTTCTTTTATTTTTAAGAAACTTTCATTGTATATGATCCCATTCTATATGAATTGAACTTCTCCTATAACCTTCTCTATGGTGGTGAACTGTATGCAATTATGCATAGATTTGAAATTTGCCACCTTTCCATGCTCATTTGAGTTGGAGTTATGAATGGGGTTTCTGATTGTTCTCACTATGATGGTGATACCCAATGATTATTCTGAACTACTAGGACTTCAATTTTGGACTATATGACTCATGATGTAGCTTGGAAGGTGAAATTGCTCTCAATTTTATGCATTTTTTTCATTGTACCCTAGAACTAAAAAAATAGAAGAGTTACCCTAATTAATGATAGTTACGTTATTTTTGGGGGCTCAAACCTTTTATATATATATATTAAATGGTACCACGTAGTTGTCCTTCGGGGGCATGGACATTAAGCTCAATATTTTTACTATAGGATAACTAGGCTCTAAAGATTTTTATAACGTAAATATGATATAGAGTCTACCATCCCTATCATCCTTCAACCCTAATCCTCATGAGGGCTGTCTAATTCATTTTGGTTTTGATGATTTTGATATAGACAGCTCCATTGACAAGGTGAATGGTTTACTTAATACCATGCCATTAATGAACACACAATATGAACCTATCACCTTTACCCAATGATACCCAATGTGAGAGTTTAGGTTCATCTAACTGTAGAATAGAAAGAAAAGTCCAATGATGTTTCTACAAGACATCAACAAGATCTTTGGTGTATAGAAGATAATAAAGAGAGTACAAGCCCTATTACTTCTATGCATCAAGATGATAATGAACATCCTTTAAGGGAGATGCAGAGTGAGCTTACCCTAGCATTCTAAGAGTAGTCCAAGGGAAGGATAATTTTTAGGTATTTGATGCTGGCATCCTATATTTCCAATTTGGCAGTTCCTAAGACAATGCTCATCACATTGTTCCCCAACCAATTCCATTCACGGTGGTCTATCATATCGTTATCTTTTCAGCATCCTACATTTCATGGTGGAGAGAGTACATTGACTACCATGAGATTCTAAAGTGGAGTGATCATTTTATGAATTCCTTCATATTTAGTTGGCTTTCACCTGCGTGTTTAGTTGACTTCTTCCAACAACTTTGAAAGCAACTTTTAGAGTTTCTTTTGGAAGTTTCCTTATCTCTACACTATCTTTAAATTCCTCCTTAAAATGGTATGGATGGTCTCTACAAAACCATCTTTCGTAGCCAAGGAATGACATTTTCCTACCATGTTTAAGTTGTATAGCACACATTTGGTCACTATAGATAGGACAAGCATTGTACCCCTTCACAATGTACCCAGATGACTGTACACAGGGAAATCACTTATTATCCACATAGTATAGCCTTTGGGGTGAATGACTCTTTCTTGTATGTATTGCAAGCTTCAACGCCTGTGTCCCATAACATCTTAAGATCATTGATCAAGGGATCCAAGTACACATCAATGTCTTTCCCTAGTTGCTTAGAACTTGATATCAACATAGATAACATCATGAACTTCCTCATCATGCTTAGAAATGATGAAAGGTTGTAACAAATCAGTATAATAGGCAAACATCTATACCTGCTGCTCATAGAACCATGAGAATTAATCTTGTCTGTAGATATTGCAAGTTGTAGGTATCTAGGTTCATCACCAAAACTAAGTCACATGAAGTTTATGAGCTTCCACACTAGGCTATCTACTGAATAGCTTGCCATATTAGTTTCTTCATTGTTTTTGCAATATAAAAAGCTCTTTTAAACCTTAGAAATGGGTGAAAATACCATAGGATCTTGCAAGTGCGTCTTTCATCAGCTTAGTTGAATTCTTCTTCAACTTCCATCTTTACTGTCCAAAAGTTTGGCATGCTATTCTATCCTTGTGCGCCTTCTTATAAAAGATGCAGTCAATTGAGCATCTTCTCATAATTTCAACCCTAGTGCATCTAGGGTTTTCTTTGCCTCACAAATATGTTCTTCTTTAATAGCATTTTACTCACCACTTTCAACACTTTAGTAAAACCTTGATTTAAAAAACCAAATCTTGATTTCATGTTGTAAAGTTTTACCACTACAGACAACTTGGTATAATCTGTACACCAAATGTGTAACAGCTCATCAGCTTCTCCAACGTAATCTATAATTGTTCAAACTCATCATATAAGTTATCACATGCTCCAGAACATTAGTGCAGTTGCACTATTTGTGACACTTCCTAAAGAGTCTTCAGATTGATCACATCTACCTACACTTATAGAGGGCTCATGAGGAAGTTCTTCTCCATGTCAGATCTAAGGGTGATAGTTTTCATTGACTCCATTGATGCACAAATGTTCTCTCAATTGGTCTATAGCTACCATTTTCAGGTTTCCACATCTCAAGCATGGACAACGTATGCTATTACAATCACCCTCTAACCTAAGTGCAAACTCTATGAACTTTTCCATTCCCTCCTCATACTCTCTTGATGTTCTTACCACGATCATCAGCATATTTGTCCATCTTGTTAGATGATTGAACCTGGATAGGAATTTTACCAAGCACTAGGTGTGTGAATTATAAAACGTTGTATTTTTGAGGATTTTCCAATTAACAAAAATATTCATGCAATTAAACATAAAGCTCCATACACAGAAGGGAAAATTACCTTTATGAAAGGAACTTTACATAACCATAATCATGTAAATATATATAAAAAAAATGGGACAAAAACAAGAGAGATCCTTACCAATGTATACGATCCAATCGATATATGCTGAGAATGTGTGTGTGTGTGTGTGTGTGTGTGTGTGTGTGTGTGTGTGTGTGTTTCCAATTTGACCTTGGTATCTTAATTAAAGCTATCCAGTGCAGAAATGAATCAAGATGAGGTTAACGATATTTATGTTGTCTGATATGCATTTATATAGATGAATATCAAATATAGGAAATGGAAGATGGTTGGTAGGACTTGATACAAAAGATTATTTTTAAAGATAGTTTCACAAAGCCATCCTTAAAAGCCTTCCTACAAAAAAAAAAAAAGTGATTCCCATGAAACTAAATAACATGGTTAGTCAAGAACTATCTTCTTAAGTATGATTTTTAAAGACATTTTTTTGAAATTGTCTTGGATCAATTTTATGAAGACGGTTAACTAAAACTCATCTTCTTTTTGCCATCTTTAAAAGTCCAAATTTTAGTAGTGCAAGTAGAGTATTTTCAAATTTGATGTCTAATATGTATGTTGTTTGATATGCATTTCTTAGTTAGTTTTGAGTTCTTTGGGGGTGCAAAAAATATTTGAAAAAAATTCTAAAAAAAACTTGTGAAAAGTTCCTTTACATGGAAGGGAATTTGAATTTTCCAAATGTTTAGTATCTTTTGAAATTTAGCTTATTAATAGATTTGTATTCAATTAGTTTGTATTTTTATCCTTTTACTAAAGTGTTCAATAAAAAGCTAAACTCAAAATAATTATTGCACAAAATAACCATATATATATATTAAGTTGAAAATAATATATAACTTAGAGATCCTAAAGAAGATCAGTGGAGATTATTAACCCATGTGAGCTTTAGAGCCAATCCTTCTTTGAGAAGGTTATATACAAAATTCAAAATTTTCTTCAGTGCACATAAATTCTTAGATGGTCTGATTATCCTTCATCTTGGACAAATTTTAAAAAAACATATGAAATATTATATGAAACCTAGGAAATGATAGAAGCCATCCTTGGTAAAGCCTTTAGCCTTCCTTAAGTTATTTTTCACTAATTAACCCCTTAAGCCTTTAAAATAATCTTTTTTCTTTATGGAACCATTGACCATTCCCCTATTGAACCCTTGTTATACACCCATTTCCTAGTGCTTTTGAAAATATGTAGAGATGGTTGAAGAGATAGCTTGAAGAAAAAGTGTCAGCAATACAAGTTAATAAATGAATATCCAAAAAATGACTAAAAAATTGAAAGATAGAAAGAAAGGGTATGTAAGTCAAAGTGAAAAAGTCAAGAAGAAGATAGTCAATGAAAAGAAAATTTCCACTCTCATGGATAGAAGAGAAATATATGAATACACAAGTAGAAGACATTTACAAATATTCTAGACAATGTTTGTTTATCCTTATACCATTTCTTTTAATAACCCATTTCTAAATTATTATTCTTTCCTAGCAGAAGTCCTAAGTTGACCTTAGGAGTAATATGGCTTGGATTTGGTCATAGATGAGTAGGGATTCTAGTAGAGTAACACTTTGTTTAATAGTTGATATCCTTTCCATGAGACCATATCATTTTCTTTCAAAGTCATCATTCTTTGGTGTGAAATATATGAGAATTTGACCTTGTTGAACATTACTCCCTCACATATTAATGAGAGATTTACCCATTTCTTAGTAACTTATTTTTGAGTGTTAAGTGGGTTATACATTACTTGAAAACTTACAATTATGTGTGTGTGTGTGTGTTCGCATACTCACATTCCAATGTTTAGTGAAATAATGGAATATCTTTCACATAGGAGTAGGATTTTGAATTGTTGGTCATTTCTATTTGCATTCTAAAGTTAGGAATTTTACAAATGATGAGCATAAGAAAATTCTTTGAGAAACATAAGGACTTTCATCAGAATTTTGAAAATGTATATGGGTAGCATTTCTGGAAACCCTTATGAGATGATTACTTTCCCATTAGAAGTAACGTATAGTTTAAAGGCTTTCTGCATATGTTAAATGTAGATGAGAACATCAACGCAAGTAGTTAGGATTTATTTTTTAGACTTCTTTTAAATTTTTGTAGTTTTGCTTGAGGATTAGCAAAATCTAAGTCTAAGGGTATTTGATATATGTATGTATGTATGTGTATATTACATACATACCTCTATATATAGTAGTTTTTAGCCTTAAAATTCAATTAATTATCACTAATTAGGGTTAATTCTACAATTTTACAATCCAGGGTACAAATGAAACAAATACCAAAATTAACAATTTTACCCCTAAACGAGCAAATTTTCCTTCCAAGATACATTTTGGACCCACACATGCCAAGCATAAAGTTTAGGAGTTTAGACTAAAAATTAGATGTCAAATATAAAGTCAAAGCAGTCAAAAATCTTTAATGAAACATTGAGCTTATCCATTCAAAATAGGGTATTTGTATTAAATGTAAGGTGATAGAACTTCCCATGCATGCATCAGTGCATATTAACACCTAGGGAAGCTTCTTAAGGAAGTCCAAATCATACAATAATGAGATCGTATATAATGGGAAATTTTGAAATAAAATAATATAGAAGACTGAGGCCCATAGAAGACTTTTTCCTTACTTTATCTCTCCTACTCAACTAAAGGAATGGACCACCTAAGGAAGAGTAAGAACTTTTCATGCAAAGGTGGTAATTATCACTCAATTCCAAGTGAGGTACATGAAGAAATAAAGAGGATTGGTGTAGAGAGAGAGAGAGAGAGAGAGAGAGAGAGAGAGAGAATTTATGTGAAATATACGATTGAAAACCATCTTTGTGATTTAATTTTTACTTTCATACTTGACAAAATCTCTAAAGTTTGTTTTATTGGAAAGAAATGAATTAGAAGAAGACCTATGCTTTATATTTCTAATTTGGAATCAAGAAGTCGTCAAATGAAGGGCTCAAAGTTGAAACCCTATTATTGTTTATGTGAATAGTAATTGTGTTTTTCACTAACATATTGCTACTGTCTCTCTTGGTTTACCTTGTCACTTTATATCTCTGTCAATTCATATCTTGTTTATGTTTAATTAATGGATCTTGAATGAAATTGATAAAGGAATCCATTGTCAATGTTATTTGCATTAAGATTTAAATTTGAGTAGTTTCAACATTTATACTGCTAATATCACTCTTGTATTTATAGTTGCATAGTATGTTGCTTCATTTCTTAGTAATTTTTTGCAAAAGTTGTGTGAAAATTTGTAGTTAGGATCTAATGGCTAACACATTAGAGAATGTTATTGGTGATCTCAAAATTTAATTAATTTAGTTTTTTTTTTTTTTAAATTAGTCCTTAAAGTAAATTTAAAATTATTTTTCTTAGGATTTTATTTTTCTCTTTGATGGTCTAGGATTTATTTTAGATTATTTAGTTGTTATTAATTTCATTTTTCATAATTTTGATAATTAATTTAGAAATCATGCTAGGTTAATTTTCTTTAGTCAAGGATTAAAGTGGCCTTAATTTTAGCTTAGAAACACCACTTATGAAAATTTTAATGTTTAATTATATTTGGAAATTAATTTTAAAAATTAAATTAATCTACAGAAGATAATTTCATCCTTAATATAATTCTTTGATTTTTTTATATTACTTTTCATAGTGGATGCTTGGAATTGATCTTTGATCCATTGTAGTTAACTTTTACATAGAATGCTTAGAATTTGATGAATTATCCAAGTTTGCATTGTCTAAAATTTTTTAAATCAAATTTTCAAAGAAAATATTTTTTTATATGGTAATTGTAATTTTAATTGGATTCTTAAGTTATAAAAGAAAATAATAAGTGGTGTGACTAATTCAAAATAAGTGTTCATTAATCCTAGCAATTTAATTTAGATTAAAAATTCAATCAATCTCATCCATTAAATTGGAAATTTCTCATCTTTATTTAATTTTATATTAGTTTTAAGATAATTAGTTTAGATCAACCTTAGTTCTTTATTTTCCCACAATATCTTTCCTATAGATTCAACCTGCATAATATTGCAACTAACTACTATGCACTTGGAGGAAAGCACAAACAACATATGTACACATTTCTCATCAAACCCTAAACTTGGATGGATTTGTACACCCTATCTTTGGTCTTTATCTTATGAGGATTAGATCAGGAAGCTTTTTTTTTTCCTAATGAAAATGCATGATTTTTGTCTAAATCACATAGATCTAACCAAGTTCTTAATCCCAAATTCTTTAATAACAAAACCCACCTCATCCACAATTATTCTACATGGAATTAATAATAAGAAAAATGGATGAAAACATGAGGATTTATTGTTCTTAACATGTTTTTCATGCCAAAAATTACCAAAATCTCATAAACTGACAATTGAAGGTGACAGGAATGAGAGAGAGAGAGAGAGCTGTAGGAGGACACTATCATTCCACCCTCTAGATCAAGATAGTTGATGGGGTAGATGGGAAAAAAAGAGATGACATTGGGGTTTTATAAAGAACCTCACCATTATAAGTCAATTTCCCATTACCAACTTTAAAAACAATTTTTAAAGTCAGTTAGCCAAAACTAATTTTAAAAATTACTTTTGAAGTTGGTTTTTCTAAATAAAATTTAAAAATTCTTGTAAGACTTATCATTAATTATATCAGACTTCCAAGCACTTCAATCATGCATTTTGTACATAAAAATAATGAAAGAACACAAAGTCAATTAATTTTTGGATAACTCCTCATTTGTCATCCTTATATTACATACATCTATTCCATCCCACCAAAACAAGCTAGCACATGATTAAAGAGAGAATTTGATGAGTCATTTCATGAAAACTTGACCTCTTATTATTCAGCTCACATCGCACCTCACAGTTCCATTGTTGTTAAAACTTCAATATAGACATCCTCTATCAAGATGATGATTCAATGACTAGTTCTCATTATTTTGAGTTTGTATAGCCTTTTATGACCAATAATTGATTAGAACTTTCATCAAAAGATACATATTTCTTGTCATCAAACCCTAATTTTCTACAAGAACTACAAAGCCTAACTTTGCTCTATGAGGTTGGAACAAGAGGTAATTGCTTTTTCCACTAAAATTGCATGATTTTTGTCCAAATCATGACAATTTAAACAAGATCTTAACCCCCAACATCTACAATGACAAAAGCCACTTCATTCATAAAATTGTATACGAAACTAATAAAAAAAAAAATGAAAGACAATAAGGAGGTTTACTATTCTTACCATGTTTTCCATGACACAAATAGCAACTCATAAAAGGTAGGCAAGCGTGTGAGAAGAAAGGAAGAGAGAAAAGAGCCTGAGCAAGGCACTATTGGTCTGTCCACTAGATAAGACATAATCAATGGGAGGATAGAAAAAAAGGGATAATGTTGGCATTTTATAAAGAACATCACCACTTTTAAAGTCAGTTTGAGGAAACTGACTTCAAAAATGATAGTTATAAAAAAATTTATCCTTAAGAAATTATAATTTTTTTAAACTCCTTACTCGATGCAATATGCATAATAATTTTGGGTTGGCTTGCTCCTAATGTACCTACATCATTTATAACTAGAGATATTTGCACATGCAAATTTTGGGATAAATCCTTTTATTTCAAATTATTTACACTTTAATTTGTTCCCTCATATATTGTTTTCAACCTAAGCACCTTCTGAACCACTATCACACACATAATCCTTATTCACACCAAGTTCATTGGTTGATGGTATTATTTTAATGAGAAAAGGGTATCTATTGCAGTATCTCTTAGGTAGTCTTTATTATAAAATTCCCTCAAGGAGGTTGATGCAACAATTGACCATCCCTTATCATGTCTATCTTGCACATAAAATACATGTTTCACTTGAAATGCTAAAAAAAATTTAATCATTTTAGAACTGATCTTATTGAGGTCAATCAATGCAATCCAAGGGCATCAATTTTGATGTTGTGTTTCACCCATTGCACTTAAACACAACTACGATTTTGCAAGTACAATTCAAGGTTCATATCTCTTGTATAATGCCATAATAAGTATCATTCACCACTATTAGCATGTTATCCTTTGGACTGGAAAATAAAGTACCATTGGAAACTAAGTTAACCCCATTATTCTATTACACTTGACTTATCATGATCATTTGTGTAAAAGTGATAGCCATTGATGGCATATTTAGCATGCTTTATTACTTCTAGTCATGGTACCATAGACATTTAGCCCAATGATTAAAATATATCATTGCCTAGAACATCTCACTGATATAGAACCTATGAATATATATTAAGTGGGATATGATTGTATAATTAACTATATATAATATAGACAATATGCAAATTATAAGAAATGAGAATTAATTCATTTTGCCTTATGATGGATCCAAGTATGGAAAGTGTGACAATGCTTATATTGTAATCACTTCTGGTTCTTTGTATAACTTGGATACTTATTTTTAGGAAGTCCATGCGCTCACTATATATACAAATGAAGAGATAATAATTAACTCTTACACATATATACAACAAAGGAAAATGTGAAACAAGAGAGAGAGAGAGAGAGAGAGAGAGAGAGAGAGAGAGAGAGAGAGAGAGAGAGTCAAGCAATCAACTTACTCAATGTATGGGTGGACTTCATTAACATTGTTGTGTATGACATAAAGGTGTTCTTGGTCCCACTCCTTTGGCCAATCGTAATTTCATGCATACCATTTTAAAGTTTTCATTTCCTCTCAAATGAGTACATCCATCACAAGTAAATAGACTCATAGAGTCTGACATTGATCAATGAGGTACATTGTTAAATGTACTATGATATCAAAGAAGGTTGGTGGGAAGATTGTCTCATGCTCACATAAAGTTATTACTATGTGTTCTTAGATTTCTTATAATTTTAAAACATCAAACACCTTCTTGTAGAAAGCATTGAAGAAGTAGCAGAATTTTATAATAAATCCTTCAACTTTGTCTCACAGCACCGAACATATTGCTATAGGAAGGAATTGTTGCATCATTGCATGACAATCGTGCGACTTCATCCCTAATAGTTTAGCACTTACATGGAGACAACATTTCTAAATATTTAAGAGTATTCATCTAGTACTTTGAGCTCTAATGAGGTTTTATACACTATTCTTCTCTCCTCTCTGTTGAGCTTATAATTTGCTTTATGCAAGTATATTCCTCAACTATGCCTATCTTGTGGATGCAACCTTCTCTCCAAACCCATATTCATAAGATCCTTTCAAACAACAAGTCTATCATTTGTTTTTCCCTACACGTCAAGCAAGGTACTAGTGAAGCTTCCACACACATTCTTCTCAATGTGCATGACATCAACACACAATGCAAATTCAGGGATTTCTAGTATGAAAATTGGAAGAATATTTACTTCTTCTTCCAATAACTTTTTGAGTTTCTTTCACCTACATGTTTCGTTAATTTCTTCTTCCCCCCATAAGACATTAAGGTTTTAACCTGTTCCAATATTTGTCTTCCTATCAATATCTTTGGAGGTGTCTTTATCTCTATACTATTATTAAATTCCTCAAAACAATATGGATGGTCTCCAAGGAACCATCTTCTGTGGCTAAGGAATGAAATTTTCCTGCATGTTTAAGCCATATAGCACACATTTGTTCACTATAGATATGACAAGTATTTTATCCCTTCTCAATGCATCCAGACAACCGTAAGTAAGTCACTTATTATCCATGCTGTATAGCCTTTAAGGTGAACAACTCTTTTTGTATGCATTGCAAGTTTCAACATCTTTGCCTCATAATGTCTTAAGATCATTTATCAAGGGATCCAAGTATAAATTAATGCCATTCCCTAGTTTCCAATGACTCGATAGCAACCTAGTTAAAATCACAAAACTTCTCTTCATGCTTAGAAATGGTGGGAGGTTGTAATAAACCATTATAATATGCCACCAACTATACTTGTTGCTCACCGAGCCATGAGAATTAATTTTATCGATAGATATTACAAGTTGTAGGTTTGTAGGTTCATCTTCAAAACTAGGCCACATGAAGTCTATGAGCTTCTAATATTTGTTGAATGGTGTACATAGCTATAACTATTAGCTACTCTCTTCTCGGCATGCCATACTAGTCTCTTTGTTGCTTTTGCAATAAGAAAATTCTTTTAAACTTTAGAACATGGAGAAATAGCATAGGATCTTGTGAACATTTCTTTCACCTATTCAAATGAATTCTTCTTCAACTTCCACTTTGACTATCCACAAGTTGGGCATGTAGTTCTATCTGTGTGCTCCTTCTTGTACAAGATGTAGCCAAGCATGGATCTTCTCATACTTCAACCCTAGTTCCTCCAAGGTTTTCTTTGCCTCACAAATTTGTTCTCCTTTGTAGCATTTTATCCACCACTTTCAACACTTTTATAAAACCTTGATCTGAAAAATCAGATCTTGATTTTACACTGTAAAGTTCTACCACTACAGACAACTTGGTATAATATGTACATCAAAGGTGTAATGGCTCACTAGCTTCTCTAATGTAATCTATAATTGTTCAAGGTCATCGTATGCTCTAGAACATTAGTGCAATTATACTATCTGTGATACTTCCTAAAGACTCTTCATATTGATCACATCTTCTCACCCTCATAGAGGGCCCATGAGGAAGTTCTTCTCCATGCCATTTCCACTAGCGATAGCTATCATTGACTCCATTGAAGTATAAATGTTCTCTCAACTGGCCTATAATTACCTTTTCAGGTTTCCACATCTTGAGTATGGACAATATATGCTATTACAATGACCCCATGCCCCAAGTGCAAACTCTATGAACTTTTCTAGTCCCTCCTCATACTCTCTTGATGTTCTTACCAAGGTCATCAAGCATATTTGTCCATCTTTCTAGATAGTTGAAGCCTAGATGTTTGCCAAGCTTATTCAAACATGAAAAGATTAAGTGAACTCAGTTAGGCATTTTACTAAACACTAGGTATGTGAATTATAAAATGTTGGATTATCAAAGATTTTCCAATTAATAGAAAAGATTCATGTAGTTAAACATGAAAGATTCATACTTAGAAGGGAAAATTTGTTTAAGAAAGAAAATTTCCTAAACATAATCATGAAAATGTGTAAAACATTAGACAAAAACAAGAAAGATCCTTATCAATATATATGACCCAATCAATATAAGCCAAGAATATATGTATGTATGTGTGTGTGTGTGTGTGTGTGTGTGCGCATTTCCAATTCAACTGTGGTATCTTAGTTAAAGCTATCCAATATGAAAAAGCATCAAGGTGAGGTTCAGGTTGTGTATGTAGTCTAATATGCAGCTATATAAATGAATATTGAAAACAAAAAATAGAAAATAGTTTGTAGGACTTGATACAAAAGATTATTTTTAAAGACAATTTCATGAAACTGTCTTTAAAAGTCTACTTGAAAAAAATAAGTGCTTCCTACAAAACTAAAGAAGATGGTTAGTGAAGAACCATCTTCTTAAGTATGATTTTGAAAGACATTTTTTCTAAAACTGTCTGGGATTATTTTTATGAAGATGGTTGACTGAAATCTTCTTTTTGCCATCGCTAAAAGTCCCAATTTTAGTATTGATGCTAACAAAAAAGGAAATCAAGGGATCAACATTGCTAGGAACATGACATTTAAGGTGTAGACATCACAATAAATAGGAGTTTTGCATACTCTGCAGATATTTTAATACGTGGTATGAACCTTTTTTACCAACAACACTCTCCTTTTGGCTTTAGTTTACTAATTGATGCATATGGCGTTTGGTTTCATAGTTTTTTATTCTTCATGGTTATGTTTGCTTAATGATGCATTTTTATTTTTTTTTTAATTTTGATCAATCTCTTGTATTAATCCCCCTATTAATACAATTTTACATCATTAATAGAGAGAGAGAGAGAGAGAGAGAGAGAGATTTGGCTCAAACTAGCTACATATTTTTTATTACAGTAAAGGTACGCCATCTTTGTTGTTATTGGTTGCCTTATATCATTGTCGTTATTTTATATGTTTTATTAATTTAAAGCTCCACAACATCTCCATAGGATAATCATGGCAACTTGAGTAATCACAAAATAGCCACAACATGATAAAAAGTACATGCTCTCAATAACCATGGAACAATCGTATTTTAGCAAAAGGAATCACGCATATCAATAGTTGTTGATCTCCATGGATATCTCCTAAAATAAAAAATGACTATATCCCTATAAGAAGACTTCTAGAAACTAGTGATATAGAATGGCTTTTCAAGAAAAGAGAAGATTGAGTAAAATTAGATGTGAATGAAAAGTTTGCAAAATATTATTGGAGGGAAAATGGTTTGAACCAATGAATAAGTAATCCACTACACTTACCTAATGTAAGCAAGTAAATATTAACTTAAAAGGAAGGATGTTTTTATCTTTCAACTTTGTTTAAAATGTTGATTAGAAGGAGGTTTATGGAACTCATTTATTTATTTTAACTTGGGTTAGTCTTCTTCTTTTCTTTTCTTTTTTGTTTTAGTCTTCTAATTGTAGAGAGACTATAGTTAGTTTAATCTTTTCTAATGAGTTTATTCAATTGCTAACCTAGATTCTCCTAAAGCTAAGTAAATTATGAGGGGAGTCTCCACCTAAGGTAAATAGGGTCCTAGGTCCCAAATGACTCAAATAAGTGTAGTAACCAAAGACCTAAGTTCATCATCCCTAAGAATTAAAGCAACAAGGAGTGCAAACAAATCAAATCTTATTTCTTCTAGGTTTAAAATCTAAGTTAGTTTGAATTTACATTTTAGAAATTTAACAACTATGAATAAGTACATAAAATATAAGCAAGAAATATCTAAAGCAAATCAATCATCAAATAATGGAAGAGCACACACACTTTCAAAATATAGATCATAAAGGGAAACATACCATGATTGTAAATAAGTGAATTATGGTATTGACTCTTATATATTTATAACATATGATGCACACTTATATTGTAATTAAGAACATAAGAAACTAGAAATGCAAAGATCTAGGGCAAGATGTATGCATATTAAAGTGGGAACTAACAACATATAGGACAGGTATACTAAAAACAAGAATATTGGAAGCACAACTTTTGGATTAGAAACAAAATTGACTACACTTATTTTAAATATTATATGAACATAAATCAAGAATCATCATGCTTTAAAAATCATAAGGTTAAGAGCAAGAGACGTAGAATGAAATAAGCTTCATATAGAATATTTAACAAATGGAGACTAAAAACATGAAAAAGGAAACTAAGCATGTAACTAATGACTTGAAATGGAAACAAACATGTGATATGTATGAATCAAACATAATGGAAATTCTAGGCTATAAAAATTAGGTGCATGTAAGTAAATTGGAAACATTCTTCAAGTTAGAACATAAAACAAACATGATGTAAGCACTAGAACTAAACATGATGAATGCTAGAAATAAAAAACATAAGACTAATGTACTAGAAAAAGATGAAATAAACTAATGCATTGTATCTAAGATAGTAATCTAGTATAGGACGCTTAAGACAAGCAAAAAGAAGTCATTTAGTTCTCAAAAAAGGTTATTTCTCATCAAAGATGATGGAAATAAGTTCTTTTTTTCTTGAACTTGCATAGAAAAATGAAATGAAACTCGTCAAAATAAAATTGCCTTCTTTAATTGGGGCAGTTATCACATGCATCATGCTAGGCTTTCCCTCTTTTGAAGTTTTTCACTTTTAGAGTAATGCTTTGAAAGAAAATATCATGAGAATGAATCTTTCTTTGGTGCTACAATATTTGAAAATTAAAAACCAAGCAAATTTGAAATTTGTGGGACAACCTAAACTAGTATAATGAAATTAGAATTGGAAAATTAAAATCCTTTCCTATAGGGTTAAAAATACTTATTTCTCTTCAAGGGAGAGTTATTAATTCCACTAGTTCTATATGATTGAATGAATGACGGAATTTTTATGCCTAATTTAAAGAATATAATACAAATTTTATTGGGAAATTTCACTACAACTTCCACCATGAAGAATTTCAATTAGAAACTATAATTTTATTCTAAGTGAAATAAAGATAATGGAAAAAGAGTAAAAGTGGGATTTTGTTTTTTGGTAAGAATTGAATTTCCCAATATAACAATTCTATTATCCCATATGGAATCCAAATTTTGGACTAATGTAGGATAGAAATTAGAATTTATTTTATTTATTTATTTTTTAAGGAAGCTCTAGAAATTCCATTGGAATTCTTCCCAAATCATGACCATCTCTCATATTTTTCATTCAAGAGAAAACCTAAGAAGCTATGATAAGAGAGAGAGAGAGAGAGAGAGAGAGAGAGAGAGAGAGAGAGAGAGAGAGAGAGAGAGAGAGAGAGAGAGAGAGAGAGAGAGAGAGAGAGAGAGAGAGAGAGAGAGACAAGAATGCAAGAATGAAGAAAGATACCTAGGATGAACATTTCTCTATTTTTTCCATGATCCAAATGAGTTGAGGACCTCCTATTTATAGAAATTAGGGGTGGTAGAGTTGGTAAATCTATGAACAATCAAGGGCAAGCTTAAAACTTGTTTTCTTGTGTTTCCACCCCACAGAATTAGCCATTGTAAGTCCAAAGGGCTCGAACTTCACAGTTGTGGAGTGTAACAAGTGTTCAATTTTATATAAAAGGTACCCCTTAGTATCCCATATCTTATAAAATATAGTCTTACTTTTAAGGTTTTTTGAAATTTTGTAACCTATGCATTTTTTACCTAATAATTCAAAAGTTTGATATTTTGTATGTTTAGAAGCTAATTTAGAGAAGTATGTGAATGATCATAATTTTTTAAGATTTAATTAGAATTTTTCTTCTTTTGTAGATGTTGAGGAGGTAATCCAAAGGCCAAGCTTGATAAGGATAAGAATTGAGGTCATTTATGAGGTTTCCCCTCTAACTAGGAAAGCTAAGCAAGCCAAAGCCTAAATGTCATCAATCCAAGGTGTGATAAAGGTTCAAAACTATCGTAGGGCAAGCTAGAAAGCAATTGAAGAAGTAAAAGGTGACTAGAAATGGACCCCAGCCCAAGTCATGCATTTCCACCACCTTTTCTTGGAGCCATTCAAGCCAGTTAGATATTAAAGCATTGAAAATGGGTGATAAGCCATATAAGCTATTCAAGCCTTGAAGGCAATCATTGAAGCCACTTAAACTACCAAAGAATGAGCCATCAAAGTAAACCATCAAACCAAGGAGTGCCACATGACTACAGCATAAATTCAAGCAACTTTCCCATATTAAATGTGTGATTTTTGAGGGATTTTGAGAGATAATTGTGAAAGGTAAGATGATCGTGTATTAAGGGACCCATTAAGAGAGAAAATTCCACTTTCCTAACCCATTCCCCCCCCCCCCCCCCCCAATCCACCATTCATCCTAGGGTTCCATTTTTTTAAGTCAAGGAAGGAGCAACCATCCAAGAGGAGGACACCCTCTTGCTTAGTTGGCAAATCAAGTGATTTCCTAATTAGGAAGCCCTAGATCTAAGCCCATGCAAACACATACCTAGGTTTTATTCTAAATTTTCCTCCTTATATTTTCTCTTTTTCCACTCTTCCTACCATTCAAATTCCATCCAATTAAGAGGGTGGAGAGCCACTTTCCTTCCATGGAAAATGACACCTCCCCCTTTCAAAATTAGTAACCAGCAAGCCCATCACCTCCTATCTCTCTTTTATCATCTTTGTAGCATCATTCCTACCTAAATTTCAACCTCCTAAAGCTCCTCATTCAATAAACAACCCTAGAGCAACTTTCTTCATGAATTCACTTTTTCGTAAGTTAGAAACCCACTCATCTATAAATACTCCAATAGTTCATAAGAATTTTCCAAGTAGAGGTAGATAAGACACCTTGAAATTAAGCTTTTCATTGGTGTTTTGCTGTTACAGGACTTTGAGACTTCTTTGATGCTTTTATTCCTTTTAATTTTTAGTTATTTTCTTAGTTATTTGCTCTCCAATTCAGGTTAGTAGTTTGCTTGCTTTAGTTTAGTTTTCATTGCTTTAGTTTCACTTGTTTTGCTTTCTAGCTTTGCACCCTTCCTTTCATCTTGCTTATACTATCTCCTTAGAAACCATTTCACTAGTTTATATTAGTTATTAATTTAAGATTTAAGTTAATTTTACTCTAGTACTAATGGCCAAGAAAAAGGTAGCTTAAAACCTTGATTTCCTCCTTAGAAAATCACATTTTTCCAACTTATTCTCACCTTAGTTTCAGGTCCACTTTCCATAGTTCATTCACCCATTTATTTCTTTTCTTCAAATTCCTTTCTAGGTTTTCTTTGCATATCATTAGATTGAATTTTTATTGTAGTTTATAAATTGTTTTACAAGCTCCAGTGGTGCACAATTTCCAAATTTTGTAGATAGCTTTATGTGCATAATTTTGGTGTAATTGGGAAGTGAATCAATAAAGTCTTGTGGGAATTCCTGTTATGGAATGATTTTCTTATCAAAATACTTTAGATTTGGGTTATTTTCTTGAATAAAATTTGTGGTTTCAATGGCTTTCTTATGCATGATTTGTTTGATGTTCTTAAGTAGTTGAAATATGGTATTTTCCCCCTTAACTTTATGCTTTGTTTCCATTCACATACATGTTAGTGATTTCTTATTAAAGTTAGAGCTCATTTGTTGATTTTTTTTGCATGTTAGTTTAGTTTTATAAAGTTTCCTAATTTGGTTTTAGAAAGTTCTATTTTTATAAAGTTTCTAATTCTAGTTTAGGACAAAGTTAGATTAGGAAAGTGTCATTTTTTGTAGTTTCCTTCAGTTTAAGTTTCTTAATTTGATTCATTCTAATTTATCATTAGTTTCCATTATTTTCTTACATGGTAGTTAGGTAAGTTTCTATTGTAAGTGCTTAGCTCTAGTTTTTAGTAAGTTTCTTTGAATTCAAGTTTCTAATTCCGTGCATGTTTCCTTCTTAAGTTGTTTTAAATTCTTAGTTTAATCACATCACTATCACTTTGGTTGAAGTTAATTGATCTAAATAGAATCCAATACATTACAAATCTATGAGATTCCTCATGGGATTGACCTCACTTGCATGAACATACAAAAATCAATTCATGCACTTGTGAGTAATTTTAAAGGTACATCATGTTTTTGGAACCGTTACTAGGGAATCACAATAGGTTTGTGGTTAGATTCTTATTTGGATTTATTATCTTTAGTCATAGTCATAAGTTGCATTAGCTTCAGATTTTTGGGTTATGTCTACATACTTTGGTAATCCCTCATAAATTAATACATCTTACTTGTTTTGTGCAAGGGCAATATAGCAAAGGAGCACCACCATCCTATGGGCCAAACTTCATCAAATTTTATTTTAAATAGATTGTATTAATACGAAGCAAGTGATGGGTAAGGAGGCCCACACTTGATCTACATCAGAAACCCCACTATAAGTTTCCCTTACTTTATTCTACCTTTCTTAGAGTAGTTGCATTTAATGTAATTTGCATATTTGTTGGTAAAGTAATTCATATAGTTTAGGGTCATTCATCTTAATTGTTACATCTTAATTGTTGTATTAAAGAGCACATATGTAACCCTTGGTTGGATAGCATATAGTTGCATCAGTTTGCTTACTCGTACTTGCATTGCATGTTTATTGCCTTATGGTAGATAGAACATAATGTTAATAAGGGTCTCACCAGAACCCTCATAAGATAAGGAATGGATTTAATCATCAAATCCTTTGCCCAACTAGGAAATCAAATCAATTCCTTTATGCTTGCAATCCTTGTTAATCTTAGTATAAAATCAAGTAGCAGGAGACCTAGGGTTTTGAGCTCATAGGACCTTTTAGAAAGAGGTGATTTATTATCGCTCCAATGGCTCTTAAACTTTGTGGTTATAGTGGGTATCAAAATCCAAGTGATTTTCCTATGCCTTTTGTTGACAATTTTTGAGGTCTAAATGCCTCCTTTGAGAATTGTATTAACCACCTTTGGGTAGGACAAAATAGGTAAGCAATAGTCAAATCTGGATCAAAGAAGGAGTTGTTTAGCTTTAAGTATAAAAGCTACAACCTTACAAATTAAACAAAATCATCAAATCAAGCTAGCTAGCATTAGGGATTAGTTTACATCACTTACAGTTGGGAGTCTCATTTAGTTAGATTGCATCATATAGTTAGGGTTTCACATTAAAAAAAGGTACTCATTTACTGTATACAATAGTTTGTTTCATTGTACATAAGTTGAGTGCATTGGCCTACCAAACAAGGGATGGAAAACCACCACTTTCATACTATTGTACTCCTAAGCCATTACCTGATATGTATGAGAAAGAGTCAGGGTATACTCCTGATCTGTCCAATGTAATTGATAATTGATTAAATAGTATGGAAAATCTAATGAATAAGTTCATTACTTGTAGGCGAAGATAGTGAGGCATATTAACAACTCCTATTGTGGTATAGCTAATGCAAGTACGGGTGGATCCCACAGGGACGCGGTTTAAAATTTTGGAGTTTTTAATAAAATTTAATTATTTAAATTTCAAATTAATTTAAAAAAAATTAAAATTAAAAATTAAAACTTCATCTTTACTTTAACTGTGAAACTCCAGAAGTCTAATTCTAGGAAGAACAGAAAAAAGAAAAAGTAAAACCCTAACTAAACTAAAACTAGAAAAATTAAGAAAAAAATCTAATTCCCTATCTTGTTGGATGTGTCAATATAGTAGGTGCATCCACTGGCTCTTGATAATATCTATTGTAAATGGAG
This sequence comes from Warburgia ugandensis, assembly GCA_035236585.1. Taxonomy (NCBI): domain Eukaryota; kingdom Viridiplantae; phylum Streptophyta; class Magnoliopsida; order Canellales; family Canellaceae; genus Warburgia; species Warburgia ugandensis. The sequence continues at coordinate 54,534,466 of CP141127.1, read as the reverse complement.
CTTGTACCATGGAGTGGGACGATATGCATGGTTAGAATAGGTATAGGAATTCTCATAGTGAGGTTGTTGATATGACCTAGTATAATAATTCTCATACTGAGGTTATTGATATGACTCAGCATTGGAATTAGCAATGGGATAGAGACACCAAAATAGTATCTACCATAACCATGGTGCCAGTCAAGAATATTGTTGTAACAATTTAATGCCAATTAGAGGACTACACGACACCAGTCAAGGTTATTTATGTAATCATGTCTCGTACCGTCATGTAACTATCACTAGGTAAAGAGGCACTTGGCATTCTCATTTGTTAGATTCCACTTTGAGTTGAAGTGAGATTAGCCAAAACCACAAAGAAGAAGAGAATGTGAAGTGCTAGTAAGACAAGAGTGTTTGGTGCCACTAGTTTTGAACTTCATTTTGGATTCATTCTTTGATGACAACATCATGACCAAGTAATTATAAATATCGGATGCCATTTGGTGTTGAACTCTTTCTCAAGAAGGGTTGAGTGTACTGGACACCATGTGTACCCAACTTCCATTTTGGTTGTTAGTTGATTGTCTGACACCATTGAAGAAAAAGGAATGATCGATGATGTAGTCCAATTTCATATTGAAATTAGTGGACCATTTGTTCCTGTGGGCCCCTTTTTTTAAAAAAAATTTCCCTACCAATTTTTCATAAGTATGTGCTCTCATGTATAAGTGGAACTTGAAAAGTTGGTTAAAATAATGCTTATATTTTTTGGTGAATTCAATCTTGTTTCTTTACAAGAGAGGAAGAATAACTTATTTTAATATTTTCATTGTGTTCTCAAGAAAAATGTCTTGATTGAGACCCTCCAGTGCCACTTTGTGATACTGTACTCTTGCAAATTGGCTATGGTTTAACTGGCTTGTCTTTTGACCATTAGCACTTTTCTTGTCTAGCACTAGACACATTTTTTGGCTATTGTTAACCATTCATCGAATTCAGACCACACTTTTTCTTTTCCAAAATGTTGAGGACTAAACCCAGACCTGATTTAGGTTTCACTTCTATTGAGGAACCTCTAATGATAAACAAGAAATCTCATGACCATGTGTTTCCCATGACACTTCAATTTTTCAAGAACCCCACCCCTTTTCCTAGACAAATTGGAGAAGGACAAGGCATGACTTGTTTTATTCATAGGTTAGTAGTAGAAGTAGAGGAATAATGTTGACATTTGCAATAGTCAAAATGTTACGTTATTGGATTCTTGTAATGATGATTTTGTTTCTAGCAAATCATTCCTGACTACTTCTCATAGAGTTTACTTTGGAAAGTATTCTTGAGGACAAAACCTCTACCTCATAGGGTTGATGATTTGGATATTGGGTTAGATAGATTGGTCAAGTGAAAATTTGAGAAGGCCAAGAGGTAAGTTGGACGAAGTGCATATGCACCAAGCTATCCATGCTACAATAGGGGCTTATGATCATCATTATGAGTACTTGAAAGTGCTCATTGAAATCTGGTGTGTGAGGACCAATAGATTCCATGGTTCATTTAAAGAGTTTGGGTTTAGATTTTGAGGTCTAAGAGAGATGCCCATTGTACATAGAGTATGATGCTAGGGGATTTCAAGTATTTTGGCAAGTGGGATATTTATCTTAAGCGTTGGTGATCTCTAGCCTATAGAAGAAGGAGATTGGATTCAAGAATGGGTTCCTAGTACCTTATAGGGAAGGTCCCGTAGAACTCTTAATGTGTTTATTTTAATGAGACTTGCCATTCAAGGATGAGAGTACTAGTTTCTTGAAGAGTAATTTCTAGGATGGTCCATGAGTCTCTTGGTTTTATTAGTTTTAACATTTTCTATAAATGCACATCTCCATAGAAAGGAGAACCTCTTTCGAAAGACTTTTCCTAAGAACAACGTGCTAAATTCAAAAGTGACGCTCATAGCATTTTTAATGATTCCCTAGCATTCATAGCTTCTAGTTTTTGTTTGAATCACCATTTCAACATATTTTTAGTCCATAGCATTAGTTTTTTTATCCATTACTTTGTCTTGAGTTTTAGTCCAAAAGCATCTTTCCAATTCAAGGTTCTAGCACTCATAACTTTTCCTAAGTTCTAGTTTTGTTCCAAACCATGGTTTTCTTATCTTTTAGGTCTTGATTCAATCTTTCTTATGTAAATTTCTAACATGATCGAGAGAGAGAGAGAGAGAGAGAGAGAGAGAGAGAGAGAGAGAGAGAGAGAGAGAGAGTTCTAACTAATTTCCAATTTTTAAGTTATTTACTAGTTTATGAGATAGAGTATGTTACTATTTTTCCACTTATCAAAATTTTAAAAGTTCATAGAGCCTTTCAGATTTGATTTCTACTTTCTCAAAAAAAAAGAAAAAGAAAAAGAAAAACGTATTCTAGCATATTTCCAAATTTTTTGTGTGTAATTTCTAGTTTTTAAGAAAGAGTATGTTTCTAGCTTTCTAATTGTTAAATTTCTAAAAATTCATAATTGCTTTTGCTTGGTACATGTTTCTACCCTTTTACTATTGATTCCAGCTTCATTTTATGTTCATATTTCATTAATGTTTGGCATATTTCTAGTTTCTATATATTTGTAATGCCATGTTTTATGTTCTAATTCCCATCATGATTCATGCCTCCTTAGCGTCAATTTCCATGTCCTACTATTTTCTATCATTCAATGCATATTATTAGCATATATAATGTTCCAAGTACTTAGCATCATATAGTCAATACCTTGTTTTTAGCTTTTAGTATATTTTCCATTCTCATGAGTATTTGCAATGTAGTTGCAATGTTTGTCAAAATGCATGAATGATTTAGAAGATGACTTGATTTACATTCTTTCATGATTAAATTTGTGATTTCCTAACTAAACCCAATGTAGTTAGTGTCTTCAACTTAGAAAGTCAAGGGGCCAAGTTTGCTTGCATTCTTGTCTATCTTTGACTTCACAAATGTTAAAACTCTAGAATCTTTGATGTAGTAGACCCATTTGGGTCATTAGGACCCAAGGCTCATTTTACTCTAGGTGGCAACCCACTCTCATAATCTACTTAGGTTCACATAAACTTAGGTAAAAGCTTAACAAAAATTATTAGAAAAGATTAAAACATAGTGAATCCCTCATCCCCGAGCTAGCTTGTTTCAACTCAGAATAAAATATCCATCTTTCATAAAATACTTAATAATCATTCCAACCCACAATAATCTTTCAAACCTAGGACATGACAAAAAATTTCTTCTACCCTTCTTCCTTATAGTTTGTGTAATGTTTACATCTTATAGAACACAAAAAATTTCTATGATGACCCAAGTTTTTCTAACACATTTTGTAATACATTTTTCAAAGGCAAGGCCTTTAGTTGTAAATTTTTTTCTCAAAACAAAGTAGTGGAAATTCTCTTCTTTAGAACTTGTTTTGAAAAACCCAAGTCATCACTTCATACATAACATAAGTAGAATTTTTGTACAAGATAAAATTCCCTTGAAGGAATATACTTTTATAAATTTTTAGAATCCATCCAGCAGTTTAGAGTACAACCCAAATCCATTACAATACTTGTCCAAATTACATAATCCAAACCTCAAAGCTCACTATACAATGAAACTCTCATTACCTTACAATACTCTCAAACAAAACAAAATACATGTCTTCAAGGGGTATACCCTGATGATTATTCTCTTCAAGTCTTCTACAGTCTTGAGCTCCTAACTCTCCTTCTCTGTATCTAAGATATTGTAAACATTCAAACATTTACAATATCTCAGCAAGCTATGCTTTGTAGGGGATTCAAGAAGCATAATAATTTGACAGTATAATTCTAATGACAGTATAATTCTAATACTTCATAATCCCATTATTCATAAACATACTCATGTATCAAACTCTTTACTTTATGATATATGTAGATCCTTATACATACATATTGTACATGGATAAATCCATTAAATTTATGAAAGTAGTTAAATAACATTCCCAACTAGGCTGATCAATTCTTTCCACTATGAGAAATCAGTATTTCAGCTAGTCTTATACTGGGAATTTCCCTTCTCAGGAAATACTAGTAATATACAATTACTTGGCATTTTGTCTTGCCAAAACATAAGGCATTTCACTATGCCCATCCCATGGCATCATAATGCAAAATAGTCAAAGGACTAGCATGCTGCAGTCTGATCCATACTAGCACGCTCAGATAACTGCCCTGTTCACCACTGATACCACGGTGGAAAATATTGTGTCACTGCCCATATGGGGAGACAGAACTTTCACAGTAGTGGCCTTCCCATAATTGCCCCACCTGACTTTTGGCCTCTCATAGGGCAAGGTATCATCAAGTCATCAAATTTTGGGAAGTGGGGGGCCAAACCCCCATAACTCCCCTAGCATAGCCTCCATGCTTGTATGTAAAATAGGTTTCATACGTATCAGATAATCTGTCTATTTACATAGGGCTGGAATATCTTCTAGTTCCATATTCACTTAAAGTCTTTTCCTCAAGTCTTACTTAACCCACTTCATATGTGTTTGGTTGGATCATAAGGGTTTCAGGGGATTTGATACAAGTATTAACATTACACTTGTCAACATTTCTAGACATAAGGTCATGTATTCAACATGTACATCCCATGTAGATGCATTCATAAAATCCTCCTAGCTTTAAGTAGTGATCTATTTCTTCAAACCTTCCATGATCTTGACTGATGTATGTGATATGTAAATCCATGCATACTGTCAATATTTAAACAATCAGAATAATGCTATCTATATTCTTAGTCTAATCTTGTCCTTTGATATAAAGGATCTAGACCTTTTGTCCTATCATGATCTATCTTCCTCAGATAATGTCTATCCTATTGATCAATAGATTTGATGATTAGAATGATCTTCTAATCTTTCAGATCTAAGTATTTGCTATCCTAAGTCTTTGTGTATTCCTTTCTTTGATCTTGATCTTTCATAGATTCTTTGATCAACAATTTATACCCGTGGATAAAGATCAAGGGCTTAGATCTTCTATCATCTACTTCTTCTTTGATCTAAGTTTAGTTGTTTGATCATCCCTAAGGAGGATGATCTTGGTTCTCTTCCTTGAATCATATTTGATCAAGCGTTCACATGTTTTATTGTATTTGATCTAAGATCTTATAAATTACAAGCAATATATATATATATGTATATATATATCATCATCATTAAGAAGTATTCATTCCTTTTTATTGTTCTTAATCATTCAAGATCCCATGGATCTTGTTTGATCACCCTTGTCTTACTCACAATTTTTATTAGGGTTAAATAATTTACTAACCTTTTATGTTCTTATTATTATTATTCAACTAGTTTAATGTTTTGTTGGTTGAAGATAACTTATTTCATCCTAAGTCTAGATTGCTCCTCTTATTTCCAATTGGCTAAGGCTTACTAGTTGAATGATTGAACACAAAGTGGTTACTTCAATCCTCATGTAAGGAGGTGATTAGACCTCACAAATGTCAACGGAAGGTAGGGAAAGATTGAGGCTCTAGTAGAGAACCCTCTTAACCACCATGTTCGGCATTCACTAGAGTGACCTTAGCTCAAACTTTCATAAAGTTTCTATGATCATTTTAAGTACTCTTTCTAATTGATTTTAATTAAATCTATGAAAATTTAAAATATCATCCATGTGGTTTATTATTCTCCTAGGTTGGACCAAGGATTTGATAATCTTTATATTGTCCTACGAACTATAGCCCTTACTAATATTAAGTCAAAGTCATTCACTCATTTTAATTATCCATGAATCTCTTTATTCCATTAGTTTATATTTTTGGTGATCTATGCTCAATATATCTTAACAACTACTTAACATTTGAATCTACTAATAAAATTTGAAAATAAATTAATCATAGACTTTAAAGCATAAATCAAATATCAATTTAACAATTATTTATACTAACATGCTTCTTATGAATGTAACTTAACCTAATGAAATAAAACTATACTTAAACTAGCATGATCCTAAGTTATGAAATACCAGAAATTTTACTACTAATCTAGTGGAATCATGATAAAATCTCAAATTTAAACTAACATGGTCCTAAGATAATTAAATCTACCAACCTATTATAATAATCTAATAACCTATATAGCATAGCATGCTAACATTTAAGAATTATACTATCATGCTTCCTAATTTATAACATAAATCACATTTACAATTCTAAAAGACAATTCAACTAATTAGATTAAGATTATTATAAACTTTTACTTATGATCCAACCATTAAATCTTAGATCTTTTCCTTTTAATCAAGGGTTTTAATTAATTTTAGGGATTTTACTCCATTAAGATCCAAAGATCATATTCACTTGTTTTTGTTATATTTAATCCATGATCTAACTAGATTCAATCATATATCATGCATTCAATCCATCCCAAGGGTCTGATCATACTTAATCTTATTGATAAATTGGGTCCCTTTGCATTTTTAGGATTTTTCTACCGTAAGGGTAGATTCCTCATTTTATGTTAAATCTGTCAAAATAAATCATGGATATTACTTGATTTCAATATTATATCATCATTAAAATAGATCCCCAAGATCTAATCATCTCAGATCTTAAAAATTGGAAGCTTATTTTCTAAATAAAGAAAGTTTCATGAAGAATTTTCTAAATGTTATGATTTCAGAAGAAGATAGACGTTACAAGCTTTCCATAACTTCTTTTCAATCTTAATTTGGAGCTTAGATGACTCCACAATTGCTGATTAAATTTCACAATCATTCCTAGGGTCCAGATTTGATTTGGGCCTAGCGGAATGGATGGTTAGGATTAGTCAAGAGGATCCAGTTGGGCAGAACTGTCACCGCACTCTCGTCACCAGGACACATGCAGTAATGTGCTCCCCAGGTCCGGTGCTAGCGCATGACCATTCTGTCGAGACGGAGTAGAATGTAGAGTGCACGCGCGGAGACGATCCTGCAGGGCACGTTTCTGTCCGGCGTCCTGGGATCTCGATCTTCTTAGGAAGATCAGACAGTCTATTTTGGAATGTCCAATCAATTCCTCTTCAATTATAGGCTCAAAAATTGATAAAATTTCTAAAATTTTTACCCAAGGGGTTTTGGGCCCTTCTAGATCTATTGGATGATCATATTTTCCATCTAAGCCCTCCACCATCTAGAAATTAAGGTTTCTTATCCTTACTTGATTTTTATAAATTTTAACCTAAAACTAATTTTAGAAAAATAAAATTTACATAAACTAACATGAAATAAGTATAAGAAGTGTTTCCACCTACCTAATTGGAGAAAAATGTAGATTTGCATCCTAGTTCTAAATAAATATCCCTTTGATGATAAGATAGCTTGATAATTGCTCGTTTTGTGATTTCCTGCTGTTTGCACCGTTGGATCTTGAAATTGACTTGGGGTTTTGTAGATAAGGTACTCTAGGATCATATGGATGGTGCGATTTATGAGTTTGACATGGAGCAGTGTGCCTAATTGAATTATGTCTCTTGCTCCAATCTGGAGAGAGGAGAGAGAAAGTGAAAGAAGAGAGATTTTGGGGAGTTTTGGAAATTTGGAAATTTGGGAAGGAATCTAGATTTGGTTTTTCAAGGTAAGCAAGATGCTTTCATGAAAATTTTAATGAACATTTTTGGAGGATTTTTGGAGAGGTACTTATAGGTGTTTTGCATTTTTCGTAATTACTTGTAATAATTATGTTCTAATTCTTTTGAATATTAAAATAACATTGGATCCTCCACTACCACCTCCTTTGCCACTATCAACTAGTAGTGGTTTGACCACTCATTACATATATTTTGGGCATTGGATTCGTTTGTCGGCCCCTGTGGACCCCATGTGGGTGTGAAAGGACCATTCTGCCCTTTTATGGAGAAAAATTCATTTTATTCTCCCGAACTCAGAAGTGAGTGTACTTCATGGCATTGGAATTGTATTTCTGAGTACATTCTAAATATTAATGTCTTAGATCTAGATTATGGTAAAATTACCATTTTACCCTTTTATTCATAAAAATGAAGAAAATTAGGGATTTTTTATTTTAACTCAAAATTGAACGTACTTAGTGATATTTCGATCGATTTTTCAAGTACATTCATAATTTCTAAGTTTTAAATCATTTTTTAATCTCTATATAAAGAGAATTTTCAATAACCTAATATTCCTACTCAAAATTTCTAAAATCTCAAACTTTTATTGATTTTCTCAATCAATTTACAAAAATTGGGGTTATTACAATCTTCCCCCCTTACAATAATTTTGTCATCCAAATTTGTAATACAATAACTTAATCAAATAAGCTAGGGAGTGTCTTCCTCATTTCTACTTCTGTTTCCTACGTGGCTTCCTGAACAGAGTGATGTTGCCACCAGACTTTGACTAGCGGAATTGTTTTGGTCCTTAGCTTCTGTTCCTTATAGTCCAAGACCTGTATCACCTTCTCTTCGAAGGTTAGGTTTAGCTTTAGCTCTTCTGGCACCCTTTGAAGTATATGAGTGTCATCTTGTTAGTATTTTTGTAGAATAGATACATGAAAGACATTGTGTATTTCTGAGAGTTTGGGTGGTAAGGCTATTTTGTAAGCTACTAGACCAACTCTTTTTAAGATTTCAAATGGACTGCTAAATTTAGGACTAAGTCTTCCTTTGCTTCCAAACCTCATTACTTCTTTGAATGGGGATAATTTCAAAAATACATGTTCCCCCACATCAAATTCTAGGTTTCTACATCTTTTATCTGCATAACTCTTCTGCCAACTATGCTATTAACAACCTCTTTTGTATCAATCTAACCTTGTCTGTACATTGTTCCACTAGTTCTGACTTTATTAGCTTTCTTTCTCCAACTTCACTCCAATAGGTTGGTGATCGACATGGCCATCCATACAATGCTTCATATGGTGCCATACCAATACTTGCTTGAAAACTTTCATTATACGTGAATTCTACTAACAGAAGATGTTCATCCCAATTCCCTTTCCAATCTAATGCACATGCTCTGAACATATCTTCTAAACTTTGAATAGTCCTTTTTGATTGACTGTCTATTTGGGGGTGAAATGCTATATTGAATTTAAGTAAGGTTCCTAAGGCTTGTTGTACACTCTTCCAGCATCTTGAAGTAAATCTTCAATCCCTATCAAAGATGATGGATAGTGGAATCCCATGAAGACTTACTATTTCTTTAATCTATAACTTAGCTAGATTATCAACTAACTGGTTCTACCTAATTGGAAGAAAATGTGCTGACTTTGTTAACCTATCCACAATCACCGAAATCATGTCAAGACCTGTTCAAGTCCTTAGTAATCCTGCTACAAAATCCATAGTGATGTTGTCCCATTTCCATTCTGAAAGTTCCAATGTTTGTAACATTCTATCTGGTCTTTGGTGTTTAGCTTTTACTTATTGACAATTTAGACATTTAGCCACAAATTCTCCTATTTATCTTTTCATGCCTTCCCACCAAAATTTTCTTTTCAAATCCTAATACATCTTTGTACCCCCATGGTGTATGGAAAATTTTGACTGATGGGCTTCTTGTAATAGTTCTTTTCTCAAGCTTGTATTTAAAGGAATCACCAATCTCTCCTGAAAACATATACCTCCATCTGTACCCTTACAAAATCCTTTCTTTTTACACAATTCTTGAGTTACTGTATCTTCTCCTTGGCTTTAAGGACTCTTTCTACAAAAGCTAATTTAACAGTGATGTTTGTGAGTACAGCTCTTAGCTGTCTACTTAATACATCAACTACTATGTTCGCTTTTCCAAGGTGGTATTGGATGGAAAAATCGTAGTCTTTGATATATTCCATCCATCTTCTTTGTCTCATGTTCAAATCAGCTTAAGTGAAGATGTATTTGAGACTTTTATTATCTGTAAATACACAAAACATTTCTCCATACAAATACAGCTGCCAATTCTATGTCATGTATTGGGTAATTTATTTCATGTTTCTTCAATTGTCTAGATGCATAAGTAATGACCTTCCCATTTTGCATCAACACACCTTCTAACCCTTTGCCTGAAGCATTATAGTATATTTCATATCCCCCACTTCCTGATGACAAAGTCAATACTGGTGCTGTAGCTAACCTCTTCTTTAGGTCTTGAAAACTATTTTCACATTCTTTTGTCTAAGTGAATTTTACCCCTTTTCTAGGTAATGTAGTCAAAGGAAGGGCTATACGGGAAAATCCTTGAATGAATTTATGGTAGTATCCTGCCAGTCCAAGAAAACTACATATTTCTATTACTATCTTAGGTTTCTCCCAATTCATTACTGCTTCAACCTTGGTGGGGTCTGCTTCTACTCCATTCTTGAAAATTACATGAAGAAATTGACCTTCTCTAACCAGAATTCATACTTACTAAATTTACTAAAATTTTTAGGTGTTCTAAGTGTATTTAGTACAATTCATAAGTGTTCTTGATATTCCTTGCTATTGGTAGAGTAAATAAGTATATTATCAATAAATACAATCACAAATTTATCCAAAATTTCCTTAAAGATTTTGTTCATTAGATCCATAAACACTGCTAATGCATTGGTTAGCCCAAAAGACAGGACTAGAAACTCGTAATGCCCATACCAAGTTTTGAATGCTGACTTGGGTATGCCTTCATCCTTAATATGCAATTGATGATATTCTCATCTAAGGTCGATTTTGGAAACAACCTTAGTAGATTGGAGTTGATCAAAGAGATCATCAATGCGAGGTAAGGGATACCTATTTTTCACTGTGACACTATTCAACATTCTATAATCAATGCATAATCTCATAGACCGATCCTTCTTCTTAACAAATATTACTAGTGCTCCCCATGGTGAACTACTTGGTCTCCTGTTATTGACCTTTCAACTTTGTTGGGGCCATCCTATAAGGTGCTTTAGAAATTGGAGTTGTACCAGGAATTACTTCAATGGTAAACTCAATTTCTTTATGTGGGGGTAATCCTGACAGTCCTTCTAGAAAACCATCATGGAATTCCCTGACTACAATTTTTGTTATCCTGGGCTGTTCAACATTTAAAGAAACTACTGTTGCTAGAAATGCCTGACACCCCTTGGACATATGTTTGATAGCCTTCATAGTTGAGATAATGGATTTGTCTAATTCATTGTATTTCCCATACAGTACTAATACGTCCCCACCTGGTATGCTAAATGTGATTTTCTTCTTGTGACAGTCCATAACCACTCAGTATTTTGCTAACCAGTCTATACCAGTATGATGTCAAAGTCCACCATGTTCAATAAAATGAGGTCTATGCCCATTCTTTTGCCTAATACTTCTACAGGTACATTATGTAAGTATTCTTGTAATTTAACTATTTTTCCAACTGGAGTTGTTACATCTAGATTAAATCCCAAGTTTGTCACTAATAGTTGTATACTAGATGCAAATACATAAGATATAAAGGAATGTGTAGATCTAGAATCAAACAGTACTTTGGCATAGTTGTTAGCTACAAGTAATGTACCTTCAATCACTGCATTAGATGGTCCAGCCTAGCCGTCAGTGATGGCGAATACCCTTCCTTAGTTTCGAGGGGCAATTTCTGGTTTTGCCTCCTTAACCACCAGTGGTTTGGTACAGTAGGTGGCGATGTGTTCGTACTTCCCACAATTATTGCACTTGATCGGAAACCCTTGTGATTGTTGTTATCCAGGTCTAGGGCATATATTTCCTTGGTGGAATTTTCTGCATCTTGGACATGTTCGTCTATTTTTCCCTTGTGCTTTGTTCCTCTGATATCTTTGGGGCTTAAAATTGTTCCAAGGTCTTTTATTCTTCTAGAAGGGCCTTGGATTATAGTTTTCTCCTCTACCAAATTTGTTGGTTAGGCCCTTCTTGTATTCTTCTTCAAACTTAGAAGCCATTTCCACACATTCGGCCAAGGTCATGGGTTTAGTACAAAGTACCTTTACTTTCAGTCCTGGGTGCAGCCCTTCTATCAATCGATTCATTGTGTGTGTTGCAATGTTACACGCATGTGGCACAAATCTCCTTAACTGCATGAATTTATTATCATATTCTACCACTGACATGTTCCCTTCTCTAAGTTCTAGAAACTCTATCAGATTTCTTTCTTGTACATGAGAAGGGAAATATTTGTGGTTGAAGACTTCTTTAAATTCCACTCATGTAGTATCTTCAAAATTTGAGAAGAAGGTATCGTTAGCTAATCTCCACAAAAATGCAGTTTCTTGTTTTAATAGATAGGTGGCAGATTTATCCTTCAACTCTGGAGGAGTACGTAATGCACTAAAAGTCCTTTCTACTTCATATATCCATTCCTCAGCCAACTCAGCTTCGCCCTTGCCATTATACACCATGGCCATCTTTTGAAATCTCTCCATCATTTTGTCAACCTTTTCTGGTGCTAATGGGGACTTTCTAACTTCTTCACTTGGTATAAGGGAAGATTGACCCTGTACCAGTGTGGGAGTATCTAGTGTTGGTGTTGGTGTATTGTGTCTCACTTTAGGTTGTGCCTGAGCCTAAGTACTTAGTATCTCTACTAAAGGTGATGAACTTTGGGGTTGTTGAATGTAAGGAAGAAGGTTCCTCAATACCCTTGTTACCATCTCTTCCACATTATTCATAGTTAATCTCTCCATATGTCTTCTAGAGTATTTTGAGCTATCTGCCTTGTGACTCTCTTTGGTGGCATCTACTCATAAACCAAAATTTCTACCAGTATTCTATATGACTATTTCTATCTTAATTTAAAATTGGATTATCATCTCTCCTTTGGACATATTTATACTGTATTGTGACGGGATGAATGGCTCTGATACCAACTGTGACGACCTGGGTTTTTGTAACACAGTTTATAATACATTTTTCAAAGGTAGGGCCCTTAGTAGTAAAAAAAATTCACAAAACAAAGCAGTGGAAATTCTTTTCTTTAGAACTTGTTTTGAAAAACCCAAGTCATCACTTCATACACAACATAAGTAGGTTTATTGTACAAGATAAAATTCCATTGAAGGAATATACTCTTATAGATTTTGAGAATCCATCCAGTGGTTCACAGTACAGCCTAAATCCATTACAATACTTATCCAAATTACATAATCCAAAACTCACAACTCACCATATAATGAAACTCTCATTACAATACAATACTCTTAAACAAAACAAAATATATGTCTTTAAGCGGTATACCTTGATGATTATTCTCTTCAAGTCTTCTATAGTCTTGAGTTCCTAACTCTCCTTCTCTATATCTTAGATATTATAAATATTCAGACATTTACAATATCTCAGCTAGCTATGCTTGGTAGGGGATTTAAGAAGAATAATAATTTGATAGTATAATTCTAATACTTCATAATCTTATTATTCATAAACATACTCATGTATCAAACTCTTTACTTTGTGATATATGTACATCCTTATACATACATACTGTACATGGATAAATACATCAAATTTATGAAAGTAGTCAAATAACATTCCCATCCAGGCTGATCATTTCTTTCCATTATGAGAAATCAGTATTTTAGCTAATCCTATACTGGGAATTTCCCTTCTTAGGAAATACTACTAATATACAATTACCTAGCATTTTTGTCATTCTAAAACATAAGGCATTTCACTATGCTTATCTCATATGTATCATAGTGCAAAATAATCGTAGGACTACCATGCTGCAGTCTAATCTGTACTAGTGCACTCGGATAACTGCCCTTTTCACCACTGCTACCATAGTGGAAAGCATTGTGTCATTGCCCATATGGGGAGATAGAACTTTCATAGTGGTAGCCTTCCCATAATTACCCCCCCCCCCCCCCCCCCCCCGAATTTTAGCCTCTCATAGTACAAGGTATCATCAAATCATCAAATTTTGGGAAGCAAGTGGCCAAACCCTCATAACTCCCGTAGCATAGCATCCTTAGGCTTATGTCTATTTAAAACAAAACCACAAGCCTCCATGCTTGTATGTAAAATAGGTTTCATACGTATTAGACAATATGTATGTTTACTTAGGGCTGAATATCTTCTAGTTCCATATTCACTTGGAGTCTTTTCCTCAAGTCTTACTTAACCTACTTCATATGTGTTTGGTTGGATCATAAGGGTTTTAGGGGATTTAATACAAGTAATAATATTACACTTGTCAACATTTCTAGACATAAGATCATGTACTCAACATGTACATCCCATGTAGATGCATTCATAAAATCCTCTTACCTTCAAGTAGTGATCCATTTCTTCAGACCTTCCATGATGTATGTAATCTGTAAATCCATACATACTATCAATATTTATACAATCTGAATAATCCTATCTATATTCTTAGTCTAATCTTGTCCTTTGATATAAAGGATCTTGACCTTTTGTCCTATCATGATCTATCTTCTTCAGATAGTATCTATCCAATTGATTAATAGATCTAATGGTTAGAATGATCTTCTAATCTTTTAGATCTAAGTATTTTCTATCCTAAGTCTTTATGTTTTCCTTTCTTTGATTTTGATCTTTCAAGGTAAGCAAGTGAAAGAATAGATTTTGGGGAGTTTTGGAAATTTGGAAAGGAATCTAGATTTGGTTTTTCAGGGTTAGCGAGATGATTTTGTTGGAATTTTAATGAACATTTTTGGAGGGGTATTTATAGGTGTTTTGCATTTTTCATAATTACTTGTAATAATTATGTTTTAATTCTTTTGAATATTAAATTAACATTGGATCCTCCACTACCACCTCCTTCTCCACTATCAACTAATAGTGGTTTGACCACTCATTACATGTTTTTTGGCTGTTGGATTCATTTGTGGGCCCCACGGGATGTGAAAGGACCATTTTGCCCTTTTGTGGAGAAAAATCCATTTTATTCTCCTGAACTCGAAATTGAGCGTACTTAGTGGCGTTGGAATCGTATTTCTAAGTACATTCTAAACATTGATGTCTTCGATCTAGGTTATGGTAAAATTATCATTTTACCCTTTTATTGATAAAAATGAAGAAAATTAGGGATTTTTCATTTTAACTCGGAATTGAGCATACTTAGCGTCATTTTGATTGATATTTTGAGTCCATTCATAATTTCCAAGTTTTAAATCATGTTTTAATATTTATATAAAGAGAATTCCAATAACCTAATATTCCAACTTGAAATTTCTAAAAACTCAAACTTTATTAATTTTCTCAATCAATTTACAAAAATTGGGGTTATTATACTTGCTGCCTTCTTAACCATGATGCTTAGTAAATATCTCTTCCCAAAAGGAAATATATGCCAATAGTCTTCTTGGCAGCTCGTTAGTTGGCTCTTCTTGTGTTGCACTTGAATCATGAAAGACTGCACAAATAGTTGTATCATGAAGGAAAATTTTAAGGAACTATTTTATGTTGTTTTGGGCCCAATGCCTATTGGTTTGGGCCTATTCCTTACCTACGCATTATGAATGCTTCCAACATTGAACCACGGTTACCTCTTATGTTGTAATACCAAGATGATCATACAAGCATGTATATTGTTTGTATCTTCAAAAAGAGCCCTATTATAGTTCAAGTTGGGATGTATGCTTTTGAATTATTTGCTTAGATTACCACTCCTCACAAGGTTTAGATACGTTACTATAAGATAATAATGACTTGTAAATTGTTGACAGAGAATATTTGGCCTCACTTAGAGGAGGCTTTTTGCTATTGTGATGAACTAGGTGTTTAGAAATAGTTTTAATAAGTATCTTTGGAAAATTCTTGAGGATATTATTTTTTAGAGAAAACTTTAGAAAACATAATATGTAGTAATTCTAAAACCACTTCTTCAATCTTGATGTTGAAAAAAAATCTCCACACTTATCCAAATAAAACAATCCATGAGATGATATGAGCACATAAATAGGACCCACTAGTTATTGCCCAAACAACTAAATTGTCCATAATACAAACATAAAATAGAATTCAAGTTATTATAACATGTCTAGTTAACAATCCTTAAGAGCAAATTCAAACATATAAACTAAAGTAATATTCTACTTTTACTCTTCATAATTTGGTTCTCTTTTCAGCTACTCGATTCCTCCTCTGGTCCAATGAATCTACTATTTAGATGTGTCACCTAAAATGTTATGTTGGAGAGTATAACTACTTAAGTTGGAATATTCTAAACTAGTTTGGTTCTCTTCATAATTTGGTTCTCTTTTCAGCTACTTGATTCCTACTTTGGTCCAATGAATCTACTATTTAGATGTGTCACCTGAAATGTTATGTGGGTGAGTATAACTACTCAAATTGGAATATTCTAAAATAATTTTGAAAACTAATAGTAATGAGGACTTTCATCCTCTAAATCCAATGCATACAACAATTCCATGAGTCACAACATATCACTACCCAATATGGATGGTAGGTAATATCATGATATCATCAAATATCACAGGTATTCAATCACTCATCAAAATGACAATGTACTGCTAAAATGCCATAAAGGTAGGTGGTCTAACCTCTCATGACTAACCATAGTCGCATCTCCTCCCAAACATCTCTATCAAGAAGCACAACTCATTCATGAATTCTCATGAGAAAAATGGAGCACAATTCACTCATGGATACACAAAAGGCAAATAGAGCAAACCTCACTCAAGAATACACGTGAGGCAAATAGAACACACATACTCATGAATACACATGAGGCAATTAGAGCACACCTCACTCATGAATATGCATGAGGCAAGTAGAGCACACCTTACTCATGAATACACATGAGATAGTAAATCTCTCCAATAAACATGTGACGATCCTTAGTAGTAAATTTTTTTTGCAAAACAAAGTAGTGAAAATTCTTTTCTTTTGAAAAAAACCCAAGTCATCACTTCATACATAACATAAGTAGAATTTTTGTACAAGAGAAAATTTCATTAAAGGAATATACTTTTATTAAATTCTAGAATCCATCCAGTGGTTCACAATACAGCCCGGGTATCAGTACAATACTTGTCCAAATTACATAATCGAAATTTCAAAGCTCACCATACAATAAAAACTCTCAATACAATACAATGCTCTCAAATAAAATACATGTATTCAAGGGATATACCTTGATTGATTATTCTTCCAAGTCTTGTTCAGTCTTGAGCTCCTAATTCTCCTTCTCTATATCTGATTTATTATAAACATTGAAACATATACAATATCTCAGCAAGCTATGCTTGATAGGGGATTCAAGAAGCATAATAAATTCATAATATAATCCTAATACTTCATAATCCCATTATTCATACTCATGGACCAATCTCTTTACTTGGTCATATATGTATATCCTTACACATATATACTATATACTTTGTATATATATATATATATACGGACAAAATCGTGAAAAATAGTTAATATGTCAAAACATAATCATACTTAGTTTATACTGAGTTGATAGATCATCTAAACTCTATTGGACATACTCCCTCATTTGGGCAGTATCGGTAATCCACGATTACTCGGCATCTCATCATGCCATATCATAAGGCATTTCACTATGCCATGCTTCATAATGCAAAAATACTCAAAAGACTACTATGCATGTAGTCAAAATCTGTACCAGCATGCTTGGATAACTGCCCAATAATCCACCTATACTATCCTTGGTGGAAATCACAATATCCATGTCCGTATGGGAGGGACCATGGTTGTCACAATCGCGGCCTTCCCATAATTACCCCACATTACTTTTAGCCTCACTTAGGCTTGGTATCCATATCATAACAAGTTTCGAAGAGCGGGTGGCCAAATCCTACTAACTATCCTAGCATAGCATTCCTAGGCCTACGCCTATTTAAAACAAAACCATAAGCCTCCATGCTTGTATGTAAAGTAATTCTCATACGTATCAGACAATCTGTCTGTTTACTTAGAGCTGGAATATCTTCTAGTTCCCTATTCAATTAGAGTTTTTTCTCAATTCTAACATAACCATTTCATATGTGTTTTGGTTGGATCATGAGGGTTTTCAAGGGATTTAATACAAGTATTTACATTACACTTGTCAACATTTCTAGACATAAGATCATGTATTCAATATGTATATCTCATGTAGCTGCATTCATAAAATTCTCCTACATTCAAGTAGTGATCCATCTCTTTAGATCTTCCATGATCTTGACTAACGTATGTAATTTGTAAATCCATATATACTATCAATATTTATACAATGTGAATCATCTTATAGTTTTGATTCTATCTATATTCTTTGTTTAATCTTGTCCTTTGATATAAAGGATCTAGATCTTTTGTCCTATCATGATCTATCTTCCTCAGATAATGTCTATCCTATTGATCAATAGATCTGATGGTTAGAATCATCTTCTAATCTTTCAGATCTAAGTATTTTCTATTCTAAGTCTTTGTGTATTCCTTTCTTTGATCCTGATCTTTCATAGATCCTTTGATCAATAATTTATACTTGTTGATAGAGATCAAGGGCTTAGATCTTATATCATCTAGTTCTTCTTTGATCTAAGTTCAGTTATTCGATTATCCCTAAGGAGGATGATCTTGGTTCTCTTCCTTGAATCATACTTGATCTTGGGTTCAGATCTTCTATTCTATTTGATCTAAATTGCGAGCAATATATATATATATCATCAAGAAGTATTTATTTCTTTTTATTGTTCTTGATCATTCAAGATCACATGGATCTTATTTGATCATCCTTATTTTACGTACAATTTTTATTAGAGTTAAATAATTTACAAACCTTTTATTCTCTGTATTATTATTATTCAACTAGTTAATGTTTTACAGGTTGAAGATGGCTTATTTCATTCTAAGTCTAGACAGCTCCTCTTATTTCCAATTGACTAAGGCTTACTAGCTGAATGGCTGAATACAAAGTGGTTACTTCAATCCTCATGTAAGGAGGTGTTTAGACCTCACAAACGTCAACGAAAGGTAATGGAAGAGAGATGATCTATTAGAGAAACCCCTTAACCACCATGTTCAGCATTCATTAGAGAGACCTGAGCTCAACATTCATAAGGTTCCTATGATCATTTTAATCCTAAGTACTCTTTCTAATTGATTTTAATTAAATCAATGAGCATTAAAATGTCATTCATGGGGTCTATTATTCTCCTAGTTTGGGCTAAGGATTTGATTTGTCCTACTAACTATAGCCCTTACTAATATTAAGTCAAAGTCATTCACTCATCTTAATTGTCCATGAATCTCTATATTCCATTAATTTACATTTTTGGTGATTTATGTTCATCATATCCTAACAACTACTTAACAATTGAATCTACTAATAAAATTTCATAACAATTAAATCATAAACTTTAAAGCATAAATCCAATATAAGTTTAACAACCATTTATACTAACATGCTTCCTATGAATGTAACTTAACCTAATGAAATAAAACTATACTTAAACTAGCATGATCCTAAGTTATGAAATACATGAAATTTTACTACTAATCTAATGGAATCATGCTAAAATATCAAATTTAAACTATCATGGCCATAGGATAATTAAATCTACCAACCTATTATAACAATCTAATAGCATATAGAGCATAGCATGCTAAAATTTAAGAATTACACTATCATGCTTCCTAATTTATAATATAAATCACATTTACAATTCTATTATCAAATAAAATATAGGTAAACTAATTAGATTAAGATTATTAGAAACTTTTACTTATGATCCAACCATTAGATCTTAGATCTTTTCCTTTAGATCAAGGGTTTTAATTACATTTAGGGCTTTTACTCCATTAAGATCCAAAGATCATATCCACTTGTTTTTGTCAAATTTAATCCATGATATCACTTGATTCCATCATAATCCCATTTATTCAATCCATCCCAAGGGTCTGATCGTGCTTGATCTCATTGATCAAGTGGGTCCCTTTGTATTTTTAGGTTATTTCTACAATAAAGGGTAGATTCTTATGTTAGATCTGTTAAAATAAATCATAAATATTACATTATTTCAATATTATATAATCATTGCATTAGATCCCCAAGATCTGATCATCTCAGATCATGAAAATTAGAAGCTTAATTCCTAAAAACAGAAAGTTTCTTGAATATTTTTACCAATTTTATGATTTAAGAAGAAAATAGACATTACAAGATTTCCATAGCTTCTTTCCTATCTTAATTTGGAGTTTAGATGACTCCGTAATTGAACTTTGAAGTTCATAGTCATTTCGAGTGTAATAACCCCAATTTTTATAAATTGATTGATAAAATCAATTTAGTTTGAATTTTTAGAAATTCTAGCTAGAATATTAGGTTATTGAAAATTATATTTTTATAGATATTAAAGCATGATTTAAAACTTAAAAATTATGAATGTACTCAAAATATGACCGAAATGACACTAATGACGCTCAATTTCGAGTTAAAATGAAAAATCCCTAATTTTTTTTATGAATAAAATGGTAAAATGATAATTTTACCCATAACCGAGATGTAAAACATTAATATTTATAATTTACTCAAAAATAAGATTACAATGCCACTAAGTATGCGCAATTCTGAGTTCGGGAGAATAAAACAGATTTTTTTTCCATAAAAGGGCAAAATGATCCTTTTACACCTCCGTGGTGCCCACAAATGAACCTAACGGCCAGAAAACATGTAATAAGTGGTCAAACCACTACCTTCTGATAGTGGAGAAGGAGATGGTAGTGGAGGATCCAATGTTAATGTAATATTTAAAAGAATTAAAACATAATTATTACAAGTAATTATAAAAAATTCAAAAACATCTATAAATACACACCAAAAAATCCTTCAAAAATGTTCATTAAAATTCCAAAAAAATTATCTTGCTTTCGCTAAAAAACAGATCTAGATTCATTACCAAATTTCTAAAACTCCCAAAAATCTCTTCTTCTTTTTTACTTTCTCTCTCCTCTCTAGATTGGAACAAGAGAACTAAATTCAATTAGGCATCCTGTTCCAAATCAAATCTCATAAATCCCACCATTCCTATTGTCCTAGACTACCTTATCTATAAAACCCCAAATGAAATTTCAAGATCCAACGGTGCAATCAATAGGAAATAACAAAACAAGTGGTTATTGGGTGATCTTATCATCAAGTGGATATTTCTTTTAAATTGGGGTGTAAAACCTACTTTTTCTCCAATCAGGTAGGTGGAAACTCTTCCCATACTCATTTCAGATTATTTTATATAATTTCTATTTTTCCAAAATTAATTTTAGGTTAAAAATTATAAAAATCAAGTAAGGATAAGAACCCTTCAATTCTATATGATGGAGGGCTCAAATGGAAAATCTGAGCCATCCAATCGATCCAGAAGTGTCCAAACCCCCTATGGTAGAATTTTCAAGAAATTTTATCAAGTTTTGAGCCCTTGATTGAAGAGGAATTGATTTGATGGTTCAAAATGGACCGTCTAATCTTCTTTATAAGATCTGGCCCCCAGGACGCCGCATGGAAATGCAGCTTGCAGGAGCGTCTCCACGCTCGTGCTCTGCGTGCGACTCTGTCCCAACGGAACAACCATGGGACAGCGTAGGTCTCGGGGAGCTCGTTACTGCGTGCATCCCAGTGACGGGAGTGCGGCAACCTCTTTGCCCACTTAACCCGCTCTACCCGACTAATCAGGACTGTTTGTTCCTCTATGCCCAGATCAAATCTAGACCTTCAAAACGATTGTGAAATTCAAACTTCAATTACGGAGTCATCTAAACTCCAAATTAAGATTGGAAAGAAGTTATTGAAAGCTTGTAATGTCTATTTTGTTATTAAATCATAAAATTGATAAAAAAAAAAATTCAAGAAACTTTCTATTTTTAAGAATTAAGCTTCTAATTTTCATGATTTTCAAGATCTGAGATGATAAGATCTTGGGGATCTAATGTAATGATGATATAATATTGAGATCAAGTAATATTCATAATAGATCTAACATAAAATGAGGAATCTACCCTTTATGGTAGAAAAACCCTAAAAATACAAAAACACTCTCTTGATCAATAAGATCAAGCATGATCAGACCTTTTAGATGGGTTGCCTGAATGGGATTATGATATAATCCAGTTAAATCATGGATTAAATGTGACAAAAACAAGTGGATATGATCTTGGGATCTTAATGGAGTAAAAGCCCTAAATGTAATTAAAACCCTTGATCTGAAGGAAAAGATCTAAGATCTAATGGTTGGATCATAAGTAAAAGTTTCTAATAATCTTAATCTAATTGGTTTAATTGTCTTTTATTTGATAATAGAATTGTAAATGAGATTTATGTTATAAAGTAGGAAGCATGATAGTGTAATTCTTAAATTTTAGCATGCTATTCTCTAAATGCTATTAGTTTGTTATTAGGTTGGTAGATTTAATTATCTTAGGGCCTTGTTAGTTTAAATTTGAGATTTTAGCATGATTCCATTAGATTAGAAGTAAAATTTCATGTATTTCATAACTTAAGATCATGCTAGTTTAAGTATAGTTTTATTCCATTAGGTTAAGTTACATTCATAGGAAGCATGTTAGTATAAATGGTTGTTAAACTTATATTGGATTTATGCTTTAAAGTTTATGATTTAATTGTTGTAAAATTTTATTAGTAGATTCAATTCTTAAGTAGTTGTTAAGATATGATGAGCATAAATCACCAAAATTGCAAACTAATGGAATATAAAGATTCACAGACAATTAAGATGAGTGAATGACTTTGACTTAATGTTAGTAAGGGCTATAGTTAGTAGGACAATATAAGGATTATCAAATCCTTGGCCCAAACCAGGACAATAATAAACCCCATGAATGACATTTTAAATGTTCATGGATTTAATTAAAATCAATTAGAAAGTGTACTTAGGGTTAAAATGCTCATAGGAACCTTATGAAAGGTTGAGCTAAGGTCACTCTTGTCAATGCTTAACATGGTGGTTAAGGGGATTCTCTAATAGAGCCTAGCTCGTCCCCTACCTTCCATTGACGTTTGTGAGGTCAAACACCTGGTTACGTGAGGATTGAAGTAACCACTTTGTGTTCAGCCATTCAACTAGTAAGGCTTATTCAATTGGAAATAAGAGGAGCTATCTATACTTAGGATAAAATAAGCCATCTTCAACTAGTAAAACATTAACTGGTTGAATAATAATAATAATGAGCATAAAAGGTTAGTAAATTATCTAACCTAATAAAAATTGTAAGTAAGATAAGGATGATCTAACAAGATCCATGGGATCTTGAATGATCATGAACAATAAAAAGAAATAAATACATCTTGATGATATATATATTTCTTTCAATTTAGATCAAATAGAATAGATGATCTTAGATCAAATAGAATAGAAGATCTGAAACCTTGATCAAATACGATTCAAGGAAGAGAACTAAGATCATCCTCCTTAGGGATGATCAAATAAATGAACTTAGATCAAAGAAGAACTAGATGATAGAAGATCTAAGTCCTTGATCTTTATCAACAAGTATAAATTGTTGATCAGAGGAACTATTAAAGATGAAGATCAAAGAAAGGAATACACAGTTAGTATTAAAGCCATTCATCCAGTCATAGTACAGTACCCTTATGTCCAATATGAAGATGACAATCCAATTAGAGAATGAGAAATAATGAGTGAATAGGGAAATAAGATAGTATTTGATGAGAATGAGTTATGTGATTAACTCATTAGTTGAGAATGAGTATAGGAAGAGTTATGTGATAAACTCATTAGGTGAGAATGAGTTAATGTAATTAACTCATGAAGTACTAGTGGAGTATAAGTAGATATTACTTAGTAAAATAACTAGGAGTATTACATAGTAAATTAATGATATCAATATAGGCAATAGTAAGTCTAGAAACAAGTAAGGAAAACATAATAATAGAGGAAGATGTAATGTAGTATATTCAGGTATAACCTGAAATCTTAAGTAAAGAACATTAATATAACTATTATTAGGTGAAATAATGGAGATTAAGAGAAAGAGATGATAAATTGGAAAAATAGGATGGAAAGGATGAAGAAGGATAAAATCCAACCCTTATAGGAAAGGTGAAATAGATATTAAAGATAAAACCTTAGAATTATTACAAAATTTGAAATTAATAATAATAAACAATAAATATAAATGTAAGAGTTACAATTACAACATAGATGTAGTATTATGACAATTAGTTAAAGGATTTAATCATCAAAATAGAGATGATCTTACTTAAGAAGAATTTAAGGAGGTAGGTAAATATTTTCAAAATTGGAGAATGAAAAGAATTTTAATAAAGATAAATAAGGATATAAAATATAGAGGAATATTGATTCATCTATATGATAGAATTGAAATATGGAAATAATTATGGACTATAATTTGCATTGATGATAGTATGGAAAGTAAAGACCTATAAATGAATAGTAATTAATATGATGAATTTAGAGATATTGATTGTATTCATGTGATAGAGTTAGTGATATTGAAAGAATTATGAAATATAATGAGGAAAAAAATACATTTTGAAGGAATAGCAAAATGAGCATGAGGAATAAAGACCTATCAACAAATATAGGTAGCTAAACTTAAGTTTAAATTTTGGACAAATGAGATGATTATAAATGATGAATGAATATAGATTTTAGAGAAATAAGTGGTTAGAAATTTCAAGATATTTTGGAGATTTTCAATCTAACATAAGATTGAATGAGGAAAATGACATCAACTGATTTGAATAAGTGGAAAGAACAAATTTTAAGGATGATTATAATAATAAGTTTACATTGGGAATTAACAATTTTCTTGAGAAGAGAAAAAGGAAGGTCAATGTGAGGATGCCTTGAACATAAATGATATTACTGAGAAAATTAAGTACCCTTTTACTTTATAAGGATGAGTAATTCCCAAATTTATTATCATCAATTGGAAATTTGAAATGAAACATAATAGTATGAAATCAAAACAAATTTTGAGTTATATGAGTTGGATAAATGATATTCATGAATTTGAGAAGAATGAAATATATTAGATGAATTGGTAATGATATATGGAAGTGATTTAAGAAAATTAAGAACATTTATAGAATATATGATAGACACTTACAAAACTTGTCAACTATTTGGTAAGTGTACATGTCGATTGAAGAAAGCAAAGTTTAGGGTCATATAAATTCTAAGAATGATATGGAAGTTGAACCAACAAAGATTGGAGATGAAACTAAATTGTGAGATAACTTTGACAGTTAGAGAAATTTATCTCTTACTGATTGTATAGCATACTATAAGGACATTCTTTTAGTATAATCTTGCCATTGATTACATAAACCATAAAGAGTTTATGGTAGATTATTGAGACTTGAAGAATATATGGTAAATTATGGAGTTTTTAAAGGCTTGAGAGTGGATGACTACAAAGTCAATATGGACTCTTTTAATAGGAATTATCAAGAATACTTCAAATAAAGGGTCAGTATGATATGGAAAAGTTATGAGGTATGCTTGAAAGAAGCATACATAATCTTAAAAAGGAGGAATAAGAAAATCAAGTGCTATGAATAAAGAGGAAATCATAGTACAAGAGTAGTAATGAAAGTTGAGGAAGAAGTTCTTACAAGGAAACTATCAGTTAATATTAGGATCTGAAAAGAAATTTTCAATAGAAAGAAATAGTAAAGGAGTATGATTATCTAGAACAGAAATGAGATACGTACTTCTAGATAACGGGAGAACCAAGAAGAGATAATTAATTCCAAATATTGGAAGATTGTTATACAGAATAATAGTTGAAATTATAGAATCCACTCAATATGTCATTTTGGTAGATAGTCTAAGGACTATACATATTAGAAAAGATATTCCAAAACTATATATGTTGAAAAGGAATGAGAATGAGCAATAGAAGTTAGAATGGAAAAATATGAAGTATTGAAAGATTGGTGGAAACGAGAAGTAGAAATTTAGTATACTAGTCAAGTGAAATAGAAGGTTTTGAAACAAAAGGATAACTCAGTTAAGAGTTATTAATCCTTTTACAAAGTCTATCAAAGAATTAGGATAAGTGTTAATGCATTAGCATTATTAGTAAGATGTGTGTTTATGTTAGTAAATAACCCCAAAATATGATTTTTACCTTTGAGGAGAAGGTAACATGAACTATGAATGAAAGGAAATGGAGGTTTCCTTAAGTGCCAAGGCCACATGAGCAAACTTATGAATAAGTTATTGAAAACTCCTAATTAAGTTGAAATGCAAATTTCAAGGATGAAATTATTATAAGGGGGGAAGATTATAATAACCCCAATTTTTGTAAATTGATTGAGAAAATCAATTTAGTTTGAATTTTCAAAAATTTTGGGCTAAAATATTAGGTTATTGGAAATAATATTTTTATAGATATTAAAACACAATTTAAAACTTATAAATTATGAATGTACTCGAAATATCAATCGAAATGACACTAAGTATGTTCAATTTTGAGTTAAAATGAAAAATCTCTAATTTTCTTTATTTTTATAAATAAAAGGGTAAAATGATAATTTTACCCATAACCGAGATCTAAGACATCAATATTTAGAATGTGCTAAAAATACTATTCCAAAGCCACTAAGTACGCTCAATTTCGAGTTTGAGAGAATAAAACGTATCTTTCTCCATAAAAGGGCAAAGTGATCCTTTTACACCTCCG
Organism: Warburgia ugandensis; assembly: GCA_035236585.1. Taxonomy (NCBI): domain Eukaryota; kingdom Viridiplantae; phylum Streptophyta; class Magnoliopsida; order Canellales; family Canellaceae; genus Warburgia; species Warburgia ugandensis. The sequence continues at coordinate 54,507,826 of CP141127.1, read as the reverse complement.
TGGGGCCCACAAGGGGCCTACAAATGAACCCAATGGCCAAAAAACATGTAAGAGTCATCAAACCACTACCAGATGATAGTGGAGAAGGAGGTGGCAGTGGAGGATCCAATGTTACTTTAATATTAAAAAAATTAAAACATAATTATTACAAGTAATTATGAAAAATTCAAAAACATCTATAAATACACCCCAAAAAATCCTTAAAAATTTTTGATTAAAATTCCTCAAAATTATCTCACTTCTCACAAAAACCTAGATCTAGATTCATTCCCAAATTTCTAAAACTCCCAAAAATCTCTTTTCTTTCACTTTCTCTCTCCTCTCTTTAGATTGGAACAAGAGACCTAAATTCAATTAGGCATTTTGTTCCAAATCAAATATAACATATCCCACCATTCCTATTGCCCTAGACTACCTTATCTACAAAACCCCAAATGAAATTTCAAGATCCAACGTGCAATCAACGAGAAATAACAAAACAAGCAGTTATTGGGCAATCTCATCATCAAGTGAATATTTCTTTTAAATTGGGCTGCAAAACCTATGTTTTTCTCCAATCAGGTAGGTGGAAACGCTTCCCATACTTATTTTAGGTTATTTTATAAAAAAATTATTTTTCTAATATTAAGTTTAGGTTAAAAATTATAAAAATCAAGGATAAGAACCCTTCAATTCTGGATGATGAAGGAAAATCTAAGCCATCCAATTGATCCAGAAGTGTCCAAAACCCCAAGGGTAGAATTTTCAAGAAAATTTATCAAGTTTTGAGCCCTTGATTGAAGAGGAATTGATTGGACGATCTAAAACAGATTATCAGATCTTCTTTATAAGATCGGGCTTTGGGGACGCCGCATGGAAACGCACCTGCAGGAGTGTCTTCGAGCATGTGCTCCTCATGTGATGCTGTCCCAACGGAACAACTACATGACAGTGTAGGTCTCGGGGAGATGGTACCGCATGCATCTCGATGATGGGAGCATGGCAACCGCTCCTCCCAAAATGACTGTGGACTTCAAACTTCAATTATGGAGTCATCTGAACTCCAAATTAAGATTAGAAAGAAGTTATGAAAAGCTTGTAATGTCTATTTTGTTCTTAAATCATAAAATTGACAAAAATATTCAAGAAACTTTCTGTTTTTGGGAATTAGGCTTCTAATTTTCATGATCATCAAGATTTGAGACGAACAGATCTTGGGGATTTAATGAAATAATGATATAATGTTGAAATTAAGTAATATCCATGATTTATTTTGACAGATCTTACATAAAATGAGGAATCTACCCTCTATGGTAGAAAAACCCTAAAAATACAAAGGGACCCACTAGATCAATAAGATCAAGCATGACTAGACCCTTTGGATGGGTTGTATAAATGGGATTATGATGAAATCCATTTAGATCATAGATTAAATGTGACAAAAACAAGTAGATATGATCTTTGGATCTTAATGGAGTAAAAGCCCTAAATGTAATTAAAACCCTTGATCTAAAGGAAAAGATCTAAGATCTATTGGTTGGATCATAAGTAAAAGTTTCTAATAATCTTAATCTAATTAGTTTAATTGTCTTTTATTTGATAATAGAATTGTAAATGTGATTTATGTTATAAAGTAGGAAGCATGATAGTGTAATTCGTAAATTTTAGCAGGCTAAGCTCTAAATGTTATTAGTTTGTTATTAGGTTGGTAGATTTAATTATCTTAGTGCCATGTTAGTTTAAATTTGAGATTTTAACATAATTCCATTAGATTAGAAGTAAAATTTCATGTATTTCATAACTTAGGATCATGCGAGTTTAAGTATAGTTTTATTCCATTAGGTTAAGTTGCATTCATAGGAAGTATGATAGTATAAATGGTTGTTAAACTTAGATTGGATTTATGCTTTAAAGTTTATGATTTAATTATTGTTAAATTTTATTAGTAGATTCAATTGTTAAGATATGATGAGCATAAATCACCAAAAATGCAAACTAATGGAATATAGAGATTCAAGGACAATTAAGATGAGTGAATGACTTTGACTAAATATTAGTTAGGGCTATAGTTAGTAGTACAATATAAGGATTATCAAATCCTTGGCCCAAACTAGGAGAATAATAAACCCCATGAATGACATTTTAAATGTTCATGAATTTAATTAAAATCAAGTAGAAAGTGTACTTAGGGTTAAAATGCTCATAGGAACCTTATGAAAGGTTGAACTAAGGTCACTCTAGTGAATTCTTAACACGGTGGTTAAGGGGATTCTCTAATAGAGCCTTGCTCTTCTTGTACCTTCCATTGACGTTTGTGAGGTCTAAACACCTCCTTACATGATGATTGAAGTAACCACTTTGTGTTTAGCCATTCAGCTAGTAAGCCTTAGTCAATTGGAAATAAGAGGAGCTGTCTAGACTTGGGATGAAATAGGCCATCTTCAACCAATAAAACATTATCTAGTTGAATAATAATAATAATGAGCATAAAAGGTTAGTAAATTATATAACCCTAATAAAAATTGTAAGTAAGATTAAGATCATCAAACAAGCTCCATAGGATCCTCAATGATCAAAGAACAATAAAAATAAATAAATACATCTTGATGATGATGATATATATATATATATATATTTCTTGCAATTTAGGTCAAATAGAATAGAAGATCCGAAACCTTGATTAAATATGATTCAAGGAAGAGAACCAAGATCATCCTCCTTAAGGATGATCAAATAACTGAACTTAGACCAAAGAAGAAATAGATGACAGAAGATCTAAGCCCTTAATCTTTATCAACAAGTATAAATTGTGGATCAGAGGAACTATGAAAGATCAAGATCAAAGAAAGGAATACATAAAGACTTACAATAAAATATAGTTAGATTTGAAAGATTAGAAAATCATTCTAACCATCAGATCTATTGATCAATAGGATAAACACTATCTAGGGAAGATAGATCATGATATAAGAAAAGATCTAGATCCTTTATATCAAAGGACAAGATTAAATAAATAATATAGATAGGATAAAAAAATAGGATTATTCAGATTGTATAAATATTGACAATATATATGAATTTATAGATTACATATGTCAGTCAGGATCAAGGAAGATCTGAAGACATGGATCACTATTTGAAGGCAGGAGGATTTTATAAATACATCTACATGAGATATACATGTTGAATACATGATCCTATGTCTAGAAATGTTGACAAGTGTATTATAAATACTTGTATTAAATCCTTTGAAAACCCTTATAATCCAACTAAAACACATATGAAATGGTTAAGTTAGAATTGAGAACAAAACTCTAAATGAAGAGGGAGCTAAATATTCCAGCCCCAAGTAAATAGATAGATTGTTTGATACGTATGAGAATTACCTTACATGCAAGCATGGAGGCTTGTGGTTTTGTTTTAAACAAGCATATGCCTGGGGATGCTATGCCAGGAGAGTTAGTAGGGTTTGGCCACCCACTCTCTGTAACTTGTTATGATATGGATACTAAGCCTAAGTGAGGCTAAAAGTCGAGTGGTGCAATTATGGGAAGGCTGCCACTGTGACAGCCATGATTGGCCCCATACGGACATTGATATTGTGATTTCCACCAAGGATAGTAGGTGGATTATTGGGAAGTCTAGTACGGATTCTGATTGCATGCATAGTAGTCCTTTTAGTATTTTTGCATTATGATGCATGGCATAATAAAATGTCTTACGATCTAGCATGATGAGATGCTGGGTAACCATGGATTACCGATTCTACCCAAATGAGGGAGTATATTCAATAGTGTCTGGATGATCTATCAACTTCGTATAAATTGGGTATGATTATGTTTTGTGATATTAACTATTTTTATGGTTTTGACCATATACATATATCTATACAAAGTATACAGTATGCATGTGTAAGAATGTACATATATGACCAAGTAAAGAGATTGATCCATGAGTATGAATAATGAGATTATGAAGTATTAGGATTTTATTATCAAATTATTATGTTTCTTGAATCCTCTACCAAGCATAGCTTGTTGAGATATTGTAAATGTTTGAATATTTACAATATCTTAGATACAAAGAAGGAGAGATAGGAGCTCAAGACTGAAAAATATTTGGGAGAATAATCATCAGGCTATACCCCTTGAAGACATGTAATTTTATTTCAGAGCATTGTATTATATTAATATTTATTGTATGTTGAGCTTTGAAATTTGGATTATGTAATCTGGAAAAGTATTGTAATGATACATGGGGTGTACTGTGAACCACTGGATGAATTATGAAATTTAATAAAAGTATATACCTTCAATGGAATTTTATCTTGTACAAAAATTCTACTTATGTTATATATGAAGTGATGACTAGGGTGGTTTTTCAAAACAAGTTCTAAAGAAAAGAATTTCTACTACTTTGTTTTGCGAATTTTTTTTTACTACTAAGGCCCTGCCTTTCAAAAATGTATTACAAAATGTGTTACAGAAACCCAGGTCATCACACTGAGGGTTTAGATTCGATCTGGGCCCAACGGAATGGACTATCGTGATTAAGTCGAGTGGGGGTCCAATCAAGCGGAGTGGGCGGCGGTCCCGTGCAATGTTCCACTGCAATGTCCCGGCTGTTGGATCTTATAAAGAAGATCGGACAGTCTGTTTTGGACCATCCAATCAATTCCTCTTAAATCAGAGGCTCAAAACTTGATGAATTTTCCTACAAATTCTGTCCTGGGGGTTTTGGATCTTTCTCGATTGATTGGATGGCTCTGATTTTCTATTTGAGCCCTCCATCATACAAAAATAAAGGGTTCTTGTCCTTACTTGATTTTTATAATTTTTAACCTAAAATTAATTTAAAAAAGATAAAAATTATATAAACTAATGTGAAATGAGTATGTGAAGAGCTTCCACCTACCTGATTAGAGAAAAACTTAGGTTTTGCAGCCCAATTTTAAAGAAATATCCCATTGATGATAAGATCGCCCGATAACCGCTTGTTTTGTGATTTCCCATTGATTGGAGCATTGGATCTTGAAATTCTTTAGGGTTTTGTAGATAAGATAGTCTAAGACATTATGAATGGTGGGATGGGTGAGATTTGATTTGGAGCAAAGTGCCTAATTGAATTTAGGTCTCTTGTTCTGATCTAGAGAGTGGAGAGAGAAAGTGTAAGAAGAGGGATTTTTGAAAATTTTGGAAGTTTGGGAATGCATTTGAATCTGGCTTTTTAGGGGAAGAAAGATAATTTTGTGATATTTTTATGAACATTTTTGGAAGATTTTTGGGGGGGTATTTATAGGTGTTTTTGCATTTTTCATAATTACTTGTAATAATTATGTTTTAATTCTTTTGAATATTAAATTAACATTGGATCCTCCAGTACCACCTCCTTTTCCATTATCAGCTGGTAGTGGTTTGACACTCATTACATGTTTTCTGGTCGTTGGATTCTTTTGTGGGCCCCACAAAGGTGTGGAAAGACCATTTTGCCCTTTTATGGAGAAAAATCCGTTTTATTCCCTTGAACTCAGAATCAAGCGTACTTGGTGGTGTTGGAATCATATTTCCAAGTACATTCTAAATATTGAAGTCTTAGATATTGGTTATGGGTAAAATTACCACTTTATCCTTTTATTCATAAAAATGGAGAAAATTAGGGATTTTTCATTTTAACTTGGAATTGAATGTACTTAGTGTCATTTCGATCTGTTTTTTAAGTACATTCATAATTTCTAAGTTTTAAATTATGGTTTAATCTCTAAAAAAAGAGAATTTTCAATAACCTAAAATTTTAGCCTAGAATTTTTGAAAACTCAAACTTTATTAATTTTTTCAATCAATTTACAAAAATTGGGGTTATTACAATCTTCCCCCCTTATAATAATTTTGTCCTTGTAATACAATAACTTAATCAAATAGACTAGGGTGTGTCTTCCCCATTTCTATTTTTGTTTCCCACATGGCTTGCTTAGTAGAGTGATGCTGCCATAGGACTTTGACTAATGAAATTGTTTTGGTCCTTAACTTCTGTTCCTTACAGTCCAAGATCTTTATGACCTTCTCTTTGAAGGTTAGGTCTGGATTTAGCTCTTCTGGGATCCTTTGAAGTATATGCGTGTCATCTTGTAAGACACTGTGTATTTCTGAGAGTTGGGGTCGTATGGCTAATTTGTAAGCTACTGGACCAACTCTTTCTAGGATTTCAAATGGATTGATGAATCTAGGACTAAGTTTCCCTTTGCTTCCAAACCTCATTACTCCTTTGATTGGTGATATTTTCAAAAAAACATGCTCCCCCACATCAAATTCTAGGTTTCTATGCCTTTTATCTGCATAACTCTTCTACTGACTGTGTGGTATTAACAACCTCTTTTGTATTAATTTAACCTTGCCATCCATACAATGCTTCATATGGTGCCATACCAATTCTTGCTTGAAAATTGTTGTTATACACAAATTCTACTAATGGAAGATGTTCATCCCAATTCCCTTTCCAATCTAATGCACATGCTCTCAACATATCTTTCCAAGCCTAAATATTCCTTTCTGATTGATTGTTTGTTTGGGGGTGAAATGCTATACTGAATTTAAGTGAGGCTTCCAAGGCTTGTTGTACACTCTTCCAACATCTTAAAGTAATTCTTCCATCCATATCAGTGATGATGGATAGTGGAATCCCATGAAGACTTACTATTTCTTTCATGTATAACTTAGCTAGACTGTCAACTAACTAGTTCTGCCTAATTGGAAGGAAATGTGCTGACTTTGTTAACCTATCCACAATCACCCAAATCATGTCATGACCTGCCAGGGTCCTTGGTGATCTCGCTAAAAAATCCATAGTGATGTTGTCCCATTTTCATTCTAGAAGTTCTAGTGTTTGTAACATTCCAACTAGTCTTTGGTGTTCAACTTTTACTTGTTGACAATTTAGACATTTAGCCACAAATTCCCCTATTTCTCTTTTCATGCCTTCCCACCCAAAGTTTCTTTTCAAATCCTGACACATCTTGGTACCCCCAGGGTGTATGGAAAATTTTGATAGATGGGCTTCTTGTAATAGTTCTTTTCTCAAGTTTGTATTTAAAGGAAGCATCAATCTCTCCTGAAAATGTATACCCTCATCTATACCATTACAAAATCCTGTCCTTTTACACAATTCCTGAGTTGTTGTATCTTCATCTTGGGCTTTGAGGACTCTTTCTACAAAAGCTAATTTAATGGTGATGTTTGTGAGTACAACTCTTGGTTATCTACTTAATGAATCAGCTACCACGTTTGTTTTTCTAGGGTGGTATTGGATGGCGAAATCGTAGTCTTTGATATATTCGATCCATCTTTTTTGTCTCATGTTCAAATCAGCCTGACTGAAGATGTATTTGAGATTTTTATGATCTATGAATACACTGAATTTTTCTCCATACAAATAGTGTCTCCATACAAAGGAAGGGCTATATGGGAAAATCCTTGAATGAATCTATGGTAGTATCCAGGCAATCCAAGAAAGCTATGTATATTTGTTACTGTCTTAGGCTTCTCCCAATTCATTACTGCTTTAACCTTGGTAGGGTCCACTTCTACTCCATTCTTGGAAATTACATGACCCAAGAAATTGACCTTCTCTAACCAGAATTCACATTTACTAAATTTACCAAATAGTTTGTGTGTTCTGAGGGTTTTTAGTACAATTCATAAGTGTTCTTGATGTTCCTTGATACTGGTAGAGTAAATCAATATATCATTAATAAATACAATCACTAATTTACCCAAAAATTCCTCAAAGATTCTCTTCACCGGATACATAAATACTGCTGCTGCATTGGTTGGCTCAAAAAACATGACTAGAAACTCGTAATGCCCATACCAAGTTCTAAATGCTGACTTGGGTATATATTCATCCCTAATATGCAATTCATGATAGCCTGATGTAGGGTCAATTTTGGAAAAGACCTTAGCAGATTAAAGTTGATCAAAGAGATCATCAATGCTAGGTAAGGGATGCCTATTTTTCATTGTGACACTGTTCAACATTTTATAATTAATGCAGAATCTCATAGAACCATCCTTCTTCTTCACAAATATTATTGGTGCTTCTCATGGAGAACTACTTGGTCTAACAAACCCTTTGTCTAACAATTCTTGTAACTGACCTTTCAACTCTGCTGGGGCCATCCTATAAAGTGCTTTAGAAATTGAAGTTGTACTAGGAATTACTTCAATGGTAAACTCAATTTCTCTATGTGGGGGTAATCTTGAAAGTTCTTTTGGAAAACCATCTTGGAATTCCCTAACTACTCTAATTTTTGTTATCCTGGGTTGTTCAACATCCAAAGCAACTACTATTGCAAGAAATGCCTGACACCCCTTGGACATATGTTTGATAGCCTCCATAGCTGAGATAATGGATTTGTCTAAGTCATTATGTTTCCCATACAGTACTAATACTTCTTCACCAGGTATGCTAAATGTGATTTTCTTCTTGTGACAGTGCATATCTACCTAGTATTTTGCTAACCAATACATACCCAGTATGATGTCAAAGTCCACCATGGTCAGTAAAATGAGGTCTATGTCCATTCTTCTACCCAATAATTCTATAGGTACATTATGCAAGTATTCTTGTAATCTAACTATTTTTCCAACTAGAGTTGTTACATCTAGCATAAATCCTAAGTTTTTCACTAACAATTGTGTGCTAGATGCAAATATGAAAGATATAAAGGAATGTGTAGATCTAGAAGCAAACAGTACTTTGGCATAGTTGTTTGTTACAAGTAATGTACCTTCATTCATGGCATTAGATGGTCCAACCTGGCCTTCAATGATGGCGAATACCCTTCCTTGTTGGTGAGGGGTAATTTCTGGTTTTTCCTCCTTAACCACCAGTGGATTGGTATAATAGGTGGCGATGTGTCCATACTCCCCACATGTATTGCACTTGATCAGAAACTGTTGTGGTTGTTGTTGTCCAGGTCTCAGGCACATATAGCCTTGGTGGAATTTTCTGCATCTTGGACATGGTTGTCTATTTTGCCTTGGTGCATTGTTCTTTTGATCTCTTTGGGGATTAAAATTGTTCCAAGGTCTTTTATTCTTCTAAAAGGGCTTTGGATTATTGTTTCCTCCACCAATCTTGGTGGTTTGACTCTTCTAGTATTCTTCTTCAAACTTGGAAGCCATTTCCACACATTCCTCCAAGGTCGTGGGTTTAGTACAAAATACCTTTATTTTTAGTCCTGGGTGCAGCCCTTCTATGAATTGATTCACTATGTGTGTTTTAGTGCTACACACATGAGTCACAAATCTCCTTAACTATGTAAATTTATTATCGTACTCTACCACTGACATGTTTCCTTGTCTAAGTTCCAGAAACTTTATTAGCTTTCTTGCTTGTACATGAGAAGGAAAATATTTGTATTTGAAGACTTCCTTAAATTCCTCCCATGTTGTATCTTTAGAATTTGAGAAGAAGGTATTGTTACCTGATCTCCACAAAAATGCAGCTTCTTGATTTAATAGATAGGTGGCAAATTTAACCATCAACTCTAGAGGATTATGTAGTGCACTGAAAGTCCTTTCTCGTTCATATATCCATTCCTCAGCCTTCTTAACATCTCCCTTGCCATTATACCCCATAGCCATCTTTTGAAATCTCTCCATCAATTTGTCAACTTTTTATGGTGCTAATGGAGACTTTATAACTTCTTCACTTGGTAAAAGGGATGATTGACCTAAGTACTTGGTGTTGGTGTATTGTGTCTCACTTTAGGCGAAAATTGAGCCTAAGTACTTGGTATATCTACTGGAGGTGATGAACTTTGGGGCTGTTGAATGTGAGAAAGAAGGTTCCTCCATACCCTTATTACCATCTCTTCCACATTATTCATTGTAATCTCTCTGTATTGTCTTTTGGAGTATTTTGATCTATCTGCCTTGTGAATCTCTTTGGTGGCATCTACTCGTAAACCATAATTTCTATCAGTATTCTATACAACTATTTCTATCCTAATCTAAAATTGGATTATCATCTCTCCTCTAGACATATTTGTATTGTACTATGACTAGATGAATGGCTCTGATACCAACTGTGACAACCCGGGTTTTTGTAACACATTTTGTAATACCTTTTTCAAAGCAAGGCCCTTAGTAGTAAAATTTTTTCGCAAAGCAAAGTAGCAAAATTTCTTTTCTTTAGAACTTGTTTTGTAAAAACCCAAGTCATCACTTCATACATAACTTAAGTAGAATTTTTGTATAAGATAAAATTCCATTTAAGGAATATACTTTTATTAAATTCCAGAATCCATCCAGTGCTTCACAATACATCCCATTTCTATTACAATACTTATCCAAATTATATAATCCAAAACTCAAAGCTCACCATACAATGAAACTCTCATTACAACACAATACTCTCAAACAAAACAAAATACATGTCTTCAAGGGGTATACCGATGATGATTATTCTCCCAAGTCTTCTTTAGTCTTGAACTCCTAAGTCTCCTTCTCTGTATTTGTGATATTGTAAAAATTTAAAGATTGATAATATCTCAGTAAGCTATGCTTGGTAGGGGATTCAAGAAGCATAATAATTTAACAGTATAATTCTAATACCTCATAATCTCTTTATTCATAAACATACTCATGTATCAATCTCTTTAATTTGTTATATATGTACATCCTTATACATACATAGTGTATATGGATAAATCTATCAAATTTATTAAAGTAGTCAAATAACATTCCCAACTAAGCTGATCAATTCTTTCCACTATGAGAAATTAGTATTTCAGCTAGTCTAATACTGGGAATTTCCCTTCTTGGGAAATACTAATAATATACAATTACCTAGCATTTCATCCTACCAAAACATAAGGCATTTCACTATGCCTATCTCATATGCATCATAGTGCAAAATAATCAAAGGACTACCATGCTGCAGTCTAATCCGTACTAGTGCGCTCAAATAGCTACCCTGTTCACCATTGATGTCACGGTGAAAAACGTTGTGTCACTGCCCATATGGGGAGACAGAACTTTCACAGTAGTGGCCTTCCCATAATTGCCCCACCTGACTTTGTGCCTCTCATAGGGCAAGGTATAATCATATCATCAAATTTTGGGAAGCGAATCTCCAATCCCTCATAACTCCTATAGCATAGCATCCCCAATTTTATGCCTATATAAAACAAAACCACAAGCCTCCATGCTTGCACGTAAAATAGGTTTCATATGTATCAGACAATCTATCTCTTTACTTAGGGCTGGAATATCTTCTAATTTTAACTCACTTGAGTCTATTCCTCAATTCTAACTTAACCGTTTCATATGTGTTTGGTTGGATCATAAGGGTTTTAGGGGATTTAATACAAGTATTAACATTACACTTGTCAACATTTCTAGACATAAGATCATGTATTCAACATGTACATCCCATGTAGATGCATTCATAAAATCCTCCTACCTTCAAGTAGTGATCCATCTCTTTAGATCTTTCATGATCCTGACTGACGTATGTAATTTGTAAATCCATACTGTTAATATTTATGCAATCTGAATAATCCTATAGTTTTGATCCTATCTATATTCTTTGTTTAATCTTGTCCTTTGATATAAAGGACCTAGATCTTTTGTCCTATCATGATCTATCTTCCTCAGATAGTGCCAATCCTATTGATCAATAGATTTGATGGTTAGAATGATCTTCTAATCTTTTAGATCTAAGTATTTTCTATTCTAAGTCTTTGTGTATTCCTTTCTGTGATCTTGATCTTTTATAGATCCTTTGATCAACAATTTATACATATTGATAAAGATCAAGGGCTTAGATCGTCTATGTTCTAGTTCTTCTTTGATCTATGTTTTGCTGCTTGATCATCCTTAAGGACGATGATCTTGGTTCTCTTCCTTGAATCATATTTGATCAAGGAAGGTAGGGAAGAGCGAGGCTCTATTAGAGACTCCCGTTAACCACTATGCTTAGCATTCACTAGAGTGACCTTAGTTCAACCTTTCATAAGGTTCCTATGAGCATTTTAACCCTAAGACTCTTTCTAATTGATTTTAATTAAATCCAAGAACATTTAAAATGTCATTCATGGGGTTTATTATTCTTCTAGTTTGGTCCAAGGATTTGATAATCCTTATATTATCCTACTAACTATAGCCCTTACAAATATTAAGTCAAAGTCATTCACTCATCTTAATTGTCCATGAATCTCTATATTCCATTAGTTTGTATTTTTGGTGATTTATGCTCATTATATCTTAACAACTACTTAACAATTGAATTTACTCATAAAATTTGACAATAATTAAATCATAAACATTAAAGCATAAATCTAATACAAGTTTAACAACCATTGATACTAACACGCTTCCTTTGAATGTAACCTAACCTTATGGAATAAAACTATACTTAAACTAGCATGATCCTAAGTTATGAAATACATGAAATTTTACTAGTAATCTAATGGAATCATGCTAAAATCTCAAATTTAAACTAATATGACATTAAGATAACTAAATCTACCATCCCAATAACATACTAATAACATTTAGAGCATAACATACTAAAATTGAAGAATTACACTATCATGCTTCCTAACATATATCACATTTACAATTCTATTATCAAATAAAAGACAATTAAACTAATTAGATTAAGATCATTAGAAGCTTTTACTTATCATCCAACTATTAGATCTTAGATCTTTTCCTTTAGATCAAGGTTTTAATTACATTTAGAGCTTTTACTCCATTAAGATCCAAAGATCATATCCAATTATTTTTGCCACATTTAATCCATGATCTAACTGGATTTCATCATAATCCCATTCATACAACCCATCCAAAGGGTCTTATCACGCTTGATCTCATTGATCAAGTGGGCTTCTTTGTATTTGTAGGGTTTTTTCTGCTATAAAGGGGAGATTCCTCATTTTATGTTAGATCTATCAAAATAAATCATGGATATTACTTGATTTCAACATTATATCATCATTGCGTTAGATCCAGATCATGAAAAGTAGAATCGTAATTCCTCAAAATAGAAAGTTTCTTGAAGAGTTTTATCAATTTTATGATTTCAGAAGAAAATAAATATTACAAGCTTTTCATAGCTTCTTTCCGATCTTAATTTAGAGTTCAGATGACTTGACAATTAAAGACTAAAGTTCACAGTCATTCCAAGGGTCCAGATTTTATCTGAGCCTAGCAGAACGAGCAGCTTGGATTAGTTGGTAGAGCGGGTCAGGTTGGACGGAAGGGTCATTGTGCTCCCATCACTGAGACACATGCGGTAATGTGCTTCTCAGGACTGGTGCTGTCGCAGTGTCATTCCATCGGGATGGCATCACATGTGCACAGAGATGCTCTTAGAGCTCATGTTTTTGTGTGGCATCCCAGGAGCCCAATCTTATTAGGAAGATCGGACAATCTGTTTTGGACTGTCCAATCATTCCTTTTCAATTAAAGGCTCAAAACTTGATTGAATTTCATGAAAATTCTACCCTGGGGGATTTGGACCCTTCTGGATGGATTGGATGGCTTAGATTTTCCATTTGAGCCCTCCATCATCCAAAATTGAAGGGTTCTTATCCTTACTTGATTTTTATTATTTTTAACCTAAAACTAATTTTAGAAAAATAAAAATTATATAAACTAACATGAAATAAGTGTGGAAAGAGTTTCCACCTATCTGATTGAACCATTGGGTCTAGTTTAAAAGAAATATCCACTTGATGATAAGATCACCTGATAACCGCTTGTTTTATGATTTCCCGTTGATTGAACCATTGGGTCTTGAAATTTCTTTTGGGGATTTGTTGATAAGGTAGTCTAGGACAATCTAAGTAGTGGGATTTGCGAGATTTAATTTGGAATAGAGTGCCTAATTGAATTTAGGTCTCTTGTTCCAATTTATAGAGAGGAGAGAGAAAGTGAAGAAGAGAGATTTTTGGGAGTTTTGGAAATTTGGGAATGAACCTAGATCTAGTTTTATAGGGGAATCAAGATAATTTTGTGGTAAATTTTATGATCATTTTTGGAGGATTTTTGGGGGGTATTTATAGGTATTTTGCAAATTTCATAATTACTTGTAATAATTATGTTTTAATTCTTTTGAATATTAAATTAACAATGGATCCTCCACTACCACCTCCTTCTCCACTATTAGATGATAGTGGTTTGACTACTCGTTATATGTTTTCTGGCCGTTGGATTTGTTTGTGGGCCCCACAGAGGTGTGAAAAGACCATTTTGCCCTTTTATGGGGAAAATCTGTTTTATTCCCTCGAACTCGGAATCGAGTGTACTTAGTGGGTTAGAGTCATATTCCTGAGTACATTCTAAATATTGAAGTCTAAGTTCTTGGTTATGGTAAAAATTACCATTTTATCCTTTTATTCATAAAAATGGAGAAAATTAGGGATTTTTCATTTTAACTTATAATTGAGCGTACTTAGTATCATTTCGATCTATTTTTTGAGTACATTCATAATTTATAAGATTTAAATTATGGTTTAATCTCTAAAAAATGAGAATTTCCAATAACCTAATATTCCAGCCCAAAATTTCTGAAAACTCAAACTTTATTGATTTTCTCAATCAATTTACAAAAATTGGGGTTATTACCATCTTCCCCCCTTACAATAATTTCATCCTCGAAATTTGTAATATAATAACTTAATAGACTAGGGTGCGTCTTCTTCATTTCTATGTCTATTCCCACATGGCTTTCTCAACAAAGTGATGTTGCCACAGGACTTTGACTAGCGGAATTGTTTTGGTCCTTAACTTCTGTTCCTTATGGTCCAAGATTTGTATCGCCTTCTCTTCAAAGGTTAGGCCTGGCTTTAGCTCTTCTGGCACCCTTTGAAGTACATGTGTGTCATCTTGTAGGTATCTTCGTAGCATAGATACATGAAAGACACTGTGTATTTCTGAGAGTTGGGGTGGTAAGGCTAATTTGTAAGCTACGAGACCAACTCTTTGTAGGATTTCAAATGGACCAATGAATCTAGGACTAAATTTTCCTTTGCTTCCAAACCTCATTAGTCCTTTGACTGGTGATACTTTCAAAAGTACATGCTCCCCCATACCAAATTCTAGGTTTCTATGTCTTTTATCTGCATAATTTTTCTGCCGACTGGGTGCTATTAACAACTTCTTCTGTATTAATTTAACCTTGTCTATACACTGTTCCACTAGCTTTGACTTTATTAGCTTTCTTTCTCCAACTTCAGTCCAACAGGTTGGCGATTGACATGGCCGTCCATACAATGCTTCATATGCTGCCATAGCAATACTTGCTTGAAAACTGTTGTTATACGTGAATTCTACTAATGGAAGATGTTCATCTCAATTTCCTTTCCAATATAATGCACATGCTCTCAACATATCTTTAAAGTTTGAATAGTCCTTTCTGATTGACCGTCTATTTGGGGATGAAATTTTGTACTACATTTAAGTGAGGTTGCCAAGGCTTGTTGTACACTCTTCCAACATCTTAAAGTAAATCTTCCATCCCTATTAGAGATGATGGATAGTGGAATCCCATGAAGACTTACTATTTCTTTAATGTATAACTTAGCTAGACTATCAACTGATTGGTTTTGCCTAATTGGAAGGTAATGTGCTGACTTTGTTAACCTATCCCCAATCACCCAAATCATATAATGACCTGCCCAGGTCCTTGGCAATCATGCTACAAAATCCATAGTGGTGTTGTCCCATATTCATTCTGGAAGTTTTAGTGTTTTTGACATTCCAGTTGGTCTTTGGTATTCAGCTTTTACTTGTTGACAATTTAGACATTTATCCACAAATTCCCCTCTTTCTTTTTTCATGCCTTCACACCAAAAGTTTCTTTTCAAATCCTGATACATACTTTGTACCCCCAGGGTCTATGGAAAATTTTGACTGATGGGCTTCTTGTAATAGTTCTTTTCTCAAGTTTGTATTTAAGGAACCACCAATCTCTTTTGAAAACGTATACCGCCATCTGTACCCTTACAAAATCCTATCTTTTTTGCACAATTCCTGAGCTACTGTATCTTCTTCTTGGGCTTTAAGGACTCTTTCTACAAAAGCTAATTTAATGGTGATATTTGTGAGTACAGCTCTTGGCTATCTACTTAATGCATCAGCTACTATGTTCGCTTTTGCAGGGTGGAATTGAATGGAGAAATCGTAGTCTTTAATATATTCCATCTATCTTCTTTGTCTCACGTTCAAATCAACTTGAGCGAAGATGTATTTGAGACTTTTATGTTCTGTGAATACAATGAATTTTTCTCCATACAAATAGTCTCCAAATTTTCAATGCAAAAACTACAGTTGCCAATTCTAGGTCATATACTAGGTAATTTATTTCATGTTTCTTCAATTGACTAGATGTATAAGCAATGACCTTCCCATTTTGTATCAATACACCTCCTAATCCTTTGCCTGAAGCATCACAATATATTTCATATCCCCCACTTCCTGATGACAAAGTCAATACTAGTGCTATAGTTAACCTCTTCTTTATCTCTTGGAAACTATTTTCACACCCTTCTGTCCAAGTGAATTGTATGCCTTTTCTAGTCAATGTAGTCAAAGGAAGGGCTATATGGGAAAATCCTTGAATGAATCTACGGGAATATCCCACCAGTCCAAGAAAATTACATATTTCTGTTACTGTCTTACGTTTCTCCCAATTCATTACTGCTTCAACCTTGGTGGGGTCCACTTCTACTCCATTCTTAGACATTACATGACCCAAGAAATTGACCTTCTCTAACCCGAATTCACACTTACTAAATTTTCCAAATATTCGTAAGTGTTCTTAATGTTCCTTGATACTGGTAGAGTAAATCAATATATACAATCACAAATTTATCCAAAAATTCCTTGAAGATTCTATTCATTAAATCCATAAACATTGCTGGTGCATTGGTCAACCCAAAAGACATGACCAAAAACTCATAATGCCCATACCGAGTTCTGAATGCTGACTTGGGTATATCTTAATCCATAATACGCAATTGATGATATCTTGATCTAAGGTTGATTTTGGAAAAGACCTTAGTAGATTGGTGTTGATCAAAGAGATCATCAATGCAAGGTAAGGGATACCTATTTTTCACTATGACACTATTCAACATTCTATAATTAATGCACAATCTCATATACCCATCCTTCTTCTTCACAAATATTATTGGTGCTCCCCATGGTGAACTACTTGGTCTAACAAACCTTTGTCTAACAATTCCTGTAACTGACCTTTCAACTCTTTCAACTTTGTTGGAGCCATCCTATAAGGTGCTTTAGAATTTGGAGTTGTACCAGGAATTACTTCAATAGTAAACTCCATTTCTCTATGTGGGGCGAATCCTGGAAGTTCTTTGGGAAAAACATCTTGGAATTCTCTGACTACTTCAATTTTTGTTATCCTAGGTTGTTCAACATCCAAAGCAACTACTGTTGCTAGAAATGCCAAACACCCCTTGGACATATGTTTGACAGCCTTCATAGCTGAGATAATAGATTTGTCTAAGTCATTGTGTTTCCCTTATAGTACTAATACTTCCTCACCAGGTATGCTAAATGTGATTTTCTTCTTATAGCGATCCATAACTACCTAATATTTTGCTAACCAGTCCATACCCAGTATGATGTCAAAGTCCACCATGTTCAGTAAAATGAGGTCTATGTCCATTCTTTTACCCAATACTTCTACAGGTACATTATGCAAGTATTCTTGTAATCTAATTGTTTTTCCAACTGGAGTTGTTACATCTAGATTAAATCCCAATTTTTTCACTAACAGTTGTATACTAGATGCAAATGCGCAAGATATAAAGGAATGCTTAAGTCTAGAACCAAACAATACTTTGGCATAGTTGTCAGCTACAAGTAATGTACCTTTAATCACTACATTAGATGGTCTAGCCTGGTCGTCAATGATGGCAAATACCCTTCCTTGGTGTCAATGGGCAATTTCTAGTTTTGACTACTTAACTACCAGTGGTTTGGTATATTAGGTGGCGATGTGTCCATACTCCCTGCAATTATTGCACTTGATCAGGAATCGTTGTGGTTGTTGTTGTCCAGGTCTAGGGCACATATTGCCTTTGTGGAATTTTCTACATCTTGGACATGGTCGTCTATTTTGCCCTGGTGCATTGTTCCTCTGATTTCTTTGGGGTTTAAAATTGTTCCAAGGTCTTTTATTCTTTTGGAAGGGCTTTGGATTATAGTTTCCACCTCCACGAAACCTGGTGGTTTGATTCTTCTTGTATTCTTCTTCAAACTTGGAAGCCATTTCCACACATTCCGTCAAGGTCGGGGGTTTAGTACAATGTACCTTTACTTTCAACCCTGGGTGCAGCCCTTCCATGAATCGATTCATTGTGTGTGTTTCAGTGTTGTACACATGAGTCGCAAATCTCCTTGACTATGTAAATTTATTATCGTACTCTACCACTGACATGTTTCCTTGTTTAAGTTACAGAAACTCTATCAACTTTCTTGCTTGTACATGAGAAGGGAAATATTTGTGGTTGAAGACTTCCTTAAATTCCTCCCATGAAGTATCTTTAGAATTTGAGAAGGTGTTGTTAGCTGATTTCCACCAAATGCAGCTTCTGATTTTAATAGATAGGTGGCAAATTTCACCTTAAACTTTGAAGGAGTACGTTGTGCACTGAAAGTCCTTTCTACTTCATACATTCATTCTTTAGCCTTCTCGGCTTCACCCTTGCCATTATACACCATAGCCATCTTTTGAAATCTCTCCATCATTTTGTCAACTTTTTTCTGGTTCTAATGGAGACTTTCTAACTTCTTCACTTGGTACAAGGGAAGATTGCCCTATACTAGTGTGGGAGCCTCTGGTATTGATCTTGGTGTATCATGTCTCACTTCAGGCTGAGCCTGAGCCTGTGTACTTGGTATCTCTACGAGAGGTGATGAGCTTGAGGTTTGTTGAAGGTGAGGAAGAAGGTTCCTCAATACCCTTGTTACTATCTCTCCCACATTGTTCATGGTTAATCTCTCCATATTGTCTTCTAGAGTATTTTGAGTTGTTTGCCTTATGACTCTCTTTAGTGGCATCTACTCATAAACCATAATTTCTATCAGTATTCTATACAACTATTTCTATCTTAATTTAAAATTGGATTATCATCTCTCCTTTGGACATATTTATACTATACTGTGACTAGATGAATGGCTCTGATACCAACTGTGATGACCCGAGTTTTTGTAATACATTTTGTAATACGTTTTTGAAAGGCAAGGCCCTTAATAGTAAAAAAATTTTGCAAAACAAAGAAGTGGAAATTCTTCTCTTTAGAACTTGTTTTAAAAAACTCGAGTCATCACTTCATACATAACATAAGTAGAATTTTTGTACAAGATAAAATTCCATTGAAGGAATATACTTTTATTAAATTCCAGAATCCATCTAGTGGTTCACAATACAACCCATTTCCATTACAATACTTGTCCAAATTACATAATCCAAAACTCAAAGCTCACAATACAATGAAACTCTCATTACAATACAATACTCTCAAACAAAACAAAATACATGTCTTCAAGGGGTATACCCTGTTGATGATTCTCCCAAGTCTTCTTCAGTCTTGAGCTCTTAACTCTCCCTCTTTGTATATGAGATATTGTAAATATTCAAACATTTACAATATCTCAGCAAGCTATGCTTGGTAGGGATTCAAGAAGCATAGTAATTTGACAGTATAATTCTAATATTTCATAATCCCGTTATTCATAAACATACCCATGTATCAATCTCTTTACTTTTCCATATATGTACATCCTGATACATACATACTGTATATGGATAAATCCATCAAATTTATGAACGTAGTCAAATAACATTCCCAACTAAGCTGATCAATTCTTTCCACTATGAGAAATCAGTATTTTAGCTAGTCCTATACTAGGAATTTTCCTTCTTGGGAAATACTGGTAATATACAATTACCTTGCATTTCATCATGCTAAAACATAAGGCATTTCACTATGCCTATCTCATATGCATCATAGTGCAAAATAATCAAAGGATGACCATGCTGTAGTCTGATTCGTACTAGCTCGCTCAGATAACTACCCTGTTCACCACTGATACCATGGTGGAAAATATTGTGTCACCGCCCATATGGGGAGACAGGACTTTCACAATGGTGGCATTCCCATAATTGCCCCACTCGACTTTTATTCTCTCATAGGGCAGGGTATCATCATATCATCAATTTTTGGAAAGCAAGTGGCCAAACCCTCATAACTCCGCTAGCAAAGCATCCCCAGGCTTATGCCTGTTTAAAACAAAACCACAAGTCTCCATGCTTGTATATAAATTAGGTTTCATACGTATCAAACAATTTGTCTCATTACTTAGGGCTAGAATATCTTCTAATTTCATACTCACTTAGAGTTTATTCCTCAATTCTAACTTAACCATTTCATATGTGTTTGGTTAGATTATAAGGGTTTTAGGGGATTTAATACAAGTATTAACATTATACTTGTCAACAATTATAGACATAAGATCATGTATTCAACATGTACATCCCATGTAGATGCATTCATAAAATCCTCCTGCCTTCAAGTAGTGATTCATCTCTTCAAATCATCCATGATCCTAAACGGTGTATGTAATCTATAAATCCATACATACTGTCAATATTTATACAATCTGAATAATCCTATAGTTTTGATCCTATCTATATTCTTTGTTTAATCTTATCCATTGATATAAAGGACCTAGATCTTTTGTCCTATCATGAGCTATCTTCCTCAGATAGTGCCAATCCTATTGATGAATAGATTTGATGATTAGAATGATCTTCTAATCTTTTAAATCTAAGTATTTTCTATTTTAAATCTTTGTGTATTCCTTTCTTTGATCTTGATCTTTTATAGATCCTTTGATCAATAATTTATACTTGTTAATAAAGATTAAGGGCTTAGATCTTCTATCAACTAGTTCTTCTTTTATCTAAGTTTAGTTGTTTGATCATCCCTAAGGAGGATGATCTTGGTTCTCTTCCTTGAATCATATTTGATCAAGGGTTTGGATTCTCTATCTAGATTTGTCTACAACATAATACACAATAAAATACAACATTAGGATTCTTATTGTTCTTGATCATTCAAGATCCTATGGATCTTGTTTGATCATCCTTATCTTACTTAAATTTTTTTATTAGGATTAGATAATTTACTAACCTTTTATGCTCTTATTATTATTATTCAACTAGTTAATATTTTACTAGTTGAAGATAGCTTATTCTATCCTAAGTCTAGATAGCTCCTCTTATTTCAAATTGACTAAGGCTTACTAGCTGAATGGTTGAACATAAAGTGGGTACTTCAATCCTCATGTAAGGAGGCGTTTAGACCTCACAAATGTCAACGGAAGGTAGGGGAAGAGCGAGGCTCTATCAGAGACCCCCGTTAACCACCATGCTTAGCATTCACTAGAGTGACCTTAGCTCAACCTTTCATAAGGTTCCTATGAGCATTTTAACCCTAAGTACTCTTTCTAATTGATTTTAATTAAATCCATGAACATTTAAAATGTCATTCATGGGGTTTATTATCTCCTAGTTTGGGCCAAGGATATATAATGCTTATATTGTCCTACTAACTATAGCCCTTACAAATATTAAGTCAAAGTCATTCACTCATCTTAATTGTCCATGAATCTTTATATTCCATTAGTTTGCATTTTTGGTGATTTATGCTCATGATATCTTAACAATTACTTAACAATTGAATCTACTCATAAAATTTGACAATAATTAAATCATATACATTAAAGCATAAATCCAATATAAGTTTAACAACTATTTATACTAACATGCTTCCTATGAATGTAACTTAACTTAATGGAATAAAACTATACTTAAACTAGTCATGATCCTAAGTTATGAAATACATGAAATTTTACTACTAATATAATGGAATCATGCTAAAATCTCAAATTTAAATTAACATGGCCGTAAGATAATTAAATTTACCAACCTAATAACAAACTATTAACATTTAGAGCATAACATTGGTAAAATTTAAGAATTACACTATAATGCTTCCTAACATATATCACATTTACAATTCTATTATCAAATGACAGACAATTAAACTAATTAGATTAAGATCATTAGAAACTTTTACCTATCATCCAACCATTAGATCTTAGATCTTTTCCTTTAGATAAAGGTTTTAATTACATTTAGGGCTTTTACTCCATTAAGATCAAAATATCATATCCAATTATTTTTGCCACATTTAATCCATGATCTAACTAGATTTCATCATAATCCCATTCATACAACCCATCCAAAGGGTCTGATCATGCTTGATCTCATTGATCAAGTGGGCTCATTTGTATTTTTAGTGTCTTTCTACCATAAAGGATAGATTCCTGATGTTATGTTATATTTGTCAAAATAAAGCATGGATATTACTTGATTTCAACATTATATCATCGTTGCATTAAATTCCCAAGATCTTAAAGATCATGAAAATTAGAATCTTAATTCCTCAAAACAGAACGTTTCTTAAAGAGTTTCATCAATATTATGGTTTCAAAAGAAAATAGATATTATAAGCTGTCCATAGCTTCTTTCTGATCTTAATTTTGAATTCAGATGACTCCATAATTAAAGACTGAAGTTCACAATCATTTTGAGGGTCTACATTTGATCTGAGCACAGCAGAATGAATGGCTTGGATTAGTCGGGCGAAGCAAGTCTGGTGGGGCAAAATGGTCGCCGTGCTTCCATCATTGGAACGCACACAATAACACGCTTACCGAGATCAGCACTATTGCGCGGTTGTTCTGTTAGGATGGTGTCGCACACAAAGCATGTGTGTGAGACGCTCTTACATGGCACATTTTTGTGTGACGTCCTAGACCCCCGATTTTATTAAGAAGATCAGACAATCCATTTTGGACTGTCCAATTAATTCCTCTTCATTTAAAGGCTCAAAACTTGATTAAATTTCATGAAAAATCTACCCTAGGGGATTTGGACCCTTTTAGATTGATTAGATAGCTCAGATTTTCCATCTGAGCCATCCATCATCCAAAATTGAAGGGTTCTTATCCTTACTTGATTTTTATTATTTTTAACCTAAAACTAATTTAGAATAATAAAAATTATATAAGCTAACATGAAATAAGTGTGGACAGAGTTTCCACCTACTTGATTGGAGAAAAACATAGGTTTTGCAGCCCAATTTAAAAGAAATATCCACTTGATGATAAGATGGCCCAATAACCAGTTGTTTTGTGATTTCCCGTTGATTGAACCTTTTGATCTTGAAATTTCTTTTAGGGTTTTGTTGATAAGGTAGTCTAGGACAATCTAAATGGTGGGCTTTGTGAGATTTAATTTGGAATAGAGTGCTTAATTGAATTTAGGTCTCTTGTTCCAATTTACAAAAAGGAGAGAGAAAGTGAAAGAAGAGAGATATTTGGAAATTTAGGAATGAATCTATATATGGTTTTGTAAGGGAAGCAAAATAATTTTGTGGTAAATTTTATGAACATTTTTGCGGGGGTATTTATAGGTGTTTTGCATTTTTCATAATTACTTGTAATAATTATGTTTTAACTCTTTTGAATATTAAATTAACATTGGAAACTCCACTACCACCTCCTTCTCCACTATTAGTTGGTAGTGGTTTGACCACTCATTACATGTTTTCTGGCCATTGGATTCATTTGAGGGCCTCTTGTGAGCCCCACAGAGGTGTGAAAAGACCATTTTGCCCTTTTGTGGAGAAAATCTGTTTTATTCCCCCAAACTAGAAATCGAGTGTACTTAGTGGAGTTGGAATTGTATTTTTGAGTACATTCTAAATATTGAAGTCTTAGATCTTGATTATTGGTAAAATTATCATTTTACCCCTTTATTCATAAAAATGGAGAAAATTAGGGATTTTTCATTTTAACTTGTAATTGAACGTACTTAGTGTCATTTTGATTGGTTTTTTAAGTACATTCATAATTTTTAAATTTTAAATCATGGTTTAATCTCTAAAAAAGGAGAATTTTCAACAACCTAATATTCTAGCTCAGAATTTCTAAAAAACTCAAACTTTATTGATTTTCTCAATCAATTTACAAAAATTGGGGCTATTACTTTACTAGCTGAATAGGTCAACACAAAGTGGTTACTTCAATCTTCATGTAAGGAGGCATTTAGACCTCACAAACATCAACGAAAGGTAGGGAAAGAGCGAGGCTTTATTAGAGAACCCCTTCAACCACCATGTTCAGCATTTAGTAAAGTGACCTTAGCTCAACCTTTCATAAGGTTCCTATGAGCATTTTAACCCTACATACTCTTTCTAATTGATTTTAATTAAATTCATGAACATTTAAAATGTCATTCATGGAGTTTATTATTCTTCTAGTTGGCGCCAAGGATTTGATAATCCTTATATTGTCCTACTAACTATAGCCCTTATTAATATTAAGTCAAAGTCATTCACTCATCTTAATTGTCCATGAATCTCTACATTCCATTAGTTTACATTTTTGGTGGTTTATGCTCATTATATCTTAACAACTATTTAACATTTGAATCTACTAATAAAATTCGACAACAATTAAATCATAAACTTTAAAGCCTAAATTGAATATAAGTTTAACAACCATTTATACTGACATGCTTCCTATGAATATAACTTAACCTAATGAAATAAAACTATACTTAAACTAGCATGATCCTAAGTTATGAAATACATGACCCTAAGATAATTAAATTACTAGCCTATTATAATAATCTAACAACATATAGAGCATAACATGCTAAAATTTAAGAATTACACTATCATGCTTCTTAATTTATAATATAAATCACATTTACAATTCTATTATCAAATAAAGGACAAGTAAACTAATTAGATTAATGTTATTGGAAACTTTTACTTATGATCCAACCATTAGATTTCAAATCTTTTCCTTTAGATCAATGGTTTTAATTACATTTAGGGCTTTTACTTCATTAAGGTCCAAAGATCATATCCATTTGTTTTTGTCACATTTAATCCATGATCTCACTGGATTCCATCATAATCCCATTTATTCAATCCATCCCAATTGTCTGATCATGCTTGATCTCATTGATCAAGTGGGTCCCTCTATATTTTTATGTTATTTCTACCATAAAGGGCAGATTCTTCAATTTATGTTAGATCTGTCAAAATAAATCATGGATATTACTTTATTTCAGTATTATATCATCATTGCATTAGATCTCCAAGATCTAATCATCTCAGATCTTGAAGATCATGAGAATTAGAAGCTTAATTCCTAAAAATAAAAAAGTTTCTTGTATTTTTTATTATCAATTTTATGATTTAAGAAGAAAATAGACATTACAAGCTTTCCATACCTTCTTTTTTATACTAATTTGGAGTTCATATGACTCCGTAATTGAACTTCGAAGTTTACAGTTGTTCTATGGGTCTAGATTTGATCTGGGCCCAGCGAAATGGATGGTCTTGATTAAGTCGAGTGGCAAGTCTAATCAGGTGGAGCAGGCTGTGCTCCCATCACCAGGACGCAGGCGCAAATGCATCGCCCGAGACCACATTGCTCGGCGTGTCGTTCCATTGGAACATCTTTGTACACAAATCGCACATGTGGAAAAGCTCCCACAAGGCTCATTTCCATGCGGCATTCTACTGTGGCGTCTCAGGAGGAGGATCTTATAAAGAAGATCGGACAATGCATTTTGGGCCATCCAATCAATTCCTCTTAAATCAAAGGCTCAAAACTTGATAAAATTTCCTGAAAATTCTACCCTAGGGGTTTTGGACTCTTCTGGATTGATTGGATGGCTCAAATTTTCCATCTGAGCCCCCATCATATGGAAATGAAGGGTTCTTGTCCTTACTTGATTTTTATAATTTTTAACCTAAAATTAATTTTAAAAAAATTAAAATTATATAAACTAACATGAAATAAGTATGGGAAGAGTTTTCACCCACCAAATTATAGAAAAGCTTAGGTTTTGTTGTCAATTTTAAAGAAATATCCCGTTGATGATAAGATCGCCTGATAACCGCTTGTTTTGTGATTTCCTGTTGATTGCACCATTGGATCATGAAATTCTTTAGGGTTTTTGCAGATAAGATAGTATAGGACAATATGATTGGTGAGATGGGTGAGATTTGATTTGGAACAGAGTGCCTAATTGAATTTAGGTCTCTTGTTCCAATCTAGAGAGAGGAGAGAGAAAGTGTAAGAAGAGGGATTTTCAAGAATTTTGGAAGTTTGGGAATGTGTTTGGATCTAGTTTTTAGGGGAAGAAAGATATTTTCATGAGAAGTTTTATGACCATTTTTGGAAGATTTTTGGGGGGGTATTTATAGGTATTTTTGCATTTTTCATAATTATTTGTAATAATTATGTTTTAATTCTTGTGTATATTAAATTAACATTGGATCCTTCGCTACCACCTCCTTCTCCACTATCATACAGTAGTGGTTTGACCACTCATTACATGTTTTCTCATGGTTGGATTCATTTGTGGGCCCCACAAAAGTGTTAAAGTACCATTTTACCTTTTTATGGAGAAAAATTCATTTTATTCTCTTGAACTTGAAATTGAGCATACTTAGTAGCATTGGAATCGTATTTCTGAGTACATTCTAAATATTGTGGTCTTAGATATCAGTTATGGGCAAAATTACCATTTTACCCTTTTATTCATAAAAATGGAGAAAATTAGGAATTTTTTCTTTTAACTTGGAATTGAACGTACTTGTGCCATTTCGATCGGTTTTTTGAGTACATTCATAATTTCTAAGTTTTAAATTATGGTTTAATCTCTAAAAAAAGAGAATTTCCAATAACCTAATATTCCAGCCTGAAATTTCTAAAAACTCAAACTTTATTGATTTTTCTCAATCAATTTACAAAAATTGGGATTATTACAACTTTCACCTACTCTTTTGGTACCTTTGCTTACAATCGTATACCCTTTGGATTGTGTAATGCTCTGGCTACTTTCCAAGGGTGTATGCTAAGCAATTTTTTCGATATGGTGGAACGGTTCTTAGAAGTGTTCATGGATGAATTTTTAGTATTTGGATCATCTTTTGATGAATGCTTGCACCATATGAAGTTAGTTCTTACTGGGTTTCAATAGAAAAGTTTAATGCTTAATTGGGAGAAATTCCACTTTTATGGTAACAAGTGGTATTGTTTTAGGGCATGCGATCTCAGCTAATGGGATAAAGGTCAACAAAGCTAAGGTAGATTTGATTGCTAACCTTTCGTCTCCTAGGATGGTAAAGGAAATTCGTTCATTCCTTGGCCATGCTAGGTTTTTTTGGTGCTTCATTAAAGATTTTAGCAAAATCCCTTGTCCTTTATGTAGCTTACTTGGAAAAGAGGTTACATTTGACTTTAATGAAGACTGCTTACAAGCTTTTGAGTAGCTCAAAGCAGAATTAACCTCTGCTTCGAATATTCGACCACCTAATTGGATTGCACCATTCAAAATTATGTGTGATGCTTCCAGTTATGCTATCGGTGCTGCCTTGGGGTAGCATATAGATAAACTTGCCCATGTGATCTATTATGCTAGTAAAACATTGAATGATGTACAAGTCAATTATTCCATTATAGAGAAAGAGTTGTTAGAGTTGTGTTGGCTTAGAAAAATTTAGATTCGACCTTTTAAGGTCTAAAGTTATCATATATTCTAACCATGCTGGCCTAAAGTATCTTTTCCCTAAGAATGATGGTAAACCCAAGCTCATTCAATGAATTCTTTTATTATAGGAGTTCAGCATTGAGATTTGTGATAAGAAAGGCCTCGAGAATGTAGTAGCAGATCATTTGTCTAAGCTAGTCAATCAATCTACTAATGAATATAGCCCTATAAATTGAGTCATTTCCAGATGAACAATGGATGTCTATCTCTTAGTTACCTTGGTCTACTGATATTGTAAACTATCTTATCACTCATAAGATGCCCAATCATGGGTTCAAACATGATAAGTGTAGATTTTTTGCCGAAGTTAAACACTTTTTATGAGAAGATCCATACTTATTCAAGCACTATCTCAAATTAGGTAATTAAAAAATGCTTACCAGATAGCGAACATCAGTAAAACATCTCCTTTTTTCATGACCTTGCATGTGGGGGCCACTTCAGTGCAAAGAAGATGGTTGCAAAAATTTTGCAGTGCTATTTTAGTTAGCCCACCATCTTTAGGGATTCTCATGCTTACTACATAGCATGTGAAAGATGTCCGCAGTCAGGGAGTATTGATAGAAGAGATACGATGCCCTTGAATTGTAATGCCCGAGCAATTTACGCTATTTTAGACATTCTATGGAAAATAAACTGTGTTAAATATTTTACTTTATTTAAAATAGTAAATGAAATAATTTTTGAGGAAACTTGGTACCATTAGATTCTACTTGAAAAATGGAATCCAACGCTTCAAAGAACGCCGAAAACGGAGTTCGTTTGAAGAAGTTACGGCCGTTTAAAGATCAGGGGCAATTCTGTAATTTAAACTAAAAAACGAAAAAGACAAAAAAAAACAAGGGGCCATTTTGATAACGGCACCCCATTGTCTTCTTCCTCTAGATTTCTCTAGAAACCCTAGTTTCTAGACAAATCTACCACCTCCAATGGCAGCACCGCCATAGCAAGGCTATAAAAAGCCCTATCTCCCCCTTCTCCAAATCACGAGTTTTTTGGCTATTTTGGGACTGAGGTTTCCGGAAAAAATTGAAAACCTATATCAAGACAATTTCCCTGCGTTTTTCAGCAACGGCCATTCTCCCCGTTCCCCTCTCTTCTCTTTTCCGATCTTGGCATTGGGGTTTTTCCCTTCATCGAGTTTTTCGGGGGCATGGAGTTTCAGAACCGGAACGGAGGTCTACATCGGCGATAGGCGCTCCCTAGGCTACCCAGGTAAGTTGTTTTTCCTTTTTCTCTCCATTTTGCTTCCCCCAGGCCAAGATCCATGCCGGATCTGGTCTTTTCCCAGCCAATTTTTCCAACCGGAGAAGACGAAGTCAGTTCTAGCCAGCCCTGTATGAACCAGGTGTCCCAGGGATGCTATGCTCCACGTACGCTTGGGACAGGGTACCTGGGATGGGTTCCAGGCGTACAACAGTGCGTACACTATCCTAGGTGCGGCTTGTGGGTGCGCGCGTGATGTGAGGCACGGGTCCTGGCTCGACTAGGATGCACGGGGTGCCTTGGGAGATGAGACGCGCCATGCTACACCAAAGGTACATTTGTGCAATGCCATCTAGGATGCGTGTCATAGCGCGTTGCTTGAGCATGCATGTGCTCGTGCAAAACGCGGTCCCTAGCACGACCTTTGGGTGCGCACGCACATGAGGCGGTCGCGGTTCAACCAGGATGCACGGGTGTCCTGGGAACTGGGACACGTGGACCTAATGATACTATAAAGTTAGGATCAGAGGACAATTAGAGTTTAACTATTGAATAGTAGATCCATATCATAGGATCTAGCCTGACAATGAATTAGGCAAGGACCATAGACCCTAAAAGGTAGATCTAGCGATCTAATGTCTAAATGGATTGAAATTAATAAGGACTCCTTGTTATCATTCATATCCAGGAGTTTATAAGTGAGACCCAGGGTAGGGTTGTGTGATGAAGGATGCGACTCTAGGAGACTTCGAGGTAAGTACTCTATCGCTACTAAACTTTTCAAAAAAGAACCTATGATTGTTTTGAGAATGCATGTTTTAAGTTTAAGTTATATGACTTGTTTAGCATGACTTAATTTTATAAATGAATTCAACATGACTTAATCTTATAAACGAATTCAGCATGCATATGACAAATACATTATGCATAGATATGTTTTGCAAACAATTGCATATATTGCATGATTTGAGACCATTGAGTTCTTGAAAAATTGAATGTCCTTGAGGGTTACCAAAAGATGCTGAAGTGCCCAAAAGACGCTGGGTAGGCAACTGTGGGGGCCAGGCAGTTGTGAGGGACCCAAAGAGGACAGGTTTTGAAAAAGAGGTTTTCACTTGTTTGATCTTATATGATTTGGGCTATAAAGCTCATGGGCACTATGCTGAGAGGTCTGGGTTGGCCTCCCAGCCTCTACCACTATTCGGTGGAATGGGTACAACGCCCAAAAAGGGCATGTCCCTACGTCGACTGCATGTGGTATAGGGGGCTACCACTAGTGTCACGGCACTGGGTTAATGTGTCATATGCCCCGTGGAGGCTATGACCGAGTGTCCTCAGGTAACCGGGGACCACACGACGGCGAGGTCGTGGGCATAGTGGGCCCTATGGTTTGAGGATTTACTTGCATTGCATATGGCATGACACGAGGTTGGTCAACCATACCATATATCCATGAGTTGGATTCAGTTGAGCATCTTATGCATATCATTTATGTTTATGATATATATATGATACTTTGGACTTGGATTATGCGATTCTTTAAGTCGTCAGTATTCCAATTCGACAATGGTTTTTAATATCAATATTGAACATGATTGTTCGAACATGCACATGTTTTAAAGAGCATATGATTTTAAACATAGCATGCATTGTAAAACTAGTAGTAATAGACTCCTACTGAGTATAGTATATACTCACCCAATCCTTAACATTTTTCAGGATAGCTCCATTCACGAGTAGAAGACGCCTCAGGACATGTTAGTGCTACAAGCAAGTAAATAAAAAAGGAGACAATCATACATGTAAGTAAACACTCTACCCTTTGGACATGTATTTGTATTTATTTACAGATGGGCTGTGAGCTATGACTGGATAGACCTGGGAAAACATTTATGATTTTTGAAGTTTTTCAAAAACTACTTCGGTTGTTGTGAAAGCAAATGACACTCGAGGTTTTCAAAATGAGTTTAAAACAAAAAATTTTCCGCTGCATTGCATGCTTTTTATAAAATGGTTTTCAAATAGGGATGCATCCCGCCTTAGAAATTAGATATTGCATTTAAAAATGCATGGGAAAACCCGGGTCGTCACATAAATACCATTCTTATTGGTGGGCCTTTTGATGTTTTGGGCATTAACTTTAGGGGACATTTCCCTAATTACTTTGGCCACCTTTACATCATTATGGGAATGGACTGTGTCCAAATGGGTGGAGGCCATGGCATGTAAGACCAATGACAATAAAGTGGTGGTCTAATTTTTGAAGGAAAATAGTTTTTCTTGCTTTGGTACTCAATAGGCCATTATTAGTGAGGAGGGAAAGTTAATCCAAGTTGGAAAGACTTGTCATTGAGATAGTGATGCATTGTGGGGCATGTCGCCCTACTATCTGGCCTATGAAAAGGCCTGTCATCTCCTAAATGAACTTGAACATAAAGCATATTAGGCCATTAAAAAACTCAATTTTGACTTAGATGCATATGAGTCTGCTAGGATATACAAGGACAAAATGAAAGATCATTATGATAAGCACATATTTGCATAAGTCCTTCACACAAAGACAAAAGGTCTTCCTGTATAACTCTAGATTGCATCTCTTTTCTTACAAGGTTACCTCTTAATGGATTGGAACATACAATGTTTGCACTATTTATTCTCACGGGGCACTCGAGATAGAAAAAGAAGGTGAAAATTTTCAAAGCAAATGGTCAAAGGTTAAAACTCTTTCTAGAATTGGTCAACATTGAAGTGGAGGAAATTTTGCTAGAGGATCCTATTTATGTGGGCCCACCATTGTGTGATCCATGATATTTGCATTCATCATGAGTCAGTCATGCATTCATCACTATACTAACATTGTATGTCTGGTTGAAAACGTTAAACTTGGCGATCATTGGGAGGCAACCTAGTGTTTCTAAAGTCTCAATTTTCAACATTACCTAGTTAGCACATTGAGTCTTATGTTTCAACACATTGGGGACAATGTTTAATTTAGGTTAGGGTTGTAGATATGTATGGGAATTCTAAGTTTTCCTTATTGTTCAAAAAAAAAAAAATCCAACTTTTTTGAGTTTTTAAGGTCAAGTTCCTTTATTGTTATGAGAATTGGATTTTCTAAATCTTAGTATTTCTTGTAGTTTAACTTAGTAATAGATATGCATATGATTAGTTTTGAACTTTATTCATGTTCCAAAGTATTTATGAAGTCAAATCTTAGAACACACTTACAGATTGTATAATCTAGATAGATATATGGTTATGACTTAGAGACCTTGAGGAAAATCACTGTAGATCTAAACCCCATGAGTATTAGAGACTATAATCTTTCTAACAGTTATATATAATTTCATATTTTCTTAATGAAACATCAACTTTGAAAGATCCTAGTATCTTTAT
Source organism: Warburgia ugandensis (assembly GCA_035236585.1). NCBI lineage: Eukaryota > Viridiplantae > Streptophyta > Magnoliopsida > Canellales > Canellaceae > Warburgia > Warburgia ugandensis. The sequence goes on along the minus strand of CP141127.1, from coordinate 54,475,501 downwards.
TTTGGTCAATTGCCAAGAATCACCAATGGGAGTACTAACTTTCCTAAACACTTATTAGACCTAACAAGCTATAAGAAGCCTAGGAAATGATATAGGTCATCCTAGTTTTAACCCAAAGACATAAAGCTAACCTAGTATATTGTACCACTAGTTAGACCTTTGAGCCTCTTGGTAAGCCTTTTCTTTTCTAAATCTATCTACCTTAATCTAGAAACCCAGTTAAATATCCATTACCTATCATTCAAAAATGATTAGAAATGGTAGAAAAGTTAAAAAATGAAAAATGTCTAAGAAGTAAAAAATATCAAAGTATTTAAATAGAAAGTACCTTCATTCAAAGAATTATAAGAAAAAAAGAAAAAGAAAAAGAGTTGTTAATGAAGAGAAGAAAAATAGAAAAGATACACTTCAGTGTAATCAAAAGAGAAGTTGTCCAACATTCATTGTAGACCTCTACTGAGATATGAAACCTTGAATCCTTTTACCCTCTCTTTTAGAACTGATCCCAAACCTATGTTTCGTCCCATCTAAAGTCATGCTGATTTTAAAGTGGAAAATAGTCTTAATGAGGATATAAACATTTAGGAATTAATGTATACTATCCCTTTTGGTCTTGGCAATGGCGTCCATTCTTATGGATCACAATTATTTGTAATATCTATGTGCATAAGTTTATGTTAACCATTGGTGTTGTTGGATCTAGTCACATAGTGAGAGGATTTTTTTTTTTTTTGACCCTTTGCTGAGAGCTTCATTTTTTAGTGTACACTAATGAGAAATTAAGGTCAAGACAAATTTTCCAATGAAGTATAAACATTTCTGTTTGGAAGTCCAGACTTATGTAGTCATACACATATTATGCTCCGAAATATAACTATAATAAAATGCCTTTGGCATGTGGGTAACGTGAAGAGTTTTTCAATCATCTTTATTAAGTTGCTAAAGCTAGTAGAGTAATAATGAATGAGAATTCTCTAAGAGAAACTAAGAAACTTAGCCTTATTGAATTTTGTGGGTATATTCTCTATAAACCCTCACTGGGCCTAATTCATCCACTAAGTGTAATTTTGGGGTTTAAAATCTTGTTGACATATGCTATATGTGATTATGAGTACCTATGAAAAGGATAGTCATTTGTGTTTTCATGATTGTTTGTATACTTTGCTCTAGACTAGCAAAGTGCTAGTTGGGGTGTGATAAGTACTAAACTTTCATAAAAAGTACCCAATTAGTAATACATGTGTCATAAATATAGTGCATTATTCTAGGGTTTTTTTGAAATTCATGAGACATGTATTTCTAAATTGATAGTCTAAAAATCTAATATTTTATAGGTACAAAAGCTAATCTAGGGAAAGTATTTAATTTATCATAATTTTTTGCATAGTAAAAGTGCTTTTAATATATTGCAGATGTTAAAAGAATGATCTAATGGTTCAGATTGCTTTATATGATAACTAATTATCTAGATCAACTCAGTGACCTGGGACCCATTTTTCATCATTTTAAAGTCCAAGTAAGGGTTAGGATTATTTCAGAGCAAGTAGATGAGTCTCAGAAACAATTGGTAGAATTCATGGTGATTAAAAATGGGCCATGCAAAATCCATGGAAAAGGTGGTAGCTTTCCATCACCACTACTACACCCAAGGATTTTAAAGTCAGCATAAAGAATACATTATATTTGATTGCCGACTTCATAAAGATTTTACAAGTCAGTTAGAAAAAAATGAATTTAAAAATATAAACTTAAGAAGTCATTTAATGAAAAACAACTTTAAAAGTCTAGTGTAAAGTGGAAATTTTTTTTCCAGAAAGGACTTTTAAAGTAGTTTGACTCAAACAACCTTAAAAGTGTGAAATTTTAAAGTCATTTATGTATAAATGAATTCAAAATTCATTGACTTTTAAAGTCATTTAGACGTAAATGATTTTAAATGTCAATAACTATTGATGACATTTAAGCCGAACGACTTCAAAAGTATACACATAAGTTTGGCGTGAAGATTATTTTACATGGGAAAGGACTTTTAAAGTTGTTTAATGCTAACAACTTTGAATGTTATTGACATTTAAAGTTGTTTACATCGAAACAACTTTAAATGTTAACAACATTTAAAGTCATTTAATAATAAATGATTTTCAAAGTCAATCACTTTTGCAGTCACTTGAATTAAACAACTTCAAAAGTCCTTCCTACATATACTTTTGAAGTTATTTAATTCAAATGACTTCAAAAGCCCTTGTTCATATATAAAAAAGCTGAATTCATCTCATTATTTTCTTTATCCCCTAATCATGTTCTTCTTATCATGGGTAGCATGATGATATCCTCCTCTGGTCCTTATGCCTCTCTCTTTTTCCCTTCTTGCTTTCTATTTGGGATATTTTGATTGTTTGTGTCTTAAGAAACACTATAAATAAATTATAACTTATTTTGATCACGAATTGCTTTCTTGTTACCAGCACTCTCTGTTTTCATTTTGTAGATCAGGTGGGTTTTCTCACAACAGACGATGGTGTTAAGAAGTATGTTAGATCGCCTTGATTTCACAAAAAATATATGATTTCATTACAAACAACAACTGCTTCTCCCTCTAACCCTCACCATTGGAGGAAGGGAACAATTTGTGGTTCTCAGCCAAAATTAGGGTTTGATGAAAAGTAGTGGTTATACCATCAAGTTTTGGTTGAGGAAATTATAGGACACCCTCTCTCCAAATGGAATGGTGTCAACTAAATATTAGGAGGCCACATTTTGATGAAAAAGAGTAGATTCGCTCTTCAATCTTGTATTAATAAGATCTAATAATATGTAACATTGGATGTAATCAAAAAATAATTTGATTTCCATGTTCACATGTTTGTTTATATATATATTTATGTTTGTGTGTATAAAGAATGCATTAATCAATGTTGAGTATCATAAAAAATCAGTTTCATTGTGTATTTACATAAGATATTGTAATGTACAAAAATCAAATATATATATTTGAAGTGAATATATATTAGTTTTTAAAGTCATTTGCCTTAAACGACTTTAAATGCTTAGACTTTTAAAGTTGTTTGATGTAAGCGACTTTAAAAGTCCTAACTTTTAAAGTTAGTTAACTGAAAACAACTTTAAAAGTGAAGAGTTTTAAAGTCATTTCCAGCAAACAACTTTAAAAGTTTGTGACTTTTAAAATCGTTCAAGGCAAACGACTTTAAATTTACAATTCTATTTTTAAGAGTTATTTTGTCAACTTTCGACGTGCTTTTTCCCACTGTGTTCATGATCTATGCACAAAAACTAAATTGGATTTTGGTTTGACTATCTTGAACCAAATCCTAACTATAAATTGGAATTGCATTCACATATTTAGGGTTGATATTGATTTTTGAGTGTTGGTTAGTATCTCTTTGTTTGTCTCATATGTATCATACATATTTGAAGAATTTTTACAAGGCTATGGTTAGAAATTGTCTTTTTTAAAGTTAAATTTCTTTTTGAATGTATCTATCATATTTTTCATTATTAATTAAATTTTTTGATGTAATGTAGTTATTTCATGTACTTCTAATTATTGTAAAACTAATTTTTTGTAAAATGCCTAACCAAATCTTTTCATGTCCAACAAGTCTCCACACATAGATTTACTTTAATTTTTTATGATAGTGGACAAATAAGCTTGGATGACTATGATTAGAATATCAAAAGCATACGAGGGAACAAAAAATTTCATAGAGTTCGCACTTAGGGTAGGTGTTGATGATAATTGCATGCCTTGTCGATGCTCAATATGTGGAAACTTAAACAAAGTTACTGTAGGGGTGTTGAGAGAACATTTGTGCTTTAATGAAATTAATAGCGTATATCCCATGGATTTGGCATGGAGAAGAACTTCTACATAGGCCCTCGACAAGGCGTGGAAGATATGATAAAGACACTATAGGAAGTGTTGGAGATAGTACAACTGTACCAATGTTTTGAGATGTATATATGACTTCCAAGATGACCCTGGATAATTTCATACTACATTAGAAGAAGCTGGTGAGCCATTATACCCTGAGTGTAAAGATTATACCTAGTTGTTTGTGGTGGTGGAACTTTACAATGTGAAATTATGATATGGATTTTTAGATCAAGGTTTTACAGAAGTCTTGAAAGTAGTGAGGAAGATGGTACCAGAGGATAATAAATTGGCGAGGTCCACATGGGAGGCAAAGAAAACACTGGCTATAGTGGGTTGAAGTATGAGAAGATACATGCATGTCCCAATGATTGTATCTTGTGTAAGAAGGAGCACAATGATAAAACTACATGGCCAACTTGTGGACAGTCAAGATGGAAGTTAAAGATGAATTCAACTGAGACAGTTATAAATGTTCCTATAAAGGTTCTATGGTACTTCCCCCCTATTACAAGGTTCCAAAGAATGTTTCGTATAACAAAAATAGTGAAGAAATTAGTATGTCACGCCAAGGACAGAGTAACTAATAGCTTTTCATGCTATCCAGCAAATAGCCGAGCATGGAAGCTCGTAAAAATCATGTGGGCTAATTTTCATGAAGAACTTAGAAACCTATGACTTGCATTATCTATAGATGGGATTAGTCCTCATGGTTCTATGAGCAACAAATATAGTTGTTGGCCCATTATATTAGTTTGTTCAAACCTCCCACCATCTTTATGCATGAAGAGGAAGTTCATGATATTAACTGTATTCATATTGGGTCCAAAGTAAGCTAGGGAATGACATTGATGTGTACTTATCTCCCTTGATCAATGATCTTGAGACATTATGGGACGAAGGTGTTGAAACATATAATGCATACAAGAAAAGGTCATTCACCCTAAAGGCTATACTATTGTGGATAATAAGCGACTTCCCTATGTACGGTAATTTGGCTGGATGCCCCATGAAGGGATACAATGCTTGTCCTATCTGTAGTGATCAAACATATGTTGTGTGACTTAAACATGGTTGGAAAATGACATTCCTTGGCCACAAAAGATGGTTGTGTAGAGACCATCCATATTGTTTTAAGAAGGCAGAATTTAATGGTATTGTTCATACAAGGACACCACCAAAGTTGTCAATTAGACAACAAGTATTAGAGCAGGTTAAAAATATTAATGTCTTATGGGGAAAGAAGAAATTGAGTAAATGTGTAGGTGAAAGTAATTGTAGAAGTTTTTGGAAGAAGAAATCGATATTCTTTTGGCTTGCATACTAGAAATGATTACATCTATGCCATATGCTTGATGTCATGCACATTGAGAAGAATGTGTGTGAAAGCTTGATAGTACCTTGCTTAATATCCTAGGAAAAACAAAGGGCAAACCTGCAGCTTGATTGCATCTTATGAAGACAGCTTTGAAGAGGAAGTTGCATCTAGAGGATAGGAGCAATTGGGGAACATACCTTCCTAAGGCAAATTGTATTCTCAATAGAGAGGAGAGGAGAATAACGTGTAAAACCCTATTAGAGCTCAAAGTCCCTGACGGCTAATCTTCTAACTTTAAAAACAATATCTCCATGGAGGAGTTGAAATTGTTGGTGATGAAGTTCCACGATTGACATGCATTGATGCAACAACTCCTGCTTGTAGCAATATGCGCAGGTTTACCAGAAAAAGTTAGGAGATCTATTACAAAATTTAGCTACTTCTTTAATGCTTTGCATAAGAAGGTGATGATGTTTTAAAATTACAAGAAATTTAAGGTCTTCTAGTGAAAACTTTATGTGAGCTTGAGACAATCTTCCCACCATCCTTCTTTGATATGATGGTATACTTAATAGTGCACCTCATTGATGAGGTCAGGCTTTGTGAGCCAGTTTAGTTGCAATGGTCATACCCATTTGAGAGGTACTTAAAAATTTAAAAGGGTATGTACATAATCACAACTAGGTAGAGGGGTGTATAGCCAAATGTTATATTGTAGAAAAAGAAGTGGAGTTTTGCATAGAGTACTTATCAAGAGTGGATGCAATTGGAATCCCAAGAAAGAAACAATCGATTGCATTTCATGATCCCACAGTTGGCAAACCTATATCGAGTTGTTGTGTATCCACCATTGACTATAAAGAATGGGACCAGTGCATCTTTATGTGTTGGAAAATGTTGATGAACTCCAACTATACATTGAGTAAGTTGATTGTGCACTTAGGTAAAAATTAATTGTTGATGGTTATATTTTCTTTGATCACTCCATTTGTGTGTGCAGTGAGCACATGGATGTCCTCTAGGCAAAGAATCTAAGTTACACAAAGAAACAAAAGTGGCTATAATTTGAGCATTGTCGCACTTTCAATACTTGCCTTTGTTAGAAGGTATAATGAAAGAATTCATACTAAATTAATAAAGTACATTCTATATGTATATATATATATAGACATACATATACAATCTTACTTAATTGTAATAATCATATATCCTACTTAATATGTGTATACATAGATTTACGATTAGTGAGAAGTAGTAGGCAATGGTATATTTGACTCCTTCGGATGGATGGCGATGGGAGCATGACCAGAAGTAATAAAATGTGCTGGATATGCCATCAATGCTTATCATTTTTACATAAAAGACCATGATAGCCCAGGAGTGCAATAGAATAGTCGGGTTAGCTTAGTTGCCAATGCTATATTCTTTTCTAGTTCAAAGGATAACATGCCAATAGTGGCAACTGTTATTTATTACAGGGGTATAAGACAGATATGTGCCTTGGATTATACTTTCAAAACTATGGTTGTGTTTAAGTGCAATTGGGTGGAACACAACAAAGACAACATAAAAACTAATGCTCTTGGATTGACATTGGTTCACCTCAACAAGATCGACTATAAAAATGATCAATTTATTTTGACATCTTAAAGAAAACAAGTATTTTACGTGCAAGATGGATGTGATAAGAGATGGTCAACTATTTTATCATCCTGTCCAAGCAATTTTTATGATGAAGATGACCAAGGAGATATTGAAATAGATTAGCCTTGTATTTCGTAAACAATCCCATCAATTGAAGTAGTATTTGGTAAGAATGAGGATTATGTGCATGACATTGGTGAGAAGGGTGCTTGGGTTTGAAAACTATAGTTGGGGGTATATGGATTATATTAGTGAGTTACAATATAATTCTAGATTTATAATTAGCTCTTCTATCATGAGTTATAGGGGTTGATAAGTGAGCTATATATCACTGTATATATACATATATATATATATCATAAAAGGATGACTAATGAAGAGTTATTCTAAAAAATTCCTTGACTTCCTTGTTCACAACTATGAATTGGAATTATATTCACATATTAGTGGTCGCTATCAAGTATTTGTAATTAGTATCTCTTTGTTTACCCCCTGTGTATATATATATATATATATATTATGTTATATATGCATGTGTGAAATTCTTTTGCATGATTATATTGATGCAAAAATTGTGGAAACAATATCAAGGATGCCTGATCAATGATATTCTTGAACAAAATTTCTAATCCACTAATGAAATAGATAAGACGATCTTCATGGTTCCCATATCATATTTAAAATAGTAACTTTAGATGGTAAGAAAAGTATGTATGTGACCACCAAGAATGATCAACCAAATTTACAATAATCATTATGTAACGTATTTGATTTTTAAATAGCAATTGACAAAAATTTTAAATTATATAAAATCACAGTTAAAAGGGAATAATTTTGAAATTCTCAATTTTTGTAGTTCTAGAAAGTGAAAATTTTATAGACATAAAATCAAATGTTAAAACCTCAACATTTGGGATTGTACTCAAAAAAATGATTCCAGTGATACTAAGTTTGCTAAAATCATAATTCAAATGAATAGGTTTTGATTTTTCTTCAAAAGGGTAATTTGGTAATTTCACATAGTGGTCCCACATGGAGAAATTTGAGATTTGAGTAGCTTTCATCTATTTTTTTTATTAACTATATATTAATATACTAAATAGTAAAAATCATTATAATTTTCAACTGTAAAATTGTCCAAAATTTAATTATTCAATAACACAAGGTGGGTGCCATTTTGATAATGGCACCCCCTACCACTTAAATCATTAGTCAACAAAAAGAGAATAGACCAAGATATATTCTTAAAAACCCGATAGTAGGAAACCCTAGTAGAGCTGGCCAAAGAGAAGAAAGGAGAGAGAATGGAGGGGAGAGGAAGAGAAAGGAGGAAGAAGAAGAAGGGGGAGAAGGAGAAGAAGAGAGGAGGTGAAAGTGTGACGACCCAGGTTTTCCCATGCATTTTTAAATGCAATATTTAATTCCTAAGGTAGGATGCATCCCTATATGAAAACCATTTTTATAAAAACCATGCAATGCAGCGGAAAATCTTTTATTTTAAACTCATTTTGAAAACCCCAAGTGTCATTTGCTTTCACAACAATCAAAGTAGTTGTTGGAAAACTTCAGAAATCATAAATGTTTTTCCCTAGGTCTATCCAGTCACAACACACAGTCCAACTGCAAATAAATACAAATACATGTCCAAAGGGTAGAGAGTTTACTCACATGTATTGTTGTCTCCTTTGTTTATTCACTTGCTCGTGGCACTAATATCTCCTGAGACGTCTTTTATTTGTGAGTGGAACTATCCTAAAAAATGTTAAGGATAGGGTGAGTATATACTATACTTAGTAGGAGTCTATCACTACTAGTTTTGCAATGTATGCTATGCTTAAAATCATATGCTCTTAAAAGCATGTGCATGTTCGAACAATCATGTTCAATATCGATATTAAAAACCACTGTCAAATCGGAACACTGATGACTTAAAGAAAAAGCATAATCCAAGTCGAAAGTATCATATATCATAAACATAATGATATGCATAAGATGCTCCACTGAATCCAACTCATGGATATCTGGTATGGTCGACCAATATCATGTCATGCCATATGCAATGCAAGTAAATCATCAAACCATAGGGTCCAACTATGCCCACGACCTCCCCGCCGTGTGGTACCCGGGTACCTAAGGACACAGCGTCATAGCCTCCACGGGGCATATGACACATCGACCCAATGCCGTGACACCAATGGTAGCCCCCTGTACCACATGCAGTCAATGTAGGGACATGCCCTTTTTGGGCATGGTACCCATCCACCAATAGTGGTAGAGGCTGGAGGCCAACCCAAACCTCTCGGCATAACGCCCACGAGCTTATCAGCCCAAATCATATCCGATCAAACAAGCGAAAACCTCTTTTTCAAAACCTGTCCTCTTTGGGTCCCTCACAACTGCCTGGCCCTCACAACTGCTTACCCAACGTCTTTTGGTAACCCTCAAGGACATGCAATCTTTCAAAAACTCAATGCTCACAAATCATACAATATATGCAATTGTTTGCATAACAAATCTATGCACAATGTATATGCAATTATTTGCAAAACATATCTATGCATAAAGCATTTATCATATGTACTTATACTTAAGTCATGCTAAACAAGTAATATACTTATACTTAAAACATGCATTCTCAAAACAATCACGGATCTTTTAAAAAGTCTAGTAGTGATAGAGCACCTACCTCAAAGTCTCCTGGAGTCGCGTCCTTTTATCACTTCAACCCATCCCTGGGTCTCATTTATAAACTCTTGGGTATGAATGGATACAAGGAGTCCTTATTAATTTCAATCCATTTAGACATTAGATCGCTAGCTCTGCCTATTGGGTCCATGGTCCTTGCCTAATTCATTTGTCATGCTAGATCCTATGGTGTGGATCTACTTTCCAATAGTTAAACTCTGTAATTTATCCTCTAATCCTAACATTAAAGTCTCATTAGGTCCGCGTGCCCCAGGTCCCAGGACACCCATGTATCCTGGTTGAACAGCGACTGCCTTACATGCGCGCGCGCCCAAAGGCTGTGCCAGGGATCGTGTTTTGCATGTGCATATGCATGCTCAAGTGATGCGCTATGACGCGCATCATCGCACGGACGCACCTTGTAGCATAGCGCGTCTCAGCTCCCAGGGCACCCCGTGCACCCTGGTCGAGCCAAGACCCGTGCCCCATGTCGCATGCGCGCCCGAAGACCGCATCTGGACAGTGTACTCACTGTCGTACGCCCGGAGCCCATCCCTGGGACCCTGTCCCAGGCACATGTGGAGCAAGGCGTCCTTGGGACGCTTGGCTCATGTAAGGTCATTTGAGCTGGTTTGGGGACGTTTTTCGGCCAGGAAACCTGGCTAGAAAACGTCTGAGAACGCTACATCCAGTATGGATCTAGCCTGAAAGGGGAAGAACCAAGAGAGAGAGAGAAGAACAGGCTTACTTGGACAGCTTGGGGACGCCCATCGCCGGTGGTGGAACCCCATTTCCGTCTGAAACCCCATCTCGTTGGAATTCTTTGATGAAGGTGGGAACCCCATTGCCAGTACTAGAAAGGAGAAAGGGGACATGGGAAATGGCAATGGCCGGCCTGACTTGGGCCTGGCTGTTGCCGAAAAACACAGAGAGATGAGTTTCCAGTTTTTGCTGGAAACCTTAGTCCAAAACTTGCCAGAAAATTGTGTTTTTGAGAGGGGGAGATGGGGCTTTTTATAGCCCTGCTATGGCGGTGCTGCCAATGATGGTGCCGCCGTTGGCGGTGGCAGATGCCTATTGAAACATCAGGATTTGAGGGTTTCTGGAAAAATCTGGGGAGGAAAATGACAGGGGGTGCCGTTATCAAAACGGCCCCCTGCGTTTTTCGTTTTTTCGTTTTTCTGTTTAAATTCCAGAACTGCCCCTGATCTTTAAATGGCTGTAACTTCTTCATACGAACTCCGTTTTGGATCATTTTTGAGGCGTTGGATTCCATTTTTTGAGTAGAATCTAATGGTACCAAGTTTCCTCACAAATTCCTTTATTTACTATTTTAAATGAAGCGAAACATTTAACTCAGTTCATTTCCTATAGAATGTTCAATTTTTGTTAAAAATAGCGTAAATTGGTCGGGTATTACATTATTACCCCCTTAAAAGAATTTTGTCCTCGAAATTCCATAAATTATCATCTTTAAGGTATTTTGTCTCTTAGATAACTTCTTGGTGAATGCATTCCCCCCTTAGGAATCAAATATAGGCTCAGCCTCAATTTATCATTTCTATTGTTCCTTATACAAGGCCTTACCTATAAGGGCCACTTTTGCTGCGTACTCTGATGCATACTCCCATACATTCCAGTTTAATAATACTAGTTTCTAGCGGTAATTCATTTATCTCAAAATCCTTAGATGCCTATACTTTTCTCATCGTGTATAGGATAGTCTCCTTGTAGGTTCATATTTCTTTATTCATGCATAGATTACTCCATACTTCTTTAAGATCATATGATCTTATTTCTCCTATTTTGAATATCATAGGATAATCCCTTTCATCATCCACAAGTCCAAAAAAAGTTACCTTCTTTCTATTGTGTCTAACTTTGCTTCTTACCTTTTATATTTGTCCCCAAGATACTTCAATAACCGACATGGTACCATGTGCTCTCCATCCAAACCCTTGATTAACTTTGAATTTCAACTATCTGTCGTTTTCCATATGTGACTTGATTCTTTGACTAAAGTTACATTCAAAATTAAATCACGAAAGCCAATTTGTAGTATCTTCCATCGAGGACCTTATCATATACTGAAAGTAAAATGTCCTAACTCTATATCCAATCGAATTCATTAAATGCTTTTCTCATGTCAAATGTTAATGGTCGATTCATCATCATGGGTCAAATGTTCTTTTCCAGAGGCCTATCTCACTATTCACATCAATTGGTCATTAGGATTTTCAATAATGTTCCCATTTATGCAAAATAAAAAGTCTCGTATTCTAAATCGAGCACCCTTACTAGGACATGGTTGAATCCTTTGTCATCATCCTCATTGTCCTTTCTTTGATTGATGGTTTTCTTCGAAATCTTTCAGCCCAAAAGTTCTATACTCACTCCAGTAAGGTTAGTCCTTAGGAAATTCCTTCAATTGATTTTTCGTACTTGGTATATGCTCATAACAACTAACTATTTGTCTAAAGGCAATGTAACATTACATCTTCACCTTATAGTGTGCTAGCCATCTCACCTTTTCTCCTTTCATCCCCCATGTCAATATATTATTTAATCTTTTATCAAGGCTTTATTATCAATCATGCAGTCTGTATTGTCAGGAAGTATAAGTAGTGATTTTCTCAATTCCTCAAATTTTATTTTTCAAGTGCCTCATTTTATCTTTCAAGTGCCTTCTCATACTTACCTTATAATAGCAATAATTCTCCTTCAATAGCGATTATATCAAATTGTACTGAAGTTGTTAACTCAACAAGTTTAACAATACTCAGGTAGGCATAAACATTTTTGTAGACATATAGAAAGACTTTATTTGAGTACCTATTGATGTCTTTCCAGATATATCTTTGTCATAAGCTCAAGGGTCTCTAAAGTGATCGGTACTCATCTACCTTTCTTTTCAATCCAAGTCAGCAGTATTTCTCAGACCCAAAGTAATTTCTTCACCTTGTCATGGTAGCCACTAAGGTTTGTTATGGTATCAATTCAGGTTTGGAAAAATATGTCTCACTGGTGGAGATCGTTCCTTTTTTCTTTTGCTTCTGTCTCAGTTGTTATTGTACTTGTAGCTTTCCATGATGTGGCCTAATCAACTGACCTCATATCCTCAAGTGACTTAGTCTAATAAGTAACTTCTTTTCAAGGAAAACTCAAGTCTAAAGACCTATAACACCCCTCTGAGTATATAACTTCGACCACTAACTCATGAATACTAACATACTTGATTAATTAGGGTGGGATACCTTTAGTCAACAGTGCTTTAAATGTAAGGGCTAAATAATGGTCTTAAGATATTTGGTCTTCCAATTTATGATAGCAAGACCTTCATTTGATCCTTGATGGTACCCTTCTTGCTGAAGATAGATAGATGGACAAGTCACTGTCCTGGCCTAATTCCTTTTTCAATATAACTTTATTTACTCATGTAGTGGTAAGGTGAGATATCACCAAATTTTCCTTTTTATTATATCCATTGGTGTTTCCCATACGCTAATGGATCTGATAAGAATCTAATTGTAATAATTGATATCAAACCATTTGTAGAATTTAATTTCTAGTTGGTTGCCATTCTTCTTTGCAAATTTCTTGTCACATAATCTCCTGAAATCCGATACTCTACTTAAAGTCTTAAACCCCATATGCTTTCTCTCTTTTATACTCTTTTACAATAAGATTACCAACTCAACTAGTATTATTCCTGCGCATTGTTTGGTTTACCTTCCTATAGGATTCAAGATGAAAGATTTGTATGTATCTTCATAGAGTCATGATCTTCTTTCTTTTGACTATTCAATATTCATCGAATACTTATAGTTACATCTCTATCTCTTTCTCTCTTTTCTTCAAAATCCTCATTTGGTCTACCTGGATCAATGTCTCCATGTGCTTTGTTGCGTATAATCGATACTGCATCTACTCCTTTTCTTAATAGATATGATAAACTGAATGCTTCTAAGAAATTTTAAACTGTCTTAAGATCATCGAAATCCTCAATTGCCAATAGCCTCAATAAAATTCATACAATGTCTTAATAATGACATTGACGTTTTGATCATGCTATACTTTTCTTACAAGTTCATGTTAGGATCGATCTATTATTATCCTTAGTATTATCATCAAAATCTTTTGATAACTCGGTCGAATTCATTTCCCTATCATATTCGTGTTATGTTTCTCTTAATCACATAATCTGTCACTTGTATGCATCTTCTGATTTGCTCCATAATACTCAGGTGGTTATTAGTCGATAGCTCTTCACTCTTCATAAGACTCCAATTAAGGTATCCAAAATTGAGCTAAGTCTTTCAGGATCCATACCTTTGTGATCTAGTACGAGTCACAGTTATTTCCTAATATTATCTTGCATTCTCATCCCTCTTAGATTATCATAAAAAATTTCTCAAAGTCTGTCTTTTACATCCCTTATCATACTCATATCATATCCCTTGTGATAGTGTGCTCACATTCTAATATTCTTTATGATGGTAAGATAGCCATCTAGGTTTTTCGATGTTCTCACCTTTGATGAGAAAACTTTATTGCAGGTCAGATCTATCTACTAGAGGTCCACTAACATCCTCATTCCTCATTCTCATAATATGATTTATATATGAGTTTTTATATTTGCACCACACAACAATCCTTAATCCTTAAGTCATCTTAGACTAGATTTTGGATAAGGGTTGCACTATCCCCTACCTAATTATTTGTTAAACCAAGCTGTGTTTCACCTATTTATTTAAGGTGAAATGCCTTGAGCATTAATATGGAAATCCTCAAATAGAAGTAGTCATCTATACTACTCCCATTTATGCTACTCCTTCTGAATTCCCTCGATTGTCTATAACCCTTACACATGCTGGACTGGCTTTGAAAGGATAAAACCTGGGCTCTGATACCAACTGTGACGACCGGGGTTTTCCCATGCATTTTAAAATACAATATCTAATTCCTAAGGTGGGATGCATCCCTATATGAAAACCATTTTTATAAAAACCATGCAATGCAGCGGAAAATCTTTTGTTTTAAACTCATTTTGAAAACCCTAAGTGTCATTTGCTTTCACAACAATCAAAGTAGTTGTTGAAAAACTTCAGAAATCATAAATGTTTTCCCCCAGGTCTATCCAGTCACAGCACACAATCCAACTATAAATAAATACAAATACATGTCCAAAGGGTAGAGAGTTTACTCACATGTATAGTTGTCTCCTTTGTTTATTCACTTGCTCACAGCACTAATATCTCCTGAGAAGTCTTCTATTTGTGAGTGGAACTATCCTAAAAAATGTTAAGGATTGGGTGAGTATATACTATACTCAGTAGGAGTCTATCACTACTAGTTTTGCAATGCATGCTATGCTTAAAATCATATGCCCTTAAAAACATGTACATGTTCGAACAATCATGTTCAATATCGATATTAAAAACCACTGTCAAATCAGAATACTGACGACTTAAAGAAATAGCATAATCCAAGTCGAAAGTATCATATATCATAAACATAATGATATGCATAAGATGCTCCACTGAATCCAACTCATGGATATCTGGTATGGTCGACCAACCTCATATCATGCCATATGCAATGCAAGTAAATCATCAAACCATAGGGTCCAACTATGCCCACGACCTCACCGTCGTGTGGTCCCCGGGTACCTGAGGACACAGCGTCATAGCCTCCACGGGGCATATGACACATTGACCTAGTGTCGTGACACCAGTGGTAGCCTCCTATACCACATTCAGTCAACGTAGGGACATGCCCTTTTTGGGCGTGGTACCCATCCACCTAATAGTGGTAGAGGCTGGAGGCCAACCCAAACCTCTCAGCATAGCGCCCACGAGCTTATCAGCGCAAATCATATTCGATCAAACAAGCAAAACCTCTTTTTCAAAACCTGTCCTCTTTGGGTCCCTCACAACTGCCTGGCCCTCACAACTGCTTACCTAGCGTCTTTTAGTAACCCTCAAGGACATGCAATCATTCAAAAACTCAATGCTCACAAATCATACAATATATGCAATTGTTTGTAAAACAAATCTATGCACACTATATATGCAATTATTTGCAAAACATATCTATGCATAAAGCATTTATCATATGTACTTACACTTAAGTCATGCTAAACAAGTCATATACTTATACATAAAACATGCATTCTCAAAACAATCACGGCTCTTTTAAAAAGTCTAGTAGCAATAGAGCACCTACCTCAAAGTCTCCTGGAGTCCCGTCCTTTTATCACTTCAACCCGTCCCTGGGTCTCATTTATAAACTCCTGGGTATGAATGGATATAAGGAGTCCTTATTAATTTCAATCAATTTAGACATTAGATCGCTAGCTCTGCCTATTGGGTCCATGGTCCTTGCCTAATTAATTCGTTAGGCTAGATCCTATGGTGTGGATCTACTTTCCAATAGTTAAACTCTGTAATTTATCCTCTAATCCTAACTTTAAAGTTTCATTAGGTCCGCGTGCCCCAGTTCCCAGGACACCCGTGTATCCTGGTTGAACCGTGACTGCCTTACGTGTGTGCTTGCCCAAAGGCCGTGCCAGGGACCGCGTTTTGCACGTGCATATGCATGCTCAAGTGACGCGCTATGACGCGCATCATCACACGGACGCACCTTGTAACACGGCGCGTCTCAACTCCCAGGGCACCCCGTGCACCCTGGTCGAGCCAGGACCCGTGCCCCATGTTGCACGCTCACCCGAAGGCCACACCTGGGACAGTGTACACACTATCGTATGCCCGGAGCCCATCCCTAGGACCCTGTCCCAGGCACACATGGAGCAAGGCATCCTTGGTACGCCTGGCTCGTGCAAGGTCGTCTGAGCCGGTTTGAGGACGTTTTTCAGCCAGGAAATTCGGCTGGAAAATGTCTGAGAATGCTAGATCCAGCATGGATCTAGCCTGAAAGGGGAAGAACCAAGAGAGAGAGATAAGAACAGGCTTACCAGGGCAGCTTGGGGATGCCCATCGCCGGTGGTGGAACCCCATTTCCGTCTGAAACCCCATCTTGCTGGAATTCTTTGATGAAGCTGGGAACCCTGTTGCCAGTACTAGAAAGGAGAAAGGGGACATGGGAAATGGCAATGGCCGGCCTGACTTGGGCTTGACCATTGTCTAAAAACATAGAGAGACAGGTTTTCGATTTTTTCCAAAAACCCTAGTCCAAAACTTATCGAAAAATCATGTTTTTGAGAGGGGGAGATGGGGCTTTTTATATCCCTGCTATGGCGGTGCTGCCAATGGTGGTGCCGCTCTTGGCGGTGCCAGATCCCTCTAGAAAAATTAGGATTTGAGGGTTTCTGGAAAAATCTGGGGAGGAAGACAATAGGGGGTGCCGTTATCAAAACGGCCCCCTGCGTTTTTCGTTTTTTCGTTTTTCTATTTAAATTCTATAACTACCCCTGATCTTTAAACAGCCGTAACTTCTTCATACAAACTCCGTTTTGGGTGATTTTTGAGACGTTGGATTCCATTTTTCGAGTAGAATATAATGGTACCATGTTTCCTCATAAATTCCTTTGTTTACTATTTTAAATAAAGTAAAACATTTAACTCAGTTCATTTCCTATAGAATATTCAATTTTTGTTAGAAATAGTGTAAATTGCTCAGGTATTACATTATTGGAGGGGACGATCCAAGTTGCTGGCCACATTCCCTGCTAATGACTCCCAAACCTGTAGGAGATAAATTTTGATGGTGAAAGAAGAAGGGGGAGAAGAAAGGAGAGAAGAAAAAGAGGAAGAAGAAGAAGAAGGGGGAGAAGGAAAAAGAGGAGGAATCTAGGCTACAAACAACTTTTCACATCAACAATGCCCAAACTCACTTGATGGTGAGAGAAGAAGGGGGAGAAGAAAGATGAGAACAAAAAGGGGAAGAAGTAGGGGGGTACCATAGCTCTAGTGACTTTCCACGTTGATGATGCCCAAACACGCCGATGGTAGGAGAAGAAGGGGAGTAGAAAGAGGAGAAGAAAAAGAGGAAGAAGAAGAAGGCGAGAAGGAGGGGAAGGGAGGAGGAGAAAGAGGGGGGTACTAGGCCGCCAATGACTTTCCACGCTGACAATGCCCAAACCTGCTGACAGTGAGAGAAGAAGGGGAAGAAGAAAGATGAGAACAAAAAGGGGAAGAAGTAGGGAACAATGCTGGGTCAGTGCTGTTTTTACCATCTGTTGAAGAAAGTCATTTGGAGATCCATAAGTTGAGGTAGTATCAATGGAACCCATATGCTAAATTGATTTTTTGGTTTAATCTAAGCTAGGCACTTAACTTTAACTAAGTTTGATGTGATATTTAGAGTTCTTATGAGCATGTAGAACATGGTACTAAATAATGACACTTTGTACTAATCAAAGAAAATATTTGAATGACTAAATGTTTCCTTGAAAATGTTAATGTTGCACTAATTTTAAGACTGAAACAAGAGAGTGTTAACTGCCCTTTTGGATAGAAACTTATATGTTCAAGTAGTTGATATTGAAGCACATAGAACATGATTTGCTCTTTCACTACCTACAGATGTGAGGAGTTTGTATATTTGACATTTATAACATTTAATGAGACCAAATAGCATAAAAAAACGCATCAAATGTTAATAAACTGAGAGGATTAAGTAGAACTTAGATAGTTAAGAAAATTTAAAGTCATTCAAAGAAGAAGGTCACACATATTCACATCACATAGTAAACAAAACAAAAGGTAGTTACTAATCTACATAAATGATACATTCAAATGAAGATTAGAAATATGCTCTACAAATGAATTAAATGATATATAAGATCATATCAAACATGAAAGAGACTAAAGATATGATTTTTAGCTATGCATGAAAATGAAAAATAAAACAAGATGAGAATGATGAAGCCATATTAGAGGTAAAAAATGGTAGAAGCTTTTTTGTAGAGTTTTAAAGGGCTAGAATAGATTTCGAATGCAAACAATAACTTGAATTAGAAACATGCTCTAGACAAAAACTTAGAATAGAATTAAGTTTGACATGCGTTAACCATAAGCAAAGAACTAAATCAATACATGCAAATGGATTAAAAGTGTTCATTCAATATGAATTAATAATGGAATGAAACAAATACGATGGAAACATGAGAATGCTTTTACTAAAAACTAGCTATTACATTGGAATGACAAGAGACAAGAGATATTAGGAGCTCTAGAGGATCTACTTAGAAAGTTAAGATTTTTTAGCCTTGAATTTCAACTTTTATAAAATCAAATCAACCAAGCTAGAACCCTAGAAATACAAAATTTTGTATTAGGAATTCTATGATATTATCCTAGGATTCAAAGAGATAGATTGAAAAACATAAAACATAAATAGAAATAGAAATTGAAAAAAACTATCTTGTGAATTTATCTTAAAGAAAACAAGGCCTTTCTTCTAGGGTCAAGAACCTCCCCTTGTCATCAAGGAAGGTTAAGAAATTTAGCTAATCCTCTATAAGTAAAAAATGAAGGAATGTTTATGCCCAATTTAGAAAATATAAGAGGAATTCCATTAGAAAACCCATCTAGAAATTCCACTAGGAAGGAATTCTAATTAGAAATTCATTTTTTTTATCTTTAAATATAAGGAGGATGAAAATTAGATTAAAAAGGAATTTTCTCTTCTATGAGTGAGCATTGAATTCACTAGGATAGATATTTCCATATCACCTATGAAATTCAATTCTTATGCCTAATTCAATTTTTGAATTAGGATTCTTCCTTTATAAATACCTCTATAAATTTACTAGAGTCTCCCCCAAACTAAGATCCTAATCCTTAATCTACATTCAAGCTAAAAACACCAAACTAATTAAAAGATGGAGAGAGAATGAGGACAAAATAAAAATAAAATGCTAAAAAGATGCCCAAGATGAAATTTTCTACTCTATTCCCTCCAATTCTAAGCTCCAAATGAATAACTCCATTTCATGTAGTCATGTTTAAGAATAAAAAGTTGGTTTGTGTATAATGAATAACTCCATTTCATGATGGCTCTTTTATGTTGTGCTTTGAGCTTTGTAATTACTTGAAATTTATCATTTTCTATGGTACATGCAGCTCATTTGAACTCCTCTTAAGTTTTAATTACATTTTTTATTTGTATTGTTAGTCCTTAATTGATAAGTTTAGTTGCATGCTATGTTAGGTTTAGGTTTCATTGCTTAAAGTTATTGCATCTTTAGAATAGTAGTTTAGTTAGTTTCTTGGTTTAGTTTTTGGTAAGTTTAATTTTAGAAATATCTATACTAAGCAGGTTTATATTTTCATGCATCCTTTATCTTATTTGCTTTTGGTTTGTTTGCCACATATTTTAGATATTGTATGTTTATATGAATGGATGGAGACATAGTCTTCTTTATTATTATTTGACTTAAATTGTGTATATCAAGGACATCGCATTCGTATGCTTAAAATGCATGTTTGAAAAATAGAGGAGACTCTGCTGGATTTTTGGTAGAAATGTAGTGCTCATTTCTTTGAAAATCTTGGTTTTTAGAAAAGAAATATTACACTAAGGATTTTTACACATAGGCTACTATTCAAACAAACTACCAATTTAGGCATCAAGAATAAACCATGCACACATTAAAACTTGTAGCACTCTCTCCCAGTTGAGTAGTGTATAGGGGTTTGGATTAGTATATTCATAATCTTTTCATGTTGTAATGTTGTCACCTTTGATTATCTTCATTGAATAAGTGCTTAATTTTTTTTTTCTTATGAATGTATAATAAATTCCATTGAAAAGCTTGAGAATTAATAACTCCATTTTCACCAATATGTGTTTAAGAACAAAAGATGGCTGCGTGTATGTGCTTGAACATAAGTGGGAATTAAATTCTCAAGAATATAGAGGGACCAAAATTGAAGAAAATACATGCTTGTTTTTGCAGAAAATTGATGCACTTTCAAGTATGAAAAATGAGTAAACAATGATGCATGTGTATTCTAGAATGTGGAGACGTTAATGCTAGTTGCTTTGAGTTTAAGAAAATAGTAAGCTATCTTTCAAAAGGCTAAAATACTTGCAAATGTCATGGGAACTATCTTGGAGCACAAATTCCCTAAAGGAAAATAGGTATTTGATGCTTAGGATCATGCCCCATTTGGGTGGTGTTTGGACATGACAAAAATGCAAACAATGTTGACCAGGACCTAGCTAATTAAGCAATGCAAATCCCAAGGAAAAATGACCTAAAGGTAACTTCATGAGGAGAACTAATACATGGATTTACACCCTTAGGCTAAAAGCATTACACACTAAAGAAAATGAGTGATGCAATACTACACCCAAGGGAATATAAATCTAAAATAGAAGGCATGTTACACTTGGCTTATAGTAGACTAAAAGCATCATCCAATCTAATTAAAACTCCCAAAACTAATCAATAGGTGATCCTAGTACACGCTTGATCATTTTGATAAGAATGACTTATAATGTGTTTTTAGAAATGGGCATGAACAAGATGCCACAAGACAAACATGTAAGTTACTAGTGATTGCTTTAAGATGTATCTCTTGATTATCAAATGGTAGTAATTTCTTACATAAAGAAAAATTGTTTTAGTCATGTTTATATGAGTGCAAATGAATGTGTATGTACATGTGTTATGTGATGGCTAGAATGATTCAAGTTAGCATTGCTTTACTTATTTCCGGAGTAAATGAGAATGTGTGGTGGAATGTGAATGATTATTACAATGGGTAAGGCTCATCGTAAATTGCATGCTATGTTAAGTTTTGGTTTTATTGCTTAAAGTTGTTACATCTTTAGAATAGTTTAGCTAGTTTTTAGGTTTAGTTTTAGGAAAGTTTAATTTTAGAAATATATATACTTTAGAAAATATCTATTTTTATGCATGTTTTATTTGATTTGCTTATAGTTTGTCATGTTGGTTTGTTTTCTTTAAATGAATTACATGGCCTTTTTTATGTCACTATTCTAATATCAATGTGTTCTTCTTTGTAGTAACAATGGAATGAGAAGAACATCAAAATGAGGATATGACCAAAATGAAGAACCCGAACAAGAGGGCAACATGAACACTACTCAAAAGAGAAAGGGCAGAGGGCGAACAACAATGGAAAAGCTTATCAAGAGCAAGTCTAGGGGAATTAAAAAATCTATCCAGTACAATAACAGAGGACAAGAGATAGGTGAGAGTGTTGCCTCTTATTGTAGTTTCCTTTGCTTTATAGTAAGAAGCGTGGTTCCTATCTCATTTGAGGATTAGAGACTTGTGACATCCTCAACAAAAGATTCAATATGGGAAATGGTTAAGGTAGGTAAACATTAATAACATGTATTATATACTTTATAACATACCTTAGTTTCAAATATAGTAATTTGTTGTGTACTTTGTAGACTACTTTTAACATGCCTGAATAAGAAGATGTGTGCTTTCTAAGGAGCTAGTGAGCAATGGAGAAAATGGAAGAACTACCTTGTTTGCAATTACACAGCTCCATATGTCAATGATCAGTCACGGATGTACATAGTGCATGTCATTTACTTTGACGTAATTAACTAGGATGTGTGGAATGTAGTGGTATAGAATCGAATGTCCAGTGAATTTGAGGTATGTGTAGAAAAGATGTTTCATTAATTTAATTACATGTAACATCTGATTATTGCACTTGATTACGTATGTACAAATGTGGGAAGAAAGGTGTATAAAACTAATATGCAGCACAACCTGCCATGTTGGGCTACATTCATTTAGAAGAGCGCAAAGTAAGCACCTATGACAATTTATCCCTTTCAAATTAATGCTACTCTAATTATATACATTTTGTTCTCTAACTATAGTGTCTTTGCTTGATAGAAAAAGAAAGTTGGGACTACAAAACCCATTGATCATTCCATATTCATGAAGGTAGCACATTTTATGGGCCATATTCGCAACAAGTTCTCAGATGAAAGTACTACACAAATTTCTTGCGCATTGTAAGTGGTTCCACCTACCTATAAATTTTATACATTTAATTAGATGACATGATCATGTCTTTCTAATTAAAATTTGTAGGACATTTTTACCTAAGAAAGCACAACTACAGGAATTCTAAGCAGTATTGCTGCCAATGAGGACATCCTGTATAAGGTTATGGGCAATAAGAAGGACCACCCTAGTCAAGTTAGGTAAAGTATGTTTACCTACAGTTCAAGATGATGAGGAGGCCAACAATGATTTGGTTGAGAAAATAAAAACATATATATTTAGTCAGTTGTTTGAGATAATTTTGATGATAGTGTCTCCATCCCTTACACATAATTCTCATAGTGCCCTTGTACCTCCATTAAATGTGAGTTGTACTTCTCCAACTGAAGAAGATCATGAAGGACATTTGGTGCCCCTTGAAAAGAAAATTCTAGCTGAGGAGGTATATATATATATATATAATCAAAACTGAAAATTTTCATTGTCTTTCTATAATAATTCTCTATCTCATCCTTTTTATTGTATATCTGATTGGGTCAATAATTTTTGTAAATTGATTGTGAAAATCAATAAAGTTTGAGTTTTCAAAAATTTTGGGCTAGAATATTAGGGTTATTAAAAATGCACTTCTCACAGAAGTACAATCAAAGTATAAGACATGTATAATTGAAAACATACTCAACGAACCCTTCAGAATGACTATAAGTGCAACAAATTCTGAATTCGAATGGAAAATCCTTATTTTTCTCCATTTTTATGAATAAAAGGGTAAAATGGTAATTTTACCCATAACCAAGAACAAAGACCTCAATATTTAGAATGTACTCAAAAATGCAATTCCAACACCACTAAGTATGCTTGATTCTGAGTTTGGGGAGCAAAATGGTCCTTTTACACCTTGTGGGGCTCACAAGGGGCCTCCATAGCAATCCAATGGCCAGAAAATGTGCAATCATCAGTCAACCCACTACCACCTGCTAGTGAAGAAGGAGGTGGTAGTTGGAATCCAAGGACCATTTAATAATAAAAATAATTAAAACATAATTATTATATGTAATTGTGAAAAATGTAAAACACCTATAAATATCCCTCCAAAAATCCTCCAAAAATGTTCATTAAAATTCCCATGAAATCATCTTTCTTACTTTGAAAAACCAGTTCTAGATTCCTTCCCAAAAATCTCCCTTCTTGCATTTTCTCTCTCCTCTCTCTAATTGGAACAAGAGACCTAAATTCAATTAGGTACTTTATTCCAAGTTGAATCTCACAAATCCCACCGTCCATATCATCCTAGACTCCCTTATCTACAAAACCCCCAAATCAATTTAAAGATCCAATAATAAAATCAACAACAAATCACAAAACAAGGGACTATCAGGCTATATCATCATCAATGGCTATTTATTTCAAATTGGGCTTCAAATCTAAGTTGTTTCTCCAATCATGTAGGTGGAACCACTTCTTATAATTATTTCAAGTTGTTTTATGTAATTTTTATTTGTTTGTAATTAGTTTTAGGTTAAATTTTATAAAAATAAAGTAAGGACCAAAACCCTTCAATTCTGGGTGATGGAGGGCTCAGACTAAAAATCTGAGCCATCAAATCAATCCAGAAAGGTCCAAAACCCCTAGGGTAGATGTTTCAAGAAATTTTATAACGTTTTGAGGACTTAATTGTAAAGGGATTGATTGGACGGTCCAACCGGACTGTTTGATCTCACCAAATCAAGTTAGAACCTGGCACGCGCTGTGAAACATGCCTTGCGAGAGCATTTTTGCTGCGTGTGTCGTGTGTGATATCATCCTGATGGGACAACCGCGTGATAGCGCCGATCACTAGGGCAGTGCATTATGCGTGTGTCCCAGTGACGGGCATGTAGCGATCGGTCCGCCCTGCCAGCTCCCCCCAATTGAATATAAGCCATCCATTTCGCTGGGCCCAGATCAAATTTGGACCTTAGGAACGACTGTGAACTTCACAGTTCAATTGTGGAGTCATTTGAACTCCAAATTGAGATTGAAAAGAGGCTAGGGAAAGCTTATAACTTTTGTTTTCTTATGAAATCATAACATTTAGAAAATTCGTCATGAAACTTTCTATATTTAAGAATTAAACTTCTAATTTTCATGATCTTCAAGAATTGAGATGATCAAATCTTGGGGATCTGATTTATTGATGATAAAATATTGAAATAAAGTGATAACCATGACTTATTTGGACAAATCTAAGATAAATTGAGGGATCTACCCTTTATGGTAGAAAAACACTAAAAATAGAAAGGGACCTACTTGATCAATAAGATCAAGTATGATTAGATCCTTGGGATGGATTGAATGAAGGATATTATGATGGAATCCATTGAGATCATGGATTGAATACGACAAAAACAAAGGGATATGATCTTTTGACCTTATTGGAGTAAAAGCCCTAAAATTAATTAAAACCCTTGATTAAAAGGAAAAGATCTAAGATCTAATGGTTGGATCATAAGTAAAGGTTTCTAATAATCTTAATATAACTAGTTTCATTGTCTTTTATTTGATAATAGCATTTTAAATGTGAATTATGTTATAAAGCATGATAATGTAATTCTTAGATTTTAGCATGCTATGTTCTATATGTAATTAGATTGTTATATTAGGTTGATAGATTTAATTATCTTAGGGCCATATTGGTTTACATTTGAAGTTTAAGCATGATTCCATTAGATTAGTAGCAAAATTTTATGTATTTTATAACTTAGGGGCATGCTAGTTTAAGTATAGTTTCATTTCATTAATTTAAGTTACATAGGAAGCATGTTAGTGTAAAATATTGTTAATATTATATTAGATTTCTTCTTTAAAGTTTATGATTTAAATTTTATTAGTAGATATAATTGTTTAATTAGTGGTTCTATCTTAATATTCATAAATCACCAAAAATGAAATCTAATGAGAAAGTAGAGTTTCATGACACAAATATGAGTGAATTATTTGACTTGGACTTAATTAGTAAGGGTTATAGTTAGTAAGACAATATAAGAATTATCAAATCCTTGGCCCAAACTAGGAGAATAATAAACCCTATGAATTACATTTTAAATATTCATGGACTTAATTAATATCAATTAGAAAGAGTACTTAGGGTTAACATGCTCATAGAAACCTTATGAAAGGTTGAGCTAAGGTCACTTTGGTGAATGTTAAACATAGTGGTTAAGGGGGTTTTCTAATAGAGCCTCACCCTTCCCCTACTTTCCATTGATGTTTGTGATGTCTAAATGCCTCCTTACATGAGGATTGAAGTAACCACTTTGTGTTCACCCATTCAGCTAGTAAGCCTTAGCCAATTGGAAATAAGAGGAGCAGTTTAGACTTATGCTCAAATAAGTTATCTTCAACCAGTAAAACATTAACGGGTTAAATAATAATAATAAGAGCATAAAAGGTTAGTAAATTATCTAACCCTAATAAAAATTGTAAGTAAGATAAGGATGATCAAACAATATCCATCGGATCTTAAATGATCAACAACAATAAGAATAATAACATTGTATTGTACTTAGTATGCATGTTTATTAGTATGTATACTATAGATCAAATCTAGATCATTAGATTAGATAATCCAAATCCTTGATCAAATATGATTTAAGGAAAAGAACCAGGATCCTCCTCCTTAGGGATGATCAAATAACTGAACGTAGATCAATGAAGAACTAGATGATAGAAGATCTAGGCCCTTGATCTTTATCAACAAGAATAGATTGTTGATCAAAGGATCTATAAAAGATCAAGATCAAAGAGATGGATACACAAAGACTTAGAATAGAAAATACTTATATCTAAAAGATTAGAAGATTATTCTAACCATCAAATCTATTGATCAATAGGATTATTCAGATTGTATATATATTGATAGTATGTATGGATGTACAGACTACATACATCAGTCAGGATCATGGAAGATCTGGGGAGATGGATCACTACTTGAAGGTAGGAGGATTTGATGAATGCATTTATATGGGATGTACATGTTGAACCCATGACCTTATGTTGACAAGTGTAATGTTAATGCTTGTATTAAATCCCTTGAAACCCTTATGATACAACCAAACACATATGAAATGGTTAAGTTGGAATTGAGGATTATACTCTAAGTGAATATGGAATTAGAAGATATTCCAGTCCTAAGTAAATAGAAAGATTGTCTGAAATGTATGAATATACATATGAAACCTATTTTACATACAAGCATGGAGGCTTGTGGTTTTGTTTTAAATAGACATAAGCCTAGGGGATGCTATGCTAGGGGAGTTATGAGAGTTTGGCCACCCGCTTCTTGAAATTTGATGATTTGATTATGCCTTGCCCTATGAGAGGCTAAAAGTTGGGTGGGGCAATTATAGGAAGGTCACCACTGTGAAAATCCTATCTCCCCATATGGGCAGTGACACAATATTTTCCACCATGGTATCAGTGGTGAACAGGGCAGTTATCTGAGTGCGCTAGTATGGATTAGATTGTAGCATGATAGTCCTTTGATTATTTTACACTATGATGCATATGAGATAGGCATAGTGAAATGCATTATGTTTTGGCATGATGAAATGCCAAGTAATTGTATATTACAAGTATTTCCTAAGAAGGGAAATTCCTAGTGTAGGACTAGCTAAAATATTGATTTCTCATAGTGGAGAGAATTGATCATCTTAGTTGGAAATGATATTTGACTACTTTCATAAATTTGACAAATTTATCCATGTATCGTATATATGTATAAGGATGTATATATATTAAAAACTAAAGAGTTAGAATTATGGACAATGGGATTATGAAGTATTAGAATTATACTGTTAATTATTATGCTTCTTGAATCTCTTACCAAGCATAGCTTGCTGAGATATTGTAAATGTTTCAATGTTTACAATATCTCAGATACAGAGAAGGAGAGTTATGTGCTCAAGACCGTAGAAGATTTAAAGAGAATAATCATTATGGTATACCCCTTGAAGACATGTATTTTTTTTTTGTTTAAGAGTATTGTATTGTAATGAGAGTTTCATTGTATAGTGAGCTTTGAGTTTTGGATTATATAATTTGGATAAGTATTGTAATGAATTTGGTTATATTGTGAACCAATGGATGGATTCTGGAATTTAATAAAAATATATTCCTTCAATGGAATTTTATCTTAGACAAAAATTCTACTTATGTTATCTATGAAGTGATGAATTGGGTTTTTCAAAACAAGTTCTAAAGAAAAGAATTTTTGTTGCTTTGTTTTGTAAAAAAATTTACTTTTAAGGGCCCTACCTTTGAAAATGTATTACAAAATGTGTGACAAAAACTCAGATCATCACACACTGCTTGTTGGCCAAGGATTCCTATCAAAACATCAGTACATGCCATGAGTATGAATCAACCATTTTACACAGAATCATTATGCCAACACATACTAAGTGAGTGTCCATTACCATGTCTTTGAATGTTAATGCCTGCCTACCATTCTCTTTAAAAGTAAAAAATATTATAATCATTGGGCAGGCAGTTGCATATCACGTTGCTTGGCTTGAGGCACTAGTCATTCTCATAGAGTCTGCAGTATGTATCTTATCATACTACCTTCATCATCAATATCTTTTAGCTAAAGACGTCAATTCAATTATTTAATAACTTTATACAGTTAATTAGCAACAACATGCAGCATTGAGGTGGGCCACCTTTGCCCTATCCCCTATTGACAAGTACTTGTAGTTTTTATATTTTTTTCATCATAAATTAGGTCCTCTTCATTGGTTAATATTATTTAGCTGAATTTTTTTACATCTTTTATAGTAGCCGTCTAAGGAGGGTATGGAAGTCGCACCTAACATGCCTTGATCCTTAAGGTTAATCTATGGTCTCATCAATGGTGATATGGCAATCAACCCTGTACGAATCAAGGAGGGAGTGCTTGCCAAGAACATTGTTGTAGTGCCATTTATGGAGTATATGAACATACTTGCTCCTTGATGGGATCATCTCGAGCACCCTCACATTGTCTCCCACATGGAGTATATGAACATACTTGCTCAAAATATTTGACATTACATGTTATATTTTCATTGGATGGGTAATAATTATTTCTTTTATGTAGCTTCTTGAGTGATGCAATTAGCCTTTTTTAGGGTGAGGGTACACTTTACCAATTCCTTGACCCCGGCATCATTTTTGGAGTGATGAAGCAATGGCTGATAGAGAGGTGTGTTCAGAATGTCAAGGTATAGAAAATAGTTAATTACTCTATGTTACCACTAACTAAACCTACAATATTACAAATAATATTTATGGATTCTTTTTGTTATCCTTATTGCACAATGCTCTAAACAACAGTCTAATTGGGAGTGAGGGTACTATGTCCTCAGAAACATGAGGAGCCTCATATTCAATAATATTTACTGTCTTCGAATTAAAAAAAGGTAAGAAACTTTTTACTTTTTATAATCTTATATATTTTTATAGTTTTTTATGGATCTAGTGAAAGAATGTGACCTTAATTAAATATATTGTATTATAGGCTACTGTGCTTTTTGAGTGAGAAAACAAGAAGAGTTACTCTAGAGTAAATTTTAATGAAATACGAACTAAATGGGCTAAGTATGTAATGAGTTTCGATTATATCGCTTAGAGTAAATACATGAATGTGAAATACATAATAAATTATTTTTTTTCATTCATTTGTGTGTTCTTTTAGTTTTTATTATTTTCTTTAATATATATATATATATATATTAAGAGATGAATGAGGGTAAACTTGGGCTGTGGGATAGATGAGTATGAATGAAGTAAATTTAGAGTTTGTATATGAAGTGAATATGTAGGGTTGGTTTTCAATATATTCATTGAATTATATAACTTTTATGAGATGTTAAATGAGAGGGTTACTTAGAGTGTGAAAGTAAATGTGAATATGTATTGATTGACAAATGAAGTGAATGTGGATATGATAGAGAATGCATGAGGAATAGTTTCTTTTCTAAAGTATTTTCAAGTTAGATGTAGATGGATAATGATGAATTTAGATGTTTTGTACCCATTATGGAAGCAAATGTATTAAGTGTTATATTGTAAAAAGTATCGGGTGTATTAAGAAGATGTGGATGCATGTTATATTGGATGTTTGTTATTCAATGTATATAGGTGGTAATGGTCCATGTGAAAGATGGAAAAAAAAAAAAAAAAAACAATTTTGAAGTCATTTTGCACAAACAACTTCAAAAGTGTTGGACTTTTAAAGTCATTTAGGGATAAGTGACTTCAAAACTATTGGACTTTTCAATTCATTTAGTTGGACTTTTGAAGTCATTTAGGACTAAGGAACTTCAAAAGTCACAAACATGTGAAGTCATTTAGGTTAGCTCCTTCAAAAGTGTTGGACCTTTGAAGTCATTTAGGGATAAGCAACTTCAAAAGTGTTGGATTGTTGAAGTTGCTTAAGGTAAGTGACTTCAAAAGTCAAAAACATTTGAAATCATATAGCCTTAAACAACTTCAAATGTTTATGACTTTTGAAGTCACTTACCTTAAATAACTTCAAAAGTCCAACACTTTTGAAGTCACTTAGACTAAACGACTTCAAAATTTTGTGACCTTTGAAGTCTTTTGTTTAAGTGACTTTAAAGTTCCTTGATTTTAAAAGTCATTTGCCTAAATGACTTTAAAATTTATTGACTTTCCAAGTTGGCTCTATTGAATTATTTTATTAAGCAACTTCTATTATCACTTTTAACCAACTTTAAAAGCCCCTTGTATAGTAGTGCACATTTGTGTGGGATTTCAAGCCCTGCAAGTGACCTGAGCCACATGATTTATATTAAGGCCATAAAATAATGGTTAGAGAAGTTAAGCCATGTGAGCCATGAAGCCAGGATGCAAACCACAGAAGCCATCTAAGTCATTTCCACTTAGGTCCACATGTTTTGAGCAAAACATGGTTTTTACAACTTGCGAAAATCGTGTTCTAAAGGGGAAAAATAGGAAGAAATGAGGATGATATCAATAAGGGAAGATGGCATGCAAGGTGGACCAATTAGAGAGGAGGCCACATGCTTTTGTCTATTCCTCTCTTTCCCTCCATCATGAATCACTTAGAAAGGAGTCTTCTATGCATCTTCCCTTAGGGGTTTCCACTTTCTAATTCCGTACCTTACCTTATCTTCTTCTTCCCCCAATATTTATTCCTCTTTCTTCTCTTCTTGAGGCTAGAAGTTAGTAAGGGATCCATTTATAAACATGTGAAAATTGTGGAGATGAAAAGAAGATTTTGTATGCAATTTACTTAAGATATATTGTACACATTTTTCTAGAGGGGGAATTTTCTTTTCAATGCATATTTCTTTGGGAATCTTCCCTACACATCTTCATTTGAATTTCAATGCATATTTCCTCTCTTTTGGGAAGCCTTTGCTCCTTTGGTTCATGCACATGTGTTTTGCTTTTATTTGGTACTCTAGTTCTCCATCATACAAAGGCCATCAATGTCTTATAGTAATAGCCAAGAGAAAGTAGCCTTTGGATCATCTATCTAAGTATTCAAATCAAGGTTGGGGTTCCTTGCTTTTCCTTACTCATTAGGCTTAAATTTCCCCTAGTTCTTTTCTAGTTACTGTCCATCATGTTGCATCTTTTTCACCCTTTAGGAGTCTTTTCCATCTTACCTTCATTCTTCTTTGATTCTCTTTTTTGGTTCATATGCATAACATCTATTGGTCAGTGGATGGCATTAGATTGAAGTGAAGATTTATTGCTTTCATGCTATTGTATGTTACACATAATTCTTGTAATATTTTACATGCAATAAAACAAGTTTTGTTCCATGCACACTCTTCTTGGTTCATGCTTCTCTTCCATGCATGATTTTTACTCATGTTTACTTTGATTTTGTTAGATTCATTGATCATGTTAGTTTCATCCTTGGATTAGATCTTAGTTTTTTGGAAGTTTTTAATTTCTAGTTTTAGGAAGCTCATTCTAGATTTAGGTTTTGAAGTTATTCATATTTCTAGTTTTTAATTTGTTTCTATTTTTGAATGCATGGTAGGTACAGAATGTTAATAATTCCATTCTTAGGTTCTAATCTTAGTTCCAGAAAGTCTTTGTTTTTAGAAGGTTTTCTTTTAGTTTAAATTATAATTTTATGCATGTTTCTAATTCCATGTTCTTTTTATTCTTAGAATAAATCAAAATACAATTTTTTTGGGTTAGGATAATTGATCTAAATATACTTTACTCGAATACAAATATGTGAGATTCCTTGTACACATTAAATGAACTGCCTGTGGAGAAGGGAAGCAAAAAATAGGAAGTTTCTGATCTTAGAAGTTTTCTTATTGAAAACCAAATAAATTAGATATTTCAATATTTAAATTGCTTGGGGAGGAAGATATTGAGATTTAGAAACTTCCAAATCGATCATATCGAAGGGAGTTGAAGAAAAAAAGATGAAAATTTAGAGGAAAAATGAAGGTCGAAGAAGATGAACAGTGCATGCATAAAATGAGGAACATGGGTACTTTGTGAATCAAGTTCAAGTCCCATGCTGGACAAAAATATCTTAATGCTATATTATGATAGAAAAACATTGAATGATGCCCAACTCAATTATTCCACTATAGAAAATGAGTTGTTCGTAGTTGCATTTGCACTTGATAAGTTTATATCTTACTTATTAGGATCTAAGGTCATTGTCTATTCAAACCAAGTAGCATTAAAATATCTTGTTTTAGAGAAAGATACCAAACCTAGGCTGATCCAAGGAGTTTTGGGACAAGAAAGGTTCTAAAAATGTTGTACCTAACCACTTATCTAGGTTAGTTGTGGAGTCTAATAGCTAGAATGTGCCTATAATAGAAACATTTTCAAATGAATAATTGTTGCACATTTCTTAGTTGCCTTGGTATGCAAATATAGTCAATTATCTTGTCATAGTTCAAATGCCTAATCATTGGTATAAACAAGATAGGAAAAGATTTATTGCCAAAGTCATACACTTTACATGGGATGATCTGTACATGTTCAAATACTATCTTGATTAGGTCTTTAGGAGATGCGTACCAGATAATGAACATCATAAAATCATTTCCTTTTGTCATGATCATGCATGCAAAGGCCATTTCAACTATAAAAAGACAATTGTAAAGATTTTGCAGTTTGATTTTTATTGGCCTACCAATTTTTGGAATTCACATGCTTACTGTGTAGCATGTGTTAGATGTCAATAATTAGGGAGCATAGGAAAAAGAAATATGTTGCTCTTGAATCCCATTCTTATCATTGAGCCTTTTGGTGTTTAAAACATTGAATTTCTAAGACGTTTTCCTAACTTATTTGGTTACCTATACATCCTTGTGGGAGTGGCCTATGTGTCCAAATTGGTAGAAGCCATAGAATGCAAGACCGATGACTGCAAGGTGGTGGTCAAGTTTTTAAAGGAAAATATATTTGCACACACTAGCACCCTAAGGGTAATAAGTAGTGATGGGGGAAACACTTTTGCAATAGAGTGTTTGAGAATTGAATGAAGAAATATGATATTACCCATAGGATTGCTACCTTTGATCATCATCATATTAGGGGACAGATAGAAGTGTTAAATAGGGAGATAAGGAGAATTTTAGAAAAACCAATCAATCCAAATAGGAAAGACTGGCCTTTAAGACTTAATGACACTTTTATGGGCCTATTGTATTCCATACAAGTCTCCTATCGGCATGTCACCTTACTGCTTAATCTCTGGAAAAGGCTACCACCTTCAAGTAGAACTTGAGCATAGCACGTTGGGCCATTAAAAAGCTCAATTTTGACTTAAATAGTTCAGGGACCAATAGAAAACTTTAACTCAATTAGTCAGATGAACTAAGGAAAGATGCATATGAATTTACCAAGATATACAAGGACTGCATGAAAAGGCACCATGACAAACACATTTTGGGAAAGTCCATCCTAGGACAACAGGTCCTCTTGTATAATTCTAGACTACATCTCTTTTTTGGAAAACTTTGATCTTGATAGTCTAGTACCTACATAGTATTTACTATTTACAATTACGAGGCTATCGAGATAGAAAGGGATGGAGATATTTCCAAAGTCAATGGATAAAGTTTGAAACCTCATTTAGAGTTGGTCAACCTTGAAGCACAAGAAAACTTGCTAGATGAATCAATCTACTAGGACCCACCATAGCATGTCCCATGACACCTATGTCAATAAGAAAATCTGTATTCATCACTGAATTCTATCATACATTGTACATCTACTTGAAAATGTTAAATTGATAGGCTTTAAGAAACATAGGAAATGATATAGACGATCCTTGTGGTAGCCTGGGATATAAACCCTACCAATATACTATACCATTAGTATGACACTTTAAGCACTTGGTAAGCCTTTTTCTTTTCAAAACCCCATTTACCCTAAACTAAAAAACCAAGTAAATTACCCATTACCTAATCTTATAAAATGATTAGATATGGTAGAAAAATGGAAAATTGCTAAGAAGTGAAAAATATTGAAGTGTTTACAAAGAGAAAGCCTTTCTTTCTAAGAAATACAAAAGAAGAATTATCAAGAAAAGAAAAGAAAAAGTTATGAAGAGAAAGGAACAATAGAAAAGATACTCTCTTCAATGTACTCAATAGAAAAGTTGTCCAATTAATTAAAGAGCTCCACCCAGATTAGAAACTTTTGAAGTCATTTTACCCTTTCTTTCAGAACCATTCCCAAGCCTACATTTCCTCCTAATAAAAAATCTATAGATCTTAAGGTGGATAATAGCCTTAACGAGATATAAATGAGAAGGAACTAAGATGAGCCTGTAATAACCCCAATTTTTGTAAATTGATTGAGAAAAATCAATAAAGTTTGAATTTCAGATATTTTGGGCTGAAATATTAGGGTTATTTAAAATATACTGTTATAAAAGTATAATCAAATAATAAGATATGTAAAATTGAAATTTAAACTTAGCAAACCCTTCAAAATGACTGCAAGCACGACAAATTTCGAATTCGGATGAGAAATCCTTAAGTTTTTCATTTTTTGGACAAAAGGGGTAAAATAGTAATTTTACCCAAAAATCAAAATATTCCAAAAATCAAATTATGAAACATCAAAATTTAGAATGTATTGAGAAATACGAATCCAACGCCACTAAGTACACTCAAATCCGAGATCATGGGAATAAAACCCAAAGTTTTATGCATAAAGGGCAAAACGGATTTTTTACACCATGTGGGGCCCACATGGGGCCCACATGGGGACCACCACGTCCCCAACAACCAATTTGATTAGCAGCCCATGTGAAACATGGGTCAACAAAGATCAGCTAGTCATGGGGAAGAAAAGTTAGGCATGGGAGCATTAAAGACTTTCATGCCATTTTATATTAAAAAAATAACATATTATAATCATGAAAAAGACCCAAAATGCCTATAAATACAACCCCAAAAATCTTCCAAAAATCCTCATACAATCCCCACGAAATTATCTTCAATCTTCTTGAAAAATTAGATCTAGAATCCCTCTCAAAACCCCAAAATTTCCAAGAGCTAAATCTCTTTCCAATTTGTTTTTCTTTTTAGATTAGAACAAGAGACCTAAATTCAATTAGGCACTCTGTTCTAGATCTAATTTGATCAATTCCACCATCCAAAACATCCCAAAACATCTATTCTACAAAACCCCCAAAGGAATTTCAAGATCCAACGGTTCAAACAACGGTATTTACGCGAAAGGTGGATTTTAGGCTATATCTTCATCAACAAGGTATTTTTTTAATTGGGCATGTAAATCAGGTTTTCTCCCCAATCAAGTAAGTGGAAATCCTTTTCATATATTTTTAGTATTGTTTTATGTAAATTTTATTTTACTGTAATTAATTTTGGTAATAAAAAGATAAAAATAAAGTAAACAACAGAACCCTTAATTAGGGATGATGGAGTGCTCAGATGAGAAATCTGACTGTACCAATCGATCCAGAAGGGTCCAAAACCCCTAGGGTAGAAGTTTCATCAAAATCAGAGACCTTTTGGGCCCTCAATTGCAAGAGGATTGATTAGACAGTCCAGAAGGGACTGTCCGATCTCCAGATCAGACGACGCCCAAGACGCCCGCGTGACGCACCGTCGGAACGGCGCGTGCGATACGCGTGGGGAGTCGGCTCAAGTGCGACGAAGGCGCGTTCATAAAAATGACGAGCGGACGCGCCCAGCGACAGCCCGGTTTGCGGGCGCGCGGACGACGGGCGTTCCACTCGTCCCGTCCGCGTCTGTGGACGTCCCGCAGTCACGCTTAGGCGTTTCTTCCCAGCGGACGTGCCCGACGACCCCTGGTTCGTCCGCTCGGTTCGTTCCGCCTGCCGTTCCGCCCGACTAATCTGGGCCGTCCCTTCCTTGGGCCCAGATCAAATCTAGGCCCTAGGAAGGACTGTGAACTTCCAGGATCAATTCTGGAGTCATCTGAACTCCAAATTGAGATCGGAAAGAAGCTATGGAAAGCTTGAGACCTCTATTTTCTTATGGAATAATAAAAATGACATGTTATTCAATAAAAATTTTCTGTATTTAAGAATTAAGTTTCCAATTACATAGATTTTCAAGATCTGAGATGATCAGATCTTAGAAACATGTTTTAATAATGATCTAATACTTAAATAAAGTTATATCTATGTTTAAATTGGATATATATGAGATATATTAAGGGATCTACCCTTTATGGTAGAAAAACCCAAAAACAAATACAAAGGGACCCACTTGATCAATGAGATCAAGTGTGATCAGATCCTTGGGATGGAAAGAATATATGATGAAATCCAAGGAAATCATGGATGGATTATGATAAAAATAGATCAATGTGATCTTTTGACCTTAATAGAGAAAATTCTCTAAATATAACTAAAGTCCTTAATCAAAGGAAAAGATCTAAGATCAAATGGTTGGATCATAAGTAAAGGTTTCTAAAAATGTAAATATAATTAGTTTCATTTTATGTTATTATGTTATAAAGCATGCTAGTATAACATTTAGAGTTTAGTATGATATGTGTTCATTCTTATCATAAGGTGCTAGATTTAATTTAAGTACCTTGCCTCATTTTCATTAAATGTTAAATTAGGTAGTTTTATGCTTTAAATTTATAATTCATTTATGGTTGAATGTTAGTAGTAGATTTACTTGTTATGAGATAAAGAGCATAAAACATCAAAAATGTATTCTAATGAGAAAGTAGAGCTTCATGACACAAATAAGAATGAAGTACTTTGGACTTAATTAGTAAGGGCTATAGTTAGTAGGACAATATAAGCATCATCAAATCCTTGGCCCAAATTAGGAAAAGAATAATAAACCCCATGAATGACATTATAAATATTCATGGACTTAATTAAAATCCATTAGAAAGAGTACTTAGGGTAAACATGCTTATAGGAACCTTATGAAAGGTTGAGCTATGGTCCTTCTAGTGAATGATGAACATAGTGGTTAAGGGGGTTATCTAATAGAGCCTCGCTCTTCCCCTACCTTCTGTTGACGTTTGTGAGGTCTAAACGCCTCCTTACATGAGGATTGAAGTAATCACTTTGTGTTCACCCATTCAACTAGTAAGCCTTAGCCAATTGGAAATAAGAGGAGCAGTCTAGATTTAGGCTTGAATAAGCTACCTTCAACCATGCACATTAACTGGTTGAATAATAATCATAAGAGCATAAAAGGTTAGTAAATTACCTAACCCTAATAAAAATAGTAAGTAAGATAAGGATGATCAAACAAGATCCATTAGATCTTGGATGATCAAGAACAATAAGAATAAGAACACTATATTGTACTTAGTATGAATGTTTAGTAGTATACTTGTTATAGTTCATTAGATTAGATAATCCAAACCCTTGATCAAAGGTGATTCAAGGAAGAAAACCAAGATCATCCTCCATAGGGATGATCCAAGAACTGAACTTAGATCAAAGAAGAACTAGATGATAGAAGATCTAGGACCTTGATCTTTATCAACATGAGTAGATTGTCAATCAAAGGATCTATGAAAGATCAAGATCAAGGAGATGAACATACAAAGACTTAGAGATAGAAAAATACTTAGATATGAATGATCTAAAGATCATTCTAAACATCAGATCTAGTGATCAATAGGATTGTTCATAATTTATATATTGACAATATGTATGGATGTACAGATTACATACATCGGTCAACATCATGGAAGATTGGGAAAAAGAGATCAATCCTTAAAGGTAGGAGGATTTGATGAGTGCATTTACATGAGATATTCATTATTGTACTCATGATCTTATGTTGACAAGAGTAATGATAATACTTGGAGTAAATCTCTTGAAAACCTTATGATCCAACAAAAAAAAAAAAAAAACCTATAAGATGGTTAAGGACTAAACTATAAGTGAATAGGGAACTAGAAAATATTTCAGCCCTAAGTAAACAGACATATGGTCTGATATATATGAAATCTATTTTACATACAAGCTTGGAGGCTTGTGAGTTTGTTTTAATAGGCATGAGCCTAGGGGATGCTATTGCTAGAGGGGTTATGAGGGTTTGGCCACCCGCTCCTTGAAATTTGATGATATGATGATACCTTGCCCAATGAGAGGCTAAAAGTCGGGTGGTGGCAATTATGGGAAGGCCACCACTGTGAAAGTCTTGCCCCCCCATACGGGCAGTGACATAATATTTTCCACCGTGGTATCAGTGGTGAACAGGGCAGTTATCCGAGCGCGCTAGTACGGATTAGACTGCAGCATAGCAACCTTTCTGATTATTTTGCACTATGATGCATATGGGAACAGGCATAGTGAAATGCCTTATGTTATAGCATAATGAAATGCTAGGTAATTGTATATTACCAATGTTTCCCATGAAGGGAAATTCCCAGTATGAGATTAGCTGTAATACTAAATTCTCAAAATAAAGAGAATTGATCAGCTTAGTTGGGAATGATATTTGACTATTTTCACAAATTTAACTGGTTTACCCATGAAGGGTATGTATGTATATAGATATACATAACTTACAAAGTAAAGAGTATGTTTGAGGATAATGAGATTATGAAGGATTGGATTTACATTGTCAATTATTATGTTTCTTGAATCCCCTACCAAGCATTGCTTGCTGAGATATTGTACTTGTTGCAATATCTCAGATCCAGGGAAGGAGAGTTAGGAGCTGAAGACTATAGAAGACTTGAAGAGAATAATCTTCAAGGTATACCCTTGAAGACATGTATTTTTCTTTGTTGAGAGTTTTATTGTATGGTGCGCTTGAGTTTTGGATTATGTAATTTGGACAAGTATTGTACTAAATTTGGTCAGATTGTGAACCACTGGATGGATCCTGGAGTTTAATAAAAGTATATTCCTTCAATGGAATTTTATTTTGTACACAAATTGTACTTATGTTATGTATGAAGTGGTGACTTGGGTTTTCAAAACAAGTTCTAAAGAAAAGAATTTCCGCTGTTTTGTTTTGTGAAAAATTTTTACACTCTTAAGGGCCCTGCCTTTCAAAATACTTTACAAATCATGTTTTCAAAAACCCGGGTCGTCATAGAGCCAACCCTACTGGTCTTGGTAATGGCATCCATTCATAGGGATCACATTTCTTTGACTCACTTGTGCTTATAAAGATTGTGTGAACCATTAATATCTTTAGATTCAGTCACATAGTGAGAGAAATTTTGTTTGACCTCTTCTTTGAGAACTTTAATTTTGAGTGCATACCAGTGAGAATATAAGGTCAAGAATCTTTCCAATAAAGTATAAGCATATCTGTTTAGAAGTCCAAACTTATATGGCCTGTACACGCACAGTACTCTGAGATATAACTAGAATAACATGGCTTTGGTATATGGGTAACTTGTAGAATTTTTCATTCATCTTTATTAAATTCTTAAAGCCAACAAGGTGCTAATCGATGAGAATTCTCTAAGATAAAATAGAGGACTTAGCCTCATTGAATTTAGTGGGTATATTCACTATCAATGCAAATGGGGCTTAGTCCACTAAGGATAACTTAGGGGTTTAAGGGCTTATAGCATATGCTGAATGCAACTAAGCACCTATGAAAATGTTAAATTTTTTTTTTTTCATATTTTTTACACATTTTATTCTAGACTAGAAAAATTCTAGTTCGGAGGTGTGATAATTGTTCAGTTTTATTTAAAAAGTACCCAATTAGTAGTCAATTATAATGTTACTTCTAGGGATTTTTAAAAAAATTCATAACATGCACTTTATTGACCTAATAATTCAAAAGCTTGATATTTGATGAGTTTAGGAGCTAACTTAGAGTAACTATGAGAATTTTCATAATTTTTTAGGACTTAATTAGG
Source organism: Warburgia ugandensis (assembly GCA_035236585.1). Taxonomy (NCBI): domain Eukaryota; kingdom Viridiplantae; phylum Streptophyta; class Magnoliopsida; order Canellales; family Canellaceae; genus Warburgia; species Warburgia ugandensis. The sequence continues at coordinate 54,435,625 of CP141127.1, read as the reverse complement.
AATTTTTATCTTTTGTAGGTGTTGAGATGATGATCTAACGGCCGAGATCAATCCAGATGAGAATTGATGATCAAGATAAAATTGGAGAGCTAGAACCTAAAATTCATTAATCCAATCCTTAATCAAGGTTAACAATCATCTTAAGATAAGCAAGAAAGAAATTGGAAGAGTCAAAGGTGACTAGAATGGGCCTATGCATAATTCATGTAATTCCACCACCTTTGAATTAGAGCCATGCAAGCCACCTAAGTTGTATATGCCATGCTAGAGGATGACAAGCCATTCAAGCCATGTAGCTAAGGGACTTAGCCACTCAAGCCACAAAGTAAGGAGGCATCAAAGCGAGTGATCAAACCAAATAAGCCAATGCCACATGGAATCACACGATTGGATGAAGAATTCATGCAATTATCTGTCCTAAAAACATGATTTTCCAAGGATAAATAGAGAGGAATTTGGATGAAGATCAATAAGAAGATAAGCATGTATAGGTGGACCAATGGGAGAAGCCATTCCATCTCCATTTTCCCCTCTTTTCTCTCCCTTTTTCCTCTCTCTTTATACTCCTCCATGTGAAGCACCTTAAGGAAGGGGACTCCAAGCACCTTCCTTAAAAAGTGGTGCCTCCCCATCCCTTGGTTGTCCTTAGAAGTTTCCACCTTATCCCACTTACTAATTCCATCTCTTTCCAACTTCCACTCACCTTATTATCTAAGGTCTTGTTCCATGCTTTCTTCCTCTATGAAGATAAATTCCTAGCAAGTTAGAATGTGCAACTCACCTATAAAAGCACCTAGGGTTTCCACATTGAGAACATAGAAGGGTGAGACACCTCATCCTTGCCAACCTTCCACACCTCCCTCGTGTTGCACTACCATGCATCCTTCTTGCATGCTAGGGTTTAGATACATTTCTCCTTGCTGCCTTTCCTTTTGTTCCATGCCTACTTCTTGCTTTGTTCCTTTTGTTTATGCACCCTAAGTCTTGGTTAGTTTCTTGTTGTTCCTTTTACTGTTGCTTGAGTTGATTTGCTTCTTAGATCCATGCATTCTTTTTCTTATTTTCCTTGTTTGTTTGCTTCTAGTTCTAAGCTTGAGATATTTGTATGCAAGGCCCACAAATATCTTGTAGTGATAGCCAAGAAATAGCAGCCCTTGGATCAAGTTATTTGTTTCTTGAATATCCATGATTTCACTGCTCAGCTTTAGGTTTCATTGCATCTCTTTCCCTCTCTTTTTATCTTGATTTATCTTTTGCGTTTCATGCATGACACCTTAGAATAATAGTTGATGAGCATTGGATTGTATTGAAGAATGTTTGAGCTTAGCATTTGATTTAATTTTAAAGCTTGAAGAGTGCACATCATTTTTGTTTCTCATTACATGTATATGCACGGCTTTTTGATGTATTTTTTAGTTCAATGAATTTAATTCTTTGATGAGTAAGTTCTTTGTATGATTCTAGCATTAAAGATTTCTTTGAATGGTGATTTTTATATTTTTTTTATTGTTGCACACCTTGTCTAATTACATGCCCATTCATTGAGTCATGCACCCCATTCTAGCTGATTTCATGTACACCATGCTAGTGTAGTTTTCATTCCAAAGTTCATGCACAAGTTCCATATATCCATGCATCTTATTTGCTTGATTCCTTAGGAACCCATTTAGATTTTTAGGTTGTTTAGTTAATACTTTGATTGGATTTCATTAGTACAGGCTTTTAGTTCAAGCATGTTAGCCTATTTACTACCCCATGAACCATGCGCACAACTCCGTGGGTCATGTGTGTGGTGATTGAGGTGGGTTTCCTTGATTAATTCCTTGTTTTGTAATTTATATTCTATTCTTTAATTGATTTGCATTTTAGATTAGTTTAGAAAGTTTCTAAATTAGTTTTAGAAAGTTTTATTTTTAGAAACTTCTAAGTTTAGTAAAGTTTTATTTTGAGCAAGTGTTACTTTTACAAAGTTTCTTTAGTTTAAGTTATGATTCCAATTCAATGGTATTTCCTAGTTTAATCAAATCAATCTCTCTTTGGCTAGGATTAGCAAATTAAATAAAATCGAATCCATATACAAAACTATGAGATTCCTCATGGGATCAACCACTCTCCTATGCAAATTACTACATTGAGTGCACTTGGGAGTAATTATAAAGCTACACCAAGGTTTTCACTTTGTTGTTGAGAAATGACAATGGATTTGGGATTAGACCTTTGTTTAGATTGTTTATCTCTAGTCATAGGTTGAAGTTGCATTATATTTGAGGTTTTACATCATTCTTGCATATTTTGCTAATTCTTCACAAATCAACCCATCTTTCTTTGTTGTGTTCAAGGAGAATTTGGAAAAAGGAGTAGCTGTGATCCTTTGGGCCAATGCTTAATTGGATTAGATAGGATTTCTTTGCTTTCCTAGATTAGGATTTTTTTTTCTTTAGAGAGAATTTGTAGTGAAGCCTCATTATAATTTGCAATTATTTATTTCATTTTAAATGAGTTGAAATAATACATGGCAAGTGAGGGGTATGGTGGTCCACACTTGATCTTCATTAGAAATCTCATTGTAAGTTTCCCTCACTCTCTTTCATTTTCCTATTATAGTTGCATTTTGAATGGTAGTGTAATGCATATTCATTTGGGTTATTCATTATAACTTGTTGCATCTTATTTAGGGTTGTTACATTACATCACACCTATTTAACAATGGTTAGCCTTAGTTTAGCTATAACTAAGGCATGGGTTGCCTAGTTATATTGTTTTTTCTGTTAAGGTGTGGATCCATTGTTAGATAACATATAGGTAGGCATTTGTTTTCTCACCTAGTATTGCATTGCATGTTTAATTGTTTTGTGGTGGATGTTCACTTTGATAGTAAGGGCCCCTAAGGAACCCTCATAATATAAAGATTGGATTTCATCACCAGATCTTTGGCCTACCTAGGTAATTAATTCAATTCCTTTTATGTTTGTGATCCCAACAAGTAGCAAGAGACTTAGGGTATTGAGCTCATAGAACCCTTTCAGAAGGGGGAGCTCTGTTGTCACTCCACTGGTTCTTGATCATTGTGGTTATAATGTGTATCCAAAATCCAAGTGATTTTTCCATGCCTTTCCTTGACATTTGTTGATGTCTAAATAGCTGCTTACATGAGAACGGAATTAACCACTCTGAGCAGGACCTAACTAGTAAGCAATAGTCGAGCATGGATAGAAGGAGGAGCTATCTAGATTTAGGTCTAAAAGCTACCACCCTATAATTAATAAAGATAATTAAAATATTCATTACTAGAATATTAGGATTGATTTTGTATCACTTAAGGTTAGGAGTAGCATATAGTTAGGATGTATCATTTATAAAGGTTTTTCATTTTAATGCATGCAAGTTTGTCAATCCAAGCACACAAAATTATTACCATTAGATCCTAAGATTGAATGTAGGCACAGACAAGAGGTAAGAAATCAAATTCCTAACCCCATGGAGGAGCCATTAGCTATAGTTGAGCACAAGGCCATAAGAGATTTTTAAGTGCCATTCTAGTTAAATACCCCATCATGCATCACCTTACCACCCACTAATATAGACCACTTTGAAACTCAAACCTGTAGTCAATTACTCCCAACATTTTATGGTTAAGAAAGAGAGGATCCATACTAACATATCAAGGAATTCCTTCATTTTTATACTACATTCTAATTCTAAAATGCTTTAGATGATTCTATTAGACTTAGGCTATTTCCCTTTTCATTGAAAAATAAGGCCAAATCATGACTGAATTCTTTAGAAGTTGGTTCCATTGCCATGTGACCAGTTGTCTAAAAAGTTTCTGAAGAAATTTTTCCCTGTCCATAAGACTAATGCCCTTCATCGGGAGATTATCAATTTCCAACAAAGAGATCATGAATAATATCATAAATGCTAGGAAAGGTGGAATGAATTCCTACAAAAGTGTCCCCACTAAGGATTTAATAAATGGTAACAAGTTCAATACTTCTACGAGACACTTCCACCTCAAAATAGACAAATGGTGGATGCAGTTAGTAAAGGGTACTCATGTTAAAAAATGAGACATAGGCCTGGGAATTTTTTGAGACCTTAGTTAAGAATTCCTAGCAATGGGATTATCTAATGGTAGAGAGAGAAATAGCTAGCCTCAAAAAGAAAGTTTGACTCCTTGTTTGAAAGCATGTTCCAAAGAATAGATGTCTAATGGTAGAGAGAGAAATAGCTAGCCTCAAAAGAAAGGAGGCCTTGATGAAGTACAGGTGACCTCAGATATATCATATCAGCTTGACTCCTTGATTGAAAGAATGGACAACGTTCAAAGCATGTTCCAAAGAATAGATGTCTACATGGCTGCTAATGCATCCACTAAGCCTCCACAATAGGTTTGCGCTATTTGTTCTAGCCCACACACAACCATAACTTGACCATCTAATAGAGTGTACATTGAATATTTTTAGAACAAGCGAATAATCTAAATGCATATCACAACTCTAGCAATAATCCATACTCTTAGACCTATAATTTAGGATTGGCTAGGCATCCTAATTTGTAATGATCTAAACATAATTACCAAGGAGGTACATCTATGAACCCTCCTACATAAAACATTCCTAGAACTTTAGTGCCCCATTAGCCACCTAATTTTAGCTTCCTCAATAACCAAAGAAACCATCACTCGAGGACAATATTTAGTTGCTCACAAAAGAAAATTAGAAGACTAAGCAGGCCCTGCGCCAATTATAAAATGAGCGCCAACAATCCAGCAAAGTCAATTCTAAAGCTATTTCCAAATTAGAGATACAAATTAGCTAGTTGTCTACTACATTGAAGGATAGAGGAAAAGGACAATTTCTTAGTCAACCAACTCCAAACCTTAAGAGCCAGTCTGAAATAAGGTCAAGTCTAAGTAGACCACATGAAAAACCAAAGTCCACAACTACCCTTAAGAGTGGTTGTCAAGTTTATAATAAAGTAGGGCATACTAAGGAAAACTTAGAGGGGAATGAACCAGCTACAACTAAGGAGAAAGAGCAAAGACAAAGATCTCATACTCTATCTGTGTGACGACCCGGGTTTTCCCATGCATTTTTAAATGCAAGATCTAATTCCTAAGGCGGGATGCATCCCTATTTGAAAACCATTTTATAAAAACCATGGAATGCAGTGGAAAATCTTTAGTTTTAAACTCATTTTGAAAACCCCAAGTGTCATTTGCTTTCACAACAATCAAAGTAGTTTTTTGAAAATTTCAGAAATCCTAAATGTCTTCCCAGGTCTATCCAGTCACAGCTCACAGCCCAATTGTAAATAAATACAAATACATGTCCAAAGGGTAGAGTGTTTACTTACATGTATAATTGTCTCCTTTTGATTTTTCTTGCTCGTAGCACTAACATTTCCTGAGGCCTCTTCTACTCGTCAATGGAGCTGTCCTGAAAAATGTTAAGGATTGGGTGAGTATACACTATACTCAGTAGGAGTCTATCACTACTAGTTTTACAATGCATGCTATGTTTAAAATCATATACTCTTTAAAACATGTGCATGTTTGAACACTCATGTTCAATATCGATATTAAAAACCATTGTCGAATTGGAATATTGATGACTCATGGATATATAGTATGGTCAACCAACCTCATGTCATGCCATATGCAATGCAAGTAAATCCTCAAAACATAGGGCCCACTATGCCCACGACCTCCTTGTTGTGTGTCCCCGGGTACCTGGGAACACTCGGTCATAGCCTCCACAGGGCTTATGACACATCGACCTAGTGCCGTAACACCAGTGGTAGCCCCCTGTACCACATGCAGTCGACGTAGGGACATGCCTTTTTTGGTGTGGTACCCTTTCCACCTAATAGCGGTAGAGGCTGGGAGGCCACCTCAGATCTCTTGGCATAACGCCCACGAGCTTAGTAGCCCAAATCATATACAATTAATCAAGCAAAAATTGCTTTTTCAAAACCTGTCCTCTTTGGGTCCCTCACAACTGCCTACTCAGCATCTTTTGGTAACCCTCAAGGACATGCAATTTTTCAAAACTCAATAACCACAAATCATGCAATTTATGCAATCATTTGCAAAACATGTCTATGCATAATGTTTTTATCCTATGCATGTTGAATTCATTTATAAAATTAAGTCATGCTAAACAAGTCATATAACTTATACTTAAAACATGCATTCTCAAAACAATCATGGCTCTTTTCAAAAGTCTAGTAGCAATAAAGCACCTACCTCGAAGTTTCCTGGAGTCACGTCCTTCATTCCTCAACCCGACCCTGGTCTCATTTATAAAATCCTAGATATGGATGGATAACAAGGAGTCCTTATCAATTTCGATCTATTTAGAAATTAGATCGCTAGATCTGCCTTTTAGGGTCCATGGGTCCTTGCCTAATTCAATGTCAGGGTAGATCCTATTACACTCTATAAATTGTCATATGATCCTAATTTTATAGTCTCATTTGGTCCGCGCATCATGGTTTCCAAGACGTGTGCGCGCCCTGGTCAAACCAGGACCCATGCCTGCACGTCATGTGTGCCCAAAGGCCATGCCAGGGACCGCATTCGCACGCGCACATGCATACCCAAGCGATGCGCTATGACAGGCATCCTGGATGGCATCGCGCAGATGTGTCTTTGGAGCAGGCGCGGTGCCCCTCAGCTCCCGGGCGCTCGTGTGTCCTTGTCGAGCCAGGACCCATGCCCCACGTCGCGTGAGCACTCGAAGGCCACACCAGGGACTGTGTACGCACTGTCGCACACTTGGAACTCGTCCCAGGGACCCTGTCCCAGGCGCACGTGAAGCATGGCATCCCTGGGACGCCTTATTCGCACAGAGCCGGATGGAACCGTCTTTCCCCAACATGTTTTCCAGCCTGAAAATGCCAGATCCAGCACGAATCTAGCCTGGGAGAAGGAAAAAATAGAGAGAGAGGGAAAGACGGGCTTACCTGGGTAGCCTAGGGAGTGCCTATCATCGGTGGTAGACTCCCTTTCCGGTTCTGAAACTCCATGTCATCGGAAAACTCGACGAAGGGGAAAAACCCAGTTTTTGGGTGATTCTAGGGAAGAAATGGGGAAGAGAAAGAAGGGAAAATGGCCGGCCTGAAGGACCTGGTTGTTGCCGAAAATCACAGGGAAGCTGGAGACAGGTTTCTAATTTTTTTCGAAAACCCCAGTCCCAAATGGCTAGAAAAATCATGAGTCGAAGAGGAGGGAATAAGGGCTTTTTATAGCCTTGCTATAGCGGTGCTGCCAATGGCGGTGGTAGAAACCTCTGGAAACTAGGGTTTCTGGAGAAATCTAGAGGAAGAAGAAGAAGAAGAAGATGGGGTGCCGTTATCAAAACGGCCCCTTGCATTTTCTGTCTTTTTCGTTTTTAATTTAAATTACAAAAATGCCCCTAATTTTTAAACGACCGTAACTTCTTCATACGAACTCCGTTTTTGGCGTTCTTTGAGGCGTTGGATTCCATTTTTTGAGTAGAATCTAATGGTACCAAGTTTTATTACAAATTACTTTATTTAATATTTTAAATAATGTAAAACATTTAACACAGTTCATTTCCTATAGAATGTCCAATTCAATAGCATAAATTGGTTGGGGCATTACAATCTGAGCCTATTATGGAGGCTCCTTATGTGGCTAAAGCCCCATTTCCTAAATTGTTAAATAAGGAAAAGAAAGAAATTAATTTCCATGAGATAGTGGATATGTTTAAACATGTTCAAATCTATATTCCATTACTCAATGCAATTAAAGACATTCCTACTTATGCCAAATTTCTTAAGGAGCTTTGGACATAAGTGAAAGCTCAATATGCAAAAGAAAGCCTTCGTCATAGAGCAAGTGAGATCTTTAATTTAGCATCAAACCCCTCCCAAGTTTAGAAATCTAGGTTGTCCTACAATCTCTTGTGTCATTGGAAACCATGTCATTGATAGGGCACTACTTTATTTAGGGGCTTGAGTAAACTTGTTATCACATTTCATTTATGAGCAACTTGGGCTCGATGACCTTAAGCTAACCAATACCACTTTGCAATTAGCAAATGGATAAGTAAAGATTCCCAACCTATGTCAAACCCCAGTAGTTAGATCTCGGTATTTCTTGGATGTAACATCCCTAATTTTTTTATAATGAAATTAAATAAATATTGAAATTGAGAATTTCAATGAAAATCAGGGTGGAATATTAGGGTTATAAAATATGCACTTCTCATAGAAGTGGAATTAAGGTATGAGAGATGTATAATTGAAAACATATGCGATGGACGCTTCAAAATGACTATAGGCACGATAATTTCAGAATACGGATGAAAAATCTGTATTTTTCTTCATTTTAGTGAATGAAAGGGCAAAATGGTAATTTCACAAATAACCAAGACTTGAGACCTCAAAATTTGGAATGTACATAGAAATACGAATCCAACGCCACTAAGTACGCTCAATTCTGAGCTCGGGGGAATAAAATGGATTTTTCTCCATAAAAGGGCAATTTGGTCTTTTCACACTCATGTGGGGCCCACATGGGGCCCACAAGGGACCCAAAATGGAATCCAATGACCAGACCACATGCAATCATGGGTCAAACCACTACCACCAGCTAGTGGAGAAGGAGGTGGTAGTGGGAATCAAATAAACATTAAATATTAAAAAGGAAAAATACATAATAATTAGGTGTTATGATGAAAAACACTAAAAATCCCTATAAATAGACATCATAAAAATTCCCAAAAATATTTCAAAAATCCATCACGAAGTCCCCTAGACTCTGCCAAAATCTCAGACCAAAATTCATCCTCCTTCTCCCTCCTTTCTCCTCCCTTTCCTTGCATTTTATTCCCCTTGTTAGAGTGTCCACAAAAGCACCAGGAGGAATATTCCTCCTCTGGCTATTGGGTGCTTCCATAGACACGCCGTCCCAACAAGAAGGGTTTTCACCCTGTTACATTTTTTGAGTTATATGTTAATTTTCAGCCGTTGAAACATAATCTTGACCGTTGGATAGTTGGGTAATATCAAGATATACAAAACCCATTTGATTTTACCATAATCCGTGGAGTATCCATGGATAAATTAGCAGAAAATAGAAGCTTCAGCGACCTATATTATAAGGAGTGGATTTTCTAGTTTTTTCGGTATAGATCCGGAATATCTTCTTCCAAGTAGGTGCACTTGCACCCCTATTTCATTTACAGTAGGTTAGTTTGGTTTTTCGGCAAGGATAGGAGCTCCCCATCTGTTGATCCGTCGGAGACGATGGATCCGGCATTGAGGGTTGAGATCCCATCGATCCACAGCTCAGATGTTACTTCTAAGCCGATGGATGGATTCCTGGGGCCCAAAAACCCCAAGATGTGAAATCTAGATTACTGGTTTTACTGGATGGGGGAGATCCGTACCTGTAACCCATATTTGATCTGAGCCGTCTATTATGTTAACTGAAAATCATAATTCTTCAATTTAGAGCTTGATATAGCTCTGATTTTATATCAGAAAAATGCTATCGACTCCTTGTAGTGTTTACCATGGACTGAAATTATTAGATGCATGTTTTAATTTGTATTTACATAAGTTATTTAGTAAAATCAGTACCCATGATCTTAGATCATGGACCAGATGACTTTAAAAGACAAATCTGAACCGATGGATGTCTTCAAAGACACTCTAATACCTTAGGATCAAGTTCAAAGTTAGATTTATATGAATATATATGAATGAATTGATCAAAAACAGAAAGGATGAAATTCAGCCCTTAAAACGAGCTGAAATATTGAAATATTAATTCTGACTTTAATTGAACTCTGATGTTAGATCAGAAACTTTATTTGGAATAATGTTGATGTTATTAATTCATTGAAATTATTAGATCGTGTTTTTAAGTAGTATTTACATGATCTTTTTGATGAAATCCGTGATAATGATCATGGATCATGGCCCACATGACCCCAAACATGAAATCTGAACCGATAGATGTGTTCAGAAGATCCAAAAAGCTTAATGTACATGTTCACAGTAGAATTTTTATGCCTCTATGTTAGTCCAAAATGATCAAAACAGTAAGGTGAAATTCAACCCTTAAAAAGGGCTGAAATCTTAAAATTTCAATTCCGATCTCAATTGAGATCCAAATTGAGATCAGAAAGTTGGGATGGATTCCTTGTGATAATTCAAATGGACTGAACTTATAAAATTTTAATTTTAATTAATTAAACTTTATGTAATTAAGTGGATAATTAACTAACATCCTTGATCTACAAGATCCAGGATGATCAGACCACAAATAACTTATTGGATGATTATTTTATAACATAATAAATAATATCAGTGGATTAAATTGTAATTATTAGGCAGATCTTAAGAGATCTAGGGGTTACTAAAACCCTTAAAATTGAATATTATCTCCTAGATCAAGATGATCCAGGATGATTGGACAGCATGGATGTATTTTGATGATGATCTTGAGATAAGATCATAGGTATTAATGAAGGGATGATGTGGATTTGGGCTAGATTAAGATCTATGCCCTTAAATGGTACAAAGTAACCTAAGATCTCCTTGATCGGGTAGATCAAGGAAGATCAAATCAATGGATGAGATAAATCCATGATTTAATAATTAAATTACATCAATATAATATGTTGGATCTAAAATAAAATGAAGGATCAAGATCTAAACCTTAAAAAGATGAAGGATGACTATGGATCAATTAAGACCCTTGGATCATGATAACATGTTAGATTTCTATTTCAATTATTGAATATTATGATAATTGTATTTCATTTCTTAGTTGAATTATTTATTTAATTGGTTATTTAATTATTTATTTAAGTATTTAGTTACTTGTTATTTATGCTTTAATTTTATGCTTCAGTGCTTAAGTAATTGTATTTTCATTGAAATGGTAATTAAATGAAATTAAAAGGAATGGACATTCACATGGAATGTATGACATGGACTTAATGATAGTAAGGACCATAGTTAGTAGGATAATATAAACAATATAAATTCCTTGGTCCAAATTAGGAGAATAATAAATCTCCATGAATGACATTTTAATTCATGGATTTAATTAAAAACAATTAGAAAGAATACTTAGGATTAAATGCTCATAGGAACCTTATGGAAGGTTGAGTTAGGGTCAAGCTAGTGAATGATGGACATAGTGGTTAAGGGGGTTATCTAATAGAGCCACGCTCTCCTCCCACCTTCTGTTGACGTTTGTGAGGTTTAAACGCCTCCTTACATGAGGATTGAAGTAGCCACTTTGTGTTCAACCATTTAACTAGTAAGCCTTAGTCAATTTGACATAAGAGGAGCAATCTAGACTTAGAATGAAATAAGCTACCCTCAACCAATAAAACATTAATTGGTTGAGTAATAATAATGAGAGCATAAAATGTAGTAAATCATCTAATCTTGATAAAAATTGAAAATCAAGATAAGCATGATCAAACAAGATCCATAGGATTTTGGATGATAAAAAACAAATACTAATGTAGTATTGTATAGTATGTATGCGTATGTAGAAGAACATAGATAGAGAATCCCAAACCCTTGCTCAAATTTGATTCAAGGAAAATTAGAGTATCATCTATAGGAATACATACTTGAATAGGGAAATAACCTTGTATATATGGTATGATAGAGGGATGAATCCAGACCATGATGGACATTGTGGAAGAATACACTGGAGATGTATGAATCAAGATACTACTTTGAGGTAGGTGGATATACAATGATATATTAGAGATTCATGTATAGATTTACATGATTATCTGTCTAAAAATATAGACCTTCATTATATCATTATGCTTAGTACCTTAGCATAGTCATGATCCAAACAAGTGGTCCAAAACTTATGATCCAAAACAGATGATCCAACTAAGTGATCCAAAATACATGATCCAACTAAGTGATCCAAAAATACATGATCTAACCAAGTGATCCAAAAAAAAATAATGATCCAACTAAGTGATCCAAAACATATGATCCAATGAAGGGATCCAAAACATATGATCCAATGAAGGGATCCAAAACATATGATCCAGTTAAGGGATCCAAAACATGTGATCCAGTTAAGGGATCCAAAACATGTGATCCAATTAAGGGATCCATAACATGCGATCCAATTAAAGGATCCAAAACATGCGATCCAATTAAAGGATCCAAAACATGCGATCCAATTAAAGGATCCAAAACATATGATAAGTGATCCAAAACTATATGATCAAATTAAGTGATCTAACCAAAGGATCAAACAAATTGATCCAACCTCATAATCTAATCCACTTGATCAAATTTATTGATCAAGTTTAATGAGGTGAAAATGATGAGATATAGAGACTAAGGAAACCCTAAGAATAGGGTATGTATAATATTTCAGCCTTAGTTAAATAGACAGATCGTCTGATATGTACAATATATTTTTCATACAAGTATGGAGACTTGTGATTTTGTTTTACATAGAGATAGAGACTGGGGATGCTATGCTAGGGAAGTTATGAGGGTTTGGCCACCCGCTTCCTGAAACTTATATGATGATACCATGCCCAAAGAGAGGCTAAATGTCGGGTGGGGCAGTAATGGGAAGGCCCCACTGTGACAACCATGGTCCACTCCATGAGGACATGGATTGATTATTCCACAGTTAGTGTCAGTGGAGGATTATACAGTTATTCGGGCGCGCTGTACGGATTGAGGCTGTAAGCATAGTAGTCGTAATGCATTTTGCATTATAATGCACATATGATAGGCATAGTATGATGCCATGGCATGATGATATGCTATTACATGAGTTCCTAGAAGGAAAACCCTGTATGAGGATTGGCTAGGTATTGCTCTCCTATGTAAGAGTATAGCCAGGGGAAGGAATAAGTGTTGAATAATCTTTGGCTAGGTATTGCTCTTCTAAGTGGAAGTATAGTCAGGGAAAGTAACAAGTTTTGAGCAATCTTCACTATATTAACTAATTTGTCATGTACTACATAAATAATGTATATACTCTATGTGGAGAGTACTCAGGAATGAATGACTATGATGAAATAAGGATCGAGGTATATATTCTTATATTGATGAAGTAGTATGTTTTTGTATTCCCCTACCAAGCATAGCTTGCTGAGGTATTGTACATGTTTCCATGTTTACAATACCTCAGATACAGAGAAGGAGGGTTAGAAGCTCAAGACTGTAGACGACTTAAGAAGATGTGGATGAATAATCAAACAAGATACCTCCTCTTAAAGACATGTATTTTATTTGAGGGAATTGTATTGTATTGAGAGTTTTTAATGTATGGTGAGGTTTGTAAATTTTGGATTATGTAATTTGGACAGGTATTGTATTGATACCGTGCTGTACTGTGAACCACTGGATGGATCCTGGAAGTTTAATAAAATCATATTCCTTCAATGGAATGTTATTTTGTACACAAATTGTACTTATGTTAAGTATGAAGTGGGGACTTGGGTTTTCAAAACAAGTTTGAAAAGAAAAGAATTTTCGCTGCTTTGTTTTGCGAAATTTCTTTACTGAGGGGATGCCCTTGCCTTTGAAAAATATATTATAAAATGTGTTTCAAAAACCTGGGTCGTTACATTGGATGTCCATTCTTGGAAATGTCCAATGTCATCATCAACTATAGAACTGGTGTGATGAAACTATCCTTTGGCAATATGAAAGTAAAACTCAATATTTTTTGTGACAATCATTAGTATCTAGACCCATATGATTCCTGTAGAGTAAAAAAGATGCAAATACACCATCATCTATTCTAGACCCACTTGAGTCATGTCTAGTACATTTTAATGGTTGTTTTGATATGGATAAGTCTGTTGATGTGGTAAATAATCTTTTCTGCATTTGTAATGGATACCTCCAAATGGGAACCTCTTGTGGAACCTCTTCCTCCTTCAAATTTTGTCCCAGTACCATCAATAGAATAACCACCTAACTTGGTCTTTATGCTACTCCTAGAAAATATAAAATATTCTTTATTAGGACGAAATGAATTTTTTCCCATCATCATAACCTCAAATCTTAATAAAGAACAAGAAGGTAAACTTCTTGATGTTTTAAAAAAATACATGATAGCTTTAGGATGGACCATACTTTACGATAAGGGGATTAGCCCTGCTATGTGTATGCATAGAATTCACTTAGAAGAAAATACTATACCATATAGGGAAACATAGAGGAGAGTAAATCCTAATATAAAAGAGGTAGTGAGAGACGAGGTTCTTAAACTCTTAGATGTTGATGTCATTTACCCTATATTTGACTGCACTTTGGTTAGCCCAGTTTAGGTTGTTCCCAAGAAGTTCAGAGTCACACTAATTCAACATGAGGATAATGAGTTAGTCCTCACTCACAAGATCACTGGATGGAGACTTCCTATAGATTACCAAAAACTAAACTCGACCACAAGGAAGGACCACTTTCCTCTTCCCTTTATTGACTAAATGCTAAAAGTGTTAGCTAATCATAGTTATTTCTATTTTCTTAATGGATACTCTAGGTATAACCAAATCTCCATAGCACCTGAAGACCAAGAGAAGACTACCTTCACCTACCCTTTTGGGACCTTTGTGTGCTATCATTTTCCTTTTGGACTTTATAATGCTCTAGTTACTTTTCAACTATGTATGTTGAGCATATTTTCTGATATGGTAGAGAGGTTTTTAGAAGTGTTTATTGATGTTTTTTAGTGTTTGGTACAGGAGTTTGATCTAGAGATTTAGGAAAAGAAAGGTTCTGAAAATGTTGTAGCTAACCACTTATCCAAGTTAGTTGTGGAGTCTACTAGCTAGAAAGTGCCTATAATAGAAACATTTCTAGATGAACAATTTTTGCAAATTTTTCAGTTGCCTTAATGCACAGATATAATCAATTATCTTGCCACAAGTCAAATGCCTATTTATTGCCCTAAATAAGATAGGAAAATATTTATTGACATGGTAAAACACTTTACATGGGACGATCCGTACTTGTTCATGCAATGTCCTTTCCAGATCATTAGGAGATGCACACTAGATTATGAACATCATAAATTCATTTCCACTTGATTAAGAACATCATAAAATCATTTCCTTTTATCATGATCATTCATGTGTGGTGATTTCAGTTCCAAAAAGACAGATGTAAAGTTTTTGCATTGTGTTTTTTTATTGGCCCACAAATTTTAGGGATTCACATGCTTATTGTGTAGCATCTATTAGATGTCAACAGTTGCGGAACATAAGAAAAAGAAATATGATGCCCTTGAAACCCATTCTTATCATTGATCCTTTTGATGTTTGAAGTATTTATTTTTTTCTTGTTTTAAAGAAAACTCGTAAGTGCACGAATTGTTTGCAATATAATACGCTAGTGTGATCGATCCCACGAGGAGTTGAACTAATGTGATGCTAGTGTTCCCTACCTTAATCTATTTAAGCTAGCCAAAATACAAGAGATATTTGACCTAAACTAAGAATGAAAATTTATACATGAAATTGGAAACTAAGCAAAAACAAGAAACATGCTAAATTGAAAACTTTCCTAAAACATGCACTTTCTAAAATTAAAACTTTCCTAAATTAGGAATTTCTAATTTTATGAATTTCCTAAACTAACTTTCCCAAACATGAAATTTACAACTAATTTAAGGAAAATATGCTTTAGCAAACTACTTTCCAAATCATGCAAAATAAGTAAAACTAAGCAACCAAATCAACTATTTTTACAAGTGTGACAAAATTAATTACTTTCCAAACTAACAAAGATGCAAACTAATTGAATCTAACTACAGCTAAACAAGAGAAATAAATGAAAAGTTACCACTAACAAATGATGAAAGGAAAACTGCCCAATCATCATGCATGTAACCATGGAATGGTATGCATGATTCATTGGATGGGAGTTTATTCAATCAAATTCTTTGGAAACCTAAGCATGCAATATTATTCTCACATTGACTAAGCTATCTAAAAATGTAGCTGGGCTCTTGAAAAATCAAGTGAACATGATTTTTTGGTGCTGGAAATTAACATAACCCATTCATGCAAAGAAATTCTAACAGTAAGGTAATTGAAACATTCAGTGACCTAGATAGTATAGGGACCCACAAAATACTTCAACTCAATGAGTTGGATGAACTAAGGAAAAATGCATATGTGTCTGTAGAGATATACAAGGACCACATGGAAAGCCATCATGATAAACACATTTTGCAAAAGTCCTTCACCCCAGGACAAAAGGTCCACTTGTATAATTCTTTATTGCATCTCCTTCCTAGAAAACTTTAATCTCGGGATTTTGGACCTTACATAGTACATACTATTTACCCTCACCGGGTCAATGAGATAGAAAAGGATGGAGAGATTTCCAAAGTCAATGGGCAAAGGTTGAAACCCTACCTAGAGTTGGTCGACCTTGAAGTAGAAGAAGTCTTGCTAAATGAACAAATCTACCAGGACCCACCTATGCATGTCCCATGACACCTACATCAATCAGAAAATCTGCATTCATCACTACATTCCATCATAGTTGTACACCTAGTTGAGGGCATAAAACTTAGCGCTCACGGGTGGCAACTTAGGGTTTTTATAGTCTTATTATTCTACATTACCCATTCATCATATAGAAGTACGATGTCTTCAAACATTAGGATTAATGTTTTGTTTTGGTTGGGGAGTATAGATATGCATGAGATTTTTTATTTATTCATATTTTTTTACAATTTTTTTTACTTATGAGTTTTTCAATTCTTTGAGGTCAAAGTTCCTTTAGTATGATGAGATTTCGATTTTTCAAATCTAAGTATTTCTTTTTCTTTAACTTCTTAATAGAAATGCATATGGGTAATTTTATATTTTATTCATATACTGAAGTGTTTTGAAAGTTAAATCTCAGAACACACTTTGCACACAGTACATAGTCCATACTAATATATGGTTATGACTTAGAAACCCTTAGGAAAATATGTGCAAATCTTGATACACAGTGAATTTTAGAGACTATTATTTTTCTAAGGGTTATATATAATTCAATATTTTCTTTAGTGTGGAGAAATTTGAATGATCCTAATGTTTTTTGTTTTTGTCAATTACTAGGAACAAAAAGGAGTACTAAATTTCTTTCTTGAACATTTTTTGAATCTATTAGGCTTTATAAAACTTAGGAAATGATATAGGCCATCCTTGTGTTAGTATAGAGACATAAAGCCTATCAATATACTGTACCACTAGTTAGACCATTTGAGCTCTTAGTAAGCCTTTTCTTTTCAATACCCCATTTACCTTAACTCATAAAACTAAGTAAATTACTCATTACCTATTCTTCAAAAATGATTATAGATGGTAGAAAAATGGAAAAATTCTACGAATAGAAAAATATTGAAGTTCTTACAAAGAGAAAGCCTTTGTTTGAAAGAAATACAAAGGAGATTCACCAAGAAAATAAAAGAAAAAGTTATGAAGAGAAAGGGAAAATAGCAAAGATATTCTCTTCAGTGTACTCAAAAGAAAATTTTTGCAATTGGGAAGGAATTAAGATGAACCACCCTTATTGGCCTTGGAAATAGTATCCGTTCTTAGGGATCACATTTCTTTGTCTCACATGTGGTTACAAAGTTTATGTGAACTGTTAGTATCTTTTGATTTGGTCACATAGTGAGAGGAAATTTGTTTGCACCTCTTCTCTGAGAGCTTTAATTCTAAGTGTATACTAGTGAGCATTTGAGGTCAAGACATCTTCCCAATGAAGTATAAGCATATCTATTTAGAAGTGTAATGTAGCCTGTACACACATTGCACTCTGAGATATAATTGGAATGAAATGGCTTTGGTATATGAGTAAATTGGAGAAATTTTCATTCATCTTTATTAAGTTGGTAAAACCTGTAGAGTTCTAATAGATGAGAATTTTTTGAGATGAAATAAAGGACTTAGCCTTTATGAATTTTGTGCGTATATTCACTACAAAATCCCATGAGCTTTAACTCATCCACTAGGGATAACCTAGGGGCTTAAGGGTTTGTTGCATATGCTAATTGCAATCATGAGCACCTGTGAAAATAACAACTATTTTTTTTTTCATAAATTTTCAAAGTTTTGCTTAGGACTAGAAAAATGATGGTTGGGGGTGTGAAAGTGTTCAATTTTGGATAAAAAGTACACAATTACTTCTGCATATTTTATAAATTGTAGTGTCATTTCTAGGGTTTTTTCAAAAATTCATAACACATGCTCTTCTAACCCAACAATTCAAAAGTTTGATATTTGTAAATTTTAGGAGCTAACCCAAAGTACGCATGTGAATTGTCATCATTTTTAGGATTTAATTAGGATTTTTTATCTTTTGTCGATATTGAGATGATCCAATAGTTGAGATCAATCAAGATGAGAATGGAAGATCAAGATCAAATTGGAGAGCCATGATCCAAATTTCATTATTCCAAAACTTAATGAAGGTTCTATATTATCCTAGGGAATGAAAGAAAGCAATTGGAAGAGTCAAAGGTGACTAGAATGGGCCCATGCACAATTCATATAATTTTACTACCTTTGCATGAGATCTATTGAAACCACCTAAGACATGAAGCCATGTTAGATGATGACAAGCCATTTAAACCACTCAAGAAACCAAGCAAGGATCCATGAAAGTGAGCAATCAGGCCAAATAAGCTAATATTAAATGGAATCACACATTTGGATTAATAATTCAAGCAATTATCTATGCTAAAAATGTCATTTTCTAAGGATAAATAGAATGAAGATCAATAAGAAGATAAGAACATATAGGTGGACCAATGGGAGAAGAGATTTCATCTCTATCTTTCCATCTTTTTCTCCCCTCTATCCTCTCTCTTTCTACTCCTCCACTTGAAGCACCTCAAGGAAGGGGATTGCACACCACCTTCCTTCAAATGTGGGGCCTCCTCGTCCTTTGGTGTCCTTAGAAGTTTCCTAGTATGCTAGCAAGTGCATGAACCAATTGTAGTATATGTACACGAGTGAGGTTGATCCCACTAGGAATGTCATGGTTTGAATTCGCATGTCCTAGCCTATGGTGCCACACACAGGCCAACACCTTATTGCTAAAAATCTTTGAAACATGACGGAAGGAAGGTGGTTACATGGAACTTCCCCAATTATTTCAGCAGAGGATTCAAGACTCTTCTATCTATTTTCTTTTATTGGATTAGTCCATTTGCCTTGTCCTCTAAAGATAGATCAGTTCCTTCCAATACCTTGAGTTGATCTACCAAGGCTAAGTTCTTTCTTTCATTCCTATACCAAGCTACGGATCCAACTCCATCCGCATTCACTCAACAAGGTCAGTAAAGCAAGGTATGGTGACCATAGGTCTATTTTATTTATCCTAGTCCCGAAATCTAACTCGATCTTAGTCTTCCTTCCCAACACGTATTCCTAAAGTGGTTGATGTAGGTTATGGGATTGTGCTTGTGGGACAATTTCCATGGAAAAGTAAGGGATTTAAATCTGCTCATCATATTAGATGCACACTTATTTAAATTATCTAACCTAGTGAAAAAACTTCATTTAAACCTAAACTTGGGATTGAATTAACATGGACACATAACATAAATAAGGAACATGGAATAATGAAACATGCTAAAAGTAAACAAACTAAACTTAGAACTTTCCTAAAAACACCCTTTCTAAAAATACAACTTTCCTAACATTACAATTATAAACTTTTTAAAGACTAAAATTGGAAATTTCCCAAAGTAAACTTAGGAATAAATAATGCAATCTGAACATATCTAACCTAATGAACTAAAATATGCATAAACTAAAATAATATGGTATGCATGAAACAATTAACGTTCTCATAAATCTAAGAATACTATAATGCATGAATAAAACATGAGAATATGCATGGAAAAGTCTACTTGAATAATGTGCATGATTTTTTAGATGCAAATTACCCTAGAACCACATGAATGATACAATGATTTGGGTACATGAAACTAGGATGCAACTAATTTAATATGTCAAGCATGAAACCAGGGAATATGCAAGGGAAATGAAATTAAATGGTGCACATGATTATTTGAACATTAAGTGCACGAAACTAAGTAAGAAAGCATGACATATAATCAAGCACTACAACATAGGAGGCTTTTAAAGTTAGTAAAAAGTTATAATAGAAGTCAGTTAAAAAGCGACTTTTATTGAGTCAACTTCAAAAGTCGATAACTTTTAAAGTCATTTAGATAAATGACTTTAAAAATCAAGGACTTTTAAAGTCGTTTATGTAAATGTGAAGCATTAGCCGATGAGGGTGGGCTGATAAGGGCGGGCCAAGAGGGCTAGCAGGCTTCTAGGCAAGGTGAGGGACTGAGAGTTAGTCCCACATCGCTAGGGGGAAAGTTACTGGGCTCTTGATAAAAGTGATGATGACTTCCCTTGCAACGAGGCCTTTTCCTTGGGCAACTGGGGAAGAACAAAACCGTGCGGGGTGTATGGGCACTCCGGCACGGACAATATTGTCGCAAGGTGTGGGCCCTCGGGCTATTACAAGTGGTATCAGAGCCAGACCCCAACCCGGTGTGGGTGGGTAGCCGCACGTGGGTGCTCACATGTGGTAAGACACGTGGGGGTGCGTGTCCCCTAAGGGGGGGAGGTTGTGAAGCCTTGGCCGATGAGGGTGGGCTGATGAGGGCGGGACCTTGACCCCAAGGGTGGCAGGCTAACCCCATGCGAAGTCGCGTGGCCCCTAAGGAGGGGAGAGGGCTAGCCTTGGCCGATGAGGGCGGGCTGATGAGGGTAGGTCAGGAGGGCTGGCAGGCTTCTAGGCAAGGTGAGGCTTGAGAGTTAGTCTTACATCGGCTAGGGAAAAGGTTCCTGGGCATTGATAAGGGTCTAGGTGGGCTTTACCAGTAACGATGCGTTTTACCCCGTTGTGGGTGAGAGCAAAACCCAGTGTAACTAGGACAATATCATTACTGAGGAGCCCAGACCAGGGGCGTTACAAGTGGTATCAAAGCTAGACCCCAACCCGGTGTGGGTGGTTAGCCGCACGTGGGCGCTTGCATGTGGTAAGACACGTGGGGACGCATGTCCCCTAATGGGGAGAGGTTGTGAAGCCTTCGCTGATGAGGGCGGGTAGGCTTCTAGGCAAGGTGAGGGACTAAGAGTTAGTCCCACATCGCTAGGCAAAAAGTTACTGGGCTCTTGATAAGAGTGATGAGGAGTCCCCTTGCAACGAGGCCTTTTCCTTGGGCAATTGGGCAAGAACAAAACCGTGCGGGGTGTATGGGCACTCTGGCACGGACAATATCATTGCAGGGTGTGGGCCTTCGGGCTGTTACAGTAAATGACTTTAAAAGTACTAAACTTTTGAAGTCATTTATCCATAAACGACCTCAAAATACTTCACTGGGGCTCCACTTTTAAAGTCTTTTAGGTCTAAACAACTTCAAAAATATCCAACTTTAAAGTCATTTATCTCTAAATGAGTTTAAAAGTGGGCTACTTTTAAAGTCATTTAGAATTAAATGACTTCAAAAGTGGTCTACTTTTGAAGTCCTGTAGGGCTAAACAACTTCAAGAGTTTTTTTATTTTATTTTTATTTTTTTTTTCATTTTTAACATTCCAATCACTACCACCTGTATACAATTCATTATTGTTCATAATCTTATAATCTTTATACACATGAGAAACAAACATACATTTACTTCAACATTGTGAACAAAACATACAAATTCATCCTTAATTATCCATCCATATCTATCTTGAAAAACCATAAAATGAGAAAGTAACTACAACACATGCATTTACTACAACATCCACATTGACTTCATTTGTAAATCTATATACATTAACATTACTTTCATATTCACACTATGTTTCCTTGATTCATTATCCCATAAAAGTTATATAATTCAATTAATATATTGAAAACCAACTCTCATATTCACTTCACGCATAACTCACATACTCTACACTAAGTTACCCTCATTTATCATCCCATAAAAGTTATATAATTCAATAAATATATTGAAAACCAACTCCCATATTCACTTAACTTACCACTCCATACTCCACACTAAGTCATCCTCATTCATCATTCCATAAAAGCTATGTAATTTAATGAGTATATTGAAAACCATCTCTTCACTTGCAACACCTATCCTCCACAATAGGTTATCATCATCCATCATCTAATAAAAGTTGTATAGTTATTTTTGAAACCAACTCCCATATTCACTTCACTTACAACTTTATCCCATGCTCATTTATTCCCATACTCCTAGTTTACACTCATTCATCACTTAATATATATATATATATATATATTTCAAAGAAAATAATAAAAATTAAAAGAACACATATAAGTGAATGAAAAAAATACTTTATTATGTATTTTACAATCATGTAGCTACTCCAAGTGTTCAAATTGAATCTCTGTACATGCTTAGCCCATTTGCTTAGTATTTCTTTGGGGTTTACTTTGGAGTAACTCTTCTTGTTTGCCCACTCAGAATGCACAATAGCTTGTAATATAGCATATTTAATTCATGCCATATTCTTTAAAATGGATCTATTAAAATCTATGAAAAATATAAGATTATGAAAAGTAAAAGTGTCTTACCTTTCTTAATTGGGAGACACCAATACCATCGAATACTAGGGTTCTTATGTATCTCAGCAAATAGTATGCGCACTCGTAATCAAACTATTATCTAGGGCACTATGCAATAAGGACAATAAAAGAATCCATAAACATCATTTCTAATATTGTAAGTTTAATTAATTGTAAAATTGAGTAATTAATTATTTTCTATACCTTGACATTCTTCCAAGTGAGTTTTAGTGGTTGTATAGTCTCTGTCAAATTAGCCAATGTTAATGATGCTTTACAATTTTAAATGCATTATAGATGAATAACAAATTATATATCTGGACATAATACATGAAAATAATAAAAGCTTATTTATTTATAATTTTTGTGATGGTGAGATGGATGTACGATCCACAAGAATAAAAAAAGAAAGCGTACCCACCATGAACATTTAAAACGAGCAGCATCCAATGCGCCCTACATAGATAGTCATATGAATTGTAATTAAGGTTAACAATCCTTAATATAGAATAAGTTTGCAAAAAACAAGAAAATCAAAACTTACTTGCTATTGTAGGGAACCATTAAGCCCTGTTCCTTAGAGCAATGAAAGAAGCCTAGTAAAATATCATCAACACGATTCTCTATCCACCATTGCTCCACCGCTCCACAAATGATGCTCGGGTTAAGGAACTGATAAAGTATAGCCTCAACCACAAAAGGGCTCGTTGCATCATTTAAAAAGCTGCATAAAAGAAAAAATTATTACCTATATCATGAAAATATAACATGTAAAGTTAAATATTTTATAAGCAAATATGTGCATATACCCCATGTAAGAGAAAATGTGAGGGTGCTTGAGTTGAGCCCATTGGCAAACATGTAATAGGTCCTCTACAATAAGTGGCACTTCAACAACATCATTGTTAAGCACTCCCTCCTTAATTTGTATAGCATTGATTGCCCCATCTTTGTTATCAGACTAGATTAGCCTTAGGCATTGTGAGATGTGTTAGGTGGGACTTCCACATGATCCTTAAATAGCTGTTGTAATAGATGTAGAATTTTTTAACTAAATAATATTAATCAATGAAGAGGACATAATTTTTTATGAAAAAAAGCATACATACAAGTTCCTATTCCATTGGTGTGACAATGGGTGATGGTGCAACGGTGGGTGACCTTGATGGCGCATGTTGTTGCTGATTAACTATATAAAGTTGGTAAACAATTAAATTGACGTCTCTAATTAAAAATTATTGATGAAGAAGGTAGTATGATAAGATACATACCATATACTCTATGGGAATGACTAGTGCCTCTAGCCAAGTGACGTGATAATATTTTTCATTTCTAAAGGGAATGGTAGGCTAGCATTCGTATCCAAAGCCATGGTAATGGACACTCGCTTTGTATGTGGTGGCATACTAATTCCATGCAAAATGATTGATTCATGCTCATAGCATGAACCAACTGCCACGATGTTTTGACAAGAATCTAGGGCCAATAGGCATTGATCCACCCATAAATCAAATATACAATAGAGAGGTTGATATAGAGAATTATTACATAAATACAATGAAACTATCATCAAACCTCCTTCATGTAATTGTTTAAATATATCCATTTTTATTTTCTCAGCCAATTTATTATAGGCCTCCAACAACACCAAACACCCTCCTTACCTCCACCAGCTAGAAGCTTATAGATTGGAAGAAGCTAAAGATGAGTGCTCATGTTTCTCATATAATTTAATTGAGTTCTTGTTTAGAAATTGATGTATGGACAATTTGATGATAAGATTTCCTTTGAAAAACAATTTTGATATTTTTATCTGGTATCATTTCTAACACTTGTAGTTTAAATGAGATGTTTATGAAATGATCTTTAATATCTGAGTGAATGCTTTCTTGGATGGGTTATGATAAGATTAGATGAGTCATGCCTATAGTTTGTAGATAATTTATGCTAATTTAGATAGGTTGTGCCACTAGAATATTTGTTCCTTCTTTAGAAGAAGTTTTAACTTGTAGGTAAGGCTTTTAATTCATACATGTTTTCATGTAATGAGAAACATTATCATGATTATTTTGGTGGATTCACAATTCCTAAGTTACTCTCTATCATCTTAGTTTTAGTTTAATTTTCTATACTTTAGTTCTAGATTCTGTTTAAAAAAAAAATTCTAAGATTTGGTAAAAATTTATTCCATCCATCTATTTTGACAACTCTTTATACTTAGCCTACAATAGATCTTGTATACTCCCAAGGATCTTCATTTAAAATAATAAACAACAAGGCATAGTTTGACACACACAATGAGAGAGAGAGAGAGAGAGAGAGAGAGAGAGAGAGAGAGAGAGAGAGAGAGAGAGAGAGAGAGAAGAACCTCTTATATGGGTGATTGAGGTTGGAGGTTGTTTATAGGTTGTGTCCAACATTAGAAAAAGGAGACTCCATCACATGGCTTGAGAAAAAAATCTAATATCAGATGTTTTAAATTGGTGACTAATCAAAGAATGAATTTAGCTAATCACAAATATTGGGTGTAAATACTTATTCACAAATTCTTGACAACGTTGCAACCTATCTTAATTGCAAGGTGGTACAACTCCTATTCACCAATTTAGGTCTTCCTATCTCTCCAAGGGTGGCACTATCACATGTTAAACCCTCTCTATCGAATATGCAACTTTACTAAATGCCTATGTTGAAGTGTCCAACTACTATCATCTCAAAAATCAATCAAATTCTAAGAAGATTCTTATGAAAAGGTGTAGATGATTCCAACAAATTACATCTAGTTGCATGAAAAAAAGTATTCATACCAAAGAAGAACGTGGGTTGCATTAGATGGTTAGAGGAAATGAATAGAGCTCTTTTATACAAGTGATTATGGAGATTTTTTGTGAATAATGAAGCTCTTCAGCAAACTCTTATCACGAAGACATATAATCACCATAAAGTTTGGTAGGCAAAAGTAGTTGAGTGCACCAAAAACATATACTTTTTGAAGGCTCACAACAAATTTAAATCATATAGTGGAGACAAAATTAGCTTCTAGTTAGATCCCTAGCCACTTAGGCTTAAGATTCCCTAGACTATAGTGGGCCTCCATTCAAATAGTTCGGGACATCTAACTTAAAGACCCCTAAGAGGTGCAGAAGATTTACATTACCACCACATGCTGCAACTGCTTAATGATACCCCAATAATCAACTTGAAGAAGGATAAAATCATATTAACCCTTGACACCATTGGAAAATACTATGTTAGCTCTACATACAACTCCTTTGATACCATGATAATCCATGGCCATAAGCCACACTTATAAGAGGCTGTTCCTAGTGTTCCTTGAAGACTCATCTTGTGGGAGATCTAGATGTATACTTGAACCACAAGTAGCCTTGAAAGGAATATCTAGATGTATGATTAAACCACAAGTACACTTGAACCACTCAAATTAAGATATGGGTTTTCTCAGATCATATCTGCAAGTTAGGCTCTTTGTGCTGAGTAAGATGAGCCACTCAGATTAAAGATCCGAGTAGTCGTTTCCTCCATTGATGGCTTGTGAACTCTGGCACCAAAACCCTTCTTCTTTTGCTCTCCGGCATGACAGATCTTCTTTGATGAGCAAGGCTACTCTCTGACAAGAACAACTGCCCTCCACTTATCTCTTTCCCCGCTCATCTCCTTCTCCTTCTTCTTCACCTTCTTCTCCATTTTTTCGCATCAGGTTTCCTCTCTTTATGTTTGTTGTGTTGGGGAAAATGATCACTTAAGTGGTGTACTTTTAAAGTCGTTTGCAGAAAATGACTTTAAAATTGGGGTACTTTAAAAGTCATTTGAAGAAAAAGACTTTAAAAGTGTCGGAGTACCCTACTTTTAAAGTCATTTGTAGCAAACAACTTTAAAAGTACCCCACTTTTGATGTCCTTTATTGTAAGTGACTTTAAAAGTACCCCACTTAAACAAGATATTCACTTCAAGTACAAAAAAAAAAGAAAAATGTCCAAATATACATCAAGGACCTCTAGTCATATTTGAAATTTTGAATCCTTATACACCTTCTTTTTAGACCCCTACCTAAGCCTATGTTTTGTCCTATTTGAAGACCTATTAATTTAAGGTAGAAGATAGCCTTAATGAGGATATAAATAAAAAGGAATGAAAGTGAAATACCTTTATTGGTCTTGTTAATGACATCTATTCTTAGAGATCACATTTCTTTGTCTCAATTGTGGTTATAAGATTGAGCGAACCATCAGTATCTTTGGATTGGGTCACATAATGAGAGGAATTTGTTTGAAACTATTTCTTTGGGGGCTTTACTTCTAAGTGTATACCTATTAAAATTTGTGGTTAAGACATCTTTTCAAGTAATGAAGCAATAAGCATTAATATTTAGAAGTCCTAATTTGCATTACTATTTAGAAGTCCTATTTTATGTAGCCTGTATACAAACACATGCACTCTAAGATGTAAACTATAATAAAATAGCTTTGGTTTGTGAATAACTTATAGAATTTTGCATTCATCTTTCTTAAGTTATTAAAATCAGTAGAGTGCTAATGGACGATAATTCTCTAAGATAAATAAAAGACTTTACCTTCCGAAATTTTATAGGTATATTCACTATAAACCCTCATGAGGCTTAACTCATCCACTAGAGAGTAACCTAGGGGTTTAAAGGCTTGTTGCTTATGCTAAATGCAATCATGAGTACCTATGAAAATGGAATTCATTTTTATTTTCATAATTTTTATCATGTTCACTCAAGACCAGTAAAATGCTTGTCAGGGGTGTGATAAGTTTCAATTTTGTATAAAAAGTACTCAATTAGTAGCCCATATGTTATCAATTATGGTGTTATTTCTAAGGTTTCTCCATAAATTTGTAACACATACATCTTTGACCTAATAATTCAAAATTTTGATATTTTGTAGGTGTAATACCCCTAACTTTTGTAAGGATATTGAATAAATAATGAAATTGAAAATTTTAAGGAAAATTAGGCTGGAATATTGGGGTTACTAAAAATGCACTTGTCATAGGAGTAGAACCAAGATATAAGACATGTATAACTGAAAACATACTCAACGAACCCTTTAGAATGATTGTCAGCATGACAAATTTTGAGTTCGGATGAAAAATCCTTATCTTTTTCTCCATTTTTAAGAATAAAAGGGTAAAATGGTAAATTTACTAATAACCGAGACCTAAGACATCAAAATTTGGAATGTACTCAGAAATACGAATTCAACGCTACTAAGTACGCTTAATTATGCATCTGGGAGAATAAAACAGATTTTTCTCCATAAAAAATGGTCTTTTCACAACTCCATTGGCCCCACAAAGGGATCCAATGGCCAAAAACAAGTCATCATGAGTCAAGCAACTACTAGCTGCTAGTGGAGAAGGAGGTGGTAGTGGGAATCCAAAGATAATTTAATAATCAAAAGAAATCAAACATGATAATTATATGTAATCATGGAAAATTCCACAAAACCCTTATAAATAGCTCATAAAATTTTCAAAAATTTTCTCCTAATGTTCTTCACGAGGTCCCCTAGAATGACCCAAAATCCCAGCTCCAAAATCCTCCCCAATCTTCCGTAATTCCTCTTTCTTTTCTCTTTCTCTCTTATTCTTTGTGGGCGTGTCCCTAGATGCAACTAGGCAGACGACCACCCCATGTCTGCATCGGACATGTCCAGGGACACATTGTCCCTGATGAACTAGGGTTTCCATTAGGAAACCCTAATCTAATTAGCCATGACTTTCTACCCATTAGAATAACATCTCCATCGTTGGATCTGGTCGGACAAGGGTGATCTACAAAAGCCCTTTAGTTTTGTGATGATCCACCTCCTGGATCATTGAGAAATACCAAACCAAGAATACTCACTGTGTATCACTGTCTCTGGCTATTAATTCAAGAGATTCTAACCAATCCGACAGGTGAAACGTGATCTTAAACTGATGGATCTCTTCGGAGACATGAGATCTATGTTTCCCTTATGGTCCCCCACCTTCTCTAGCAATGGCAACGGATAATTTCACGATTGTATCCGTTTACTGGAATCTAGGGTTCTTATCTCATTTTTTGGTGAAATATCTCCCTCCTCCAACGAAATTCCTTCACTGGACTGGCACAGGTAGGCCACCCTCACTCTCCACTTTCAATTCCGGCATGTCCTTGGTGTTTTCCAGCACCCAAGGGATCTTCTCGGCCGCTGATCCATAGGAGATGATGGATCTGACAATAGGGTTGAGATCCACCATCTTGGATGGCTCAGATGAAATCTTTGAGCCATTGGTTGGATTCCTGGGGCCTAAAAACCCCGGGAGATGAAATCTGGGCCGCTAATAGTCAAGGATGGAGGAAATCTGGCCATGGGTGAACCAACGGTGTAGATCTAGACCGACTTGCCTATAGCAGGTCACCTCCACCCAACTACCTAGAATAGATGGTAACAGGCATAGGTCGCTAGTTGTCCCCACACCCGTAAGCCCAAATTTGATCTGGGCCGTCTAAATTTTGAACTAGAATCTTATTTTTACAATTAAGAGCTCAATTCAGCCCTGATTTTAGATATGAAAGTTTCTATAGGTTCCTTGTATCTTGTAGAAGTTATTGAACTCATTAGATCTATGTTTCCAATTGTATTTACATGTGATAGTTAGTAAAATCCGTACAAAAGGTAGTGGATCATGATCCAAATGACCTTAAAATGAAAGTCTGAAGCGATGGATGGGGTTAGGGAGTCTCATAAACCTATGGATCATGATCACAATAAAATTTCTATATATCCAAATTAAGATATTAAACAAAAATAGTAAGATCCAATCTCATCCCTTAAAATAAGCTAAAATCTTAAAATCTCAATTCTGTTATCAATTTAACTCCAAATTGAGATAAAAAAGATGAGTTGGATTCCTCTTGATAAGGAGAACCTACTGAACTAATAAAATCATAAGTTTAATTCATTAAATGTTCTGAATTTAAGTAGATAAATGTACTAACATCCTTGATCTACAAGATTTGGGATGATCAGACCATTCAAACCATGTTGGATGATGATCTAATAATATAATAACTTAAATAAATGGGTTAGATGCAATGGAATTGGTATGTCTTAAGAGATCTAGCCTTAAAAGGAGTAAGATCCATAAAAATGAATGGTAATCTCGTTGATCTAGTTGATCAAGGATGATTGGACAGTATGGATGTGTTTGGATGAAGATATGAAGTTAATATCATATGGATTGATGGACTTGATGATGATGAATTGGGATAGATTATCTATGCCCTTAAAGTGGATAAAATAACTTGATATCTTCCTAATTGGTTGGATCAAGAAGCATCCTATCATTTGATGAGGTGCATCAATGATCTAATGATGAAATAAAATTAGTAAGATGTATTAGATCTAAAGGAAAATGGAAAGATCAAGATCTAAACCCTAAAAGAGATGAAAAATGAATAATGACCATTGGATCATGATGAATAGTTATGGCATGTTAAATTTTTATTTAAAATATTGAATGCTAATATAATTGTCTTTTATTGCTTAGTAGATTTAATTGTAGATTTATTTATGATTTAATGCTTATGTTATGAAAATTACATTGAAAATGTAATTAAATGAAAATAGAATTGAAGAACAATTATATGGAATGAATGCCATAGACTTAATGATTGTAAGGAACATAGTTAGTAGGATAATATAAGGAATATAAATTCCTTGGCCCAAAATAGAAGAATAATGAAACTCCATGAATGACATTTTAAATGTTCATGGATTTAATTAAAATCAATTAGAAAGAGTATTTAGGGTTAAAATGCTCATAGGAACCTTATGAAAGGTTGAGTTAAGGTCACCCTAGTAGATGAGGAACTTAGTGGTTAAGGGGGTTCTCTAGTAGAGCCCCACTCTTCCCCCACCTTCCATTGACGTTTGTGAGGTCTAAACACCTCCTTACATGAGGATTGAAGTGAGCACTTTGCATTCAACCATTTAGCTAGTAAGCCTTAGCCAATTTGACATAATAGGAGCTATCTAGACTTAGGATGAAATAAGCTATCCTCAACTAGTAAAACATTAACTGGCTGAGTTATAATAATAAGAGCATAAAAGGTTAGTAAATCATCTAATCCTAATAAAAATTGTAAGTAAGATAAGGATGATCAAACAAGATCCAGAGGATCTTGAATAATAAAAAATAATAAGAATACTAATGTCATATTGCATTGTGTATGCATATGTAGAAAAATATAGATAGATAACCCAAACCATTGATCAAACATGATTCAAGGAAAATTAGGGCACCCCTTATAAGAATACATGACCAAAGAATACTTGTATAAAGGAATAAGTTTATACGTATGGTTTGATAGATGTATGAATCAAGACAATGATGGGCAATGTGGAGTGAATACCACTTGAGATGTATGAATCAAGATCATGAGACTACTTTGAGGTACGTGGATGCACAAGAATGTATTAAGGATTCATGTATATACATACATGATCTTTTGTCTGGAATTATAGACCTTCATGATATAAGTATACTTGGTACCTTAGCATAATAATGATCCAATCACATGATCCAACTAAGTGATCCAACCCCATGATCCAATTCAACTGATCCAATCTAATAATCTAATCAAATGAGGTGAAACTAATGAGATGTGTAGACTAAGGAAACCCTAAGAATAGGGGATAGAAAATATTATAGCCTTAGTTAAATAGACACATCGTCTGATATGTACAATGTATTTTACATACAAGCATGCTGGCTTGTGATTTGGTTTTACACAGTCCTAGCACTATGGATGCTATGCTAGGGAAGTTGTGAGGGTTTGGCCACCTACTTCCTGAAACTTATATGATGGATACCATGCACAAAGAGAGGTTAAATGTTGGATCGGGCAATCATGGGAAGGCTGCCACTGTGACAGCCAGGGTTTTCCCCATGCGAGCCTAGATTTTGTTATTTCCACAGTTGGTATTAGTAGATTATTATGCAGTTATCCAAGTGCGCTATACAGATTGAGACTACGGCATAGTAGTCCTAATGTATTTTGCATTATGATGCACATACGATAGGCATAGTGAAATGCCATAGCATGATGAGATGCCACTACATGAGTTCCTGGAAAGAAAATCCTCGTATGAGAATTGGCTGAATATTGAATTCCTAAGTGGAAGTATAGCTTTGGGAAGGAACAAGTTTTGAGCAATCTTTACTATTTTAAATAATTTATCATATACTACATAAATAACATATATACTCTATGTTGAGATAACTCATGAGTAGATAACCATGATGGAATAATGATTGAGGTATGTATTCTTATATTGGTAAAGTACTATATTTTTGTATCTCCTACCAAGCATAGCTTGTTGAGATATTGTAAATGTTTCAGTGTTTACAATATCTCAAATACAGCGACGGAGAATTAGGAGCTCAAGACTTCAAAAAATTTGGATGAATAATCAATCAGGGTATATCCCTTGAAGACATGTATTTTTATTTGAGAGCATTGTATTGTATTGAGAGTTTTTAATGTATGGTGAGGTTTGAAATTTGGATTATGTAATTTGGAGAAGTATTGCTGGTACCGGGCTATACTGTGAACCACTGGATGGATTCTGGAATTTAATAAAAATATATTCCTTCAATGGAATTTTATCTTGTACTCAAAATTCTACTTATGTTATGTATAAAGTGATGACTTGGGTTTTTCAAAACAAGTTTTAAAGAAAAGAATTTCTGCTGCTTTGTTTTGCGAAATTTTTTTACTAGTAAGGGCACCTGCCTTTGAAAAATGTATTACAAAATGTGTTATAAAAGCCTGGGTTGTTACAGTAAGCTTAGGAACTAATCCAGAGTAAGCATGTGAATCATCATAAATGTTTACAACTTAATTAGGCTTTTTAATCTTTTGTAGGTGTTGAGAAGATAATTCAAAGGTCAAGATTGATCAAGATCAAAATATCAAACCAAAGCCTAAATGACATCATTTCAAGGTGTGATCAAGGTTCAAAATGATCCTAAGCTAAGCAAGAGGGTAATGGGAGACATAGAAATTGATCCAACCAAAAATTCATGCAATTCCATCACTTTGCATGAGAATTGGAGTCATACATGAATTTCTTAGTCTAGCTAGGAAAACCAAGGAAGCTAAGTCATTCAAGTTTTAAAGCTAAGGGAGTTAGTCATTCAAGCATCAAGGAATGAGCCATCAAGCCACATGGAGTCACAAGATTAGAGGAAGCAATTGTTTCATACTAAAAGTTTTATTTTAAAGGGATAATTGGAAGGTTTGATAGATATTTGTAAAAGGTAAGATGATCATGCATAGGTGGATCAATCAAGACATAAATTCCACTTCAAAAGTCCCCCACTTTTAAATTTGTTTTTTGCTAATGACTTTAAAAGTCCCCCAATTTTAAAGTTGTTTATAGCAAAAAACTTTAAATGTCATTGCCTTCTGAAGTCGTTTAGTTCTAGAGGACTTCAAAAGTCCTTTCCAGTGTAAAATCCCTATTTGCGCCAAGAAAAAGTGTATACTTTTAAAGTCATTTGACTGAAACAACTTTAAAAGTTTACACTTTTCAAGTTGTTTAGGTCTAAATGACTTCAAATGTCAATCACTTTTAAAGTCATTTATAAATAGTAAAAAGTATAGGTTTTTGAAGTTGTTTGAATCAAACAACTTTAAAAGTCATTTCTTGTGAAAATATTTATGTTCCTGCTAGACTAAAGAAGTTGTTTATGATTAAACAACTTCTTAAGTTTTTAGTTTTAAATTCATTTTTTTGTAACTTAAAATTGATGCATATGGATTTACATTGGTTGACCTCAATAAGATCATTAAAAAATAATCAATTTATTTTATGTGAAAGATAGACATGATAAGAGATGGTCAACTATTTTATCATCTTGTTTGAGAGATTTTTATGATGAAGACAACTTAGGCGATACTACAATAAATTGCCCTTGTATTACCAAAACAATTCCATCAATTGATGTAGTTGGTGATAATGAGAATTATGTGTTCGATAATGGTGATGATGGTGCTTGGGTTGAAAACAATATATGGGGGGCCTATATGGATTGTATTAGTATGATAAATAAGGAGTTATTTGAAAAATCACTTCCTTTGCATATTCTTGTGCTGATTATGCATAGAATGCATGGTTTAACACTAATATGTATGAAACAATATTTGGTGTTGTGTTATTTAGTGCATTTAAAGTTGGAAAATTTTGAATTTAAGGATCTTTAAGTTGTTTTCTAAAAATAACTTTGAAAGCCCCAACTTTTAAAGTCATTTTCAAAAAATGACTCTAAAAGTCCCACCCTTTAAAATATTTTTCAATAAATAACTCTAAAAGTCCCAATCTTTAGAGTCATTTTCAAAAGATGGCTTTAAAAGTCCATTTTCCACTATAAAAAGGCCAAAGCTTTCTCATTTTTTTTTGCATTGCCTATCCATGTTCTTCATCTTATGGGTAGCATTATGGCCTCTTCCTTTAGTTCTTTTGTCTCTCTCTTCCCTATTCTCTTTCTTGCCTTCCATTTTAGATATTTTGAATGTTTGTGATATGAACAACATGGTAAGGATACTAAACATTCTTTTTATCATTAGTTCATGTCAGTAACTCTCTATTTGTGTTTTGTAGATGAAGTGGGTTTTGTCACTACAGATGTTGGGGTTAAGAAGTTGCTTAGATCATCAGTGATTCTGGCAAAAATCTTACTATTTCATTAGAAACAACAATTGTTTCTCTCACTAACCCTCGCTACTGAAGAAAAGGAGAACTTTATGGCTGGCAAGTCTCATCTAAATTTAAGGGTTGATGAAGAGAAATGGTTCCATCACGTGGGCAGAGGAAGTTGTAACTTAAAGCTTCATTATCTCTCTCCTCGTTAGAAGTGGTGTGAGCAAAATCTAAGAGACCAGATCTTGATGAAGTAATTTTAGATTAGCATTTTGATCATGTGCTACATTGCAATAATGAGATGCAATAATATGTAACATTTGATATATGTAATAAAAGGATAATAAACAAGGAGTTATTGAAAAATAGTTGGATTTCTTTATTCTTCTATTTGTTTATATAAATGTGTGTGTGTGTGTGTGCATGCATATAATGCATGAATCAACATTGAATTTTATGAAAAATTTGTGTCACAATATAAGTAATAGATTTTAAAGTAAAAAGAAATATATATATATATATATATATATAGAGAGAGAGAGAGAGAGAGAGAGAGAGAAATCATCATCATTCCTCTTTATTTAGTACCACAGCTTCATTTAGTTGCAAAGTTTGTAAATATTTTCTCACTACTTCTCTCCACATTCTTTTGGCCTTCCTGTTGCCCTTTTACAACCCTCTACTTGCATTGCCTCACTCCTTCTAATCCCTGTCATTTTTTATCTCTTTTGGACATGTCCAGACTACCTATGTCTAATCTCCCTCATCTTGGAACCTATTGGTGCTACCCCTAAGTTTTCTCTAATGTTTTCATTTCTAATTCTATCCTTTCTTGTCTTGCCACTCATCCATCTCAACATCCTCATTTTTACAATGCTCGTCCTATGAACATGATGTTCCTTAATTGCCCAACACTTTAATCCATAAAGTCTGGCTGGCCTTATGGCCATCGGATAGAATTTCTCTTTTAGTTTGAGTGGTACGGACCAATCACATAAAACTCTAGATGCACATCTCCATTAGTTCCAACCCGCTTGGATTCTCTAGGTAACCTCTCTCTCAATCTTTCCACTCTCACGAATCATTGATCCTAAGTACTGAAAGTGATCTTTAAATTCTTAATTTTCTTTTGATAAATTTGTTTCATCCTCTTCATCTTTTTTTTAATGAAAGAAAGCTACATCATTAGCTCAGACAACAATTTCAAATCGAAACCAAAGTGGAAGAGTGTCTTCTATAGAGGGGTAATCAGAGGCAAAGCCTCTTTAGCAATTGTTAAAAATTCTAAGGTAGTCTTATATCCAAATGGTAAGCCACTAAGACCAAAATGCCTCTCTAGTTATGGGTACTTAATGGTTATCAATCTTAGCTAGTGTTCCACTCCTACTCCTCTCCTTGCTAAAATTGCATTCCATATATTCTGTCTTACTTTAGCTGATTTTAAATCCTTTAGATTTTAATGCTTCTCTCCATTACTCTAGCTTTGTGTTTACACCCTCCCTTGTCTCATCAAGTAAGACTATATCATCTACAAATAGCATGCACCATGGAATCTTCTTCTACAGATGTTTTGTTATCCCATCCATAACCAACATGAAAAGGTATGGGCTCAATGTCATTCCTTGATGCAATCCTACACTGATAGGAAAATGACTAGTCTCACCATTATTGGTCTTAACATTTGCTATTGCTTCCTCATGCCTATCTTTAATTATATCTATATACTACTATGAAACCCCTTTCTTGCCTAACATCCTCCATATTAACTATTTAGGGACTCTATCATAAGCTTTCTCTAAGTCGATAAAGACCATGTGGATGTTTTTCTTGCTGTCCCTATATTTCTATATCAATTGTCTTAGTAAGAAAATAACTTCCATGGTAGTAGATCTCCTAGGAATGAAACCAAACTAGTTCTCTGATACACTTGTTTCATGTTGTAGCCTCTTCTCAATCACTCTTTCAAAAATTTTCAAAGTGTGGGTCATAAGTTTGATCCCTCGATAATTGGTGCAAATATGTATGTCTCCTTAGTTCTTATAAATTGGCACAATAGATCTTTTCCTCCATTCATCTAACATTTTCTATGATTTTATAATATTACTAAACAACTTGGTCAACCAAACTACTCTAGTATCTCCCATATGCTTCCAAACCTCTATTGGTATACCATCGGGCCCTATGGCCTTTCTTGATTTCATCTTTTTCAAGGCCTCTTTCACTTTAGCTATTCTGATCCTATGTTCATATCTATAATGTCCAATGTTATTTATGTTTATAGTATTTTCGACCCTTGTATTCTTAGGGTCATTGTCATTTAACAATTTTTGAAAGTAAGTTTCCCACCTTTGTTTGATCTCATCCTCTTTGACTAGTTCTTTTGATCATTACTTCTAATGCACCTAACATGATCTAAGCCCTTAACCTACTATTCTCTTATTTTTGTAAGTTTAAACACATCTTTCTCACCTTCTCCTAATCCTAGTCTACTATAGAGGTCATCATATGCCTTAAGTTTAGCCTCACTATTCTCTTAGCAACTTTTTTAGTTGTAACACCCTGGGGTTCCAACGTCACAATATTGTCCACTTTGGGATGCCCATACACCCCTCATAGTTTTATTCTTCCCCAGTTTCCTATGGAAAACACATTGGGACCATTAGAGTTCCCGAAACTCTTATAAATAGCCTAGTTTCCTCTCCCCAAGCAATGTGGGACTAACTTTCTTCCTTCACCCCAGCCTAAAAGCCTGCCAGCCTTCTCTTGGCCCGCCCTCATCTGCCTAGGGCTTCACATTGGCATTCTTATACTATTCATTATTTTTATTATTTCTTGTCTTCTGCATGCTTTAAAACACACTCATTTTTCTTTAATAACTTTTTGCACTATTTCACTCCACCACCTTGTTTCTTTTACTAATTGTCTTTTACCTTTATGTACTCTTAATGCATCTTTTGCCACTTTCTTAATGGACCTAGCCATATTAGTCCACATGGTGCTTACTTCTATTTCATAGTTCCAATTTCTTTCTACCATCAACTTATTTGTGAATGAGATTATTTTCTTTCCTTTTATGTTCCACCACTTAGTGTTTGGATGCCTATTAAGTTCATAGTCTTTCTTCCATCTTTCAATATAGATATCCATAACCATTAATCTATGTTGTGAGGTTAAACCCTCACTGAGTGTCACCTTACAATCCTTACACATTCCTCTTTCAGTATTCCTTAGTAGAAAAAAGTCTATTTGGCTTTTATGAAGTCCACTTTTAAAGGTTATTAAGTGTTCATCACTCTTTTTGAAGAATGTATTTGCAATGGCTTGGTGTTATGACAAAGCAAAATTGAGGATAGTTTCCCCCATTTCATTTCGTTCTCCTATACCATACCCTCTATGTATCCTATCATATCATTCCTTTTCTTTTCCTACATGGTCATTAAAGTCTATTCCTATAAATATCCCCTCAGTTTTAGGAATTTCTTGCATGACTCCCTCCATATCTTTCCAAAACTGTTTCTTGATTATATCTTCTAACACTACTTGTGGTGCATATTTACTTATAACATTTATGATCTACTCTCCTAAAACAAGTTTTATAATATAATTCTATCACTGATTCTTTTAACTCCCACAACTTTATTCTTTAATTCTTTATCCACTATTATTCCTATGCCATTTCTATCATTATCCTTTCCTATATACTTGAGGTTATACCTATCTATTTCTCTAGTTTTAGCTCCTTGCTGCTTGGTTTCTTATATATAAGCGATATTGACTCTCATACGTTTCATCATATCTACTAACTTCAGACTCTTACTTATCAATGTCCTTATATTCCATGTCGTGATATGAATCTTATGTTCTTAAGATATTCTATTTACCAGTGCACTTCCTGAAAGCCATGGCATGAACCCATGCCTCTTTTCACTGCACCTGGGTTTTGATGTAGCACGTAGCTTCGAAGGGGATGCCCTAGTAACCCTTGGCCATTTTTCACCACACCTAGGATCCCTTGTAGCGGGTCATTTATGGGGGATG
The DNA here is from genome assembly GCA_035236585.1 of Warburgia ugandensis. Lineage (NCBI taxonomy): Eukaryota > Viridiplantae > Streptophyta > Magnoliopsida > Canellales > Canellaceae > Warburgia > Warburgia ugandensis. The sequence goes on along the minus strand of CP141127.1, from coordinate 54,397,261 downwards.
CCCTAGCTTGAGGGAATGTTAGTTTTCGATCATGCATGTTAGGGTTGCCATACTTTCAAGGAGCTAGAGATGATTTTCATTTCTTACTTACAAACTAATATGCAAATGCATATTCATTTGCAATTGGGAAAGAAATAACAAAATCATCTTCAACATCTTCCATGTCAACAAGAAGCTGATGCAAGACCTTCCTCCTTTCTCATTCGGGTTTGGGGCCAGCATCAGCGGAGTTATATATGTTAAGTGTTTAATTTTGGCTCAAAGACACTTAGTTTAGCATTCAATTAGATCACCTAACCATTCAAAAGTGTAAAATTTAGCTCACATTGACAATCCAAAATTGAATTTTTTCAAAATCAATGATCAGATGATCATGAGATCTTATTAGATGATTAATGTGAGGTTTAGATGATTCTAATTTACTCTTTTATTTTGCAAATCAACTAAAAGAGATTGGATGGCTCATATTTAATCCCAATTGTGTAGATTAGTTGAAGATCAAGAACGCAAAGGAAGAGGTTTCCTAATGGAAGAGATTTCCTAGTTGAAGAGGAGTCTTAATTCTATAGAGAAAGTCCTGATAAGAATTTACCTCTAAAAGGAAGGAGGTGGAGGAAGATTAGGAAAGGGTAAACCTTATAAAGAGAACGAATCGTAGGAGTGAGGGGGGTTTTGTTTTGGATGTGTTTTTCTTTGTTTGGTTTTTCACTTTTTTTTTCATTCAACTGCACTTTCCTTGGTCACTTTTTTTATTTTCTATTTCTAGTTTGTTTTACCGCATCATCCACCGTCCTAACCTTCTCTAACTAGCCATCTCCTGCACCGCTCTAGTTCTTCATCCCAACCAATCACCGTTCTTTCCCTGAATTCTCCCATTCCTGTTGTTTGCCCAATCTGTTTCTCTCTTATTCTCCACATTCCACCAATTAGTTATCTCCACATCTATTGCATCCAGAACTCCAGGCCAATGCACCAGGCAATCACCGGTCTTCCCAGGTCGTTATGAACCACTTAGCCTCACCTACACACCGCACTGCCTAGAGAAAAAGACGACGGCCAGACGATCCACGCCCATCTCCACCGTGCGACACCTAGGTGACGTCCCTCTACACTGGATGGTACCAAAGCATCTCTCAACCAGCCAGGAGCTCCCTCTTCACTACCTTGGACAGAAGCCCCTTCTTCTCCGGTGTCTCTACATTGTCAGACTCAAACTGTAGTCTTCACCAGCCAGATCGCATACCCATCCCAATGGCTCTGGCATTGTTCTGGGCTCCGGCCGGCCCAGGCATCATTATCTACCGGTCGAACATCTTGGAGACAGAAACCCAAAACAGATTTTTCTCCCAGTCTCCTTTTCCTCCCTCTCCCTTTCCCCTCTCCTCTTCTTCCTTCTTCCTTCTTCCCCATCTCCTTCTTCGATTCTCTCATCATCTGGTTTTCCTCTAGTTTTCGATTAAAACCAGAAATCCAACAAATTTCCAATTATGCGCTTAGAAGATCTGAGTTATTCCACATGTCCTCTTTTTAATACCGTCTGAGTCCCTATTTTATTTACAGATGTGTCCCTGAATATTCTGGTTTTACCTTATCCCTATTCTGCTTATCTAGGGACAGTGATATCCAAGACTGCTTGTTTAGTTTTATTTTTTGTTTTCTTGGATTTAGAAATTCTGTAAATTGCAGTAGTTAAATACATCTGGATTTTTATTTTATTTCTATTATATTCTTTATTTTAATTTTTATTAATTGAATTTTATGTAAAACTCCATCTTTTAAAGCGAGTCCTTGTGGGATCAAGCCATATATTGCATAGCTATACTGCAATAGCTCATGCACTTACAAAAAACATCAAGTTTTTGGTGCTGTTGCCGAGGACTCACAAAGGAGTTTTTATAGAATTTAATTTAAAAAATCCAAAAAAATCCATTTTTTTATTAAATTTAAAAAATAAAAATATTAGGAATTGCATTTTAGAAAATTTTAGGTGCATATTTAATATTTTTTAGTGCATAACCACTTTATTTCCTAAATTTGGTACTAATTGTTATTTGTCTTTTTTAGGAAATTGTCAAGTGGAGCATTATCAATTAAATAGATTTTCCTTGCTTTCTAAGATTAGGAATTTTTTTTTTTTTTTTTGAGTGAATCTTGTAGTGAGGCCCCTTTGTAATTTGCTCTTCTAATTTCAATTTTTAAAGGGTTGTAATAATACAGGGCAAGTGTGGGATAAGGTGGCCCACACATTGATCTTCATAAAAAAATCCCACTGTAAGTTTCCTCACTCATTTAATTCCTAGATTAGGGTTTGCATTTAGAATAAATTTGCATTGTTTGGTAGTGTAACTCATATAGAAAGCATCCTCTTATAATTGTTGCATTTTTAGGTTTTTGCATTAGTTTATTGCTTTTCATTGCATCTTAGGACACAATTAATGATTTAAGGTGATATATATGTTGATCGAATTGCCATGGAGTGTGGAATTAATTAGTAAGGGCACCCTACCCCTATAAGATCAAGGGTGGATTTCATCACCACTCCTTAGCCCACTTAGGATAATCACCTCAAGCGCGCTACCCTACCCTTCAATTCAAATTAAAATCAATCAAAAGAGACCTATAGGGTCATCACATGCTCGTAGGACCCTCTTACTAAGACGCAATTTATTGTCACTCTAGTGGCTTTTGAGTACTGTGGTTATTGAGAGTTGTTTAATAGAGCTTCGCTCTTCCCTCACCTCCTGCTAATGTTTGTGAGGTCTCAACGCCTCCTTACATGAGGATTATATTAGCCACCTTGCGTAGAACCTAATTGGTAAGCAATAATCAAATCAAAGGAGAGGAGCGCTAGATTAGGCTAAGTAAAAGCATTGTCCCCACACAAATTCAAGAAAATCAATATGCTGCTTATTAGCCTCAAGGATTATATTGTGCCCTTTGTTTGTGCATCTTTCTAGGAAGTTAGGTTGCATCATGTAGGTTCGTTTTCATCTTAAAAAAAAAGAAAAAAAAAGAGCCTATCAAGAAGGGGATAGATTTCATAGATTAGATGCATAGATGGATCAGTTAAATCTTATGGAAAGTCAATTGCTTAGGCTAATAGCTTCTAAGCAAGTTACACCACAACCTCAATATCATAATGACTATGCCTATTCTGAGCATCCATATTCCACTCCTTCCTGGCCCCCATCAAGCTCCACATACAATTAATACTATCAGGAGCCAGTAGATGCACCTAATGCATTCACATACCCAGCAATTTTTATTCTGAGACAAATTATCAAAACTCTAATGGATGGGCTAGGCATCATAAACAACCATGATCTGAGGATTACCAATATCAGGAAGAACTACAATGGTCTCACCCTGGTCAACATTACCATGATTATTCAGAATATCAGGGTCCACCATCATGTGTTCAGCCTGCTCAGTCCTTTTTCAGTATCCCAATGCCACAACAATACCAACTCCATGAGTCATTTCCTCTATGAGAAGAACCACTATTAAAAGAAAAAATGCAACATATGTGTGAAATAATGGCACAAGGGAACAAGGAAATAAGACAAATGATGGAGGATTTCACTGAGGAAATAAATTGAGGGAGGGAGGAATTTGAGGAAACACTGAAACAAATTAGGGGGAATATAGAGCTATTTATTTGTGACACTGGGATGGAAATTTCCTATGATCCTTATGAGTCACAAAGTCTACAACCATCCTTAGAAATCTCCAACTTCGATATACTTGACCCATGTCCTGATTCTGATACTGAAGAGACTTCCATTGATGAAGAGAATAAAGCTTTAGAAAAATCCAACCCTAATCCTCTAGATGCGTGTCCCACCTATTTGTATGACTCTGATAAAGACACATCTATTGAGGAAATGCTTGAGTTGTTGGATACTCTGCCTCTGGTGGACACTTCTAGATGGCAAGCTAGAGTAGATCCTCCTGTAAAGCATGAAATTTAGATTACACCTTTCAATGTAGAAGATGTACTTGATTGGGACCTAGCAGCCTTATTTGAACAAACATTAGATAATATAGGCCCAATTGCTATTGTACCTGTGCTTCTCAAACAGGTAGAAGTAGAGTCAATTGATATGTATCAACCTACTTTAAGGTACACATCAGAAGATAACCATAGTTTAAGCCAAATCTTATCCCCGCCTTTAGTAATACAAGAACAACCTATTAGAGAAGGGCAGAGTTAGATTATTACCCTAGTTCAAGACAATGATAGGGACATGGAGGAAAAAGATAAACTAAATAGAATGGTCATTATTATTCCTCAATTTGGTCAAGACAAGGACTATTTGTCACCATATGGTCCAAGGAAATATACGGTAGTTCATGCAGTCATTGTGTTACTCTTACCTCAATTTTGAGCTGGAGCAATTATATTGACTACCATGAAATATTGAAGATGCGGGATTGACAATATGGTCCCACTACTTTTACATTTGTGGTGATCTACTATATTATATTCATATCACTACCTAAAATTTCAAGGTGGAGGCCATATATAGATTGCCACAAAATTTTGAAATGGCGCAAGAAATCTTGCCTTTTCATCTTAGGGTTAGGATTAGTACACATAAGCTGACCCAGTTAGCTCTAGGTTTAGAAAGTTGGGTTAGGTAATGTCTGGCTGAAGACGTTAAATTTAGCGCTTATTAGGAGGCAACCCAAGGGTTTAGAATCTACACCACTCAACTTCCATATAGCACCCTACATTTTCTAACATTGGGGACACTGTTTTATTCAGGTTGGGGGGTGTAGATGCACTAAAGATTTTGAATTTTCTTGAGAATTTTTTATTTTTTTTATGAAAATTTTTGAAAAAAAAAAGTTTTTAAAGAAGAGTTCCCTTACTGTGATGAGAACTGAATGTTCAGAATTTAGTAAATATATTGTTTTCACCTCTTAATGGAAATGCAAATGATTAGTTTTGCATATCATTCATGTGTTGAAGCATTTTATGAAAGTTATTTCTCGAAAACCATTTACACACAGCACATAATCAAGATTAATATAGAGGTTTATAATAGGCTTTAGGAAACCTAAGAAATGATATAGGCCATCCTTGCTCAGCCTAGAGATATAAAGCCTACCCAATATAGTATACCATTAGTTAGCCTTTCGAGCTTGTTATTAAGCCTTTTTCTTTCTAACCCTATTCACCTTAACTTAGAATAACCCTGTAAAATAAATAACCACTACCCATCTTCAAAATGAGTAGAGTAGAAAAAGTTCAAAAAGTCAAAGAAGTGAAAAACTTAGCTGCCTTTCTTCCAAACAAGCAAACCCTCACAAGGCCTAACTTGAGATAAAATAGGGAACTTGACTTTACTGAATTTTGTGGGTATATTCTCTGCAAACCCTCACAAGGCCTAACTCATCCACTAGGGATAACCTAGGGTTTGAAGGGTGCTAAATGTAATCATGAGTACCTACAAAAGTGGTATCTTGTACTAGTTTTGTGTAAAATAGTTGTCCGCATGTTTTGCTCAGAACTAGCAAAATGCTGGTTGGGAGTGTGTTAAGTGTTTAATTTTGGCTAAAAGACCCTTAGTTTAGCATTCAATTAGATCATCTAATTGTTCAAAAGTGTAAAATTTAGTTTGATTTTAAATTTAGCCTAAATTAACAATCCAAACTTTATTTTTTTCAAAACCAATGATCAGATGATCATGAGATCTTATTAGATGATTGATGTGCTATTTAGATGATTCTAATTTACTCTTTTATTTTGCAGATCAACTAAAAGTGATTGGATGGCTCAGATTTAATATGAGTAGAGTAGATTAGTTGAAGATCAAGAAGGCAAAGGAAAAGGTTTCCTAATGGAAGAGGTTTCCTAGTTGAAGAGGAGTCCTGATTTGGTAGAGAAAGTCCTAATAAGAATTTACCTCTAAAAGGAAGGAGGTGGAAGAAGATTAGGAAAGGGTAAACCTTATAAAGAGAGAGAATCATAGGAGTGATGGGGGTTTTTGTTTTGGATGTGTTTTTCTTTGTCTGCTTTTTCACTTTTGTTTTCATTCAACCACACTTTCCTTGTTCACTTTTTTTCTTTTCTATTTCCAATTTGTTTTACCGCATCATCCACCGTCCTAAGCTTCTCAACTAACCATCTCCTGCACTGCTCCAGTTCTTCATCCTAGCCAATCACCATGCTTTCCCTGAATTCTTCCATTCCCCGTTGTTTGCCCAATCTGTTTCTCTCTTATTCTCCACGTTCCACCACCCAATTATCTCCACATCTATTGCATCCAGAACTCCAGGCCAATGCACCAGACAATCATTGGTCTTCCCAGACTATCCATGCCCATCTCCACCGTCTGACACCCAGGTGACGTCCCTCTACACCAGACCATCTCTCAACCAGCCAGGAGCTCCCTCTTAACCGCCTCGGACAGAAGCCCCCTTCTTATCCAACGTCTTCTGCAATAGCTCGTGCACTTGCTGAAAACATCAACAATATATATATATATATATATAGAAATTAGTTTTTAAAGCCGTCTTGAAAAAGCCACTTCGAAAAATAATTTTTAAAGTCATTCTTTTAAAAACAACTTTAAAAGGTGTTTTCAAAGTATAGTAATTGTTTTGGACTTTTAAAGTCAATAAAGAAACATCTTTAAAAATAGTGTCTCAAGTCATTTTTTTTACCAATTTTAAAAGTCTGAAGCATATAATGCGAAACTTTCATTCATTCCACTAGTTCCTCTTCCATCTTTATCATCTACAATTTCCTGTGTTGTCTCTCTATCAATTGGTGCTGCACCCCATCTGAAAATTCATGCATCGTTGCCTATGTAAGGTATTTCCTCCCTCCCTCTCTCTCTTCTATGTATGGTGGCCCACCAGCCTTGACCAATCATGCACATCTCCTCCCTCCCTGCTCTCTCTCTATTCCCCATGCAATCACTGACCCGCCTCAACCGATCATGCTTGTGTCCCCTCTCCTTCCTTCCCTCTCTGCCCCCTTCACAAACACCAATGGCCCCAAATGACTGTGTTCATCCCATCTTATCCCCTCCCTTACTCCCTCCCTCGCTCTCTCTGCCTTGTGCGACCACCGGTTGATCTCAGCTGACTGTGAGCATCCCATTTCTATCTCTATCTTGTGCGATTATAGGCTAGCCCTGACCGACCATGTGTGCATCCCCATCCCATTGCCCTTCCTTGCCCCCCCCCCCCTCCCCTCTATCTCTTTTTTCCCATTGCGTTAGCTGACTTGCCCCAACTAACCATGCATCCATTTCCTACCCATCTATAACACCCCTAACTTTTGTAAGGAGAGTGAATGAATAATGAAATTGAAATTTTCAAGGAAAACTAGGCTAGAATATTAGGGTTATTAAAAATGCACTTCTTATAGAATTTGAAACAAGATATAAGACATGTATAATTTACATACTAAACGAACCTTCAGAATGACTCTAAGCACAACAAATTCCGAGATCAGATGAAAAATCCTCATTTTTCTCTATTTTTAAGAATAAAAGGGGCAAGTGGTAATTTTACTAATAACCAAGACCTAAGACATTAAAAATTGGAAAGTACTCATAAATACGAATCCAATGCCACTAAGTATGCTCAATTCTAAGACTGGGAGAATAAAATGGATTTTTTTCCATAAAAGGGTAAAATGGTCTTTTCACACCTCTGTGGGGCCCACAAGGGACCCACAAAGGGATCCAATGGCCAGAAAACAAGTCATCATGAGTCAAACCACTACTAACTACTAGTGGAGAAGGAGGTGGTAGTGGGAATCCAAAGACAATTTAATAATAAAAAAGAAATCAAACATGATGATTACATGTAATCATGGAAAATTCCAAAAAACCCTATAAATATCTCATAAAATTCTAAAAAATTCTCCTAATATACCTCACGAGGCCCCCTAGAATACCCCAAAATTCTAGCTCAAAAATCATCCTTGATCTCCCCCAATTCTTCTTTCTTTCTTATTCTTTGTGGGCGTGTCCCCAGACACACCCAAGTAGACAACCCTATGTTTACATCAAGCACGTCTTGGGACGTGTCATCCCCAATGAACTAAGGTTTCTATCCAAAAACCCTAATCCAATTAGCCATCACTTTCTACCCATTAAAATAACATCTCTTCCATTGGATTTGGTCAAACAAGGGTGATCTACAACAGCCCTTTGGTTTCATGATGATCCACTTCCTAGATCGTCCACAAATACCATATGAAGAAAACTCATTGGCCTATCATTGCCTCTGGCTATTAATTCAAGAGATTTTGGCCAAACTGACCATTGAAACATGATCTTAAACTGATGGATCTCTTCAAAGGCATGAGATCTATGCTTCCCCTATGGTCCCCTAGCTTCTTCGGCAACAGTAATAGAGAATTTTATGAATGTAGGAGTTATCTAGTGGCTAGGGTTTATTTTGGGTTTCTTCTCCATATCTAGCATGATTTCTTCTTCTTCGATGATCTTCTCTTCACCAGACTAGCAAAGGTAGGTGGAACCTTCACTCCCCTTTCAATTCCAGCATCTCTTGGGTGTTTTCCAACCACCAAAAGGTCTCCTCCAGCTGTTGATCCATCAAAGACGATGGATCTAGCTTGGATGGTGCAAATCTAATCACAAACAGCTTAAATGAATCTTCTAAGCCATTGGATGATTTTGTGGGGCCCAAAAATCCCAGGAGATGAAATCTAGGGCTTTGATCATGACAGATGGAGGAGATCCGTTGATGGGTGACCCGACGGTCCAGATCTAGACAGTCTTGCCTACCACTGATGACTCGTACCTAGTGACAGGTAATCCTAGAATAGGCATGGGCCGACTATTTGTTTTGTCGCTTTCTATTAGGATGATCTGAGTTGTCTAGTTTTTGAACTGAGAACTTAATTCTTCAATTAAGATCTCAATTTAGCTCTGATTTTATATCTGAAAGTTTTTATAGGTCCCTTGTATCTTGTAGAAGTTACTGAACTTATTAGATCTGTGTTTCCAATTGTATTTACATGTGATAGTTAGTAAAATCTGTACCAAAGGTAGTGGATCATGATCATAGTAAAATTTTTATATATCTAGATTAGGATATTAAAAAAAAATAGTAACATCAATCTCATAAAGAGGCTGAAATCTTAAAATCCCAATTCTGATCTCAATTTAACTCCGAATTGAGATTAGAAAGATGGGTTGGATTCTTGTTGATGAGGAGAACCTAATGAATCAATAAAATCATTAGTTTAATTCATTAAATGTTCTAAATTTAAGTAGATAAGTGTACTAGCATCCTTGATCTACAAGATCTAGGCTGATTAGACCATTCGAACCATGTTTAATGATGATCTAATAATATACTAACTTAAATAAATGGGTTATATATAATTGAATAAAAAGATCTTAAGAGATCTATCCTTAAAAGTAGTAAAATCCATGAAAATGAATGGCAATCTACTTGATCGAGTTGATCAAGGAAGATTGGACAGCATGGATGTATTTGGATGCTGATATGAAGTTAATATCATATGGATTTATGGATTGGATGATGATGATTAGGGATAGATTAAGATCTATGCCCTTAAAATTGATAAAATGACTTGAGATCTTCTTGATCAGTTGGATCAAGAAGGATTCAATCATTTGATGAGGGGCATCAATGATCTAATGATGAAATCAAATTAAGAAGATGTATTAGATCTAAAGCAATAATGACCATTGGATCATGATGAATAGTTATGGCATGTTAGATTTTCATTTGAAGTATTAAATGTTATTATAATTGTCATTTATTGCTTAGTAGATTTAATTGTAGATTTAATTTTTTATTTATCCTTTAATGCTTATGTTATGAAAATTACATTAAAAATGTAATTAAATGAAAATAGAACTGAAGAACAATTACATGGACTTAATGATAGCAGGGGCCATAGTTAGTTGGATAATATAAGGAATATAAAATCCTTGGCCCAAAATAGAATAATAATGAAACTCCATGAATGACATTTTAAAGGTTCATGAATTTAATTAAAATCAATTAGAAAGAGTACTTGCTCATAAGAACCTTATGAAAGGTTGAGTTAAGGTCACCCTAATGGATGATGAACATGGTGGTTAAGGGGGTTCTCTAATAGAGCCTCGTTCTTCCCCCACCTTCCATTGACGTTTGTGAGGTCTAAACACCTCCTTACATGAGGATTGAAGGTTGTGTTCAACCATTCAGCTAGTAAGCCTTAGCCAATTTGACATAAGAGGAGCTGTCTAGACTTAGGATGAAATAAGCTGTCCTCAACTAGTAAAACATTAACTAGTTGACTAATAATAATAAGAGCATAAAAGGTTAATAAATCATCTAATCCTAACAAAAATTGTAAGTAAGATAAGGATGATCAAACAAGATCAAGAGGATCTTGTAAAATAAAAAACAATAAGAATACTAATGTCATATTGTATTATGTATAGGTAGAAATTGTGTATGTATATGTAGAAAAAAAGAGACAGAGAACCCAAACCCTTGATCAAACATGATTTAAGGTAAATTAGGGCACCCCTTATAGGAATACATGAAGAAAGAAAAGTTTTCGAGAGGAATAACTTTATACGCATGGTTTGACAGATGTATGAATCAAGACAACAATGGGCAATGTGGAGTGAATACCACTTGAGATGTATGAATCAAGATCACGATACTACTTTTAGGTAGGTGGATGTACAAGAATGTATTAAGGATTCATCTATATACATACATAATCTTCTGTCTGGAATTATGGACCTTCATGATATAAGTATATTTGATACCTTAGCTTGATAATGATCCAACCACATGATCCAACGAAGGGGACCAACCCCATGATCTAATTCAACTGATCCAATCTAATGATCTAATCAAATGAGGTAAAAGTAATGAGACGCGTAGACTAAAGAAACCCTAAGAATAGGGCATAGAAAATATTCCAGCCTTAGTTAAACAGACATATCATCTGATATGTACAATGTATTTTACATACAAGCATGGTAGCTTGAGATTTTGTTTTACAAAGTACTAAGACTGGGGACGCTATGCTAGGGAAGTTATGAGGGTTTGGCCACCCGCTTTCTGAAACTTATATGATGGATACCACTCCCAAAGAGAGGCTAAATGTCAGGTGGGGCAATCATGGGAAGGCTCCCATAGTGACAGCTATGGTCTCCCCCATACAGACATGGAGCTGTTATTTCCACAGTTGGTGTCAATGGATGATCATGCAATTATCCGGTGCTGTACGAATTGAGACTGTGGCATTGTAGTCCTGATGTATTTTACATTACGATGCACATATGATAGGCATAGTGAAATGCCATGGCATGATGAGATGCCAGTACATGAGTTCCTTGAAAGAAAATCCTTGTATGAGAATTGGTTGAATACTGATCTCCTAAGTGGAAGTATAACTTAGGGAAGGAACAAGTTTTGAGCAATCTTCTCTATTTTAACTAATTTATCCTATACTACATAAATAACATATATACTCTATGTAGAGATAACTCATGAGTTGATAACCATGATGGAATAATGACTGAGGTATGTATTCTTATATTGGTGAAGTAGTATATTTTTGTATCCTTTACCAAGCATAGCTTATTGAGATATTGTAAATGTTTCAATGTTTACAATATCTCAAATATAGAGAAGGAGAATTAAGAGCTCAAGACTTGAAAAGATTTGGAAGAATAATCAATCCAGGTATATCCCTTGAAGACATGTATTTTTATTTTGAGAGCATTGTATTGTATTGAGAGTTTTTAATGTATGGTGAGGTTTGAAATTTGGATTATGTAATTTGCACAAGTATTGTATTGGTACCGGGCTATACTCTGAACCATTGGATGGATTTTGGAATTTAATAAAAATATATTCCTTCAGTGGAATTTTATCTTGTACAAAAATTCTACTTATCTTATGTATGAAGTGATGACTTGGGTTTTCAAAACAAGCTTTAAAGAAAGGAATTTCTGCTGCTTTGTTTTGTGAATTTTTTTTACTACTAAGGGCGCATTGCCTTTGAAAAAGGTATTACAAAAGCCTCGGTCGTTACAGTTGGTATTAGAGCCATTCATCTAGTCACAGTATAGTACCCTTATGTCTAATATGAAGATTACCATCCAATTGGAGGATGAGAAATAGTGAGTGAATAAGAAATAAGTTATTATTTGATGAGAATGAGTTATGTGATCAACTCATTAGTTCCGAATGAGTATAGAAAGAGTTGACTCATTAGTGAAGGATGAGTATAGAAAGAGTTAAACTCATTAGTTGAGGATGAGTTTTAAATAAAGATGAATAAGGAGATAAGTAAGTATTTTCTCTCCAAAATTAGTAAAGGCAAAGGGTTTAATGAAGGGATGATACAATTTTAGAACATGAAGAGATGATCTTTAAAATTAGAATAAAATGAAAAGGAAGAAGAGGGTTAGATATGTTGAAAGGGCAAAAGTATAATCCCAAACTTATCAAGAAAGATAATTAAACCATGAGAATATATGGTTAACAAAGAAATTATAGCCCTATATATGGTACAACAAATATGAAATCACTAAATTAGAAATTTCATTGGCATGATAAATCAATTGTGGAAATTAGCACAAAAGGATTATCAAGGATTAGAGGGATATTGATATGATAACTTTGGTGATATTGAAACCAATTTTGGGACTATAGTAAAGAGAAGTACATTTGGCATGGATGGTGAAACAATTATGGAAAATAAAAGAGAAATATTGATATGAAATTTGGGAAAATATGGTTATTGAATATCATAAAGAAGCATACATCTAATTGATCATGGCAAATGAAAAGCTATATATGAATAGAGATATTAATTCCACTTACTTGATAGAGTTTACGATATTGAAAGATTAAGAAATATATTTTGGAGGAATCATGAAATAAAACATGAGAAATGAAGACCTATAAACAAATATTGGTTGCTAAAGTTAAGTTTAAACATGATTATGAATGAGGTATAAAGCCAAATTTTTGGAGAAATAAGTGATTAGAAATTTTAAAGATATTGAGGAAATATCTATAATAGTTGAGGAAAAGAACATCGAATTATTTGAATGAATTGAAAGAACAAATTTTAATGATTAGGAGTGATTATAGAAATTTACATTATGAAAGTAACAAATTTCCTTGGGAAAAGAAAATGGAAGAATCAATGTGAGGATGCATTGACCATAAATGATGTTATTGAAGAAATTAAGTACCCTTTTACTCTATAAGGATGAGCATTTTCCAATTTATTATCATCAATTGGGAATTGGAAATGAAACATCATAGTATGAAATCAAAACAAATTTTGAGTTGTATGAGTTGAATAAAGGATATTCATGAATTTGAGGAGAATGAAATATATTAGATGAAGTGGTAATGATATATGGAAATGGATTTAAGGAAATCAAGAGCATTTATAGAATATATGTTAGACACTTGCAAAACTTATCAACTATCTGGTATGTGTACGTGTTGATTGAAGAAAGCAAAGTTTAGGGTCATATAAATTTTAAAGATGGTATGGAATTTGACCCAACAAAGGTGGAATATGATGCTAAAATATGAAATGACAATAAAAATTTGAGAAATTTATCTCTTACTGATTGTATAACATAAGGACATTCTTTTAGTGTAATCTTGCTATTGATTACATAAACCCTAAAAGAGTTTGTGGTAGATTGTTGAGAATATATGAAGTTTTTAAATGTTTGGGAATGGATGATTACAAAGTCAACATGGGCTCTTTTAATTGGAATTATCAAGAATACTTCAAACAAAGGGTTAGAATGATATGAAAAAAAAGAAAGAAAAGGTTATGAGGTATGCTTGAAAGAAGCATGAGGAAATGCATAATCTAGAAATTTTGAAGCCAATGATATATATATATATATATATGTATGTATGTATGTATATATTAAAGGGAAAGAGATAAATATTATCATGGATTATAAGAATGTTCTGAATATTGTTCTGAATATGAGAAAAAGATAACAAAAGAGGATATGGAATATATATGAAGATTTAAATGACACTATCTTGGAAGGAATAATGTAGAAAGTCAAGTATTATGAATAAAATGGCACACAAAGGGTGTTACAAAAACAATGGATGGGATGCGAATGAGGAAATAATCATTACAAGGAAACTATTATTCAATGATAGAATTTGAAAGCAAATTGTTAGTAAAAGGAAATAGTAAAGAAGTATGAATTGTAGAGTATAAATGAAGTAATCACTTCCAAATAATGGAAGAACAAGGAAAGAGATAATTATTTTCAAATATTAGAAGATTGTTACAAAGAACAATAGTTGAAATTATAGATTCCAATCAATATGTGATTTTATAGATAGTCTAAGGACTATGCATATTAGGAAAGCTATGTCAAAACTATATATGTTGAAAAGGAATGAGGATGAGCAATAGAAGTGAGAATGGAAAAATATGAAGTATTGAAAGATTGGTGAAAATGAGGAGCAGAAATTTAGTATACCAATCCAGTGAAATAGAAGGTTTGAAATAAAAGGATAACTCAGTTAAGAGTTATTAATCCTTTTAGAAAGTTTAGCAAGAATCAGCATAAGTGAGTAGTGCATAAGCAAGGTTAGTTATGGGTGAGCATTTTAATATGAATGAAGGAAAACTAGGCTAGAATATTAGGGTTATTAAAAATGAACTTCTTATAGAAGTTGAATTAAGATATAAGACATGTATAATTGAAAACATACTCAACAAACCCTTTAGAATGAATGCAAGCATGACAATTTCTGAGTTCAGATGAAAAGTCTTCATTTTTCTCCACTTTTAAGAATAAAAGGATAAAGTGGTAATTTTACTAATACCCGATACCTAATACATCAAAATTTGGAATGCACTCAGAAATACCAATCCAACGCCACTAAGTACACTCAATTTTGAGTCTAAGAGAATAAAATAGATTTTTCTCCATAAAAGGGTAAAATGGTCTTTTCACACCTCCATGGGGCCTAGAAAGGGATCCAACGGCCATAAAACAAGTCATCATGAGTCAAACAACTACCAGCTACTAGTGGAGAAGGAGGTGGTAGTGGGAATCCAAAGATGATTTAATAATCAAAAGAAATAAAAAATGATGATTACATGTACTCATGAGAAATTCCAAAAAAACCTTATAAATAGCTCATAAAATTCCCAAAAAATCTCCTAATGTTCTTCACGTGGTCCCCTAGAATGCCCCAAAATCCTCCCCAAGCTCCCCTAATTCCTCTTTATTTTTCTCTTTCTTTCTTGTTCTTTGTGGGCATGTCCCCAGACACAGCCGAGCAGACTACCCCATATCTGCATCGGGTGCATCTAGGGACGCATCGTCCCTAATGACCTAAGGTTTCTGCCCTGAAAACCCTAATCCAATTAGCCATCACTTTCTACCTGTTCAAAATAACATCACCACCATTGGATTTGGTCGGACAAGGGTGATCTACAAAAGCCCTTTGGTTTCATGATGATTCACCTCCTGGATAGTTGGGAAATACCAAACGAAACAAACTCATTAGTGTATCACCGTCTCCAACTGTTAATTCAAGAAATTTTGGCCAATTTGACAGGCAAAATGTGAACTTAAACCAATGGATCTCTTCAGAGATATGAGATCTATGCTTCCCATATGGTCCCCCACCTTCTTCGGCAATGGCAATGGAGAATTTTATGACTGTAGGAGTTATCCAGTGGCTAGGGTTTATTCTGGGTTTCTTCTCCATCTCTGGTGTGATTTCTTCTTCTTCAGTGATCTTCTCCTCACTGGATCGACACAGGTAGGTGGAACCTTTACCCCCCTTTCAATTCCAGCATCTCTTGGGTGTTTTCCAGCCACCAAAAGGTCTCCTCCAGCCATTGATCCATCGGAGACAAGGGATCCGACTTGGATGGTGGAGATCTGATCATAGATAGCTCAGATGAATCTTCTGAGCCATTGGATGATTTCCTGGGGCCCAAAAACCCCAAGAGAAAATTTAGGGCTTTGATCATGACGGATGGAGGAGATCCATTGATGGGCCATTCGACGGTCTATATCTAGACTGTCTCACCTATCACGGGTCACCCATACCTAGTGATGGGTAATCCCAAGTAACATGCGTGGGCCTAGCGTCCATTTTGTCATTTTTCATTAGCATGATCTGAGCCGTCCAGTTTTTGAACTGAGAACTTAATTCTTCAATTAAGAGCTCAATTCAGCTCTAATTTTAGATCTAAAAGTTTCTATAAGTTCGTTGTATCTTGTAGAAGTTACTAAACTCATTAGATCTGTGTTTGCAAATGTATTTACATGTGACAGTTAGTAAAATCAGTACCAAAGTTAGTGGATCATGATCCAGATGACCTTAAAATGAAAATCTGAACCGATGGATGGGTTCAGGGATCACATAAACCTATGGATCATGATCATAGTAAAATTTCAATGTATCTAGATTACAATAGTAAACAAAAACAGTAAGATCCAATCTCATCCCTTAAAACAGGCTAAAATCATAAAATCCTAATTTTGATATCAATTTAACTCCAAATTGAGATCAGAAAGATGAGTTGGATTCCTCTTGATGAGGAGAACCTAGTGAATCAATAAAATCATAAGTTTAGTTCATTAAATGTTTTGAATTTAAGTAGATAAGTGTACTAACATCCTTGATCTACAAGATCTGGGATGATCAGACCATTCAAACCATGTTGGATGATTATTTAATAATATGTTATGGAATTGGTATATCTTAAGAGATCTAGCCTTAAAAGTAGTAATATCCATAAAAATGAATGGTAATCTCCTCGATCTAGTTGATCAAGGATGATTGGACAATATGGACGTCTTTGGATGAAGATATGAAGTTAATATCATATGGATTGATGGACTTGATGATGATGATTTGGGATAGATTAAGATCTATGCCCTTAAAATGGATAAAATGACTTGAGATCTTCTTGATCGGTTGGATCAAGAAGGATCCGATCATTTGATGAGGTGCATCAATGATCTAATGATAAAATCAAGTTAACAAGATGCATTAGATCTAAAGGAAAATGAAAAGATCAAGATCTAAACCCTAAAAGAGATGAAAAATGAATAATGACCATTGGATTGTGATCAAAGTTATGGCATGTTAGATTTCCATTTGAAGTATTAAATGTTATTATAATTGTCATTTATTGCTTAGTAGATTTAATTGTAGATTTATTTATTTATTTATTTATGCTTTAATGCTTATGTTATGATATGGACTTAATGATTCTAAGGAACATAGTTAGTAGGATAATATAAGGAATATAAATTCCTTGGCCCAAAATAGAAGAATAATGAAACTCCATGAATGATATTTTAAATGTTCATGGATTTAATTAAAATCAATTCGAAAGAGTACTTAGGGTTAAATTGCTCATAGGAACCTTATGAAAGGTTGAGTTAAGGTCACCTTAGTGGATGATGATAATGGTGGTTAAGGGGGTTATCTAATAGAGCCTCACTCTTTCCCCACCTTCCATTGACGTTTGTGAGGTTTAAAAATCTCCCTACATGAGGATTGAAGTAACTACTTTGTGTTCAACCATTCAGTGCCTTAGCCAATTTGACATAAGTGGAGCTATCTAGATTTAGGATGAAATAAGCTATCCTCAATCAATACAACATTAACTAGTTGAGTAATAATAACAAGAGCATAAAAGGTTAGTATATCATCTAATTTTAATAAAAATTGTAAGTAAGATAAATATGATCAAACAAGATCCAGAGGATCTTGTAAGATAAAAAACAATAAGAATACTGATGTCGTATTATATTATGAATAGGTAGATATTATGTATGTATATGTAGAAAAATATAGATAGAGAAGCCAAACCCTTAATCAAACATGATTGAAGGAAAATTAGGGCACCCCTTGGAGGAATAAATGAAGAAAGAATACTTGTAGAGAGGAATAACTTTATACGTATGGTTTGACAAATGTATGAATCAAGACAATGATTGGTAATGTGGAGTGAATACCACTTGAGATGTATGAATCAAGATTATGATACTACTTTGAGGTAGGTGGATGTACAAGAATGTATGAAGGATTCATGTGTATACATACATGATCTTCTTTCTAGAATTATGGACCTTCATGATATAAGTATATTTGGTACCTTAGCTTGATAATGATCCAACTAAGTGGACCAACCCGATGGTCTAATTCAACTGATCCAATCTAATGATCTAATCAAACGAGGTAAAAGTAATGAGATGTAGAGACCAAAGAAACCCAAAGAATAGGGCGTAGAAAATATTCCAGCCTTAGTTAAATAGATATATCATCTTATATGTACAATGTATTTTACATACAAGCATGACTGCTTGAGATTTTGTTTTACAAAGTACTAGGACTAGGGATGCTGTGCTAGAGAAATTATGAGGGTTTGGCCACTCGCTTCTTGAAACTTGTATGATGGATACCATGCCCAAAGAGAGGCTAAATGTTAGGTGGGGCAATCATGGGAAGGCCGCCACTATGATAGCCATGGTCCCCCCCATGTGAACATGGAGTTGTTATTTCCATAGTTGGTAGTAGTGGATGATCAGTCAGTTATTTGGGCGCGTTGTACGAATTGAGAATGTGGCGTAGTAGTCTTGATGTGTTTTACATTATGTTATACATACAATAGGCATAGCGAAATGCCATGCAATGATGAGATGCCACTACATGAGTTCCTGGAAAGAAAATCTTCGTATGAGAATTGGCTCAATACTGATGTTCTAAGTGGAAGTATAGTCTAGGGAAGGAACAAGTTTTGAGCAATCTTCACTATTTTAACTAATTTATCCTATACTACATAAATAACGTATGTAATCTATGTGGAGATAACTCATGAGTTGATAACCATGATGGAATAATGACCAAGGTATGTATTCTTATATTGATGAAGTAGTATATTTTTGTATCCCCTACTAAGCATAGCTTGTTGAGATATTGTAAATATTTCAATGTTTACAATATCTCAGATACATAGAAGGAGAATTAGGAGCTCAAGACTTCAGAAGATTTGGAAGAATAATCAATCAGGGTATATCCCATGAAGACATGTATTTTTATTTTGAGAGCATTATATTGTATTGAGAGTTTTTAATGTATGGTGAGGTTTGAAATTTGGATTATGTAATTTGGACAAGTATTGTACTAGTACCGGGCTGTCCTATGAATCACTAAATGGATTCTGAAATTTATTAAAAATATATTCCTTCAGTGGAATTTTATCTTGTACAAAAGTTTTACTTATGTTATGTATGAAGTGATGGCTTGGGTTTTTCAAAACAAGTTTTAAAGAAAAGAATTTTCGCTACTTTGTTTAGGAAAATTTTTTTTACTACTAAGGGTACCTTGCTTTTGAAAAATGTATTACAAAAACCCAGGTAGTTACATCATCCTCTCCCTCCCTCCCTCTCTCTCTGCCATGCATGGTCACTTGCCTACCCTAAATGATTATGCACATCTCCTTCTCCTCTCTCTTCCTTTGCCATGCATTGTCTCTGGCTAGCCCAGCCAACTATGTGTGCATCCCATCCCATCCCTCTCCCTTCATCCATTCTCTCTCCCTTTGCCCTGTGTGGTTGTGGATTGGCCTCGACTGACCATGTAGGCATCCCATCCTGCTCGTTCCCTCTCTCCCTCTCTCTACCCTATGCAATTGTCACCCACCTTGACCGACTATGCATCCCTTTCCTCCTCACTCCCTCTCTCTATTTTCCCTCTATGTTTGCCGACTAGTTTTGCACGTGTCCCCAACAAACCCTAGATAGCTCTCTCTCTCTCTCTCTCTTGTTCACCATGTGAGTTAGCCCCTGTCCCTCTTTATGCCTCAATTTTTCTTGATCTATTAGGTTGTTTTAGCACTGATCAATCTCATAAAGATTGTTTGAAATGCTTCTATTAATTTGTTATATTGTTTTAGCTTTGTTATTTATTTATGTAATTTTTGCAATGGTAGGTGTAGAGGGGATTTGGGATGAAGATATATTAATATCTTGATTTATCTCATAGAAAATGTATAAAATGATTGTTGTAAAGTATTTTTTATGTTGTTTTAGCATTATTATTTGTTTATATTATTCTTGTAATGGTAGGTGCAGGGGATTTAACATACCAATTGATATCCTTATTGGAATTAGAAAGTTTCCTTTGTTGCCACAAAAGGACAAAAGGAGGGTGAGTAGATGGAACTAAAGTGATGAGAAATTGAGAGATGAATGAGATATGGATGTGTAATACTATGGAAAAGATTGTGTATGTAACCAAACATGATTGCGATAAAGTTGGGAGGGTGGTGGACGCATTGAATGGTGGATGTATATGGAATGACTATGCATGAAAACTAAATGGATGATGATTGCTCAATCTAAATACCAACATGTATGTAGTCCCTAATTGATCGTAGAATGACTAATGCAAAGAAAGAAAGTCAAATTAAGCTAAACATGAGATTAAAAATAAAAAGTACCATGCTTTTAATTTAGGAAAGTGATAAATCTAAGAAGTTAGATCATGGAATCTCCTTCTCGAATGCCTTATACCTATTTGTTTACCTTAAGTGATAATATCTACTTGTAGGTAGTCTTAATAACTAAGTAATTGGAGGTTTAAGATTTTTCTAGAGGCCTTGGTGCAGCAACAATAGGTGATACTATAAAGGTGGTCGACCTCAGTGCTGCATGTTGTTGCTGATTAACTGTATAAAGTTATTAAACAATTAATTTGAGGTCTCTAACTAATAAATATTGATGAGAAAGGTGGTACAATAATATATATATATATATATATCATGGACTCTATGGGAATGACTAGTGCCTCTGGCCAAGAGACGTGACATGCAACTGCTTGCCTAACAATTATAATATTTTCCATTTCTAATGGGAATGGTAGGTAGGCATTAGCATTCAAAGCCATGTTAATGGACTTCAGCTTAATATGTGGTGGCATACTAATTTTGTGTAAAACGTTTGATTCATGCTCATAGTATGAACCAACTTCCATGATGTTTTGACAAGAATCCAGGGCCAACAAACATTGACCCACCTGTAAATCAAATATACAATAGAGAGGTTGAGATAGAGAATTATTATAGAAGACAATGAAAATTTCTAGTTTTGTTTATATATATACCTCCTGGACGAGAATTTCCTTTTCAAGGGGTGGTAAATGTCCTTCATTATCTTCTTTAGTTGGGGCCTTGCAGCTTGCATTTGATGGAGATATAGGAGTGCTACAAGAATTATGTATAGGAGATCGAGTAATAATCATCAAACTTCCCTCATGCAACTGACTAAATATGTTAGTCTTTATTTTCTCAACGAGCTCATTATAGGTCTTCTCATCAACTTGAACTTTAGATACACATCCTTTACAAAGAATTTAGAAGGAACAACATAGTGACCCATGCACCTAACTAGACTAGGGTGGCCATTCTTAGTGCCCATAGCCCTATATAGGATGTCCTCTGTAATAACCCAAATATTTTATGCCATTTTTACTAAATTTAGAAAATTAATATGTGGGAATTACTATCCTAAATATTTTAATTTATATAAAATAGGAAATAAATGAATTTGTGAGAAATATTTATGTCATTAGATTCTACTCAAAAAATGGAATCCAACGCCTCAAAGAACGTCGAAAACAGAGTTCATATGACCAAGTTATGGCCATTTAAAGATTAGGGGCAATTCTGTAAAATACATTTAAAAACGAAAAACAGACAAAAAACACAGGGGCTGTTTTGATAATGGCACCCCTGTCTTCTTCCTCCTCCTGATTTCTCCAGAAACTCCTCCCTCGCCGATTTTTCCAGAAAACTCTAGCACCGCCTCTACAAGGCGGCGCTAGGAGAAATGGCATCACTGCCATGGGACGGCACCGCCTCCCTCAACTATAAAAACCCATTTGCCTTTTTCCCCAATCATCCTCTCTCTTCCACCTTCTCCAACTATTCAAGGGAAGATTCCGGCAGCTAGGGTTCAGTGTGAGGAAACCCCACCTCCGGTAATGGACAACGCTCCAGCCTACCCAGGTAAGCCCCTCACACCTCCTTAAGCTTTTCCCCTTCTTCCCTGCCCAAATCCACTCCAGATCTGGGTGTTTTCCAGCTAGAAACCCTGGAGAAAACCCGGACTCGATGGGTCTGTCGACCCATCGAGCCAAACACCTCCCAGGTGCCCTCCTCCTCTTCCCTTCTCCTTCCCTACCTTCCAGCCTAGATCCATGTCAGATCTGGTGTTTCCTCAGCCGAAAATCGATGGAAGCCACCCAGATTCAATGGGTCTACTGACCCATCGAGCCAGACGCGTCCCAGGGATGCTACTCACAACACGCACTTCGCACGTGGTCCCTGGGATGGACTTTGGGTGTATGCGACGTGGGGCACGGGTCCTGGCTCAACCAGGATGCACGGGGTACCCTGGGAGCTGAGACGCGCCATGCTGCGCCAAAGATGTGCTTACGTGATGCCATCCATGATACGCATCATAGCGCGTCAATTGGGCATGAGTGTGTGTGCGAACGCTGTCCCTAGCGCAGCCTTCAAACAAGCGCAACGTGAGGTGCAGGTACTGGTTTGACCAGGGCATGCAAGAGTCTTGGGAACTGTGACGCGTAGGGCCGTATAGATGAATCTGGTTCGTTAGTGATCGTGCAATGCTAAAAATGCAATTTCAGGAGCTATAGGACTTCGATTGATGATCCAAAAGAACCATCGCATCTGTATGAACGACACGGACCTAATGAGACTATAAAATTAGGATCATAGGACAAAATTATAGAGTGTAACCATTGAATAGTAGATCCATATCACAGGATCTAGCCTGACACTGTATTAGGCAAGGACCTATGGACCCTAAAAGGAAGATCTAGCGATCTAACTAGTAATTTCTAAATAGATCGAAATTGATAAGGACTCCTTGTTATTCATTCATATCCAGGATTTTATAAATGAGACCCAGGGTTGGGTTGAGTAATGAAGGACGCGACTCCAAAAAACATTAAGGTAGGTAGTCTGATGCTGCTACGCTTTTCCAAATATACTTGATTTATAGGTAATCTGATACTGCTACGTTTTTAAATATATCCCAAACACTAAGTGATTTACTTGCCTTTATGATGCTTTTGAAATGTGATATTCTTATATGAGCATACGAAATTGTCTGCATAATTTATAACATTGAAGCACTTGAACCTATCATTGCATTTAGTATGCTTTATGATGTTCTTATACAAGCATGTTTTGAGAAGTGTAACCTTGGCCGATGAGGGCGGACCAGAGAAAGCTGTTAGGCTTCTAGGCAGGGTTATGACTTTGAATGCGATACTAGCATGAGCAGATTTTATGCATTGCATGCATGTTTTGCAACCGATTGCATAAATTGCATGATTTACGACAAATAAGTGCACAAATGGCATGATTTGCGATTATTGAGTTTTGGATAAATGCATATCCTTGAGGGTTACCAAAAGATGCTAGAGTGCCCAAAGACGCTGGTGAGGCAATGTGAGGTCAAAGCAGTGTGAGGGGCCCAACAAGGACATGATTTTTATATTTTACAGGTTGATAAGCCTGGTGGGCACTATGCTGAGAGGAGGTACGGGGTTGGCCTCCCGGCCTCTACCACTAAAAGGGTGGATGGTATCACTGCCAAAAAGGCATCGTCCCTTCCTTGACTGCTGTGGTAAACAGGGACTACCACTGGAGGTGTTCACGGCACCCTTTCAAGGACATCCATAGTCGCCGTGGAGGCTATGGTGGATTCCAGCTGTATGTTGAGTATGAGTGTAGTGGCCCTATGATTTCGGTGTGATTGATATGCATATAACATTGAGATGGTTGTATACGAGTACTCGTGACTAGTTGGCGTGACATGCACGCTGAGAGACTTATGTACATGATACTAGCATATGTTTGAATGATGACTATTTTAAGATTTTCATGAGTATTCTATACGATTAGCTGGTTTGATGTATTTGCAAAATCTTTGTATATGGACCTATTGATTTCTATTTTAGTTGTATTCATATGATGTGATTTGTATACGGATTCCATGATTGACATCGCATCAATAAGTTTATGTTTTATGCATAACTATGCATGCTTACGCAAAATAAATCATTGATGTTTTACATAAAAAGCTCTTGGAACCATGCATGATGCATACCGCATTTTCAAAATAATAGTATCAGATCACCTACTGAGTATGGAAAATACTCACCCAACTCTATTATTTTTCAGATAACTCTACTCATGAGGAGAAGAAGCATTAGGACCTGTTAGTATTACAATCAAGTAATGAAGAAGAGACAAGTATGAATGTAAGTAAACTCTCTACTCCTTTGGACATGTATTTGTATTTATTTACAGTTGGGCTGTGAGTTGTGACTGGATAGACCTGGGAAGACATTTATGATTTCTGAAATTTTTAGAAACTACTTTGGTTGTTGTGAAAGCAAATGACACTCGGGGTTTTCAAAATGAGTTTAAAACAAAAATATTTTCTGCTACATTGCATTGTTTTTATAAAATGGTTTTCAAATAGGGATGCATCCCGCCTTAGGAATTAGATATTGCATTTAAAAATGCATGGGAAAACCTGGGTCATCACATCCTCATTGATAGAAGTACTACTTAGAGTTCCTATAGATGTGTTATCTTGGGTAAGAATGTCCTGCAAAATTTAATAAGAAAGACATTATCATGTCATCTAATTAATTGTATATAATTTATAGATAGGTGGAACCACTTTGTATGCAAGAACCAATTTGCGCAGTACTTTCATCTAAGAACTTATTGCTAGTACATCCCACCGAATGAGCCATCTTCTAGATGATGGAGTGATCAATGGGTTTCATAGTCCTAACTTTCTTTTGTTGTTAAGCAAAGACATTATAGTTAGACAACAACATGTATATAACTATAGTAGCATTAAACTAAAAGGGATAAATTGTCACAGATGCTTACTTTGAGTCTTCTAAATGAGCGTAGCCCAACCTAGATAGGTAGTGCTTAATATTTGTTTCATGCACCTTCTTTCCTCTTGCACTCTTCCCTTGCACATTTGTATATGTGTAATAAAGTGAAATAATTAGATGTTATATGTAATTAATTAAATGAAACATTGTTTTAGCACATACCTCAAATTTGGTGGAAGTGTGGTTCTGTACAAATGCATTCCAAACCTACTAATCAATGATGTTAAAGTAAATGGCAAGCACTGTGTACAGCCTTGACGAATCATTGACACATGGAGCTATATAATTATGACAAGGTAGTTCATTCATTTTCTCCATTGCTGACAAGCCCCTTATAAAGCACTTATCTTCTTGTCATAAGCACATCAAAGGTAGTCTGCAAAGTACACATCAAATTACTATATTTGAAAAATAACATAAGTTATAAATTATATAATACATGCACTTAATGTTTATCTTCACCATTTCCCATATTGAATCTTTATTTGAGGAAGGCACAAGTCTCCAATCCTTAAATGTGATAGGAAGCATGCTTCTTACTATAGAGAAGAGAAAACTACTATAAGTGACTACACTCCCATGAATCTATTACCCTCTACTATTGTATTGGATTTTTTTTTTCATTCCCTTAGACTTTCTCTTGATAACCTTTTCTCATGTTGTTCACCCTCTGCCTTTTCTCTTTGGAGTAGTGCTTATGCTAACCTCTTATTCGTGTTCTTCATTATGGTCATAATCTTTAGTTTGATGTTCTTCTCATTCCATCGTTACTATAAAGAAGAACTGAATGATATTAGAACAATGACATAAAAAAAGGCCATCCAATTCATTTAAGAAAACAAACTAACATGACATATGTGATAAACAAACCGAAAGCAAATCAGATAAAACATTCATGAAAATAGAAACTTTCTAAAGTATAGATATTTCTAAACTTTTGTAAAACTAAATCTAGAAACTAATTTGCATGATTCTAAGTAAAGCAATGTAACTTGCATGATTCTATGTAAATCAAGATATAAGTAAAGCAATGTTAACTTGCATGATTCTAGCCATCACATAGCACATGTATATACACATTCATTTGCACTCATATAAACATGACTGACACAATTTAGCTTTATGTAAGCAACTACTACCATTTGACAATCCAGAGATACATCTTAAAGCATTTACCAGTAAGCCTGCATGTATGTCTTGTGCATCTTGTTCATGCCTATTTCCAAAGATGCATTATAAGTCATTTTTATCAAAATGATCAAGCGTGTACTATGACCACCTATTGATTAGTTACGGGAAACAATATTGTCTTGCTTCAGTTTTAGTCCCTTTTAGTCCATCTATATTCTTAAGAATTTAGTTATCACTTGACCTCAAGCATATACACACACCCATCTTTTGTTCAAACACAGTTAGGTGAAATGGTGTTTAAAAATCTTAAGTGTCATGTTTCTTTCTTTAAGATCAAGAATTTTAGAGAAATGAGGGCTACATTTCTTTAAAAAATTAGTAGAGTCTCCTCTATTTTTATGCATACGAATGAGATGTCCTTCATAAACATAGTTTAAGTCATAAAAAAATAAAGGAGACTCCATCTCCATCTATTCACATAAACATACAATATATAACATATGTGGGAAACAAACTGCAAGCAAATCAGATAAATTCATGAAAATATAAGCCTACTTGGTATATATATTTATAAAGGGCTACATATCCCACAGACCTTTCACTAGTCTTTAACTCTACTACTTTGAGTTCACATCACTTGGTGGGAAAGTTGCATCCCACATTGAGTCTGTGAACATAGCTTACTAATGTTCATTCGCAAGATTTCTTAAGGGTTGAACTTCTTAATTCTGAACGACTATATGTATTTGATTGACACTAAGCTTCTAAAGTTTACTTGTGCTACAAAATATTGTAGAAACAAACTCTTTTAACCAAAGAAGTACAAAAATTTTAGTAATAAAAGAACTTTAAGCAAAATAAAATGATTAAGTTATGAGGTGGGAAGTGTGTGTGTGTGTGTTAACTTGTTTTATTGTTCGTATGATCTTTGATTCCATATGTTAGTTTCCCAACATTATTGTTTGTTTTCATTGATTCTTACCTATTACTTTGTTCCTTAGAACTTGACAACTCTCCTATAATGGCAACCAAGAGAGTGTAGTTCTTAAATTAAGTACATTGCCATCTTTCTACTTAAATTTTCCTGTCCATTTCTTGCTTTCTTTTCCCATTTCTTCCCCTTTGTTTTTCATAAGAAACTTCATGATTTACATGCATGTTCAATGTTACTTGATATTTGGATGATTGAAGATAGATTAGAAGTTGATTTTGGGGATTGTAATTAGTTCTAAGTAGGCTGCATATCTCCCTTGGAGGGTGTGCATCACCCATGTACCTTTGTTCCTTCAATCAATGAAAAGTTTATGCTTCAATGATGAATTGTTCACTATTATGGTTCTTTTGTATGTTTTTAATTTAGTTTTATGGCTGTTAGTTGTTCCTTTCATGCTCAATGACTTGTGTTTTATCATAGGTTAGTTACAATTGAATCTCATACAAATTACACTCTTGAACCATGCTCACAAACCCATGGTTCATGTGCATAGTTTTGGGATGTTTTCCCTTAAAATTTTAGTTTGTTTTGTTTAGTTGTCCATGAATTACATTCATGTATTCTATCTTGGTTACTTTGCAGCTTATTCCATGCTCTTAGATCTCATAATCATGTTCACCATGTTTTTCATTCTTACCTTGAATTCATGCATTATTAATGCAATGAATCATTCACATTCCACTTCGAATTAGTGCATATTAGTTGGCTCTTAATACTTTAGTTTGCTTGTTTAGTTTAGGTTTCCATGCATTAGTTGATTAGTTTCATGCATTCCATGTTTGGTTAGTCTACATTGGTTCATGAATACTTTCATGCTTAATTCATGCACTTTAGGTTAATTTATTCCATGTAATTTCTAAGTTTTAAATCATGCATCATAATATGTTTTCTTATATATCATCCATTTTGTTTGGTTATGTGGGATTATTCTGCACAATTAATAAGGAATAATCTAGCATGATCATATAAACCGAATTATATACAAATTAAAATGCTCATTTTACTTCCTTCTCTATGTTCATTCTATACCTCAATATGGGTCTGATTGGAAAGCATTCTATCATCCATTTTGTTCGGTACATCATGAAGGATTATTCCCAACAATCATTAAGGAATAATCTAGAATAATTGCATAATAGGATTATATAAGCCTTGCCAGTTGGGGCCTTTGTTTTGAATGTTTTTCATAAAGTATAGGTATGGATTTTAGATTAGAAATGGATATCCTTGTGCCAAATAAAGTCCTCCTTAAGGGGGTCAAAAATAGATTCAATGGTTTAAGATTATGTTTGGTGAACTTTTACTAGTTTAATGTGGTAGAAAACATATTGTAATAGGTATATACGTGAACATCAAACTTCAGCGCATTTTTCTTGTGCTTTGGTCCCTATAGTTATACCATTTATCATAATAAAACATGCTAGGATGGCCTATTCAATGTCCTCTTTAGCTAGTCCCTAATAAACCATGCACTCATCCTAATAGAATCATGCCTCATCTACTCAAATCATGTTCATATGTCCAAACGAAATTAGAAACATTCCAATCATACCCATCCATGCACAAATCCATCAAAACCATGAACTAGATTTGGAATATGTACCTGGAAAAGGCTTTCTTTTTTCCTTTCCTCCTCTTTCTTCTCTTTGTTCTTCTATTAAATCAGGTTTTTGCACCTACCCGCTGGTCTGGACATTGTTGGTATTGGTAGTCGGTGGTGGCCAGGGCAGCCCCTCTTTCTCCTACTCTCTTTCTCTCTCTCTCTCTCTCCTTCTTCACCTACTTGTTTTTCCCTTTCTTCCTCTCCTCTTTCTTCTCCCTCTTCTTCTCATTGTCATTTTTTTCTCACCTCGTCATGGTTTGGGCATCATTGACGTCAACGGCATTAGCAGCCTAGATCGGTCCCTCTTTCTCCTCCTCTTTTCCTCTCCTTCTCCCCCTTCTTCTTCTTTCTCTTGTTCTTCTCCTCCTTCTCCCCTTTCTTCTCACAGCCAGTTTTCCTTAGCTGCACGCACTTGTCTGGGCATCATTGATCAACATCGAATGGACATCATCGATCGGTGTCACTCTTATATTCCTCTCCCCTCTCATCTCTCTCCTTTCTTCTCTTTACGCAGGCTCTGCTAGGGTTTTTCTTCTCCTGTCAAGTTTTTGAGAATAGACTTTGCCTCTCTTTTTTCCCTCAATTAAGA
This sequence comes from Warburgia ugandensis, assembly GCA_035236585.1. Taxonomy (NCBI): domain Eukaryota; kingdom Viridiplantae; phylum Streptophyta; class Magnoliopsida; order Canellales; family Canellaceae; genus Warburgia; species Warburgia ugandensis. The sequence continues at coordinate 54,367,921 of CP141127.1, read as the reverse complement.
GTACTTTAGTAGGACAGGGCTCCATTATCAAAATGGCTCCCTCCTTTATTTATTAAATAAATTTAACTTTGGAAAATTTTACACTTGAAAATTATATTATTTGTACTACTTAATTGTTTAGTTATATAATTATAGTAAAAAAATAAATGAGAGCTACTCAATGGTCAAATTTTTGCAAGTGAGGCTGTTATGTGAAATTACCAAATTGCCCTTTTCAAGAAAATCAAATTGAATTCATCTGAATTCCTATTTCAGCAAACTTAATGTCATTGAAATCATTTTTTTGGGTGCAATCCCAATGTTTAGAGGTATTAATATTAGATCTGAGGTCTACAAAATTTTCACTTTCTAGAACTCCAAAACTTAAGAATTTCAAAATTATTTTCTTTTGACTCCGATTTCACATAATTCTAAACTTTTGTAAATTGTTATTTAAAAATCAAAGATGTTACATAATGATTAATGTAAATTTGGTTAATCATTTTTTCCCCTTAATTTAGTTGCACATAATGAAGTCATTTAATGTAAACAACTTTAATAGTATCTACTTATAAAGTTGTTTAGTGATTTAAAAGTATATATTATTAAAGTTGTTTACATATAAACGACTTTAAAAGTAACAGACTTCTAAAGTTGTTTACACTTAATGACTTTATAAATTATTTTTAATTAAAAATATATATTTTATGTTAATACTTTACAATATGTAACAATTAATACACAATGATATTGATTTTTTTATGATAGTTAACATTGATTGGTGCATTATTTGTACAAACTATAGCTCACTTATCAATTCATATGGCTCATGACCTATAATTATGGAATTATATATATTGCAACTCATTAATACAATCCACATACCTCCAACTACATATAGTTTTCAAACCCAAGTACCCTTCTCACCATTCTCACACAAATAATCCTTATTCTCACCAATTACTATTTCAATTGATAGGACTATTTTGGTAATAGAAGAGTAATCTATTTTAGTATCTCCTAAGTCATCTTCATCATAAAATCCATTGGATATGATGATAAAATAGTTGACCCTCGCTTATCACCTTTGTCTTGCACATAAAATACTTGGCTTGCTTGAGATGTCAAAATAGATTGATAATTTTTATAACGGATCTTGTTAAGGTCAACCAATGCCAATCCAAGGGCATTAATTTTGATGCTATCTTTGTTGTGTTCCACCCAATCACACTTAAACACAAACACAGTTTTGAAAGTATAGTCCAAGGGCAATATCTCTCTTATAACCCTATAATAAATATCATCTGCCACTATTGGCCTGTTATCCTTAGAACTGGAAAGGAATATAGCATTGGCAACTAAGGTAACTCCAACATATTTGATTACTTTTAGTCATGGTCCATCGCCATCTAACCCAACTTTTTGGACATACCATTGCCTGCAACTTCTCGCTTATCTTGAATCTGTGAATACATATATTAAGTAAGATATGTAATTATTGCAATTAAGTATGATTATATATATACATATACATAGAATGTAGTTTATTAATATTAAGTGAGAATTCTTTCATTTTACCTTCTTACAAAGCAAAGTATTGAAAGTGTGATAATGTTCAAAATGTAGCCACTTTTGTTTCTTTACGTAACTTGCATTCTTTGCCTTGGGTACATCCATGTGCTCACTACACACACACACACACAAATTAATGGAGTGATCAAAGAAAATATAACTACCAACAATTAAATTTTACATAAGTGCATGATCAACTTATTCAATGTATAGTTGGAGTTCATCGACATTTCGCAACACATGAAGGTGAACCTAGTCCCATTATTTATAGCTAACGGTTGATACATGACCACTTGATAGAGGTTTGCTAACCTTGGGATCATGAAATGCAACCAATTGTTTCTTTATTGGGATTCGAATCGCATCCACTCTTGTTAAGTACTCTGTGCAAAACTCCACTACTTCCTTTCCAAAATAATATTCAGATATACACTCCTTTAGCTAGTTGTGATTAAATACATACCCTTTTAAAATTTTTATATACCTCTCAAATGAGTACATCCATCACAAGTAAACTAGCTCACAGAGTCTCACCTCATCAATGAGGTGCAGTAAGTGTACCATGATGTTAAAGAAGGATGGTGGGAAGTTTGCACCACCTTCCTGCACAAAGCATTAAAGAAGTAACAAAATTTTGTAATAATTCCCTAACTTTGTCGAGTAACATCGAACATATTGCTATGGGCAGGAGTTGTTGCATCAATGCATTGCAATCGTAGGACTTCATCCCCAACATTTTTAGCTTTTCCATGGAGACAATTTTTTAAAAGTTTGAAGAGTAGTCATCTGGGACTTCGAGCTCAAATGGGGTTTTACACATTATTGTCCTCTCCTCTTTATTGAGGGTATAGTTTTCCTTGGGTAGGTATGTTCCTTGATTGACCCTATCTTCTAGATGCAACCTCTTCTTCAAACCCATCTTTATATGATCCATTTGAGCTACAAGTCCATCCATTATTTTTCTTGGGATATTAAGTAAGGTACTAGTCAAGCTTTCACATGGAGTAGATGCTGTGATTGTTAGTATGCCAATAGAAAGAATATTGGTTTCTTCTTTCAACAACTTGTACAATTACTTTCACCTGCATGTTTACTTGATTTCTTTTTTCCCACAAGACATTAATGTTTTCAACTTGCTCTAATACTTATCATCTTGTCAACATCTTTGGAGGTGTCCTTATCTCTACACTACCATTAAATTCTCCCTTCTTAAAATGATATGGATGGTCTCTACTCAACCGTCTTTTATGCCCAAGGTATTCCATTTTCCTACCATGTTTAAGTTATACAACACATGTTTGATCACTATAGATAGGACAAGCATTGTTTCCCTTCATGGTGCATCCAAACATATTATTATATGCAGGGAAGTTGCTTATTATCCACAATAGTATAGCCTTTAGGGTGAACAACACTTTCCTATATGCGTCATATGCTTCAATGCCTATGTCCCATAATGTCTCAAGATCATTGATCAAGGGAGAAAAGTACACGTCATTGTCATTCCCTGGCTACTTTGGACTTGATATCAACATAGTTAACATCATGAACTTCCTCGTCACGCATAGAGATAGTAGGAGGTTGTAACAAAATAATATAATAGGCCAACAACTATACTTCCTACTCATACAACAATGAGGATTAATCTCATTTGTAAATAATTCAAGTAGTAGGTTTCTAGGTTCTTCACAAAAATTACGCCACATGAAGACTATGACCTTCCATGTCAGGCTATCTGCTGGAAGGCTTGAAAAGCTATCAGCTACTCTATCCTTGACATGCAATACTAATTCCTTCACTGTTTCTGTTATTGGAAACATTCTTTTGAACCTTGGAATGAGGGAGAATTACTTAGATTTACAGGAATGTTTGTCATTGTCGCATTTGAATTTTTCTTTAACTTCCATCTTGATTGTCCACAAGTTGGCATGTAGTTTTATTCATATGCTCCTTCCTATAAAAGATGCAATCATTGAGACATACATGTATCTTCTCATACTTCAACCCTAGTGTAGCCAGGATTTTCTTTGCCTCCCATGTAGACCTCGACAATTTATTATGCTTTGGTAGCACCATACCCACTAGTTTCAAGACTTCTATAAAACCCTAATTTCACATTGTAAAGTTCTACCACTATAGATAGCTTGGTGTATTCTTTACACTTAGGGTACAATGATTCATTGGCTTCCTCTAATGTAGTATTAAATTATTCAGGGTCATCCTAGAAGTCATCATATGCATCTTAAAACATCAGTACAGCTATACTATCTCCAACACTTCCTATAGTGTCTTGATCAAATCTTTCAAGCCTTGTCGATGGTTTATGAAAAAGTTGTTCTCCATGCCAAATCCATGGGTGGTAGCTTTCATCAATTCCATTGAAGCACAATTGTTCTTTCAACACCCCTACAGGTACTTTTTCCTGTTTCCACATTTTAAGCATGGAAAATGCATGTGATTACAATCAACACTTACCCTATGTGAACTCTATGAAATTTTCTTTTCCCTCCTCATAATATTTTGATGTTCTTGTCATAGTCATCCAAGCATACTTGTCCATTATCATAAGAAATTGAAACAAATATGTGTGGAGCCTAGTTATACATGAAAAGATTAGGTTAAGCATTTTACCAAACACTAGATATACAAGAATTAGAAGTATTTGAAAAAATTATATTTCACAAAAATTTCAATTAACAATGAAAAAAAGAAAAATATGACAGGCACATTCCAAATGTAAATTACCTTTAATAAGAAATTTTTTTAACCAATAACCCTGTAAAAATCTTCAAATATGCATAATACATATGAGACAAACAAAGAGATACTAACCAACACTTAAAAATCGATATCTGAAATTATGAATCTAATTCCAATTAACATGTAGGATTTGGTTGAGGGTAGTCAAATATAAATTTGGCCTAATTTTTGTTTATAGATCAGAAACACAGTCAGAAAAAGCATGATGAAAGTTGATGAAATAACTCTTAAAACAAACTTGTAAAATTGAAGTCATTTTTAATAAACAACATTAAAAGTGTGAACTTTTAAAGCCATTTATAGTTAAACAACTTTAAAAGTACTAAATCTTAAAGTCATTTTGTAACGACCCGAGGGCCCTACACAACCATATTGTCCGCTCTGGAGACTAGGGCCCATAACACCTAGCCCCCGCATGGTTTTGTTCTTCCCCCGTGGGGGAAAAGGCCTGGTTGTATGAAAAGTGCTCTGGACCTTTATCAACAGCCCAGTTACTTTCCCCTTATCGATGTGGGACTAACTCTCACCACCTCACCTTGCCTAGAAGCTTGCCAGCCCCAGCAACCGTGTCTTTTAGGCTGGGGAACGCTTCATTACTGTGAGAGACATCTCGTCTCTTCTCAATCATCCAGGAACCTTCTCCCCTCCTTAGGGGGCACGTGTCCTCGAGTGTCACACGCGATGGGCCTGTGTGCGGTTAGCCACCACATCGGGTCAAGGTCTTGCTCTGATACCAATGTAGGAGAGGGCTAGCCTTGGTCGATGGGGGTCGGCCAAAAGGCGTGGTAGCTAAGTGGGGGGGAAACAAAACCTACCATCGAGTAGGACAATATTGCTTCTGCTATGCTAGGGAGGGAGTCCTCCTGACATGAACGGCGCGTTTTACCCTACGGGGTGAGAACAAAACCCGGTTTAACCGAGACAATATCATTGCTATGGACCCCTTGGGCTGTTACAATGGTATCAGAGCCACCCCCTGACCCAGTTTGGGTGGCTAACTGCACGTGGGCGCTTGTGTGTGATAGGCAAGGATGCTTGTCCCCTAAGGGGGAGAGGGCTAGCCTTGGCCGATGAGGGCGGGCCAAAAGGTGCAGTTATTGAGGGGGGGAAACAAAACCTGCCATCGAGCAGGAGGCATTTGGCTAGCCTTGGTCGATGAGGATGGGCAAAAAGGCGCGGTCGTTGAGGCTGGTAGGCTTCTAGGCTGGCAGGCTTCTAAGTAAGGTGAGGTGTTGAGAGTTAGTCCTACATAGCTAAGGGGAAAGTAACTAGGCTGTTGATAAACGTCCAGAGGACTTTCCATACAACCAGGCCTTTTCCCCCACGGGAGAAGAACAAAACTGTGCGGGGCTGGGTGTTATGGGCCCTAGTCTCTAGAGCAGACAATATGGTTGTGTGTGGGGCCCTAGGTCGTTATAGTGGTATTAGAGCCAACCCCTGACCTAGTGTGGGTGGGTAGCCTCACGCGGGCGCTCGCATGCGACACGCGGGGACGCGTGTCCCCTAAGGGGGAGAGGGCTAGCCTTGGCCGATGAGGGTGGGCTGATGAGGGCGGGCCAAAAGGCATGATTGTTGAGGCTGACAGGCTTCTAGGCAAGGTGAGGCGTTGGCAGTTAGTTCCACATCACTAAGGGGAAAGTAACTGGGCTGCTGATAAAGGTCCAGAGGATTTTCCATACAACCAGGCCTTTTCCCCCACAGGGGAAGAACAAAATCATGTGGAGGTTGGGTGTTATGGGCCCCAGTCTCTAGAGCAGACAATATAGTTGTGTGTGGGGTCCTGGGTCATTACACATTTATAGTTCAATGACTTTAAAAATTAAGATTTAAAGTCATTTAACTATAACCGACTTTAGAAAACCAAATTTTTAAAGTTGTTTATAGAAATGACTTTAAAAATATACAAAATTTTACTTTAAATATATATTTATTTGATTTTTGTACATTACAGTATCTTGCATAAATACATTATGAAACCAATTTTACACACACAAACTTATGTAATATATATACATAAACCAACACTTGAATAAGGAAATCAAATTATTATTTTTTATTACATCCAATGTTACACATTATTGGATCTAATTGATACATGATCAAAGAGTGAATTTTCTCTTTTTCATCAAAATCTAGCCTCCTAGTATTTAGCTCGCACCCATTCTATGGAGAGAGACAAAGTGTCCTACAATTTTCTTCACCAAGAGTTGATGGTATAACCATCACTCTTCATCAAACCCTAATTTTGGATGAGAACCACAAATCGTAATGCTCTCCCTTTCTCCAATAGTGAGGGTTAGAGAGAGAAGAAGCTGTTATTTGCAATGAAATCATACCATTTTTGTGAAATCAAGATGATCTAACACACTTCTTAACCCCATCATTTATAGTGAGAAAACCCACATGATCTACAAAATGAAAATAGAGAGAGTTAGTAACAAGAAAGCAATTTGTGATCAAAAGAAGTTATGGTTTACTTAAAAAAAAATTTAGGACACAAATAGCCAAAAGATCCAAAACAAAAAGCAAGACGGGAAAAAGAGAAGCATAAGGACTAGAGGAGGAAGCTGTCATGCCACCCATGAGAAGAAGAGGATATAGGAAAAAATGATATGTGGTCAGCTATTTATAAATGAACAAAGACTTTAGAAGTCATATAGTACTAAATGACTTTAAAAAATAATAAGTTTTGAAGTCATTTAGTACTAAATGACTTTAAAAATTAGTAACTTTTGAAGTCATTTAGTACTATATAGCTTCAAAAGTATATGTAGGAATGGACTTTTGAAATAGTTTATGACTAAACAACATCAAAAGTTATTGACATTTGAAGTTGTTTAGTGTCTAACAACTTTAAAAGTCCATTCTTGCATAAATTAATTATAGTGAAAATTTTATTAGTGTACTTTTGAAGTCGCTTAGCTTAAAAGACTTCAAAAGTTATTGACTTTTAAAGTTGTTTAGCCTAAATGACTTCAAAAGTTATTGACTTTTCAAGTTATTTAAAACTAAATAAATTTAAAAGTCCTTCGCGTAAAAATTTTCTTCTTCATGCCAAAATTTTAAACTCATTTACAATTAAGCAACTTCCTAAGTCTATATTTTTAAAATTGTTTATTTCAAACGGACTTGTAAAATATTTACATAGTCAGTGGTCAATATAATGATTTCATTATGTCGACTCTAAATCCTCGTGTGTGGTAGTGTTAGTTCAACACCTCGTGGGTCCACCTCACTAGCATACTATATTGCAAATAATTTGTATGCTTTCCAGTTAACTTAAAATGCACAACAAGTTTTTGGTGCCATTGCCGAGGAGTTGCAACATTTTGTATAGTGTTCCATACTTTAAGTTATTTTCCTCTAGTCTAAGTTTAGGGAGCGTTACATTAGGGTTTTTGTATAATTTTGCATACTTCTTGTATTTGCTGCTGCTTTCCTCGTATTGACCATATTTCTTTGATTTTTGTGCAAGAAAATTGTTAACAGAGTAGCACTGATACTATGGGTCATGGCTTCATCATCTTACACTAGGTTTTATTACTTTACTAGATTAGGATTTGAATGAAGCTTGTACTAAGGCCTATTGTAAGCTATAATTTCCTTATTACTTAATTTTAAATAGGTTGTAATAATATAGGGAAACTGTGGTGTATGGTAGCCCACACTTGATCATCATCAGACCCCTCACTGTGAACATCTCTCACTCAATTTTTAATTTTTAGGATAATTTGCATTTAGTATAATTTTCATTTGGATGTTAGTGTAATTCATATAGATTAGGACTATTCATTGATAATTGTTGCATTAGTTGTGCACTATTTAACAAAGGTTAACTTGAGCTAGACTATAACCAAAGCATAGGTTGTGTGGTTATAGTGTCCCATCTGTTAAGGCGCCTAACCTTTTGTTAGGTAGCATATAGGTATCCATTAGTTTGCTTTGATATTGCATTGCATATTAATAGCTTTATGGTGGAATGGAATTAATGTAAGGGTCCCACAGGAACCCTTATAAGATAAGGACTGGATCTCATCACCAGCTCCTTAGTCCACCTAGTAATCAATCAATATCCTTATATGCCACAATCCCAAACCTTGAATTTAAATTTAAAATCAAGTACAAAGAGACTTAGGTATTGAGCCCTATAGGATCCTTTTAGAAGAACGCAATGTATTGTCAATCCAGTGGCTCTTGAGCATTGTGGTTATAGTGGGTGTCTTAAAATCCAATTGATTTTCCCACATCTTTCACTAATGTTAGTTGAGTTTTAAATGTCTCTTAACACAAGGATTTTATTAATCACTTTTGAGTAGAACCTAACTATTAAGCAGTAGTCAACTCTAGACAAAAGGAGTTGTTTAGATCTAGGTTTAAGAAGCTACCACCTATGCACTAAGAAAATGTAATCAAGACACTGCTTGATTAGTGAATACTAAGATTTGTTTGAGCAACATGTAGAGTTAGAGTCTGCACATAGATTAAGGCATTTAGTATAGGGTAATTTATTCAAGGGTGTCAATCTCAGAACCTAGAGTTAACACCTTTCAACCAAGAGATTCAATGCAATCTAAGTCAAGGGGAAAGAAACTAAGTTCCTATACCTATGGCTGAACTATCAACAAAAGTCGAGTGCAAGTCCATTAGAGATTTCTATGTGCCATTACAACTCAACACCCCATCTTGCATAGCTTTATCTCCTACAAATGTAGATCACTTTGAGTTAAAGCTGGGAGTCATACAACATCTCCCCAATTTTTATGGTTGAGATCGAGAAGACCCTTACCTACATATCTGTATTACTTGATATTTGTGCCGGATTTAGCTTCTAAAATTTTTTGGATGCTTATATTAGGCATAGGCTGTTCCCATTCTCTCTCAAGGACAAAGCTAAGTCATGGATGAATTCCTTGGAGGTAGGTTCCATCAACACATGGGACCAATTGTCTACAAAACTTTTGAACAAGTTCTTCCCTATTCAGAAAACAAATGACCTTCATCATGTAATTATTAATTTCCCAAAAAGGGATGGTGAACAATATTATGAATGTTGGGAATGGTAAATGAACTATTGTAGAAATTCCCCCATCATGGATTCAAAAAATGACAGGAAGTTCAATACTTGTATGAGGCATTGATGCCTCAAAGTAGACAAATGGTAGATGTAACAAGTGGAGGGGTCCTTATGCTAAAGGATGAGAGCGAGGCTTGGGAGTTTTTCCAAACTCTAATAGATAATTCTAACCAATGGGATTGTCCAAATAGAAGACAAAGAAAAAACCAGCCCACTAAGAGAGGAGGTTTCTATGAGATAGGAGTGCAGACTGATCTATCCCATAAACTTAACTTTGTATTGGCAAGACTGGACAAGTACGAAGGTAGAGTGAACAAGTTGGAAATTGTGTTTCAATCCTTTATGGCTATGACATCTCTTAAGTGTCCACAAGAGGTTCGTGCTATCTAAACCAGCCCAACCCATACGACTACGTCTTGTTTCTCAAATAAAGTGTTGAATGACTATGTTGTTGACCAAGTGAATGCATATTGCCAACCTAGCAATAACCCATATTCTGAGACCTACAGCCTTGGATGGGCTAGGCATCTCAACTTTTCCTAGTTAAAGAATAATTAGCAAGGGGGACCATCTGTGAATCCCCTTGTCCAAAACTTTCCCCCTATAACTACATTTCCCCAATGGCCACTGGCTTCCAACAACCTTAGCATCAAAAGAAACCATCTTTCTAGGAACCCATTCAAACCATTCTTGAAAAAATTTTAAAAGAAAAATGACGACATTCAAAATGCCTTACATTAATTGCAAAATTATAGTAGACATTCAGTCCATGTGGGCTCTAGAGCCATAGTGAAGTTAGATATGCTAAGTAAGCCAATTATTAGCTCAACTACATAATAGAGGAAAGGTCAAGTCCCTAGTCAACCCATCCCTAACCCGAAGGGCCATTTTGAGATAGGGTCAAGTTCTTAAAACCTTAACCCTTATGAGCATGCCAAGTCTATAACCACCCTTAGGAGCAGCTGTCAAATCGATAACAAAGTAGGGTAGGCTAAGGATATTGTAGAGGAAAAAGAGGCAACCAAAATATTGGAGAAAGAGAAAAGACAAAAAAACCCTAAAGAACCTATAGTGGAGGCATCCTATGTGCCTAAAGCCGCTTTTCCATAATTACTGAACAAGGCTAGAAAGGGAACAAACTTGAACATGTTAATGAATGTATTTAAACATGTTCAAATCAATATTCCATTGCTTGGTGAAATTAAAGACATCCCTGCCTATTCCAAGTTCTTAAAAGTGCTCTACAGAAGAAAAAGAAAACTAAAGGTACAAAAGAATGCTTTTCTCATTGAGTAGGTAAGCTCTTTGATTCAATATAAGACCCCACCCAAGTTTAGAGACCTAGGATTTCATACCTGTAATAACCCCAATTTTTGTAAATTGATTGAGAAAAATCAATAAAGTTTGAGTTTCAGATATTTCGGGCTAAAATATTAGGGTTATTTAAAATATACTTTTTATAAAAGTATAATCAAATCATAAGACATGTAAAATTGAAATTAAACTTAGCAAACCCTTCAAAATGACTGTAAGCACGACAAATTTTGAATTCGGATGAGAAATCCTTAAGTTTTTTCATTTCTTGGACAAAAGGGGTAAAATAGTAATTTTACCCAAAAATCAAAATATGAAACATAAAAATTTAGAATGTACTGAGAAATACAAATCCAACGCCACTAAGTACACTCAAATCCGAGATCATGGGAATAAAACCCAAAATTTTATGCATAAAGGGCAAAACGTACTTTTTACACCATGTGGGGCCCACATGGGGACCACCACGTCCCCAACAACCAATTTGATCAGCAGCCCATGTGAAACATGGGTCAACAAATATCAGCTGGTCATGGGGAAGAAAAATTAGGCATGGGAGCATTGAAGACTTTCATGCTATTTTATATTAAAAAAATAACATATTATAAACATGGAAAAAAACCCAAAATGCCTATAAATACAACCCCAAAAATCCTCATAAAATCCCCACAAAATTCTCTTCACTCTCCTTGAAAAATTAGATCTAGAATCCCTACCCAAAAACCCAAAATTTCTAAGAGTTAGATCTCTTTTCAACTTGTTTTTCTTTTTAGATTAGAACAAGAGACCTAAAATAAATTAGGCACTCTGTTCTAGATCTAATTTGATCAATTCCACCCTCCAAAACTTCCCAACATATCTATTCTACAAAACCCCCAAAGAAATTTCAAGATCCAATGGTTCAAACAATGGATATTTGCAAGAAAGATGGATTTTAGGCCATATCTTCATCAACAAGGTATTTTTTTAAATTGGGCATATAAATGAGATTTTCTCTCCAATCAAGTAAGTGTAAATCCTTTTCATAGATGTTTAGCATTGTTTTATGTAATTTTTATTTTACTGTAATTAATTTTGGTAATAAAAAGGTAAAAATAAAGTAAACAAGAGAACCCTTAATTCATGATGATGAGTACTTAGATGAAAAATCTGACTCCACCAATCAATCTAGAATGGTCCAAAACCCCTAGGGTAGAAGTTTCAAAAAGATCTGAGTAGTTTTGGTCCCTCAATTGAGAAGAGATTCATTGGACAGTCCAAACGGACTATCTGATCTCCAGATTGGACGGACGATGTCCCGCGCGCTTCCATGGACGCCCCGTGCGGGCGCTTTGACATTTCAGTGCAGCAAAAGTCCCCAACTCGGTCCGCCTGGTTTGGTTTTCCGCTCCCGAACGATTTGGGCTGTTCGTTCGTGGGCCCAGATCAAATACAGGCCATAGGAAGACTGTAAACTTCCAGATTCAATTCCGGAGTCATCTGAACTCCAAATTGAGATCAGAAAAAAGTTATAGAAAGCTTGAAACGTCTATTTTCTTATGGAATGATAAAATAGACATGTTATTTAGTAAAAACTTTCTGTATTAAAGAAATAAGATTCCAATTACATATATTTTCAAGATCTGAGATGATCAGATCTTAGAAACATGTTTTAATAATGATATACTACTTAAATAAAGTGAGATATATGTTTAAATTGGATAGATATGAGATATATTAAGGGATCTACCCTTTATGGTAGAAAAACCCTAAAAATACAAAGGGACCCACTTGATCATTGAGATCAAGTGTAATCAGACCCTTGGGATGGAAAGAATAAATGTTTATATGATGAAATCCAAGGAAATCATGAATGGATTATGACAAAAATAGATCAATATGATCTTTTGACCTTAATAGAGAAAATTCCCTAAATACAACTAAAATCCTTAATCAAAGGAAAAGATCTAAGATCAAATGGTTGGATCATAAGTAAAGGTTTCTCAAAATGTAAATATAATTAGTTTCATTTTATATTATTATGTTATAAAGCATGCTAGTATAACATTTAGAGTTTAGTATGATATGTGTTTCATTCTTATCATAAGGTGCTAGATTTAATTTAAGTACCTTGCCTCATTTTCATTGAATGTTAAATTATGTAGTTTTATGCTTTAAATTTATAATTCATTTATGGTTGAATGTTAGTAGTAGATTTACTTGTTATGAGATAAAGAGCATAAAACATCAAAAATGTATTCTAATGAGAAAGTAGAGTTTCATTACCCAAATAAGAATGGAATACTTTGGACTTAATTAGTAAGGGCTATAGTTAGTAGGACAATATAAGGATTATCAAATCCTTGGCCCAAATTAGGAAAAGAATAATAAACCCCATGAATGACATTATAAATATTCATGGACTTAATTAAAATCCATTAGAAAGAGTACTTAGGGTAAACATGCTTATAGAAACCTTATGAAAGGTTGAGCTATGGTCATTTTAGTGAATGATGAACATAGTGGTTAAGGGGGTTATCTAATAGAGCCTCGCTCTTCCCCTACCTTCTGTTGACGTTTGTGAGGTCTAAATGCCTCCTTACATGAGGATTGAAGTAACCACTTTGTGTTCACCCATTCAACTAGTAAGCCTTAGCCAATTGGAAATAAGAGGAGCAGTCTAGATTTAGGCTTGAATAAGCTACCTTCAACCAGCACATTAACTGGTTGAATAATAATCATAAGAGCATAAAAGGTTAATAAATTACCTAACCCTAATAAAAATAGTAAGTAAGATAAGGATGATCAAACAAGATCCATTAGATCTTGGATGATCAAGAACAATAAGAATAAGAGTAAGAACACTATATTGTACTTAGTATGTATGTTTAGTAGTATACTTGTTATAGTTCATTAGATTAGATAATCCAAACCCTTGATCAAAGGTGATTCAAGGAAGAAAACCAAGATCATCCTCCATAGGGATGATCCAAGAATTGAACTTAGATCAAAGAAGAACTAGATAATAGAAGATCAAGGAGATGAACATACAAAGACTTAGAGATAGAAAAATACTTAGATATGAATGATCTAAAGATCATTCTAAACATCAGATCTAGTGATCAATAGGATTGTTCATAATTTATATATTGACAATATATATGGATGTACAGATTACATACATCGGTCAGGATCATGGAAGATTGGGGAAAAGAGATCAATCCTTAAAGGTAGGAGGATTTGATGAATGCATTTACATGAGATATTCATGATTGTACTCATGATCTTATGTTGACAAGAATAATGATAATACTTGTAGTAAATCTCTTGAAAACCTTATGATCCAACCAAACACCTATAAGATGGTTAAGGACTAAACTATAAGTGAATAGGGAACTAGAAAATATTTCAGCCCTAAGTAAATAGACATATGGTCTGATATATATGAAATCTATTTTACATACAAGCTTGGAGGCTTGTGAGTTTGTTTTAATAGGCATGAGCCTAGGGGATGCTATTGCTAGAGGAGTTATGAGGGTTTGGCCACCCGCTCCTTGAAATTTGATGATATGATGATACCTTGCCCAATGAGAGGCTAAAAGTCAGGTGGTGGCAATTATGGGAAGGCCACCACTGTCAAAGTCTTGCCCCCCCATACGGGCAGTGACATAATATTTTCCACCATGGTATCAGTGGTGAACAGGGCAGTTATCTGAGTGCGCTAGTACGGATCGAGGCTATGACATAGCAACCTTTCTGATTATTTTGCACTATGATGCATATGGGAATAGGCATAGTGAAATGCCTTATGTTATAGCATAATGAAATGCTAGGCAATTGTATATTACCAATGTTTCCCAAGAAGGGAAATTCCCAGTATGAGAATAGCTGTAATACTAAATTCTCAAAATGAAGAGAATTGATCAGCTTAGTTGGGAGTGATATTTGACTATTTTCGCAAATTTAACTGGTTTACCCATGAAGGGTATGTATGTATATAGATATACATAACTTACAAAGTACAGAGTATGTTTAAGGATAATGAGATTATGAAGTTTTGGAATTACATTTTCAATTATTATGTTTCTTGAATCCCCTACCAAGCATTGCTTGCTGAGATATTGTACTTGTTGCAATATCTTAGATCCAGGGAAGGAGAGTTAGGAGCTGAAGACTATAGAAGACTTGAAGAGAATAATCTTCAAGGTATACCCTTGAAGACATGTATTTTCTTTGTTGAGAGTTTTATTGTATGGTGAGCTTGTGTTTTAGATTATGTAATTTGGACAAGTATTGTACTAGATTTGGCTATATTGTGAACCACTAGATGGATCCTGGAGTTTAATAAAAGTATATTCCTACAATGAAATTTTATTTTGTACACAAATTGTACTTATGTTATGTATGAAGTGGTGACTTGGGTTTCCAAAACAAGTTCTAAAGAAAAGAATTTCCGCTGCTTTGTTTTGCAAAAAAAATTTACACTCTTAAGGGCCCTGCCTTTCAAAATACTTTACAAATCATGTTTTCAAAAACCCAGGTCATCACAATACCATTTCCTGCATTATTGGAGATCATGTTATAGATAGGGCATTACTTGACCTAGGAGTGAGTGTTACCTTGTTGCCATAATCTATCTGTGAGCAAATAAGACTCAGTGAGTTAAAACTAACCACTACCATACTATTATTAGTGGATAGATTTGGCAAGGTACCCCATGGTTTGGTTGAAGATGTATTGAGACAGGTGGACTAATTTTATTACTCAATTGATTTCATTGTACTGGACACCCAACCTGTTTCTGATCCGGGTAGTCAGATATCGGTCATTCTTGGACATCCATTCTTGATGACATCCAACACCATTATTAATTGTAGGAATGGTGTAACAAAATTTTCATTTAGCAACATGAAAGTTAAGTTAAATGTATTTAATACTGATCAACAATATTTAGACCTTAATGATTCTTGCGATATCAATTTGATCGATAGTCTCATTAACAACATTTGTCCACCATCGTCCATCTCTGATCCATTAGAGGCTTGTCTCATGCACCTTAATGGAGAATTTGATTTAGACAAGTCTATTGAAGAGGCTGCTCCAATCATAGATACCTCCAAGTGGGGTCCTTATATGAAACCACTCCTACCTTTTGAATCTGTCCCTATAGCCTGGATCGAGAAACCACCATCTCTGAACCTAAAACCATTGCCTAACAATTTAAAATATTCATACCTAGGCCTACATGAAACCTTTCCTATGATAATAGCATCATATTTAGATAATGAATAGGAAGGTAAGCTTTTAAATGTCCTTAAGGAACATAAAACTACTCTAGGGTGGATAATAGCATACATAAAAGGGATTAGTCCAGTTGTCTGCATACATAGGATACACCTAGAAGAGGTTGGCCAGACAATGTTATTACTATTTTCTATTTGGATACTCTAGTTACAAGCAGATTCTTATAGCACTAGAGGATTAGGAGAAGACCACCTTCACTTGCCCTTTCAGAACCTTTGCTTACTGATGTATGCCTTTTGGGCTTTGTAATACTCTTGCTACATTTCAAAAGTGTATGTTGACCATTTTCTTTGATAAGGTAGAAAGGTTTCTTTAGGTGTTTACAGATTGCTTCTCAATATTTGGGTCATTATTTCATAAGTTCTTGAACCACTTAATCTTGTTTTAAAATAGGAAAAGTGTCATTTTATGGTATGAAGTGGGATTGTTTTATAATATCACCGAATGGGATAGAAGTCAATAAGGTAAAAGTGGATTTAATACCAACTTTCTTCCATTAATGATGGTGAAAGAAATTTGCTCCTTTCTAGGACATGCTAGCTTTCATAAATGCTTCATCAATGATTTTAGAAAAATTTCCAAGCCCCTCTGTAATTTCCCTACAAATGAGGCCATTTTTGGCTTTGATGAGGACTGTAAGAAAGCATTTGAGGGACTGAAGGACAAGTTGACTTTTGCACCCATTATCTGACCACCAAATTGAAATGCACCATTTGAGATAATGTGTCATGCATCATATTATGCCATTGGAGCTATTTTGGGTCAACACATTGATAAACTTTCCCATGTAATATACTATGATAGTAAAATACTAAATTACATGCAACTCAATTATTCGAACGTAGAGAAAGAGCTGTAAGTTATGGTGTTTGCTTTGGATAAGTTAGACCTTACTTGTGAGGGTCTAAAGTTATAGTGTACTCAGATCACGCGGCTTTAAAGTACCTCCTTTCCAAAAAGCATGCAAAACCTAGGTTGATTTGTTCGATACTATTGCTACAAGAGTTTGACTTAGAAATTTGGGTCAAGAAAGGTTCTATAAATGTTATAGCATACCACTTATATAGACTAGTGGTGGTGCATACTAGCAATCACATGCTTATAACTAAACCTTTCCTAGATGAACAGTTATTGCATATTTCCCAGTTACCTTGGTTTAGTGATATTGTAAATTACCTTGTTATAAGACAAATGCCTAATCATTGGACCAAACAAGATAAAAAGAGATTTTCGATTGAGGTGAGATATTTTACTAGGGACGACCTGTACTTATTCAATGACTGTTCTGATCAAGTGATTAGGAGATGCATACTAGATAGTGAACACAATTAAATCATCTCCTTCTACCATGATCATGCATGTGGGGCACATTTTAGCTTGAGAAAGGCAGCTGTAAAATTTTTCCAGTGTGGTTTTTATTGGCTTACCATATTTAAGGATGCACATGCTTACTTCATAGCATGTGTGAGGTGTTAAAGATTAGGTTTTCTAAGAAGGAAACACATGATGCCTTTAAACCCAATCTTTGTAGTAAAATCATTCAATGTTTGGGGCATAGATTTCATAGGACCCTTTCCTTATTCCTTTAGAAATCTTTACATCCTGTGAGAGTGGACTATGTGTCCATATGGGTGGAGGCTAAACACTATAAAACCAATGACTTCAAAGTCATAGTAATGTTCTTAAAAGAAAATATTTTTGTAGGGTTTGGTACTCCTAGAGCCTTAATAAGTGATGGGGGAAAACACTTTTGTAATAAAGTGTTTGAAAATTTAATGAAAAAGTATGGTGTCAACCATAGAATAGCTACCCCATACCACCCTCAAACTAGTGGCCAAGAAGAGGTATTCAATAGGGAGATTAAGCAAATTTTAGAAAAGATAGTCAATTCAAGTAGGAAAGACTGGTCTATGAGACTCAATGACACTTTATGGGCCTATCATACAACATATAAAACCCCTATAGGAATGTCACCCTACTACTTAGTCTATGGAAAGGTTTGCCACTTACTAGTAGAGTTGGAACACAAGGCATATTGGGCTATGAAAAGACTCAACTTTGACTTAGATTTTATTGGAACCCATAAAAAGCTCCAACTCAATGAGTTAGAAGAATTGAGAAAAGATGCATATGATTTTGTACGATTATACAAAGACCAAATGAAGGTTGCACATGATCACCAAATCTTAATGAAATTCTTCACACGTGGACAAAAGTTCTTATCGTATTACTCTAGATTGCATTTATTCCCAAGAAAACATAGACCTAGATGGACCAGACCTTATACAATACACACCATCTATCCTCATGGGGCCATCAAGATTGAGAAGGATGGAGAAATCCAACGAGTCAATGGTCAGAGGTTAAAACCTTTCCTAGAGATGCCTAACCCTAATATTGATGAGATACTATTAGAGGCACCTCAGTATCATGACCCACCTTAGATGACCACTCCAGGAACCCTTCTAGATTACCATCATTGCACTCATCATTATGTCTAGCTAAAGACGTAAAACTCCTTAGGAGGAAACTTAGATGTCTTTAAAATCTCCATCTTGTACATCTTTCCATATAGAGTTCCTCTGTTTTCAAACATTGGGGACAATGTTTCATTTAGATTGGGGGATGTAGATTCATAATAGAGATTTTGAATTTTCTTTAGCTTTAAAAAAAAATAAAAAACATTTTTGAAAGAGTTTCCTTACTATGATGAGACTTAGATGTTTCGAATTTAGTAATTCTAATATTTTCACCTCTTAATGGGAGTGTATATGAGTAATTATGCATATTATTCATGTGTTGAAGCATTTTATGAAAGTTAATTCTTACAAACTATTCATACCTAGCACATACTCAAGACTAATAGAGAGGTATGACTTAGGCACTTTGAGAAAAATCAGTGGATACCTATAACCCTCTGAGTTATAAGGCTATCTTCCTTTAGAGAGTTATAAGTAATACCACAGTTTCTTCAGTGTTCATAATTTAATGTGATCATGTTATCCTTGTTTTGGTTAACTATCAAGGATAAATTGGAGTATTAGCTTTCTTTCTAGAGAATTTATTGAATATGATAAGCTTTAGGAAACCTAGGAAATGATATAGGCCATCCTTGTTCATCCTAGAGACATAAGCCTACCCAGTATATTCTAGACCATTAGTTAGCCCTTTGAGCCTATTATTAAGCCTTTCTTTCTTAAACTCACTCACCTTAACCTAGAAAAACTAGTAAAATAAATAATCATTACCCATTTTTAAAATTAGGAGAGTTAGTAGAAAAGTTCAAAAGAAGACAAAAAGTCAAAGAAGTGAGAAAATTAGCAGTATTTCTTGCAAAGAAGTTAAAAGAAAAGGAAGAGTTATCAGAAAAAGAAAAGTGAAAATAAAGAGATATTAGAAATAGAAAAGTTGAAAAAAGAAAGATAAGAGTACAAAAGAAATTCACTTCAATCAAAGACGAATTATCCAACAATAAAAAAGAAGACATCTACTCAATTTTCACCCTTTCAAATCCTTATACCCTTCTTTCCAAAACCCTACTCAAGCCTACATTTTATCCTTGTTAAAGACCTGTGAATCTTAGTTCCAACATAGCCTTAAATAGGAGATATAAAAAAGGAATTAAGGTAAAATGCCCCTGATATTCTTTGTAAAGACATCCAATCTTAAGGATCACTTTCCTTTATCTCTTTAGCACTTCAAAATTTATGTGAACCATTAGCTTTGTTAAATCATGTCACATAATGGGAGAGATATGTTTAAACCCTTATCTGAGAGCTTCATTTCTGAGAGCATACTTATGAGGATTTGACATCAAGACATATTTCTAATGGAATTTAAGTATATCCAATTAGAAGTTAGGACTTATATGGCTGCACACACACATGCAACCTGAGAAATAATTAGAATGAAATGTCTTTAGTATGTGTATGATTTGTAAAATGGTCAATCTTCTACATTAAGTTGTGAAAAAACTAGTAGAGTTTTAATGAATGAGGATTCTTTGAGACAAAATAGGGAAGCCAACCTTAAGAATTTTGAGGGTATATTGACTGCAAACCCACAAGAGGCCTAACTCGTCCACTAGGGGCAACCTACAGGTTCAAGGGCTTATTAGGGCAGCTCCCTGGTGCATGAAGCTCCTGCTTATGCAGGTGCTCGGGGAAAGGGTGGACCACAAGGGCGTATAGTATGTAACCTTACCTTGAATTGTTTGCAAGAGACTATTTCCATGCCTTGAACACATGATGACAACTTTACCGTTTAAGGGCTTATTGCATGTGCTAAATGCAATCATGAGTACCTACAAAAGTGGGATTTTGTATTTATTTTTGTAAAATAAGTTTTTGCATGTTCTACTCAAGATTAGCGAAATTCTAGTTGGAGGAGAGAGAAGTATTTAATTTTTCTTAAAAATCACCCAATTATTACCCATGTGTTACAACTTATAGGGATAAATTAGGGTCTTTTTACTAAAATTTGTAACACATGCATTTTTTCCTAATAACAAAAAAGTTTATTATTTTGTAGGTCCAAAGGCTAATCCATGGTAAGTATGTAATTAATCATGTTTTTTTAAAATTTAATTAGGGTTTTTATTGTTGTAGGAAGTAAGATGGTGATCCGATGCTTGAGATCGATAGGGACAAAATTGAAGATCAAGATCAAAAGATCAAGTCAAAGCCTCAAAATCATAACTTCATGAAACCAAAGGCCAAGATCATCTTATGGACCAGTAATGGATGCCATGAAAGGAGCTAAAGATAGCCAAAGTGGGCCAATGATGTAAGCCATCCATTGCCACCACCTTTGCATGGAAGCAACTTAAGTCACCTTAACCATATAAGCCATAAGAGGTGGCAATCTAAGGAATTCAAGCCAAGGGATGAAGCCAAGAAAGATTCCAAAGCTAGCCATGAAGCTTAGTCAATAGACCCTTCAATGTTAGGCATATAGGCCAACAAGCTAAGCTAAATAGAAGGCTAGGATAGGAGGAGATTCAAGAAGATTATCCATTAGATATGTTGAAGATATTAAGGGAAAATTTGATTAAAAGAAGATGGCACGGGGACCAATGGGATAAGATCCTTCCATTTTTAGGGTTTTTCTCACTTTTTCCTCAATTTCCATGTCACCCTACGATACACTACGAATTTCCATTGTAGATCTACATCTTTCCAAAACTCTATCACATTCCACCTCTTAGGAAGCTTCCCAACCAACCAAAATTATTTGCCTCACACCCTCCATCTCTTTTCCATCTCATTCCCACCCACAATAATTTTGGAAGTGGGAGACGCCTCTTCCTAAAATGGTGGCATCTCCCACCTACTCCCCTTCCTTAAGAAAGCCATGTTCCACCCACCTTCCTCTTTTGAAAATCCTAGCCTTTCCTCTATCTTAGCCATTGAAACTTAGGTAAATTAATTCCCACCACACCTTAGCATGAGGGAACCTAAGAAAAAATATGAGAACAAGCATAAAAACCTAGCAAAAATCCAAGCAAGGGTGAACTTTTCACTTAGGGAAAAAGATGTCTCCTCCCTTGGAAGGAGATACCCTCTTCCTACAGCCCATTCTCCTCTCCTTTGCTTTTGTTTGGTGGACTCCTTGGGTGCTACCACTTCCTTACAAGGTGTGTGCTTCTTCCTCAAGTGTTCAACATAGGCTTTTGGGGTGTTTGATTCATCTTTGAAGGTTGGTTAGCTTCCTTGTTCTCTTTGCTTGAATTTACTTATTTTCATGGTAGTTTTCCTTGTTTCCTTTTATATTTCCTTGCTTTTAAAACTAAGATTCAAGCTTGATTTTCTCTGAAAGTGACAGCCAAGGGAAGTCATCTTGAATCAAGTTTTTTCCTTTACCTTTCATTACATCTTTGTTCTCTTTCAGCCCTCTTGATTTCTAGCTTTGTTTGCTTGAGTTTCCATTGGTTGTTGCCTTATTATTTCATAGGATTTTCCCTTGATTTCAAGCATGCTTGTTCATGAGTTATTGTTGGGACAAATTAAGAAGGATTGGCTTGTAATTAAGGATTGATTAAGATTAAGTGAAAATCATTGTAATAGAATTTAAATTTCAAATTTGGATTACATGTATGGGGTATTATGTTGATGACTTTTTGATGTGATTCAATGAAGTTAGTTGGAATTTTAAATTCATGTTTGTGTCCAACCATTAAGTATATTTATTATTGAATGTTTGATTGCATTAGAAGTGATTAATTCCATATTTTACATATTCTATTCAATGAATGATTCAATTACCATGTTGCTGGAATTCTTTTCATGAATGCTTTATGTTAATTTCCAGCTCCATACAATTCATGTTCACTTAATTTTTCAATATCCCAACTAGATTGTTAGATAACTTAGTTAATGTTAGAATAAGATTGATGCTTAGGTTTCCAAACTAGTTGATTAAACCACTCTATGCAATGAATCATGCATACAATTCCATGGTTACATACATGATGCTTGGGTAGTTTTCCTTTCATTGTTTGTTAGTGGTAATTTTTCCTTTATTTCTCTTGTTTACCTGTAGTTAGATTCCATTATTATGCATCTTAGTTAGTTTGGAAAGTAAATAATTTTTTCACACTTGCCAAAGTAGTTGATTTGGTTGCTTACTTTTCTTAGTTTTTCATGATTAGGAAAGTAGATTGTTAACACCATTTTCCTTAGATTAGTTCTTAATTTCATGTTTAGGATAGTTTCTAGTTAGGAAATTCATAAAATTAGAATTTTTTAATCTAAGAAAGTTTTAATTTGAGAAAGTGCATATTTTAAGAAAGTTTTCAATTTAGCATATTTCATGTTTTTGCTTAGTTTCCAATTTCATGTATTAATTTCCAACTCTAGTTTAGGTTAAAAATATCTCTTGAATTTTGTCTAGGTTAGACCATTTAAAGTAAGGACCACTAGCATCACATTAGTTCAACTCCTCATGGGATAAACCTCACTAACTTAAAATACACAACATATGCCTCCACATACTAAGCATGTGTCCATTACCATGCTTTTGATTGTGACTGCCTACCTTCCATTTCCTTTAGAAATGGAAATTATTGTAACCATTGGGTAAGAAATCGAATAGCATTGATTGCCTAGAGAAATAAGTCATTCCCATAAAGTCCATGGTATATATCTTTTCATACTACGTTCCTCAACAAATTTTTTTTTATAAAGACCTTAGTTTACTTGTTTATTAAACACATATAAGGTTAATTAGCAGCAAAAAGAGCAATCAAGGATGCCCATCATTGTACCATTAGCTACCATTGCACCAATGGAACCAGTACTAGTATATATGATTCTTTTTCATCATAAAATTGGATGTCATTATTAGTCAATATTAATTGACTAAATAACTACAAATTTTACAGTAACCATCTAAGGATCACGTGAAAATCCCACCTAATACGCCTTGATCCTTATGGTTACTCTATGAATTTATCAACTAAGATAGGGCAATCAACCCCATACAAATCAAGGAGGGAGTGCTTGTAGATGTCATTATTGATGTGCCACTTATGGCAGAGGACCTATTATAAGTTTGGCAATGGGATCAACTTGAGCACCCTCAAATTGTCTCCTTCATGAGGTATATGCAAATGCCAAGTCTTAAAATACTTGACATTACATGTTATTTTTCATGGCAGGTAATAATTATTTCTTTTATGTAGCTTCTTTAATGATGCATTGAGTCTTTTGGAGGTCAAGGATTTACCTTACTGATTCCTTGACCATGGCATCATTTATGGAGTGACAAATCAATGACTGATAGAGAAGAGTATTGATCATATGTTGCTAGGGTTCTTCCAATGTTCCAAGGGCAGAGCTTAAAGATTCCCTATAATAGATCATCATCATCATCATTAAGACCTTATCCCAATTAGGGGTTGGCCACATGAATCTTATTCCTCCATTCCACTCTATTAAATACCATGGCTTTATTTAGTCTCAAAGTTTTTAAATCTTTCCTCACCACTTCTATCCACGTTCTTTTGGGCCTTCCCCTTGCCCTTTTAGAATCTTCAACTTGTATTGCCTCACTCCTTCTAACTGGTGCCGTTGTTGGTCTCGTTTGAACATGTCCAAACCATCTAAGTCTAATCTCCCTCATCTTGTTACCTATTGGTGCAATCCCTAAATTTCCTCTAATATTTTCATTTCTAATTCTATCCTTTCTCGTCTTACCACTCATCCATCTCAACATCCTCATTTCTGCGACACTCATCCTATGAGTATGATGTTCCTTAATTGCCAAACACTCTGATCCACAGAGAATGGCCGGCCTTATAGCCATCCTATAGAAATTTTCCTTTAGTTTGAGTGGCATCTGCCGATCACATAAAACACCCGATGCACATCTCCATTTGTTCCAACCTGCGTGGATTCTCTGGGTAACCTCCCTCTCAATCTCTCCACTCTCATGGATCAATGATCCTAAGTATCGAAAGTGGTCTCTCATGGGGACCTCTTGGTTATCAATCTTGACTGGTGTTCCACTCCTACTCTCCTTGCTAAAATTACATTCCATATATTCTGTCTTAGTTCGGCTAATTTTAAATCCTTCAAATTCTAATGCTTCTCTCCATAACTCTAGCTTTATGTTTACACCCTCCCTTGTCTCATCAAGTAGGACTATATCATCTGCAAATAGCATGCACCAGGGAATCTCCTCATGCAAATGCTTTGTTAACTCATCCATAACTAATGTGAAAAGGTATGGACTCAATGTCGATCCTTGGTACAATCCGATAGTGACAGAAAAATCACCAGTCATGCCATTAGTGGTCTTAACATTTGTGACTGCTCCCTCATACATATATTTAATTATGTCTATATACCCCTGAGAAACCCCTTTACCACCCAACACCCTCCATATTAACTCTCTAGGGACTATCATAAGCTTTCTTTAAGTTGATAAAAGACCATGTGGAGGTCTTTTCTCCTCTCCCTATATTTCTTTACTAATTGTCTTTGTAAGAAAATAGCTTCCATGGTAGACCTCCTGGCATGAAACTAAACTGATTCTCCGATACACTTGTTTCATGTCGTAGCCTCTTCTGAATCACTCGTTCAAAAAGTTTCATGGTGTGGCTCACAAGTTTGATACCTCAATAATTAGTGTAGCTCTGAATGTCTCCTTTATTCTTATAGATTGGTACAATAGAGCTTTTCCTCCACTCATCAAATATTTTCTTTGATTTTATAATCTTGTTAAACAACTTGGTCGACCAAACTACCCCAATATCTCCCATATGCTTCCAACCCTCTATTGGTATACCATCAGGCCCCATGGCCTTTCCTGATTTCATCTTTCTCAAGGCCTCTTTTACTTCAAGAATTCTAATCCTACATTCATATCTATAATATCCAATGTTATTTAGATTTATAGTATTTTCAATCCCTATATTCTCAGGGCCATTGTCATTTAACAATTTTTGAAAGTATATTTCCCACCTTTGTTTGATCTCATCATCTTTGACTAATACCCTTTGATCATCTCTTCTAATGCACCTAACATGCTCTAAGTCCTTACCCTTCTGTTCTCTTACTTTTGCAAGTTTAAACACATCTTTCTCACCTTCTCTTATTCCTAGTCTATTATCGAGCTCATCATATGCTTTAAGTTTAGCCTCACTTACCATTCTCTTAGCAACGTTTTTAGCATTCTTATATTGTTCATAGTTTTTATTATTTCTAATCTTCTGCCATGCTTTAAAATGCATTCATTTTTCTTTAATAGCTTTTTGCACTGTTTCATTCCACCACCATGTTTCCTTTGTTAATAGCCTTTTACCTTTAGATACTCCTAAGACATTTTTTGCCACTTTCTTAATGGACTCAGCCATATTAGTCCACATGGTATTTACTTCTGTTTCATAGTTCCAATTTCCTTCTACCATCAACTTATTTTTGAATGAGGTTATTTTCTCTCCTTTTAAGTTCCACCACTTAGTTTTTGGATGTGTATTAAGTTCAGTTCTTTTACTCCATCTTTTGATATGAATATCCATAACCATTAACCTATGTTGTGAGGTTAAACTCTCACCGAGTATCACCTTACAATCCTTACATATAGATCATTCATTATTCCTAAGTAGGAAAAAGTCTATTTGGATGTTATGAAGTCCACTTTTAAAGGTTATTAAGTGTTCATCTCTTTTCTTAAAGAGTGTATTTGCAATGGATAGGTTATATGACAAAGCAAAATGGAGGATATTCTCCCCCATCTCGTTTCATTCACCTATACCATACTCTCTGTGTATTCCCTATAATAGATGGCAAGTTTTAATTTTTTATTTTCTTACCAACACATTATATACTAAAGGAATGTAAATTTTAATCACAATCCATAAGATTGTGTATATAAGGCTCATTAGGTGCTACTAGTTTTGGATGTGCATGGTGTCCTTGCTTTCTTTTTCTATTCTTGTGGATTACATATTTGTCCTACTCTTATAGAAGTCATAAATAAGTAAGCTTTTAATCTTTTCATTATTATGTATAGACAATTAATTTTTTATTTGCATCTAATGCATTTGAAGTATAAATTTACAAAGCATGGTAAACATGGGCTAATCTAATTGAGGCTGTGTAACAACAGAAAGTCATTTTGAAAGAATGTCAAGGTATTAAAAAATAGTTAATTTCTCTATTTTATAACTATTTAAACCTGCCAATATTACAAATGATATTTATTGATCGTTTTCCTTTTTTTTGTTGCATGTACCCTAGAACACATTCTAATTGAGAGTGTGGGTATTATGTGCTGAGATACATGAGGACCCTAGTGCTTAATAGTGTTGATGTCTCCTAATTAAGAAATGTAAGACACTTTTTACTGTTCATAGTCTTATATTTTTTCACAATTTTTGACAGATTCCAACTAAAACAAATGTGCCAATTGAATTAAATATGTTGTATTGCAACTATTGTGCTTGCTGAGTTGGCAAACAAGAAGAGTTACTCCAAACCAAACCTTAATGAAATACAAAATGAATGAGTAGACTATGTAATGATTTTCAATTAGAACAATGGAGTAACTACATGAATGTTAATTACCTTATATATAATAAAGGTTTATTTTCATTTTCATTGATATGCATGTGTTCTCCTAGTTTTTATTATTAATTTTCATTGAAGTATATATGTTTTATAGGATCGAGGAATGAGGGATCCTAGAGTATGCAAGTAAATACATATGTGTGTATGGACTTATAAATGAAGTGAATGTGGAGGTTGCATTTTCTTAATATGCATGTGTTCTTCTAGTTTTCATTATTTTCATTAAGGTATATATATATTTTATGGGATCAATGAGTGAGGGGAACTTAAAGTGTGAAAGTAAAAGGTTAAGTGTATGGACTTTTAAATGAAGTGAATGTGTTGTGGCTTCTTTTATCATGTCTTTTCAAGATAGATCTAGATGGATGATGAATTTGGATCTTTCATATACCATAGAAGTGAATGTTTGTTTCCTTTTCATGTGTATAAAGATTGCAAGAACAATGTAGAAGATGGTACATTAAATGTGTGCATAAGTATAGGTAGCGATTGTAATGTAAATGAAATAAAATAAAAGAACTTTTAAAGTCATTTTGAAAAAAATGACTTTAAATATAGTGGTTTTTAAAGTCATTTTAAAATTGACTTTTAAAATTATTTTTTAATTTACTTCTTTTGTCACTTATTTTCCAAATCGACTTGGTAGAAGATGATTTATTAACTAGTATTAGTATTTTTAATAAACTTTAAAAGTATATGCATAGTGAAAACCCAAAGGTGCACATGTGATTGGTACAGAGAGTTCTTCAAGTTCAACCATGGAACAAATTAAAGTTGTTACCATTCCTTGTAGTGGTGAAGTAATTGATAAAGATGGCTTTCAAGAAGGCTAATAAGGTTTAGGTACCACCTAAGGATAAAGAAAAAGAAAATTTTGTAGACTAGAACCCCTCCTACCCATTGAACCTTGACTTGTTCCTAGTCCATTCCCTCAAAGGTTGTATTAAGTTCTAAAATCTACCTCTAATTATGAGATTTTGGAAATTTCCAAGCAAGTTAGGGTCATTATACTGATTTTTGATGCTATAGAACAAATCCCATCATATGCCAAATTCATAAAAGACCTTTGCACCATAAAAAGAAGACTAAATGTTCAAAAGATGGAATTCTTGATTGAACAAGTTAGTTCTATTCTTTAGCATCATAAACCACCAAAATACAAAGATCCAAGTATCCCACTATCACTTGTATTATTAACAACTATAAGATTAATAAAGCTTTACTTCATTTAGGATCTAGTGCTAACCTACTGCCATACTCGATATATGTATAACGAGGTGTGGGTCAGCTTAAAAGTACTTCCACTATAATCTAGCTAGCTAACTAATTTGTTAAGATACCGAAAGGGGTAATGGAAGATGTGATTGTCTAGGTAGAATAGTTCTCCTTTCTAATAGACCTTTTAGTTCTAGATACATAATCACTAATGAATGAGAAGAATAAAACACCAGTTATTTTGGAATGACCATTCCTAGCTACGTCCCATGCCTTAATTAAATGTAGAAGCAGTGTCATGAAGCTTTCCTATGGTAATATGACATTAGAGCTAATCATTTTTAACACTTGTAAGCAGCCTGGTGATATCTCTAATGACTTAGTGCAAGATCAATTTATTTCATCTTCCTTATCAAACCCATTGGAGGCACGTATGGCCCATTTTAATGAGTTTAATGAGGATATATTAATAGAGAAATTTAATGCTCTCCTTGATTTTGTGCCAATCTTGGACACAGAAAGATGAAAACCTTGTTTTAAGGACCTTCCTAAAAGGAAGTCCACTCCCATTCCATCATTACTTTAACCTCTTACGCTTGAATTGCATCCTCTACCATCCGATTTAAAGTATGCATATTTAGGAGAACAAGAAACTTTTCCTATTATATTTTCCTCCCAATTAGAAACATCTCAAGAGGAACCATTACTAGATACTCTAAAGAAACACAAAGGTGTTATGAGATGGACCATTGCTGATATGATCGGCATTAATCCTTTAATCTATACCCATAAGATTTATCTAGAGGATGATACCAAACCATCTCATCAAATGCAATGCAAATTGAATCCAAATATGAAAGAAGTGGTTAGACTAGAAATCCTTAAATTGCTTGATATGGTGATCATCTATCCCATATGTGATAGCAAATGGACGAGTCCAACTCAAGTGGTTCCTAAGAAGTTTGGAGTAATGGTGCTAACTAATCCCAACGACGAATTAATTCCTACAAGAATTACCATAGGTTGTTGTATGTGCATTGACATAGACAATTGAATGTTGTCACTAGGAAGGACCATTTTCCTTTGCCCTTTGTTGATCAAATGTTAGAAAGGGTTGCAGGACATCAATTTTACTATTTTTAAGATGGTTATTCTAAATTTAACCATATAAAATTTGCAACCAAGGACCAGTAAAAGACCACCTTTTACATGTCCTTTTGGCACCTTTGCTTACAAAATGATGTTATTGAGTTTGTGTAATGGTCCTACCACGTTTTAGAGATGCATCCCAAGCATTCTTAATGATGTGGTAGAGCAATTTCTAAAGGTCTTTAAGGATGACTTCTCTATTTTTGAGGAGAAGATTTTAGCCCTCCATTGGGAATGTGCCACTACATTTTCATAAGGGACCTAGGGATATATTCTATTTACTAGGATTTGGTGGACCTTGTTCCTCTCTATCATTTCCATCTATAATATTTCTGTGCCATTGTTTTTTAGAAATTTTCTTTTCTACATCTCATGTTACTTTATTTCTTGATGCATTATTATTAACTTACTTTTTAAAACATTGAGGACAATGTTTTAGTTAGGGTAGTTGTTTTCTTCTAAGGAAAAAATGAAGAAAATTTTTAATTAATTCCTATACAATAATGAGAATGGAATTATTTTAAGTCTAATCTTTCTTTCTATCCTTAGGTTATTGATCAAATTGTATATGATTAATTCACTACTTTACTCAATTGTAATGTACTTCATGGAAGCTAATCTTAGATCAATTGCACAAACAATTTACATGCATATAGTCTAGATGGATATGTAGTTATCACTTTAGAGATCCTAAAGAAATCAGTGAAGACTCATAACCTACGTAAGTTTTAGAGTCATTCATTCTTTTGAGTGTTATAAATAAGTTCCAAAATTTTCTTCACTGTACATAATTTTGATCCTAGATTTTCTTTGATTTGGTCAATTACCAAGATTCATTATTTGAATATTACTCTTAATTTTGTTAAAGTTTGTTGGATCTAATAGGTTGTATGAAACCTAGGAAATGATTTAGTCCACTTTTCTTTCAACCTAGAGACATAATGCTAACCCAAAGATATTTGTACCATTATGTAGCCATTTTGAGCCT
The DNA here is from genome assembly GCA_035236585.1 of Warburgia ugandensis. NCBI lineage: Eukaryota > Viridiplantae > Streptophyta > Magnoliopsida > Canellales > Canellaceae > Warburgia > Warburgia ugandensis. The sequence continues at coordinate 54,337,515 of CP141127.1, read as the reverse complement.
TTTATTAATGTTGTTTCTCTTGTAAACCTAAAATATCTTTATGCATATTAACCCAATATAAAATATCCATTTTCTATTTTCTTTGAAAGATAAGATAGAGATAATTGAAGAAATGTATTAAAGTTGCAAAAAAGTATAGAAGTTATTATAAAAAAAAAAACAGAAAGAAAATTTTTCCAAAGAGATTTCAAAGTGTTGAAAAAAAAAAAGAAATGAATAAAAGTGCAAAAAGAATGTTCACTTAAATACAAATTAATAACAAGCGTTAACTTTAGTAGAAGACCTCTATTTATTTTTGAATAATTTTGAATATCCTATACACTCTTTTCATAACCTTACCTTAACCTACATTTCATTCCAGTTAAAAACCAATTGATTCCATGGGGAATTTAGTCTTTATGTGGATATGAATGGATGGTAATTAAAGAGTAGTATTTCTAAAATTCTTGTTAATGCCATTCGTTCATAAGGGATCAATAAAAATATTTCTCAATAATTCCCACCTTTCATGCATTTATGTAAGATATTTTTAGTCTTGTTGTTTCTACTCACATATTAAAGAGAGATATGTTTTATCTTCTTCTGAGACTTTTATTTAAAGTGCATGTCTATTAGTGATGATTGAGATCAAAAATATTTTTAAAGTCTTAAATGTTAAGATCTATTATATATGTAGACTATGCACACAAACTATGTATATGTTGATTGTGCACACAAATAAATACTTTGAGAATTGAGCCTAAATGAAATATTCTAGCATATGATTAGGGTTTTGAATTTTTCATTTAATTTTATTAACATTCTTAAGTGATAATTTGAGTATGGATAAAAGAGAATTCTCAATTATTGGGGTTGTGTTGAGTGTTGATTTTTATATTAAAATTCCTTACTTTTGCATCATGTTAATGAATTTGATCACTCACATTTACAATTATAGGATTCATTAGCATTAAAATATTTATTTTTAGTTTAACCATAATTTTTTTGAATTTTCAGGGGTAGATGATGATTTCAAGTATGTGTCAAATCGAACATTATATACTACTAATTAGGTTATTTTCTTTGTTTTGTAGGTGTAGATCAAGATTCAAGTGATTAGATCAAGCTAATCATCATTATAGATTTCTAATCAAGCTCAGACTGAAATATGGCTCAGATCAATCCATGGTAAACTTTGGATAATCAAGATGAAGAAAAACAAGAGTGAACCTCATCAAAGGTATCCTTGCATGGAAATATATATGGTTTACTTGATTCCAAAGCTACTGATGTGTTCCTTAAGATGAAGAAGGTTGAAACAAGCATGGTTTATATTAGTCATTATTTTTGCATGCTTACTTATAACGTAGTTGCAAGCAAAATGCATACATCTTGTGCTGTTAGGACATCTCACCAAGGATGGCAAAGGATAGGTGCTTGGTTGTTCCCTTTGGGGGAGCTACCCAATGTCCTTTAAAGTAAGGCTTGAGACATTTTTCATATATAAGAAGCTGCTAGATATCCTATCTCTTGCTGCCGGTTTCAGTCATAATATACATGATGGGGATCTTTTTCTTTGGCTATAGGTTAAGAACATGGAAAAATTATGGGTACGTGCTATTGGCTACAAGTAAGCTGGTTGGGACTCTTTCTCTTTTAGATAGTAGAAACTTGGATGTTTTAAAGCTCATAGCTACATCTAATTGAGGAATTTTGCTAGCTATTTTTCATTGATGCTTTTCTTAGCTTTGAGCTTTCTCATTTTGGGTTTTCTCTTGCTCTTCTTTGGTGAGTGACACATCAAAGATAGATAGATAGATGGAGAGAGAGAGAGAGAGAGAGGGAGAGAGAGAGAGAGAGAGAGAGAGAGAGAGAGAGAGAGAGAGAGAGAGAGAGAGAGAGAGAGAGAGAGAGAGAGAGAGTTGTTTGGCTTTCATTTCAGCATGGCAATCTTACACCATGAGTTGATGTCTGACTCATCAAAGGATCTACCAGTGGAGAAGGGAAGTAGAAAATAGCAAGTTTCTAATCTTAGAAGTTTTCTTATTGGAAACCAAATAAATTGGAATGTCAATGTTTAAAATTTCTTGGGGGGAAGGGATTGAGATTTAGAAATTCCAACTCGATATCTTAATAATCTAAAATTATTAGATCAAAGAGATGGAAAAAAAGGATGAAAATTTGGAGATTGAAAAGATGAATAGTATGCACGTAAGCTAGTACACATGGGTACTTTGTGTATAATTTTTTTCTTTAAAATCTATTTCATTGAATAGAATACATCGAGGAGAAGAAGACCCAAGTGTTTGATTTTCATTTTCATTCAAAATCTTGTAAATTCAATTGATTAAAGTTAGCTATTTGCTACTATTTGCATGAACAGAAATAGTGAGTTACTTAAGTATTGGAGCTTTGGTTTGGTTTATTTGATGAATTTTTAAATGATCTAATCCTTTAATTATGTTTTTATTTGAGTTAGAAAGAGTTTTACACAAGGTCTTTTGAATTTTAATGATCATATTGGTTTTATTTTATGAAATAAGCTTGAAAGGTACTATCATGCAGGTTGGTGAATAACTAATGTTTGTGATTGAATATCTTAATTTATGTTATCTATATTTGAAATCTAACTATACAATTGAATTTGTTGATATCAAATGATTTTAGGTACCAAGTCTCATGGAAAAATTCCATAGAAAAGTAGGAGCAATCAATTGCCAAAGTTAGTAAAGTTAGTAAAGTCTTCATAGATTCTAACTATTCATGGCTTGTAAATAGAGACTAAACTAATCATGAATTATAAATAGGGATAAGATAATTTGTTAGCTAGTGCCACATGCACATGACACTATCTCACTTGTAGATGTAGTAAGAGGTATTGCTTTAGTTTTTTAATTTGGAAAAAATTTGAGAAACTACGTGAATGGGATCTAATGTGTGACACATTGAAGAATGTTATGGATGATCTTAAAAAAAAATTAGAAAGGAGTTTCCTTAATTAGAAAGGTTTGTTCTTTCTAGAAATTCTTAGTTAATTTGTCATAAATTCTAGAATAAATTTAGAAATCATACTAGGCTAGTTTTCTTTAGCCTAGGATTAAAGTGATCTTATTTTTAAGTTAGAAACACCACTTATGAAATTTTTAATGTTATCATTGCCTAAAAATAATGAACTCCAAAAATTAAATTATTTAAAAATGATAATTTTATACTTAGTATAATTCTTTGATTTTGTGTTATTACTTTTTGTAATGGATACATGGAATTGATCTTTGATCCATTATAGTTAGGTTTTACATATAATGCTTAGAATTTTATGAAGTATCAAAGGTTTAATTTTTAAAAATTTCTAAATTAAATTTTAAAGATATTTTTTTCAAGATGGTAATTTTAGTTTCAATTTGATTTTTAAATTATAAAAAATAATTAAGTGATGGATCAAATTTAAAATGTGATGTTTAATCATGGTATTTTATGTTAGATTAAAAATTCAATTCTCTCTCATCCATTAAATTAGTTATAAATTTTCATTAATTTTGCATTAGTTTTGGGATAAACAGTGTAGATGAACGTTGTGCTTTGACCCTGCATAATATTACAACTCACTATATCCCCCTGTGGATTTGACACTGCATAATATTACAACTAACTATGATGTACTTGTTGGAAAACTCAAACAATGATTCTGAGGAAAGGAATCAAAACTTTCAATGGTAAGAGTACTTTAATTGCATAGATTAGAGACTATGGAGTTGTTGTTGTGGTAGTTTGACAAGTTGTCCTATAAAACCATAAAGATTCTAAGAGTTTGTCACTCTAGTCTCATTTGGTATTAAGATATTCTTAAGAATCTTATGTAGGGTCATATTTTAAAGCTTTTGCCAACCCATTAGCTCTGTGATTACCTTCCATTGAAAAGTGTTCTAAATGTGATACTCATTGCATAATTTCTCAACAACTTTATTGTGGAATGTCATTCCATTACCCGAGATGATTTTTCAAGTACATTAAATCAATATATGATATGATGCAAAATGAAATTGGCATCTTTGTGGCTGCTAACTTCTAGTAAAGGCACTACTTTAGACCATTCAAAGAAATAATATGCTGAATTGAAAATGTATGAGTGTCATGCCAATGAAGAAGTACTCATTTGTCCAATAATGTCTAAAGACTAAACACAAAATGATCATGATGGTGAAGTCGGATGTAATGACTTTAGACATTGATGACAAAGCTAGCATGAATCTGACACACATTATATCTTTTCGTGAAGTTCATAGCATCTATAAACATAAAAGCGAATAGTACCTCATGCATTTTAATTGTAGATGTGGCTTGAGAACAAATTGATGGGTTCCACATACACTAGTGCATACTTCTCGTGAGGCTTTTTTTACTTCTTCAGGAGATAAGCAATAGAGTAGGATCCCATCACATAATCTTTGATCTAAGGTATTGTTCAAAATTGTAGAATGAGGAGCCTGACATCAAATTTTAGTTATTTAACCCCTTAAAATATAATATATAAGGGTTATTTTTGGACTACATGATTTGACTTAATGGCTAGGATAGCTTTGTAATGTCCAGTAGTTGTTGTTTTTGTGTAGAACTTCCAAAATTTTGGACTGCTGTGTGTAGTATCAAATATTGTTTGATGGGAATAGATATATTACATATATACCTCTATAATTAAAATGCTTTACCTTAGGAATTACTTAATTATCACTAGTTAGGTTTAATCCTATTATTTTACATGTCCAAGGTACAAATGTAAAAAAAGCACAATTTTGCCAAATTTACCCCAAAATAGCAATTTCACATTCCAAGCTTCATAAAGGGTTCCACATGCCATAAATGAAGTCTTAGAGGTCCAAAAGGATCATCGAGTATCACAATTGAAGTTAGAGCCATCAAAAAGGATCATTGGGTGTCACTATGTTCACTCTAACTCAAATGAGGGTGAAAAGGTGGAAATTTTTAAATTCAAGCACAGTTTTACACATGTCAACACCTTTGAGAAGAATCAACCAATGAGAAGATGTTTTATCCAAATAAGATATTAAAGCATAATTGGTCCACATGAGCATATGAAGATCTTCAAGAATCAAGGCCATTCATCCTAGGAAATCCAATCCAACGGTGGAGAAGGAATGTAGTTAAAAGAAGGTTTACGTACCATAAATGTATCCCATCCATTTAAGTAGGTAGGTATGATCTATGAGCTGGGATTAAAGTGAAGAAAGTAAGGAAACCCTAGCCACCTTTCCTATGTTTAGAAATCATCCCAAAAGCTAAGGAATATCTTAACCATTCAATCTAATCCAAGGGTCCATACATGTCTGGGTTTAGGACTTTTTAAATTAAAAACCCTAGATTTTCCTACCAACTTTTCATTTCTCTCACTTTTCTCCCCACCTTTTCCTACTTATTACTTATCTTTCCCTACTTTTTCCTTTAATTTTCTTTTCATTTTTTTCCATTTTCCCACCTTCACTTTCCTATAATGAAAATCACATCCCCCCCCAACCAAACCCTCGCTAAAAGCCACCTTCTCATTTGGTTTCACTCCCTTCCCTTCCCTCTTAAGTTATCTCCTTGGTCTGCCTTTCTAATTCTTTATTTTCCCAACTTATTCCCTTCTTCTCTTAGACTTTCTTCTTTCTTTTCTCCCTCCATTCTCATCTATCATTCTATAGTCAAATTCCATAACCCCTATCTAGCCATTGGTTCAAAATCAACTTAAGTGGCTTCATGTCAACCCTTGAATTCCTTTAACCCTTATGTTAGGAAATCTATAAATAAAGTTGTTATGAATAGGGTTTTCATCTTTCAACATTCCCTAGAGTGCATAGCCAAATCAAAGGAGAAATAGAGGGAGGAATATTACCCTTACCCAAGCTCCCTTCAAGCTTCTATGATCAAATTTGTCGGAGATAAAGGTAGATTCTCAACCTAAGTCCAATTCCTTATCTTGGTTATTTTTTCTTTTTTATTTCTCTAACATCTTCTATCTTTTCCCTTCACCTTCTTGAAGAATACATTCATCTAGATAGATAATTTAGTTGCATGCATCTTCCTTCATGTTACTTAGATTTGCACAAAGAAATTAGTTATAGTTTCTTACTGGTTTTGCATAGTAATTTATCATCTTTACTTTCTTTATAGTTCATGATTTGAATGGTAATTCATTTCACCATAGAGTAGTATAGATGCATACAAGGTCTCCCTTCTATTCCATTAGGGTTTACAAACATACAATCATAAGGTTTTCAAGGTATCCCACAAATTTTTAGTGGAAGCATCTTTTTCATGATCCCTTGCATTATATCTTTAGTAGCATGCTTAGGTTACATTCATGGTAGATTTGCATAATAATTTTGTTTCTTTATCTTATGTTTACTTTGTGTATCTATATTGTAGCATGGTTTCCCATTTAGCTTGACATGTTTTCATGTTTTTAAGCACTTTCCTACTTTAGAAGTAAGGTAGTTTCTAAATTTAGATTCCATATTTAGATATTATATTTCCTTACTTTTTAGCTTTACAAAATTTCTAATTTTCTTTCCATATACATTAGGAATGTTTAAGGATTAGTTAGACCCATTGGGAAAGTAGTTGCATGGTAGATTTTAGTTCTAGTACTTTCCTAGCTTACAAGTTGTAATCCCATGATTGACCATATATAACTTCCTATTTTTCGTTGGTTATTTTCAAGGGAAAGTTTTGAAACTTCATGCATATTAGTTTACTAGATTGATAAATTCATGCATATCATTATAGATTTAAGGATTTTAATTGCATAGAGTGTAAGCACATCACTGTCCATTTAGACACACACACACATCGCTTCCAATTTCAAAGTTGCAAGCATGGATCCTTTCATGCTAAATTTGCATGCATCTCCCATTATTTCCTATTCCATTCTGACTTTCTTTCATTCACACCCTCTTTCCATGTTTTCTTATCTTTCCACTTTCTAATTCTATACGCTTTCTATTTACATGTTTCACTAAGCCACTTTCTAATTTTAGGTTCATGCATTATCCATGTTAGATAGAATTCATGCATCATTCCTCTTTCTTTCTTTCTAATTTCATTTTATGGAGTGGGACTAAGGAAAAGGAAAGGATTCTTAAAAATAATGGAACTTTCTAATTTCTCAATTAAGGTTGAGGAAAACATGTAAATCCAATAATAAGCCATCTAAGTTCCTATTTAAAGGCCTTCATGTTGGAGGATAGGTGTACACCATGTACCTATTTCTCACTTCATATCCTAAGGCTAGGAATGAATGAGTGCTAAAACAAGGGCCACTTTCTCTGATTTGTTTTCTTTTATTATATTTCATGTATAAGGAAGGAAGCCTCCTCTATGGTTCAACTTCTTTAAAGATGAATTACCTCTCATCCCTCTTTATCTAATTGGTGGTAATTTAATGTATCTTCTGTTGAAGAGAAGTTTACAAGCTATTGTTGAGTGATAGAGTATGTGGGCCCTACAGTGGAATTCAAGCCCAAATTTGAAGCATATTTACTTTCTTTATTTACATGATTTCTTATTATTTCTTTTGTAACAATTTCTTGTAATTTGGTGAATTAATAAAATAGTTTACTTTTTCCATTTTTTCTAGTTAATGTAGTTTTAGGAAGTTGTCTTAATGTGTAGTTAGTTGTAGTTTAGATAGTTTACATAATTCTTAGTTAATTGTAGTTTTAGATAGTTTCGTTTTCTAGATAATGGTAATTTTAGGAGGTCTCCTATTTTCTACTTAGTTGTAATTTTAGACAGTTTCCTAGTTTAATTCCTTGCTTATTCATAGAGTTTCTTTAATTAGTTGCTTTATAGTTTTAGGAAGTACTTTAATGTGTAGTTAGTTGTAATTTAGATACTTTACTTAATTCTTAGTTAAATTGTAGTTTTAGGTAGTTTCCTTTTCTAGTTAATGGTATCTTTAGGAAGTTTCTTCCTTTCTAGTTAGTTGTAATTTTAGAAAGTTTCATAGTTTAGTTCCTTGCTTATTTAGATAGTTTCTTTAATTACTTGGTTTAGGATTACTTTCAAATTTAGTTTAGTTAGAAATTGTCATTCTCTTGAATGGTTTGTCTAGGCTAAAGTAAGATGATTTAAATTCTAATTAGTTTTGTTTATCACATAGTCTTTGAGGGATCAAATTGTATTTGTGCCAATTCTATACTCCAATAGAGTAGTGCACTTGCAGTTTTATTCAAGACACATCAAAATTTTGGCTCCATTGTTGAGGACTTGCAACAAAGTTTATTGAGAATTGGGTTGTAATGCTTTACCACTAGTCATAGTCATTGGATTGCATATAGGATAAGTTTCTTTTATTTTTTGCATGCTTTCCTTATTCCTGAAGAATTTGATAACTTCCTTTTCATTTATGTAGGGATGTGGAGGAGAGTAAAGGTTTAGAGGAGTACGACAGGATACTTTTCTATTTTAATTTTTTATTTGATGGATTGTAGTGAGGATGTGTAATGACTCCAATTTTGTAACATTAAAATCCCAAGTTAGCAATGAAAAGTTTAGTTTTTGAAGATAAGGGTATTTTGGTCATTTCACTATTCACCTTGACTGAACCCAGAAATTTGGTCTTGAAAATAGTACCATTAGGTGTGTCTTAGAAAAAGGAATCCAACAAGACCGAAATCACCCAAAACGGAGTTAAAATGAGCAAGTTATGGCCCTTTGAAGTTTAGGGGCAAAAATGTAATTTTTACTAAAAAACGGATTTAGCCTGCAAAACACAGGGGCCCATTTTGATACGGGCACCCCCTTTCTTCAACCTCCTAGCGAGTTCTAGAATGGCAGTGTTTGGAGAAGAAATCACTGCCATTCTGGAGGTTTCTCCACCGCCATTCAAGGGCGGTGAGAGCCCCCTCTAGAACCCTCTTATAGCTCTATAAATAGAGCTCTTGGGCACCTCTAATGGCAGCCCAAAAGCTTGGGAAAAACCCATTTTGGAGAAGCAACCAAGAGGAGAAAAGTGGAGAAAAACCCAGCAACGAGCTAGGTATGCCCAAGATCCCTCAAAACCCGTCTTCACATTAGTCCGAGGCTCAATTTCCCTAAGTTTTTGCATGAAAAATCATGCAAAAAAGGACCTTGGAGAGTCACAAAGGTCACAGGGACGATCCCTGGGGCACACTGGTTTGACAAGGTCGAACCAGGGCGTCCCAAGGATGCCCTGGTCCCCCAACGAGCGAAACGCTCCCCACCGCATGAAGCATGTCGACTGCGTTCAAGAGAAACCAGCGGGCGCGTCCAAATGAAAAAGACAAGCGGGAAATCCAGCGCGTCTGCAGACGTGCCTACTGGGGTGCATGCCGCTAACGCGCAACACACTAGCATTCTGGGATTTCCACCTCTTAAAGGCCCTTATGCACATGTGATACTAAAAAGTTTATAACTTGAGATCTAGAGCTCCAATTGAGGTGCCGCGAAAGGTGTTGTGTTTGTGTCGACGATGCGGACACACCCAAAATATAAAATCTCTGATCAAGGTCCAATCAATGGTGGGCATGACCCTTAGAATAGGATGGTGGCGCGTGGTCGCTAGACCTTTGGAAAACTAATGATACCAAGGTCCAATTAGGACCTTAGGACACCCATAGGAATGGGGATGAACCCTTAATGCCTAAGTAATAAGACAAACCACTTTAAAACCTATAAAAGATAGGCCAAACTAACCTTGATTCCCCAAACCATGTTCAGGAGCATACGAGGACAAAGGGGTTAGCGCAACCTAGCTAGGTAGGTGCTCTATCGCTACTAGACTTTTTAAAAGAGCCATGATTGCTTTAAGAATGCATGTTTTAAGTATATGACTTGTTTAACATGACTTAATTTAGCATATATCTGATAAATGCTTTATGCATAGATATGTTTTGTAAATAATTGCATATACGTTATGCATAGACATGTTTTGCAAACAATTACATACATTGTATGATTTGTGAAGCATTGAGTTTTTGAGAGACTGCATGTCCTTGAGGGTTAACAAAAGACGCTGGAGTGCCCAAAAGACGCTGGGTAGGCAGTTGTGAGGGCCAGGTAGTTGTGAGGGACCCAAAGAGGACAGGTTTTGAAAAAGAGGTTTTCGCTTGTTTGATCTGATTATGATTTGGGCTGATAAGCTCATGGGCGCTATGCCGAGAGGTTTGGGTTGGCCTCCAGCCTCTACTACTATTAGGTGGATGGGTACCACGCCCAAAAAGGGCAACGTCCCTATGTCGACTACATGTGGTACAGGGGGCTACCACTGGTGTCACGGCACTGGATCGATGTGTCATAGGCCCCGTTGAGGCTATGATCGAGTGTCCTCAGGTACCCGGGGACTACACGGCGGCGAGGTCGTGGGCATAGTTGGACCCTATGGTTTCGTGGACTTATTTGCCTTGCATATGGCATGATATGAGGTTGGTCAACCATACCATACTAGATATCCATGAGTTGGATTCAATGAAGTATCTTATGCATATCATTATGTTATGATATATATGATACTTTCGACTTGGTTTGTGAGATTCTTTAAGTCGTTAGTATTTCAATTTGACAATGGTTTTTGATATATTGAAATTGAGTGTTCAGACATGCACATGTTTTGAAAGAGCACATGATTTTAAACATCGCATGAATTATAAAACTAGTAGTGATAGACTCTTATTGAGTATAGTATATACTCACCCAATCCTCAACATTTTTCAGACACAAAGTAAACACTTAAGGGCAAGGAACGCTTGTGATAAAAGACACCCAGACTAAGTGCAAGTAAGTAAACCCCTACCTTATCTTTCAATGTTACTTGGTTGTAGTTACTCTCTATAGCTAAGGCTGTGACTAACACTTTCTTGGGAATAATGTTGATTTAAAACTTTGCAATGGCTAGACAATTTGAAAATGTGTTTTGACACTCAGGGTTTTATACAAAAGATTATTTTCCAAAACAAACAGATTTTCATGCATTTCATATTTATAAAACAAGAGATCTCGCCTTTTTATCAAATTTGCATCATATAAAACCCGGGTCGTCACAGGATGTGTTCATAAATTTTTATACATCGTGATTCATTTAAATTTACATTAAAGGGTAATAGTAATATAGGTCAAGGTTTGGCCATCCAAACTTAGAATAGGAGGTGGCCTGTACATGGACCCCCCTCCCCCCTTGTATGAGAAGACTATTTCTAGGACCACACTATGAGCTAATCTTACTTCTTTCCAATTCTTATATTAGTTGCATTTGGGTAGTAGGATGGAGCATATCAAAAGCTTTTCCTTATTACATTCTAGGATTTGGATTAGATTTATTGCTTTCCTTGCATATGAGGGCATGTTTACATGCTTTGAGGTGAATAAATGTTAATTGAACTGTTTCCTTGCATATCTAATGGATGTGATGGCCATTCCTTGGCCCACCTAAGTTAATCATCACCTTATGCACAATCCTAGCCTCAAGAATAAATTTAAAATCAACTCAAAAGAGACCTACAGTAGTTGACTAGCTCATAGGACCCTCTTTGAAGGAGGTGACCTATTGCCACTCTAGTGGGCCCCACATGATCAACTATGTTGGTACTTAAACAACTAGCTCTGCCAATACATTCTATGGTTTAGATCAACTATGGCTAATTGAGGAGGGTTTGAAGTGGTCCATCAAGGTAGGATCTAACTGGTAAGCAATAGCAAAAGTCTGAAAGAAAAGAAGTGCTACTTAGGTTAAACATAACTTAAAAGTCATTCCTCCAAAGAAAATAAATAAAAATAAACCTTTGGCCATAGGGTTAAGATTTATTATGTGCCTTTGTTTGTTAGCATCATTTTTCATATAGCTTTCATTATCTAGTTCAGGTCTTCCTTAGACTAGGTAGAAAAAAAAGAAAGAAGAGAGACATAAAGATAAAGAGGTGCCCTTTACTTGTACATTACAAATATCTTTCCTTATATAAAAAGTTGAGTCAATTTAGGCAGGGTTACATGCTCAAGTAGATATAACCCTACCTTAGATATGACCAATGAAGTAGGGAAAAAAAAAACACTTTCAAACTATTTTATTCTTCCATCCTTACACTGAAGAAATATGTGAGATAGAGACATGGTGTAACCCTGATTTATCCAATGCATTATATAGATTGGCCAATAGGAAGGATAGTGATTTGAATAGGTTAATTGCTTTAGGCAAGCTAGTAAGTCATCCAGGTAGCTTCAGCACAAGAATTTTTATACCTATTCTAGCATAATATATTCCATGGCCCTCGAGCTCTCCTGACAATATATATTATTTAGAGATGGGTTAGGCATCCTAAACAAACATGGTCTCAGTATTATCAGGGAGGATTATCATGGTTTTGCCTTTCTTAACACTTTCAAAGTACCCCAATTTCACAATATATGAGTTGTACCTGTCGTTTCCTCTACAAGAGAGGGAACGATCTAGTGTATGTTTTAAAATTACATTCAAGCACATGAATCAATGTAGTAATTGTTGCAAGTGAGGTTAATCCCATGAGGAATGTTATGATTTTAAGTCTTAACTCGCAAGCGCACGAATTAGTTGCAGTAATTCAAGTAAGGAGGTTAATCGCACGAGGAATCACATGATTTGTAAGAGTAGTGGGTCCCTGCTCAGCTTATTTAACCTAGCCAAGATAATGGGGAATTGTGTCTTAAATTAAGAAAGAAACTTAACACAAATGTAAGATGTACAATCAAACCAAACTCATAAACTCTCCTAAAACCACAAACTTTCCAAAATGAGAACTTTCCTAAATTGAGAACTTACTAAAAATGAAATTTAGCATCTTTTCTAAATCAAACTTTTGAAAAATCTAAACTAAGATCAAATAAAAATAAAATAAAGGAAAACAATAACTAATCAAACAAATAAAGGAGAACTACCCAACTATCATGAATAAGACCATGAAATGGTGTGCATGACTCACGGGGTAGGAAATGATCTAATTAACTAATTTTAAAACCTAGCACATGCAATATAACACAAGCATTGACTAAGCAATCTAATACTCTAATTCGGTCTTCAAAAAAATTAAGAAAACATGATGCATAGAGTGCTATAAATTAAACATAAACAATCCAATCCAAAAATTCCAAACAGCAAGCTACTTTTGACATCCAATTAATGAGACATGGAAAACATTGAATTCAGTACCTTCCATGCATTGAAACATTCAATAATTGAGATATTTAATTTCTGGAAATAAGGATGAACAAGAAACTCAAAATGACTTCATTGAATCAAAGCAAAATCCATCAACATAGTGTACATCATGCAATCCAAATCTTAAAATTGAATTTGACTATAGTGAATGATACTTGATTTTAATCAACCCAAAAATACATGCTAAACCTTCTTCAATCATCCAACATCAATCACAAATAAGCATTCATTGAGATCAATGGAAAATCCACTAGAAAGTAAAGGCAAAGCTTGAGGACACACTAAGGAAAGCAAGAAGGAATAAATGGAATCAAAGAAGATCTAATGGTAATGAGAAGCAAAGAAAAGATAGTTGAGTCAATAGATTCAATGTGACATTCCCTTGGCTGTCACTTCAAGGCCAAACAACATTGGATCTAAGCAAGAAGATGCAAAGGCTCTTAACTAAGCACACCATTAAGATTAAAGAGGATTCATTAAAGTTTAAAACTACAAGGATGGTGCACCCACTCATGGATTGTGTTCACCATTCTTATATCATGTAAAAACCCAAAATAATAATCCTCTAATCCCCCCTTAATCCAGCAAACATGAATATCAAAGAACGATCTAATAGAATGACAATATGAATCCTAAGGAATACTAAGGAAAGCAAGCTAAAGAATAAAGGAATCAAAAGCATAAGCAAGATGGAACAATGAGCAAAATAAAAAGGTCAAAGAGGCCTACCTTTACTTGAAGAGAATGCATGTAAGTATAAAGTAAGAGTAGCCATGAAAGGAAAAGTGCATTGAAGTTTCTAAAGGAGAGGAGAGAATGAAAGAAAGGGATGCCTCCTCCTTTTTGTAGTGGGCGTTCTTTTCCTCCAAAGAGAACTTATGTGTGGAATTCCTTTTAGGGTCTTCTTATACTTTATTTCCTAATTTTTCTATGGTTTTCTAAGGTAAAGGTAGGGTGGTGATGAAAGAGGAAGAGGATAGGATGGGTAGGATTAAAATGTGGAGGGCTACCTAGGATTTTATCAAAGAGGAAATCAAAATGGATTGCCTCTCTACCACTGGACTTTGTGTCTTCCTTTGAGACTCTCTTATTTTCTGAAAGAGCAAAAATCAAGTAGAATATAGGGCTATATTAGGGGCTGTGCATAATAAAAAAAGTGGGGCCTTTCCAACTTACTGCTTGAACTATGACCTTCCCCAAGGGAGATACAATGGGAGATGCCAATTTTTTTAGGAGGGGGTATCTCCACCTTGTAAAAATCATGAATTCCCTTTTGGGAATTAGAAAGGTGGTTGGAGATGATGGATGGAGAGAGAGGGTGAGGTGGAGAGTAGAAAGCGTGGTAATTGGTTAGGCTAGAGAGAAATTAGGAGGGTGGTGGAGTGGATGAGGCAATGAGGCGAGGTAAGCTCCTAATTTATAGAATTTTCATGTGGAACTCCTCCCTTGAATGTATTTCATGTCGAATGGAAAAAAAAATGGAAGGGAAGATGGGAGGAAAGTGAAGGATAAGAAAGAAATAAGGAAGAGGGGTGAAATAGAAGAAGATGATTGGCTAGGTATTTTCCAAAGAATTGGGATTGAGTGGATGGTTGGAGTGGGAGTTTAGGAAGGTGGTAGAGCCTTAGAAATAAAGGAATCTTGGATGGAAATGAAATTCGTAGTGCCCCCTGTGGTGAGGTGGAATGTGAGAAAAAAGTGGGAAAAAGATGGAAAAATAATAAAATTAGAGAGGTATCTTCATATTGGTCCACATGCTACCTTATCCTATTGGACAAAGGATAATTCTTTGGATTCTTCTGCAATCATGGTCTTCCATGTAACTCGACTCATGTGACTTTATGGAAATCTTTCAGAGCTCCACTAGCTGGGCTTCATGGCTGGCTTTAGGGGTTCATTTGGCTTGGCTTGGTGGCTCAACCCAAGGCCTTGGTGGTTGGCTAAGCTCCTTAGCTTGTCAGCTTCTTCATGGCTTGATTATGGCTAAGTGGCTTACATGAAACCCATGCAATGGTGGTGGATATTGTGTAGCTTGTGCATGGGCCCACTTTTTCCACCTTTGGCTCCTTCCATTCCATCATAATTTGATTTTAAGATGATCTAGATCCTTGATATCATGTTTAAGTGATGACTTGGAGTCTTTGATTGGATATTTTGATCTTGATCACCAATTTTAATCTCAATCAATCTTGGCCATTAGATCATCTTGTAGCATTCTACATATAGTTAATAAATCTAATTAAATCCTAGAAAAATATGATTAATCACATACTTACCATGGATTAGCCTATGAACCTAGAAAATATCAAAATTTTTAGTCATTAGATACGAAATGTATGTGTTAAGAATTTTGGCCAAAAATCCTAATTTACCCCTATAAGTTATAACACATGGGCAACTAATTGGTGTTTTTAGTAAAAACTTGGACACTTATCAAGGAATCTCAGAGAATTGGATGTTCATTGGATTTTATTTAGATTACTTAGCTAGCCAAAGAAAGATTGGTTTTATTTTAAAACTAGGAATTTCAATGACATGAAAATGGAAAAATGCATGAACTAAATCAAAATTTTCTAAAAAAATAATATTCAATGGAATTAGAATTGTTCCTAACCAATATGCATTAAATAAAAGAAACTAATGCAAAACTAGAATGACCTAATCTAGGAAACATAATATAAGGAAACTATATAAAAGCAACAATTTCTAAAAACTGAACTTAGAAACTATCTAAACTAATCCAAGATTCAAACAACTAAACAAAGAATGATAAACTATAATGAAGCAAAGAAACAATTAACCAGTTTAAAAAAAATCACAAAATCAGCATGCACATGACGCATGGAGTTGTGAACATGATACATAGAGTGGGAATATGGCTAGAATGCATGAAGAATAGCTTAAGCACATGGAATCTAATCAAAACAATAACTAAACTATCTAAAAAGCTTAATGGGCTCCTAAGGATTCAAGCAATTAAAGTGCATAAACTTTGGAAATTGTGCATCAATCATGCATTGTAAAATCCAAAAAGATGGTGAACATGATACTTAAATCAATCAAAGGATGGACAAAAACTGGTATGCACTTTTTGTGGAGATAACAATCAAGATTAAGAGTACTTTAACACTAGAATCAAACAAAATATTTCTTTTAAACAACTACATTCATTGAAGTGAAGATTATATAGAAATTGTGCACATGAACATAGATGAATAAGCAAAAATTTGCATACTTTTTCAATGACTATAAATTGATCCAAATCAAAGCTTAAACAAATGCTACTAATCTCAAATATCAAGCATGTGAAACCAAAAGAGAAATTAAAGGAAAATTTTAAGAATGATGGGAATTGAAATCAAAGATAAATCGAAAACAAAACAAGGAATCAAGAGAACAATGAGAGGGAAACAAAGAGGATTCAAGGCTACTTTTCTCTTGGATGTCACTAAAGAGCTAAGCATCTTGGATCTTGAAGAATTAAGCAATAAAACTAATAACTTAGAAGGCAAACTCAAAGGAATTCAAGGAAGATCTAAGCTCATAAAAGTAAGGCAACAAAACAAGAAAACAAAGTAATGAAGACAAGGCATTAAAGTAAGGTACCAACCAAAGAAAAAAAACTTAAAAAGGTGTGTGGAATACTAGAAGAGTAGCATCCAAAGTTGATGTGAAAACACCCTAAGTAGACTCCATGTGCTTGTGTCACTTTTGAAGGAGTTAGAATCAACCCCTCTACTTTCTTTTTCATGCTTGGAATCACTTAGGTGTTAATGGATTTTTGGATTTCTAATTTAATACAATCTTGTTCAATGGAGAAAGAATAGAATTAGAACCATGACTTTAAGATAGGAAAGTTTGGTGGTTGAGTGGAGAAAGGAAAGTGGTGGGATGGAAAATCTAAGATGTAAAAGAGGGGAGTCATCACATTTTAGGGTGGTGTATAAAATCCCTTGTAGAAGAATTCACGTGGAAAGAGATAGGAAAGAGGGAGGAAAGAGAGTGGAAGGTAGGTAGAAAGTGAAGTAGAGGTGGGAGACCCTCATATGAATTTAAGGTAGGAGGCCTCATTTTTTAAGGAAGTGTCTCGACCCTTAAGTAAAAGTTGTGGAAGCCATATTTGTATTTGGAAAGAGGAATGAAAATGGAAATAAAATATGGGTTCCCTCTTGATTGGTCCACATGCATATGTTACCATGTACAATTCCCCCTCAAACTGCTTCAAATTATCACATGAAATTCACTATTTTAACATACGATAATTTCTTTTAGAAGTCCCCCAATTTCTTAGCTCCATGTGGCATGGCTCTCATGGCTTGCTAGCTCACTTTGATGGCTCATTGATTGGTGGCTTGAGTGGCTGATCCCCTTGGCTTCAAGGCTTGAATGACCTGGCTTCTTTAACTTTTCCTTATTATCTTTGGTGACTCTCATGACTCTTCTTCATGCAAAGGTGGTGGAATTGAATTTATTGGGCATTGGGCCCATTCTAGTCACCTTTGGTTCTTCCAATCTCTTTATTGCCTGCCTTAGGTTGATCTTGAACATTGATTAAGCTTTGGAATAATGAACTGTGGGTCGTGGCTTTTTTATTTATCTTGATCTCCAATTGTCATCTTGATTTCCAATTGTCATCTTGATTGATCTCAACTGCTAGATCATCATCTAAACACCTACAAAAGAGCAAAAACCCTAATTAAATCATAGAAAAATATGATTATTCACATACATACATTAAAGTTGCTTCTAAACATGTAAAATATCAAACTTTGGAATCATTAGTTCAGATATGCATGTGTTATGAATTTTCAAAAACCCTAGAATAGTGCCTATAATTTATAGCACATGGACTAGAATTGGGTACTTTTTTTATAAAAAATTAAACACTTATAAAAATCATTGAAAGATACCCTTAGGCTATATATAGAAGTGACTCAATGATCTACTCCATAAATAGAATCCCAAAGAGGTCAAATAACTTTTGGTGTAGCTTTAAATTTACTCCCAAGCGCATGAATGATTGTAGCAATTTGCACACGGAAGAGGTTAATTCCACAAGGAATCTAAAGGATTTTCAATCAATTGCATCTTATTTAAATCACTTATCTTAAGCCAAGGAGAGATGGTTTCAATTAAACTAGGAAAGCAAATAACATCTAAAAGGAAACATGCATGAAAATGGAAACTACTAATAAGGAAACTTACCCAAATTAATGCTTTCTAAAAGCTGAAATTAGAATCTATCCAAGATACAAGCAAGTAATAAAAGAATGTTAAACTATAATAAAACAAGGAAATAATTAACCTCTTAAAGGAAACTCACCCAATTACCATGTGCATAAACCATGGAGTTGTGCACGTGGATCTTGAATGTGTTGCATTGAAACCTATGTGCAAATTAACCTAGGATGATGTGCATGAAACTAATAGACTTTGATGCTTGGAACTACAATGATGTGCATGAAAATTAAAGAGAAGGTGTGCATGGGAACTAAGCATGAATAACCAACATGCTAACCAAAGTTAAAGCGCTTAAATCAACCATGGAAAGTGAACATGAACATAGACTTTTATTGAATTGAAAATCATACAAAAGTGTGTGCATAATTACATATGTATAAAAATAAAATTGGACCTTCTGCCAAACATAAAATTAAACTAAATTCCAATCCAAATTCCTTAAGTAGCATGCATGTGATCCAAAGAGAAAGAAAGTGAAAAGAGATGGAGCAAACTCAAAGATAGGTTAGGGAAGAGAAATAATAGATAGGCAAGAATTCAAAGGAGAACAAAGAACAACTAACTTGATCCAAAGATTACCATCTCTTGGCTATCACTACAAGAGATTAATAACCTTAGGATACAAGGCTCTAAAGCACACAACTACAGTAAATGAGCAAGGAAAACGAGTAAAGAACTTGAAGCATGAAACTAAAAATTAAAGCAAGCAACAAGTAATGTAAAATAGCAATGAAAAACGAACCAAATTGAAGAGCAAACAAAGAAGGATGAGTGTTGAATTTAGAGGAAACTAGAACAACTTGAATAAGGCTCGAAGGAGGAGAATCATGTTCCATCTTTTCTAAAAAATATAGTATTTTATAGAATTTTATCCCTAGGAAAATAGGAAAAAAGAGATAGGATTTGAAATAGAGATAAAATAGGATACATAACTTAAGAAGAGAATTAGAAATAAGACTCTAGGAAGGTTCTTGGAAAGTGGGAATTAGAAGGTGAGATAAAAGAAAAGTCTAAAGAACAAGTAATCTTGTCATATTGGTCCACCTTGCATGCCACTGACCCTTGTTGACAAGTCTAACTTTATTCTTATTTTCTCTCTTTAAATCACATTTTCTTCAAGTGGGAAGTTGCACGGATACTTCCTAAAATGTGTGGACCATGTAGGTGGCTTAAATATCTCAGGTTGATAGCTTCAATAGCTTGCTCCCTCAGCTTGAAGGCTTTCATGGCATAGGTTTCTTTGTTAGATTAGAAAACTTCATGCATGGCTCCAATTCTCATGTAAAGGTAGTGGAATTGCATGCCTTTTTACTTGGCCAAGTTTTAATCAAATTTGGATCCACCTACTACCTTCTTGTTTGCCTTAAGATGATCTTAAACATTGATTTAGCTTTGAAATGATGAAATTTAAGTCTTTGGCCTTCTTTTGATCTTGATCTCGAAATCTTATCTTTCTTGGTCTGGGCCATTGGGTCATCTTCTCAACACCTACAAAAAATGAAAAAACCTATTTAAATCCTAAAAAATTATAACAATTCACATATCTACTATGTATTAGCTTATGAAAACTTCTCAATGGATAGTTCAAGTAGGATCCCTTCCATTGCCTTAAATGTAATTTGAGCCATATAATGAATAAGCACCTAATTTAGAACTACAACCTTTACCAAAAAGTGCATACTATGATAGTTTAGGTTCATATGAAACTTGACATGTGACTGTAAAATAGGAAGAAGAGTCACTTGATGATCTAGCCCAACATCATCTAGCACTTTGGTGTACATTAGAGGATACTCAGGATATAAGCCCCGTATTTCTTTGCATCAAGAGGAAACTAAACCAACCTTGTGGGAGATACAAATCTAGCTTAAACCTAGCTATTAGGGCAAAGTAATGGAGGAAGAATCTTATCAATTCTTTGATGTTGGCCTATTTTATCCTTAATATGACAATACTCAAGATAAATCATGTTGACTTGGTCCAATCAAATTTAAATTCAAGGTGGTCAATTATTCTACATTATTATCACCACCATGTATCTCTGAGTGGATAATGTACATTGACTACTATGAAATTCTGAAATAGAGTGAGCTTTCTAGAAAATAAGAAGATCTAGATGTTTGGCCTATCTAAGTCATTACTAACATGATGAATGGCTTGGAACTAATAAAAGTGTTTTACCATACATGGAAAAAAGGAGTATGTATTCCTTCCCATATTATCGTTGTACTTTTCTAAATTTGTTGTTGAGTATGTTGTTGAATAATATCTTACATGGTATAATCTCATCTTTTTGTTAGCCTTACTCTTCTATTAATATATAATGTAGAAGAATATATCATTAAATCCTCTTAGATTTTTGTTCACAACAAATTAAAAAACGAAAGAGACATATGAATTGGTTAGATCATTTGAAGGTAGGTGTCTACATCAAAGGCTAGGGCACCATGACTTTCTCAAAATACCTTGAATAACCAAAAGACTTTTATCACAATGATGAGTATGATCATGATCTAAGAAACTATATGTAATTCCCTAGAATAAGGAAGACCACATGGCCAGAACAATTATTAACTCTAAGTGGGCCCAAATTTCTAAAGGTCCAAACTTGTTCATGTGGTTAGCAATGACTTATATGGTTGCGCTCCGAAAATATTTTCTATGAGATCATCCTGTATTCTCTTTTCATAAAGTGGACATTGAGGCTTTTTACCTTCAATTTTACAATGGAAGTTAGATAGTAGATAGGATCATCCAATGATTTTTAGAGTATGGCGACATTCAATTCATGGTCAAACTTGTGAATACTATGGATTATCCAAATGAGAGAAGCGATAGCTCTATTACTTGCTCTATGTTTTATATCTTATGCTTTAAAAGGAATGGTAGAAACTAGATATTAGAGGGAACAAGAAAGGTGGATTTTAGTTTAAAGAAGAAGAAAAACAAGATAATATTTTAGAATTTTCAATGATTCATCGACTGCGAATTCAACTGGCCAAAGCAACATTAGATTATCAAAAGGAACACCTAAAATGGTCAATGGACACATAGATGGGGACACATCATAAAATCAAACTGGCATGAGCTTCCATTTGTTTTCCAGGTGTAATAGTGATGACTAACCAAATTGAGGGTTTATTCAAAATAATTGTGAATTGGGTGTATAAAGGTGAACATACCAAAAATTGATGGTTTTCTAAGAAAATTTTCCCATTCCAAAATTAGTAATTAGTGTCACCGAAATGGATAAGCTGATTGAGTTTAATCCAATCTACACATATATAGATTGAGATTTTTTATTTGTGCAAATCGTGGATCAAGAAACACCAATCCATATCTAATGTGGGTGCCTATCACAAATTTGTAGATTATCCTTCCATCTTGCATGAGTCATGTAGAATTTCTTATATTAACCCTTTCTAAAATATCTAAACCATTAATCTTATTTAGAATGCTTTAGATAGGTTGGTTATGAAATTTTAAGAAAAGCAAACTCTTATAGTTTAAGCTATAGAAGTAGAAAATTAGAGCCATTGATTTTTTCAAAGAAATAAAATAGTGATTTGGATCATCCAAATACAACAAATTTTCATGGATCACCTATTTTGGGAACATCAAACATGATTAATGGTTTAGGTCTTTCAAAAGAAATCGACATCCATGGTTTATATCATTTTTCAAATTATTTTCCATATGCCTTTTAAATGGATACTATAGACATTTTTAAGCACCCACATGCATCAAAGGGTTATGTTATCTTACCATAGGCTGGAATTAGTGATTTAAAAAAAAATGAAGATTAGAGGTGCTTTTATGGAATGAATGCATTGCTTTTAATTTCCATTAAGCCTCTATCTTTTAGGAAAGACTAAATCAAGAAGAACTTATTATATTCTATTGCATTTATTCAAATCTCTAGCCTAGATTCATGTGACCCAAGTGTAATTATGGAAAAGGAGTCTTCACCTAAGGTAATGAAGGCCCTAGGTCTTTAATTACTCAAATGAGTCTATTATACCTGAGATCTAAATTTGTACATTGCCAAGAACAAAAGTGGTAAAGAGTGTAAGCAATCTAAACTCTCTTATTCCTTTAGGAGTCATAGTATTGCATTTGCATTGGAGATTTTGCATCTTTGCACATATCAATAGATCATTGCACTAACCTAGGAGTGCATGTAATATATTCCTGACTTTTTCTCTCAGGTATTTTATTTCATTTGTCAAGGTATGTAGTTTAAAACATTGAGGATGGTGTTTAATTTAAGTTTAGGAGTAGGGCATTCAAAATTTGATGTGTCCAAATTTTTTCTTAGTTATTTGTGATGTTCTTTTCAAAAATTTAAAATTTTTATTTTGTGATAAAAAATTATGAAAAGTTCCTTTACTAAGATGGGAATTTAGATTTTCTAATTATTCAACTATCCTTTGAACTATACCATATTAATAGATTTGTAAATAGTTAGTTCACTATTTCATTCTTTTCCTAAAGTGTTCCATGAAAAGTTAACTTAGAATATTCATTGAAAAAAAATGGCATACATATATAGTTAGATTTGAAAAGAAAATATTACTTAGAAATATTGAAGAAGATAAGTAGAGACTTTTAACTGATGTGAGATTTAGAGCCATTCTTCCTTTTTGAGGGTTATACAAAAATTTAAAAATTTCTTCAGTGGACATTAATTTCCTAGTTGGTCTCATTATTCTTCATCTTAGGCAATTATTAGGGAAACATATAATAGACTATACAAATTATCTCTTGAGTTTATAGTTATGCTTAAGTCATATGAAGCCTAGGAAGCCATCCTTAGTAAACCTATAGCCTTTAGCCTTCCTATATTACTTTTCCACTAGTTAACCCCTTGATCCTTTAAAATATAAACCTTTTCTTTGTTAGCCAAACAACCATTACCCTATTGAAACCATATAATACATCCATTACCTAGTTGTTTTGGACATATGTAAAGATAGTTGAGGATTATCTTGAAGAAAAGTATGAGAAATACAAGTCATGAGATGAATAAAAAGGACTAAAAAAGATACTCAAGGATATACCTGAAGGAAAAGTCAAAAGTGAAAAATGAAGAAAAAGTCAAGAAAAAGATAGCCATTGAAAATGGAATATTCACTCTTATGGTAGAAAAGAAAATTGTAAATACACTATTAGAAGACCTTTATATATCTTCCCAACAACCTCTATTTACCCATATACAAGTCTTTTGATAACCCAGTCCTAAGCCTATGTTTCATTCTAATAGAAGTCCTAACTTGATCTTAGGAGGAGTGTGACTTGGATATGGTTATGAAAGAGTAGAGAATTTGGTAGAGTGTAATATTTCTAATAAGTTATATCCTTTTATGAGATCATCAGAATTCTTTCTAAGTTATTGTTTTTCTGTATGGAATATGTGAGAATTATGAACTTGATGAACATAATTCTACTCAGACATTAATGAGAGATTTACCCCCTTCTGAGTGTCAAGTATAGATGGTTTTAGGTTATAATTTCCTTGGAGATGATAATCATGTATATATTGGCTTTATCACACACATTTTATGGTTTAATGAATTAATGGAATATCTTTACCCTAAGGGTAGGATTTTGAAGTGTTGATCATTTTCATTAGCATGTTAAAATTCAAAGCTTAGTATAAGATAAATATAAGAAGATTCTCTGAGAAAAATGAAGGACTTTCATAAGATTTTTGAAAATGTTTATGGGCAGCATTTTTGGAAACTTATACGAGACTACAATGCATCCATTAGGGCTAACCTAGGCATTTAAAGGTTTTTTGCATACTCTAAGTGTAGATGACACTTGCAAACGTGGGTAGGATTTGTTTTTATACTTTTTCTTTTCTATATTCTATAGTTTTGTTTAAAGTCTATCAAAATTTAGGATAGGGGATATTTGATTAATATAGATATATTACATATATACCTCTATATTTAAAATATTTTAGCCTTAGAAATACCCTTAATTATCACTAATTAGGGTTAATTCTACAATTTTACAGGTCCATAGTACAAATGTAAAAAATGCACAAAATTGTCAATTTTAACCTAAAAAGAGAAATTTCACATTCCAAGCTACATGAAAGGTCACACATGCCAAAAATAAAGTCTTGGAGGTTTAAAAGGATCACTGGGTGTCACTATTGAAGTTAGAATGGCTAAAAACCCTATATTCAACTACAAATCACATAAGGGTGAAAAGGTAGCCATTTTCAAATTCAAGTATAATTTCACATGTGTCGGTTGGAGGCTTATGAAGGAATCTCAATTCATATGCATCAGAATCATATACAATGAAAGCTTCTTAGAAGAAAAAGAAGAATGGGACCACATGAAGACCTTTTCACTTATTTTCTCTCTCCTACTCAATCAAAAGGGTAAAGAATCGATCAATGAGTAGATGTCTTATCCATACATGATATTGAAGCACAATTGGTCCACATGATCATATAAAGATCTTCAAGAATTAACACCATTCACCCTAGGGCAATCCAATCCAACAATGGAGAAGGAATGAAGTTTAAAGAAGATTTACATGCCATAAATAGAGCCCATCCATTCAATGTAGGTATGATCTATGGGCTAGGATTGAAGTGAAAAAAATAAGGAAACCCTAGCCACTTTTCCTATGTTGAGAAGTCAAATCAAAACCCTAGGCAAGATCTTAACAATCCAATATCATCCAAGAGTCCATACATCTTAGGGTTTCTAAATCACTCACACACACAAACATCCATGTGCATTCCATGCCCCACCTTCCTTAGAAATTTCTTAATATTTAAAATCCTAGATTATCCCACCAATTTTCCATTTCTTTCACTTTTCTCCCCACCAATTTCTTTTCCTAATTATTCCTTATCTTTTCCTACTTTTTCCTTTATTTTTCCTTTTATTTTCTCCCATTTTTCTATCTTGACTTTTCTATAATGAAAATCATGCCTCTCACACCTAAAATCCACCTTCTCATTTGTGTTCGCTCACTTTCCTTCCCTCTTAAGTTATCTCGTTGGTCCACCTTTCTAACTCTTTCTTTTCCCCACTTATTCCCTTCTTCTCTTAGACTTTATTCTTTCTTTTCTCCTTCCATTCCTATCTTATTTATTCCATTCTCATCTCTCATTCCTATATTTGAATTCCACACCCTTCATCTATTCATTGGTTTAAAATTGACTTAAGTGGCATGATCTCAACCCTTGAAGTCACTTAACCCTTATGTTAAGAAATTTATAGAAGGTGTTATGAATAGGTTTTTCATCTTTCAACTTTACCTAGATGCATAGCCAAATCAAAGGAGAAAAAAAGTTAGGAAGATAACCGTCACTAATTTTTTGTGGATGCATCCTTTTCATGATCACTTGCATGACATCTTTAATAGCATATGCATGTTGCATTCATGGTCGATATACATGATAATTTTGTTTCCTTAGGTTAGCTTTACTTTTTATATCTGGCTTGTAGTGTAGTTTCCCATTAAGCTTGCTTGGTTTCCATGTTTTTAAGTACTTTCCTATTTTCAAAGTGGGGTGTTTTCTAATTTTAGATTCCATGTCTAGATCTCAGATTTCCTTACCTTTTCGCTATAGGAACTTCCTAATTTTCTTTCCATATACATTTGGAATGTTTTAGGGTTAGTTTAGATCCATTTTAGAAAGTAGTTGCATGATAGATTCTTAGATCTAGCACTTTCCTATTTTAGAAGTTACACTTTCTTAATTTAGAAACCCATATCTGACCATGTTTGACTTTTGATTTTTCATTGTTTTTTTTCTAGGGAAAGTTTAAAAACATCATTCATAGTAGTTCACTAGATTCAGAAAGAATTTTTAGTTTAGAAATCCATTCATATCATTATAGATTTAAGCATTTTAGTTGCATGTAGTGTAAGCACATCAATTTCCATTTTGACACACACACACTTTCCAATTTCAAAGTTGCACACAGATCCTTCCACACTAGATTTCCATGCATATCACATTATTTCCTATTCCATTCTCACTTTCCTTCATTCACACGCTCTTTTCATGTTTCCTTATTTTATTCACTTTCTAATTCTATACACTTTCTATTTACATGTTTCGCACACCCAATTTGTAATTTTATATTTATGCATTATCCATGTTAGTTTGATATTATGTAGGTTCAGAATCAATTCCAGAGTTAGTACATGAATCATCATAATTTTTAGGATTTAATTAGGGTTTTTACTCTTTTGTAGGAAGTAAGAAGATGATCCAACAACCTATATTATGCTTCATAGAGTTCTGCACAAGTCAAACTACGTAGTTATCTCGCCTACTGGGGTCTTCGAGGTAGAGCCCTTGAAAGGACCACAAAAGAATAATCTCATGATGTGTTGCAGCAGTCTTAGAAATTGTTATAGGGCAAGTAAAGAAGAAATTGGAAGAAGATAAAAGTGACTAAAATAGGCTAGTGCATAAGCCATGCATTTCCATTACCTTTGCATAAAAGCCACCTAAGCCATTTGAACCATGAGAGAAGATGACAAGACAAGGAAGCCAAGCCAAATGAGCCAACAAAAGTGAGCCACCAAGATAGTTAAGCTAATGCCACATTGAGTCACACTATTGGAGGAGACCTTTTAAGAAATTATCCATGCCAAAATTGGATAATTCAAGGGATATTTAGAAAGAAGTTGGATGATAATCAATATGGAGAGATAAGAAGCAAGGTGGATCAATGGAAAAAGAGCCATTAACTTTCGTTACTCTCCTCTTCCCATTTTTTCCCACCTCTCTACCACCTAGGTTTTTATGTGAAATGCTCAAAGAAAGATACCTACCTCCTAAAAAGGTGCGTCTCCTCCCTTAAAGTTTCCTTTGTTTACCATTCCACCTCTCCTTCTTTCCACCTTCAAGTCACCTTCTCATTCCTTATCTGCTCATCATCTCCACTCATCTCACATCTTCCATATCCAAGTCTTTCCTAAGTCCCACTTATCTTTCTTAGCCTTAGATGTACCTATCTCCTTATGTCAAAGATAAATAAATATGCACCACTACTCCTTTGTGTTAACAATTTTTTACTTTTAGAAAGTGAGATCCACTTCTTAAATTTCATAAAAATTATATCTTTAATTGAAATCTCATATTTCCATTTTTCTTATGATAGAATCTCACATTTTTAGAAGGCACATATAAGCCATATATAAGCACCTTAGGGTTCCACTATTTACATCATTGAGAGGGGGAAGATGCTGCCTCCTAAAAAGGTGGTGCTTCCCACCTTCTCTTGTTCTCTAGAGTTTCAATGCAGGTGCTCACGAAAGTAGCCTCCTCCACTTGATGTTTTAGGCCTCCATCCTCCTTTCAAGCTTGCTAAGTTGATTTATTCCTAGTTAGGTTAGTTTTCCTTACTCTTTTATATTCCTTATTGCTTGTTTTGATTTCTAGTTTATGATCCTTCTCTTGCTTAATTTCTTTATTTATATGCCTACTGCTTTTAGCCTTAGATCCTTGTATTCAAGGGTTTCCATCTCTCGTAGTGACAACTAAGAGATAGAGAACTTTGGATCAAGCTATTTGGTCCCTATGTTCCTTGAATTCTTTAATATCCATTGCTTCGTTCCATGTTTCTTTTCCTTTGATCCTCTTTGGTTTCACTTGCATACATCTTTAAGAAGTTATATTACATGAAGATTGAGGTTGATACTTTGTATGAAAAAATGCGCAATTTACTTCCCATTGTTTATGCCCACATTTTTGGATTAGTTTTAGTTCAATAAAGGTATATGATTTGGGTGCAATTTTATTTATGATTTCTAATAAATTTTAGCCCATTGAATGTCATGCTTTAACCATAGTTTCTATGCACTATTGCATTACATCTTCCATGCATATCTTTATAGGTGTTTTGCATTTTAGAATCACATGCACACATTCAAAAACCATGTGCACAACTCTAAGGGTCATCTACATGGTATTGAAGTGTGTTTTGTTGGTTTATTTGATTGTTCCATTATTATTTCTCACTTAGGTTTCCATGCTTAGGTTCATGTCCCTTTCATGCATCAAAGCTTTTAGATTTTATTATAGATTCATGCACTTTCCATCTTAGATTACATGCACACCATTTAGTTTAGGTTGCACTTCAATGTTTCATGTGTACTATTTTGCTTTGTGTTTCCTTAGTCTTGCATGTTTTGTTTTCTAGTTCAATTCATTGCCTAAGTTTAATTGTGTGTTAAGTTAGATTTAGAAAGCTTCCATATTTAGGTTTGGAAAATTCTAATTTTAGAAATTTTATAATTTCATGCATTTTCTTGTTTCATTGTTGTTTCAACTCTTAGATTAGGTTGAAGACCATCTCTTCTAGCCAAGCTCGATAGTCTAAATAAGATCTGATCAACATACAAAATTGTGAGATTTCTCATGGGATTGACATCTCTCACGTGCAAATTACTACTTTCATTCATGCACTTGGAAGTAATTTTAAAATGACACCAAGTTTTGAGGACTATTGCTAGGGAATAATAATAGATTTTTAGTTGGATTTTTGTTTACATTGTTTATCTCAAGTCATAGTCTTTAGTTTACAATAGATTAGGGTTTTTGCATCATTCTAGCATATTTTTCTAATTCCTCACAAATTGGCCCATCTTTCTTAGTTTTGTTTGAGGAGAATTTAGCAAAAGGAGTTCAGCAATCTTGGGGGCCAAAGCCTTATCAAGTTGATTATGATTTTCGTACTTTCTTAGATTAGGTTTTTGAGTGAAGTTATAGTGAGGCTCCATAGTAATTGGCAATTATTTATTTTATTTTAAATGGGTTGTAATATTACATGGCAAGTGTGGGGTATGGTGGCCCACACCTGATCTTCATTAGACATCCCACTATTAGTTTCTCTAACTATCTTTTATTTTCTTAGTGTAGGTGCATTTTGTGTAGTTTGCATATTAGTTGGTAGTGTAATTCATATAGTTTAGGTCATTCATTATACTTTTTATATTTTATTTAGGATTGTTGCATTAGATTGCACCTATTTAACAAGGTTACTTTGTTAGATAATAGATAGGTAAGCATTAGTTTCCTTTTCTTGTATTGCATTGCACGTTTACTGCTTTATAGTCAATGGAATACATTAATAGTAAGGGCTCCACTGGAACCCTCATAAGATAAGAATTGGATTTCATCACCAGATCTTTGGCCCACCTAGGTAATCAAATCAATTCCTTATACATTTATGATCCCAACCCATGAATATTAATCTAAAATTAAGTAGCAAGAGACTCAAGGTATCGAGCTTATAAGACCTTTTTAAAAGGAGGAGATCTATTGTCACTCTAGTTGTTTCTGAGCATAGTGGTTATAGTGGGTATCCAAAATCTAAGTAATTTTCCAAGACTTTGGTTGAAGGTTGCTAAGGTATAAACATTTCTTACATGAGAATTATATTAACCACTTTAGAGTAAAACCTAACTAGTAAGCAGTAGTCAAGTTTGGATAAAAGAGGAGCTGGCTAGATTTAGGTCTAAAAGCTACCACCTTACACATTAATAAATAATATCTAATCAGCTCATTAGAAAACCGTGATGGATTGATTATGTAACACCCTGGGTTTTTCATGAATTTTTTTTTGCATTTATTTCAAAAGATGGGCGCCTCTAAATTTTAAAATACAAAAATAGTGGAAGATTTTTCTTTGAAATTCATTTTCCAAAGACCCGACTGTCACCTTTATGCTCACACTATACAGATCTATATATATAGTTTTCTAGAAGATAGAAATTCAATTCTTAAAACAAGACCCATCCCATGGTTCACTTGTACAGCCCCTATAACATTAAATTAAATGTCCAATTTCACAATTCAAATGACTAACTACACAACACAAAAGCTTTAATAAAATGTATACCTGAGTGTAGAAGTATGGTTGCTATATTCCTCTTGTCATGTACATCTTCTTCTATCTATCTGTACCTGAGATATTGTAAACATAAAAACATTTACAATATCTTAACAAGCTATGCTTGGTAGGGGAGTTTAAGAAGCATGTTAAATTTAATTATGAAATAATTAATATGCATTATTCAAAATATTCATTCTCATAACAATTATATTGACTTGAATTTACAATACGTTTCATAATTCATTACTTCATTGTAAAACCAAGTATTAATATGTTTTATAATCTAATAATCAATTGATAATCAATTAGTAACATGTTTCATAAATTTCAATAATCCATTAATAACTTAAGGATTTATAATTATCCTTAATCATTTAATTAAGATAATCGAATTTCATGAAGCATAATCTGCATAGCGGTTCTACCCATGCATATACCCTTATGAAAACTTATATGAAACTATGCCCTCAATCATATACATATAACATTAATCCACATATATGGAAATGGTTAAAAGACATATAAAATTATAAATAATTAATAAGTATCATAATTAACATTCCCAGACTATACTGGGTTTCAAAATCATAACCCTCATCATGTGGGGTTCATAATCATTCATCCTCTGCTAGTATATCAATATAATCCTCATGCCCCTCACTATACAGGGTCCACAATCCTCTAGCCACTGCTAGGAAAACAATATAAGGCATATCATAATGCCATCATATAAGCATCTCATCATGCTATCATATATGCACCATAGTGCATAAAATACAAGGACTACTATGCTGCAGTCTAAATCCATACAGCGCGGCCAAATAACTGCATAAAAATCCATTGATACTAAGGTTGAAATAACAAACTCCATGTCTACATGGGTGAGGACCATGGTTATCATAGTGGCAGCCTTCCCATGATTGTCCCACCCAACATTTAGCCTCCCTCCAAGCTTGGTATCCATATCATCACACTTTCAGAAAGCGGGGGCCAAACCCTTACAACTCTCCTAGCATAGCATCCCTAGGCCTATGCCTGTCTAAAAGAAACT
Organism: Warburgia ugandensis; assembly: GCA_035236585.1. Taxonomy (NCBI): domain Eukaryota; kingdom Viridiplantae; phylum Streptophyta; class Magnoliopsida; order Canellales; family Canellaceae; genus Warburgia; species Warburgia ugandensis. Next base: position 54,306,158 of record CP141127.1, on the reverse strand, counting down.
CTCAAGTCTCCATGCCTGGATGTAAAATAATCATAATATCAAGCAATTTTCTTGTTCATATATTTCATAACAAGAATAACATCCTCACTTATTTGGTGATAATCCACCAAGGATGTATCCTATAAACCTAGACTCATACACCACCAATACTAATATGGTACCCATGTACCATAAACATAATTTCACAATTCACATACATGATGTACAAGTCATAAGCATCAATTATAACATGCAATTCTTTTAATTAACATTATTTTCATCATTTCAATTTAAAGCATGTCAAATATCAATCATACCATTTTAGTTTCATAACATCTATAATTAGAATTAAGATCATGTTTAGAACATGCATTTTATTATTTAAACATGCTGTCTTAAATTTTCACCTACCTCATGTGACACGTTCATAGGATTCCACTAGCTTTAATCGCCCTCTTCTCCACGATCAACCCTGTGCACTTCAATCTATACAATGCATAAAAATTATTTTCTTAATACATTCACATACATATAGATATTTAGATTTAATTATGATCTAACAATCTAATCTTTTGTCCTTGGTATTTGATTATAAACTTAGGACCGTGATCATATAGTCGAGGTCCCTGTTTCTCATTCTATTTAGTTCATTTCAAGTCTAATTAATCAATTCTCAACCCTAGATCAAGACTTTCCTATAATTTTTCCCTGATTAGGACTATCAACTCTAATTGAAGATCCAATGGTTACTCAAGTTTTTAATCAATCTTGGGTAGTCATAATTTTTTCAAATTTATAAGCCTTTTGATCATAATTTTAAAAATTCGATGAAATCTAATGCTCGAATCATAAATATTGGATCTTTACATAAGATCAAAACTCATGTGAGTTGATCAAGGCTCTGTCGACCTCTGTGCTTAGATTAGGGTTGAGATCAACGGTTGGATTTATTTGAACCTAAAGTTTAATGCTTCCCATCATATTACAGTATCGGATCAGCTGTTTATAAATGATCCACTTATTAAGATTGGGTGAAGATGATCAGATCTACCATTTTCAAGTGATCCAATGGTTCATATTTACTAAAAGTGGTCGGATCTACCTTCCATAGATAATCTGACAATGAAGATCTATTGTAATTAATCTGATCTTGCTACTTTAAGTGTGCACAATGGTCGGATGGACCACTCACCACCTCAGATTGATTATTAGAGCATCAATAGAGTGGTTAGAGCTATGATCTATTACCGATCCTTACAATAGGTGGGGAAATTAGTATAGGTTTGATGTTTCAACATGAATCAAGGCTTGGATCTGCCTATTATAGATGATCCAACTGTCACAACCCATTCAAAATGTTAGATCTATCTTCTACAGATGATCCGATGACTAGGGTTCGTCGGATTGTTGTATATTGCGTTGGATTCAATGATCAGAACGCAAGTAAGGATTCCGAAACTTTTGATCGATCTCCATAACCCTTGAGATCAAGATGAAATTTGTGTTTTCTCTCCAAAACCCTACATCTACACAACAATCCTTAAAACAGTAAACAATCGAGACAAATCAAGGTCAAAATGAAAATGGTTTTGTAGAAAACCTATATGTGTTATGATTAAAACCCCCAACCACTGCCGGAGAAGACACGTCTCCCTTATACTTTTGGGTGACCTTCCGCACTCGTATTGTTCCACTCAAAATCCGGTGTTGTTTGTTGACTGATCATGATGAAACCAAAGGGCTTCTGATTGTGCCCTTGTATAGATCAAAATGGACGAGCGAATTGGAGATCAGAGCTGCCAATGTCGCTAGCGAGCTCTGTTTAGCCGGTTAACCCAAAAACCCTTGAAATCTTCACTTCTCGAGAATTTGCAAATTTTCAATGTGACTGGGTTTCCCAGCATGCATCCTCCCACACCTACTCCCTCTCTCTTCTCTCTTCTCTCCTCACTTATCCTTTCCCTTCTTCTTCTTCCCCTTCTCTTCTTTCCTCTCCTCTTTCTTTCATTATATTCATCGAGTTCTATCGGGTTTCATGGCTAGAGAAGAGATCATATCATTTGTTCTTTTGGGAAATCACCTAAAAGTGGGGTACCAATATCAAATATGGCCCCTCCTTTTTGTTATTATAAATTTTTTATTTTTCTTTTTTAATTTAGTTTATGTTAATGATGTTTTTCCCTTATGAAACATCATTATTTTAGTCACATTTGTGTGACCTCCACTCATGATGGGTTTTCTGATGCACCTTTACTACCAAACCTCAGAATTCTGCACGTGGGATCCTCTAAAGAAATTACTAAAATACCCCTCTGTAAGAAAATTACCATTTATTCGTCCAATCTCCGATTTCAGCAAACTAAGTGTCGTTGGATTCATATCAATAAGTAGAATCCAGCTTTTATAATTTCAATTTCATGTTCTTAGTTTTTTTTTAACTTTTAATTACCAAAATAGCCCTAACTTTGAAGTCCCATAACTTCCTCATCCGAACTTCATTTTTAGCGTTCTATGGGTCGTTGGATTTCAATTTTCGAGTAGAATCTAACTACTTATGTTTCCATTCCTGATTCTAATTCCATGAAACCTTATCCTCCCAAAAAACTCATACCTTGATCATGCAATAGTAAAATTTTGGGGTTGTTACAAATTATGCATCATTTAGAGTTAGGAGTCACATTTAATTAGGTTGCACCATATAGTTAGGGTTTTCTTTCAATTTAAAAAAAAAGTACTCATTCATTGTATACAATTATTTGTTTTATTTAAAGTTAAGTACATTGTGGTGACCTAGTTTTTTGAAATACATTTTCAATATTTCTTTTCAAATGGTGGTCGACCAATTTTGCAAACATTTTGAAAACTTAAGCAGCAAAAAAAAAATTTCTTTGAAATTCTTTTTAAAAGACCCGAATGCCACATTTCACTCACATATACATACATAATTTTGTATACAACATATGTTTCCAAAGAAACTCATTTTATTTAAATTGTAGGATCGATCCAGTAGTTCGCATACAACAACCCCTTTATTACATCTTATGTCCAAAATACACAAATCAAAATACAATCCAATCCTTTCCACAACAGTACATAGTCTTGATCAACAGTATGGTCTTCGTCTTCCCATGTCATATCCCTTTGAGATATTTTAAACATTCAAACATTTACAATATCTCAGCAAGCTATGCTTGGTAGGGGATTTAAGAACATATAGAATCATATAATTCAAAAGTATAGTATTCATAATCATCATATTTCATATGAATTACATAATTCAATTTTCATGAACCATACCATGTATGATCATTCTATCATATAATTTATCATGTAACATCTACTGTGATAATTCCAAACCACTGATCACTATATCGTATGTGTATATATATACAGTCAAAAATGGTGAAAATTAGAATCATATATCTCAAACATCAATAATCATACTCAAATATACTAAGTTAACAAATCATCTAGACTTTTGCTGGGGAAAAACTCCATCATTAGCGCAGTATTGGCATCTCACTATGCCATGCATCATAATGCAAAATACTCAAGGACTACTATGCTGCAGTTTGATCCATACTAGTGTGCTAGGATAACTGCCCTGTTCACCACTGATACCATGATGGAAAATATTTTGTCACTGCCCGTATGGGGAGACAGGATTTTCATAGTGGGGCCTTCCCATAACTACCCCACCAGACTTTTAGCCTCTCTTTGGCAAGGTATCATAATATCATCAAATTTTGGGAAGAGGGTGGCCAAACCCTGATAACTTACCTAGCATAGCATCCCCAGGGTTATGCCTGTTTAAAAAAAAACCACAAGCCTCCATGCTTGTATCTAAAATACTTCTTGTACATCTCAGACGATCTGTCTGTTTATATTATCATCCTCGTATTCAATATTCTATACTAAGGATATAATCTCATTTCTAGATTTAGGGATCCTCATTTACAATGAATGATACCCATGTTCATATAAGTTTAGGGATTAATCATTTATTGTAAATGATCCCTATTTCCTTTAATTTAGTATTCATATACCAAATGTTATTAAGTGTAAGGATACTCATTTGATACAAATGATATCCATTATTATTATGTTCTTGTCTAAGTTTAGGGGTAATCATATATGATACCCAGGTATTTATTATGTATTCCATCTAATTTCAACAGTTATTTCTATCTCATATAGATGAATTATGATTCAAATGTAACTAGGCATATTATCATTCTTAAGCATTATAATGTCTATGTATAACAACAATTCCATAGACCATAGGTCTTGTATTCTTAAAGTTCCACGTACCTTCATGTAGTGATTCATCCCTTCAGATCTTCCATGATTGATGTATGTAATCTGTAAACACATACACACTGTCATTATCTGTACAATTTTAGATAATCTCCTATCTGTATTTCTTATCATTTTTTTTCCTTTGAGATAAAGGATCTAGATCTGTCTTGTGTTCCTATAATTCATACAATCTATCTTCCTTAGATAGTGTTTATCCCATTAATTAATAGATCCGATGGTTAGAATTATCTTCTATTCTTTCAGATCTAAGTATTTTCTATCTCTAAGTCTTTGTGTGTCAATCTCTTTGATCTTGATCTTTCATAGATCCTTTGATCAACAATTTATACTTGTTGATGAAGATCAAGGGCTTAGATCTTCTATCATCTAGTTCTTCTTTAATCTAAGTTTAGTTATTTGATCATCCCTAATGAGGACGATCCTGGTTCTCTTCCTTGAATCATATTTGATTAAGGGTTTGGATTATCTAATCTAATGATCTAGATTTGTCTACAACATACATACATGGATACATAATAAAATACAACATTAGGATTCTTATCATCTAATTCTTCTTTAATCTAAGTTTAGTTATTTGATCATCCCTAATGAGGATGATCCGAGTTCTCTTTCTTGAATCATATTTGATTAAGGGTTTGGATTATCTAATCTAATGATCTAGATTTGTCTACAATATACATACATGGATACATAATAAAATACAACATTAGGATTCTTATTAGCTAATTCTTCTTTAATCTAAGTTTAGTTATTTGATCATCCCTAATGAAGACGATCCTGGTTCTCTTCCTTGAATCATATTTGATTAAGGGTTTGGATTATCTAATCTAATGATCTCCTAGTTTGGGTCAAGGATTTGATAATCCTGACATTGTCCTACAACTATAGCCCTTACTATCATTAAGTCCATGTCATTCATTCCACATAAACGTCCTTCAACTATATATTTCATTTAATTACATTTTTAATGTAATTTACATAACATAAGCATTAAAGCATAAATAATTAAATAATTAAATCTAAGAATTAAATTTACTAAGCAATAAAAAACATTTACAATAACATTCAATAATTCAAATGAAAATTTAACATGCCATAACTGTTCATCATGATCCAATGGTCATATTTGATTTCTATTTATTTTTCATCCCATTTAGGGTTTAAATCTTGATCATTTATTTTTATCAGATCAACTCATTTTCTCAAAGTGATCTCATCACTAGATCATTGATATCATCTTATCACATGATCTGATCCTTCTTCATCTAACCGATCAAAAAGATCTTAAGCCATTTTATCCATTTTAAGGGCATAGATCGTAATCTATCCCAAATTATCATCATCAAGACCATCAATCCATATGATCTTAACTTGATATCATCATCCAAATATATCCACACTACCCAATCATCCTTGATCAAACTGATCAAGGAGATTACCGTTCACTTTTATGGATTTTACTACTGTTAAGGGTCAAGATCTTAAGATCTAGAAAATAAATTACATCCAACCATTTAACTATTGTAATTATACATTTAGATCATCATATAAACTATTTTAAAAGGTCTGATCATGCTTGATTAACCAGATCATGAAGATCCATGCTCTGTTTTATGATTTTTTCTTCTTTTAAGGCTAAATCTCTTAATTAAACACAGATTAATCACTTCTAACCATTGATTCCATGTTCTAGAATCACAAGATCATTAATAGATCAGAATTATAAAGTCTAATCATTCCAAATTTCACTAATCATAGGACTTAATAATACTTTTCTTTATTAACAAAATTTTACATGCATCAAAACATAAACTTTCTAAGTTGAGTACCTTATACGAGTAATAAGGAATCAATAGCATCTTTTAGATCTAAAATCGGACCTAAATTGAGCTCTCAATTGAAGAAATAAGATTTCAGTTCAAAAATTGGATGACTAAGATCATTCCAACAGAAAATGACAAAATGGAGAGCAGCCCACCCTTGTTACTGTTGTTTATAGCTGATCTGAGAGGGGTGACTGGCTATGACAGATCACCTAACCTTGGATCACCTTCCAATCCTTACAATCAAGAGCTAATATTTCACCTCCTGAGGTTTTTTGGTCCCAGGATTCCATCCAATGGCTTAGAATTTACTTTTGAGCTGTCAAAGATGGAGATCTCACCATCCATTTCCAAATCCATTGTTTTTGATGGATCAGTGGCCGAAGGAGATCAAGGATGGACGAAAATCACCTAGGGGATGCCGAAAATGAAAGGGGGTGTACCCTTGCTAGTTCGTTGAAGGAAAATTCACAAAAGGAGAAAAATACTAGTGAAAGAAAATCCAGTCGCAAGTGATGTATACAGAGATAGATTCCTCCTTCACTGTTGCCAAACATGGAGTGAGACCTTAGGGCTTTTTGTACATCTCCATGTCTTGAAGAGATCCAATAGTCCATGATCATTTTTCACCTACTAGATTGGACGGATTAAACTGTAAAATCTGTTGGAGATGATACTAGTCCAATGTTCCTCTTTTGTTTTGGATATTTCGATAATTTAACCATTGGATCATCATGGAATCAAAGGACTTCTGTACATTACCTCAGTTGCTCAAACTAATCTAATGGTGGAGATTTGATTTTAACAAGTGGAAATCCATGGCTAATTAGATTAGGGTTTCCTAGGCAAAACCCTAGTTCATCGGGGACTACACATCTTTGTACCTCCCGATGCAGACATGGGGTCGTCTGCCTGGGTGTGTTTGGGGACATACCCACAGAGAATGAGAGAAAGGAGGAAATGGGGGAGATGGGGGAGGATTCTAAAGCTGAGATATGACGATATTGTAGGGGACCTCGTGAGAGACATTAGGAAAAGTTTTGGGAAATTTTATGGGGTATTTATAGGTGTTTTTGAATTTTTTTATGATTACATGTAATTATCATGTTTCAATTCTTTTTATTATTAAATTGGCATTGGATTCTCACAATCACCTCCTTCTCCACTAGTAGCTAGTAGTGGTTTGACTCATGATGGTGGTCTTCCAGACCGTTGGCCCACCTTATGAGCCCCACATAGTTGTGAAAAGACCGATTTGCCTTTTTAATTCCAAAAATGGAGAAAAATAGGGTTTATTCCTATGAACTCAGAATCGAGCATACTTAGTGTCATTTTAATCGATTTTCGGAGTTGTGATGACCCGGGTTTTCACATGCATTTTTTTTTAAAATGCAAAACTAATTTCTAATGCAGGATCGATCTCTATTTGAAAATAATTTTTGAAAATCAATGCAATGCAGCAAAAAAATATTTTATTTTAAATTCATTTTGAAAACCCCGAGTGTCATTTTCTTTCAAGATGAACAAAGTAATTTTGAAAAAGTGAGACAATCGTATATAAACCCTAGGTCTATCTAGTCACAGCTCATAGCCCAACTGTAATAATTACATATACATGTCCAAAAGGTAGATCATATACTTACATTTATACTTGTCTCCTCTTCAATTACATTGACTGTAGCACTAACACTTTCTAATGCTTCTTCTAATCCTATGTGAAGCTAATTTGTGAAAATAATATATTTGGGTGAGTATTACTCATACTCAGTAGGTGATATGATACTACTATTTTGAAAACACGACATGCAATATATATGGTTTCAAAGAGGCTTTCCATGTGAAACATCATGCAATTTCTCTTTGTGTAAACATACATTTTTATGCATGAATCATAAGCTTGTTTGTATATTTTCAATCATGAAAGCTTTTATCAAAATCTAGAAATCAATGATACAACTATCACGAAAATCATATAATGAATCATAATCATGAAATTCTTAAAATAGTAATCGGTCAAAGAAGATGATAGCATCACTATAGATATCATGCACATGGGTCTCTCGGCGAACACATCACACCAATTGGTCACGAGTACTCATATGCGACCATCTCAATGCTATATGCATATCGATAACACTGAAATCACAGGGCCAACTATGATCACGACCAGAATGCATCTGGAATTGTATGTCTCTGGTACCTAGAGACCAATCCACCATAGCCTCCATGGTGACTATGGATATGTCCTCGAAAGGGTGCCGTGAACACCTCTAGTGATCATCCCTATTTACCACAGCAGTTAGGGAAGGGACAATGCCTTTTTGGCAGCGATACCATCCACCCTTTAGTGGTAGAGGCTGGGAGGCCAACCCCGTATATAACAACGTCTTCGCATAATGCCCACCAGGCTCAATAGTCCAAAAAGCATATATAAATAATCCAAATCTCAATCATCGTAATCAGGCATTTTATGCAATTATTTTCAAAACATGCGAGCAATGCATAAAATTTGTTCATGCCAATAATCACATTCAAGGCCATAAATCATGAAGACAATTCTGCATGCTCATATAAGAACATCATATTTCAAAAAACATATACGGTAATAAAGTCAAGTAAATCACTTAGGGTATAAAATGCATTTGAAAACTTAGTAGTATCAGACTACCTACTGAGTATGAGTAATCCTCACCCAAATATATTATTTTTACAAATTAGCTCCACAGAGGATTAGAAGAAGCATTAGAAAATGTTAGTGCTACGGTCAATGTAATTGAAGAGGAGACAAGCATAAATGTAAGTATATGATCTACCTTTTGGACATGTATCTGTAATTATTATAGTTGGGCTGTGAGTTGTGACTAGATAGACTAGGGGTTTATATATGATTGTCTTACTTTTTCAAAATTACTTTGTTCATCTTGAAAGCAAATGACACTCAGGGTTTTCAAAATGAATTTAAAATAAAAGATTTTTCTGCTACATTGCATTGATTTTCTAAAATTGTTTTCAAATAGGGATCAATCCCGCATTAGGAATTAGTTTTTCATTTAAAAAAAAAAATGCATGTGAAAACCCGAGTCGTCACAGTTGGTATCAGAGCCGAGTTTTATCCTTTCACAGCCAGTCCTACATGTTCAAAGGTCATATACAACGAGAATAATTAAGAAAAAGTAGTCTAAATGAATAAGAAATAATATTAAATCACAAATAAATATATCATAATTGAAAAGGTGAAAAGGAGATGAATCTAGCAAATACTTAGGTATTGGATGGCTCAAATTCTAGCAAAAAGCTAGGCTAACATACTTAGGGGATAAGGATTGTTGTGTAGTGATGCAAACAAGGAAACTAGTATATGAGAATAAGATTATGATGAGAAGTAAAGAGCAAGGATAGTGACTTGTCCAATTGATATTCATCAATAAGAGTACCATCAAGGATCAACTTGAGGCCCTGATAGTATAAAGACAAATTGGAAGGGCAAATAAAATTTAGTGTCATTATCTTTAGGAATCATATCTAATTAAACATGATAGCATCTAGTAGATAGTGGCCTAAGTTATGAGGAATGTTATGGGTACTTAGACATGAGTTGTTCCCTAAAGGAAGTAAATTGATTAGATTAAGTCATTTGAGGATCTAAAAGTACAATAGAAGCAGTAACAACCGAGATAGAAGTAAAATGAGAAATAATCTAGAACAATTGCAAAGATTGTGGAGAATCCCAAATCTTGATTGATACTATGAAAAGCGGTAGAGGTAACTTTGGGTCTGGAAGGTATGTTGCGGACTTGGATTCAAAACAAAGGCAGGTAAGCATTGATCGCTTGTAACTTGTAAATCTGGGGAAAGATACACAAGTAGTTGAACAGAATCTTTGTCTATGTCTGAGAAGATGCTCTATGCTTACCTATGTGTTTGTTAAAAATTATTGCTCTTGAAGCTTTAGGACAAACTAGCTATTGGATGATTATTCTTGTTGTAAGATAAGTATGAGGTGGTACTTGAAAGATAAAATTTGAGGAATTTAGAAAATTGCTACTTAGGATGATACCTCCTGACAATTAAGACTTGACGATTGATGAAAAAGCCTTGATAAGTGATTGAATGATATATAGATATAAGAAATGGAAGAAGAAGGCTTAAGGAATTTGTCACGCTATATAGTAACATTTGATGTTTAATTGCCTTTATGTGCACGTGTCAAGTGCAAAGACCAACTGGAGAAAGTGAATAGAAGTAAATTTCATAAGGGTTAACTTTACTGGATTGAGTATGGAAAGATCACCAAGCAAGGAAAGCTTAAAGAGGATAATGGTAAGGGATTCAACCATGAGCATAGTGGACTTTGTTAAGGATGAGAGACTTTTGACATGAGTATGAAGATTGCTAGAAATCCTAATGAAAATTTTATGTGAATAGTGAGATAGGCCTCTAAACGAGAACATTCGATCCATGAGGATAGATTCACCATAAATAGTTAACATGAATTTGAATCAATTCTTTGAGAAGGAATATCTTTGATAGAATTCAATAATAGTTAGGAGATCTTATTTGTAGTAGGCACTAATATCCTTAAGGGAAGATGCTACTTGATTTGTTTTCATGGTTCTATTATGTATGTAAACATTGGTTGAGGAATTAAGTCACATATGAAAAGTAAAAGACAGTTGGAGATTAGGATTGAAACACCTTTTCAACTAAAGGAGTTGGTATGAAGAAAACTCTTAGCATTGATATTAAGAGATGAAAAGTGATACTATTAGAGTAGTTGAGAGTAATCTTTACATAATTAGAGGGGTATGGTCATCTCAGGATTTATCAATATTAATTAGATAAACTCTATAATAACGAGATGAACTACAATGAGAAACCAGTATTGATAAGGGAGCAAGTACAGAATGCAGTATCAGAGTACGTAGTAGAAACGGCTCTTGAGTACATAAAGCAAGCTGAACTGTACTTATATTTAAGGCCTTTATGAAAGGCATTATGAGGAAGGAATTATGAGGATGATGAATTGAGGATGTGCTAAGATTTGGTTGCCAGGTAACATGAACAGAATTTCAAGTACAAAATTTCTTTGCTTATTGACCCAATTGAGGTATCAAAGTTCTAACGAAGAATGCATTCATCAAGAGGTTGTCTATGATAGAAATAACTTGAAGATAATAATTTGTGGAATTTTGAGGATGAAATTCTTTGAAGAGGGTAATGATGTAATGATTCAAATTTTTCAATATTCTTATATCACTTTTATAAACCTGATTAATCATGATGTTTACCATTTTCCAATCAGTTATAAATTTTTTATTTTGAAAATTAATATATGTTTAATGATATTAATAGATGGTTAGATGTTTAATTTTAATTAAAATATGAAACAAAGGAATTTATAAGAAAAATCAGTATCATTAGATTCTATACTCAAAATGGAACCCAACGCCTCAAAGAACATTGGAAACAGAGCTCGTATGACCATGTTATGGGCTTTTTAACATGGAGGGCATTTTTGTAAATTGTGTTTAAATTCTAAATGGCCCGAAAACATAGGGGATCATTTTGGTAATGACACCCCCCACTTGCGTCGTCTTCTTCCTCAGGCCAGGCGGTGCACAGCATGGAGCCAAAAAAATGGCAGCACCGCCATGGGACGGCACCGCCTTCTCCACTCTATAAATGTAATGCCTCAAATTTTGAAGATTTTGTAAAGGTGGTTAACCTTGAAAATTAATATATGTTTTAGATGTTTAATAGTAATACAAATATAAAACAATAAAATTTGTGAGAAAAATCAGTACCATTGGATTCTACACTCAAAATGGAATCCAACGCCTCAAAGAACGCTGAAAACGGAGATCATATGACAAAGTTATAGGCGTTGAAAGATCAAGGGCATTTTTGTAATTTAAACTTAAAAACAAAAAAGGGGGAAAAACGCAGGGGCTGTTTTGATAATGGCACCCCCATCATCTTCCCCTTTGAGTGATTTGTAGTGACTTCCAGCACCGTCTCTGTAAGGCGGCATTGGAAAGAATGGCGGCACCGCCTTCGCGAGGCTATAAAGCCCGCTTTTCCCTCCTCCCCAGTCATCCTCATCCTCCTCATTCTTCTCTAGCTGCCCTCACCCAAAAACCCAACAAGCTAGGCTCCAGAGTGAAAGAGGCCATACTCACCACTAAGGTCGCCATTGCTGGCTACCCAGGTAAGTTCCCCACTTTCCCCTTTGTTTTCCTTCTTCACCCAGCCTAGATCCCTGTCGGATTGGGCCTTTTCTAGCCAAAAACCAGAGGAAGACGGGTTTTGGTTTGAAACCCGTCGAACCAGAGGGTCCCAAGGGTGCATAGGCATGACACACGCCCATGACACTCTACCTAGGATGGTACACGCACGCGCTCAGTGCGCGGGCACGTTCCTGGCCCAATCGGGACACAGGGGGCGTCCTGGGGGGCCGAAACGCGTTCTGGCCGTGTCGAGGACGCTCCGTGTGACGTCCACTTGGGACGCGCTCCGTGGGGCAGTCCCCGCATGCGGGCCATATGTGGACGAAGTACTAACTCGACCGAGACAGGCAGGGGGTCCTAGGAACCATGACACGAGGGTCCTAATTGGACAAATATAGTTCGTCCTTGACCTTCGACACAAAAAATGCAATTACAGGAGTTGTAGGACTCTGATTGACGATCCGAAAGAACCGTTGCATCCGTATTGATGATGTGGACCTACTTAGGCAATAATATTTAGGATCAAGAAAATATTTAGGGTGACTATAGCCTAAACACTATAAAGATCTTATGAATCCAGGAGATCAACCATAATCAGACCACATGGACTGATCTAATAGAGACCTTAGGACATTCATAGACCAAGAATGTCGTGGATCGACCCATAGAAACTCATGCATCATATAGATCTAGTTGGTTCCCTATGAATTGAGAACTAATGTTAGGATCGTATGTCTAAATGACACCTAAGGCTTCAGGACTTCACCAAGGTACTCTAGGGATCGAATTAAGGAAAAAGCACAAGCTAAGTAACGACGCTCAAGGTAGGTAGTCCAATACTGCTATGTTTTAATGCATTTTCAAATGTACTTGATTTATAGGTAGTCTGCTACTACTAAAGCTTTCATATGCATTTCCCTGATGATCGTGTTTAGTATGCCTTTTGAGATATCATATTTGCATAATGAGTATGCAAATGTTTACTTATGATCATGAATGCAATTATTTGCATGGAACTGATTTTATGAATGCATCGCTCGCATGGTTTGCAAAGAAAGGCATAAATTGCATGATTTCGATGATTGAGATTTGGATTCTTTATGTATATGCTTTTTGGGCTATTGAGCCTGGTGGGCACTATGCTAAGTAGGTAGATAGCCGAATGAGGCAACCTACATAGGGATAGCAGGTAGATCACCGAATGAGGCAACCTGCGTAAGGAATAAAACCTTGAGTTCCAAGTGGACAGATTGCTGAAGGAGGCAGCCTGTGGTAGGATCAAAACCTCGAGTCCCAAGTGGGCAGATCGCTAAAAGAGGCAGCCTACGGAGGAGCATAGTAACCATATGATTTCAATCATATTAATATGCATATAGCATTGAGATGGTTGTAAACAAGTCCTCGAAACCAGTCAACTTGAGACTGTGTGCCTGTTATTTTATGATGCGATCATTTGCCTCAAATGGGGACTATTTTAAGTATTTCATAATCATTATATATGACTCGTTGATTTGACGTGTTGTAGAGACCTCATGCCTTGGATCTATTGAGTTCTAATTGATTTTGATTTTCTAAATTTAGTCATATCTCTATTGATGCATACTAAAGTCTGGTAAAGGATTCTGTGGATGGAATTACTTACATTTTGTGCATACATATGTGTATTTATTCAAAACAGACATTCCTGATGTATTACATGCAAGCTTCTTCTTTTTTATGTTATTGCCGTGTTTTCAAAATGGTAGTATCAAGTTACCTACTGAGTATGATAAATACTCAACCCAATCCATAATTTTTTTCAGATAAAACAAGGTATAACTACAAGGAGGATCAAAAAGTGTTAGGACTATAGTCATTTAAGCAAAGGTAAGGCTAAGCGAGGACTTAACTAGTGATCCCTTTCATAATTGCTATAAACTTAGTTGTAAGTATTTGTTTATAACTGTGGCTGTGACTAACAATCCTGGGAGTGGTACTTATTTCTATTTGGTTTAAAAATTGCCATGGCACTATGCATTGAGATTTTGTCATGACACTTGGGCTCTTTATTAAAAGGGAAAAGATTTTCTATGCATGTTTTCGCATAAAATTATTTTAAAATAGAGATCGATCTTGCTGTTATTATAAAATTGCATCATAAAAACCCGGGTCGTCACAATAAATTCCCCCCACCCCCTCTTCCAAAATCAAGCTCTCTCCTCTCCAATCCCTCCCAAAAACAAATCAAGCAATAAGGGTTTGCAGCCACATTCAAGACCTTAATCAGGCAGCATCGAGGGCTCCGCAGGTAAGATTCTCCCGTCCACTCTACTCCTCTCTCTTCCTTCTCCCTTTTCCCCTAGATCTCGACTAGATCTGGTAGGTTTTCTGGCAAAAAATTGCCAGATTTTCGAGGAATAAACCAAACGAGTTGATAACCCGTCAAAGATGATTCATCCCGGGGATGCATGGGCATGATGTGCACGCATGATGCACTCCCTAGGGCGACCGTCGCTCGTGCACCCCGTGTCGGCAGGTTCCCAACTCGACCGGGACACAGAGCGTCCTAGGAGCCGAGACGCACCACACCCCAAAGATGCGTCTACACGACGTTGTCTAGGATGCATGCTACAGCGCGTCACTCAAGCATGCACATGGGTGCGAATGCGATCATGATTTGACTAGGATGCGCAAGCGTCCTAGGAGCCATGACGCGCGGACCCGGTATGGACGAATCTGGTTTGTCCGTGGATTTGCGACACTAAAAAGGCAATTAAGGAGGCTATATAACACCGATCAACGATTCAAAAGAACTGTTGCGTTTGTAGTTATGATGCAGACCTAATTATACAATAAAAATTAGGATCATAGTACTATTTTATATGTGTATAGCCCAAAAACTATAGAAATCTCATAGATCGGCAAGATCAAAGATGATCAAATCTCATAGATTGATCCATTTGATATATTAGGAGATCAATATACCTAGATCAACCCTAAATTACAAGAATTAACCATTAGAAACCCACAAATCAGAGATCTATAGATCTATAAAAATAGGAAATAATATTTGGATTTTTATTTCCAAATGATACCCAGGACCTCACAAAGGGTACTCTAGGACTTGAATTAAAGAGAAACGTGGGCTAAGTGACAACGATCGAGGTAGGTAGTCTGATACTACTAAGTTTTCAAATGCATTCTAAACCCTAAGTGATTTACTTGACTTTATTACAGTAAATGCTTTTTGAGATATGATGTTCTTATATGAGCATGTGGAATTGTCTTCATGATTTATGGCCTTGAATGCGATTATTAGCATGAACAGATTTTATGCATTGCTCGCATGTTTTGAAAATAATTGCATAAATTGCCTGATTACGATGATTGATATTTGGATTATTTATATATGCTTTTTGGGCTATTGAGTCTGGTGGGCACTATGCTGAGAGGTTATGTACAGGGTTGGCCTCCTGGCCTCGACCACCAAAGGGTGCATGGTATCACTGCCAAAAAGGCATTGTCCCTTCCTTGACTATTGTGGTAAATAAGGATGACCACTGGAGGTGTTCACGGCACCCTATCGAGGACATATCCATAGTCACTGTGGAGGCTATGGTGGACTGGTCTCTATGTACCGGGGACACACAATTCCAAATGCGTTCTGGTCGTGAGCATAGTTGACCCTATGATTTTAGTGTTAATGATATGCATATAGTATTAAGATGGTCGCATACAAGTACTCGTGACCAATTGGTGTGATGTGTTCACCGAGAGACCCATGTGCATGATATCTATAGTGATGCTATCATTTGCTTTGACCAATTACTATTTTAAGAATTTCATGATTATGATTAGTTTATGATTCATTATATGATTTTCATGATAGTTGTATTGTTGATTTCTGGATTTCGATAAAAGCTTTCATGATTGAAAATGTACAAATAAGCTTATGATTCATGTATAAAAATGTATGTTTACACAAAGAGAAATTGCATGATGTTTCACATGGAAAGCCTCTTTGAAACCATGTATAATGCATGCCGTGTTTTCAAAATTGTAGTATCAGATCACCTACTGAGTATGAGTAATACTCACCCAAATATATTATTTTTACAGTTTAGCTCCACACAGGATTAGAAGAAGCATTAGAAAATGTTAGTGCTATGGTCAATGTAATTGAAGAGGAGACAAGCATAAATTTAAGTATATGACCTACCTTTTGGACGTGTATCTGTAATTATTACAGTTGGGCTGTGAGCTATGACTGGATATACCTGGGGTTTATATACGATTTTCTTACTTTTTCAAAATTACTTTGTTCGTCTTGAAAGCAAATGACACTCGAGCTTATCAAAATAAATTTAAAATAAAAGATTTTTTCATTGCATTGCATTGATTTTCTAAAATTGTTTTCAAATAGGGATTGATCCCGCATTAGGAATTAGTTTTGCATTTAAAAGAAATGCATGTGAAAACCCAGGTCGTCACAAGAGTACATTCCAAATTTTGATATCTTAGGTCTTGGTTATTAGTAAAATTATCATTTTACCATTTTATTCATAAAAGTGGAGAAAAATAAGGATTTTTCATCCAGACTAAGAATTTGACATACTTATAGTCATTCTGATTGGTTTTTTAGTACATTACAAATATCCAAGTTTTAAGTATTGATTTTATTTTTATAAAAATGAATTTTCTTAGAACTCAAAGTTCTAATTCCACTTTTAGAATTTCAACTTTTAATTTTTAATAATGAAGTTATATTCATAAAAATTAGGGTTATTACATACAATGGCCTACAAAGCAGGGGATAGTCAACAACCACTTTTGTACTATTTCACTCCTAGGTCCTTGAGCTATGAAGATATGTATGAGACAGAACCAACATATAATCTTGACTTTTTTTTAATGCATTTGATAGAATGGCTGCCATGGCGAATAGGATGGAAAATCTGAATAGGTTAAATGGTTTTAGTTAACATACTAAATAATTTTATGGCCTCAATACAATAATTCAACACCTATTCTGACCAAATATATCCCACTATTTCATGGCCATCAAGCTCCACCTATAATGAATATTATTAGGAGCAAGTGGATGCACCCAATGCATTCACCAAACTTAGCACTAATTACTATGCTGAGATGGACTATTAGGACTATAATGGATCAGCTAGGCATCATGAACAACCATGGTCTCAAGAATATCAACCATATTAGGAAAAGAACATCATGGTCCAAACCTGATAAAGCCTACCAAGAATATTAGACATGCATCAAATTAGGAAATACAACTAAGGAAACATTGTCCCCTATGTGTTGAAAACATAGGACTCCTACATGATAAATGTGTAATGCAAAATATTAAGACTCTAAAACCCTAGGTTGCCTCCCAGTGAGCGCTAAGTTCTATGTCTTTAGCCAAACATACAATGCCATGATGATTACAATTTTAATGATGAATATTGATCTTATGATTGATGCAGGTGTCACAGGACATGCTAAGTTGGTTCCTGGTATATAGGTTCCTTTAACAATATCTCCTCTATTTTAGGGTTTCCCAACTCTAGATAGGGTTTCAACCTTTTCCCATTGACTTTGGAGATCTAACCATTCTTTTCTATCTTGATGGTTCCATGAGGGTAAACAATTCATATTATGTAAGTTCCAATCCATCAAGATCGATGTTTTCTAGGGAATAAATGCAATCTAGAATTCTACAAAAGGACCTTCTGTCTTGGCGTAAAGGACTTTTTGTAGTATGGTGTCTATCATTATTACTCTTCATGAGGTCTTTGTATAGGTTGATGTGCATCAATCCTAATCTCATCCAACTCATTGAGTTGGAGTTTCCTATGGGTCCTAGCAGTATCTATTTCATAATTGTGTTTTTTCTGACCCAATATGCTTTATGCTCAAGTTCTACTAGTAGGTGGCAGGCCTCTTCGAAGACCAAGCGATAAGGTGGCATGCCTATAGGGGTTTCAAATGCAGTTTGGTTTACCTAAAAAGCACCATTAAGTGTTAAAGACAAGTCACTCCTATTTAAATTGATTGTCTTTTCTAAAATTTGGTTTATCTCCTTATTAAACTCTTCAACCTACCCACTAATCTGAGGATTGCAAGAGGTAGCTATCCTATGAGTAACACCATATTTCTTCATTAAAATCTCAAACACTTTATTGTAAAAGTGTTTACCCCAATCATTAATTATGGCCCTAGGAGTACCAAAGCATGAAAATATATTTTCTTCATTAAAATCTCTAACACTTTATTACAAAAGTGCTTACCCCAATCACTAATTATGGCCCTAGGATTACCAAAGCATGCAAATATATTTTCTTTTAAAAACTTGACCACCACCCTATGATCATTGGTCTTACAAGGTATAGCCTTCACCCACTTGGACACAGAGTCCACTCCCACATGGATTTACACATGGCTAAAAGGGTTAGGGAAAGTTCCCATAAAATTAATACCCCAAACATCTAAAGGCTTAATGATAAGAATGGGATTTAAGGCCATCATATTTTTTTCTATGCTCCCTAACTATTGCCATCTAGCACATGTTACATCGCAAGTATGTGAATTCTTAAAAATGGTAGGCCAATAAAACCACGCTGCAAAATCTTTGCAGTTGTATTTTTAGAACTAAAATGGCCCTACCATGTGTGGTCATTAGAAATGAAAATGATCTTAAGATGTTCATTATCAAGTATGCATCTCCCAATGACTTGATCAAGACAGTACTTAAACGAGGATGGATCATCCATGTAAAGTGATTGACCTTGGCAATAAATCCTTTTCTATCTCGTTTGGACTAATGATTAGGCATTTGACCCATGTCAAGATAATTAACAATATTTGCATACCAAGGCAACGAGAAAATGTGGAATAATTGTTCATTTGGAAAAGTTTCTATTATAGGCACATTCTCATAGTAGACTCCACAAATAATCTAGATAAGTGGTCTGCTACAACATTTTTAGAACCTTTCTTATTCTAAATTTCCAATTCAACTTCCTATAGCAATAAGATCCATTGGATCATCCTTGGTTTAGCATCCTTCTTAAAAAGTAGGTATTTCAAAGCTACATGGTCAAAATAAATACTGACCTCAGATCCTAGTAAGTATGATCGAAATTTATCTTCCACAAGGCAACTACCAATAACTTTTTTTTGACAATATAATAAATGAGTTGTATTGTTGAGTGTCTTCCTAGCATAGTATAACATATGGGGGAGTTTTTCAATACGCTGCCCCAAAACAACCCCAATCAACACGTAGTTTGAAGCATCACACATAATTTTGAATGGTGCACTCCAATCTAGTGATCAAATAATAGGTGCAGAAGTTAATTTAGCCTTTAGGAGTTCAAATGCTTTCTTGCAATCATCATCAAGTCAAAAGTTGCCACCTTCATAAGTAAAATAAATAGGGGCTTAGCAATTTTACTAAAGTCTCTCTACTAATCATCTATAAAAACCAACATGACCTAAAAATGAGTGGATTTCCTTCACCATCCTAAGAGGAGGAAGGTAAGAGATTAAATCTACTTTCACGTTGGCTACTTCTTTACCATTATGTTATCTATTGTGGCCTAGAACAATACCGTTTTGAACTATGAAATGACATTTTTGACGATTTAACAGTAAGTTCTTCTCCTGATACATAGCAAGGACAAGTTTTAGATGCGACATGCATTCATCAAATAAAAACCAAATATTAAGAAATCATCAATAAGTACTTCTAAGAACCTCTCCACCATATAAAAAAATATGCTCAACATACACCTTAGAAAAGTAGCTAGAGCATTACAAGGTTCAAAAGGCATACAACGATAGGTGAATATCCCAAAAGGGTAGGTGAAGGTAGTTTTCTCCTAGTCCTTAGGTACTATGGGATTGAATTATAGCTAGAGTATCCATTAAGTAGGAATAATGACTATGACCAACTAGCATTTTCTAGCATTTGTCTTGAAATGAAAGTAGGAAAATGTTCTTTCCTCATGACCAAGTTTAGTTTTTAGTAATCTATACAAACTCTCCACCTTTTGGTCATGCTAATGGGGACTAACTAGTTATCCTCATTTTGGATTTTCATGACTCTAAACTTCTTCCGAACAGCTTGAACTGGGCTGACCAAAGTGTTGACAAATATAGGGTAGATGACACAAAATCTAAATGTTTAAGAACTTTGTCCCTCACTACCACTTTCATAGTAGGGTTTAGTCTCCTCTATGTTTCCCTAGATGGTTTTACATTTTCCACTATATGGATTCTATGCATATACATTAATAAGTATTCAATTTTGCATAAAAAGTACCCAATTAGTAGCCCATGTTTTTCAAAATATAGTGTTATTTCTAGGGTATTTTTTGGAATTTTGTTACACATGCATTTCTGATCTAATAATTCAAAAGTTTAATATTGTATTGCTTTAAAGGATAATCTAGAGTAAGTATATGAATAATCATATTTTTTTGTTTTAATTAGGATTTTTTATCTTTTGTAGGCGATGGGAAGATAATCTAGTGGCCTAGATTGATCGAGATGAAAATTCATGAGGTTTCTTAGTCTAACTAGGAAACCTAATCAAGCCTTAAATGTCATCAATCCAAAGTGTGAATAAGGTCCAAGATTATCTCTAAGGTTAGAAAAAAAGTAATTGGAAGAGCCAAAGGTGTTTAAAATTAGCTCATGCATAAGCCATGCATTCCTACCACCTTTGCATGGGATCCATTCAAACCACCTTAGATATATAAGCCATGAGAGAAAATGATAAACTAAGGAAGTCAAGCTAAACCATCAAAGCCAAGGGTGTGAGCCATGTAGCTCAACCAAATGAGCCCTCAAAGCGAGCCATTGAAGCCACTTAAGCCAATGCTACATGGAGTACCACTATTGTAGGAGGATTTCACTCAATTATCCTATAGCTAAAAATTGGTATTTAAGAGGATAATTAGAGGATATTTGAGTAAAAATCAAATTGGGTAAGCATGCATGTGGACCAATAGGGAGAACCCACATCTAACCATTCTTTTTTCCATTTTCTCCATCCTTTTCCCTCTCCCAACATCACCCAAAGTCTACCACGATTTTCTTAAGGGGGGGATGCACCTTCCTAAAAAGGTGACCACTCACCTTCTATTTCCTCCTCACCCTTTTCTATTTTTCTCTTTCCTATCTCTCTCCATCCCTTTCCCAACTGTCTTTCTAATTCCCAAGTTGCATTCCATGATTTTTTTCAAGGGAGAGATACCCCCTCCTAAAAAGGTGGTTCCTCTCACCTTGCTTCCATCTTAAATGTCCACCTTAGTTTTCATTCCTCCTTTGCTGCCCTAGATCTAATCCTAACCTTACCTTCTACTTCTAATCATCTCCACATGAATATCTTATTGGAGAAGGGGAGTATGCACCCTCCTAAGGTGGCATTTCCACCCTTCTCTTCTTCCCAAGTCCTCAATGTGGTACTCCTTGGATCCTGCTCTACTCTAGGCCTTCAACACTTCTTGTCTTTGGGTTTTGATCTCTCTTTGAAGTCCTTCAAGTTCAAGTTAGTGGTTTCCTTTAATCCCTCATTGTTTGACTTTAGTAATTGTTGTGATTTTTAAATTAAACTCACATGTGCAACAATTGTAGTTTAAGCAAGTGATGGAGGCCAATCCCACTAGGTATCAAATAGTTGTGTGATTAGTGGTCCTTACTCAAACTTCTTACCCTAGCCAAAGATAGTGATTTTTATCCTAAACTAAGAATGGAAATAAAATTGCATGAAATTAGAAACTTTCTAAATCTAAACATGGAAACTTTCTCAACTAATCTAGCATGGAAACTAAACCTAAACAATGATCTAACCAATAAATTAAAACATATGAAAACAACTACACAAGTGGTATGCATGGAATTAAACTAGAAAGAATGCATGAATGAATATGAAAATATGCATGAACTATGATGCAAAAATTTCCTAATATGGGATGCATGAGTAGAACTTGATTTTCAGCATTAGAATCTAATCCAAATTAAGAAAAAATTTCTAAGCAAAAACACCTTGAAACCATGCACATGAACCATGGGTTATGCACATGATTTATGGGGTAAACATAGACTAAAATTAATGGACCTCTAGCTAACTATCATGTAATCTAATTTGAGAAATAAATACAAAACCTAAAATCTTAATTACTTTCCCAATAATAATTGAAACCAATAGTAAATAATGTGAAGAATTAAGCATAAACAAGGTGACATTTGGATGTTGCTGGAAATTCCAGCACCATGCTGTTTCTAATTTTCAAGTAATCAACACATAAAAGCATCACTTTATATGTATTAAAACATTCAATTCAATAATTCTTCACTACTGGAAACAAGTCTCAACATGAAATTGAAGTGATTTCATTCAAATGGTAACAATTACATCTAAAAAGTTGAATGCATAAAACATATACATAATGCTGGAAATGCGTTAAATTCAAAACTTGAAACATGATTCATATTAATTATAAAAAACCTTATGAAGCATTGATCTTCTTTGGTATGTAAGTGATTACCAAGAGAGAAAGAAAGGAAAAAATGGCTGGAGTGATGAAGGAACTTATGGAAAGAAACATTTAAAACTATTTCTATCTCTAAGAAGAAAGCATGCAATGAAAGCATAAAAGAAGCCAATGAAACTAAGACAAGCGATCAAGGAAAAACAAGAGAAGAAATAACCTTACTTTAAGGACATGTCAAACCATAATCACATGTAAAAAAACATGGGATTAAAGAGAGAAACTAACCTTTGAATGAAGACTAAATGGAGAAGATACTAGCCAACCAAAAGAGTTGAATAATGCAAACAAACTTATGGAAAAAGGAGTGAGAAGAGAGATTCCATTCATAGACAATCAATAACCATTCCAATGAATGAAAATAAACTACTTCAAGAAGAATCACAAATCAAAGAAGTAAGAAGAGAGAAACATCTTCAGAGATCAACATCGCTAATTTGCTTAAAGTACAAAATCAAAATTACAACAAAAGAATGTAATTAGAAAGAGGCAAAACAATGAAACTCTAATTGATATAACTTTTGAGAGAATATAGAATTCTTCTCTCCTGATCTCTGCCAAACATTCTAAAGCTCTCCCAAGATATCTCCCATGATGAACGACGTTGAAAACACCTACTTCCTTTTATATAAAGGCGGTGTTGCCTTTGTTGAAATTTGTAGTCACCATTGTTGAAAAGAAGTAAGATGGAACAGTTGGGCTGCCACCAATTTCGAAAATGCAGCCCAACCACATTTTTATTCATGTGGTAGGCCCTTGATACATGAGAAGATGAGAGAAATAGGAAGTTAAGTGGGTCCCTTGACTTTGGACCCATCTTGGATTGATCTGAGTTGTCCATTTTCATCTGAGCTTGATCGGTGATCTGGAAGATTGATTGGCTTGATCCAACAATTTATTCTCATATCCTCTTTAATCCACACCTATGAGGGCACCATTGACTTGGCTTCGTGGCTGAAATAGATGGCTCTTTTGGCTTTCATGGTTTTTAGCTAAGGTGGCTTAAATGGCTCTCATGCAAAGGTGGCAAAAATGCATGGCTTGCTTCATGGGCCAATTTTGTCCACCTATGACTTCTCCAATGCTTGACTTAATATAATATTTATCTTTGATCTCACATTGGTTTGATGACATTTAGGCCTTGGCTCAATCATTTGATCTTGTTTTTCCATTTCCTCTCGATTGATCTCGGTCATTGGATCACCATCTTGATTCCTATAAAAGATTATAAACTCTAATTAAATCCTAAAAAATATGATTATTCACATACTTACCTTGGATTAGCCTCTAAACTTACAAATTATCAAATATTTGATTTATTAGGCTAGAAATGCATGTGTTACGAATTTTTGGTCAAAAACTCTAATTTACCCCTATAAGTTGTAACACATGGGGCAATTAATTGGGTGATCTTTATATAAATTAGATACTTATCACACCACCAATGAGTATTTTTCTAGTACCAAGAAATATATGTGAAAAATCATGAAAAACAAATTGGTTGTCATTTTTGTAGGTACTCAAGATTACATTTAGCACATGCAACATGCCCTTAAACCCTTAGTTTACCCCTAATGCACGAGTTATGCCTTGTGTGGGTTTGCAGTCAATATACCAACAAAATTTTCTAAGGTCAAGTCTCCTATTTTATCTCAGAGAATTCTCATTCATTTGCATTCTACTAGTATTTCATAATTTAATAGAGATGACTGACAATTTTACAAATTGTATACATATGAAAAACATTTTATTCTACTTATTTCTCAGAGTGCATGTGTGCTCATCCACATAAGTCATGACTTCTAACTAAATATGCTTAAATTCCATTGGAAATATGTTTTGACCTCAACTTCTCACTAACATACTCTGAAAAATGAAGCTCTTAGAGAAGGGGTGAAACATATTTCTCTCATATGTGATCCGTTCCAACAAGGCAAATGATTCACATAAAATTTAAGCATTGAAGACACAAAGGAATATGATCCTTAAGAAGAGATCTTATTACTATGAATAGGAGGGGTAAGTTACCTTAATTCCTTCTTTTTATATCCTCTTTAAGGCTATGTTTCAGCTAAGATTCATAGGACTTTAAATCGGATGACATGTAGGATTGGAGCTATGACGACCTAAGTTTTTATAATACATTTTGCAAAGACAGGGCCCTTAGTAGTAAATTTTTTTTGCAAAAACAAAGCAGTGAAAATTCTTTTCTTTAGAACTTGTTCTGTAAAACCCAAGTCATCGCTTCATAACATAAGTAGAGTTTTGTACAAGATAAAATTCCATTGAAGAAATAAACTTTTATTAAACTTTAGGATCCATCCAGTGATTCACAGTACAGCCCAGTATCATTACAATACTTGTCCAAATTACATAATCCAAATTTCAAAGCTCACATACAATAAAAACTCTCAATACATATAATGCTCTCAAATAAAATACATGTCTTCAATGGATATACCCTGATTGATTATTCTTTTAAGTCTTAAGCTCCTAGCTCTCCTTCTCTGTATCTAAGATGTTGTAAACATTCAAACATTTACAATATCTCAGTAAGCTATGCTTGGTAGGGCATTAAAGAAGTAATATAATTTGACAATATAATCCTAATACTCATTAATCCCATTATTCATTTCTGTCATAAACATGATCATGGATCAATCTCATTTATATAACCTTTCTTTTATCATTCATGTACATTCTTATACATAATGTATATGAACAAATTCATCAAAATAGTGAAAATATTCAATTCTCATTCCCAACTAAGCTGATCAACTCTTTCAATTGAAAGAGATCAGTATATCATCTAGTTACTATACTGGGAATTCCCTTTGTCCTAGGAATATTGGTAATATACAATTACCTAGCATTTCATTATGCCATATATAAGGCATCTCACTATGCCTATCTCATATACATCATAGTGCAAAATAAATCAAAGGACTACCATGCTTGCAGTCTAATCCATACAGTGTGCCTAGATAACTGCTCAATAATCCACTCATACCATATTCACTAGAAATGTAAAATCCATGTTCGTATGGGCGGACCATGGCTTTCACAGTGGCAACCTTCCCATAATTGCCCCCCCTCCCCCCCGAGACTTCCTTTCTTAGGCATGGAATTCATCATCAACAAATTTTGGAGAGCAGGTGGCCAAACCCTCATAACTCATTTAACATAGCATCCCCGGGCCTACACCTGTTTAAAACAAAACCACAAGCCTCCATGCTCGTATGTAAAATATTTCTTATACGTATCAAACAATATGTCTGTTTATCTAGGGATGAAATATCTTCTACTTCCCTATTCACATAGGGTTTTCTTCACCTCTACACTTAACCATTTCATATCTATTTTCTCATTATTATGTTGAATCATGAGAATTTAGCACAAGGTATTTGTATTATACATGTCAATATTTCTATACATAAGATCATGTATTCAACATGTATCTTTCATATAGATGCATTCATAAAATCCTCCTATCTCAATAGGGTATTCTTACTCCTTGAAGTCTGTCATAGTCTTGATCAACATATATCTATCAAATCATACATATAATGTCATCTTTCTATACAAAGGTACATACTACATGGTCTTTTGATCATCCTTAAGTAGGATGATCTAAATCTTTCTTCCTTGAATCACATATGATCAAAGGTTCAGATCTTCTAACCTAATAAATCTATATTATAAGTATATTCACCAAATAATAATCTACTCTGCATTTGTATTTCTTTCTTTTCTTTTGTTGTTTTTGATCATTCAAGATCTCCTCTTGGATTCTTGTTTGATCATCCTTATCTTATTTATAATTTTTATTAGGATTAGTTAATTTGCTAACCTTTTATGTTCTTATTATTATTTCTCAAACCAGTCAGTGTTACTAGTTTGAGGATAATTTATTCACTCCTAATTCTAAACAACTCTTCTTATTTCCAATTGACTAAGGCTTACTAGCTATAGGCTGCTCAAAAAGTGGTTACTTCAATCCTCATGTATGGAGGTGTTTAGACCTCAACAAACATCACCAAAAGGTGAGGGAAAAGCAAGGCTCTATTAGATAACCCTCTTAACCACAATGTTCAGCGTCCACTGGAGTGACCTTAGCTCAACCTTCCATAAGGTTCCTATGAGCTCGTAAACCCTAATTTATCTCTACTTGATTTTTATTAATGTCCATGATCATATAAAATGTCATTCATGGATGTGTATTATTCTCCTAATTTGGGCCAAGAAAATGGTAAACCATTTCTTATATTGTCCTACTAACTATAGTCCTTACTAATTAAGTCCAAGTCAAGTCATTCCTTCTTATTTATGTCATGAAACTCTAATTTCTCATTAGGTTACATTTTTTGTGTTTTATGCTCTTTATCATAACTAATTATCAATTAAATCTACTAAGAAATATGACAATAATGAATCATAAACTTCAAAGCATAAAACCAACATAAATTTAATAATCTACGGATAGCAATACTATGTAACTACTATCATGATCCCTAATTAATGAAATCAAATTAAACTAACATGTTCTTAAATCATAATTCCATTACCATCTTAAATAGAAATCATACTATAGTCCATACTCAATAGCATGGCCATAATTCATATATTACTTATCCTAAGGATATTTGAAGAAAATTATGTGTACCAACATGGCCCTAAGATGATTAAATCTAACCATCTAATAACACGTAGATCATTTACATAAAAATGAAGAAATAACTTAGCATGGATCCTATAATCATGCCATAAATTAAAGTTAAAATGAATATAATAATTAAATGAAATCATACTAATCAATGTACATCATTAGAGGATTTTAATATGATCCAATCATTAGATCTTAAGTCCTTTCCTTAGATCTAGGGTTTTTACTTTATTATAGGTTCGAAGATCATCTTCACATGTTTTTGTCATAAATTATCAATGATCTTACTAGATATCATCATTATTAACTCCATCCAACCCATTCATAGGGTTTGATCATGCTTGATCTTATTGATCAAGAAAGTTCCTTTACAAATTTTAAGTTACTTCTACCATAAAGGGTAGATTTCTTAAATTATCATAGATCTATTATATTATACTCTCAATTTTACATATTCTTATCATTATAAGATAAATAGATCAGATCCTTAAGGTCTGATCATCTCAAATCTTTAAAATCATGGAAGTAAGAATCTTATTTTCTTTAAAGAAAAAGTTTCTTACAATATTTCCTAAATTTTATTATTTCATATGAAATTATACATTGTAATCTTTCCATAGCTTCTTTTCGCTTGTGATTGGAAGCTCACATGACTCCGAAATTCAAGTTTGAAGTTCACAATCGTTTTAACGGTCTAGATTTGATATAGTCATTAAAACAGGACAAAATAAGCAGAACTGGTCATCCCGCCTTGTTTTACCGATGACCACTAGTAGAAATGGGGTGGTGACCTGTAAATGGTGAGACTATCCGCTCGTGATTTGAAGCTCATATGACTCCGGAATTCAAGTTTAAAGTCCACAATATTTCCTAAATTTTATTATTTCATATGAAATTCTAAATCGTAATCTTTCCATAGCTTCTTTCCGCTTGTGATTTGAAGCTCATATGACTTTGAAATTCAAGTTTGAAGTTCACAATCGTTTTAACTGTCCAGATTTGATCTAGTCATTAAAACAGGACAAAATAAGCAAAACCGATCATCCCACGTTGTTTTACAGATGACCACTAGTAGAAACGGGGTGGTAACCTGTAAATGGTGAGACTATCCATATTGGACCATCAAATCACCATCCCCCTTTTCTCCTTCAAATTGGGCCATCATATCTCCACAAAATTGTCTATTATTTCATATCTAGGAGTTTTGAACCCTTCAAAATCTATTGGATTCTCAAAATTTTCATCTGAGCCCTCCATGATGCCGATCTGGGGGGTTTTCATCGAAACTTGATTTTCTGAAACATTATCAGAAAATCGAATCTAATGAAATTAAAAATAACAAAAAATATAAAAAATGACATAAACTGAATATTGGATGATATCTTCCTACCTGATTTGTTCAAAATTGATGCCAAAATAAATAAATTCTCGCCAAATGCCATAACACACCAAATAAATCTTAATTTCTTTTTTGTATTTATTGAACCGTTGGATCTTGAAATTACTTTAGAGGTTTTGTAGATTAGGGAATTTAGAATAATATGGACGGTGGGATTTGTCATATTAGATCTGAAACGGAGTGGCTAGTTGAACTTAGGGCTCTTGGTACTATTCTAGAGAGAGGAGAGAGAAAGAGGGAAAAAGAGAGAGATTAAGTGACGAGTTTTGCTCTAACTTTCTAGAAGAGTTGAGGGGATTTCACGGCAAAATTGTGAAATTTTGTGAAATTCTTATAATTATTTATAGGCAAGTTTTTGAATTTTAAAATAAATTTTTCATAAAAATATCCTTCTTTCTTTTTATTATTTTATTTATGCATGGTGTTTCTGTAATGACTCCATTTTTGGTAATCTTGAAATCCCATGTTGGCAATGAATAGTTCACTTTTTGAGATAAGGATATTTTAGTCATTTCACTGTTTATCATGACTAGACCTAGAAATTTGTTCCTTAGAATGGTACTCTTAGGTGCATCTCAGAAAAAGGAATCCAACAAGACTAGAATCACCCAAAACGGAGTTAAATTGAGCAAGTGATGGCCCTTTGAAGTTCAAGGGCAAAATTATAATTTAATTTAAAAACAAATTTGGCCTCAGAAAATAGGAACCCGTTTTGATACGACCACCCCCTTCTTCCCAAACATACTAGAGGTTTCTAGAATGGCGGTGTGCAGGGGAGAAACCACTGCCATTCTGGAGGTTTCTCCACCGCCATTCCATGGCAGTAGAAACCCCCTCTAGAACCCTCTTCAAGCTCTATAAATAGAGCTCTTGGGCGCCTCCAATGGTAGCCCAAAACCCCAGAAAAAACCCATCTGGGAGCAATGTACAAGAGGAGAAAATCGTGGAAAAATACTCGACCACGAACTTAGGTTCTGGAAGCTCTTGGGAGCCTTAAACCCTCCAAACCCATCTCCCCCTCAATCTTAGGTTGAATTCCCCTAAGTTTTTGCATGCAAAACCATGCAAAATGGGGCACTAGGGAGCCACAACAGACCCAGGGCAAGTGCCTAGGGCATACTGGTTTGACAGGGTTGAAGCAGGCGTGTTCGTGGACGTGCCCGCAAATGAAAGAACGGGCAGAAGGCCCGGTGCATCGGCGGATGCGCATTGTGGGCCTTCTATGTACTCTTAACGCTAAAATGCTTATAACTTGAGTTCTAGGACTCTGATTGAGGTGCCGAGAAAGGCGTTATGTCCGTATCAACAACGCAAACATACACAAACCATAAAATACCTGATCAAGCCCATATCTAAGGCTTGCATTACCCTTAAACTATGATAGTGGCGTGAGGCCACTAAACCTTTGCAAACCTGACTATACCAAGGCCCAGTTAGGGACCTTAGGAGGCCCTTAGGCATGGGAATGAACCCGTAATGCCTAAGTAGTGAGGTAAACTATTTTAGAACCTATAGAAATAGGCCAAGCTAACCTTTTTTCCTAAACCATGACCAGGAACATACGAGGACAAGGGGACTAGCGCGATCAAACCAGGTAGGTGTTCTATTTAGCATGAATTGATTTCATAAATGAATTTAGAATGCATATGAAAAATACATTATGCATAGGCATGTTTTGAAAAAGAATTCTTGTCTGCATGATAAGTGTAGCCTTGGCCGATGAGGGCGGCCTGATGAGGGTGGGCCAGAGAGAGCTGACAGGCTTCTAGGCTAGCAGGCTTCTAAGCTGTCAGGCTTCTAGGCAGGGTTATGACTTTGAATGCGATATTAGCAAGAGCAGATTTTATGCATTGCATGCATGTTTTGCAAACGATTGCATAAATTGCATTATTTACAATAAATAAGTGCATAAATTGCATGATTTGTGATTATTGAGTTTTGAAAAATTACATATCCTTGAGGGTTACCAAAAGACGCTGGAGTGCCCAAAAGACACTGGGTAGGCAATTGTGAGGAACCTAAAGAGGACATATTTTGAAAAAGAGGTTTTTACCTATTTGCTCGTATATGATTTGGGCTTGTAAGCTCGTGGGCGCTATGCCGAGAGGTTCAAGGTGGCCTCCCAGCCTCTACCACTATTAGGTGGAATGGGTACCATGCCAAAAAGGCATGTCCTCACTTCGATTGCATGTGGTACAAAGGACTACTACTGGTGTCACAGCACTAAGTCGAAGTGTCATATGCCCCATGGAGGCTATGACCGAGAGTCCCTAGGTACCCAGGGACCACACGGTGATGAGGTCATAGGCATAGTGTGCTTATGTTTTTGAGGATTTACTTGCATTGCATATGGCATGACATGAGGATGGTCGACCATACCATATATCCATGAGTTAGATTCAGTTGAGCATCTTATGCATATCATTATGTTTATGATATCTATGTTACTTTCGACTTCGATTATGCGATGCTTTAAGTCATTAGTATTCTATTTCGACAATGGTTTTTAATATCAATATTGAACATGAGTGATCAAACATGCACATGTTTTAAAGGACATATGATTTTAAAACATAACATGCATTATAAAACTAGTAGCAATAGACTCCTACTGAGTATAGTGTATACTCACCCAATCCTTAACATTTTTCAGACACAAGTAAACACTTAAGGACAGGATACGCCCGTGACAGAAGACACCCAAATTAAGTACAAGTAAACCTTTACCTTATCTTTCAGTGAATGTTACTTGATTGTAGTTACTCTCTATAGTTGGGGCTGTGACTAACACTTTCTTGGGAATAGAGTTGATTTAAAACTATGCCATGGCTATATGATTTGAAAATGTGTTTTGACACTTAGAGTTTTATACAAAAGATTGTTTTTCATAACAAAAGATTTTCATGCATTTCATATTTCTAAAATAAGAGATCTCGCCTTTTTATGAAATTTGCATCATATAAAACCCGGATCGTCACAGTTTCCACCTCCACTATAATCTGGTAGTGCTTCGCTCAATTATTATTGCTTCTAGAACATTGGCCTACTTGTGGGCCCCACTTTCATGTGAAAAGACCATTTTGCCCTTTTATTCATAAAAATAGATATTATTTATCCAAATTCAGATTTTAGTGTCCTCAATGGTGCTGGAATCAATTTTTCAAGTACCTTCTAGTTTTTCAAGTACATTCCAAATATTCAAATTTTAAATCTTAGTTATGGGTGAAAATGACCATTTTACCCTTTTATGTAGAAAATTGAGAATTTTCATTCTAAATTAGAATTTAACAAAATTAATGTCTTTTGATTCAATTTTTTGTATACATTCTTAATTTCTAAGTTTCCACTCATGATTTAATCTCTATGAAAAGATATTTTCTTTTAACCTAATATTCCAGCCTGAGTCTTCTAAAATTTCAAACTTTCATTGATTTTCTCAAATCAATTTACAAAAATTGGGGTTATTATAGAAGGAGGTTTAGAAAAGAAGGTTCAAAATTGTGTAGAGGTATTCTTTTGCTTGTTGGACAAGTATTCTTTTCTTTGACTGAAGTGAATTTCCTTCATATTCTTATCTTCTTTCAATTTTTCTCCTCTATTTTTGATATTTTCTTCTTTTTAGTTTTCCTCTTTTTTTTTTCTTTCTTTTTCTTTTGACTTCTTTGAAAGACTTCTAGTGTTTTTCACTTCTTCAACTTTTTGTCCTTTCTGAATTTTTTCTACTAACTCTATTAATTTTGACAATGGTTAATGGTTATTTATTTTACTGGGTTTTTCTAGCTTAATGTATGTGGGTTTAAGGAAAAAAAAAAGGCTTACTAATAAGCTCAAGGGGCTAACAAATGGTATAATATACTGGGTAGGTTCTATGTCTCTAGCTAAACAAGGATGTCCTATATCATTTCCTAGGTTTCCTAATGCCTATCAGATTCAATAAATATTTTAGAAAGAAAGCTAATACTCCTAATTACACTTGGAAATTAACCAGAACAAATATAATAGGATCATACAACATTATGTATGTTGAAGAAACTATAGAATTACTTATGAATCTATGAAAGAGGATAGCCTCTAAGCTCAACAGGTCTCCACTTATTTTCCTCAGGGTCTCTAAGTCATACCTCAAAATTAGTCTAGACCATGTGATGTGTGTAAGCATTTTTTGAGAATTAACCTCATAAAATACTTCAAAACATGAGTAATATGTAAAACCGGCCATATGCACTTCCATTAAGAGGTAAAAATAGTATATTCACTAAGTTTGAAAATCTAGTTCTCATCATAGTAAGGGAACTCTTCCTCAAAATGTCAATGTGCATCTACACCCCCCAACCTGAATGAAACATTGTCCTCAATGGTTTGAAAATATAGGACTCTATATGAAAAGATGTATGAGATGGAGATTTTATGGAACACATCAGGGATGCCACCTAGGGAGCACTAAGTTTTACGTCTTCAACCAGACATAATGATGAGTGCATGGATAATGATCTGCAATGGTTCTTAGATGGGTCATGATAATGAGGTGCCTCTAGAAGTGTTTCATCATTCTTGGGGTGAGGCATTTTTAGAAAAGGTTTTAACCTCTGACCATTGACTTTTGGGATATCTCCATCCTTATTAATCTTGATGGTCCCATGGGGATAAACTATGCATACTGCATAAGGTCCAGTCCATCTAGATCTGACTTTTCCTGGAAAGAGATTCAATCTAGAGTTATACAATAAGACCTTTTTCCCAGTTGTGAATGATTTCCTTAAAATATGTCGGTCTTTGTATAATAGTGCAGAGTCATATGCATCTTTCCATAATTCTTCCAACTCTTTGAGTTGGAGTTATTGGTGAGTACCAGTAGCATCTAAGTCAAAATTGAACTTTTTGATGGCCCAATATGCCTTGTGCTTTGGCTCCACTAGTAAGTGACAGGCCTTTCCATAGACTAGACAATAGGATGACATTTCTATAGGAGTCTTGTAGGTTGTATGATGAGTCCACAAAGCATCATTAAGTCTCATAGACTAGTCTTTCTTACTTGGGTTGGCTGTCTTCTCTAGAATATGCTTAATCTCCCTATTTGATACCTCTACTTGGCCATTGGTCTGAGGGTGGTATGGGTAGCTATCCTATTGTTGACACCATACTTTATCATTAAATTCTCAAACACTTTATTACAAAAGTATTCCCCCATCACTTATTATGGCTCTTAGAGTACTAAATCGTTAAAACAAAAAAATTTCTTTTAAAAACTTTACCACAATCATGTGGTTATTGGTTTTGCAGGGTATAGCATCCACCCACTTAGACGTATAGTCCACTCTCACCAGGATGTAAAGATTACCAAAATAATTAGGAAAGGGTCCCATAAAATCTATGCCCCAAAGATCAAATGGCTTTACAACAAGAATTGGGTTTAAGGGCATCATATGTATCCTTCTTAGATTACCTAATCTTTGACACCTCATGCATGCTTTGCAGTAATCATGTGCATCCTTAAAAATGGTGGGCCAATAAAAACTACACTACAAAATTTTTACAGCTATCTTGTTAGAGTTGAAATGACCCCCACATGCATTATCATGACAAAAGGAGATGATTTTACTATGATCATTATCTAGTACGCATCTCCTAATCACCTGATTGGGACAGTACTTGAATAAGTAAGGCTCATTCCAGATAAAGTATTGCAGTCAAACTCTTGCAGCAAAAGTATCCAATGGATCAACCTAAGTTCTGCATCCTTTTTAGAAAGAAGCTACTTCAAACCCACATGATCTGAGTACACTATAACTTTGGATCCTGACAAGTAATATCTAAATTTATCCATAGCAAATACTACTACCAATTACTCTTTTTCTATGGTCAAGTAATTGAGTTGAGAGTCATTTAGTGTTTTACTAGCGTAGTATATTACATGAGGGAGTTTATCGATGTGTTGTGTCACACATTATCTCAACTGGTGCATTCTAGTCAGGTGGTCCAATAATAGGTGTAGAGGTTAGTTCAACTTTTACCTGCTCAAATTCCTTTTGGAGTTCCCTTCAAAGGTGGCCTTCTTTGTCAATAAATTGTAAAGGGGCCTGGCAATTTTGTTGAAGACTTTGATGAATCTTCTGTAGAACCCAGCATGTCCTAAAAAGGAGAGGATTTCTTTCAACATACTTGTGGAGGAAGGTTGGATATTAAATTCATTTTGCATTATCTACCTCTATCCCATTTGATATGATGTGGCCTATAACTATACCACTTTGTACCATAAAATGGCATTTTTCCTAATTCAATACCAAAATTTTCTCCTAACACCTTGCAAGAACTAACTTCCAACTGTGTAGGCACTCATTAAAAGAAGGCCCATATATTGAGAAGTCATCCATGAACACCTTTAGAAACCTTTCTACCATATTAGAAAAGATGCTTAACGTGCACCTTTGAAATGTAGTAGGAGCATTACAAAGTCCAAAAGGCATATGTTGATAAGCGAAGATTTCAAAAGGGTAGGTAAAGGTAGTCTTCTCCTGATCCTTAGGTGCTATG
Organism: Warburgia ugandensis; assembly: GCA_035236585.1. NCBI lineage: Eukaryota > Viridiplantae > Streptophyta > Magnoliopsida > Canellales > Canellaceae > Warburgia > Warburgia ugandensis. The sequence goes on along the minus strand of CP141127.1, from coordinate 54,270,675 downwards.
AGAATCTAGTTGTAATTAGAATATCTATCTAGAAAATAGTAGTAGCCATGTCTGGCCAACCTCTTGTTTGATAAAAGGTAGCAGAAAGTGACCGTTCCTTATGACCACATTCAATTTTCAATAATCAATGCAAACTCTCCACCTGGTGGTCATCCGAGGGGGTACTAACTCATTCTCCTCATTTTTGACAACTGTGGCCCTAGATTTTTTAGGTACGGCTTGAATCGGGCTAACCCAATTGCTGCCAAAGATAGGATAAATGACACCAACATCTAGAAGCTTTAGGCCGTCATCTTTGTTCAAGTCCTTCATGGGGGGTTTCAATCATCTTTGAGTTTCCCTAGAAGGTTTTACATCTTCTTCCAGGTGTATCCTATGCATGCATAAGGCTGGACTAATCCTCTTGATGTCTACTATGGTCCACCCTAGAGCAATCTTACATTCCTTAAGAACATGAAAAAGTTTCCATCATATTAGTTGTCTAGATCCAATGATATTATCATAGGTAAGGTTTCATCTGTGCCTAGGTATGAATATTTGAGATTGCCAAGCAAGGATTTTAGGTCTAGAGAAGATGGTTGCTCTATAAAGGGTTTAGGAACAGACTTTGAAGGTTAGAGTGGAACCACATAAGGGCCCCACATGGAAGTATCCATGATTAGAGTAGCCTCTAAATGGTTGTTCACTTCCTCAATAGACTTGTCTAAGTTAAAATCTCCATTAAAATGCATGGGACAAGCCTCTAACGAGTCAAAGATGGAAGATGCTTGATGAATGTCATGAATTAAATTGTCGATCAAATTCACTTCATAAGAATCATCAAGGTCTAAATGTTGTTGGTCATCATTAAAGACATTGTGTTTAACCTTCATATTGTTGAATGCCAATTTCATCACATCATTCCTACAGTTTATAATGGCATTGGACGTCACCAATAATGGATGTCCAAGTATAATTAGAATCTAACTATCGAGATTAGATACAGGCTAGGTGTCCAGTACAATGAAATCAACCGCGTAGTAAAATTGGTCCACCTGTATCAAAACATCTTCAACCAAACCATGGGTATGTTCACTAATCTATCTGCTAATTGCTGCATGGTTGTAGTTGGTTTCAACTCACCGAGCCTCAATTGGTCATAGGAAAAACATGGCAACAAGTTAACACTAGCCCTAGGTCAAGTAGTTCCCTATCTATGACATTGTCTACAATAATGCATGAAATTGTAGGGTACCCTAGGTCTCTAAACTTTGGTGGGTTCTTATGTTGTATCAAAGAGCTCAGGTGCTTAGTGAGGAAAACTTTCTTCTGTACATTGAGCTTTCTGTTTCTAGGGTAGAGCTCTTTCAAGAACTTGGCATATGCAAGGAAATCCTTTATTGCATTGAGCAATGGAATGTTAATATGTACATGTTTAAATACATCCATTAGCTCATTGCAATTTGTGCCCTTTCTAGCCTTGTTCAAAAATTGAAGAACTGGGGCCTTGGGCACATAGGGTGCCTCCACTATAAGTTCAATAGGAGATTTCTATCTTTTGTCTTTCTCTTGTGTAATAACCCCAATTTTTGTAAATTGATTGAGAAAAAATCAATAAAGTTTGAGTTTCAGATATTTCAGGCTAAAATATTAGGGTTATTTAAAAAATACTTTTTATAAAAGTATAATCAAATCATAAGACATGTAAAATTGAAATTAAACTTAGCAAACCCTTCAAAATGACTGTAAGCATGACAAATTTCGAATTCGGATAAGAAATCCTTAAGTTTTTCATTTTTTTGGACAAAAGGGGTAAAATAGTAATTTTACCCAAAAATCAAAATATTCCAAAAATCAAAATATGAAACATCAAAATTTAGAATGTACTGAGAAATATGAATCCAACGCCACTAAGTACACACAAATCTGAGATCATGGGAATAAAACCCAAAATTTTATGCATAAAGGGCAAAACGGACTTTTTATACCATGTGGGGCCCACATGGGGACCACCACGTCCCCAACAACCAATTTCATCAGCAGCCCATGTGAAACATGGGTCAACAAAGATCAGCTGGTCATGGGGAAGAAAAATTAAGCATGGGAGCATTGAAGACTTTCATGCCATTTTATATTAAAAAAATAACATATTATAATCATGGAAAAAGACCCAAAATGCCTATAAATACAACCCCAAAAATCTTCCAAAAATCCTCATAAATTCCCCACTTCTCTTCACTCTCCTTGAAAAATTAGATCTAGATCTGTAACATTGGCATGAAAACGTAAGTTTTTGCAAAAATCCGTGTGTACTGATTTTCCTAAAAAATTTGGATGAGACGGTGTCAGATTTAGATCTGGGCCATTCATATTGTGTATGATGAGGAGAGGAAAGAACCCACAAAATTTCGTGACGATCGGACGGCTAGGAACGCCAGAAAACACGAAAAACAGTAATACGAGAATTTTTGAAAACGAAACAAAAAGCGTGAAAAAATGCTAGATTTAGGAAGGATTTGGGAAAATGGATGGTGGAAATGGAATGTACGTGAAAAACCGGACGCAGGGGTGTAAAAATCACAAAAAACAGAGCTCCTGGGGTCGCCGGCGACGGCGAACCAGTCCGGTCGTCGTCTCCGGCGACGAAATCGGAACAGCAATACCAGTCCAACCAAAAGTACACTACTCTGTCAGTATCTGACAGTCTCTGTCCTCAAGGCCCCGTCCAACTCCACACTAGTCCACCTTCTTTCCTTTCTGACTGTCACGCTCTGATTCTGAGGCATTGCAAAACAAAGCAATGCCTCAGCAAGCTATGCTTGTGCAGGTGATATACATTCAAAATAACTCAAGAAAACAAAGCATATAGCGCAAGGCATAAAGATTGAAAGATGATCAATATATATAAAGTCTTAAATCACACGATGAAGAACATACCATGTCCAAGCAATAAATAAGATATCATCAACTATGATATCATGACATGCACAATTCGAGAAAATCTAGAAACATATGAATGCATGTCAAAAGAATCAAACCTCATGCACAGTCAAGCCCTATGAGTGTCTCACATACACTCACGGCAATGTGGGGTCAGCTCTCTGTACCATCCGCTTTCACCCTTTCACCCTTGCACCCTCACGGGTACTCAGACACTCAGGCACTCACGAAAAGTCGCGTTGCACACCCGCTTTCACTCTTATACCCTTTCACCCTCACGGGCACTCAGGCACTCACGGGGTGAAAATCGTATCCTACCACAGGGTCAATAGTCTCAAATATCAAGCCAGAGCGACTCCCACATGTCAAGAAGACCAAAAATCCAAGTGGATATCAAGAAAGATATCAAACACAGTGCATGCAATAACCACTATAAAGATAGCACGCACATGCAAAGCTACATGCTGAAGTCAATCTCACACATATGGTAAAGCATAAATCATATGCCTCAAATACTCAAATCATCAAATCACTATTTGAGAATCATAGAAAAAGTATGAATGAAATCACCTACCTCAGTATCGCAATATCCATAAACAAACACGTATCCAATACCAAGGTATATGCCCTGATGTACCTGTCAGGACATAAATCATGTCATGGTTAACAAATATAACCAAAATCTAAAGCCTGATCATCTATTGATCAGCTCGATCTAAATCATCTAATAGCATTTCGTAGTTTCACTACTAAAAAGTTACTCCAAACTAGATTTTTATTCTAAATCTAGGTTCGCCTTGTCAAGACGATCACAACGCCTCTTTCGGATCGTGATTTGGACCTCTGTAGCTCCTAAAATCAAGGTTTAAAGGCAGAAAGGGTAAAAAAAGACCAAAATCCTGCAAATGGGGCCTGCCGCACACGCAGCACGTGCTGGGCGCTTCTGTGGAAGCGCCTCGCATCAGAACTCGCCCCAGGGGAGCGGGCGCTTCTGTGGACGCAATGGGCGCTTCTGTGGAAGCGCTCTGCATCAGAACCCGCCCTAGGGGAGCGGGCGCTTCTGTGGAAGCGCTTTGCATCAGAACCCGCCCCAGGGGAGCGGGCGCTTCTGTGGACGCAATGGGTGCTTCTGTGGAAGCGCTCTGCGTGTGGGGGATGGAACAACTCTCGTGGCGCGTTCCAGCCCCTCCACGTGGTGCGCACGAGTCACACCACGTGCCTAGTGCATGGCGCACCCTCATCGCGCCACGTGGCCCTCCCTCAGCCATGCAATTTTCCTGTTCCGGTCGCCGTCGCCGGAGACGACGACCGGACTGGTTCGCCGTCGCCGGCGACCCCAGGAGCTCCATTTTTTGTGATTTTTACACCCCTGTGTCCGGTTTTTCACGTACATTCCATTTCCACAATCCATTTTCCCAAATCCTTCCTAAATCTAGCATTTTTTCACGCTTTTTGTTTCATTTTCAAAAACTCCCATATTACTATTTTTCGTGTTTTTCGGCGTTCCTAGCCGTCCGATCGTCACGAAATTTTGTAAGTTCTTTCCTCTCCTCATCATACACAATAGGAATGGCCCAGATCTAAATCCGACACCGTCTCATCCAAATTTTTTAGGAAAATCAGTACACACGGATTCTTGCAAAAACTTACGTTTTCATGTCGTTTTTCGGCGTGTAGAGGTACTTAAACGTTGAAATTAACACAAAAGGGAAGGGTGGAGTGATCCTACCTCGTTCCCGGCTGTTCAATGGTGGGGAAATCTGCCTCCCCAATGCGTGATGGTCCACGTGAAACAAAGAGACGTGAGAGAGAGGAGAGTGCGTTTTGAGCACTCTCTCTCTTCTCCTTCCCTTATATCATTTTTTATTTTTATTTTTTTAAAATGTTACATCCTACCCACCTTATAAAAAAAATTCGTCCTTGAAATTTAAAATATGCATACCTCATGAGAAGAGCTCTGGGTGGGTACGCCTCATCTCATCCTCCAGCTCCCAAGTAGCCTCCTGTGTCGAGTGATGCTGCCAGAGGAATGGTCTTAGTCCTCAACTCCTGGATCTTGCTATCCAAGATCTGTATGGGGCGCTCCTCGAATGTCAAGTCAGGCTGTACCTCTGGTGGTATCTGCTCTAGCACGTGGCATGGGTCTGGTATGTACTTCCTCAGCATAGAGATATGAAAAACATCATGTACTCCAGCTAGCTGTGGGGGTAGGGCTAACTGGTATGCGACTGGTCTGACTCTGCGTAAGATCTCGAAAGGACCAATGTATCTGGGACTAAGTTTCCCCTTTACACCGAATCTCATCACGCCCTTCATAGGAGAAACTCTAAAAAATACATGTTGTCCGACTTCAAACTCCAAGTCCCTCCGTCTCCTATCCGCATAGCTCTTTTGACGGCTGTGAGCTGCAAGTAATCGTTTTCGAATGAGTCAAACTTTTTCTGCACACTGCTCAATCAACTCTGACTTCACAATCCGTCTCTCTCCTACGTCACTCCAGCACAAAGGAGACCTGCATGGTCTGCCATACGGTGCCTCATAAGGCACCATGCCAATGCTCGCATGATAGCTATTATTATACGCAAACTCCACGAGTGGCAATTACTCATCCCAACTACCTCTGCAATCCAAGACACAAGCCCTCAACATATCCTCCATAGTCTGGATAGTCCTCTCAGTCTGGCCATCTATCTGGGGGTGGAAAGCTGTACTGAATCTCAATCTCGACCCCAAAGCCTCCTGTACACTCTGCCAGTACTTTGAGGTAAACCGTGTCTTGGTCTGAGATAATCGTCAATGGTACTCCATGAAGGCTCACGATCTCCCTGACGTACAGCTTCGCCAAGCTGTCCATGGTCTGAGTCTGTCTAATAGGGAGGAAATGGGCTGACTTTGTCAATCTGTCAACTATAACCCATATCATGTCGTGCCCACTAGCCGTCCTCGGCAAACCCACTATAAAATCCATAGTGAGGTGATCCCACATCCACTCTAGAAGATCTAAAGTCTGCAATAAGCCAGTTGGTCGTTGATGCTCCGCCTTGACCTGCTGACAGGTTAAGCATCATGCTACACACTTACCAATATCCCTCTTCATCCCATTCCACCAAAAGTGTCGTCTAAGGTCCTGGTACATCTTTGTACCTCCAGGATGAATAGAATAAGGGGACTGGTGTGCCTCCTGTAGCAAGTCATGTCTCAACTGCCCATCTATAGGTACTACCAATCTGCCCCTATACCTGACACCTCCATCGAGCCCTCTAGAAAAGTCGGCCTTATCAGCCATGTTCTGCGTCTCAGCATCGCTCACATGTGCCTGAAGGATCCTATCAAGAAACCTGGATCGAGTCGAGAGGTTAGCAAGCATCACTCTCGACTTCCTACTCAGGGAATCAGCTACGACATTAGCTTTCCCCGGGTGGTACTGTATCGTAAAGTCGAAGTCCTTGAGGTACTCCATCCATCTCCTCTGCCTCATGTTTAGATTGCTCTGAGTGAAGAAATACTTGAGGCTCTTGTGGTCAGTGTATACCTCAAAATTCTCGCCATATAAATAGTGTCTCCAGGACTTCAACGCAAACACAACTGTGGCTAACTCAAGATCATGTGTCGGATAATTCACCTCGTGCGTCTTCAACTGTCTCGACGCATAAGCAATGACCTTCCCATGCTGCATTAGCACTGCTCCGAGACCTCTGCCTGATGCATCACAAAACACCACGTAACCACCTGATCCTGAAGGTAGGGCAAGTACTGGTGCAGAAGTCAACCTCCGCTTGAGCTCCTGGAAGCTCTCCTCACAAGCATCAGTCCAAACAAATCTGGTGTCCTTCCTAGTCAAAGTGGTCATGGGCAAGGCAATCTTCGAGAACCCCTCAATGAATCGCCGATAGTAACCAGCTAAACCGAGGAAACTACGAACCTCTGTCACCGTCGTAGGCCTCTCCCAACGCAAAACTGCCTCCACCTTAGCTGGATCTACGGCCACACCATCCTTGGACACCACGTGCCCCAAAAACTGCACATGTCCTAACCAAAATTCACACTTACTGAGCTTCGCATACAAGCGATGATGACGAAGTGTGTCCAACACAATGCGAAGATGCTCCATGTGGGCTCTATGGTTAGGAGAATAAATCAGGATATCATCCACAAAGACAATCACGAACTTATCCAAATAAGCTCGGAATACCCTGTTCATCAAATCCATGAACACTGCCGGTGCATTCGTTAACCCAAACGGCATTACCAAAAACTCGTAATGGCCATACCGACTCCTGAATGCAGTCTTATGGATATCCTCCTCCCTAATTCTCAACTGGTGATAGCCTGAACGCAGGTCGATCTTAGAGAACACCTGTGCCGACTGCAACTGATCAAACAAGTCGTCAATACGTGGTAGAGGATACCGATTCTTCACAGTAACACTGTTCAGTAACCGGTAGTCTATGCACAACCTCAATGATCCATCCTTCTTCTTAACAAAGAGGACTGGTGCTCCCCAAAGAGACCCACTCGGCCTGATAAACCCCTTATCTAGACGTTCCTGCAACTGCACCTGGAGCTCTCTCAACTCTGCAAGGGCCATCCTATAAGGCGCCTTAGAGATAGGCAGTGTACCCGGCACCAAGTCTATGGTAAAATCAACCTCTCTACGTGGAGGTAGTCCTGGCAGCTCGTCTGGGAATACATCAGCAAAATCTCGTACTACGTCAATCTCCTCAATTTGTGGCTGCTCCCTATCAGTCGTCGTGACGCAAGCCAGAAACACTTGACACCCTCGAGCATAACATCGAGCTGCTCTCATGGCGGAAATCGTACAAGGGCCACTATCACTCCTCCTACCTTGGACTACAACCACTGGTTGACCTGGTACACTACACATAATCTGCTTCTTGCGGCAGTCTATAGTAACCCAAAACATCGCTAGCCAATCCATCCTCAAGATGACATCAAAATCCATCATGTCTAATAAAATGAGGTCGGCATCCATCCTCATACCTGATATCTCCACTGAGACCCTCTCAAGGTACTCAGTAGCCTCCACTGTCTCTCCTGATGGCATCGACACATCTAACCCAAATGCAAGCTTGCTCGTAGGCAAGTCAAGGCAAGATGCAAATGTACATGCAATAAATGAGTGGGTAGACCCTGAATAAAAAAGAACCCTGGCATGTCTATCAGCTACCAGAAAAGTACCTTCCACCACCTGGTTTGAGGCCTATGCCTGCCCTGAAGTGATGGCGAAGACGCGGCCCTGACTGCGTGGCGCTGCCTCCGCGGTGGCATCTGTCCTCGGTGGTCTGTCTCCCAAACCTCTCGGGCACTGTCTAATCATGTGTCCCGTCTCGCCACAGCCATAGCACCTAAATGGCTCGATCGGCCGAAAAGGCTGCTGTCGCTGCTGCTGCTGATACTGATGGGGCTGCTGTGGGCCCTGATGCTGACGGCCCTGTACTGGGCAAAATTGCCCCACGTGTCGGCCCTTACAACGAGGGCACACTCTCCGACCCTGATCTCTCCTCTGTCTAGGAGAGTACTGCGAATCATATCCCCCCTGAGATGGTGTGGATGCGAAGGGCCTCTTGCACTTGGAGGACAGACTCACCTCTCCTCTACTCCGTCTCGAATCCCTCTCTAGCATTGCAGCCCTATCTGCTGCCTGTGTCATCGTAGTCGGGTATGCTATCAATACTTCGTGCCTCAACTGTGGCACTAACCCGTCGATGAATCTGTCTAGTGCCTCCTGCTCTGAAGCAAAAGGGGTATCTGCAAATCTACGCAGCCTAGTAAATTGGTTCAAGTACAATTGAACCGTAAGGCTTCCCTGTGTCAATGTGGAGAACTCCCTCTTCATGGCTTGCCGAGCATGAAGAGGGAAATACTGTGCATCAAATATCTTCCAAAAATCCTGCCAGGAGAAGGGCGCTAAAGATGGGGGATGTATCTGCTGCTGGGTCTTCCACCAAAACCCGGCTTCTCCGACCAACAAGTACGAAGCCAATCTAACCTGATCCTCAGGTGCAATCTCCATCCCCATAAAAGCCTTCTCTACCTTGAACAGCCATCTCTCTGCTGCTGCTAGCTCCCCTTCCCCATGGAAGCTAGGAACCATCCTCCGAAACCTCTCGAGCTGCTTCGCTGGTGGAACACGCAAGCTTGAGGATCCTCCCTCAATAACTACCTGTGTGGCGCCAATTGTGCTACATGGGACAACTGTGCTGCTGATTCCTCTAGGACTGCTGCAGTTGTCGCCAGGTGGACAAGGTGTAAGGCCTGCACCTCCGCCCGAACCTCTGCCCGAACTTGCCTCGAAATATGCTCTGTGAGGTGTGGTAAGAGGCTCTCGACTACTCGAGCCGCAATGTCTGCCTCCTGCCCCCCTTGCTCTGGTGTAGCGGCAGGGGTAACAGGGGTGGCAACTGGTGGAGCGGGGGTAGACCTGGTCCTTCATCGAGGAGCCATCTGTTAACAACACATAACCCATGGTATAAGCATTTCTCCTTTCTTAGTCTAAGCCAATAACGAATGAGCTATCATGCTAATTAGACCCTTAAAGTGGTGATGATGGACTACGCCTGAGCTCTGATACCAAACTGTGACACCCCGGGTTTTATCAATCTGTTTCCCATAGTTATACGCAAATAATAATAATTTATTTATAGAAAATAGATGGGATTCCGGAACTTAAAACTCATAATTTAAAATTTGTCACAGCATCAAGCAAATACCATTTAAGAAAACCCCGAGGGTCACTTCTCCTCAAAACCATACTGAAAAATAGAATGAAAAGTAACCATTTTGAGCATGCTCACAAATTAAAACCACGATGAAATTTTGTAACTGCAAAGACACATAATAGTGAAGTTCCAAAGCTCCAGGGTCTGTCCAAGATCACCACATCATCCATGAATAAACATATAACCACTATACAGTGATAGGGGTCTAATCTATCCATATATACAATGACTAAGGAGAATGCCAAAAAGCAATACCAGTCCAACTAAAAGTACGCTACTCTGTCAGTATCTGATAGTCTCTGTCCTCAAGCCCCCGTCCAACTCTACGCTAGTCCACCTTCTTTCCTTTTTGACTGTCGCGCTCTGATTCTGAGGCATTGCAAAACAAAGCATTGCCTCAGCAAGCTATGCTTGTGCAGGTGATATACATTCAAAATAACTCAAGAAAACAAAGCATATAGCGCAAGGCATAAAGATCGAAAGATGATCAATAATATATAAAGTCTTAAATCACACGATGAAGAACATACCATGTCCATGCAATAAATAAGATATCATCAACTATGATATCATGACATGCACAATTCGAGAAAATCTAGAAACATATGAATGCATGTCAAAAGAATCAAACCTCATACACAGTCAAGCCCTATGAGTGTCTCACATACACACACGGCAATGTGAGGTCAGCTCTCTGTACCATCCGCTTTCACCCTTGCACCCTCACGGGTACTTAGGAACTCACGGGAATTACGCGTACCACTTTCGCTTTCACCCTTTCACCCTCACAGGCACTCACGAAAAGTTACGTTGCACACCCGCTTTCACGCTTTTACTCTTTCACCCTCACGGGCACTCAGGCACTCACGGGGTGAAAATCGTATCCTACCACAGGATCAATAGTCTCAAATATCAAGCCAGAGCGACTCCCACATGTCAAGAAGACCAAAAATCCAAGTGGATAGCACGAAAGATATCAAGCACAGTGCATGCAATAACCACTATAAAGATAGCATGCACATGCTGAAGTTAATCTCACACATATGGTAAAGCATAAATCATATGCCTCAAATACTCAAATCACTATTTGAGAATCATAGAAAAAGTATGAATGAAATCACCTACCTCAGTATCGCAATATCCCTAAACAAAAGCGTATCCAATATCAAGGTGTATGCCCTGATGTACCTGTCAGGACATAAATCATGTCATGGTTAACAAATATAACCAAAATCTAAAGCCTGATCATCTATTGATCAGCTCGATCTAAATCATCTAATAGCATTTCGTAGGTTCGCTACTAAAAAGTTACTCCAAATTAGATTTCTATTCTAAATCTAGATCCGCCTTGTCAAGATGATCACAACGCCTCTTTCAAATCGTGATTTGGACCTCTGTAGCTCCTAAAATCAAGGTTTAAAGGCAAAAAGGGTCAAAAAAGACCAAAATCCCGCAAATGGGGCCCACCGCACACGCAGCACATGCTGGGCGCTTCTGTGGAAGCGCCTCGCATCAGAACTATCCCCAGGGGAGCGGCCGCTTCTGTGGACGCAACGGGCGCTTCTGTGGAAGCGCTCTGCATCAGAACCCACCCCAAGGAAGCGGGCGCTTCTGTGGACACAACGGATGCTTCTGTGGAAACGCTCTACATCAAAACCCGATCTGGGCAGCAGGCGCTTCTGTGGAAGCGCTCTGCATGTGGGGGACGGAACAGCGCGCGTGGCATGTTCCAGCCCCTCCACATGGCGCGCATGAGTTGCATCACGTGCCCAGTGTGTGGCGCTCCCTCAGCCATGCAATTTTCCTGTTCCGGTCGCCGTCGCCGAAGACGACGACCAGACTGGTTCGCCGTCGCTGGCGACCCTAGGAGCTCTGTTTTTTGTGATTTTTACACCCCTGTGTCCGGTTTTTCACGTACATTCCATTTCCACCATCCATTTTCCCAAATCCTTCCTAAATCTAGCGTTTTTTCACGCTTTTTGTTTCGTTTTCAAAAACTCCTGTATTACTGTTTTTCGTGTTTTACGGCGTTCCTAACCGTCCGATCGTCACGAAATTTTGTGGGTTCTTTCCTCTCCTCATCATACACAATAAGAACGGCCCAGATCTAAATCCATCACCATCTCATCCAAATTTTTTAGGAAAATCAGTACACACGGATTTTTGCAAAAACTTACGTTTTCATGCCGTTTTTCGGCGTGTACAGGTACTTAAACGTTGAAATTAACACAAAAGGGAAGGGTGGAGTGATCCTACCTCGTTCCCGGCTATTCAATGGTGGAGAAATCCGCCTCCCCAGTGCGTGATGGTCTACGTGAAACAAAGAGACGTGAGAGAGAGGAGAGTGCGTTTTGAGCACTCTCTCTCTTCTCCTTCCCTTATATCAATTTTTATTTTTTATTTATTTTTTTATTTTTATTTTTTAAGCTCCTTAGTCATTGTATATATGGATAGATTAGACCCCTATCACTATATAGTGGTTATATGTTTATTCATGAATGATGTGGTGATCTTGGACAGACCCTGGAGCTTTGTAACTTCACTATTACGTGTCTTTGTAGCTACAAAATTTCATCGTGGTTTTAATTTGTGAGCATGCTCAAAATGGTTACTTTTCATTCTGTTTTTCAGTATGGTTTTGAGGAGAAGTGACCCTCGGGGTTTTCTTAAATGGTATTTGCTTGACGCTGCGACAAATTTTAAATTATGAGTTTTGAGTTCCGGAATCCCATCTATTTTCTATAAATAAATTATTATTATTTTCGTATAACTATGGAAAATAGATTGATAAAACCCGGGGTGTGACAAGATCCCTCCCCAAAAACCCAAAATTTCCAAGAGTTAGATCTCTTTTCAACTTGTTTTTCTTTTTAGATTGAAACAAGAGACCTAAAATCAATTAGGCACTCTGTTCTAGATCTAATTTGATCAATTTCACCGTCCAAAACTTCCCAACATATCTATTCCACAAAACCCCCAAAGAAATTGCAAGATCCAACGGTTCAAACAACAATATTTGCAAGAAAGGTGGATTTTAGGCTATATCTTCATCAACAAGGTATTTTTTTAAATTGGGCATATAAATGAGGTTTTCTCTCCAATCAAGTAAGTGGAAATCCTTTTCATGTATGTTTAGTATTTTTTTATGTAATTTTTATTTTACTGTAATTAATTTTGGTAATAAAAAGGTAAAAATAAAGTAAACAATAGAACCCTTAATTCATGACGATGGAGTGCTCAGATGAAAAATCTGACTCCACAAATCAATCCATAATGGTCCAAAATCCCTAGGGTAGAAGTTGCAGAAAGATCTGAGGAGTTTTGGACCCTCAATTGGGAGAGATTAATTCTGGTGGGCCTAGATCAAATCTGGACCCTAGGAACGATTGAAAACTTCAATTTAAGATTTGGAGTCATATGAACTCCAAAATGAGATCAGAAAGAAGCTATGGAAAGCTTGTAATGTCTAGTTTCTAATGAAGTCATAATATTTCTAAAATGGATTTCTATATTTTTCTGTATTTTGGAAATAAGTGTCCAATTTCTAAGATCTTCAAGATCTGAGATGATCAGATCTTGGAAATTTATTTTAGTGATGATATAATAATGTAATAAAGTAATATCTATGGTTAATTTGGACAGATCTTGGATAAAATAGGGGATCTACCCTTTGTGTTCACCCATTCAGCTAGTAAGCCTTAGCCAATTGGAAATAAGAGCAGCAGTCTAGATTTAGGCTTGAATAAGCTACCTTCAACTAGCACAATAACTGGTTGAATAATAATAATAAGAGCATAAAAGGTTAGTAAATTACCTAACCCTAATAAAAATAGTAAGTAAGATAAGGATGATCAAACAAGATCCATTAGATCTTGGATGATCAAGAATAATAAGAATAAGAACACTATATTGTACTTAGTATGTATGTTTAGTAGTATACTTGCTATAGTTCATTAGATTAGATAATCCAAACCCTTGATCAAAGGTGATTCAAGGAAGAAAACCAAGATCATCCTCCATAAGGATGATCCAAGAACTGAACTTAGATCAAAGAAGAACCAGATGATAGAAGATCTAGGACCTTGATCTTTATCAACATGTGTAGATTATCAATCAAAGGGTCTATGAAAGATCAAGATCAAGGAGATGAACATACAAAGACTTAGAGATACAAAAATACTTAGATATGAATGATCTAAAGATCATTCTAAACATCAGATCTAGTGATCAATAGGATTGTTCATAATTTATATATTGACAATATGTATGGATGTACAGATTACATACATCGGTCAGGATCATGGAAGATTGGGGAAAAGAGATCAATCCTTAAAGGTAGGAGGATTTGATGAATACATACATGATTTTACTCATGATCTTATGTTGACAAGAGTAATGATAATACTTGTATTAAATCTCTTAAAAACCTTATGATCCAACCAAACACCTATAAGATGGTTAAGGACTAAACTATAAGTGAATAGGGAACTAGAAAATATTTCGGCCCTAAGTAAACAGACATATGGTCTAATTTATATATGAAATCTATTTTACATACAAGCTTGGAGGCTTGTGAGTTTGTTTTAATAGGCATGAGCCTAGGGGATGCTATTGCTAGAGGAGTTATGAGGGTTTGGCCACCCGCTCCTTGAAATTTGATGATATGATGACACCTTGCGCAATGAGAGGCTAAAAGTCGGGTGGTGGCAATTATGGGAAGGCCACCACTGTGAAAGTCTTGCCCCCTCATATGGGCAGTGACATAATATTTTCCACCGTGGTATCAGTGGTGAACAGGGCAGTTATCCGAGCGCGCTAGTACGGATCAGACTGCAGCATAGCAACCTTTCTGATTATTTGACACTATGATGCATATGGGAATAGGCATAGTGAAATGCTTTATGTTATAGCATAATGAAATGCTAGGTAATTGTATATTACCAATGTTTCCCAAGAAGGGAAATTCCCAGTATGAGATTAGCTGTAATACTAAATTCTCAAAATGAAGAGAATTGATCAGCTTAGTTGGGAGTGATATTTGACTATTTTCACAAATTTAACTGGTTTACCCATGAAGGGTATGTATGTATATAGATATACATAACTTACAAAGTAAAGAGTATGTTCAAGGATATTGAGATTATGAAGTAAAGGAATTACATTGTCAATTATTATGTTTCTTGAATCCCCTACCAAGCATTGCTTGCTGAGATAGTGTACTTGTTGCAATATCTCATATCTAGGGAAGGAGAGTTAGGAGCTGAAGACTATAGAAGACTTGAAGAGAATAATCTTCAAGGTATACCCTTGAAGACATGTATTTTTCTTTGTTGAGAGTTTTATTGTATGGTGAGCTTGAGTTTTGGATTATGTAATTTGGACAAGTATTGTACTAGATTTGGTCAGATCTTGTGAACCACTGGATGGATCCTGGAGTTTTAATAAAAGTATATTCCTTCAATGGAATTTTATTTTGTACACAAATTGTACTTATGTTATGTATGAAGTGGTGACTTGGGTTTTCAAAACAAGTTCTAAAGAAAAAAAATTTCGATGCTTTGTTTTGCGAAAAAATTTTACACTCTTAAGGGCCTTGCCTTTCAAAATACTTTACAAATCATGTTAGCAAAAACCCAGGTCGTCACAGCTGGTATCAGAGCGATTCATCCAGTCACAGTATAGTACAAATATGTCCAAAGGAGAGATTATAATCTAAGTCTAGATTAAGATAGAAGTAGTTGTATAAAGGATTGATAGAAATTATGAACAAATGCCACCAAAGAGAGTCACAAGATAGGCAGCTCAAAAGACTCCAGAAGACAATATGGAGAGAGTAACAATGAGCAATGTGGAAGAGATGATGACAAGGGTGTTGAAGAACCTTCTTCCTCACCTATAGCAAACCCAAGGTTCATCACCTTCTATAGAAATACCAAGTACGTAGGCTTAGGTTCAACCTGAAGTGAGTGAATAAGAGATAAGTTATCAGTTGATGAGAAGGAGTTATGTGATAAACTCATGAGTTAAGAGATAAGTATAAAAGGAGGTAACTCATTAGTGAAGGATAAGTCTTGAAAGAGTAGCCTCATTTGTTGAAGAGGATGTAAAGAGTTGACTCATTAGTGAGGAAAGAGTTAAACTCATTATTTGAGGAATATGGAAAGAGTAGACTCATTTGTGAAGAAGGAGTAACTCATTAGTGAAGGATGAGTATAGAAAGAGTTAAACTCATTAGTTGAGAATGAGTATGGAAAGAGTTAGTGTAATGAAGGAATAGTATAGTATAAGTAGATATTACCTAGTGAAAGGACTAGAAATACTACTTAGCAAATAAGAATTCCAATAGAGGGAATAATAAGATATAGAAATCCATAGGAAAAACATTACAATAGATGTAAGGTATGATGTTCAGGTCTAACCTAAAGTCTTGAGTAAACATACAAAGTACGTTAATACTAGTATGTATATAACCATTATTAAGTGAAGTATGTATATAACCTTTACTAAGTGAAGAAATGGAGATAAAGAGAAAAATAAAATAAAATTCCAACCTTATAGAAAAGGTGAAATGGAGATTTATGAGAAATAGGTGTTAAAGATGAAAACATTAGAAGTATTGTAAAATTCAAAGTTAATATTAAATATATAAAGAAATATAAATGTAGGAATTAGAATTGCTTCATGTATAGTATTATGGCAATTAGTTAAATGAAATTAATCATCAAAATAGAGAGGATATGGCTTGAAAGAAATTTAAGGAGATAGGTGAGAAACTTCAAAATTTGTAAATGAGAATAGTTTGAAATAAATATGAGTAAGGAGTTAAGCAAGTATTTTTCTCCAAAATTAATGAGGCAAAGGATTTAGTGGAGAAATGATAAAAATTTAGAACATGAAGAGATGATTTTTGATATTAGAATAAAATGAAAAGGAAAAAGAGAGTTAGATATGTTAAAGGGACAAAAATATGATCCCAAACTTATTAAGAAAGACAATTAAACCATGAGAATATATGGTTAAAAAAGAAATTATAGCTCTATATGGTACAACAATTATGAAATCACCAAGTTAGAAATTATAAAGGTATGACAAATCATTGTGGAAATTAGCACTAGAGGATTTTCAAGGATTAAAGAATTATTGATATAATAACTTTGGTGCTATTGAAAATAATTTTGGGACTATCATTGATTAGCATTGATTAAGTCATTGATTATCATGGTCATGGAACATGGAAACAAAGAGAAATATTGATTAGGAAAATATAGTCATTTATTTTCATGGTCATGGAACATGAAAACAAAGAGAAGTATTGATTAGGAAAATATAGTCATTGATTATCAAGAAGAGGAGTACATCTTATTGATCAAGGCAAATAAAGAGCTAAATATGAATAGAGATATTACTTCCAATTACATGATGGAATTGATGATATTGAAAGATTTAAGAAATATAGTAATGGGAAATATATTTTTGGAGGAAAGGCGAAATAAAACATGAGAAATGAAAACAAATATTGGTTGTTGAATTTAAGTTTAAAATGATTTTGAATGAGTTATGAATCCAAATTGTTGGAGAAATAAGTGGTTAGAAATTTTAAGATAGTTTGAAGATTTTCAATCTTACATGAGATTGAATGAGAAAATATCTATAATAGTTGAGGAAAAGAACATCAAATTATACGAATGAGTTGAAAGAACAACTTTTTAAGGATGTGGAGTGATTATAGCAATTTACATTATGAGAGTAACAAATTTCTTTTAGGAAAAGAAAAAGGAGGAATCAATATAAGGATGCATAAATGATGTTGAGGAAATTAAGTATCCTTTTTTCTCTATAAGGATGAGCATTTTCAAATTTATTATTAATTGGGAATTGGAAATGCAACATCAAAGTATAAAATCAAAAACAAATTTTAAAGTTCTATGAATTAGATAACAGATGTTCATGAATTTGAGGAGAATGAAATATATTGAATGAAGTGGTAATGATATATGGAAGTAGATTTCAAGAAATCAAGTGCATTCAAGGGATATATGTTAGACACTTACAAAACTTGTCTTGTAAGTGTACATGTGATTAAAGAAAGCAAAGTTTAGGTTATATAAATTTTAAGGATAGCATGGAATTTGACCCAACAAAGGTGGAATATGAGATTGAAATATTAAATGACAATGACAATTAGAGAAATATATCTCTTATTGATTTTATAACATAAGGACATTCTTTTAGTGAAGTTTTGCCATTGGGTACATAAATCCTAAATGATTTGATAATAGATTGTTGAGAATTAAAGCATAGTTGATCAATTATGGTGTTTGTAAAGATTTGAGAAGGGATGATTACAAAGTCAATATGGACTCTTTTTTATTGGAATTATCAAGAATATCGCAAATAAGGAGTTAGTATGATATGATAAAGGCTATGAGGTACACTTTAAAGAAGCATAAGGAAATGCAAAATCTAGAAATTTTGAAGCCTATGACATACAAATATATATATATATATATATGAGAGGAAAAGAGATAAATATTATCATAGATTGTGAGAATGTTTTGAATATTGTTCTAATTATGAGAAAGAAATAACAAAAGAGGATCAAGAATATATATGCAGAGTTAAATGACACTATCTTGGATGGAAAAATGTAAAAAGTCAAGTATTATGAATAAAATGGTACTCAAAGAGTGTTACAAAAATAATGGATGGGAATGAGGAAAGATTCATTGCAAGGAAACTATTATTCAAGGACAGAATTTGACAAGAAGTTGTCAATAGAAGGAAACAGTAAAGAGGTATGAACTATAGAGAAGAAATAAAGTATACACTTCCAAATAATGGAAGAATAAGAAAAGAGAAAATTACTTCCAAAGATTGGAAGGTTGTTACAAAGAACAATAGTTGAAGTTATAGAATCTTATCAATATGTATTATAGGAAGTCTAAGGAGTATACATAGTAGGAAAGCTATGTCCAAACTTTATATGTTGATACATAGTAGGAAAGCTATGTCAAAACTTTATATGTTGAAAAAGAATTAGATGAGCAGTAGAAGGTATAATGGAAAATTGTGAAGTAAGGAAAGATTGGTGAAAATTACCAATGAAGTGAAATGGAAGGTTTTGAAACAAAAAGGGATAACTCAATAAGAGTTATTAATCATTTTTTTTTTGGGAAATTCTAGCTAGAACTAGCTTTATTATATAGTGAATTATTAAGGTTAGTCATGGATGAGTATTTTAACCTTGGAGAAAAAGGTAGTATAGAAGAGGGATGAAAGGTAATAGAATTTCCATAAGTGGCAAAGCCACATGTGTAAAGCTATGAAAGAATTGTGAAAACTCCTATGTGAGTTGTATTACAAATTTCGAGGACGAAATTATTGTAAGGGGGGAAGATTGTAATAATCCCAATTTTTGTAAATTGATTGAGAAAAAATCAATAAAGTTTGAGTTTCAGATATTTTGGGCTGAAATATTAGGGTTATTTAAAAAATACTTTTTATAAAAGTATAATAAAATCTTAAGACATGTAAAATTGAAATTAAACTTAGCAAACCCTTCAAAATGACTGTAAGCATGACAAATTTCGAATTCGAATAAGAAATCCTTAAGTTTTTCATTTTTTTGGACAAAAGGGGTAAAATAGTAATTTTACCCAAAAATCAAAATATTCCAAAAATCAAAATATGAAACATCAACATTTAGAATGTATTGAGAAATACGAATCCAATGCCACTAAGTACACTCAAATCCGAGATCATGGGAATAAAACCCAAAATTTTATGTATAAAGGGCAAAACAGACTTTTTACACCATGTGGGCCCCACATGGGGACCACCACGTACCCAACAACCAATTTGATCAGCAGCCCATGTGAAACATGGGTCAACAAAGATCAGCTGGTCATGGGGAAGAAAAATTAGGCATGGGAGCATCGAAGACTTTCATGCCATTTTATATTAAAAAAATAACATATTATAATCATGGAAAAAGACCGAAAATGCCTATAAATACAGCCCCAAAAATCTTCCAAAAATACTCATAAATTCCCCACGAAATTCTCTTCACTCTCCTTGAAAAATTAGATCTAGATCCCTCCCCAAAAACCCAAAATTTCCAAGAGTTAGATCTCTTTTCAACTTGTTTTTCTTTTTAGATTGAAACAAGAGATCTAAAATCAATTAGGCACTCTATTCCAGATCTAATTTGATCAATTCCACCATCCAAAACTTCCAAACATATCTATTCTACAAAATTCCCAAATAAATTGCAAGATCCAACGGTTCAAACAACAGTATTTGCAGGAAAGGTGGATTCTAGGCTATATCTTCATCAACAAGGTATTTTTTTAAATTGGGCATATAAATGAGGTTTTCTCTCCAATCAAGTAAGTGGAAATCCTTTTCATATATGTTTAGTATTTTTTTATGTAATTTTTATTTTACTGTAATTAATTTTGGTAATAAAAAGGTAAAAATAAAGTAAACAATAGAACCCTTAATTCATGACAATGGAGTGCTCAGATGAAAAATCTGACTCCACCAATCAATCCATAATGGTCCAAAACCCCTAGGGTAGAAGTTGCAGAAAGATCTGAGGAGTTTTGGACCCTCAATTGGGAGAGATTAATTCTGGTGGGCCTAGATCAAATCTGGACCCTAGGAACGACTGAAAACTTCAATTTAAGATTGTGGAGTCATATGAACTCGAAATTGAGATAAGAAAGAAGCTATGGAAATCTTGTAATGTCTAGTTTCTAATGAAGTCATAATATTTCTAAAATGTATTTCTGTATTTTTCTGTATTTTGGAAATAAGTGTCCAATTTCTAAGATCTTCAAGATCTGAGGTGATCAGATCTTGGAAATTTATTTTAGTGATGATATAATAATGTAATAAAGTAATATCTATGGTTAATTTGGACAGATCTTGGATAAAATAGGGGATCTACCCTTTATGGTAGAAAAACCCTAAAATAAAAAAAAAAATACAAAGGGACCCACTTGATCAATGACATCAAGTATGATCAGATCCTTGGGATGGATTAAAGGGATGATATTATGATGGAATCCAGTTAGATCATGGAGGAAATGTGACAAAATCAAGTGGATATGATTTTTGGATCTTAATGGATTAAAAGCCCTAAAGGTAATTAAAACCCTTAATCTAAAGGAAAACACCTAAGACCTAATGGTTGGATCATATTTTAAGGTTTATAATAATCTTAATAAAATTAGTTTAATTGTCTTTTATTGGATATAGAAGTGTAAATGTGATTTATGTTTTAAGTTTTAATTGTCTTTTATTGGATATAGAAGTGTAAATGTGATTTATGTTCTAAGTTAGAAAGCATGATAGTGTAATCTTTAAATTTTAGTATGATATGCCCTAAATGAGTAATTTGTTAGTAGATTTGATTATCTTAGGATCATGTTAGTGTAAATTAGGATTTAAACATGATTTCATTATGATAGAAGATGTGTTTCATAACTTAGGATCATGTTAGTTTTATTTCACTAGCTTAAGTTACATTCATAGGAAGAATGTTAGTATATAGTTGTTAAACTTATATTTGATTTATGCTTTCAAGTTGATGATTTACTTATTGTCAAATTTTATTCAATTGTTAAGATACAAGGAGCATAAATCACCAAAATGTAAACTAATGAAATATAGAAATTCATGGACAACTAAGATGAATGAATGATTTTGACTTAATAAGGGCTATAGTTAGTAGGACAATATAAGGAATGATTTATCATTTCCTTGGCCCAAATTAGGAAAAGAATAATAAACCCCATGAATGACATTATAAATATTCATGGACTTAATTAAAATCCATTAGAAATAGTACTTAGGGTAAACATACTTATAGGAACCTTATGAAAGGTTGAGCTATGGTCATTCTAGTGAATGATGAACATAGTGGTTAAGGGGGTTATCTAATAGAGCCTCACTCTTCCCCTATCTTTTGTTGACGTTTTTGAGGTCTAAACGCCTCCTTACATGAGGATTGAAGTAACCACTTTGTGTTCACCCATTCAACTAGTAAGCCTTAGCCAATTGGAAATAAGAGCAGCAGTCTAGATTTAGGCTTGAATAAGCTACCTTCAACCAGCACAATAACTGGTTGAATAATAATAATAAGAGCATAAAAGGTTAGTAAATTACCTAACCCTAATAAAAATAGTAAGTAAGATAAGGATGATCAAACAAGATCCATTAGATCTTGGATGATCAAGAATAATAAGAATAAGAACACTATATTATACTTAGTATGTATGTTTAGTAGTATACTTGCTATAGTTCATTAGATTAGATAATCCAAACCCTTGATCAAAGGTGATTCAAGGAAGAAAACCAAGATCATCCTCCATAGGGATGATCCAAGAACTGAACTTAGATCAAAGAAGAACTAGATGATAGAAGATCTAGGACCTTGATCTTTATCAACATGTGTAGATTATCAATCAAAGGGTCTATGAAAGATCAAGATCAAGGTGATGAACATACAAAGACTTAGAGATAGAAAAATACTTAGATATGAATTATCTAAAGATCATTCTAAACATCAGATCTAGTGATCAATAGGATTTTTCATAATTTATATATTGACAATATGTATGGATGTACAGATTACATACATCGGTCAGGATCATGGAAGATTGGGGAAAAGAGATCAATCCTTAAAGGTAGGAGGATTTGATGAATAATACATGATTTTACTCATGATCTTATGTTGACAAGAGTAATGATAATACTTGTATTAAATCTCTTAAAAACCTTATGATCCAACCAAACACCTATAAGATGGTTAAGGACTAAACTATAAGTGAATAGGGAACTAGAAAATATTTCAGCCCTAAGTAAACAGACATATGGTCTGATATATATGAAATCTATTTTACATACAAGCTTGGAGGCTTGTGAGTTTGTTTTAATAGGCATGAGCCTAGGGGATGCTATTGCTAGAGGAGTTATGAGGGTTTGGCCACCCGCTCCTTGAAATTTGATGATATGATGACACCTTGCCCAATGAGAGGCTAAAAGTCGGGTGGTGGCAATTATGGGAAGGCCACCACTGTGAAAGTCTTGCCCCCCCATATGGGCAGTGATATAATATTTTCCACCATGGTATCAGTGGTGAACAGGCCAGTTATCCGAGCGAGCTAGTACGGATCAGACTGCAGCATAGCAACCTTTCTGATTATTTTGCACTATGATGCATATGGGAATAGGCATAGTGAAATGCTTTATGTTATAGCATAATGAAATGCTAGGTAATTGTATATTACCAATGTTTCCCAAGAAGGGAAATTCCCAGTATGAGATTAGCTGTAATACTAAATTCTCAAAATGAAGAGAATTGATCAGCTTAGTTGGGAGTGATATTTGACTATTTTCACGAATTTAACTGGTTTACCCATGAAGGGTATGTATGTATATAGATATACATAACTTACAAAGTAAAGAGTATGTTCAAGGATATTGAGATTATGAAGTATTGGAATTACATTGTCAATTATTATGTTTCTTGAATCCCCTACCAAGCATTGCTTGCTGAGATATTGTACTTGTTGCAATATCTCAGATCCAGGGAAGGAGAGTTAGGAGCTGAAGACTATAGAAGACTTGAAGAGAATAATCTTCAAGGTATACCCTTGAAGACATGTATTTTTCTTTGTTGAGAGTTTTATTGTATGGTGAGCTTGAGTTTTGGATTATGTAATTTGGACAAGTATTGTACTAGATTTGGCTGTACTGTGAAGCACTGGATGGATCCTGGAGTTTTAATAAAAGTATATTCCTTCAATGGAATTTTATTTTGTACACAAATTGTACTTATGTTATGTATGAAGTGGTGACTTGGGTTTTCAAAAGAAGTTCTAAAGAAAAAAATTTCCGTTGCTTTGTTTTGCGAAAATTTTTTACACTCTTAAGGGCCCTGCCTTTCAAAATACTTTACAAATCATGTTTTCAAAAACCCGGGTCATCACATCTTGTGTTTTGGCTCCCTCATTTTCTTTTCCATTTTGTTTAGCCTACCCTACATTGTTGTTGATCTGATGACCACTCCTAATGGTCATTATGGATTTGGCATGCCCATGAGGGCTAAGGTTTTGAGAACTTGACCTTATCTCAAATTGGCCCTGAAGGTTAGGGATGGATTGATTAGGGAACTAACCCTTTCCTCTATTATGTAGTTCAGCTGACAATTGGCTAACCTGCATCTCTAGTTTGACTATGGCTTGAGAATTGAGATTCTACATTTGGTTCAATGACCTTTTTGTGTCTTCATTTTGTTTTTCAATGATGCTCTAAATCTTTTCCTCAAAAGATGATTTCTTTGGCTACTTAAGTTGTTGGAAGCCAAGTGGCTGCTGAGAAAGTATAGCTCTAGGAGGAAAGTTTTGGCTAGGGGGTTTGCAGATAGGCCCCCTAGTAGTTATTCTTTGGCCATAAAAGTTTGGATGCCTAGCCCATTCAGGATTATAGGTATCAGAATATGGGTTATTGCTAGGATTGCAATATGCATTCCCTTCTTCAACAAGATAGTCATTATGCACTCTATTTGATGTACAAGATGTGGTGATGTGCTGTGTTAGAACAAAGAGCACAAATCTCTTGTAAAGGTTTAATAGATGTGGTAGCCATAAACAATTGAAACATAGTTGTTGAGTTTTCTACAAGTGCACAAGTTATTGTAGTGTAGCATGTGCAAGTATGGGTCGATCCCACAGGGATCAGCCTTAAGAATTTGGAGTTTTAATAAAATTTAATTATTTGAAAATTGAAATTAAATAACAAAAATTTACAAAAACTGAAATCAAACTTCAGATATAATTGATCAATGAGAATTATAAAATTTTAACTCACGAAGAAAGAAAATTAACTAAAGAAACAAGAAAATTCCACTTCCCTAGAATAATTATCGTTGATTTCTTCAAATCTAATATCCTAAATCACAATCGGACTTCATCACCATCTTCCTAGTGCTTCTGATTAATGATCACTTGGATAGATTAGGCAAATTCCATAAATTTTAAGAGATCTGAGCTAGATAAGAAATTTGATTTTTAATAGCTCAGATCTAATTTTTTATTCTCATATTGAAGATCAGGAATGATAAAAATGCTTTAAAATCCTATAACTCATATCTAAGAGTTAATTGAAAATTAGAATTGAAACAGATGAGAAATTGAAGATATCTTAAAATTAAACTAGAATCGTTGATTCAATTAAACATGGATAGATAAAATAGTTCCTAGATTAATTGAGAAGAAAATAGAATGAAGATAATAGAAAAGATGGATAAGAATAGTAACAAGACAGAAATGTAATAAAAATTATTCTAGTAAGGGCAAAACAAGATTTTTTCCTAAAACTTTCTTAAATTTCTCGTAAAATAGAGGAAGAAGTAGAGTATGCCAGAGGAGCTGAGGTGCAGACAATGATGATTGGGGCTGTGCCTGGGCCTATGAAGATGATAGAGAATGGAAAGACAAGACGATGCCATTGAGTGGGATTCTAAGCAAAGGACGTCGACTAGTGGATTGCTAGACTAGAGAAGAGATAAATAAGGGGGCCAATCCAATCATAGAAAGTGGTCGATGAAGACACAGTGGAAACTTGGGCGTTGACTGGGGATTGCTGGACTAGAGAAGAGAGAAGCCTGGGCTAGCCTAAGCAATGGTGTGGTACTGGTGAGTGCTGTCCAGTGTGTGCAAGATGGCCAGTATGACGCCTGGAGATTGACCAGTGCAACGAGGGAGAAGGAGGATAAGAATGGACTGAGCAGAGGTGCCGGTGAAGAGGTGGGATGTTGCAGGTGAAGAGGGATGACAAGTGACATAGATGGGGAAGGAGCAATGCAGCATGGAGAGGGAAGAGAGCGTTCAGAGGGCTAGAAGCAGACGGCCAGAATAGTGCTGGATAGAGAAGTAGAATAAAAGAGGTGCAGACAAAGGATTGGCGTGGTGAGGAAGTGGAGCAGGGAAGTGGAGAGATGACAGGGAGATGGGGTTGGTGAAATAGATGGAGAACAAGGGATGGAAGACTGGATTTAGTTTCTTATTGGAAACTGATGAGGAGAAAAAAATGGACGATGAAGACAGATTGATGCGATGAAGTAGAGGTAGGGAAAATAGAACTAGTGTGTGATAGTGAGCAGGTATAGGAAGTGGGTTATGGAAGAAAGAGAGAAATTAGAGAGCAGGTGATGGAAATAGGAGGGAAAAACATAGAATGAGAAAGAGAGGATAGGGAGCCAGGTAAGAGAGGTGAGAGAGGTAAAGTGTAATAGTGGTGCTAGGCTAATGTAGTGTGGTGGAGAGGAGAATAGGGCAAAAGAACGATGTGTGAACAATGGTACTAGACTGGACTGAGAAAATAAGAAAAGTGGAACCAATTGAGAAAGGAGAAAACAAATAGGGCTTAGGTATTATGGTGGGAATCTGGAAAACAAAGGGGAACGTAGGAGAGAGAAGTGAAAGATAGTAAACAAAAGGAATTGAAAATAGAACAAAGAAGAAGACAGTGCCAAGTAAAGGAGACTAAAGGCAAAACTCCCCCCAGACTCCCATGGTTTTCCTCTTTATAAAACTTTCCCTCCTTATTCTCCTCTTCCCCCTTTCCTTCTATATAGGAATTAGTTACCTACTAGGAAACTTCCTCTTCATTCCCCTTCATATCCATAGTCTCCCCTCCTTATTAGAACTCTTCTTCTATTAAGAAACCTTCCAATTTTCCTTTGTCAATGATCTGGTCTGTCAATGCTCCCTTGGATAATCTGCACCTTTAAATGTCAATTTGAGCCATTCAAGCCTCCTTTAGTTGATCTACAAGACATTAGATCATATTAGAGTCATCTAACCTTACATTAAGCATCTGATTAGCTAGATGATCATCTGACCATTAATTTTGACAAATTAATTATTGGATGGTCAATTGGAGCTAAATTCAAAATCAAGCTAAATTTTGCAAATTTGAACGATTAGATGATCTAATTGAATGCTAAATTAAGGGTATTTGGACTAAATTTCAATAGTTAACACACACCCCAACCAACATTTTGCTAGTCCCAAGCATATCATGTAGAAAATCATTTTACAAAAATTGGTACAAGGTGCCACTTTCATAGGTACTCACAATTGCATTTAGCATATGCAACAAGCCTATGAGTAGGTTATTCCTGGTGGACAAGTTAGGCCTTATGATGGTTTGTAGTGAATATACCCACAAAATTCAATGAGGCTCAGTCCCTTATTTTATCTCAAAAATTCATCATTCATTAGCAATCTACTAGTTTTACCCAACTAAATGGAGAAGATTTGATAAACTTACACATCATAAACATATTAAAGACATTTTATTTGAGTTATTTTTTGAAGTGCATGTGTGTGTACAACCACATAAATCTTGACTTCTAACTGGATATGCTTAAATTCCATTGGAAATATGTCTTGACCTCAAATTCTCACAGGTATACTCTCAGATAAGGGTTTAAACATATTTCTCTCATTATGTGACCCCTAATAGTGGATGTTATGACAAAGAATAATAGGAGTCTTTTACCTTAATTCCTTCTTTTTATTTCCTCTTTAAGGTTATGTTCCACCAAAGATCAATAGGGTCTTTAATTAGGACAAAACATAAGCTTAGGACAGGTTCAGAAAAGAAGGGTATAAGGATTTCAAAGGTTCAAAATTGAGTAGAAGTCTTCAATGAATATCTGTTAGAACAACTTTTCTTTTAGGCTGTATTTGAAGTGAATATCTCTTTCAGATTTTTGTCTTTCTCTTTCAATTTCATTTTTTTCATTCTTTTTTCTTTTTTGGAAGAAAGACTACTCATTTTTCTCACTTCTTTGACTTTTTGTGCCTTTTTTTTGAACTTTTACTAACTCTACTCATTTTGACAATGGGTAATGGTTATTTATTTTTTTGGTTTATTTTGGGTTAAGATAAATGGGGTTAAGAAAGAAAAGGCTTAATAATAGGCTCAAAGGGGCTAACTAGTACATGCAATATTGGGTAGGCATTATATGTCTAAGAGGAGTAAGGATGGCCTATGTCATTTCCCAGGTTTTCTAAAGCCTATCAGATTCAATAAATTTTTTAGAAATAAAGCTATTACTCTTATTTATTCTTGATCTTTAACCAAAACAAGGATAATAGGATCATACTAATTTTATGTTTGTTGAAGAAATTGTGGAATTACTTAGAACTCTTTGAAAGAAGATAGTCCCTAAACTCACTAGGTTAGAGGTCTCCACTGATTTTCGTCAAAGTCTCTAAGTCATCCTCTCTTGACTATGTGTTGTGTAAATGGTTCCTGAGAAATAACTTTTATAAAATACTTCAACACATGCATAATATGCAAAACTAATCGTATGCATTCCTATTAAGAGGTGAAAATAGTAGAAATAATAAATTCTGAACATCCAGTTCTCATCACAATAAGGGAACCCTACCTTCAAATTTTTATTCTTTTTTCAAAAGAATCCAGAAAATTCAAAAATCTTATATGCATCTACACCCCCAACCTAAATGAAACATTGTCCTCAATGTTTGAAAAACATGGGATCCTCTAAGATAATGGAAGGGTGTAGAAGATAGAGATTTGAAAAACATCTAGGTTACCTCCCAGGAAGTGCTATGTTTTACATCTTCAACCAGACATAAAGATGAGTGCAGTGGTGGTATGTTGTAAGGCTCCTAGAGTGGTAATCTAAGGTGGGTCATGATACTAAGGTGTCTCTAAAAGTGTCTCTTCAATTTCAGGGTCAGGAAATTCTAGGAAAGGTTTTAACCTTTGACCATTGACTTTTTGAATTACTCCATCCTTTTCAGTCTCGATGGCCCCATGAGGGTAAATTGTACGCACTATATATGGTCCACTCCATCGAGATCTAAATTTTCCTAGAATAGGTGCAATCTAGAGTTATACAGTAAGACCTTTTGACTAGGTGTGAAGGATTTCCTTAAGATATGTCTATCATATACAACCTTCATTCGGTCTTTGTACAATTGTGTAGAGTCATCTGCATCTTTTCTCAACTCTTCTAACTCATTGAGACGGAGTTTTCTATGGGTCTCAGCAGAATCTAAGTCAAAATTGAACTTTTTGATAGCCTAATATGCTTTGTGTTCCACAACTGGTAAGTGGCTGACCTTTCCATAGACCAGGCGGTAGGGTGACATTCTTATAGGAGTTTTATATGCTGTGCGATAAGCCCATAAAGCATCATTAAGTCTCAAAGACCAGTCTTTCCTACTTAGACTGACTGTCTTTTCTAAAATTCACTTTATCTCCCTATTGGATACCTCTACTTGGCCATTGGTCTGAGGGTGATATAGGGTAGCTATCTTATGGTTGGCACCATACATTTTCATTAAATTCTCAAACACTTTATTACAAAAGTGTTTTCCCACATCATTTATTATGGCCCTTGTAGTACCAAACAGTGTAAAACTATTTTCTTTTAAAATTTTTACCACAACCTTGCGCTCATTATTTTTCCAGGGTATAGCCTCTACCCACTTGGAAGCATAGTCCACTCCTATTAAGATGTTCAGATTTCTAAAATAATTAGGAAAGGATCCCATAAAATCTATGCCCCAAACATTAAAAAGTTCTATGACAAGGATTGCGTTTAAGGTCATCATATGTCTCCTTCCTAAACTTCTTAACTATTGACACCTTACACATGCTTTGTAGTAAGCATGTGCATCCTTAAATATGGTAGGCTAATAAAATCCACACTGCAAAACTTTTGCAGCTGTCTTTTTAGAGCTAAAATGGCCCCCACATGCATGACCATGACAAAAGGAGATGATTTGATTATGTTCACTATTTGGTATGCATCTCCTAATTACTTGGTCAGGATAGTACTTGAATAAGTACAGATCATCCCAAGTAAACTATTGAACCTCAGTTAAAAATCTCTTTTTATCTTGTTTGGTCCAATGATTAGGCATTTGTCTTGTAATAAGATAATTAACAATATCTCCATACCAAGATAACTGGGAAACATGCAATAACTGTTCATCTAGGAATGACTCAATTATAGGCCCATGATTGCTTGTGTTCCACCACTAATTTGGATAAGTGATCTGCTACTACATTTTTTGAACCTTTCTCGTCCCTAATTTCTAAGGAAAACTCTTATAATAGTAGTATCCAACAGATCAACCAAGGTTTTACATCCTTTTTAGAAAGGAGGTATTATAAGGCCACGTGATCTGAGTATACTATAACTTTAGATCCTAATAGGTAAGATTTAAATTTATCCAAAGCAAACACTACAACTAACGACTCTCTCTCAGTGGTTGAATAGTTGGGTTGTGATTCAATTAGTGTTTTACTAGCATCATATATCACATGGGGAAGTTTATCAATGCGCTTCCCAAAAACAACTCCAATGGCACAATGTGACGACCCGGGTTTTCCCATGCATTTTTAAATGCAAGATCTAAATTCCTACGACGGGATGCATCCCTATTTGAAAACCATTTTATAAAAAAACATGCAATGCAGCAGAAAATCTTTTGTTTTAAACTCATTTTGAAAACCCCGAGTGTCATCTGCTTTCACAATAACCAAAGCAGTTTTTGAAAAACTTTAGAAGTCATAAATGTTTTCCCCAAGTCTATCCAGTCACAGCACACAGCCCAACTGTAAATAAATACAAATACATGTCCAAAGGGTAGAGAGTTTACTTACATGTATAATTGTCTCCTGTTTGATTTACTTGCTCGTAGCACTAATATCTCCTGAGGTGTCTTCTATTTGTAAGTGGAACTATCTTGAAAAATGTTAAGGATAGGGTGAGTATATACTATACTCAGTAGGAGTCTATCACTACTAGTTTTGCAATGCATGCTATGTTTAAAAATCATATGCTCTTTAAAACATGTGCATGTTTGAACAACCATGTTCAATATCGATATTAAAAACCATTGTCGAATCGGAATACTGACGACTTAAAGAATCGCATAATCCAAGTCGAAAGTATCATATATATATCATAAACATAATGATATGCATAAGATGCTCAACTGAATCCAACTCATGAATATCTGGTATGGTCGACCAACCTCATGTCATGCCATATGCAATGCAAGTAAATCCTCAAACCATAGGGTACCTAGGGACACAGGGTCATATGCCTCCACAGGACATATGACACTTCGACCTAGTGCCATGATACCAGTGGTACCCCCTGTACCACATGCAGTCTAAGCAGGGACATGGCCTTTTTGGGCGTGGTACCCATCCACCTAATAGTGGTAGAGGCTGGAGGCCAACCCAAACCTCTCGGCATAGCGCCCACGAGCTTACCAGCCCAAATAATATATGATCAAACAAGCAAAATCTCTTTTTCAAAACCTGTCCTCTTTGGGTCCCTCACAATTGCCTACCCAGCGTCTTTTGATAACCCTCAAGGACGTGCAATTTTTCAAGAACTCAATACTCACAAATCATGTAATATATGTAATTGTTTGCAAAACATGTCTATGCATAATGTATTTAATCATATGCATGCTGAATTCATTTATATGCTAAACAAGCCATAAAATAAGTCATGCTAAACAAGTTATATACTTTATACTTAAAACATTCATTCAAAACAATCATGGCTCTTTTTTTAAAAGTCTAGTACCGATAGAGCACCTACCTCAAAGTCTCTTAGAGTCACGTCCTTTATCACTCAACCCGTCCCTAGGTCTCATTTTATAAACTCCTGGATATGAATGGATACAAGGAGTCCTTATTAATTTCATTTTATTTAGACATTAGATTGCTAGATCTGCCTTTTAGGGTCCATGGTCCTTGCCTAATTCATTGTCAAGCTAGATCCTATGATATGGATCTACTATTCCATGGTTAACTTTGTAAATTGTCCTCTAATCCTATCCTTATAGTCTCGCTAGGTCTGCATGTCCCAGTTCCCAGGACACCCGTGCATCCTGGTTGAACCGCTACCGCCTCACGTGCGTGCGCGCCCAAAGGCTGTGCCAGGGACCGCGTTTTGCACACGCACATGCAAGCTCAAGTGACGCACCATGACACGCATCTTGGATGGCATCACACGGACGCACCTTTGGTGTAACATGGTGCATCTGAGCTCCCAGTGCACCTCGTGCATCCTGGTCGAGCCAGGACCCGTTGTCCCATGTCCCGCACCGCACCTGGGACAGTGTTCGCACTGTCGTACGCCTAGAACCCATCCCAGGGACCCTGTCCCAAGCGTATGTGGAGCATGGCGTCCCTGGGACGCCTAGTTCGTGCAGGGTCGTCTGAACCAGTTTGGGAACATTTTTCGGCCAAGAAATCCAGCTGGAAAACGTTTGGGAAAGCTAGATCCAGCATGGATCTAGCCTGAAAGGGGGATGAACCTAATAGGGAGGGAAGGAAGGCTTACCTAGGCAGCCATGGAGCACTTATCGCCGGTGGTGGAACCTTCATTCCGGTTCTGGAAATCCTCTGTCGCCGGAAATCACGATGAAGGGGAAAAACCCCAATGCCAGACCGGAAAGGAGAAAGGGGCATGGAGAAATGGCAATGGCCGGCCTGACTTGGGCCTGGCCATTCCGGACAATGCAGGGAGATGGGTTTGAGACGGGTTTCCAATTTTTACCAGAAACCCCAGTCCCAAAATCGCCGAAAACCGTGTTTTTTGGAGAGGAGGAGATGGGGCTTTTATAGAGGGGAGAAGGCGGTGCCCCTCAATTGCTGTGCTGCCATTTCCCTTGGCTTGTTCTGGAGAAATCAGGAGAAAAGGGTTTTCTGGAGAAGTCTGGAGGTGGAAGACGACAGGGGGTGCCATTATCAAAAGGCCCCCTGTGTTTTTCGTCCTTTTTCGTTTTCTGTTTAATTTACAAAACTGCCCCTGATCTTTAAACTGCCGTAACTTCTTCATATGAACTCCGTTTTTGGCATTCTTTGAGGCGTTGGATTCTATTTTTTGAGTAGAATTTAATGGTACTAAGTTTCCTCACAAATTCCTTTATTTACTATTTTAAATAAAGTAAAACATTTAACACAGTTTATTTCCCATAAAATGTCCAATTTTTGTTAAAAATAGCGTAAATTGCTCGTGTGTTACACACAATCCGACGCGTCACACATTATCTCAAATGGTGTGTTGCAATCTGGTGGTTAGATAATAAGTGTAGAAGTCAACTCAGCCTTGAGTCGCTCAAATGCTTTCTAACAATCTTCATCAAAGTTAAAAGTGGCCTCCTTTGTAACTAAATTATAAAGGGGCGTTGAAATTTTACAAAATCTTTGATGAATCATCTATAAAAGCCAACATGTCCTAAAAAAGAGTGGATTTCTTTAACCATCCTTAGTGGAGGAAGGTTGGCTATTAAATTCACTTTTTCCTTATTGACTTTATCCCATTGGGTGATATTATGTGGCCTAATACTATCCCACTCCGTACCATAAAATAACACTTTTCCCAATTTAAGACAAGATTCTTTTCCTAACACCTTGTAAGAACTAACTTTAAGTGATGTAGGCACTCATCAAATGATGACCAATTACTGAGAAGTCATCCATAAACACCTCGAGAAACCTTTCTACCATGTCAGAGAAAATTCTCAACGTACACCTTTAAAATGTAGTTAGAGTGTTACAAAGCCCAAAAGGCATACGTCTGTAGGCAGAGGTTCCAAATGGGTGAGTGAAGATAGTCTTTTCTTGATCCTCTGGTGCTATAGGAATCTGGTTGTAACTAAAATATCCATCCAGAAAATAGTAATAGCTATGTCCAACCAACCTCTCTTGCATTTGGTCCATGAAAGGTAGAGGAAAATGATCTTTCCTCATGATAGCATTCAACTTTTGAAAGTTAATACAAACTCTCCACCCGGTGGTCACGTGGGTGGGGACTAACTCGTTATCCTCATTTTTTACTACCATCACCCCAGATTTCTTAGGTACAACCTGAACGGGGCTGACGTAAGTACTATAAAAAATAGGGTCTATGATGCCAACATCTAAGAGCTTTAGGACCTCATCTCTGACCACGTCCTTCATGTGGGGGTTTAGTCGTCTTTAGGTTTCCCTAAAAGGTTTTGCATTTTCTTCTAGATGTATCATATACATGCATATAGCTAAACTAATCCCTTTTATGTCTGCTATCGTCCACCCTAGAGCAGTTTTATGTTCCTTAAGAACATCTAAAAGCTTACCCTCATATTCTTTATCTAAATGTGATGCTATCATTACAAGTAAGGTCTCATCTGGGCCTAAGTATGAATATTTCAAGTTGTCAGGCAAGAGTTTTAGGTCCAAAGATGGTGGTTGCTCTATTGAGGGTATGGGGATAGATTTAGATAGTGAGAGTGGTTCCACATAAGGACCTCACTTGGAGGTATCCATGATTGGTACAACATCTAAAAGATTGTTTACCTCCTCAATAGACTTGTCTATATCAAATTCTCCATTAAAGTGCATGAGACAAGCCTCTAATGGGTCAGAGATGGACAATGGTGGATGAATCTCATTAATTAAACTCTCTATCAAATTGACATGGCATGAATCATCGAGTTCTAAATGCTGTTGATCGACATTAAAGACATTAAGCTTAACCTTCATGTCGCCGAATGAGAGTTTCATTACATCATTCCTACAATTAATAATGGCATTGGACGTAGACTAGAATGGAAATCCAAGGATGACTAGGATTTGACTACTGGGATCAGATACAAGTTGGGTGTCTATAATGAAATCAACAAGATAATAAAACTTATCCACTTGTATCAACACATCTTCAACCAAACCATGAGGTATTTTAACTAATCTATTAGCTAATTGCAGCATGGTAGTGGCTGGTTTTAACTCATTGAGTTTTAGTTGCTCATAGACAGAGTATGGCAACAAGTTAACGCTAGTGACGACCCGGGCTTTTGTAAAACATTTTTCAAAGACAAGGCCCTTAGTAGTAAAAAAAATTCACAAACAATGCAGCAAAAATTCTTTTTTTTTTAAATCAATTTATAATACAACCCAAGTCTCACATCAACATACATAATACACATAAAGATTTTTGTATCAAAATAAAATTTTATTGAATACCAAGAATCATCTAGTAGTTTCCTTTACACAGCCCCTGTATTATAATTACAATCCATTGTCCAAATACAATCCAAATATAAAGTACATAGTCTGGTTTCACAATCTTCCAAGAAGATACCTTGATCAGTCTGGTAGTGTCTGGGCTCTTCAAGCTATACGTCCTCAAGTCTCATTCCTTGAATCTAAGATATTGTAAACATTCAAACATTTATAATACCTCAGCATGCTATGCCTGATAGGGGATACAATAATATAATACTTCATTAATACAAGAATACGATATCTCATTCATCATTCTATCATGTTTACCCATTCATAGACCATCTCATCATAGAGTACATGCATCATTTATATAGTATAGGGTAAACCCATTAAAATAATGAAAATACTCAAAATTTGTTCCTTCCCCTAGCTATACTCCCACTTAGGAGATCAATATTCACCCAAATCTCATATGGGGATTTTCTCTCTAGGAACTATGTATTTCATCATACTTGGCATCTCATCATGCTATAGCATTTCACTATGCCTATCATATGTGCATCATAATGCGAAATCATCAAGGACTACTATGCCATAGTTTAAATCCGTGCAGCACACCTGGATAACTACATAATAATCCACTGATACTAACTATGAAAATAACAAAATCCATGTCCACATGGTCAAGGACCATGGCTGTTATAGTGGCGGCCTTCCCATGATTGCCCCACCTGACTTATAGCCTCTCTTTGGGCATGTTATCCATCATATCACACATTTCAAGAAGCGGGTGGCCAAACCCTCATAAATGCCCTAGCATAGCATCCCCGGGCTTAGGCCTGAGTAAAACAAAATCACAAGCCACCATTCTTGTAGGTAAAATACATTGTACATATCAGACGATGTGTCTGTTTAACTAAGGCTAGAATATTTTATGTGCCCTATTCTTAGGGTTTCCTTAGTCCACACATCTCACTAATTTCTCATCGTTTGATTAGATCATTAGATTGGATCAGTTGGATGGATCATGGGTCTGGATCGCTTAGTTGGATCATTTGCTTAGATCATTATTGTTTTAAGGTACCACAGGTGTACTTATATCATGAAGGTCTATAATTCTAGACAGAAGATCATGTATATATAAATACACATGAATCTTTAATACATTCTTGTACATCCTCCTACTTCAAAGTGGTATTCACTCCATATTGTCCATCATGGTCTTGATTCATACATCTGTCAAATCATACATATAAAGTTATTCCTTTATACAAGTATTCTTTCTACATGTATTTGGGTTATCCTATGAAGGATGCCCTAATTTTCCTTGAATCATATATGATCAAGGATTCAATCCTTCTAAGCTAACAAATCTATACTATAAGTAAAATCACACAACAATAATATACTCTACATTGTATTTCTTTTCTTTTGTTGTTTTTGATCATTCAAGATCTCTCTTGGATCTTGTTTGATCTTTCTTATTTTATTTACAATTTTTATTATTATTAGGGTTAGATAATTTGCTAACCTTTTATACTTTTATTATTATTTCTCAACCAGTTAGTGTTTTACTGGATTGAGGGCAACTAATTCATTCTTGATTCTAGATAGCTCCTCTTATTTCCAATTGACCAAGGTTTACCAGTTACATGTCATTCCCAACGTGGTTAATTCAATCCTCATGTAAGGAGGCATTTAGATCTCAACAAATTTCAACTGAAGGTGGAGGGACAGTGAGGCTCATTAGAAACCCCTTAACCATGATGAATAACATGTAAGGGCATAGCCTTAGCTCAACCTTTAATAACGTCCTATGAGCTCATAACCCTAAGTTTTATTTATACTTGATTTTAATTAATTCCATGAACATATACTATGTCATTCATGGGTGTTTATTATGCTCCTATTTGGGCCAGGAAAATGGAAAATTCATCCCTTATATTGTCCTACTAACTATAGCCCTTACTATGATTATTTCTCATGATGTACATGTGTATTTTGTGAAGTCCAACTATATTTCATTAATTACCCCTTTTAAGGTATTTTTCATAACTCTACTAGTGTAAAGGAAATTAAAATAAATTACACTAATAAATCTAAATCTAAGGAATTTAAAGACAATCATGCTGGAATTGAAAATTTGACATGAAATAAATTTGCTAATAAAACAATTAACTAGAATATTAACAACATTTTTATCTAAGAACTTAAAGAAAATTATACTGAAATTGGAAACTTGACATGGATCATAATTAAATCAAATCTTCTATTAAAGACCACTAACTAAGCATATGATCATTTTAGATCTAGGGTTAATATTCCATTAAGAGTACAACCCTTGATCTTTCATCTTTACGATTAATCTAACATCTATAATAATATGATATTAGCTTAGATCATCACCTTTATAGGTCCATCTAGTATGATCATTCTAGATCTACCAAATCAAGAGGATCCATTGGGATTTTCCATGATCATTTTTACTTTCAATGGTCTAAACTTTAATTCAGTCATGTCAGTCTAATCCAACCATCCCCATGATGATTTATCATCAATATATCATTAATGGATCCAAACCCTCACTTCTGATCACCCCAGATCTATTTGATCAAGTGTGTTAGTAGGTGTATTTTTAATTAACAGAAAGTTTTAATGATTAAAATATTGTTTTTATGGGTTCAGTAGGTTCCCCTCATCAAGATCTATTAATAGAACTTCTTGATAAAAAATCAGACTTAAAATGAGAGGGGAATTTCATTTTTAAATTTTTAGCCGTTTCAATGACTGATCTTAATTTGAATGTTTTGATCAATTTAACTGACTTAGAGGTTTGTAAATTCTACTACGATCATTGGATCAGATTTCCATTTTAACATCAATTTGATCATGATCCACTATTGTTAGTACTAACTTAAAATTTATTTCATATAAATCAAATTAAAAACCTCAATATCCTTATTTCATTATATTCTACACAATACAGGGAATCTATATCTTCTTTCCAATATAGATTTGGATTTAAATTGAGTTTGGAATTGAATTTTCAAGTTTCCATCAATTTCAACGATCCAAATTGTTTCTAGACTGTGGGTCCAGATTGTTTCTAGATTGTGAGATCTTACTTCTTAAAATTAAGGGTACATTTGAAAAATAAAACTTACTATGATCATGATTCTTAGGGTTTTTGGGCCTTCTAATTCCATTGGATGGCTCAGATTTTCCATTTGAGGTGTCCTTGATAGTGTTCTAGGCCTGCATCATCGGTACTAGTTTATTTTAGAATTTTGGCTAAAAAACCAGTCTGGTGACCCAATTTTAGGGAAAATATATTGAAAATTTAAAACAAAGAGATAGGGAACCTACCTAGAAGTGTCTAGAAGAGAAGATCTTGCTAAAATTAAGAAAATCCTCACCGAAAAGTGAACTATGCTAGAGATGACATAATTTGTGATCTTCCAATGAAATCGCTAGTGGATCATGCAATTAGCATAATGGTTTTGTAGATAAGCTTGTTAAAAATAGATATGATGGTTTAGATTTCTAGTATGAGGGTCAGATCACTGGATTTCTATAAGTTTTCCACTTAGGGGTAAAACTAGAAATAAGAAAAGAAAGAGAGGAAAAGAGGGAGAAAGTAGAGAAGGATAGGGAATTTGGAGTTGTAATTAGATAAGGAGTTGGAAAATATTGTGGAAACTTTTATGAACATTTTGGGAATTTATCTGAGGTATTTATAAGAATTTTCAAAAAATTTTAATTATTTTCCCTAATAATTATGTTTTTCTCTTTTGAATTTTATATTAAAAAGAATTCCCCCACTTTCACCTCTGTCTCCACTACCAGATGATAGTGGTTTGACCAATTATTGATGTGTCCAGACCGTTGCCCCACATCTATGGGCCCCACATTAATGTGGAATGACCATTTTGCCCTTTTTGTTGAAAAATGTTGAAAAATACAAAATTTTCATACAAACTCGGATTTTGACATACTTAGTGTCATTTTAATTGATTCACTGGGTATGTTTTCAGTTATAAATGCCTTATACCTTGATTGTGAGGTGAAATTTACATTTTTCCTTTTTAGGTTAAAAATTGAGAAAAATATAGATTTTTCTCTTATACTCGGAATTGGACAAACTTATAGTCTATCCAAGCCATTTTTCCATGTACATATCAAATATCTAGGTTTCCAACCTTGATTCCACTTTTATAAGAAGTGCATTTTTAATAACCCTAATATTCTAGCTTAATTTTCCTTAGAATTTTCAATTTCATTATTTATTCAATCTCCTTACAAAAATAAGGGGTGTTACAACATTAGCCCCTAAGTCAAGAAGTGCCCTATTTATAACATAATCTCCAATGATACTAGTGATTGTAGGACATCTTGGGTCTCTAAAATTCAGTGGGGTCATGTGTTAAATCAAAGAGCTTACCTGCTCAGTGAGGAAAGCTTTCTTTTGTATATTAAGCTTTCACTTTGTTTTGCAAAGCTCTTTTAGGAACTTAGCATAAGCAGGGATGTCTTTAATTGCATTGAGCAATGGTATATTGATTTGTACATGTTTAAATACCTCCATTAACTCATTAAAGTTTGTTCCTTTTCTAACTTTATTCAATAATTGGGGAAAAGGGGATTTAGGCACATAGAGTGCTTCCACTATAGGTTCTATAAGGTTTTTCTATATTTTCTATTTTTCTTGTGTTTTAGTTGCCTCTTTCTCCTCTATAGTTTCCATAGCTTGCCCTTCTTTGTTGTTAGTCTGACAACTGCTCCTAAGGGTGGTTATAGACTTGGCATGCTAATGAGGGTTAAGGTTTTGAGAGCTTGACCTTATCTCAAATTGACCCTTAGGGTTGGGGATGGGTTGACTAGGGAACTAACCCTTTACTCTATTATGTAGTTTAGCTGACAATTGGCTTACTTGCATCTCTAACTTAGCTATGGCTTGAGGGTTGACATTTTGGTATTGGTTTAGAGTCCTTTTTGTTTCTTCATTCTGTTTTGCTATCATGCTCTCAATTCTATCCTCTAAAGATGTTTCTTTGGTTGTTGAGGTTGTTGGAAGCCAAGTGGTTGTTGAGGAAGTATAGGCTTAGGTGGAAAATTTTGGGCAGGGGTGTTCAGTAGTGGTCCCCCTTGATGATTATTCTTTAACCAAGAAAAATTGGGATGCCTAGCCCATCTAAGATTATAGGTCTCAGAATACAGGTTATTGCTAGGTTGGGAATACGCATTCAATGCATTTGCTTGGTCTACAAGGTGTTTAGGGAATACTTTATTGGATGGACAAGCTAAAGTAAAATGAGCTGGACTAGACCAAGTAGCACATGCCTCTTGTGGAGGTTTATGGGATAATGTAGCATCCATGAAAGATTGAAACATAGTTTCAAGCTTATCCATTTTTCTACCTAATTTTTTAGCGACAGAATTGACCTTATGGGATAGATTAGTATCCACTCCTATCCCATAGACACACCTTTATTAGTGGGTTAGTTGGTTCTTTCTCTCCTATTTGAATAGTCCCATTGCCATGAGTTATCAGTCATTATCTGAAAGAACTCCCATACCTCACTTTCAACCTTGAACATGAGAGTCCCTCCACTTGTTGCATCTATCATTTGTCTATTTTGAGGCGTCAATGTCCCATAGAAGTAATGAACCTATTGCCATTTCTCAAATCCATGATGAAGGTATTTTTGTAGTTGTTAATTCCACCGTTCCTAACATTTGTAATATTGCTCATCATCCCTTTATTAGAAATTTATAATTTAACAACACAAGAAATTTTTTTTATGAACAGGGAAGAACTTGTTCAAAAACTTCTTAGACAATTGGTCCCATGTATGTATGGAAACTATCTCCAAGGAATTAAGCCATGGCTTGGCTTTGTCCTTAAGTGACAACGGGAAGAGCCTAAGCTTAATAGAATCATCCAAAAAGTTTTGAAACCTAAATGTAGCACAAATATCATGGAACTCCTTAATATGTAGGTAGGGGTCTTCTCGGTCTCAACCATAAAATGTAGGGAGTAATTGAATGACTCATGCCTTTAACTCAAAGTGGTCGGCATTTGTGGGAGATAAAGCTATGCAGGATGGGGTATTAAGTTGTAAAGGTGCAAAAAAATCTCTAATTGTTTTGTGCTCAATCTCTACTCGTGGTTTAGCCATAGGGATAGGAACTAAGTTTCTTTCCCCTTAGTGTTGGATGCATTGAATCTCTGAGTCTAAAGGTAGTACCTCTGGGTTCTAAGATCGATGCCGTTGCATGAACTAGTCTAATCTAAAATGTCCTAATCTCAATGCTGACTCTAACTCTATATGATGCATAAACAAAAGGCACAGTTAAACAATCCATATGCTAATAAGCAATATTTTGATTTTCTTGAATTTTTGTAGGGACAATGCTTTAAATTAGCTTAATCTAGTGCTCCTTCTCTTCTTTAGATTTCACTATTGCTTAGTAGTTAAGTTCTGTGTAAGGTGTTTAATACAATTTCCATGTAAGGAGGCATTTATACCTCAACAAATGTCAACAGAAGGTGTAGGAAAACCACTTGGATTTTAAGACACCCACTATAACCACAATGCTCAAAAGCTAGTAGAGTAACAATAGATCGTGTCTTAGTACGAGGGTCCTACGAGCATGTGATGGCCCTATAAATCTCTTCTAATTGATTTTAAATTAACTTGAAAGGTAGGGTGTCGCACTTGAGGTGATTACCCTAGGTGGGCCAAGGAGTGGTGATGAAATCCACCCTTGCTCTTATGAGGTTGACTACCCTTACTAATTAATTTCCACTCTCCATGGAAGTTTGATCAACATATATATCAGCCCTAAGAATGCAATTAAAAGCAATAAACTAATGCAAAACCCTAAAATGCAACAATTATCAAAAATTCTTTCCATATGCAATTATTCTACCAGGCAATGCAAGTTTATCCTAAATGAAAACCCTAATTTAGGAAATAAAAGGAGTGAGGGATACTTACAGTGAGGTTCTTTATAAAGATGAAGTGTGGGCCAACTTATCCTACACTTGCCCTGTATTATACAACCCTTTTAAAATTGAAATGAAAATTGCAAATTACAAAGATCCTCACTACAAGATTCACTGGACGGTGAAGACAGATTGATGCAACGAAGCAGAGGCAGGGAAATTGGAACTAGTGTGCGACAGTGAGCAAAGACGAGAAGTTGGTTATGCGAGAAAAAGAGAAACTAAAAAGCAGGTGATGGGAAGAGGAGAGAAAAACAAAGAATGAGAAAGAGAGGGTAGGGAGCTGAGTGGGAGAGGTAGAGTAAAGTGTAACAGTGGTGCTAGGCTGGTGTGGTGTGGTGGAGAGGAGAGCAGGGGAAAGAATGGTGTGAACGATGATGTTGGACTGGGTTGAGAAAACAAGAGAAGTGGAACCAACCAAGAAAGGAGAAAAGAAAGAGGGCTTGGCTGTTATGGTGGGAAACCAGAAAATGAAGGGTAACATGAGAGAGAGAAGTGAAAGATAGTAAACAAAAGGAATTGAAAACAGAACAATGAAGACGATAAGGGCAAGTAAAGGAGACTAAAAGCAAAACTCTCTCCAGACTCCCACGGTATTCCCTCTTTATAAAACTTTCCCTCCTTATTCTCATCTCCCCTCTTTCCTTATCCTTAGGAGTTAGTTTCCTGCTCGGAAACTTCCTCTTCATTCCCCTTCTTATCCATAATCTCTCCTCATTAGAAGAACTCCTTTTGTTATGAAACCTTTCAATTTTGCTTTGTCAATTATCTAGTTCGTCAATGCTCTCTTGGATAATTTGCACCATTGAATATCGATCTGAGCCATCCAAACTCCTTTAGTTGATCTGCAAGACATTAGACTAGATCAGAGTCATCTAACTATACATTAAGTATGTAATTAGTTCAGATGAACATCTGATCATTAATTTTGACAAATTAATGATTGGATGATCAATTGGAGGTAAATTTTGCAAATTTGAATGGTTAGATGATCTAATTGAATGCTAAACAAGGGGTATTTGGACTAAAATTTAATAGTTGACAATAGTTTCAAGCTTGTTCACTCTCCCATCATACTTATCCATTCTTTTAAGTACATAATTGAGCTTAAGGGATAGATCTGTATGCACTCCTATCTCATAAAGACCCCCTTTATTTGGAGGCTAGTTGATTCTCTCTCTTCTATTGGAGTAATCCCATTACTGGGAATTATCTACCAATGATTGAAAAAACTCACAGGCCTCACTTTCATCTTTTAACAAAAGGGCCACTCCACTCGCTGCATGTACCATTTGTCTATTTCAAGGAGTCAATGCCTCATAGAAGTATTGAAACTACTACCATTTGTCAAATCCATGATGAGGGCATTTTTGCAGTAGTTCATTCCACTATTCCCAACATTCATAATATTGTTCATCTTCCCTTTGTTGGAAATTAGTAATTTCATAACGAGGGGCATTTGTTTTGTGAACCGGGAAGAATTTGTTCAAAAACTTCCTAAACAATTGGTACATGTATTTATGGAACGTACTTCCAAGGAATTGAGCCATGATTTGGCTTTATCCTTAAGTAAAAATGAGAATAACCTAAGCCTAATAGCATTGTGCATAAAATTTCAAAACCTAAATGTGGCACAAATAGCAAGGAACTCCTTGATATGTAGGTAAGGGTCTTCTTAGGCTTGACCATAAAAAGTTGGTAGTAATTGGATTACTCCCCACTTTAACTCGAAGTGGTTAGCATTTGTAGGAGGTAAAGTTATGCAAGATGTGGTGTTCAGTTTTAATAGTGCACAAAAATCTCTAATAGCTCTGTGCTCAACTTCTATTAGCGATTCAGCCATGGGCATAGGAGCTTGGTTTCCTTCCCCTTGACTAAGATTGCATTCAATCTCTAGGTCAAAAAGTGCTAATCTAAGTTCTAAGATTGACAACCTTGCACAAACTATCCTAATATAAATATCCTAAGCTATATGCTAACTCTAACTCCGTGTGATGCACAATCAAATCCTAATATTCACTAATCAATTAGTGTCTTGATTATCTTTCCTTAGTACATAGGTGGTAGCGTCTTAGACCTAGATCTAGACAGCTCCTTTTATTTAGATTTGACTACTGCTTACCAGTTGGGTTTTGCTTGAAAGTGATTAGTACAATCCTCATCCTAGAAGGCGTTTTAACCTCAACTAACATCAACAGAAGGTGTGGGAAAATCACTTGGATTTTAAGACACCCACTATAAGCAGAGTGCTCAGCCACTGGAGTGACAATCGATCATATCCTTCTAAGAGGCTCGATACCCTAAGTCTCTTTCTACTTGATTTTAAATTAAGTTCAATAGTTGGGATTGCAACATACAAGTATGTGATTTAATTACATAAGTGGGCCAAGGAGCTGGTGATGAAATCCAATCCTTATCTTAGAAGGGTTCCTATCGAGCCCTTACTAACATTAATTCCATTCCACCATAAAGCCATAAGCATGCAATGCAAAACAAAAATCAAATTAATGCAACCTATATGTTATCCAACACCAAAGTTAGATATGATCTTTCTAATGTAATGCACCATTTTTCTATATCATTAAATCTGTCATCCAAATGCAAAATTACACTAAATGCACTTCATCCTAAAAATTAAAATTTGAGTGAGGATCACTTACAATGAGGGTTCTAATGATGATGATAAAGAATGGCCACCATACCCCACACTCTAATCCTAATCTAGAAAAGCAATAAAAACGTCATCTATGATGATGAAGCTGTGGTACACAAGATTGTCACTGCTCCTTTGCCTATTTTCCTTGCGCAAAAATCAAACTAATATGGTCAATATGAAGAAAATAGCAAAAAATGCAAAAAAATTATGAAAAATCCTAAACTAATGCATCCTTAACCTAGACTAGAGGTAAATAATCCAAGTAACTACACAATCTATTGTGATTCCCCACCAATGGCACAAAAACTTTTTGTGATTTTGAAGTTAAACTCATAAGTGCAATCAGTTGTAGTATAAGCATGCGATAGAGGTCAATCCCATGAACAATTGAACAGTGTATTCTATCAAGAATGATTGACTTCAAGAATTTACAAGAATTAAAGAAGCAAAAAATAAGAAACATATACAATAAAAAATCCATGGTAATGTTACCATCC
Source organism: Warburgia ugandensis (assembly GCA_035236585.1). Lineage (NCBI taxonomy): Eukaryota > Viridiplantae > Streptophyta > Magnoliopsida > Canellales > Canellaceae > Warburgia > Warburgia ugandensis. The sequence continues at coordinate 54,225,783 of CP141127.1, read as the reverse complement.
AAACGCATATTCAACGAACAATTTGCATGCCTTCTTGAATGAAACATCAATATCTAAAACATGGGACTTCTTAAACATAATGTTTTCTATCTAGAATGATCAATTGCTAGTGTTTACAAGCATTAAAGAAGAAGAAAAATTAGAAACATATATAGTATAAAAAGCATGGTAATGTTATTATTCAAATGTGTATCCAAGCAACAATTTGCATGCCATCTTGAATGAAACATCAAAATCTAGAACATGGGTCTTCTTAAACTCAATGTATTATATCTAGAATAATCTATTTCAAGCATTTAGAAGCATTAAAGAAACAAAAAATCAGGAACATATATAATAATATATGGATGGTAATGTACCACCCAAACGCATATTCATGTAACATTTTGCATGCCATCTTGAATGAAACATAAAAAACTAAAGCATGGTCTTTTTAAACTCATGGTATTCTATCTAGAATGATCAATTTTAAATATTTACAACCATTAAAGAAACCTAAAATCATAGACATATATAGTAAAAAACGTATGATAATTTTACCATTCAAACTCGTATTAAAACAAGCATATTTCATGCAATAATTTGCATGTCTTTGAGAATGAAACATCTAAATATAAAATATGGGGCTTCTTAAACTCAATGTATTCTATCTAAAATGATCAATTTCAAGAATTTACAATTATTAAAGAAGCAAAAAATAAAAAACATATTTTGTAAAAAAAAAATGCATAGTAATGTTAGCATTCAAACACATACAATAAGTGATTTCAAACAACAATTTGCATGCCTTTTTTATTGAAACTTCAACATGTAAAACGTGGGTCATCTTAGACTCAATGTATTCTATTTAGAATGGCCAATTTCATGCATTTACAAGCATTAAAGAAGTAGAAAGTTAGGAAGATATTTTATAAAATATGCATGGTGATGTTACCATTCAAATGCATATTCAAACAACAATTTGCATGCCTTATTAAATGAAACATGAAAATCTAAAACATGGGACTTCTTAAAATAAATGTAAATTATCTAGAATGGTCAATTTCAAGCATTTATAAGCATTAATGATGAAGAAAATAAGGAACATATATAGTAAAAAATGCATCATAATGTTACTTTTCAAATGCATATTTAAGCAACAATTTGCATGCCTTTTTGAATGAAACTTCAAAATCTAGAACATGGGACTTCTTAGGCTCAATGTATTCTATCTAAAATGATCAATTGCAAGAATTTACAAGCATTAATGATGCAAAAAAATAGGAGCATATGTAGTAAAAAATGCATGGTAATGTTACCATTCAAATGCATATTCAAGCTTGAATTGCCCATAGGTGCTGGTATTTTTCTCCGTTTCTTTTCTATCCGCCCATGTCCTCTGATAATCCTTCTCATAAATAGCATCCATTTCCACTGCCTTTGACATGGTGATTAATTGGAACCCAATAACCCTATTTCTTAGTCTAGGAGTCAGGCCATATATGAACTTCTTTGCTACACTTTCTTCAGTGGCACAAATAGTGGGTGCAAATCTATGGAGATTTATAAACTCTCATATTGGTTTACCAATAGACTTCCTTGTTCCAGACTCATGAACTCCTTCTCCTTCTATTTTTGCACATGTCATGGAAATTATTTCTCACTAAACACCATTTTGAAATCCTGCCATAGAATAGTCTCACCCTCCTCAAAGTATGTCCTTTCAGCCTTCTCCCACTAAAAGTTTGCTTCACTTTTCAAAAGAAAAGTCGCCATTAGGAATCTTTATAGCTTTGAACAGCTTCTCAATTTTGAAAATCCACTTCTCTGGTTCGTCTGACTCCTCTTCACCAAAGAATGAGGGAGCCATCTTGTGAAATCACTCAAGTTGGGGCCTCCGTTTGGTTAGCAACTCTCTTTGGTGACGTTGCCCTTACCGCAAGTGCTTGTGCCTGATTATTCACAATTTGCTCCATCCTTTACATAAATGACTAAAAGGCTTTAACCATGCTATTCCCATATTTAGAAGAGCTAGTAGCAGGATTGATAGGTCTTGGAGCTGCACCTCCTCTCCTCCTAGGCGACATCTGTTTTTCCAAGAATTGTTTGATTTGTTAGAGTAATCTTATCATGCTAGTTTAAAGTTTTTCCTAATTATATAAACTAATTTTAAGTTCTTATTTCATAACTTGACTGTGAATGGCTTGAACTTGGGCTCTGATATCAACTATAACAACCCAGGTTTTTATAATGTTTTTTAAATGCAAAAGACAATTATGATGCAAGATCGATCTCTATCAAAAGCATTTTGAAAATCAAATGACGGTGAAAAAACATTATTGTTTTAAAAGTCATTATTAAAAACCCCGAGTGTTATTTTTTCTTTTCTTAAAAGAATAATTAGCAAAATGAATTCTACATTTCTACCAAAAATCAGGCAACAATTTGCATGCCTTTCGAATGAAATGTCAAAATCTAAAACATGGGTCTTCTTAGACTCAATGTATTCTATCTAGAATGATCACTTTCAAGTATTTACAAGCATTAAAGAAGCAGAAAATCAGGAACATATATAGTAAAAAATGCATGGTAATGTTAACATCCAAACGCAAATTGAAGCAATAGTTTGCATGCCTTCTTGAATGAAATATAAAAAATTTAAAACATGGTCATCTTAAACTCAATCTATTCTATCTAGAATGATAATTTTCAAGATTTTACAAGAATCAATGAAGCAAAAAATTAGGAACATATACAGTAAAGAACACATGGTAATGTTATCAATCAAATCCATATTCAAGTAATAATTTGCATGCCATTTTGTACAAAACATCAAAGTATAAAATATAAGTCTTCTTAGAACAAATGAATTATATCTTGAATGATCAGTTTCAAGCATGTACGAGCATTAAAGAAGTAGAAAAACTAGAACATATATAGTAAAAAATGCATGGTCATATGACCATTTAAATGCATATTCGAGCAACAATTTGCATGCCTTCTTGAATGAAACATCGAAATCTAAAATGTAGGTCTTCTTAAACTCAGTGTATTCTATCTAGAATGATCAATTTCAAGAATTTACAAGCATTAAATAAGTAGAAAATAAGTAACATATATAGTAAAAATCGTATGGCAATGTTACCATTCAAGCGTGTATTACAATAAGGATACTTCAAGCAACAATTTGAATACCATTTTCAATGAAACTATTAAATATAAGGGCTAGGGTTCAAGCATGTAGAAGCACTAAAGAAGCAAAAAAAAAACTAGAACATATATAGTAAAAAATGCATGGTCATATGACCATTTAAATGCATATTCGAGCAACAATTTGCATGCCTTTTAGAATGAAACATTGAAATATAAAATATCGGTCTTCTAAAACTCAATGTATTCTATCTAGAATAATCAATTTCAAGCATTTACAAGTATTAAAGAAGCAGAAAACTAGGAACATATATAGTAAAGAACGTATGTATGGTAATGTCATATAAAATATAAGACATGGGACTTCTCAAACTCAATATATTCTATCTAGAATGATCAATTTCTAGCATTTACAACTATTAAAGAAGCAAAAAACCTAGAACATATATAGTAAAAAATGCATGGTAATGTTAACATTCCAATGCATATTCAAGCAAAAATTTGCATGCCTTATTGAATGAGACATGAAAATGTAAAACATGGGCCTTCTTAAACACAATGTATTCAATCTAGAATCATCAATTTCAAGTATTTATAAGCACTAAGTAGTTTAAAATTAGAAACAAATATAGTAAAAAAATGCATGGTAATGTTACCATAGAAACTCATATTCAAGGATTAAGTTGCATGCCTTCTTGAATGAAACATCAAAATCTAAAAGATAAGACTTCTTAAACTCAACATATTCTATCTAGAATGATCAATTTCAAGCATTTATAAGCAATGAAGATGCAAAAAATCAGGAACATATATATAAAAAAATGTGTGGTAATGTTACTATTAAAATGCATATTTAAGCAACAATTTGCATGCCTTATTGAATAAAACATCATTATCTAAAATATGGGACTTCTTAAGCTTAATGTATTCTATCTAGAATGACCAATTTCAAGCATTTACAAACATTGGAAAACAAAAAACAAAAAATATATATAGTAAAATACACATGGTAATGTTACCATTCAAACAGATTTTCAAGCAACAATTTGCAAGCCTTTTTTGAGTGAAACTTCCAAATCTAAGACAAGGGACTTTTCAAACTCAATGTATTCTATTTAGGATGATTGATTTTTAGCACTCACAAGCATTATAGAAGCAAAAAATCAGGAACATGTGTAGTAAAAAATGTAATGTAATGTTACCCCTTCAAAAGCATATTTAAGCAAAAATTTGCATGCCTTCTTGAATATTACATCATAATACAAAACATGGGCCTTCTTAAACTCAAACTATTCTATCTAGAATGATCAATTTTAGGAATTTACAAGCATTAAAGAAAACATATATAGTAAAAAATGCATGATAATGTTACCATTTAAATGCATATTCAAGCAACAATTTGCATGCCTTTTATAAAGAAACTTCAAAATCTAAAACATTGAACTTCTTAGACTCAATGTGTTCTATCTAGTCTAATCAATTTCAAGCATTAAATAAGGGAAAAATATGGAACATATATATTTTGAAAGATGCATGGTAATGTTACCATCCAAATGCATATTCAAGCAACAATTTGCATGCCTTCTTGAATGAAACATCAAGATCTCAAACATAGGTCTTCTTAAACTCAATGTATTCTATATAGAAAGGTCAATTACAAGTATTTATAAGCATTAAACAAGAAAAAAATCAGGCACATATATAGTAAAAGGTGCAAAGTAATGTTGCCACTCAAATACATATTCAAGCAACAATATGCATGCCTTCTGGAATGAAACATCAAAATTTAAAACATGGGAATTTTAAACCTAATGTATTTTACCTATAATGATCGATTTTATGCATTTACAAGCATTTAAGAAGCAGAAAATTAGTTACATATATAGTAAAAAATGTATTGTAATTTTACCATCCAAACGCATATTCGAGCAACAATTTGAATGCCTTCTTGAATTAAACACCAAAATCTAAAACATGGAACTTCCTAAAATAAATATATTCTATCTAGAATGTTTATTTTCAAGCATTGGAAAAGCAAAAATCGGGAACATATATAGTAAAGAATGCATGGTAATGTTACCTTTTAAATGTATATTCAAGCAACAATTTGCATGCCTTTTTAAATAAAACTTCAAAATCTAAAATGTGGGTCTTCTTGGCTCAATGTATTTTATCTAGAATGATCAATTTCAAGAATTTACAAGCATTAAAGAAGTAGAATATTAGGAACATATATAGTAAAACATGCATGGTAATGTTGCCAGTCAGACACATATTACAACAAGCATACTTTGAAAAACAATTTTCATGCCTTTTTGAATGAAAATTCAAAATATAAAATATGAAACTTATTAAACTCATTGTGTTGTATCTAGAATGATTAATTTCAAGAATTTACAAGAATTAAAGAAGCAAAAAATTGGGAACATATATAGTAAAAAATGCATGGTAATGTTACCATTCAAATGCATATTCAAGCATAAAATTGCACACCTTACTGAATGAAACGTTAAAATCTAAAACATTGGGCTTCTTAAACTCAAATTATTTTAAATATAATGGTCAATTTAATGAATTAAATATGTAAAAAATAAGGAACATACATAGTAAAAAATGGTTGGTAATGTTACCATTCAAACGCGTATTACGACAACCATACTTCAAGCAACAATTTACATGGCTCTTTGAATGAAACATCAAAATATAAAATATGGAGCTTCTTAGAGTCAATGTATTATATCTATAATAATCAATTTCAAGCATTTGAAAGCATTAAAGAAGTTGAAAATAAGGAATATATATAGTAAAAAATGCATGATAATGTTACCATTTAAACAAGTATTACAACAAGCATACTTCAAGCAACAATTTGCATGCCTTTCGAATGAAATGTCAAAATCTAAAACATGGGTCTTCTTAGACTCAATGTATTCTATCTAGAATGATCACTTTCAAGTATTTACAAGCATTAAAGAAGGAGAAAATCAGGAACATATATAGTAAAAAATGCATGGTAATGTTAACATCCAAACGCAAATTGAAGCAACAGTTTGCATGCCTTCTTGAATAAAAGATCATCAAAATCTAAAACATGGGTGTTATTATACACAATGTATTATAACTAGAATGATCAATTTCAAGCATGTAAATTTATTAAGGAACAAGAAAATAAGGAACATATATATTAAAAAATGCATGGTAATGTTTCCATTCAAATGTGTATCAACAAGCATACTTCAAGCAACAATTTGCATGCCTTATTAAATTAAACATCTAAATCTAAAACATGGGACTTCTTAAAATCAATATATTCTATCTAGAATGATCAATTTAAATCATTTACAAGCATTAAAGAAGCAAAAAATTAGGAACATATATAGTATAAAATGCATGATAATGTTATCATTCAAATGCATATTCAAGCCACAATGTGCGTGCCTTCTTGAATAAAATATCAAAATCTAAAATGTGGTTCTTTTTAAACTCAATGTATTCTATATATAATGAACAATTTAAAATATTTACTAGCTTTAAAGAAGCAGAAAAATAGGAACATATATATAAAAAAATGCATGGTAATGTTACTATCCAAATGCATAATCAAGCAATAATTTGCATGCCTTCTTGAATTAAACATCAAAATCTAAAACATGGGACTTCTTAACATAAATTTATTCTATCTAGAATGATTATTTTAAATATTTTAGAATTATTGAAGAAGCAAAAAATCAGGAACATAAATAGTAAAAAATGCAGAGTAATGTTACCATTCAACCGCATATTAAAGCAACAATGTGCATGGATTCTTGAATGAAACATCAAAATCTAAAATATGGTTCTTCTTAAAATCAATGTATTCTATCTATAATTATCAATTTCAAATATTTACAAGAATTAAAGATGTAGAAAAATAGGAACATGTATAGTAAAACATCCATGGTAATGTTGCCATTCAGAAGCATATTCAAGCAATAATATCCATGCCTTCTTGATTAAAACATCCAAATCTAAAACATGGGACTTCTTAAAATCAATGTATTCTATCTAGGATGATTATTTTCAAGCATTGATAAGAATTGAAGAAGCAAAAAATCTAGATCATATGTAGTAAATAACGCATGGTAATGTTACCATTCAAACGCATATTCAAGTGACAGTTTGCTTGCCTTTCTGAACGAAACTTCATAATCTAAAACATGGGTCCTCTTAGACTCACTATATTCTATTTAGAATGATCAATTTTAAGCATTTAGAAACATTAAATAAGCACAAAATAAGGAACACATATAGTAAAAATGCATGGTAATGTTACCATTCAAATGCGTATTACGACAAGCATGCTTTGAGCAACTATTTGCATGCCTTCTTGAATGAAACATCAAAATCTAGAACATGGACTTCTGAAAGTCAATGTATTTTATCTACAATGGTAAATTTCAAGCATTTACAAGAATTCAATAAGTAAAAAATAAGAAACATATATAGTAAAAAATGGATGGTAATGTTACCATTTAAACACGTATTACAACAAGCATACTTCAAGCAACAATTTGCATCACTTTTTAAGTGAAACATCAACATCTAAAGCAGCTTCTTAGGCATTGTATTATATCTAGAATTTTAAATTTCAAGAATTTAAAAGCATTTAAGAAGTAGAAAATAAGGAACATATATAGCAAAAAAGCTTGGTAATGTTCCCATTCAAACACGTATTACAACAAGCATACTTCAAGTTACAATTTGCATGCCTTTTTGAATGAAACTTCAAAATCTAAAACATGGGTCTTCATGGAATCAATGCATTATATCTAGATTCATCAATTTCAAGAATTTGCAATCATTAAGGAAGATGAAAATCTAGAAGATATATAGTAAAAAGATGCGTTGTATTGCAACCAATCAAATGCATATGCAAGGAAAAATTTGCATGACTTCTTAAATGACATATCAAAATCTAAAACATGGGCCATCATAAACTCAATTTATTCTATTGAGAATGATCAATATCAAGAATTTATGAGCATTAAAGAAGAAAAAAATAAGGAACATATATAGTAAAAAATGCATGGCAATTTTACCATTCAAACACGTATTACAACAAGCATAATTCAAGCAACAATTTTCATAATATTTTGAATGAAACTTCAAAATCTAAAACATAGGAATTCTTAGACTCAAAGTATTCTATCTAGAATGATCAATTTGAAGCATTTACAAGCATTAAAGAAGCAGAAAATCTAGAACATATATAGTAAAAAAAAAAAAAAAAGTGTGGTAAGGTTACCATCCAAACACATATTCAAGCAATGATTTGCATGCCTTCTTCAATGAAACATCAAAATCTAAAATATGGGTCTTCTGAAACTCAATGTATTCTATATAAAATGATCAATTTCAAGCATTTAGAAGCATTAAAGAAGGAAAAAAATAGGAACATATGTAATAAAAAATGCATGGTAATGTTACCATCCAAATGCATATTCAAGTAAAAATATGCATGCCCTTTTGAATAAAACATCAAAATCGAAAACATGGGTCTTCTTAGATTCATTGTATTATATCAATAATGATTAATCTTAAGCATTTACAAGTGTTAAAGAATCTGAAAATAAGGAACATATTTAGTAAAAGAGGCATGGTAATGTTACCATTCAAATGCATATTCAAGCAAAAATTTACATGCCTTGTTGAATGAAACATCAAAATCTAAAACGTAGGAATTCTTAAACTGAATGTATTATATCTAGAATTCTCAATCTCAAGTATTTACAAGCATTAAATAAGGAGAAAGTAAGGATCATGAATAGTATAAAATGGACGGCAAGATTACCATTCAAATGCCTATTACAACAAACTTACCTCACGCAATAATTTCCATGGCTTTTTGAAATATCAAAATCTAAAACATGGGCCTTCTTAGTCTCAATATATTCTATCTAGAATAATAAATTTCAAGCATTAAAGAAGAAAAACATAGAAATATATATAGTTAAAAACTCATAGTAATGTTACCAATCAAATGTATATCTAAGCAATACTTTGCATGCCTTCTTGAATGAGCCATGAAAATCTAAAACAAGGGTTATCTTAAACTCAATGTATTCAATCTAGAATGATCAATTTTCAAGCATTTACAAACATTAATCTAGTAAAGAATAAGCAACATATATAGTAAATAACATGTGGTCATGTTATCATTCAAATGCATATTACAACAAGCATACTTCAAACAACCATTTGCATGCGTTTTTGAATCAAACATCAAAATTTTAAATATAAGGCTTCTTAGAGTAAATGTATTGTACCTAGACAATTCAATTTCAAGCATTAAGGAATCCTACAATCAGGAACACATATCATAAAAAACACATGGTAATGTTACCATTTAGATGCTTATTACAACAAGCATACTTTGAGCAACAATTTCCATGCCTTTTCAAATGAAACTACAAAATCTAAAACATGGTTCTTCTTATACTCATAGTATTCTACATAGAATGATCAATTTCAACTATTTACAAGCTTTCAAGAAGCAGAAAATCAGGAACATATATAGCAAAGACTGCATGGTAATGTTACCATTCAAATGCATATTCAAGCAAAAATTTGCATGCCTTCTTGAATGAAATATCAAAATCTAAAACCTAGGTTTTCTTAAACTCAATGTATTCTCTCTACAATGATCAATTTCAAGCAATTAAAAGTATTAAAGAAGTAGAAAACAAGGAAGATATATAGTTAAAAAAGCATGGTAATGTTAACATTCGAACAAGTATTACAATACGCATGCCTAAAGCAATAGTTTGCATGCCCTTTTGAATGAAATATCAAAATCTAAAACATGAGTCTTCTTAGACTCAATGTATTCTATCTAGAATGATTAATTTCAAGCATTTACAAACATTAAAGAAACAGAAAATCTAGAACATAAATAGTAAAAAACTCATGGTAATGGTACCATTCAAACACATATCCAAGCAACAATTTGCATGCCTTCTTGAAATACACATTAAAATCTAAAACATGGGACTTCCTAAACTCAATTTATTCTATCTATAATGATCAATTTCAAGAATTTACAAACATTAAAGAAGCAAAAAATCAGGAACATATATAGTAAAAAATGCATGGTAATGTTACCATCCAAACACATATTCAAGCAACAATTTACATGTCTTTTTCAATGAAACTTAAAATCTAAAACAAGGAACTTCTTAAAATATATCTATTCTATATAGGATGATTATCTTTAAGCATTTATTAGCAAGAAATCAGGAACATATATAGTAAAGAATGCATGATAATCTTATCATTCAAAGCATATTAAAGCAACAATTTGCATGCCTTTTTGGATAAAACTTCAAAAACTAAAATATTGGTCTTCTTACGCTCAATGTGTTTTATCTACAATGATCAATTTCAAGTATTTACAAAATAATGAACATATATAGTAAAAAATACATGGTAATGCCACCATTCAAACACGCATTACAACATGCATAATTTAAGCAACCATTTGCACACCTTTTTTAGTGAAATTTAAATATCTAAAACATGAGACTTCTTAGAATCAATGTATTCTACATAGAATGATCAACTTCAAGCATTTACAAGCCTAAAAGAAGCAGAAAAATAGGAACATATGGACTTAAAAACGCATGGTAATGTTACCATTCAAACACATATTCGAACAATAATATGCATGCCTTCTTGAATGAAACATCAAAATCTAAGACATAGGACTTTTTAGGCTCATTGTATTCTACCTAAAATGATCAATTTCAAGCATTTGAAAATATTAAAGAAGTAGAAAATCATGAAAATACATAGTAAAAAGTGCATGGCAATGTTACCATTCAAATGCATATTCAAGAGAAAATTTGCATGCCTTCTTGAATGAAACATCAAAATCGAAAACTTGGGTCTTCCTAAACTCAATGTATTTTATCTAGAATGCTCATTTACAAGCATTAAATATGTAAAAAATAAGGAACATATATAGGGAAAATGGGATGGTAATGTTAGTAAACAAATGCATATTACAACAAGCATATTCAAGCAACAATTTTCTTGTGCTTTTTGAATGAATCATAAAAGTCTAAAACATATGGCTTCTTAGTCACAATGTATTCAATCTAAAATGATCAATTTTAAGCATTTACAAGCATTTAAGAAGTAGAAAATCAGGAACATATATGCAGAGTAAATTTACCATTCAAATGCATATCGAACCACCACTTTGCATGACTTCTTGAATTAAATGTCAAAATCTAAAACTTGTGTCTTATTAAACTCAATTTATTATATTCGTAATGATCAATTTCAAGCATTTACAAGCAATAAAGAAGCCAAAAATTAGGAACATATATAGTAAAAAATGCATGGTAATGTTACCATCCAAATGCATATTCAAGGAACAATTTACATGTCTTCCAGAAGACCAGGAACATATACAGTAAAGAATGCATGGTAATGTTACCAATCATATGCATATTCAAGCAACAATTTGCATGCCATTTTGAATGAAACTTCAAAATGTAGAATATAGGCCTTCTTAAACTCAATGTCTTCTATCTACAATGATCAATTTCAAACATCTAACAAGCATTATAGAAGTAGAAAAACCAAAACATATATAGTAAAGCACACATGGTAATGTTAACATTGAAACACAAACTCAAGCAACAATTTGCATGCCTTTTTAAAAGAAACTTCCAAATCTGGGGTCATCTTAGACTTGATGTTCTATATTGAACGATCAATTTCAATCATTTTTAAGCTTTAAAGAAGTAGAAAATAGGGAACATATAGAGTAAAAAAATTCATGGTAATGTTACCATTCAAACACGTACTACAACATGTATACTTTGAGCAACAATTGCATGCCTTTTTCAATGAAACTTTAAAATCCAAAACATGTGACACATTGTATTCTATCTAGAATGATAAAATTTCAAGAAGAAGAAAATTAGGAACATATATAGTAAAAAATGCATGGTAATATCACCATTCAAATGCATATTCAAGAAAAAGTTTGCATGCCTTCTTGAATGAAATATCAAATTCTAAAATATGGACTTCATAAAATAAATGTATTTGATCTAGAATGGTCAATTTCAAGAATTTACAAGTATTAAATAAGTAAAAAATAAGGAACATATATAGTAAAAAATGGATGGCAATGTTACCATTCAAATGCGTAATACAACAAGCATACTTCAAGCAACAATTTGCATCACTTTTTAAATGAAACATCAACATCTAAAACATGGGGTTTCTTAGACTCAATGTATTCTATCTAGAATGGTCAATTTCAAGCATTTACAATCATTAAAGAAGCAAAAAATAATGAACATATGTTGTGAAAAATGTTTGCTAATTTTACAATTCAACTGCGTATTACAATAAGCATATATCAAGCAACAATTTGCATGCCTTTTTGACTGAAACTTAGAAATCTAAAACATGGGTCTTCCTAGAGTTAATATATTCCATCTAGAATGATGAGTTTAAAGCATTTACAAGCATTAAAGAAGCAGAAAATAAGGACCACATATAGTAAAAAATGCTTGGTAATGTTACCATTCAAATGCATATTACAACAGGCATACTTCAAGCAATAATTTTCATGCCTATTTAAATGTCAAAATCTAAAAGATGGGATTTCTTTGCCTCAATATATTCTATCTAGAATGATCAATTTCAAGCATTTATAATCAATAAGAAGTAAAAAACTTGGAACATATATAGTGAAAAACATATGCTAATGTTATCATTGAAATGCATACCCAAGCAACAATTTGCATGCCTTTTGGAATGAAACTTAAATCTAAAACATGGGCCTTTCTAAAATCAATGTATTCTATCTAAATTGATCAATTTCAAGCATTTAAAATCATTAAAAAGGAAAAAAAAAAATCAGGAAAATGTATAGTAAAAAATGCATGGTAATGTTACCATTCAAACGCATATTCCAGTAACAATATGCATTCCTTCTTCAATGAAAAATCAAAATCTAAAACATGGGTCTTCTAAAACTCAATGTATTCTATCTATAATGGTAAATTTCAAGCATTAAATAATCACAAAATCAGGAACACATATAGTAAGAAATGCAAGATAATGTTACCATACAAATGCATATTCAATTAACAATTTACATCCCTTCTTGAATTAAACATCAAAATCTAAAACATGGGACTCCTCAAAGTCAATTTATTCTATCTAGAATAAATATTTTCAAAAATTTACAAGCATTTAAGAAGCAAAATTTCAGGAACATATATAGCAAAAAATTCATCGTAATGTTATTATTCAAACGTGTATTACAATAAGCATATTTCTAGCAACAATTTGCATGCCTTCTTGAATGAAACATCAATATCTAAAATGTGGGCTATCTTAAACTGAATTTATCCTATGGAGAATGATAAATTTCAAGCATTCATGAGCATTAAAGAAGCAAAAACTAAGGAACATATGTAGTAAAAATTGCATGGTAATGCCACCATTCAAATGCGCATTATAATAAGCATATCTCACCCTACAATTTGCATGTCTTTCTGAATGAAACTTAAACATCTAAAACAAAGACCTTCTTAGAATCAATGTATTCTATCTAGAATGATCAATTTCAAGCATTAAAGAATAAAAAAAAAGAGGAACATATACACTAAAAAATGCCTAGTAATGTTACCATTCAAACCCATATTTGAGCAACAATATCCATGTCTTCTTGAATGAAAAAGCAAAATCTAAAACATGGGGCTTCTTAGACTCATTATATTCTTCCTAGAATGATCAATTTCAATCATTTTCAAATGGTCAAGAAGCAGAAGATCAAGAACATATATAGTAAGGAATGCATGGTAATGCTACCATTCAAATGTATACTGTAGAAAACATTTGCATGGCTTCTTGAATGAAACATCAAAATCCAAAACATGTGTCTTCTGAAACTCAACATATTTTTATCTAGAATACTCAATTTCAAGCATTTACAAGAATTAAATAAGTAGAAAATAAGGAACATATATAGTAAGAAATGGATGGTAATGTTACAACTTAAAAGTGTATTACAACAAGCACACTTCAAGCAACAATTTGCATGGATTTTTGAATGAATTATCGAAATCTAAAACATGGGACTTCTTAGCCTCAATGTATTCTATCTAGAATGATCAATTTCAAGCATTTACAAGTATTAAAGAAGCAAAAAATTAGGAGCATACATAGTAAAAGATGCACGGTAATGTTACCATTCAAACGCATATCCAAGCACCACTTTGCATGCCTTCTTGAATGAACCATTAAAATCTAAAACATGCCTTCTTGAATGGTCAATTTGAAGCATTTAAAAGCAATAATGCTATATAAAATCACAAATATATATAGTAAAAAATGTTAGGCAATGTTACCATCAAACATCCATTAACATGCATTTTTTAATGACACTTCAAAATTAAAATACGGTACCTCATAGTTTCATTGTATTCTACTTGCAATGATCAATTTCAAGAATTAAAATTTTTTATAAATGGGAACATATATAGTAAAAAATGCATGATAGTGTTATCATTCAAACGCATATTGAAGCAACAACTTACATGGCTTTTTGAATGAAACATCAAAATCTAAAATGTGGTCTCCTTAGACTCAATGCATTCTATCTAGAATCATCAATTTTACACATTTACAAACATTAAAGAAGAAAAAAATTAGGAACATATATAGTAAAAAACGTATAGTAATGTTACCCTTCAAACGCATATTACAACAAGCATACTTCAACAATAATTTGCATGCCTTTTTTAATGAAACTTGAAAATCTAAAAAATGATTCTTCTTGACACAATAAATTCTATCTAGAATGAACAATTACAAGAAATTACAAGCATTAAGGAAGCAAAAAAAACAGAAACATATTTAGTAAAACTGCATGGTAAGGTTCCCATTGAAATGAGTATTCAAGCATCAATTTGCATGCCCTTTTGAAAGAACCTTCAAAATCTAAAACATGGGCCTTCTTAGACACAATGTATTCAATTTCAAGTATTAACAAGTATTAAGGAAGCAAAAAATTTGAAAAACATATAGTAAAAGATTAAAAGGTAATGTTACTATTCAAACACATATTTAAGCAACAATTTGCATGCCTTATTGAATGAATTATCAAAATCTAAAACATGAGAATTCTTAAACTCAATGTATTCTTTCTAGAATGATAAATTTCAAGAATTTAAAGGCATTAAAGATGCAGAAAATGAGGAACATATATAGTAAGAAACGCATAGTAATGTTATTATTCAAATGCCTATCCAAGTAACAACTTGCATGCCTTCTTAAATGAAACATCAAAATCTAAAACATGAGCCTTCTTAAATCCCATTTTATTTAATAAAAAATGATCAATTTTAAGCATTTAAAAGAATTAAATAAGTAGAAAATAAGGAACAAAAATAGTAAAAAATGCATGGTGATGTTGCCATTCAAACACATTAAAACAAACATAATTCAAGCAACAAATTGCATGCCTTTTTGAATGAAATTTCAATATCTAAAACATGGGACTTCTTGAACTCAATGCATTCAATATCAAAAGAAAATTTTCAAACATTTATAAGCATTAAATAAGTAGAAAAATAGGAGCACATTTAGTAAAAAAAATGGATGTTAATGTTACCATCCAAACGAATATTCAAGGAGCTTTTTGCATGCCTTCTTAAATGAAACATTATAATCTAAAACATATGCCTTCTTAAACTCAATATACTATATCTAGAATGATCAATTTCAAGAACTTACTAGCATTAAATAAGTAGAAAATTAGGAACATATATAGTAAAAAATGCATGGTAATGTTACCATTCAAATGCATCTTCAACTAACAATTTCCATGCATTTTTGAATGAAAATTCAAAATCTAAAATATAGGCCTTCTTAAACTCAATGTATTCTATCTAGAATGATCAATTTCAAGCATTAAAAAAGCAAAAAACTAGGAACATATATAGTAAAAAAGCATGGTAATGTTGACATTCAAATGCATATTCAAGCAACAATTTGCATGACTTCTTGAATAAAACATCAAAATCTAAAACGTGAGAATTCTTAAATTTCAAGCATTTACAAACATTTAAGAAGAAGACAGTTAGGAACAGGTACTGTAAAAAATGCATGGTAATGTTACCATTCACATGCATATTTAAGCAACAATTTGCATGCCTTTGTGAATGAAACTTAAAAACCTAAAAACATAGGTCTTCTTAGACACAATGTATTCTACCCAAAATGATCAAATTCAACCATTTACAAGCATTAAGAAAGAAGAAAATCAGAAAAATATATGGTAAAAAACAAATGGTAATGTAACAATTCAAAGACATATTCAAGCAACAAATTGCATACCTTATTGAATGAATTATCAAATCTAAAACACGGGCCTTCTTAAACACAATGTATTCTATCTAGAATGATCAATTACAAGTATAAGAATCACTAAAGAATAAAAAAATCAAGAACATGTATAGTAAAAAATGCATGGTAATGTTATCATTCAAACGCATATCCAAGCAATAATTTGCATGCCTTCTTGGGTTAAACATCAAATTCTAAAACATGTGCCTTCTTAAACTCAAATTATTCCATTGAGAATGATCAACTTCAAGAATTTACAAGCACTAAATAAGTAGAAAATAAGAAGCATACATAATAAAAAATGAATTGTAATGTTACCATTCAAACATGTGTTTCAACAAGCATACTTCAAGAAGCAATTTGCATGCCTTTTTGAAAGAAATTTCAAAATCTAAAACATGGGCCTTCTTAGACACAATGTATTATATCTAGAATAATAAATTTCAATAATTTACAAGTATTAAAGAAGTAGAAAATCAGTAACATATATAGTAAAATATGCATGGCAATTTCACCATTCAAATGTGCATTACAACAAGCATATCTCACCATACAATTTGCATGTCTTTCTAAATGAAACTTAAATATCTAGAAAATAGGACTTCTCAGACTCAATGTATTCTATCTAAAATGATTAATTTCAAGAATTTACAAGCATTAAAGAAGCAAACAAAGGGGAACATGTATACTAAAAAATGCCTGGTAATTTTACTATTCAAACACATATTTGAGCAACAATATCCATGCCTTCCTGAATGAAAAAAAAAAATCTAAAGCATGGGACTTCTTAGAGTCATTGTATTCTTCTAAAATGATCAGTTTCAAGCATTTGCAAATGTTCAAGAAGCAGAATATTGGGAACATATATAGTAAGGAATACATGGTAATGCTACCATTAAAATGTATATTGTAGAAAAAATTTACATGACTTCTTGAATGAAACATTAAAATTTAAAATATGTGTCATCTTAAACTCAACATGTTTTACTAGAATACTCAATTTCAAGAATTTACAAGCACTAAATAAGTAGAAAATAAGGAACATATATAGTAAGAAATGGATGGTAATGTTACCACTTAAAAACGTATTACAACAAGCACATTTCAAGCAACAATTTGCATGGCTTTTTGAATGAATCATCAAAATCTAAAACATGGGACTTCATAGACTCAATGTATTCTATATAGAATGATCAATTTCAAGCATTTACAAGTATTAAAGAAGCAAAAGATTAGGAGCATACATAGTAAAAAATGCACGGTAATGTTACCATTCAAATGCATATCCAAGCACCACTTTGCATGCCTTCTTGAATGGTCAATTTCAAGCATTTACAAGAAATAATGTGTTAGAAAATACAAACATATGTAGTCAAAAACGTTTGGCGATGTTACAATCAAACAAAATTAAACATGGGACTTTATAGTGTCATTGTATTCTACTTGGAATGATCAATTTCAAGCATTAAAAAGGTATAAAATAGGGAACATATATAGTAAAAAATGTATGATAATATTATCATTTAGATTCATATTCAAGCAGGAATTTACATGGGTTTTCAAATGAAACTTCAAAATCTAAAATGTGGCTCTTCTTAGACTCAATGTATTCTATCTAGAATGACCAATTTTAAACATTTACAAGTATTAAAGAAGTAGAAAATTAGGAACATATATAGTAAATTACGTATGGTAATGTTACCATTCAAACGCATATTACAACAAGCATACTTCAAGCAATAATTTGCATGCCTTTTTTAATGAAACTTAAAAATCTAAAACATGATTCTTCTTATGCTCAATCAATTCTATCTAGAATGATCAATTTTAAGAAATTACAAGCATCAAGGAAGCAGAAAAATAGGAACATATTTAGTAAAAGTGCATGGTAAGGTTCCCATTCAAATGAGTATTCAAGCAACAATTTGCATGCCTTTTTGAACGAAACTTCAAAATCTAAAACATAGGCCTTCTTAGACACAATGTATTCTATCAAGAATGATTAGTTTCAAGCATTAACAAGTATTAAGGAAGCATAAAATCTGAAAAACATATAGTAAAAAATGGAAGGTAATGTCACCATTCAAATACATATTCAAGCAACAATTTGCATGCCTTATTGAATGAATTATCAAAATCTAAAACATGAGACTTCTTTCAAGAATTTGAAAGCATTAAAGATGTAGAAAATGAGGAACATATATAGTAAGAAATGCATAGTAATGTTATCATTCGAATGCATATCCAAGTAATAATTTGCATGCCTTCTTAAATGAAACATCAAAATTCAAAACATGGGCCTACTTAAAACTCAATTTATTCCATAAAAAATGATCAATTTCAAGCATTTAAAGGCATTAAATAAGTAGAAACTAAGCAGAAAAAATATTAAAACATGCATGGTGATGTTACCATTCAAATGCATGTTACAACAAACATACTTCAAGCACTAAATTGCATGCCTTTTTGAATGAAACTTCAAATATCTAAAACATGAGACTTCTTAAACTCAATGTATTCAATCTCGAATGACCAATCTCAAGCATTTATAGGCATCAATGAATTAGAAAAATAGGAACGTATTTAGTAAAAAATGGATGTTAATGTTACCATAGAAACGCATATTCAAGAAACTTTTTGCATGCCTTCTTAAATGAAACATCAAAATCTAAAACATGTGCCTTCTTAAACTCAACCTACTCCATCTAAAATCATCAATTTCAAGAACCTACTAGCATTAAATAACTACAAAATTAGGAACATATAGTAAAAAATGCATGGCAATGTTTCCATCCAAATGCATATTCAAGCAACAATTTGCATGCCTCCTTGAATGAAACATCAAAATTTAAAACATGGGAATTCTTAAACTCAATCTATTCTCTCTAGAATGATCAATTTCAAGCATTTACAACTATTAAAGAAGTAGAAAATTAGGAATATCTATCGTAAAAGATGCACGATAATGTTACCATTCATATGCATATTTAAAAAACAATTTGCTTGCCTTTTTGAATAAAACTTCAAAATCTAAAATATAGGTCTTCTTAGACACAATGTATTCTTCCTAAAATGATCAAATTCAAGCATTTACAAGCATTAAAGAAGAATATAATCATAAAAGTATATGGTTAAAAACAAATGGTAATGTAATAATTCAAAGACATATTCAAGCAAAAAATTGCATGCCTTATTTAATTAATTATCAAAATCTAAAACATGGGCCTTCTTAAACACAATGTATTCTATCTAGAATGATCAATTACAAGTATTACAATCACTAAATAATAAAAAAATCAAGAACATGTATGGTAAAAAATGTATGGTAATGTTAACATTCAAACGCATATCCAACAAACAATTTGCATGCCTTCTTGTCTTAAACGTCAAAATCTAAAACATGTGCCATCTTAAACTCAAATTATTCCATTGAGAATGATAAATTTCAAGAATTTAAAGGCACTAAATAAGTATAAAATAAGAAGCATACATAATAAAGAATGAATTGTAATGTTACCATTCAAACGCGTGTTTAAACAAGCATACTTCAAGAAGCAATTTGCATGCCTTTTTTAAAGAAATTTCAAAATCTAAAATATGGGCCTTCTTACACACAATGTATTCTATCTAGAATGATGAATTTCAAGAATTTACAAGCATTAAAGAAGAAAAAAATCAGGAACATATATAGTAAAATATGCATGGCAATTTCACCATTCATATGCGCATTACAACAAGCATATCTCACCCTACAATTTGCATGTCTTTCTGAATGAAACTTAAATATCTAAAACATAGGACTTCTTGGACTCAATGTATTCTATCTAGAATGATCAATTTCAAGCATTTACAAGCATTAAAGAAGCAAAAAAGGGGGAACATATGTAATAACCCTAATTTTTATGAATATAATTGAACTAAAAAAATTAAAAAGTTAAAATTCTAAAAGTGGAACTAGAACCTTAAATTCCAGGAAAATTCATTTTTTTAAAAATAAAATCAAGACTTTAAACTTGGTTATTTGTAATGTACTCAAAAAATTTGATCAGAATGACTATATGTACGTCAATTTCTGAGTCAAAATGAGAAATCCTTATTTTTCTCTATTTTTATCAATAAAAGGGAAAAATAGTAATTTTACTCATAACTGAGACCTAAGACATAAAAATTTGGAATGTACTTGGAAAAATGATCGAAACAACACTAAGTCCGCTCAATTTTGAGTTCATAGGAATAAACTTGATTTTTCTCCATTTTTAGAATTAAAAGGGTAAAATGGTCTTTTCACAACTATGTGGGACCCATAAGGTGGGCCAACAATTTGGAAGACCACCATCTTGAGTCAAACCACTACCATCTGCTAGTGGAGGAGGTGGTAGTGGGAATCTAATGACAATTAAATAATAGAAAGAATTAAAACATGATAATTACATGTAATCATGAAAAATTCAAAAACACCTATAAATACCCCATAAAAATTCCCAAAATTTTTCCTACCAATCCATCACGAAGTGCCCTAGACTCCCCGAGAATTTAAACTCTAGAATCCTTCCATATCTCCCCCAATTCTCTCTTCTGTCTCCTCTTGTTTTTTTTCTCTATACGAGTATCTGCAGATGCACCTACCACTCCAAGCTCATTAGAGAAGTCAGGTGCATCAATTGACGCATCATCCCCATTGAACCAAGGTTTTTACTTCGGAAACCCTATTTGAATTAGCCATCCAATTCCACCCATTAGAATTAGATCTCCACTGTTGGATTGATTCGGGATGAGGTGATCTACAAAAGCTCTAAAGTCTCATGATAATCCACCATCTGGATCTTTGGTAATTACAAAACGAAATTCAAGCACTGGGGAATCACTGTCTCTGGCATGTTCTTCATCTATTTCTAACCAATCCAGCAAGTTAACAGCAATCTTAAACCATTAAAGATGTTCAGTATGTAGAGATCTGTAAAACCCCCATGGTTCCCCTCCTTCTCCGGCAACATCACCGGAGAAATTATCAACTGTATATGATTCCAAAAGCTAGGGTGTTTTTGGCTTTCTTCGTTTTCTCCGGCATTATTTCATCTTCTCCGGTGAAAATCTTTCACCAGCCAGCACAGGTAAGTGGTTCCCCTCCTTCCTACGTTCATTTCGGCATCTCCTGAGTATTCTTCGGCCTCCATTGATCTCCCCTAGCTATTGATTCGTCAGAGACGATGGATCTAGCAACAAAGGTTTAGATCTCATCATGGACAGCTCAAATAAGAATTCTGATCCATTGGATAATTGACTAGGACACCTAAAAATCCCAAGGTAAGAAATCTTGGCCTTTGGATGTTTTAGATATGGGAGATCTAGAGAAGGGTTGATCCGACGGTTCATATCAGAGCATCTCAACCAATCTCCCAGATCAAACGTTGATCGGAGCCTGACCCCACTCAGATAATTTAACCACATTCTAGGAATATCTAGTTACATTCCAGATCATCTTACCACATTCTAGATTGTCTAAAACATGTCCTAATGGCTAGATCAAATCTGAACCATTTATTTATATATTGAAATCTTGTTTCTTCAATTGAGAGCTCAATTTAGCTCAAATTTTAGATTGGAAAGAAGCTATAGATTTCTTGTATTATGTAGAATATAATTAAAAAATGATATTGAGGTTTTTCATTTGATTTATATGAAATAAATTTTAAAGTTAGTTCCAACAGTAGTGGATCATGATCAAATTGATGTTAAAATGGAAATCTAATCCAATGGATGGATCCAAGTCATGTCAAAACCTTAAGATCAATGATAACAGTAGAATTTCGAAGCCTCTAGTTTAATTAAATTGATCAAAATATTATTGATTAAGATCAGCTGTTGAAAAGGGATGAAAACTTAAAAATGAAATTCCTCACTCATTTTAAGTCTGATTTTTTATCAAGAAGATTCTATGAATAGATTTTGATGAGGGGAATATTTTAATCATTTAAACTTTCTGTTAATTAAAAATACACCTACTAAAACCCTTGATAAAGTAGATTTGGGGTGATCAAAAGTGAGGGTTTGGATCCATTAAGGATATAATAATCATAAATCATCATGGGGATGGTTGAATTGGATTAACATGAACTAAATTAAAGTTTAGACCAATAAAAGTAAAAATGATCATGGAAAATCCCAATGTATCCTCTTAATCTGGTAAATCACGAATGATCAGACCAGATGGATGGATAAAAGTGATGATCTAATCTAATATCATGTTATTATAGATGTTGGATCAATCAAAAACATGAAAGATCAAGGGTTGTACTCTTAATGGAATATTAACCCTAGATCTAAAAGATGGACAAATTAAATGGTTGGATCATAAGGATAAATTGATTATATGCTTAGTTAATTGTATTTTATAGTAAATTTGATTTAATTATGATCTATGTCTATTTTTCAATTTTAGTGTAATTATCTTTAATTTCCTAGAACAAGATGTTGTAATATTATTATTTAATTTCTTTTAAATAGCAAATTTAAATTCAAGTCAATACTTTCAATTTAGCATGATTGTCTTTAAATTTCTTAGAATTATTGGTGCAATTTCTTTTAATCATTGAATTATGAAAAATACCTTAAAAGAGGTAATTGATGACATATAGATGGACTTCACTAAATACACATACATCATGAAGTATAATCATAGTAAGGGCTATAGTTAGTAGGATAATATAAGGGGTGGATTTTCCATTTTCTTGGCCTAACTGAGGAGCATAATAAACCTTCATGACTGACATAGTAATGTTCGTGGAATTAATTAAAATCAAGTAGAAATAAACTTAGGGTAATGAGCTCATAGGACCTTATTGAAGGATGAGCTAAGGATATCCCATTTCATGTTATTTATCATGGTTAAGAGGGTTTCTAATGAGCTCATAGGACCTTATTGAAGGATGAGCTAAGGATATCCCATTTCATGTTATTTATCATGGTTAAGAGGGTTTCAAAGGCAAGGGCATCCCCTTAGTAAAAAAATTTCGCAAAACAAAGCAGTGGAAATTCTTTTCTTTTTAAACTTGTTTTAAAAACCCAAGTCACCACTTCATACATAACATCAGTACAATTTGTGTACAAAATAAAATTCCATTGAAGGAATATGATTTTATTAAACTTCCAGGATCCATCCAGTGGTTCACAGTATAGCACGGTATCAGTACAATACCTGTCCAAATTACATAATCCAAAATTTACAAACCTCACCATACATTAAAAACTCTCAGTACAATACAATTACCTCAAATAAAATACATGTCTTCAAGAGAAGGTATCTTGTTTGATTATTCATCCACATCTTCTTAAGTCTTCCATAGTCTTAAGCTTCTAACCCTCCTTTGTATCTGAGGTATTGTAAACATGGAAACATGTACAATACCTCAGCAAGCTATGCTTGGTAGGGGAATACAAAAACATACTACTTCATCAATATAAGAATACATACCTCAATCCTTATTTCGTCATAGTCATCCATTCTTGAGTACTCTCCACATAAAGTATATACATTATTTATGTAGTACATGACAAATTAGTTAATATAGTGAAGATTGCTTAAAGCTTGTTACTTCCCCTGACTATGCTCCCACTTAGGAGAGCAATACCTAGCCAAAGATTACTCAACACTTGTTCCTTCCCCTGGCTATACTCCCACTTAGGAGAGCAATACCTAACCAATCCTCATATGGGTTTTCATTCTAGGAACTCATGTAATAGCATATCATCATGCCATACTTGTTCCTTCCTCTGACTATACTCCCACTTAGGAGAGCAATACTTAGTCAATTATCATATAGGGTGTTCATTATAGGAACTCATGTAATGGCATATCATCATGCCATGGCATCATAATATGCCTATCATATGTGCATCATAATGCAAAATACATTAGGACTACTATGCTTACAGCCTCAATCCGTACGGCATGCCCGGATAACTGTATAATCCTCCACTGACACCAACTGTGGAATAATCAATCCATGTCCTCATGGGGTGGACCATGGCTGTTACAGTGGGGCCTTCCCATTATTGCCCCACCCAACATTTAGCCTCTTTTTGGGCATAGTATCCATCATATAAATTTTAGGAAGTGGGTGGCCAAACCCTCATAACTCCCCTAGCATAGCATCCCCAGTCTCTATCTCTGTGTAAATCAAAATCCACAAGTCTCCATACTTGTATGGAAAATATATTGTACATATTAGATGATCTGTCTATTTAACTAAGGCTGGAATATTGTACATACCCTATTCTTAGGGTTTCCTTAGTCTTCATATCTTAGTACTTTCACCTCATTATACTTAATCATAAAATTAGATCAAGTGGATTAGATTATGAGGTTAGATTTCTTTGTTTGATCATTTGGTTATATCCCATGTTTTGGATCACTTTGTTTGATCATTTGGTTAGATCCCATGTTTTGGATCACTTTGTTTGATCATTTGATTAGATCATATGTTTTGGATCACTGAATTGGATCATATGTTTTAGATCCCTCAATTGGATCATATGTTTTGGATCCCTCAATTGGATCATATGTTTTGGATCCCTTCATTGGATCATATGTTTTGGATCACTTAGTTGGATCATGTAATTTGGATCACTTAGTTGGATCATGTATTTTGGATCACTTAGTTGGATCATCTGTTTTGGATCATAAGTTTTATATCACTTGTTTAGATCATGACTATGCTAAGGCACTAAGCATACTGATATAATGAAGGTCTATATTTTTGGACAAATAATCTATACATGATTCTCTAATATATCATTGTATATCCACCTACCACAATGTAATATCTTGATTCATACATCTCCAGTGTATTCTTCCACAATGTCCATCATGGTCTGGATTCATCCATCTGTCATACCATATATACAAGGTTATTTCCCATTTAAGTACGTATTCCTATAGATGATACCTTAATTTTCCTTGAATTAAATTTGATCAAGGGTTTGGATTTCTCTATCTATGTTCTTCTACATACGCATACATATTATACAATACTACATTAGTATTTGTTTTTGATCATCCTTATCTTGATTTCCAATTTTTATCAAGATTAGATGATTTACTACATTTTATGCTCTCATTATTATTACTCAACCAATTAATGTTTTATTGGTTGAGGGTGGCTTATTTCATTCTAAGTCTAGATTGCTCATCTTATGTCAAATTGGCTAAGGCTTACTAGTTAAATGGTTGAACACAAAGTGGCTACTTCAATCCTCATGTAAGGATGCGTTTAAACCTCACAAACATCAACAGAAGGTGGGGGGAGAGCGTGACTCTATTAGATAACCCCCTTAACCACTATGTTCATCATTCACTAGCTTGACCCTAACTCAACCTTTCATAAGGTTCCTATGAGCATTTAATCCTAAGTATTCTTTCTAATTGTTTTTAATTAAATCCATGAATTAAAATGTCATTCATGGAGATTTATTATTCTCCTAAGTTGGACCAAGGAATTTATATTCCTTATGGTCCTTACTATCATTAAGTCCATATCATACATTCCATGTGAATATCCATTCCTTCTAATTTCATTTAATTACTATTTCAATGAAATTACAATTACTTAAGCATTGAAGCATAAATAACAAGTAACTAAACACTTAAATAAATAATTAAATAAGAAATTCTAGAATTAACTAAGAATTGAAATACAATTATCATAATGTTCAATAATTGAAATAGAAATCTAACATGTTATCATGATCCAAGGGTCTTAATTGATCCATAGTAATCCTTCATCTTTTTAAGGTTTAGATCTTGATCCTTCATTTTATTTTAGATCCAACATATTATATCGATGTAATTTAATTATTAAATCATGGATTTATCTTATCCATTGATTTGATCTTCCTTGATCTACCCGATCGAGGAGATCTTAGGTTACTTTGTACCATTTAAGGGCATAGATTTTGATCTAGCCCAAATCCACATTATCCATTCATTAAATCCCTATGATCTTATCTCAAGATCATCATCAAAATACATTCATGCTATCCAATTATCCTGGATCATCTTGATCTAGGAGATACTGTTCATTTTTAGGGATTTTAGTAATTCTTAAGGCTAGATCTCTTAAGATCTACCTAATCAATACCATTTAATGCACTGATATTATTGATTATATTATAACATCATCATCCAACAAGGTATTAGTGGCCTGCTCATCCTAGATCTTGTAGATCAAGCATGTTAGTTATTTTATCCACTTAATTACAGAAATTTTAATTAATTAAAGTTAAAATTTTATAGATTCAGTCCATTTTTATTATTACAAGGAATCCATCCCAACTTTTCGATCTCAATTTGGATCTCAATTGAGATCGAAATTGAAATTTTAAGATTTCAGCCCTTTTTAAGGACTGAATTTCACTTTACGGTTTTGAGTCAATTGGACTGACATAAAGATATAAAAATTCTACTATGAACATGGTTTTTAAGGTTTTGGAACCTTATAAACATATCCAACGGTTTCGATTTTATGTTTGGGGTCATGTGAGCCATGATCCATAATCAATGGCACGGATTTGATTGAATAGATCATGTAGATACTACTTAAAAACATGATCTAAGATGTTTAGTGTATTCGTAACATCAATATGAATATGAGAAAAGTTTCAGATCTAAATTTAAAGGTCAATTACCATCAGAATTAAGATTTTAAGATTTCAGCCCGTTTTAAGGGCTGAATTCCATCTTTACTATTTTTGATCAATTCATTCATATATAAGAATGAAAATCTAACTGTGAACATGATCCTAAGGTATTAGAGTGTCTATGAAGATGTCCATTGGTTCAGATCTGTCTTTTAAAGTTATCTAGTCCATGATCTATGATCATGGATACTGATTTTCCAAAATAACATCTGTAATCACAACTTGAAACATGGATATAATATATTCAATATCTAGATAAAGTGACAAGGAATCTATAGAAACTTTCTGATATAAAATCAGAGCTCTACAGGGCTCTGAATTGAAGAAATAAAATTTTTAGTTAACTAAATGGACGGCCCAGATCATATCTGGGTTCGGGTATGGGATGACCAGCGTCCCGTCCCTGTTATCGCCTATCCCAGGTAGCTGGGTAGAGGTGACTTGCTACAGGCGAGACGGTCCGATCTGGACCGTCAAATCGCCTGTGGCTGGATCTCCTTCTTCCAGTAACATCTGATGCCCAGATTTCATATCCTGGGGTTTTTGGTACCCAGGAATCCATCCAACGGCTCAGAAATTACATCTGAGCTGTGGATGGATGGGATCTCAACCATCCAAGCCGGATCCATCGTTTCTGACAGATCAACGGCAAGGAGATCCCTCCTTTGCCAAAAAATCTGCCATACCTACCGGAATTGAAAGGAGAAGGGGAGATGCACCTACCTGTACCGGTCTGGGGAGGAGGATCTCACCGGAGAAGAAGAAAAACCAGCCGAAGAAGATGTAGAAACCCTAGACGCTGAATAAATATACAGACGGAATTACTCCATTGTCGTAGCCGGAGAAGATGGGCTACCATGGGTTTTTGAAGCAAACCATATTCTGAAGACATAAATGGGGGTAATATCTCCATTCACCGGTCTGATTGGCTTGAATTTGGTGAAGACACAGCCGGAGACGGTAACCCTAACTAGGTTAACCTTCGTTTTCAATTTTCTGGGGATCCAAGAGGTGGATCATCCTCAAATCAAAGGTCTTTTGTAACTAGACCTTGTCCAAACATATCCAATGGTGGATATGGTATTTCAATGGTTAAAACTGGATGGGTAATTGAAATAGGATTTCCTAGATGAAAACCCGTTTCCACAGGGGACGACGCGTCCTTGGACGCGCCCGACGTCTCCACTCATTCTGGAGAGCCTGGTGCGTCTGGGGACACGCCTTGAGTGAAAAAAATAAGAGAAGAAGAGGAAGAAAGTTGGGAGAGTTTGGGGAGGTTTCTGAGCTAAATTTTTGTAGCATAACAGGGGACCTCGTGAATTATTTTTGGAACATTTTTGAGAATTTTTCTGAGGTCTATTTATAGAGGTTTTGAGTGGTTTTCATAATAACATGCAATAATTATGTTTTCTCCTTTTTATTATTTAATGTATATTAGATTCCCACTACCACCTCCTTCTCCACTAGTAGGTGGTAGTAGTTTGACTAATGATTGCATGTTTTCCAGACGTTGGATCCCTTTGTGGGCCCCATGTGGGCCCTACATGAGTGTGAAAAGACCAAATTGCCCTTTTATGGAGAAAAATTCATTTTATTCTCCCGAGCTCGGAATTGAGCGTACTTAGTGGCATTGGATTCGTATTTCTAAGTACATTCCAGATTTGGATGTATTAGGTCTTGGTTATTTGTGAAATTATCATTTTGCCCTTTCATTCATTAAAATGAAGAAAAATACAGATTTTTCATCCGTATTCAAAAATTGGCGTGCTTACAGTCATTTTGAAGCATTCGTCGCATATGTTTTCAATTATACATCTCTCATACTTTGATTCCACTTCTATGAGAAGTGCTTATTTTATAACCCTAATATTCCAGCCTGATTTTCATTGAAATTCTAAATTTTAATATTTATTTAATTTCTTTATAAAATATTAGGGGTGTTACATGATCCAACCATTACATCTTTAGATCAAGGGTTTTAATAAAATACTTAAGGCTTTTACTCCATTAAGATTCAAAGATCATATCTACTTGTTTTTGTCACATTTAATAGATCATCTAGCTAGATCTCATGATCATCTAACAAGATTTGATCATTTCAGATCTTGAAGATTATGGAAATTAGAAGCTTAATTCCTGAAAACAGAAAGTTTCTTAAATATTTTTATCAATTTTATTATTTGAGAACAAAATAGACATTGCAAGCTTTCCATAGCTTCTTTCCAATCTTAATTTGGAGTTCAGATGACTTCACAATCAAATATTGAAGTTCACAGTCGTTATGAGGGTCCAGATTTGATCTGGGCCTAGCAGAACGGACAGCTTTGATCAATCGGGCTGAGTGGGTCTGGTTGGACAAAGAGGTCACCATGCTCCCGTCACCAGGATGCACGCAGTAACATACTCCCCAGGTCCTGCCTTGTCGCATAGTCATTCCATTGGGATGGCATCACATGCGGAGTGCCCGCGCGAAAACACTTCTGCAGGGTGCATTTTCGTGCAGTGTCATGAAACGTTGTCCTGACATTCTGATCTTATTAAGAAGATCAAAAAGTCCTTTTTGGATTTTCCAATCAATTCCTCTTCAATTAAAGGCTCAAAACTTGATTAAATTTCATGAAAATTCTATCGTAGGGGTTTTGGACCCTTCTAGATAGATTGGATGGCTCAGATTTTCCATTTGAGCCCTCCATCATACACAATTGAAATTGAAGGGTTCTTATCCTTACTTGATTTTTATAATTTTTAACCTAAACATAATTTCAAAAAAATAAAAATTATATAAAATAACCTAAAATAAGTATGGGAAGAGTTTCCACTTATCTGATTGGAGAAAAATGAAGGTTTTGCAACCAAATTTAAAAGAAATATCCACTTGATGATAAGATCGCCTGATAACCGCTTGTTTTGTGATACTTGTTGATTGAACCGTTGGATCTTAAAATTTCTTTGAGTTTTTATTAATAAGGTAGTCTAAGATAATATGAATGGTGCGATTTGTGAGATTTGATATGGAACAGAGTGCTTAATTGAATTTAAGTCTCCTATTCCAATCTAGAGAGAGGAGAGAGAAAGTGAAAGAAGAGAGATTTTAGGGAGTTTTGGAAATTTGGGAATGAATCTAGATTTGGTTTTCTAGGGAAGCAAGATAATTTCATGGTAAATTTTATGAACATTTATGGAGGATTTTTGGGGGTGTATTTATAGATGTTGAATTTTTCATAATTACTTGTAATAATTATGTTTTAATTCTTTTAAATATTAAATTAACATTGGATCCTCCACTACCACCTCCTTCGCCACTATTAGTTGGCAGTGGTTTGACCACTCATTATATGTTTTGTGGCCGTTGGATTCATTTGTGGGTCCCTCGTGGTCCCCACGAAGGTGTGAAAGGACCATTTTTGCCCTTTTATAGAGAAAAATCTATTTTATTCTCCCGAACTTGGAATTGAGCATACTTAGTGGAGTTGGAATCGTATTTTTGAATACATTCTAAATATTGAAGTCTTAGATCTTGGTCATGTGTGAAATTACCATTTTACTCTTTTATTTATAAAAAATAAAGAAAATTAGCGATTTTTCATTTTAACTCCGAATTGAACGTACTTACTATCATTTCCATTGATTTTTTTAGTGCATTCATAATTTATAAGTTTTAAATCATGTTTTAATTTCTATATAAAGAGAATTTCCAATAACTTAATATTCTAGCCCTAGATTTTCTAAAAATTCAAACTAAATTGATTTTCTCAATCAATTTACAAAAATTGGGGTTATTACATAAGATTCTAATTTTTATGATCTTGAAGATTTGAGATGATCAGATCTTGAAGATCTAATATAATGATGATATAATATTGAAATCAAGTAATATCCATGATTTATTTTGACAGATCTAACATAAAATGGGGAATCTACCCTTTATGGTAGTAAAACCCTAAAAATATAAGGGGACCCACTTGATCAATAAGATTAAGCATGATCAGACCCTTTGGATGGGTTGTATGAATAGGATTACGATGAAATCTAGTTAGATCATAGATTAAATGTAACAAAAACAAGTGGATATGATC
The DNA here is from genome assembly GCA_035236585.1 of Warburgia ugandensis. NCBI lineage: Eukaryota > Viridiplantae > Streptophyta > Magnoliopsida > Canellales > Canellaceae > Warburgia > Warburgia ugandensis. The sequence goes on along the minus strand of CP141127.1, from coordinate 54,194,467 downwards.
TTTGGATCTTAATGGAGTAAAAGCCCTAAATGTAATTAAAACCCTTGATCTAAAGGAAAAGATCTAAGATCTAATGGTTGGATTATAAGTAAAAGTTACTAATAATCTTAATCTTATTAGTTTACTTCCCTTTTATTTGATAATAGAATTGTAAATGTGATTTATGTTATAAATTAGGAAGCATGATAGTGTAATTCTTAAATTTTAGCATGTTATGCTCTAAATGTAATTAATTTGTTATTAGGTTGGCAGATTTAATTATCCTAAGACCATGTTAGTTTAAAATTGATATTTTAGCATGATTCCATTAGATTAGTAGTAAAATTTCATGTATTTCATAGCTTATGATCATGCTAGTTTAAGCATAGTTTTATTCCATTAGGTTAAGTTATATTCATAGAAAGCATGTTAGTATAAATGGTTGTTAAACTTATATTGGATTTATGCTTTAATGTTTATGATTTAATTGTTGTCAAATTTTATTAGTAGATTCAAATGTTAAGTAGTTGTTAAGATATAATGAGCATAAATCACCAAAAAATATAAACTAATGGAATATAAAGATTTATGGACAATTAAGATGAGTGAATGACTTTGACTTAATATTAGTAAGGGCTATAGTTAGTAGAACAATATAAGGATTATCAAATCCTTGGCCCAAATAGGAGAATAATAAACCCCATGAATGACATTTTAAAATGTTCATGAATTTAATTAAAATCAAATAAAAAGAGTACATAGGGTTAAAATGCTTATAGGAACCGTATGAAAAGTTAAGCTAAGGTCACTCTAATGAATGCTGAACATGGTGGTTAACGGGGACGTTTGTGAGGTCTAAACGCCTCTTTACATGAGGATTGAAGTAACCACTTTGTGTTTAGCCATTCAGCTAGTAAGCCTTAGTCAATTGATAATATGAGGAGCTATCTAGACTTCGGATGGAATAAGCTATCTTCAACTAGTAAAATATTAACTGGTTGAATAATAATAATAAGAGCATAAAAAGTTAGTAAATTATCTAACCCTAATAAAAATTGTAAGTAAGAAAAGGATGATCAAACAAGATCTATAGGATCTTGAATGATCAAGAACAATAAGAATCCTAATGTTGTATTTTATTATGTATCCATGTATGTATGTTGTAGAAGAATCTAGATAGAGAATCCAAACCCTTGATCGAATATGATTCAAGGAAGAGAACCAAGATCATCCTCCTTAGGGATGATCAAACAACTAAATTAGATCAAAGAAGAACTAGATGATAGAAAATCTAAGCTCTTGATCTTTATCAACAAGTATAAATTATTGATCAAAGGATTTATGAAAGATCAAGATCAAAGAAAAGAATACACAAAGACTTAGAATAGAAAATACTTCGATCTGAAAGATTAGAAGATCATTCTAATTGTTAGATCTATTGATCAATACTATCTGTGAAAGATAGATCATGACAGGACACAAGATATAGATCCTTTATATCAAAGGAAAAGATTACACAAAGAATATAGATAGGATAAAAAAATATAGGATTATTCAGATTGTATAAATATTGATAGTATGTATGGATTTACATATTACATATGTTAATCAGGATCATGGAAGATTTGAAGAGATGGATCACTACTTGAAGGGAGGAGGATTTTATGAATGCATCTACATGAGAAATACATGTTGAATACATGATCTTATGTCTAGAAATGTTGACAAGTATAATGTAAATACTTGTATTAAATCCATTCATTGTAAATGATGATCCTTATGTTTGAAGTGAAATCCTATCCTCGGTATAAGAATACCAAAATATGAGGATGATGATATAAACATACAAGACGTCTGATAAGTAAAAGAATACTTTATATGCAATCAAGGAGGCTTGTGGTTTTTGTTTTAAATGGGCGTATGCTTGGGGATGCTAAGCTAGGAGGGTTATGAGGGTTTGGCCACCCTCTCTCCAAAATGTGATGTATATGATGATACCATGCCCAAAGAGAGGCAAAATGTTGGGTGGGGTAATTATGGGAAGGCTACCACTGTTACAGTCTGTCTCCCCATATAAACATGACATACATGATTTTCCACATTTGGTATCCGTAGAGTATGAAAGTAGTTATTCGAGTGCGCTTGTACAAATTAGACTACAGCATAGTAGTCCTTTGAGTATTTTGCATTATAATGCATGCATGGCATAATGAGATGCCGATACTCCACAAATAAGGGAGTATTTTCCTAGCAGAGTCTGGATGTTTTATCAACTTAGTATGGCTAAATGTGATGATACTGCCTAAATGAGGGAGTATTTTCCAATAGAGTTTAGATGACTGATCAACTCAGTGTGTCTGAGTGTGACATTTGATGTTTGAGATATTAACTATTTTTCACGGTTTTGACTGTATATATATCTATATGACATATATAGTATGTATGTATAAGGATGTACATATATGACAAAGTAAAGAGATTGAACCATGTGTATGCTTATGAACAATGGGATTATGAAGTATTAGGATTATACTGTCAAATTATTATACTTCTTGAATCCCCTACAAAGCATAGCTTGCTGAGATATTGTAAATGTTTGAATGTTTACAATATTTCATATACAAAGAAGGAGAATTAGGAGCTCAAGACTTGAGAAGACTTGAAAGAATAATCAATTAGGATATATCCCTTGAAGACATGTATTTTTATTTAAGAGCATTGTATTGCATTGAGAGTTTTTTTGTATGAGCTTTGAAATTTGGATTATGTAATTTGGACAAGTATTGTACTGATACGTGGGCTGTACTGTGAACCACTAGATGGATTCTGGAATTTAATAAAAGTATATTCCTTCAATGAAATTTTATCTTGTACAAAATTCTACTTATGTTATGTATGAAGTGATGACTTGGGTTTTACAAAATAAGTTCTAAAGAAAAGAATTTCTATTGCTTTGTTTTGCAAAATTTTTTTACAATTAAGGGCACCCTACATTTGAAACATGTATTACAAAATGTGTTACAAAAACTCGGGTTGTCACAACAACAAGCATATTTCAAGCAATAATTTGCATGCCTTTTTGAATGAAACTTAAAATCTAAAACTTGGGAGTTCTTAAACTCAATGCATTCTATCTAGAATTATCAATTTCAACCATTTATAAGCATTAAAGAAGCAGAAAATTAGGAACATATATAGTAAAAGATGAATTGTAATGTTGCCTTTTAAAAGCATTTTCATGTAACAATTTCCATGCCTTCTTGAATGAAACATCAAAATATAAAACATCATTCTTCTTCAACTCAATGTATTCTATCTACAATGATCAATTTCAAGCATATACAAGCGTTAAAAAGGTAAAAAATTAGGAACATATATAGTAAAAACTGCTTGGTAATGTTACCATTCAAATGCGTATTAGAACAAGCATACCTAGCACAAGAATATGCATGCTTTCTTGAATGAAACATCAAAATCCAAACTGGGTCTTCATAAATTCAATGCATTCTATCTATAAGATCAATTTCATGAATTTACAAGCATTAAAGATGCAAAAAATCATGAGCGCATAAGTTAAAAAATGCTTGGTAATGTTACCATTCAAATGCGTATTACAACAAACATACTTCAAAAAACAATTTGCATGTCTTTTTTAATGAAACTTCAAAAATATAAAACATATTTGTTCTTAGACTCAATGTATTCTATCTAGAATGATCAATTTCAAGCATTTACAAGCAATATAGATGTACAAAATAAGGAACATGTATAGTAAAGAACGCATGGTAATGTTACCATTCAAACACATATCACAACATGGATACTTCAAGCAACAATTTACATGCCTTTTTTAATGTAATTTCAAAATTTAAAACATGGGCCTTGTTAGACTCAATGTATTCTATCTAGAATGATCAATTTCAAGAATTTACAAGCATTAATGAAGCAGAAAATTTGGCTCATATATAGTAAAGAATGCATGGTGATGTTACCCTTCAAACACATATTCAAGCAACAATTTGCATGCCTTCTTGAATGAAACATCAAAACCTAAAACATAGGGCTTCTTAAACTCAATCTATCCTATCTAAAATGATCAATTTCAAGCATTTACAAGCACTAATGAAGCACAAAATCAAGAACATATATAGTAAAAAATGCATGATAATGTTATCATTCAAGCAACAATTTCCAAGCCTTCTTAAATGAAACATCAAAATATAAAACATGGGCCTTGTTAATCTCAATGTATTCTATCTACAATGAGCAATTTCAAGCATTAAAGAGGCAAAAAATTAGGAACATATAAAGTAAAAAAATGTAGAGTATTGTTACCATTCAAATGCATATGCAAGAAACAATTTGCTTGCCTTTTTTAATGAAACTTCAAAATCTAAGGCAAGGGGCTTCTCAAACTCAATGTATTCTACCTAGTATGATAAATTTCAAGCATTAAAGTAGCACAAAATCAGGAACATACATAGTGAAAAATGTATGATAATGTTACCCTTCAATGTGTATTACAACAAGCATTCTTCAAGCAACAATTTGCATGCCTTTTTGAATGAAACATCTAAATCTAAAATATGAAACTTCTTAGATGCATTGTATTCCATCTAGAATGATCAATTTCAAGCACTTACAATCATTAAAGAAGAAAAAAATCAAGAACGTACATAGTAAAAAACACATGGCACTGTTACCATTCAAACCAGTATTACAACAAGCATACTTCTAGCAATAATTTGCATGTCTTTTTGAATGAAACTTCAAAAATCTAAAACATGTTTATTCTCACACTCAATATATTCTATTTAGAATGATCAATTTCAATCAATTACAAGCATTAAAGAACAAAAAATCTGGAATATGTATAGTAAAGAACGCATAGCAATGTTATCTTTTAAACGCATATTCCAACATGCATATTTCAAGCAACAATTTGCATTCCTTTTTGAATAAAACTTCAAAATCTAAACACATGGGACTTCTTAGACTCAATGTATTATATCTAAAATGATCAATTTCAATCATTAATGAAGCATAAAATCTAGAACATATAGAGTAAAAAACATTTGGAAATGTTACCTTTCAAATGCGTATCACAACAAGAATACTTCAAAAACAATTTGCATGCGTTTATGAATGAAACTTCAAAATCTAAAACTTGAGTCTTCTTAAAATCAATGCATTCTATCTAGAATGATCAATTTCATGCATTTACAAGCAATAAGGAAGCTGAAAATTAGGAACATATATAGTAAAAGATGCATTGTAATGTTACCATTTAAAAGCATATTCAAACACTAACTTGCATGCCTTCTTGATTGAAACATCAAAATCCAAAAACATGGGTCTTCTTAAACTCAATGTATTCTATCTGAAATGATCAATTCCAAGTTTTTACAAGCAACAAAAGATAAAAAAATCAGGAACAAATATAGTAAAAAGATGCTTGGTAATATTACCATTCAAACGTGTATTGTACAAGCATACTTCAAGTAACAATTTGCCTACCTTTTTGAATGAAACATCAAAATCTAAAATGTAGGGCATGTTAAAATCAATGCATTGTATCTAGAGTTTTCAATTTTAAGCATCTAAAAGCTTTAAAGAAGAAAAAAATTGTGAACATATATAGTAAAAAATGCTTGGTATTGTTACCATTCAATCACGTATTACAACATGCAACAATTTGCATGTCTTTTTCAATGAAACATCATAAATAAGAAACATAATTGTTCATAGATGCAGTGTATTCTATTTAAAAAGATCAATTTCAAGCATTTACATGCATTAAAGAAGCAGAAAATCAGTAAAATATATAGTAAAAAATGCATGGTAATGCTACCATTCAAACGCATATTCAAGCAATAATTTGCATGCCTTCTTGAAAGATACATCCTCATCTAAAATATGGGATTTAATGAAATCAATGTATTCTATCTAGAATGATCAATTTCAACCATTGAAGGAGTAGAAAATCTAGAACATCATCGTCAAGATCTTATCCCAATTAGGGGTCGGCCACATGAATCTTATTCCTCCATTCCACTCATTTAGTCCCAACATTTTTAAATCTTTCCTCATCACTTCTATCCACATTCTTTTGGGCCTTCTCCTTGCCCTTTTAGAGCCTTCTCCTTGTATTGCCTCACTTCTTCTAACTGGTGCCGTTGTTGGTCTCCTTTGAACATGTCCAAACCATCTATGTCTAGTCTCCCTCATCTTATTACCTATTGGTGCTATCCCTAAATTTCCTCAAATATTTTCATTTCTAATTCTATCCTTTCTTGTCTTACCACTCATCCATCTCAACATCCTTATTTCTACGACACCCATCCTATGAGTATGATGTTCCTTAACTGCCCAACACTCTGATCCATAGAGCATGGCCAACCTTATGACCATCCTATAGAATTTTCCTTTTAGTTTGAGTGGTACCCGCTGATGACACAAAACTCCAGATGCACATCTCCATTTGTTATAACCTACTTGGATTCTCTAGGTAACCTCCCTCTCAATCTCTCCACTCTTATGAATCATTGATCCTAAGTACCGAAAGTGGTCTTTAATGGGGACTTCTTGGTTATCAATCTTGACTGGTGTTCTACTCCTACTCTCCTTGCTAAAATTACATTCCACATATTCTGTCTTAGTTTGGCTAATTTTAAATCCTTTAGATTCTAATAAATCTCTCTATAACTCTAACTTTATGTTTACACCCTCCCTTGTCTCATCAAGTAAGGCAATATTATCTGCAAATAGCATGCACCAGGGAATCTCCTCATGCAAGTGTTTTGTTAGCTCATCCATAACCAATGTGAAAAGGTATGGACTCAATGTCGATCCTTGGTGCAATCCTATAGTGACAGGAAAATCACCAATCACGCCACTAGTGGTCTTAACATTTGTTACCGCTCCCTCATACATATCTTTAATTATGTTTATATATCTGTGACGACTCGAGTTTTTTTTGGATGCAATTTTATAAAAACACAGCGAGATCGATCTCTAGTTTGAAAACAATGTATGCAAAAGAATGCAGGAAATATTTCTTCTTTTCAAAAACATTGTATAAAGAGCCCGAGTGTCGAAATGAACGCTCAATGCATAGTGCCATGGCAATTTATAAACCAAATCACCACAAGTAGTTACTCCCAGGATTGTTAGTCACAGCCACAACTATAAACAATTACTTACAATCAAGATTACAATAGCTACCAAAAGAAATCACTAATTAAGTCTTACCTTTGCCTACTTGACTTTAATTCTAATGCCTCCTGATGTTTCCGCCATTTGTCTTTTATTTGATCTGAAAAAAAATAATGGATTGGGTTGAGTATTTATCATACTCAGTAGGTTATCTGATACTACTATTTTGAAAACACGGTATGCATCATGCATGGTTCCAAGAGCTTTTCATATAAAACATCAATGATTCCTTTTGTGAAAGCATTCATAGTTATGCATAAAATATGAGTTCATGGATACAAATTCAACTATGAAATCCGTATGCAATTCACGTTCTATAAATATGATTAAAAGAGAAAGCAATAGATTTATATATGTAGATCTCGGCAAATGCATCAAATCATGAATCATATATAATAATCATGAAAATCTTAAAGTGGTCATCATTCAAGCATATGCTAGTATCATGCACATGAGTCTCTCGGCGTACATGTCACGCCAACTGGTCACGAGTACTCGTATACGACCATCTCAATGCTATATACGTATCAATCACAACAAAATCATAAGGCCACTACGCTCATACTCAGCATATAGCTGGAATCCACCATAGCCTCCACAGCGACTATGGATGTCCCCGAAAGGGTGCCGTGAACACCTCCAATGGTCATCCCTGTTTACCACAGTAGTCAGGGAAGGGACAATGCCTTTTTGGCAGTAATACCTTCCACCCTTTTGGTGGTAGAGGCCGGGAGGCCAACCATGTACCTTCTCTCAGCATAGTGCCCACCAGGTTTATCAACCCGTAAAATGTAAAATCATGTCCTCTTTGGGTTCCTCACACTGCCTCACCAGCGTCTTTTGGGCACTCCAGTGTCTTTTGGTAATCCTCAAGGTTGTGCATTTATTTGAATCTCAATAATTGCAAATGATGCACTTATTCATAATAAATTATGTAATTTATGCCAAGCATTCTAAAGTATGCGAGCAATGCATTCATAAAATCATCTCAATGCAAATGATCGCATTCAAGACCACATATTATGAAAACAACTCGATAATAGAAGATTAGTAATTCAAGTACATTTGGAAATGCATTAAAACATAGCAGTATCAGACTACCTACCTCATGCGTTGTTACGTAGCTCGTGCCTGTCTTCACTTCGAGTCCGAGAATATCTTGGTAAGGTCCTGAATGATGTTTAAACATAAGATCTTAGGCATTATTAAAGGTCATATGATGTTGGTTTCTAGGGTCTATTCTATGATATTTTTAAGTTGCTCTTTATCTAAGAATGTCCTACATTTTATTGTATAATTGGGTCTGTGTCAAAATTGCGGACGCAATGGTCCTTTTGGCTCGTCAATCGGAGTTATATAGGCTCCAAAATTGGATTTTACAAGGTCGCGCCTTAACGGACGACCCAATTGTAGTGCCTAGGGTCCTATGCGCCACGGTTCTGAATGCGCGCTATGGTTTCTAGGATACGTGTGCGCCCTAGTTGCATCGCAACCAGGCACATGTGCGTACGTCCAAATAGTGTGCCAGGGTGTTCGCTATTGTGCGGATGCGTCCTAGGCGTGGCTATGGTGTGTCTTAGCTCCCAGGATGTCCCATGTGTCCCTGTCGAGCTAAGACAACTATCCTCATGTGACGTGTGCATGAGGACAGCCCCCAAGAAGCTTGGCACAGGTGTGCGTCAAGCCAGGCGCCCTGGACTCCTCCGTGCACTGTGGGATGTTCGTGCGCCCCTGGGACGCTCTCTCTCTCTCTCTTGACGGGTTTTCACCCGTCTAGTTTTCCTCCTCGAGGACCGTTGATTTTTTGTTGGAAAATTCCCAGGTCTAATGAGGATCTAGGCTGGGAATTAGGCGGAAAGGAGGGGACGGTCTGGGAAGCCTGGAATGGCACCCTGGTCATAGGCCTAGGGTTATGTAACGAACCCATCTTCTTAATGGGTTCTTCGGCCGGGAGAGCTTGGTACGGGTGTGTGTCAAGCCAAGCCCCCTGGACTGCGCCGTGCACCCTGGGACGTTTGTGTGCCCCTAGGAGGCTGCTACGCCCCTGGGAGGCTCTCTCTCTCTCTCTCTCTCTCTCTCTTGACAAGTTTTCACCCGTCTAGTTTTCCTCCTTGAGGACCGGTGATTTTAGGTTGAAAAATTCCCAGATCCAACGAGGATCTGGGCTGGGAATGAGGCGAAAAGGAGGGGGCGGTCTGGGAAGCCTGGAATGGCACCCTGGTTGTAGGCCTAGGGTTCTGTAACAAACCCATCTTCCTAATGGGTTCTTCAGCTGGGAGATGCCAGATTTGGTTGGAAAATGAAGGGAAAAGAGGGGAAGAGAAGCTTACCTGGGACCTCGAGATGGAGTGGGTCTTACGCCTGGATTGCTTGCTCCAAACCCACCTTTTTCCAGAGATTTGAACTTGGAAATACCTAGAGGAGAAGGGGGCTTGGGGGGTATTTATAGGAGAGGGAAGGCGGTGCCGTCCTATGGCGGTGCCGCTCTTTCCCCTAGCACCGCCTTGCAGAAGCGATGATGGTGGTTCCAGATTTTTTAGGAGAGGGGGGTTTCTAAAGAAATAGGGAGGAGGAAGAAGATGGGGTGCCGTTATCAAAACGGCCCCTTGCAGTTTTTGGCTTTTTCGTTTTTAGGTGCTTTTTACCGAAATGTCCTCAATCTTCTGACGCCTATAACTTCTTCATATGAGCTCCGTTTTCGGCGTTCTTTGAGGCGTTAGATTCCATTTGGAGAGTAGAATCTAGTGGCACTGAGTTTCTTCACAAAGTCCTAAGATTCCTATGTGAATAAAGATTAAACATCTAACCACCTAATAAGACCAATAATCATATATTAATTCCCAAAATAGTCAAGTTATAAGATCATTAGCACATCGCACTATGTTTGTTCTTTATACAAAATGTCTCAAAAATGTTGGGTCATTACAATATCCCCGAGAAACCCCTTTACCACCCAACACCCTCCATATTAACTCTCTGGGGACTCTATCATAAGCTTTCTCTAAGTTGATAAAGACCATGTGGAGGTCTTTCCTCCTCTCCCTATATTTCTCTACTAATTATCTTAGTAAGAAAATAGCTTGCATGGTAGACCTCCCAAGCATGAAACCAAACTGATTCTCCGATACACTTATTTCATGTCGTAGCCTCTTCTCAATCATTCTTTCAAAAAGTTTCATAGTGTGGCTCATTAGTTCGATCCCGTGATAATTAGTGCAGCTCTATATGTCTCCTTAATTCTTATAGATTGGTACAATAGAGCTTTTTCTCCACTCATCAGGCATTTTCTTTAATTTTATAATCTTGTTGAACAACTTGGTCAACCAAACTACCCCAATATCTCCCATATGCTTCCAAACCTCCATTGGTATACCATCAGGCCCCATGGCCTTTCCTAATTTCATCTTTTTCAAGGCCTCTTTTACTTCAGGTATTCTAATCCTATGTTCATATGTATAATATCCCATGTTATTTAGATTTACAGTATTTTCGATCCCCATATTCGTAGAGCCATTGTCATTTAACAATTTTTGAAAGTATGTTTCCCACCTTTGTTTGATCTCATCATCTTTGACTAATACCCTTTGATCATTGCTTCTAATACAGCTAACATGATCTAAGTCCTTACCCTTCTATTCTCTTACTTTTACAAGTTTAAACACATCTTTCTCACCTTCTCTTATTCTTAGTCTATTATAGAGCTCATCATATGCTTTAAGTTTAGCCTCACTTACTATTCTCTTAGCAACCTTTTTGGCATTCTTATATTGTTCATAGTTTTCATTATTTCTAATCTTATGCCATGCTTTAAAATGCATCCATTTTTCTTTAGTAACTTTTTGTACTGTTTCACTCCACCACCATGTTTCCTTTGCTAATAGCCTTTTACTTCTAGATACTCCTAAGACATCTTTTAACACTTTCTTAATGGACTCAACCATATTAGTCCACATGGTATTTACTTCTGTTTCATAGTTCCAATTTCCTTCTACCATCAACTTATTTTTGAATGAGGTTATTTTCTCTCTTTTTAAGTTCAACCACTTAGTTTTTCGATGTGTATTGAGTTTAGTTCTTTTTCTCCATTTTTTGATATGGATATCTATAATCATTAACCTATGTTATGAGGTTAAACTCTCATTGGGTATCACCTTACAATCCTTACATATAGATCATTCATTACTCTTAAGTAGAAAATTTTCGATTTGGCTTTTATGAAGTCCACTTTTAAAGGCTATTAAGTGTTCATCCCTTTTCTTAAAGAGTGTATTTGCAATGGACAGGTTATATGACAAAGCAAAATCGAGGATATTCTCCCCCATTTCATTTCGTTCACCTATACCATACCCTCCATGTATTTTATCATATCCTTCCTTATCTTTCCCTACATGGCCATTTAAGTCCGCTCCTATAAATATCCCCTCAGTGTTGGGAATTTCTTACATGACTCCCTCCATATCTTCCCAAAACTGTCTCTTGATTATATCTTGTAACCCTACTTGTGGTACATATGCACTTATAACATTAATAATCTGCTCTCCTAAAACAAGTTTTATTATTATAATTCTATCACTAATTCTTTTAACGTCGATACTTTGTCCTTTAATTCCTTATCCACTACTATTCCTATGCTATTTCTGTTATTTTCCTTTCCTACGTACCATAATTTATACCCATCTATTTCTCTAGCTTTAGTCCCTTTCCACGTGATTTCTTGGATACAAGCGATGTTGACTCTCCTATGTTTCATCGCGTCTACTAACTCTAAACTCTTACCTATCAGTGTCCCTATATTCCATGTGGTTATACGAATCTTGTGTTCTAAAGATACCCTATTTACTATCGCCTTTCTCGACCCCCATGGTATGAACCCATGTCCACTTTTCGCTACACCTAGGTTCTGATGCAGTGCGTTGCTCACAAGGGAATGCTCTAGTAGCCCTTGCCTATTTTTCACTACACCTGGGATCCGATGTAGTGCGTCGCTTCTGCGAGAACTCCCTAGCAACCCTTGCCTATTTTTCACTGCACCCGAGATCTGATGCAGCGCATCACTTGTGGGAAATGCCCCAGCTTGAGGGAATGTCTGTTTTCAATTCATGTCATATTTGGGGTTGCCATAGTTTTAAAAAGCTGAAGATGATTTTCATTTCTTCCTTACAGACCAATATACAAATGCATATTCATTTGTAAGCACAAAAGAAATAACAAAACCATTTTCAGCTTCACCCTTGCTGGCTGGCTACCTAACGCAAGGGTTGCCATATTTTAATAAGTTGGAGATGTTTTTCATTTCTTCCTCACAAAGTAATATACAAATGCATATTCATTTGTAAGAAAGAAATAACAAAATCATCTTCAACTTCTCCTTTGCTAGCTGGCACCTGACGGAAGACCCTCCTCCTTTTTCATTTGGGCTTGGGACTAGCATTGGCAGAGTTAAAATCTGGAACATATATAGTAAAATATTCTTGGTAATCTTTCCACTCAAATGTGTATTACAAAAAGCATACTTCAACCAACAATTAGCATGTCTTTTTGAATGAAACTTTAAAATCTAAAACTTGAGTCGTCATAAACTCAATGTATTCTATCTAGAATGATCAATTTCAAGCATTTACAACCATTAAGGAAGCAAAAAATTAGGAACATATATATAGTAAAAAATGCATTATATTGTTACCAATCAAATGTATGTTTAGGCAAACATTTGCATGCCTTTTTGAATGAAACATCAAAATCTGAAACATAGGACATTTTAGGCTCAATGTATTCTATCTAGAATGATTAATTTCAAGCATTTACAAGCATTAAAGAAGCAAAAAATACGAAACATATGTAATAAAAAAGGCATGGTAATGTTACCATTCAATTGCAAGTTTAAGCAACAATTTTCTTGCCTTTTTAAATGAAATTTGAAAATAAAAAACATGGGAGTTCTCAAACTCAATGTATTTTATCTAGAATGATCAATTTTAAGCATTTGTAAGAATTAAAGAAGCAAAAAATCTGGAATATATATAGTAAAAAATCCATGGAAATGTTACCATCCAAGTGCATATTTAAGCAACATTTTGCATGGCTTATTAAATGAGACATCAAAATCTAAAATATGGTTCTTCTTAAAATCAAAGTATACTGCATATAATGCTCAGTTTCAAGCATTAAATAGCATTAAAGAAGCAAAAAATTAGGAACATATATAGTAAAGAACACATGGCAATGTTACCATTCAAAAGTGTATTAGAATAAGCACACTTCAAGCATCAATTTGCATGCCTTTTTTAGTGAACATCAAAATATAAAATAGGGGACTTCTTATACTCAATGTATTCTATCTGGAATAAACAATTTCAAGAATTAACAAGCATTAAAGAAGTAGAAATTGTAGAACATATATAGTACAACACATGTGGTAATGTTACCATTGAAACACATATTACAGCAAGCATACTTCAAAAACAATTTGCATGACTTTTTGAATGAAACTTCAAAATCTAAAATTCTAGTCATCTTAAACTCAATGCTTTCTATCTACAACAATCAATTTCAAACATTTACAAGCATTAAAGAAGCTGAAAATTAGGAACATATATAGTAAATGATGCATTGTAATGCTACCATATAAAAGCATATTCAAGCAATATTTTGCATGTCTTCTTAAATGAAACATCAAAATCTAAAGCATAAGTCTTCTTAAATTCATTGCATTCTATCTAGAATGATCAATTTCAAGCATTTAAAAGCATTAAAAAAAAAATAAAATCAGGAACATATGTATTTAAAAGTGCCTGGTAGTGTTACCATTCAAACGTGTATTACAATAAGCAAACTTCAAGCAACAATTTGCATGCCTTCTGGAATGAAACTTCAAAATCTAAAACATGGACCTTGTTACACTCAATGCATTGCATCTAGAATTGTGACTTTCAAGCATTTGGAAGTAAAATAATCATGAACATATATAGTAAAAAATGCTTGGTATTGTTACCATTCAAAAGCATATTACAACAAGGATACTTCAACCAACAATTTGCACGTCTTCTTGAATGAAACATCAGCATCTGAAACATGGGACTTCTTCAAATCAATGCATTTTATCTAGAATGATCAATTTCATGCATCTACAAGAATTAAAGAAGTTGCAAATCAGGAACATACAGAGTAAAAAATGCTTGGTAATTTTTCCATTCAAATGCATATTACAACAAGCATAGTTCAAGCAATAAGTAGCATGTCTTTTTGAATGAAACATTAAAATCTAAAACATGGGTCTTTTTTGACTCAATGTATTTTATCTAGAATGATCAATTCCAAGCATTTACAAGCATTCAAGAAGAAAAAAATTAGGAACATATATAGTAAAAAAATGCACGGTAATGTTAACAATCAAATGCATGTTCAAGCAATAATTTCCATGCCTTTCTCAATGAAACATCAAAATATAAAATGTAGGACTTCTTAAAATCAATGTATTCTATCTATAATGGTCAATTTCAAGAATTTACAAGCATTAAAGAAGCAGAAAATCACCAACAAATGTAATAAAAAATACATGGTAATGTTACCATTCAATGGCAAATTTATGCAACAATTTGTGTGCCTCTTTAAATGAGACTTCAAAATCTAAAACATGTGAATTCTCAAACTCAATGTACTACATCTAGAATAATCAATTTCAAGCATTTGTAAACATTAAAGAAGCAAAAAATCAGGAACATATAAGGTAAAAAATGCATGGTAATGTTATAATCCAAGTGCATATTTAAGCAACATTTTGCATGCATTATTGAATGAAACATCAAAATAAAAAAGATGGGCCTTCTGAAAATCAAAGTATTATATCTAGAATGTTCAATTTCAAGTATTAAAGAAGTAGAAAATATGGAACATATATAGTAAAGAACGCATGGCAATGTTGCCATTCAAACATGTCTTACAACAAGCATACTTCAAGCAACAATTTGCATGCCTTTTTTAATGAAACATCAAAATCTAAAATATGGGACTTCTTAGACTCAATGTATTCTATCTAGAATGATCAATTTCAAGCATTTACAAGCATTAAATACTTAGAAATTCCAGAACATATACACTAAAACAATTTTGGTAATGTTACCTTCAAATGCATATTACAACGAGTATACTTACAAAAACAATTTGCATGCCTCTTTGAATAAAACATCAAAAACTAAAATATAAGACTTTTAAACTCATTACATTCTATATATAAAAATCAATTTCAAGAATTTACAAGCTTTAAAGAATTTGAAAATTGGGATCATATATAGTAAAAGATGCATTGTAATGTTACAATTTAAAAGCATATTTAAGCAACAAATTGCATTCCTTCCTAAATGAAACATCAAAATCTAAAACATGGGTCATCTTAAACTCAATATATTATATCTGGAATGATCAATTTCAAGTATTTACAAGCATTAAAAATTCAAAAAATCAGGAACATATACAGTGAAAAAATGCTTGGTAATGTTACCATTCAAATGTGTGCAACAACAAGCATACTTCAAATAACAATTTGCATGCCATTTTGAATGAAACTTCAAAATATAAGACATGGTTCTTGTTAAACTCAATGAATTATACCTAGACTTGTAAATTTCAAGCATTTAGAAGCATTAGAGAAGCCAAATATCATGAACATATATAGTAAAAAGTGCTCGCTATTGTTACCATTCAAACGTGTATTGCAACAGGCATACTTCATGCAACAATATGCATGTCTTTTTGACTGAAACATCACAAATCTAAAACATAATTGTTCATAGACTTGATGCGTTCTATTTAAAATGATCAATTTACAACATTAAAGAAGTAGAAAATCAGGAACATATATAGTAAAAAATGCATGGTAATCTTTCCATTCAAATGCATACTACAACAATCATACTTCAAGCAGCAATTAACATGTCTTTTTGAATGAAACTTTGAAATCTAAAACTTGGTTCTTCATAAACTCAATCTATTGTATATAGAATGATCAATTTCAATCATTTACAAGGATTAAAGAAGCAAAAAATTAGGAACATATATAGTAAAAAATGCATTGTAATGTTATCAGTCAAATGCATGTTCAAGCAATAATTTGCATCCCTTCTTAAATGAAACATCAAAATCCAAAACATGGAGCTTCTCAAACTCAATCTATCCTATCTAGAATTTTCAATTTCAAGAATTTACAAGAATTAAAGAAGTAGAAAATTAGGAACGTATATAGTAAAAAAATGCTTGGTAATCTTTCCATTCAAATGCATATTAGAACAAGTATACTTAAAGCAACAATTAGCATGCATTTTGGAAGGAAAGTTTAAAATCTAAAACTTGGGTATTCTTAGTCTCAATGTATTCTATCTAGAATGATCAATTTCAAGAATTAAAGAAGCAAAAAATCAGGAACATATATAGTAAAAAATGCATGGTAATGCTACCATTCAAATGCATATTTAGGCAATAATTTGCATGCCTTCTTGAATGAAACATCAAAATATAAAACATGGCCTTCTTTTACTCTATGTATCCTATATAAAATGTTCAATTTTAAGCATTTACAAGTATTAAATAAACATAAAATCAAGAACATATATAGTAAAAAATGCATGGTAATGCTACCATTCAAATGCATATTTAAGCAACAATTTGCATGCCTTCTTGAATGAAATATCAAAATCTAAAACATGGGGATTCCTTTACTCAATGTATCTCATATAGAATGTTCAATTTCAAGAATTTACAAGCATTAAAGAACCAAAAAATCAAGAATATATATAGTACAAAATGCATCGTAATGTTATCATTCAAACAACAATTTTCATGCCTTCTTGAATGAAACATCAAAAACTAAAACATGCGCCTTCATACACTCAATGTATTCTATCTAGGATGATCAATTTCTAGCATTTACAAGAATTATGAAGCAAAAAATCAAGAACATATATAGTAAAAATTGGCCCACAATGTTACCATGCAAATGCATTAAGGAAGTAGAAAATTCAAAAAATATATAATAAAAAATGCATGGTAATGTCATCATTTAAATGCATATTCAAGCAACAATTTGCATGCCTTTTTGAATGAAAATTCAAAATTGAAAACATGGCGCTTCACAACCTCAATGTATACAATCTAGAGTGATCAATTTCAAGAATTTACAAGCATTGAAGATGTAGATATTTAGAAACATATTTAGTAAAAATGCACGATAATGTTACCATTCAAATGCATATTCAATGAATAATTTGCAAGCCTTTTTGAAAGAAAGTTCAAAATGTAAAACATGATGATAATCAAACTCAATGTATTCTATCTAGAAAGATCAATGTGGAGGATTAATAAGCATTGAAGAAGCATAAAATCAGGAACATAAATATTAGAAAAAGCATGGTAATCATATCATTCAAATGCATATTCAAGCAATAATTTGCATGCTTTCTTGAGTGAAACATCAAAATCTAAAACATGGGTCTTCTAAAACTCAATGTATTCTATATAGAATGATCAACTTCAAGCATTTTACAAATATTACAGAAGCATAAAATCAGGAACATATATAGTAAAAAACGTATGGTAATGCTACCATTCATACACGTATTATAACAAGCACACTTCAACCAACAATTTGCATGCCTTTTTTGAATGAAACTTCAAAATCTAGAACGTGGGACTTCTCAGGCACAATGTATTCTATGATGACCCATGTTTTTGTAACACGTTTTGTAGTGTATTTTGAAAGGCAGGGCCCTTAATAGTGTAAATTTTTTTTGCAAAACAAAGCAGCTGAAATTCTTTTCTTTTGAACTTGTTTTGTAAAATCCAAGTCATCACTTCATACATAACATAAGTACAATTTTGTACAAGATAAAATTCCATTGAAGGAATATACTTTTATTAAATTCCAGAATCCATCCAATGGTTCACAGTATAGCCAAATCTATTACAATACTTGTCCAAATTACATAATCCAAAACTCAAGCTCACCAAACAATAAAACTCTCAACAAGGCAAAATACATGTCTTCAAGGTGTATACCTTGAAAGTTATTCTCTTCAAGTCTTTAATCGTCTTGAGCTCCTAACTCTCCTTCCCTGTATCTAAGATATTGCAACATTTACAATATCTCAGCAAGCAATGCTTGGTGGGGGATTCAAGAAGCATAATAATTGACAATGTAATTCCAATACTTCATGATCTCATTATCCCTCAACATATTCATGTCTCTACTCTTTACTTTGTAAGTTATGTACATCCATATACATACATACTATACATGGGTAAATCAGTTAAATTTATAAAAGTCACATATCATTCCCAACTAAGCTGATCAATTCTCTCCATTATGAGAATTCAATATTTCAGCTAATCTTACACAGAGAATTTCCCTTCTTGGGAAATCTTGGTAATATACAATTGCCAAGCATTTCATTATGCTAAAACATAATTTCATTATGCCTATTCTCATATGCATCATAGTGCAAAATAATCAAAAGGTCTACCATGCTGCAGTCTGATCCGTACTAGCGCGCTCGGATAATGGCCCTGTTCACCACTGATACCACGGTGGAAAATATTATGTCACCGCCCATATGGGGGGACAGGACTTTCACAGTGGTGGCCTTCCCATAATTGCCCCATCCGACTTTTAGGCTATCATAGGGCAAGGTATCATCAAATCATTAAATTTCAAGGAGCGGGTGGCCAAACCCTTATAACTCCTCTACCATAGCATCCCCCTAGGCTTATGCCTATTAAAACAAACTCACAAGCCTCCAAGCTTGTATGTAAAATAGATTTCATACATATCAGACCATGTGACACCCCAGGTTTTCTACACAAAATAATAATTACAATAATAGTCGGGATCCCTATTTTAAAAACTTTGATTTCTAAAGTGCCAAAAATAAAAAACTTAAGTAAAAGCATTTCTTTCAAAGTTCGGGGAGTCATACTCCTCTGTATTTTAGACCATTGCACATGATTAGTGCAATACTAGATAACCGGATAACATGACGTAAGACCAGACATATGGGAGACTCAGTCTCCACACCCAACCACATAATCAATTACTATTTGCAATAAAATATACTCCAACAATGGATAAGAAAATATAGTCATGATAAAACACCCAGGGTCCCTCCATACAGCCATCACATCCAACATAAATTCATATTCTTACATCTAGGTCACCTTGCAATTTTAATTAAAGTATAGCCCATACTCAAAACTCGAAGTGAGGTCTTGACCATACCTTGTCATCTATGACCATCATCCGTGCTTCACTGGAAAACTGCCATCACTTTTACCTGCTCTGTCAACACGTCAACCTGTTGTCACTCTCTATATCTGAGGCATTGCAATCAAAGCAATGCCTCAGCAAGCTATGCTTGTGTAGGTGATATACATTCAAAGTAAACTCAATAAAAGCAAATCACATGGCGCAAGGCATAAAGATCATAAGATGATCAAACATATATATATATAAAGCCTCAAATTACCCGATAAAGAACATACCAAGTCCATGAAATAAATAAGATATCATCAATCATGATATTAGGACATCTACAATCTGAGAAAATCTAGAAACACATGAATGCATGTCAAAAGTATCAAACATCATACACAGTCAAGCCCTATGAGTGTCTCAAGTACACTCACGGCAATGTGGGGTCAACTCTCTGTACTAGCTGCTTTCACCCTTTCACCCTCACAGGCACTTAGGCACTCATGAAAAGTTGCGTTGCACGCCCGCTTTCACCCTTTCACCCTCACGGGCACTCAGGCACTCACGGGGTGAAGAAATGCATCCTACCACAGGAGCAATAGTCTCAAACATCAAAATAGAGTGACTCCCACATGTCAAAAGTACTAATAATCAAGGGAATATCTCGTGCACGCCCCCTTTCACCTTTCACCCTCATGGGCACTCAGGCACTCATGGGGTGAAAAAATGCATCCTACCATAGAACAATAGTCTCAAACATCAAAACAGAGCAACTCCCACATATCAAAAACACCAATAATCAAGGGACTATCATGAAATATATTAGAACAGTGCATGCAATAACCACCCCAAAGATAGCATGCACATAAGAAACTACATGCTGAAATTAATCTCATGCATGTGGTATGGCATAAATCATATGCTTCAAAAACTCAAATCACCAAGTCATCATTTGAGAATCATGGAAAAATTGTGAATGAAATCACCTACCTTGGTATCGCAATATCCCAAACAAATGGGTAAACGATATCAAGGTGTATGCTCTGATGAACCTGTCACGCCATAAACCATGTCATGGTTAAGGCATATAACCAAAATCTAATGCCTGATCATCCATTAATCGGTTTAATCTAAATCATTGAATAGTGCTTAGTAGTTTGGCTATTAAAAAGCTTCTCCAAACTAGATTTTTGTCTTAAATCTAGGTCCACCTTGTTGAGACAATCACAACGCCTCTTTCGGATCATGATTTGGACCTTTGTAGCTACTAAAATCACGTTTTTAATGAATAAATGGTCAAAAATACCAAAAATCAAGAAAAAGGACCCGCCTCACGTGTGATGCGTGTCATCCGCATGCACGTGTGCTGCGCGTGTGGTGCGCGTGTGGAACTAGCACCCATGGATCACGTGTATGTGGACGCGCTCTGCGCATGGGGCCGAAAATAGCTCGCATGGCGCGCGTTCGGAGCACCCTGTGTCACGCACGTGGCGCGTTCCTGCAGCACAACATGATGCACACAAGTCGCACCACGTGCCCTGCACGTGGCGCTTGCTCGTCTCGCCACGTGGT
Organism: Warburgia ugandensis; assembly: GCA_035236585.1. NCBI lineage: Eukaryota > Viridiplantae > Streptophyta > Magnoliopsida > Canellales > Canellaceae > Warburgia > Warburgia ugandensis. Next base: position 54,173,466 of record CP141127.1, on the reverse strand, counting down.
GCTCCCTCGTCTGCTTGTTTTCTTCCCGATGCGGGTCACTGTTGCCAGGAACAACGATCGAACTAGTTTGCTGTCGCCAGCTACCCCTGGTGCTCCGTTTTTTGCAATTTTTACACCTATGAGTCCAGTTTTTCGCGTACATTTCATTTTCACTCTCCATTTTCACAAATCCCTCCCAAATCTATCATTTTTTCATGATTTTGATTGCATTTTTTAAAACTCCCAACATACTATATTTGGGGTTTTCTGGTATCCCTAACTATCCGATCGCCATGAAATTTCACATGCTCAAGATGAATGGTCCAGATCCTCATTTGACATCGTTACATCAACTCTTTCCCAGGGCAACAGTAACGCCTAAACTCACCCAAAAATGGCAGTCTGTGCCGTTCTCCGGCACTATACAAAGAATGGGAATGGGGAAAACAGGGATGGCTTACCTTGGTTGTTCCGTCGCCAATGCGCATAGAGTTCCAACCCTCTAGTCGTGGATCGTTGCCGGGAAGACTCCTTCCGGTGGCCAGTCATGGTGGGGAAGAAACAAGAGAAGGGGGGAGAATGAGATGGGCTTTTAAAGCCTCATCTGTAGGTTTCCGCACCTAGTCTATGGGAGCCACATGAAATTACCATTTTACCCTTTTCTCATTTAATTAATTACAAAACTTAAAATAATTAGCTATTTTTACTCTGATCTTTGATTATAGCATTCTTAGTGGCGTTGGATCCCATTTTTCGAGTGCATTCCAATTATTGAGATTCTAACTCGTGAGTAAATCTCTAAAATTCTCCATTTCACAATTCCTCAATATTTTCAAATTTCACAATTTATGTATCTTTTGGAAATTTTAAAATAGTGGATATTACAGACCATCTGTCTATTTACTTAGGACTGAAATATCTTCTAGTTCCCTGTTCACTTATAGTCTAGTCCTTAACCATCTTATATGTGTTTGGTTGGATCATAAGGTTTTCAGGGGATTTAATACAAGTATTAACAATTACCCTTGTCAACATAAGGTCATGGGTTCAATCATGTTCATCCCATGTAAATGCATTCATCAAATCCTCCTACCTTCAAGGAGTAATCTCTTTTCCCAAATCTTCCATGATCCTGACTGATGTATGTAATCTATGCATCCATACATATTGTCAATATATAAATTTTGAACAATCCTATTGATCACTAGATCTAATGTTTAGAATGATCTTTAGATCATTCATATCTAAGTATTTTTCTATCTCTAAGTCTTTGTGTGTCCATCTCCTTGATCTTGATCTTTCATAGATCCATTGATACACTTGTTGATAAAGATCAAGGTCCTATATCTTTTATCATCTAGTTCTTCTTTGATCTAAGTTCAGTTATTGGATCATCCCTAAGGAGGATGATCTTGGTTTTCTTCCTTGCATCACCTTTGATCAAGGGTTTGGATTATCTAATCTAATGAACTAGAACATGCATGCTAATAAACATGCATACTAAGTACAATATAATATTCTTATTCTTATTGTTCTTGATCATCCAAGATCTAATGGATCTTGTTTGATCATCCTTATCTTACTTACAGTTTCTATTAGGGTTAGGTAATTTACTAACCTTTTATGCTCTTATTATTATTATTATTCAACCAGTTAGTGTTTTGCTAGTTGAAGGTAACTTATTTAAGCCTAAGTCTAGACTGCTCCTCTTATTTCCAATTGGCTAAGGCTTACTAGCTGAATGGGTGAACACAAAGTGGTTACTTCAATCTTCATGTAAGGAGGGGTTTAGACCTCACAAACGTCAACAGAAGGTAGGGGAAGAGTGAGGCTCTATTAGATAACCCCCTTAACCACTATGTTCAACATTCACTAGAGTGACCATAACTCAACCTTTCATAAGGTTCCTATAAGCATGTTGACCCTAAGTACTCTTTCTAATAGATTTTAATTAAGCCCATGAACATTTACAATGTCATTCATGGGGTTTATTATTCTCCTAGTTTGGGCTAAGGATTTGATAATCCTTATATTGTCCTACTAACTATAGCCCTTACTAATGTTAAGTCAAAGTCATTCCTTCCTCTTATGTGTTCATGAAACTCTAATTTCTGATTAGATTACATTTTGGTGACTTATGCTCATTATATCTTAGCAACTACTTAACATTTGAATCTACTAATAAAACTTGACAACAATTAAATCATAAACTTTAAAGCATGACTCCAATATAAATTGAACAAACATTTATACTAACATGCTCCCTATGAACGTAACTTAACCTAATGGAATAAAACTATACTTACACTAGCATGATCTTAAGTTATAATGGCATGAAATCATACTAAAGTGCACCTAAGATAATTAAATCTAGCACCCTATGATAACAATATAATCACATATCATGCTAAAGTCTAAAAGTTACACTAGCATGCTTTATAACATAAATCATATTGAAGATGTTATTATCAATTAATAGAAAATGATTATATTAATATTTTTAGAAACCTTCACTTATGATTCAACCATTAGATCTTAGATCTTTTCCTTTTGATCAAGGGTTTTAGTTATATTTTGAGGTTTTTCTTTATTAAGGTCCAAAGATCATATTGATTCATTTTTTTCATAATCCATCCATGATCTCCTTGGATTTCATCATATCAACATCCATTCCATCCCTCCCAAGGATCTGATCACACTTGATCTTATTGATCAAGTGGGTCCTTTTGTAATTTTTGGGGTTTTTCTACCATAGTGGGTAGATCCCTTAATATCTCTAAGATCTATCCAAATAGACTATTTATATAACTTAATTTTAGTATTATATAATTATTAAACATATTTCCAAGATCTGATCATCTTAGATCTTGAAGATCTTGGTAATTGGAAACTTGTTTCCTAAATACAAAAAGTTTTATTACATATTATCTCCATTTTATCATTTCATACGAAAATAGAGGTTGTATGATTTCCATAGCTTCTTTCCGATCTCAATTTGGAGTTCATATGACTCCAGAATTAGATCTGGAAGTTTACAGTCCATTCCTAGGGCCTAGATTTGATCTGGGCCTAACGGAATGGATGGCCTAGATTAGTCAGGTGGACTGGACGGGCAGAAGGCTTGGTTTGTCGCACGTTCATCGCAGATGTGCAATGGACGCTCCCACCCAGGACATCCACAGATGCGCGCAGGATGGCGTCGCACTCGCGCAGCATCTCGCAGGTCGTTTTTGGTCCGATCGGGAGATCGGACAGTCCATTTGCACCGTCCAATCAATCCCTTCTCAATTGAGGGCCAAAACTTCATGAAATATAGTGAAAATTTTACCCTAGGGGTTTGGGACCCTTTTGGATCGATTGGTAAGGTCAGATTTTCCATCTGAGCTCTCAATCGTCCTGAATTGAAGGTTTTGTTGTTTACTTGATTTTTACCATTTTATTACCCAAATAAAATTACAGTAAGGTAAATTTTTTTACAAAGCACTAATAAACATGTCCAAGAAGTATTTCCACCCACCTGATTGGAGAAAAAAATGTTGGTTATATGTCCAATTTCAAAGAATACCCTTTTTGATGAAGAGATGGCCTAAGATCCACCATTCTTGCGATTGCCGTTGTTTGAACCATTGGATCTTGAAATTGATTTGGAGATTTTGTAGCTAAGGTATGGTAGAAAGTTTTGGATGGTGGGATTTGTGATATTAGATCTAGAACAGTGTGCCTCATTGAATTTAGGTCTCTTGTTCCAATCTAGAGAGAAAAAGAAAATGCAAAGAGAGAGATCTCTTGAGAGTTTTGGGTTTTTGAGAATGGATCTAAGTATAAATTTTCAGGGAAAGTGAAGGCAATTTTGTGGGAATTTTATGAACATTTTTGGAGGATTTTTGGGGTTGTATTTATAGGCATTTTGGGTCCTCTTTCATGATGAAGTGTAATAATGATGGTTAATTTTTTATTATTAATTTAGCATTGGATTCTCCCATCCTCCACTTTCTTCCCCAAGATTAGCTAGTATGGTTTGACCCATGATTTTATGTGTGTTAACCATAGGATTCGTTTTTGGGAGCCATGTGGGCCCCACATGGTGTAAAAAGACAATTTTGCCCTTTATGTATAAAAATTAGGGTTTTATTCCCATGATCTCTGATTTGAGTGTACTTAGTAGTGTTGGATTCTAATTTCTCAGTACATTCTAAATTTTTATGTCTCAGATTTTTATTTTTGAGGTAAAATTACTATTTTACCCTTTTGTCCAAAAAAGTGAAGAAAATTAAGGATTTTTCATCCAAATTCAACATTTATCGTGCTTACAGTCATTTTGAAGGGTTTGCTAAGTTTAATTTTAATTGTATATGTATTATTCCTTGATTATACTTTTTATAAAAAGTATATTCTAAATAACCCTAATATTTCAGCCCAAAATTTCTGAAACTGAAACTTTATTGATTTTCTCAATCAATTACAAAAATTGGGGTCATTACATATTCAGTCTAGGATGATCAATTTCAAGAATTTACAAGCTTTAAAGATGTGGAAAATCAGGAACATATATTGTAAAAAACACATGGTAATGTTATGATTCAAACGCATATTCAAGAAAAAAATTGCATACCTTTTTTAATGAAAAATCTAAATCTAAAACATGAAGCTTCTCAAAATCAATGTATTCTATTTAGAATGCTCAATTTCAAGAATTTACAAGCATTAAAGAAGCATAAAATTTATAACTTATATAGTAAAAATGTACAGTAATGTTATCATTCAAACGCATATTCAAGCAACAATTTGCAAGCCTTCTTGAATGAAATATCATAATCTGAAACATTGGACTTCTTAAACTCAATGTATTCTATACAGAATGATCAATTTCAAGCATTTACAAGCATTAAAGATGAAAAAATTTTGGAACAAATATTGTAAAAAATGCATTACAACAAGCATACCTCAAGCAACAATTTGCATGCTTTTCTGAATGAAACTTCCAAATCTAAAACGTGCGTCTTCTTAGCCTCAATGTATTTTGTTTACAATGTTCAATTTCAAGCATTTACAAGCACTAATGAATCAGAAAATCAAGAACATATATCGTAAAAAATGCATGGTAATGTTGCAATTCAAACATGTATTCAAGTAACAATTTTCCTCCCTTCCTCAATGAAACATCAAAATCTACAACATGGGACTTCTTAAACACAATGTGTTCTATATAGAATGATCAATTACAAGCATTAATGATGACAAAAATTAGAACCATATATAATAAAAAATGCATGATAATGTTTTCAGTCAAACGCATATTCAAGCAACAATTTGCATGCCTTTTGAATGAAACATCAAAATCTAAAACATTGGATATCTTAAACTCAATATATTCTTCTAGAGTGATAAATTTCAAGCATTTACAAGCTTTAAAGAAATGGAAAATCAGGAACATATATTGTAAATAGTGCATGGTAATGTTATGATTCAAACGCTTATTCATGAAATAGTTTGCATACCTTTTTGAATGAAAAATCTAAATCTTAAACATAAGGCTTCTCAAAATCACTGTATTCTATTTAGAATGCCCAATTTCAAGCATTTACAAGCATTAAAGAAGCAGAAAATCAGGTTTATATAGTAAAAAATGCATGGTAATGTTATCATTCAAATGCATATTCAAGCAACAATTTTGCATGCCTTCTTGAATGAAACATCAAAATCTAAGACATTGGACTTCTTAAGCACAATGTATTCTATATATAATGATCAATTTCAAGCATGTACAAGAATTATAGTTGAAAATTTTTGGAACAAATATGGTAAAAAACATATGGCAATGTTACCGTTGAAATGCATATTACAACAAGCATACTTCAAGCAACAATTTGCATGCCTTTTTGAATGAAACTTCAAAATCTAAAATGTGTGACTTCTTAGGCTTAATGTATTCTATCTATAATGATCAATTTCAATCATTTACAAGCTTTTAAAGAAGCGAAAAGTCAGGAACATACATCGTAAAAAAATGTATAGTAATGTTTCAATTCAAACGCATATTCAAGAAACAATTTGCATTCCGTTTTGAATGAAAAATGTAAATCTAAAACATAGGGCTTCCCAAAATCAATGTATTCTATTTGGAATAATCAATTTTAAGCATTTACAAGCATGAAAGAAGCAAAAAATCAGGAAAATATATAGTAAAAAACACATTGTAATGTTATTATTCAAACACATATTCAAGCAACAATTTTCATGCCTTCTTGAATGAAACATCAAATTCTTAAACATGGGCCTTTGTAAACTCAATGTATTCTATCTAGAATGATCAATTTCAAGCATTAATGAAGTAAAAAATCAAGAACATATATAGTAAAAATAGTAGCATAATGTTACCATGTAAATGCATATTACAACATGCATACTTCAAGCAACAATTTGCATGCCTTTTTAAATGGAACTTCCAAATCTAAAAGGTGCATCTTCTTAGCCTAAATGTATTTTATTTAGAATGATCAATTTCAAGCATTTACAAGCACTAAGGAAGCAGAAAATCAAGAACATATATCGTAAAAAAGGCATGGCAATGTTGGAATTCAAATGCGTATTCAAGTAACAATTTTCCTGCCTTCCTTAATGAAATATCAAAATCTACAACATGGGACTTCTCAAACGCAACGTATTCTATCTAGAATGATCATTTACAAGCATTAATGATGACAAATATCAGAAGCATATGTAGTAAAAAATGCATGATAATGTTTTCATTCAAAAGCATATTCAAGCAACAATTTGCATGCCTTTTGAATGAAACATCAAAATCTAAAACATGGGATATCTTAAACTCAATATATGCTATCTAGAATGATCAATTCTTAGCATTTACAAGCATTAAAAAATTAGAAAATAAGGAACAGATATAGTAAAACATGTGTCATACTTTTACCATTCAAACGAGCATTACAACAACCATACTTCACAAACAATTTGCACCCCTTTTTGCATGGAACTTCAAAATCTAAAACTTTGGTCTTCTTAAACCCAATATATTCTATAGAGAATGATCAATTTCAAGAATTTACAAGCATTAAGGAAGTAGAAAATTCAGAAAATATATAATAAAAAATGCATGGTAATGTCATCATTTAAATGCATATTCAAGCAACAATTTGTGTGCCTTTCCAAATGAAAATTCAAAATAAAAAACACGGGGCTTCTCAAATTCAATGTATTCAATATAGAATGATCAATTTAAAGAATTTACAAGCATTGAAGAAGTAGAAATTTAGAAACATATATAGTAAAAAATGCACAATAATGTTTCCATTCAAACATATATTCAATGAATAATTTGCATTCCTTTTTGAAATAAAGTTCAAAATGTAAAACATGGTGATAATCAAAATCAATGTATTCTATCTAGAAAGATCAATTTTGAGGATTAACAAGCATTAAAGAAGCATAAAATCAGGAACATAAATATTAAGAAAAGCATGGTAATCATATCATTCAAAAGCATATTCAAGCAATAATTTACATGCCTTCTTGAGTGAAACATCAAAATCTAAAACATGGGTCTTCTAAAACTCAATGTACACTATATAGAATGATAAAATTCAAGCATTTACAAACATTAAAGAATAAAAAAAATCAGGAGCACATATAGTAAAAAACGTATGGTAATGTTACCATTCGGACGCGTATTACAACAAGCAACAATTTGCATGCATTTTTGAATGAAACTTCAAAATCTAAAATGTGAAACTTCTTAGGCTAAACGTATTCGGTCTAGAATGATAAATTTCAAGCATTTACAAGCTTTAAAGAAGTGGAAAATTAGGAACATACATTGTAAAAAATGTATGATAATGTTACGATTCAAACCCATATTCAAGAAATAGTTTGCAAACCATTTTGAATGAAAATTGTAAGTCTAAAACATGGGGCTTCCCAAAATACTTGTATTTTATTTGGAGTAATCAATTTAAAGTATTTACAAGCATGAAAGAAGCAAAAAATTAGGAACATATATAGTAAAAAACACATTGTAATGTTATTATTCAAACACATATTCGAGCAACAATTTTCATGCCTTCTTAATGAAACATCAAATTCTAAAATATGGACCTTCGTAAACTCAATGTATTCTATCTAGAATGATCAATTTCAAGAATTAATGAAGGATAAAATCAAGAACATATATAGTAAAAATTGTTGCATAATGTTACCATGCAAATGCACATTACAACAAGCATACTTCAAGCAACAATTTGCATGCTTTATTAAATGAAACTTCCAAATCTAAAACATGTGTCTCCTTAGACTCAATGTATTCTTTTATAATGATCAATTTCAAGCATTTACAAGCACTAAGGAAGCAGAAAATCAAGAACATATATCGTAAAAAAGGCATGGCAATGTTGGAATTCAAATGCGTATTCAAGTAACAATTTTCCTGCCTTCCTTAATGAAATATCAAAATCTACAACATGGGACTTCTCAAACGCAACGTATTCTATCTAGAATGATCATTTACAAGCATTAATGATGACAAATATCAGAAGCATATGTAGTAAAAAATGCATGATAATGTTTTCATTCAAAAGCATATTCAAGCAACAATTTGCATGCCTTTTGAATGAAACATCAAAATCTAAAACATGGGATATCTTAAACTCAATATATGCTATCTAGAATGATCAATTCTTAGCATTTACAAGCATTAAAAAATTAGAAAATAAGGAACAGATATAGTAAAACATGTGTCATACTTTTACCATTCAAACGAGCATTACAACAACCATACTTCACAAACAATTTGCACCCCTTTTTGCATGGAACATCAAAATCTAAAACTTTGGTCTTCTTAAACCCAATATATTCTATAGAGAATGATCAATTTCAAGAATTTACAAGCATTAAGGAAGTAGAAAATTCAGAAAATATATAATAAAAAATGCATGGTAATGTCATCATTTAAATGCATATTCAAGCAACAATTTGTGTGCCTTTCCAAATGAAAATTCAAAATAAAAAACATGGGGCTTCTCAAATTCAATGTATTCAATATAGAATGATCAATTTAAAGAATTTACAAGCATTGAAGAAGTAGAAATTTAGAAACATATATAGTAAAAAATGCACAATAATGTTTCCATTCAAACATATATTCAATGAATAATTTGCATTCCTTTTTGAAATAAAGTTCAAAATGTAAAACATGGTGATAATCAAAATCAATGTATTCTATCTAGAAAGATCAATTTTGAGGATTAACAAGCATTAAAGAAGCATAAAATCAGGAACATAAATATTAAGAAAAGCATGGTAATCATATCATTCAAAAGCATATTCAAGCAATAATTTACATGCCTTCTTGAGTGAAACATCAAAATCTAAAACATGGGTCTTCTAAAACTCAATGTACACTATATAGAATGATAAAATTCAAGCATTTACAAACATTAAAGAATAAAAAAAATCAGGAGCACATATAGTAAAAAAGTATGGTAATGTTACCATTCGGACGCGTATTACAACAAGCAACAATTTGCATGCATTTTTGAATGAAACTTCAAAATCTAAAATGTGAAACTTCTTAGGCTAAACGTATTCGGTCTAGAATGATAAATTTCAAGCATTTACAAGCTTTAAAGAAGTGGAAAATTAGGAACATACATTGTAAAAAATGTATGATAATGTTACGATTCAAACCCATATTCAAGAAATAGTTTGCAAACCATTTTGAATGAAAATTGTAAGTCTAAAACATGGGGCTTCCCAAAATACTTGTATTTTATTTGGAGTAATCAATTTAAAGTATTTACAAGCATGAAAGAAGCAAAAAATTAGGAACATATATAGTAAAAAACACATTGTAATGTTATTATTCAAACACATATTCGAGCAACAATTTTCATGCCTTCTTAATGAAACATCAAATTCTAAAATATGGACCTTCGTAAACTCAATGTATTCTATCTAGAATGATCAATTTCAAGAATTAATGAAGGATAAAATCAAGAACATATATAGTAAAAATTGTTGCATAATGTTACCATGCAAATGCACATTACAACAAGCATACTTCAAGCAACAATTTGCATGCTTTATTAAATGAAACTTCCAAATCTAAAACATGTGTCTCCTTAGACTCAATGTATTCTTTTTATAATGATCAATTTCAAGCATTTACAAGCACTAAGGAAGCAGAAAATCAAGAACATATATCGTAAAAAAGGCATGGCAATGTTGGAATTCAAATGCGTATTCAAGTAACAATTTTCCTGCCTTCCTTAATGAAATATCAAAATCTACAACATGGGACTTCTCAAACGCAACGTATTCTATCTAGAATGATCATTTACAAGCATTAATGATGACAAATATCAGAAGCATATGTAGTAAAAAATGCATGATAATGTTTTCATTCAAAAGCATATTCAAGCAACAATTTGCATGCCTTTTGAATGAAACATCAAAATCTAAAACATGGGATATCTTAAACTCAATATATGCTATCTAGAATGATCAATTCTTAGCATTTACAAGCATTAAAAAATTAGAAAATAAGGAACAGATATAGTAAAACATGTGTCATACTTTTACCATTCAAACGAGCATTACAACAACCATACTTCACAAACAATTTGCACCCCTTTTTGCATGGAACATCAAAATCTAAAACTTTGGTCTTCTTAAACCCAATATATTCTATAGAGAATGATCAATTTCAAGAATTTACAAGCATTAAGGAAGTAGAAAATTCAGAAAATATATAATAAAAAATGCATGGTAATGTCATCATTTAAATGCATATTCAAGCAACAATTTGTGTGCCTTTCCAAATGAAAATTCAAAATAAAAAACATGGGGCTTCTCAAATTCAATGTATTCAATATAGAATGATCAATTTAAAGAATTTACAAGCATTGAAGAAGTAGAAATTTAGAAACATATATAGTAAAAAATGCACAATAATGTTTCCATTCAAACATATATTCAATGAATAATTTGCATTCCTTTTTGAAATAAAGTTCAAAATGTAAAACATGGTGATAATCAAAATCAATGTATTCTATCTAGAAAGATCAATTTTGAGGATTAACAAGCATTAAAGAAGCATAAAATCAGGAACATAAATATTAAGAAAAGCATGGTAATCATATCATTCAAAAGCATATTCAAGCAATAATTTACATGCCTTCTTGAGTGAAACATCAAAATCTAAAACATGGGTCTTCTAAAACTCAATGTACACTATATAGAATGATAAAATTCAAGAATTTACAAACATTAAAGAATAAAAAAAATCAGGAGCACATATAGTAAAAAACGTATGGTAATGTTACCATTCGGACGCGTATTACAACAAGCAACAATTTGCATGCCTTTTTGAATGAAACTTCAAAATCTAAAATGTGAAACTTCTTAGGCTAAACGTATTCGGTCTAGAATGATAAATTTCAAGCATTTACAAGCTTTAAAGAAGTGGAAAATTAGGAACATACATTGTAAAAAATGTATGGTAATGTTACGATTCAAACCCATATTCAAGAAATAGTTTGCAAACCATTTTGAATGAAAATTGTAAGTCTAAAACATGGGGCTTCCCAAAATACTTGTATTTTATTTGGAGTAATCAATTTAAAGTATTTACAAGCATGAAAGAAGCAAAAAATTAGGAACATATATAGTAAAAAACACATTGTAATGTTATTATTCAAACACATATTCGAGCAACAATTTTCATGCCTTCTTAATGAAACATCAAATTCTAAAATATGGACCTTCGTAAACTCAATGTCTTCTATCTAGAATGATCAATTTCAAGAATTAATGAAGGATAAAATCAAGAACATATATAGTAAAAATTGTTGCATAATGTTACCATGCAAATGCACATTACAACAAGCATACTTCAAGCAACAATTTGCATGCTTTATTAAATGAAACTTCCAAATCTAAAACATGTGTCTCCTTAGACTCAATGTATTCTTTTTATAATGATCAATTTCAAGCATTTAAAAGAAGTAATGAAGCAAAAAATCAAGAACATATATCGTAAAAAATGCATGGTAATGTTGGAATTCAAACTCGCATTTAAGTAACAATTTTCCTACCTTCCTCAATGAAACATCAAAATCTACAACATGGGGCTGCTTAAACTCAATGTATTCTATCTAGAATGATCAATTACAAGCATTAAGGAAGTAGAAAATTCAGAAAATATATAATAAAAAATACATGGTAATGTCATCATTTAAATTATATTCAAGCAACAATTTGTGTGCCCTTTCTAATGAAAATTCAAAATAAAAAATATGGGACTTCTCAATCTCAATAATTTACAAGCATTAAAGAAGTAGAAATTTAGAAACATATATAGTAAAAAACTCATGATAACGTTACCATTCAAATGCATATTCAAGGAACAATTTGCACCCCTTTTTGAAAGAATGTTCAAATGTAAAACATGGTGAAAATCAAACTCAATGTATTCTATCTAGACTGATCAATTTTGAGGATTAACAAGCATTAAAGAAGAACAAAATCAGAAACATAAATAGTAAAAAAAGCATGGCAATCATAATATTCAAATACATATTCAAGCAACAATTTGCATGCCTTCTTGAATGAAACATCAAAATCTAAAACATGGGTCTTCTAAAACTTAATGTATTCTATATAGAATGATAAATTTCAAGAATTTACAAGTATTAAATAAGAACAAAATCAGGAACATAAATATTAAAAAAAGTATGGTAATCATATCATTCAAATGCATATTCAAGCAATAATTTGCATGCCTTCTTGAGTGAAACATTAAAATCTAAAACATGGGTCTTCTAAAACTCAATGTATTCTATATAGAATGATCAACTTCAAGCATTTACAAACATTAAAGAAGCAAAAAATTAGGAACATATATAGTAAGAAACTTATGGTAATGTTACCATTCAGATGCATATTAAAACAAGCACACTTCAAGCAATAATTTGCATGCCTTTTTGAGTGAAACTTCAAAATCTAAAACATGGGACTTTTTAGGCTCAACATATATGGTCTAGAATGATCAATTTCAAGCATTTACAAGCATTAAAGAAGTGGAAAATCAGGAACATATATTGTAAAAAATGCATGGTAATGTTATGATTCACATGCATATTCAAGAAATAGTTTGCATACCTTTTTGAATGAAAAATTGAAATCTTAAACATGGGGCTTCTCAAAATGAATGTATTCTACTTAGAATGATCAATTTCAATCATTTACAAGCATTAAAGAAGTAAAAAATCAAGAACTTAATAGTAAAAAATGCATGGTAATGTTATCATTCAAATGCATATTCAAGCAACCATTTTGCATGCTTTCCTGAATAAAACATCAAAATCTAAGACATTGGACTTCTTAAAATCAATGTATTTAATATAGAATGATAAATTTGAAGCATTTACAATAATTATAGTTGAAAAATTTTGGAACAAATATAGTAAAAAAACGTATGGCAATGTTACCATTGAAACACGTATTATAATAGGCATACTTCACCCAACAATTTGCTTGTCTTTTTGAATGAAACGTCAAAATCTAAAACATGAGACTTCTTAGGCTTAATGTATTCTATCTGGAATGATCAATTTCAAGCATATACAAGCTTTTAAAGAAGTGAAAAATCAGGAACATACATTGTGAAAAACGTATGGTCATGTTTCGATTCAAATGCATATTCAAGAAATAGTTTGCGTAATGCTTTGAATGAAAAATGTAAATCAATTTCAAGCATTTACAAGCATGAAAGAAGCAAAAAATAAGGAACATACATAGTAAGAAATACATTGTAATGTTATCATTCAAACACATATTCGAGCAATAATTTCCATGCCTACTTGAATGAAACATCCAATTCTAAAACATGGGCCTTCGTAAACTCAATGTATTCTATCTAGAATGATCAATTTCAAGCATTTACAAGCATTAATGAAGCAAAAAATCAAGAACATATATAGTAAAAATAGTAGCGTAATGTGTAACAGGCTTAATTTTTGTAAGGAGATTGAATAAATAATGAAATTGAAAATTGCAAGGAAAATCAGGTTGGAATATTAAAGTTTAGACCATTGAAAGTAAAAATGATCATGAAAAATCCCAATGGATCCTCCTAATCTGGTAGATCAAGAATGATCAGATTAGATGGACCTATATGTAATAACCCTAATTTTTATAATTGATTGAGAAAATCAATAAAGTTTGAGTTTCAGATATTTCGGGCTGAAATATTAGGGTTATTTAAAATATACTTTTTATAAAAGTATAATCAAATCATAAGACATGTAAAATTGAAATTAAACTTAGCAAACCATTCAAAATGACTTTAAGCACGACAAATTTCGAATTCGGATGAGAAATCCTTAAGTTTCTTCATTTCTTAGACAAAAGGGGTAAAATAGTAATTTAATCAAAATATCCCAAAAATCAAAATATGAGACATCAAAATATAGAATTTATTGAGAAATATGAATCCAATGCCACTAAGTACACTCAAATCCGAGATCATAGGAATAAAACCCAAAATTTTATGCATAAAGGGCAAAATGGTCTTTTTACACCATGTGGGGCCCACATGGAGCCCACAAGGGACCCAACAACCAATTTTATCAGCATCCTACGTGAATCATGGGTCAACAAACATCAGCTAGTCATGGGAAAGAAAAATTAGGCATGGGAGCATTGAAGACTTTCATGCCATTTAATAATAATAAAAAAAAATATTATAATCATGAAAAAAGACCCAAAATGCCAATAAATATAACCCAAAAAATCTTCCAAAAATCCTCATAAAATCCCCACAAAATTCTCTTCATCTCCTTGAAAAATTAGATCTAGATCCCTCCCCAAAAGCCCAAAAATTCCAAGAGATAGATCTCTTTTCAACTTGTTTTTCTTTTTAGATTGGAATAAGAGACCTAAAATCAATTAGGCACTCTGTTCCAGATCTAATTTGATCAATTTCACCATCCAAAACTTCCCAAAATATCTATTCTACAAAACCCCCAAAGAAATTTCAAGATCCAACAGTTCAAACAACAGATATTTGCAAGAAAAGTGGATTTTAGGCCATATCTTCATCAACAAGGTATTTCTTTAAATTGGGTGTATAACTGAGGTTTTCTCTCCAACAAGGTAGGTGGAAATCCTTTTCATAGATGTTTAGTACTGTTTTATGTAATTTTTATTTTTCTGTAATTTATTTTGGTAATAAAAAGGTAAAAATAAAGTAAACAATAGAACCCTTAATTCATGATGATGGAGTGCTCAGATAAAAAATCTAACTCTACCAATCAATCCAGAAGGGTCCAAAACCCCTAGGGTAGAATTTTCAGAAAGATCTGAGATGTTTTGGTCCCTCAATTGAGAAGGGATTGATTGGACGGTCCAAACGGATTGTCCGATCTCCAGATCGGACGGACGACGTGCTGCGCGCTTCCATGGATGCCCCGTGCAGGCGTTTTGACTTTTCAGTGCAGTGAATGTGTCCGACTCATTCCACCCGGCTTGGTTTTCCGCCCGAATGATCTGGGCCGTCCGTTCTTGGGCCCAGATCAAATATAGGCCCTAGGAAGACTGTAAACTTCCAAATTCAATTTCGAAGTCATCTAAACTCCAAATTGAGATTGGAAAGAAGCTATGGAAAGCTTGAAACCTCTGTTTTCTTATGAAATGATAAAATAGACATGTTCTTTAGTAAAAAATTTCTGTATTAAAGAAATAAGTTTCCAATTACCTAGATTTTCAAGATCTGAGATGATCAGATCTTAAAAACATATTTTAATAATGATGTACTATTGAAATAAAGTGAGATCTATGATTTAATTGGATATATATGAGATATATTAAGGGATCTACCCTTTATAGTAGAAAAACCCTAAAAATATAAAGGAACCCACTTGATCAATGAGATCAAGTGTGATCAGATCCTTGGGATGGAAAGAATAAATGTTTATATGATGAAATACAAGGAAATCATGAATGGATTATGACAAAAATAGATCAATATGATCTTTTGACCTTAATAGAGAAAATTTCCTAAATACAACTAAAATCCTTAATCAAAGGAAAAGATCTAAGATCAAATAGTTGGATCATAAGTAAAGGTTTCTAAAAATGTAAATGTAATTAGTTTCATTTTATATTATTATGTTATAAAGCATGCTAGTATAACATTTAGAGTTTAGCATGATATCTGTTTCATTGTTATCATAAGGTGCTAGATTTAATTTAAGTACCTTGCCTCATTTTCATTGAATGTTAGATTATGTAGTTTTATGCTTTGAATTTATAATTCATTTATGGTTGAATGCTATTAGTAGATTCACTTGTTATGAGATAAAGAGCATAAAACATCAAAAATGTATTCTAATGAGAAAGTAGAGTTTCATGACACAAATAAGAATGGAGTACTTTGGACCTAATTAATAAGGGCTATAGTTAGTAGGACAATATAAGGATTATCAAATCCTCAGCCCAAATTAGGAAAAGAATAATAAACCCCATGGATGACATTATAAATATTCATGGACTTAATTAAAATCCATTAGAAAGAGTACTTAGGGTAAACATGCTTATAAAAACCTTGTGAAAGGTTGAGCTATGGTCATTCTAGTGAATGATGAACATAGTGGTTATGGGGGTTATCTAATAGAGCCTCGCTCTTCCCCTACCTTCTGTTGACGTTTGTGAGGTCTAAATGCCTCCTTACATGAGGATTGAAGTTACCATTTCGTGTTCACCCATTCAGCTAGTAAGCCTTAGCCAATTGGAAATAAGAGGAGCAGTTTAGATTTAGGCTTGAATAAGCTACCTTCAACCAGCACATTAACTGGTTGAATGATAATAATAAGAGTATAAAGGTTAGTAAATTACCTAACCCTAATAAAAATTGTAAGTAAGATAAGGATGATCAAACAAGATCCATTAGATCTTGGATGATCAAGAACAATAAGAATAAGAACACTATATTGTACTTAGTATGCATGTTTATTAGTATACTCCATAGGGATGATCCAAGAACTGAACTTAGATCAAAGAAGAACAAGATGATAGAAGATCTAGGACCTTGATCTTTATCAACATGTGTAGATTGTCAATCAAAGGATCTATGAAAGATCAAGATCAAGGAGATGGACATACAAAGACTTAGAGAAAGAAAAATACTTAGATATGAATGATCTAAAGATCATTCTAAACATCAGATCTAGTGATCAATAGGATTGTTCATAATTTATATATTGACAAAATGTATGGACGTACAGATTACATACATCAGTCAGGATCATGGAAGATTAGGGAAAAGAGATTAATCCTTAAAGGTAGGAGGATTTGATGAATGCATTTACGTGAGATATACATGATTGTACTCATGATCTTATGTTGACAAGAGTAATGATAATACTTGTAGTAAATCTCTTGAAAACCTTATGATCCAACCAAACACCTATAAGATGGTTAAGGACTAAACTATAAGCGAGTAGGGAAGTAGAAAATATTTTAGCCCTAAGTAAACAGACATATGGTCTGATATATATGAAATCTTTTTTACATACAAGCTTGGAGGCTTGTGAGTTTGTTTTAATAGGCATAAGCCTAGGGGAATGCCATTGTTAGAGGAGTTATGAGGGTTTGGCCACCCACTCCTTGAAATTTGATAATATGATGATACCTTGCCCAATGAGAGACTAAAAGTCAGGTGGTGGCAATTATGGGAAGGCCGCCACTGTGAAAGTCTTGCCCCCCCATACGGGCAGTGACATAATATTTTCCACCGTGGTATCAGTGGTGAATAGGGCAGTTATCCCAGCATGCTAGTACGGATCAAACTATAGCATAGCAACCTTTCTGATTATTTTGCACTATGATCCATATGGGAATAGGCATAGTGAAATGCCTTATGTTATAGCATAATGAAATGCTAGGTAATTGTATATTACCAATATTTCCCAAGAAGGGAAATTCCCAGTATAAGATTAGCTGTAATACTAAATTCTCAAAATGAAGAGAATTGATCAGCTTAGTTGGGAATGATATTTGACTATTTTCATAAATTTAACTGGTTTACCCATGAAGGGTATGTATGTATATAGATATACATAACTTACAAAGTAAAGTGTATGTATAAGGATAATGAGATTATGAAGTATTGGAATTACCTTGTCAATTATTATGTTTCTTGAATCCCTTACCAAGCATTGCTTGCTGAGATATTGTACTTGTTGCAATATCTCAGATCCAGGGAAGGAGGGTTAGGAGCTGAAAACTATAGAAGACTTGAAGAAAATAATCTTCAAGGTATACCCTTGAAGACATGTATTTTTCTTTGTTGAGAGTTTTATTGTATGGTGAGCTTGAGTTTTGGATTATGTAATTTGGACAAGTATTGTACTAGATTTGGCTATATTGTGAACCACTGGATGGATCCTGGAGTTTAATAAAAGTATATTCCTTCAATGAAATTTTATTTTGTACACAAATTGTACTTATGTTATGTATAAAGTGGTGACTTGGGTTTTCAAAACAAGTTCTAAAGAAAAGAATTTCCGCTACTTTGTTTTGCTAAAATTTTTTACACTCTTAAGGGCCTTGCCTTTCAAAATACTTTACAAATCATGTTTCAAAAACCCGGGTCGTCACACTATAAAAGTGATAATCTAAAGCTAATATCATTTATTAAAGATGTTGGATCAATAAAAAACAAGAAAGATCAAGGGTTGTACTCTTAATGGAATATTAACCCTAGATCTAAAAGATGGACAAATCAGATGGTTGGATCATAAGGATAAATTGATCATATGTTTAGTTAATGGTCTTTAATAGTAGATTCGATTTAATTATGAACCATGTCATGTTTTCAATTTTAGTACAACTTTCTTTAATTTCTTAGATTAAAATGTTGTTAATATTCTAGTTAATTGTTTTATTAGCAAATTTTTTTCATGTTAAATTTTCAATTCCAGCATGATTGTCTTTAAATTCCTTGGATTTAGATTTATTAGTAAGTTCTTTTAATTTCCTTTACATTAGTAGAGTTATGAAAAATACCTTAAAAGGGGCAATTAATGAAATGTAGTTGAACTTCACAAAATACACATGTACATCATGAAAAATAATTATAGTAAGGAATATAGTTAGTAGGACAATATAAGGGGTGGATTTTCCATTTCCTTGGCCCAAAATAGGAGCATAATAAACATCCATGAATGACATAGTATTTGTTTATAGAATTAATTAAAATCAAGTAGAAATAAAACTTAGGGTTATGAGCTCATAGGACCTTATTAGAGCTAAGGCTATGCCCTTGCATGATATTCATCATGGTTAAGGGGGTTTCTAATGAGCCTCGCTATCCCTCCACCTTTTGTTAATGTTTGTTGAGGTCTAAACGCCTCCTTACATGAGGATTAAATTACACGTTGGGAATGTCATGTAACTGGTACACCTTGGTCAATTGGAAATAAAAGGAGCTGCTTAGAATTAAGAATGAATAAGTTACCCTCAATCCAGTAAAACACTAACTGGTTGAGAAATAATAATAAGAGCATAAAATGTTACCAAATTATCTAACCCAAATAATAATAAAAATTGTAAATAAGATAAAGAAGATCAAATAAGATCCAAGAGAGATCTTGAATGATAAAAAACAACAAAAAGAAAAGAAATACAATGTAGAGTACATTAATGTTGTGTGATTTTACTTATAGTATAGATTTGTTAGCTTAGAAGGATTGAAACCTTGACCATATATGATTCAATGAAAATTAGGGCATCCTTCATGGGATAAGACAAATACATGTAGAAAGAATACTTGTACAAAGGAATAACTTTATACGTATGGTTTGGTAGATGTATGAATCAAGACCAAGATGGACAATATGGCGTGAACACCACTATGAGGTAGGTGTATGTACAAGAATGTATTAAAGATTCATGTGTGTGTGTGTGTGTGTGTGTGTGTATACTAGATCTTCTGTTTGGAATTATAGACCTTCATGATGTAAGTATACCTGTGGTACCTTAGAACAATAATGATCTAAGATAATGATCCAACCAAGTGATCCACCCAACTGATCCAATCTAATGATCTAATAAAACAATGAGAAATTAGTGAGATGTGTGGACTAAGGAAACCCTAAGAATAGGGCATAGAAAATATTCCAGCCTTAGTTAAACAAACACATCACCTGATATGTACAATGTATTTTACATACAAGCGTGGTGGCTTATGATTCTGTTTTACACAGGCCTAACCCTGGGGATGCTATGCTAGGGAAGTTATGAGAGTATGGCCACTTGCTTCCTAAAATGTATGATATGATGGATACCATGCCCAAAGAGAGGCTAAAAGTTGAGTGGGGCAATCATGGGAAGGCCGCCACTTTGACAGCCATGGTCCTTGCCCACACAGACATGAATTTTGTTATTTCCATAGTTGGTATCACTGGATTATTATGCAGTTATTTAGGCACACTGTATGGATTTAGACTGCGACATAGTAGTCCTTGATGATTTTGCATTATGATGCACATATGATAGGCATATTGAAATGTCATGGCATGATGAGATGCCAAATATGATGAAATACATGAGTTTCTAAAGAGAAAATCCCCTCATGAAATTTGGCTGAATATTGATCTCCTAAGTGGGAGTATAGCCAAGGGAAGGAACAAATTTTAAGTATTTTCACTATTTTAATGGATTTATCCTATACTATATAAATGATGTATGTACTCTATGATGAGATGGTCCATGAATGGGTAAACATGATAGAATGTTGAATGAGATATTGTATTCTTACATTAATGAAGTATTATATTCTTGTATCCCCTACCAGGCATAGCTTGCTGAGATATTGTAAATGTTTGAATGTTTACAATATATCAGATATAGGGAAGGAGACTTGAGGACATATAGCTTCAGGAGCCTAGACACTACTAGACTAATTAGGGTATCTTCTTTGAAGATTGTGAAACTAAACTATGTACTTTGTATTTGGACAACAGATTGTAATTGTAATACAGGGGCTGTGTAAAGTGAACTACTGGATGATCCCTGGTATTTAATAAAAATTTATTTTGATGCAAAAATCTTTATGTGTATTATCTATGTTGAGGTGAGACTTGGGTTGTGTTACAAATTGATTTAAAACAAAAGAATTTCCACTGCATTGTTTGCGAAATTTTTTTACTACTAAGGGCCTTACCTTTGAAAAATGTATTACAAAATGTGTTACAAAAACCCAGGTCATAATAGTTGGTATTAGAGCCATCCATCTAGTCACTTACATCCCCAATATGTCCAAAGCAAATTAGGTTAGAGTAGAATTGGTTACACATAATACTTATATAGGAAATTCGGTGTGTGAGTAGATGCCACCTAAAAGGACAACTAGGCGAACAACTCAAAACGTATTTGAGAATGTTATGGAAGGATCATTTGAGAATAATCTGAAGGTGGTGATGACTAGAGTATTAAGGAATTCTCTTCCTCATATTCAATAGCCTCAGGTCATATCAACTCCAATTGAGGGACCACGTACTCAGGCCCAAGCTCAACCTAAAGTTGGAGCCAGTTCGTCCATACCAAGACAGAACACTCTAACTCTAGTACATATCATTCTTCACCTATACTTAGTAGAGTGTTGGGAACCTCTCAATTAATACCTAACAAATTAGACAAGATGGTGGAAAGGTTTCAGAAGATGGGCATCGGCTACAATGGTAAGGGTGATGCCGAAAAAGCTAAAGAGTGGATCTATGAAGTAGAAAAGATCTTTAGTGTATTAAGGACTACAGAGGATTTAAAGATCAAGCTGACCACTTATATATTGAAGCGAGAGGCAGCCTTTTGGTGGAGATCAACAAAAAGAAATTTCTTCCCCAATCCTGAAGAAATTTCATCAAAAAAATTTAAGGAAGTGTTCAACAACAAATATTTTCCTGTTCATGTGCAATCCTAAAAGGAGTTTCTAGATCTACGAGAAGAAAATCTCTTAGTGGTAGACTATGAAAACAATTTCATTCAACTAAAGAGGTTTGCAATTCATATTTGTGACACTAAAAGGCATACAGTGGATCATTTTATGGAAGGGTTAAACCTAGGGCTAAGAACGAAGGTGCTAGGAACCAAACCTACGTCCATGACTAAGTGTGTTGAGATGGCCTCTAAATTTGAAGAAGACTATAAGAAAAACCAATTCACCAGATTTGGAGGAGGGGGTAATTATCATAAAAAACCCTTCAAGAAGGGCAAGAGACTGCCAAACAACTTTAGGCCTTCTAGCCATCACGAGAATCAAGCTAAATAGAGACCATGCCCCAAATGCAGAGAATATCATCCAGGCAATGTGTGTCCCAATCCTGTGCCACAACCACCACGATCTCCTATCAAATGTTACAATTGCGGTGAGTTAGCGCATCTCTCTCATAACTGCAACAAACCATTGGCAGTGAAGGATGCACAACCTAGGAATGTACGGAGTCATTAAGGAAAGGTGTTTGCCATTACTGATGGAGAGGCTGGAACATCTAATGCAGTTATTGAAGGTACATTGCTAGTATCCAATCACCATGCCAAAGTATTATTTGATTCTGGATCTACCTATTCTTTCTTATCATGTGTATTTGCATCTAGTATATAATTGATAGTGAAAAAATTGGGATTCCATCTAGATGTGATGACACCAATGGATAAAACAGTTAGATTAGAGGAATATTTTCAAGATGTACCTATTGAAGCACGGGGGAAAAGAATGGATATAAACCTCATTTTACTAAACATGGTAGATTTTGACATAATACTAGGTATGGATTAGCTAGCAAAATATTGGGTAATTATGGATTGCCATAAAAGGAAAATCACTTTTAACATACTGGGAGAAGAAACACTAGTATTGCATGGAAGACCAAATGACTCAGACAAATCCATCATATCAGCTATGAAGGCTGCCAGATATGTGTCCATGGGATTTTAGACATTTTTAACAACTATAGTTGCTTGGGATGTTGAAAAGTCTGAGACAGAAGACATCGACATGGCCAAGGAATTCCAAGATGTGTTTCCTGAAGTACTCCTAGGTTTACCACCCCATGGGGAAATTGAGTTTACCATCGAAGTAATTCCTGGTACAACTCCAATTTCCAGAGCACCCTTTAAGATGGCCCCAACTAAGTTAAGGGAATTGAACAATCAACTATAGGAATTGTTGGACATATCATGGGGAGTACTAGTGATATTTGTGAAAAGGAAAGATGGGTCTGTGAGGTTATGTATCGATTATCGGATGTTGAACAATGTGACAATAAAAAACAAATACCATCTACCCCACATTGATGATCACTTTGATCAACTCCAATCTGCTAAGGTCTTTCCCAAAATTGACCTTAGATCAAGATATCATCAATTGCGTATCAAAGGTGAAGATATACCCAAAACCACATTTAGAACCCGGTATGGACATTATGAATTTTTAGTGATGTCTTTTGGATTGACCAATGCTCCTGCTGTATTTATAGACTTGATGAATAGAATTTTCAAGGAGTTTCTGGACAAATTTGTAATCGCATTCATTGACAATATAGTGATTTATTCTACCAGTATACGAGAACATCAGGAACATTTACAGATTGTATTAAACACACTTAGAAGACAAACTATTTGAAAATTTTAATAAGTGTGAATTTTGGTTGGAAAAAGTCAACTTTCTATGGCATGTAATTTCCTAGAATGGAGTGGATGTAAACCTGTAATGACCACAATTTTTGTAATATTAAAATCCCATGAAAAGTTTAGTTTTAAAGATAAGGGCATTTTGGTCATTTCACTAGTTTCCTTGACTAAATCCAGGAATTTGGTCCTAAAATTAGTTCCATTAGATGTGTCTCGGAAAAAGGAATCCAACGAGACCAAAATCACCCAAAACGGAGTTAAAATGAGCAAGATATGGCCCTTTGAAGTTCAGGGGCAAAATTGTAAATTTTACAAAACGGGTTTAACTGCAAAACACAGGGGCCCGTTTTGATACGGGCACCCTTCATCTTCCACCTCCTAGAGAGTTCTAGAATGGTGGTGATTGGAGGGAAAATCACCGCCATTCTAGAGGTTTCTCCACTGCCATTCAAAGGCGGTGAGAGCCCCCTCCAAAACCCTCTCTTAGCTCTATAAAGAGAGCTCTTGGGCGCCTCTCATGGCAGCCCAAAATGTTGAAGAAAAACCATTGAGGAGCAGTGACCAAGAGGAGAAAACGTGGAGAGGAAACCAGCCACGAAGCAGGTACGCCCAAAAACTCCCCAAACCCATCTCACCCATAGTCCTAAGCTCAGTTTCCCTAGGTTTTTGCATGAAAATCCATGGGGAATAGGCCTCTAGGGAGTCACCAAGGACCCTGGGACGTCCCCAGGGCCGCACTAGTTCCTCAGGGACGAACCAGGGCATCCCAAGGACGCCCCGGTCCCCCAACGACCGAAACGCCCTAGACGCATCGAACGCGTCTGAGAGGAAACCAACGGGCGCGTCCATAGACGCGCCCGCTAAAGAGGAAGACGGGTGGAGAGTACCACGCATCTGCAGACGCGCCCGCTGAGGTGCACGCTGAAGACGTGCAGCGCACTAGCAGTGCGTCATTTTTTTGTTCCTTAAGGAAACCGGGGCGCACGTCGCAGACGCACAGTGCCCTAGCATTCCGTCTTTTTATTTTTAAGACTCCTATGTACGTACGACACTAAAACGCTTATTACTTGAGATCTAGAACTCCGATTGAGGTACTGTAAAAGGCGTTGTGTCCGTATCGACGACATGGACACATCCAAAATATAAAATCCATGATCAAGGCCCAATAAAATGTGGACATGACCCTTAGAATAGGATGGTGGTGCGTGGCCGCCAGACCTTTGGAAAAATAAGAATACCAAGGCCCAATTAGGACCTTAGGACACCCATAGGCATAGGGATGGACCCCTAATGGCTAAGTAATAATACCAATCACTCTAAAACCCATAAAAGATAGGCCAAACTAACCTTGAGTCCCCAAACCATGTTCAGGAGCATCCAAGGACAAAGGGGTTAGCGCAACCTAGCCAAGTAGGTGCTCTATCACTATTAGATTCTTTTAAAAGATCTATTATTGATTTGAGAACATATGTTTTATGTATATGACTTGTTTAACATGACTTGATTCAGCATGCATGTGATAAATGTTTTGTACATAGACATGTTTTGTAAATGATTGCATACACATTATGCACATATATGTTTTGCAAACAAGTGCATACATTGCATGATTTAAGTACTTGCAAAGATTGCATGTCCTTGAGGGTTGCCAAAAGATGCTGGAGTGCCGAGGGCCAGGCAGTTGTGAGGGACCCAAAGAGGACTGGTTTTGAACAGAGGTTTTTGGCTTATTTGATCGTACATGATTTAGGCTAGTAAGCTCATGGGTGCTATGCCGAGGGGTGTGGGTTGGCCACCCAGCCTCTACCACTATTAGGTGGATGGGTACCACGCCCAAAAAGGGCATGTCCCTGCTTCGACTGCATGTGGTACAAGGGGCTACCACTAGTGTCACGGCACTGGGTCGAAGTGTCATGTGCCCCGTGGAGGTATATGATCCTGTGTCCCTAGGTACCCGGGGACCACACGGCGATGAGGTCGTGGGCATAGTGGGACCCTATGGTTTCGTGGATTTATGTGGATTGCATGTGGCATGATATAAGGTTGGTCGACCATACCATGATAGATATCCATGAGTTGGATTCAGTTGAGCATCTTATGCATATTTTTATAATTATGATATATGATTACTTTCGACTTGGATTATGATATTTCTTTAAGTCGTCAGTATTCCGGTTTGAGAGTGGCTTTTAATATCGATATTGAACGTGATTATTCGAACAACATGCATATGTTTTTATGAGCACATGATTTTAAAGATCGCATGCATTATAAAACTAGTAGTGATAGACTCCTACTGAGTATAGTATATACTCATCCTATCCTTAACATATTTTAGGATTATTCCATCCACAAGTAGAGGACATCTATGTTAGTGCTACAAGCATGTGAATGAAAAAGGAAACACTTATATATGCAAGTAAACTCTCTACCCTTTGGACATGTATTTGTGTTTATTTACAGTTGGGCTGTGTGTTGTGACTGGATAGATCTGGGGAAAAACACTTATGATTTTCTAAAGTTTTTTCAAAAACTACTTTGGTGGTTGTGAAAGCAAATGACACTCGGGGTTTTCAAAATGAGTTTAAAATAAAAGATTTTTCCGCTGCATTGCATTGTTTTTCAAATCGGGATCCCACCTTAGGAATTTAGATTTTTCATTTAAAAATGCATGGGAAAACCTGGGTCGTCACAAAACCCAACCAAGGTGGAAGCAGTAATGAATTGGGAACAACCAAAGACAGTAACGGAAATACAAAGTTTTCTGGGGCTAGCTGGATATTATTGTAGATTTATCCAAGGATTTTCCCATATAGCTCTTCCTTTGACTTCTTTGACTAGAAAATGAGTACAATTTACTTGGATTGATGAAAGTGAAAGGAGTTTCCAAGAGTTAAAGAGGAGATTAACTGCAACACCAGTTTTGACCCTACCATCAAGGAGTGAAGGTTATGAGATATACTGTGATACTTCAGGAAAAGGGTTAGGAAGTGTACTGATGCAAAATAGAAAGGTCATTGCTTATGCTTCATGACAACTGAAGAAACATGAAATGAACTACCTAGTACATGACCTAGAACTTGCGGTGGTAGTGTTTGCCTTAAAATTTTAGCGACATTACTTATATGGGGAGAAATTCAATGTATTCATCGATCACAGGAGCCTCAAGTATATTTTCACCCAAGCTGATCTAAATATGAGACAGAGAAGGTGGATGGAATATATTAAGGATTATGATTTTATAATTCAATACCATCCTGGAAGGGCTAATGTAGTGGCTAATGCACTAAGTAGACAAACAAAAGTAGTATTGGTTAATGTCACCATTAAGTCAGCTTTTGTTGAACAAATCTTAAAGGCCTAATAAAGGGATATAGAGGGGTTAGTAAAGCTTCAAATGGGGGTATTCAGTTTCAAGGAAGACTTGTAGTTCCCTCAAGTTTGAGAGAAGCACTACTACAAGAAGCCCATCAATCTAAATTTTCTATACACCCTGGGGGAACAAAAATGTACCAAGATTTAAAAAGAAACTTCTAGTGGGAAGGTATGAAGAGAGATATCGAGGAATGTGTGGCTAAGTGCTTAACTTGCAAGCAAGTGAAGGTTGAACATCAAAGACTGGCTGGATTACTACAAACCTTAGAACTGCTAGAATGGAAATGGGAACATATCACCATGGACTTTGTTGGTCATGATATGATTTGGGTAATAGTGGATAGGCTAACCAAGTCAGCACACTTCCATCCGATCAAACAAAACCAAACTGTCGATAGTTTAGCCCAATTATATGTAGGAGAAATAGTCAGTCTTCATGGGGTCCCACTCTCCACCATCTCTAATCGAGATGGAAGGTTTATCTTTAGAAGCTGGAAGAGCGTGTAACAGGCACTGGGGACAACACTAAAGTTAAGTATAGCTTTTCATCACCAAACGGATGGTCAATCAGAAAGGACCATTCAAACCTTAGAAGATATGTTAAAGGCCTATGCACTAGACTAGAGAGGAAGTTGGGATGAACATCTTCCACTGATGGAGTTCGGGTATAATAACAATTTCCATGCAAGTATCAGTATGGCACCATACAAGGCATTGTATGGATGACCATGTCAATTGCCAACCTGTTGGGATGACGTGGGAGAGAGGAAATTGATAAAATCAAAACTCATAGAATAGTGTACAGACAAGGTTAGAATAATAAAGAAAAGATTGTTGGCCACCCATAGTCGTAAAAAAAAGATGCGAATAAAAGATGTCAAACCCTAGAATTCAAAGTAGGTGACCACATGATTTTAAAGGTTTCACTAATTAAGGGAGTAATGAGGTTCGGAAGTAAGGGAAAACTTAGTCCGAAGTATATTGGTCCTTTTGAAATTCTGGAAAGGGTTGGTCTAGTGGCTTACAAATTAGCCCTACCACCCCAACTCTCTTAGGTACACAACGTATTTCACATATCCATGTTACGGAAACACATTCCAAATGAGACTCATGTGCTTCAAAGGATACTAGAGGTGTTAAATCCAAATTTAACCTTTAAAGAGGGCAATCCTAATCTTGGATAGGAAAGAGCAACAATTGAGGACCAAATCTATCCCTTTAGTCAAGGTATTGTGGCAACATCATACGGTCAAGGAAGCTACCTAGGAATTAGAAGAGGAAATGAAAATTTTATATCTTAGTCTATTTGAGTGATTGTAAATTAGAAATTTTGAGGATGAAATTTTTTGTAAGGGGGGTAGATTGTAACACTCCTAATTTTTGTAAGGAGATTGAATAAATAATGAAATTGATAATTTCAAGAAAAATTAGGCTAGAATATTAGGGTTATTAAAAATGCACTTCTCATAGAAGTGGAATCAAGGTTGAAAACCAATGATATTTGATATGTAAGTGGAAAATCTACTTGGATAGACTATAAGTTTATCCAATTCTTAGCTTAGGAGAAAAATCTATATTTTTCTCAATTTTTAACATAAAAAGGGCAAAAATGTAATTCCACCTCACAATCAAGGTACAAGACATGTAAAATTGTAAACATACTCGATGAACCAATTAAAATGACACTATATGTCGAATTCCATGTTCATATGAAAATTTTGTATTTTTCTACATTTTTCAATAAAAAGGGTAAAATGGTCATTTCACATTAATGTGGAGCCCACAAATGTGGGGTAACGGTCTGGAAACTTCAATAATTGGTCTAACCACTACCAGCCAATAGTGGAGATAGAGGTGGAAGTGGGGGAATTTTTTTTAATATAAAATCCGAAAGAGAAAAACATAATTATTAGGAGAAAATGATTAAAATTTTTAGAAAATGACTATAAATACCTTAGAAAAATTCCCAAAGATGTTCATAAAATTCACCAACTCCTCCTTTGATTTTAGCTCCAAATTCCCTCTCCTTCTCTACTTTCTCCCTCTTTTCTTCTCTTTCTTTTCTTATTTCCAGTTTTACCCCTAAGTGGAAAACCTATAGAAATCTAGTGATCTAACCCCCATACTAGAAATCCAAATTGTTACATCAATTTATAACAAGCTTATCTACAAAATCACTATGGTAATTGCACGATCCACTGCTGATTTCATTGGAAGACCACAAATTATGTCGTCTTTAGCATAGTTCACTTTTCAGTGAGGATTTTCTTAATTTTGGCAGGATCTTCTCTTTTGGACACTTCTACGTAGGTTTTCCATCTCTTTATTTTTATTTTTCAATATATTTTCTCTAAAATTAGGTCACCGAACTAGTTTTCCATCCAAAATTCTAGAAAAACTAGTACTAGTGATGCAGGCCTAGAACACCATCAAGCACACCTAAGATGGAAAATCTGAGCCGTCCAATAGATTCAAAAGGCCCAAAAACCTTAATAACCATGATCACTATAAGTTTTAATTTTCATTTGGACCCTTACTTTTAAGAAATAAGATCTGACAGTCCAGAATTAATTTGGACTGTTGAAATTGATGGGAACTTGAAAATTCAATTCCAAACTCAATTTAAATCCAAATCTAGATTGAAAAGAAGCTACAGATTCCTTGTATTATGTAGAATATAATGAAATAATGATATTGAGATTTTTAATTTGATTTATATGAAATAAATTTTAAAGTTAGTTGCAATAGTAGTGGATCATGATCAAATTGATGTTAAAATGGAAATTTGATCTGATGGATGGATCCAAGCCATGTCAAAACCTTAAGATCAATGATCACAATAGAATTTTCAATACTTTAGATAAGTTAAAATGATCAAAACATTGCATATTAAGATCAATCGTTGAAAATGGCTGAAAACTTAAAATGAAATTCCTCACTCATTTTAAGTTCGATTTTTTATCAGGAAGATTCTATGAATAGATATTGATGAGGGGAACCTACTAAACCCATAAAAAATTATTTTAATAATTAAAACTTTCTGTTAATTAAAAATACATCTACTAACACCCTTGATCAAGTAGATTTGGGGTGATCAAAAGTAAGGGTTTGGATCCATTAAAGATATAATGATGATAAATCATATGGGGATGGTTGGATTGGAGTGACATGAACTGAATTAAAGTTTAGGCCATTGAAAGTAAAAATGATCATGGAAAATCCCAATGGATCCTCTTGATCAAGGAGATCAAGAATGATCAGACTAGATGGACCTATAAAAGTGATGATATAAGCTAATATCATGTTATTGGATATGTTGTACCAATAGAAAACATAAAAGAACAAGAGTTGTACTCTTAATTGAATATTAACCCTTGATCTAAAAGATGGACAAATCAGATGGTTGGATCATAAGGATAAATTGATCATATGCTTAGTTAATGGTCTTTAATAGTAGATTTGATTTAATTATGATCCATGTCAAGTTTCCAATTCCAGTGTAATTTTCATTAATTTCTTAGATTAAAATGTTGTTAATATTCTAGTTAATTGTTTTATTAGCAAATTTAATTCATGTCAAATTTTCAAATCCAACATGATTGTCTTTAAATTCCTTAGATTTGGATTTATTAGTGTAATTTCTTTTAATTTCCTTTACATTAGTAGAGTTATGAAAAATACCTTAAAAGGGGTAATTAATGAAATATAGTTGAACTTCACAAAATACGCATGTACATCATAAGAAATAATCATATTAAGGGCTATAGTTAGTAGGACAATATAAGGGGTGGATTTTTCATTTCCATAGCCCAAAATAGGAGCATAATAAACATCCATGAGTGACATAGTATATGTTCATGGAATTAATGAGGATCAAGTAGAAATAAAACTTAGGGTTATGAGCTCATAGGATCTTATTAAAGGCTGAGCTAAGGCTATGCTCATGCATGATATTCAACATGGTTAAGGGGGTTTCTAACAAGCCTCACTGTCCCTCCACCTTCTAGTGAGGTTTGTTGAGGTTTAAATGCCTCCTTACATGAGGATTGAATCAACCACGTTGAGAATGGCATATAACTAGTAAACCTTGGTCAATGGGAAATAAGAGGAATTGTCTAGAATTAAGAATGAATAAGTTACCCTCAATCTAGTAAAACACTAACTGGTTGAAAAATAAAAATAAGAGCATAAAAGGTTAGCAAATTATCTAATCCTAATAATAAAAAAATTTGTGAAAAAGATAAGGAAGATCAAACAAGATCCAAGAGAGATCTTAAATGATAAAAAACAATAAAAGAAAAGAAATACAATGTAGAGCATATTATTGTTGTGTGATTTTACTTATAGTATAGATTTGTTAGCTTAGAGGATTGATACCTTGATCATATATGATTCAAGGAAAATTAGGGCATCCTTCATAGGATAACCCAAATACATGTAGAAAGAATACTTGTATAAAGGAATAACTTTATACATATGGTTTGACAGATGTATGAATCAAGACCATGATGGACAATATGGCGTGAATACCACTTTGAGGTAGGTAGATGTACAAGAATGTATTAAAGATTCATGTATTTATATATATATATATATATATATATATATACATGATCTTTTGTTTGGAATTATAGACCTTCATGATATAAGTATGCATGTGGTACCTTAGAACAATAATGATCCAACCAAGTGATCCAACCCCATGATCCATCCAACTGATCCAATTTAATGATCCAACCAAACAATGAGAAATTAGTGAGATGTGTGGACTAAGGAAACCCTAAGAATAGGACATAGAATATATTCAAGCCTTAGTTAAATAGACACATCATCTGATATGTACAATATATTCTACACACAAGCGTGGTGGCTTGTGATTCTTTTTCACACGGGCCTAATCCTGGGGATGCTATGCTAGGGAAGTTATGAGGCTTTGGCCACCCTGTCCTGAAATGTATGATATGATGGATACCATGCCCAAAGAGAGGCTAAAAGTTAGGTGAGGCAATCATGGGAAGGCCACCACTGTGGCGGCCATGGTCCTCGCCCATGCGGACATGGATTTTGTTATTTCCACAGTTAGTATCAGTGGATTATTATGTAGTTATCAGGGCACGCTATATGGATTTAGATTGCGGCATAGTAGTCCTTGATGATTTTGCATTACGATGCACATATGATAAGCATAGCGAAATGCCATATCATGATGAGATGCCAAGTATGATGAAATACATGAATTCCTAGAGAGAAAATCCCCTTATGAGATTTGGCTGAATATTGATCTCCTAAGTGGGGGTATAGCTAGGGGAAGGAACAAATTTTGAGTATTTTCACTATTTTAATGGGTTTACCCGATACTATATAAATGATGTATGTACTCTATGATGAGATGGTCCGTGAATGGGTAAACATGATAAAATGTTGAATGAGATATCGTATTCTTATATTAATGATGTATTATATTCTTGTATCCCCTGCAAGGCATAGCGTGTTGAGATATTGTAAATGTTTGAATGTTTACAATATCTCAGATAGATGGAAGGAGACTTGAGAACGTATAGCATGAAGAGCCCAGACGCTTCCAGACTAATTAAGGTATCTTCTTTAAAGATTGTGAAACCAGACTATGTACTTTGTATATGGACAATGGATTGTAATTGTAATACAGGGGCTGTGTAAAGTGAACTACTAAATGATTCTTGGTATTCAATGAAATTTTATTTTAATACAAAAATCTTTATGTGT
This sequence comes from Warburgia ugandensis, assembly GCA_035236585.1. Lineage (NCBI taxonomy): Eukaryota > Viridiplantae > Streptophyta > Magnoliopsida > Canellales > Canellaceae > Warburgia > Warburgia ugandensis. The sequence continues at coordinate 54,140,667 of CP141127.1, read as the reverse complement.
ATTATGTATGTTGAGGTGAGACTTGGGTTGTGTTACAAATTGATTTAAAAGAAAAGAATTTTCGCTGCATTGTTTGCAAAAAATTTTTTACTACTAAGGCACCTACCTTTGAAAACTGTATTACAAAACATGTTACAAAAACCTGGGTCATCACATAATGTTACCATGCAAACGTGTATTACAACAAGCATACTTCAAGTAATAATTTGCATACTTTTTTGAATGGAACCTCCAAATCTAAAATGTTGGTATTCTTGGACTCAATGTATTTTGTCTAGAATGATCAATTTCAAGCATTTACAAGCACTAAGGAAACAGAAAATCAAGAACATATATCATAAAAAATGCATGGCAATGTTGGAATTCAAATGCATATTCAAGTAACAATTTTCCTGCCTTCCTCAATGAAACATCAAAATCTACAACATGGAACTTCTCAAACGCAATGTATTCTACCTAGAATGATCAATTACGAGCATTAATAATGATGAAAATTAGAAGCATATATAGTAAAAAACACATGATAATGTTTTTATTCAAAAGCATATTCAAGCAATAATTTTCTTGCCTTTTGAATGAAACATCAAAATCTAAAACTTGGGATATCATAAACTCAATATATTCTATTAGAATAGCATTTACAAGCATTAGAAAATTAGAAAATAAGGAATATATATAGTAAAAAATGCGTCGTACTTTTACCATTCAAACATGTATTACAACAACCATACTTCACAAACAATTTGCATGCCTTTTTGCATGAAACCTCAAAATCTAAAATTAGTACTTCTTAGACCCAATACATTATATCTAGAATGATAAATTTTAGGCATTTATAAGCATTAAGGAAGTAGAAATTTTAGAAAATATATAATAAAAAATGCATGGTAATGCCATCATTTAAATTCATATTCAAGCAACAATTTGCTTGCCTTTTCAAATGAAAATTCAAAATCGAAAACAATTGGACTTCTCAATCTCAATGTATTCTATCTAGAATGATCAATTTCAAGAATTTAAAAGCATTATAGAAGTATAAATTTAGAAACATATATAGAAAAAAATGCAGGATAATGTTACCATTCAAATGCATATTCAAGGAACAATTTGCACGCCTTTTTGAAAGAAAGTTCAAAATACAAAACATGGTGAAAATCAAACTCAATGTATTCTATCTAGAATGATCCATTTTTGTGGATTAACAAGCATTAAAGAAGTATAAAATTAGGAACATAAATAGTAAAAAAGCATGATAATCATATCATTCAAATGCATATTCAAGCAACAATTTGCATGCCTTCTTGAATGAAACATCAAAATCTAAAACATGGGTCTTATAAAACTCAATGTATTCTATATATAATGATCAATTTCAACCATTTACAAAAAATAAATAAGCAAAAAATCAGGAACATATATAGTAAAAAACTAGGGTAATGTTGTAACACCCCTAACTTTTGTAAGGAGATTGAATAAATAATGAAAATTAAAATTTTAAGAAAATTTGGGCTGGAATATTATAGCTACTAAAAATGCACTTCTCATAAAATTGGAATCAAGGTATATGACATGTATAATTGGAAACATATTCAAAAAACCTTTCAGAATGAATGTAAGCATGATAGATTCTGAGTTCGGATAAAAAATCTTTATTTTTCTCCAATTTTATGAACAAATGGGTAAAACAATAATTTTACAAATAAATGAGATCTAAGACATCAAAATTTGGAATGTACTCAGAAATACGAATCCAATGCCACTAAGTACGCTCAATTCTGAGTTCGGAGGAATAAAACTGATTTTTCTTCACAAAAGGGCAAAATAGTCTTTTCACACCTCTGTGGGGCCCACAAGGGACCCGCACAGGGATCCAACAGCCAAAAAACAAGTCATCATGAGTCAAACCACTACCACTTGCTAGTGGAGAAGGAGGTGGTAGTGGGAATCCTAAGATAATTTAATAATGAAAAGAAATCAAGATGATAATTACAAGTAATCATGGAAAATTCAAAACACCTCTATAAATAGCTCATAAATATTCAAAAAATCCTCCTAATGTTCTTCATGAGGTCTCCTAGCATGTCCCAAAATTGCAGCTGTAGAATCCTTCTCGATCTTCCCCAAATTTCTTTTCTTTTTCTCCTTCTCTCTTATGCCCTGTGGGAGTGTCCATATACGCACCTGAGCAGACGACCCCATGTCTGCATCAAGCGTGTCTAAGGACATGTCATTCCCAATGAGCAAGGGTTTTTGCTTGGAAACCTTATTTGAATTAGTCATCACAGTTGAGCTATTAAAATTAAATCTCCACCGTTGGATCTGGTCGGACAAGGGTGATCTGCAAAAGCCCTTTGGTTCCATGATGATCCACATCATGGATCGTCAAAAAATTCAAAATGTAAACCACTCTAGTACTGGTTATCATCTCCGACAGATTCTTCAAGCTATTCCGGCCAATCTGGCCAGTAAATGTTGATCCTACACCGTTGGATGTCTTATGCATGGGGTGTTCCTCAAAAGTCGCATAGTCCCCCACCTTCTTCAACAACGGCAAAGGAGAAATCAACAACTATAGGCGTTATCTAACAAAGCTAGGGTTTTCATACCTTTTCCAGTAACATTCCTAATCTACAATGAAGTTTTCTTCACTGGCCACCCAAGTAAGTGCTCGTCCCTCCTCCGTAAGTTCATTCCGGCAATTCCCTTAAGCTTTTTGGCCACCTAGAGATCTCCCCAGTCGTTGTTCTGTCAGGAACGATGGATTCGTCATGGAGGGTTGAGATCTCCTCATTTTTCAGCTAAGATACAAATTCTGAGCCATTGGATGAGTTTCTATGGCCCAAAAACTTTAGGTCTAGAAATCTTAGCCCTTGATGTTGCTTGATTTAGGAGATCTAGAGAAAGGTTGATCCGACAGTCCAAATTGAACCATCTCAACCGATCTCAATAGATCGGGTCCATGCACATTGGAGCGGAACGCAAGCAGGGACGCTCCTCGTGGGCAAGCACCAATGCGTGTGCACGCATATGAGCTACTAGGTGGCATGTGAACAACTTTGCCTGCGTCTCTGTCTGCTGGTCGTCCCCACACCTGGTATGCCCATACTTGATCTGAGCCGTCCAGTTTTGATTTAGGATTTTGTTTTTACAATTAAGAGCTCGATAAAGCTTTGATTTTAGATCTGAAAATTTTTGTAGATTCCTTATCACTTGCTTTAGGTATTGAATTCATGAAATATATGTTTTAAATTGTAATTAATGATCATAATTACAAAAATCCATAGTAATAGTAGTGGTTCATGATCAAGATTATCCCAAAATAGAAATCGGAATAGATGGATGTGTTCAAAAGGTCCCAAAATCTTAAGGATCATGATTACAGTAGAATTTTAGGATTTTTAGATCACAAAAATTAACTAAAATAGTAAGATTAAAATTTAGCCCTTAAAATGGGCTGAAATCTTAAAATATCAATTCTGATCTCAATTTAAGTCCAAATTGAGATCGAAAAGTTGGGATGGATTCCTTGTGATGAGTAGAACCTCCTAAACTTAGAAAATTAATATTTTGATCCATGTAAAATTCTATTAATAAGGAAAAGTGTTACTAATTCTTATGATTAGTGAGATTGGAATGATCAAACCATATAATTATGATCCATTGATCATATTGTAACATTAAAACATGGAATCAATGGTTATAAGTGACTTATATATGATTAATTAATAGATCTAGCCTTAAAAGTAGTAAAAACCATAAAAATGAATGGAAATCTCCTTAATCAAGTTGATCAAGAATAATTGGATAGTATGGATATGTTTTGATGAAGATATTAAGTTAATATTATATGGATTTATGGATTGGATGATGATGATTTGGGATAGATCAAGATCTATGCCCTCAAATTGGATAAAAGGACTTAAGATCTTCTTGATCGGTTAGATCAAGGAAGATTAGATCATTTGATGAGATGCATCAATGATCTAATAATGAAATTGCATCAAGAAGATGTGTTAGATCTAAAGGAAAATGAAAGATCAAGATCTAAATCCTAAAAGAGATGAGAAACGAATAAGAATCAACTAAGACCGTTGGATCATGATGGATAGTTATGGCATATTAGATTTTCATTTAAATTGTTGAATATTATTATAATTGTCTTTTATTTCTTAGTAGATTTAATTGTGAATTTATTTATTTATGCTTTAATGCTTACGTAATGGAAATTATGTTGAAAATGTAATTAAATGAAATTAGAATGAAAGGACATTTACATGGAATGAATGACATGGACTTAATGATAGTTAAGGCCATAGTTAGTAGGATTATATAAGGAATATAAATTCCTTGGTCCAAATTAGGAGAATAATGAAACTCCATGAATGACATCTTAATGTTTATGGATTTAATTAAAATCAATTAGAAAGAGTACTTAAGGTTAACATGCTCATAAGAACCTTATGCAAGGTTGGGTTAAGGTGAACCTAGTGGATGGTGAAAATGGTGGTTAAGGGGGTTCTCTAATAGAGCTACACTCTTCCCCCACCTTCCATTGACGTTTGTGAGGTCTAAACGCCTCCTTACATGAGGATTGAAGTAACCACTTTGTGTTCAACCATTCAACTAGTGTTCAGGGTTCAGTACTAATAATAAAAGCATTAACTAGTTTAGTACTAATAATAAGAGTGTCTAGACTTAGGATGAAATAAGCTACCCTCAACCAATAAAACATTAACTGGTTGAGCACTAATAATAAGAGCATAAAAGGCTAGTAAATCATCTAATCCTAATACAAAATTGTTATCAAGATAAGGATGATCAGATAAGATCTAGAGGATCTTGAATGGTCAAAAACAATAAGAATACTAACGTCGTATTGTATTATGTATATGTAGAAAAATGTAGATAGAGAACTCAAACCCTTGATCAAACATGATTCAAGGAAAAATTAGGGCATCCCTTATAGGAATACATACTTGTATAGAGAAATAACTTTATACATATGGTTTGATAGATGTATAAATCCAAACCATGATGGACAATGTGGAAGAATACCACTTGAGATGTATGAATCAAGATACTACTTTGAGGTAGGTGGATGTACAAGGATATATTAAGGATTCATGTGTATACTTACATGATCTTTTGTTTAGAATTATAGACCTTCATGATATAAGTATACTTGGTACCTTAGCATGATAATAATCTAATCACATGATCCAACTAAGTGATCCAATCATATGATCCAACTAAGTGATCCAACCATATGATCCAACCAAGTGATCTAACCATACGATCTAACTAAGTGATCCAACCATATGATCTAACTAAGTGATCCAACCTCATAATCTAATTCAATTGATCTAATCTAATGATCAAATCAAATGAGCTGAAGTTAATGAGATGTGAAGGCTAAGGAAACCCTAAGAATAGGGCATAGAAAACATTCCAACCTTAGTTAAATAGACACATCGTCTGATATGTACAATGCATTTTACATACAAGCATGGTGGCTTGTGATTTTGTTTTACATAGTGCTAGGATTGGGGATGCTATGCTAGGGAAGTTATGAGGGTTTCACCACCCTCTTTTTGAAATTTATATGATGGATACCATACCCAAAGAGAGGCTAAATATTGGGTGGGGCAATAATAGGAAGGCCACCATTTTGATAGCCATGGTCCACCCCATGAGGACATGGATTTGTTATTTCCATAGTTGGTATCAGTGGAGGATTATAATGGAATAATAACTGAGGTATGTATTTTTATATTAGTAAAGTAGTATATTTTGTATCCCCTACCAAGCATAGCTAGCTAAGATATTGTAAATGTTTCGATGTTTACAATATCTCAGATACAGAGAAGGAGGTAAGAAGCTCAAGACTGTAGAAGACTTAAGAAGATTTGGAAGAATAATCAATCAGAGTATTTTCTTTGAAGACATGTATTTTTATTTGAGAGCATTGTATTGTATTGAGAGTTTTTAATGTATGGTGAGGATTGAAATTTGGATTATGTAATTTGGACAAATACTGTACTGATATCGAGCTATACTGTGAACCACTGGATGGATTCTAGAATTTAATAAAAATATATTATTTTAATGGAATTCTATCTTGTATAAAAGTTCTACTTATGCTATGTATGAGGTGATGACTTGGGTTTTTCAAAATAAGTTTTAAAGAAAAGCATTTCCATTGTTTTGGTTTGAAATTTTTTTTACTAAGGGCACCCTGCCTTTAAAAATGTATTAAAAAATGTGTTACAAAAACCGTGGCTGTCACAAATGCTACCATTGAAAAGCATATTACAACAAGCACACTTCAAGCAACAATTTGCATGACTTTTTTAATGAAACTTCAAAATGTAAAATGTGGGACTTCTTAGGCTCAACATATTCGGTCTAGAATGATCAATTTCAAGCATTTACAAGCTTTAAAGAAGTGGAAAATCAAGAACATATATTGTTAAAATGGTACTGTTAGGATTCAAACACATATTCAAGAAACAGTTTGCATACCTTTTTGAATGAAAAATCCAAATCTTAAATAAGGTGCTTCTCAAAATTAATGTATTCTATTTAGAATGCTAAATTTCAAGCATTTACAAGCATTAAAGAAGCAGAAAATTAGGAACTTATATCGTAAAAAATGTATGGTTCGTGTTTGTGTCATTTTTGGGTCAACCCGAAAATGACACGCTAAAAATCGTGTCATGTTTGGGTCAATCAATGTTGACTTGTTTGACACGCAACCTATTAATTTTTCATGTTAACCCATCTAACCCACAAGCTGTTAACCAATAAGGTTAAAAATTTAGGACCATTCATAAAAAATAGTCCTATATTACTATAGTAATATAGGACGGTTCATCGAAAACAGTCCTATATTACTATAGTAATATAGGATAGTTCTTCAAAAACCATCCTATATTAATTATTTTTCATTTATTTAATCATGTTACACTATTCGTGTAGTGTCAACATGTTCAATAATCGTGTCGTGTTCGAGTCACGAGTTCTTGACGTGATTATTAAGTGGGTTGTGTTCGTGTCGACCCACATACTATAATGGGTTAGTCTCGACATGACACGAACACGACTCGCCAACCCGACTAGCCAGGCCTAAATCAAATGCATATTCAAGCAACAATTTTGCATGCCTTCTTGAATGAAACATGAAAATCTAAAAAATTGGACTTCTTAAACTCAATGTATTCTATATAGAATGATCAATTTCAAGAATTTACAAGCATTAAAGCTGAAAAAAATCTAGTACAAAAATAGTAAAAAAACATAAGGCAATGTTACAATTGAAATGCATATTACAACAAGCATACTTCAAGCAAAAATTTGCATGCCTTTTTGAATGAGACTTTAAAATCTAAAAGGAGGAACTTCTTAGGATTAATTTATTCTATCTAGAATGATCAATTTCAAGCATTTACAAGCTTTTAAAGAAGTGGAAAATCAGGAACATACATTGTAAAAAATGTATGGTAATGTTACTATTCAAAAGCATATTCAAGAAATAGTTTGCATAGCGTTTTGAATGAAAAATGTAAATCTAAAACATGGGGCTTCCCAAAATCAATGTATTCTATTTGGAATAATCAATTTCAAGCATTTACAAGCATGAAAAAAGCAAAAAAGTAGGAACATATATAGTAAAACACACATTGTAATGTTATCATTCAAACACATAATCAAGAACCAATTTCCATGCCTTCTTGAATGAAACATCAAATTCTAAAACATAGGCCTTCATAAACTCAATGTATTCTATATAGAATGATCAATTTCAAGCATTTACAAGCATTGATGAAGCAAAAAATTAAGAACACATATAGTAAAAATAGTAGCATAATGTTACCATGCAAACGCGTATTACAACAAGCATACTTCCAAATCTAAAACATGGGTCTTCTTAGCCTCATTGTATTTTGTCTTGAATGATCAATTTTGAGCATTTACAAGCACTAAGAAAGCAGAAAATCAAGAATATATATCGTAAAAAATGCATGGTAATGTTGGAATTCAAACATGTTTTCAAATAACAATTTTCCTGCCTTCCTGAATGAAACATCAAAATCTACAACATGGGATTTCTTAAACTCAATGTTTTCTATCTAGAATGATCAATTGCCACCATTTATAATCATTAATGATGATGAAAATTAGAAGCATATATAGTAAAAAACGCATGATAATGTTTTCATTTAAACACATATTCAAGCAACAATTTACATCCCTTTTGAATGAAACATTAAAATCTAAAACATGCGATATCTTAAATTCAATATATTCTATCTAAAACGATTATTTTTTAGCATTTACAAGCATAAAAAAATAAGGAACATATATAGTAAAAAATGTGTCGTACTTTACCATTCAAATGCGTATTACAACAAGCACACTTCAAAAATAATTTGCACGCCTTCTTGAATCGAACTTCAAAATCTAAAACTTGGGTCTTCTTAAACTCAATATATTTTATCTAGAATGATCAATTTCAAGAATTTACAAGCATTAAGGAAGTAGAAGATTTAGAAAATATATAATAAAAAATGCACGATAATGTCATCATTTAAATGCATATTCGAGCAACAATTTGCATGCCTTTTTGAATGAAAATTCAAAATAAAAAATATGGGACTCCTCAATATCAATGTATTCTATCTAGAATGATCAATTTCAATAGTTTACATGCATTAAAGGAGTAGAAATACAGCAATATATATAGTAAAAAATGCATGAAAACGTTACCATTCAAATGCATATTCAAGGAACAATTTGCACACCTTTTTGAAAGAAAGTTGAAAATGTAAAACATGGTGGAAATCAAACTCAATGTATTCTATCTAGAATGATCCATTTCGAGGATTAACAACAATTAAAGAAGCTTAAAATTAGGAACATAAATAGTAAAAAAAGCATGGTAATCATATCATTCAAACACATATTCAAGTACCAATTTGCATGCCTTCTTGAATGAAATATCAAAATCTAAAACATGGGTAATCTAAAACTCAATGTATTCTATATAGAATGATCAATTTCAAACATTTAAAAACATTAAATAAGCAAAAAATTAGGAACATATGTATTAACCCCAATTTTTGTAAATTAATTTGAGAAAATTAATGAAAGTTTGAAATTTCAAACGACTTGAGTTGGAATATTAGGTTAAAAGCAAATATCTTTCCATAAAGATTAAATTATGAGTGGAAACTTAGAAATTAAGAATGTACACAAAAAATCAAATCAAATGACACTAATTTTGTTAAATTATAAGTTAGAATAAAAAATCTCAATTTTCTACATATAAGGGTAAAATAGTCACTTTTCACCCATAACCATGCTTTAAAATTTGAATATTTGGAATGTCCTTGAAAAATTGGAAGGTACTCAAAAAATCAATTTTGGCATCATTGAGTACACTAAATCCGAGTTCGGATAAATAATATCCATTTTTCTCCATTTTTATGAATGAAAGGGCAAAATGGTCTTTTCACTTGAAAGTGGAGCCCACAAAGTAGGACAATGTTCTAGAAGCAACAATAATTGAGCAATGCACTACTAGATTGTAGTGGAGGAAAAGGTGGAGGTGGAGACTCCACCCATAAATAAAATAATAAAAAGAAAGGAAATTTTAATAAAAAATTAATTTGAAATTTAAAAACTTGCTATAAATAATTCTAAGAATTTTACATAAATTTCCACAACATCCCCAATAAATCCCCTACACTCCCCCTAGAAAATCAAAGCAAAACTCCCCCATCTCTCTCTTTTTCCCTCTTTCTCTCTCTTGTCTCTAGAATAGTACCAAGAGCCCTAAGTTCAATTAGCCACTCCATTCCATATCCAATTTCACAAATCCCACCATCCATATTATTCTAAATTTCCTCATCTACAAAACCCCTAAAGTAATTTCAAGATCCAACAGTTCAATAAATGAAAAATGACAAATCAAGATTTATTTAGTGTGTTATGGCATATGACAAAAATTTATTTATTTTGACATCAATTTGTCAATGTTGGGCAAATCAGGTAGGAGGATATCATCAAATATTCAGTTTTTGTCATTTTATATATTTTTAATTTCATTGGATTTGATTTTCTGTTAATGTTTCAAACAATCAAGTTCTGATGAAAAACCCTCAAGATCTACATCATGGAGACTCAAATGAAATATCTAAGCCATCCAATAGATTCAAAAGGGTTCAAAACCCCTAGGCATGAAATAACATCCAATTTCATGGAGATATGATGGTCCAATTTGAAGGGGAAAAGGGGGATGGTGATTTGACGGTTTAGATCGTCTCACCATTTACAGGTCACCAGCCCATTTCCATCGGTGGTCACCGATAAAACAAGGCAGGACAACCAATTCCGCCTGTTTTGTCCTGTTCTAACGATTAGATCAAATCTAGATGGTTAAAATGACTGTGAACTTCAAACTTAAATTTTGGAGTCATCTGAGTTCCAAATCATAAGTGGAAAGAAGATAAGGAAAGCTTATGATGTCTAATTTTATATAAAATAATAAAATTTAGGAAATATTGCAAGAAATTTTCTGTTTAAAGAAAATAAGATTCTTACTTCCACGATCTTGAAGATCTGAGATATAGTAAGATCATTGATTAGTTATGACAAAAACATGTGAAGATGATCTTTGAACCTATAATGAAGTAAAAACCCTAGATCTAAAGAAAAGACTTATGATCTAATGGTTGGATCATATTAAAAGCCTATAATGATGTAAATTGATTAGTATGATTTCATTTAATTATTTGATTCATTTTAACTTTAATTTATAGCATGATTATAGGATACATGCTAAGTTATATTTTCATTTTGATGTAAATGATCTACATGTTATTAGATGGTTAGATTTAATCATCTTAGGTCCATGTTAGTATGCATGAATTTCTTTAAATATCCTTAGGATAAGTAATATATGAATTAGGGTCATGCTAGTTTAATTTGAGTATGGACTATAGTATGATTTTCATTTAAGATGGTAATGGAATTGTGATCTAAGATCATGTTAGTTTAATTTGATTTCATTAATTAGGGATCATGATAGTAGTTACATAGTATTGCTATTCTTAGATTATTGAATTTATATTAGTTTATGCTTTGAATTTATGATTCATTGTTGTCATATTTTCTAGTAGATTTAAATGATAATTAGTTATGATAAAGAGCATAAAATGCCAAAAAAGTAACCTAATGAGAAATTAGAGTTTCATGACATAAATAAGAAGTAATGACTTGACTTGGACTTAATTAGTAAGAGCTATAGTTAGTATGATAATATAAGGAATGGTTTACCATTTTCTTGGCCCAAATTAGGAGAATAATACACATCCATGAATGACACTTTATATGATCATCGGCATTAATAAAAATCATGTAGAGATAAATTAGAGTTTACGAGCTTATAGGAACCTTATGGAAGGTTGAGCTAAGGTCACTCCAATGGACACTGAACATTGTGGTTAAGGGAGTAATCTAATAAAGCCTCGCTCTTCCCTCACTTTCTGGTAACGTTTGTTGAGGTCTAAATGCCTCCTTACATGAGGATTGAAGTAACCACTTTTTGAGCAGCCTGTAGTTGGTAAGCCTTACTCAATTGGAAATAAGAGGAGTTGTTTAGAATTAGGAGTGAATAAATTATCCCCAAACTAGTAACATTAACTGGTTGAGAAATAATAATAAGAACATAAAAGGTTAGTAAATTAACTAATCCGAATAAAAATGGTCAATAAGACAAGGATGATCAAACAAGAATCCAAGAGGAGATCTTGAATGATCAAAAACAACAAAAGAAAAGAAATACTAATGTAGAGTAGATTATTATTATGTGAATATACTTGTAATATAGATTTATTAGGTTAGAAGATTTGAACGCTTAATCATATGTGATTCAAGGAAGAAAGATTCAAATCAACCTACTTAAGGATGATCAAAAGACCATGTAGTATGTACCTTTGGATAGAAAGATGACATTATACGTATGATTTGATATATATATATATATTGATCAAGACTATGGCAGACTGCAAGGAGTAAGAATACCCTATTGAGGTAGGACGATTTTATGAATGCATCTATATGAAAGATACATGTTGAATACATGATCTTATGTATAGAAATGTTAAAATGTATAATGCAAATACCTTGTGCTAAATCCTTATGATCCAACCAAATAATGAAAAAATAGATATGAAATGGTTAAGTGTAGAGTTGAAGAAAACCCTAAGTGGATAGGGAAGTAGAAGATATTTCGGACATAGATAAACAAATATATTGTCTGATACGTATAAGAAATATTTTACATACGAATATGGAGGCTTGTGGTTTTTTTTTTAAATAGGCATAGGCCTGAGGATCTATGCTAGGGAGTTATGAGGGTTTGGCCACCGGCTCTCCAAAATTTGTTGATGATGAATTCCATGCCTAAGAAAGGTAGAAAGTTGAGTGGGGCAATTATAGGAAGCCCGCCACTGTGATAGCCATGGTCCCCCCATACGGACATGAATTTTATATTTTCACTGAATATGGTATGAGTGGATTATTGAGCAGTTATTTGGGCGTGCTGTACTGATTAGACTACAAGCATGGTAGTCCTTTGATTTATTTTGCACTACGATGCATATGAGATAGGCATAGTGAGATGCCTTATATATGGCATAATGAAATGTCGAGAATTGTATATTACCAATATTCCTAGGGAAAAGGGAATTCCCAGTATAGTAACTAGCTGATATACTGATCTCTAACAATTGAAAGAGTTGATCGACTTAGTTAGGAATGAGAATTGAATATTTTCACTATTTTGATGAATTTGTTCATATACATTATGTATAAGGATGTACATAAATGATAAAAGAAAGTTTATAGAAATGAGATTGATCCATGATCATGTTTATGATAGAAATGTATAATGGGATACAGAGAAGGAGAGCTAGGAGCTCAAGATTTGAGCAGGAGAGCTAGCTTGCTAAGATATTGTAAATGTTTGAATGTTTACAATATCTCATATACAGAGAAGGAGAGCTAGGAGCTCAAGATTTGAGAAGACTTGAAAGAATAATCAATCAGGGTATATCCATTGAAGACATGTATTTTATTTGAGAGCATTATATGTACTAAGGATTTTTATTGTATGTGAGCTTTGAAATTTGGATTATGTAATTTGGACAAGTATCGTAATGATACCGGGCTGTACTGTGAACCACTAGATGGATCCTAAAGTTTAATAAAATTTTATTCCATCAATGGAATTTTATCTTGTACAAAACTCTACTTAGGATATGAAGTGATGACTTGGGTTTTACATAACAAGTTCTAAAGAAAACAATTTCCGCTGCTTTATTTTGCAAATTCTTTTACTACTAAGGGCCTTGTCTTTGCAAAATATATTACAAAATGTGTTATAAAAACCTGGGTCGTCACAACATATATAGTAAAAAATGTATGGTAATGTTACCATTCAAATGTGTATTAAAACAAGCACAATTCAAGCAACAATTTGCACGCCTTTTTAAATGAAACTTCAAAATCTAAAACATGGGACTTATTAGGCTCAACTTATTCGGTCTAGAATGATCAATTTCAAGCATTTACAAGCTTTAAAGAAGTGGAAAATTAGGAACACATATTGTAAAAAATGCATGGTAATTCTACGATTCAAACGCATATTCAAGAAATAGTTTGCATTCATTTTTTAATGTAAAATCAAAATATAAAACATGGGACTTCTCAAAATTGATGTATTCCAATTAGAATGCTCAATTTCAAGCATTTACAAGCATTAAAGAAGCAGAAAATGAGGAACTTATATTAAAAAACGCATGGTAATGTTATTATTCAAATGTATTTTCAAGCAATAATTTTTCATGCCTTCTTGAATGAAACATCAAAATCTGAAACATTGGACTACTTAAACTCAATGTATTCAATATATAATGATCAATTTCAAGCATTACAAGCATTAAAAATGAAAAAAATCTAGAACAAATATAGTAAAAATTGTATGGCAATGTTACCATTGAAAAGCGTATTACAACAAGTATACTTCAAACAACAATTTGCATGCCTTTTTCAATGAAACATCAAAATATAAAATGTGGGACTTCTTAGTCTTAATGCATTCTATCTAAAGCAATCAATTTCAAGCATTTACATGCTTTAAAGAAGTGGAAAATCAGGAACACATATTGTAAAAGATGCATGGCAATGTTACTATTCAAAAGCATATTCAAGAAATAGTTTGGATACCTTTTTGAATGAAAAATCAAAATGTAAAACATGGTGCTTCTCAAAATCAATGTATTCTATTTAGAATAATTAATTCCAACCATTTACAAGCATTAAAGAAGCAGAAAATCAGGAACTTCTATAGTGAAAAATACATGGTAATGTAATCATTCAAATGCATATTCAAGCAACAATTTTGCATGCCTTCTTGAATGAAACATCAAAATCTTAAACATTGGACTTCTTAAACTCAATGTATACAATATATAACAATCAATTTCAGGAATTTACTAGCATTAAAGATGAAAAAAATCTAGAACAAATATAGTAAAAACTGTATGGCAATGTTACCGTTGAAATGCATGTTACAACAAGCATACTTCAAGCAACAATTTGCATGCGTTTTTCAATGAGACTTCAAAATATAAAATGCGGGAATTCCTAGGCTAAATGTATTCTATCTAGAGTGATCAATTTAAGCATTTACAAGCCTTATAGAAGTTGAAAATTAGGACCATGCATTGTAATAAATGCATGGCAATGTTACGATTCAAACGCATATTCAAGAAACAGTTTGCATACCATTATGAATGAAATATGAAAATCTAAAACAAGGGGCTTCCTAAAATCAAAGTATTCTATTTGGAATGATCAATTTCAAGCATTTACAAGCATGAAAGAAGCAAAAAAGTAGGAACGTATAAAGTAAAAGATGCATCGTAATGTTGTCATTCAAACACATTCAAGCAACAATTTTCATGCCTTCTTGAAGAAACATCGAAATATGAAACACGGGACTTCTTAAACTCAATGTATTCCATATATAATGATCAATGAACAATATCTGGAACAAATATAGTAAAATCTGTATGGCAATGTTGCCATTGAAATGTGTATTAGAACAAGCATACTTCAAGCAACAATTTGCATGCCTTTTTGAATAAAACTTCAAAATCTAAAATGTGGGACTTCTTAGGCTTAATGCATTCTAAATAGAGTGATCAATTTGAAGGATTTACAATCTTTTAAGGAAATGGAAAAGTAGGTACATACATTGTAAAAAATGCATGGTAATATTAAGATTCAAACGCATAGTCAATATGCAGTTTGCATACCGTTTTGAATGAAAAATATAAATCTACAACTTGAGGCTTCCCAAAATCAATGTCTTCAATTTGGAATGATCAATTTCAAGCATTTAAAAGCATGAAAGAATAAAAAAAATAGGAACATATATAGTAAAAGATGCATCATAATGTTATCATTCAAACACATATTCAAGAACTAATTTCCATGCCTTCTTGAATGAAACATCGAAATCTGAAACATGGGACTTCTTAAACTCAATGTATTCTATATAGAATGATCAATTTCAACCATTGAAAAACATTAAAGATGAAAAATATTTGGAACAAATATAGTAAAAGCTGTATGGCAATGTTACCATTGAAACGCGTTTTACAACAAGCATACTTCCAACAACCATTTGCATGCCTTTTTGAATGAAACTTCAAAATCTAAAACATGGGACTTCTTAGTCTTAATATATTCCATCTATAGTGATTGATTCCAAGCATTTACAAGCTTTTAAAGAAGTGGAAAATTAGGAACATACATTGTAAAAAATGCATGATAATATTACGAGTCAAATGCATAGTCAATAAGCAGTTCGCATACCATTTTGAATGAAAAATGTAAATCCACAACTTGAGGTTTCCCAAAATCAATGTCTTCTATTTGGAATGATCAATTTCAAGCATTTCCAAGCATGAAAGAAGAAAAAAAGCGTTTACATAAGTAGTAAAAGAAGCATCATAATGTTGTCATTCAAACACATATTCAAGAACCAATTTTCTTGCCTTCTTGAATGAAACATCAAAATTTGAAGCATGGAACTTCTTAAACTCAATTTATTCAATATAGAATGATCAATTTCAAGTATTTCCAAACATTAAAGATGAAAAAAACTGGAACAAAAATATTAAAAACTACATGGGAATATTACCATTGAAATGCGTATTACAACAAGCATACTTCAAGTAACAATTTATATGCCTTTTTGAATGACACTTCAAAATTTAAAACATGGGACTACTTAGGCTTAATGTATTATTTCTAGAGTGATTTATTTCAAGCATTTACAAGCTTTTAAAGAAGTGGAAAATTAGGAATATACATTGTAAAAAATGCATTGTAATGTTACGATTCAAACACAAAGTCGATAAACAGTTTGCATATCATCTTGAATGAAAAATGTAAATCTAAAACGTGGGGATTCACAAAATCAATGTATTCTAATTTGACTGATCAATTGTAAGAATTTACAAGCATGAAAGAAGCATTAAATCAGGAACATATATATTGAAAGATGCATCGTAATGTTGTCATTCAAACACTTATACAAGCAACAATTTTCACGCCTTCTTGAATGAAACATCGAAATCTGAAACATGAGACTTCTTAAACTCAATGTATTCTATATAGAATGATCAATTTCAAGAATTTACAAACATTAAACACATATAAGAACAAGTATACTTCAAGCAACAATTTGTATGCCTTTTTGAATGAAACTTCAAAATCTAAAATGTGGGACTTCTTAGGCTCAATGTATTCTATCTAGAGCGATCAATTTAAGCATTTACAAGCTTTAAATAAGTTGAAAATCAGGAACATACATTGTAATAAATGCATGGTATTGTTATGATTCAAACGCATATTCTTGGGGCTTCACAAAATCAATGTCTTCCATTTGGATTGATCAATTTCAAGCATGTACAAGCATGAAAGAAGCAAAAAAGGAGGAACATATATAGTAAAAGATGCATCGTAATGTTGTAATTCCATCACATATTCAAGCAATAATTTTTATGCCTTCTTGAATGAAACATCAAAATCTGAAACTTAGGACTTCTTAAACTCAATGTATCATATATATAACGATCAATTTCAAGAATTTACAAACATTAAAGATGATAAAAAACTGGAACAAATATAGCAAAAACTGTATGGCAATTTTACCTTTGAAACACGTGTTAAAATAAGCATACTTCAAGCAACAATTTGCATGCCTTTCCAAATGAAACTTCAAAATCTAAAATGTGGGACTTCTTAAGCTTAATGTATTCTGTCTAGAGTGATCAATTTTAAGAATTTACAAGTTTTAAAGAAGATGAAAATCTAGAACATACATTGTAAAAAATGCAAGGCAATGTTACAATCCAAGCGCATAGTCAATAAACAGTTTGCATGCCATTTTGAATGAAAAATGGAAATCTAAAACATGGGGCTTCACAAAATCAATGTCTTCTATTTGGAATGATCATGTTGAAGCATGAAGGAAGCAAAAAAGCAAGAACATATATAGGAAAAGATGCACCATAATGTTGTCATTCAAACACATATTCAAGAACCAATTTTCATGCCTTCTTGAATGAAACATCAAACTTTGAAGCATGGAACTTCTTAAACTCAATTTATTCAATATAGAATGATCAATTTCAAGTATTTCCAAAAATTAAAGATGAAAAAAAAATAGAACAAAAATAGTGAAAACTACATGGGAATATTACCATTGAAACGCTTATTACAACAAGCGTACTTCAAGTAACAATTTGTATGCCTTTTTGAATGACACTTCAAAATTTAAAACATGGGACTACTTAGGCTTAATGTATTATTTCTAGAGTGATTTATTTCAAGAATTTACAAGCTTTTAAAGAAGTGGAAAATTAGGAACATACATTGTAAAAAATGCATTGTAATGTTACGATTCAAACACAAAGTCGATAAACAATTTGCATATCATCTTGAATGAAAAATTTAAATCTAAAACGTGGGGCTTCACAAAATCAATGTATTCTAATTGGACTGATCAATTGCAAGAATTTACAAGCATAAAATCAGGAACATATATATTGAAAGATGCATCGTAATGTTGTCATTCCAACAGTTATAGAAGCAACAATTTTCATGCTTTGATGAATGAAACATCGAAATCTGAAACATGGGACTTCTTAAACTCAATGTATTCTATATAGAATGATCAATTTCAAGCATTTAAAAACATTAAAGATGAAAATTTTTTGGAGCAAATATAGTAAAAACTGTATGGCAATGTTACCATTGAAACGCGTATTAGAGCAAGCATACATCAAGCAACAATTTGCGTGCCTTTTTTAATGAAACTTCAAAATCTAAAAAGTGGGATTTCTTAGGCTTAATGTATTCTATCTAGAGTGATCAATTTCCAGCATGTACCAGCTTTAAAGATGTGACGACCCGGGTTTTTGAAACATGATTTGTAAAGTATTTTGAAAGGCAGGGCCCTTAAGAGTGTAAATTTTTTTTGCAAAACAAAGCAGCGGAAATTCTTTTCTTTAGAACTTGTTCTAAAAACCCAAGTCACCACTTCATACATAACATCAGTATAATTTGTGTACAAAATAAAATTCCATTGAAGGAATATACTTTTATTAAATTCCAGGATCCATCCAGTGGTTCACAGTACAGCCAAATCTAGTACAATACTTGTCCAAATTACATAATCCAAAACTCAAGCTCACCATACAATAAAACTGTAATGACCCCAATTTTTGTAATATTAAAATCCCATGAAAAGTTCAGTTTTGAAGATAAGGGCATTTTGGTCA
The DNA here is from genome assembly GCA_035236585.1 of Warburgia ugandensis. Lineage (NCBI taxonomy): Eukaryota > Viridiplantae > Streptophyta > Magnoliopsida > Canellales > Canellaceae > Warburgia > Warburgia ugandensis. Next base: position 54,121,747 of record CP141127.1, on the reverse strand, counting down.
TTTCACTATTCACCTTAACTAAACCCAGGAATTTGATCTTGAAAATGATACTATTAGGTGCGTATAAAAAAAGGAATCCAACAAGACCAAAATCACCCAAAACGGAGTTAAAATGAGCAAGTTATGGCCCTTTAAGTTTAGGGGCAAAATTGTAATTTTTATAAAAACGGATTTAGCTACAAAACACAAGGGCCCGTTTTGATACGGGCACCCCTTCATCTTCAACCTCTAGAGGATTCTAGAATGGCGGTGATTGGAGGAGAAATCACCACCATTCTGGAGGTTTCTCCACTGCCATTCAATGGCGGTGAGAGCCCCCTCCAGAACCCTCTCATAGCTCTATAAATAGAGCTCTTGGGTGCCTCTAATGGCAACCCAAAATGTTGAAGAAAACTCGTTGAGGAGCAGTGACCTAGTGGGAAAAACAAGGAGAAAAACCCAACAACGAGCCAGATATGCCCAAGATCCCTCAAAACCCATCTCCACCATAGTTCTAAGATCAATTTCCCTAGGTTTTTGCATGAAAAACCATGCAAAATGGAGCCGTGGAGACTCACCAAGGACCCAAGGACGTCCCCTGGGCCGCACTGGTTCGACAGGGTTGAACCAGGGTGTCCTGAGGATGCCCCGGTTCCCCAACGAGCAGGACGTTCCAGTCGGAACGTCCCACGTCATCTCTGTTTGAAAAACTAAACGGGCGCGTCCAGGGACACGCCCGCAAAAGAGACAGTCGGGCAAAAAACCTGGCGCGTTTGCAGATGCGCCCGCTGAGGCACATGCTGCAGACATGCAGTACGCTAGCGCTATGAATTTTTTCGTTCCTTAGGGAAGCTGGGGCACATGACGCAGACGCGCAGCGCCCTAGCATTCCATTTTTTCATTCTTAAGATGCCTATGTACGTGCGACACTAAAATGCTTATAACATGAGATCTAGAGCTCCGATTGAAGCGCCGCAAAAGGTGTTGTGTCCGTGTCGATGATGCGGATACATCTAAACTATAAAATTACTGATCAAGGCCCAATCAAAGGTGGGCATGAACCTTAGAATAGGATTGTGGCGCAAGGCTGCTAGACCTTTGGAAAATTGAGAACACCAAGGCCCAATTAGGACCTTGGGACACCTATAGGCATAGGGATGGACCCCTAATGTCTAAGTAATAAGACCCAACTACTCTAAAACCCATAAAAGATGGGCCAAACTAACCTTGAGTCCCCAAACCATGTTCAGGAGCGTACAAGGACAAAAGGGTTAACGCGACCTAGCCAGGTAGGTGCTCTATCACTACTAGATTCTTTTAAAAGAACTATGATTGTTTTGCAAATACATGATTTAAGTATATGACTTGTTTAGCATGAATTAATTCAGCATGCATGTGATAAATTCTTTATGCATAAACATGTTTTCTAAAGAATTGCAAAGATTGCATGTCCTTGAGGGTTGCCAAAAGACGCTGGAGTGCCGAGGGCCAGGCAGTTGTGAGGGACCCAAAGTGGACAGGTTTTGAAAAAAGGTTTTGGCTTATTTGATCCTATGTGATTTGGGCTAGTAAGCCCATGGGTGCTATGCCGAGGGGTCTGGGTTGGCCACCCGGCCTCTACCACTATTAAGTGGATGGGTACCACACCCAAAAAGAGGCAAGTCCCTACGTCTATTGCATGTGGTACAAGGGGCTACCACTGGTGTCACGGCACTGGGTCGACGTGTCATAGGCCCCGTGGAGGCTATGACCAAGTGTCCTCAGGTACTCGGGGACCACACGGCGTGGAGGTCGTGGGCATAGTTGGACCCTATGGTTTATGGACTTATTTGCATTACATATGGCATGATATGAGGTTGGTCGACCATACCATACTAGAGATCCATGAGTTGGATTCCATGAAACATCTTATGCATATCATAATGTTATGATATATATGTATATGATACTTTCAATTTTGGATTATGTGATCCTTTAAGTCGTTAGTATTTCAGTTTGACAATGGATTTTTATATCGATATTGAACTTGAGTATTCAGACATGCACATGTTTTGAAAGAGCATATGATTTTAAAACATCTCATGCGTTATAAAACTAGTAGTGATAGACTCCTACTGAGTATAGTATATACTCACCCTATCCTTAACATTTTTCAGGATAGTTCCACTCACAAATAGACGACGCCTTAGGAGATATTAGTGCTACGAGCAAGTGAATTAAAAAGGAGACAGTTATACATGTAAGTAAACTCTCAACCCTTTGGACATGTAGTTGCATGTAATTACAGTTGGGCTGTGTGCTATGACTAGAAAGACCTGGGGAAAAACATTTATGGTTTCTAAAGTTTTTCAAAAATTACTTTGGTTGTTGTGAAAGCAAATGACACTCAGGGTTTTCAAAATGAGTTTAAAACTAAAGGTTTTCCGCTGCATTGCATGGTTTTCATAAAATGATTTTCAAATAGGAATGCATCCCGCCTTAGGAATTAGATATTGCATTTAAAAATGCATGAGAAAACCTGGGTCATCACAAAAACTCTCAACAAAGAAAAATACATGTCTTCAAGGGTATACCTTAAAGATTATTCTCTTCAAGTCTTCTATAGTCTTCAGCTCCTAACTTTCCTTCCCTGTATCTGAGATATTGCAACAATTACAATATCTTAGCCAGCAATGCTTGGTAGGGGATTCAAGAAACATAACATTAACAATGTAATTCCAATACTTCATAATCTCATTATCCTTAAACATACTCTTTACTTTGTAAGCTATGTATATCTGTATACATACATACCCTTCATGGGTAAACCAGTTAAATTTGTGAAAGCAGTCAAATATCATTCCCAACTAAACTGATCAATTCTCTTCATTTTGAGAATTAAGTATTTCAGCTAATCTTATACTGGGAATTTCCCTTCTTGGGAAATATTGGTAATATAAAATTACCTAGCATTTCATTATGCTATAACATAAGGCATTTCACTATGCCTATTCTCATATGCATCATAGTGCAAAATAATTAGAAAGGTTGCTATGCTGTAGTCTGATTCGTACTAGCGCGCTCGGATAACTGCCCTGATCACCACTGATACCACGGAGAAAAATATTATGTCACTGCCCGTATGGGGGCGCAAGACTTTCATAGTGGTGGCCTTCCCATAATTGCCACCACCCGATTTTTAGCCTCTCATTGGGCAAGGTATCATCATATCATCAAATTTCAAGGAGCGGGTGGCCAAACCCTCATAACTCCTCTAGCAATAGCATTCCCCTAGGCTTATGCTTATTAAAACAAACTCACAAGCCTCCAAGCTTGTATGTAAAATATATTTCATATATATCAGACCATATGTCTGTTTACTTAGGGCTGAAATATTTTCTAATTCCCTATTCACTTATAGTTTAGTCCTTAACCATCTTACATGTATTTGGTTGGATCATAAGGTTTTTAAGAGATTTAGTACAAGTATTATCATTACTCTTGTCAACATAAGATCATGAGTACAATCATGTATATCTCATGTAAATGCATTCATCAAATCCTCCTACCTTTAAGGATTGATCTCTTTTCCCCAATCTTCCACGATCCTGACTGATGTATGAAATCTGTACATCCATACATATTGTCAATATATAAATTATGAACAATCCTATTGATCACTAGATCTGATGTTTAGAATGATCTTTAGATCATTCATATCTAAGTATTTTTCTATCTCTAAGTCTTTGTATGTTCATCTCCTTGATCTTGATCTTTCATAGATCCTTTGATTGACAATCTACACATGTTGATAAAGATCAAGGTCCTAGATCTTCTATCATCTAGTTCTTCTTTGATCTAAGTTCAGTTCTCGGATCATCCCTATGGAGGATGATCTTGGTTTTCTTCCTTGAATCATCTTTGATGAAGGGTTTGGATTATCTAATCTAATGAACTATAACAAGTATACTAATAAACATGCATACTAAGTACAATATAGTGTTCTTATTCTTATTGTTCTTGATCATCTAAGATCTAATGGATCTTGTTTGATCATCCTTATCTTACTTACTGTTTTTATTAGGCTTAGGTAATTTACTAACCTTTTATGCTCTTATTATTATTATTCAACCAGTTAATGTGCTGGTTGAAGGTAGCTTATTCAAGCCTAAATCTATACTGCTCCTCTTATTTCCAATTGGCTAAGGCTTAGTAGCTAAATGGGTGAACACAAAGTGGTTACTTCAATCCTCATGTAAGGAGGCCTTTAGACCTCACAAACGTCAACAGAAGGTAGGAGAAGAGTGAGGCTCTATTAGATAACCCCCTTAACCACTATGTTCATCATTTACTAGAATGACCATAGCTCAACCTTTCATAAGGTTCCTATAAGCATGTTTACCCTAAGTACTCTTTCTAATGGATTTTAATTAAGTCATGAATATTTATAATGTCATTCATGGGGTTTATTATTCTTTTCCTAATTTGGACGAAGGACTTGATAATCCTTATATTGTCCTACTAACTATAGCCCTTACTAATTAAGTCCAAAATACTCCATTCTTATTTGTGTAAGGAAACTCTACTTTCTCATTAGAATACATTTTTCATGTTTTATGCTCTTTATTTGATAACAAGTAAATCTACTAATAACATTCAACCATAAATGAATTATAAATTTAAAGCATAAAACTACATAATTTAACATTCAATGATAATAAGGCAAGGTATTTAAATTAAATGTAACACCTTATGATAACAATGAAATCACATATCATGCTAGAGTCTAAATGTTATACTAGCATGCTTTATAACATAATCATATTTAAAATGCTATGAAACTAATTACATTAACATTTTTAGAAACCTTTACTTATGATCCAACCATTTGATCTTATATCTTTTCCTTTGATTAAGGATTTTAGTTATATTTAGGGAATTTTCTTTATTAAGGTCAAAAGGTCATATTGATCTATTTTTATCAGAATCCATCCATGATTTCCTTGGATTTTATCATATAAACATTTATTCTTTCCATCCCAAGGATCTGATCACACTTGATCTCATTGATCAAGTGGGTTTCTTTGTATTTTTTTAGGGTTTTTCTACCATAATGGGTAGATCCCTTAATATATCTCATATATATCCAATTTAACCATAGATCTCACTTTATTTCAGTATTATATCATTATTAAAACATGTTTTTAAGATGTGATCATCTCAGATCTTGAAAATCTAGGTAATTGGAAACTTATTTCTTTAATACAGAAAGTTTTTACTCAATAACATGTCTATTTTATCATTTCATAAGAAAATAGAGGTTTCAAGCTTTTCATAGCTTCTTTCTGATCTCAATTTGGAGTTCAGATGACTCCGAAATTGAAGCTGGAAGTTCACAGTCCTTCCTAGGACTTGGATTTGATCTGGGCCCAAGGAACGGACGACCCAGATTAGTTGGGCGGAATGAACCAGGCAGAACACGCATGGGTCGTTGGGCGCATTCGCTCAGATGAATTGACAAAGCACCTGTGAGGAGCATCCACAGATGCGGACGGGACGAGCTGAACGCTCGCTGTCTACATGCCCGCAAACGGGGTTTTCGTCTGGCGCATCCGCTCGTGGATTTGATGGATGCGCCGTCGTGTTGCTTGGAATGACACTCCATGCACAGCGCACGAGCCATTCCGACAGTGCATCACGTGTGCGTCTTGGGTGCCCTTTGATCCAGAGATCGGATAGTCCATTCTGGACCGTCCAATCAATCCTCTTTCAATTGAGGGCCCAAAACGTCTCTGATTTTTATGAAAATTCTACCCTAGGGGTTTTTGGACCCTTCTGGATCGATTGGTATAGTCAGATTTTTCATCTGAGTACTCTATCATCCATAATTAAGGGTTCTGTTGTTTACTTTATTTTTACCTTTTCATTACCAAAACAATTTACAGTAAAATAAAAATTACACGAAACAGTACTAAACATCTATGAAAAGGATTTCCACCTACTTGATTGGAGAGAAAACCTTGGTTTTATGCCCAATTTTAAAAAATACCTTGTTGATGAAGATATGGCCTAAAATCCTCCTTTCTTGCAAATATCCGTTGTTTGAACCGTTGGATCTTGAAATTTCGTTGGGGGTTTTGTAGAATAGATATGTTGGGAAGTTTTGGATGGTGAATTGATCAAATTAGTTCTGGAACAGAGTGCCTAATTGAATTTAGGTCTCTTGTTCCAATCTAAAAAGAAAAACAAGTTGAAAAGAGATCTATCTCTTGGAAATTTTGGGTTTTTGGGGAGGGATCTAGATCTAATTTTTCAGGGAGAATGAAGAGAATTTTGTGGGGATTTTATGAGGATTTTTGGGGTTGTATTTATAGGCATTTTGGGTCTTTTTTCATGATTATAATATTTTAGTTTTTATTATTAAGTGGCATGAAAGTCTTCCATGCTCCATTTTTTCTTCCCCATGCCTAATTTTTCTTCCCTAAGACCAGCTGATGTTTGTTGACCCATGATTCATGTGGGCTGCTGATAAAATTGGTTGTTGGGTCCCTTGTGGGCCCCACATGGTGTAAAAAGACCGTTTTGCCATTTATGTATAAAATTTTGGGTTTTATTCCCATGATCTCGAATTTGAGTGTACTTAGTGGCGTTGGATTTGTATTTCTCAATAGATTCTAAATTTTGATGTCTCATATTTTGATTTTTGGGATATTTTGATTTTTGGGTAAAATTACTATTTTACCCCTTTTGTCCAAGAAATGAAAAAACTTAAGGATTTCTCATCCGAATTCAAAATTTGTCGTGCTTACAGTCATTTTGAAGGGTTTTCTAAGTTTAATTTCAATTTTACATATCTTATGATTTGATTATACTTTTATAAAACGTATATTTTAAATAAGCCTAATATTTCAGCCCGAAATATCTGAAACTCAAACTTTATTGATTTTTCTCAATCAATTAGAAAAATTGGGGTTATTACAAAAGAAGCAGAAAATCAGGAACATACATTGTAATAAGTGCATGGTAATATTACGATTCAAACACATATTCAAGAAACAGTTTGCATGCGATTTTGAATGAAAATTTTAAATCTAAAAAGTGGGGATTCCCAAAATCAATGTATTCTATTTGGAATGATCAATTACAAGCATGAAAGAAGCATAAAAGCAGGAACATATATAGTAAAAGATGCATCGTAATGCCCTCATTCAAACATATATTCAACAGCCAATTTTCATGCCTTCTTGAATGAAACATCGAAATCTGAAACATGGGACTTCTTAATCTCAATGTATTCTACATATAATGATCAATTTCAAGCATTTACAAACATTAATGATGAAACAAATCTGGGACAAAAATAGTAAAAACTGTATGGCAATGTTACCATTGAAACACATATTACAACAAGCATACTTCAAGTAACAATTTGCATGCCTTTTTGAATGAAACTTCAAAATCTAAAATGTGCTACTTCTTAGGCTTAATGTATTCTATCTAGAGTGATCGATTTCCAACATTTACATGATTTTAAAGAAGTGGAAAATCAGGAACATACATTGTAAAAAAACGCATGGCAATGTTACGAATCAAACGCATAGTCAAGAAACTGTTTGCTTAACATTTTGAATGAAAAATGTAAATCTAAAACATGGGGCTTCATAAAATCAATGTATTCTATTTGAAATGATAAATTTCAACATTTACAAGCATGAAAGAAGAAAAAAAGCAAAAACATATATAGTAAAAGTTGCATCATAGTGCTGTCATTCAAACACACATTCAAGAAACAATTTTCATGCCTTCTTGAATGAAACATCAAAATCTGAAACATGGGACTTCTTAAGCTCTATGTATTCTACATGGAATGATCAATTTCAAGCATTTACAAGCATTAAATATGAAAAACATCTGGATCAAATATAGTAAAAACTGTATGGCATTGTTAGCTTTGAAACGCATATTAGAACAAGCACACTTCAAGTAACAATTTACATCCGTTTTTGAATTAAATTTCAAAATCTAAAATGGGGGACTTCTTAGGCTTATTGAATTCTATCTAGAGTGATCAATTTCAAGCATTTACAATTTTAAAGAGGTGGAAAATCAAGAACATACATTGTAAAAAATGCATGGTAATGTTACGATTCAAATGCATATTCTAGAAACTGTTTGCAAATCATATTGAATGAAAATTGTAAATAAAAAACATGGGACTTCACAAAATAAATGTCTTCTATCTGGAATGATCAATTTCAAGCATTTACAAGCATGAAAGAAGCAAAAAATCAGGAACATATATAGCAAAAGATGCATCGTAATGTTGTCATTCAAACACATATTCAAGCACCAATTTTCTTGCCTTCTTGTATGAAGCATCAAAATCTGAAACATGGGACTTCTTAAACTCAATGTATTCTATATAGAACGATCAATTTCAAGCATTTACAAACATTAAAGAAGAAAAAAATCAGGAACAAATATAGTAAAAAGTGTATGGCAATATTACCTTTAAAACGTATATTAGAACAAGCATACTTCAAGCAACAATTTGCATGCCTTTTTGAATGAAACTTCAAAATCTAAAATATAGGACTTCTTAGGTTTAATGTATTCTATCTATAGTGATCAATTTCAATCATTTACAAGCTTTAAAGAAGTGGAAAATAAGGAATATACATTGTAAAAAATGCACGGTAATGTTATGATTCAAACGCATAGTCAATAAACAGTTTGCATGCCATTTTGAATAAAAATTGTAAATCTAAAACATGGGGCTTCACAAAATCAATGTCTTCTCTTTGGAATGATCAATTTCAAGCATTTACAAGCATGAAAGAAGAAAAAAAGTAGGAACATATATAGTAAAAGATGCACCGCAATGTTATCATTAAACACATTCAAGCAACAATGTTCATGCCTTCTTGAATGAAACATCAAAATCTGAAACATGGGACTTCTTAAAATCAATGTATTCTATATATAATGATCAATTTCAAGCATTTACAAACATTAAATATGAAAAAAATCTAGAACAAATATGGTAAAAACTGTAGGGCAATGTTACCATTGAAATGCATATTGCAAGAAGCATATTTCAATAGACAATTTGCATGCCTTTTTAAATGAAACATCAAAATCTAAAATTTGGTACTTCCTAGGATTAATGTATTCTATCTATAGTGATAGATTTCAAGCATTTACAAGCTTTTAAAGAAGTGGAAAATCTGGAACATACATTGTAAAAAATGCATGGTAATGTTACGATTCAAACACATAGTCTATAAACAGTTTGCACATCATTTTGAATGAAAAATGTAAATCTAAACCATGAGGCTTCACCAAATCAATGTATTCTATTTGAATTATCAATTTCAACCATTTATAGGAATGAAGGAAGCAAAAAAGGTGGAACATATATAGTAAAAGTTGCATCGTAATGTTGACATTCAAACACATATTCAGCAACAAATTTTCAAGGATTCTTGAATGAAACATCAAAATCTGAAACATGGGTCATCTTAAACTCAATGTATTCAATATAGAATGATCAATTTCAAGCATTTAAAAACATTAATGATGAAAAAAATCTGGAACAAATACAGTAAAAACTGTAACGCAATGTTACCATTGAAACGTGTATTACAACAAGCATACTTCAAGCAACAATTTGCATGCCTTTTTGAATGAAATATCAAAATCTAAAAAATGGAACTTCTTAAGCTTAATGTATTCTATCTAGACTGATGAATTTTCAGCATTTACAAGCTTTAAAGAAGTGGAAAATCAGGACACATACATTGTAAAAAACGCAAGCAAATGTTAGGATTCAAATGCATAGTCAATAAGCAGTTTGCATACCATTTTGAATGAAAATTGTAAATCTAAAACATGGGGCTTCAAAAAATCAATGTCTGGTATTTGGACTGATCAATTTGAAGCATTTACATGCATGAAAGAAGCAGAAAAGCAAGAACATATATCATAAAAGATGCATCGTAATGCTCTCATTCAAACATATATTCAACAACCAATTTTCATGCCTTCTTGAATGAAACATCGAAATCTGAAACATGGGACTTCTTGAAATGAATGTATTATATATAGAATGATAAATTTCAAGCATTTATAAACATTAAAGATGAAAAAATCTGGAGCAAATATAGTAAAACTGTATGGCAATGTTACCATTGAAACGTGTATTACAATAAGCATGCTTCAAGCAACAATTTGTATGCCTTTTTGAATGAAACTTCAAAATATAAAATGTTGGACTCCCTAGGATTAATGTATTCTATCTAAAGTGATTGATTTCAAGCATTTACAAGCTTTTAAAGAAGTGGAAAATCAGGAACATGCATTGTACAAAATGAATGGTAATGTTACGATTCAAACGCAAGTCAAAAATAGTTTGGATGCCATTTTGAATGAAAAATGTAAATCTAAAACATGGGGCTTCACAAAATCAATGTCTTCTATTTGGAATGATCTATTTCAAGCATTTACTAGAATGAAAGAAGAAAAAATTCAGGAACGTACATGGTAATGTTGTCATTCAGACACATATTCAACAACCAATTTTCATCCCTTCTTCTATGAAACATCAAAATCTGAAACATGGGACTTCTTATGCTCAATGTATTCTATATATAATGCTCAATTTCAAGCATTTACAAAAATTAAAGATGAAAAATGAAAAAAATATAGTAAAAACTGTATGGCAATGTTAGCATTGAAACGCATATTAGAACAAGTGTACTTCAAGCAACAATTTGCATGCCTTTTTGAATGAAACTTCAAAATCTTAAATGTGGGACATCTTAAACTTAATGCATTCTATCTAGAGTGATCAATTTTAAGATTTCACAAGCTTTAAATAAGTGGAAAATTCAAGAACATCCATTGCAAAAAATGCATGGTAAAGTTATGAATCAAAGCATAGTCAATAAACAGTTTGCATACCATTTTGAATGAAAAATGGAAGACTGAAACATGGGGCTTCACAAAATCAGTGTCTTCTATTTGCAATGATCTATTTCAAGCATTTTCAAGCATGAAAGAGGCAAAAAAGCAGGAAAATATATAGTAAAAGATAAATCGTAATGTTGTCATTCAAACACATATTCAACAACCAATTTTCATGCCTTCTTGAATGAAACATCGAAATCTGAAATATGGGACTTCTTACACTCAATGTATTCTATATAGAATGTTCTATTTCAAGAATTTACAAATATTAAAGATGAAAAAAATCTGGAACAAATATAGTAAAAATTATATGGCAATGTTACCATTGAAAGGCATATTACAACAAGCATACTTCAAGCAACAATTCACATGACTTTTTGAATGAAACTTCAAAATCTAAAACGTGGGACTTCCTGGGCTTAATCTATTCTATCTAGAGTGATCCACTTCAACCATTTACAAGATTTTTATTAAGTGGAAAATCAAGAACATACATTGTAAAAAAATGCATGGTAATGTTACAATTCAAACGCATAGTCTTGCTTAACATTTTGAATGAAAAAAGTAAATAGAAAACATGTGGCTTCATAAAATCAATTTATTCTACTTGGAATGATAAATTTCAACATTTACAAGCATGAAAGAAGCAAAAAAGCAGGAACATATATAGTAAAAGTTGCATCATAATGTTGTCATTCAAACACATATTCAAGAAACAATTTTCATGCCTTCTTGAATGAAACATCAAAATATGAAACATGGGACTTCTTAAGCTCTATGTAAGAATGATCAATTTACAAGCATTAAAGATGAAAAAAATCTGGGTCAAATATAGTAAAAACTGTATGGCATTGTTACCTTTAAAACGCCTATTAGAACAAGCATACTTCAAGTACCAATTTACATGCGTTTTTGAATTAAACTTCAAAATCTAAAATGGGGGACTTCTTAGGCCTATTGCATTCTATCTAGAGTGATCAATTTTAAGCATTTACAAACTTTAAAGAGGTGGAAATTCAGAATCATACATTGTAAAAAACACATGGTAATGTTACTATTCAAACTCATATTCAAGAAACAGTTTGCATATCATTTTGATTCAAAAATGTAAATCTAAAAAATGGTGCTTCCCAAAATTAATGTATATTTGGAACAATCAATCTCATCTATTGGCAGGCATCAATGAAGCAAAAAATTAGGAACATATTGTTATGCCCCTAACTTCTGTAATGGAATTGAATAAATAATGAAATTGAGAATTTCAAGGAAAAATCAGGCTAGAATATTAGGGTTATTAAAAATGCACTTCTCATAGAAGTACAATTAAGGTATAAGACATGTATCATTGAAAACATACTCAACGAACCCTTCCCAATAGTTGTAAGCATGACAAATTTTGAATTCGGATAAAAAATCCTTATTTTTCTACATTTTTATGAACAAAATGGTAAAATGGTAATTTTACTCATATCCAAGGCCTAGGACATAAAAATTTGGCATGTACTAAAAAATACGAATCCAATGCCACTAAGTACGCTCAATTCTGAGTTCATGGGAACAAACCCCTATTTTTCTCTATAAAAGGCAAAGTGGTCTTTTCACACTGCGTGGGGCCCACAAAGGAATCCAATGGCCAGAGCACATGTAATCATGAGTCAAACCACTACCACCTGTAGTGGAGAAGGAGGTGGTAGTGGCAATCCAATGAACATTGAATAATAAAAAGAATAAAACATAATAATTACACATAATCATGAAAAACACCCAAAATGCCTATAAATAGAACAAAAACAAATTCCCAAAAATGTTCACAAAATTCATCACGAAATTCCCTATCCTCCCCTAAAATTTTTCTCAAAAACCCTTCCCCCTTCTCTCTCTTTTCTTCTTCCTACACTGTCTCCCTTCTCTCTCTAATTGGAACAAGAGACCTAAATTTAATTAGGCACTCTGTTCCAAGTTGAATCCCACAAATCCAATCGTCTATACAATCTTAGAATCTCTTATCTACAAAACTCCCAAATCAATTTCAAGATCCAACGATGAAATCAACGTAAAATCACAAAACAAGGGACTATAGGGTTATATTATCATCAATAGGTATTTTTCTCCAATTGGGCTTCAAATCTAAGTTGTTTCTCCAATCAGGTAGGTGGAACTACTTCCTAGACTTATTTAATGTTGTTTTATAAAAATTTTATTTTTCTATAATTAGGTTTGGGTTAAAAATTGTAAAAATAAAATAAGGACCAAAACCCTTCAATTTTGGATGATGGAAGGCTCAGATTGAAAATCTGAGTGCCCATTTGATCCAGAAGGGTCCAAAACCCTTAGGGTAGAAGTTTCAATAAAATTTATAGAGATTTGAGCCCTTAATTGTAAAGAAATTGATTGGATGGTCCAAGCCGACAGTCCGATCTCCTCAAGAGGATCGGCTCCTAGGACGCTCTGCGGAATGCCACACAGAAATGGGCCCTATAGGAGTGTTTCGGTGCATGCACGCCAGGTGAGAAGCTGTCTCAACGGAACAATCACTCGACAACCGGTCTCGGGGGGAATGCGTCATGTGAGCATCTTATTGATGAGCGCGCATCGACCCTTCCTCCCGACCTGCCTGCTCCTCCCGATCGATCTAAGCTGTTTGTTCTGCTAAGCCTAGATCAAATATGGACCCTAGGAACGACAGTGAACTTCACGGTCTAATTGTGGAGTCATCTGAACTCCAAATTTTGATCAACAAGTTTCTATAGAATCCTTATCATGTGTATTAGCTACTGAACTCATAATATTTATGTTTTTAAGTGAATTTAATTGTGAAAATTACTAAAATCAGTTCCAACAGTGGTGGATCGTGATCAGGATGATCTCTAATTGGAGATTTGAATCGATTGATGGTTTTAGGAGGTCCCGAAACCTTAGGGACCATGATCATAGTAAAATTTATAGGTTTATAGATCAAATAAATCAACAAAAACAGTAAGATCAAATTTCAGCCCTTAAAATGGGCTGAAATCTTAAAATCCCAATTTTGATCTCAATTTAACTCCAAATTGAGATTGAAAAGTTGGGTTGGATTCCTTGTGATGAGTAGAACTTACTGAACTTATAAAATTATGCTTTTATGCATGTAAAAATATATTAATAAAGAGAAGTATTGCTAATTCTTATGATTAGTGAAATTTGAAATGATCAAACCATATAATTATGATCCATTGATGATCTTGTGACTTTAAAACATGGAATCAATGGTTATAAGTGACTGATCTAGGCCCAATTAGAGATCTAACATTAAAAAGTAATAAGATTCATAAGAAATGAATAGCAATCTCCTTGATCAAGGATGATTGGATAGTATGCATGTGTTTTGATGATGATATGAAGTTAATATCATATGAAAATATGGACTAGATGATGATGCTTTGGGATAGATTAAGATCTAAGATCTGTGCCCTTAAATTGGATAAAAGGGCTTAAGATCTTCTTAATCGGGTGGATCAAGAAAGATAAGATCATTGGATGAGATGCATCAATGATCTAATAATGAAATCACATCAAGCAGATATATTAGATCTAAATGAAAATGAAAAGATCAAGATCTAAAGTCTAAAAGAGATGAAAGATGAATAATGACCATTGGATCATGATGAATAGTTAAGGCATGTTAGATTTCCATTTGAATTATTAAATGTTATTAATGTCATTTATTGCTTAGTAGGTTTATTTATGCTTTAATGTTTATGTTATGAAAATTTCCTTGAAAATGTAATTAAATGAAATTAGAGTTGAAAGGACTTTTACATGAAAAAATGACATGGACTTAATGACAGTAAAGGCTATAGTTAGTAGGACAATATAAGGAATATCATTTCCTTAGCCCAAATTAGGAGAACAATGAAACTCCATGAATGACATTTAAATGGTCATGGATTTAATTAAAATCAATTAGAAAGAGTACTTAGGGTTAAAATGACTATAGGAACCTTATGAAAGGTTGAGCTAAGGTCACACTAGTGGATGATGAACATGGTGGTTAAGGGGGTTCTTTAATAGAACCTCGCTCTTCCCCCACCTTATATTGATGTTTGTGAGGTCTAAACACCTCCTTACATGAGGATTGAAGTAACCACTTTGTTTTCAACCATTCAATTAGTAAGCCTTAGCCAATTTGACATAAGAGGAGATGTCTAGACTTAGGATGGAATAAGCTATCCTTAACTAGTAAAACATTAACTAGTTGAGTAATAATAATAAGAGCATAAAAGGTTAGTAAATCATCTAATCCTAATAAAAATTGTAAATAAGATAAGGAAGATTAAACAAGATCCAAGAGAGATCTTGAAGGATCACAAACAAACAAAAAGAAAGGAAATATATTGTAGATTTTAGTATTGTTCTATGATTTTACTTATAGTGTAGATTGTGAACTTAGAAGGTTAGAAACCTTGATCATATATGATTCAAGAAAAATTAGGGCATCCCTTATAAGAATACATACTTGTGTAGAGGAATAACTTGATACATAAGGTTTGACAGATGTATGAATCGAGATCATAATGGACAATAGGGAGTGAACACCACTTGAGATGTAACAATCCAGACCTTGATACCACTTTGAGGTAGGTGGATGTACAAGAATGTATTAAAGGATTCATGTGTATACATACATGATCTTTTGTCTAGAATTATAGACCTTCATAATATAAGTATGCTTAGTACCTTAGCATAGTCATGATCCAATCACATGATCCAATTTAGTAAACCAACCCTATGATCAAATTCAACTATCTAATGATCTAATTAAATGAAATGAAAGTGAGGAGATATGTAGACTAAGGAAACCCTAAGAATAGGGCATAAAAAATAATCTATCCTAGTTAAACAGACACATCGTCTGATATGTACAATGTATTTTACATACAAGCATGGTGGCTTGTGTTTTGGTTTTACACAGTCCTAGGACTGGGATGCTATGCTAGGGAAGTTATGAGGGTTTGGCCACCCGCTTCCTGAAACTTATATGATGGATACCACGCCCAAAGAGAGGTTAAATGTTTTGTGGGGCAATCATGGGAAGGCCACCACTGTGACAGCTAGGGTTCCCCCCATGCGAACCTAGATTTGTTATTTTCACTGTTGATATTAGTGGATTATTATACAGTTATCTGGGCAAGCTGTACGAATTGAGACTGTGGCATAGTAGTCCTAATGTATTTTACATTATGATCCACATATGATAGGCATAATGTAATACCATGGCATAATGAGATGCCATTACATGAGTTCCTGGAAAGAAAATCTTTGCAGAAAAATTGGCTGAATATTGATATTCTAGGTGGAAGTATAGTCAGGGGAAGGAACAAGTTTTAAGCAATTTTCATTATTTTAACTAATTTATCCTATACTACATAAATAACATATATATACCCTATGTTGAGATAACTTACAAGTAGATAACTATGATGGAAAGATAACGGAGGTAGGTATTCTTATATTAGTAAAGTAGTGTATTTTTGTATCCCCTACCAAGCATAGCTTGTTGAGATATTATAAATGTTTGAATGTTTACAATATCTCAGATACATAGAAGGAGACTTAAGGAAGTAAAGCTTGAAGACTTAGGAGCTCAAGACGATAGAAGACTTGAAGAGAATAATCAAAAAGGTCATGTCCCTTGAAGACATGCATTTTTATTTAAGACCATTGTGGTGTATTGAGAGTTTTAATGTTAGGTGAGGTTTGAACTTTGGATTATGTAATTTAGACAATGGTTTGTAATTATAATACAGGGCTGTGTAAGAGTGAACTACTGGATGATTCTTAGTATTCAATAAAAATTTATTTTATACAAAATGTCTGTGTATTACATATCTTGAGGTGAGACTTGGGTTTTGCTACAAATGAATTTAAAAGAAAAGAAGTTCCACTACATTGGTTGCAAAAAAAATTTACCATTAGGAGCCCTGCCTTTGAAAAATGTTTTATAAAATGTGTTACAAAAACCCAGGTCGTCACACATATAGTAAAAAGCACATTGTAATGTTATCATTCAAACACATATTTCAAGCAACAATTTCCATACCTTCTTGAATGAAACATCAATTTCTAAAACATGGCCTTTCATAAACTCAATGTATTCTATCTAGAATGATCAATTTCAAGCATTAATGAAGCTAAAAATCATGAACATATATAGTAAAAATTGTAGCATAATGTTACCATGCAAACGCATATTACCACAAGCATACTTCAAACAACAATTTGCATGATTTTTTAATGGAACTTCCAAATCTAAAACATGGGTTTTCTTGGCCTCAATGTTATGACGACCCGGGTTTTCCCATGCATTTTTAAATGCAATATCTAATTCCTAAGGCGGGATGCATCCCTATTTGAAAACCATTTTATAAAAACAATGCAATGCAGCGGAAAATCTGTTGTTTTAAACTCATTTTGAAAACCCCAAGTGTCATTTGCTTTCACAACAACCAAAGTAGTTTTTGAAAATTTCTTAAATCATAAATGTCTTCCCAGGTCTATCCAAATGACTCACACCGACTGTAATTAAATACAAATACATGTCCAAAGGGTAGAGTGTTTACTTACATGTCTCTTCTTTTTATTTACTTGCTCGTAGCACTAACATTTCCTGAGGCGTCTTCTACTCATGAGTGGAGTTATCCTAAAAAATGATATATTTGGGTGTCTTCTATCACTCGTGTATCCTGTCCTTAAGTGCTTACTTATGTCCGAAAAATATTAAGGATTAGGTGAGTATATACTATACTCAGTAGGCATCTATCACTACTAGTTTTACAACGCATGCTATGTTTAAAATCATATGCTCTCTAAAACATGTGCATGTTTGAACACTCATGTTCGATATCAGTATTAAAAACCATTATCGAAATAGAATACTAACGACTTAAAGAATTGCATAATCATATATATTATAAACATAATGATATGCATAAGATGCTCAGCTGAATCCAACTCATGGATATATAGTATGGTATGGTCGACCATCCTCGTGTCATGCTATATGCAATGCAAGTAAATCCTCAAAAATATAGGGTCCACTATGCCCACGACCTCCTCCTTGTGTGGTCCCCGGGTACCTGGGGACACTCGGTCATAGCCTCCATGGGGCATATGACACCTCGACCTAGTGCCGTGACACCAGTGGTAGACCCCTGTACCACATGCAGTCGACGTAGGGACATACCTTTTTTTTGGCGTGGTACCCTTTCCACCTAATAGTGGTATAGGTTGGGAGGCCACCCCAGACCTCTCAGCATAGCGCCCATGTGCTTACTAGCCCAAATCATATACGATCAATCAAGCAAAAACCTCTTTTTCAAAACCTGTCCTCTTTGGGTCCCTCACAACTGCCTGGTCCTCACAACTGCCTACCCAGCATCTTTTGGGCACTCCAGCGTCTTTTGGTAACCCTCAAGGACATGCAATTTTTCAAAACTCAATAACCACAAATCATGCAATTTATGCAATCATTTGCAAAACATGTCTATGCATAATGTATTTATCATATGCATGCTAAATTCATTTATAAAATTAAGTCATGCTAAACAAGTCATATAACTTATACTTAAAACATGCATTCTCAAAATAATCATGGGATCTTTTTAAAAGTCTAGTAGCGATAGAGCACCTACCTGGTTTGATCATGCTAGGCCTCTTGTCCTCGTACGCTCCTGAACATGGTTTAGGGAAAAAGGTTAGCTTGGCCTATTTTTCCTCACTACTTAGGCATTACGGGTTCATTCCCATGCCTATGGGTCTCCTAAGGTCCTAACTGGGCCTTGGTATTGTTAGATTTACAAAGCTTTAGTGGCCCCATGGTTTGAGTGTGTCCGCGTCGTCAATACAGACACAACGCCTTTCACAGCGCTTCAATCGGAGCCCTAGAACTCAAGTTATGGGCATTTTAATATCAAGTGTACATAGAAGGCCCATACGAGGTGGAAGCCTGGGACGCTAACGCATCCCGCATCACTGGCGCACGCCCCAGCGGGCGCGTCTGCAGACGCATCGGGCTTCTACCCATCATTCTCATTTGCAGGCACGTCCATGGATGCGCCTGTTGGGTTTCCTCAATGCACAAGATGCGTTTTCGTCTTGTGGTGATGGGGGCGTCCTCGGGATGCCCTGGTTCGACCCTGTCGAACCAGTGTGCCCTAGGCACCGTCCTTGGGTCCTTCGTGGCTCCCTAGAGGCCCATTTTGCATGGTTTTTCATGCAGAAACTTGGAAAACTCTTAAAAAGGATTATTGGCAAAATGAGCCCTACATTTCTACCAAAAATTCACAGAGTTTTCTTTATTTTTCTAACGTTAGACATTTAACGCATGTCATTGCTTAGTACTTGATAAACACAATTTTCATAACATAAAAGAATAAGGGAGACTCCATCTCCATCCCATTACATTCACATACATGACCAGTTATTTTAAAAATTAAAATTAAATCAAAACTAAAGAAACATCGGCAATTTAAAATATACCTGCCAAGATCAATTCAGTCACAACCACAAAACCACAACTTCCAATTTCATGACTACATATCCATAAAACGAACTCATATTAGATCAAAGCATTACTTCAGTTTGCTATTTCATCAACCACATTGTAAACGTGTCTGATATACCTATTTAGTTCTCTTGACATCCCTAGCATAGTCTTTTGATCCTTGTCTTATTTCTTCAAACCTGAGACATTGTAAACAATTTACAATGTCTCAGCAAGCTTGCACTTGTGTAGGAAGTGCACATCTATTTTATCAAGTTTGTAATTCAATTCTAAACAGCATCCCAAATCATTTTTCAAGCAATTTCTAAAGAATATGATAATCAAATAAATGGTAAGAAACATGACTAAAGCCGTATTTCAATCTTAGTTCAATAGTATCATGCTAAAATGTTTTAGATAGTATGAATACAAAATGTGTACTACTTTAAATACATATTTTTCAATTGATTGAATCATCATAGTAATCTCAAGTAAGTTATAATATAGAACATATCTTAAAATCACAAGTAAGCATAACTTGAGAACTATGTGAAAGATACACATCTAACTTGATAAATCAAACACCATAAAATCCTCAAAGTATTAATGTAGTCATTGATTAAACTATGAACATTGGGAATCCCAATCAGACAACATGATCACGTGCACATATACACCCCGAGAAGCACATCAGCCAATTGGTCATGAGTACTCATCTGAAAACTGTCATGAAGCCCATCTACGTGGGGTCACAAAACAGAAATCCTATGGTACACTATGCTCATGACTAGATCACTGAATTGTGTCTCTTTGTTATCTGGAGAACAGCCACAGCAGCCTCCACGGCGACTACGGATACTCCTCGAAAGGGTGCTGTGACCACCTCCAATGGTTGTTCCTACCACAACAATCGAGAAAATAAATGCCTCTTTGGGCATGGATACCTACCACATTTGGTGGTTAGAGCCCGGGAGGCCAAACCCGTAAAACCTCTCAACATGTGACCACATGCTTATTAGCCTGAACAAAGACATATCTCAATCCCAAATGATATGAAATCATATAGTATATATGTCCTGCAAAATCATGCATTTCTTTAATCTCATCTCAGAACATGGGATTGATGGACTTCAAATATTATCATTTCTTTCAAAAACACTCTACTACATGTAACGAATAACATTGTTTTGATTTTTCATATAAAAGCATGCATCATGGCTATGAAGATATATATATATATATATATATAGTTCTCATGTCTCATTTGCAAACATTGCATTCTTCACAAGCTTAAAACAAAGTAACATGATGGAGTATAAGTTTCATGATAGTCAAGTAATCTGAAATGGAAAACATAATAATCTAAGATTTGATTATTTAAAATCACAAGGACAAATAAATGTTAAAGCCACCTAGCTCTTAGGTGAAATTCTCAATTTCACTAAGTTCCTTTGTCAACTTGACTTATTGGTCAATCTTCTCTGTTGATGTTATAGAATTCTTGTCAATGTTGAATCATATATAAATGAGTACATAAAAATTCTATTTTTAATCAAAGTCGAATAGCTTAGGTCATCATAAGCAGTTTAACTTTCCACTGATCATCTATTTCATAGAGTAATACATGATCAAGTCAATCCCAAATCCATCATCCATTCACCAATTAATGGTCCACGGTTTAGCTTTGCCTTTCCCCTTAAAATAATCCCCTTGACTGACCATCGAAATATAAAAGTTTACTCCAATAAGTCACTATGATCTCACTTAGTATTTCAAGATCTGATTTCATAGATAATTGTTCAGATATGTACTTTTAAGTTCTATATATTGGATAATAATATTACTTTCAATTATCAATCCAATCCTACAGTCACATTTCATCAAATTGCATAAAAGAAATATCATCAATTTCTTATTTGCAACTAATTATGATCCGATGGTCAATAATTGTTAGTTCATCACTACGGTTCATGAATTTTCATTTATGACATCTAATTAGATATAAAACTTTTATATTCATAATTTTACCAAAATTTAACAATCAGATTTAGATTTACTCACCATGAACAGTATTCATCATTTCTGATTTGTGTGTTTATCCTAATTCCACAATTTTATGTCATATTTAAGACAATTCAAGGTCCAGGAATTCATTTGTGGCATCTAATCATTGATCAGACATCACAAGGTTCTTGTTTAAATAGTGATAGATTGAAAAACCTAGATCATATGATCTGGTTAACTTCAAATTCATACAAATCAAGTTATCCTTATCATTTTTAAGGATGGGGTATTCAATGGCAGTATCTAATCATCAATCAGATGTTGCTAGACAGTGTTTTACATAGGAATTGATTGAATAGCTAAGATTGTCGAATCGATCTGTCCATTTTCTTACAATTTTTTTATCATATCCCATATAATTGAAGGTCAACGAAGTTATCTGTGGTGTCTGATCATCGATCAGACATCTCCAAATTACTATGTCAACAGTACCTAATCGGACGGCTAAGATTGTCCAATTAGATTATATCTTAGATCTACAATTTCAGTCAAGTTGGAGTTATACCAAGTATGTAATTACCCATGTCTACCCTTAGATTAGGAGTTGGATAGATGAATCATCATAAAAACCTAGATCTAGCATGAACAGTGAAGATCTAGCTAAAAATCTCAAAATCATGAGTTGGGTTCAATAGATCTTACCTTTTGGATGCATCTTCGTGCATTTTTCACCCATAGATGAGCTAGATTGATCATCATTTTTCTTAAAACCCTCTGAACTCACTGCACGCACAGTCTCCGCTCCGATCAATAATCCAAATCATCTCGGATCTTCCAATAAACTTGGGTGTTTTCCTCTCGTCGCCGTGCTGAACAAAATGATTAGCTCGGATCAGTGATCCGAGCCAACGTTGTCTCAGCGACAACTTTGTAACTCCGACAGACCCAAAAACCCTCATTTCCTTGCGGACATGCCTGCTCCTATGGCATCTTCTCTCTCTCCCTCTTCTCCTTCTTCCTTCTTCTTCTCCTCTCCTTCCCATCTTCTTCTCCATCAGTTCACTCTCTCTAGCACAATCTAGGTTTTCTAGGCATCCCAAGTTTTCTTCTCCCTCGTCTGACTCAAATATTTGCAATTGGACCCCACAAGTGAAATTATTAAAATACCCCTCGCAAGAAAATTCACAAGTTATTTGTTCGAACTTTAATTTAAGAAAAATTAGTGTTGTTCGAATCATTTTTCTAAGTACAATCAAAATATGAAGGTATTGGAGACCAATTTGATGTCTTTCAAAAGGTCAAATCAGTGGAACCCAAATTTGAAAATTCTCCCCATTTATGTTTATCAATATTAATCTATAATCCTTTAAAATAGATTTAAAATTTAGGATTGTTACATGGGACTTCTTAAACTCAATGTATTCTATCTTGAATGATCAATTACAAGTATTTACAAGCATTAATGAAGTAAAAAATCAGAAGCATATATAGTAAAAAATGCATGATAATGCTTTCAATCAAATGCCTATTCAAGCAACAATTCACATGCCTTTTGAATGAAATATCAAAATCTAAAACATGGGATATCTTAAAATCAATATATTCTATCTAGAAAAATCAATTTTAAGCATTCACATTCATTAAAAAAGTAGAAAATAAGGAATATATATAGTAAAAAGCATGTCGTACTTTTACCATTCAAATGCATATTACATCAAGCATACTTCAAAAACAATTTACATGCCTTTTTGAATGAAACTTCAAAATCTAAAACTTGGGCCTTCTTAAACTCAATATATTCTATCTAAAATGATCAATTTCAAGCATTTACAAGCATTAGGGAAGTAAAAAGTTTAGAAAATATATAATAAAAAAATGCATGGTAATGTTATCATTTAAATGCATATTCGAGCAATAATTTACATGCCTTTTCGAATGAAAATTCAAAATAAAAAACACGGGACTTCTCAATCTCAATGTATTCTATCTAGAATGATCAATTGTAAGCATTTAGAAGGATTAAAGAAGCAGAAAATCAGGAACATATATAGTAAAAAATGCATGGTAATGTTACCATTCAAACGCATGTTCATGCAACAAATTGCATTCCTTTTTGAAAGAAAGTTCAAAATGTAAAACATGGTGAAAATCAAACTCATTGTATTCTATCTAGAATGATTAATTTTGATGATTAACAAGCACTAAAGAAGCATAAAATTAGGAACATAAATAGTAAAAAAAGCATGGTAATCATACCATTCAAATGCATATTCAAGCAGCAATTTGCATGCCTTCTTGAATGAAACATTAAAATATTAAACATGGGTCTTATAAAACTCAATTTATTCTATATAGAATGATCAATTTCAAGCATTTACAAATATTAAAGAAGCATAAAATTAGGAACATATATAGTAAAAAAGGTATGGTAATGTTACCATTCAAACATGTATTACAACAAGCACACTTCAAGCAACAATTTGCATGCCTTTTTCAATGAAACTTCAAAATCTAAAGTGTGGAACTTCTTAGGCTGAAAGTATTTAGTCTAGAATGATCAATTTCAAGAATTTATAATCTTTAATGAAGTGTAAAAAATGCACAGTAATGTTACGATTCAAACGCATATTCAAGAAAGAGTTTGCATAGCTTTTTGAATGAAAAATCAAAATCTAAAACATCTGACTTCTCAAAATCATTGTATTCTATTTAGAATGCTCCATTTCAAGCATTAAAGAAGCAAAAAATCTGGAACTTATATAGTAAAAAATGCATGGTAATGCTATCATTCAAATGCATATTCAAGTAACAATTTGCATGCCTTCTTGAATGAAACATCAAAGTATAAAACATTAGACTTCTTAAACTCAATGTATTCTATATAGAATGATCAATTTCAAGCATTTACAAACATTAAAGATAAAAAAATCTTGAGCAAATATAGTAAAAAACGTATGGCAATGTTACCATTGAGATGTGTATTACTACAAGCATACTTCAAGCAACAATTTGCATGCCTTTTTGAAGGAAACTTTAAAATCTCAAACGTGGGACTTCTAAGGCTCAACATATTCGGTCTAGAATGATCAATTTCAAGCATTTACAAGCTTTAAAGAAGTGGAAAATTAGGAACATATATTGTAAAAGATGCATGGTAATGTTATGATTTAAACGCATATTCAAGAAACAATTTGCATACATTTTCAAATGAAAAATATAAATCTAAAACTTGGGGTTTCTCAAAATCAAGGAATTCTATGTAGGATTCTCAATTACAAGCATTTAAAAGCATTAAAGAAGAAAAAAATTAGAAAATTACATAGTAAAAAATGCATGGTAATATTATCATTCAAACTCATATTCAAGCAACAATTTACAAGCCTTCTTGAATGAAACATCAAAATTGAAAACATGAGACTTCTTAAACTCTATATATTTTATATAGAATGATCAATTTCAAGCATTTAAAAGAAATAAATATGAGAAAAATCTTGAATAAATATAGTAAAAAATGTATGGCAATGTTACCATTGAAATGCGTATTACAACAAGCATACTTCAAGCAATAATTTTCATGCTTTTTGAATGAAACTTCAAAATCTAAAAGATGGGACTTCTTAGGCTTAATGTATTTTATCTAAAATGATCAATTTCAAGCATTTCCAAGATTTAAAGAAGAGGAAAATCAAGAACATATATTGTAAAGAAGGCATGGTATTGTTATGATTCAAACGCATATTCAAGAAACAATTTGCAGACCATTTTGAATGGAAAATATAAATCTAAAACATGGGGCTTCCCAAAATCAATGGATTCTATTTGGAATAATTAATTTCAAGAATTTTCAAGCATGGAAGGAGAAAAAAAATCTGGAACATATGTTGTAAAAAACGCATCATAATGTTATCATTAAAACACATATTCAAGCACCAATTTTCATGCCTTCTTGAATGAAACATAAAATTCTAAAACATGGGCCTTAGTAAACTCAATGTATTCTATCTAGAATAATCAATTTCAAGCATTAATGAAGCAGAAAAGCAAGAACATATATAGTTAAAATTGTATTGTAATGTTACCATGCAAATGTGTATTACAACAAGCATACTTCATGCAACAATTTACATGCTTTTTTGAATGGAACTTCCAAATCTAAAGCATGGGTCTTCTTAGCCTCAATGTATTTTGTCTAGAATGATCAATTTCAAGCACTAAAAGGCATTAAGGAAGCATAAAATTGAGATCATATATGGTAAAAAATGCATGGTAATGTTAGAATTCAAACAAGTATTCAAGTAACAATTTCCTACCTTCCTCAATGAAACATCAAAATCTATAATGTGGAACTTCTTAAAATCAATGTATTCTATCTAAAATTATCGATTACAAGCATTAATGAGGACAAAAATCAGCAACATATATAATAAAAAATGCATGATAATGTTTTCATTCAAATGCATATTCAAGCAACAATTTACATTACATTCCCTTTGAATGAAACATCAAAATCTAAAACATGGGATATCTTAAACTCAATATATTCTATCTAGAACAATAAATTTTAAGCATTTACAGCCATTAAAAAAGTAGAGACTAAGGAACATATATAGTAAAAAATGTGTCATACTTTTACCTTTGAAATGCGTATTACAATAGGCATACTTCATAAACAATTTTCACGCCTTTTTGAATGACACATCAAAATCTAAAATTTGGGTCTTCTTAAACTCAATATATTCTATCTAGAATACTCAATTTCAAGCATTTACAAGCATTAAGGAAGTAAAAAATTCAAAAATTATATAATAAAAAAAATGCATGGTAATGTCATCATTTAAATGAATATTCAAGCAACAATTTACATGCCTTTTCAAATGAAAATTCAAAATTGAAAACATGGGACTTCTCAATCTTAATGTATTCTATCCAGAATGATCAATTTCAAGAGTTTACAACCATTAACGAAGTGGAAATTTAGAAACATCTAGAGTAAAAAATGCATGATAATGTTACCATTCAAATGCATATTCAAGGAACAATTTGCACGCCTTTTTGAAAGAAAGTGTGATGACCCGGGTTTTTGTAACACATTTGTAATACATTTTTCAAAAGGCACCCTTACTAGTAAAAAAGTTTCACAAAACAAAGCAGCGAAAATTCTTTTCTTTAGAACTTGTTTTGTAAAACCCAAGTACTCACTTCATACATAACATAAGTAGAATTTTGTAGAAGATAAAATTTTATTGAAGGAATATACTTTTATTAAATTCCAGAATCCATCTTGTGGTTCATAGTACAACCCAATTATTAGTACAATACTTGTCCAAATTACATAATCCAAATTTCAAACCTCGCCTTACATGAAAAACTCTCAATACAATACAATGCACTCAAATAGAAATACATGTCCTCAAGGGATATACCTAGATTGATTATTCTTCTAAGTCTTGAGCTCCTAATTCTCCTTCTCTGTATCTGAGATATTGTAAACATTCAAATATTTATAATATCTCAATAAGCTATACTTGGTAGGGGATTCAAGAAGCATAATAATTTGACAGTGTAATCCTAATACTTCATAATCCCATTATTCATACTCATGGATCAATCTCTTTACTTTGTCATATATGTACATCCTTCCACATATATACTGTATATGTCATATAAATATATATACAGTCAAAACTGTGAAAAATATTTAATATCTCAACATCAATAGTCACATTCAGACACGCTGAGTTGATCAATCATCCAGACTCTGCTCAAAAATACTTCCTCATTTGAACAATACCATCACACTTAGCCATACTGAGTTGATAAAACATCCAAACTTTGCTGGGAAAATAATCCCTTATTTAGGCAATATTGGCATCTCATTATGCCATGCATCATAATGCAAAATACTCAAAGGAATACTATGTTGCAGTTTGATCCGTACCAATGTGCTCAAATAATTGCTTTCATACTCCATGGATACCAAGTGTGGAAAATCATCTATGTCATGTCTATATGAGGAGACAGATCGTCACATTGGCAGCCTTCCCATAATTGCCCCACCCGACATTTTGCCTCTCTTTAGGCATGGTATCATCATATATGTCACATTTCAAAGAGCGAGTGGCCAAACCCTCGTAACCCTCCTAGCATAGCATCCCCAGGCATATGATGGTTTAAAACAAAAACCAAAAGCCTCCTTACTTGTATATAAAGTATTCTTTTACCTATCAGACGTCTTGTCTATTTATATCATCATCCTCATATTTTGGTATTCTTATACTAAATATAGGATTTCACTTCAAACTTAGGGATCATCATTTACAATGAATAATACCCGTGTTCATATAAGTTTAAGGATCACCATTATATACGAATGATTCCCATGTATTGATTTTATACTTATCAGACAATTTGGTTGTTTATCTAGGGCTGGAATACCTTCTAGTTCCCTATTCACTTAGGGTTTTCTTCAATTCTAACTTAACCATTTCATATGTGTTTTGTTGGATCATAAGGGTTTTCAATGGATTTAATACAAGTATTTATGTTATACTTGTCAACATTTCCAGACATAAGATCATGTATTCATCATGTATTTCTCATGTACATGCGTTTATAAAATCCTTCTACCTTCAAGTAGTGGTTCATCTCTTCAAATCTTCCATGATCCTGATTGACGTATGATATTTGTAAATCCATACATAATGTCGATATTTATACAATATATATTTTTGATCTTATCTATATTCTTTGTCTAATCTTGTCCTTTTATATAAAGGATTAGATCTTGTGCCCTATCATGATCTATCTTCCTCATATAGTGTTTATCCTATTGATCAATAGACTTGATAGTTAGAATGATCTTCTGATCTTTCAAATCTAAGTATTTTCTATTCTATATCTTTGTGTATCCCTTTCTTTGATCTAGATCTTTCATAGATCCTTAAATCAATAATTTATACTTGATGATAAAGATCAAGGGTTAGATCTTCTATCATCTAGTTCTTCTTTGATTTAAGTATATTTGTTTGATCCTCCCAAGGAGGAGGATGTTGGTTCTCTTCCTTGAATCATATTTGATCAAGGGTTTGGATTCTCTATCTAGATTTGTCTACAACATACATACTTAGATTCATAGTAAAATGGGACATTAGGATTCTTATTGTTGTTGATCATTCAAGATCCTATGGATCTTGTTTGATCATCCTTATCTTACTTACAATTTTTCTTAGGGTTAGATAATTTACTAACCTTTTATGCTCTTATTATTATTATTATTCAACCAGTTAATGCTTTACTGGTTGAAGATAACTTATTTCATCCTAAGTATAGACTGCTCCTCTTATTTCCAATTGGCTAATGCTTACTAGCTGAATGGTTGAACACAAAGTGGTTTCTTCAATCCTCATGTAAGGAGGTTTTTAGACCTCTCAAATGTCAATGGAAGGTAGGGGAAGAGTAAGGCTCTATTAGAGAACCCCCTTAACCACCATGTTCAACATTCACTAGTGTGACCTTAGCTCAACCTTTCATAAGGTTCCTATGAGCATTTTAATCCTAAGTACTCTTTTTAATTGATTTAATTATATCCATGAACATTTAAAATGTCATTCATGGGATTTATTATACTCCTAGTTTGGGTCAAGCATTTGATAATCCCTATATTATCCTACTAACTATAGCCTTTACTATGATTATACTTCATGATGTATATGTATTTAGTGGAGTTCATCTATATGTCATCAATTACCTCTTTTAAGGTATTTTTCATAATTCTACGATTAAAAGAAATTACACCAATAATTTTAAGGAATTTAAAGACAATCACGATAAAATTGAAAGTATTGACCTAAATTTAAAATTGTAATTTAAAAGAATTTAACTAATAATATTACAATATCTTATTCTAGGAAATTAAAGATAATTACACTAAAATTGGAAAATAGACATGGATCATAATTAAATCAAATTTACTATAAAAGACAATTAATTAAGCATGTGATCAAGCTGTCCTTATTACCCAACCATCTAATTTGTCCATATTTTAGATCTAGGGTTGATATTCCATTAAGAATGCAACCCTTGATCCTTTATGTTTCTATTTGATCCAGCATCATAATAACATGATCCTAACCTTAGATCATTCAATTTATAGGTCCAATTGTCTTGATCATTCTTGATCCATCCAATCAAGGAGATCCATTGAGATTTTCCATGATCATTTCCCAATTTAAGAGCCTACACCTTGATTTATTTTATATCAATCCAATCCAACCATCCCCATGCTGTTTTATCATCATTAGATCCTTAGTGGATCTAGATTTTCAATTCTGATCACCTTAGATCAACTTGATCAAGGGTGTAAGTAAGAGTATTTTAAATTAATAGAAATTTTTTATGCTTAAAATCTTGTTTGTATGGGTTCCGTATGTTCCCCTCATCAAGACCTATTCATAGCCTCTTACAAATTAAAAATCAGACTTAATCTGAGTGAGTAATTGCATTTTTAAATTTTTAGTCATTTTCAACAGCTAATTTTAGTCTGTACTATTTTGACCAAAACTTATATAGAGGATTAGAAATCCTACTATGATCATCAATCTTAGGGTTTTGGCACCTTCTGGATCCATCCATCAGATTAGATTTTCAATTTGACATCATTTTGATCAAGATCCATTACTATTGGAATGAATTTTAGTGATTATCATACGTAAATACAATTAAAAACATAAATCTAACGTCTCCATTAGATTCTACGCACCATTATAAATTCATAGCAACTTTCCAATACAAAATTAGAGCTAAAATGAGCTCTCAATTGAAGAAATAAGATTTCAATTAAAAAATCAACGCCCCAGATTTGATCTAGCCATTAGAACGTGTTTTAGAAGATCTAGAACATGGAAAGATTAGATAGTCCCAAAATGTGGTTAAACAATTTGATCAGGGTTAGGCATAGATCAACGCTTAATCTAGTAGATTGGTTGAGATGGTCTGATCTAGACCGTCAGATCAACCCTTCTCTAGATCTCCCAAATCTGAAACATCCAGGGGCTAATATTTCTTCCCCTAGGGTTTTAGATCTTTTTGGTCAATTGGACAGCTCAGATTTTCCATTTGAGCCCTCCATCATCCAGAAATGAAGGGTTCTTATCCTTACTTGATTTTTATAATTTTTAACGTAAACCTCATTTTAGAAAAATAAAAATTACATAAACTAACATGAAATTAGTATAAGAAGAGTTTCCACCTACCTGATTGGAGAAAAACGTAGATTCTGTGGCCCAATTTAAAGAATTATCCTCTTGATGATAAGATAGCCTAATAACCGCTTATTTTTTTATTTCCTATTGATTGCACCGTTGGATCTTAAAATTGATTTGGAAGTATTGTAGATAAGGTAGTATAGGACAATATGAATTTAGGTCTCTTGTTCCAATCTAGAGAGAGGAGAGGGAAAGTGAAAGAAGAGAGATTTTTGGGAGTTTTGGGAATTTGGGAATGAATCTAGATCTAGTTTTTCAGGGAAAACAAAATAATTTTGTGAAAATTTTAATGAACATTTTTGGAGGATTTTTGGGGGTGTATTTATAGATTTCTTGAATTTTTCATAATTACTTGAAATAATTATGTTTTAATTATTTTGAATATTAAATTAGCAATGGATCCTCCACTACCACCTCCTTCTCCACTAGTATCTGGTAGTGGTTTGACCCCTCATTACATGTTTTCTAGCCGTTGGATTCATTTGTGGGCCCTAAGAGGGTGCAAAAGGACCATTTTGCCCTTTTATGAAAAAAATCTGTTTATTCTCCCGAACTCAGAATTGAGAGTACA
The DNA here is from genome assembly GCA_035236585.1 of Warburgia ugandensis. NCBI lineage: Eukaryota > Viridiplantae > Streptophyta > Magnoliopsida > Canellales > Canellaceae > Warburgia > Warburgia ugandensis. The sequence goes on along the minus strand of CP141127.1, from coordinate 54,090,462 downwards.
TAGTGGCATTGGAGTTGTATTTCTAATTGCATTCTAAATATTAATGTCTTAGATCTCGGTTATGGATAAAAATACTATTTTACCCTTTTATTCATAAAAATGGAGAAAATTAGAGATTTTTCATTTTAACTCGAAATTGAATGTACTTAGTGTCATTTCAATCGATTTTTGGAGTACATTCATAATTTGTAAGTTTTAAATCATGTTTTAATTTTTATAAAAAAAGAATTTCCCACTAACCTAATATTCCAGCGCAAAAGTTTGAAAAATTCAAACTAAATTGATTTTCTCAATCAATTTACAAAAATTTGGGTTATTACAATCTTCCCCCTTTATAATAATTTCGTCCTGGAAATTTGCATTTCAACTTACTTATGAGTTTTCATTAACTCATTCATAAGTTTGCTTATGTGGCCTTGCCACTTAAGGAAACCTCTACTTCCTTTTATTCATAGTTCATATCACCTTCTCTTTCAAAGGCAAAATCACATTTTTGGGTCATAAGCACACATCTTACTAATAATGCTAATGCATTAATCACTTAAGCTAATTCTTTGCTAGACTTTCTAAAAGGAGTAATATCTTTCCTCAGAGATTTACGTTTTATTTTTCCTATGAAGGTTGAAGTTATTTCATCTATTTCAAATCTCAAACCTTCCAATGATAGATTTGAGAAAATTCATAGTAAAGAAAAATTATTGTTATTATATCCTCAATCAAATAGTACTTTTGCATCACTGTAAGGCATAAATAAAGTACCTTCAATCTTGCCTTTGGACGATTGACCTTCTGCAATAGCGAATACCCTCCCTTGGTGTTGAGGGACATTTTCTAGTTTGTCATCCTTGATTGCCAATGGTTTGTTGCAGCGATCAGCCATATGCCCCAACTCTCCACACTTATAACATTTGACTGGGGTGGCCATTGATTGTAACATGGCCTTCCAGGATGAAATCTTTTGCATTTAAAACATGATTTCTGATTCTGTCAAAATGCAGGATTTCCTTGATTTCTTTGTGTCCTGAAATTGTTCATGCATCCTTTGTTTTTCTTAAAAGGTCATGGATTGAAGTCTCCCACTTCTCCTCTTTTCTTAGTTTGGCTTTTCTTGAACTCCTCTTCAAATTTTGAGGTCGTTTCTGTACATTCTCCCAAGGTAGTGGGTTTAGTACAAAGTACCTTTACTTTCAACCTTCAGTGCAGCCCTTCTATGAATCAATGCACATGTGTGTTTCAGTGTTACACACATGAGTCACAAATCTCCTTAACTATGTAAATTTGTTATCATACTCTACCATTAACATGTTTCCTTGTCTAAGTTCTAAAAAGTCCATCAATTTTCTTGCTTATACATGAGAAGGGAAATATTTGTGGTTGAAATCTTACTTAAATTCTTCCCATGTAGTATTTCTAGAATTTGAGAAGAAGGTATTGTTAGCTGATCTCCACCAAAATGCAGCTTCTTGTTTTAATCGATAGGTGGAAAATTTAACCTTCAACTCTAGAGGAGTACATAGTGCACTGAAAGTCCTTTCTAGTTCATATATCTATTCCTCAACCTTCTCAACTTCTCCCTTACCACTATACCCCGTAGCCATCTTTTGAAACCTTTCCATCATTTTGTCAACCTTTTCTAGGGTTAATGGAGAATTTCTAACTTCTTCACTTAGTACAAGGGAAGATTGACCCTGTACTAGTGTGGGAGTATTTGGTGTTGTCATTGGTGTATTGTGTCTCACTTTAGGCTGAGCTTGAGCCTGAGTACTTGGTACCTCTACTAGAGGTGATGAACTTTGGAGTTGTTGAATGTGCAAAAGAAGGTTCCTCAATACTCTTGTTACCATCTCTTCTACATTATCCATTGTTACTCTCTCTGTATTATCATCTCGTGTATTTTGAGCAGTCTGCCTTATGACTTTCTTTGGTAGCATCTGCTCATTAACCAAAATTCCTATAAATATTCCATACAACTATTTCTATCATATAAGTAGAATCAATATTCCTAAATTCATCATATTTTCTTTCATAGGTCTTCACTTTCTATTATATCATCAATGCAAATTATAGTCCATAATTATTTCCATATTTTAATTCTATCATATAGTTGAATCAATATTCCTCTCAATTTTATCTCCTTATTTATCTTTATTAAAATTCTTTTCATTCACCAATTTTGAAAATATTTACCTATCCTCTTAAGTTCTTCTCAAGTAAGATCATCTCTATTTTGATTATTAAATCCTTTAGCTAATTGTCATAATACTGCATCTATGTAGTAATTGTAACTCTTACATTTATATTTATTATTATTAATTTAGAAATTTGTAATAATTCTAAGGTTTTATCTTTAGTATCTATTTCACCTTCCCTATAAGGCTTGGATTTTATCCTTCTTCATCCTTTCTATCATATTTTTCCAATTTATCATCTCTCTCTTAATCTCCATTACTTCACCTAATAGTAGTAATATTAGTGTATCTTATTTCTACAAGTATCTTTACTTAAGATTTCAGGTTATACTCTATTTTAATGTTTTCCTTACTTGTTTCTATAACTTACTATTCCCTATATTGATATCATTAACTTACTAATAGTACTCCTAGTTATTTCACTAAGTAATATCTACTTATACTCCACTAGAACTTCATGAGTTAATTACATTAACTCCTCACCTAATGACTCAATCACATAACTCTTCTTATACTCATTCTTAACTAATGAGTTAATCACATAATTCATTCTCATCAAATACTATCTTATTTCTTATTCACTCACTATTTCTCATCCTCTAATTGAATTGTCATCTCCACATTGGACATAACGGTACTATAACTTGACTGGATGAATGGCTCCGATACCAACTGTGATGACCCGAGTTTTTGTAACACATTTGTAATACATTATTCAAAGGTAGGGTGCTGTAACGCCCGAGCAATTTATGCTAATTTGGACATTCTATAAGAAATGGACTGTGTTGAATGTTTTACCTTATTTAAAATAGTAACCGAAGGAATTTGTGAGGAAATGGTACCATTAGATTCTACTCAAAAAATGGAATCCAACGCCTCAAAAATCACCCAAAGCAAAGTTTGCATGAAGAAGTTACGACCGTTTAAAGATCAGGGGCAGTTCTGAAATTTAAACAGAAAAATGAAAAAGACGAAAAACATAGGGGGCCGTTTTGATAACGGCACCCCCTGTCGTCTTCCACCTCCAGATCTCTCTAGAAACCCTCCTTTCACGATTTCTCCAGAAAACACTAGGGAAATGGCGGCACCGCCTTCTTTCCCCTATAAATACCCCATCTCCCCCCTCTTTAAAATCTCCTTTTTCCAATCGTTTGAGACTGGGGTTTCTCGCAAAATCAGAAACCCATCTCTCTGCAAATTTCGACAACGGCCAGGCCCTAGTCGGGCCGGCCATTCTCCCATTCCCTTTCTCCTTTCCGGTCTAGCAATGGGTTTTCCCCCCTTGTTTGAGTTTTCCGGCGAGTAGCCACACCCACCAGGGAAAAAGGGCGTTCCCAGGCTACAGGTAAGCCGTTCTTACCTTTTCCTCTTCATTTTGCTTTCCCCAGACCAGATCCACGTCGGATCTGGTCCTTCCCCAGCCGGTTTTTCCAGCCAAAGAAGACAAAACCAGTTCTGGCCGGCCCTAAACGGAACTAGGCGTCCTTCTTTTCCAGTCATTTTCTAGCCGGGTTCCTGGCCGAAAAACGTTCCAAGCTGGCTTGGGCCAGCCCTGCATGAACCAGGAGTCCCAGGGACGCCATGCTGCACGTGCACCTGGGACTAGGTCCTTGGGACGGGTTCCAGGTGTATGACAGTGCGTACACTGTCCCAAGTGCAGCCTTCGGGTGTGCACGTGACATAGAGCACGGGTCCTAGCTCAACCAGGATGCACGGGGTGCCTTGGGAGCTTAGACGCGCCATGCTACAAGGTGCGTCCGTGCGATGATTCGCATCATAGCGCGTCACTTGAGCATGCATGTGCGCGTGCAAAACGTGGTCCCTGGCACGGCCTTTAGGCGCGCACACACGTGAGGCGGTTGCGGTTCAACCTGGATGCACGGGTATCCTGGAAACTGGGACATGCGGACCCAATGAGACTTTAAAGTTAGGATTAGAGGAAAATTTACAGAGTTAACTATGGAATAGTATATCTACATCATAGGATCTAGCTTGACAATGAATTAGGCAAGGACCATGGACCCCAATAGGCATAGCTAGCAATCTAATGTCTAAATGGATTGAAATTAATAAGGACTCCTTGTATCCATTCATACCCAGGAGTTTATAAATGAGACCCAGGGATGGGTTGAGTGATAAAGGACGCAACTCGAAGAGACATTGATGTAGGTGCTCTATCGCTACTAGACTTTTTAAAAGAGCCATGATTGTTTTGAGAATGCATGTTTTAAGTATAAGTATATGACTTAATTCACCGTACATGTGATAAATGCTTTATGCATAGATATGTTTTGCAAATAATTGCATATACATTATGCATAGATATATTTTGCAATAATTGCATATACATTATGCATAGATATGTTTTGCAAACAAATGCATATGTTGCATGATTTGTGAGCATTGAGTTTTTGAAAAGATTGCATGTCCTTGAGGGTTACCAAAAGATACTGGAGTGCCCAAAAGACGCTGGGTAGGCAGTTGTGAGGGACCCAAAGAGGACAGATTTTGAAAAAGAGGTTATTGCTTGATTGATCTGATATGATTGGGGCTGATAAGCTTGTGGGCGCTATGCCGAGAGGTTTGGGTTAGCCTCTAGCCTCTACCACTATTATGTGGATGGGTACCACGCCCAAAAAGGGCAATGTCCCTGCTTCGATTGCATGTGGTACATGGGGCTACCACTGGTGTCACGGCATTGGGTCGAAGTGTCATATGTCCCGTGGAGGCATATGACCCTGTGTGCTTAGGTACCCGGGGACTGCACGGCAGCGAGGTCGTGGGCATAGTTGGACCCTATGTTTTGAGGATTTATTTGCATTGCATGTGGCATGACATGAGGTTGGTCGACCATACCAGATATGCATGAGTTGGATTCAGCTGAGCATATTATGCATATCATTATGTTTATGATATATGTGATACTTTCGACTTGGTTTGTGCGATTCTTTAAGTCGTTAGTATTTCAATTTAACAATGGTTTTTGATATCGATATTGAACATGATTGTTCGAACATGCACATGTTTTAAATTGCATATGATTTTAAAACATAGCATGCATTGTAAAACTAGTAGTGATAGACTCCTACTGAGTATAATATATAATCACCCTATCCTTAACATTTTTTAGGATAGTTCCACTTACAAATAGACGACGCCTCAGGAGATATTAGTGCTATGAGCAAGTGAATTAAAAATGAGACAATTATACATGTAAGTAAACTCTCAACCCTTTGGACATGTATTTATTTACAGTTGGGCTGTGTGTTGTGACTGGATAGACCTGGGGAAAAACATTTATGATTTCTGAAGTTTTTCAAAAACTACTTTCAGTAGTGTGAAAGCAAATGACACTTGGGGTTTTCAAAATGAGTTTAAAACCAAAGATTTTCTGCTGCATTGCATGGTTTCTATAAAATGGTTTTTAAATAGGGATGCATCCCGCCTTAGGAATTTAGATCTTGCATTTAAAAATGCAGGAGAAAACCTGGGTCATCATAGTTGGTATCAGAGCTTAGGTTTTATCCTTTGACAGCCAATATAGCATGTCCAAGGGTCATAGACAATAGAGAAAATCAAGAAGAAGTAGTATAAATAGAAGTAGTGGAGATGACTACTTCTATTTGATGATTACAATATTAATGCACAAGGCAATTCACCATAAAATAAATAGGTGAAACACAGCTTGGTTTAACAAATAATTAGGCAAAGGATAGTGCAACCCTTATCCAAAATCTAGTCTAAGACGACTTAGGGATTAAGGATTGTTGTGTGGTGCAAATGTGAAAACTCATATATGGATCATATTATGAGAATGATGAATGAGGATGTTAGTGAACTTGTTAGTAAATAGTTCTGACCTGCAATAAAGTAATCTCATCCAAGGTGAGAAAATCAAAGAACCTAGGTGGCTATCTTACCATCATAAAGAATATCAGAATATGAGTACACTATCACAAGGATATGATATGAGTATGATAAGGGATGTAAAAGATAGACTTTGAGAAGAATTTTGATGATAATCTAAGAGGGATGAGAATGCAAGATGATATTAGGAGATGACTGTGACTAGTACTAGGTCACAAAGGTATGGATCCTGAAGGACTTAGCTCAATTTTGGATACCTTAATTGGAGTCTTATGAAGAGTAAAGTGCTATCAAATAATAACTACCTGAGTATTATGGAGCAAATAAGAAGATGTGTATAAGTGACATATTGTGATTAAGAGGAATATAACATGAATATGATAAGGAACTATATTTGACAGTGCTATCAAGAGATTTTGATGATAATACTAAGGATGATAATAGATTGATCCTAACATGAACTTGTAAGAAAAGTATAAAAACGTCAATGCAATTATTAAGACATTGTATGAATTTTATTGAGGCTATAGGCAATTGAGGATTTCAATGATCTTAAGATGGTTTAGAATTTCTGAGAAGCATTCAGTTTATCATATATATTACGTACAGGAATAGATGAAGTATCAATCATATGCAACAAAGCACAGGAAAACATTGATCTAGGAAGACAAAAGTGAGGATTTTGAAGAAAAGAAAGAAAGAGATAGAGATGTAACTACCAATATTCAATGAATATTGAATATTCAAAAGAAAAAAAGATCATGACTTTATGAAGATACATACAAATCTCTCATCGAGTGGGAAGATAAACCAATCAACTTCAAAGGAATGATGATAGTTGAGTTGGTGATGATTTTATTATAAAAGAGTATAATAGAGATAAAGCATATGGGGTTTAAGACTTTGAGTAGAGTATCGAATTTCAGGAGATTATGCAACAATAAATTTTCAAAGAGAAATGGTGATCAACTAGAAATTAAATTCTACAAATGGTTTGATGCCTATATCAAATATTGCAATAAGAGCCTTATCGGATCCATTAGCTTATGAGGAACAGCAATGGATATAGTCCATAAAATGGAAAATTTAGTGACATCCTACCTTGCCACTACATGAGTAAATAAAGTATATTGAAAAAGGAATTAAGACAGGACAGTGACTTGCCCATTTAGCAAGTAGGGTACCATCAAGGATCAAAATGGAGGTCTTACTATTATAGATTGGAAGACCAAAATTCTTAAGACCATTATTTAGTCATTACCTTTAGAGTACTGTTGACTAAATAAAGGTATCCCACCCTAATTAAATACTCAAAGGGATGTTATAAGTATTTGAACAAGAATTTTACCTAAAAGAAGTTACTTGTTAGACTAAGTCATTTGAGGGTATGAGGTCAGTTGATTAGGCCACATCATGAAGGGGCTACGAGTACGATAAGGACAGCAGCAACTAAGATAGGAGCAAAAATAAGAAGTAATCTAAACCAATGTGAAAGATTTTTCAAACCTTAATGGCTACCATGACAAGGTGAAGAAATTACTTTGAGTTTGAAGAATGCTGCTGACTTGGATTGAAAAGAAAGGTAGATAAGTACCAATCAATTTAGAGACTCTTGAGCTTATGACAAAGATATATCTGGAAAGAGATCAATAGGTAATCAAATAAAGTTTTTCTATATGTCTACAAAAATGTTCCATGCTTACCTGAGTGTTTTTCAATTTGATGATTTAATAGCTTCAGCATAACTTGATGAAGTAGTTATTGAACGAGAACAACTATTATAAGCTAATTATGAGGAGGCACTTGAAGGATAAAATTTGAGAAATTGAGAAAATCACTACTTATACCTCCTGAGAATATAGACTGCATGATTGACAATCAAGCCCTGATAAAAGATTGAACAATATATTGACATAGGGAATGGAAGGAGAAAAGGTGAGATGGCTAGCACACTATAAGGTGAAGATTTAATGTTATGTTGCCTTTAGACAAATAGTTAGTTGCTATGAGCATATACCAAGTACGAAAAATCAATTGAAGGAATTTCCTAAGAAATAACCCTACTGGATTAGGTATGGAACTTTTGGACTGAAAGGTTATGAAGAAAACCATCAAGCAAAGAAAGGACAAAGAGGATGATGACAAAGGATTCAACCATGACCTAGTAAGGGTACTCGGTTATGAATAAGAGACTTTTTGCATAAATGGGAACATTATTGGAAATCCTAATGACAATTGATGTGAATAGTGAGATAGGCCTCTGGACGAGAACATTTGACCCATGATGATAAATCGACCATTAACATTTGACATGAGTTTGGATAAAATCTTCATGGGGAAAAGCGTTTAATGAATTCAATAATTATGAAACTGGATATAGAATTAGGACATTTTACTTTCAGTATATGATAAGGTCCTGGATGGAAGATGCTACTAATTGGCTTTCATGATTTTATTTTGAATGTAACTTTGGTCGGGGAATAAATTCATATATGGAAAATGACAGACAGTTTAAATTCGAAGTTAATCAAGGGTTTGGCTGTAGAGCACATAACACCATGTCAGTTATTGAAGTATCTTGGGGACAAATATAAAAGATAAGAAGCAAAGTCAGACACAATAGAAAGAAGGTAAATTTTTGGACTCTTACTAATGACATATAACCAACCATTAGAAGGAGATATGGATGATGAAGAAATCACTAGATGGAAGACAAGAAGAAAAAGGGATCATCCTAAGATATTCAAAAAGGACTATGAGAAATAAGATAACATGATCTTGAAAGAAGTATGAGTAATTTATACATGAATAAAGAAGCATGATCCTACGAGAAGACTATCCTATACACGATGAGGAAAGTATAAGCATCTAAGGATTTTGAGATAGATGAATTACAGCTAGAAACCAGTATTGTTAAACTGGCACGTATGAGAGTATGCATTAGAGTACACAGCGAAAGCGGCCCTTATAGGTAAGGCCTTGTAGAAGGACCAACAGGAATGATAAATTGAGGTTGAGCCTATATTTGATTCCTAAGGGGAGAATGCATTCGCCAAGAAGTTATCTAAAAGACAAAATACCTTGAAGATGATAATTTATGGAATTTCGAGGACAAAATTCTTTTAACGGGGTAATAATGTAACGCCTGAGCAATTTACGCTAATTTGGACATTCTATAAGAAATGGACTGTGTTGAATGTTTTACCTTATTTAAAATAGTAAACAAAGGAATTTGTGAGGAAAATTGGTACCATTAGATTCTACTCGAAAAATGGAATCCAACACCTCAAAAATCACCCAAAACGGAGTTCGTATGAAGAAGTTATGGTCGTTTAAAGATCAGGGGCAGTTCTAGAATTTAAACAGAAAAACGAAAAAGACAAAAAACACAGGGGGCCATTTTGATAACGGCACCCCCTGTTGTCTTCCACCTCCAGATCTCTCCAGAAACTCTCCTTTCACGATTTCTCCAGAAAACACCAGGGAAATGGAGGCACTGCCTTCTTTCCCCTATAAATACCCCATCTCCCCTCTTCAAAATCGCGTTTTTCCAGTCGTTTGATACTGGGGTTTCCGGAAAAATCAGAAACCTGTCTCTCTGCAAATTCCAGCAACGGCCAAGCCCTAGTCAGCCTGGCCTTTCTCCCATTCCCTTTCTCCGTTTTGGTCTGGCAATGGGTTTTTCCCCCCTTGTTCGAGTTTTTCGGCGAGCAGGCATACCCACCAGGGAAAAAGGGCGTTCCCAGGCTACAGGTAAGCTGTTCTTACCTTTTCCTTTTCGTTTTGCTTTCCCCAGACTAGATCCATGCCGGATCTGGTCCTTCCCCAGCCGGAGAAGACAAAGCCGATTCTGGACAGCCCTAAACAGAACCAGGCGTCCTTCTTTTCCAATCGTTTTCCAGCCGAGTTCCTGGTCGGAAAACGTTCCAAGCCGGCTTGGGCCGGCCCTGCACGAACCAGGCATCCCAGGAATGCCACGATGCACCTACACCTGGGATGGGTTCTAGGTGTACGACAGTGCGTACACTGTCCCAGGTGCAGCCTTTAGGTGGACGCGTGACATAGGGCACGGGTCCTGGCTCGACCAGGATGCACGGGGTGCCCTAGTAGCTGAGACGCGCCATGCTACAAGGTGTGTCCATGCGATGGTGCGCATCATAACGCGTCACTTGAGCATGCATGTGCGTGTACAAAACGTGGTCCCTGGCACAGCCTTTAGGCATGCACGCACGTGAGGCGGTCGCGGTCCAACCAGGATGCACGGGTATCCTGGGAACTGGGACATGCGGACCCAATGAGACTTTAAAGTTAGGATTAGAGGACAATTTATAGAGTTAACCATGGAATAGTAGATCCACATCATAGGATCCAGCCTGGCAATGAATTAGGCAAGGACCATGGACCCCAATAGGCAGAGCTAGCAATCTAATGTCTAAATGGATTGAAATTAATAAGGACTCCTTGTATCCATTCATACCCAGGAGTTTATAAATGAGACCCAGGGACGGGTTGAGTGATAAAGGACGCGACTCTAGGAGACGTTGAGGTAGGTGCTCTATTGCTACTAGACTTTTTAAAAGAGCCATGATTGTTTTGAGAATGTATGTTTTAACTATAAGTATATGACTTAATTCAGCGTACAAGTGATAAATCCTTTATGCATAGATATGTTTTGCAAACAAATGCATATGTTGCATGATTTGTGAGCACTGAGTTTTTGAAAATATTGCATGTCCTTGAGGGTTACCAAAAGACGCTGGAGTGCCCAAAAGACGCTGGGTAGGCAGTTGTGAGGGACCCAAAGAGGATAGGTTTCGAAAAAGAGGTTTCTGCTTGATTGATCTGATATGATTCGGGCTGATAAGCTCATGGGCACTATGCCGAGAGGTTTGGGTTGGCCTCCAACCTCTACCACTATTAGGTGGATGGGTACCATGCCCAAAAAGGGCAACGTCCCTGCTTCGACTGCATGTGGTACATGGGGCTACCACTGATGTCACGGCACTGGGTCAAAGTGTCATATGCCCCGTGGAGGCATATGACCCTATGTCCTCAGGTACTCGAGGACCGCACGGCGGCGAGGTCGTGGGCATAGTTGGACCCTATGGTTTGAGGATTTATTTGCATTGCATGTGGCATGACATAAGGTTGGTCAACCATACTAGATATCCATGAGTTGGATTCAACTGAGCATATTATGCATATGATTATGTTTATGATATATATGATACTTTTGACTTGGTTTGTGCGATTCTTTAAGTCGTTAGTATTTCAATTTGACAATGGTTTTTGATATCGATATTAAACATGATTGTTCGAACATGCACATGTTTTAAAGAGCATATGATTTTAAAACATAGCATGCGTTGTAAAACTAGTTGTGATAGACTCCTACTGAGTATAATATATACTCACCCTTTCCTTAACATTTTTCAAGATAGTTCCACTCACAAATAGACTACGCTTCAGGAGATATTAGTGCTATGAGCAAGTGAATTAAAAAGGAGGCAATTATACATGTAAGTAAACTCTCAACCCTTTGGACATGTATTTATTTACAGTTGGGGTGTGTGTTATGACTGGATAGACCTAGGGAAAAACATGTACTATTTCTGAAGTTTTTCAAAAACTACTTTGAGTATTGTGAAAGCAAATGACACTCGGGGTTTTCAAAATGAGTTTAAAACCAAAGATTTTCCGCTGCATTGCATGGTTTTTATAAAATGGTTTTCAAATAGGGATGCATCCCACCTTAGGAATTTAGATCTTGCATTTAAAAATGCATGAGAAAACTCGGGTCGTCACAGGTGCCCTTAGTAGTAAAAAAATTTCACAAAACAAAGCACTAAAAATTCTTGTCTTTAGAACTTGTTTTGTAAAACCCAAGTCCTCACTTCATACATAACATAAGTAGAATTTTGTATAAGATAAAATTCTATTGAAGGAATATACTTTTATTAAATTCCAGAATCCATCCAATTGTTCACAGTATAGCTCAATTATTAGTACAATACTTGTCCAAATTACATAATCCAAATTTCAAAGCTTATCATATGTTAAAAAATCTCAATACAATATAATGCTCTCAAATAAAAATACATGTCTTCAAAGGAGATACCATAATTGATTATTCTTCCAAGTCTTCTTAAATCTTGAGCTCCTAATTCTCCTTCTCGATATCTAAGATATTGTAAACATTCAAACATTTACAATATCTCAGCAAGCTATGCATGGTAAGGGATTCAAGAAGCATAATAATTTGACAATGTAATCCTAATACTTCATAATCCCATTATTCATACTCATGGATCAATCTCTTTACTTTGTCATATATGTACATCCTTACACATATATACTATATTTGTCATATAGATATATATACAGTCAAAATCGTGAAAACAGTTAATATTTCAAACAACAATAGTCACACTCAGACACACTGAGTTGATCAATCATCTAGACTGTGCTCAAGAATACTTCCTTATTTGGGCAGTATCATCACACTCAGCCATACTGAGTTGATTAAAGATCTAAACATTGATGGGAAAATACTCCCTTAATTGGGCATGATCGGCATCTCATTATGCCATGCATCATAATGCAAAATACTCAAAGGACTACTATGTTACAGTCTCATCTCTACTAGTGCGCTCAGATAACTGCTTTCATACTCCACGGATACCAAGTGTGGAAAATCATCTATGTCATCTCTATATAGGGAGACAGACCGTCAAAGTGATGGCCTTCCCATAATTGTCCCAACCAACATTTTGCCTCTCTTTGGGCATGGTATCATCATATATATCACATTTCAAAGAGTAGGTGGCCAAAGCCTCATAACCCTTCTAGCATAGCATCTCCAGGCATATGCCTATTTAGAAAAAAAACTACAAGCCTCCTTGCTTGTATATAAAGTTTTCTTTTACTTATCAGATGTCTTGTTTGTTTATATCATCATCCTCGTATTTTGGTATTCTTATACCGAGGATGGGATTTCACTTCAAACTTAGGGATCATCATTTACAATGAATGATACCCATGTTCATATAAGTTTACGGATCACCATTCTATAGGAATGATTCCCATGTATTGATTTTATTCTTATCAGACAATTTGTCTATTTATCTAGGGCTCGAATACCTTCTAGTTCCCTAATCACTTAAGGTTTTCCTCAATTCTAACTTAACCATTTCATATGTGTTTCATTGGATCATAACGGTTTTCAATGGATTTAATACAAGTATTTACATTATACTTGTCAACATTTCCAAACATAAGATCATGTATTCAACATGTATTTCTCATGTAGATGCATTCATAAAATCCTCCTACCTTCAAGTAGTGGTTCATCTCTTCAAATCTTCCATGATCCTGATTGACGTATGAAATCTATAAATCCATACATACTGTCAATATTTATACAATCTATATTTTTTATCCTATTTATATTCTTTGTCTAATCTTGTCCTTTGATATAAAGGATTAGATTTTGTGCCCTATCATGATCTATCTTTCTCAAATAGTGTTTATCCTATTGATCAATAGATCTGATAGTTAGAATGATCTTCTAATCTTTCAGATCTAAGTATTTTCTATTCTAAGTCCTTGTGTATTCCTTTCTTTGATCATGATCTTTCATAGATCCTTTCATCAACAATTTATATTTGTTGATAAAGATCAAGAGCTTAGATCTTCTATCATCTAGTTCTTCCTTGAACTAAGTTCAGTTTTTTTATCATCCCTAAGAAGGATGATCTTGGTTCTCTTCCTTGAATAATATTTGATCAAGGGTTTGGATTCTCTATTTATTTACAACATACATATATGGATACATAATAAAATACAACATTAGGAATGTTATTGTTCTTGATCATTCAAGATCCTATGGGTCTTGTTTGATCATTCTTATCTTATTTATAATTTTTATTAGGATTAGTTAATTTACTAACCTTTTATGCTATTATTATTATTCAACTAGTTAATGTTCTATTGGTTGAAGATAGCTTATTCATCCTAAGTCTAGACAGCTCCTCTTATTTCCAATTGGCTAAGGCTTACTAGTTGAATGGTTGAACACAAAGTGGTTACTTCAATCCTCTTGTAAGGAGGCATTTAGACCTCACAAATGTCAATCGAAGGTAGGGGAAGAGTGAGACATTATTAAAAAACACCCTTAACCACCATGTTCAGCATTCACTAGAGTGACCTTAGCTCAACCTTTCAAAAGGTTCCTATGAGCATTTTAACCCTAAGTACTCTTTCTACTTGATTTTAATTAAATCCATGAACATTTAAAATGTCATTCATGGGGTTTATTATTCTCCTAGTTTGGGCCAAGGATTTGATAATCCCCATATTTTCCTACTAACTATAGCCCTTAATATCATTTAGTCCATCTCATTCATTCCATGTAAATGTCTTTCAACTTTATTTTTCATTTAATTACATTTTCAATGTAATTTACATAACATAGGCATTAAAGCATAAAAAAATAAATAAGTAAATCTAGTAATTAAATCTACTAAGAAACAAAAGACATTTACAATAACATTACTAATTCAAATAAACGCATTTAACATATTATCATGATCCAATGGTTATCTTTCATTTCTAATCATCTTTCATCCTATTTAGGGTTTTAGATCTTGATCTTTTGTTTATATCAGATCTACTCTTTTTTCTGAAAGAGATCTCATCACTAGATCATTGATATCATCTTATCACATGATCTAATTCTTCTTGATCTAACCAATCATGAAGATCTTAAGCCATTTTATCCAATTTAAGGGCATAGATCTTAATCTATCCCAAATAATCATCATCAAGCCCATGAATCCATATGATCTTAACTTTATATCATCATCCAAATCCATCCACACTGTCCAATCATCCTTGATCAAGCTGGTCAAGGAGATTACCATTCACTTTTACTTATTTTACTACTTTTCAGGGTCAAGATCTTAAGATCTGGAAAATAAATTACATCCAACCATTTAATTGTTATAATAATACATTTATATTATCATATAAACTATTATAAAGGTCTGATCATGCTTGATTAATCAAATCATGAAGATCCAGGCTCATTTTTATGATTTTTCTTCTTTTAAGGCTAGGTTTCTTAATTAAACACAGATCAGTCACTTCTAACCATTGATTCCATGTTCTAGAATCACAAGATCATCAGTGGATCAGAATTACAACATATGATCATTCCAAATTTCATTTATCATAGGAATTAGTAATACTTTTCTTTATTAACAAAATTTTACATGCATCAAAACATAAATTTTCTAAGTTCAGTACCTTATACAAGTAACAAGGAATCTATTGCAACTTTTAGATCTAAAATCTGAGCCAAATTGAGCTCTTAATTGAAGAAACAAGATTTTAGTTCAGAAATTGGACAGCTGAGATCATTCCAACAAAAAAGTGATAAACAAGACTATGCTTGTTACCTGGGATTACCCATCACCAAGGATGGGTGACTGGTGATAGGCGAGATGGTCTAGATCTGGACCGTCGGATCGCCCATCCCTTGATCTCCCTCGTCTTACAAGATCTACACCCAAGATTTCATCCCCTGGTAGGGATCTCTACCATGTTGCCTGATCCTTCATTCCCAATGGATCAACAACCGGGGATATCCTAAGAACACCGGAAACTTCATAGGAATTCCAGAATTGTAAAAGGGGAAGAAGGGTGCACCTACCTGTGCCAGTCTAATGAGGAGAAGTTCACCCGAGAGAGAGATATAATGCTGTAAAATCAAGAAAACTAGAAAATAACCTCATACGCCAGAAAATACATACAGTCCATGATTTCTTCGGTACTAATGCTGGAGAAGATCGGAGACCATGGGGCTTTTGTAGATCACCACGCATTGAAGAGATCCAATGTTCCATATCAACTTTTAGCAGCCATATTGGCAGAAATAACCAATATTAATCACCCGACCAGTACCATGTTTGTCTTTGTTTTGAGTTTCTTGACAATCCAGGATGTGGATCATCATGGAAACTTAGGGCTTTTGTGGATTAGCCCTGTCCGACCAAATCCAATAGTGGAGATTGAAAATTAATGGCTGGAATTGGATGGATAATTCATTGAAGGTTTCTAGGAGAAACCGTAGGTGCAATTGGACAACGCGTCCTTGGATGCTCCCGATGTAGACATGGGGTCGTCTACCCAGGTGCATCTGGGGACACGCCAACAAAAAAAGAGAGAAAGAGGGAGAGATTGGGAGAGATTAAGGGGGAGTTTTGAGTTAGGGGAGTCTAGGGCACCTCGTGGGGGAATTTTATGGAAAATTTTTGGAAAATTTTATGGGCTATTTATAGGGATTTTTGAATTTTCCATAATTATATGTCCTAATTATGTTTCATTTCTTTTTATTATTAAGTTATCATTGGATTCCCACTACCACCACCATCTCCACTAGTAGGTGGTACTAGTTTGACTCATGATGGTGTTCTTCCAAACCGTTGGCCAACCTTGTGCCCCCCACATAGTTGTGAAAAGACCAATTTGCCCTTTAATTCCAAAAATGGAGAAAAATCTATTTTATTCTCTTGAACTCCAAATTGAGCGTACTTAGTGGCATTGGAATTGTATTTTTTTAGTACATTCTAAATATTGATATCTTAGGTCTCAGTTATGGGTAAAATTATCATTTTACCTTTTTATTCATAAAAATAAAGTAAATTAGGGATTTTTCATTTTAACTTGGAATTGAACGTACTTAGTGCCATTTCGATCAATTTTTTGAGTACGTTCATAATTTCTAAGTTTTAAATCATGTTTTAATCTCTATAAAAAACTAATTTCCAATAACCTAATATTCCAGCACAGAATTTCTAAAAATTCAAACTAAATTGATTTTCTCAATCAATTTACACAAATTGGGGTTATTACATAAAGAGGCAAAAAATATGGAACATATAGAGTAAAAAATGCATGGTAATCTTACCATTCAAATGCATATTCTAGCAACAATTTGCATTCTTAATGAATGAAGCATCAAAAGCTAAAGCATAGGACGTCTTAAAGTTAATATATTCTATCTAGAACGATCAATTACATGCATTAATGAAGTAGAAAATTAGGAACGTATATAGTAAAAAGTGCGTGGTAATGTTATCATTCAAATGCATATTCTATTTAGAATAGTCAATTACATGCATTAATGAAGCAAAAAATCAGGAAGGTATATAGTAAAAAGTGCATGGTGATGTTATCATTCAAACACATATTCAAGCAACAATTTAAATGCTTTCTTGAATGAAACATGACAATCTATAACATGGGACTTCTTAAACTCAATATATTATCTCTTGAACTATCAATTCCAAGCATTTACAATTATTAAAGAAGTAGAAATTCATGAATGTATATAGTTAAAAATGCATTGTAATGTTACCTTCCTACCACATCATCAGGCAACAATTTGGATGCCTTTCTGAATTAAACATCAAAATCTAAGACATGGGACCTCTTAAAATCACTATATTTTTTTTAGAATGATCAATTTTAAGCATTTACAAGTATTAAGGATGTAGAAAATCAGCAAATATAGTAAAAATGCATGGTAATGTTACCATTTAAATGCATACTCAAGCAACAATTTGCATGCCTTTTGAATGAAACATCAAAATATAAAACATGCACCTTCTTAAATTCAATGTATACCTTATAGAATGACTAATTTCAAGCATTTACAACTCTTAAAGAAGTAGAAAATTAGGAACATATATAGTAAAAAATGCATAGTATTGATACCGTCCAAATGCATATTCAGGCAACAATTTGGATGCCTTTTTTAATGAAATATCAAAATCAAGAACTTAGGATTCTAAAACTCAATGTATTCTATCCAGAATGATCAAAGTCAAACATTAAAGAGGAAAAAAATAAGGAACATATATAGTAAACAATGAATGTTAATGTTAACATTCAAACGCATATTTAAGCAACAATTTACATGCCTTCTTGAGTGAAGCATCAAAATCTAAAACATTGGACTGTATAATCAATGTATTCTATCTAGAATGATCATTTGCAAGCATTAATGAAGCAGAAATAAGGAGCATATATAGTAAAAAATGCATGGTAATGTTACCATTCAAACGTGTATTACAACAAGTGAACTTTATGCAACAACTTGCATGTCTTTTTGAATGAAACACCAACATCTAAAGCACGAGTTTTCTTAGAGTCAATGTATTTTATCTAGAATGATAAATTTTAAGCATTAAAGAAGTATAAAATACAGAACATATAAAGTAAAAAATGCATGGTAATGTTACCATTCAAGCCACAATTTGCTTTTCTTCTCAAATGAAACTTCAAAACCTGTAAAATGGGACATTTAGACTCAATGTACTCTATCTAGAATGATCAATTTCATGCACTTACAAGCATTAATGAATTAGATAATCTACAATATATATATATAGTAAAAAATGCAAGACAATGTTACCAATCAAACGCATATTCAACCAATAATTTGCATGCCTTCATAAATTAAACTTCAAAATCTAAAATAGGGTTCTTCTTAAACTCCATGTATTCTATCTAGAAAGATGAATTTCAAACTTTTGCAAGTATTAATGAAGAAAAAAATTAGGAACATATATACAAAAAAATGCATTGTAACGTTACCATCTAAATGCAACTTCTAAAAGGAATTTGCATGTCTTCTTAAATCATAATCATCATCAAGACCTTATCCTAATTAGCGGTCGGCCACATGAATCTTATTCCTCTATTCCACTCTATTAAATACCATGGTTTCATTTAGTCCCAAAGTTTTTAAATCTTTCTTCACCACTTCTATCCACGTTCTTTTGGGCCTTCCCCTTACCCTTTTAGAGGCTTCTACTTGTATTGCCTCACTCCTTCGAACTGGTGCCATTCTTGGTCTCCTTTGGACATGTCCAAACCATCTAAGTCTAATCTCCCTCATCTTCTTACCTATTGGTGCTACCCCTAAATTTTCTTTAATATTTTCATTTCTAATCTGTCCTTTCTTGTCTTACCACTCATCCATCTCAACATCCTCATTTTTGTGATGCTCATCCTATGAGTATCATGTTCCTTAACTGGACAACACTCTGATCCATGGATCATGGCCGGCCTTATAACCATCCTATAGAATTTTCCTTTTAGTTTGAGTGGCAGCCACTGATCACATAAAACTCCAGATGCACATCTCCATTTGTTCCAACCTGCTTGGATTCTCTGGGTAACCTCCCTCTCAATCTCTCCACTCTCATGGATCAATGATCCTAAGTACCGAAAGAGGTCTTTCACAAGGACTTCTTGGTTATCAATCTTGATTGGTGTTCCACTCCTACTCTCCTTGCTAAAATTACATTCCATATATTCTGTCTTATTTCGGCTAATTTTAAATCCTTTAGATTCTAATGCTTCTCTTCATAACTCTAGCTTTATGTTTACACCCTCCCTTATCTCATCAAGTAAGACTATATCATCTGCAAATAGCATGCACCAAGGGATCTTTTCATGCAAATGTTTTGTTAACTTGTCCATAACTAATGTGAAGAGGTATGGACTCAATGCCAATCCTTGGTGCAATCCTATAGTGACAGAAAAATCACCAGTCGTGCCACTAGTGGTCTTAACATTTGTTACCGCTCCCTCATACATATCTTTAATTATGTCTATATACCCCTGAGAAACCCCCTTACCATCCAACACCCTCCATATTAACTCTCTAGGGACTCCATCATAAGCTTTCTCTAAATCAATAAAGTCCATATGTAGGTCTTTCCTCCTCTCCCTATATTTATCTATTAATTGTCTTAGTAAGAAAATAGCTTCCATGGTAGACCTCCCAGGCATGAAACCAAACTGATTCTCCGATACAGTTGTTTCATGTCGTAGCCTCTTCTCAATCTCTCTTTCAAAAAGTTTCATGGTGTGGCTCATAAGTTTGATCCCTCGATAATTAGTGCAGCTCTAAATGTCACCTTTATTCTAATAGATTGGTACAATAGAGCTTTTCCTCCACTCATTAGGCATTTTCTTTGATTTTACAATCTTGTTAAACAACTTGGTCAACCAAACTACCCCAATATCTCCCATATGCTTCCAAACCTCAATTGGTACACCATCAGGCCCCATGGCCTTTCCTGATTCCATCTTTTTCAAGGCCTCTTTTACTTCAGGTATTCTAATCCTATGTTCATATCTATAATATCCAATGTTATTTAGATTTATATTATTTTCAATCCCTATATTCTCAGAGCCATTGTCATTTAATAATTTTTGAAAGCATGTTTCCCACCTTTGTTTGATCTCATCTTCTTTGACTAATATCCTTTGATCATCATTTCTAATACACCTAACATGATCTAAGTCCTTACCCTTCTGTTATCTTACTTTTGCAAGTTTAAACACATCTTTCTCACCTTCTCTTGTTCCTAATTTATTATAGAGCTCATCATATGCCTTAAGTTTAGCCTCACTTAGTATTCTCTTAGCAGTGCTTTTAGCATTCTTGTATTGTTCATAGTTTTCATTATTTCTAATATTTTGCCAAGCTTTAAAACACATCTGTTTTTCTTTAATAACTTTTTGCACTGTTTCACTCCACCACCATGTTTCCTTTGCTAATAGCCTTTTACCTTTAGATACTCCTAAGACATCTTTTGCCACTTTCTTAATGGACTCACCTATATTAGTCCACATGGTATTTACTTCTGTTTCATAGTTCAATTTCCTTCTACCATCAACTTATTTTTGAATCAGGTGATTTTCTCTCCTTTTAAGTTCCACCACTTAGTTTTTGGATGTGTATTAAATTTAGTTCTTTTACTCCATCTTTTAATATGGATATCCATAACCATTAACCTATGTTGTGAGGTTAAACTCTCACCAAGTATCACTTTACAATCCTTGCATATAGATCATTCATTATTCCTAAGTAGAAAAAAGTCTATTTGGCTTTTATGAAGTCCACTTTTAAAGGTTATTAAGTGTTCATCCCTCTTCTTAAAGAATGTATTTGCAATGGACATGTTATATGACAAAGCAAAATCGAGGATATTCTCCCCCATCTCACTGCATTCACCTATACCATACCCTCCGTGTATTCTGTCATATCCTTCCTTATCTTTTCCTACATGGCCATTTAAGTCTTCTCTTATAAATATCCCCTCAATGTTGGGAATTTCTTGTATGACTCCTTTCATATCTTCCCAAAACTGTCTCTTGATTATATCTTGTAACCTTACTTGTGGTGTGTATGCACTTATAACATTTATAATCTGCTCTTCTAGAACAATTTTTATTATTATAATTCCAGCACTAATTCTTTTAATGTCCACAACTTTATCCTTTACTTCCTTATCTACCATTATTCCTACACCATTTTTGTTATTTTCCTTTCCTACGTACCATAATTTATACCCATCTATTTGTCTAGCTTTAGCCCCTTTCCACTTGGTTTCTTAGATTCAAGCAATGTTGACTCTCATATGTTTCATTGTGTCTACTAACTCCAAACTCTTACCAGTCAATGTCCCTATATTCCATGTAGCGATGCGAATCTTATGTTCTGGAGATACCCTATTTACTACCACCTTTCTCAACCTCCATGGTATGAACCCATGTCCACTTTTCACTACACCTGGGCTTTGATGCAGTGCGTCACTTTCGAGGGGACGCTCTAGCAGCCCTTGCCCACTTATCACTACACTTGGGATCCGATGTAACGTGTTGCTTCTGGGAGAATGCCCTAGCAACCCTTGCCTATTTTTCACTGCACGTGGGATCCAATGCAGCGTGTCGCTTATGGGGAATGCCCTAGCTTGAGGGAATGCCTGTTTTCGATTCATGTCATGTTTGGGTTGCCATAGTTTTAAAAATTTGAAGATGATTTTCATTTCTTTCTTACAAACTAATATACAAATGTATATTTATTTGCAAGCATAAAAGAAATAACAAAAATCATCTTCAGCTAAACCCTTGCCGGCTAGCAACCTGACTCAAGGGTGGCCGCATTTTAAGAAGCTAGAGATAATTTTCATTTCTTCCTCACAAACTAATATACAAATGCATATTCATTTGTAAGAAAGAAATAACAAAATCATCTTCAACTTCCCCCTTGCTAGCTGGCACCTGACGCAAGACCCTCCTCCTTTTTCATCCCAACTTGGGACCGGCATTGGCGGAGTTGTATGTCTTCTTAAATGAAACATCAAAATAAAAAACACAAGTTTTCTTAAACTCAATGTACTCTATCTAGATTGATCAATTTCAAGCATTTACAAAAGCAGAAAATCAGGAACATATATTGCAAAAAATGCATGGTAATGTTATCATTCAAATGCACATTCTTAAGCAACAATTTGCATGCTATCATGATGAAACATCAAAATCTAAAAGGTGGGCCTTCTTAAACTCAGTGTATTCTATATAGAATGATCAATTTTAAACATTTACAAGCATTAAAGAAGCAGAAAATCAGGAATATGTATAGTAACAAATGTATGGTAATGTTACCATTCAAATGCGTATTACAACAAGTATACTTCATGCAACAATTTGCCTTTATTTTTTAATGAAACATCAAAATATAAAACATGGGACTTCTTACACATAATGTATACTATCTTCAATGACCAATTCCAAGTATTTAAAAGCATTAAATAGGAAGAAATTAGCAGCATATATAGCGAAAGAAGCATGGTAATGTTACCATTCAAAAGCATATTCAAGCAACAATTTGAAGGCCTTCTTGAATGAATCTTCAAAATCTAAAATATCAGACTTCTTAGACTCAATGCATTCTATCTAGAATAATCAATTTCAAGCATTTACATGCATTAAAGAAGCAAAAAATTATGAACTTATATAGTTAAAAATGCAAGGTAATGTTAACATTCAAATACATATTCAAGAAACAATTTGCATGGCCTTTTGAATGAAGCTTCAAAATCTAAAACATGGGGCTTCTCAAACTCAATGTATTCTATCTGGAATGATAAATTTCAAGCATTAGAAAAGTAGAAAATAAGGAACATATATAGTAAAAAATGCATGATAATTTTACCATTAAAATGCATATTCAAGCAACAATTTGCATTCCTTCTTGAATGAAACATCAAAATCTAAAACATGAGTCTTCTTAAACTCAATGTATTCTATCTAGAATGATGAATTTCAAGAATTTATAATTATTAAAGAACCAGAAAATCAGCAACATATATAGTAATAAATGCATAGTAATGTTATCATTCGAACACATATACACGCAACAATTTGCGTGCCTTCTTGAATGAAACAGTAAAATCAAGAACCTGAGACATCTAACATACAATGTATTCTATCTAGACTGATCAATTTCAATCATTAAAGATGCAAAAAATCTAGAACATATATAGTAAAAAATGCATGGTAATGTTACCATTCAAACAAATATTCTAGCAACAATTTGCATGCTTTTTGAATGAAGCATCAAAATCTAAAACATAGGACTTCTTAAAGTCAATATATTCTATCTAGAATAATCAATTACATACATTAATGAGGTAGAAAATCAAGAGCGTGTATAGTAGAAAGTGCATGGAAAGGTTACCATTCAAATGCATATTCAAGCAACAATTTGCATGCTTTCTTGAATGAAACATCAAAATCTAAAACATGGGACTTCTTAAACTCAACATAGTTTCTCTAAAACTATGAATTCCAAGCATTTACAAACATTAAAGAAGTAGAAAATCATGAATGTATATAGTAAAAAACGCATTGTAATGTTACCTTCCTACCACATGTTCAGGCAATAATTTGAATGCCTTTCTGAATTTAACATCAAAATCTAAGACATAAGACTTCTTAAACTCACTATGTTTTTTTTAGAATGATCAATTTACTGCATGTTTAGCCAACAATTTGTGTGCCTTTTGAATGAAACATCAAAATATAAAATAGGTGCCTCCTTAAATTCATTGTATTCCTTATAGAATGATCAATTTCAAGCATTTACAATTCTTAAAGAAGCAGAAAATAGGGAACATATATAGCAAATAATGCATTGTAATGTTATCATCCAAATGCATATTTAGGCAACAATTTGTGTACCTTCTTGAATGAAACATCAAAATTAAGAACCTAGGACTTCTAAAACTCAATGTATTCAATCTAGAATGATCAATTTCAAACATTAAAGGGGCAAAAAAAAAAAAAGGGAACATATATAGTAGAAAATGCATGTTAATGTTACCATTCAAATGAATATTCAAGTAATAATTTCCATGCCTTCTTGAATGAAACATCAAAATCTAAAATGTAGGATTTCTTAAATTCAATGTATTCAATCTACAATGATCATTTACAAGTATTAATGAATAAAAGAATCAAGAACATGTAATGTAAAAAAAAAATGCATGGTAATGTTACCATTCAAACAAGTATTAAAATAAGGGTGCTTCATGCAACAATTTGCATGTCTTTTTTTAATGAAACTTCAACATTTAAAGCATTGGTTTTCTTAAACTTAATGTATTTTATCTAGAATGATCAAATTCAAGCATTTACAAACATTAAAGAAGCAAAAAATCCAGAACATATAAAGTAAAAAATTCATGGTAATGCTACCATTCAAACCCATATTTAAGCCACAATTTGCTTGTCTTCTTGAATGAAACTTCAAAATCTATAACATGGGACTTCATGGACTCAATGTATTCTATTTAGAATGATCAATTTCATGCACTTACAAGCATTAAAGAAGTAGATAATCTGGAATATATATGGCACAAAATACATGGCAATGTTACTATTCAAAGCATATTCAACCAACAATTTGCATCCCTTCATGAATTAAACATCAAAATCTAAAATAGGGGTCTTCTTAAAACTCATAGTATTCTATCAAGAAAGATGGATTTCAAGCTTCTACAAGTATTAACGAAGCAAAAAATCAGGAACAAGTATACAAAAAAATGCATGGTAATGTTACCATCCAAACACATATTCAAGTAGCAATTTGCATGTCTTCTTAAATGAAACATCAAATTAAAACACACAGGTTTTCTTAAAGTCAATGTACTCTATATAGAATGATCAATTTTAAACATTTACAAGCATTAAAGAAGCAAAAAATCAGGAACTTTTATAGTAACAAATGTATGGTAATGTTACCATTCAAATGCATATTACAACTAGTATACTTTATGCAACAATTTGCATATATTATTGAATGAAACTTTAAAATATAAAACATGGGACTTCTTACACTCAATGTATTCTATCTTCAATGATCTATTTCAAGCATTTACAGATATTAAAGAAGAAGAAAGTTAGGAACATATATAGCAAAAAATGCATTGTAATGTTACCATTTAAAAGCATATTCAAGCAACAATTTGTTAGCCTTCTTGAATAAATCTTCAAAATCTAAAGTATCAGACTTCATAGACTCAATGTATTCTATTTGGAATGATCAATTTCAATCACTTATAAGCATTAAAGAATAAGAAAATTAGGAACATATACAGTAAAAAATGCATGGTAATGTTACCATTCAAATGCATATTCAAGAAACAGTTTCCATGGCTTTCTGAATGAAACTTCAAAATCTAAAACATGAGGCTTCTCAAACTCAATGTATTGTATCTAGAATGATCAATTTCAAGCATTGTCAATAATTAAAGAAGCAAAAAATAAGGACATATATAGTAAAAAATGCATGGTAATGTTACCATTAAAATGCATATTCAAGCAAAAATTTGTATTCCTTCTTGAATGAAACATCAAAATGTAAAGTATGGGACTTCCTAAACTCAATGTATTCTATCTAGAATGATGAATTTCAATCATTTACAATCATTAAAGAACCAAAAAATCTGGGATATATATTGTAAATAATGGATGGTAATGTTACTATCCAAACACATATTAAAGCAAAAATTTGCTTATCTTCTTGAATCAAACATCAAAATCTAAAATGTGGGACTTCCTAAACTTAATGTGTTCTATCTAGAATAATTAATTTTAAGCATTTACAAGAACTAAAGGTGCAGAAAATCAGGAACATATATAGCAAAAATGCATGGTAATGTAAGCATCCAAATGCATATTCAAGCAACAATTTGCATGACTTCTTGAATAAAACATCAAAATCTAAAATATGAGACTGCTTAAACTCAATGTGTTTTATCTAGAATGATCAATTTGAAGAATTGAAAATAGTTAAAAAAGAAAAAAAATCAGGAATATATATAGTAAAAAATTCATGGTAATGTTACCATTTAAATGGGTATTATAAAAAGCATACTTCAAGCAACAATTTTCATGACTTTTTGAATGAAACTTCAAAATATAAAAGCATGGGTCTTCTTAGACATAATCTATTCAATCGACGAAGATCAATTTCAAGCATTTACATGCATTGAAGAAGCAAAAAATCAGGAAGATATATGGCAAAAAATGCATGGTAATGTTACCATTCAAATGCATATTCAAGAAACAATTTACATTCCTTCCTTAAAAATCTAAAATATGGGACTTCTTAAAATAAATATATTCTATCTATAATGATCAAGTTCAAGCATTATAAAAGCAAAAACTCAGGAACATATATAATAAAAAACACAAGGTAATGTTACCATCTAAATGCATATTCAAGCAACAATTTGCATGCCATCTTGAATGAAACATTAAAATAAAAACGTGGGACTTCTAAAACTCAATGTATTCTATCTAAATGATCAATTTCATACATTAAAGGAGAAAAAAATAAAGAATATACATAGTAAAAAATGCATGGTAATGTTACCATTCAAACACATATTCAAGTAAAATTTTGCATGCCTTCTTGAATGAAACATCAAAATCTAAAACATGGGACCTTTTAGACTAAATGTGTTCTATCTAGAATGATCAAGTTTAAGCATTTACAAGCATTAAAGAAGCAAAAAATCAGGAATATATATATATATAGTAAAAAATGCATGGTAATGTTACCATTTAAATACATATTTAACCAATAATTTGCATGCCTTCTGGAATGAAATACCAAAATCTAAAACATGTTTCTTAAACTCAATGTATTCTATCTGCATTGATCAATTTGAAGAATTAATGAAGCAGACAATCAAGAACATATATAGTACAAAAAGCATGGTAATGTCACCATTCAAATGCACATTACAACTGTAATGACCCCGAATTTTTGTAAATTATTAAGGAAAATTAATAAAGTTTGAATTTTTAGAAATTCTCGGAATATTAGGTTATTGAAAATTCTCTTTTTATAGAGATTATATTATAAATTAAAAAATAGAAATTATGGATGTACTTGGAAAACTGATCGTAACAACATTAAGTACGTTCAATTCTGAGTTAAAATGAAAATTCCTTAATTTTTCCATTTGGGGGTAAAATGGTAATTTTACCCATATCCCATATCCAAGAAATAAGACCTCAATATTCATGAAGTACTTAGAAATACGATTCCAACGCCACTAAGTACGCTCGATTCTCGAGTTCGGACAAATATTGCCTATTATTCTCCAATTTTAGAGTTAAAAAGGGCAAAAAGGTCTTTTCACATAAGGTGGGCCCCACAAAGTGGGCCAAGTTTCTAGAAGCACCAATAATTTCTCAATGCATTATTGCTGGTAGTGGAGATAGTAGTGGAGATTGTAGTGGGAGTGGAGAATGCATTAGTAATTAAAAATTCTAAAGTAATAAAATATCTTATCAAAAGAAATGATAAAAAATTCAAATTTGGCTATAAATATGTCCCAAAAATTTCCAAAAATTTTCACAACCTTAACCACGAAATTTCCAAACCTTCCCTGGAATTTCAGCCCCAAATTCCCCTTCATCCCTCCCCAAACTCTCTTTTCCTTATTTCTCTCTCCTCTTTCTAATTGGAACAAGAGACCTAAATTCAATTAGGCACTCCGTTCCAAGAAGAATCTCATCAATTCCACCGTCCATAACATCCTATACTACAGTATATACAAAATCCCTAAATCAATTTCAAGATCCAACGGTTCCAACAACAGAAAATCACAAAAAGGTGGATAATCGGGCTATATTATCATCAACCGGTAATTCTCTCAAATTGGGCATCAATTATATTGTTTTTCTCCAATCAGGTAGGTGGAATTACTTCCCATTCATATTTATTATGTTTTAGTATAATTTTTATTTTTCTGTAATTTAATTTGAATGAAAAATGGTAAAAATAAAGTAAATACCAGCCCCTTCAAATTATGGTGATAGAGAGCTCAGATTGAAATTCTGAGCTTTCCAATCAATCCAGGAGGGTCAAAAACCCCTAGGATACAATTTTCAAGAAAATCTAACAAGGTTTGGACCCTCAATTGAGAGAGATTAATTCTGGTGGGCCCAGATCAAATCTAGACCCTAGGAATGGCTGAAAACTTCAATTTAAGATTGTGGAGTCATATGAACTCCAAATTGAGATCAGAAAGAAGCTATGGAAAGCTTGTAATGTCTAGTTTCTAATGAAGTCATAATATTTCTAAAATTTATTTCTGTATTTTTCTGTATTTTTCTAAATAAGTGTCCAATTTCTAAGATCTTCAAGATCAGAGGTGATCAGATCTTGGAAATTTATTTTAGTGATGATATAATAATATAATAAAGTAATATCTATGGTTAATTTGGACAGATCTTGGATAAAATAAGGGATCTACCCTTTATGGTAGAAAAACCCTAAAATAAAAATAAAAATATACAAAGGGACCCACTTGATCAATGAGATCAAGTATGATCAGATCCTTGGGATGGATTAAAGGGGTGATATGATGATGGAATCCAGTTAGATCATGGATGAAATGTGACAAAATCATGTGGATATGATTTTTGGATCTTAATGGATTAAAAGCCCTAAAGTTAATTAAAACCCTTAATCTAAAGGAAAACACCTAAGATCTAATGGTTGGATCATATTTAAAGGTTTATAATAATCTTAATAAAATTAGTTTAATTGTCTTTTATTGGATATATAAGTTTAAATGTGATTTATGTTTTAAGTTTTAATTGTCTTTTATTGGATATAGAAGTGTAAATGTGATTTATGTTCTAAGTTAGAAAGCATGATAGTGTAATCTTTAAATTTTAGTATGATATGCCCTAAATGAGTAATTTTTTAGTAGATTTGATTATCTTAGGATCATGTTAGTGTAAATTAGGATTTAAACATGATTTCATTATGATAGAAGATGTGTTTCATAACTTAGGATCATGTTAGTTTTATTTCACTAGCTTAAGTTATATTCGTAGGAAGAATGTTAGTACTTAGTTGTTAAATTTATATTTGATTTATGCTTTCAAGTTGATGATTTACTTATTGTCATATTTAATTCAATTGTTAAGTAATTGTTAAGATATAAGGAGCATAAATCACCAAAAATGTAAACTAATGAAATATAGAAATTCATGGACAACTAAGATGAATGAATGATTTTGACTTAGTAAGGGCTATAGTTAGTAGGACAATATAAGGAATGATTTATCATTTCCTTGGCCCAAAATAGGAAAATAATGAACATCCATGGATGACATTGTGCATATCCATGGAAATTAATTAAAATCAATTAGAGAAGGGACTTAAGGTAAAGAGCTCATAGGAACCTTGTCAAAGGTTGAGCTGGTACCACTCCAAAGTGGACTCGAACATTGTGGTTATAGGGGTATACAAGAGCCAAGTGCTTTTCCCTCACCTCCCATTGACGTAAGAAAGGTCTAAACGCCTCCTTACATGAGGGTTGTATTAACCACTTTTTGAGCAAACTTTAACTGGTAAGTACTGGTCATCCTGAAATAAGGAGGAGTTGTCTAGTGATAGGAAGAAATAAATTATCTTCAACCAAGTAAGACACTAACTGGTTGAATAATAATAAGAACATAAAAGATAGCAAATTATCTAACCCTAATAAAAATAGTAAGTGAGATAAGGATGATCAAACAAGATGAGATCTTGTATGATCAAAAACAATAAGGAAAAAGAAACATCTAGGTAAATTAGATTGTTATGTATGATATAGATAGTATTTGTATAGATGATATTAAACCCATGGATATAGGATATTCAAGGAAGAAAGATTCAGATCATCCTACATAAGGATGATCAAAAGACCATGTAGTATGTACCCTTGATTAGAAAATTGACATTATATATATGATTTGACAGATATATGTTGATCGAGACTATGGCAGATTTCAAGGAGTAAGAATACCTTAGTGAGGTAGGTGGATTATTAAGAATGCCTTTACATGAAGATACATGTCTAATACATGATCTTATGTTTTGAAGTATTGACATGTATGATACCAATATATTAAGGTAAATACCTCAAATTAAAATATGATCCAACCAAATGATGAGGAAAATAAGTATTAAATGGTCAAGTTGAGAATTGAGAACAACCCTAAGTGAATAGGAAAGTAGAAAATATTCCAGTCCTAGATAAACAGACAAATAGTCTGATATGTATAAGTATTATTTTACATACAAGCTTGGAGGCTTGGGGTTTTGTTTTAAACTTGCATAAGCACAGGGATGCTATGCTAGGAGAGTTAAGAGGGTTTGGCCACCCACTCTCTGAAACTTGATGATATTGAATACCAAGCCTAAGAAAGGCTAAAAGTCGGGTGGGGCAATTATGGGAAGGCCACCACTGTGACAGCCATGGGCCTCCCATATGGACATGGATATTGTAATTTCCACTGTGAATGGTATAAGTGGATTATTGAACAGCTTATCCTGCGCGTCAGACGGATCGATCGCAAGCATAGTAGTCCTTGATTATTTTGCACTATGATGCATATGAAATTGGCATAGTGAAATGCCTTAAGGGATGACATGATGAAATGTCAGGTAATTGTATATTACCAATATTTTTCCCAAGAAGGGAAATTCCCTGTATAGTAACTGGCTGAAATACAAATCTCTTATAATGAAAAGAGTTGATCAGCTTTGTATAGAAATGATGCTTGATTATTTTTACATTTTTAATGGATTTGTCCTTATACAATATGTATGTATAAAGGTGAACACAAATGACAAGGAAATGAGATGTCCTTATAATTAATAGTTATTAATGAATGTGTTTATGATAGAACGAATTATGGGATACTTGAATATTGAGATTATACTGTCAATCACTTACATTCTTATCCCCTACCAAGCATAGCTTGCTGAGATATTGTAAATGTTCGAATGTTTACAATATCTCAGAGAAGGAGACTTAGGAGCTCAAGACTTGAAGAACAATTGAAGAATAAGTAATCAGGGTATATCCCTCGAAACATTGTATTAGAACATGTATTGAATTTTGAATTTTGTAATTTGGATTGTATATTTGGACAAGTATTGTAAGGATACAATGGGCTGTGTACTGTGAACCACTGGATGGATCCTGAAGTTTAATAAAAGTATATTCCTTCAATGGAATTTTATCTTATACAAAATTCTACTTATGTTATGTATGAAGTGGTGACTTAGGTTTTACAAAACAAATTCGAAAGAAAAGAATTTCCGCTGCTTTGGTTTGCGAAAAATTTTTACTCTAAGGGCCCTATCTTTACAAAATGTATTATAAAATGTGTTATAAAAACCTAGGTCGCCACAACAACAACTAGACTTTAAGCAACAATTTGCATCGCTTTTTGAATGAAACTTCAAAATATAAAACTTGGGACTTCTTAGATTCAATGTATTATATCCAGAATGATAAATATCAAGCATTTACAAGCACTAAAGAATTAAAAAATGTGGAACATATATGGGAAACAATGCACGGTAATGTCAACATTCAAATGTATATTTAGGAAACAATTTGCATGCCTTCTTAATTAAAACATCAAAATCTAAAATGGGGGCCTTTTTAAACTCAATGTATTCTATCTAGAATAATCAACTTTTAACATTAATGAAGCAAAAATTCAAGATCATATACAGTAAAAAATGCATGGTAATGTCATCATTGAAACACATATTCAAGCAACAATTTTCATTCCTTCTTAAATGAAATAGTAAAATCTAAAATATGGGTCTTCTTAAACTCAATGTATTCTATCTAGAATGATCTATTTTAAGCATTTACAAGCATTAAAGAGGTAGAAAATTGTAATAACCCCATTTTTTATGAATATAAATGAATTATTAAAAATTAAAAGTTGAACTTCTAAAAGTGGAACTGGAACTTTGAGTTCCAGGAAAATTCATTTTTATGAAAATAAAATGAAGACTTAAAACTTGAATATTTGTAATGTACTCAAAAAACCTATTAGCATGACTATAAGTACATCAAATTCCGAGTTTGGATGAAAAATCCTTATTTTTCTCCACTTTTATGAATAAAAGGGTAAAATGGTAATTTTACTCATAACTGAGACCTAAGACATCAAAATTTGGAATGTACTCAGAAAATTAATCAAAACAATACTATGTATGCTCAATTCTAAGTTCATAGAAATAAACCCTAATTTTCTCCTTTTTTGGAATTAAAAGGACAAATCATTCTTTCACAACTATGTGGGGCCCACAAAGTGGGCCAACGGTCTGGAAGACCACCATCATGAGTCAAACCACTACCGACGACTAGTGGATAAGGAGGTGGTATGGGAATCCAATGCCAATTTAATAATAAAAAGAATTGAAGCATGATAATTACATGTAATCATAAAAAATTCAAAAACACCTATAAATACCCCATAAAAATTTCCAAATTTTTTTGTCATGTCTCTCACAAGGTCCCCTACAATGCCCTGAAATTTCAGCTCTAGAGTCCTCCCCCATTTCCTCCTTTCTCTCTTTCTCTCTCATTCTCTATGGGTGTGTCCCTAGACGCACCTGGCCAAAAGACCCCATGTTTGCATCGAGGGCATCCAGCGACACGTCATCCCTGATGAACTAGGGTTTTTTCCTAGGAAACCCTAATCCAATTAGCCATGGATTTCCACTCATTAAAATCAAATCTCCACCATTAGATTAGTTTGAGCTGAGGTATTCTACAGAAGCACTTTGATTCCATGATGATCCAATGGCTGGATCATCGGAAAATCCAAAACGAAAAAGGAACATCGGATTAGTACTGACTTCAAAAAATTTTACAATTTAATATACCCAATCTAGTCAGTGAAAAATGATCGTGGACCGTTGGATCTCCTCAATACATGGAGATATATAAAAGCCCCAAGGTCTCACTCCATCTCTAGCAACAGAAGAGGAATCTATCTCTGTATACTTTACTAGCGACTTGGTTTTATTTCACTAGTATTTTTCTCCTCTGGTGAATTTCCCTACACCAGACCGGCAAAGGTAGGCCACCACTTTGCCCCCTTTCATTTCCGACATCCCCTAGGTGATTTCCCGGCCATCCCTGATCTCCTTTGGCCACTAATCCATCAAAAACGATGGATCCGGCAATGGATGGTGAGATATCCATCTTTGATAGCTTAGAAGTAAATTTTTATCTATTGGATGGAATCTTGGGGCCCCAAAACCTCAGGAGGTGAAATCTCAGCTCTTAATTGTAAGGATTGGAGGGTGATCCAAAGCTAGGTGATCCGACAATCTAGATTGGACAGTCTCACCAATAGCCAGTCACCCCTCTCAGATCACCTATAAAAGATGGTAACGTGGGCAAGCCGCTCTCTATTTTGTCATTTTCTATTGGAATGATCTCATCCATCCAATTTTTGAACTAAAATCTTGTTTCTTCAATTGAGAGATCAATTTAGCTCTGATTTTAAATCTAAAAGTTGCTATAAATTCTTTGTTACTTGTATAAGGTACTGAACTTAGAAATTTTGTATTTTGATTCATGTAAAATTCTATTAATAAAGAAAAGTATTACTAATTCCTATGATCAGTGAAATTTGGAATGATCAGACTTTATAATTTTGATCCATTGATGATGTTGTGATTTTGGAACATGGAATCAATGGTTAAAAGTGATTGATATGTGTTTAATTGAGAAACCTAGCCTTAAAAGAAGAAAAATCATAAAAATAAGCATGAATCTTCATGATCTGATTAATCAAGCATGATCAGACCTTTTAAAATAGTTTATATGATGATCTAAATGTATAATTACAATAATTAATGGTTGGATGTAATTTATTTTCAAGATCATAAGATCTTGACCCTTAAAGGTAGTAAAATCCATAAAAGTGAATGGTAATCTCCTTGATCAATTTTATCAAGGAAGATTGGATAGTGTGGATGCATTTGGATGATGATATAAAGTTAAGATCATATGGATTAATGGGCTTGATGATGATAATTTGGGATATATTAAGATCTATGCTCGTAAACTAAATAAAATGGCTTAAGATCTTCTTGATTGGTTAGATCAAGAAAGATCAGATCATGTGATAAGATAATATCAATGATTTAGTGATGAGATCACTTTGAGAAAATCAGTAGATCTGATAAAACTAAAAGATCAAGATGTAAAACCCTAAATAAGATGAAAGATGACCATTGGATCATGATGATATGTTAAATGTGTTTATTTGAATTATTAATGTTATTGTAAATGTCTTTTATTCATTTCTAGATTTAATTGTTAGATGTACTTATTAATTTATGCTTTAATGCTTATGTTATGTAAATTACATTTAAAATGTAATTAAATGAAAAATAGAGTTGAAGGACATTTACATGGAATGAAAGATATGGACTTAATGATAGTGAGGGCTACAGTTAGTAGGACAATATAAGGATTATCAAATCCTTTGCGCAAACTAGGAGAATAATAAACCTCATGAATGACATTTTAAATTCTCATGGATTTAATTAAAATCAATTAGAATGAGTACTTAGGGTTAAAATGCCCATAGGAGCCTTATGAAAAGTTGAGCTAAGGTCACTCTAGTAAATGCTGAACACGGTGGTTAAGGGGGTTTTCTAGTAAAGCCTCGCTCTTCCCCTACCTTGTGTTGACATTTGTGAGGTCTAAATGCCTCCTTACATGAGGATTGAAGTAACCACTTTGTGTTTAGCCATTCAACTAGTAAACCTTAGCCAATTGGAAAGAAGAGGAGCAATCTAGACTTAGGATGAAATAAGCTATCTGCAACTTGTAAAACATTAACTTGTTGAATAATAATAATAATAAGAGCATAAAAGTTTAGTAAATTATCTAATCCTAATAAAAATTGTAAGTAAGATAAGGATTATTAGGCAAGATCCAAAGGATCTTGAATGATCAAGAACAATAAGAATCCTAATGTTGTATTTTATTATGTATCCATGGATGTATGTTGTAGACAAATCTAGATCATTAGATTAGATAATCCAAACCCTTGATCAAATATGATTCAAGGAAGAGAATTAGGATCCTCCTCCTTAGGGATGCTCGAATAACTGAACTTAGATCAAAGAAGAACTAGATGATAGAAGATCTAGGCCCTTAATCTTTATCAACAAGTATAAATTGTTGATCAAAGGATCTATGAAAGATCAAGATCAAAGAGATGGACACACAAAGATTTAGGGATAGAAAATAGTTATATCTGGAAGATTAGAAGATCATTCTAACCATCACATCTATTGATTAATAGGATAAACACTATCTAAGGAAGATAGATTGTATGAATTATATGAATGCTAGACAAATCTAGATCCTTTATATCAAAGGACAAGATTAGATAAGGAATATAAATAGGAGATCATCCAAAATTTTACAAATAATGACAATATGTATGTATTTACAGATTACATATGTCAATCATGAAAGATCTGGAGGGATAGATCACTACATGAAGGTAGGTGGAACTTTAATAATATAAGACTTATGGTCTGTAGAATTGTTGTTATACATAGACATTATAATGCTTAAGGATGATAATATGCTTAGTTACATTTGAATCATAATTCACATATATGAGATAGAAATAATTGTTGAAATTAGATGGAATATACAATAAATACCTAGGTACATTTATGATTACCCCTAAACTTAGATAAGAACATAATAATAATGGATATCATTTGTATCAAATGAGTATCCTTACACTTAATAACATTTGGTATATGAATACCAAATTAAAGGAAATGGGGATCATTTACAATAAATTATTAATCCCTAAACTTATATGAACATAGGTATCATTCATTGTAAATGAGGATCTCAAAATCTAGAAATGAAATTATATCCTTAGTATGAGGATATTGAATACGAGGATGATAATATAAATAGATAGATCATCGGAGATGTACAAGCAGTATTTTAGATACAAGCATAGAGGTTTGTGGTTTTTTTTAAATAGGCATGTAATAACCCTAATTTTTGTAAATTGATTAAGAAAATCAATTTTGTTTGAATTTTCAGAAATTTCAGGCTAAAATATTAGGTTATTGGAAATTATCTTTTTATAAAGATTAAAACATGATTTAAAACTTATAAATTATGAATGTACTCGAAAAACTGATCGAAATGACACTAAGTACATTCAATTCCTAGTTAAAAAGAAAAATCCCTAATTTTCTCTATTTTTATGAATAAAATAGTAAAATGGTAATTTTACCCATAATCAAGATCCACCACTTCAATATTTAGAATGTACTAAATAATATGATTCCAACACCACTAAGTAAGCTCAATTTCGAGTTTAGGAGAATAAAATGAATTTTTCTCCATAAAAGGGCAAAATGGTCCTTTCGCACCTCTGGGGGGCCCATAGATGGATCCAGTGGCCAGAAAACATATAATGAGTGGCCAAACCGC
Source organism: Warburgia ugandensis (assembly GCA_035236585.1). Taxonomy (NCBI): domain Eukaryota; kingdom Viridiplantae; phylum Streptophyta; class Magnoliopsida; order Canellales; family Canellaceae; genus Warburgia; species Warburgia ugandensis. Next base: position 54,053,663 of record CP141127.1, on the reverse strand, counting down.
TACTAGTTGATAGTGGGGAAGGAGGTAGTAGTGGAGGATCCAATGTTAATTTAATGTTCAAAAGAATTGAAATATAATTATTACAAGTAATTATGAAAATTTCGAAAACATCTATAAATACACCCCCTAAAAATCCTCCGAAAATATTCATTAAAATTCCAAAGAAATTATCTTACTTCCCTTAAAAGACCAGATCTAGATTCATTCCCAAATTTCCAAAACTCCCAAAAATATCTATTCTTTTACTTTCTCTCTCCTCTCTCTAGATTGGAATAAGAGACCTAAATTCAATTAGGCACTCTGTTCTCAATCAAATCTCATAAATCCCACCATTCATATTGTCCTAAACTACCTTATTTACAAAACAAGCGGTTATCAGGCAATCTTATCATCAAGTGGATATTTCTTTTAAATTGAGCTGCAAAACCTATGTTTTTCTCTAATCAGGTAGGTGGAAACTCTTCCCATGCTTATTTCATGTTATTTTATATAATTTTTATTTATTTGAAATTAAGTTTAGGTTGAAAATTATAAAAATCAAGGACAACCCTTCAATTCTGTATGATGGAGAGCTCAGATGGAAAATCTGAGCAGTCCAATTGATCTAGAAGGGTCCAAAACCCCTAGGGTAGAATTTTCAAGAAATTTTATCAAGTTTTGAGCCCTTGATTGAAGAGGAATTGATTGGATGGTCCAAAATGGACTGTCCGATCCTTCTAATAAGATCTGGATCCCGAGACATCGCACAGAAACACGCCCTGCGGGTGCGTCCTTGTACGCAAGCTCCACGTGTGAGGCTGTGCCAATAGAATGACCGTGCGACAGCGCTGGTCTCGAGCAACATGTTACCGCGTGCATCCTGGTGATGGAAGCATGGTGACCGCTTCACCTGGACAATCCGAGCCTTCTGTTCCGATGGGCCCAGATCAAATCTGGACCCTCAGAACGACTGTGAACTTTAATCTTCAATTGTGGAGTCATTTGAACTCCAAATTAAGATTGAAAAGAAGCTATGGAAAGCTTATAATGTCTATTTTCTTTTGAATTCATAAAATTGATAAAACTATTCAAGAAACTTTCTATTTTTAGGAATTAAGCTTTTAATTTTCATGATCTTCAAGATTTGAGATGATCAGATCTTAGGGATCTAATCCAATGATGATATAATATTGAAATCAAGTAATATCCATGATTTATTTTGACAGATCTAACGTAAAATGAGGAATGTACCCTTTATGGTAGAAATAACCTAAAAATACAAAGGGACCCATTTGATCAATGAGATCAAGCATGATCAGACCCTTGGAATTGATTGAATGAATAGGATTATGCTGGAATCCAATGAGATCATGGATTAAATGTGCCAAAAACAAATGGATATGATCTTTGGACCTTAATGAATTAAAAGCCCTAAATGTAATTAAAACCCTTGATCTAAAGGAAAAGATCTAAAATCTAATCGTTGGATCATAAGTAAAGTTTCTAATAATCTTAATCTAATTAGTTTAATTGTCTTTTATTTGATAAGATAATTGTAAATGTGATTTATGTTATAAATTAGGAAGCATGATAGTGCAATTCTTAAATTTTAGCATGCTATGCTCTAAACGTTATTAGTTTGTTATTAGGTTGGTAGATGTAATTATCTTAGGGCTATGTTAGTTTAAATTTGAGATTTTAGCATGATTCCATTAGATTAGTAGTAAAATTTCAAGTATTTCATAACTTAGGATCATGCTAGTTTAAGTATAGTTTTATTCCATTAGGTTAAGTTACATTCATAGGAAGCATGCTAGTATAAATGGTTATTAAACTTATATTGGATTTATGCTTTAAAGTTTATGATTTAATTGTTGTCAAATTTTATTAGTAGATTCAATTGTTAAGTAGTTGTTATGATATAATGAGCACAAATCACCAAAAATGTAAACTAATGGAATATAGAGATTCATGACAATTAAGATAAGTGAATGACTTTAACTTAATATTAGTAAGGGCTATAGTTAGTAAGACAATATAAGGATTATCAAATCTTTGGCCCAAACTAGGAGAATAATACATGAATGACATTTTAAATGTTCATGGATTTAATTAAAATCAATTAGAAAGAGTACTTAGGGTTAAAATGCTCATAGAAACCTTATGAAAGGTTGAGCTAAGGTCACTCTAGTGAATGCTAAACATGGTGGTTAAGGGGGTTCTCTAATAGAACCTCGCTCTTCCCCTACCTTCTGTTGACGTTTGTGAGGTCTAAATGCTTCCTTACATGAGAATTGAAGTAATCACTTTCTGTTCAACCATTCAACTAGTAAGCCTTAGCCAATAGGAAATAAGAGGAGCTGTCTAGACTTAGGATAGAATAAGTTATCTTGAACCAGTCACTTGCAGCCCCTTATGTCCAATACGATTATGAAAATCCAAGTTGAAGATGATAAATAGTGAATGAATTGAGAAATAGGAGAGTCTTAGTTGAGAATAAGTATAGAAATAGTTGACTCATTAGTGAAGGATGAGTATAGAAAGAGTTAACTCATTAGTTGAGGATGAGTATAGAAAGAGTTAGTGTAATGAAGGAATAGTATATTACAGTAGATATTACTTAGGGAAAGGACTAAGAATACTACTTAGCAAGTAAGAATCCCAAGAGAGGGAATAGTAAGATATAGAAATCAATAAGGAAAATATTACAAAAGATAAAGATGTAATGTATAATATTCAGGTCCAACCTGATGTCTTGAGTATACATATATATGTAGAACTAGAGTACACCAATACTAGTATATATATAACCATTATTAAGTGAAATAATGGAGATTAAGTGAAAGAAGTGGTAAATTGGAAAATATGATGGAAATGGTGTAGGAGGAAAAACTTCAACCTTAATAGGAAAGGTGAAGTATAATTTGAAGAAGCATTAGGTACTAAAGATGAAACCTTAGAATTATTCCAAAATTTGAAATTAATAAAAATAAATAAATAAAATAAATGTAAGAGTTATAATTGCTACATATATAATATTATGGCAATTAGTAAATGAATTTAATCATCAAAATAGAGATGATATTACTTGAAAGGAATTCAAGGAGATAAGTGAGAAATTTGAAAATGAGAATAGTTTTAAATAAAGTTGATTAAGGAGATAAGTAAGCATTTTCTCTCTAAAATTAGTAAAGGAAAAGGGTTTAATAAAGAGATGATAAAATTTTAGAGCATGAAGAAGTGATCTTTAAAAGAAAATGATAAGGAAGAAGAAAGTTAGATATGTTGAAATGGGAAAAATATAATTCCAAACTTATTAAGAAAGATAATTAAAATGTATGGTTAACAAAGAAATTATAGTCCATACATATGGTGTAACAAATATGAAATCACTAAGATAGAAATTATATTGGTATGATAAATCAATTGTGGAAATTGGCACAAAAGGATTATCAAGAATTGGAGGGATATTGATATGATAACTTTGGTGATATTGAAAATAATTTTAGGAGTATAGTAAAGAGAAGTATATTTGGTATTGATGGTGAAATGATCATGGAAAATAAAAGAGATATATTGATATAATGATTTGGAAAAATATAGTTATTGATTATCATAAAGAGGAGTACATCTTATTGATCATGGCAAAGAAAGAGCTTTATATAAATAGAGATATTGATTCCACTTATATGATAGATTTGGTGATATTGAAAGATTTAAGAAATATAGTAAGGAGAAATATATTTTGAAGAAATGGTGAAATAAACATAAGAAATGAAGACCTATAAACAAATGTTGGTAGCTAAACTTAAGTTTTTTGAAAAAGAAGAAGAGATGATTATGAATAAGGTATGTATCTAGATTTTTGGGAGAAATATGTGGTTAGAAATTTTAAGATACTTTGAAGATTTTCAATCTAATATGAGATTGAATAACGATATATTTATAGTAGTTGAGGAAAATGACATCAACTTAATTAAATGAGTTGAAAGAACAAATTTTAAGGATTAGGAGCGATTATAGAAATTTACATTAGGAAAGCAACAAATTTCCTTCAGAAAAGCAAAAAGGAAGGGTCAATGTGATGATGCATTAAACATTAATGATATTATTGAGGAAGTCAAGTGCCCTTTACTCTATAAGGATGAGCATTTCCAAATTTATTATCATCAATTGGGAATTGGAAATGAAACATCATAGTACAAAATCAAAACAAATTTTGAGTTATATGAGTTGGATAAATGATATTCATGAATTTGAGGAGAATGAAATATATTAGATGAATTGGTAATGATATATGTAATAAATATAAGAGAATGATGAGTAATTATAAAGTATATGCTAAACACTTACAAAACTTATCAACTATCTAGTAAGTATAAATATTGACTAAAGGGCATAAGGTTTAGGGTCATATAAATTCTAAGGATGATATGGAAGTTGACCCAACAAAGATTCAAGATGAAAATAAATTGTGAAATGACTTTGATAGTTAGAGAAATTTATCTCTTACCACTGTTATAAGATACTATAGAGAAATACATTTTAGTATACTCTTACCATTGAGTACATAATCTATGAAGAATACATGGTAAATTGTAGAGAGTTTAATCTATGACCACAAACTCTTCTAGTAGAAATTATGAGAATAGAGGATTAGAAAGAATATGAGAAAGTTGTGTAGTGTGCTTCAAGGAAGCATGAAGTAAAATTTCAATTTAAAATTTAGAGATATATGGATATATCTATGAAATAAATAAATATTATCATTAGTTGTAAGAATTTTTGGAGTATTGTTCTGAATATGGGAAAGAGATAACAAAAGAGGATAAGGAATATATATGAAGATTTAAATGACACTATCCATAAACCATTTTGGAAGGAAAAATGTAGAAAGTCAAGTACTATGAATAAAATGGCACAAAAAGAGTATTACAAAAACAATAGATTGAATGAGAATGAGGGAAGAATCATTACAAGGAAACTATTAGTTAATATCAGGATCTGAAAAGAATTTTCAATAGAAAGAAATAATAAAGAAGTATGAATTTTTAGAACAGAAATGAAGTAATCACTTCCAAATAATGGAAGAATAAGGAAAGAGATGATTACTTCCAATTTTTGGAAGATTGTTACAAAGAATATTAGTGAATATTGTTTTTTTTTTTTAGCAAATCAAGATGTGAATCTTGATAGATAGCTTAAGGATGAGAAAATATGAAGTATTATAGTTAAGATTAGTGAAAGTATTATACTAATCAAGTGAAATAGAAGGTTTTGAAATAGAAGGATAACTCAGTTAAGAGTTATTAATCCTTTTAAAAGTCTAGTGAGGATCTAGATAAGTGAATAATGCATTAGCAAGGTTAGTTAGGTATGAGCATTTTAATATGTCAATAGATGAACCGACCATGTGATTTATACCTTTGAGGAGAAGGTAGTATGAGAAATGAATGAAAGGAAATAGAGATTTCCTTAAGTGGCAAGGGCACATGTGTAAAGCTATGAAAGAGTTATGAAAACTGCTGATTGAGTTGATATGATAATTTTGTGGACGAAAATATTATAAAGGGTAAAGATTGTAATAACCCCAATTTTTATGAATATAATTAAATTATTAAAAAATTAAAAGTTGAAATTCTAAAAGTGGAATTAGAACTTTGAGTTCTAGGAAAATTCATTTTTATAAAAATAAAATCAAGACTAAAAACTTGGATATTTGTAATGTATTAGAAAAATTGATCAGAATGATTGTAAGTACGTCAAATTCTGAATCCAGATGAAAAATCCTTATTTTTTTTCATTTTTATGAATAAAAGGGTAAAATGATAATTTTTCTCATATCCGAGACCTAAGACATCAAAATTTGGAATGTACTCAAAAAATTGATCGAAATGACACTAAGTATGCTCAATTCTGAGTTCATAGGAATAAACCATATTTTTCTCCATTTTTAGCATTAAAAGGGCAAATCGGTCTTTTGACAACTATGTGGGACCCACAAGGCGGACCAACTGTCTAGAAGACCACGATCATGAGTCAAACCACTACCAGCTACTGATGGAGAAGGTGGTGGTAGTGGGAATCCAATGCCAATTTAATAATAAAAAGAATTGAAATATGGTAATTAGATGTAATTATAAAAAATTAGAAAACACCTATAAATACCCCATAAAAGTTCCCAAAAATCTTCCTAATGTGTCTCATGAGGTTCCCTACAATGCCATGAAATCTCAACTCCAGAATTCTCCCCCATCTCTCCCATTTCCTCCTTCTTTCTCTCTTTCTGTCTCATTCTCTATGGGCGTGTCCCCAAACGCACCCAAGCAAATGACTGCGTATCTACATCGAGACCATCCAGGGACGCGTTGCCCTCGATGAACTAGGATTTTTCCCTAGGAAATCCTAATCCAATTAGCCATGGATTTCCACCCGTTAAAATCAAATCTCCACCATTAGATCAATTTGAGCTGAGGTAATCTACAGAAACCCTTTGAATCCATGATGATCCAATGGTTGGATCATCGGAATATCCAAAACGAAAAAGGAACATTAGATTAGTACTGTCTTCGGCATATTCTACAATTTAATCCGACCAATCTAACTAGTGAAAAATGATCATGGACTATTGAATCCCTTCAATACATGAAGATATACAAAAGCCCCAAGGTCTCATTCCATCTTCGGCAACGGTGAAGGAGGAATCTATCTTTGTATACTTCACTAGTGACTGGGTTTTCTTTCACCGATATTTTTCTCCTCTGGTGAATTTTTGCTCATTAGACTGGCAAAGGTAGGCCACCACTTCACCCCCTTTCATTTTCGGCATCCCCTCAATGATTTTTGACAATGGATGGTGAGATCTCCATCTTTAATAGCTCAAAAGTAAATTCTAAGCCATTGGATGGAATCCTGGGCCCCAAAAACCCCAAGAGGTGAAATCTCAGCTCTTGATTGTAAGGATTGGAGGGTGATCCAAAGCTAGGTGATCTGATGGTCCAAATTGGACCGTCTAGCCCATTGCCAATCACCCCTCTCAGATCACCAATAAAAGATGGTAACAGGGGCGGGCCGCTCTCTGTTTTGTCGTTGTTTGTTGGAATGATCTCAACCGTCCAATTTTTGAACTAAAATATTATTTCTTCAATTGAAAGATCAATTTAGCTTTGATTTTAGATCTGAAAGTTTTTATAGATTCCTTGTTACTTGTATAAAGTACTAAACTTAGAAAATTTGTGTTTTGATGCATCTAAAATTCTGTTAATAAAGAAAAGTATTACTAATTCCTATGATCAGTGAAATTTGGAATGATCAAACTTTATAATTCTGATCCACTGATGATCTTATGATTTTGGAACCTGGAATCAATGGTAAGAAGTGACTGATCTGTGTTTAATTAAGAAACCTAGCCTTAAAAGAAGAAAAATCACAAAAATAAACGTAGATCATCATGATTTGACTAATCAAGCATGATCAGACCTTTCAAAATAGTTTATATGATGATCTAAATGCATACTTATAATGATTAATGGTTAAATGTAATTTATTTTCAAGACCATAAGATCTTGACCCTTAAAAGTAGTAAATTCCCTAAAACTGAATGGTAATCTCCTTGATCAGTTTGATCAAGGATGATTGGATGGTGTGGATGTATTTGGATGGTGATATAAAGTTAAGATTATATGGATTGATGGGCTTGATGATGATAATTTGGGATAGATTAAGATCTATGCCCATAAATTGGATAAAATGGCTTAAGATCTTCTTGATCGGTTAGATAAAAAAGGATCAGATCATGTGATATGATGATATCAATGATCTAGTGATGAGACCAGTTTGAGAAAATGAGTAGATCTGATAAAAATAAAAGATCAAGATCTAAAACCCTAAATCGGATGAAAGATAATTATAAATGAAAGATGACCATTAGATCATGAAGATATGTTAAATGTGTTTATTTGAATTATTAATGTTATTGTAAATGTCTTTTATTGCTTAGTGGATTTAATTATTTATGCTTTAATGCTTATGTTATGTAAATTAAATTGAAAATGTAATTAAATGAAAAATAGAGTTGAAGGACATTTACATGGAATGAATGATATGGACTTAATGATAGTAAGGGCTACAGTTAGTAAGACAATATAAGGATTATCAAATCCTTTGCACAAACTAGGAGAATAATAAAACCCATGAATGACACTTTAAATGTTTATGAATTTAATTAAAATCAATTAGAATGAGTACTTAGGGTTAAAATGCCCATAGGAACCTTATGAAAGGTTGAGTTAAGATAACTCTAGTAAATGCTAAATATGGTGGTTAAGGGGGTCTTCTAATGGAGCCTCGCTCTTCCCCTACCTTGTGTTGACTTTTGTGAGGTCTAAATGCCTCCTTGCTTGAGGATTGAAGTAACCACTTTATGTTTAGCCATTCAATTAGTAAGCCTTAGTCAATTGGAAATAAGAGGAGCAGTCTAGACTTAGGATGAAATAAGCTATCTTCAACCAGTAAAACATTAACTTGTTGAATAATTGTTACGACCTGGGTTTTCTTATGCATTTTTAAATGCAAGATCTAAATTCCTAAGGCGGGATGCATCCCTATTCGAAAACCATTTTATAAAAACCCTGCAATGCAACAGAAAATCTTTAGTTTTAAACTCATTTTGAAAACCTTGAGTGTTATTTACTTTCACAACAATCAAAGTAGTTTTTGAAAAACTTTAGAAATCATAAGTGTTTTTCCCCAGGTCTATCCAGTCACATCACACAGTCCAACTATAAATAAATACAAATACATGTCCAAAGGGTAGACTGTTTACTTACATGTATGATTGTCTCCTTTTGATGTTTCTTGCTTGTAGCACTAACATAGGTGTCCTCTACTCATGGATGGAACTATCTTGAAAAATGTTAAGGATAAGGTGAGTATATACTATACTCAGTAGGAGTCTATCACTACTAGTTTTGCAATGCATGCTATGTTTAAAATCATATGCTCTTAAAAACATGTGCATGTTCGAACAATTATGTTCAATATCAATATCAAAAACCACCGTCAAACTGGAATACTAATGACTTAAAGAATAACATAATCCAAGTCAAAAGTATCATATATCATAAACATAATGATATGCATAAGATGCTCCACTGAATCCAACTCATGGATATCTGGTATGGTATGGTCGACCAACCTCATGTCATGCCATATGCAATGCAAGTAAATCCACGAAATCACAGGGCCCAACTATGCCAACGACCTCGCCACAGTGTGGTCCTCAGGTACTTAGGGACACATGGTCATATGCCTCCACGGGACATATGACACTTCAATCCAGTGCCGTGACATTTTCAAAACCTGTCCTCTTTGGGTCCCTCACAACTGCCTACCCAGCGTCTTTTGGGCACTCCAGTGTCTTTTGGTAACCCTCAAGGACATGCAATTTTGTAAGAACTCAATGTTACAAATCATGCAATATATGCAATTATTTGCAAAACTTGTCTATGCATAATGTATTTATCATATGCATGCTGAATTCATTTATATGCTACACAAGTCATAAAATAAGTCATGCTAAACAAGCCATATACGTATACTTAAAACATGCAGTCTCAAAACAATCATGGCTCTTTTTAAAAGTCTAGTAGCGATAGAGCACCTACCTCAAAGTCTCTTGGAGTCGCATCCTTTATCATTCAACCCGTCCCCGGGTCTCATTCATAAACTCTTGGGTATAAATGGATACAAGGAGTCCTTATCAATTTCATTCTATTTAGACATTAGATCACTAGATTTGCCTTTTAGGGTCCATGGTCCTTGCCTAATTCATTGTCAGGCTAGATCCTATGATGTGGATCTACTATTCCTTGGTTAACTCTGTAAATTGTCCTCTAATCCTAATTTTAAAGTCTCATTAGGTTTGCGTGTCCCAATTCCCAGGATACTCATGTATCCTGGTTGAACCGCAACCGCCTCACGTGTGTGCGCACCCAAAGGTCGTGCCAGGGACCGCATTTTGCACGTGCACGTGCATGCTCAAGTGACGCGCTATGACGCACATCATCGCACGGACACACCTTTGGTGTAGCATAGCGCGTCTTAGCTCCCAGTGCACCTTGTGCGTCCTGGTCGAGCCAGGACCCGTGCCCCACATCGCGCGTGCACTCGAAGGCTGTACCAGGGACAGTGTTCGCACGTGCGCATGCCCAAGCGACGTGCTATGACGCGCGTCTTGGATGACATCGTGCGAACACACCTTGGCGTAGGCGAAATGTGCCTTGGCTCCCGGGCCACCCATGCGTCCCGGTCAAACCAGGACTGTTCCTGGGACGCACCGAGGCCATGCCCATACACAGTCGCGTGCCCTCGTGCACAGTGGCGCACCAGGGGTCTGTCCATGGGCTTAGTTGGGTGTGCATCACACACCACGCCCAGGATCGTCTCCTTCGTTGGTCCGGTCCTGGGTTCTGCAATTTTCTGCCAGAAAATGCCAGATCCAGCCGGATCTGACCTGGGGAAGTGGAACAGAGAGAAGGGAAGGAAAAATGGCTTACCTGAGTCGCCAGAGATTGTGCTCCTCTCGCCTGCCTGAACCCTTATGTTGCTGAAATTCTTGAAGTAGAAAAACCCCAATGTCAAAACCGGAAAAAGAAGAGGGGGGGGGGCATGGGGAAAAATGGCAATGGCTAGCCTGACTTGGGCCTGGCCATTGCCGAAAAACATAGAGGGACTGGTTTGAGATGGGTTTCTAGTTTTTGCCAGAAAACGTGTTTTTGGAGAGGGGGAGATGGGGCTTTTATAGAGGGGAGAAGGCGGTGCACCTCAATGGTAGTGCCGCCGTTCCCCTAGTGTGTTCTGGAGAAATCAGGAGAAAAAGTGTTTCTGGAGAAATCTGGAGGTGGAAGACGATGGGGTGCCGTTATCAAAATGGGCCCCTGTGTTTTCTGCCTTTTTCGTTCTCTGTTTAAATTATAGAATTGCCCCTGATCTTTAAACGTCCATAACTTCTTCACACGAACTCTGTTTTTGGCGTTCTTTGAGGCGTTGGATTCCATTTTTCGAGTAGAATCTAATGGTACCAAGTTTCCTTACAAATTCCCTCATTTACTATTTTAAATAAAGTAAAACATTTAACATGGTTTATTTCCCATAAAATTTTCAATTTTTGTTAAAAATAACATAAATTGCTCGGGCATTACATTATTACCCCCTTAAATGAATGTCATCCTTGAAATTCCATAAATTATCATCTTCAAGGTATTTTGTCTTTTGGATAACTTCTTGGTGAATGCATTCCCCCCCTTAGGAATCAAATATAGGCTCAACCTCAATTTATCATTTCTATCGTTCCTTCTACAAGGCCTTACCTATAAGGGCCGCTTTCGCTGCATACTCTGATGCATACTCCCATACGTGCCAGGTTAACAATACCAGTTTCTAGCGGTAATTCATCTATCCTGAAATCCTTAGATGCCTATACTTTTCTCATCAGGTATAGGATAGTCTCCTCGTAGGATCATGCTTCTTTATAAATTACTCCATACTTCTTTGAGATGATATGATCTTATTTCTCCTATTTTGAATGTCATAGGATAATCCCTTTTATCTAGTGATCTCTTTCATCATCCACAAGTCCAAAAAATTACCTTCTTTCTATTGTGTCTAACTTTGCTTCTTACCTTTTATATTTGTCCCCAAGATACTTCAATAACTGACATGGTATCATGTGCTCTAGAGCCAAACCCTTGATCAACTTCGAATTTCAACTGTCTGTTGTTTTCCATATGTGACTTGATTCCTCAACCAAAGTTACATTTAAAATAAAATCATGAAATCCATTTAATAGCATCTTCTATCGAGGACCTTATCATATACTGAAAGTAAAATGTCCTAACTCTATATCCAGTCTCATAACTATTGAATTCATTAAACGCTTTTCTCTGTGAAGATTTTATCCAAACTCATGTCAAATGTTAATGGTCGATTCATCATCATGGATCACATGTTCTCGTCTAGAAGCCTATCTCACTGTTCACATCAATTTGTCATTAGGATTTTTAATAATGTTCCCATTTATGTAAAGCAAAAAGTCTCTTATTCATAACCGAGTACCCTTACTAGGTCATGGTTGAATCCTTTGTCATCATCCTCCTTGTCCTTTCTTTGCTTGATGGTTTTCTCCGTAACCTTTTAGTCCAAAAGTTTTATACTCAATCCAGCAGGGTTAGTCCTTAGGAAATTCCTTCAATTTATTTTTCGTACTTGGTATATGTACATAACAACTACTTTTTGTCTAAAGGAAATGTAACATCAAATCTTCACCTTATAGTGTGCTAGCCATCTCACCTTTTCTCCTTCCATCCTCTATGTCAATATATTGTGCCATCTTTTAGCAAGGCTTTATTGTCAATCATGCAGTTTGTATTGTCAGGAGGTATCCTCATAAGTAGTGATTTTCTCAATTCCTCAAAGTTTATCCTTTAAGTGCCTCCTCATACTCAACTTATAATAGTAGTTATTGTTCAATAGCTACCACATCAAGTTATGCTAAAGCTGTTAAATCATCAAATTTGAGAAACACTCACGTAAGCTTGTAACATTTTTGTAGACATATAGAAAGACTTTATTTGATTACCTATTGATCTCTTTCTAGATATATCTTTGTCATAAGCTCAAGGGTCTCCAAATTGATCAATACTTGTCTACCTTTCTTTTTAATCCAAGTCAGCAATATTTTTCAGACCCAAAGTAATTTCTTCACCTTGTCATGGTAGCCATTAAGGTTTGAAAAATCTTTCACACTGGTTTAGATCACTTCTTATTTTTGCTCCTATCTCAGTTGCCACTATCCTCATCAATTGTCCTCATACCCTCAACTGACTTAGTCTAACAAGTACTTTTCTTTTCAAGGCAAACTCAAGTCTAAAGACTTATAACATCCCTTTGAGTATATAACTTCGACTACTGACTCATAGATACTAACATACTTGATTAAATATGGTGGGATACCCTTATTTTAGTCAATAATACTCTAAAGGTAATGACTAAATAATGGTTTTAAGATATTTGCTCTTCCAATCTATGATAGTAAGACCTCAATTTGATCCTTGATGGTACTCTTCTTGCTAAATGGACAAATCACTGTCCCGGCTTAATTCCTTATTAGATTATCATCAAAATTTTCTCAAAGTCTGTCTTTTACATCCCCTATCATACTCATATCATATCCCTTGTGATAGTGTGCTCATATTCTGATATTCTTTGTGATGGTAAGAGAGCCATCTAGTTTTTTCGATGTTCTCATCTTTGGAGAGATTGATCTATTACAAGTCAGAACTATCTACTAACAAGTTCACTAACATCTTCATTCATCATTCTCATCATAATATGATCCTTATATGAGTTTTTATATTTGCACCACACAACAATCCTTATTGATAAGATTTAAGCCATCCAATATCTAAGTATTTGCTAGACCCATCTCCTTTTTCACCTATTGGTTTATGGTGAAATGCCTTGAGCATTAATATTGTGATCCTCAAATACAAGTAGTCATCTCTACTACTACTTCTTCTTGATTTTCTCTATTGTCTATGATGCTTGGACATGCTGGACTGGCTGTGAAAGGATAAAACCTGGGCTCTGATACCAACTGTTACGACCCAAGTTTTCTTATGCATTTTTAAATGCAAGATCTAAATTCCTAAGGTGCGATGCATCCCTATTTGAAAACCATTTTATAAAAACCATGCAATGCAGTGAAAAATCTTTGGTTTTAAACTCATTTTGAAAACTCCGAGTGTCATTTGCTTTCACAACAATCAAAGTAGTTTTTAAAAACCTTTAGAAATCATAAATGTTTTTCCCCAGGTCTATCCAGTCATAGCACATAGTCCAACTATAAATAAATACAAATACATGTCCAAAGGGTAGAGTGTTTACTTACATGTATGATTGTCTCCTTTTGATGTTTCTTGCTCGTAGCACCAACAATGGCGTCCTCTACTCGTGGATGGAACTATCCTGAAAAATGTTAAGGATAGGGTGAGTATATACTATACTCAGTAGGAGTCTATCAGTACTAGTTTTACAATGCATGCTATGTTTAAAATCATATGCTCTTAAAAACATGTGCATGTTCGAACAATCATGTTCAATATCGATATTAAAAACCACCGTCAAACTGGAATACTAACGACTTAAAGAATAGTATAATCTAAGTCGAAAGTATCATATATCATAAACATAATGATATACATAAGATGCTCCACTGAATCCAACTCATGGATATCTGGTATGGAATGGTCGACCAACCTCATGTCATGCCATATACAATGCAAGTAAATCCACGAAACCATAGGGCCCAACTATGCCAACGACCTCGCCACCGTGTGGTCCCCAGGTACCTAAGGACACAGGGTCATATGCCTCCACGGGACATATGACACTTCAACCCAATGCCGTGACATTTTCAAAACTTGTCCTCTTTGGGTCCCTCACAACTGCCTACCCAGCGTCTTTTGGGCACTCCAGTGTCTTTTGGTAACCCTCAAGGACATGCAATTTTGTAAGAACTCAATGCTCACAAATCATGCAATATATGCAATTATTTGCAAAACTTGTCTATGCATAATGTATTTATCATGTGCATGCTGAATTCATTTATATGCTACACAAGTCATAAAATAAGTCATGCTAAACAAGCCATATACGTATACTTAAAAGATGCAGTCTTAAAACAATCATGGCTCTTTTTAAAAGTCTAGTAGCGATAGAGCACCTACCTCAAAGTCTCTTGGAGTCGAGTCCTTTATCATTCAACCAGTCCCCGGGTCTCATTCATAAACTCCTGGGTATAAATGGATACAAGGAGTCCTTATCAATTTCATTCTATTTAGACATTAGATCACTAGATTTGCCTTTTAGGGTCCATGGTCCTTGCCTAATTCATTGTCAGGCTAGATCCTATGATGTGGATCTACTATTCCTTGGTTAACTCTATAAATTGTCCTCTAATCCTAATTTTAAAGTCTCATTAGGTTTGCGTGTCCCAATTCCCAGGATACCCATGTATCCTGGTTGAACCGCGACCGCCTCACGTGTGTGCGCGCCCAAAGGTCGTGCCAGGGACCGCGTTTTGCACGTGCATGTGCATGCTCAAGTGACGCGTTATGACGCGCATCATCACATGGACACACCTTTGGTGTAGCATGGCGCGTCTCAGCTCCCAGGGCACCTTGTGCATCCTGGTCGAGCCAAGACCCGTGCCCCACATCACGCTTGCACTCGAAGGACATACCAGGGACAGTGTTCGCACGTGCACAAGCATGCCCAAGTGACGTGCTATGACGCGCATCTTGGATGACATTGTGCGAACACACCTTGGCATAGGCGAAATGTGCCTTGGCTCCTGGGCCACCCATGCGTCCCGGTCAAACCAGGACTGTTCCTGGGAGACGCACCGAGGCCACACCCATACACAGTCGCGTGCCCTCATGCACAGTGGTGCACCAGGGGTCTGTCCATGGGCTCAGTCGGGTGTGCATCACACACCACGCCCAGGATCGTCTCCTTCGTTGGTCAGGTCCTGCGTTCTCCAACTTTCAGCCGAAAAATGCCAGATCCGGCTTAGATCTAACCTGGGGAAGTGGAATGGAGAGAAGGGAAGGAAAAATGGCTTACCTGGGTAGCCTGAGATCATGCTCCTCTCGCCTTCCTGAACCCTTTTGTTGCCAGAATTCTTGAAGCAGAAAAACCCCAATGTCAAAATCGGAAAGAGAAGAGGGGGGGGGGGGGGCATGGGGAAAAATGGCAATGGCCGGCCTGACTTGGGCCTGGCCATTGTCGGAAAACACAGAGGGACGGGTTTGAGATGGGTTTCTGGTTTTTGCCGGAAACCCCAGTCCCTAACTAGTCGGAAAACGTGTTTTTGGAGAGGGGAAGATGGGGATTTTATAGAGGGGAGAAAGCAGTGCACCTCAATGGCGGTGCTGCCATTCCCCTGGTGTGTTCTAGAGAAATCAGGAGAAAAAGGGTTTCTGGAGAAATTTGGAGGTGGAAGACGATGGGGTGCCGTTATCAAAATGGCCCCCTGTGTTTTCTGCCTTTTTCGTTCTCTGTTTAAATTACAAAACTGCCCTTGATCTTTTAACGTCCGTAACTTCTTCATACGAACTCCGTTTTTGGCGTTCTTTAAGACATTGGATTCCATTTTTTGAGTAGAATCTAATGGTACTAAGTTTCCTCACAAATTCCTTCATTTAATATTTTAAATAAAGTGAAACATTTAACATAGTTTATTTCCCATAAAATGTCCAATTTTTGTTAAAAATAGCATAAATTACTCGGGCATTACAATAATAATAAGTGCATAAAAGGTTAGTACATTATCTAATCCTAATAAAAATTGTAAGTAAGATAAGGATTATCAAACAAGATCCATAGGATCTTAAATGATCAAGAACAATAAGAATCTTAATGTTGTATTTTATTATGTATCCATGGATGTATGTTGTAGACAAATATAGATCATTAGATTAGATAATCCAGACCTTGGATCAAATATGGTTCAAGGAAGAGAACCGGGATCCTCCTCCTTAGGGATGATCAAATAACTGAACTTAGATCAAAGAAGAACTACATGATAGAAGAACTAGGCCCTTGATCTTTATCAACAAGTACAAATTGTTGATCAAAGGATCAATGAAAGATCAAGATAAAAAAGATGGGCACATAAAGACTTAGAGATAGAAAATACTTATATCTGAAAGATTAGAAGATCATTCTAACCATCAGATCTATTGATTAATAGGATAAATACTATCTAAGGAACATAGATTGTATGCATTATATGAACACAAGACAAATATAGATCATTTATATCAAAGGACAAGATTGGATAAGGAATATAAATAGGAGATTATCCAAAATTGTACAAATAATGACAGTATGTATGTATTTACAGATTACATATGCCAATCATGGATGATTTGAAGGGATGGATCACTACATGAAGGTAGGTGGAACTTTAATACAAGACCTATGGTCTGCGAAATTGTTGCTATACATAGACATTATAATGCTTAAAAGATTATAATATGCTTAGTTACATTTGAATCATAATTCATATATATGATATGGAAATAACTGTTGAAATTAGATGGAATACACAATAAATACCTGGGTATCATTTATAATTACCCTTACACTTATATAAGAACATAATAATAATGGATATCATTTGTATCAAATGAGTATCCTTACACTTAGTAAGATCTAGTATATGAATGCCAAATTAAAGGAAATGGGGATCATTTACAATAAATGATTAATCCCTAAACTTATATGAACATGGGTATCATTCATTGTAAATGAGGATCCCTAAATCTAGAAATGAAATTATATCCTTAGTATGAAAGTATTTTAGATGCAAGCATGGAGGCTTGTGGTTTTGTTTTGACAAGCATAAGCCTGGGGATGCTATGTTAGAGAAGTTATGAGGGTTTGGCCACCCACTTTCCAAAATTTGATGATATTATGATACCTTTTCCAAAGAGAGGCTGAAAGTTGGGTGGGGCAATTATGGGAAGGCCTCACTATGAAAGTCCTGTCTCCCCGTACAGGCAGTGACCCAATATTTTTCACTGTGGTATCAGTGGTGGATAGGGCAATTATCCGAGCATGCTAGTACGGATCAGATTGTAGCATGGTAGTCCTTGAGTATTTTGCATTATGATGCATGGCATAATGAGATCCCAATATTGCCCTAATGAGGGAGTATTTTCCTAGCAAATGTCTAGTTGATTTATCAACTTAGTATATCTGAGTATGTTTATTGATGTTTGAGATATTGACTATTTTTCACAGTTTTTAACCATATATATACACATACAATATAGTGGTGAGTGGTTTGAAACATCAAAATCTAAAACACGGGCCTTCTTAAACTCAATGTATTCAACCTAGAATGATTAATTTCAGGCATTTACAAGCATTAAAGATGTTGAAAATTAGGAAAATATATAGTAAAATATGACGACCCGAGTTTTCACATGCATTTTTAAATGCAATATCTAATTCTTAGGGCATGATCGATCCCTATTTGAAAACACTTTTAGAAAAACTATGCAATGCAGTGGAAAACTCTTTTATTTTAACTTCATTTTGAAAACCCTGAGTGTCATTTGCTAGATGAATAAAGTAGCTTTGAAAATTACAGAAATCATAAATGTCTTCCCAAGTGTATCTAGTCACAACTCATAGCCCAACTGTAATAAGTACATATACATGTCCAAAAGGTAAAGTGTTTACTTACATTCATGCTTGTCCCTTCTTCATTTATTTGATCATAGTACTACATTTCCTGATGCAACATGCATAATTCAAGGCACTTTGTCATGTAAAACATCAGGAGTTCCTTTTCATATAAACATGCATATTTGTGCAAAAAACGTAAGCTCATTGATGCAATTTCAACCATGAAATCCGTACACAAATCTAGTCTTCTACATATGACTAAAATCACATAATAGAAATCAATGGACAATAAGATCTTAACAACATCTCGAATCAACGAGTAAACTATAATAATCATGAAACTCTTAAAATAGTCATCTTTCAAAGCTGATGCTGGCATCACTATAAGTATCATGCACATGGTCTGTCTCTCGGCGAACATATCACGTCTACTGGTCATGAATACTAGTATACAACCATCTCAATGCTATATGCATATCGATAACATTGACTCATAGTGTCATTATGCTCACAACAGAACACAGTTAGAATCATGCTTCTTTGGCATCTAGAGACTAACCCACCATAGCCTCCACAACAATTATAGTTATCCTTGAAAAGGGTGTCATGAACACCTCTAGTGGTCGTCCCTGTTTACCACAATAGTCGAGAAAGGGACAAGCCTTTTTGGCAGCTATACCATCCACCTTTTTGGTGATAGAGGCCGGGAGGCCAACCTCATACATACGAACCTCTCAGCATAGTGCCCACTAGGCTCAATAGCCCAAAAAGCATATATAGATAAATCCATATCTCAATCATCGAAATCATGCAATTTATGCATTTTATTTCGAACATGTGAGCAATGCATGAAAGTCTACTCATGCCAAAAATCATATTCAAGGCTATAAATCATGAAAACAATTCTGCATGCTCGTATAAGAACATCATATCCCAAAAGCATAGTAAATATGATGGTAGATTCAAGTGCGTCAAGACCATAAAATCATGAAGACAAGTCTGCATACTCATATAAGAACATCATATCTCAAAAGCATGCTAAACACGATGATAAAGGCAAGTAAGAGTTTAAGATGTGTTTGAAAACTTAGTAGTATCAGACTACCTACCTCGATGCTCCTTGAATCATGTCCTTTATTACTTGTCCCTGAGTTACCTTTGTGAAACCCTAAATATCAATTAATAACATGGATTCAAGTATTATTTTCCAACCTTTATGGATCATTACTTAGACGTATAGATTAATGACTAGATCTGCCTTTTAGGATCTATAGATCCTTACTTAATGCACTTCCAAGCTAGATCTCACATATAGATCTAATATTTAATGGTTAGATCTCATAGATCGCCTATTCCTGTAATGATCCAAACATTTTATGCTAATTTTACTAAATTGTATAGAAATTGATTAATTTGGAAATTTATATCTACACTTAATCATATTAAATGTTCTATTTAATTAAAATACGAAACAAAGGAATTTGAGAGAAAAAATGGTGGCATCGTCACAGGGCAGCACCACCATCACGGGCTATAAAAAGCCCTTTTCCCCGATCATCCCGTTTTCCCCTCTCTTCTCTGGCTGCTTCCTTTTAGGGTTCCGACAGATTTGGCGAGTCCACAATCTCTGGCGATGGGCACTTTCCCAGACCACCCAGGTAAGTCCCTCACTTCCCTTTCTAGTTTCCCTCTTCTCCCAGTCTAGATCCCCATTGGTTCTGGGCTTTCTTGGCTGGAAAATGCCAAAGAAAGCTAGATGAAACCTAGTTTCCTCGACCAGATGTACGTGACGCACATGCAGAACATGCCCCCTGGGACAATCGTCGGGCCGCGCGGCGTGCAATGCAGTCCCGGTTCAACTGGGACGTGTGAGCGTCCCAGGAGCAGTGACGCTCGCGCCTTATGCATCATGCGGACACCATCTAGGACACGCTATAGCTCGTCGCTTGGGCATGCGTTCATATGTGAACATAGTCGTGGTTTGACTGGGATGCACACGTACCCTAGGAACCATGATGAGCAGGCTCGGTATGGACAAATCTGGTTCGTCCGTGATGTTGCGACACTAAAAATGCAATTACAGGGGATATAGGACTCCGATTAACAATCCAAAAGAACCATTACGTCCATATTGATGAAGCAGACCTAATGAGACTATAAAAGTTAGGGTTAGAGGCCTATTTAGTATGACTATAGCATAACCACTATAGAGATCGCATAGATCTATAGGATCAAAGATGATCAAACTTCATAGATTGATTTATTGGGTTTATTAGGAGACCAATGTGCCTAGATCCAGTCTAAGTTACACACATCCACCTTGAACTTATAGATCTGACTATCCAAATTAAGTATAGACCTATTCTAGGTATCAGAACAGGTGACCTAGGAGATCTGACCATTTAATTACACGATGTTGATGACATGAAAGAGATTAAAGGCAATCTAATCATTAGATGTTAGCACTATACATAAGATCTAGCCTGGAGACACACTAAGGAATGACCTAAAAGGCAGATCTAGCCATTAAGCTATAATTCTAATTATTGGATAGAAAATGATATTTGAATCCTTGTTAACCATTAATATCTAGGGTTTCACAAAAGTGATCCAGGGTCGAGTAATGAAAGACGCAACTCCAGAGACATCGAGGTAGGCAATTTGATACTATTAAGATTTTAAATGCATTCCAAACCCTAAGTGATTAACTTGAATTTATTACCATATTTAATGTGATTTTTGAGATAAGCATTAAAGAAGTAAAAAATCAAAAAAAAATTAAAAATAAAAAAATGCATCGTAATGTTACCATTAGAACGCATATTCAAGCAAAATTTTGCATGCCTTTCTGAATGAAACTTCAAAATCTAAACCATAGGTCTTCTTTGACTCAATGTATTCTATTGAGAATGATAAATTTTAAGCATTTAAAATCATTAAAAATCCAAAAAATCAAGAATATGTATCGTAAAAATCGGGTGGTAATGTTACCATTCAAACACATATTATAACAAGCATACTTCAAGCAACAATTTGCATGCCTTTGTGAATGAAACTTCAAAATATAAAATATGGGACTTCTTAGACTCAATGTATTCTATTTACAAGGATCAATTTCAAGCATTAAAGAAGAAAAAACTCAAGAACATGTATAGACAAAACTGCATGGTAATGTACCATTCAAACGCATACTCAGGCAACAATTTGCTTCCATTTTTCATTGAAACTTCAAACTCTAAAACATGGATCCTTTTAGACTCATTGTATTATTTCTAGAATGATCATTTTCAAATATTTACAAGCATTACAAAACTAGAAAATTAGGAACATCTGTAGTAAAAAAATGCATGGCAATGTTACCTTTCAAAAATGTATTGGAACAAGCATACTTCAAGCAAAAATTTGCATGCCTTTTTGAATGAAACTTCAAAATCTAAAACATGGATCTTATTAGACTCAAATTCTATCTAAAGTGATAAACTTCAAGCATTTACAAGCATTAAAAAGGCATAAAATTAGGAACATATATTGTAAAAAACTCATGTTAATGTTATCATTCAAATGCATATTGAAGCAACAATTTGCATGCCATCCTAAATGAAATATTGTAATCTAAAACATGGGCCTTCTTAAACTCAATGTATTCTATATCGAATGTTCAATTTCAAGCTTTTATAGGCATTAAAGAAGTAGAAAATCTAGAACTTATATAGTAAAAAATGCATCGTAATGGGACAATTCAAACGCTTATTACTACAAGCATACTTTAGGCAACAATTTGCATGCCTTTTGAATGAAACTTCAAAATTTAAAACATGGGTTGTATTACACTCAATGTATTATATCTAGAATGATCAATTTCAAGCATTATAGTAGCAAAAAATACGGAACATATGTAGTGAAAAATGCATGGTAATGGTACCATTTAAATGCATTTTTAAGCAACAATTTTCTTGCCTTTTCAATTAAACTTCAATATCCAAATCATGGGCCTTCTTAGACTTAATGTATTCTATCTAGAATGATCAATTGCAATCATTTACAAGCATTAAGGTAGCATAAAATTAAGAACATAAATAGCAAAAAATGCATGGTAATGTTACCATTCAAACACATTTTCAAGAAACAATTTGCATGCAAATGAAACTTCAAAATCTATAACATGGGACTTTTTAGACTTAATGTATTCTATATAGCATGATCAATTTCAAGAATTTACATGTGTTAAAGAATACAAAAATGAAGAGCATATATAGCAAAAAATGTATGGAAATGTTACCATTCAAGTGCGTATTACAACAAGCATACTTCAAGCAACAATTTGTATGCCTTTATGAATGAAACTTCAAAATCTAAAACATGATCCTTCTTAGATTCTAAGTAATCTATCTAGAATGATCAATTTCTATAATTTAAAAGCATTAAAGAAGCAAAAAATCATGAACATATGTAGTAAAAAATGCATGATAATGTTACCATTCAAATTCTTATTTAGGCAACAATTTGCATGCCTTCCTAAATGAAACATCAAAATCTAAAGCATGGGCCATCTTAAAATCAATGTATTCTATCTATAATGATCAATTTCAACCATTTACAAGCCTTGAAGAAGTGGAAATTTGGGAATTTATATAGTAAAAAATGCATGGTAATGTTACCATTCATGTGCATATTCAAGCAACAATTTTCCTCCCTTCTTGAAGCAAACATCAAAATCTAAAACATGGGACTTCATAAAATCAATGTATGCCATTTAGAATGAATATTTTCAAGAATTTACAAGCATTAAAGAACATATATAGTAAAGAATGCGTGGTAATGTTACCTTTCAAATGCATATTGAAGCAACAATTTGCATACCTTTATGATTGAAACTTCAAATTCTAAAAGACGGGACTTGTTGGACTCAATGTATTCTATCTAGAACAATCAAATTAAAACATTTACAAGCATTAAAGAAGTAGAAGATCAGGAAAATATATATTAAAAAATGCATTGTAATGTTACCATTCAAATGCATATTCAATCAAAATTTTGCATGCCTTTTTGAATGAAACTTCAAAATCTAAAACGTGGGTCTTCTTTGACTCAATGTATTATGTTGAGAATGATCAATTTCAAGAATATAAGAGCATTAAAAAATAAAAGAAAATTGGGAACATGCATAGTAAAAAGCAGGTGCTAATGTTACCATTCAAACACGTATTGCAACAAGCATACTTCAAGCAACAATTTGCTTGCCTTTTTGAATGGAACTTCAAAATCTAAAACATGAGACTTCTTAGACTCAATGTATTCTATCTACAATGATCAATTTTAAGCATTTACAAGCATTAAAGAAGCAAAAAATCAGGAACATGTGCAGTAAAAACTGCATGGTAATGTTATCATTCAAACACTTACTCAAGCAACAATTTCTTTGCCTTTTTTAATGAAACTTCAAAATGTAAAACATGGGTCATTTTAGATTCATTTTAATTTTTGTAGAATCATAATTTTCAAACATTGACAAGTATTAAATAAGAAAAAAAAATTAGGATCATATATAGTAAGAAACGCATGGTAATGTTACCATTCCAGAACACATTGCAAAAAATGCATGGTAATATTGCCATCCAAACACATATTCAAGCAAAAAATTTCATGGCTTCCTGAATGAAACATCAAAATATAAAACATGGGTCTTCTTAAAATCAATGTATTCTATCTAGAATGGTCAATTTCAAGCATTTATAGGCACTAAAAAAGCAAAAAATCAGGAACATATAGCGAAAAATGCATCATAATGTTACAATTCAAACCTGTATTACAATAAGCATACTTTAGGCAACAATTTTCATGCCTTTTTTAATGAAACTTCAAAATCTAAAACATGGGTCATCTTAGAATTAATGTATTATATTTAGAATGATCAATTTCAAGCATTTGGAAGCATTAAAGTAGCAGAAAATATAGAACATATATAGTAAAAATTGCATGGTAATGTTACCATTCGAACACATTTTCAAGCCTTTTTTAATGAAACTACAATATCTAAAATATGGGTCTTCTTATACTTAGTGTATTCTATGTATAACAATCAATTGCAATTATTTACAAGCATCAAGGAAGCAAAAAATCAAGAACATATATAGCAAAAAATGCATGGAAATGTTACCATTCATATGTGTAATAAAACAAGCATACTTCAAGCAACAAATTGTTTGTTTTTTTTAATGAAACTTCAAAATCTAAAAAATGGGTCTTGTTTGACTCAATATATTCTATTTAGAATGATTAATTTCAAGAATTTAGAAGTACTAAAGAAGCAAAAAATAAGGAACATGTATTGTAAAGAATGCATGGTAGTGTTACCATTCAAACACGTATTACATCAAGCAACAATTTACATGCCTTTTTGAATGAAACTTCAAAATATAAAACATGAGACTTCTTAGACTCAACATATTATATATATATATATATAATGATCAATTTCTAGCATTTACAAGTATTAAAGAAGCAGAAAATCTCAAACATATATAGTAAAAAATGCATGGTAATGTTACCATTCAAATGCATATTGAAACAACAATTTGTGTGCCTTCTTGAACGGAACATCAAAATATAAAGCATGGGACTTCTTAAACTCAATGTATTCTATCTAGAATGATCATTTTCAATCATTTACAAGCATTAAAGAAGAAAAAAATCCGGCACATATATAGTAAAAAATGCATGGTAATGTTACCATTCAAATGCATATTCAAGCAATAATTTGTATGTCTTTCTAAATGAAGCTTCCAAATCTAAAACTTGGGTGTTGTTGGACTCAATGTATTCTATTTAGAATTATCAATTTAAAGCATTTACAAGCATTAAAGAAGTAGAAAATTTAGAAAATATATAGTAAAATATGCATGGTAATGTTACCATTCAAATGTGTATTATGACAAGCATACTTCAAGTAACAATTTGCATGCCTTTTTGAGTGAAACATCACAATCTAAATAATGGGTCTTCTTAGACTCAATTTATTCTATCTATATTGATCAATTTCATGCAATCACAAACATTAAAGAAGTAGAAAATCTAGAACATATGCAATAAATAACACATGGTCATGTTTCCATTCAAACATATATTCAAGCAACAATTTGCATGCCATCTTGAATGAAACATCAAAATCTAAAACATGTTTTTTCTTAAACTCAATGTATTCTATCTCCAATGGTCAATTTCAAGCACTTACAAGCATTAAAGAGCTAGAAAATAAGGAACATATATAGTAAAAAATGCATGGTATTGTTACCATTCAAATGCGTATTACAATAAGCATACTTCAACCAATAATTTGCATGCTTTTTGGAATGAAACTTCAAAATCTAAAACATAGGTCTTGTAAGACTCAATGGACTCTATAAAGAATGATCAATTTCAAGAATTTTAAGCATTTACCAAAATTGAAGAAGCAGAAAATTAGGATCATATATAGCAAAAAGGTAATGGTAATGTTAGCATTCATATGAATATTACAACAAGCATACTTCAAGCAACAATTTGCATGCTTTTCTGAATGAAACTTCAAAATTTAAAAGATAGTCTTCTTAAACTCTATCTATTTTATCTAGAATGATCAATTTTAAGCATTTAAAAGCATTGAAGTATAAAATCAGGAACTTATAAAGTAAAAAATGCATGGTAATGTTACCAATCAAATGCATACTCAAGCAACAATTTACATGCCTTTTTGAATGAAACTTAAAAATACAAAACATGGGACTTCTTAGACTCAATGTTTTCTATCTAGAATGATCAATTTAAAGCATTTACAAGCTTTAAAGAAGAAGGATATCAGGAATATATATGGTAAAAAGTGCATGGTAATATTACCATTCAAACACATTTTTAAGCAACAATTTGCATGCCATTTTTAATGAAACTTCAATATCTAAACATGGGTCTTCTAAGACTCAATGCATTCTATGTAGAACGATCAATTGCAATCATTTACATGCATCAAAGAAGCATAAAATAAAAAATATATATAGCAAAAAATGCATCGTTGTTACCAATCATATGCATAATAGAAAAGGCCTACTTCAAGCAACATCTTGCTTGCCATTTTGAATGAAAATTCAAAATCTAAAAAATAAGTCTTGTTTGACTTAATGTATTTTTTCAAGAATGATCAATTTCAAGCATTTAGAAGGATTAAAGAATCAAAAAATAAGGAACATATATTATAGAAAATGCACAATAATGTTACCATTCAAACGCGTATTACAACAAGCTTACTTCAATCAACAATTTTCATTGCTTTATGAATGAAACTTCAAAATCTAAAACATGGGTCTTCTTAGACTCATTGTATTGTATCTAGAATGATCAATTTCTAGCATTTACAAGCATTAAAGAAGCAAAAAATCTTGAAAATATATAGTAAAAAATGCACGTGAATGTTACTATTCAAACGCATATTCAAGCAACAATTTGCATGCCTTCTTGAATGAAACATCAAAATCTAAAATATGGCCCTTTTTATACTCAATGTATTCTACCTGGAATGATTGTTTTCGAGCATTAAAGAAGCAAAAAATTAGACACATATAAAGAATGCTTGGTAATGTTCTGATTTAAATGCATATTTAAGCAACAGTTTGTAAACCTTTTTGAATGAAACTTCCAAATCTAAAACATGGGTCATCTTAGACTCAATGTATTCTATATAGAATTATCAATGTAAAGCATTTACAACATTAAAGAAGTAGAAAATCAGGAAAATATATAGTAAAACATACATGGTAATGTTACCATTCACACGCATATTACGACAAGCATACTTCAAGCAATAATTTGCATGTATTTTTCAATGAAAAATCAAAAATTTTAAAATGGAACTTCTTAGACTCAATGTATTCTATCTGGATTGATCAATTCCAAGCATTTACAAGCATTATAGAAGAACAAAATCTTGAACATATATAGTAAAAAGCTCATGGTAATGTTGCCATTCAAACACATATTCAAGCAACAATTTGTGTGCCATCCTGAATGAAACATCAAATCTAAAACATGGATTTTCTTAAACCCAATGTATTCTATCAAGAATGGTCAATTTTAGGCATTTAAAAGCATTAAAGAAGTAGAAAATAAGGAACATATATAGTAAAAAATACATAGTTTTGTTACCATTCAAAGAAGCATAATTCATGTAATAACCCCAATTTTTGTAAATTAATTGAGAAAATCAATTTAGTTTGAATTTTCAAAAATTTTGGGCTGGAATATTAGTTTTTTGGAAATTCTCTTTTTATAAAGATTAAAACATAATTTAAAACTTACAAATTATGAATCTTCTAAAAAAACCAATTGAAATGACACAAAGTACGTTCAATTCCGAGTTAAAATGAAAAGCCCATAATTTTCTCCATTTTTATGAATAAAAGGGTAAAATGGTAATTTTACCCATAACCAAGATCTAAGACATCAATATTTAGAATGTACTCAGAAATAAAATTCCAATGCCACCAAGTATGCTCAATTCTAAGTTCGGAAGAATAAAAGAAATTTTTTTCCATAGAAGGACAAAATGGTCCATTCACACCTCCATGGGGCCCACAAGGGGCCCACAAATGGATCCAATGGCCAGAAAATATGTAATGAGTGTTCAAACCACTACCAACTAATAGTAGAGAAGGAGGTAGTAGTGGAGGATCCCATGTTAATTTAATATCCAAAAGAATTAGAACATAATTATTACAAGTAATGATGAAAAAATTCAAAAACATCTATAAATACACCCCGAAAAATCCTCCAAAAATGGTCATAAAATTTACCACAAAATTATCTTGCTTCGCCTTAGAATAAGATCTAGATTCATTACCAAATTTCTGAAACTCCCAAAAATATCTCTTCTTTCATTTTCTCTCTCCTCTCTCTAAATTGGAACAAGAGACCTGAATTCAATTAGGCACTCTGTTCCATAAAAAATCTCATAAATTGCACCATTCAGATTTTCCTAGACTAAATTATCAAAAGAATTAAAGAATAAATTTCAAGATCCAATGGTGTAATCAATAGATAATTATAAAACAAGTAGTTCATAGGCGATCTTATCATCAAGTGGGTATTCTTTTAAATTAGACTATAAAACTAGCATTTTTCTCCAATCAGGTATGTGGAAACTCTTTCCACACTCATTTCATGTTAGTTTATATAATTTTTATTTTTCTAAAATTAGTTTTATGTTAAAAATAATAAAAATCAAGTAAGGATAAGAATCCTTCAATTCTGGATGATGGAGGGCTCAGATGGAAAATCTGAACTATGCAATCAATCTAGAAGGGTCCAAAACCCCAAGTAAGAAATATTAGCCCTTGGATGTTTCAAATATGGGAGATCTAGAGAAGGGTTGATCTGACGGTCCAGATCAAACTATATCAACCAATCTCCTAGATTAAGCGTTGATTTGAGCATGACCCTGCTCAGATCATTTAGCCACATTCTAGATTGTCTAGTTACATTCCAAATCATCTAAAACATGCTCTAATGGTCAAATCAAATCTGGGTCGTTGATTTTTTTAATTGAAATCTTGTTTCTTCAATTAAGAGCTCATTTCAGCTCTGATTTTAGATTCAAAAGTTGCTATGAATTTATCATAGTGTATAAAATCTAATGGACATGTTAGATTTATGTTTTTAATTGTATTTAAATATGATAATCACTAAAATTTGTTCCAACAATCATGGATCATGATCAAAATGATGTCAAATTGAAAATCTAATCCAATGGATGGATCTAGAAGGTGTAAAAACCATAATATTGATGATCATAGTAGGATTTCTAATCCTCTATATAAGTTTATTAGTTCAACATAGTATAGATTAAAATTAGCCATTGAAAACGGCAAAAAATTTAAAACTGCAATTACACACTCAATTTAAGTCCGATTTTCAATATGTGAGATGGTATGAATAAATCTTGATGAGGGGAACATATTGAACCCATAAAAAAGTTTTAAACAGAAAAAAAAAAATTGTTAATTAAAAATACTTTTTACTTACACCCTTGATCAAGTAGATCTAGGGTGATCAGAATGAAAATTTGGATCCACTAAGGATCTAATGATGATAAAACAACATGGGGATGGTTGGATTGGATTGATTGAAATAAATCAAGGTGTAGGCCCTTAAATGAGAAAATGACCATGGAAAATCTCAATGGATCTCCTTGATCGGATGGATAAAGAATGATCAAGACAATTCAACCTGTAAATTGAATGATCTAAGGTTAAGATCATATTATTATGATGTTGGATCAAACAAAAACATAAAGGATCAAGGGTTGCATTCTTAATGGAATATCAACCATAGATCTAAAAGATGGACAAATCGGATGGTTTGATCATAAGGACAACTTCATGACATGCTTAATTAGTTGTCTTTTATAATAAATTTGATTTAATTATGATCCATGTCTATTTTCCAATTTTAGTATAATTATCTTTAATTTCCTAGAATAAGATGTTGTAATATTATTAGTTACTTTCATTTAAATAGCAAATTTAAATTCAGGTCAATACTTTTAATTTTAGCACAATTGTCTTTAAATTCCTTAGAATTATTGGTGTAATTTCTTTTAATAGTAGAATTATGGGAAATACCTTAAAAGATGTAATTTATGACACATAGATGGACTTCACTAAATACATATACATTATGAAGTATAATCATAGTAAGGGCTATAGTTAGTAAGACAATATAAGGATTATTAAATCCTTGGTCCAAATTAGAAGAATAATAAATAGCATAAATGACATTTTAAATGCTCATAGATTTAATTAAAATCAATTAGAAAGAGTACTTAGGGTTAAAATTCTCATAGGAACCTTATGAAAGATTGAGCTAAGGTCACTCTAATGAATACTGAACATGGTGGTTAAGGGGATTCTTTAATAGAGCCTTGCTCTTCCCCCACCTTCTGTTGATGTTTATGAGGTCTAAACGCCTCCTTACATGAGGATTGAATTAACCACTTTGTGTTCAGCCATTCAACTAGTAAGCCTTAGTCAATTGGAAATAAGAGGAGCTGTCTAAACTTAGGATGGAAGAAGCTATCTTCAACCAGTAAAACATTAACTGGTTGAATAATAATAATAAGAGCATAAAAGACTGGTAAAATATATAATCCTAATAAAAATTGTAAGTAAGATAAGGATGATGAAACAAAATCCATAAAATCTTGAATGATCAAGAGCAATAAGAATCCTAATGTCGTATTTTATTATGTATTTATGTATGTTGTAGACAAATCTAGATAGAGAATCCAAACCCTTGATCAAATATGATTCAAGGAAGAGAACCAAGAGCATCCTCCTTAGGGATGATCAAACAACTGAACTTAGATCAAAGAAGAACTAGATGATAGAAGATCTAAGCTCTTGATCTTTATCAACAAGTATAAATTGTTGATAAAAAGATCTATGAAAGATCAAGATCAAAGAAAGGAATACACAAAGACTTGGAATAGAAAATACTTAGATCTGAAAGATTAAAAGATTATTCTAACCGTCAGATCTATTGATCAATAGGATAAACACTATCTAAGGAAGATAGATTGTAATAGGACATAAGATCTAGATCCTTTATATCAAAGGACAAGATTAGACAAAGAATATAGATAGAATAAAAAATATAGGATTATTCAAATTGTATAAATATTGATAGTATGTATGCATTTACAGATTTTATACATCAATCAGGATCATGGAAGATTTGAAGAGCTGAATCACTACTTGAAGGTAGGAGGATTTTATGAATACATCTACATGAGAAATATATGTTGAATACATGATCTTATGTTTGGAAATGTTGACAAGTATAATGTAAATACTTGCATTAAATCCATTGAAAACCCTTATGATCCAACCAAAACACATATGAAATGGTTAAGTTAGAATTGAGAAAAACCCTAAGTGAATAGTGACCTAGAAGGTATTCCAGCCCTAGATAAACAGACAAATTATTTGATAAGTATAAAAATCAATACATGAGAATCATTCATATATAATGGTGATCCCTAAACTTATTTGAACATGGTTATCATTCATTGTAAATGATGATCCCTAAGTTTGAAGTGAAATCCTATCCTCAGTATAAGAATACCAAAATATGAGGATGATGATACAAACAGACAAGACGTTTGATCAGTAAAAAGATTACTTTATATACAAACATAAAGGCTTGTGGTTTTGTTTTAAATAGGCGTATGCCTGGGGATGCTATGCTAGGAGGGTTATGAGGGTTTGGCCACCCGCTGTCCGAAATGTGATATATTTGATGATATCATGCCCAAAGAGAGGCAAAATGTCAAGTGGGGCAATAATGGGAAGGCCACCATTGTGACGGTTTGTCTCACCATATAGACATGACATAGATGATTTTCCACACTTGGTATCCATGGAGTATGAAAGTAGTTATCTAAGTGTGTTGGTACGGATTAGACTGCAGCATAGTAGTCCTTTGAGTATTTTTCATTATGATGCATGGGATAATGAGATGCCAATACTACCCAAATAAGGGAGTATTTTACTACTAGAGTTTGGATGTTTTATCAACTTAGTATGATTGAGTGTGATGATACTGCCCAAATGAGGGAGTACTTACTAGCAGAGTTTGGATGATTGATCAACCTAGTGTGTCTAAGTGTGACTATTGATGTTTGAGATATTAAATATTTTTCACGGTTTTGACTGTATATATATCTATATGACATATACAGTATGTATGTGTAAGGATGTACATATATGACAAAGTAAAGAGATTGATCCATGAGTATGAATAATGGGATTATGAATTACTAGGATTATACTTTCAAATTATTATGCTTCTTGAATCCCCTACCAAGCATAACTTGCTGAGATATTGTAAATGTTTGAATGTTTACAATATCTCAAATAGAGAGAAGGAGAATTAGGAGCTCAAGACTTAAGAAGACTTGGAAGATTAATCAATTAGGGTATATCCCTTGAAGATATGTATTTTTATTTGAGAGCATTGTATTATATTAAATTTTTTATTGTATGGTGAGCTTTAAAATTTGGATTATGTAATTTGGACAAGTATTGTACTAGATGAATTCTAAAATTTAATAAAAGTATATTCTTTCAATGGAATTTTATCTTGTACAAAATTCTACTTATGTTATGTATGAAGTGATGACTTGGGTTTTATAAAACAAGCTCAAAAGAAAAGAATTTATGCTTCTTTATTTTTCCAAAAAAATATTATTACTAAGGGCACGCTTGCCTTTGAAAAATGTATTACAAAATGTGTTACAAAAACCCGGGTCATCACACTTCAAGCAACAATTTGCCTACCTTTTTGAATGAAACTTCAAAATATAAAAGATAGGACTTCTTAGACTCTATGAATTCTTTCTAGAATGATCAATTTCAAGCATTTACAAGTATTAAAGAAGTAGAAGATTAGGAACTTATAAAGTAAAAAACGCATGGTAATGTTACCATTCATGTGCATACTCAAGCAACAATTTGCATGCATTTTTGAATGAAACTTAAAAATTTAAAGCATGGTTCTTCTTAGAATCTATGAACTCTATCTAGAATGATCAATTTCAAGTATTTACATGCATTGAAGAAGTAGAAAATCAGGATAAAGTAAAAAACGCATGGTAATGTTACCATTCAAACGCATACTCAAGCAATAATTTGCATGCATTTTTGAATGAAACATAAAATTCTAAAATGTGGGTCTTCTTAGACTCAATTTTTCCTATTTAGAATGATCAATTAAAAGCATTTACAAGATTAATGAAGAAGAAAATCAGGAACATATATAGTAAAAAGTGTATGATAATGCTACCATTCAAACACTTTCAAGCAACATTTTGCATGCCCTTTTAAATGAAACTTCAAAATCAAAATCATGGGTCTTCTTTGAATCAATATTTTCTATCTAAGATTATCAATTTCAAGCATTTACAAGCATTAAAGAAGCAAAAAACCTGGAACATATATAGCAAAAAAGGCTTGGTAAAAAATGCATGGTAACAACAATTTGCATCCCTTTTTTAATGATACTTCAAAGTATAAAACATGGGTCTTCTTGGGCTCAATGTATGCTATCTATAATGATCAATTTCAAGCATTAAATTATAAGAAAATAAGGAACATATATAGTAAAAAACACATGACAATGTTACAATTGAAATGCATATAACAACAAGCATACATCAAGCAACAATTTGCATGCTTTTTTGAATGAACATCAAAATAAAAACATGGGGCTTCTTAGACTCAATGTATTATATCTAGAAGTATCAATTTCAAGCATTAATGAATCAGAAAATTAGGAACATATGTTGTAAAGAACGCATGGTACTTTTACCATTCAAACGAATTTTCATGCAACAATTTGCATGCCTTTTTTAATGAAACTTCAAAAGCTAAAACATGGGTCTTCTTAGACTTAATGTATTATATCTAGAATGATAAATTTAAAGTATTACAAAATTATAAAATCAAGAACATATATAGCAAAAAATGCATGGTAATGTTACCATCCAAACGTGTAATAGAACAGGTATACTTCATGCAACAATTTGCATGCCTTCTTGATTGACATATCAAAATCTAAAACATGAGTCTTCTTAGAATCAATGTATTCATTTTAGAATGATAAATTTTAATCATTTACAAGCTTTAAAGGAGTGGAAAATCAAGAATATATATATATATATTATTAAAAAAATGCATGGTAATGTTTCCATTCAAGTGCATATCCAAGCAACAATTTGCATCCCTTCTTAAATGAAACATTAAAATCTAAAACATGGGTTTTCTTGAACTCAATGTATTCTATATAGAATGATCTATTTCAAACATTGACATGCATTAAAGAAGCAGAAAAGTAGAACCCATATAGTAAAAAATACATGGTATTCAAATGCATATTCAAGCAATAATTTCCATGCCTTCTCAAATGAAACATCAAAATGTAAAAATGGGTCTTCTTAGACTTAATGTATTCTATTTGGAATAATCAATTTCTAAGCATTTACAAGCATTGAAGAAGTAGAAAATTAGCAACATATATAGAAAAAAATGCAAGGTAATGTTACCATTCAAACACATATTCAAGCAATAATATGCATGACATGCATCTTTTTTGTACTCCATGTATTCTATCTGGAATGATCAATTTCAAGCATTTAGCAGTAGTAAAGAAGCAAAAAATTAGGAACATATATAGGAAAAAATACATAGTAATATTACCATTCTAACATGTATTGTAACAAGAATACGACCAACAACAATTTGCATGCCCTTTTGAATGAAACTTCAAAATCTAAAACATCTGTCTTCAAAAACTCAATGTATTCTATCTAAAATGATCAATTTCAAGCATTTACTAGCATTAAAAAGCTAAAAATTAGGAACATGTACCGTAAAAAATGCATGGTAATGTTACCATCCAAATGCATATTCAAGCAACAATTTGGATGCCTTCATGAATGAAACATCATAATCTAAAACCTAGGTCTTCTTAAAATCAATGTATTCCATCTAGAATGATCAAATTTAAACATTTACAAGCATTAAAGAAGCAGAAAATTTGGAAAAAAAATTAGTAAAATATGAATGGTAATGTTACCATTCAAATGTTTATTTAAGCAATAATTTGTATGCCTTTTTGAATGAAACTTAAAAATGTAAAGAAAAGGTCTTCTTAAACTTAATATATTCCATCTAGAATGATCATTTTAAAGCATTTACAATGTAACAAGTTAGGTTTTCAAAACAATTTTTTTGCTTTTATTTTAAAAAAGTGGCCACTCTAAATTTTTAAAATTCAAAACAGTAGAAGATTTTACTTTGAAATTCATTTTTCCAAAAACTCGGATGTCACTTCAATGCTCATAATATACATATATATATATAGTTTTTTCTAGAAGATAGACATTCATTTTTTGAAAATAAGACCCACCCAGTGATTCACTTGTATAGCCCCTATAACATTATATTAAATGTCCAAAGTCCACAATCCAAATGAAACTAACTAAGCAATATAAGAATTGAAATAAAACTCATACCTGATAGTGATTTGGCTACCAGTATCCACATGTCATATCCATCTACTCCCATCTATCTGTCTCTGAGATATTGTAAACATTCAAATATTTACAATATCTCAGCAAGCTATGCTTGGTAAAGGATTTAAGAGACGTATTAACTTTAAATTAAATTAAACATATATAATTCCATAATCATCAAACAAATCAACATCATAAAATTTGTTATTGCATGAATTAATCCCAACATCATAAATCACAATTTACAAGATAAGCATATCAGGCACATTCTCATGTTAAAATCTCTATAACATATTTCTCATAGAAATTTATATATACCGACATACTATACCAACTGCAGATTAATAGAATCTATCAAAATGTGAGTATCATATATAATAATATCAAAGCCCAGACATTTACAGGGTAATCCATACCCATTTACCATTAGGAGTTCATAACAATCCATCCTCTACTCGAATACATATCTAGTACTTACTAGTATCCTAATATTATAGCCTTTTGCTGGTAAGTAGTACACACAAATAATATACCGCTTCCACTAGCCTGTTAGTTCATAGGCTCACCTCAAGGAGCATCCTCCACTAGCCCGTCAACCTCTCAGACCTACCTCAGGGAATGTCCTAATATATATCTCTCACTTCCACTAGCCCGTCAGTCTATAGGCCTGCCTCAGGGAGCATCTCTCCACTAGCCTGTCAACCTCATTAGACCCGCCTTAGGGAAGTGCCTCCACTAGCCCGTCAGCCAATAGGCCTGCCTCAGGGAGGTATCTTGATTAGCTCGTCAACCCATAGGCCCGCCTTAGGGAGATATTCAATACTCATACTAATAATAATAGCAGGCTATATATGCCTATATATACATATTTCACTTCCTTTAGCCCGTCAGTTTGTAGGCCCACCTCAAAGAGCGTACTCAACTAGCCCATCAGCCCATAGACCCGCCATAGGGAGATATCAATACCAACATTAATCATATCATAATATGTAATGTGTACATATGCATATTTATATGTATGTACCATATGCACATCTACAGTGCATGGCCATAATCCACCACCTTTCTTTAAGAGGAATAATATATCAAGGATAATATTTAATCCTTTTTAAAATTTCCATAACAATCACATAAGATACATGGAATTACATACAATTTCAAATGCATACTAATAATAATTATTCAAGACATATTTCATATGAAATCTCAGAACAATGCCTCATATTTAGGTACTTTAAATCACTAATTCATAGTAATTCCATGGTTTGAATAGATTAAAATATCAATTCCATAATAAGGAATACGATCATATATCAAATACTGATTTTAATATGTAAACAAGTATGCACTCTTAAAATTCCACCTAGATCTTATAATGTGTTCTTCAATTCCACTAGCTTTAATTGCCCTCTTTTCCATGATCGGTCATGCGCTTCAATATTATTCAGGTACTTCAGTTGAGTTAGAATACATACAACTGCTACAGCAACAAAAAAACAAAACATGTTTTAGGATAATCAACTTGCCTTGTCCCCTCTATTTTAAGCTTTATTGCAATACCAAGGACTTTTATGCTAACAACCCTTAGTGAAACCATCAAAGAACCGATGTCCAAGTAAACTAATATATGTCTAACTATAACAAGGTTCGAAGTGCAGAACCATTGCCATGACCATTGACAATGAAGGTACTACATAAAACATAATATTGGGTAGAGTAGTTAGAGTCCAAGTCAATTTCTCCTTCTAATTCTAGATTTTATACGTACATTTCTAGAGATTAGAATTTCGTGGAACTAGAGAATTTTAAATTTCACTCCTACAGTTTTGGGGACTGGAACTCCCTGGAACTCGTGAATTTCAGTCATCTTCTCCCTTACCCACTCGGCCAAAACCTTAGACATAGACACAAATTGAGATCAAAATGAAGATGGGTTTCTGGGAATGGTGGAGATCGGAGGAAGGGTTTGCCCAGAATAAGGGCTACATGCCAGTGGGGTGAGAAATGATATGGGCACCGGTGATTCTATAGTAGCAAAACCTAAGAGGGGTTTCTAGTTGTGCCAGGGTTGATGGAGATGGTGTTTGACCTGGGGAAGGTCGTTGCACCCGATGAGAGAAACAGGTCATCGATGCTGGAGAGAGGGTAGCTTGTCAGAGACAACAAAAGACCCAACAAGGGTTTCCATAAGGGAAACTACAAATGGGGTATTTCACTGAAGCCAAAGGAGAAGGATCCGTCAATGCCGAAAAAAAAAAACTGGGATCTGCCTAGGAAGAGTGTGCGCACTGGTGAACAGGACTGGGATGACAAAGGGTTTGGGGTCTAGCACACCAACCACCCTTGGCCTGGCCGAGCCTGGTTCATTAGAGGAGTGGCTGATCAGGAGTTGCATGGGATTTTTCCTACACAGTTCAAAATTCAATTTTTTTCTTTTAATTTTTTTAAATATTTTCTTAAAAGCAAATTCATAATGTTTTTCACTTTAATCATTGTTGGACTCAATTACCATTGACTAGATTTTATCTTTTCGGGCTCATATTGAGGTGAAATTACTAATTTGCCCATTTTTAATTCAGTTAACATACAAAAATTGAGAAAAATACAAAATTTTCATCTGATCTCTGATTTCAACAAACTTAGTGTCATTGAATTCCTATCGACACGTGCAATCCAAATTTGAGAGTTTCAAGTCCAAATTTTGAGTTCCACAGTAGTCACCTATATAGAATTCAATTTTACACGGAATTCAATTTCTAATTTTATTTTCATTAAAAATGAAACATCATCTGTAGTAAATGGCTCAAAATTTAGGGTTGTTACATTTTTCCCTCCTTAGAAAAATTCTTCCTCGAAATTCTTTTAATGGTATCTTTCAAACAACTCTAGGACCATTGTCATCTCATCATAAACTTAATTTCTTATAATTCTTTCAATGAAATGAAAGTCATCAAAATATATCTGATTTTCAACTTGAAATCTAAATGTTATATCCCTTGTTAGCATAACTCTTCTATCTGCTTTAAGCAGTAAGAAGTCACTTTCGTTGTGCACTCTAATACTCAGGCTTTACTCGATAACCCATCGAAATCTTGAGTCATAGCTCATCTTCCTATCAACCCCTTGAGTAAGATCATGTTTTAATCCAACTAGTATCCAACATAAGTTTTTCTTAACATCCAAACAAGAATTATTCATGAGTTGTTATATTGACGTTAACTTATGCTCACCACCTCAAATTCTTTCTACAATCTTAAAAAAAATAATTTTATGACTAAAAATTCCCTTCATTTCAACTTCAAACTACTTTGATTGTAATGATTCATAGAATACATAATCTTTATCTGCAACTCAAACTTTTTTGCTTTCTTATCCATGTAACTCTTGATAATAACTTCAAATAGTTAATATACATTTCTCACTTAAGGAGGATCCTTTTTGCATATGTTTAACCAATTCTGACCTTATAAAATTGCCCATCTTCTAAAATTCAAGTATTACATTTCTAACAAAATTTTAATAGATTCTCCTTTGTTTTTTGGACTTGCGCATTTAACGCATGCAATTGTGGTACACCTGATAAACCATTTATCAATACAAAATACATTTGAGAGACTCTATCTCACAACATTCCAACATACATCTTAATAAAACTAACTATTCATCCCACATATCATCCTAGTGTAACCTATGACACCCCAGGTTTTTCATGAAAATTTTTTGTGTTCACTTTCAAAAGGTGGCATGCCTCTAATTTTAAAATTAAAAAATAGTGGAAGATTTTAATTTCAAATTCATTTTCCCAAAACCTTAGATGTCACCTTTATGCTCACACTATACATATATATAGTTTTCTAGAAGATAGAAATTCATTTCTTAAAATAGGACCCATCCAGTGGTTCACTTGTACAGCCACTATAACATTATATTAAATTTCTAGTATGACAATTCAAATGACTAACTACACAATACAGAAGCTTTAATAAAATGTATACCTAAGCACAGAAGTATGGTTGTTGGATTCCTCTTGTTGTGTAGATCTTCTCCTGTCTTTCTGTATCTGAGATATTATAAACATAAAACATTTACAATACCTCAGCAAGCTATGCTTGGTAGGGGAGTTTAAGAAGCATCTAAATCTTAAGATACATTAATTATTCCATAGTAATTACAATATTCATTTTCATAGCAATTATATTGAATTGGATTTACTATATGTTTCACATTTCAATAATCCATTTATACACTAAATATCTACATGTTTCATAATCATTAACAATCCATTAATAAATCAATTATTAACATGTTTCATAATTATAAGTAATCCATTAATTTATCAACCATCTTTAATTATTATTTGCTATCTAAATAAACTAATCCAGTTCCATGAACCATACTTTGCATAACAGTTCTACCCATTCATGTACCATATGAAACTTATATGAAACTACGCCCTCAATCATATACCTATAGCATATGTACACATATATGGAAATTATTAAAAGACATACAAAATTATGAATATGATCAATATCATCAAATTTACATTCCCAGACTATACTGGGTTTCAAAATCATACCCCTCATCATGTGGGGTTCATAATCATCCAACATCTGCTGGTATATCAATATAATCATCATGCCTCTCACTATACGGGGTCCACAATCCTCCAGCCATTGCTGGAAAAACAATATAAGTCATATCATCATACCATATCATATAAGGCATCTCATACTACCATAATATAAGCACCATAGTACATAAATTATAAGGAATACCATGTTGTAGTCTGATTCGTACTAGCGCACTTCGATAACTGCCCTATTCACCACTGATACCATAGTGGAAAATATTGTGTCACTGCCCATATGGGGAGACAGGACTTTCACAGTGGGGCCTTCCCATAATTACCCCACCCAACTTTTAGCTTCTCATAGGGCAAGGTATCATCATATAATCAAATTTCAGGAAGTGAGTGGCCAAACTCTCATAACTTTGCTAGCATGGCACCCCCAGGTCTCAAGCCTCCATGCCCGGATGTAAAATAATCATAATAGCAAGCAAATTGCCTGTTCACATATTTCATAACAAGAATAACATCCTCACTTATTAGGTGACAATCCACCAAGGATGTACCCTACAAACCTAGACTCATACATGACAAATATTGACATGGTACCCATGTACCATAAATGTAATTTTACAATCATATAATATGTACAAGTCTTAATCATGTTTGTCTAATAGTAGGTGCACATTAAGCATGAATTATAAGCATGACATCATTTTAAATAACTAATTTCCATCATTCACCATACAAATCACATTTAATGACAATTATACTATTTTCATGCTATAACTTTCTATTTGGTCATGCTTCTTAAATTTCCACCTACCTCATGTGATGCATTCATCATATTCCACTAGCTTTAATTGCCCTCTTTTCCACGATCAACCTCGTGTACTTCAATACATCAAAAGGATTGCAGATGTCATGACAACGTGTTGGAAGTCAGAGCATGGAAATATCATGGACCACAATCTGAAAAGGAACACTGTCTTCAAAGATGGCTAACTACTGTTCTCTGAATTCTTGATATCCTTGCACAACTGAGAACGTATTTGAAGGAATCACTGCCAAGCACAAATAGCTGCAAAATACGACATGCCTATTATCATCTCCATAAAGGCTTCATCAACAAATTTATCAACTCCGAGTTCAGTGGTTTTCTATTTGCTAAGACAGCAAAGTATTGCAAGAGAACTCCATAAAAGACTTGCATTTTATTTTGGTTTTGTGCTGCAAGCCTAATTGCATTATAAGCATGTATTCAATTGATCACCTCAACAACATTAACTTTTGACCGATTTTCAAGCAACAAAGATAGCTCTGTTAGGCTGCTTTGAGCTTCAATTACAAAAGGAAGGGAATCTTGTTGGACTGAAGGAGATTTTGCCTTTGTGCTTTGATATCCTCCACCTTTTTTGAGTTTTCCTCCTCCAAACCATTTTCCTCTTCCAAATCAGTACTGAGATAATCATCATCACTTTGTTCCCAATCTTTCACCAAGAGTTTCCTAGATTCTCCATTATTTTCATCACTTTCTTATTGCTCAGAAGATGTTGCGTTTCCATTCTCAAGATTGTTTGCATCCTTCCCTTCAAGAATTTCATCAATGCGTCCCTTTCTCTCTAGTTGTTGTTCATCATGAGAGAATGAATCCCCAAGATCATCACCAGAAACAGATTTTTAATTTCTTAGGTAATGATCTCTTAGAATCTTCTTAACCATCAGTACCTTCATCACTGTAGTCATCAGTTGGAGGCATCCTTTTCTTGCGCTCCTCCAATTGTTCAAGCCATTCCCTTTCTTCTTGGGCTATCTCTTTTGGAGTCTTTGTTTGGCCTGATGGACATGCATGCATATCCATCACCATCTCTTTAACGAGACGGTCATAAGCATCAGGTTGTTCCTGCTGCATAACATTTCCAACAAGTGCATTACTAGCCTTGGCATGCATCTCGCAGACTTATGCCTTCTATGATAATCCATGGCATTGCTCAGGTCTATCCCACAATCCTCCACTTGACACTTCTTCACAGATCCATCAACTCCTGGCCATTTCTTTGCAACAATCCAGCAACCACAACAAGGCCAAGTACTGGGTATTACATCTCTAAAGGAGGAAGATTTGATGGAAACAATTGATCCCTTATTTATGTGTAAGAGACAAAGATTGAAAAGAATTGAGTAAAAAAAACATTGCAAAGAACCTACCGCAGAACGATCAACATCCTCCATTGCCACCGGAGAAGACATTTTTCATCGAAATTTTTCAACAACTATTCATGCGTGTGCCATTTTCTTTTTGATCCAGCATCATTCCTCATCCGATCACAATGGAAACAAAGGGCTTTTGATCATTCCCTTTTATAGTTTAGATCCATCGGTCGGATTGGAGATTAGAGCTACCATCGTCTCTAGTGAGCTCTGTTTCTCTGGTGACCTAAAAACTTGAAATCCACATTTTTCAACATGACTGGCTTCCACTCCTCCTCCCTCTCTCTTCTACTTCTACTTCTCCTTTCCCGTCTCCTTCTTCTTTCTTCTTCTTCTTTTCCTTCTTCTCCATTGTTTTCCTCACTGTCGTCGAGTTTCACGGCTGGAAGAACAAATCGTATCCTTTGGAAAGTAACAAAAAAGGGGGGTGCCAATATCAATATGGCCCCCTCCTTTTACTTATTATAAATTATTTCTTTTTTCATTTGAATTTGGTTTATGTTAATGATGTTTTTCCCTAATTAAACATCATCATTTTAGTCACATGTGTGTGACCCCCACTCATGATGGGTTTTTTTACACCCTTCTACTACCAGATCTTGGAATTTTGCACATGGGGACCTCTAGGAAAATTGCTAAAATACACCTTTGTAAGAAAATTACCATTTATTCATCCAATCTCTGATTTCAACAAACTTAGTGTCGTTGGATTTGTATCAATGAGTAGAATCCATATTTGATAATTTCAATTTCCAAATTATAAGTTTCTTTTAACTTTTAATTATCAAAATAGCCCTGACTTCAAAGTCCCATACTTCCTCATTTCGACTCTATTTCCAGCATTCTTTGGCTAGTTGGATTCCATTTTCTGAGTACCATCTAATGGTTTTAGTTTTAGTTCCAAATTATTATCCTGTTAAAAGATATACTTTTTAAAAACTCATAACCTAATTATGGAATAGTAAAATTTTAGGGTTGTTACATAACCAATTTAATGCAATGAGATTTACTTACCCATCTCTACAACTTCAAGCATAATATCCAAATCCTTCAATAGTACAATGCAAACACATTATAAAATCATCAATTGATAAATGTTTAATCATACACACATCACTCTTACAATCCATGTGTAATGGAAAATCTTCATATCATTCCATAGTCTTTTGTCAAAAATCTTTATTGAATTGCATTGATTTAGATGTGTGAAAGTTTGCATTTACAATGACAAATCAAAAATTCAATTGCTATACTTAATTTTATCAAAATTCAAAAGTCATAAACCTTCCACTAATAATTTCCATAACTTCCAAATGTCTAGAATAGATAACTTTTCATTTCTTCAAGCAATCATTTAATATAAGATGGAAATTCATATCATAAGATTTTCAATTTTATTTACTAATAATTCTTTCAAACTCATTCATCCAATCTCACATATGAAACCAAAATAAAGAGATTGTCTATATATCAAAGAACATCTTTGACATTCCCAAATTCCAATTTATTGAAGTAATATATGTAAGGCCTTAAATTCATATAAGCAGAAACATTACTCCTTAACTAGAAGTTCAGATCCAAATATTCTATTACAAACACTGGAGATA
Organism: Warburgia ugandensis; assembly: GCA_035236585.1. Classification (NCBI taxonomy): domain Eukaryota; kingdom Viridiplantae; phylum Streptophyta; class Magnoliopsida; order Canellales; family Canellaceae; genus Warburgia; species Warburgia ugandensis. The sequence goes on along the minus strand of CP141127.1, from coordinate 54,009,943 downwards.
ACACTTATATAAATTATAAACTAATACTGTACCTACACCCTTTGGTGTATTTAGATTCAAATGCATAAATAACACCATCAGTGTTCCCCAAATATTGATATAGTACCATCTTACGTTCAGTACTAATATTGAAATATTTATATTAGTACATACAAATACATATGGTTTGTATGTTTTCCACTATCATACAATTCAAAAAAGGTCACTCACTTCATTTATCAGATGAGGTTTATATCATTTAATCACAGAGATACAAACAAATACTCTCATCAAAAGACTCTAAATTCATAGTGTCGATCAATTACTAGTGAAATAAATTAGAAGTCCATAAAATAAAATAACCGATGGAATATCTCAAATTTGGATACAATTCAAATATCAAATATGATCTTTCCAAATAGGTGATTCAAGAATCTTTCTCAAAATAAAGCATAAACGTAAATCACTTGTTGTCTTAAACTATACTTGCCTTGGCAGGTGGTTTATGTTTCTCATTAGTCAAGATTACTATCCTTTTCATACCATAAGGACCATTCTTCCTATATAGAGATATCAATCTACCACCTAAATTATCATTAGTGAACCATCCAAAATGTCAAATGGAAACAACTCTTTCTTATTTAAATAATAGATTCTTGTAATATCATCTAAATTTTCATCAGGCACACTTGCTTGTGACCAACAGTTTACTTAGGGCACATACATCCTATTTACAAAGAATAAAGAATAGATCGGTGTCTTGATGATTTTCTTGAGTTCAAAAAGGGAAAATGGAAAGAGGGAAAATAGATTTCACCTGGTCGGTCTAAGGAAAAAGATCATGGGGTTTCTAGTGGGTGTAGCTGCTACTGTGCCCATTGAAAAATTTAAGTTGCTAATACTTCAGAGTCAGGAAAACAGAAAAGGATAGAAAGAAAAAGAAAGGGAGAGGAAATATAGAAAGGATAGAGAAAATGGCTGGTACCAGAGTAGAAAGGACCCATGGCTCCAGTGGGTGCAGACGTTGTTCCATACCTGCTAGATTGTCAATGGGAGAAAAATAGAGGAAAAGAAAGAGCTAAAGGTAAATGAAGAAGAATTAGTAGGGACAATGTGATGGAAAAGAGGGAGAGAAAGGGGAGAAATGGAAAGGAAAGATAATGATCTGGAATTGTAGCTATGTAATGATTTTAATTTATTTAATTTATTAAATTATGGTCTTTTTTTATTACTTTTTTTATTTTATCAAAAGTTGGTTTAACATGATTTCATTGTAATCATTCCATATCAAATACAGGATGACTATGGCCCACTTGATTTTATTGTGGAGCCCATATAATTATAAATTTATCATTTTACCCTTCTAAATGATAATTCAATTCCAAAAATTTACAATTCAATAAGTTCTATTTCATGATTTCATGCTAACAAAGATTTCTTCTACTTAACTATTCATGACATTTTAAGAATTTTATCTTCATAGAATTTAACATTCTGAGCTCCATATCTCTACAATCTAGTAGCGTCATTCACATATCTTATGCAATAAAATCATAAGGGCAAGAATTCAAACATCCATCAACTTGAATCATTGTATATAGATATATATATATATATATATTCACTTTTCACCCCTAATTTCATGCTTGTATTAAATATGCAAAATAAATAAATATTCAGATCCTGGTTTATTAATGATATTTGTATGGATCACTTGTTTTTGAAAAGATCTAAGATTGAAATTTTCTATTTCACTATGTTTCATGATCGGATTTGTCTTGAATTTTCTTCAATTTTAGAAATTGTCTCCCACTCTACTATTGCAATAAGTTTCTTGTTAATGACTTCAATTTTTAGACTAAGATATAATTCTTTCAGACATCAATCCATTATCCTTATTCTCATACTCTATCTTGATGAAATTTCCTTCAATTCTTTTCAAGCAGTATTTTCTCTACAATTTCACTTGCTCTGATATTTCTATAATACTATTCCTAGTTTCAAGGTATATGGAAATTCTAACTCTCATTTCTATGGAAGTTTGCAATCTTTTAGGTTTTCTCCTCTTCAATCTAACATTCCTCAATTGTTTCTATTTCTCCTTTTTCTCTACAAACCATGACTACATTCTAATACTTTATTAACTTTTCTAACCTATCATTTGCTCCATTTTTAAACTTCTTGCTCTTACACTTAGTATACATGAACAATAAGTATAAACCTACATTGGCATTCTATCTTTGAACATTGGGACTGGGCATAATTTCATTTTAAGCCTATGCAAGAGCATTTTGTACTACTATAAGTTATGGTATTTGGGTACCTTGTAGATAAAAATTACGTTCTATAACACTAACTTAACTATTTTTACTACTTAATTCTTTGTTCACTATCCTCAATAGTAGAATAAATACTTTCTTGAATCAGCCTCCTATTTATCTTCCTAAGGAGATTTCCTCATGGTTTACTATTCCTATTAAAACTAAGTATACTAATTTATTCTCCCTAATACTTAACTAATTCTATCCTACTGCTACATCAACTCACTAGATCCTAACCTACATTTAGATTGAAATCTTTTTATTGGACATATAGGGCTACAATTGATTGGATGAACTGCTCTGTTACCAACTTATAACAACCTGGGTTTTCAAAATAATTTTTCACATTTATTTTCAAAAGCTGACCACTCTAAATTTTTAAAATTCAATACAGCGGAAGACTTTACTTTGAAATTCATTTTTCCAAAAACATGGATATCACTTCAATGCTCATACAATACATACATACATACATATATATATATATATATAGTTTTTTCTAGAAGATAGGCATTCATTTTTTGAAAATAGAACCCATCCAGTGGTTCACTTGTACAGCCACTAACATTATTTTAAATGTCTGAAGTCCACAATCCAAATGAAACTAACTAAGCAATATAAGAATTGAAATAAAACTCATACCTGATAGTGGTCTGACTACCAGTATCCACATATCACATCCATCTGCTCCTATCTATCTGTCTCTAAGATATTGTAAATATTTAAACATTTACAATATCTCAACAAGCTATGCTTGGTAGGGGATTTAAGAGACATATTAACTTTAAAATAAATTAAACATATATAATTCCATGTTCATCAGACATTTATAGGGTTAATATCCATACCCCTTTACCATCAGGGGTTCATAACAATCCATCCTGTACTCGAATACATATATAGTATTTACTAGTATCATAATATTACAACCTTTTACTGGTAAGTAGTACACACAAATAATATACTACCTTAGGGAGCATTCTCCACTAACCCATCAACCTCATCTTAGGGAGGTCTCTCCACCAGCCCGTCAGTCTCTCAGGTCTGCCTCAGGGAGCCTACTCCACTAGCCCATCAACCCGTAGACCCGCCTCAGGGAGATATCAATACCAACAACAATCATATCATAATATCTAATGTGTCCATATTCAAATTTATATGTATGTACCATATGTACATCTACAATCCATGGCCATAATCCACCACCTCTCTTTAAGAGGAATAATATATCAAGGATAATATTTAATCCTTTTTTAATTTTCCATAACAATCACATAAGATACATGGAATTACATACAATTTCAAATGCATATTAATGATAATTATTCAAGACATATTTCATATGAAATCTTAGAACAATGCCTCATATTTACACACTTTAAATCACTAATTCATAGTAATTCCATGGTTCAAATAGATTGAATTATCAATTCCATAATAAGGAATATGATCATGTATCAAATACTGATCTTATTAAGTAAACAAGTATGTACTCTTAAAATTCCACCTACATCTTGTGACGCATTCTTCAATTCCACTAGCTTTAATCGCCCTCTTTTCCACGATTGACCACGTGCTTCAATATTATTTAGGTACTTTAAATGAGTTAGAATACATATAATTGCTACAACAACATAAAGAACAAAACATGTTTTAGGATAATCAACATGCCTTATCTCCTCTATTTTAAGCCTTATTGCAATACCAAGGGCTTTTATGCTAACAACCCTTAGTGAAACCATCAAAGAACTGATGTCTAAGTAAACTAATATGTGTCTGACCATAGCAAGGTTCGAAGTGCAGAACCATTGACAATGAAGCTACTACATAAAACATAATTTTGGGTAGAGTGGTTAGAGTCCAAGTCAATTTCTCTTTCTAATTCTAGATTTCATACGTACAATTCTAGAGACTAGAATTTTGTGGAACTAGAGAATTCCAAATTTTACACCTACAGTTCTGGGGACTAGAACTTCGTGGAACTTGCAAGTTCTAACTTTTACACATATAGTTTTGAGGAATGGAACTCTGCGGAACTTGTGAATTCCAGTCATCTTCTCCCTTACCCAATTGGCCAAAACCCTAGACCTAGAATAAGGGATGCATGCCAATGGGGAGAGAAACAATCTGGGCATTGGTGATTTTGCAGTGGCAAAACCCAAGAGGGGTTTCTGGTCGTGCTAGGGTTGATGGAGATGGTGTTTGCCCTCGGGAAGGTCGTTACGCTCGATGAGAGAAATGGGTCATTGATGCTGGAGAGAGTGTAGCTTGCCGGAGACAACAAAAAATTCGACAAGGGTTTCCATCAGGGAAACTGCAAATGGGATATTTCACCTAAGCCAAATGAGAAGGATTCGTCAGTGCTAAAAACAAAAAACTGGGATCTACCTGGGAAGAGTCTGCGCACCGGTGAATAGGGCAGGGATGATAGAGGGTTTGGGATCTAGCTCGCTAGCTACCCTTGGCTTGGTCGAGCCCGGTTGATCAGAGGAGTGGCTGATCAGGAGCTACGTGGGATTTTTCCTACGCAATTCAAAATTCAAAAATTTTCCTTTAATTACTTTAAATATTATCTCAAAAGAAAATTCATAATGATTTTAGCTTTAATCATTGTTGGTCTTCACACTCAATTACCATTGACTGGATTTTATCTTTTCGGGCTCATATTGAGGTGAAATTACTAATTTGTCCATGTTTAATTCAGTTAAAATATAAAAATTGAGAAAAATACAAAATTTTCGTCCGATCTCGATTTCAACAAACTTAATGTCATTGAATTCTTATCGACATGTACAATCCAAATTTGATAGTTTCAAGTCCAAATTTCAGGTTTCAAAGGAGTCACCTTTATAAAATTCAAATTTTCAAGTAATTCAATTTCTGATTTTATTTCCATTAAAAGTAAAATATCATCTATAGTAAATGGCTCAAAATTTATGATCGTTACATACAAGCATTAAAGAAGCAAAAAATCTACAACATATATAGCAAAAAACGTATGGTAATATTATCATCCAAACCCATATTCAAGCAACAATTTGCACGCCTTCTTGAATTAAACATCAAAATCTGAAACATGGGACTACTTAAAACAAATGTATTGTATCTAGATGGATTTTTATTAAGCATTTACAAGCATTAAAGATGTAGAAAATTAGGAATATATATAATAAAGAACGTCTGGTAATGTTACCATTCAAACACATATTCAAGCAACAATTTGTATGCCTTTTCGAATGATACTTCAAAAACTAAAACATGGGTCTTCTTGACCTCAATGTATTCTATATAGAATGATTATTTCAAAGAATTATAAGCAATAAAGATTAAAAAAAATTGGAACATATGTAGTAAAAAATGGATGGTAATGTTACCATAAAAACCCATATTCAAGCAATAATTTTCATACCTTCTTGAATGAAACATCAAAATGTAAAATATGGGTCTTCTTAAACACAATGTATTCTAGCTAGAATGATCAATTTTAAGCATTTACAAGCATTAAAAAGCCAAAAAATAATGAACATATATCATAAAATATGCATGGTAATGTTACCACTCAAATGCCCATGCCTTCTTGAGTGAAACATCAAAACCTAAAACATAGGTCTTCTAGAACTTAGTATGCCCATATTTGATCTGAGTTGTCTAGTTTTGATCTAGGATTTTGTTTTTGCGATTAAGAGCTCGATACAACTCTAATCCTAGATCTAAAACATTTTATAGATTCCTTATCACTTGCTTTAGGTATTGAACTCATGAAATGTATGTTTCAAATTGTATTTATTGATTATAATTACAAAAATCCGTAGTAACAATAGTGGATCATGATCAAGATGATCCCAAAATAGAAATCTGAACAGATGGATGTGTTCGGAGGGTCCAAAACCTTAAGGATAATGATCACAGTAGAATTTTGGGATTTCTGGATGAAGAAAATTAATAAAAATAGTAAGATTAAAATTCAGCCCTTAAAACAGGTTGATTGAGAAAATCAATAAAGTTTGAGTTTCAAATATTTTGAGCTGAAATATTAGGGTTATTTAGAATATACCTTTTATAAAAGAATAATAAAAAAATAAGACATGTAAAATTGAAATTAAATTTAGCAAACCCTTCAAAATGACTGTAAGCATGACAAATTCTAAATTCGAATGAAAAATCCTTAAGTTTCTTCATTTCTTAGACAAAAGGGTAAAATAGTAATTTTACCCAAAAATCAAAATATGAGAAATCAAAATATAGAATGTACTGAGAAATATGAATCCAATGCCACAAAGTACACTCAAATCTGAGATGATGGGAATAAACCCAAAATTTTATACATAAATGGCAAGCCGGTCTTTTTACACCATGTGGGGCCCACAAGGGACCCAAAAACGAATCTTATGAGCAACCCACATGAATTCATGGGTCAACAAACACCAGCTGGTCTTGGGGAAGAAAAATGGAGCATGGGGAAGAAAAAAATGGAGCATGGGAGACTTTCATGCCATTTAATAATAAAAAATTAAATATTATAATCATGAAAAAAAAAGACCAAAATGCCTATAAATACAGCCCCAAAAACCCTCCAAAAATGCTCATAAAATCCCCACAAAATTTTCTTCACTCTCCCTAAAAAATTACACCTAGATCCCTCCCCAAAAACCCAAAATCTCCAACAGATATCTCTCTTTTCAATTTCTTTTTCGTTTTAGATTGGAACAAGAGACCTAAAATCAATTAGGCACTCTATTCCAAATCTAATTTCATCAATTCCACCATCCAAAACTTCCCAACATATCTATTCTACAAAACCCCCAAAGCAATTTCAAGATCCAACTGTTCAAACAATGAAAATTTGCAAGAAAGGTGAATCTTAAGCCATATCTTCATCAACAAGGTATTCCTTTTAAATTGGGCATATAACCAAGGTTTTTTCTCCAATCAGGTAGGTGGAAATACTCTCTATAGATGTTTAATACTATTTTATGTAATTTTTAGTTTATTGTAATTTATTTTGATAATAAAAAGGAAAAAATAAAGTAAACACCAGAACCCTTAATTCAAGATGATAGAGTGCTCAGATGAAAATTCTGACTACACCAATCGATCCAGAAGGGTCCAAAACCCCTAGGGTAGAATTTTCACAATGATCATAGACGTTTTGGGCCCTCAATTGAGAGAGGATTGATTGGACGGTCGAGAATGGACTATGCGATCTCCGGATCTAACAGTGCCCAAGACACACACGTGACGCACCGTCAGGAATGGCACATGTGGAAACGTTCTACACTTGCGCTGTGCGTGGGACGTCGTCCCAAGCGAGATGATGGTGCATCCGTCAAAATATGACAAAAATAGATTAATATGATCTTTGGACCTTAATAAAGATAATCCCCTAAATATAACTAGTACCCTTAATCAAAGGAAAAGATCTAAGATCTAATGGTTGGATCATAAGTAAAGGTTTTTTAAAATGTTAATGTAATTAGTTTCATTTTATATAATAGCATTTCAAATATGATTATATTATAAAGCATGCTAGTATAACATTTAGACTTTAGCATGATATGTGATTTCATTCTTAACATAAGGTGCTAGATTTAATTATCTTAGCAGGCACTTTAGTATAATTTCATTCCATTCTAACTTAAGACCATGCTAGAATTTCATATAAGTTTATACTATAGTATGAGATTATACCTTAAGTCCATATTAGTTTAAATTTAGTTATTAAGGCATATTAGTTGGAAATCATGTTATAGTAATTTTAAGTACCTTGCCTCATTATCATTAAATGTTAAATTGTGTAGTTTTATGCTTTGAATTTATAATTCATTTATGGTTAAATGTTATTAGTAGATCTACTTGTTATGAAATAAAGAGCATAAAGCATCAAAAATGTAATCTAATGAGAAAGTAGAGTTCATGACACAAATAAGAATGGAGTACTTTGTACTTAATTAGTAAGGGCTATAGTTAGTAGGACAATATAAGGATTATCAAATCCTTGGCCCAAACTAGGAAAAGAATAATAAACCCCATGAATGACATTATAAATATTCATGGACTTAATCAAAATCCATTAGAAAAAGTACTTAGGGTAAACATGCTTATAGGAACCTTATGAAAGGTTCAGCTATGGTCATTCTAGTGAATGGTGAACATAGTGGTTAAGGGGGTTATCTAATAGAGCCTCGCTCTTCCCCTACCTTCCGTTGATGTTTGTGAGGTCTAAATGCCTCCTTACATGAGGATTGAAGTAACCAGTTTGTGTTCACCCATTCAGCTAGTAAGCCTTAGCCAATTGGAAATAAGAGGAGCAGTCTAGATTTAGGTTTGAACAAGTTACCTTCAACTAGCACATTAACTGGTTGAATAATAATAATAAGAGCATAAAAGGTTAATAAATTACCTAACCCTAATAAAAATAGTTAGTAAGACAAGGATGATCAAATAAGATCCATTAGATCTTGGATGATCAAGAACAATAAGAAATAGAATACTATATTGTACTTAGTATGCATGTTTATTAGTATGCTTGTTATAGTTCATTAGATTAGATAATCCAAACCCATGATCAAAGATGATTCGGGGAAGAAAACTAAGATCATCCTCCTTAGGGATGATCCAATAACTGAACTTAGATCAAAGAAGAACAGGTGTAGATTGTAAATCAATGGATCTATGGAAGATCAAGATCAAGGAGATGGACACACAAAGACTTAGATATGAATGATCTAAAGATTATTCTAAACATTATATCTAGTGATCAATAGGATTGTTCAAAATTTATATATTGACAATATGTATAGATGTACAGATTACATACATCAGTCATGATCATGGAAGATTGGGGAAAAGAGATCAATCCTTAAAGGTAGGAGGATTTGATGAAAGCATTTACATGAGATATACATGATTGTACTCATGATCTTATGTTGACAAGAGTAATGTTAATACTTGTATTAAATCTCTTGAAAACCTTATGATCTAACCAAACACATATAAGATGGTTAAGGACTAAACTATAAGTGAATATGGAACTAGAAAATATTTCAGCCCTAAGAAATAGACATATGGTCTGATATATATGAAATCTATTTTACTTACAAGCTTGGAGGCTTGTGAGTTTGTTTTAATAGGCATAAGCCTAGGGGAATGCTATTGCTAGAGGAGTTATGAGGGTTTGGCCACCCGCTCCTTGAAATTTGATGATGTGATGATACCTTGCCCAAAGAGAGGCTAAAAGTCGGGTGGTGGCAATTATGGGAAGGCCACCATTGTGAAAGTCTTGCCCCCCCATACGGGCAGTGACATAATATTTTCCACCGTGGTATCAGTGGTGAACAGGGAAATTATCCGAGCAGACTAGTACGGATCAGACTGCATCAAAGCAACCTTTCTGATTATTTTGCACTATGATGCATATGGGAATAGGCATAGTGAAATGCCTTATGTTGTAGCATAATGAAATGCTAGGTAATTTTATATTACCAATATTTCCCAAGAAGGAAAATTCACAGTATAAGATTAGGTGTGATACTAAATTCTCATAATGGAGGGAATTGATCAGCTTAGTTGGGAATGATATTTGACTACTTTCACAAATTTAACTGGTTTACTCATGAAGAGTATGTATGTATATAGATATACCTAAATTGCAAAGTAAAGAGTAGAGACATGAATATGTTGAGGGATAATGGGATTATGAAGTATTGGAATTACACTGTCAATTAGTATACTTCTTGAACCCCCTACCATTGCTTGCTGAGATATTGTAAATGTTGCAATATCTCAGATACAGGGAAGGAGAGTTAGGAGCTAAAGATGATAGAAGACTTGAAAAGAATAATCTTCAAGGTATACCCTTGAAGACATGTATTTTCTTTGTTGAGAGTTTTATTGTATGGTGATCTTGAGTTTTGTATTATGTAATTTGGACAAGTACTGTAATAGATTTGGCTATACTGTGAACCACTCGATTGATCCTGGAGTTTAATAAAAGTATATTCCTTTAATGGAATTTTATTTTGTAGACAAATTGTACTTATGTTATGTATGAAGTGGTGACTTGGGTTTTCAAAACAAGTTCTAAAGAAAAGAATTTCCATTGTTTTGTTTTGCAAAAAAATTTTACACTCTTAAGGGCCCTGCCTTTCAAAATACATTACAAAACATGTTACAAAAACCTGGGTCATCATAGTTGGTATCAAAGCAATTCATCCAGTCACAATATAGTATAAATATGTCCAAAAGAGATATTATAATCCAAGTCCAGATTAAGATAGAAGTAGTTGTATAGAGGATTGATAGAAATTATGAACAGATGCCACCAAAGAGAGTCACAAGACAGGCAACTCAAAATACTCCAGTAGACAATATGGAAAGAGTAACAATGAGCAATGTGGAAGAGATGATGATAAGGGTGTTGAAGAACCTTCTTCCTCACCTACAACAAACCCAAGGTTCATCACCTCTGTAGAAATACCAAGTACGTAGGCTCAGGTTCAACCTGAAGTGAGTGAATTAGAGATAAGTTATTAGTTGATGAGAAGGAGTTATGTGATAAACTTATTAGTTAAGAGATAAGTATAAAAGGAGTTAACTCATTAGTGAAGGATAAGTCTTGAAAGAGTAGCCTCATTTGTTGAAGAGGATGTAAAGAGTTGACTCATTAGTCAGGAAAGAGTTGAACTTATTAGTTGAGGAATATGGAAAGAGTAGACTCATTTGTGAAGAAAGAGTAACTCATTAGTGAAGGATGAGTATAGAAAGAGTTAAACTTATTAGTTGAGAATGAGTATAGAAAGAGTTAGTGTAATGAAGGAATAGTATAGTATAAGTAGATATTACTTAGTGAAAGGACTAGAAATACTACTTAGCAAATAAGAATTCCAATAGAGGGAATAATAAGATATAGAAATCCATAGGGAAAACATTACAATAGATGTAAGGTATGATGTTCAGGTCTAACCTAAAGTCCTGAGTAAACATACAAAGTATGTTAATACTAGTATGTATATCACCATTATTAAGTGAAGTATGTATATAACCATTACTAAGTGAAGAAATGGAGATAAAGAGAAAAAAGTGATAAATTGGAAAATAAGATGAAAAAAAATAAAAATTCCAACCTTATAGAAAAGGTGAAATGGAGATTTATGAGAAATAGGTGTTAAAGATGAAAACATTAGAAGTATTGTAAAATTCAAAGATAACATTAAATATATAAAGAAATATAAATGTAGGAATTAGAATTGCTACATGTATAGTATTATGGCAATTAGTTAAATGAAATTAATCATCAAAATAGAGAGGATATGGCTTGAAAGAAATTTAAGGAGATAGGTGAGAAAGTTCAAATTTTGTAAATGAGAATAGTTTGAAATAAATATGAGTAAGGAGTTAAGCAAGTATTTTTCTCCAAAATTAGTGAGGCAAAGGATTTAGTGGAGAAATGATAAAATTTTAGAACACGAAGAGATGATCCTTGATATTAGAATAAGATGAAAAGGAAAAAGAGAGTTAGATATGTTAAAGGGAAAAAAATATGATCCCAAACTTATTAAGAAAGACAATTAAACCATGAGAATATATGGTTAACAAAGAAATTATAGTCACCAAGTTAGAAATTATAAAGGTATGACAAATCATTGTGGAAATTAGCACTAGAGGATTTTCAACGAATAAAGAATTATCGATATAATAACTTTGGTGCTATTGAAAATATTTTGGGACTATCATAAAGAGAAGTACCTTTGGTATAGATGGTAAAATGGTCATGGAACATGAAAATAAAGAGAAATATTGATTAGGAAAATATAGTCATTGATTATCATGAAGAGGAGTACATCTTATTGATCAACGCAAATGAAGAGCTAAATATGAATAGAGATATTACTTCCAATTACATGATGGAGTTGGTGATATTGATAGATTTAAGAAATATAGTAAGGGGAAATATATTTTTGGAGGAAAGGAGAAATAAAACATGAGAAATGAAAACAAATATTGTTTGTTAAATTTAAGTTTAAAGATGATTGTGAATGAGTTATGAATCCAAATTGTTGGAGAAATAAGTGGTTAGAAATTTTAAGATAGTTTGAAGATTTTCAATCTTACATGAGATTGAATGAGAAAATATCTATAATAGTTGAGGAAAAGAACATCAAATTATATGAATGAGTTGAAAGAACAACTTTTTAAGGATATGGAGTGATTATAGCAATTTACATTATGAAAGTAACAAATTTCTTTTAGGAAAAGAAAAAGGAGGAATCAATATAAGGATGCATAAATGATGTTGAGGAAATTAAGTATCCTTTTTCTCTATAAGGATGAGCATTTTCAAATTTATTATTAATTGGGAATTGAAAATGCAACATCAAAGTAAAAAAATCAAAAACAAAATTTAAAGTTCTATGAGTTAGATAACAGGTGTTCATGAAGTTGAGGAGAATGAAATATATTGGATGAAGTGGTAATGATATATGGAAATAGATTTCAAGAAATCAAGAGCATTCAGGGGATATATGTTAGACACTTACAAAACTTGTCTTGTAAGTGTACATCTGATTATGTGATTGAAGAAAACAAAGTTTAGGTTGTATAAATTTTAAGGATAGCATGGAATTTGACCCCAACAAAGGTGTAATATGAGATCAAAATATGAAATGACAATGAAAATTAGAGAAATATATCTCTTATTGATTTTATAACATAAGGACATTCTTTTAGTGAAGTTTTCCCATTGGTTACATAAATCCTAAATGAGTTGATAATAGATTGTTGAGAATTAAAGAATAGTTGATAAATTATGGTGTTTGTAAAGACTTGAGAAGGGATGATTACAAAGTCAATATGGACACTTTTAATTGAAATTATCTAGAATATCTTAAATAAAGAGTTAGTATGATATGATAAAGGCTATGAGGTACGCTTGAAAGAAGCATGAGGAAATGCAAAATCTAGAAATTTTGAAGCCTATGACATATAAATATATATATGAGAGGAAAAGAGATAAATATTATCATAGGTTGTGAGAATGTTCTGAATATTGTTCTAAATATGAGAAAGAAATAACAAAAGCGGATTAGGAATATATATGTAGAGTTAAATGACACTATCTTGGATGGAAAAATGTAGAAAGTCAAGTATTATGAATAAAATGGCACTCAAAGAGTGTTACAAAAATAATGGATGGGAATGAGGAAAGATTCATTACAAGGAAACTATTATTCAAGGATAGAATTTGACAAGAAGTTGTGAATAGAAGGAAATAGTAAAGAAGTATGAACAGTAGAGAAGAAATAAAGTATACACTTCCAAATAATGGAAGAATAAGAAAAGAGAAAATTACTTCCAAAGATTGGAAGGTTGTTACAAAGAACAATAGTTGAAGTTATAGAATCTAATCAATATGTATTATAGGAAGTCTAAGGACTATACATAGTAGGAAAGCTATATCCAAACTTTATATGTTGATACATAGTAGGAAAGCTATGTCAAAACTTTATATATTGAAAAAGAATGAGGATGAGCAATAGAAGGTATAATGGAAAATTGTGAAGTATGGAAAGATTGGTGAAAATTACGAGTCAAGTGAAATGGAAGGTTTTGAAGCAAAAAGGGATAACTCAATAAGAGTTATTAACACTTTTTGGGAAATTCTAGCAAGAACCAACTTTAGTATATAGTGCATTAGTAAGGTTAGTCATGGATAAGCATTTTAACCTTTGAGAAGAAGGTAGTATAGGAAAGGAACGAAAGGAAATGGGATTTCCATAAGTGGCAAGGCCACATGTGTAAGGCTATGAAAGAATTGTGAAAACTCCTAAGTGAGTTGTATTACAAATTTCGAGGACGAAATTATTGTAAGGGGGGAAGATTGTAATAACCCCAATTTTTGTAATTGATTGAGAAAATCAATAAAGTTTGAGTTTTAGATATTTCGGGCTGAAATATTAGGGTTATTTAGAATATACTTTTTATAAAAGTATAATCAAATAATAAGATATGTAAAATTGAAATAAACTTAGCAAACCCTTCAAAATGATTGTAAGCACGACAAATTCTGAATTCGAATGAAAAATCCTTAAGTTTCTTCATTTCTTGGACAAAAGGGTAAAGTAGTAATTTTACCCAAAAATCAAAATCTCCTAAAAATCAAAATATGAGACATCAAAATTTAGAATGTACTGAGAAATATGAATCCAATGCCACTAAGTACACTCAAATCCGAGATTATGGGAATAAACCCAAAATTTTATACATAAATGGCAAAACGGTCTTTTTACACCATGTGGGGCCCACAAGGGACCCAAAAATGAATCTTATGAGCAGCCCACGTGAAGTCATGGGTCAACAAACACCAGCTAGTCTTGAGGAAGAAAAATAGAGCATGGGGAAGAAAAAAATGGAGAATGGGAGACTTTCATGCCATTTAATAATAAAAAATTAAATATTATAATCATGAAAAAAAAAGACCAAAATGCCTATAAATACAGCCCCAAAAACCCTCCAAAAATGCTCATAAAATCCCCACAAAATTTTCTTCACTCTCCCTAAAAAATTACACCTAGATCCCTCCCCAAAAACCCAAAATTTCCAACAGATATCTCTCTTTTCAATTTCTTTTTCCTTTTAGATTGGTACAAGAGACCTAAACTCAATTAGGGACTCTATTCCAGACCTAATTTCATCAATTCCACCATCCAAAACTTCCCAACATATCTATTCTACAAAACCACCAAAGCAATTTCAAGATCCAACGGTTCAAACAACGAAAATTTGCAAGAAAGGTGGATCTTAAGCCATATCTTCATCAACAAGGTATTCTTTTTAAATTGGGCATATAACCAAGGTTTTTTCTCCAATCAGGTAGGTGAAAATACTTTTTATAAATGTTTAATACTGTTTTATGTAATTTTTAGTTTATTGTAATTTATTTTGGTACTAAAAAGGAAAAAATAAACACCAAAACCCTTAATTCAAGATGATAGAGTGCTCAGATGAAAATTCTGACTACACCAATCAATCCAAAAGGTTCCAAAACCCCTAGGGTAGAATTTTCACAATGATTAGAGAGGTTTTGGGCCCTCAATTGAGAGAGGATTGATTGGACGGTCCAGAATGGGCTGTCCGATCTCCGGATCTAACAGCGCCGAAGACACACACGTGACGCAGCATCGGAAATGGCACATGCGAAAACGTTCTACGTGTGCGCTGCACGTGGGATGTCATCCCAAGCGAGACGATGGCGCGTCCGTCAAACCCACAAGCGGAAGTGCCTGACGATGGTCCCGTTTACGGGCACGCGGACAACAAGCGTCCTGCTCGTCCTGTTCGCGTCCGTGGCCGCCCCGTGATGGCGCTTCCAAAATTTATCGAAGCGGACATGCTCGACGAACCAAGCGCATTCCGCCCGACTAATCTGGGCCAACCGTTCCTTGGGCCCAGATCAAATCTAGGCCCTAGGAAGGACTGTGAACTTCCAGATCATATTCTGGAGTCATCTGAACTCCAAATTGAGATTGGAAAGAATCTATGGAAAGCTTGAAAACTCTATTTTCTGATGAAATAATAAAATGGACATAATATTCAGTAAAAACTTTCTGTATTAAAGAAACAAGTTTCCAATTACCTAGATCTTCAAGATCTAAGATGATCAGATCTTGAAAATATGTTTTACTAATGATATACTATTGAAATAAAGTGATATCTATGGTTTATTTGGACATATATGAGATATATTAAGGGATCTACCCATTATGGTAGAAAAACTCTAAAAATACAAAGGGACCCACTTGATCAATGAGATCAAGTGTGATCAGATCCTTGGGATGGATAAAATGAATGTTGATATAATGAAATCCAAGAAATTATGGATGGATTATGAGAAAAATAGATCAATATGATCTTTGGACCTTAATAAAGATAATCCCCTAAATATAACTAATACCCTTAATCAAAGGAAAAGAACCAAGATCTAATGGTTGGACATAAGTAAAGGTTTCTAAAAATTTTAATGTAATTAGTTTTATTTTATATAATAGCATTTTAAATATGATTAAGTCTATATTAGTTTAAATTGAGTTATTAAGGCATATTAGTTGGAAATCATGTTATAGTAATTTTAAGTACCTTGCCTCATTATCATTAAATGTTAAATTGTGTAGTTTTATGCTTTGAATTTATAATTCATTTATGGTTAAATGGTATTAGTAGATCTACTTGTTATGAAATAAAGAGCATAAAGCATCAAAAATGTAATCTAATGAGAAAGTATAGTTCATGACATAAATAAGAATGGAGTACTTTGTACTTAATTAGTAAGGGCTATAGTTAGTAGGACAATATAAGGATTATCAAATCCTTGGCCCAAACTAGGAAAAGAATAATAAACCCCATGAATGACATTATAAATATTCATGGACTTAATTAAAATCCATTAGAAAAAGTACTTAGGGTAAACATGCTTGTAGGAACCTTATGAAAGGTTGAGCTATGGTCATTCTAGTGAATGGTGAACATAGTGGTTAAGGGGGTTATCGAATAGAGCCTTGCTCTTCCCTTACCTTCCATTGACGTTTGTGAGGTCTAAACGCCTCCTTACATGAGGATTGAAGTAACCACTTTGTGTTCACCCATTCAGCTAGTAAGCCTTAGCCAATTGGAAATAAGAGGAGCAGTTTAGATTTAGGCTTGAACAAGTTACCTTCAACCAGCACATTAACTGGTTGAATAATAATAATAAGAGCATAAAAGGTTAGCAAATAACCTAACCCTAATAAAAATAGTAAGTAAGGTAAGGATGATCAAAGAAGATCCATTAGATCTTGGATGATCAAGAACAATAAGAAATAGAATACTATATTGTACTTAGTATGCATGTTTATTAGTACGCTTGTTATAATTCATTAGATTAGATAATCCAAACCCTTGATCAAAGATGATTCAGGGAAGAATACCAAGATCATCCTCCTTAGGGATGATCCAATAACTGAACTTAGATCAAAGAAGAACTAAATGATAGAAGATCTAGGACCCTGATCTTTATCAACAAGTGTAGATTATAAATTAATGGATCTATGAAAGATCAAGATCAAGGAGATGGACACACAAAGACTTAGAAAAATACTTAGATATGAATGATCTAAAGATCATTCTAAACATTAGATCTAGTGATCAATAGGATTGTTCAAAATTTATATATTAACAATATGTATGGATGTACGGATTACATACATCAGTCAGGATCATGGAAGATTGGGAAAAAGAGATCAATCCTTAAAGGTAGGAGGATTTGATGAATGCATTTACATGAGATATACATGATTGTACCCATGATCTTATGTTGACAAGAGTAATGTTAATAATTGTATTAAATCTTTTGAAAACCTTATGATCAAACTAAACACATATAAGATGGTTAAGGACAAACTATAAGTGAATAGGGAACTAGAAAATATTTCAGCCCTAAGTAAACAGAGACATGGTCTGATATATATGAAATCTATTTTACATACAAGCTTGGAGGCTTGTGAGTTTGTTTTAATAGGCATAAGCCTAGGCGAATGCTATTGCTAGAGGAGTTATGAGTGTTTGGCCACCCACTCCTAGAAATTTGATGATATGATGATACCTTGCCCAAAGAGAGGCTAAAAGTCGGGTGGTGGAAATTATGGGAAGGCCAACACTATGAAAGTCTTGGCCCCCCATACGAGCAGTGACATAATATTTTCCACCGTGGTATCAGTGGTGAACAGGGCAGTTATCCGAGCATGCTAGTACAAATCAGACTGCAACATAGCAACCTTTCTGATTATTTTGCACTATGATGCATATGAGAATAGGCATAGTGAAATGCCTTATGTTGTTGCATAATGAAATGCTAGGTAATTGTATATTACCAATATTTTCCAAGAAGGGAAATTCCCAGTATAAAATTAGGTGTAATACTAAATTCTCATAATGAAGATAATTGATCAGCTTAGTTGGGAATGATATTTGACTACTTTCATAAATTTAACTGGTTTACTCATGAAGAGTATGTATGTATATAGATATACATAAATTACAAAGTAAAGAGTAGAGACATGAATATGTTGAGGGATAATGGGATTATGAAGTATTAGAATTACATTGTCAATTATTATGCTTCTTGAATCCCCTACCAAGCATTGCTTGCTAAGATATTGTAAATGTTGCAATATCTCAGATACAGGGAAGGAGAGTTAGGAGCTGAAGACAATAGAAGACTTGAAGAGAATAATCTTCAAGGTATGCCCTTGAAGACATGCATTTTCATTGTTGAGAGTTTTATTGTATGGTGAGCTTGAGTTTTGGATTATGTAATTTGGACAAGTGCTGTAATAGATTTGGCTGTACTATGAACCACTGGATGGATCTTGGAGTTTAATAAAAGTATATTCCTTCAATGAAATTTTATTTTGTAGACAAATTGTACTTATGTTATGTATGAAGTGGTGACTTGGGTTTTCAAAACAAGTTCTAAAGAAAAGAATTTCCACTGCTTTGTTTTGCAATATTTTTTTACACTCTTAAGGGCCTTGCCTTTCAAAATACATTACAAAACATGTTACAAAAACCTGGGTTGTCACAATGGATATGTTTTGATGAAGGTATTATGTTAATATTATATGGATTTATGGATTGGATGATGACGATTTGGGATAGATCAAGATCTATGCCTTCAAATTGGATAAAAGGACTTAAGATCTTCTTGATTGGTTAGATCAAGGAAGATCATATCATTTGATGAGATGCATCAATGATCTAATAATGAAATCACATCAAGAAGATGTGTTAGATATAAAGGAAAATGTAAGATCAAGATTTAAATCCTAAAAGCGATGAAAAATGAATAAGAATCTACTAAGACCATTGGATCATGATGGATAGTTATGGCATATTAGATTTTCATTTAAATTGTTGAATGTAATATAATTTCCTTTTTTTGCTTAGTAGATTTAATTGTGGATTTATTTATTTATGCATTAATGCTTCTGTAATGGAAATTACATTGAAAATGTAATTAAATGAAATTAGAATGAAAGGACATTTACATGGAATGAATAACATGGACTTAATGATAGTAAGGGCCATAGTTAATAGGATAATATAAGGAATATAAATTCCTTGGTCCAAATTAGGAGAATAATGAAACTCCATGAATGACCTTTTTATGGTAATGGATTTAATTAAAATCAATTAGAAAGAGTACTTAGGGTTAACATGCTCATAGGAACCCTATGTAAGGTTGAGTTAAGGTGACCTTAGTGGATGATGAATATGGTGGTTAAGGTGGTTCTCTAATAGAGGCACACTCTTCCCCCACCTTCCATTGATGTTTGTGAGGTCTAAACGCCTCCTTACATGAGGGTTGAAGTAACCACTTTGTGTTCAACCATTCAACTAGTAAGCCTTAGCCAATTTAACATAAGAGGAGCTGTCTAGACTTAGGATGAAATAAGCTACCCTCAACCAGTAAAACATTAACTGGTTGAGTAATAATAATAAGAGCATAAAAGGTTAGTAAATCATCTAATCCTAATAAAAATTATAATCAAGATAAGGATGATCAGACAAGATCTAGAGGATCTTGAATGGTCAAAAACAATAAGAATACTAATGTCGCATTTTATTATCTATATGTAGAAATGATGCATGTATATGTAGAAAAATATAGATAGAGAACTCAAACCCTTGATCAAATATGATTCAAGAAAAAATGAGGGCATCCCTTATAGGAATACATACTTGTATAGAGAATTAACTTTATATGTATGCTTTGACAGATGTATGAATCCATACCATGATGGACAATGTGGAAGAATACCACTTGAGATGTATGAATCAAGATACTACATTGAGGTAGGTGATGTACAAGGATATATTAAGGATTCATGTGTATACATACATGATCTTTTGTCTAGAATTATAGACCTTCATGATATAAGTATACTTGGTACCTTAGCATGATAATGATCCAATCACATGATCCAACTAAGTGATCCAACCATATGATCTACCTAAGTGATCTAACCATATGATCTAACTAAGTGATCGAACCTCATAGTCTAATTCAATTGATCTAATCTAATGATCAAATCAAATGAGGTGAAGGTAATGAGATGTGAAGACTAAGGAAACCCTAAGAATAGGGCATAGAAAACATTCCAACCTTAGTTAAATAGACACGTCATCTGATATGTACAATGTATTTTACATACAAGCATGGTGGCTTGTGATTTTGTTTTACACAGTGCTAGGACTAGGGATTTTATGCTAGGGAAGTTATGAGGGTTTGGCCACCTGCTTCTTAAAATTTATATGATGGATACCATGCCCAAAGAGAGGCTAAATGTTGGGTGGGGCAATAATGGGAAGGCCACCACTGTGATAGCCATGGTCCACCCCATGAAGACATGGATTTGTTATTTCCACAGTTGGTATCAGTGGAGGATTATACAATTACCTAGGTGCATGTACAGATTGAGATTGTGGCATAGTAGTCCTAATGTATTTTGCATTATGATGCACATATGATAGGCATAGTGTAATTCCATGGCACGATGAGATGCCACTACATAAGTTCCTGGAAAGAAAATCCCCATATGAGGATTGGCTGAATATTGAATTCCTAAGTGGAAGTATAGCCAGGGGAAGGAACAAGTTTTGAGCAATCTTCACTATTTTAACTAATTTATCCTATACTACACAAATAATGCATAGAATCTATGTTGAGATAACTCATGAGTAGGTAACCATAATGGAATAATGACTGAGGTATGTATTCTTATATTAGCGAAGTAGTATATTTTTGTATCCCCTACCAAGCATAGCTTGTTGAGGTATTGTAAATGTTTCAATGTTTACAATATCTTAGATACAAAGAAGGAGGATTAGAAGCTCAAGATTGTAGAAGACATAAGAAGATTTGGAACAATAATCAATCAGAGTATTTTCTTTGAAGACATCTATTTTTATTTGAGAGGATTGTATTGTATTAAGAGTTTTTAATGTATGGTGAGGATTGAAATTTGGATTATGTAATTTGGACAAATACTGTACTGATACCAAGCTGCACTGTGAACTACTGGGTGGATTCTAGAATTTAATAAAATATATTCCTTTAATGGAATTCTATCTTGTATAAAAATTCTACTTATGTTATGTATGAGGTGATGACTTGGATTTTTCAAAATAAGTTTTAAAGAAAAGAATTTCTGCTGTTTTGTTTTGCAAATTGTTTTTACTAAGGGTACCTTGCCTTTGAAAATGTATTAGAAAATGTGTTACAAAAACCCGGGTCGTCACAAATGTTACCATTCAAATGCATATTACAACAAGCACACTTCAAGCAACAATTTGCATGCCTTTTTGAATGAAACTTAAAAATCTAAAATGAGGGACTTCTTAGGCTCAACATATTCGGTCTAGAATGATCAATTTCAAGCATTTACAAGCTTTAAAGAAGTGGAAAATCAGGAACATATATTGTTAAAAAATGCGTGGTCATGTTAGGATTCAAACACATATTCAAGAAACAGTTTGCATACCTTTCTGAATGAAAAATCTAAATCTTAAATAAGGGGCTTCTCAAAATCAATGTATTCTATTTAGAATGCTCAATTTCAAGCATTTACAAGCATTAAAGGAGTAGAAAATCAAGAACTTATATTGTAAAAAATGTATGGTAATGTTATCATTCAAATTAGGGGTGGCAAAATATAACACAACACGATAACATGACTCGAACCTGACAAGAAATTTAACAGGTTAGGGTCGAGTCTTATCGTGTTTATGTCAATCTTGGGTCAACCCGAAAATGACATGCCAAAAATCGTGTCCTATTAGGGTCAATCAATGTTGACCTACTTGACACGCGACCTATTAATTCGTCGTGTTGACCCATCTAACGCGCAAGCTGTTAACCAATGGGGTTGAAAATATAGGACGGTTCATAAAAAATGGTCCTATATTGGACTGTTCTTCAAAAACCATACTATATTAATTATTTTTCATTCATTTAATTATGTTACACGAGTAGTGTCATGTCGACTAGTTTAATAATCGTGTCGTGTTCAAGTCACAGGTTCTTGACATGATTATTAAGTGGGTTGTGTTCATGCCAACCCATATACTATAATGGGTTAGTCTTGACATGACACGAACATGACCTGCCAACCCGAATTGCCAGGCCTAATTTAAATGCATATTCAAGCAACAATTTTGCATGCCTTCTTGAATGAAACATCAAAATCTGAAAATTTGGACTTATTAAACTCAATGTATTCTATATATAATGATCAATTTCAAGAATTTATAAGCATTAAAGTTGATAAAAATCTGGAACAAAAATAGTAAAAAAATGTATGGCAATGTTACAATTGAAATGCATATTACAACAAGCATACTTCAAGCAACAATTTGCATGCCTTTTTGAATGAAACTTCAAAATCTAAAATGATGAACTTATTAGGCTTAATTTATTCTATCTAGAATGATCAATTTCCAGCATTTATAAGCTTTTAAAGAAGTGGAAAATCAGGAACATATTTTGTAAAAAGTGTATGGCAATGTTACTATTCAAACGCATATTCAAGAAATAGTTTGCATACCGTTTTGAATGAAAAATGTAAATCTAAAACATGGGGCTTCCCAAAATCAATGTATTCTATTTAGAATAATCAATTTCAAGAAATTACAAGCAATAAGGAAGCAAAAAATTAGGAACATATATAGCAAAAAACAAATCGTAATGTTATCATTCAAACACATATTCGAGAACCAATTTCCATGCCTTCTTGAATGAAACATCAAATTCTAAAACATGGGCATTCATAAACTCAATGTATTCTATCTAGAATGATCAATTTCAAACATTTACAATCATTGATGAAGAAAAAAATTAAGAACATATATAGTAAAAATTGTAGCATAATGTTACCATGCAAATGCGTATTACAACAAGCATACTTCAAGCAACAATTTGCATATTTTTTTAATGGAACTTCCAAATGTAAAACATGGGTCTTCTTAGCCTCATTGTATTTTTATTGAATGATCAATTTTGAGCATTTACAAGAACTAAGAAAGCAGAAAATCAAGAATACATATCATAAAAACTGCTTGGTAATGTTGGAATTCAAACACATATTCAAGTAACAATTTTCTTGCCTTCTTGAATGAAACATCAAAATCTATAAGATGGGACTTCTTAAATTCAATGTATTCTATCTAGAATAATCAATTACAACCATTTACAATCATTAATGATGAAAAAAATCAGAAGCATATATAGTAAAAAATGCATGATAATGTTTCCATTCAAACGCATATTCAAGCAACAATTTACATCCCTTTTGCATGAAACATTAAAATCTAAAACATGAGATATCTTAAACTCAATATATTCTATCTAAAAAAACTAATTTTTAACATTTACAAGCATATAAAAATCAAAATATAAGGAACATATATAGTAAAAAATGTGTCATACTTTACCATTCAAATGCATATTACAACAAGCACACTTCAAAAACAATTTGTACGCCTTCTTGAATGAAACTTCAAAATCTAAAACTTGGGTCTTCTTAAACTCAATATATTCTATCTAGAATGATCAATTTCAAGAATTTACAAGCATTAAGTAAGTAGAAAATTCAGAAAATATATAATAAAAAATGCACGATAATGTCATCATTTAAATGTATATTCGAGTAACAATTTGCATGGCCTTTCGAATGAAAATTCAAAAAAAATAATATGGGACTTCTCAATTTTAATATATTCTATCTAGAATGATCAATTTCAAGAGTTTACAACCATTAAAGGAGTAGAAATATAGAAACATATATAGTAAAAAATGCATGAAAATGTTACCATTCAAATGCATATTCAATGAACAATTTGCATGCCTTTTTGAAAGAAAGTTGAAAATGTAAAATGTGGTTAAAATCAAACTCAATGTATTCTATCTAGAATGATCCATTTTTAGGATTAACAAGAATTAAAGAACCTGAAAATTAGGAAATAAATAGTAAAAAAAGCATGGTAATCATATCATTCAAATGCATATTCAAGCAGCAATTTGCATGCCTTCTTGAATGAAACATCAAAATCTAAAATATGGATCATCTAAAACTTAATGTATTCTATATAGAATGATCAATTTCAAATATTTACAACTATTAAATAAGCAAAAAATTAGGAACATATGTATTAACCCCAATTTTTGTAAATTGAATTGAGAAAATTAATGAAAGTTTGAAATTTCAAAAGACTCGGGCTGGAATATTAGGTTAAAAGAAAATATCTTTTCATAAAGATTAAATTATGAGTGGAAACTTAGAAATTAAGAATGTATACAAAAAATCAAATCAAATGACACAAATTTTGTTAAATTTTTAGTTAGAATGAAAAATATCAATTTTCTACATAAAAGGGTAAAACAGTCACTTTCACCCATAACCAAGATTTAAAATTTGAATATTTGAAATGTAATCAGAAAATCAATTCCATTTCCATTAACTACACTAAAATTCGAGTTTGGATAAATAATACCATTTTTCTCCATTTTTATGAACGAAAGGGAAAAATGGTCTTTTCACAAGAAAATGGGGCCCACAAAGTAGGCCAATGTTTTGGAAGCAACAATAATTGAGCAATGCACTACCAGATTGTAGTGGAGGAAAAGGTGGAGGTGGAAACTCCACCCATAAATAAAATAATAAAAAGAAAGAAGGAGATTTTTATGAAAAAATAATTTAAAATTCAAAAACTTGCCTATGAATAATTCTGAATATTTCACAAAAAATTTCACAAGTTCACCATAAAATCCCCTAGACTCTCCCCTAGAAAATCAGGCAAAACTCCTCCCCCATCTCTCTCTTTTTCCCTCTTTCTCTTTTCTCTCTTTAGAATAGTACCAAGAGCCCTAAGTTCAATTAGCCACTCCATTCTAGATCTAATTTCACAAATCCCACCATCCATATTATTCTAAATTTCTTGATCTACAAAACCCCAAAGTAATTTCAAGATCCAACAGTTCAATAAATGAAAAAAGGACAAATCAGGATTTATTTGGTGTGTTATGATATACGGCAAAAATTTATTTATTTTGGCACCAATTTGTCAATTTTGAGCAAATTGGGTAGGAGGATATCATCCAATATTTAGTTGATGTCATTTTTGATACTTTTAATTATACTAGATTTGATTTTCTGTTAATGTTTGGAAAAATAAAGTTCCAATGAAAACCCCTCAAGATCTACATCATGGAGAGCTCAGATGAAAAATATAAGCCATCCAATAGATTTAGAAGGGTTGAAAACCCCTAAGCATGAAATAACATTCAATTTTCTGGAGATATGATGACCCAATTTGAAGGGAAAAAAGGGGATGGAGATTTGACAGTTCGATCTAGATCATCTCACCATTTATAGGTCGCTACCCCGTTTCCACTAGTTGTCCCTGATAAAATAGGGTGGGACAATCAATTCTGCTTATTTTGTCCTATTCCAATGACCAAATCAAATCTAGACAGTTAAAATGACTGTGAATTTCACACTTAAATTTCGTAGTCATCTGAGCTCTAAATCACTAGCGAAAAGTAAGATATGGAAAGTTTATGATGTCTAATTTCATATGAAATAATAAAATTTAGGAAATATTGCAAGAAACTTTCTGTTTAAAGAAAATAAGATTCTTACTTCCATGATCTTGAAGATCTGAGATGATCAGACCTTAAGGATCTAATCTAGTTATGTTATAGTGATAAGGATATGTGAAATTGAGGGTTTAATATGACAGATCTATGATAAATTAAGAAATCTACCCTTTATGGTAACAGTAACCTAAAATTTGATGAGGAACTTTCTTGATCAATAAGATCAAGCATGATCAAATCCTATGGATGTGTTGGATGGAGTTAATAATGATGAGATGCAGTAAGATCATTGATCAGTTATGACAAAAACATGTGAAGATGATATTTGAACCTATAATGAAGTAAAAACACTAGATCTAAAGAAAGGACTTAAGATCTAATGGTGGGATCATATTAAAAGCCTCTAATGATGTAAATTGATTAGTATGATTTCATTTAATTATTAGATTCATTTTAAATTCAATTTATGGCATGATTATAGGATCCATGCGAAGTTATTTTTTCATTTTGATGTAAATGATCTACATGTTATTAGATGGTTAGATTTAATAATCTTATGGCCATGTTAGTACACATGATTTTCTTTAAATATCCTTAGGATAAGTAATATATGAATTAGGGCCATGCTAGTTTAATTTGAGTATGAACTATAGTATGATTTCTATTTAAGATGGTGATGGAGTTGTGATTTAAGATCATGTTAGTTTAATTTGATTTCATTAATTAGGGATCATGATAGTAGTTACATAGTACTACTATCTTTAGATTATTGAATTTATATTAGTTTTATGCTTTGAAGTTTATGATTCATTATTATCATAGTTCTTAGTAGATTTAATTGATAATTATTTATGATCAAGAGCATAAAACACCAAAAATGTAACCCAATGAGAAATTAGAGTTTTATGACATAAATAAGAAGGAATGATTTGACTTGGACTTAATTAGTAAGGGTTATAGTTAGTAGGACAATATAAGGAATGGTTTACCATTTCCTTGGCCCAAATTAGGAGAATAATATACATCCATGAATGACATTTTATGTGATCATGGACATTAATAAAAATCAAGTAGAGATAAATTAGACTTTATGAGCTCATAGGAACCTTATGAAGGTTGAGCTAAGGTCACTCTAGTGGATCCTAAACATTGTTGTTAAGGGGGTTATCTAATAAAGCTTCGCTCTTCCCTCACCTTCTGGTGACTTTGTTGAGGTATAAATGCCTCCTTACATGAGAATTGAAGTAACCACTTTTTCAGCTTGTAGTTGGTAAGCCTTAGTCAATTGGAAATAAGAGAATTTATTTAGAATTAGGAGTGAATAAATTATCCTCAAACTAGTAACACTAACTGGTTGAGAAATAATAATAAGAACATAAAAGGTTAGCAAATAAACTAATTCTAATAAAACTTGTAAATAAGATAAGGATGTTCAAACAAGAATCCAAGAGGAGATCTTGATTTATTAGGTTACTTGGTTTATTAGGTGAATATACTTGTAATATAGATTTATTAGGTTAGAAGATTTGAACCCTTGATCATATGTGATTCAAGGAAGAAAGATTCAGATCATCCTACTTAAGGATGATCGAAAGACCATATAGTATGTACCTTTGGATAGAAAGATGGCATTATACGTATGATTTGATAGATATACATTGATCAAGACTATGACAGACTTCAAGGAGTAAGAATACCCTATTGAGGTAGGAGGATTTTATGAATGCGTCTATATGAAAGATACATATTGAATACATGATCTTATATCTAGAAATGTTGACATGTATAATACAAATACCTTGTACTAAATCCTTATGATCCAACCAAATAATGAGAAAATAGATATGAAATGGTTAAGTATAGAGTTGAAGAAAACCCTAAGTGAATAGGGAAGTAGAAGATATTCCAGCCCTAGATAAACAAATATAGTGTCTGATACGTATAAGAAATATTTTACATACGAGCATGAAGCCTTGTGGTTTTGTTTTAAACAGGCATAGGCCTGAGAATGCTATGATATGGGAGTTATGAGGTTTTGGCCACCCGCTCTTCAAAATTTGTTGATGATGAATTCCATGCCTAAGAAAGGTAGAAAGTTGGGTGGGGCAATTATGGGAAGGCCGCCACTGTGACAACCATGGTCCCCCTATACGAACATGGATTTTACATTTCCACTGAATATGGTATGAGTGAATTATTGAGTAGTTATCTGGGCGTGCTGTACTAATTAGACTACAAGCATGGTAGTCCTTTGATTCATTTTGCACTACAATGCATATGAGATAGGCATAGTGAGACGCCTTATATTGGCATAATAAAATGCCAAGTAATTGTATATTATCAATATTCCCAGGAAAAAGGGAATTCCCAGTATAGTAACTAGTTGATATACTGATCTCTTACAATTGAAAGAGTTGATCAGCTTAGTTGGGAATGAGAATTGAATATTTTCACTATTTTGATGAATTTGTTCATATACATTATGTATAAGGATGTACATAAATGATAAAAGAAAGTTTATAGAAATGAGATTGATTCATGATCATGTTTTTAACATAAATGTATAATGGGATTAATGAGTGTTATGATTATATTGTCAAATTATGTTACTTCTTTAATCCCTTACTAAGCATAGCTTGTTGAGATATTGTAAATGTTTGAATGTTTACAATATCTTAGATATAGAGAAGGAGAGTTATATCCATTGAAGACATGCATTTTATTTGAGAGCATTATATGTACTGAGAGTTTTTATTGTATGTGAGCTTTGAAATTTGGATTATGTAATTTAGACAAGTATTGTAATTATATCAGGCTATATTGTGAACCACTGCATGAATCCTAAAGTTTAATAAAAGTTTATTCCATCAATGAAATTTTATCTTGTACAAAACTCTACTGAGGATATGAAGTGATGAATTGGGTTTTAGAAAGCAAGTTCTAAACAAAGGAATTACCACTGCTTTATTTTGCAAATTTTTTTTTATGACTAAGGACCTTATCTTAGCAAAATGTACTACAAAATGTGTTATGAAAACCTAGGTCGCCGCAACATATATAGTAAAAAGCATATGGTAATGCTACCATTCAAACGTGTATAACAACAAGCACACTTCAAGCAACAATTTGCATGCCTTTTTAAATGAAACTTCAAAATTTAAAACATGGGACTTCTTAGGCTCAACTTAGTCAGTATAGAATGATCAATTTTAAGCATTTACAAGCACTAGAGCAGTGGAAAATTAGGAACACATTGTAAAAAATGAATGGTAATGCTACGATTCAAATGCATATTCAAGAAACAATTTTCATACCCTTTTGAATGAAAAATCAAAATCTAAAATACGGGGCTTCTCAAAATCAATGTATTCAATTTAGAATGCTCAATTTCAAGCATTTACAAGCATCAAAGAAGTAGAAAATTAGGAACTTATATAGTAAAAAATGCATGGTAATGTTATCATTCAAATGCATATTCAGGCAACAATTTTGCATACATTCTTGAATGAAACATCAAAATCTGAAACATTGGACTACTTAAATTCAATCTATCCAATATAGACTGATCAATTTGAAGCATTTAGAATCACTAAAGATAAAAAAAAAAAAAAGAAGAGAACAAATATAGTAAATATTGTATGGCAATGTTACCATTGAAACGCGTATTACAACAAGCATACTACAAGCAACAATTTGCATGCCTTTTTGAAAGAAACTTCAAAATCTAAAATGTGAGACTTCTTATGCTTAATGTATTCTACCTAGACTGATCAATTTCAAGCATTTACAAGCTTTAAAGAAGTGGAAAATGAGGAACATACATAGTAATAAATGCATGATAATGTTATGATTCACATGCATATTCAAGAAAAAGTTAGCATACCATTTCGAATGAAAAAAGTAAATAAAAAACAAGGAGCTTCATAAAATTAATGTATTATACTTGGAATGATCAATTTCAAGCATTTACAAGCATGAAAGAAGCAAAAAAACAGCAACGTATATAGTAAAAGATGCATCGTAATGTTGTCATTCAAACACATATTCAAGCAACAATTGTCATGCCTTCTTGAATGAAACATCAAAATATAAAGCATGGGACATAATAAACTCAATCTATTCTATATAGAATGTTAAATTTCAAGCATTTACAAACATTAAAGATGAAAAAAAACAGCAACAAACATAGAAAAAACTGTATGGCAAAGTTACCATTGAAACGCGTATTAGAAGAAGCATGTTTCAAGCAATAATTTGATGCATTTTTCAATGAAACATCAAAATCTAAAATGTTGGACTTCTTAGGCTTAATGTATTCAATATAAAGTGATCAATTTCAAGCATTTACATGCTTTAAAGAAGTGGAAAATCCGGAACACATATTGTAAAAAATGCATGGTAATGTTATGATACAAACACATATTTAAGAAATAGTTTGGATACATTTATGAATGAAAAATAAAAATATAAAATATGGGGCTTCCCAAATTTGATGTATTTTATTTAGAATGACCAATTTCAAGCATTTATAAGCATTAAAGAAGCAGAAAATTAGGAACTTATATTGTAAAAATGCATGGTAATGCAACCATTGAAATGCATATTCACGCAACAATTTTGCATGCCTTCTTGAATTAAACATCAAAATATGAAAGATGGGACTTCTTAAGCACAATGTATTCAATATATAATGATCAATTTAAAGCATTTACAAGCACTAAAAATGAAAAAATTTGGAGCAAATATAGTAAAAACTGTATGGCAATGTTGAAACTCATATTACAACACGCATACAGCAAGCAAAAATTTGCATGGCTTCTTGAGTGTAACATCAAAATTTAAAAGGCAGGATTTGTTAGGCTTAATGTATTCTATCAAGAGTGATCAATTTCAAGCATTTACAAGCTTTAAAGAAGTTGAAAATCAGGAACATACATTGTAATAAATGCATGGTAATGTTAGGATTCAAATGCATATTCAAGAAAAAGTTTGCATACCATTTTGAATAAAAAAATGTAAATCTAAAATGGGGGGCCTCATAAAATTAATGTATTCTATATTGAATGATCAATTTCAAGCATTTACAGGCATGAAAGAAACAAAAAACTAGGAACATATATAATAAAAGATGCATCGTAATGTTGGCATTCAAACACATATTCAAGCAACAATATTCATGCCTTCTTGAATGAAACATCGAAATCTGAAACATGGGTCTTCTTAAACTCAATTTATTCTATATAGAATGATCAATTTCAAGAATTTATAAACATTAAAGACGCAAAATATCAGGAGCTTATATAGTAAAAATGCATGGTAATGTAATCATTCAAATGCCCATTCAAGCATTTACAAGCATGAAAGAAGCAAAAAAGCAGGAACATATATGGTAAAAGATGCATCGTAATGCTGGCATTCAAACACATATTCAAGCAACAATATTCATGCCTTCTTGAATGAAACATCGAAATCTGAAACATGGGTCTTCTTAAACTCAATTTATTCTATATAGAATGATCAATTTCAAGAATTTATAAACATTAAAGACGCAAAATATCAGGAGCTTATATAGTAAAAATGAATGGTAATGTAATCATTCAAATGCCTATTCAAGCAACAATTTTGCGTGCCTTCTTGAATGAAACCTCAAAATATGAAACATTGGACTTCTTAAACTCAATGTATTCAATATATAATGATCAATTTGAAGCATTTACAAGCATTAAAAATGAAAAACATTTGGAGCAAATATAGTAAAAACTTTATGGCAATGTTACTGTTCAAACTCATATTGCAACAAGCATACTTGTTGCATGGCTTTTTGAATGACACTTCAAAATATAAAACATGAGACTTCTTAGGATTAATGTATTCTATATAGAGTGATCAATTTCAAGAATTTAC
This sequence comes from Warburgia ugandensis, assembly GCA_035236585.1. Taxonomy (NCBI): domain Eukaryota; kingdom Viridiplantae; phylum Streptophyta; class Magnoliopsida; order Canellales; family Canellaceae; genus Warburgia; species Warburgia ugandensis. The sequence continues at coordinate 53,978,056 of CP141127.1, read as the reverse complement.
AAGCTTTAAAGAAGTTGAAAATGAGGAACATACATTGTAATAAATGCATGGTAATGTTACGACTCAAACTCTACCCAAGAAAAAGTTTGCATACCGTTTTGAATGAAAAATGTAAATCTAAAACAAGGGGCTGCAGAAAATTAATGTATTCTATTTGGAATGATCAATTTCAAGCATTTACAAGCATGAAAGAAGCAAAAGAGCAGGAACGTACATAGTAAAAGATGCATCCTAATGTTGTCTTTCAAACACATATTCAAGCAACAATTTTCATTCCTTCTTGAAGGAAACATCGAAATCTAAAACATGGGACTTCTTAAACTCAATGTATTCTCTATAGAATGATCAATTTGAAGCATTTACGAATATTAAAGTTGAAAAAAATCAGCAACAAATATAGAAAAAACTATATGGCAATGTTACCCTTGAAATGCGTATTAGAAGAAACATATTTCAAGCAATAATTTGATGCATTTTTCAAAGAAACATCAAAATCTAAAATGATGGACTTCTTAGGCTTAATGTATTCAATCTAAAGTGATCAATTTCAAGCATTTACATGCTTTAAGGAAGTGGAAAATCGGGAACACATATTGTAAAAAATGCATGGTAATGTTATGATACAAACACATATTCAAGAAACAGTTTGGATACATTTCTGAATGAAAAATAAAAATCTAAAACATGGGGCTTCCCAAAATTGATGTATTCTATTTAGACTGATATTGTAAAAATTAGGAACTTATATTGTAAAAATGCATGGTAATGTAACCATTGAAATGCATATTCACACAACAATTTTGCATGCCTTCTTGAATTAAACGTCAAAATATGAAAGATGGGACTTCTTAAGCACAATGTCTTCAATATATAATGATCTATTTCAAGAATTTACAAGAATTACAAATGAAAAAATTTTGAGCAAATATAGTAAAAACTGTATGGCAATGTTGAAACTCATATTACAACAAGCATACTTCAAGCAAAAATTTGCATGGCTTTTTGAATGAAACTTCAAAATTTAAAATTTAGGATTTCTTAGGCTTAATGTATTATATCTAGACTGATCAATTTTAAGCATTTACAAGATTTAAAGAAGTTGAAAATCAAGAACATACATTGTAATAAATGCATGGTAATGTTACGATTCAAACGCATATTCAAGAAAAAGTTTGCATACCGTTTTGAATAAAAAATGTAAATAAAAAATGAGGGGCCTCATAAAATTAATGTATTCTATTTGGAATGATCAATTTCAAGCATTTACAGGCAAGAAAGAAGCAAAAAACTAGGAACATGTATAGTAAAAGATGCATCGTAATGTTGGTATTCAAACACATATTCAAGCAACAATTTTCATGCCTTCTTGAATGTAACATCAAAATCTGACACATGGGTCTTCTTAAACTTAATTTATTCTATATAGAATGATCAATTTCAAGAATTTATAAACATTAAAGACACAAAAAATCAGGAGCTTATGTAGTAAAAATGCATGGTAATGTAATCATTCAAATGCCTATTCAAGCAACAATTTTGCCTATTCAAGCATTTACAAGCATGAAAGAAGCAAAAAATCTGGAACGTATATGGTAAAAGATGCATCATAATGTTGTCATTCAAACACATATTCAAGCAACAATTTTCATTCCTTCTTGGATGAAACATCGAAATCTGAAACATGGGTCTTCTTAAACTCAATTTATTCCATATAGAATGATCAATTTCAAGAATTTATAAACATTAAAGAAGCAAAAAATCAGAAGGTTATATAGTAAAAATGCATGGTAATGTAATCATTCAAATGCCTATTCAAGCATTTATAAGCATGAAAGAAGCAAAAAAGCAGGAACATATATGGTAAAAGATGCATCATAATGTTGTCATTCAAACACATATTCAAGCAACAATTTTCATTCCTTCTTGGATGAAACATCGAAATCTGAAACATGGGTCTTCTTAAACTCAATTTATTCCATATAGAATGATCAATTTCAAGAATTTATAAACATTAAAGAAGCAGAAAATCAGGAGCTTATATAGTAAAAATGCAAGGTAATGTAATCATTCAAATGCCTATTCAAGCAACAATTTTGGGTGCCTTCTTGAATGAAACCACAAAATATGAAACATTGGACTTCTTAAACTCAATGTATTCAATATATAATGATCAATTTGAAGAATTTACAAGCATTAAAAATGAAAAAAATTTGGAGCAAATATAGTAAAAACTTTATGGCAATGTTACTGTTGAAACTCATATTACAACAAGCATAGTTGTTGCACAGCTTTCTGAATGAAACTTCAAAATATAAAACATGAGATTTCTTAGGATTAATGTATTCTATATAGAGTGATCAATTTCAAGAATTTACAAGCTTTAAAGAAGTTGAAAATGAGGAACATACATTGTAATAAATGCATGGTAATGTTACGATTCAAACGCTATCCAAGAAAAAGTTTGCATACCATTTTGAATGAAAAATGTAAATCTAAAACAAGGGGCTTCATAAAATTAATGTATTCTATTTGGAATGATCAATTTCAAGCATTTACAAGCATGAAAGAAGCAAAAGAGCAGGAACGTACATAGTAAAAGATGCATCGTAATGTTGTCATCCAAACACATATTCAAGCAACAATTTTCACTCCTTCTTGAATGAAACATCGAAATCTAAAATATGGGACTTCTTAAACACAACATATTCTATATAGAATGATCAATTTCAAGCTTTTACGAACATTAAAGTTAAAAAAAATCAGCACCAAATATAGAAAAAAATATATGGCAATGTTACAATTGAAACGCGTATTAGAAGAAGTATATTTCAAGCAATAATTTGCGTGCAGTTTTCAATGAAACCTCAAAATCTAAAATGTTGGGCGTCTTAGGCTTAACGTATTCAATCTAAAGTGATCAATTTCAAACATTTATATGCTTTAAAGAAGTAGAAAATTAGGAACACATATTGTAAAAAAATGCGTGGTAATGTTACGATTCAAACAGATATTCAAGAAACAGGTTGGATACATTTCTGAATGAAAAATAAAAATCTAAATCATGGGGCTTCCTAAAATTGATGTATTCTATTTGGACTAATCAATTTCAAGCATTTATAAGCTTAAAGAAGCAGAAAATTAGGAACTTATATTGTAAAAGTGCATGGTAATGCAACCATTGAAATGCATATTCACGCAACAATTTTGCATGCCTTCTTGAATTAAACATCAAAATATGAAACATGGGACTTCTTAAACACAATGTATTCAATATATAATGATCAATTTAAAGCATTTAAAAGCTCTAAAAATGACAAAATTTGGAGCAAATATAGTAAAAACTGTATGGTAATGTTGAAACTCATATTACACCACGCATACATCAAGCAAAAATTTGCATGGCTTCTTGAATGTAACATCAAAATTTAAAACATAGGATTTCTTAGGCTTAATGTATTCTATCTAGAGTGATCAATTTCAAGCTTTTACAGGCTTTAAAGAAGTTGAAAATCAGGAACATACACTGTAATAAATGCATGGTAATGTTAGGATTCAAACGCATATTCAAGAAAAAGTTGGCATACCATTTTGAATAAAAAAATGTAAATCTAAAACAAGGGGCATCATAAAATTAATGTATTCTATTTGGAATGATCAATTTCAAGCATTTACAGGCATGCAAGAAGCAAAAAGGTAGGAACATATATAATAAAATATGCATCGTAATGGTGGCAATCAAAGCACATATTCAAGCAACAATTTTCATGCCTTCTTGAATGAAACAACGAAATATGAAACAGGGGTCGTCTTGAATTCAATTTATTCTATATAGAATGATCAATTTCAAGAATTCATAAACATTAAAGAAGCAAAAAATCAGAAGCTTATATAGTAAAAATGCATGGTAATGTAATCATTCAAATGCCTATTCAAGCATTTATAAGCATGAAAGAAGCAAAAAAGCAGGAACATATATGGTAAAAGATGCATCATAATGTTGTCATTCAAACACATATTCAAGCAACAATTTTCATTCCTTCTTGGATGAAACATCGAAATATGAAACATGGGTCTTCTTAAACTCAATTTATTCCATATAGAATGATCAATTTCAAGAATTTATAAACATTAAAGAAGCAGAAAATCAGGAGCTTATATAGTAAAAATGCAAGGTAATGTAATCATTCAAATGCCTATTCAAGCAACAATTTTGGGTGCCTTCTTGAATGAAACCACAAAATATGAAACATTGGACTTCTTAAACTCAATGTATTCAATATATAATGATCAATTTGAAGAATTTACAAGCATTAAAAATGAAAAACATTTGGAGCACATATAGTAAAAACTTTATGGCAATGTTATTGTTGAAACTCATATTACAACAAGCATATTTGTTGCACAGCTTTCTGAATGAAACTTCAAAATATAAAACATGAGAATTCTTAGGATTAATGTAATCTATATAGAGTGATCAATTCCAAGAATTTACAAGCTTTAAAGAAGTTGAAAATGAGGAACATACATTGTAATAAATGCATGGTAATGTTACGATTCAAACGCTATCCAAGAAAAAGTTTGCATACCATTTTGAATGAAAAATGTAAATCTAAAACAAGGGGCTTCATAAAATTAATGTATTCTATTTGGAATGATCAATTTCAAGCATTTACAAGCATGAAAGAAGCAAAAGAGCAGGAACATACATACTAAAAGATGCATCGTAATGTTGTCATCCAAACACATATTCAAGCAACAATTTTCACTCCTTGAATGAAACATCGAAATCTAAAACATGGGACTTCTTAAATACAACATATTCTATATAGAATGATCAATTTCAAGCATTTACGAACATTAAAGTTAAAAAAAATCAGCAACAAATATAGAAAAAAATATATGGCAATGTTACAATTGAAACGCGTATTAGAAGAAGTATATTTCAAGCAATAATTTGCGTGCAGTTTTCAATGAAACCTCAAAATCTCAAGTGTTGGGCTTCGTAGGCTTAACGTATTCAATCTAAAGTCATCAATTTCAAACATTTATATGCTTTAAAGAGGTAGAAAATTAGGAACACATATTGTCAAAAAATGCGTGGTAATGTTACGATTCAAACAGATATTCAAGAAACAAAGTTGGATACATTTCTGAATGAAAAATAAAAATCTAAATCATGGGGCTTCCTAAAATTGATGTATTCTATTTGGACTAATCAATTTCAAGCATTTATAAGCTTCAAGAAGCAGAAAATTAGGAACTTATATTGTAAAAGTGCATGGTAATGCAACCATTGAAATGCATATTCACGCAACAATTTTGCATGCCTTCTTGAATTAAACATCAAAATATGAAAGATGGGACTTCTTAAACACAATGTATTCAATATATAATGATCAATTTAAAGCATTTACAAGCACTAAAAATGACAAAATTTGGAGCAAATATAGTAAAAACTGTATGGTAATGTTGAAACTCATATTACAACACGCATACATCAAGCAAAAATTTGCATGGCTTCTTGAATGTAACATCAAAATTTAAAACATAGGATTTCTTAGGCTTAATGTATTCTATCTAGAGTGATCAATTTCAAGCTTTTACAGGCTTTAAAGAAGTTGAAAATCAGGAACATACACTGTAATAAATGCATGGTAATCTTGGGATTCAAACGCATATTCAAGAAAAAGTTGGCATACCATTTTGAATAAAAAAATGTAAATCTAAAACAAGGGGCATCATAAAATTAATGTATTCTATTTGGAATGATCAATTTCAAGCATTTACAGGCATGCAAGAAGCAAAAAGGTAGGAACATATATAATAAAATATGCATCGTAATGGTGGCAATCAAAGCACATATTCAAGCAACAATTTTCATGCCTTCTTGAATGAAACAACGAAATCTGAAACAGGGGTCGTCTTGAATTCAATTTATTCTATATAGAATGATCAATTTCAAGAATTTATAAAAATTAAAGAAGCAAAAAATCAGAAGCTTATATAGTAAAAATGCATGGTAATGTAATCATTCAAATGCCTATTCAAGCATTTATAAGCATGAAAGAAGCAAAAAAGCAGGAACATATATGGTAAAAGATGCATCATAATGTTGTCATTCAAACACATATTCAAGCAACAATTTTCATTCCTTCTTGGATGAAACATCGAAATCTGAAACATGGGTCTTCTTAAACTCAATTTATTCCATATAGAATGATCAATTTCAAGAATTTATAAACATTAAAGAAGCAGAAAATCAGGAGCTTATATAGTAAAAATGCAAGGTAATGTAATCATTCAAATGCCTATTCAAGCAACAATTTTGGGTGCCTTCTTGAATGAAACCACAAAATATGAAACATTGGACTTCTTAAACTCAATGTATTCAATATATAATGATCAATTTGAAGAATTTACAAGCATTAAAATTGAAAAACATTTGGAGCAAATATAGTAAAAACTTTATGGCAATGTTCTTGTTCAAACTCATATTACAACATGCATACTTGTTGCTTGGCTTTTTGAATGAAACTTCAAAATATAAAACATGAGACTTCTTAGGATTAATGTATTCTATATAGAGTGACCAATTTCAAGAATTTACAAGCTTTAAAGAAGTTGAAAATGAGGAACATACATTGTAATAAATGCATGGTAATGTTACAATTCAAACACTATCCAAGAAAAAGTTTGCATACCATTTTGAATGAAAAATGTAAATCTAAAACAAGGGGCTTCATAAAATTAATGTATTCTATTTGGAATGATCAATTTCAAGCATTTACAAGCATGAAAGAAGCAAAAGAGCAGGAACGTACATAGTAAAAGATGCATCCTAATGTTGTCATTCAAACACATATTCAAGCAACAATTTTCACTCCTTCTTGATTGAATCATCGAATTCTAAAACATGGGACTTCTTAAACACAATGTATTCTATATAGAATGATCAATTTCAAGCATTTACGAACAATAAAGTTAAAAAAAATCAGCAACAAATATAGAAAAAACTATATGGCAATGTTACCATTGAAACGCATATTAGAAGAAGCATATTTCAGGCGATAATTTGCATGCAGTTTTCAATGAAACTTCAAAATCTAAAATGTTGGACTTCTTAGGCTTAATGTATTCAATCTAAAGTGATCAATTTCAAACATTTATATGCTTTAAAGAAGTAGAAAATTAGGAACACATATTGTAAAAAATGCATGGTAATGTTACGATTCAAACAGATATTCAAGAAACAGGTTGGATACATTTCTGAATGAAAAATAAAATTCTAAATCATGGGGATTCCTAAAATTGATGTATTCTATTTGGACCGATCAATTTGAAGCATTTATAAGCATTAAAGAAGCAGAAAATTAGGAACTTATATTGTAAAAATGCGAGGTAATGTAACCATTGAAATGCATACTCACGCAACAATTTTTCATGCCTTCTTGAATTAAACATCAAGATCTGAATAATGGGACTTCTTAAACACAATGTATTGAATTTATAATGGTCAATTTCAAGCATTTACAAGCATTAAAAATGACAAAATTTTTGAGCCAATATCGTAAAAACTGTATGGCAATGTTGAAACTAATATTACAACAAGCATACTTCAAGAAAAATTTGCATGGCTTTCTGAACGAAACTTCAAAATTGAAAACGTAGAATTTCTTAGGCTTAATGTATTCTATCTAGAGTGATCAATTTTGAGCATTTACAAGCTTTAAAGAAGTTGAAAATCAGGAACATACATTGTAATAAATGCATGGTAATGTTACGATTCAAATGCATATTAAAGAAAAAGTTTGCATACCGTTTTGAATAAAAATTGTAAATCTAAAATGAGGGGCCTAATAAAATTAATGTATTCTATTTGGAATGATCAATTTCAAGCATTTACAGGCATGAAACAAGCAAAAAGGTAGGAACATATGTAGTAAAAGATGCATCGTAATGTTGGCACTCAAACACATATTCAAGCAACAATTTTCACACCTTCTTGAATGAAACATCAAAATCTAAAACATGGGTCTTCTTAAACTTAATTTATTCTATATAGAATGATCAATTTCAAGAATTTATAAACATTAAAGAAGCAAAAAATCAGGATCTTATATAGTAAAAATGCGTGGTAATGTAATCATTCAAATGCCTATTCAAGCCATAATTTTGCCTATTCAAGCATTTACAAGCATGAAAGAAGCAAAAAAGCAGGAATGTATAAAGTAAAAGATGCATCATAATGTTGTCATTCAAACACATATTCAAGCCACAATTTTCATTCCTTCTTGAATGAGGAGCTAATATAGTAAAAATGCATGGTAATATAATCATTCAAATGCCTATTCAAGCAACATTTTTGCATGCCTTCTTGAATGAAACCTCAAAATATGAAACATTGGACTTCTTAAACTCAATGTATTCAATATATAATGATCAATTTGAAGCATTTACAAGCATTAAAAATGAAAAACATTTGGAGCAAATATAGTAAAAACTTTATGGCAATGTTACTGTTGAAACTCATATTACAACAAGCATACTTGTTGCATGGCTTTTTGAATGAAACTTCAAAATATAAAAGATCTGACTTCGTAGGATTAATGTATTCTATATAGAGTGATCAATTTCAAGAATTTACAAGCTTTAAAGAAGTTGAAAATGAGGAACATACATTGTAATAAATGCATGGTAATGTTACGATTCAAAAGCTATCCAAGAAAAAGTTTGCATACCGTTTTGAATGAAAAATGTAAATCTAAAACAAGGGGCTTCATAAAATTAATGTATTCTATTTGGAATGATCAATTTCAAGCATTTACAGGCAAGAAAGAAGCAAAGAACTAGGAACATGTATAGTAAAAGATGCATCGTAATGTTGGTATTCAAACACATATTCAAGCAACAATATTCATGCCTTCTTGAATGTAACATCGAAATCTGACACATGGGTCTTCTTAAACTCAATTTATTCTATATAGAATGATCAATTTCAAGAATTTATAAACATTAAAGACGCAAAATATCAGGAGCTTATATAGTAAAAATGCATGGTAATGTAATCATTCAAATGCCTATTCAAGCATTTACAAGCATGAAAGAAGCAAAAAGCAGGAACATATATGGTAAAAGATGCATCGTAATGCTGGCATTCAAACACATATTCAAGCAACAATATTCATGCCTTCTTGAATGAAACATCGAAATCTGAAACATGGGTCTTCTTAAACTCAATTTATTCTATATAGAATGATCAATTTCAAGAATTTATAAACATTAAAGATCCAAAATATCAGGAGCTTATATAGTAAAAATGCATGGTAATGTAATCATTCAAATGCCTATTCATGCAACAATTTTGCGTGCCTTCTTGAAGGAAACCTCAAAATATGAAACATTGGACTTCTTAAACTCAATGTATTCAATATATAATGATCAATTTGAAGCATTTACAAGCATTAAAAATGAAAAAAATTTGGAGCAAATATAGTAAAAACTTTATGGCAATGTTACTGTTCAAACTCATATTGCAACAAGCATACTTGTTGCATGGCTTTTTGAATGAAACTTCAAAATATAAAACATGAGACTTCTTAGGATTAATGTATTATATATAGAGTGATCAATTTCAAGAATTTACAAGCTTTAAAGAAGTTGAAAATGAGGAACATACATTGGAATAAATGCATGGTAATGTTACGATTCAAACGCTATCCAAGAAAAAGTGTGCATACCATTTTGAATGAAAAATGTAAATCTAAAACAAGGGGCTTCATAAAATTAATGTATTCTATTTGGAATGATCAATTTCAAGCATTTACAAGCATGAAAGAAGCAAAAGAGCAGGACCGTACATAGTAAAAGATGCATCGTAATGTTGTCATCCAAACACATATTCAAGCAACAATTTTCACTCCTTCCTGAATGAAACATCGAAATCTAAAACATGGGACTTCTTAAATACAACATATTCTATATAGAATGATCAATTTCAAGCATTTACGAACATTAAAGTTAAAAAAAATCAGCAACAAATATAGAAAAAAATATATGGCAATGTTACAATTGAAACGCGTATTAGAAGAAGTATATTTCAAGCAATAATTTGCGTGCAGTTTTCAATGAAACCTCAAAATCTCAAGTGTTGGGCTTCGTAGGCTTAACGTATTCAATCTAAAGTCATCAATTTCAAACATTTATATGCTTTAAAGAGGTAGAAAATTAGGAACACATATTGTCAAAAAATGCGTGGTAATGTTACGATTCAAACAGATATTCAAGAAACAGGTTGGATACATTTCTGAATGAAAAATAAAAATCTAAATCATGGGGCTTCCTAAAATTGATGTATTCTATTTGGACTAATCAATTTCAAGCATTTATAAGCTTCAAGAAGCAGAAAATTAGGAACTTATATTGTAAAAGTGCATGGTAATGCAACCATTGAAATGCATATTCACGCAACAATTTTGCATGCCTTCTTGAATTAAACATCAAAATATGAAAGATGGGACTTCTTAAACACAATGTATTCAATATATAATGATCAATTTAAAGCATTTACAAGCACTAAAAATGACAAAATTTGGAGCAAATATAGTAAAAACTGTATGGTAATGTTGAAACTCATATTACAACACGCATACATCAAGCAAAAATTTGCATGGCTTCTTGAATGTAACATCAAAATTTAAAACATAGGATTTCTTAGGCTTAATGTATTCTATCTAGAGTGATCAATTTCAAGCTTTTACAGGCTTTAAAGAAGTTGAAAATCAGGAACATACACTGTAATAAATGCATGGTAATCTTGGGATTCAAACGCATATTCAAGAAAAAGTTGGCATACCATTTTGAATAAAAAATGTAAATCTAAAACAAGGGGCATCATAAAATTAATGTATTCTATTTGGAATGATCAATTTCAAGCATTTACAGGCATGCAAGAAGCAAAAAGGTAGGAACATATATAATAAAATATGCATCGTAATGGTGGCAATCAAAGCACATATTCAAGCAACAATTTTCATGCCTTCTTGAATGAAACAACGAAATCTGAAACAGGGGTCGTCTTGAATTCAATTTATTCTATATAGAATGATCAATTTCAAGAATTTATAAAAATTAAAGAAGCAAAAAATCAGAAGCTTATATAGTAAAAATGCATGGTAATGTAATCATTCAAATGCCTATTCAAGCATTTATAAGCATGAAAGAAGCAAAAAAGCAGGAACATATATGGTAAAAGATGCATCATAATGTTGTCATTCAAACACATATTCAAGCAACAATTTTCATTCCTTCTTGGATGAAACATCGAAATCTGAAACATGGGTCTTCTTAAACTCAATTTATTCCATATAGAATGATCAATTTCAAGAATTTATAAACATTAAAGAAGCAGAAAATCAGGAGCTTATATAGTAAAAATGCAAGGTAATGTAATCATTCAAATGCCTATTCAAGCAACAATTTTGGGTGCCTTCTTGAAGGAAACCACAAAATATGAAACATTGGACTTCTTAAACTCAATGTATTCAATATATAATGATCAATTTGAAGAATTTACAAGCATTAAAATTGAAAAACATTTGGAGCAAATATAGTAAAAACTTTATGGCAATGTTCTTGTTCAAACTCATATTACAACATGCATACTTGTTGCTTGGCTTTTTGAATGAAACTTCAAAATATAAAACATGAGACTTCTTAGGATTAATGTATTCTATATAGAGTGACCAATTTCAAGAATTTACAAGCTTTAAAGAAGTTGAAAATGAGGAACATACATTGTAATAAATGCATGGTAATGTTACAATTCAAACACTATCCAAGAAAAAGTTTGCATACCATTTTGAATGAAAAATGTAAATCTAAAACAAGGGGCTTCATAAAATTAATGTATTCTATTTGGAATGATCAATTTCAAGCATTTACAAGCATGAAAGAAGCAAAAGAGCAGGAACGTACATAGTAAAAGATGCATCCTAATGTTGTCATTCAAACACATATTCAAGCAACAATTTTCACTCCTTCTTGATTGAATCATCGAATTCTAAAACATGGGACTTCTTAAACACAATGTATTCTATATAGAATGATCAATTTCAAGCATTTACGAACAATAAAGTTAAAAAAAATCAGCAACAAATATAGAAAAAACTATATGGCAATGTTACCATTGAAACGCATATTAGAAGAAGCATATTTCAGGCGATAATTTGCATGCAGTTTTCAATGAAACTTCAAAATCTAAAATGTTGGACTTCTTAGGCTTAATGTATTCAATCTAAAGTGATCAATTTCAAACATTTATATGCTTTAAAGAAGTAGAAAATTAGGAACACATATTGTAAAAAATGCATGGTAATGTTACGATTCAAACAGATATTCATGAAACAGGTTGGATACATTTCTGAATGAAAAATAAAATTCTAAATCATGGGGATTCCTAAAATTGATGTATTCTATTTGGACCGATCAATTTGAAGCATTTATAAGCATTAAAGAAGCAGAAAATTAGGAACTTATATTGTAAAAATGCGAGGTAATGTAACCATTGAAATGCATACTCACGCAACAATTTTTCATGCCTTCTTGAATTAAACATCAAGATCTGAATAATGGGACTTCTTAAACACAATGTATTGAATTTATAATGGTCAATTTCAAGCATTTACAAGCATTAAAAATGACAAAATTTTTGAGCCAATATCGTAAAAACTGTATGGCAATGTTGAAACTAATATTACAACAAGCATACTTCAAGAAAAATTTGCATGGCTTTACGAACGAAACTTCAAAATTGAAAACGTAGAATTTCTTAGGCTTAATGTATTCTATCTAGAGTGATCAATTTTGAGCATTTACAAGCTTTAAAGAAGTTGAAAATCAGGAACATACATTGTAATAAATGCATGGTAATGTTACGATTCAAATGCATATTAAAGAAAAAGTTTGCATACCGTTTTGAATAAAAATTGTAAATCTAAAATGAGGGGCCTAATAAAATTAATGTATTCTATTTGGAATGATCAATTTCAAGCATTTACAGGCATGAAACAAGCAAAAAGTAGGAACATATGTAGTAAAAGATGCATCGTAATGTTGGCACTCAAACACATATTCAAGCAACAATTTTCACACCTTCTTGAATGAAACATCAAAATCTAAAACATGGGTCTTCTTAAACTTAATTTATTCTATATAGAATGATCAATTTCAAGAATTTATAAACATTAAAGAAGCAAAAAATCAGGATCTTATATAGTAAAAATGCGTGGTAATGTAATCATTCAAATGCCTATTCAAGCCATAATTTTGCCTATTCAAGCATTTACAAGCATGAAAGAAGCAAAAAAGCAGGAATGTATAAAGTAAAAGATGCATCATAATGTTGTCATTCAAACACATATTCAAGCCACAATTTTCATTCCTTCTTGAATGAGGAGCTAATATAGTAAAAATGCATGGTAATATAATCATTCAAATGCCTATTCAAGCAACATTTTTGCATGCCTTCTTGAATGAAACCTCAAAATATGAAACATTGGACTTCTTAAACTCAATGTATTCAATATATAATGATCAATTTGAAGCATTTACAAGCATTAAAAATGAAAAACATTTGGAGCAAATATAGTAAAAACTTTATGGCAATGTTACTGTTGAAACTCATATTACAACAAGCATACTTGTTGCATGGCTTTTTGAATGAAACTTCAAAATATAAAAGATCTGACTTCGTAGGATTAATGTATTCTATATAGAGTGATCAATTTCAAGAATTTACAAGCTTTAAAGAAGTTGAAAATGAGGAACATACATTGTAATAAATGCATGGTAATGTTACGATTCAAAAGCTATCCAAGAAAAAGTTTGCATACCGTTTTGAATGAAAAATGTAAATCTAAAACAAGGGGCTTCATAAAATTAATGTATTCTATTTGGAATGATCAATTTCAAGCATTTACAGGCAAGAAAGAAGCAAAGAACTAGGAACATGTATAGTAAAAGATGCATCGTAATGTTGGTATTCAAACACATATTCAAGCAACAATATTCATGCCTTCTTGAATGTAACATCGAAATCTGACACATGGGTCTTCTTAAACTCAATTTATTCTATATAGAATGATCAATTTCAAGAATTTATAAACATTAAAGACGCAAAATATCAGGAGCTTATATAGTAAAAATGCATGGTAATGTAATCATTCAAATGCCTATTCAAGCATTTACAAGCATGAAAGAAGCAAAAAAGCAGGAACATATATGGTAAAAGATGCATCGTAATGCCGGCATTCAAACACATATTCAAGCAACAATATTCATGCCTTCTTGAATGAAACATCGAAATCTGAAACATGGGTCTTCTTAAACTCAATTTATTCTATATAGAATGATCAATTTCAAGAATTTATAAACATTAAAGATCCAAAATATCAGGAGCTTATATAGTAAAAATGCATGGTAATGTAATCATTCAAATGCCTATTCATGCAACAATTTTGCGTGCCTTCTTGAAGGAAACCTCAAAATATGAAACATTGGACTTCTTAAACTCAATGTATTCAATATATAATGATCAATTTGAAGCATTTACAAGCATTAAAAATGAAAAAATTTGGAGCAAATATAGTAAAAACTTTATGGCAATGTTAATGTTCAAACTCATATTGCAACAAGCATACTTGTTGCATGGCTTTTTGAATGAAACTTCAAAATATAAAACATGAGACTTCTTAGGATTAATGTATTATATATAGAGTGATCAATTTCAAGAATTTACAAGCTTTAAAGAAGTTGAAAATGAGGAACATACATTGGAATAAATGCATGGTAATGTTACGATTCAAACGCTATCCAAGAAAAAGTGTGCATACCATTTTGAATGAAAAATGTAAATCTAAAACAAGGGGCTTCATAAAATTAATGTATTCTATTTGGAATGATCAATTTCAAGCATTTACAAGCATGAAAGAAGCAAAAGAGCAGGACCGTACATAGTAAAAGATGCATCGTAATGTTGTCATCCAAACACATATTCAAGCAACAATTTTCACTCCTTCCTGAATGAAACATCGAAATCTAAAACATGGGACTTCTTAAATACAACATATTCTATATAGAATGATCAATTTCAAGCATTTACGAACATTAAAGTTAAAAAAAATCAGCAACAAATATAGAAAAAAATATATGGCAATGTTACAATTGAAACGCGTATTAGAAGAAGTATATTTCAAGCAATAATTTGCGTGCAGTTTTCAATGAAACCTCAAAATCTCAAGTGTTGGGCTTCGTAGGCTTAACGTATTCAATCTAAAGTCATCAATTTCAAACATTTATATGCTTTAAAGAGGTAGAAAATTAGGAACACATATTGTCAAAAAATGCGTGGTAATGTTACGATTCAAACAGATATTCAAGAAACAGGTTGGATACATTTCTGAATGAAAAATAAAAATCTAAATCATGGGGCTTCCTAAAATTGATGTATTCTATTTGGACTAATCAATTTCAAGCATTTATAAGCTTCAAGAAGCAGAAAATTAGGAACTTATATTGTAAAAGTGCATGGTAATGCAACCATTGAAATGCATATTCACGCAACAATTTTGCATGCCTTCTTGAATTAAACATCAAAATATGAAAGATGGGACTTCTTAAACACAATGTATTCAATATATAATGATCAATTTAAAGCATTTACAAGCACTAAAAATGACAAAATTTGGAGCAAATATAGTAAAAACTGTATGGTAATGTTGAAACTCATATTACAACACGCATACATCAAGCAAAAATTTGCATGGCTTCTTGAATGTAACATCAAAATTTAAAACATAGGATTTCTTAGGCTTAATGTATTCTATCTAGAGTGATCAATTTCAAGCTTTTACAGGCTTTAAAGAAGTTGAAAATCAGGAACATACACTGTAATAAATGCATGGTAATCTTGGGATTCAAACGCATATTCAAGAAAAAGTTGGCATACCATTTTGAATAAAAAAATGTAAATCTAAAACAAGGGGCATCATAAAATTAATGTATTCTATTTGGAATGATCAATTTCAAGCATTTACAGGCATGCAAGAAGCAAAAAGGTAGGAACATATATAATAAAATATGCATCGTAATGGTGGCAATCAAAGCACATATTCAAGCAACAATTTTCATGCCTTCTTGAATGAAACAACGAAATCTGAAACAGGGGTCGTCTTGAATTCAATTTATTCTATATAGAATGATCAATTTCAAGAATTTATAAAAATTAAAGAAGCAAAAAATCAGAAGCTTATATAGTAAAAATGCATGGTAATGTAATCATTCAAATGCCTATTCAAGCATTTATAAGCATGAAAGAAGCAAAAAAGCAGAACATATATGGTAAAAGATGCATCATAATGTTGTCATTCAAACACATATTCAAGCAACAATTTTCATTCCTTCTTGGATGAAACATCGAAATCTGAAACATGGGTCTTCTTAAACTCAATTTATTCCATATAGAATGATCAATTTCAAGAATTTATAAACATTAAAGAAGCAGAAAATCAGGAGCTTATATAGTAAAAATGCAAGGTAATGTAATCATTCAAATGCCTATTCAAGCAACAATTTTGGGTGCCTTCTTGAATGAAACCACAAAATATGAAACATTGGACTTCTTAAACTCAATGTATTCAATATATAATGATCAATTTGAAGAATTTACAAGCATTAAAATTGAAAAACATTTGGAGCAAATATAGTAAAAACTTTATGGCAATGTTACTGTTCAAACTCATATTACAACATGCATACTTGTTGCTTGGCTTTTTGAATGAAACTTCAAAATATAAAACATGAGACTTCTTAGGATTAATGTATTCTATATAGAGTGACCAATTTCAAGAATTTACAAGCTTTAAAGAAGTTGAAAATGAGGAACATACATTGTAATAAATGCATGGTAATGTTACAATTCAAACACTATCCAAGAAAAAGTTTGCATACCATTTTGAATGAAAAATGTAAATCTAAAACAAGGGGCTTCATAAAATTAATGTATTCTATTTGGAATGATCAATTTCAAGCATTTACAAGCATGAAAGAAGCAAAAGAGCAGGAACGTACATAGTAAAAGATGCATCCTAATGTTGTCATTCAAACACATATTCAAGCAACAATTTTCACTCCTTCTTGATTGAATCATCGAATTCTAAAACATGGGACTTCTTAAACACAATGTATTCTATATAGAATGATCAATTTCAAGCATTTACGAACAATAAAGTTAAAAAAAATCAGCAACAAATATAGAAAAAACTATATGGCAATGTTACCATTGAAACGCATATTAGAAGAAGCATATTTCAGGCGATAATTTGCATGCAGTTTTCAATGAAACTTCAAAATCTAAAATGTTGGACTTCTTAGGCTTAATGTATTCAATCTAAAGTGATCAATTTCAAACATTTATATGCTTTAAAGAAGTAGAAAATTAGGAACACATATTGTAAAAAATGCATGGTAATGTTACGATTCAAACAGATATTCATGAAACAGGTTGGATACATTTCTGAATGAAAAATAAAATTCTAAATCATGGGGATTCCTAAAATTGATGTATTCTATTTGGACCGATCAATTTGAAGCATTTATAAGCATTAAAGAAGCAGAAAATTAGGAACTTATATTGTAAAAATGCGAGGTAATGTAACCATTGAAATGCATACTCACGCAACAATTTTTCATGCCTTCTTGAATTAAACATCAAGATCTGAATAATGGGACTTCTTAAACACAATGTATTGAATTTATAATGGTCAATTTCAAGCATTTACAAGCATTAAAAATGACAAAATTTTTGAGCCAATATCGTAAAAACTGTATGGCAATGTTGAAACTAATATTACAACAAGCATACTTCAAGAAAAATTTGCATGGCTTTCTGAACGAAACTTCAAAATTGAAAACGTAGAATTTCTTAGGCTTAATGTATTCTATCTAGAGTGATCAATTTTGAGCATTTACAAGCTTTAAAGAAGTTGAAAATCAGGAACATACATTGTAATAAATGCATGGTAATGTTACGATTCAAATGCATATTAAAGAAAAAGTTTGCATACCGTTTTGAATAAAAATTGTAAATCTAAAATGAGGGGCCTAATAAAATTAATGTATTCTATTTGGAATGATCAATTTCAAGCATTTACAGGCATGAAACAAGCAAAAAGTAGGAACATATGTAGTAAAAGATGCATCGTAATGTTGGCACTCAAACACATATTCAAGCAACAATTTTCACACCTTCTTGAATGAAACATCAAAATCTAAAACATGGGTCTTCTTAAACTTAATTTATTCTATATAGAATGATCAATTTCAAGAATTTATAAACATTAAAGAAGCAAAAAATCAGGATCTTATATAGTAAAAATGCGTGGTAATGTAATCATTCAAATGCCTATTCAAGCCATAATTTTGCCTATTCAAGCATTTACAAGCATGAAAGAAGCAAAAAAGCAGGAATGTATAAAGTAAAAGATGCATCATAATGTTGTCATTCAAACACATATTCAAGCCACAATTTTCATTCCTTCTTGAATGAGGAGCTAATATAGTAAAAATGCATGGTAATATAATCATTCAAATGCCTATTCAAGCAACATTTTTGCATGCCTTCTTGAATGAAACCTCAAAATATGAAACATTGGACTTCTTAAACTCAATGTATTCAATATATAATGATCAATTTGAAGCATTTACAAGCATTAAAAATGAAAAACATTTGGAGCAAATATAGTAAAAACTTTATGGCAATGTTACTGTTGAAACTCATATTACAACAAGCATACTTGTTGCATGGCTTTGAATGAAACTTCAAAATATAAAAGATCTGACTTCGTAGGATTAATGTATTCTATATAGAGTGATCAATTTCAAGAATTTACAAGCTTTAAAGAAGTTGAAAATGAGGAACATACATTGTAATAAATGCATGGTAATGTTACGATTCAAAAGCTATCCAAGAAAAAGTTTGCATACCGTTTTGAATGAAAAATGTAAATCTAAAACAAGGGGCTTCATAAAATTAATGTATTCTATTTGGAATGATCAATTTCAAGCATTTACAGGCAAGAAAGAAGCAAAGAACTAGGAACATGTATAGTAAAAGATGCATCGTAATGTTGGTATTCAAACACATATTCAAGCAACAATATTCATGCCTTCTTGAATGTAACATCGAAATCTGACACATGGGTCTTCTTAAACTCAATTTATTCTATATAGAATGATCAATTTCAAGAATTTATAAACATTAAAGACGCAAAATATCAGGAGCTTATATAGTAAAAATGCATGGTAATGTAATCATTCAAATGCCTATTCAAGCATTTACAAGCATGAAAGAAGCAAAAAAGCAGGAACATATATGGTAAAAGATGCATCGTAATGCTGGCATTCAAACACATATTCAAGCAACAATATTCATGCCTTCTTGAATGAAACATCGAAATCTGAAACATGGGTCTTCTTAAACTCAATTTATTCTATATAGAATGATCAATTTCAAGAATTTATAAACATTAAAGATCCAAAATATCAGGAGCTTATATAGTAAAAATGCATGGTAATGTAATCATTCAAATGCCTATTCATGCAACAATTTTGCGTGCCTTCTTGAAGGAAACCTCAAAATATGAAACATTGGACTTCTTAAACTCAATGTATTCAATATATAATGATCAATTTGAAGCATTTACAAGCATTAAAAATGAAAAAAATTTGGAGCAAATATAGTAAAAACTTTATGGCAATGTTACTGTTCAAACTCATATTGCAACAAGCATACTTGTTGCATGGCTTTTTGAATGAAACTTCAAAATATAAAACATGAGACTTCTTAGGATTAATGTATTATATATAGAGTGATCAATTTCAAGAATTTACAAGCTTTAAAGAAGTTGAAAATGAGGAACATACATTGGAATAAATGCATGGTAATGTTACGATTCAAACGCTATCCAAGAAAAAGTGTGCATACCATTTTGAATGAAAAATGTAAATCTAAAACAAGGGGCTTCATAAAATTAATGTATTCTATTTGGAATGATCAATTTCAAGCATTTACAAGCATGAAAGAAGCAAAAGAGCAGGACCGTACATAGTAAAAGATGCATCGTAATGTTGTCATCCAAACACATATTCAAGCAACAATTTTCACTCCTTCCTGAATGAAACATCGAAATCTAAAACATGGGACTTCTTAAATACAACATATTCTATATAGAATGATCAATTTCAAGCATTTACGAACATTAAAGTTAAAAAAAATCAGCAACAAATATAGAAAAAAATATATGGCAATGTTACAATTGAAACGCGTATTAGAAGAAGTATATTTCAAGCAATAATTTGCGTGCAGTTTTCAATGAAACCTCAAAATCTCAAGTGTTGGGCTTCGTAGGCTTAACGTATTCAATCTAAAGTCATCAATTTCAAACATTTATATGCTTTAAAGAGGTAGAAAATTAGGAACACATATTGTCAAAAAATGCGTGGTAATGTTACGATTCAAACAGATATTCAAGAAACAGGTTGGATACATTTCTGAATGAAAAATAAAAATCTAAATCATGGGGCTTCCTAAAATTGATGTATTCTATTTGGACTAATCAATTTCAAGCATTTATAAGCTTCAAGAAGCAGAAAATTAGGAACTTATATTGTAAAAGTGCATGGTAATGCAACCATTGAAATGCATATTCACGCAACAATTTTGCATGCCTTCTTGAATTAAACATCAAAATATGAAAGATGGGACTTCTTAAACACAATGTATTCAATATATAATGATCAATTTAAAGCATTTACAAGCACTAAAAATGACAAAATTTGGAGCAAATATAGTAAAAGCGTATGGTAATGTTGAAACTCATATTACAACACGCATACATCAAGCAAAAATTTGCATGGCTTCTTGAATGTAACATCAAAATTTAAAACATAGGATTTCTTAGGCTTAATGTATTCTATCTAGAGTGATCAATTTCAAGCTTTTACAGGCTTTAAAGAAGTTGAAAATCAGGAACATACACTGTAATAAATGCATGGTAATCTTGGGATTCAAACGCATATTCAAGAAAAAGTTGGCATACCATTTTGAATAAAAAATGTAAATCTAAAACAAGGGGCATCATAAAATTAATGTATTCTATTTGGAATGATCAATTTCAAGCATTTACAGGCATGCAAGAAGCAAAAAGGTAGGAACATATATAATAAAATATGCATCGTAATGGTGGCAATCAAAGCACATATTCAAGCAACAATTTTCATGCCTTCTTGAATGAAACAACGAAATCTGAAACAGGGGTCGTCTTGAATTCAATTTATTCTATATAGAATGATCAATTTCAAGAATTTATAAAAATTAAAGAAGCAAAAAATCAGAAGCTTATATAGTAAAAATGCATGGTAATGTAATCATTCAAATGCCTATTCAAGCATTTATAAGCATGAAAGAAGCAAAAAAGCAGGAACATATATGGTAAAAGATGCATCATAATGTTGTCATTCAAACACATATTCAAGCAACAATTTTCATTCCTTCTTGGATGAAACATCGAAATCTGAAACATGGGTCTTCTTAAACTCAATTTATTCCATATAGAATGATCAATTTCAAGAATTTATAAACATTAAAGAAGCAGAAAATCAGGAGCTTATATAGTAAAAATGCAAGGTAATGTAATCATTCAAATGCCTATTCAAGCAACAATTTTGGGTGCCTTCTTGAATGAAACCACAAAATATGAAACATTGGACTTCTTAAACTCAATGTATTCAATATATAATGATCAATTTGAAGAATTTACAAGCATTAAAATTGAAAAACATTTGGAGCAAATATAGTAAAAACTTTATGGCAATGTTCTTGTTCAAACTCATATTACAACATGCATACTTGTTGCTTGGCTTTTTGAATGAAACTTCAAAATATAAAACATGAGACTTCTTAGGATTAATGTATTCTATATAGAGTGACCAATTTCAAGAATTTACAAGCTTTAAAGAAGTTGAAAATGAGGAACATACATTGTAATAAATGCATGGTAATGTTACAATTCAAACACTATCCAAGAAAAAGTTTGCATACCATTTTGAATGAAAAATGTAAATCTAAAACAAGGGGCTTCATAAAATTAATGTATTCTATTTGGAATGATCAATTTCAAGCATTTACAAGCATGAAAGAAGCAAAAGAGCAGGAACGTACATAGTAAAAGATGCATCCTAATGTTGTCATTCAAACACATATTCAAGCAACAATTTTCACTCCTTCTTGATTGAATCATCGAATTCTAAAACATGGGACTTCTTAAACACAATGTATTCTATATAGAATGATCAATTTCAAGCATTTACGAACAATAAAGTTAAAAAATCAGCAACAAATATAGAAAAAACTATATGGCAATGTTACCATTGAAACGCATATTAGAAGAAGCATATTTCAGGCGATAATTTGCATGCAGTTTTCAATGAAACTTCAAAATCTAAAATGTTGGACTTCTTAGGCTTAATGTATTCAATCTAAAGTGATCAATTTCAAACATTTATATGCTTTAAAGAAGTAGAAAATTAGGAACACATATTGTAAAAAATGCATGGTAATGTTACGATTCAAACAGATATTCATGAAACAGGTTGGATACATTTCTGAATGAAAAATAAAATTCTAAATCATGGGGATTCCTAAAATTGATGTATTCTATTTGGACCGATCAATTTGAAGCATTTATAAGCATTAAAGAAGCAGAAAATTAGGAACTTATATTGTAAAAATGCGAGGTAATGTAACCATTGAAATGCATACTCACGCAACAATTTTTCATGCCTTCTTGAATTAAACATCAAGATCTGAATAATGGGACTTCTTAAACACAATGTATTGAATTTATAATGGTCAATTTCAAGCATTTACAAGCATTAAAAATGACAAAATTTTTGAGCCAATATCGTAAAAACTGTATGGCAATGTTGAAACTAATATTACAACAAGCATACTTCAAGAAAAATTTGCATGGCTTTCGAACGAAACTTCAAAATTGAAAACGTAGAATTTCTTAGGCTTAATGTATTCTATCTAGAGTGATCAATTTTGAGCATTTACAAGCTTTAAAGAAGTTGAAAATCAGGAACATACATTGTAATAAATGCATGGTAATGTTACGATTCAAATGCATATTAAAGAAAAAGTTTGCATACCGTTTTGAATAAAAATTGTAAATCTAAAATGAGGGGCCTAATAAAATTAATGTATTCTATTTGGAATGATCAATTTCAAGCATTTACAGGCATGAAACAAGCAAAAAGTAGGAACATATGTAGTAAAAGATGCATCGTAATGTTGGCACTCAAACACATATTCAAGCAACAATTTTCACACCTTCTTGAATGAAACATCAAAATCTAAAACATGGGTCTTCTTAAACTTAATTTATTCTATATAGAATGATCAATTTCAAGAATTTATAAACATTAAAGAAGCAAAAAATCAGGATCTTATATAGTAAAAATGCGTGGTAATGTAATCATTCAAATGCCTATTCAAGCCATAATTTTGCCTATTCAAGCATTTACAAGCATGAAAGAAGCAAAAAAGCAGGAATGTATAAAGTAAAAGATGCATCATAATGTTGTCATTCAAACACATATTCAAGCCACAATTTTCATTCCTTCTTGAATGAGGAGCTAATATAGTAAAAATGCATGGTAATATAATCATTCAAATGCCTATTCAAGCAACATTTTTGCATGCCTTCTTGAATGAAACCTCAAAATATGAAACATTGGACTTCTTAAACTCAATGTATTCAATATATAATGATCAATTTGAAGCATTTACAAGCATTAAAAATGAAAAACATTTGGAGCAAATATAGTAAAAACTTTATGGCAATGTTCTTGTTGAAACTCATATTACAACAAGCATACTTGTTGCATGGCTTTTTGAATGAAACTTCAAAATATAAAAGATCTGACTTCGTAGGATTAATGTATTCTATATAGAGTGATCAATTTCAAGAATTTACAAGCTTTAAAGAAGTTGAAAATGAGGAACATACATTGTAATAAATGCATGGTAATGTTACGATTCAAAAGCTATCCAAGAAAAAGTTTGCATACCGTTTTGAATGAAAAATGTAAATCTAAAACAAGGGGCTTCATAAAATTAATGTATTCTATTTGGAATGATCAATTTCAAGCATTTACAGGCAAGAAAGAAGCAAAGAACTAGGAACATGTATAGTAAAAGATGCATCGTAATGTTGGTATTCAAACACATATTCAAGCAACAATATTCATGCCTTCTTGAATGTAACATCGAAATCTGACACATGGGTCTTCTTAAACTCAATTTATTCTATATAGAATGATCAATTTCAAGAATTTATAAACATTAAAGACGCAAAATATCAGGAGCTTATATAGTAAAAATGCATGGTAATGTAATCATTCAAATGCCTATTCAAGCATTTACAAGCATGAAAGAAGCAAAAAAGCAGGAACATATATGGTAAAAGATGCATCGTAATCTTTGGCATTCAAACACATATTCAAGCAACAATATTCATGCCTTCTTGAATGAAACATCGAAATCTGAAACATGGGTCTTCTTAAACTCAATTTATTCTATATAGAATGATCAATTTCAAGAATTTATAAACATTAAAGATCCAAAATATCAGGAGCTTATATAGTAAAAATGCATGGTAATGTAATCATTCAAATGCCTATTCATGCAACAATTTTGCGTGCCTTCTTGAAGGAAACCTCAAAATATGAAACATTGGACTTCTTAAACTCAATGTATTCAATATATAATGATCAATTTGAAGCATTTACAAGCATTAAAAATGAAAAAATTTGGAGCAAATATAGTAAAAACTTTATGGCAATGTTCTTGTTCAAACTCATATTGCAACAAGCATACTTGTTGCATGGCTTTTTGAATGAAACTTCAAAATATAAAACATGAGACTTCTTAGGATTAATGTATTATATATAGAGTGATCAATTTCAAGAATTTACAAGCTTTAAAGAAGTTGAAAATGAGGAACATACATTGGAATAAATGCATGGTAATGTTACGATTCAAACGCTATCCAAGAAAAAGTGTGCATACCATTTTGAATGAAAAATGTAAATCTAAAACAAGGGGCTTCATAAAATTAATGTATTCTATTTGGAATGATCAATTTCAAGCATTTACAAGCATGAAAGAAGCAAAAGAGCAGGACCGTACATAGTAAAAGATGCATCGTAATGTTGTCATCCAAACACATATTCAAGCAACAATTTTCACTCCTTCCTGAATGAAACATCGAAATCTAAAACATGGGACTTCTTAAATACAACATATTCTATATAGAATGATCAATTTCAAGAATTTACAAACATTAAAGTTAAAAAAAATCAGCAACAAATATAGAAAAAAATATATGGCAATGTTACAATTGAAACGCGTATTAGAAGAAGTATATTTCAAGCAATAATTTGCGTGCAGTTTTCAATGAAACCTCAAAATCTCAAGTGTTGGGCTTCGTAGGCTTAACGTATTCAATCTAAAGTCATCAATTTCAAACATTTATATGCTTTAAAGAGGTAGAAAATTAGGAACACATATTGTCAAAAAATGCGTGGTAATGTTACGATTCAAACAGATATTCAAGAAACAGGTTGGATACATTTCTGAATGAAAAATAAAAATCTAAATCATGGGGCTTCCTAAAATTGATGTATTCTATTTGGACTAATCAATTTCAAGCATTTATAAGCTTCAAGAAGCAGAAAATTAGGAACTTATATTGTAAAAGTGCATGGTAATGCAACCATTGAAATGCATATTCACGCAACAATTTTGCATGCCTTCTTGAATTAAACATCAAAATATGAAAGATGGGACTTCTTAAACACAATGTATTCAATATATAATGATCAATTTAAAGCATTTACAAGCACTAAAAATGACAAAATTTGGAGCAAATATAGTAAAAGCGTATGGTAATGTTGAAACTCATATTACAACACGCATACATCAAGCAAAAATTTGCATGGCTTCTTGAATGTAACATCAAAATTTAAAACATAGGATTTCTTAGGCTTAATGTATTCTATCTAGAGTGATCAATTTCAAGCTTTTACAGGCTTTAAAGAAGTTGAAAATCAGGAACATACACTGTAATAAATGCATGGTAATCTTGGGATTCAAACGCATATTCAAGAAAAAGTTGGCATACCATTTTGAATAAAAAAATGTAAATCTAAAACAAGGGGCATCATAAAATTAATGTATTCTATTTGGAATGATCAATTTCAAGCATTTACAGGCATGCAAGAAGCAAAAAGGTAGGAACATATATAATAAAATATGCATCGTAATGGTGGCAATCAAAGCACATATTCAAGCAACAATTTTCATGCCTTCTTGAATGAAACAACGAAATCTGAAACAGGGGTCGTCTTGAATTCAATTTATTCTATATAGAATGATCAATTTCAAGAATTTATAAAAATTAAAGAAGCAAAAAATCAGAAGCTTATATAGTAAAAATGCATGGTAATGTAATCATTCAAATGCCTATTCAAGCATTTATAAGCATGAAAGAAGCAAAAAAGCAGGAACATATATGGTAAAAGATGCATCATAATGTTGTCATTCAAACACATATTCAAGCAACAATTTTCATTCCGTCTTGGATGAAACATCGAAATCTGAAACATGGGTCTTCTTAAACTCAATTTATTCCATATAGAATGATCAATTTCAAGAATTTATAAACATTAAAGAAGCAGAAAATCAGGAGCTTATATAGTAAAAATGCAAGGTAATGTAATCATTCAAATGCCTATTCAAGCAACAATTTTGGGTGCCTTCTTGAAGGAAACCACAAAATATGAAACATTGGACTTCTTAAACTCAATGTATTCAATATATAATGATCAATTTGAAGAATTTACAAGCATTAAAATTGAAAAACA
The DNA here is from genome assembly GCA_035236585.1 of Warburgia ugandensis. Classification (NCBI taxonomy): domain Eukaryota; kingdom Viridiplantae; phylum Streptophyta; class Magnoliopsida; order Canellales; family Canellaceae; genus Warburgia; species Warburgia ugandensis. The sequence continues at coordinate 53,951,014 of CP141127.1, read as the reverse complement.
TTTGGAGCAAATATAGTAAAAACTTTATGGCAATGTTACTGTTCAAACTCATATTACAACATGCATACTTGTTGCTTGGCTTTTTGAATGAAACTTCAAAATATAAAACATGAGACTTCTTAGGATTAATGTATTCTATATAGAGTGACCAATTTCAAGAATTTACAAGCTTTAAAGAAGTTGAAAATGAGGAACATACATTGTAATAAATGCATGGTAATGTTACAATTCAAACACTATCCAAGAAAAAGTTTGCATACCATTTTGAATGAAAAATGTAAATCTAAAACAAGGGGCTTCATAAAATTAATGTATTCTATTTGGAATGATCAATTTCAAGCATTTACAAGCATGAAAGAAGCAAAAGAGCAGGAACGTACATAGTAAAAGATGCATCCTAATGTTGTCATTCAAACACATATTCAAGCAACAATTTTCACTCCTTCTTGATTGAATCATCGAATTCTAAAACATGGGACTTCTTAAACACAATGTATTCTATATAGAATGATCAATTTCAAGCATTTACGAACAATAAAGTTAAAAAAAATCAGCAACAAATATAGAAAAAACTATATGGCAATGTTACCATTGAAACGCATATTAGAAGAAGCATATTTCAGGCGATAATTTGCATGCAGTTTTCAATGAAACTTCAAAATCTAAAATGTTGGACTTCTTAGGCTTAATGTATTCAATCTAAAGTGATCAATTTCAAACATTTATATGCTTTAAAGAAGTAGAAAATTTGGAACACATATTGTAAAAAATGCATGGTAATGTTACGATCCAAACAGATATTGAAGAAACAGGTTGGATACATTTCTGAATGAAAAATAAAATTCTAAATCATGGGGATTCCTAAAATTGATGTATTCTATTTGGACCGATCAATTTGAAGCATTTATAAGCATTAAAGAAGCAGAAAATTAGGAACTTATATTGTAAAAATGCGAGGTAATGTAACCATTGAAATGCATACTCACGCAACAATTTTTCATGCCTTCTTGAATTAAACATCAAGATCTGAATAATGGGACTTCTTAAACACAATGTATTGAATTTATAATGGTCAATTTCAAGCATTTACAAGCATTAAAAATGACAAAATTTTTGAGCCAATATCGTAAAAACTGTATGGCAATGTTGAAACTAATATTACAACAAGCATACTTCAAGAAAAATTTGCATGGCTTTCTGAACGAAACTTCAAAATTGAAAACGTAGAATTTCTTAGGCTTAATGTATTCTATCTAGAGTGATCAATTTTGAGCATTTACAAGCTTTAAAGAAGTTGAAAATCAGGAACATACATTGTAATAAATGCATGGTAATGTTACGATTCAAATGCATATTAAAGAAAAAGTTTGCATACCGTTTTGAATAAAAATTGTAAATCTAAAATGAGGGGCCTAATAAAATTAATGTATTCTATTTGGAATGATCAATTTCAAGCATTTACAGGCATGAAACAAGCAAAAAAGTAGGAACATATGTAGTAAAAGATGCATCGTAATGTTGGCACTCAAACACATATTCAAGCAACAATTTTCACACCTTCTTGAATGAAACATCAAAATCTAAAACATGGGTCTTCTTAAACTTAATTTATTCTATATAGAATGATCAATTTCAAGAATTTATAAACATTAAAGAAGCAAAAAATCAGGATCTTATATAGTAAAAATGCGTGGTAATGTAATCATTCAAATGCCTATTCAAGCCATAATTTTGCCTATTCAAGCATTTACAAGCATGAAAGAAGCAAAAAAGCAGGAATGTATAAAGTAAAAGATGCATCATAATGTTGTCATTCAAACACATATTCAAGCCACAATTTTCATTCCTTCTTGAATGAGGAGCTAATATAGTAAAAATGCATGGTAATATAATCATTCAAATGCCTATTCAAGCAACATTTTTGCATGCCTTCTTGAATGAAACCTCAAAATATGAAACATTGGACTTCTTAAACTCAATGTATTCAATATATAATGATCAATTTGAAGCATTTACAAGCATTAAAAATGAAGAAAATTTGGAGCAAATATAGTAAAAACTTTATGGCAATGTTCTTGTTGAAACTCATATTACAACAAGCATACTTGTTGCATGGCTTTTAGAATGAAACTTCAAAATATAAAAGATCTGACTTTGTAGGATTAATGTATTCTATATAGAGTGATCAATTTCAAGAATTTACAAGCTTTAAAGAAGTTGAAAATGAGGAACATACATTGTAATAAATGCATGGTAATGTTACGATTCAAAAGCTATCCAAGAAAAAGTTTGCATACCGTTTTGAATGAAAAATGTAAATCTAAAACAAGGGGCTTCATAAAATTAATGTATTCTATTTGGAATGATCAATTTCAAGCATTTACAGGCAAGAAAGAAGCAAAGAACTAGGAACATGTATAGTAAAAGATGCATCGTAATGTTGGTATTCAAACACATATTCAAGCAACAATATTCATGCCTTCTTGAATGTAACATCGAAATCTGACACATGGGTCTTCTTAAACTCAATTTATTCTATATAGAATGATCAATTTCAAGAATTTATAAACATTAAAGACGCAAAATATCAGGAGCTTATATAGTAAAAATGCATGGTAATGTAATCATTCAAATGCCTATTCAAGCATTTACAAGCATGAAAGAAGCAAAAAAGCAGGAACATATATGGTAAAAGATGCATCGTAATGCTGGCATTCAAACACATATTCAAGCAACAATATTCATGCCTTCTTGAATGAAACATCGAAATCTGAAACATGGGTCTTCTTAAACTCAATTTATTCTATATAGAATGATCAATTTCAAGAATTTATAAACATTAAAGATCCAAAATATCAGGAGCTTATATAGTAAAAATGCATGGTAATGTAATCATTCAAATGCCTATTCATGCAACAATTTTGCGTGCCTTCTTGAAGGAAACCTCAAAATATGAAACATTGGACTTCTTAAACTCAATGTATTCAATATATAATGATCAATTTGAAGCATTTACAAGCATTAAAAATGAAAAAAATTTGGAGCAAATATAGTAAAAACTTTATGGCAATGTTACTGTTCAAACTCATATTGCAACAAGCATACTTGTTGCATGGCTTTTTGAATGAAACTTCAAAATATAAAACATGAGACTTCTTAGGATTAATGTATTATATATAGAGTGATCAATTTCAAGAATTTACAAGCTTTAAAGAAGTTGAAAATGAGGAACATACATTGGAATAAATGCATGGTAATGTTACGATTCAAACGCTATCCAAGAAAAAGTTTGCATACCATTTTGAATGAAAAATGTAAATCTAAAACAAGGGGCTTCATAAAATTAATGTATTCTATTTGGAATGATCAATTTCAAGCATTTACAAGCATGAAAGAAGCAAAAGAGCAGGACCGTACATAGTAAAAGATGCATCGTAATGTTGTCATCCAAACACATATTCAAGCAACAATTTTCACTCCTTCCTGAATGAAACATCGAAATCTAAAACATGGGACTTCTTAAACACAACATATTCTATATAGAATGATCAATTTCAAGCATTTACAAACATTAAAGTTAAAAAAAATCAGCAACAAATATAGAAAAAAATATATGGCAATGTTACAATTGAAACGCGTATTAGAAGAAGTATATTTCAAGCAATAATTTGCGTGCAGTTTTCAATGAAACCTCAAAATCTAAAATGTTGGGCTTGTTAGGCTTAATGTATTCAATCTAAAGTGATCAATTTCAAACATTTATATGCTTTAAAGAAGTAGAAAATTAGGAACACATATTGTAAAAAAGTGCGTGGTAATGTTACGATTCAAACAGATATTCAAGAAACAGGTTGGATACATTTCTGAATGAAAAATAAAAATCTAAATCATGGGGCTTCCTAAAATTGATGTATTCTAGTTGGACTAATCAATTTCAAGCATTTATAAGCTTCAAGAAGCAGAAAATTAGGAACTTATATTGTAAAAGTGCATGGTAATGCAACCATTGAAATGCATATTCACGCAACAATTTTGCATGCCTTCTTGAATTAAACATCAAAATATGAAAGATGGGACTTCTTAAACACAATGTATTCAATATATAATGATCAATTTAAAGCATTTACAAGCACTAAAAATGACAAAATTTGGAGCAAATATAATAAAAACTGTATGGTAATGTTGAAACTCATATTACAACACATATACATCAAGCAAAAATTTGCATGGCTTCTTGAATGTAACATCAAAATTTAAAACATAGGATTTCTTAGGCTTAATGTATTCTATCTAGAGTGATCAATTTCAAGCTTTTACAGGCTTTAAAGAAGTTGAAAATCAGGAACATACATTGTAATAAATGCATGGTAATGTTAGGATTCAAACGCATATTCAAGAAAAAGTTTGCATGCCGTTTTGAATAAAAAATGTAAATCTAAAAGGAGGGGCCTTGTAAAATTAATGTATTCTATTTGGAATGATCAATTTCAAGCATTTACAAGAATGAAAGAAGCAAAAAAATAGGAATATATATAATAAAAGATGCATCGTAATGTTGGCATTCAAACACATATTCAAGCAACAATTTTCATGCCTTCTTGAATGAAACATCGAAATCTGAAACATGGGTCTTCTTAAACTCAATTTATTCCATATAGAATGATCAATTTCAAGAATTTATAAACATTAAAGACGCATAATATCAGGAGCTTATATAGTATAAATGCATTGTAATGTAATCATTCAAATGCCTATTCAAGCAACAATTTTGCGTGCCTTCTTGAATGAAGCCTCAAAATATGAAACATTGGACTTCTTAAACTCAATGTATTCCATATATAATGATCAATTTGAAGCATTTACAAGCATTAAAATTGAAAAACATTTGGAGCAAATATAGTAAAAACTTTATGGCAATGTTACTGTTGAAACTCATATTACAACAAGCATACTTGTTGCATGGCTTTTTGAATGAAACTTCAAAATATAAAACATGAGACTTCTCAGGATTAATGTATTCTATATAGAGAGATCAATTTCAAGAATTTACAAGCTTTAAAGAAGTTGAAAATGAGGAACATACATTGTAATAAATGCATGGTAATGTTACGATTCAAATGCTATCCAAGAAAAAGTTTGCATACCATTTTGAATGAAAAGTGTAAATCTAAAACAACGGGCTTCATAAAATTAATGTATTATATTTGGAATGATCAATTTCATGCATTTACAAGCATGAAAGAAGCAAAAAATCAGGAACATGCATAGTAAAAGATGCATCGTAATGTTGTCATTCAAACACATATTCAAGCAACAATTTTCATTCCTTCTTGAATGAAACATCGAAATCTAAAACATGGGACTTCTTAAACACAATGTATTCTATATAGAATGATCAATTTCAAACATTTATGAACGTTAAAGTTGAAAAAAATTAGCAACAAATATAGAAAAAACTATATGGCAATGTTACCATTGAAACGCGTATTAGAAGAAGCATATTTCAAGCAATAATTTGCTTGCATTTTTCAATGAAACTTCAAAATCTAAAGTGTTGGACTTCTTAGGCTTAATGTATTCAATCTAAAGTGATCAATTTCAAGCATTTACATGCTTTAAAGAAGTAGAAAATCAGGAACACATATTGTAAAATATGCATGGTAATGTTACGAATCAAACTCATATTCAAGAAACAGTTTGGATACATTTTTTATTGAAAAATAAAAATCTAAAACATGGGGCTTCCCAAAATTGATGTATTCTATTTAGACCGATCAATTTCAAGCATTTATAAGCATTAAATAAGCAGAAAATTAGGAACTTATATTGTAAAAATGCATGGTAATGTAACCATTGAAATGCATATTCACGCAACAATTTTGCATGCCATCTTGAATTAAACATCAAAATATGAAAGATGGGACTTCTTAAACACAATCTATTCAATATATAATGATCAATTTCAGGCATTTACAAGCATTATAAGTGACAATATTTTGAGTAAATATAGTGAAAACTGTATGGCAATGTTGAAACTCATATTACAACAAGCATACTTCAAGCAAAAATTTGCATGGCTTTTTGAATGAAACTGCAAAATTTAAAATGTAGGATTTCTTAGTGACCAATTTCAAGCATTTACAAGCTTTAAAAGAAGTTGAAAATCAGGAACATACATTGTAATAAATGCATGGTAATGTTTCGATTCAAATGCATATTCAAGAACAAGTTTGCATACCATTTTAAATAAAAAATGTAAATCTAAAATGAGGGGCCTCATAAAATTAATGTATTCTATTTGGAATGATCAATTTCAAGCATTTACAGGCATTAAAGAAGCAAAAATGTAATGACCCAAGTTTTGAAGACATTTTTTTATGAAGAACAAATAGAACATTTACCACTTACCACTGATGCTGGAACTTATCTCTTTTGGAAATTAATATATGTTTACCAGTCTCAAGAGGTAGCTGAATGTTTTACTTATTTAAAAATACTAAATGAAGGAATTTGTAAGAAAACTTGGTACCGTTAGATTCTACTCAAAAAATGGAATCCAACGCCTCAAAGAATGTTGAAAACGGAGTTCGTATGAAGAAGTTACGATCGTTTAAAGATTAGAAGCATTTTTGTAATTTAAATTAAAAACAAAAAGGACGGAAAACGCAGGGGCCGTTTTGATAACGGCACCCTGTCTTCTTCCTCCTCCAACCACTACCATTCATGAACTCTCCAAAACCGTCTCTGTAGGGCGGTGTTGGAAAGACGGCACCGCCATTGAGGGGCACCACCTTCCTCCCTCTATAAATACCCTCCACCCCTTCTTTCCAAATCGCATTTCTCCTCTCCAATTTCTCCCAAAACTAGATATTGCAATAGGGGTTTGGAGTCAAGTTCAAGGTCTCATTTTAGCACGTGGAGGGCTCTCCAGGTACCCCTCTCTTCCCCACATCATTCTCCTCTCTTCCCTCACTCTTTTCCCCTAGGTTTTGGGCTAAGTCTAGGCATTTCCCGGCTGGAAATTGCCTGTGGGAAACAACACTCCGACTGGAAAATGCCGAAGAAACCCAGCTTGGATGGGTCTGCCGACCCATCGAGCCAAACACCACCCAAGGCCCTCCTCCTCTTCCCTCCTCCTTCCCTACATTCCATCCCAGATCCATGTCGGATCTGGCATTTTCACGGCCGAAAATCGCTGAAAGCCACCCAGATTCGATGGGTCTACCGACCCATCGAGCCAGCAGTGTCCCAGGGACACGACGCACAACACGCACTTGGCACATGGTCCCTGGGACGGACTTGGGGCGTGCGACATGGGGCACGAGTCCTGGCTTGACCAGGATGCATGGGGTGCCCTGGGATCTGAGAAGCGCCGTGCTGCGCCAAAGATGCCATCCAGGACGCGCGTCATAGCACGTTGCATGGGCATGCATGTGCACGTGCAAATGTAGTCCCTGGCGTGGCCTTCGGGCAGGCATGACGTACGGGTGAGAGTCTTAGTCTACTAGGGCATGCACGCGTCCCGGGAACCGTGGGCGTAGGGCCTGCATAGACAAAAGTTGGCTTTTCTGTGACGTTGTAACACTAAAATAAAATCCAAATTTTCATGTTTAAATGATATACAAGATCCATAAAGGTACTCTAGGACTCATCTGCAAGAGGGACACGAGCTAAGTGACAACAATCGAGGTAGGTGTTCTATCGCTACTAGACTTTTAAAAAGAACCCATGATGCTTTGTGAATGCATGTTTTGAGTCATGATTTCCTTTCTAATATCATATAAACTTATGTTGCATCCTTATGCACATGACCTGTTTAGCATGAAGTGATTTCATAAATGAAATTAGCATGCATATGAAAAATACATTGCGCATATATTGCCAAGACGTGTTACATGCATGGATATGTTTTGAAAAAGGATTCTTGTTTGCATGATAAGTATAGCCTTGGCCGACGAGGGCAGGCTGATGAGGGCGGGCCAATGAGGGTAGGCCAGAGAGAGCTGACAGGCTTCTAGGATGGTAGGCTTCTAGGCTGTCAGGGATTTAGGCAGGGTTATGACTTTGAATGCGAGACTAGCATGAGCAGATTTTATGCATTGCATGCATGTTTTGCAACTGATTGCATAAATCTCCTGATTTGCAATGATTGAGCTTTGGCTTTATCTTTAGATGCTTTTGGGCTAGTAAGCTCGTGGGCGCTATGCCAAGAGGTTTGAGGTGGCCTCCCAGCCTCTACCACTATTGGGTGGAAAGGGTACCACGCCAAAAAGGCATGTCCTTACTTCGATTGCATGTGGTAAAGAGGACTACCACTGGTGTCACGGCACTGGGTCGAAGTGTCATATGCCCCGTGGAGGCTATGACCGCATGTCCCCAGGTACCCGAGGACCACACGGCGATGAGGTCGTGGGCATAGTGTGCCCTATGTTTTTGAGGATTTACTTACATTGCATATGGCATGACATGAGGATGGTCGACCGTACCATAGATCCATGAGTTGGATGCAGATGACCATCTTGTGCATATCATAGTATACTTTCATGATATCTATGTTACTTTCGACTTGGATTATGCGATTCTTTAAGTCGTCAGTATTCTACTTTGACAATGGTTTTTAATATAGATATTGAACATGAGTGTTCAAACATGCACATGGTTTAAAGAACTTATGTTTTAAAACATAGCATGCATTGTAAAACTAGTAGTGATAGACTCCTACTGAGTATAGTGTATACTCACCCAAATATATTATTTTTCAGGACAGTTCCATTTACAAGTAGAAGACACATCAGGAAATGTTAGTGCTACGAGGAAGAAAATCAAAAGAGACAATTATACATGTAAGTAAACACTCTACCCTTTGGACATGTATTTATATTTATTTATAGTTGGGTTGTGAGTTGTGACTGGATAGACCGGGGAAGACATTTATGATTTCTGAAATTTTCAAAAATTACTTTGGTTGTTGTGAAAGCAAATGACACTCAGGGTTTTCAAAATGAGTTTAAAACAAAAATATTTTCCACTGCATTCCATTGATTTTATAAAATGGTTTTCAAATAGGGATGCATCTCGCCTTAGGAATTAGATATTGCATTTAAAAATGCATGGGAAACCCGGGTCGTCATAGTTGGTATCAGAGCCTAGTTTTATCCTTTCACAGCCAGTCCAATAGGTCCAAGGGTCATAGACAATCAGGAGAAATAAGAAGAAGTAGTCTAAATAGAAGTAGAGAAGTAGTAGAGATGACTAGAATACGAATAATATCAAATCACAAAGATGCGCACCATCAATAAATGGTGAAAGGCAGCTTGATTTAACAAATAATTAGGCAGTGGATATTGCAAACCTTATCCAAAATATAGTCTAAGATGACTTAAGGATTAAGGATTGTTGTGTGGTGCAAATATGAAAACTCATATATGGATCATATTATGATGAGAATGATGAAGGAAGATGTTAGTGAACGTGTTAGTAGATAACTCTGACCTGTAATAGATCAATCTCACCAAAGATGAGAACATCGAAGAACCTAGATGGCTATCTTACCATCATAAAGAATATCAGAATATGAGTACACTATCACAAGGGATATGATATGAGATGTAAAAGACAGACTTTGAGAAGATTTTGATGATAATCTAAGAGGGATGAGAATGCAAGATGATATTAGGAAATAAATGTGACTTGTACTAGATCACAAAGGTATGGATCCTGAAAGACTTAGCTCAATTTGAGATACCTTAATTGGAGTCTTATGAATGAAGTGCTATCGAATAACAACTACCTGAGTATTATGGAGAAAATCAGAAGATGTGTACAAGTGACATATTGTGTGATTAAGAGGAATATAACACGAATATGATAAGGAATTGTATTCGACAGAGTTACCAAAATATTTTGATGATAATATTAGGGATGATAGATCTGTGATAATAGATTGATCCTAACATGAACTTATAAGAGAAGTATAGCATGACCAAAACGTCAATGTCATTATTAAGACATTGTATGAATTTTATTGAGGCTATAGGCAATTAAGTTTCTCTTGACTAACGCATAGATCGAGTATATGCAACCACTCAAGTAAAAGCATTGATCTAGGTAGACTAAGATATTTTAGAGTCTGAGGTCAGTTAATTAAACTACGTCATGGAAGAGCTACGAGTACGATGAAATACAGTAGCAACTGAGATAGAAGCAAAAATAAGAAGTGATCTAAACCAATGCGAAAGATTTTCCAAACCTTATTGGCTACCATGACAAGGTGAAGAAATTACTTGGGGTCTGAAAAATACTGCTGACTTGGATTGAAAAGAAAGGCAAATAAGTACCGATCACTTTAGAGACACTTGAGCTTATGACATAGATATATTTGGAAAGAGATCACTAGGTAATCAAATAAAGTCTTTCTATGTCTAAGAAAATGTTTTATGCTTGCCTGAGTGTTGTTAAACTTGTTGATTTAATAGCTTCAGAACAATTTGATATAATCGCTATTGAATGAGAATTATTGTTATAAGCTAAGTATGAGGGAACACTTGAAAATCATTATTTATGAGGATACCTCTTGACAATACAGACTGCATGGTTGACGATAAAGCCTTGATAAAAGATTGAACAACATATTGATATAGGGAATGGAAGGAGAAAAGTTGAGGTGGCCAGCACATTATAAGGTGAGATTTGATGTTATGTTGCCTTTAGACAAAAAGTTAGTTGTTATGTGCATATACCAAGTACGAAAAATCAATTGAAGGAATTTCCTAAGGACTAACCCTACTGGATTGAGTATAGAACTTTTGGACTGAAAGATTACGAAGAAAACCATCAAGCAAAGAAAGGACAAAGAGGCTAATGACAAAGGATTCAATCATGACCTAGTAAGGGTACTCGATTATGAATAAGAGACTTTTTGCATAAATGGGAACATTGTTGGACATCCTAATGACAAATTGATGTGACTAGTGTCATAGGCCTCTAGATGAGAACATTTGACCCATGATGATGAATTAACCATAAAACATTTGATATGAGTCTGGATAAATTCTTCAGGGAGAAAAGCATTTGATGGCTCCAACTTCTATGAAACTTGATGTACAGTTCAGATATCCTAATCGTAATATGAGATAGTATTAGTGATGGAGGATGCTACTTGAATTATTTTATTTTGAATATAATATGGGTTGAGGACCCAATTTATAGTAGAAAAGCGACAGACAGTTGAAATTCAAAGTTAATCAAGGGTTTGGCTGTAGGGCACATGATACCATATTAGCCATTGAAGTATCTTGGGGACAAATATAAAAAAAAAGAAGAAGATAAGAAGCAAAGTTAGACACAATAGAAAGAATGTAACTTTTTTGTTGGACACTTACGAATTGGCATACAACCAACCATTAAAAGGAGTGTGGATGATGAAGAGATCACTAGATGGAAGACGAGGAAAAAGGGATTATCCTATGCTATTCAAAATGAAATAGGATGAATAAGATCATATGATCTCAAAGAAGGATGAAGTATACGAGTAGGAGAGTATGGTCATCTAAGGAGACTATCCTATACATGATGATCAGAGGAATATGAGCATCTAAGGATGGGTAATACAGATAGAAACCAGTAATGATAAACTGGCATGCATGGGACTATGTATTAGAGTACGCAGCGAAAGCGGCCCATATATACTTAAAGAAAACGGATAAAATATATTGACGATACATATATGTGTAAGGCCTTGTGGAAGGAATTATATCAAGGATAAATTAAGAATGTGCCTAGGATTGGTTACAAGATAGTATGATTAGCATTTTAAGGACAACATTACTCCAAGTATTAACCCAATTAGAGTATTGGCTACCAGAATAATAGATTTTTCTGCAACAGAAGTATGGGAATGAAGCAAAGGAATTTTCTTAGTTTGAGTTCTAAGGGAGTCCTCAGGAAGACTATGTCTATCAAGATGACAACTGACTTGAAGGTAAGAATTTGTGGAATTTCGAGGACGAAATTCTTTTAAGGGGGTAATGATGTAATGACCCAAATTTTGAAGGCATTTTTTTATGAAGAACAAATATAACATTTACCACTTACCGCTGATGCTGGAACTTATCTCTTTTGGAAATTAATATATGTTTACCAGTCTCAAGAGGTAGCTGAATTTTTTACTTATTTAAAAATACTAAACAAAGGAATTTGTAAGAAAACTTAGTACCATTAGATTCTACTCAAAAAATGGAATCCAACGCCTCAAAGAACGCCGAAAACGGAGTTCATATGAAGAAGTTACGGCTGTCTAAAGATTAGGGGGCATTTCTATAATTTAAATTAAAAAAGAAAAAGACAGAAAACATAGGGGGTCGTTTTGATAACGGCACCTCGTCTTCTTCCTCCTCCAACCACCGCCATTCATGAACTCTCCAGAACTGTCTCTGTAGGGCGGTGCTAGAAAGACGGCACCGCCATTGAGGGGCACCGCCTTCTTCCCTCTATAAATACCCTCCACCCCTTCTTTCCAAATCGCGCTTCTCCTCTCCAATTTCTCCCAAAACCAGATCTTGCAATAGGGGTTTGGAGGCGAGTTCAAGGCCTCATTTCGGCGCGTGGAGGGCTCTCTAGGTACGCCTCTCTTCCCCACATCATTCTCCTCTCTTCCCTCACTCTTTTCTAGGTTTTAGGCTAGGTCTGGGCATTTCCTGGCTGGAAACTGCCCTTGGGAAATAACACTCCGACTGGAAAATGCCGGAGAAAGCCAGGAAGAAACCCAAGTTGGATGGGTCTGCCGACCCATCGAGCCAGACACCACCCAGGGCCCTCCTCCTCTTGCCTCTTCCTTCCCTACAGTCCAGCCCAGATCCATGTCGGATATGGCGTTTCCATGGTTGGAAATCGTCGAAAGCCACCCAGATTCGATGGGTCTACTGCCCCATCAAGCCAGAGGCATCCCAAGGATGCTGCGCACAATGCGTGCCTAGCACGTGGTCCCTGGGACGAACTTCGGGCGCGCGATGTGGGGCACAAGTCCTGGCTTGACTAGGATGCACGGGGTGCCCTGGGATCTAAGACGCGTCGTGCTGTGCCAAAGGTGCCATCCAGGACGCATGTCATAGCGCATCGCTTGGGCATGCATGTGCGCATGCGAACACAGTCCCTTGCGTGGCCTTCGGGTGCGCATGACGTATGGGTGCGAGTCTTAGTCTACTAGGGCACGCCCACGTAGACAAAAGTTGGCTTTTCCGTGATGTTGTAACACTAAAAAGAAAATCCAAATTTTCATGTTTAAATGATATACAGGAGCCATAAAGGTACTTTAGGACTCGACTGCAAGAGGGACACGAGCTAAGTGATGACAATCGAGGTAGGTGTTCTATCGCTACTAGACATTTTAAAACAACCCATGATGCTTTGTGAATGCATGTTTTGAATCATGATTGCCTTTCTAATATCATATAAACTTATTTTGCATCCTAATGCACATGACCTGTTATGCATGAAGTGATTTCATAAATGAACATAGCATGCATATGAAAAATACATTGCACATATATTGCCAAGGCATGGTACATGCATGGACATGTTTTGAAAAAGGATTCTTGTTTGCATGATAAGTATAGCCTTGGCCAACGAGGGCAGGCTGATGAGGGTGGGCCAGAGAGAGCTGACAGGCTTCTAGGATGGTAGGCTTCTAGGCTGTCAGGGTTTTAGGCAGGGTTATGACTTTGAATGCGAGACTAGCATGAGCAGATTTTATGCATTGCATGCATGTTTTGCAACTAATTGCATAAATCTCCTGATTTGTGGTGATTGAGCTTTGGCTTTATCTTTAGATGCTTTTGGGCTAGTAAGCTCGTGGGCGTTATGCCGAGAGGTTCGGGGTGGCCTTCCAGCCTCTACCACTATTAGGTGGAAAGGGTACCACGCCAAAAAGGCATGTCCTTACTTCGATTGCATGTGGTACAGAGGACTACCACTGGTGTCACGGCACTAGGTTGAAGTGTCATATGCCCCGTGGAAGCTACGACCATGTGTCCCCAGGTGCTAGGGGACCACACGGAGATGACGTCGTGGGCATAGTGTGCCCTATGTTTTTGAGGATTTACTTGCATTGCATATGGCATGACATGAGGATGGTCGACCGTACCATAGATCCATGAGTTGGATGCAGATGACCATCTTGTGCATATCATAGTATACTTTCATGATATCTATGTTACTTTCGACTTGGATTATGCGATTCTTTAAGTCGTCAGTATTCTACTTTGACAATGGTTTTTAATATAGATATTGAACATGAGTGTTCAAACATGCACATGGTTTAAAGAACTTATGTTTTAAAACATAGCATGCATTGTAAAACTAGTAGTGATAGACTCCTACTGAGTATAGTGTATACTCACCCAAATATATCAATTTTTAGGACAGCTCCATTCACGACTAGAAGATGCCTCAAGAAATGTTAGTGCTACAAGCAAGAAAATCAAAAGAGATAATTATCCATGTAAGTAAACACTCTACCCTTTGGACATGTATTCGTATTTATTTATAGTTGGGCTGTGAGCTGTGACTGGATAGGTCAGGGAAGACATTTTTGATTTCTGAAATTTTCAAAAACTACTTTGGTTGTTGTGAAAGCAAATGACACTTGGGGTTATCAAAATGAGTTTAAAATAGAAAGATTTTCCGTTGTATTGCATTGTTTTTATAAAATGGTTTTCAAATAGGGATGCATCCCGCCTTAAGAATTAGATATTGCATTTAAAAATGCATGGGAAAACCCAGGTCGTCACAAAAAAAGTAGGAACATACATAGTAAAAGATGCATCCGAATGTTGGCATTCAAACCCATATTCAAGAAACAATTTTCATGCCTTCTTGAATGAAACAACGAAATCTGAAACATGGGTCTTCTTAAACTCAATTTATTCTATATAGAATGATCAATTTCAAGAATTTATAAACATTAAAGAAGCAAAAAATCAAGAGCTTATATAGTAAAAATGCATGGCAATGTAATCATTCAAATGCCTATTCAAGCAACAATTTTGCCTATTCAAGCATTTACCAGCTGAAAGAGGCAAAAAAGCAGGAACGTATTGTGACAACTCGGGTTTTCCCTTGCATTTTTAAATGCAATATCTAATTCCTAAGGTGGGATGCATCCCTATTTGAAAACCATTTTATAAAAACCATGCAATCCAACGGAAAATCTTTGGTTTTAAACTCAACAACCAAAGTAGTTTTGTAAAAACTTCAGAAATCATAAATGTTTTTCCCAGGTCTATCTAGTCACAGCTCACAACCCAACTGTAAATAAATATAAATACATGTCCAAAGGGTAGAGTGTTTACTTACATGTATAGTTGTCTTCTTTTGATTTTTCTTGCTCGTAGCACTAACATTTCCTGAGGCGTCTTCTACTCGTGAATGGAGCTATCCTGAAAAATGTTAAGGATTGGGTGAGTATAACCTACACTCAGTAGGAGTCTATCACTACTAGTTTTACAATGCATGTCATGTTTAAAATCATATGCTCTTTAAATTCATGTGCATATTCGAACACTCATGTTCAATATCGATATTAAAAACCATTATCGAAATAGAATACTGATGACTTAATGACTCGCATAATCCAAGTCGAAAGTATCATATATATCATAAACATAATGATATGCATAAGATGCTCAACTGAATCCAACTCATGGATATATGTTATGGTCGACCATCCTCATGTCATGCCATATGCAATGCAAGTAAGTCCTCAAAAACATAGGGCCCACTATGCCCACGATCTCCTCGCTGTGTGGTCCCTGGATACCAAGGGACACAAGGTCATAGCCTTCACGGGGCATATGACACTTCGACCCAGTGTCGTGACAACAGTGGTAGCCCCCTGTACCACATGTAGTAGAAGCAGGGACATGCCTTTTTTGGCGTGGTACCCTTTCCACCTAATAGTGGTAGAGGCTGGGAGGTCACCCCAGACCTCTCAGCATACTGCCCATGAGCTTACTAGCCCAAATCATATACTATCAATCAAGCAAAAACCTCTTTCTCAAAACCCGTCCTCTTTAAGTCCCTCGCAACTGCCTACCCAGCGTCTTTTGGGCACCCCAACGTCTTTTGCTAACCCTCAAGGACATGCAATTTTTCAAAACTCAATAACCACAAATCATGCAATTTATGCAATCGTTTGCAAAACATGTCTATGCATAATGTATTTATCATATGCATGCTGAATTCATTTATAAAATTAAGTCATGCTAAACAAGTCATATAACTTATACTTAAAACATGCATTCTCAAAACAATCATGGGCTCTTTTTAAAAGTCTAGCAGCGATAGAGCACCTACCTAATTTGGTCACGCTAGCCCCCTTGTCCTCGTACGCTTCTGCTCATAGTTTAGGGGAACAAGGTGAGCTTAGCCTATTTCTATAGGTTTTAGAATGGTTGATCTCACTACTTAGGCATTAAGAGTTCATTCCCATGCCTATAAGTCTCCTAAGGTCCTAACTAGGCCTTGGTATCGTCAAGTTTACAAAGGTTTACTGGCCCCGCACCACTATCATAGTTTAAGGGTCATGCCCACCTTAGGTAGGGCCTTGATTAGGTATTTTATAGTCCAAGTGTGTCCGCGTTGTCGATATGGACACAACGCCTTTTGCGGCGCTTTAATCGGAGTCCTAGAACTCAAGTTATGGGCGTTTTAGTATTCAGAATACATGGAAGGCCCACATGGCGCGACCACAGACGCACCGGGCCTTTTGCCCTTTTCTCTTTTGCAAGCGCATCCAAAGACACACCTGGTTCGATCCTGTCGAACCAGTATGCCTAGGCACCATCCCTGGGTCCTTTGTGGCTCCCTAGAGCCCCGTTTTGTATGGTTTTTCATGCAAAAACTTACAGGAACTCATCCTAAGACTAAGGGGGAGATGGGTTTGGAGGGGTTTTGGGCATACCTAGTTTGTGGCTAGGTTTTTTCCACATTTTCTCCTCTTGTTTGCTTCTCCAGGATGGGTTTTTCCTAGGCTTTTGGGCTGCCATTGGAGGCACTGAAGAGCTCTATTTATAGAGCTTGTAGAGGGTTCTGGAGGGGGTTCTGACCGCCATCGAATGCCGGTGGAGAAACCTCGAGAATGGCAGTGGTTTCTCCCCTGCACACCCCCATTCTAGAACCCTCTAGGAGGTTGAAGAAGAGGGGTGCCCGTATCAAAACGGGTCCCTATTTTTCTTAGGCCAAATCCGTTTTTAATTTAAATTACACTTTTGCCCTTCAACTTCAAAGGGCCATAACTTGCTCATTTTAACTCCATTTTGAGTGATTTTGGTCTTGTTGGATTCCTTTTTCTGAGACGCACCTAAGGGAACTATTCTTAGGACCAAATTTTTGGGTCTAGTTAGGGTGAACGGTGAAATGACCAAAATACACTTATCTCCAAAAAGGGAACTTTTCATTTCCCATAGAATGTCCAATTCATTTTTGTTAAAAATAGCGTAAATTGCTCGGGCATTACATTATTACCCCCTTAAAAGAACTTCATCCTCGCAATTCCACAAATCCTCTTCTTCAAGTTAGCTGTCTTCTTGATAAGACATATTCAGGACTCCCTCGAACTAAGAAAATTCCCATACTTCTGTTGTTGACGAATCCATTATTTCGTTATCCAATACTCCAATTGGGTTAATACTTGGAGTAATGTTATCCTTAAAATGCTAATCATACTATCTTGTACCTAGTCCTAGGCACGTTCTCAATTTATCCTTGTTATAATTCCTTCCACAAGGCCTTAGACATATATATCGCGTCAATATATCTCATCTGTTTTCTTTAAGTATATATGGACCGCTTTCGTTGCGTACTCTGACACATAGTCCCATGCATGCCAGTTTATCATTATTCGTTTCTATTTGTATTTGGATTGCTACCCATCCTTAGATGCTTATATTCTTCCGCCCATGTATAGGATAGTCTCCTTAGATGACCATACTCTCCTACTCGTATATAAACTACTTCATACATCTTTGAGATCATATGATCTTATTCCTCCTATTTCATTTTGAATAGCATAGGATAATCCCTTTTTCCTCTTGTCTTCCATCTAATGATCTCTTCATCATCCACATCTCCTTTTAATGGTTGGTTGTATGTCATTCGTAAGTGTCCAAAAAAGGTTATATTCTTTCTATTGTGTCTAACTTTGCTTCTTATCTTTTATATTTGTCCCCAAGATACTTCAATAGCTAATATGGTATCATGTGCCCTACAGCGAAACCCTCGATTATCTTCGAATTTCAACTATCTGTCGCAAAATAATTCAAGTAGCATCCTTCATCACTAACACTATCTCATATTATGATTAGGGTATCCGAACTGTACATCAAGTTTCATAGATGATGAAGCCATCAAATGCTTTTGTCCCTAAAGATTTTATGCAAACTCATGTCAAATGTTTTATGGTTAATTCATCATCATGGTCAAATGTTCTCGTCCAGAGGCCTATCCCACTATTCACATTAATTAAGTCTCTTATTCATAACCGAGTACCCGTACTAGGTCATGGTTGAATCCTTTGTCATTATTTTCTTTATTCTTTCTTTGCGTGATGGTTTTCATTGTAATCTTTTAGTCCAAAAGTTCTATACTCAATCTAGTAGGGTTAGTCTTAGGAAATTCCTTCAATTGATTTTTCATACTTGGTATATGCACATAACAACTAACTTTTTGTCTCAAGGCAACGTAACATCAAATCTCTCCTTATAATGTGCTGGCCACGTCAACTTTTCTCCTTCCATTCCCTATATCAATATATTGTTTAATCTTTTATTAATGCTTTATCATCAACCATTTAGTCTTAATTTTCAGGGGGTATCATCATCATAAGTAGTGGTTTTCTCAATTCCTCAAATTTATCTTTCAAGTGCTTCCTCATACTTAGCTTATAATAGCAGTTCTCGTTCAATAGCTACTACATCAAGTTATGCTGAAGCTGTTAAATCATCAAATTTGAAAAACACAGGTAAGCATGGAACACTTTCATAGACATATAGAAGGAGAATTTATTTGATTACCTGTTGATCTCTGTCCAGATGTATAGGTTATAAGCTCAACGGTCTCTCTAAAGTGATCAGTGCTCATCTACCTTTCTTTTCAATCCAAGTCAGCCCCATCTGTCAGACCCATAGTGATTTCTATGGTATGTCATGGTATCTATTTAGGTTTGAAAAAATTTGTCACATTGGTGGAGATTGCTCCTTATTTTTGCTTCTGTCTCAGTTGTTACTGTCCTCATCGTACTTGTAGCTCCTTCATGATGTAGCCTAATCAATTGACCTCATACCCTCAAATGACTTAGTCTAACAAGTACTTCTTTCAGGGACAACTTATGTCTAAATACTTATAATATTCCTCTGAGTATATAACTTCGACTACTAACATATTTGATTAAATAGGGTGGGATACCTTTATTTAGTCAACAGTACTCTAAAGGTAATGACTAAATAATGGTCTTAAGATATGTGCTCTTTCGAATCTATGATAGCAAGACCTCAATTGGATCTTTGATGGTACCCTACTTGTAACACCGCTAATTTCTTTTATATAATGAAATTAAATAAATATTGAAATTGAGAATTTCAATATTTATTTAATTTCATTATATATAAAAAATTAGGGGTGTTACAATCTAACCCCCCTTACAAAAATTTCGTCCTCGAAATTTGTATATTCAAGCAATAATTTGCATGCCTTTTTCAATGAAACATCAAAATCTAAAACATGGGACTTCCTTTGCATAATGTATTCTATCTCAAGTCATCTATTTCAAGCATTTACAAGATTTAAGGAAGTGGAAGATTAGGAACACATATTGTAAGGAATGCATGGTAATGTTATGATTCAAATGCATATTCAAGAAACAGTTTGGATACCTTTTTGAATGAAAAATCACAATATAAAACATGGGGATTCTCAAAATTGATGTATTATATTTAGAATGATCAATTTCAAAATTTATAAGCATTAAAGAATCAGAAAATCAGGAACTTATACAGTAAAAATGCATGGTAATGTAATCATTCAAATGTATATTCAAGCAACAATTTTCATGCCTTCTTGAATGAAACATCGAAATCTGAAATGTGGGACTTCTTAAACTCAATGGATACTATATAGGATGATCAATTTCAAGAATTTACAAACATTAAATATGAAAAAAATCAGCAGCAAATATAGAAAAAACTGTATGGCAATTTTACCATTGAAACGAGTATTAGAACACACATATTTCAAGCAATAATTTGCATGCCCTTTTCAATGAAACATCAAAATATAAAACACGGGACATCTCTGGATTAATGTATTCTATATCAAGTGATCTATTTCAAGCATTTTCCTGCTTTAAAGAAGTGGAAGATCAGGAACACATATTGTAAAGAATGCATGGTAATGTTACGATTCAAACGCATATTGAAGAAACAGTTCGGATACATTTTTGAATGAAACATCAAAATATAAAACATGGGGCTTCTCAAAATTGATGTATTATATTTAGAATGATCAATTTCAAGAATTTATAAGCATTAAAGAAGCAGAAAATCAGGAACTTATATAGTAAAAATGCATGGTAATGTAATCATTCAAATATATATTCAAGCAACAATTTTGCATGCCTTCTTGAATGAAACATCAAAATATGAAGCATTGGACTTCTTAAACTCAATTTATTCACTATATAATGATAAATTTCAAGCACTTTCAAGTATTAAAAATGAAATTTTTTTGGACCAATTGTAGTAAAAATTGTATGGCAATGTTACCATCGGAACTCATATAAAAAAAAGCATACTTCAAGCAAAAATTTGCATGGCTTTTTGAATAAAACTTCAAAATCTAAAACGTGGGATTTCCTAGGCTTCATGTAATGTATCTAGAGTGATCAATTTCAAGCATTTACAAGCTTTAAAAAAGATGAAAATCTGGAACATACATTGTAATAAATGCAAGGTAATGTTACGATTCAAACGCATATTCAAGAAACAGTTTGGATAACTTTTTGAATGAAAAGTCAAAATCTAAAACATGGGGCTCCTCAAGATTGATGTATTCTATTTAAAATGGTCAATATCAAGCATTTACAAGCATGAAAAATGAAAAAAATTTGTATCAAATATAGTAAAAAATGTTTGGCAATGTTTCCAATGAAACTCATATTACAACAAGCACACTTCAAGCAAAAATTTGCATGGCTTTCTGAATGAAATATCAAAATTTTAAATGTGATAATTCTTAGGCTTAATGTATTGTATCTAGAGTGATCAATTTCAAGCATTTACAAGCTTTAAAGAAGTTGGAACTCAGGAACATACATTGTAATAAACGCATATTCAACAAAAAGCTTGCATACCGTTTTGAATGAAAAATGTAAATGCAAAACTAAGGGCTTCATATAATTAATGTATTCTATTTGGAATGATAAACTTAAAGAATTTAAAAGCATGAAAGAAGCAAAAAAGTAGGAACGTATATAGTAAAAGATGCATCGTAATTTTGTGATTCAAACCCATATTCAAGGAACAATTTTCATGCCTTCTTGAATGAAACATCGAAATCTGAAATGTGGGACTTCTTAAACTCAATGTATACTATATAAAATGATCTATTTCAAGAATTTACAAACATTAAATATGAAAAAAATCAGCAACAAATATGGAAAAAACTGTATGGCAATTTTACCATTGAAACGAGTATTAGAACACACATATTTCAAGCAATAATTTGCATGCCTTTTTTAATGAAACATCAAAATGTAAACATGGGACTTCTTTGGATTAATGTATTCTATATCAAGTGATCTATTTCAAGCATTTACCTACTTTAAAGAAGTGGAAGATCAGGAACACATATTGTAAAAAATGCATGGTAATGTTACGATTCAAACGCATATTAAAGAAACTGTTTGGATACCTTTTTGAATGAAAAATCAAAATTTAAAACATGGGGCTTCTAAAAATGGATGTATTCTATTTAGAATGATCAATTTCAAGCATTTAAGAAGCAGAAAATCAAGAACTTATATAGTAAAAATGCATGGTAATGTAATCATTCAAATGCATATTCAAGCAACAATTTTGCATGCCTTCTTGAATGAAACATCAAAATATGAAGCATTGGACTTCCTAAACTCAATTTATTCAATATATAATGATCAATTTCAAGCATTTACAAGCATTAAAAATGAAATTTTTTTGGAGCAATTGTAGTAAAAATTGTATGGCAATGTTACCATTGAAACTCATATTACAAAAAGCATACTTCAAGCAAAAATTAGCATGGCTTTTTGAATAAAACTTCAAAATCTAAAACGTGGGATTTCCTAGGATTCATGTAATCTATCTAGAGTGATCAATTTCAAGTATTTACAAGCTTTAGAAAGGTTGAAAATCTGGAACATACATTGTAATAAATGCAAGGTAATGTTATGATTCAAACGCATATTCGAGAAAAAGTTTGCACACTATTTTGAATGAGAAATATAAATCTAAAACAAGGGGTTTCATAAAATTCATATGTTTTACATGGAATGATCAATTTCGTGCAGTTACAAGCATGAAAGAAGCAAAAAAGCAAGAATGTATATAGTAAAAGATGCATCATAATGCTGTGATTCAAACACATATTCAAGAAACAATTTTCATGCCTTATTCAATGAAACATCGAATTTTGAAACATGAGACTTCTTACACAAAATTTAATCTGTATAGAAGGACCATTTACAAGCATTTACAAACATTAAATATGAAAAAAACCGCAACAAATATAGTAAAAACTGTATGGCAATGTTACCATTGAAACGCGTATTAGAACAAGCTCATTTCAAGCAATAATTTGGATGCCTTTTTCAATGGAACAACAAAATCTAAAACGTGGAATTTCTTAAGATTTATGTATTCTATTTGACCTGATCAATTTCAAGCATTTTCATGCTTTAAAGAAGTGGAAAATCAGGAACACAGATTGTAAAAAATGCATGGTAATGTTACGATTCGAACACATATTCAAGAAACAGTTTGGATAACTTTTTGAATGAAAAATCAAAATCTAAAACATGGGGCTCCTCAAGATTTATGTATTCTATTTAGAATCATCAATATCAAGCATTTACAAGCAATAAAAATGAAAAAAATTTGGAGCAAATATAGTAAAAACTGTTTGGCAATGTTTTGAGTGAAACTCATATTACAACAAGCACACTTCCAAAAATTTGCATGGCTTTTTGAATGAAACATTAGAATCTCAAATGTGGGATTTCTTAGGCTTAATGTATTCTATCTAGAGTGAGAAATTTCAAGCATTTACAAGCTTTAAAGAAGTTAAAAATCAGGAACGTACATTGTAATAAATGCATGGTAATGTTACGATTCAAACGCATATTGAACAAAAAGTGTGCATACCGTTTTGAATGAAAAATGAAAATCTAAAACCAGGGGCATCATAAAATTAATGTATTCTATTTGGAATGGTAAATTTCAAGCATGAAAGAAGCAAAAAAGTAGGAACGTATATAGTAAAAGATGCATCGTAATGTTGTGATTCAAAATCAGCAACAAATATAGAAAAAACTGTATGGCAATTTTACCATTGAAACGAGTATTAGAACACACATATTTCAAGCAATAATTTGCATGCCTTTTTCAATGAAACGTCAAAATCTAAAACATGGGGCTTCTCAAAATTGATGTATTATATTTGGAATGATCAATTTCAGGAATTTATAAGCATTAAAGAAGCAGAAAATCAAGAACTTATATGGTAAAAATGCATGGTAATGTAATGATTCAAATATATATTCAAGCAACAATTTTGCATGCCTTTTTGAATGAAACATCAAAATATGAAGCATTGGACTTCTTAAACTCAATTTATTCAATATATAATGATCAATTTCAAGCATTTAAAAGCATTAAAAATGGAATTTTTTTGGAGCAATTGTGGTAAAAATTGCATGGCAATGTTACCATTGAAACTCATATTACAAAAAGCATAGTTCAAGAGAAAATTTGCATGGCTTTTTGAATAAAACTTCAAAATCTAAAACGTGGGATTTCCTAGGCTTCATGTAATCTATCTAGAGTGATCAATTTCAAGCATTTACAAGCTTTAAAAAAGTTGAAAATCTGGAACATACATTGTAATAAATGCAAGGTAATGTTACGACTCAAATGCATATTCAAGAAAACAATTGCACACTGTTTTGAATGAGAAATGTAAATCTAAAACAAGGGGTTTCACAAAATTAATATGTTTGACTTGGAATGATCAATTTCGAGCAGTTACAACCATGAAAGAAGCAAAAAAGCAAGAACGTATATAGTAAAAGAAGCATCGTAATGTTGTGATTCAAACACATATTCAAGCAACAATTTTCATGCCTTATTCAATGAAACATCTAAATTTGAAACATGAGACTTCTTAAAAAAAATGTAATCTGTATAGAAGGATCATTTTCAAGCATTTACAAACATTAAATTTAAAAAAAAACAGCAATAAATATAGTAAAAACTGTATGGCAATGTTACCATTGAAACGTGTATTAGAACAAGCTCATTTCAAGCAATAATTTGGATGCCTTTTTCAATGAAACAACAAAATCTAAAATGTAGAATCTCTTAAGATTTATGTATTCTATCCAAAGTGATCAATTTCAAGCATTTTCATGCTTTAAAGAAGTGGAAAATCAGGAACACAGATTGTAAAAAATGCATGGTAATGTTACGATTCAAACACATATTCAAGAAACAGTTTGGATAACTTTTTGAATGAAAAATCAAAATCTAAAACGTGGGGCTCCTCAAGATTGATATATTCTATTTAAAATGATCAATATCAAGTATTTACAATCATTAAAAATAAAATAAAAATTGGAGCAAATATAGTAAAAACTGTTTGGCAATGTTTCCAGTGAAACTCATATTACAACAAGCACACTTCAAGCAAAAATTTGCATGGCTTTTTGAATGAAACATCATAATCTCAATCGTGGGATTTCTTAGGATTAATGTATTCTATCTAGAGTGATCAATTTCAAGAATTGACAAGCTTTAAAGAAGTTGAAAATCAGGAACATACATTGTAATAAATGCATGGTAATTTTACGATTCAAACGCATATTCAACAAAAAGTGTGCATACCGTTTTGAATGAAAAATGTAAATGTAAAACCAGGGGCTTCATAAAATTAGTGTATTCTATTTGGAATGATAAATTTCAAGCATTTAAAAGCATGAAAGAAGCAAAAAAGCAGGAATGTATATAGTATAAGATGCATCGTAATTTTGTGATTCAAACCCATATTCAAGGAACAATTTTCATGCCTTCTTGAATGAAACACCGAAATCTGAATTGTGGGACTTCTTAAACTCAATGTATACTATATACAATGATCAATTTGAAGCATTTACAAACATTAAACATGAAAAAAACAGCAATAAATATAGTAAAAACTGTATGGCAATGTTACCATTGAAACGTGTATTAGAACAAGCTCATTTCAAGCAATAATTTGGATTCCTTTTTCAATGAAACAACAAAATCGAAAATGTAGAATTTCTTAAGATGTATGTTTTCTATCCAAAGTGATCAATTTCAAGCATTTTCATGCTTTAAAGAAGTGGTAAATCAGGAACACAGATTGTAACAAATGCATGGTAATGTTACAATTCAAACGCATATTCAAGAAACAGTTTGGATAACTTTTTGAATGAAAAATCAAAATTTAAAACATGGGGTTCCGCAAGATTGATGTATTCTATTTAAAATGATCAATATGAAGTGTTTACAAGCATTAAAAATGAATAAAATTTGTAGCAAATATAGTAAAAATTATTTGGCGATGTTTGCACTGAAACTCTTATTACAACAAGCACACTTCAAGCAAAAATTTGCATGGCTTTTGGAATGTAACTTCAAAATCTAAAACGTGGGATTTCTTAGGATTAATGTATTCTATCTAGAGATATCAATTTCAAGCATTTACAAGCTTTAAAGTAGTTGAAAATCAGGAACATCGATTGTAATAAATGCATGGTAATGTTCCAATTCAAATGCATATTCATGAAAAAGTTTGCAGGCCGTTTTGAATGAAAAATGTAAATCTAAAACAAGAGGTTTCATAAAATTAATGTATTTTATTTGGAATGATCAATTTCAAGCATTTACAAGCATGAAAGAAGCAAAAAAGTAGGAACGTATATAGTAAAAGATGCATTGTAATGTTGTGATTCAAACACATATTCAAGCAACAATTTTCATGCCTACTTGAATGAAACATCGAAATCTGAAACATGGGACTTCTTCAACTCAATGTATTCTATGTAGAATGATGAATTTCAAGCATTTAAAAACACTAAAGATGAAAAAAATCTGAAACCAATATTGAAAAAATGTTACCTTTGAAACGCATATTGGAAGAAGCATATTTTAGGGAATAATTTGTATGCCTTTTTGAGTGAAACTTCAAAATCTAAAATGTGAAACTTCTTAGGATTTATGTATTCTATCTAAAGTGATCAATTTGAGAATTCACATGCTTTAAAGAAGTGGAAAATCAGGAACACATATTGTAAAAAATGCATGCTAATGTTACGATTCAAACACATATTAAAGAAACTGTTTAGATACCTTTTTGAATGAAAAATCAAAATCTAAAACATGGGGCTTCTAAAAATGGATGGATTCTATTTAGAATGATCAATTTAAAGAATTTATAAGCATTAAAGAAGCAGAAAATCAGGAACTTATATAGTAAAAATGCATGGTAATGTAATCGTTCAAATGCATATTCAACCAACAATTTTGCATGCCATCTTGAATGAAACATCAAAATATGAAACATTGGACTTATTAAATTCAATATATTCAATATATAATGATCAATTTCAGGAATTTACAAGCATTAAAAATGAAATTTTTTTTGAGCAAATATAGTAAAAACTGTATGGCAATGCTACCATTGAAACTCATATTACAACAAGCATACTTCCGACAAAAATTTGCATGACTTTTTGAATGAAACTTCAAAATCTAAAATGTGGGATTTCTTAGGCTTAATGTATTATATCTAGAGTGATCAATTTCAAGCATTTACAAGCTTTAAAGAAGTTGAAAATCAGGAACATACATTCTAATAAATGTGTGGTAATGTTGCGATTCAAATGCATATTCAAGAAAAAGTTTGCATGCCGTTTTGAATGAGAATGTAAATCGAAAATGAGGGGCTTCATAAATCAATGTATTGTATTTGCAATGATCAATTTCAAGAATTTACAAGCATGAAAGAAGCAAAAAAGCAAGAATGTATATAGTAAAAGATGCATCGTAATGTTATGATTCAAACACATATTCGAGCAACAATTTTCATGCCTTCTTGAACGAAACATAGAAATCTGAAACATGGGACTTCTTAAACTCAATGTATTCTATATAGAATGATCAATTTCTAGCATTTACAAACATTAAATATGAAAAAAATCTGCAACAAATATAGGAAAAACTATATGGCATTGTTACCATTGAAATGCGTATTAGAACAAGCATATTTTAAGCAATAATTTGCATGCCTTTTTCAATGAAACTTCAAAATCTAAAACATGGGACTTCTTAGGCTTTATGTATTCTATCCAAAGTGATCAATTTCAAGCATTTACATGCTTTAAAGAAGTGAAAAATCAGGAACACATTTTGTAAAAAATGCATGGTAATGTTATGCTTCATATGCATATTCAAGAAACAGTTTGGATACCTTTTGTAATGAGTCGAACATTTGAGTCTTTTTTTGCATCACTTTTACTAAATTTAGAGAGAAATTGATTAATTTGAAAATATATATAGAATTAACTATATTAAATGTTTTATTTAAATTAAAATATGAAATAATGGAATTTGTGAGAAAAATTAGCGCCATTGGATTCTACGATCAAAATGGAATCCAACGCCTCAAAAAAAGCTAAAAATGGTGGTCGTATGACCAAGTTATGGACGTTTAAAAATCAAGGGCATTTTTGAAATTTACCCTTTAAACGAAAAAGGTCTAAAAAACACTGGGGGTCATTTTGATAATGACACCCCATGTGTCATCCCCTTCCTCTAGCCAGGAGGTGCATAGCACCCCCATACCCGTACAATGCAACAAAAAATGACGGCACTGCCATGGGCAGCACTGCTTTCCTCCTCTTATAAATGCCCCACTCCCCCCTTCTCCATCATCGTGTTTCCCGGCTCAAATCTGGTTCACAATCGTCTTCGGTAATAAGGGTTTCAGCCAGCGTTCTAGGCATGTGACCGGCTCCACATTGGGTTCCCAGGTACAATCCTTCTTTCCATCCTATTCCTCTCTTCCCTCTCCCTTTTCCCCCAGATCCCAATCGAATCTGGTAGTTTTCTGGCTAGAAATCACCGGAGGAAGACGGGTCTAGAACCAAACCCATCATAGACGACGCAGGGGCACTGCGGGTGACGTCCTAGGGATAGTGCGCGTGAAGCATGCCCATGGCACGCTCCCTGGGGCAATCTTCACACACTCGTTGCGTGCGGGACACACAGGGTGTCCTAGGAGCCGGGGAGCTGAGACGCTCAGCACCCGCATCGAAGACGCATCCGCGTGATGCCATCTGGGACATGCACTATAGCATGTCGCTCGGGCATGCACACGTGTGAGAGCACAGTCACAATTCGACCAGGACGCACAAGCATCCTAGGAACCGTGATGCGTGGGCCCTACATAGACAATCCTGGTTCGTCCATTGATGTGCGACGCTAAAGATGCAATTACGGAGGCTACATAACTCCGATTGACGATCCAAAAGAACCATTGCATCCGTATTGATGACGCGGACCTAATGACGAAATAAAAGTTAGCATTAGAGGACTATTTAATATGACTATAGCCTATACACTATAGAGATAGCATAGATCTACAGGATCAAAGATGATCAAACTTCATAGATTGATTTGTTGGGTCTATTAGGAGACCAATATGCCTAGATCCACTCTAAGTCACATACATCCACCTTGAACTTATAGATCTGACTATGCAAATTAAGTACAGACCTGTTCTAGGCATCAGGACAAGGGACCTAGAGGTCTGACTAGGAGATCTGACCGTTCAATTACACAATCTTGATGACATGAAAGAGATTAAAGGAAATCTAATCATTAGATGATTAGTACTATACATAAGATCTAGCCTAGAGACACCCTAAGCAATGACCTAAAAGGCAGATCTAGCCATTAAGCTATAATTCTAATTAGTGGATAGAAAATGATATTTGAATCCTTGTGATCCATTAATATCTAGGGTTTCACAAAAGTGATCCAGGGTCGAGTAGTGAAGGATGCGACTCTAGAGACATCGAGGTAGGTAGTCTGATACTACTCAATTTTCAAATGCATCCCAAACTTTAAGTGATTTACTTGCTAATATTGCCGTATTTAGTATGTGTTTTGAGACATGTTGTTCTTATACGAGTATGCATACTTGTCTTCATGATTTATGT
Organism: Warburgia ugandensis; assembly: GCA_035236585.1. Classification (NCBI taxonomy): domain Eukaryota; kingdom Viridiplantae; phylum Streptophyta; class Magnoliopsida; order Canellales; family Canellaceae; genus Warburgia; species Warburgia ugandensis. Next base: position 53,921,469 of record CP141127.1, on the reverse strand, counting down.
CCTTGAGGCACTTGCATCTATCACTGTATTGGTATGCTTTTGGGATATGATGTTCTTATACGAGTATGCAGATTTGTTTTCATGATTTATAGCCTTGAATACAATTCTGTCAAGAGCAGATTTTATGCATTGCTCGCATATTTGAAAATAAATGCATAAATTACATGATTGAGATTTGAATTATCTATATATGCTTTTTGGGCTGTTGAGCCTAGTAAGCACTATGCTGAGAGGTTGTGATGTACAGGGTTGGCCTCCCAGCCTCTACCACCAAAAAGGTTGATGGTATCGCTGCAAAAAAAAATGGCATTGTCCCTTCCCTGACTGCAGTGGTAAACAGGGACAACCACTGGAGGTGTTCACGGCACACTTTCGGGGGCATATCCATAGTCACCATGGAGGCTATGGTGGACTGGTCTCTAGATACCAGAGACACACGATTTAGAGGTGTTCTAGTCATGAGCATAGCATTGAGATGGTCATATATGAGTACTCGTGACCAGTCGGTGTGATATGTTTGCCGAGACACAGACCATGTGTATGATACTTATATTGATGCTGGCATTTTCTTAGAATGATGACTATTTTAGGAGTTTCAATCTTCATGGATCCATTGATTTCCATTTTATGATTTTAGTCATATTTATATCGTTGAATACTATATTTTTGTAAAGGATTCCATGATTGAAATTACATCAATGAGCTTATGTTTTATGCATGAATATGCATGTTTTCATAAAAAAGGAATCACTAATGATTTACATGAAAAGGTCCTGGAATTATGCATGTTTCTTGCCGTGTTTTCAAAATGGTAGTATCGGATCACCTACTGAGTATAAGTAATACTCACCCAATTATATTATTTTTATAGATTAGCTTAAAAAAGAATTAGAAGAAGCATTAGAAAATTGTCAGTGCTACGATTAAGTGAATGAAGAGAAGACATGTACAAATGTAAGTATATGATTTACCCCTTTGGACATGTATCTATGCTTACTACAGTAGGACTGTGTGCTGTGACTGGATAGACCTGGAAAATATTTATGATTTTTTTTTTTTTTCAAAATTTACCTATTCATCTTGAAAGTAAATGACACTTCGGGTCTTCAAAACGACATTACAATAAAAGACCTTTTCACTACATTGCATAGCTTTTCTAAAAGTGTTGTCAAATAGGGATCGATCCCGCCCTAACAATTAGATATTGCATTTAAAAATGTATATGAAAACCCGGGTCATCACACCTTTTAAAATCAAAAATCAAAATCTAAAACATGGGGCTTCTCAAAATGGATGTATTCTAATTAGAATGATAAATTTCAAGCATTTATAAGCATTAAAGAAGCAAGAAATTAGGAACTTATATAGCAAAAATGCATGGTAATGTAATCAATCAAATGCATATTCAAGCAACAATTTTGCATGCCTTCTTGAATGAAACATCAAAATATGAAACATTGGACTTTTTAAAATCAATGTATTCAATATATAATGATCAATTTCAAGCATTAAAAATGAAAAAAATTTGGAGCAAATATAGTAAAAATTGTATGGCAATGTTACCATGGAAACTCATATTAGAACAAACATACTTCAAGAAACAATTTGCATGCCTTTTTGAATGAAACTTCAAAATATAAAATGTGGGACATCTTAGCCTTAATGTATTATATCTAGACTGATTAATTTCAATAATTTACAAGCTTTAAAGAAGTTGAAAATCAGGAACATGCATTGTAATAAATGCATGGTAATGTTACGATTCAAACGCATATTCAAGAAAAAGTTTGCATACCGTTTTGAATTAAAAATGTAAATCTAAAACAAGAGGCTTCATCAAATTAATGTATTCTAATTGGAATGATCAATTTCAAGCATTTACAAGCACGAAAGCAGCAAAAAACCAGGAACGTATATAGTAAAAGATGCATCATAATGTTGTGATTCAAACACATATTCAATCAACAATTTTCATGCCTTCTTGAAAGAAACATCGAAATATAAAACATGGGACTTATTAAACTCAATGTATTCTATATATAATGATCAATTTCAAGCATTTACAAACATTAAAGATGAAAAAAATCTGCAACAAATATAGTAAAAACTGTATGGCAATATTACCAATGAAATGCGTATTAGAACAAGCATATTTCAAGCAATAATTTGCATGCCTTTTTCAATGAAACTTCAAAATCTAAAAAGTGGAAATTCTTAAGCTTTATGTATTCTATATAAAGTGATCAATTTAAAGAATTTACATGCTTTAAAGAAGTGGAAAGTCAGGAACACATATTGTACAAAAGGCATGGTAATGTTACGATTGAAATGCATATTCAAGAAACAGTTTGGATACCTTTTTGAATGAAAAATCAAAATCTCAAAGATAGGGCTTCTCAAAATGGATGTATGCTATTTAGAATGATAAATTTCTAGCATTTATAAGCATTAAAGAAGCAAAAAATTAGGAACTTATAAAGTAAAAATGCAAGGTAATGTAATCATTCAAATGCAAATTCAAGCAACAATTTTGCATGCCTTCTTGATTGAAACATTGGAATTCCTAAGCTCAATGTATTGAATATATAGTGATCAATTTCAAGAATTTTCAAGCATTATAAATGAAAAAAATTTGGAGCAAATACAATAAAAACTGTATTGCAATGTTACCAATGAAACTCATATTACAACCAGCATACTTCAAGCAAAAGTTTGCATGGCTTTTTGAATCAAACTTCAAACAATAAAATGTGGTATTTCTTAGGCTTAATTTATTCTATCTAGAATGATCAATTTCAAGCATTTACAAGCTTTAAAGAAGTTGAAAATAAGGAACATACATTGTAATAAATGCATGGTAATGTTACAATTCAAACGCATATTCAAGAAAAAGTGTGCATGCTGTTTTAAATGGAAAATGTAAATCTAAAACGTGGGGCTTCATAAAATTAATGTATTTTATTTGGAATGATCATTTTCAGGAATTTACAAGCATGAAAGAAGAAAAAAAGCAAGAATGTATATAGTAGAAGATGCATCGTAATGTTGCAATTCAAACACATATTCAAGCAACAATTTTCATGCCTTCTTGAATGAAACATCGAAATAAAAAACATGGGAATTCTTAAAAAAAATGGATTCTATATAGAATGATCAATTTCAAGCATTTACAGACATTAAATATGAAAAAAATCTGCGACAAATATAATAAAAACTGTATGCCAATGTTACCTTTGAAATGCGTATTAGAACAAGCATATTTCAAGCAATAATTTGCATGCCTTTTCCAATGAAAATTCAAAATCTAAAATGTGGGACTTCTTAGGCTTTATTTATTCTATCTAAAGTGATAATTTCAAGAATTTACATGCTTTAAAGAAGTGTAAAATGAAGAACACATTGTTAAAAATGCTTGGTAATGTTACGATTCAAACACTTATTCAAGAAACAGTTTGGACACCTTTTGGAATGAAAATCAAAATCTAAAACATAGGGCTTCTCAAAATGGATGTATTATATTTAGAGTGATCAATTTCAACCATTTATAAGCATTAAAGAAGCAGAAAATCAGGAACTTATATCATAAAAATGCATGGTAATGTAATCATTCAAATGCATATTCAAGCAATAATTTTGCATGCATTCTTGAATGAAACATCAAATATGAAACATTGGGCTTCTTAAACTCAATGTATTCAATACATAATGATTAATTTCAAGAATTTACAAGCGTTATAAATGAAAAAAATTTGGAGCAAATACAGTAAAAACTATATGGCAATGTTACAAGCATTTACAAGCATGAATATGCGTTTAAAATTTGGAGAAAATATAGTAAAAATTTGCATACCATTTAGAATGATCAATTTCAAGCATTTACAAGCATGAAAGCAGCCAAAAAGCAGGAATGTATATAGTAAAAGATGCATCGTAATGTTGTGATTCAAACACATATTCAAGCAATAATTTTCATGCCTTCTTGAATGAAACATCGAAATATAAAACATGGGACTTCTTAAACTCAATGTATTCTATATAGAATGATCAATTTCAAGCATTTACAAACATTAAAGATGAAAAAAATCTGCAACAAATATAGTAAAATCTGTATGGCAATGTTACCATTGAAACACATATTAGAACAAGCATATTTTAAGCAATAATTTGCATGCCTTTCTCAATGAAACTTCAAAATTTAAAACGTGGGACTTCTGTAACAGCCCGGGTTTGATCCACACACAACCATATTGTTTGCTTTGGGCAATACCTCATGGTTTTGCTCATCCTCCATGGGGGAAAATGCATGGTTGTATGGAAATTCCTCTGAACCCTTATCAATAGCCCAGACACTTTCTCCCTAGAGATGTGGGACTAACTCTCAGTCCATCCTCGCCTTCGTCCCCTCAAACCATCTTAGTCTATTGCCTCAGACTATCTTGAGGCCTCCCCCTCAAGCCATCTTGGCTCACCCTCAGGCCATCTTGGAAGACGGCAATGGGTTCACCTCTCCCCCTTAGGGGACACGCATCCGTGCATGCGGTTAGCCACCCACCATCGGGTTGAGGTCTGGCTTTGCTACCACTGTAACAGCCTGGGTTCGATCCACACAGAACCATATTGTCCATTCGAAGCAATCCCTACATGGTTTTATTCTACCCTCGTGTGGGAAAACGCGTGGTTCGTCCGTATCAGAGTGACACAGCAGAGCCCATATTGTCCTCTTTAGGTCCCTCAACCTATCTTGGGTCCCCCAGACTATCTTGGGGCCTCCCCCTCAAGCCATCTTGCTCAATCCTCAAGGTATCTTGGCCAACCCTCAAGCCTTTAGTCTTGATCCCAGGATGCGTGGTTGTATGGAAACTCCTCCGAACCCTTATCAATAGCCCAGACACTTTCCCCCTAGTGATGTGGGACTAACTCTCAATCCATCCCCACCTTTGTCCCCTCAGACCATCTTCGTTTGTTACCTCAGACCATCTTGGGGCCTCCCCCTCAAGCCATCTTGGAAGATGGCAATGGGTTCACCTCTCCCCCTTAGGGGACATGCGTCTGCGCGTGCGATTAGCCATCACCCATCGGGTTGGGGTCTAGTTCTGATACCATTGTAACAGCCTGGGTTCGATCCACACACAACCATATTGTCCGCTCTGGGCAATGCCCGCACGGTTTTGTTCTTCCCCCGTGGGGGAAAACGCGTGGTTGTATGCAAACTCCTTCGAACCCTTATCAATAGCCCAGACACTTTCCCCCTAGCGTTGTGGGACTAACTCTCAGTCCATCCCCGCCTTTGTCCCCTCAAACCATCTTGGTTTGTTGCCTCAGACTATCTTGGGGACTCCCCCTCAAGCCATCTTGGCTCACCCTCAGGCCCTCTTGGAAGATGGCAACAGGTTCACCTCTTAGACTTTATGTATTCCATCTAAAGTGATCAATTTCAAGCATTTCCATGCTTTAAAGAAGTGGAAAATTAGGAATACATATTGTAAAAAGGGCATGGTAATGTTACAAATCAAATGCATATTCAAGAAACAGTTTGGATACCTTTATGAATGAAAAATCAAAATCTAAAACATAGGGATTCTCAAAATGGATGTATTCTATTTAGAATGATCAATTTTAAGCATTTGTAAGCATTAAAGAAGCAGCAAATCAAGAACTTATATAGTAAAAATGCTTGGTAATGTAATCATTCAAATGCACATTCAAGTAACAATTTTGCATGCCTTCTTGAATGAAACGTCAAAATATGAAACATTGGACATCTTAAACTCAATGTATTCAATATATAATGATCAATTTCAAGAATTTACCAGCATTATAAATGAAAAAAATTTGGAGCAAATATAGTATAAACTATATGGCAATGTTACCATTGAAATTCATATTACAACAGGCATAGTTGAAGAAAAAATTTGCATGGATTTTTGAATGAAACTTCAAAATCTAAAACATGGGATTTCTTAGGCTTAATGTATTCTATCTAGAGTGATCAATTTCAAGCATTTACAAGATTTAAAGAAGTTGAAAATCAGGAACATACATTGTAACAAATGCATGGTAATGTTACGATTCAAACGCATATTCAAGAAAAGGTTTGCATGCCGTTCTGAATGAAAAATGTAAATCTAAAACAAGGGACATCATAAAATTAACATATTTTATTTGGAATTATCAATTTCAAGCATTTATAAGCATGAAAGAAGCAAAAAAGCAGGAACATATATAGTAAAAGATGCATCATAATGTTGTAATTAAAACACATGTTCAAGCAACAATTTTCATGCCCTCTTGAATGAAACATTGAAATCTAAAACATGGGACTTCTTAAAAAAAATGAATTCTATATAGAATGATCAATTTCAAGCATTTACAGATATTAAATATGAAAAAAATCTGCAACAAATATAGTAAAAACTGTACGTCAATGTTACCATTGAAACACATACTAGAACAAGAATATTTCAAGCAATAATTTGCATGCCTTTTTCAATGAAACTTAAAAATCTAAATAGTGCGGCTTCATAAAATTTATGTATTCCATCTAAAGTGATCAATTTCAAGCATTTACATGCTTTAAAGAAGTGGAAAATCAAGATAACATATTGTAAAAAATGCATGGTAATGTTACGATTCAAAAACATATTCAAGAACAGTTTGGATACCTTTTTGAATGAAAAATCAAAATCTAAAACATGGAGATTCTCAAAAATGGATGTATTCTATTTAGAATGATCAATTCCAAACATTTATAAGCAGAAAATAAGCAGAAAATCAGGAACTTATATAGTAAAAATGCATGGTAATGTAATCATTCAAATGCATATTCAAGCAACAATTTTGCATGACTTCTTGAATGAAACATCAAAATATGAAACATTGGACTTCTTAAAATCAATGTATTCAATATTTCATGACCAATTTCAAGAATTTACAAGCATTAAAAATGAAAAGAATTTGGAGCAAATGTAGTAAAAACTTTATGGCAATGTTACCATTGAAACTCATATTACAACAAGCATACATCAAGCAAAAATTTGCATGACTTTTTGAATGAAACATCAAAATATAAAACATGGGATTTCATAGGTTTAATGTATTCTATATATAGTGATCAATTTCAAGCATTTACAAGATTTAACGAAGCTGAAAATCAGGAACATACATAGTAATAAATGCATGGTAATGTTACGATTCAAACGCATATTCAAGAAAAAGTTTGCGTGCCATTTTGAATGAAAAATGTAAGTCTAAAACAAGGGGCTTCATAAAATTAATGTATTTTATTTGTAATGATCAATTTTAAGCATTTACAAGCATGAAAGAAGGAAAAAGGCAGGAATGTATATAGTAAAAGATGCATCGTAATGTTGTCATCCCAACACATATTCAAGCAACAATTTTCATGCCTTCTTGAATGAAACATCAAAATTTGAAACATGGGATTTCTTAAACAAAAACTATTCTATATGGAATGATCAATTTCAAGAATTTACAAACATTAAATATGAAAAAAATATGCAACAAATATAGTAAAAACTGTATGGCAATGTTACCATTGAAACGCGTATTAGAACAAGAATATTTCAAGCAATAATTTGCATGCCTTTTTCATTGAAACTTCAAAATCTAAAAAGTGGGATTTCTTAGGATTTATGTATTCTATCTAAAGTGATAAATTTCAAGCATTTACATGCTTTAAAGAAGTGGGAAATCAGGACCACATAATGTAAAAAATGCATGGTAATGTTATGATTCAAACACATATTCAAGAAACAGTTTGGATAACTTTTTGAATGAAAAATCAAAATCTAAAACATGGAGCTTCTAAAAATGGATGTATTCTATTTAGAATGATCAATTTCAACATTCATAAGCATTAAAGAAGTAGAAAATCAGGAACTTATATAGTAAAAATGCATTGTATTGTAATCATTCAAATGCATATTCAAGCAACAATTTTGCATGCCTTCTTGAATGAAACATAAAAGGATGAAACATTGGACTTCTTAAAATCAATGTATTCAATATATAATAATGAATTTAAAGCATTAAAAATGAAAAAAATTTGGAGCAAATATAGTAAAAACTGTATGGCAATGCTACCATTGAAACTCATATTACAACAAGCATACTTCAAGCAAAAATTTGCATGGTTTTTTAGTGAAACTTCAAAATCTAAAAAGGTGGGACTGCTTAGGCTTAATGTATTCTATCTAGACTTGTCAATTTTGAGATTTTACAAGCTTTAAGGAATTTGAAAATCAGGAACATACATTGTAATAAATGCATCGTAATGTTACGATTCAAACGCATATTCAAGAAAAAGTTTGAATACCGTTTTGAATTAGAAATGTAAATCTAAAACAAGGAGCTTCATAAATTTATTGTATTATATTTGGAATGATCAATTTCAAGCATTTACAAGCATGAAAGAAGCAAAAAACCAGGAACGTATATAGTAAAAGATGCATCCTAATCTTGTGATTCAAACACATATTCAAGCAACAATTTTTATGCCTTCTTGAATGAAACAGCGAAATCTAAAACATGGGACTTCCTAAACTCAATGTATTCTATATGGAATGATCAAATTCAAGAATTTACAAATAATAAATATGAAAAAAATCTGCAACAAATTTAGTAAAAATGGTATGGCAATGTTACCATTGAAACACGTATTAGAACAAGCATGTTTCAAGCAATAATTTGCATGCCTCTTTCAATGAAACATCAAAATCTAAAACATACTACTTCTTAGGCTTAATATATTCCATATAAAGTGATCAATTTCAAGCATTTACATGATTTAAAGAAGTGGAAAATCAGGAACACACATTGTCAAAAATGCATGGTAATGTTACGATTCAAACGCATATTCAAGAAATAGTGTGGATACCTTATTGAATGAAAAATTAAAATCTAAAGCATGGGGCTTCTAGAAATTGTTGTATTCTATTTAGCATGATCAATTTCAAGCATTAAAGAAGCATAAAATCAGGAACTTATATAGTAAAAATGGTTGGTAATGTAATCATTCAAATGCATATTCAAGCACCAATTTTGCATGCCTTCTTGAATGAAACATCGAAATATGAAAAATTGGGCTTCTTAAACTCAATGTATTCAATATATAATGATAAATTTCAATAATTTACAAGCATTAAAAACAAAAAAAATCTGGAGCAAATGTAGGAACAATTTTATGGCAATGTTATCATTTAAACTCATATTACAACAAGCATACTTCAAGGAAAATTTTGCATGGCTTTGTGAATGAAACATCAAAATCTAAAATGTGGGATTTCCTAGGCTTAATGTATTCTCTCTAGAGTGATCAATTTCAAGCATTTACAAGTTTTAAAGCTGTTGAAAATCAAGACCATACATTGTAATAAATGCATGGTAATTTTACGATTCCAACGCATATTCAAGAAAACGTTTGCATGCCGTTCTTAATGAAAAATGTAAATCTAAAACAAGGAATTCATAAAATTACTGTATTTTATTTGGAATGATCAATTTCAATCATTTACAAGCATGAAAGAAGCAAAAAAGCAGGAACATATATAGTAAAAGATGCATCGTAATGTTGTGATTCAAACACATATTCAAGCAACAATTTTCATGCCTTCTTGAATGAAACATCGAAATCTAAAACATGGGACTTCTTCAACTCAATGTATTCTATATAAAATGATCAATTTCAAGCATTTACAAACATTAAATATGAAATAAATCTGCAACAAATATAGTAAAACTGTACGGCAATGTTACCATTGAAAAGCGTCTTAGAACAAGCATAGTTCAAGCAATAATTTGCATGCCTTTTTCAATGAAACTTCAAAATCTGAAACATGGGAATTATTTGGATTTAAGCATTGTATCTAAAGTGATCAATTTCAAGCATTTTACATGCTTTAAAGAAGTGGAAAATCAGGAACACATATTGTAAAAAATGCATGGTAATGTTACGATTGAAACGCATATTCAAGAAACAGTTTGGATACCTTTCTGAATGAAAAATTAAAATCTAAAACAAGGGGATTCTCAAAATGGATGTATTCTATTTAGAATGATCACTTTCAATATAAGCATTGAAGAAGCAGAAAAACAGGAACTTATATAGTAAAAATGCATGGTAATGTAATCATTCAAATGGATATTCAAGCAACAATTTTGCACGACTTCTTGAATGAAACATCAAAATATGAAACATTGGACATCTTAAAATTAATGTATTCAGTATATAATGATCAATTTCATGAATTTAGAAGCACTATAAATGAAAAAAATTTGGAGCAAATATAGTAAAAACTATATGGGAAAGTTACCATTGAAACTCATATCGCAACAAGAGTGGGATTTCTTAGGCTTAATGTATTCTTACTAGAGTGATCAATTTGAAGAATTTACAAGCTTTAAAGAAGTTGGAAATCAGGAAGATACATTGTATTAAATGCATGGTAATGTTACAATTCAAGCGCACATTCAAGAAAAAGTTTGGATACCATTTTGAATTAAAAATGTAAATCTAAAACAAGGGACTTCATAAAATTAATGTATTCTATTTGTAATGATCAATTTCAAGAATTTAGAGGCATGAAAGAAACAAAAGAGCAGATATGTATATAGTAAAAGATGCATCTTAATCTTGTGATTCAAACACATATTCAAGCAACAATTTTCATGCCTTCTTGAATAAAACATCAAAATCTAAAACATGGAACTTCTTAAAGAAAATGTATTCTATATAGAATGATCAATTTGAAGCATTTATTAGAACAAGCATATTTCAAGCAATAATTTGCATGCCTTTTTCAATGAATCTTCAAAATATAAAACGTCATACTTCTTAGGCTTTACATATTGTATCTAAAGTGATCAATTTCAAGCATTTACATTGTGACGACCCGAGTTTTATATGATGCAAATTTGATAAAAAGGCAATATCTCTTGTTTTAGAAATATGAAATGCATGAAATTATTTTTCTTTTTGGAAAGTAATCTTTCGTATGAAACCCCGAGTGTCAAAACACATTTTCAAATCGTACAATGGTAGGTTTTCAAATCGACAGGGTCTCCCATAGAGCGCCTCGTACGGAGTCATGCCAATGCTCGACTGAAAGCTGTTATTGTACGCGAACTCTACTAGCGGTAGGTTTTCATCCCAGCTCTGCTTCCAATCGAGGGCACAGGTTCCCAACATATCTTCGACTATCTGGATCGTGCGCTCTGACTGTCCATCGGTCTGTGGATGGAAGGCTGTACTATAGTTCAAGGAAGATCCTAAGGATTTTTGGACTAACTTCCAGAGTTGTGAAGAAAAGTGGTTATCCCTATCTGATGTGATACTAAGGGGTATGCCATGTAAACTAACTATCTCTTTGATGTATAGTTGAGATAGGCTATCAGTGGATTGGGTATGGCGTATAGGAAGGAAATGGGCTGTCTTAGTCAATCTATCAACAATTACCCAAATCATGTCATGACCCTTAGAGGTCCTGGGTAACCCTACGATGAAGTCCATGGTAATATGGTCCCATTTCCATTCGGGTAACTCAAGGGGTTGTAACAATCCTACAAGTCTTTGATGTTTATCCTTTACTTGTTGACATGTTAAACACTTTGCCACTAATTCCCCTATGTCTCTTTTCATACCATTCCACCAATATTGTCTCTTTACGTCTTGATACCTCTTAGTTCCTCTCGGGTGTATAGTATACTTAGACCGATGAGCCTCTTTTAAGATTTCTTGTCTTAACTCTTCATTAGTCAGTACCACTAATCTTCCTTGCATGTAGACGCTACCATCTTGCCCTTTAGTAAACCCTGGTTTTCCTATGAAAGCTTGTATATATGGATCTCCTTTCTGTTCTTGCTTAACCTTTTCATTAACAGCCGACTTTATTGTTAGACCTTCCATAACGATCTTGTGCTTACTTATGTCCGATTTCCACGTTATTACTTCTTGTAATAGCTTCCATCTCTTAGTCAATCAACTTGCACACATCCCTTGGGTTTTCCTACTTAATGCATCATCTACCACATTAGCTTTTCTAGGGTTATAATGAATGGAGAAGTCATAGTCTTTTAAGTATTCCATCCATCTTCTTTGTCGCATGTTTAAGTCTTGTTGGGAAAAGATATATTTAAGACTCTTATGATCTGCAAAGACTTCAAACTTTTTCCAATATAAATAATGTCTCCAGATTCGCAAGGCAAAGACTATGGCCGCTAATTCCAAGTCATGGGTTGGGTAATTGACTTCATGCTTCTTGAGTTGCCAAGAAGCATAAGCAATTACCTTCCCATGTTGCATAAGTACGCAGCCTAGTCCTTGTTGCGAGGCAGCGCTGTATATATCAAATCCGCCACTTCCTGAAGGTAAGGTAAGGATAGGTGCTGTAGTTAACCTTCTCTTTAGTTCCTGGAAGCTTTCCTCACATTTATCAGTCCATTCAAATCTTGTGTCTTTCTTGGTCAGCTTAGTTAGAGGTAAAGCAATTTGTGAAAAATCGTCGATGAATCTCTTGTAATATCCAGCAAGTCCTAAGAAGCTTCTTATTTCTGTGACTGTCTTAGGTCTTTCCCATTTCTGTACTGATTCAACCTTAGCGGGGTCGACTGCTATGCCATCTAGAGAAATAATGTGTCCTAAGAAATTAACCTTTTCTAGCCAAAACTCACACTTACTGAATTTTGCATATAACTTGTGTGCTCATAGGGTGTTTAATGTTATCCTTAGATGTTCCTTATGGTCTTCAAGAGTTTTTGAATATATCAAGATATCATCCACAAACACTATGATGAATTTATCTAAGTACTCCTTAAACACCCTATTCATGAGGTCCATAAACGCGGCTGGAGCATTAGTTAAACCAAAGGACATCACTCTGAATTCATAATGGTCGTATCGAGTCTTGAAGGCTGTCTTGGGAATATCTTCTTCTCTAACTCGAATTTGATGGTATCCGGATCGTAGATCAATCTTAGAGAAGATTCTAGCTGACTGAAGTTGATCGAAACGATCATCAATTTGCAGAAGGGGGTACTTATTCTTAATGGTGACCCCATTTAGCATCTGATAGTCTACTCACAATCTCATGGAGCCATCCTTTTTCTTAACAAAAAGGACTGGAGCTCCCCACGGAGATACGTTAGGTCGTATGAACACTTTGTCAAGTAGTTCCTGTAACTGGGTCTTCAGATCTTTTAGTTCTGTAGGAGCCATTTGGTAAGGAGCTTTGGAAATGGTAGAAGTACCGGGTATAAGGTCAATGATAAACTCAATTTCTCTTGGTGGAGGTAGACCTGGTAAGTCCTCAGGGAATACGTCAGGAAATTCTCAGACTACCTCGACATCCTCTAGCTTTGCTTGGGGACTCTCGACAGATTCAATCTTGGCTAAGAAGAAGGGGCATCCCTGAGCAATGTGCTTAACTGCTTTTATGGCAGAAATAACACACACTCCAAAATAATCCTTTCTTCCTTGGAGGGTGAAAGTGCCTCCATTAGGTAGGGTAAAAGTGACACGATTCAAACGCATATTCAAGAAAAAGTTTGCATACCGTTTTGAATTAAAAATGTAAATCTAAAACAACGGGCTTCATAAAATTAATGTATTCTATTTGGAATGATCAATTTCAAGCATTTATAAGCATGAAAGAAGAAAAAAAGTAGGAACGTATATAGTAAAAGATGCATCATAATGTTGTCTTGCGAACACTTATTCAAGCATCATTTTTCATGCCATCTTGAATGAAACATTGAAATCTAAAAGAAGGGGCTTCATAAAATTAATGTATTTTATTTGGAATGTTCAATTTCAAGCATTTACAAGCATGAAAGAAGCAAAAAAGTAGGAACATATATAGTAAAAGATGCATCGTAATGTTGTCATTCAAACACATATTCAAGCAACAATTTTCAAGCCGTCTTGAATGAAACATCAAAATCTAAAACATGGGACTCCTTAAACTCAATATATTCAATATATAATGATCATTTTCAATCATTTACAAACATTAAAGATGAAAAAAATCCTCAACAAATACAATAAAAACCATATGGCAATGTTACAATTGAAATGCGTATTAGAACTAGCAAATTTCAAGCAATAATTTGCATGCCTTTTTCAATGAAACATGGGGCTTCTCAAAATGGGTGTATTCTATTTAGAATGATCAATGTCAAGCATTTATAAGCATTAAAGAAGCAGAAAATCAGGAACTTATATAGTAAAAACGCATGGTAATGTAATCATTCAAATGCATATTCAAGCAACAATTTTGCATGCCTTCTTGAATGAAACATCAAAATATGAAACATTGGACCTCTTAAAATTAATGTATTCAATATATAATGATCAATTTCAAGAATTTACAAGCAATATAAATGGAAAAAATTTGGAGCAAATATAGTAAAAACTATATGGCAAAGTTACCATTGAAACTCATATCACAACAAGAGTGGGATTTCTTAAGCTTAATGTATTCTTACTAGAGTGATCAATTTCAAGCAATTACAAGCTTTAAAGATGTTGGAAATCAGGAAGATACATTGTAATAAATGCATGGTAATGTTACGATTCAAACGCACATTCAAGAAAAAGTTATGATACCGTTTTCAATTAAAAATGTAAATCTAAAACAAGGGACTTCATAAAATGAATGTATTCTATTTGCAATGATCAATTTCAAGAATTTAGAAGCATGAAAGTAGCCAAAAAGCAGAAATGTATATAGTAAAAGATGCATCGTAATCTTGTGATTCAAACACATATTGAAGCAACAATTTTCATGCCTTCTTGAATGAAACATCGAAATCTAAAACATAAGACTTCTTAAACTCAATGTATTCTATATAGAATGATAAATTTCAAGCATTTACAAACATTAAATATGAAAAAAATTTGCAACAAATATAGTCAAACTATATGGCAATGTTACCATTGAAACACGTATTAGGACAAGCATATTTCAAACAATAATTTGCATGCCTTTTTCACAGAAACTTGAAAATATAAAAAGTGGGAATTCTTTGGATTTATTCTTTGTATCTAAAGCGATCAATTTCAAGCATTTACATGCTTTAAAGGAGTGGAAAATCAGGAGCACATATTGTAAAAAATGCATGGTAATGTTACGATTGAAACGCATATTCAAGAAACAGTTTGGATACCTTTTTCAATGAAAAATTAAAATCTAAAACATGGGGCTTCTCAAAATGGATGTATTCTAGTTAGAATGATCAATGTCAAGCATTTATAAGCATTAAAGAGGCAGAAAATCAGGAACTTATATAGTAAAAATGCATGGTAATGTGATCATTCAAATGCATATTCAAGCAACAATTTTGCATGCCTTCTTGAATGAAACATCAAAATATGAAACATTGGACTTCTTAAAATTAATGTATTCAATATATAATGATCAATTTCAAGAATTTTCAAGCACAATAAATGAAAACAATTTGGAGCAAATATAGTAAAAACTATATGGCAAAGTTACCATTGAAATTCATATCACAACAAGAGTGGGATTCCTTAGGCTTAATGTATTCTTACTAGAGTGATCAATTTCAAGCATTTACAAGCTTTAAAGAAGTTGAAAATCGGGAAGATACATTGTAATAAATGCATGGTAATGTTACGATTCAAACGCACATTCAAGAAAAAGTTTGCATACCGTTTTGAATTAAAAATGTAAATGTAAAACAAGGAAATTCATAAAATTAATGTATTCTATTTGTAATGATCAATTTCAAGAATTTAGAAGCATGAAAGAAGCAAAAAAGTAGGAATGTATATAGTAAAAGATGCATCATAATCTTATGATTCAAACACATATTCAAGCAACAATTTTCATGCCTTCTTGAATGAAACATCGAAATCTAAAACATGAGACTTCTTAAAGAAAATGTATTCTATATAGAATGATCAATTTCAAGCTTTTACAAAGATTAAATAAGAAAAAATCTGCAACAAATATAGTAAAAACTGTATGGCAATGTTACAATTGAAACGCGTATTAGAACAAGCATATTTCAAGCAATAATTTGTATGCCTTTTTCAATGAAACTTCAAAATCTAAAACATGGGACTTCTTAGGCTTAAAATATTCTATCCAAAGTGATCAATTTCAAGCATTTACATTGTGACAACCCAAGTTTTTGTAACATGATTTGTAAAGTATTTTGAAAGGTAGGGCCCTTGAGAGTGTAAAAAATTTTCGCAAAACAAAGCAGCGGAAATTCTTTTCTTTAGAACTTGTTTTGAAAACCCAAGTCACCACTTCATACATAACATAAGTACAATTTGTGTACAAAATAAAATTCCATTAAAGGAATATACTTTTATTAAATTCTATGATCCATTCAGTGGTTCACAGTACAGCCAAATCTATTACAATACTTGTCCCAATTACATAATCCAAAACTCAAGCTCACCATACAATAAAACTCTCAACAAAGCAAAATACATGTCTTCAAGGGTATGCCTTGAAGATTATTCTCTTCAAGTCTTCTATCATCTTCACCTCCTAACTCTCCTTCCCTGTATCTGAGATATTGCAACATTTACAATATCTCAGCAAGGAATGCTTGGTAGGGGATTCAAGAAGCATAATAATTGACAATGTAATTCCAATACTTCATAATCCCATTATCCCTCAACATATTCATGTCTCTACTCTTTACTTTGTAATTTATGTATATCTATATACATACTCTTCATGAGTAAACTAGTTAAATTTATGAAAATAGTCAAATATCATTCTCAACTAAGTTGATCAATTCTCTTCATTATGAGAATTTAGTATTACAGCTAATCTTATACTGGGAATTTCCCTTCTTGGGAAATATTGGTAATATACAATTACCTAGCATTTCATTATGCTACAACATAAGGCATTTCACTATGCCTATTCTCATATGCATCATAGTGCAAAATAATCAAAAGGTTGCTATGCTGCAGTCTGATCTATACTAGCGCTCTCGAATAACTACCCTATTCACCACTGATACCATGGTGGAAAATATTATGTCATTGCCCGTATGGGGGGTAAGACTTTCACAGTGGTGGCCTTCCCATAATTGCCACCACCTGACTTTTAGCCTCTCTTTGGGAAATGTATCATCATATCATCAAATTTCAAGGAGCGGGTGGCCAAACCCTCATAACTCCTCTAGCAATAGCATCCCCCTAGGCTTATGCCTATTAAAACAAACTCACAAGCCTCCAAGCTTGTATGTAAAATAGATTTCATATGTATCAAACCATATGTCTTTTTACTTAGGGCTGAAATATTTTCTAGTTGCTTATTCACTTATAGTTTGGTCCTTAACCATCTTATATGTGTTTAGTTGGATCATAAGGTTTTCAAGAGATTTAATACAAGTATTAACATTACTCTTGTCAACATAAGATCATGAGTACAATCATGTATATCTCATGTAAATGCATTCATCAAATCCTCCTACCTTCAAGGAGTGATCTCTTTTCTCAAATCTTTCATGATCCTGATTGATGTATGTCATTTGTACATCCATGCATATTGTCAATATATAAATTATGAACAATCCTATTGATCACCTGATCTGATGTTTAGAATGATCTTTAGGTCATTCATATCTAAGTATTTTTCTATCTCTAAGTCTTTGTATGTCCATCTCCTTGATCTTGATCTTTCATAGATCCATTGATTGACAATCTACACATGTTGATAAAGATCAAGGTCCTAGATCTTCTATCATCTAGTACTTCTTTGATCTAAGTTCAGTTATTGGATCATCTCTATGGAGGATGATCTTGGTTTTCTTGCTTGAATCATCTTTGATCAAGGGTTTGGATTATATAATCTGATGAACTATAACAAGCATACTAATAAACATGCATACTAAGTACAATATAATATTCATATTCTTATTGTTCTTAATCATCCAAGATCTAATGGATCTTGTTTGATGATCCTTATCTTACTTACTGTTTTTATTAGGGTTAGGTAATTTACTAACATTTTATGCTCTTATTATTATTATTCAACCAGTTAATGTGTTGGTTGAAGGTAACTTATTCAACCCTAAATCTAGACTGCTCCTCTTATTTCCAATTGGCTAAGGCTTACTAGCTGAATGGGTGAACACAAAGTGGTTACTTCAATCCTCATGTAAGGAGGCGTTTAGACCTCACAAACGTCAACAGAAGGTAGGGAAAGAGCGAGGCTCTATTCGATAACCCCCTTAACCACTATGTTCATCATTCACTAGAATGACCATAGCTCAACCTTTCATGAGGTTCCTATAAGCATGTTTACCATAAGTACTCTTTCTAATGGATTTTAATTAAGTCCATGAATATTTACAATGTCATTCATGGGTTTTCTTATTCTTCTCCTAGTTTGGGCTAAGGATTTGATAATCCTTATATTGTCCAACTAACTATAGCCCTTACTAATTAAGTCCAAAGTACTCCATTCTTATTTGTGTCATGAACCTCTACTCTCTCATTAGATTACATTTTTGATGTTTTATGCTCTTTATTTCATAATAAGTAGATCTACTAATAACATTTAACCATAAATGAATTATAAATTCAAAGCATAAAACTACATAATTCAACACTTAATGATAATGAGGCAAGGTACTTAAAATTACTCTAATATGATTTCCAACTAATATACCTTAATAACTCAATTTAAAATGGACTTAAGGTATAATATCATACTGTAGTATAAACTTATATGAAATTCTAACATGGTCCTAAGTTAGAATGGCATGAAATCATATTAAAGTGCCCCTACGATAATTAAATCCAGCACCTTATGACAACAATGAAATCACATATCATGCTAAAGTCTAAATGTTATACTAGCATGCTTTATAACATAATCATATTTAAAATGCTATTATATAAAATGAAACTAATTACATTAACATTTTTAGAAACCTTTACTTATGATCCAACCATTTAATCTTAGATCTTTTCCTTTGATTAAGGGTATTAGTTATATTTAGGGGATTTTCTTTATTAAGGTCCAAAGATCATATTGATCTATTTTTGTGTAATGACTCCATTTTTGTAACCTTGAAATCCCATGTTGGTAATAAAAAGTTCACTTTCTGAAATAAGGGTATTTTGGTCATTTCACGTTCACCTTGACTAAACCTAGAAATTTGGTTCTTAGAATGGTAACCTTAGGTGTGTCTCAGAAAAAGGAATACAACAAGACCAGAATTACCCAAAACGGAGTTAAAATGAGCACGTTATGGCCCTTTGAAGTTCAAGGGCAAAATTATAATTAAATTTAAAACGAATTGGCCTGAGAAAATAGGGACCCATTTTGATACGAGCACCCCCTTTTTCCCAAACATACTGCATCACCGACATTCTATAATGTCGGTGTGCAGGGGGAAAGCCACCGCCATTCTAAAGGTTTCTCCACTGCTATTCCATGGCGGTGGAAACCCCCTCTAGAACCCTCCTTAAGCTCTATAATTAGAGCTCTTGGGTGTCTCTAATGGAAGCCCAAAACCCTGGGACAAACTAGTCTTGGAGTGGAAGGTAAGAGGAGAAACCATAAAAAATACACGAACCAAGTACGCCTTAAACAACTCCAAACCCATCTCCCCCTCAGTCTTAGGTTGAATATCCCTAAGTTTTTGCATGAGAAACCATGCAAAATGGGGCTCTAGGAGCCACAACAGACCCAGGGCAGGTGCCTGGGGCATTCTGGTTTGACAGGGTTGAACTAGGGTGTCCCAAGGATGCCCAGGTCACCACAGAACCAAAACACACCCAGTGCATTAAAGGAAAACCGACAGACGCATCCGTGGACACGACCGTAAACGAGAAAAAGGACAGAGGCCCGGTGCATCAACAAACGCACCTGTGGGGCATGCGTGGCTGACGCGGCCTGCAATGGCGACGTGCGCGTTCTGCCTAAGTAGAATGTGCCGCTTAATGACGTCTGAGAGCATGCGACCGCACGTGCGGGCCAGTCGGCGCTCGACCGGGACACAGGTGCGTCCTGGGAGTGGTGACGCGGGGACTGTTTTGGGCCTTTTATTTATTCTTAATACTAAAATACCCATAACTTGAGTTCTAAGACTCCAATTGAGGCGTCGCAAGAGCCGTTGTGTCCGTATCGATGGTGCGGACACACCCAAACCATAAAATACCTAATCAAGCCCCTATCCAAGTCTGGCATGACCCTTAAACCATGGTAGTGGCATTGGGCCACTAAACCTTTGCAAACCAAGGCCTAGTTAGGGACCTTAGGAGGCCCTTAGGCATGGGAATGAACGTTTAATGCCTAAGTAGTGAGGTAAACTATTCTAGAACCTATAGAAATAGGCCAAGCTAAGCTTTTTTCCCTAAACCATGTCCAGGCACATACGAGGACATGGGGACTAGTGTGATCAAACCAAGTAGGTGTCTTATCACTACTAGATTTTTAAAAAGAATCCATGATGCTTTGAGAATGCGTGTTTTAAGTCATGGTTGCTTTTCTAATGCATGTTTTAAGTTTTTAGGTTACATGTCCTGTCTTTATATGTATATCATATAAACTTATGTTACATCCTTATGCACATGACCTGTTTAGCATGAATTGATTTCATAAATGAACTTAGAATGCATATGAAAAATACATTGCGTATATATTGCCAAGACATGTGTTACATGCATATGATTTGGGCTAGTAAGCTCGTGGGCGCTATGCCGAGAGGATCGGGGTGGCCTCCCAGCCTCTACCACTATAGGTGGAAAGGGTACCATGCCAAAAAGGCTTGTCCTCACTTTGATTGCTGCGGTAAACGAGGACTACCATTGGAGGTGTCACAACACCCGTCGAAGTGTCATATGCCCCGTGGAGGCTATGACCGAGAGTCCCTAGGTACCCGGGGACCACACAGCACTGAGGCCGTGAGCATAGTGTGCCCTATGTTTTTGAGGATTTACTTGCATGCATATGGCATGACATGAGTATGGTCGACCATAGATTCATGAGTTGGATTCAGTTGAGCATCTTATGCATATCATAGTATATGTTTATGATATCTATGTTACTTTTGACTTAGATTATGCGATTCTTTAAGTCATCAGTATACTATTTTGACAATGACTTTTAATATCAATATTGAACATAAGTGTCCAAACAGGCACATGGTTTAAAGAACATATGGTTTAAAACATAGCATGCCTTGTAAAACTAGTAGTGATAGACTCCTACTAAGTATAGTGTATACTCACCCAATCCTTAACATTTTTCAGATACAAGTAAACACTTAAGGACAGGATACACCCGTGACAGAGAACATCCAAATTAAGTACAAGTAAGTAAACCCCTACCTTATCTTTTAGTGAATGTTACTTGATTGTAGTTACTCTCTGTAGCTGGGGCTGTGACTAACACTTTCTTGGGAATAGAGTTGATTTAAAACTATGCCATGGCTATATGATTTGAAAATGTGTTTTGACACTCGGGGTTTTACACAAAAGATTGCTTTCCAAAACAAAAGATTTTCATGCATTTCATATTTCTAAAGCAAGAGATCTCGCCTTTTTATGAAATTTGCATCATATGAAACCCGGGTCATCACATTTTGTCATAATCCATCGATGATTTCCTTGGATTTCATCATATCAACATTCATTCTATCCATCCCAAGGATCTGATCTCAGTTGATCTCATTGATCAAGTGAGTCCCTTTGTATTTTTAGGGTTTTTCTACCATAGTGGGTAGATCCTTTAATATCTCTCAGATATGTCCAAATAAACCATAAATATTACTTTATTTAAATAGTATATCATTTGTAAAGCATATTTCCAAGATCTGTCAGATCTAGGTAATTGGAAACTTGTTTATTTAATACAAAAAGTTGTATTACATAATTTCTAGATTTTATCATTTCATCAGAAAATAGAGGTTTCAAACTTTCCATAGCTTCTTTCCAATCGCAATTTGGAGTTTAGATTGCTCCGAAATTAAATCTGGAAGTTCACAGTCCTTCCTAGGGCCTGGATTTGATCTGGGCCCACCAGAATGGATGGCCTAGATCTTTTGGGCGGAACGAGAAAGCCGGGTGGAACGCTCCTACTTGTCGGGCGCGTCCACATGGGACATCCCCCGACGCATGGTGGATGACTTCACACGTGCTCCACGCATGCGGGATGATGTCACACATGCTTACGTGGGCACGCGTGCAACATCTCACCATCGTTTGTCCGATTGGGAGATCGGATAGTCCTTTTGGACCATCCAATCAATCCCTTCTCAATTGAGGGACAAAACCTTTATGAAATTTAGTGAAATTTGTACCCTATGGGTTTTGGACCCTTCTGGATCCATTGGTAGGGTCAGATTTTCCATCTGAGTACTCTATCGGCCTGAATTGAAGGTGCTATTATTACTTTATTTTTACTTTTATTATCATCAAAATAAATTACAATAAAATAAAATTTTCATTAAACATAAGTAAACATGTATAGAAAGTATTCCCACCTATTTGATTAGAGAAGAAACGTTATTTATGTGTCCAATTTAAAAGAAATATCCTTTTGATGAAGATAGGCCTAAGATCCACCTTTCTTGCAAAAATCTTGTTGTTTGAACCATTGGATCTTGAAATTGCTTTGGGGGTTTTGTAGCTAAGGTATGGTGGGAAGTTTTGGATGGTGGAATTAATGATATTAGATTTGGAACAGAGTGCCTAATTGATTTTAGGTCTCTTGTTCCAATCTAAAAAGAAAAAGAAATTGAAAAAAGAGAGATCTCTTAGGATTTTTGGGTTTTTGGGGAGGGATCTAGGTCTAATTTTTCAAGGAGAGTG
Organism: Warburgia ugandensis; assembly: GCA_035236585.1. Classification (NCBI taxonomy): domain Eukaryota; kingdom Viridiplantae; phylum Streptophyta; class Magnoliopsida; order Canellales; family Canellaceae; genus Warburgia; species Warburgia ugandensis. Next base: position 53,898,641 of record CP141127.1, on the reverse strand, counting down.
AAGAAATTTTTGTGGGGATTTATGAGAATTTTTGGGGTTGTATTTATAGGTATTTTGGTCTTCTTTCATGATTATAATATTTAATTTTTATTATTATTAAATGGCATGAAAGTCTCCCATGCTCCATTTTTCTTTCCCAAGACTAGTTGGTATTTGTTGACCCATGACATCACATGGGCTGCTCATAAGATTCTTTTTTGGGTCCCTTGTGGGCCCCATGTGGGTCCCACATGGTGTAAAAAGACCGTTTTGCCATTTATGTATAAAATTTTGGATTTTATTCCCATGATCTCGGATTTGAGTGTACTTAGTGGCATTGGATTCGTATTTCTTAGTACATTCTACATTTTGATGTCTCATATTTTGATTTTTGGGTAAATTACTATTTTACCCTTCTGTCCAAGAAATGAAGAAACTTAAGGATTTTTCATCCAAATTCAGAATCTGTCATGCTTACAGTCATTTTGAAGGGTTTGCTAAGTTTAATTTTAATTTTACATGTCTTATTATTTTATTATACTTTTATAAAAAGTATATTCTAAATAACCCTAATATTTCAGCCTGAAATATCTGAAACTCAAACTTTATTGATTTTCTCAATCAATTACAAAAATTGGGGCTATTACAATCTTCCCCCTTACAATAATTTTGTCCTCAAAAATTTGTAATACAACTCACTTAGGAGTTTTCACAATTCTTTCATAGCCTTACACATGTGGCCTTGCCACTTATGGAAATCCCATTTCCTTTCGTTCCTTTCCTATACTACCTTCTTCTCAAAGGTTAAAATGCTCATCCATGACTAACCTTACTAATGCACTATATATTAAAGCGGGTTGTTGCTAAAATTTCCCAAAAAGTGTTAATAACTCTTATTGAGTTATCCCTTTCGTTTCGAAAACCTTCCATTTCACTTGACTAGTAATTTTCACCAATCTTTCCATACTTCACAATTTTCCATTATACCTTCTATTGCTCATCCTCATTCTTTTTCAACATATAAAGTTTTGACATAGCTTTCCCACTATGTATCAACATATAAAGTTTGAACATAGCTTTCCTACTATGTATAATCCTTAGACTTCATATAATACATATTGATTAGATTCTATAACTTCAACTATTGTTCTTTGTAACAACCTTCCAATCTTTAGAAGTAATTTTCTCTTTTCTTATTCTTCCATTATTTGGAAGTGTATACTTTATTTCTTCTCTACAGTTCATACTTCTTTACTATTTCCTTCTATTGACAACTTCTTGTCAAATTCTGTCCTTGAATAATAGTCTCCTTGTAATGAATCTTTCCTCATTCCCATCCATTATTTTTGTAACACTCTTTGAGTGCCATTTTATTCATAATACTTGACTTTCTACATTTTTCCTTCCAAGATAGTGTCATTTAACTCTGCATATATATTCCTGGTCCTCTTTTGTTATTTTTTTCTCATATTTAGAACAATATTCAGAACATTCTCACAATCTATGATAATATTTATCTCTTTTCCTCTCATATATATTTATATGTCATAGGCTTCAAAATTTCTAGATTTTGCATTTCCTCATGCTTCTTTCAAGCGTACCTCATAGCCTTTATCATATCATACTAACTCTTTATTTGTGATATTCTTGATAATTCCAATTAAAAGAGTCCATATTGACTTTGTAATCATCCCTTCTCAAGTCTTTACCAACACCATAATTTATCAACTATTCTTTAATTCTCAACAATCTATTATCAACTCATTTAGGATTTATGTAACCAATGGCAAAACTTCACTAAAAGAATGTCCTTATGTTATAAAATCAATAAGAGATATATTTCTCTAATTGTCATTGTCATTTCATATTTTGATCTCATATTCCACCTTTGTTGGGTCAAATTCCATGCTATCCTTAAAATTTATATAACCTAAACTTTGCTTTCTTTAATCACATGTACACTTACAAGACAATTTTTGTAAGTGTCTAACATATATCCCCTGAATGCTCTTGATTTCTTGAAATCTATTTCCATATATCATTACCACTTCATTCAATATATTTCATTCTCCTCAAATTCATGAACATCTGTTATCTAACTCATAGAACTTTAAATTTTGTTTTTGATTTTATACTTTGATGTTGCATTTCCAATTCCCAATTAATAATAAAGTTGAAAATGCTCATCCTTATAGAGAAAAAGAATACTTAATTTCCTCAACATCATTTATGCATCCTTATCTTGATTCCTCCTTTTTCTTTTCCTAAAAGAAATTTGTTACTCTCATAATGTAAATTGCTATGATCACTCCATATCCTTAAAAAGTTGTTCTTTCTACTCATTCATGTAATTTGATGTTCTTTTCCTCAACTATTATAGATATTTTCTCATTCAATCTCATGTAAGATTGAAAATCTTCAAACTATCTTAAAATTTCTAACCACTTATTTCTCCAACATTTTGGATTCATAACTCATTCACAATCATCTTTAAACTTAAATTTAACAGCCAATATTTGTTTTCATTTCTCATGTTTTATTTCACCTTTCCTCCAAAAATATATTTCCCCTTACTATATTTCTTAAATCTTTCAATATCACCAACTCCATCATGTAATTGGAAGTAATATCTCTATTCATATTTAGCTCTTCATTTTCCTTGATCAATAAGATGTACTCCTCTTCATGATAATCAATGACTATATTTTCCTAATCAATATTTCTCTTTGTTTTCATGTTCCATGACCATTTTACCATCTATACCAAAGGTACTTGTCTTTATGGTAGTCCCAAAATTATTTTCAATAGCACCAAAGTTATTATATCAATAATTCTTTACTCCTTGAAAATCCTAATGCTAATTTCCACAATGATTTGTCATACCTTTATAATTTCTAACTTGGTGATTTCATAATTGTTGTACCATATATAGAGCTATAATTTCTTTGTTAACCATATATTCTCATGGTTTAATTGTCTTTCTTAATAAGTTTGGGATCATATTTTTGTCCCTTTAACATATCTAACTCTCTTTTTCTTTTTCATTTTATTCTAATATCAAAGATCATCTCTTCATGTTCTAAAATTTTATCATTTCTCCACTAAATCCTTTGCCTCGCTAATTTTGGAGAAAAATACTTTCTTAACTCCTTACTCATATTTATTTCAAACTATTCTCATTTACAAATTTTGGACTTTCTCACCTATCTCCTTAAATTTCTTTCAAGCCATATCCTCTCTATTTTGATGATTAATTTCTTTTAACTAATTGCCATAATACTATACATGTACCAATTCTAATTCCTACATTTATATTTCTTTATATATTTAATGTTAACTTTGAATTTTACAATACTTCTAATGTTTTCATCTTTAACACTTATTTCTCATAAATCTCCATTTCACCATTTCTATAAGGTTGGAATTTTTTTTTTTCATCTTATTTTCCAATTTATCACTTTTTTCTCTTTATCTCCATTTCTTCACTTAGTAATGGTTGTATACATACTTCACTTAATAATGGTTATATACATACTAGTATTAACGTACTTTGTATGTTTACTCAGGACTTTAGGTTAGACCTGAACATCATACCTTACATCTATTGTAATGTTTTCCCTATGGATTTCTATATCTTATTATTCCCTCTATTGGAATTCTTATTTGCTAAGTAGTATTTCTAGTCCTTTCACTAAGTAATATCTACTTATACTATACTATTCCTTCATTACACTAACTCTTTCTATACTCATTCTCAACTAATGAGTTTAACTCTTTCTATACTCATCCTTCACTAATGAGTTACTCTTTCTTCACAAATGAGTCTACTCTTTCCATATTCCTCAACTAATAAGTTTAACTCTTTCCTCACTAATGAGTCAACTCTTTACATCCTCTTCAACAAATGAGGCTACTCTTTCAAGACTTATCCTTCACTAATGAGTTAACTCCTTTTATACTTATCTCTTAACTAATAAGTTCATCACATAACTCCTTCTCATCAACTAATAACTTATCTCTTATTCACTCACTTCAAGTTGAACTTGAGCCTGCATACTTGGTATTTCTACTGAGGTGATGAACCTTGGGTTTGTTGTAGGTGAAGAAGAGGGTTCTTCAACACCCTTGTCATCATCTCTTCCACATTGCTCATTGTTACTCTTTCCATATTCTCTACTGGAGTATTTTGAGTTGCCTGTCTTGTGACTCTCTTTGGTGGCATCTGTTCATAATTTCTATCAATCCTCTACACAACTACTTCTATCTTAATCTAAATGTGGATTATAATCTCTCTTTTGGACATATTTGTACTATACTGTGACTGGATGCATCGCTCTGATACCAACTGTGACGACCTGGGTTTTTGTAACATGATTTGTGAAGTATTTTGAAAGGCAGGTCCCTCAAGAGTGTAAAGAAATTTCGCAAAACAAAGCAGCGGAAATTCTTTTCTTTAGAACTTGTTTTGAAAATCCAAGTCACAACTTCATACATAACATAAGTACAATTTGTGTACAAAATAAAATTTCATTGAAGGAATATACTTTTATTAAATTCCAAGATCCATCCAATGGTTCACAATACAGCCAAATCTATTACAATACTTGTCCAAATTACATAATCCAAAACTCAAGCTCACCATACAATAAAACTCTCAACAAAGCAAAATACATGTCTTCAAGGGTATACCTTGAAGATTATTCTCTTCAAGTCTTCTATCATCTTCAGCTCCTAACTCTCCTTCCCTGTATCTGAGATATTGCAACATTTACAATATCTTAGCACGCAATGCTTGGTAGGGGATTTAAGAAGCATAATAATTGACAATGTAATTCCAATACTTCATAATCCCATTATCCCTCAACATATTCATGCCTCTACTCTTTACTTTTGTAATTTATGTATATCTATATACATACATACTCTTCATGAGTAAACTAGTTAAATTTATGAAAGTAGTCAAATATTATTTCCAATTAAGCTGATCAATTCTCTTAATTATGAGAATTTAGTATTACAACTAATCTTATACTGGGAATTTCCCTTCTTGGGAAATATTGGTAATATACAATTACCTAGCATTTCATTATGTTACAACATAAGGCATTTCACTATGCCTATTCTCATATGCATCATAGTGCAAAATAATTAAAAGGTTGCTATGTTGCAGTCTGATCCATACTAGCGCGCTCGGATAACTGCCCTGTTCACCACTGATACCACGGTGGAAAATATTATGTCACTGCCCGTATGGGCAGGCAAGACTTTCACAGTGGTGGCGTTCTCATAATTGCCACCACCCAACTTTTAGCCTCTCTTTGCGCAAGGTATCATCATATCATCAAATTTCAAGGAGCGGGTGACCAAACCCTCATAACTCCTCTAGCAATAGCATCCCCCTAGGCTTATGCCTATTAAAACAAACTCACAAGCCTCCAAGCTTGTATGTAAAATAGATTTCATTCACTAGCTTGATCCTAACTCAACCTTCCATAAGGTTCCTATGAACATTTAACCCTAAGTATTCTTTCTAATTAATTTTAATTAAATCCATGATTAAAATGTCATTCATGGAGATTTATTACTCTCCTACATTGGACCAAGGAATTTATATCCCTTATATTATCCTATTAACTATGGTCCTTACTATCATAAAGTCCATGTCATACATTCCATGTCTTTTCCTTCTAATTTCATTTAATTACAATTTCAATGAAATTTTATTACTTAAGCATTAAAGCATAAATTTAAGGAATAAATAAACAATTAACTAAACAATTAAACAATCAATTCTATAAGTAACTCAACTAAGAAATGAAAGACAATAATGTTCAATAATTCAAATAGCAATCTAACATGCTATCATGATCCAAGGGTCTTAATTGATCCATAGTCATTTTTCATTTCTTTAGGGTTTAGATCTTGATCCATCATTTTATTTTAGATCCAACATTTTACATTGATGTTATTTTATTAATTTATTGATTTATCTCATCCATTGATTTGATCTTCCTTGATTTACCTGGTCAAGGAGATCTTAAGTTTCTTTATACTATTTAAGGGCATAGAAACTCATATTACAATAGGCATACTTCAAGCAAAAATTTACATGGCTTTTTGAATGAAACTTCAGAATCTAAAATGTGGGACTTATTAACATCATTGTACTCCACATGAAATGATGAATTTAAAGCATTTACAAACATTAAAGATGCAAAAAATCTGGAACAAATATAGTAAAAATTGTATGGCAATGTTACCATTGAAACTCGTATTACAACAAGCATACTTCAAGCAACTAACTGCATGCCTTTTTGACTGAAACATAAAAATCTAAAACTTGGGAACTCTTAGGCTTAATGTATTCTATATATTTTGATCAATTTCAAGCATTTACAATCTTTTAAAGAAGTGGAAAATCTAGAACAGACATTGTAAAAAATGCAAGGTAATGTTACGATTCAAACGCATAGTCAATAAATAGTTTGCATACCATTTTGAATGAAAAATATAAATCCAAAACATGGGGCTTCACAAAATCAATGTCTCCTATTTGGAATGATCAATTTCAAGCATTTACAAGCATGAAGGAAGCAAAAATGCAGGAACATAAATAGTAAAAGATGCTTGGTAATGTTGTCATTCAACCACATATTCAAGAACTAATTTACATGCCTTCTTGAATGAAACACCGAAATCTGAAACATGGGACTTCTTAAACTCAATGTATTCGACATATAATGATCAATTTCAATCATTTACATGCATGAAAGAAGCAAAAAAGAAGGAATGTATATGGTAAAAGATGCATCGTAATGTTGTCATTCAAACACATATTCAAGCAACAATTTTCGTGCCTTTTTGAATGAAACATCAAAATTTGAAACATGGGATTACTTAAACTCAATGTATAGAATGATCAATTTTGAGCATTTACAGAAATTAATGATGAAAAGTCCTTGAACAAATATAGCAAAAACTGTGTGGCAGTGTTACCACTGAAAGGAGTAATAGAAGAAGCATACTTCAAACAAGAATTGGCATGCCTTCTTGAATGAAACTTCAAAATCTAAAATATGGGACTTCTTAGGCTTAATGTATTCTATCTAGAGTGATCAATTCCAAGAATTTACAAGCTTTTAAGGAGGCAAGAAATCACGAACATACATTGTAATAAATGCATGGCAATGTTACGATTCAAACTCATATTCAAAATAACTTTCCATACCGTTCTGAATGAAAAATGTAAATCTAAAACATGGGGCTTCATAAAATCAATGTATTCTCTTTGGAATGATAAATTTTTGGCATTTACAAGCATGAAAGAAGCAAAAACGAGGGAATGTATATAGTAAAAGATGCATTGTGATGCTGTCATTCAAACACATATTCAAGCAACAATTTTGATGCCTTTTTGAATCAAACATCGAAATCTGAAACAAGAGACTTCTTAAACACAATGTTTTCTATATAGAATGATGAATTTCAATATTTTACAAACATTAAAGATGAAAAAATCCTGGAACAAATATAGTAAAAACTATATGGCAATGTTACCCTTGGAATGCGTATTACAACAGGCATACTTCAAGCAACAAACTACGTGCCTTTTTGAATGAAACTTCCAATTCTAAAACATGGGACTTCTTAGGCTTAATGTATTATATCTAGAGTGATCAATTTCAACCATTTACAAGCTTTTAAAGAAGTGGAAAATTTGGAACATGCATTGTAAAAAATGCTTGATTCAGATGCATAGTCAATAAACAGTTTGCATACCATTTTGAATGAAAAATATAAATAAAAAACAAGGGGCTTCACAAAATCATTGCGTTCTATTTGGAATGATCAATTTAAAGAATTTACAAGCATGAAAGAAGCATAAATGCAGGAACCTAAATAGTAAAAGATGCATCGTAATGTTGTCATTCAAACACATATTCAAGAATTAATTTTCATTCCTTCTTCAATGAAACATCGAAATCTAAAACATGGGACTTCTTAAACTCAATGTATTCCACATAGAATGATCAATTTCAAGCATTTATAAACATTAACGATGAAAAGAATCTGGAACAAATATAGTAAAAACAGTATGGCAATGTTACCATTGAAAGCATATTAGAACAAGCATACTTCAAGCAACAATTTCCAAGCCTTTTTGACCGAAACTTCAAAATCTAGTAATGGGACTTCTTAGGCTTAATGTATTCTACCTAGAGTGATTAATTATAAGAATTTACAAGCTTTTAATGAAATGGAAAATCAGGAACATACATTGTAAAAAACGCATGCTTATGTTTCGATTCAAACGCATATTCACGAAATAGCTTGCATACCGTTATGAATGAAAAATGTAAACCTAAAACGTGGGGCTTCCCAAAATCAATGTCTTCTACTTGGAATGATCAATTTCAAGCATTTACAAGCATGGAAGAAGCAAGAAAACAGGAACATATATAGTAAAAGATGCATCGTAATGTTATCATTCAAACGCATATTCAAGCAGCAATTTTCATGCCTTTCTGAATGAAACATCGAAATCTGAAATGTGGGACTTATTGACATCATTGTATTCTACAAATATGAAAAAAATCTGGTACAAATATAGTAAAAATTGTATGGCAATGTTACCATTGAAACTTGTATTACAACAAGCATACTTTAGGCAACTAACTGCATGCCTTTTTGACTGAAACATAAAAATCTAAAACTTGGGACGTCTTAGGCTTAATGTATTCTATCTATTTTCATAAAGTTGAAGCATTTACAAGCTTTTAAGGAAGTGGAAAATCTACAACATACATTGTAAAAAACGCAAGCTAGTGTTACGATTCAAACGCATAGTCAATAAATAGTATGCATACCATTTTGAATGAAAAATATAAATCTAAAACATGAGGCTTCACAAAATCAATGTCTCCAATTTGGAATGATCAATTTTAAGCATTTACAAGCATGAAGGAAGCAAAAATGCAGGAACATAAATAGTAAAAGATGCTTGGTAATGTTGTCATTCAACCACATATTCAGGAACTAATTTTCATGCCTTCTTGAATGGAATATCAAAATCTGAAACATGGGACTTCTTAAACTCAATGTATTCTACATATAGTGATCAATTTCATGCATTTACATGCATGAAAGAAGCCAAAAAGTAGGAATGTATATGCTAAAAGATGCATCGTAATGTTGTCAATCAAAGGCATATTCAAGCACCAATTTTCATGCCTTTTTGAATGAAACATCAAAATCTGAAACATGGGATTACTTAAACTCAGTGTTAGAATGATCAATTTTGAGCATTTACAGAAATTAATGATGAAAAAACCTTGAACAAATATAGCAAAAATTGTGTGGCAGTGTTACCACTGAAAGGCATAATAGAAGAAGCATACTTCAAACAACAATTTGCATGCCTTTATGAATGAAACTTCAAAATCTAAAATGTGGGACTTCTTAGGCTTAATGTATTCTATCTATAGTGAACAATTCCAAGAATTTACAAGCTTTTAAGGAGGCAAGAAATCACGAACAAACATTGTAATAAATGCATGGCAATGTTACGATTCAAACTCATATTCAAAATAACTTTCCATACCGTTTTGAATGAAAAATGTAAATCTAAAACATGGGGCTTCATAAAATCAATGTAGTCTCTTTGGAATGATCAATTTTTGGCATTTACAAGCATGAAAGAAGTAAAAACGAGGGAATGTATATAGTAAAAGATGCATTGTGATGTTGTCATTCCAACACATTAAAACTCAGTGTATTCTACATAGAATGATTAATTTGAAGCATTTGCAACATTAAAGATGAAAGTATCTGGAACAAATATAGTAAAAACAGTATGGCAATGTTACCATTGAAACACATATTAGAACAAGCATACTTCAAGCAACAATTTCCAAGCCTTTTTGAACGAAACTTCAAAATCTAGTACATGGGACTTATTAGGATTAATGTATTCTACCTAGAGTGATTAATTTTAAGAATTTACAAGCTTTTAATGAAGTGGAAAATCAGGAACATACATTGTAAAAAACGCATGCTTATGTTTCGATTCAAACGCATATTCACGAAATAGCTTGCATACCGTTATGAATGAAAAATGTAAACCTAAAATGTGGGGCTTCCCAAAATCAATGTCTTCTACTTGGAATGATCAATTTCAAGCATTTAAAAGCATGGAAGTAACAAGAAAACAGGAACATATATAGTAAAAGATGCATCGTAATGTTGTCATTCAAACGCATATTCAAGCAGCAATTTTCATGCCTTTTTGAATGAAACATCGAAATCTGAAATGTGGGACTTATTAACATCATTGTATTCTACATGAAATGATGAATTTAAAGCATTTAAAAACATTAAAGATGAAAAAAATCTAGTACAAATATAGTAAAAATTGTATGGCAATGTCACCATTGAAACTCGTATTACAACAAGCATACTTCAGGCAACTAACTACATGCCTTTCTGAGTGAAACATAAAAATATAAAACTTGGGACTTCTTAGGCTTAATGTATTCTATCTAGTTTGATCAATTTCAAGCATTTACAAGCTTTTAAAGAAGTGGAAAATCTAGAACATACATTGTAAAAAACGCAAGGTGATGTTACGATTCAAACGCATAGTCAATAAATAGTTTGCATACCATTTTGAATGAAAAATATAAATCTAAAACATGGGGCTTCACAAAATCAATGTCTCCTATTTGGAATGATCAATTTCAAGCATTTACAAGCATGAAGGAAGCAAAAATGCAGGAACGTAAATAGTAAAAGATGCTTGGTATTGTTGTCATTCAACCACATATTCTAGAACTAATTTTCATGCCTTCTTGAATGAAACATCAAAATATGAAACATTGGGCTTCATAAACTCAATGTATTCTACATAGAATGATCAATTTCATGCATTTACATGCATGAAAGAAGCAAAAAAGAGGGAATGTATATAGTAAAAGATGCATCGTAATGTTGTCATTCAAACACATATTCAAGCAACAATTTTCATGCCTTTTTGAATGAAACATCGAAATCTGTACCATGGGATTACTTGAAATCAGTGTATAGAATGAGCAATTTCGAGCATTTACACACATTAATGATGAGAAAACCTTGAACAAATATAGCAAAAACTGTGTGGCAGTGTTACCACTGAAAGGCATAATAGAAGAAGCATACTTCAAACAATAATTTGCATGCCTTTCTGAATGAAACTTCAAAATCTAAAATGTGGGACTTCTTAGGCTTAATGTATTCTATCTACAGTGATCAATTCCAAGAATTTACAAGTTTTAAGGTGGCAGGAAATCACGAACATACATTGTAATAAATGCATGGCAATGTTACATTTCAAACGCATATTCGAAATATAGTTTGCATAACGTTGGGAATGAAAAATGTAAATCTAAAACATGGGGCTTCCTAAAATCAATGTATTCTCTTTGGAATGATCAATTTCTGGCATTTACATGCATGAAAGAAGCAAAAACGAGGGAATGTATATAGTAAAAGATGCATCGTAATGTTGTCTTTCAAACACATATTCAAGCAACAATTTTGATGCCTTTTTGAATCAAACATCGAAATCTGAAACATGGGACTTCTTAAACTCAACGTTTTCTATATAGAATGATGAATTTCAAGCTTTTACAAACATTAAAGATGAGAAAAATCTAGAACAAATATAGTAAAAACTATATGGCAATGTTACCCTTGGAACGCGTATTACAACAAGCATACTTCAAGCAACAAACTGCGTGCCCTTTTTGAATGAAACTTCCAATTCTAAAACATGGGACTTCTTGGGCTTAATGTATTATATCTAGAGTGATCAATTTCAACCATTTACAAGCTTTTAAAGAAGTGGAAAATCTGAACATACATTGTAAAAAATGCTTGGTAATGCCACGATTCAAACGCATAGTCAATAAATAGTTTGCATACCATTTTGAATTAAAAATATAAATATAAAACGAGGGACTTCAAAAAATCATTGAGTTCTATTTGTAATGATCAATTTAAAGCATTTACAAGCATGAAAAAAGCATAAATGCAGCAAAACATAAATAGTAAAAGATGCATCGTAATGTTGTCATTCAAACACATATTCAAGAACTATTTTCTTGCCTTCTTCAATGAAACATCAAAATGTGAAACATGGACTGCTTACACTCAATGTATTCTACATAGAATGATCAATTTCAAGCATTTACAAACATTAAAGATGAAAAAAATCTGGAACAAATATAGTAAAAATAGTATGGCAATGTTACCATTGAAACACATATTAGAACAAGCATACTTCAAGCAACAATTTGCAAGGCTTTTTGAACGAAACTTCAAAATCTAGTACATGGGACTTATTAGGCTTAATGTATTCTACCTAGAGTGATTAATTTCAAGCATTTACAAGCTTTTAATGAAGTGGAAAATCAGGAACATACATTGTCAAAAATGCATGCTTATGTTTCGATTCAAACGCATATTCACGAAACAACTTGCATACTGTTTTGAATGAAAAATATAAACCTAAAACGTGGGGCTTCCCAAAATCAATGTATTCTAATTGGAATGATCAATTTCAAGCATTTACAAGCGTGGAAGAAGCAAGAAAACAGGAACATATATAGTAAAAGATGCATCACAATGTTGTCATTCAAACGCATATTCAAGCAGCAATTTTCATGCCTTTTTGAATGAAACATCGAAATTTGAAACGTGGGACTTCCCAAAATCAATGTATTCTATATGAAATGATCAATTTCAAGCAATTACAAACATTAAAGATGGATAAAATCTGGAACAAATATAGTAAAAATAGTATGGCAATGTTACCATTGAAACTCGTATTACAACAAGCATACTTCAGGCAACTAACTGCATTCCTTTTTGAATAAAACATCAAAATCTAAAACTTGGGATTTCTTAGGCTTATTGTATTCTATCTAGTGTGATCAATTTCAAGGATTTAGAAGCTTTTAAAGACATGGAAAATCTAGAACATACATTGCAAAAAATGCAAGGTAATGTTACGAATCAAACGCATAGTCAATAAATAGTTTGCATACCATTTTCAATGAAAAATATAAATCTAAAACCTGGGGCTTCACAAAATCAATGCAGGAACATGAAAAGTAAAAGATGCATTCTAATGTTGTCATTCAAACACATATTCAGGAACCAATTTTCATGCCTTTTTGAATGAAACATCGAAATCTGAAACGTGGGACTTCTTAAACTCAATGTAATCTACATAGAATGATAAATTTCAAGCATTTACATGCATGAAAGAAACTAAAAAGAAGGAATGTATATAGTAAAAGATGCATCGTAATGTTGTCATTGAAAGACATATTCAAGCAACAATTTTCATGCCTTTTTTAATGAAACATTGAAATTTAAAACATGGGACTCCTTAAACTCAATGTATTCTATATTAAATGATCAATTTCAAGCTTTTAGAAACATTAAAGACGAAAAAAATATAGTAAAAACTGTATGGCAATGTTACCATTGAAATGTGTATTACAACAAGCATACTTCAAGCAACAAACTGCATGCCTTTTTGAATGAAACGTCAAAATCTAAAACATGGGACTTCTTAGGTTTAATGTATTCTATCTAGAGTGATCGATTTCAAGCATTTACAAGATTTTAAGGAAGTGGAAAATCTGAACATACATTGTGAAAAACGCTTGGTAATGTTACGATTCAAACGCATTGTCAATAAATAGTTTGCATACCATTTTGAATGAAAAATATAAATCTAAAACAAGGGGCTTCACAAAATCATTGCGTTCTATTTGGACTGGTCAGTGTAAAGCATTTAGAAGCATGAAAGAAGCAAAAATGCAGGAACATAAATAGTAAAAGATGCATCGTAACGTTGTCATTCAAAGACATATTCAAGCAACAATTTTCATGCCTTTTTTAATGAAACATCCAAATTTAAAACATGGGACTTCTTAAACTCAATGTATTCTATATAGAATGATCAATTTCAAGCTTTTAGAAACATTAAAGACAAAAAAAATATGGAACAAATATAGTAAAATCTGTATGGCAATGTTACCATTGAAATGTGTATTACAACAAGCATACTTCAAGCAACAAACTGCATGCCTTTTTGAATGAAACATCAAAATCTAAAATATGGGACTTCTTAGGTGTGACGACCCGGGTTTTTGAAAACATGATTTGTAAAGTATTTTGAAAGGCAGGGCCCTTAAGAGTGTAAAAATTTTTCGCAAAACAAAGCAACGGAAATTCTTTTCTTTAGAACTTGTTTTGAAAACCCAAGTCACCACTTCATACATAACATAAGTACAATTTGTGTACAAAATAAAATTCCATTGAAGGAATATACTTTTATTAAACTCCAGGATCCATCCAGTGGTTCACAAGATCTGACCAAATCTAGTACAATACTTGTCCAAATTACATAATCCAAAACTCAAGCTCACCATACAATAAAACTCTCAACAAATAAAAATACATGTCTTCAAGGGTATACCTTGAAGATTATTCTCTTCAAGTCTTCTATAGTCTTCAGCTCCTAAGTCTCCTTCCCTGGATCTGAGATATTGCAACAAGTACAATATCTCAGCAAGCAATGCTTGGTAGGGGATTCAAGAAACATAATAATTGACAATGTAATTCCAATCCTTCATAATCTCATTATCCTCAAACATACTCTTTACTTTGTAAGTTATGTATATCTATATACATACATACCCTTCATGGGTAAACCAATTAAATTTGTGAAAATAGTCAAATATCATTCCCAATTAAGCTGATCAATTCTCTTCATTTTGAGAATTTAGTATTACAGCTAATCTCATACTGGGAATTTCCCTTCTTGGGAAACATTGGTAATATACAATTACCTAGCATTTCATTATGCTATAACATAAGGCATTTCACTATGCCTGTTCCCATATGCATCATAGTGCAAAATAATCAGAAAGGTTGCTATGCTGCAGTCTGATCCGTACTAGCGCGCTCGGATAATCGCCTGTTCACCACTGATACCACGGTGGAAAATATTATGTCACTTTGCCCGTATGGGGGGGCAAGACTTTCACAGTGGTGGCCTTCCCATAATTGCCACCACCCGACTTTTAGCCTCTCATTGGGCAAGGTATCATCATATCATCAAATTTCAAGGAGCGGGTGGCCAAACCCTCATAACTCCTCTAGCAATAGCATCCCCTAGGCTCATGCCTATTAAAACAAACTCACAAGCCTCCAAGCTTGTATGTAAAATAGATTTCATATATATCAGACCATATGTCTGTTTACTTAGGGCTGAAATATTTTCTAGTTCCCTATTCACTTATAGTTTAGTCCTTAACCATCTTATAGGTGTTTGGTTGGATCATAAGGTTTTCAAGAGATTTACTGCAAGTATTATCATTACTCTTGTCAACATAAGATCATGAGTACAATCATGAATATCTCACGTAAATGCATTAATCAAATCCTCCTACCTTTAAGGATTGATCTCTTTTCCCCAATCTTCCATGATCTTGACCGATGTATGTAATCTGTACATCCATACATATCGTCAATATATAAATTATGAACAATCCTATTGATCACTAGATCTGATGTTTAGAATGATCTTTAGATCATTCATATCTAAGTATTTTTCTATCTCTAAGTCTTTGTATGTTCATCTCCTTGATCTTGATCTTTCATAGATCCTTTGATTGACAATCTACTCATGTTGATAAAGATCAAGGTCCTAGATCTTCTATCGGAGTAGTTCTTCTTTGATCTAAGTTCAGTTCTTGGATCATCCCTATGGAGGATGATCTTGGTTTTCTTCCTTGAATCACCTTTGATCAAGGGTTTGGATTATCTAATCTAATGAACTATAACAAGTATACTACTAAACATACATACTAAGTCGATATAGTGTTCTTATTCTTATTGTTCTTGATCATCCAAGATCTAATGGATCTTGTTTGATCATCCTTATCTTACTTACTGTTTTTATTAGGGTTAGGTAATTTACTAACCTTTTATGCTCTTATGATTATTATTCAACCAGTTAATGTGCATGGTTGAAGGTAGCTCATTCAAGTCTAAATCTAGACTGCTCCTTTTATTTCCAATTGGCTAAGGCTTACTAGTTGAATGGGTGAACACAAAGTGGTTACTTCAATCCTCATGTAAGGAGGCGTTTAGACCTCACAAACGACAACAGAAGGTAGGGGAAGAGCGAGGCTCTATTAGATAACCCCCTTAACCACTATGTTCATCATTCACTAGAATGACCATAGCTCAACCTTTCATAAGGTTCCTATAAGCATGTTTACCCTAAGTACTCTTTCTAATGGATTTTAATTAAGTCCATGAATATTTATAATGTCATTCATGGGGTTTATTATTCTTTTCCTAATTTGGGCTAAGGATTTGATAATCCTTATATTGTCCTACTAACTATAGCCCTTACTAATTAAGTCCAAAGTACTTCATTCTTATTTGTGTCATGAAACTCTACTTTCTCATTAGAATACATTTTTGATGTTTTATGCTCTTTATCTCATAACAAGTAAATCTACTACTAACATTCAACCATAAATGAATTATAAATTTAAAGCATAAAACTACCTAATTTAACATTCAATGAAAATGAGGCAAGGTACTTAAATTAAATCTAGTACCTTATGATAAGAATGAACACATATCATACTAAACTCTAAATGTTATACTAGCATGCTTTATAACATAATAATATAAAATGAAACTAATTATATTTACATTTTTAGAAACCTTTACTTATGATCCAACCATTTGATCTTAGATCTTTTCCTTTGATTAAGGACTTTAGTTATATTTAGAGAATTTTCTCTATTAAGGTCAAAAGATCACATTGATCTATTTTTATCATAATCCATCCATGATTTCCTTGGATTTCATCATATAAACATTTATTCTTTCCATCCCAAGGATCTGATCACACTTGATCTCATTGATCAAGTGGGTCCCTTTGTATTTTTTTTGGGTTTTTCTACCATAAAGGGTAGATCCCTTATTTTATCCAAGATCTGTCCAAATTAACCATAGATATTACTTTATTACATTATTATATCATCGCTAAAATAAATTTTCAAGATCTGATCACCTCAGATCTTGAAGATCTTAGAAATTGGACGCTTATTTCCAAAATACAGAAAAATACAGAAATAAATTTTAGAAATATTATGACTTCATTAGAAACTAGACATTACAAGCTTTCCATAGCTTCTTTCGGATCTCAATTTGGAGTTCATATGACTCCACAATCTTAAATTGAAGTTTTCAGCCGTTCCTAGGGTTCAGATTTGATCTAGGCCCACCAGAATTAATCTCTCTAATTGAGGGTCCAAAACTGGTCCGATCTTTCTGAAACTTCTACCCTAGGGGTTTTGGACCATTCTGGATTGATTGGTGGAGTCAGATTTTTCATCTGAGCACTCCATCATCATGAATTAAGGGTTCTATTGTTTACTTTATTTTTACCTTTTTATTACCAAAATTAATTACAGTAAAATAAAAATTACATAAAACACTACTAAAAATATATGAAAAGGATTTCCAATTACTTGATTGGAGAGAAAACCTCATTTATATGCCCAATTTAAAAAAAATACCTTGTTGATGAAGATATAGCCTAAAATCCACCTTTCTTGCAAATACCGTTGTTTGAACCGTTGGATCTTGAAATTTCTTCAGGGGTTTTGTAGAATAGATGTGTTGGGATTTTTTGAACGGTGGAATTGATCAAATTAGATCTAGAACAGAGTGCCTAATTGAATTTAGGTCTCTTGTTCTAATCTAAAAAGAAAAACAAATTGGAAAGAGATCTAACTCTTGGAAATTTTGGGGTTTTGAGAGGGATTCTAGATCTAATTTTTCAAGGAGATTGAAGATAATTTCGTGGGGTTTTTATGAGGATTTTTGGAAGATTTTTGGGTTTGTATTTATAGGCATTTTGGGTCTTTTTCCATGATTATAATATGTTATTTTTTTAATATAAAATGACATGAAAGTCTTCAATGCTCCCATGCCTAACTTTTCTTCCCCATGACTAGCTGATCTTTGTTGACCCATGTTTCACATGGGCTGCTGATCAACTTGGTTGTTGGGGACGTGGTGGTCCCTATGTGGGCCCCATGTGGGCCCCATATGGTGTAAAAAGTCCGTTTTGCCCTTTATGCATAAAACTTTGGGTTTTATTCCTATGATCTCGGATTTGAGTGTACTTAGTGGCGTTGGATTCGTATTTCTCAGTACATTATAAATTTTGATGTTTCATATTTTGATTTTTGGAATATTTTGATTTTTGGGTAAAATTACTATTTTACCCCTTTCGTCCAAAAAATGAAAAACTTAAGGATTTCTCATCCGAATTCGAAATTTGTCGTGCTTACAGTCATTTTGAAGGGTTTGCTAAGTTTAAATTTCAATTTTACATATCTTATTATTTGATTATAATTTTATAACAGTATATTTTAAATAACCCTAATATTTCAGCCCAAAATATCTGAAATTCAAACTTTATTGATTTTTCTCAATCAATTTACAAAAATTGGGGTTATTACATTAGGTTTAATGTATTCTATATAGAGTAATCGATTTCAAGCATTTACAAGCTTTTAAGGAAGTGGAAAATCTAGAACATACATTGTAAAAAACGCTTGGTAATGTTACGATTCAAACGCATAGTCAATAAATAGTTCGCATACCATTTTGAATGAAAAATATAAATCTAAAACAAGGGGCTTCACAAAATCATTGCATTCTATTTGGACTGGTCAATGTAAAGCATTTACAAGCATGAAAGAAGCAAAAATGCAGGAACATAAATAGTAAAAGATGCATAGTAACGTTGTCATTCAAAGACATATTCAAGCAACAATTTTCATGGCTTTTTTAATGAAACATCCAAATTTAAAACATGGGACTTCTTAAAATCAATGTATTCTATATAGAATGATCAATTTCAAGCTTTTAGAAACATTAAAGACAAAAAAAATATGGAACAAATATAGTAAAATCTGTATGGCAATGTTACCATTGAAACGTTTATTACAACAAGCATACTTCAAGCAACAAACTGCATGCCTTTTTGAATGAAACATCAAAATCTAAAATATGGGACTTCTTAGGCTTAATGTATTCTATCTAGAGTGATCGATTTCAAGCATTTACAAGCTTTGAAGGAAGTAGAAAATCTGGAACATACATTGTAAAAAATGCTTGGTAATGTTATCATTCAAACGCATAGTCAATAAACAGTTTGCATACCATTTTCAATGAAAAATATAAATCTAAAACAATGGGCTTCACAAAATCATTGTGTTCTATTTGGAATGGCCAATGTAAAGAATTTACAAACATGAAAGAAGCAAAAATGCAGGAACATTAATAGTAAAAGATGCATCGTAATGTTTTCATTCAAACACTTATTCAAGAATTAATTTTCATGCCTTCTTCAATGAAACATCAGAATCTGAAGCATTGGACTTCTTAAACTCAATGTATTCTGCATAGAATGATTAATTTGAAGCATTTGAAAACATTACAGATGAAAAAATTTGGAACAAATATAGTAAAAATAGTATGGCAATGTTACCATTGAAATGCGTACTAGAACAAGCATACTTCAAGCAACAATTTGCAAGCCTTTCTGAATGAAACTTCAACATCTAATACATGGGACTTCTTATGCTTAATGTATCATACCTAGATTCATCAATTTCAAGCATTTACAAGCTTTTAATGAAGTGGAAAATCAGGAACATACATTGTAAAAAACGCATGCTAATGTTTCGATTCAAACGCATATTCACAAAATAGCTTGCATACTATTTTGAATGAAAAATGCAAATCTAAAACGTGGGGCTTCCCAAAATCAATGCATTCCATTTAAAATGATCAATTTCAAGAATTTACAAGCATGGAAGAAGCAAAAAAGGAGGAACATATACACTAAAAATATGCATCCTAATGTTGTCATTCAAACGCATATTCAAGCTGCAATTTTCATGCCTTATTGATTGAAACATTGAAATTTGAAGTGTGGGACATCTTACAATCAATGTATTCTATATGGAATGATCAATTTCAAGCATTTACAAATGTTAAAGATGAAAAAAATCGGGAACAAATATAGTAAAAACTGTATGGCAATGTTACCATTGAAACGCGTGTTACAACAAGCATACTTCATGCAAAAAATTGCATTCCTTTTTGAATGAAACTTCAAAATAAAAAAAGTGGAACTTCTTAGGCTTACTGAATTCTATCTAGAGCGATTGATATGAAGCATTTACAAGCTTTGAATGAAGTGGAAATCTAGAACATACATTGTAAAAAATGCAAGGTAATGTTACTATTCAAACGCATAGTCAATAAATAGTTTGCACACCGTTTTGAATGAAAAATGTAAATCTAAAGCATGGGGCTTCATAAAATCAATGTATTCTCTTTGGAATGATCAATTTCAGGCATTTTCATGCATAAAAGAAGAAAAAACGAGGGAATGTATATAGTAAAAGATGCATCGTAATGTTGTAAGCCAAACACATATTCGAGCAACAATTTTTAGGCCTTTTTGAATCAAACATCAAAATCTGAACATATGGGACTTCTTAAACCCAATGTATTCTATATAGAATGATCAATTTCAAGATTTTACAAACATTAAATACAAAAAAAATATGGAACAAATATAGTAAAAACTGTATGGCAATGTTACCATTGAAATGCATATTACAACAAGCATACTTCAAGCAACAAACTGCAAGCCTTTTTGAATGAAACATCAAAATCTAAAACATAGGACTTCTTAGGCTTAATGTATTCTATCTAGAGTGATTGATTTCAAGCATTTACAAGCTTTTAAGGAAGTGGTAAATCTGGAACATACATTGTAAAAAACGCTTGGCAATGTTACCATTGAAATGCGTATTACAACAAGCATACTTCAAGCAACAAACTGCAAGCCTTTTTGAATGAAACAACAAAATCTAAAACATAGGACTTCTTAGGCTTAATGTATTCTATCTAGAGTGATTGATTTCAAGCATTTACAAGCTTTTAAGGAAGTGGTAAATCTGGAACATACATTGTAAAAAACGCTTGGCAATGTTACAATTCAAATGCATACTCAATAAACAGTTTGCATACCATTTTGAATGAAAAATATAAATCTAAAACAAGCGGTTTTACAAAATCATTGCGTTCTATTTGGAATGATCAATGTAAAGCATTTACAAGAACAAAAGAAGCAAAAAATCATGAACATAAATAGTGAAAGATGCATTGTAATATTGTCATTCAAACACATATTCAAGAATTAATTTTCATGCCTTCTTCAATGAAACATCGAAATCTGAAGCATGGAAATTCTTACAATCAATGTATTCTGCATAGAATGATCAATTTGAAGCATTTACAAACATTAAAGATGAAAAAATCAGGAACAAATATAGTAAAAACAGTATGGCAATGTTACCATTGAAACGCGTATTAGAACAAGCATAATTCAAGCAACAATTTGCAAGCCTTTTTGAATGAAACTTCAACATCTAATACATGGGACTTCTTAGGCTTAATGTATCCTAACTAGAGTGATCAATTTCAAGCATTTACAAGATTTTAATGAAGTGGAAAATCAGGAACATACATTGTAAAAAACGCATGCTAATGTTTCGATTCAAACGCATATTCACGAAACGGCTTGCATACTGTTTTGAATGAAAAATGCAAATCTACAACGTGGGGCTTCCCAAAATCAATGTATTATATTTGAAATGATCAATTTCAAGCATTTACAACCATGGAAGGAGAAAAAAAGTAGGAACATATATACTAAAAATATGCATCGTAATGTTGTCATTCAAACGCATATTCAAGAACCAATTTTCATTCCTTCTTGAATGAAACATCGAAATCTGAAACATGGGAATTCTTAAAATCAATGTATTCTACATAGAATCATCAATTTTAACCATTTCCATGCATGAAAGAAACAAAAAAGAAGGAATGTATATAGTAAAAGATGCATCGTAATGGTGTCATTCAAAGACATATTCAAGCAATAATTTTCATGCATTTTTGAATGAAACATCAAAATTTAAAATGTGGGACTTCTTAAACTCAATGTATTCTATATAGAATGATCAATTTCAAGATTTTAAAAACATTAAAGATGAAAAATATATGGAACAAATATAGTAAAAATTGTATGGCAATGTTAGCATTGAAACGCATATTACAACAAGCTACTTCAAGCAACAATTTGCAAGCCTTTTTAAAGGAAACTTAAAAATCTAATACCTGGACTTCTTAGGCTTAATATATTATACCTAGAGTGATCAATTTCAAGCATTTTCAAGATTCTACAGAAGCAAAAAATCAGGAACACACATTGTAGAAAACGCATGGTAATGTTTTGATTCGAACGCATATTCACGAAATAGCTTGCATACAATTTTGAAAGAAAAATGCAAATCTAAAACGTGGGGCTTCCCAAAATCAGAGTATTTTATTCTAAATGATCAATTTTAAGAATTTACAAGCATGGACGAAGCAAAAAAGCATGAACATATATAGTAAAAGATGGATCGTAATGTTGTCATTCAAACATATATTCAAGAACCAATTTTCATGCCTTCTTGAATGAAACATGGGACTTCTTAAACTTAATGTAGTCTATATAGAATGATCAATTTCAAGCATTTACAAACATTAAAGATGAAAAAAAATTTCGGAACAAATATAGTAAAAGCTGTACGGCAATGTTACCATTGAAACTCATATTACAACAAGCATACTTTAAGCAAAAATTTGGATAACTTTTTCAATGAAACTTCAAAATCTAAAGGGCGGGACTTCTGAGGCTTATTGCATTCTTTCTAGATGGATCAATTTGAAGCATTTACAACCTTTAAAGAAGTGAAAATCAGGAACATACATTGTAATAAATGCATGGTAATGATGCAATTCAAACGCATATTCAAGAAAATGTTTGCGTACCATTTTGAATGGAAAATGTATATTTAAAACAAGGCGCTTCCTAAAATTAATGTAACCTATTTGGAATGATCAATGTCAGGCCTTTTTGAATAAAAAATCAAAATATGAAACATGCGACTTCTTAAACTCAATGTATTCTATATATAATGACCAATTTCAAGCATTTACAAATATTAAAGATGAAAAATCCTAGAACAAATATAGTAAAAACTATATGGCAATGTTGCCATTGAAACGTGTATTAGAACAAGCATACTTCAAGCAACAATTTGCATGCCTTTTTGAATGAACCATCAAAATCTAAAAGGTGGGACTTCTTAGGCATAATGTATTCTACCTAGAGTGATCAATTTCAACATTTACAAGCTTTTAAAGAAGGGGAAAATCAGGAACATCCATTGTAAAAAACACATGGTAATGCTTCGATTCAAACGCATAGTCAACAAATGTTTTCTTACCATTTTGAATGAAAATAGTAAATCTAAAACATGGGGTGTAATGACTCCAATTTTGTAACATTAAAATCCCAAGATAGCAATGAAAAGTTTGCTTTTTGGAAATAAGGGTATTTTGGTCATTTCACTAGTCACCTTGACTGAACCCAAAAAATTGGTCCTGAAAATGGAACCATTAGCTGCGTCTCATAAAAAGGAATCCAACAAGACCAAAATCACCCAAAACGGAGTTAAAATGAGCAAGTTATGGCCCTTTGAAGTTCAGGGGCAAAAATGTAATTTTTATTTAAAAAAACGGATTTAGCCTGCAAAACACAGGGGCCCGTTTTGATACGGGCACCCTTCATCTTCAACCTCCTAGAGGGTTCTAGAACAGCGGTGATTGGAGGAGAAATCACTGCCATTCTGGAGGTTTCTCCACCGCCATTCAAAGGCAGTGAGAGCCCCCTCCAGAACCCTCTCATAGCTCTATAAATAGAGCTCTTGGGGGCCTCTAATGGCAGCCAAAAGGTTGAAGAAAACCTATTGTGGAGGAGTGACCTAAAGGGGAGAAAAACCCAGCAACGAGCCAGGTATGCCCAAGATCCCTCAAAACCCATCTTCACAGTAGTTCTAAGATCAATTTCCCTAGGTTTTTGCATGAAAAATCATGCAAAATAGAGCCCTGGAGAGCCACCAAGGACCCAGGGACGTCCCCTTGGGCCGTACTGGTTTGACAGGGTTGAACTAGGGTGTCCTGAGGACGTCCCGGTCCCCCAGAGGATGAAACGTTTCAGTCGGAACGTGACGCATCGATCGCGTCTGAGAAAAACCAACGAGTGCGTCCGGGGACGGGTGGGAAAACTCGGCGTGTCTACAGACCCGCCCGCTGAGGCGCACAACATAGACTTGCAGCGCGCTAGCGAGCCAGGATTTTCCATTCCTTTAGAAAAGGTGGGCGCATGCCACTGACGCGCAGCGCCCTAGCATTCCGCCTTTTCACTCTTAAGACCCTTATGTACGTGTGACACTAAAACACTTATAACTTGAGATCTAGAGCTCTGATTGAGGTGCTGCAAAAGGCGTTGTGTTTGTGTCGATGATGCGGGCACACCGAAACTATAAAATCCTTAATCGAGGCCCAATCAAAGGTGGGCATGAATCTTAGAATAGGATGGTGGCCCGTGGCCGCTAGACCTTTGGAAAACTGAAGATACCAAGGCCCAATTAGGACCTTAGGACACCCATAGGCATAGGGATGGACCCCTAATGCCCAAGTAATAAGACCAACCACTCTAAAACCCATAAAAGATAGGCCAAACTAACCTTGATTCCCCAAACCATGTTCAGGAGCGTACGAGGACAAAGGGGTTAGCGCGACCTAGCCATGTAGGTGCTCTATCGCTACTAGATTCTTTTAAAAGAACTATGATTGTTTTGAGAATACATGTTTTAAGTATATGACTTAATTCATCATACATGTGATAAATGTTTTATGCATAGACATGTTTTGTAAATAATTGCATATACGTTATGCATAGATATGTTTTGCAAACAATTGCATACATGGCATGATTTGTGAGCATTGAGTTCTTGCAAAATTGCATGTCCTTGAGGGTTACCAAAAGATGCTGGAGTGCCCAAAAGATGCTGGGTAGGCAGTTGTGAGGGCCAGGCAGTTGTGAGGGACCCAAAGAGGACAGGTTTTGAAAAATACATTGTGCATGTATTGCCAAGACATGTGCTACATGCATAGATTGCATGATAAGTGTAGCCTTGACCGATGAGGGCAGGCTGATGAGGGTGGGCCGATGAGGGCGGGCCAGAGAGAGCTGACAAGGCTTCTAGGCTAGCAGGCTGGCAAGCTGGCAGGCTTCCAGGCAGGGTTATGACTTTGAATGCAATACTAGCATGAGTAGATTTTATGCATTGCATGCACATTTTGCAACCGATTGCATAAATTGCATGATTTACGACAAATAAGTGTCATATGCCTCGTGGAGGTATATGATCCTATGTCCCTAGGTACCCGGGCACCATATGGCGGGGAGGTCATGGGCATAGTTGGACCTTATGGTTTATAGACTTATTTGCATTGTATATGGCATGATATGAGGTTGGTCGAACATACCATACTAGATATCCATGAGTTGGATTCAATGAAGCATCTTATGAATATCATAATGTTATGATATATATGTATATGATATTTTCGATTTTGGATTATGTGATCCTTTAAATCGTTAGTATTTTAGTTTGACAACATATTTTTATATCGATATTGAACTTGAGTATTCAGACATGCACATGTTTTGAAAGAGCATATGATTTTAAAATATCTCAAATATTATAAAACTAGTAGTGATAGGCTGCTACTGAGTATAGTATATACTCACCCTATCCTTAACATTTTTTAGGATAGTTCCACTCACAAATAGAAGACGTCTCAGGAGATATTAGTGCTACGAGCAAGTGAATCAAATAGGAGACAATTATACATGTAAGTAAACTCTCTACCCTTTGGACATGCATTTATTTACAATTGGACTGTGTGCTATGACTGGATAGACCTGGGGAAAAATATTTATGATTTTTGAAGCTTTCCAAAACACTACTTTGGTGGTTGTGAAAGCAAATGACACTCGAGGTTTTCAAAATGTGTTTAAAACTAAAAGGTTTTCCGCTGCATTGCATGGTTTTTATAAAATGGTTTTCAAATAGGGATGCATCACGCCTTAGAAAATTCGATATTGCATTTAAAAATGCATGGAAAAACCAGGGTCATCACATGGGGCTTCCTAAAATCAATGTATTCAATTTGGAATGATCAATTTCAAGCATTTACAAGCAGGAAAGAAGCAAAAAGGTGGGAAGATATATAGTGAAACATGCATCATAATGTTGTTATTCAAACACATATTCAAGCAACAATTTTCATGCCTTCTTGAATGAATCATCAAAATATGAAACATGGTACCTTTTAAACTCAATGTATTCTATATAGAATGATCAATTTCAAGAATTTACAAACGAGCGTTAGAACAAGCATACTTCGAGCAACAATTTGCACGCCTTTTGAATGAAACATCGAAATCTAAAGCGTGGGACTTCTTAGGCTTAATGTATTCTATCTAGAGTGATCAATTTTGAGCATTTATAAGCTTTTGAAGAAGTGGAAAATCAGGAACATACATTGTAATAAATGCATGGTAATGTTACGATTTAAACGCATATTCAAAATAGACTTTGCACAATGTTTTGAATGAAAATTGTAAATCTACAACATCGGGCTTCATAAAATCAATGTATTCTATTTGGAACGATCAATTTCAAGAAGTTAAATGCATGAAAGAAGAAAAAAAGAAGAAATGTACATAGTAAAAGATGCATCGTAATGTTGTCATTCAAACACATATTCAAGCAACAATTTTCATGCCTTTTTGAATGCAACATCGAAATTTGAAACATGGGACTTCTTCAACTCCATGTATTCTATATAGAATGATCAATTTTAAGCTTTTACAAACATTTAAGAAGAAAAAAATCCAAAACAAATATAGTAAAAACAGTATGGCAATGTTACCATTGAAATGCGTATTAGAACATGCATACTTCAAGCCTTTTTAAAGGAAACGTCTAAATCTAAAACATGGGATTTCTTCGGCTTAATTTATTCTACCTAGAGTGATCAATTTCAAGCATTTACAGGCTTCTACTAAAGTGGGAAATTAGGAACATACAATGTAAAATATGCATGGTAATGTTTTGATTCAAGCACATATTCACGGAATAACTTGAATACTGTTTTGAATGAAAAATGTAAATCTAAAACATGGGGCTTCTCAAAATCAATGTATTCTATTTGGAATGATCAATTTAAAGCATTTACAAGCATGGAAGAAGTTAAAAACTAGGAACATATATAGTAAAAATATGCATCGTAATGTTGTCATTCAAATGCATATTTTCATGTCTTAATGAATGAGACATCGTGTAACACCCCTAATTATTGATAAAGAAATTAAATAAATATTGAAATTAAGAATTTCAATGAAAATCAGGCTGGAATATTAGGGTTATGAAATAGGCACTTCTCATAGAAGTAAAACCAAGGTATAAGACCTGTATAATTGAAAACATATGCGACGAACGCTTTAAAATGACTGTAAGCATTCCAATTTATGAATACGGATGAAAAATCTGTATTTTTCTTCATTTCAATAAATGAAAGGGAAAAATGGTAATCTCACAAATAAACAAGACTTGAGACCTCAAAATCTGGAATGTAGTTAAAAATACGAATCCAACGCCACTAAGTACGCTCAATTCTGAGCTCGGGAGAATAAAATGGATTTTTCTCCAACAAAGGGCAATTTGGTCTTTTCACACTCATGTGGGGCCCACATGGGGCCCACAAGGGACCCACAAAGGGATCCAACGTCTGGAAAGCATGTAATCATTAGTCAAACCACTACCACCTACTAGTGGAGAAGGAGGTGGTGGTGGAAATCTAATATACATTAAATAATAAAAAGGAGGAAACATAATTATTGCATGTTATTATGAAAACCACTCAAAACACCTATAAATAGACCTCAGAAAAGTTCTCAAAAATGCTTCAAAAATCATTCATGAGGTTCCCTGTTATGCTGCAAAAATTCAGCTCCAAAAACCTCCCCAAACTCCTCCAAGTTCTTCTTCTTCTTCACTAGTTTTTTTTTTTTCACTCAGGGCACATCCACAGACGCACCCGTCTCTCCAGACTCAGTGGAGACGTCGGGCACGTCCAGGGACGCGTTGTCCCCGATTGAATTGGGTTTCTGCCCAGGAAACCCTATTTCAATTAGCCATCACTTTATACCCATTGAAACACCATCTTAACCATTGGATTTGTTCGGACAAGGTCTAGTTGCAAAAGCCCTTTGATTTGAGGATGATCCACCTCTTGGATCTTTGGAAAAATGAAAACGAAATTTAACCCAATAAGGGTTACCGTATCCAGCATGTTCTTCATGATATTCTGCCCAATCCGATTGTTCAAAGGTGATCTGGAACCGTTGGTCATCTCCAAAATGGGGTCATCTACAAAACCCTTATGTTTTTCCACCTTCTCCGACAACGGAAATGGATAAATATCTCCGTGTATGCATTATTCGGTCCTTTTCTTCTCCGCCTGGTTTCTCAATCTCCGGTGAGCTCCTCCCCTCCAAACCAGTACAAGTAGGTGCACTGGCACTCCCTCTTTCATTTCCGGTAGGTTAGCATGGTTTTCCGGCCATCACGAGGTCTCCCCAGCCGTAGATCCGTCAGAGACGATGGATCGGGCTTGGGTGATGAGATCTCATCACAGACGGCTTAGATCAATCTTCTGAGCCATTGGATGGATTCCTGGGGCCCAAAACCCCAGGATATGAAATCTAGGCTTTAGATGTTAACGGGTTGAGGAGATCCAGCTGCAGGCGATCTGACGGTCCAGATCAGACCGTCTCTCCTGTAGCCGGTCACCACTGCCTAGACACCTGGGATAAGCAGTTACAGGCGCGGGACGCTGCCTGTAACCTAGATTTAATCAGGACCGTCTATTTTTTTATATTAAAATTTGTATTTCTTCAATTCAGAGCTCTAAAGGACTTTGATTTTAGATCTAAAAAATTCTATGGACTCCTTGTATCATTTAGCATGTACTGAAATTATTAGATCTATGTTTTAAGTTGTATTTACATAGTTATTTTGTAAAATCAATATCCATGATCATAGATCATGGACCAGATGACTTTAAAAGACAAATCTGAACCGATGGATGTATTTAGAGATTACCTAATACCTTAGGATCATGTTCACAGTCAGATTTATGTTCTTATATATGAATGAATTGATCAACAACAGTAAAGATGGAATTCAGCCCTTAAAACGGGCTGAAATCTTAAAATCTTAATTATGATTGTAATTGACCTTTAAATTTAGATCTGAAAGTTTCCTCAGATTCATGTTGATGTTAAGAATACACTGAACATTTTAGATCATGTTTTTAATTAGTATATACATGATCTATTTAATCAAATCCGTGCCATTGATTATGGATCATGGCCCACATGACCCCAAACATAAAATCGGAGCCGTTGGATGTGTTTATAAGGTTCCAAAAGCTTAAAAACCATATTCATAGTAGGATTTTTATGTCTCTATATCAGTCCAATTAACCCAAAACGGTAAGGTGAAATTCAACCCTTAGAAAGAGCTGAAATCCTAAAATTTTAATTCCAATCTCAATTGAGATCCAAATTGAGATTGGAAAGTTGTGATGGATTTCTTGTGATAATAAAAATGGAATGAATCTATAAAATTTTAATTTTAATTAATTAAAATTTCTGTAATTAAGTGGATAAGTAACTAACATTCTTGATCTACAAGATCTAGGATGATCAGACCACTAATAACTTGTAGGATGATGATGTTATAACATAATAAATAATATCAATGGATTAAATGGTATTGATTAGGCAGATATTAAGATATCTAGCCTTAAGAATTACTAAAATCCTTAATAATGAATAGTATCTCCTAGATCAAGATGATCCAGGATGATTGGACAGCATAGATGTGTTTTGATGATGATCTTGAGATAAGATCATAGGGATTTAATGAATGGATGATGTGGATTTGGGCTAGATCAAGATCTATGCCCTTAAATGTTACAAAGTAACCTATGATCTCCTTGATCGGGTAGATCAAGGTAGATCAAATCAATGGATGAGATAAATCCATGATTTAATAATTAAATTACATCAATACAAAATGTTGGATCTAAAATAAAATGAAGGATCAATATCTAAACCCTAAAGAAATGAAAAATGACTATGGATCAATTAAGACCCTGGGATCATGATAACATGTTAGATTTCTATTTCAATTATTGAACATTATGATAATTGTCTTTCATTTCTTAGTTAAATTATTTATTTAATTGGTTATTTACTTGTTTATTTAAGTGTTTAGTTAATTGTTTATTCATGCTTTAAAGTTATGCTTCAATGCTTAAGTAATTGTAATTTCATTGAAATGGAAATTAAATGAAATTAGAAGGAAGGGACATTCACATGGAATGTATGAATTAATGATAGTAAGGACCGTAGTTAGTAGGATAATATAAGGAATATAAATTCCTTGGTCCAACTTAGGAGAATAATAAATCAACATGAATGACATTTTAATTCATGGATTTAATTAAAAACAATTAGAAAGAATACTTAGGATTAAATGATCATAGGAGCCTATGAAAGGTTGAGTTAGGGTATGATGGACATAGTGGTTAAGGGGGTTATCTAATAGAGCCATGCTCTCCCCCCACCTTCTGTTGACGTTTGTGAGGTTTAAACGCCTCCTTACATGAGGATTGAAGTAGCCACTTTGTGTTCAACCATTTAACTAGTAAGCCTTAGCCAATTTGACATAAGAGGAGTAATCTAGACTTAGAATGAAATAAGCTACCCTCAACCAATAAAACATTAATTGGTTGAGTAATAATAATGAGAGCATAAAATGTAGTAAATCATCTAATCTTGATAAAAATTGGAAATCAAGATAAGGATGATCAAACAAGATCCATAGGATCTTGGATGATCAAAAAACAAATACTAATGTAGTATTGTATAGTATGTATGCATATGTAGAAGAACATAGATAGAGAATCCCAAACCCTTGATCAAATTTGATTCAAGGAAAATTAGGGTATCATCTACAAGAATACATACTTGAATAGGAAAATAACTTTATATATATGGTATGATAGATGGATGAATCCAGACCATGATGGACATTGTAGAAGAATACACTGGAGATATATAAATCAAGATACTACTTTGAGGTAGGTGGAAATACAATGATATATTAGAGATTCACATATAGATATACATGATTATTTGTCTAAAAATATAGACCTTCATTATATCAGTATGCTTAGTACCTTAGCATAGTCAAGATCCAAGCAAGTGATCCAAAACTTATAATCCAAAACAGATGATCCAAAATACATGATCCAACTAAGTGATCCAAAATACATGATCCAACTAAGTGATCCAAAAACATATGATCAAACTAAGGCATCCAAAACATATGAATCAATTAAGGTATCCAAAACATATGATCCAATTAAGGGATCCAAAACATATGATCCAATGAAGGGATCCAAAACATATGATCCAATTAAGTGATCCAAAACATATGATCCAATTAAGTGATCAGAAACATATGATGCAATTAAGTGATCCAAAACATGGGATCTAACCAAATGATCAAACAAAGTGATCCAAAACATGGGATCTAACCAAATGATCAAACAAAGAGATCTAACCTCATAATCTAATCCACTTGATCTAATTTAATGATCAAGTATAATGAGGTGAAAGTACTAAGATATGAAGACTAAGGAAACCCTAAGAATAGGGTATGTACAATATTCCAGCCTTAGTTAAACAGACAGATCGTCTAATATGTACAATATATTTTCCATAAAAGTATGGGGACTTGTGGATTTGTTTTACACAGAGATAGAGACTGGGGATGCTATGCTAGGGAAGTCATAAGGGTTTGGCCACCCACTTCCTGAAACTTATATGATGATACCATGCCTAAAGAGAGGCTAAATGTCGAGTGGGGTAGCAATGGGAAGGCCCCACTGTAACAACCATGGTCCACCCCATGAGGACATGGATTGATTATTCCACAGTTGGTGTCAGTGGAGGATTATACACTTATCCAGGCGCGTTGTACAGATTGAGACTATGAGCATAGTAGTCCTAATGTATTTTGCATTATGATGCACATATGATAGGCATAGTGTGATTCCATGGCATGATGATATGCTATTACATTGGTTCCTAGAATAAAAACCCCATATGAGGATTGGCTAGGTATTGCTCTTCTAAGTGAGAGTATAGTCAGGGGAAGGAACACATGTTGAATAATCTTTGGCTAGGTATTGCTCTCCTAAGTGGGAGTATAGCCAGGGAAAGTAACAAGTTTTGGGCAATCTTCACTATATTAACTAATTTGTCACATAAATAATGTATGTACCCTATGTGGAGATATCTTATGAATGGATAACTATGATGAAATAAGGACTGAGGTATATACTCTTATGTTGATGAAGTAGTGTGTTTTTGTATTCTCCTACCAAGCATAGCTTGCTGAGGTATTGTACATGTTTCCATGTTCACAATACCTCAGATATAGAGAAGGAGGGTTAGAAGCTCAAGACTATAGAAGACTTAAGAAGATGTGGATGAATAATCAAACAAGATACCTCCTCTTGAAGACATGTATTTTATTTGAGGGAATTGTATTGTACTGAGAGTTTTTAATGTATGATGAGATTTGTAAATTTTGGATTATGTAATTTGGACAGGTATTGTATTGATATTGTGCTGTACTGTGAACCACTGGGTGGATCCTGAAAGTTTAATAAAATCATATTCCTTTAATGGAATTTTATTTTGTACACAAATTGTACTTATGTTATGTATGAAGTGGTGACTTGGGTTTTCAAAACAAGTTTAAAAAGAAAAGAATTTCCGCTGCTTTGTTTTACGAATTTTTTTTACTGAGGGGACGTCCTTGCCTTTGAAAAATATATTATAAAATGTGTTTCAAAAACTAGGGGCGTCACACATCGAACTCTAAAATGTGGGACTTCTTAAAATCAATGTATTCCATATGCAATGACCAATTACAAGCATTTACAAATGTTAAAGATGTAAAAAATCGGGAACATTCATTGTACAAAAAGCGTGGTAATGTTACAATTCGAACACATAGTCAATAAATAGTTTGCATACCGTTTTGAATGAAAAATTAAATCTAAAACATGGGGCTTCACAAAATCAATGTCTTCTATTTAGAATGATCAATTTCAAGCATTTACAAGGATGAAAGAAGCAAAAAGGCAGGAACATATATAGTAAAAGATGCATTGTAATGTTGTCATTCAAACACATATTCAAGAAGCAATTTTCATGCCTTCTTGAATGAAACATCAAAATATGAAACATGGGACTTCTTAAACTCAATGCATTCTATATAGAATGATCAATTTCAAGCATTTACAAACATTAAAGATGAATAAAATCTGGAACAAATATAGTAAAACCTATATGGCAATGTTACCATTGAAACGCGTATTAGAACAAGCATACTTCAAGCAACACTTTGCATTCCTTTTTGAATGAAACTCCAAAATCTAAAATGTGGGACTTTTTAGGCTTAATGTATTGTATCTAGAGTGATCAATTTCAAGCATTTACAAGCTTTTGAAGAATTGAAAAATCAGGAACACACATTGTAATAAATGCACAGTAATGTTACGATTCAAACACATATTCAAAATATAGTTTGCACGTCGTTTTGAATGAAAAATGTAAATCTAAAACATGGGGCTTCATAAAATCAATGTATTCTCTTTGGAATGATCAATTTCAGGCATTTCCATGCATGAAAGAAGTGAAAACAAGGGAATATATATAGTAAAAGATGCATTGTAATGTTGTCATTCAAACACATATTCAGGAACCAATTTTCATGCCTTCTTGAATGAAACATTGAAATATGAAACATGGGACTTCTTAAACTCAATGTATTCTACATAGAATGATGAATTTCAAGCATTTACATGCATGAAATAAACAAAAAAAAAGGAATGTATATAGTGAAAGATGCATTGTAATGTTGTCATTCAAAGACATATTCAAGCAACAATTTTCATGCCTTTTTTAATGAAACATTGAAATTTAAAACATGGGACTTCTTAAGCTCAATGTATTCTATACAAAATGATCAATTTCAAGCTTTTATAAACATTAAAGACGAAAAAAATATGGAACAAATATAGTAAAAGCTGTATGGCAATGTTACCATTGAAACGCATATTACAACAAGCATACTTCAAGCAATAATTTGCAAGCCTTTTTAAATGAAACTTAAAAATCTAATAAATGGACTTCTTAGGCTTAATATATTCTACTAGAGTGATCAATTTCAAGCATTTTCAAGCTTCTACAGAAGTGAAAAATCAGGAACACACATTCTAAAAAACGCATGGTAACGTTTTGATTCAAACGCATATTCACGAAATAGCTTTTATACTGTTCTGAATGAAAAATACAAATCTAAAACGTGGGGATTCCCAAAATCAGTGTATTTTATTTTAAATGATCAATTTTAAGCATTTACAAGCATGGATGAAGAAAAAAAGCATGAACATATATAGTAAAAGATGGATTGTAATGTTGTCATTCAAACACATATTCAAGAACCAATTTTCATGCCTTCTTGAATGAAACATGGGACTTCTTAAACTTAATGTAGTCTATATAGAATGATCAATTTCAAGCATTTACAAGCATTAAAGATGAAAAAAAATTCAGAACAAATATAGTAAAAGCTGTACAGCAATGTTACCATTGAAACTCATATTACAACAAGCATACTTTAAGCAAAAATTTGCATAACTTTTTCAATGAAACTTCAAAATCTAAAGAGCGGGACTTCTTAAGCTTATTGCATTCTTTCTAGATGGATCAATTTGAAGCAGTTACAACCTTTAAAGAAGTTGAAAATCAGGAACGTACATTGTAATAAATGCATGGTAATGATGCAATTCAAACGCATATTCAAGAAAATGTTTGCGTACCGTTTTGAATGGAAAATGTATATCTAAAACAAGGCGCTTCCTAAAATTAATGTAACCTATTTGGAATGATCAATTTCAAGAATTTCCAAGCATGAAAGAAGCATAAAAGCACGAATGTATACAGTAAAAGATGCATCGTAATGTTGTTATTCAAACACATATTCCGTCAACAATTTTCATGCCTTTTTGAATAAAAAATCAAAATCTGAAACATGGGACTTCTTAAACTCAATGTATTCTATATATAATGATAAATTTCAAGAATTTACAAATATTAAAGATGAAAAATCCTAGAACAAATATAGTAAAAACTGTATGGCAATGTTGCCATTGAAACGCGTATTAGAACAAGCATACTTCAAGCAACAATTTGCATGCCTTTTTGAATGAAACATCAAAATCTAAAAGGTGGGACTTCTTAGGCATAATGTATTCTACCTAGATTTATCAATTTCAACATTTAGAAGCTTTTAAAGAAGGGGAAAATCAGGAACATCCATTGTAAAAAACACATGGTAATGCTTCGTTTCAAATGCATAGTCAACAAATGTTTTCTTACCATTTTGAATGAAAATGGTAAATCTTAAAGCATGGGGCTTCCTAAAATCAATGTATTCTATTTGGAATGATCAATTTCAAGCATTTACATGCATGAAAGAAGCAAAAAGGTGGGAAGATATATAGTGAAAGATGCATCATAATGTTGTTATTCAAACACATATTCAAGCAACAATTTTCATGCCTTCTTGAATGAATCATCAAAATGTGAAACATGGTACCTTTTAAACTCAATGTATTCTATATAGAATGATCAATTTCAAGAATTTACAAACGAGTGTTAGAACAAGCATACTTCGAGCAACAATTTGCAAGCCTTTTGAATGAAACATCGAAATCTAAAGCGTGGGACTTCTTAGGCTTAATGTATTCTATCTAGAGTGATCAATTTCTAGCATTTATAAGCTTTCGAAGAAGTGGAAAATCAGGAACATACATTGTAATAAATGCATGGTAATGTTACGATTTAAACGCATATTCAAAATACACTTTGCACACCGTTTTGAATGAAAATTGTAAATCTAAAACATCAGGCTTCATAAAACCAATGTATTCTCTTTGGAGTGATCAATTTCAAGAATTTAAATGCATGGAAGAAGAAAAAAAGAAGAAATGTGCATAGTAAAAGATGCATCGTAATGTTGTCATTCAAACACATATTCAAGCAACAATTTTCATGCCTTTTTGAATGCAACATCGAAATCTGAAACATGGGACTTCTTAAACTCCATGTATTCTATATAGAATGATCAATTTTAAGATTTTACAAACATTTAAGAAGAAAAAAATCCAGAACAAATATAGTAAAAACAGTATGGCAATGTTACCATTGAAACGTGTATTAGAACAAGCATACTTCAAGCAACAATTTCAAGCCTTTTTAAATGAAACATCTAAATCTAAAACATGGGACTTCCTAGGATTAATGTATTCTACCTAGAGTGATCAATTTCAAGAATTTACCGGCTTCTACTAAAGTGGAAAATCAGGAACATACATTGTAAAATACGCATGGTAATGTTTTGATTCAAACACATATTCACGAAATAGCTTGGATACTATTTTGAATGAAATATGTAAATCTAAAACATGGGGCTTCCCAAAATCAATGTATTCTATTTGAAATGATCAATTTCAAGCATTTACAAGCATGGAAGAAGCAAAAAACCAGGAACATATATAGTAAAAATATGCATTATAATGTTGTCATTCAAATGCATATTTTCATGTCTTAATGAAGGAGACATCGAACTCTGCAATGTGGGACTTCTTAAAATCAACGTATTCCATATGCAATGACCAATTACAAGCATTTACAAATGTTAAAGATGTAAAAAATTGGGAACATTCATTGTAAAAAAAGTGTGGTGATGTTACAATTCGAACACATAGTCAATAACCAATTTGCATAACATTTTGAATGAAAAATTAAATCTAAAACATGGGGCTTCACAAAATCAATGCCTTCTATTTGGAATGATCAATTTCAAGCATTTACAAGGATGAAAGAAGCAAAAAGGCAGGAACATATATAGTAAAAGATGCATTGTAATGTTGTCATTCAAACACATATTCAAGAAGCAATTTTCATGCCTTCTTGAATGAAACATCAAAATATGAAACATGGGACTTCTTAAACTCAATGCATTCTATATAGAATGATCGATTTCAAGCATTTACAAACATTAAAGATGAATAAAATCTGGAACAAATATAGTAAAAACTATATGGCAATGTTACCATTGAAACACATATTAGAACAAGCATACTTCAAGCAACACTTTGCATGCCTTTTTGAATGAAACTTCAAAATCTAAAATGTGGGACCTTTTACGCTTAATGTATTGTATCTAGAGTGATCAATTTGAAGCATTTACAAGCTTTTGATGAATTGAAAAATCAGGAACACACATTGTAATAAATGCACGGTAATGTTACGATTTAAACGCATATTCAAAATATAGTTTACACACCATTTTGAATAAAAAATGTAAATCTAAAACATGGGGCTTCGTAAAATCAATGTATTCTCTTTGGAATGATCAATTTCGGGCATTTGCATGCATGAAAGAAGCAAAAACAAGGGAATGTATATAGTAAAAGATGCATCGTAATGTTGTCATTCAAACACATATTCAAGCAACAATTTTCATGTCTTTCGGAATGAAATATCGAAATCTGAAACATGGGACTTCTTAAACTCAATGTATTCAATATAGAATGATAAATTTTGAGCTTTTACAAACAGTCAAAATGAAAAAAATCTGGAACAAATATAATAAAAACAGTATGGCAATGTTATCATTGAAATCGTATTAGAAAAAGCATACTTCAAGTAACAATTTGCATGCCTTTTTAAATGAAACTTCAAAATCTCATACATGGACATCTTAGGCTTAATATATTCTACCTAGAGTGATTAATTTCAAGAATTTACAAGCTTCTACGGAAGTGGAAAATCAGGAACATACAATGTAAAATACGCATGGTAATGTTTCGATTAAAACGTATATTCACGAAACAGCTTGCATACTGTTTTGAATGAAAAATGCAAATAAAAAACGTTGGGCTTCCCAAAATCACAGTATTCTTTTTGAGATGATCAATTTCAAGCATTTACAAGAATGGAGGAAGCAAAAAATCAGGAACATATATAGTAGAAATATGCATCATAATGTTGTCATTCAAACGCATATTCAAGCAGCAATTTTCAAGCCTTATTGAATGAAACATCAAAATTTGAAACGCGGGACTTCTTACAATCAATGTATTCTATATCAAATGATCAATTTCAAGCATTTACAAACATTAAAGATGAAAAAAGTCAGGAACAAATATACTAAAAACTGTATGGCAATGTTACCATTGAAATGCATGTTTCAACAAGCATTCTTCAAGCAACAAACTACATGCCTTTCTGAATGAAACTTCTAAATCTAAAACGTGGGACCTCTTAGGCTTAATGAATTCTATCTAGAGTGATTGATTTCAAGCATTTACAAGCTTTTAAAGAAGTGGAAATCTAGAACATACATTGTAAAAAACGCAAGGTAATGTTACGATTCAAACGCATAGTCAATAACTAGTTTGCATACCGTTCTGAATGAAAACTGTAATTCCAAAACATGGGGCTTCATAAAATCAATGTATTCTCTTTGGAATAATCAATTTCAGGCATTTACATGCATGAAGGAAGCAAAAATGAGGGAATGTGTATAGTAAAAGATGCATCGTAATGTTGTCATTCAAACACATATTCAGACAACAATTTTCATGCCTTTTTGAATCAAACATTGAAATATGAAACATGGGACTTCTTAAAATCAATGTATTATATATAGAATGATCAATTTCAAGCTTTTACAGACATTAAAGATGAAGACAATATGGAACAAATATAGTAAAAACTGTATGGCAATGTGACCATTGAAACGCGTAATACAACAAGCATACTTCAAGCAACAAAGTCCTTGCCTTTTTGAATGAAACTTCAAAATCTAAAACATGGGACTTCTTAGTCTTATTGTATTCTATCTAGAGTGATCAATTTCAAGCATTTACAAGCTTTTAAGGGAGTGGAATGTCTGGAGCATCCATTGTTCGATTCAAACACATATTCAACAAACTGTTTGCTTACCATTTTGGATGAAAATAATTAATCTAAAATGTTGGGCTTCCCAAAATCAATGAATTCTATTTGGAATGATCAATTTCAGGTATTTACAAGCATGAAAGAAGCAAAAAAACAGGAAGATATATTGTAAAAGATGCATCATAATGTTGTTATTCAAACACATATTCAAGCAACAATTTTCATGCCTTCTTGAATGAATCATCGAAATTTGAAACATGGTATTTGTTAAACTCATTGTATTCTATTTAGAATTACCAATTTCAAGAATTTACAAACATTAAAGATGAAAAAAATCTAGAACAAATATAGTAAAATCTATATGGTAATGTTGCCATTGAAATGCGTCTTAGAACGTGCATACTTCATGCAATAATTTGCACACATTTTGAATGAAACTTCAAAATCTAAAATGTGGGACTTCTTAGTCTTAATGTATTCCATCTAGAGTGATAAATTTTCAGCATTTACAAGCTATAAAGGAGGGGAAAATCAGGAACATACATTGTAAAAAAAGCATGGTAATATTACAATTCATGCACATAGTCAATAAACAGTTTGCATACCATTTTGAATGAAAAATTAAATCTAAAACATGGGGCTTCTGTGATGACCCAGGATTTTATGATGCAATTTTATAATAACAGTGAGATTGATCTCTGTTTTAAAATAATTTATGCAAAAAAATGCATAGAAAATATTTTTCCTTTTAATTAAAATTGTTTGTATAAAGAGCCCGAGTGTCATGACAAAATCTCAATGCATAGTGCCATGGCAATTTTTAAACCAAATAGAAATAATTACCATTCCTAGGATTGTTAGTCATAGCCACAGTTATAAACAAATACTTATAACCAAGTTTATAGCAATTACGAAAGGGATCACTAGTTAAGTCCTCGCTTAGCCTTACCTTTGCTTAAATGACTATAGTCCTAACGCTTTT
The DNA here is from genome assembly GCA_035236585.1 of Warburgia ugandensis. Taxonomy (NCBI): domain Eukaryota; kingdom Viridiplantae; phylum Streptophyta; class Magnoliopsida; order Canellales; family Canellaceae; genus Warburgia; species Warburgia ugandensis. Next base: position 53,858,367 of record CP141127.1, on the reverse strand, counting down.
CGATTCTCCTTCTAGTTATACCTTGTTTGATCTGAAAAAAATTATGGATTGGATTGAGTATATATCATACTCAGTAGGGAACCTGATTCTACCATTTTGAAAACAAGGCATATAACATAAAAAAAAAAAAGAGAGCTTGCATGTAATACATTAGAAATGCCTATTTTCAATAAATACACATATGTATGCACAAAATGTAAGTAATGCCATTCACAGAATCCTTTACTAGACTTTAGTATGCATCAATACAGATATGACTAAATTCAGGAAATCAAAATCAATTAGAACTCAATAGATCCCTACAACACGTCAAATCAACGAGTCATATATAATGATTATGAAATACTTAAAACAGTCCTCATTTGAGGCAAACGATCGCATCATAAAATAATAGGCACATGGTCTCAAGCTAGCTGGTCATGAGTACTTGTTTATGACCATCTCAATGCTATATGCATATCAATATGACTGAAATCATAGGGTCACTATGCTCCTCTGCAGGCTGCCTCTTTTGGCGATCTGCTCACTTAGGACTCGAGGTTTTGTTCCTACAACAGGCTGCCTCCTTCGGCGATTTGCCCACTTGGAACTCAAGGTTTTATTCCTTATATAGGTTGCCTCATTCAGCGATCTACCCGCTATCCCTACGTAGGTTGCCTCATTCGGTGATCTACCTACTTTAGCTCAGTGCCCACCAGGCTTAATAGCCCAAAAAGCAAATACATAAAGAATCCAAATCCCAATCATCGAAATCATGCATTTTATACCTTCATTTGCAAACCATGCAAGCGATGCATTCATAAAATTAGTTCCATACAAATAATTGCATTCAAGATCATAAGCATACTCATTATGCAAATATGATATCTTAAAAGGCATACTGAACACGGTTATCAGGGAAATGCATATGAGAACTTTAGTAGTAGCAGACTACCTACAAATCAAGTACATTTGGAAATGCATTAAAACATAGCAGTATTAGATTACCTACATCTAGCGTCAGTACTTAGCTTGTGCTTTTCCTCAATTCGATCCCTAGAGTACCTTGGTGAAGTCATGAAGCCCTAGGTGTCGTTCAACCATGCGATCCCAACATTAGTTCCCTATTCATAGGGCAACGGCTAGATTTATATGATTCATGAGTTTCTAGGGGTCGATCCACGACATTCTTGATCTAAGAATGTCCTAAGGGCTCTATTAAATTGCATAATTAGGTCCGTGTTATCAATACGGACGCAATGGTTCTTTCGGATCGTTAATCGGAGTCCTACAGCTCTTATAATTACATTTTTTGTGTGGCAAAGTCACAGACAAACCAAATTTGTCCAATTAGGACCCACGCGTCATGGTTCCCGGGATGCCCTACATGTCCCGGTTGAGTCGGGACTCCATCCGCACACAGCGCCCTCATGGGGACCGACCTAGGGAGCGCGTCCCGGGTGGGCATCACGCGGAGTGTCCTCGACGCGGCTAGAGCGCTTTTCGGGCCCCAGGACACCACGTGCGTCCCAGTTGGTCCAGGAACATGCCCGCACACTGAGTGTGTGCATGTACCATCCCAGGGGGCTCATCATGGGTGTGTGTCATGCCTGTGCGTCATCGGGACACTCTGGTTCGATGGGTTTCGAACCAGAATGCGTCTTCCTCTAGCTTTTGGCCAGAAAAGGCTTGATCCGGAGGGGATCTGGGCTGGGAGAAGAAGGAAAACAAAGGGGAAAGTGGGGAACTTACCTGGGTAGCTCGCAATAGCAGCCTTGGTGGCGAGTATGGCCTCTTTCACTCTAGAAGCTAGCTTGCTAGGTTTTTGGGTGGGGGCGGCCCTAGAAGAATGAGAAGGATGAGGATGGCTGGGGAGGAGGGAAACGTGGGCTTTATAGCCTCGCAAAGGCGGGGCTTGCCTTATGGCGGTGCCACCATTCTTTTCAGTGTCGCCTTGCAGAGGTGGTGCTGGAAGTCACTGGAAGGGGAAGATGATGGGGGGTGCTGTTACCAAAATGGCCCCTGTGTGTTTCACCCTTTTTCATTTTAAGTTTAAATTACAAAAATGCCCTTGATCTTTCAACGCATATAACTTTGTCATATGATCTTCGTTTTTGGCGTTCTTTGAGGCGTTGGATTCCATTTTGAGTGCATAATCTAATAGTACTAATTTTTCTTACAAATTTTGTTGTTTTATATTTTAACTACTATTAAACATATATTAATCTTCAAAGTTAACCACCTTTAAAAAATCTTCAAAATTTGAGGCATTACAGCTTCACAGAATCAATGTCTTCTATTTGGAATAATCAAATTCAAGCATTTACAAGGATGAAAGAAGGAAAAAAGCAAGAACATATATAGTAAAAGATGCATTGTAATGTTTTCATTCAAACACATATTCAAGAACGAATTTCATGCCTTCTTGAATGAAACATCAAAATCTGAAACATCGGACTTCTTAAACTTAATGCATTCTATACAGAATGATCAATTCCAAGCATTTACAAACATTAAAATGAAAAAAATCAGGAACAAATATAGTAAAATCTGTATGGCAATGTTACCATTGAAACGCGTATTAGAACAAGCATACTTCAAATAACACTTTGCATGCCTTTTTCGATGAAACTTCAAAATCTAAAATGTGGGATTTCTTAGGCTTAATGTATTCTACCTAGGATGATCAATTTCAAGCATTTACGGGCTTTTAGAGAAGTGGAGAAACAGGAACATCCATTGTAAAAAACACATGGTAATGTTTCGATTCAAACACATATTCAACAAACTGTTTGCCTACCATTTTGAATGAAAATAGTAAATCTAAAACATGGGGCTTCACAAAATCAATGTATTCTATTTAGAATGATCAATTTTAGGAATTTACATTCATGAAAGATGTAAAAAGATGTAATGTATATAGTAAAAGATGCATCGAAATGTTGTCATTCAACCACATATTCAAGCAACAATTTTCATGCCTTTTTGAATGAAACATCAAAATCTGAAACATGGGACTTCTTGAACTCAATGTATTCCATCTAGAATGATCAATTTAAAGCATTTACAAGCATTAAAGACGAAAAAAACTGTTTGGTAATGTTACCATTGAAACTCATATTACAACAAACATACTTCAAGCAAAAATTTGCATAGCTTTTTCAATGAAGCTTCAAAATTTAAAACGTGGGACTTCTTTAGGCTTAAGGTATTCCATCTAAGTGGATCAATTTCAAGCATTTACAAGCTTTAAAGAATTTGAAAATTGGGAAGATACATTGTAATAAATGCATGGTAATGTTACTATTCTAACGCGTATTCAAGAAAATGTTTCCATACCGAATGTAAATCTAAAACAAAGGGCACCTTAAAATTAATGTATTCTACTTGGACTGATCAATTTCAAGCATTTCCCAGCATGAAAGAATAAAAAAAGCATGAACATATACAATAAAAGATGCAACGTAATGTTGTCATTCAAACACATATTCAAGCAATAATTTTCATGCCTTTTTGAATGAAACATCAAAATCTAAAACATGGGACCTCTGACACTCAATGTATTCTACATAGAATGATCAATGTCAAGCATTTACAAACATTAAAGATGAAAAAAATCTGGAACAAATATAGTAGAAACTGTTTGTTAATGTTACCATTGAAACTCATATTACAACAAACATACTTCAAGCAAAAATTTGCATAGCTTTTTCAATGAAGCTTCAATATCTAAAACATGGGACATCTTAGGCTTAATCTATTCTATCTATATGGATCAATTTCAAGCATTACAATCTTTAAAGAAGTTGAAAAGCAGGAACATACATTGTAAATGGTGGGACTTCTTAGGCTTAATGTCTTCTACCTAGGGTAGTCAATTTCAAGCATTTACAAGCTTTTAAAGAAGTGGAAAATCAAGAACATCCATTGTAAGAAATGCATGGTAATGTTTCGATTCAAACACATATTCAACAAACTGCTTGCTTACCATTTTGAATGAAAATAGTAAATCTAAAACATGGGGCTTCACAAAATCAATGTATTCTATTTGGAATGATCAATTCAAGCATTTACATGCATGACAGATGCAAAAAAGATGAAATGTATATAGTAAAAGATGCATCGTAATGTTGTCATTCAAACACATATTCAAAAAACAATTGTCATTCCTTTATGAAAGAAACATCAAAATGTGAAATATGGGACTTCTTAAACTCAATGTATTCCATATAGAATGATCAATTTAAAGCATTTATAAACATTAAAGTTGGAAAAAATCTGGAACAAAAATAGTAAAAACTGTTTGGTAATGTTAGCATTGAAATTCATGTTACAACAAGCATACTTCAAGCAAAAATTTGCTTAGCTTTTTCAATGAAAATTTAAAATCTATAATATTGAATTCATAGGATTAATGTATTCTATCTAGATGGATCAATTTCAAGCATTTAGAAGCTTTAAAGAAGTTGAAAATCACAAACATACATTGTAATAAATGCATGGTAATGTTACTATTCTAACGCGTATTCAAGAAAATGTTTGCATACCATTTTGAATGAAAAATTTAAGTCTAAAACAAGGGGCTTATTAAAGTTAATGTATGCTATTTGGAATGATCAATTTCAAGCATTTACAAGCATGAAAGAAGCAAAAAAGCGGGAGGATATATTGTAAAAGATGCATCTTAATGTTATTATTCAAACACATATTCAAGCAACAATTTTCATACCTTCTTGAATGAATCATCGAAATTTGAAACATGTGACTTCCTACAATCAATGTATTCTATATGGAATGATCATTTACAAATGTTAAAGATGTAAAAAATTAGGAACAAATATAGTAAAAACTGTATGGCAATGTTACCATTGAAATGCGTGTTTCAACGAGCATTCTTCAAGCCACAAACTACATGCCTTTCTAAATAAAACTTCAAAATCTAAAACGAGGGACTTCTTAGGCTTAGTGAATTCTATCTAGAGTGATCAATTTCAAACATTTACAAGCTTTTAAAGAAGTGAAAATCTAGAACATACATTGTAAAATATGTAAGGTAATGTTGTGATTCAAACGCATAGTCAATAAACAGTTTGCATACTGTTTTGAATGAAAAATGTAAATCTAAAATGTGGGGCTTCACAAAATCAATGTCTTCTATTTGGAATGATCAATTTCTAGAATTTACAAGCATGAAAGAAGCAAAAAAGTGGGAGGATATATTGTAAAAGATGCATCACAATGTTGTTATTCAAACCCAAATTCAAGCAACAATTTTCATGCCTTCTTGAATGAATCATCGAAATTTGAAATGTGGGACTTCTTAAAATCAATGTATTCTATATGGAATAATCAATTTCAAGCATGTACAAATGTTAAAGATGAAAAAAATTGGGAACAAATATAATAAAAATCTGTATGCCAATGTTACCATTGAAATGCATATTAGAATAAGCATACTTCAAGCAACAATTTGCGTGCCTTTTTGAATGAAACTTCATGTGACAACCTGGGTTTTTTTCCATGCATTTTTGAATGCAAAACTAATGCCTAAAGGTGGGATCCCTATTTGAAAACAATGCAATGCAGCAGAAAATATTTTTGTTTTAAACTCATTTTGAAAACCCCGAGTGTCATTTGCTTTCACAACAACCAAAGTAGTTTTAAAAGATCGTAAAAGTCTTCCCAGGTCTATCCAGTCACAGCTCACAGCCCAACTGTAAATAAATATAAATACATGTCCAAAGGGTAGAGTGTTTACTTACATTCATACTTGTCTCTTCTTCATTTACTTGATCATAGTACTAACATTCCCTGATGCTTGTTCTACTCTCATGTGGAGCTAATCTGGAAAAAAAGAATAATAGATTTGGGTGAGTATTTTTCATACCTAGTAGGTGATCTGATACTACTATTTGGAAAACATGGTATGCTTCATGCATGGTTCCAAGAGCTTTTTATGTAAAACATCAATGATTTATTTTGCATAAGCATGCATAGTTATGCATACAACATAAGCTTATTAATGCGATTTCAATCATGGAATCCGTATACAAATCAAGTCATATGACTACAACTAAAATAGAAATTAGTAGGTCCATATACGAAGATTTTGGCAAATGCATCAAACCAGCGAGTCACATAGAATACTCATGAAAATCTTAAAATATTCATCATTCAAACATATGCTAGTATCATGCACATGAGTCTCTCGGCGTACATGTCACGCCAACTGGTCACGAGTACTCATATACGACCATCTCAACGCTATATGCATATCAATCACATCAAAATCATCGCGTCACTATGCTCACAACCAGAACCACTTTGAGTCATGTGTCTCTAGTATCTAGAGACTAGTCCACCATAGCCTCCACGGCGACTATGGATATGTCCCCAAAAGGGTGCTGTGAACACTTGCTGTGGTAGTCCCTGTTTACCACAGCAGTTAGGGAAGGGACAATGCCATTTTTGGCAGCAATACCATCCACCTTTTTGGTGGAAGAGGCTGGGAGGCCAAACCCGTACCCCTCAGCATAGTGCCCATCGTGGATTGCCTCATCCGGCAATCTGCCCACTAAAAACATATATATCCAAATCTCAATCATCGAATCATGCAATTTATGCATTTCTTTTCAACCATTCGAGCAATGCATGCAATTCGTTTATGTTAATCTTGCCTTCACAGCCATGAAATATGAAGACAGGTAAAACCATCATATCTCAAAAAGCATGCTAAATCTGATGATAGAGGCAAGTGCTTTCAACAATATAACTCATGATGGCAAGTCCACATACTCGCATAAGAACATATAAAAACATGCTAATCACAATAATAAAATAAGTCTGAGTTTAAGATGCGTTAAAAATGTAGCAGTATCAGACTACCTACAATTTAAGTATATTTGGAAAAATATAGTAGGATCAGACTACCTACCTCGATGTTTCTTGGAGTCGCGTCCTTCATTACTCAACTTGACCCTGGGTCTCATTTATAAAATCTTGGATATGAGTGGATCACAAGGAGTCCTTATCAATTTCGAACTATTTAGAAATTACTAGTTAGATCGCCAGATTAATTACTAGATCTGCCTTTTAGGGTCATAGGTCCTTGCCTAATACAGTGTCAGGCTAGATCCTATGATATGGATCTACTATTCAATGGTTAGACTCTATAGTAGGTCTGCATCGTTCATACAGATGTGATGGTTCTTTTAGATTGTCAATTAGAGTACTACAACTCTTGTAATTGCATTTTTAGTGTTACAATGTCACGGACAATCCAACTTTTGTCCGTGCAGGCCTTGCGCATCATGGTTCCCAGGACACGCATGTGCCCTGGTCGAACTAGGACCCATGCCCACACGCCATGCATGCCCAAAGGTGATGCCAGAGACTACGTTCGCACTCGCACATGCAAACCCAAGCGACGCGTCCTGGAGGGCGTCGCGCGGGACGCGTCTTTGGCTCTTGGGGCGTTCGTGCATCTCAGTTGAACCTTGGACTACGCTCCCACACAGCGTGCATGCGAGAGGACCGCCCCAGGGAGCGCGCCACACCTAGCGTCCCTAAGTCGTCTTCTTCGATGTGTTATCGGACCCATCAGGAATTCAGCACTTTTAGGCCGGAAAAGCAACCAGATCCGGCATGGATCTGGCCTAGAGGAAAGAAAAATGGAGAGAGGGGAAAGAGGGGCTTACCTGGGTAGCCGGGGACACCTTCATTGTGGTGGTGCGGCTCCCTTTTTCCACTCTGAAAACCCAGGTCACCGAAAATCTCGAAGAAAGGAGAAAACTCGATCTTTCCGATGAAGTCAGAGGAGGAATGGGGAAACAGGTAAAAGGAATGGTAGGCCTGAATGACCTGGCTGTTGCCGTCCTTTACATGGAAAATCAATGAAGGGTTTTCCAACATTTTTTGGAACCCTAGCTGGCCAGAGAATGAAAAGGGGAGAATGAGGATGATTGGAGGGAGAGGGGTTTTTATAGCCATACTATGGCGGTGCTACCAATGGCGGTGCCGCCATTGGCGGTGGTGGAAACCTCTAGAAACTGGGGGTTTTTGGAGAAATTGAGAGGAAGAAGACAGGGGGTGCCATTATCAAAACCGCCCCCGGCGTTTTTCATCCTTTTCATTTTTTTTAAAGATAAATTACAAAATTGCCCATAATCTTTGAACGGCCGTAACTTCTTCATACGAACTCCGTTTTTGGAGTTCTTTGAGGCGTTGGATTCCATTTTTCGAGTAAAATCTAATGGTACCAAGTTTCGTACAAATTCCTTCATTTAGTATTTTAAATAGAGTAAAACATTTAACACGATTCATTTCCTATAGAATGTCCAATTCATTTTTGTCAAATGGATGCAAAAATAGCGTAAATTGCTTGGGACATTACATCATTACCCCCTTAAAAGAATTTCATCCTCGAAATTCCACAAATCCTTACCTTCAAGTCAGCTTTCTTCTTGATAAGACATATTCTTCCTGAGGACTCCCTTAAAACTCGAACTATGAAAATTCCTTTGCTTCATTCCCATACTTCTGTTGTTGACGAATCCCTTATTCCGTTATCCAACACTCTAATTGGGTTAATACTTGGAGTAATGTTGTCCTTAAAATGATAATCATACTATTTTGTAACCAATCCTAGGCATGTTCTCCATTTATCCTCATTATAATTCCTTCCACAAGGCCTTACACACACACACACACACACACATATCGTCAATATATCTTATCCGTTTACTTTAAGTATATATGGGCCACTTTCGCTGCGTACTCTGATACATAGTCCCATACGTGCCAGTTTAGCGTTACTGGTTTCTATCTGTATTTCGTATAGCTACCCATCCTTAGATGCTCATATTCCTCTGATCATGTACAGGATAGTCTCCTTAGATGACCATATTCTCCTACTCATACATAAATTACTTCATACTTCTTTGAGATCCTATCATTTTATTCCTCATATTTCATTTTGAATAGCATAGGATAATCCCTTTTTCCTCTTGTCTTCCATCTAGTGATCTATTCATCATCAACATCTCCTTCTAATAGTTGGTTGTATGTCATTAACAAGAGTCCAAAACAGCTACATTCTTTCCCGTATGTCTAATTTTTCTTCTTATCTTCTTCACTTTATATTTTCCCCCAAGATACTTCAATAGTTGATATGGTCTCATGTGCCCTATAGCCAAACCCTTGATTAACTTTGAATTTCAACTGTCTATCGTTTTCCATATGTGACTTGATTCCTCAACCAAAGTTACATTCAAAATAAAACCATGAAAGCCAATTAGTAGCATCTTCCATCGAGGACCCTATCATATACTGAAAGTAAAATGTCCTAACTCTATACCTAGTTTCATAATTATTGAATTTATTAAAGGCTTTTCTCCGTGAAGAATTTATCCAAACTCGTGTCAAATGTTAATGGCCGATTCATCATCATGGGTCAAATGTTCTCGTCCAGAGGCCTATCTCACTATTCACATCAATTTTTCATTAGGATTTCCAACAATGTTCCCATTTATGCAAAAAGTCTCTTATTGATAACCGAGTACCCTTACTAGGTCATGGTTGAATACTTTGTCATTATCCTCTTTGTCCTTTCTTTGCTTGATGGTTTTCTTCATAATCTTTTAGTCCAAAAGTTCTATACTCAATCCAGTAGGGTTAGTCGTTAAGAAATTCCTTTAATTGATTTTTCATACTTGGTATATGCACATAACAACTAACTTTTCGTCTAAAGGCAACATAACATCAAATCTCACCTTATAATGTGCCGGCCACCTCAACTTTTCTCCCTCCATTCCCTATATCAATATGTTGTTCAATCTTTTATCAAGGCTTTATCGTCAGCCATGCAGTCTGCATTGTCTGGAGGTATCCTCATAAATAGTGATTCTCAAGTATGCCCTCATACTTAGCTTATAACAATAATTCTCATTCAATAGCGATTATATCAAATTGTGCTGAAGCTGTTAAATCAACAAGTTTAACAACACTCAGGTAAGCATAAAACATTTTCTTAGACATAGAAAGACTTTATTTGATTACCTATTGATCTCTTTCCAAATATATCTATGTCATAAGCGCAAGGGTCTCTAAAGTGATCGGTACTTATTTGCCTTTCTTTCCAATCCAAGTCAGCAGTATTTTTCAAACCCAAAGTAATTTCTTCACCTTGTCATGGTAGCCATTAAGGTTTGGAAAATCTTTCGCATTGGTTTAGATCACTTCTTATTTTTGCTCCTATCTCAGTTGCTACTGTCCTCATCGTACTCGTAGCTCCTCCATGATGTGGCCTAATCAATTGACCTCATACCCTCAAATGACTTAGTCTAACAAGTACTTCTTTCAAGGAAAACTCAAGTCCAAAGACTTATAACATTCCTCTGAGTATATAACTTTGACTACTATCTAATAGATACTAACATATTTGATTAAATAGGGTGGGATACCTTTATTTAGTCAACAGTACTCTAAAGGTAATGACTAAATAATGGTCTTCAGATATTTGCTCTTCCAAATCTATGATAGCAAGACCTCAATTCGATCCTTGATGGTACCCTACTTGCTGAAGAAAGACAAATGGACAAGTCACTATCCCGACTTAATTCCTTTTTGAATATACTTTATTGGCAAGGTAGGATATCACCAAATTTTCCTTTTTATGGACTATATCCATTGGTGTTCCTTATAAGGTAATGGATCTGATAAGATTCTAATTGCAATAATTGATATAGACATCAAACCATTTGTAGAATTTAATTTGTAGTGGATCACCATTCTTCTTTGAAAATTTTCATGCAACATAATGTCCTTACATTCAATGCTCTACTCAAAGTCATAAATCCCATATGCTTTATTTCTATTATACGCGTTTACAATAACTCAACTATTATTATTTCTTCGAATTTGATTAGTTTATCTTTCAAGATGATTCAAGATGAAAGATTTGCGTGGATCTATTCTTTCCTCAATAAAGTCATACCCTTTTTCTATTCACCCATTACTTATATTTGCATCTCTATCTCGTTCCCTTTTTTCTTCTTAATCGGTCAAAATCAATGTCTCCATTTGAATGGTTGCATATATTTGATCTTCTTGTCAGACAGGAGAAACTTAATACTTCCAGGAAATGTTGAAGTTTTATAATATCATCGAAATCCTTAATTGCCTATAGCCTCAAGAAAATTCATACAATGTCTTAATAATGTCATTGATCTATTGGTCATGCTATACTTCCCTTATAAGTTCATGTTAGGATCAATCTATTATCACAGATCTATCATCCCTAATATTATCATCAAAATCTTTTGGGTAACTCTGTCGAATACAGTTCCCTATCATATTCGTGTTATATTCCTCTTAATCACGTACGAGTCACAATTATCTCCTAATATCATCTTGCATTCTCATCCCTCTTAGATTATCATCAAAATCTTCTCAAAGTCTGTCTTTTACATCCCCTATCATACTCATATCATATGATAGCGTACTCATATTCTGATATTCTTTATGATGGTAAGATAGCCATCTAGGTTCTTCGATGTTCTCATCTTTGGTGAGATTGATCTATTACAGGTCAGAATTATCTACTAACACGTTCACTAACATCTTCCTTCATCATTCTCATCATAATCTAATCCATATATGATTTTCCCTGTTTGCACCACTGTACAACAATCCTTATTGATAAGATTTAAGCCATCCAATATCTAAGTATTTGCTAGACCCATCTCCTTTTTCACCTATTTGTTTATGGTGAAATGCCTTGAGCATTAATATGCTAGTCATCTCTACTATTTCTATTTCTACTACTTCTTCTTAATTTTCTTGATTGTCTATGACCCTTGGACATGCTGGATTGGCTATGAAAGGATAAAACCTGGGCTCTGATACCAACTGTGACGACCCGGGTTTTTTTCCATGCATTTTTGAATGCAAAACTAATGCCTAAGGTGGCATCCCTATTTGAAAACAATGCAATGCGGCGGAAAATCTTTTTGTTTTAAACTCAGTTTGAAAACCCTGAGTGTCATTTGCTTTCACAACAACTAAAGTAGTTTTTGAAAATCATAAATGTCTTCTCAAGTCTATCCAGTCACAACTCATAGCCTAATTGTAAATAAATATAGATACATGTCCAAAGGGTAGAGTGTTTACTTACATTCATACTTGTCTCTTCTTCATTTACTTGATCGTAGTACTAACATTCCCTGATGCTTGTTCTACTCTCATGTGGAGCTAATCTGGAAAAAAAGAATAATAGATTTGGGTGAGTATTTTTCATACCCAGTAGGTGATCTGATACTACTATTTGGAAAACACGGTATACTTCATGCATGGTTCCAAGAGCTTTCTATGTAAAACATCAATGATTTATTTTGCGTAAGCATGCATAATTGTGCATAAAACATAAGCTTATTGATGCGATTTGCATCATGGAATCCGTAAACAAATCACGTCATATGACTACGACTAAAATAGAAATCAATAGGTCCGTATCCGAAGATTTTGGCCAATGCATCAAACCAGCGAGTCACATAGAATACTCATGAAAATCTTAAAATAGTCATCATTCAAACATATGCTAGTATCATGCACATGAGTCTCTCGGCATACATGTCACGCCAACTGGTCACGAGTACTCATATACGACCATCTCAACGCTATATGCATATCAATCACACCAAAATCATAGGGTCACTATGCTCACGACCAGAACCACTCTAAATCGTGTGTCTCCGGTATCTAGAGACCAGTCTACCATAGCCTCCACGGCGACTATGGATATGTCCCCAAAAGGGTGCTGTGAACACCTCCAGTGGTCGTCCCTGTTTACCTGTGACAACCTGGGTTTTCCCATGATTTAAATGCAAGATCAAATTCCTAAGGTGGGATGCATCCCTATTTGAAAACCATTTAATGAAAACAATGCAATGCATCAAAAAATCATTTGTTTTAAACTCATTTTGAAAACCCCGAGTGTCATTTGCTTTCACAACAACCAAAGTAGTTTTTGAAAAACTTCAGAAATCATAAATGTCTTTCCCAAGTCTATCTAGTCACAGCTCATAGCCCAACTGTAAATAAATACAAATAGATGTCCAAAGGGTAGAGTGTTTACTTACATGTATAATTGTCTCCTTTTGATTTTTCTTGCTCGTAGCACTAACATTTCCTGAGGCATCTTCTACTCGTGAGTGGAGCTATCTTAAAAAATGATATATTTGTGTGTCTTCTATCATGGGCATATCCTTTCCTTAAGTGCTTACTTGTGTCTGAAAAATGTTAAGGATTGGGTGAGTATATACTATACTCAGTACGAGTCCATCACTACTAGTTTTACAATGCATGCTATGTTTAAAATCATATGCTCTTTAAAACATGTGCATGTTTGAACACTCATGTTCAATATTGATATTAAAAACCATTGTCAAATTGGAATACTGACGACTTAAAGAATTGCAAATCCAAGTCAAAAGTATCATATATATCATAAACATAATGATATGCATAAGATGCTTAATTGTATCCAACTCACGGATATATGGTATGGTCAACCAACCTCATGTCATGCCATATGCAATGTAAGTAAATCCTTAAAAACATAAGGCCCACCATGCCCATGACCTCCTCGCCGTGTAGTCCTCAGGTACCTGGGGACACTTGGTCATAACCTCCATGGGGCATATGACACTTATTCGTTATAAAGCATGCAATTTATGTAATCAGTTGCAAAACATGCATGCAATGCATAAAATCTGCTCATGCTAGTCTCGCATTCAAAGTCATAACCCTGCCTAGAAGCTAGACAGCCTAAAAGCCTGCCAGCCTAGAAGCCTGTCAACTCTCTCTAGCCCACCCTCATCGACCCACCCTCATCAGCCCGCCCTCATCGGCCAAGGCTACACTTATCAAGCAATCTATGCATGTAGCACATGTCTTGGCAATATATGCAATCGTTTGTAAAACATATCTATACATAATGTATTTGTCATATGCATGCTGAATTCATTTATAAAATTAAGTCATGCTAAACAAGTCACATAACTTATACTTAAAACATGCATTCAAAACAATCATGGGCTCTTTTTAAAAGTCTAGTAGCGATAGAGAACCTACACCAAAACATCATGGGTTCTTTTAAAAAATTCTAGTAGCGATAGAGCACCTACTTGGTTTGGTCACGCTACCCCTTGTCCTCGTACGCTCCTGCTCATAGTTTAGGGGAACAAGGTTAGCTTGGCCTATTTCTATAGGTTTTAGAATGGTTGACCTCACTACTTAGGCATTAAGGGTTCATTCCCATGCCTATGGGTCTCTTAAGGTTCTAACAGGGCCTTGCTATCGTCAAGTTTACAAAGGTTTAGTGGCCCCACGCCACTATCATAGTTTAAGGGTCATGCCCACCTTATATAGGGCCTTTATCAGGTATTTTATGGTTTGGGTGTGTCCGCGTCGTCGATACGGACGCAACACCTTTCACGGCTCCTCAATCAGAGTCCTAGAACTCAAGTTATGGGCATTTTAGTATTCAGAATACATGGAAGGCCCACAGGGCGCGTGCACAGACGCACGGGGCCTTCTACCCCTTTTCTTGTTTGCGGGCATGTCCACGGACATGCCTGGTTTGACCCTGTCGAACCAGTACACCCAGGCACCATCCCTGGGTCCTTTGTGGCTCCCTAGAGCCCCATTTTGCATGGTTTTTCATGCAAAAACTTGGGAGAACTCATCCTAAGACAAAGGGGGAGATGGGTTTGGAGGGGTTTTGGGCATACCTGATTAGTGGTCGGATTTTTCCCATGTTTTCTCCTCTTATTTGCTTCTCCATGATGGGTTTTTCCAAGCTTTTGGGCTACCATTGGAGGCGCCCAAGAGCTCTATTTATAGAGCTCGAAGAGGGTTCTGGAGCAGGTTCTTACTGCCATGGAATGGGGGTGGAGAAACCTCTAGAATGGTTGCACACCGCCGTTCTAGAATCCTCTAGGAGGTTGAAGAAGAGGGGTGCCCGTATCAAAATGGGTCCCTATTTTTCTCAGGCCAAATCCGTTTTTAATTTAAATTACACTTTTGCCCTTGAACTTCAAAGGGCCATAACTTGCTCATTTTAACTCCGTTTTGAGCGATTTTGGTCTTGTTGGATTCCTTTTTCTGAGACGCACCTAAGGGTACTATTCTCAGGACCAAATTTCTGGGTCTAGTCAGGGTAAACTGTGAAATGACCAAAATACCCTTATCTCCAAAAAGGGAACTTTTTATTTCCTATAGAATGTCCAATTCATTTTTGTTAAAAATAGCGTTAATTGCTCAGGCATTACATTATTACCCCCTTAAAAGAATCTCGTCCTCAAAATTCCACAAATCCTCTTCTTCAAGTTAGCTGTCTTCTTGATAAGACATATTCAGGACTCCCTCGAACTAAGAAAATTCCCATACTTCTGTTGATGACGAATCCAATATTTCGTTATCCAATACTCTAATTGGGTTAATACTTGGAGTAATGTTGTCCTTAAAATGCTAATCATACTATCTTGTACCCAATCCTAGGCACGTTCCCAATTTATCCTTGTTATAATTCCTTCCACAAGGCCTTACACATATATATCACGTCAATATATCTCATTCATTTTCTTTAAGTATATATGGACCGCTTTCACTTCGTAGTCTGATACATAGTCCCATGCGTGCCAGTTTATCATTATTGGTTTCTATTTGTATTTGTATTGCTACCCATCCTTAGATGCTTATATTCTTCCGATCATGTATAAGATAGTCTCCTTAGATGACCATACTCTCCTACTCGTATATAAATTACTTCATACGTCTTTGAGATCATATGATCTTATTCCTCCTATTTCATTTTGAATGGCATAGGATAATCCCTTTTTCCTCTTGTCTTCCATCTAGTGATCTCTTCATCATCCATATCTCCTTTTAATGGTTGGTTGTATGTCATTAGTAAGAGTCCAACAAAAAAGGTTACATTCTTTCTATTGTGTCTAACTTTACTTCTTATCTTTTATATTTGTCCCCAAGATACTTCAATAGCTAATATGGTATCATGTGCCCTACAACCAAGCCCTCGATTAACTTCGAATTTCAACTGTCTGTCGCTTTTCTACTATAACTTGGGTCCTCAACCCATATTATATTCAAAATAAATTAATTCAAGTAGCATCCTCCATCACTAATACTATATCATATTACGATTAGGATATCTGAACAGTACATCAAGTTTCATAGATGTTTAAGCCATCAAATGCTTTTCTCCTTGAAGAGTTTATGCATACTCATGTCAAATATTTTATGGTTAATTCATCATCATGGGTCAAATGTTCTCGTCCAGAGGCCTATTTCACTATTCATATCAATTTGTCATTAGGATTTCCAACAATGTTCCCATTTATGCAAAAAGTCTCTTATTCATAACCGAGTACCCTTTCATGGTTGAATCCTTTGTTATTATCCTCTTTGTCCTTTCTTTGCTTGATGGTTTTCTTCGTAACCTTTTAGACCAAATGTTCTATACTTGATCTAGTAAGGCTAGTCCTTAGGAAATTCCTTCAATTTGTTTTTCGTACTTGGTATATGCACATAACAACTAAATTTTTGTCTAAAGGCAATGTAACATCAAATCTCACCTTATATTGTGCTGGCCACCTCAACTTTTCTCCTTCCATTCCCTATATCAATATGTTGTTCAATCTTTTATTACTGCATTATCATTAGCCATTCAGTCTTAATTGTCAGGGGGTATAGTCATCATAAGTAGTGGTTTTCAAGTGTTCCCTCATACTTAGCTTATAACAATAATTCTCCTTCAATAAAGATTATATCAAATTGTACTGAAGTTGTTAACTCAACAAGTTTAACAACACTCAGGTAAGCATAAAACATTTTCTTAGACACAGAAAGACTTTATTTGATTACCTATTGATCTCTTTCCAGATATATCTATGTCATAAGCTCAAGGGTCTCTAAAGTCATCGATACTTATTTGCCTTTCTTTTCAATCCAAGTCAGTAGTATTTTTCAAACCCAAAGTAATTTCTTCACCTTATCATGGTAGCCATTAAGGTTTGGAAAATCTTTCGCATTGGTTTAGATCACTTCTTCCTTTTTGCTCCTATCTCAGTTGCTACTATATTCATCATACTCGTAGCTCCTCCATGATGTAGTCTAATCAACTGACCTCATACCCTCAAATGACTTAGTCTAACAAGTAACTTCTTTTAGGTAAAACTCATGTCTAAATACTTATAATATCCCTCTGAGTATATAACTTCGACTACTAACATGTTTGATTAAATAGAGTGGGTTACCTTTTTTTTTAGTCAACAGTATTCTAAAGGTAATGACTAAATAATGGTCTTAAGATATTTGCTCTTCCAAATCTATGATATCAAGACCTCAATTCAATCCTTGATGGTACCCTACTTGCTGAAGAAAGACAAATGGACAATTCACTGTCCCGGCTTAATTCCTTTTTCAATATACTTTATTGGCAAGGTAGGATATCACCAAATTTTCCTTTTTATGGACTATATCCATTGGTATTCCTCATAAGCTAATGGATTCGCTAAGATTCTAATTGCAATAATTGATATAGACATCAAACCATTTGTAGAATTTAATTTCTAGTTGGTCACTATTCTTCTTCAAAAATTTCTTGTCACATAATCTCCTGAAATTCGATACTCTACTCAAAGTCTTAAACCCCATATGCTTTCTTTCTTTTATACTCTTTTACAATAAAGTCACCAACTCAACTAGTATTATTCCTTCGCATTTGTTTGGTTTACCTTCCTATAGGATTCAAGATGAAAGAATTGTATGTATCTCCATAAAGTCATGATCTTCTTCTTTTGAATATTCAATATTCATGTGACGACCCGAGTTTTCCCATGCATTTTTAAATGCAATATCTAATTCCTAAGGTGGGATGCATCCCTATTTGGAAACCACTTTATAAAAACCATGCAATGCAGCGGAAAAACTTTAGTTTTAAACTCATTTTGAAAACCCCGAGTGTCATTTGCTTTCACAACTATCAAAGTAGTTTTTGAAAAAATTCAGAAATCATAAATGTTTTTCCCCAGGTGTATCCAGTCACTGCACATAGTCCAATTATAAATAAATACAAATACATGTCCAAAGGGTAGAGAGTTTACTCACATGTATAGTTGTCTCCTTTGTTTATTCACTTGCTCGTAGCACTAATATCTCCTGAGATGTCTTCTATTTGCGAGTGCAACTACTGTGAAAAATGTTAAGGATAGGGTGAGTATATGCTATACTCAGTAGGAGTCTATCACTACTAGTTTTGCAATGCATGCTATGTTTGAAATCATATGCTCTTTAAAACATGTGCATGTTTGAACAATCATGGTCAATGTCGATACTAAAAACCACTGTCAAATCAGAATACTGACGACTTCAAGAATAGCATAATCCAAATCGAAAGTATCATATATCATAAATATAATGATATGCATAAGATGCTCCACTGAATCCAACTCATGGATATCTGGTATGGTCGACCAACCTCATGTCATGCCATATGCAATGCAAATAAATCCTCAAACCATAGGGTCCAACTATGCCCACGACCTCGCCGCCATGTGGTCCCCGGGTACTTGAGGACACAGGGTCATATGCCTCCACGCGACATATGACACTTCAACCCAGTGCCGTGACACCAGTGGTAGCCCCATGTACCACCTTAGTCGAAGCAGGGATGTTGCCCTTTTTGACCGTGGTACCCATCCATTTAATAGTGGTAGAGGCTAGAGGCCAACCCAAACCTCTCGGCATAGTGTCCACGAGCTTATCAGCCCAAATCATATCAGATCAAACAAGCGAAAACCTCTTTTTCAAAACCTATCCTCTTTGTGTCCCTCACAACTGCCTACCCAGCATCTTTTGGGCACTCCAACGTCTTTTGGTAACCCTCAAGGACATGCAATCTTTCAAAAAGTCAATGCTCCCAAATCATGCAATATATGCATCTGTTTGCAAAACATATCTATGCATAATGTATATGCAATTATTTGCAAAACATATCTATGCCAAAACATATCTATGCATAAAGCATTTATCATATGTATGCTGAACTAAGTCATGCTAAACAAGTTAAATAACTTATACTTAAAACATGCATAAAACAATCATGGCACTTTTAAAAAGTCTAGTAGCGATAAATCACCTACCTCAAAGTCTCCTGGAGTCGCGTCCTTTAGCACTCAACCCATCCCTGGGTCTCATTTATAAACTCCTGGGTATGAATGGACACAAGGAGTCCTCATTAATTTTAATCTATTAAGACATTAGACCGCTAAATCTGCTATTTAGGGTCAAGGGTCCTTGCCTAATTCATTGCCAGGCTAGCTCCTATAATATGGACCTACTTATTCAATAGTTAAATTCTATGAATGGTCCTATGATGCTAATTTTAAAGTCTCATTAGGTCCGAGTGTCCCGGTTCCCAGGACAGCCGTGCATCTTAGTTGAACCACAATCGCCTCAAGGGTAATCAATTTCAAGCATTTACAAGCTTTTAAAGAAGTGGAAAATCTGGAGCATCCAATGTAAAAAACGCATGGTAATGTTTCGATTCAAACACACATTCGACAAACTGTTCGCTTACCATTTTGGATGAAAATATTTAATGCAAAACATGGGGCTTCCCAAAATCAATGTATTCTATTTGTAATGATCAATTTCAAGCATTTACAAGCATGAAAGAAGCAAAAAAGGGGGAGGATATATTGTAAAAGATACATCATAATGTTGTTATTCAAACACATATTCAAGCAACAATTTTCATACCTTCTTGAATGAATCGTCGAAATTTGAAACATGGGACATCCTACAATCAATGTATGTAAAAACTTGGGAACAAATATAGTAAAAACTATATGCCAATGTTACCACTGAAATGCGTGTTTCAACAACCATTCTTCAAGCAACAAACTACACTCCTTTTTGAATGACACTTCAAAATCTAAGACGTGGGACTTCTTAGGATTAATGAATTCTATCTAGAGTTATCGATTTCAAGCATTTACAAGCTTTTAAAGAAGTGGAAATCTAGAACATACATTGTAAAAAATGTAAGGTAATGTTACGATTCAAACGCATAGTCCATAAACAGTTTGCGTACCGTTTTCAATGAAAAATGTAAATCTAAAACGTGGGGCTTCACAAAATCAGTGTCTTCTATTTGGAATGATCAATTTCAAACATTTACCAGGATTAAAGAAGCAAAAACGCAGGAAGAAGAATTGCAAAAGGTGCATCGTAATGTTGTCATTCAAACACATATTCAAGAACCAATTTTCATGCCTTCTTGAATGTAACATCGAAATGTGAAACATGGGACTTCCTAAACTAAATGTATTCTATATAGAATGATCAATTTCAAGCATTTACAAACATGAAAGATGAAAAAAATATGGAACAAATATAGTAAAAACTGTACGGCAATGTTACCGTTGAAATGCATATTAGAACAAGCACACTTCATGCAACAATTTGCGTGCCTTTTTGAATGAAACTTCAAAATATAAATGCTGGGACTTCTTAGGATTAATGAATTATACCTAGGGTAATCAATTTCAAGAATTTAGAAGCTTTTAAAGAAGTGGAAAATCTGGAGCATCCATTGTACAAAACGCATGGTATTGTTTCGATTCAAACACACATTCGACAAACTGTTCGCTTACCATTTTGGATGAAAATATTTAATGTAAAACATGGGGCGTCCCAAAATAAATGTATTCTATTTGGAATGATAAATTTCAAGCATTTACAAGCATGAAAGAAGCAAAAAAGGGGGAGGATATATTGTAAAAGATGCACCATAATGTTGTTATTCAAACACATATTCAAGCAACAATTTTCATACCTTCTTGAATGAATCATCGAAATTTGAAACATGGGACTTCCTACAATCACTGTATTCTATATGGAATGATCATTTACAAATGTTAAAGATGTAAAAACTTGGTAACAAATATAGTAAAAACTGTATGCCAATGTTACCATTCAAATGCGTGCTTCAACAACCATTCTTCAAGCAACAAAGTACACTCCTTTTTGAATGACACTTCAAAATCTAAGACGTGGGACTTCTTAGGCTTAATGAATTCTATCTAGAGTTATCGATTTCAAGCATTTACAAGCTTTTAAGGAAGTGGAAATCTAGAACATGCATTGTAAAAAATGTAAGGTAATGTTACGATTCAAACGCATAGTCAATAAACAATTTGCATACCGTTTTGAATGAAAAATGTAAATCTATGGGGCTTCACAAAATCAATGTCTTATATTTGAAATGATCAATTTCAAGCATTTACAAGGATGAAAGACTCAAAAACGCAGGAAGAAAAATAGTAAAAGGTGTGTGGTAATGTTGTCATTCAAACACATAATCAAGAACCAATTTTCATGCGTTCTTGAATGTAACATGGAAATGTGAAACATGGGACCTCTTAAACTGAATGTATTATATATAGAATGATCAATTTCAAGCATTCACAAAGACAAAAGATGAAAAAAATATGGAACAAATGTAGTAAAAACTATACAGCAATGTTACCATTGAAACAAATATTAGAACAAGCACACTTCAAGCAACAATTTGCGTGCCTTTTTGAATGAAACTTCAAAATATAAATTCTGGGACTTCCTAGGATTAATGTATTATACCTAAGGTAATCAATTTCAAGCATTTACAAGCTTTTAAAGAAGTGGAAAATCTGGAGCATCCAATGTAAAAAACGCATGGTAATGTTTCGATTCAAACACACATTCGACAAACTGTTCGCTCACCATTTTGGATGAAAATATTTAATGTAAAACATGGGGCTTCCCAAAATCAATGTATTCTATTTGTAATGATCAATTTCAAGCATTTACAAGCATGAAAGAAGCAAAAAAGGGGGAGGATATATTGTAAAAGATACATCATAATGTTGTTATTCAAACACATATTCAAACAACAATTTTCATACCTTCTTGAATGAATCGTCGAAATTTGAAACATGGGACATCCTACAATCAATGTATTCTATATGGAATGATCATTTACAAATGTTAAAGATGTAAAAACTTGGGAACAAATATAGTAAAAACTGTATGCCAATGTTACCATCGAAATGCATGTTTCAACAACCATTCTTCAAGCAACAAACTACACTCCTTTTTGAATGACACCTCAAAATCTAAGACGTGGGACTTCTTAGGATTATGAATTCTATCTAGAGTTATCAATTTCAAGCATTTACAAGCTTTTAAAGAAGTGGAAATGTAGAACATACATTGTAAAAAATGTAAGGTAATGTTACGATTCAAACGCATAGTCCATAAACAGTTTGCATACCGTTTTCAATGAAAAATGTAAATCTAAAACGTGGGGCTTCACAAAATCAGTGTCTTCTATTTGGAATGATCAATTTCAAACATTTACCAGGATTAAAAAAGCAAAAATGCAGGAAGAAGAATTGTAAAAGGTGCATCGTAATGTTGTCATTCAAACACATATTCAAGAACCAATTTTCATGCCTTCTTGAATATAACATCGAAATGTGAAACATGGGACTTCCTAAACTAAATGTATTCTATATAGAATGATCAATTTCAAGCATTTACAAACATGAAAGATGAAAAAAATATGGAACAAATATAGTAAAAACTGTATGGCAATGTTACCGTTGAAACGCATATTAGAACAAGCACACTTCAAGCAACAATTTGCGTGCCTTTTTGAATGAAACTTCAAAATATAAATGCTGGGACTTCTTAGGATTAATGAATTATACCTAGGGTAATCAATTTCAAGAATTTAGAAGCTTTTAAAGAAGTGGAAAATCTGGAGCATCCATTGTACAAAACGCATGGTATTGTTTCGATTCAAACACACATTCGACAAACTGTTCGCTTACCATTTTGGATGAAAATATTTAATGTAAAACATGGGGCGTCCCAAAATCAATGTATTCTATTTGGAATGATAAATTTCAAGCATTTACAAGCATGAAAGAAGCAAAAAAGGGGGAGGATATATTGAAAAAGATGCATCATAATGTTGTTATTCAAACACATATTCAAGCAACAATTTTCATACCTTCTTGAATGAATCATCGAAATTTGAAACATGGGACTTCCTGAAATCAATGTATTCTATATGGAATGATCATTTAAAAATGTTAAAGATGTAAAAACTTGGTAACAAATATAGTAAAAACTGTATGCCAATGTTACCATTCAAATGCGTGCTTCAACAACCATTCTTCAAGCAACAAACTACACTCCTTTTTGAATGACACTTCAAAATCTAAGACATGGGACTTCTTAGGCTTAATGAATTCTATCTAGAGTTATCAATTTCAAGAATTTACAAGCTTTTAAGGAAGTGAAAATCTTGAACATACATTGTAAAAAATGTAAGGTAATGTTGCGATTCAAACGCATAGTCAATATACAATTTGCATACCGTTTTGAATGAAAAATGTAAATCTAAAACGTGGGGCTTCACAAAATCAATGTCTTCTATTTGGAATGATAAATTTCAACCATTTACAAGGATGAAAGAAGCAAAAATGCAGGGAAAAAAAGTAGTAAATGGTGCATCGTAATGTTGTCATTCAAACACATATTCAAGAACCAATTTTCATGCCTTCTTGAATGTAACATCGAAATGTGAAACATGGGACTTCTTAAAATAAATGTATTCTATATAGAATGATCAATTTCAAGCAATTACAAACATGAAAGATGAAAAAAATATGGAACAAATATAGTAAAAACTGTACGGCAATGTTACCGTTGAAACGCATATTAGAACAAGCACACTTCAAGCAACAATTTGCGTGCCTTTTTGACTGAAACTTCAAAATATAAATGCTGGGACTTCCTAGGCTTAATGTATTATAACTAGGGTAATCAATTTCAAGAATTTAGACGCTTTTAAAGAAGTGGAAAATCTGGAGCATCCATTGTACAAAACGCATGGTAATGTTTCGATTCAAACACACATTTGACAAACTGTTCGCTTACCTTTTTGGATGAAAATATTTAATGTAAAACATGGGGCGTCCCAAAATCAATGTATTCTGTTTGGAATGATCAATTTCAAGAATTTACAAGCATGAAAGAATCAAAAAAGGGGGAGGATATATTGTAAAAGATGCATCATAATGTTGTTATTCAAACACATATTCGAGCAACAATTTTCATACCTTCTTGAATGAATCACCAAAATTTGAAACATGGGACTTCCTACAATCAATGTATTCTATATGGAATGATCATTTACAACTGTTAAAGATGTAAAAACTTGCTAACAAATATAGTAAAAACTGTGTGCCAATGTTACCATTCAAATGCGTGCTTCAACAACCATTCTTCAAGCAACAAACTACACTCCTTTTTGAATGACACTTCAAAATCTAAGACGTGGGACTTCTTAGGCTTAATGAATTCTATCTAGAGTTATCGATTTCAAGCATTTACAAGCTTTTAAAGAAGTGGAAATCTAGAACATACATTGTAAAACATGTAAGGTAATGTTGCGATTCAAACGCATAGTCAATATACAATTTGCATACCGTTTTGAATGAAAAATGTAAATCTAAAACGTGGGGCTTCACAAAATCAATGTCTTCTATTTGGAATGATAAATTTCAACCATTTACAAGGATGAAAGAAGCAAAAATGCAGGGAAAAAAAGTAGTAAATGGTGCATCGTAATGTTGTCATTCAAACACATATTCAAGAACCAATTTTCATGCCTTCTTGAATGTAACATCGAAATGTGAAACATGGGACTTCGTAAAATCAATGTATTCTACATATAATGATCAATTTCAAGCATTTAAAAACATGAAATATGAAAAAAATATGGAACAAATATAGTAAAAACTATATGGCAATGTTACCATTGAAAAGCATATTAGAACAAGCATACTTCGAGCAACAATTTGTGTGCCTTTTTGAATGAAACTTCAAAATCTAAATGGTGGGACTTCTTACGCTTAATGTATTCTTCCTAGGGTAGTCAATTTCCAGCATTTACAGGATTTTAAGGAAGTGGAAAATCAGGAACATCCATTGTAAAAAACGCATGGTAATGTTTCGATTCAAACACATATTTAGCAAACTGTTTGCTTACCATTTTGGATGAAAATTGTTAATCTAAAACATGGGGCTTCCAAAAATAAATGTATTCCTACTTGGAATGATCAATTTCAAGTATTTACAAGCACGAAAGAGGCAAAAAAGAAGGAAGATATTTTGTAAAAGATGCATCATAATGTTGTTATTCGAACACGTATTCAAGCAACAATTTTCATGCCTTCTTGAATGAATCATTGAATTTTGAAACATGGTATTTTTTATACTCATTGTATTATATTTAGAATGATCAATTTCAAGAATTTACAAACATTAAAGACAAAAAAAATCTGGAACAAATATAGTAAAATCTATATGGAAATGTTACCATTGAAATGCGTATTAGAAAATGCATACTTCATTCAACAATTTGCATGCATTTTGAATGAAACTTCAAAATCTAAAATGTGGGACTTCTTAGGCTTAATGTATTCCATCCAGAGTAATCAATTTTCAGCAGTTACAAGCTTTAAAGGATCGGACAATCAGGAACATACATTGTAAAAGAAGCATGGTAATATTATAATTCATGCGCATATTCAATAAATAGTTTGCATACCGTTTTGAATGAAAAATTAAATCTAAAATGTGGGGCCCCACAAAATCAATGTATTCTATTTGAAATAATCAATTTCAAGCATTTACAAGCATGAAAGACGTAAAAAATCAAGAACACATATAGTAAAAGATGCATTGTAATGTTGTCATTCAAACACATATTCAAGAACCAATTTTCATGCCTTCTTGAATGAAACATCAAAATGTGAAACATGGGACTTCTTAAACTCAATGTATTTTACATATAATGATCAATTTCAAGCATTAACAAACATGAAAGATGAAAAAAAATATGGAACAAATATAGTAAAAACTGTATGGCAATGTTACCATTGAAACGCATATTAGAATAAGCATATTTCAAGCAACAATTTGCGTGCCTTTTTGAATGAAACTTCAAAATTTAAATGTTGGGACTTCTTAGGCTTAATGTATTCTACCTAGGGTAGTCAATTTCAAGCATTTACAGGCTTTTAAAGAAGTGGAAATTCAGGAACATCCATTGTAAAAAATGCACGGTAATGTTTCAATTCAAACACATATTCAACAAACTGTTTGCCTACCATTTTGGATGAAAATAGTTAATCTAAAACATGGGGCCTCCCAAATTCAATGTATTTTATTTGGAATGATCAATTTCAAGAATTTACAAGCTTGAAAGAAGGAAAAAATAAGGAAGATATTGTAATAACCCCAATTTTTGTAATTGATTGAGAAAATCAATAAAGTTTGAGTTTCAGATATTTGGGGCTGAAATATTAGGGTTATTTAGAATGTACTTTTTATAAAAGTATAATCAAATCATAAGACATGTAAAATTGAAATTAAACTTAGCAAACCCTTCAAAATGACTGTAAGCACGACAAATTTTGAATTCGGATGAAAAATCCTTAAGTTTCATCATTTCTTGGACAAAGGGTAAAATAATAATTTTACCCAAAAATCAAAATATGAGACATCAAAATTTATAATGTACTGAGAAATACGAATCCAATGCCACTAAGTACATAAATGGTAAAATGGTCTTTTTGCACCATGTGGGGCCCACAAGGGACCCAAAAATGAATCTTATGAGTAGCCACCGAGAAGTTATGGGTCACCAAACACCAGCTGGTCTTGGGGAAGAAAAATGGAGCATGGGGAAGAAAAAATAGAGCATGGGAGACTTTCATGCCATTTAATAATAAAAATTAAATATTATAATCATGAAAAAAAGACCAAAATGCTTATAAATGCAACCCCAATGTCACGACCCGGGTTTTTATATGATGCAATTTTAATAAAAAGGCGAGATCTCTTGTTTTATAAGTATGAGATGCATGAAAATCTTTTTCTTTTGGAAAACAAGCTTTCACAAAAACCCCGAGTGTGAAAACACATCCTTCAATAATTTAGCCATGGCAAAGTTTAAATCAATATCATTCCCAAGAAAGTGTTAGTCACAGCCCCAGCTATTGGAGAGTAACTACAATCAAGTAACATTGAAAGATAAGATAGGGGTTTACTTACTTGTACTTAGCCTGTGTCTCCTAGTACAAACGTCCCTTGCCCTTAAGTATTTACTTTGTATATGAAAAATGTTGAGGATTGGGTGAGTATATAATATACTCAGTAGGAGCCTATCACTACTAGTTTTATAAATGCATGAGATGTTTCAAAATCATATGCTCATTCAAAACATGCGTATGTTTGAATACTCGAGTTCAATATCAGTATAAGAATCCATAATCAACTGAAATTCTCATGACTTAAAAGATCACATAATCCAAAACTGAAAGTATCATATATATATGATGACATCATTATATGCAATAGATGCTTCATGGAGTCCAACTCATGGACCTCTAGTATGGTATGGTCGACCAACCTCATATCATGCTATATGAAATGCACATATCTATTCAAACCATAGGGTCCACTATGCCCACGACCTCCTCGCCGTGTGGTCCCCGGGTACCTGAGGACACTCTGTCACAGCCTCCACGGGGCCTATGACACGTCGACCCAGTGCCGTGACACCAGTGGTAGCCCCCTGTACCACATGCAGTCGACGTAGGGACTTGCCTCTTTTTGGGCGTGGTACCCATCCACCTATTAGTGGTAGAGGCCAGGTGGCCAACCCAAACCCCTCGGCATAGCACCCACAGGCTTACTTGCCCAAATCACATAAGATTAAAGAAGTCAAAACCTCTTATTAAAACTTGTCCTCTTTGGGTCCCTCACAACTGCCCGGTCCTCAGCACTCCAGTGTCTTTTGGCAACCCTCAAGGACATGTAATCTTTGCATGTACTTAAATCATGCAATGTATGCACTTGTTTGCAACCTATATATGTGTATAATGTATATGCAATCATTTCAAAACATGGCTATGTACAAAACGTCTATCATATGCATACTGAATCAAATCATGCTAAACAAGTCATATGCTTATAACATATGTTCTCAAAACAATAATAGATCTTTTAAAAGAATCTAATAGTGATAGAGCACCTACCTGGCTAGGTCGCGTTAACCCTCTTGTCCTCGTACGCTCTTGAACATGGTTTGGGGACTCAAGGTTAGTTTAACCTATCTTTTATGGGTTTAGAGCAGTTGGGTCTTATTACTTAGGCATTAGGGGTCCATCCCTATGCCTATGGGTGTCCTAAGGTCCTAATTGGGCCTTCGTATCCTCAGTTTTCCAAAGTTCTAGTGGCCACGCACCACCATCCTATTCTAAGGGTCGTGCCCTCCTTTGATTGGGCCTTGATCAAGGATTTTATGGTTTGACTTTGTCCGCGTCGTCGACACGGACACAACGCCTTTTGTGACGCCTCAATCGGAGCTCTAGATCTCAAGTTATAAGCGTTTTAGTGTTGTATGTACACAGAGTCTTAAAGACAAAAAAACCAGAATGCTAGGGCGCTGCACGTTTACGACGTGCTCCCTGCTTCCTTAAGTAACAAAAAATTCGATGTGCACTAGAGCACGCCTCAGTGGGCGCGTCTGCAGACACGCACGACTTCTCCGCCCGTCTGTCCCTTTAGCGGGCGCATCCCCGGACGCGCCCGTTGGTTTCCTTCCGACGCGTTCGACGCGTCACGTTCCGTCTGGAACGTCTGCGTCGACTGAGGACCGAGGCATCCTCAAGACACCCTGGTTCAACCTTGTCGAACCAATGCGGCCCTGGGGACGTCCCAGGGTCCTTGGTGGCTCTCCCAGGCTCCGTTTTGCATGGTTCTTCATGCAAAAACTTAGGGGAATTGAGCCTAGGACTATGGGTGAGATGGGTTTGGGGAGTTTTTTAGCGTACCTGGTTCGTGGCTAGTTTTCTCTCCACATTTTCCCCTCTTGGTCTCTACTCCGCGATGGGTTTTATCCAAGGTTTTGGGCTGCCATTAGAGGCACCCAAGAGTTCTATTTATAAGGCTTTTAAAGAGGGTTCTAGAGGGGTTCTAACTGCCTTTGAATGGCGATCGAGAAACCTCCAGAATGGCGTTGGTTTCTCCTTGAAACACCGCCGTTCCAGAAGCCTCTAGGAGCTTGAAGACGACGGGGTGCCCATATCAAAACGGGCACCTGTGTTTTTCAAGTTAAGTCGTTTTTGTGAAATTTACAATTTTGCCCCTGAACTTCAAAGGGCCATATCTTGCTCATTTTAACTCCGTTTTGGGTGATTTTGGTCTCGTTGGATTCCTTTTTCTGAGACACATCTAATGGAACCAGTTTTAGGACTAAATTCCTGGGTTTAGTCAAGACGACTAGTGAAAAGACCAAAATGCCCTTATCTTTAAAACTGAACTTTTTATTGCTAAACTTGAAATTTCAATATTACAAAATTTGGATAGCTGAGGGGGTAGTGTGATCCTGTAGGCCACTTTTCCCGCTTTCTCCAGGATTTCGAAAGGTCCTATGTAATGTGGACTAAGCTTGCCTTTGATACCGAACCGCATAACTCCTTTAGTGGGAGATATCTTTAGGAAGACGTGCTCTCCTATGTCGAATTCCAATGGTCTCTTCCTTCGATCAGCATAGCTCTTTTGGCGGCTTTGAGCTGTGAGGAGGCGGCTTCTTATGAGTCTGGCCTTCTCGGCACATTGCTCTACCAGCTCGGACTGGAGCACCCTGGATTCTCCAACTTCACTCCAACTGGTGGGTGATCGACAAGGTCTCCCATAGAGCACCTCGTATGGAGCCATGCCAATGCTTGACTGAAAGCAATTGTTGTACACAAACTCGACTAGCGGTAGGTTTTCATCCCAACTCTGCTTCCAATCAAGGGCACAAGTCCACAACATATCTTCAACTATCTAGATTGTGCGCTCTGACTGTCCATCAGTCTGTGGATGGAAGGCTGTGCTATAGTTCAAGGAAGATCCTAAGGATTTTTGGACAGACTTCCAAAGTTGCGAAGTGAAGCGGCTATCCCTATCTGAAGTGATACTAAGGGGTATACCATGTAGACTTACTATCTCTTTGATGTATAGCTGAGATAGGCTGTCAGTGGATTGGGTATGACGTATAGGAAGGAAATGGGCTGTCTTAGTTAATCTATCAACAATTACCCAGATCATGTCATGACCCTTAGAGGTCTTCGGTAGCCCTACGATGAAGTCCATTGTGATATGGTCCCATTTCCATTAGGGTAACTCAAGGGGTTGTAACAATCCCGCAGGTCTTTGATGTTCAGCCTTTACTTGTTGACATGTTAAACACTTTGCCACAAATTCCCCTATGTCTCTTTTCATACCATCCTACCAATATTGTTTCTTTAAGTCTTGATACATCTTAGTCCCTCCTGGGTGTATTGTATACTTGGACCGATGAGCCTCTTTTAAGATTTCTTGTCTTAACTCTTCATTAGTTGGTACCATTAATCTTCGTTGCATGTAAATGCTACCATCTTCCCTTTTTGTAAATCCTGGTTTTCCTATGAAAGCTTGTATATCTAGATCTCCTTTCTGTTCTTGCTTAACTTTTTCATTAACAGCCGATTTGATTGTTAGACCTACCATAATGATCTTGTGCTTACTTATGTCTGGTTTCCATGTGATTACTTCTTGTAGTAGCTTCCATCTCTTAGTTAATAAACTTGCACACATCCCTTGGGTTTTTCTGCTTAATGCATTAGCTACCACATTAGCTTTTCCAGGGTGATAATGAATGGAGAAGTCATAGTCTTTTAAGTATTCCATCCATCTTCTTTGTCGCATGTTTAAGTCTTGTTGGGAAAAGATATATTTAAGACTCTTGTGATCTGTAAAAACTTCAAACTTTTCCCCATATAAATAATGTCTCCATATTCGCAAGGCAAAGACTATGGCTGCTAATTCCAAGTCATGGGTTGGGTAATTGACTTCATGCTTCTTGAGTTGTCGAGAAGCATAAGGAATTACCTTCCCATGTTGCATAAGTACGCAGCCTAGCCCTTGTTGCGAGGCATCATTGTATATCTCAAATCCGCCACTTCCTGAAGGTAAGGTAAGGACAGGTGCGGTAGTCAACCTTCTTTTTAGTTCTTGGAAGCTTTCCTCACATTTATTAGTCCATTCAAATCTTGTGTCTTTCCTGGTTAGCTTAGTTAGAGGTAAAGCCATTTGTGAAAAACCTTCGATGAATCTCCTATAATATCCGACAAGTCCTAGGAAGCTTCTTATTTCTGTAACTGTCTTAGGTCTTTCCCAGTTTTGTACTGATTCGACCTTAGTGGGGTCAACTGCTATGCCATCTTGAGAAATTATGTGTCCTAAGAAATTAACCTTTTCCAGCCAAAACTCACACTTACTGAATTTTGCATATAGCTTGTGTGCTCGTAGGGTGCTTAATGTTATCCTTAGATGTTCCATATGGTCTTCAGGAGTTTCAGAATATATTAAGATATCATCCACAAACACTATGATGAATTTATCTAAGTACTCCTTGAACACCCTATTCATGAGGTCCATAAACGCGGTTGGAGCATTAGTCAAGCCAAAGGACATCACTCTGAATTCATAATGGTCGTATCGAGTCCTGAAGGCTGTCTTGGGGATATCTTCTTCTCTAACTCGAAGTTGATGGTACCCTGGTCGTAGATCAATCTTAGAGAAGACTCTAGCTGACTGAAGTTGATCAAAAAGATCATCAATTGGGGGAAGAGGGTACTTATTTTTAATGGTGACCCTATTCAGCATCCGATAGTCTACGCACAATCTCATGGAGCCATCCTTTTTCTTAACAAAAAGGACTGGAGCTCCCCACAGAGACACACTAGGTCGTATGAACCCTTTGTCAAGTAGTTCCTGTAACTGGGTCTTTAATTCTCTTAGTTCTACAGGAGCCATTCAGTAAGGAGCTTTGGAAATGGGGGAAGTACGGGGTATAAGGTCAATGATGAACTCAATTTCCCTTGGTGGAGGTAGGCCTGGTAAGTCCTCAGGGAATACATCAGGGAATTCTTGGACAACCTCGACATCCTCTAGCTTTGGTTGGGGACTCTCGACAGATTCAATCTTGGCTATGAAGAAGGGGCATCCTTGAGCAATGTGTTTTACTGCTTTCATGGAAGAAATAACACACACTCCAGAATAATCCTTTCTTCCTTGAGGGTGAAAGTGTCTCTATTAGGTAGGGTAAAAGTGACATGCTTCTGACGGCAATCAACAAAGGCTTGATGAAAGGCTAGCCAGTCCATACCTAGGATGATGTCAAAGTCATTCATATCTAAATGGATAAGGTTGGCATGTAACAATTGGTCCTTAATCAGAATGGGAACATCCTGGAGATAAGAATAAGTGGGGAGTGCCTGGCCTACAGGAGTCATGACTTCTAGAGTGAAGTCTAGGTCCTGTGGTATAATGTCCAAGGATGATGCAAATTCTCGGGATATGAAAGAATGAGTGGAGCCTGTATCAAATAGAACTTTAGCAGGTGTATCATAGATGGAAAGAATACCTTCAACGACTGTATTTGATGCTTGGGCTTGGCTTTTTGGAACTTGATCTTTTTTACGCTCTTGTACTTTCCTTTTTAGACAATTGCTAGAAAAATGTCCTAATTCTCCACAACTATAGCAAGTGATGTTGAAAGTGGGACATGGTTTGCCTGGATGATTTCTGTTACACCTAGGGCATGCCTTCCAGTCTGGTCTTCTTCCTTTGTTTTCAAACGGCTTCTTGAAAGGTGGCCTAGGTCCAGATGACTGAAAGGGTCTCTTTCCTTTATTCTTCATGGTGTTGATGTTCTTAGTTTCTCTTATTGCTTGGTTCCTTTGATAATCTTTTTCATATAGGGAGGCCATCTCTATTGCTTTGGCTACTGTGGAAGGTTGGAAACCTAGAACTCTGTTCCTGAGTCCTGGGTTGAGTCCATCTACAAATCTTTCGGCTACATCTTCTTCATCAGCACAAGCACGGGGTGCAAATCTTTGGAGGCTGATGAATCTACTTTCATACTATTGGACAGTCATATTTCCTTGTTCTAAGTCCATAAATTCCTTTTCCTTCTGTTTCCTTATATGTTTAGGGTAATATTTGTCATTAAAGACCTTTTTAAACTCTTCCCATCCTATTGTTTCTTGCTGATCAAAATAAGTTCTTTCTGCTGTTTCCCACCAAAAGGTAGCCTCTCCCCTAAGCACAAATGTGGCCATAGGTACTTTTCTTTCTTCAGCTATGTTCATGGCCTTGAATATCTTTTCAATAACAATTAGCCAATTTTCAGCTGTAGATGCTTCATCTTCTCTTGTGAATGAGGGAGCTAGTTTCTGAAACCTTTCTAACTAAACCTCAGTCCTATCTATTGTTTTATCAGGGGAAGGACCTTGGGGGGTAGGATTTTGCCTATGGCTATTCATGTATTGTCCTATGTTCTGTAAGAATTGCTGAAATAACTTAGCCATCCCGTTGCCTGACCCAGTGGAGTCCACTGGTGGGGCTTCAGGTCTTGGAGCATTGCTTCCCTTCTTCCTAGGCATCTGTAATCACAAGGCAATTCACCAAATCTCAGTTTTTGTGTTATCCTATTACCCCTTACTCTTTCATGGATGAAACTTGATTATAAGTTAATCTCCTCATAACTATGCCGTGAGTAACGTTAAACCGTGCTCTGATACCAACTGTCACGACCCGGGTTTTTATATGATGCAATTTTAATAAAAAGGCGAGATCTCTTGTTTTATAAGTATGAGATGAATGAAAATCTTTTTGTTTTGGAAAACAAGCTTTCATAAAAACCCCGAGTGTGAAAACACATCCTTCAATAATTTAGCCATGGCAAAGTTTAAATCAATATCATTCCCAAGAAAGTGTTAGTCACAGCCCCAGCTATTAGAGAGTAACTACAATCAAGTAACATTGAAAGATAAGATAGGGGTTTACTTACTTGTACTTAGCCTGTGTCTCCTAGTACAAACGTCCCTTGCCCTTAAGTATTTACTTTGTATATGAAAAATGTTGAGGATTGGGTGAGTATATAATATACTCAGTAGGAGCCTATCACTACTAGTTTTATAAATGCATGAGATGTTTCAAAATCATATGCTCAATCAAAACATGTGTATGTTTGAATACTCGAGTTCAATATCAGTATAAGAATCCATAATCAACTGAAATTCAAAATATGCGTATGTTTGAATACTCGAGTTCAATATCAGTATAAGAATCCATAATCAACTAAAATTCTCATGACTTAAAAGATCATATAATCCAAAACTAAAAGTATCATATATACATGATGACATCATGATATGCAATAGATGCTTCATGGAGTCCAACTCATGGACCTCTAGTATGGTATGGTCGACCAACCTCATATCGTGCTATATGAAATGCACATAACTCATCAAACCATAGGGTCCACTATGCCCACGACCTCCTCGCCGTGTGGTTCCCGGGTACCTGAGGACACTCGGTCATAGCCTCCACCGGGCCTATGACACGTCAACCCAATGTCGTGACACCAGTGGTAGCCCCCTGTACCACATGCAGTCGACGTAGGGACTTGCCTCTTTTTGGGCGTGGTACCCATCCACCTATTAGTGGTAGAGGCCAGGTGGCCAACCCAGACCCCTCGGCATAGCACCGACGGGCTTACTTGCCCAAATCACATAAGATTAAAGAAGTCAAAACCTCTTATTAAAACTTGTCCTCTTTGGGTCCCTCACAACTGCCCGGTCCTCAGCACTCCAGTGTCTTTTGGCAACCCTCAAGGACATGCAATCTTTGCATGTACTTAAATCATGCAATGTATGCACTTGTTTGTAACCTATATATGTGCATAATGTATATGCAATCATTTCAAAACATGGCTATGTACAAAACGTCTATCATATGCATGCTGAATCAAATCATGCTAAACAAGTCATATGCTTATAACATATGTTCTCAAAACAATAATAGATCTTTTAAAAGAATCTAATAGTGATAGAGCACCTACCTGGCTAGGTCGCGTTAACCCTCTTGTCCTCGTACGCTCCTAAACATGGTTTGGGGACTCAAGGTTAGTTTAACCTATCTTTTATGGGTTTAGAGTAGTTGGGTCTTATTACTTAGGCATTAGGAGTCCATCCCTATGCCTATGGGTATCCTCAGTTTTCCAAAGTTCTAGTGGCCACGCACCACCATCCTATTCTAAGGGTCATGCTATGCTTTGATTGGGCCTTGATTAGGGATTTTATGATTTGGATGTGTCCACGTCGTCGACACGGACACAACACCTTTTGCGGCTCCTCAATCGGAGCTCTAGATCTCAAGTTATAAGCGTTTTAGTGTTGTATGTACATAGAGTCTTAAAGACAAAAAAACCGAAATGCTAAGGCGCTGCTGCGCGTCTGCGACGTTCGCCCTGCTTCCTTAAGTAACAAAACTTCTCCGCCCGTCTGTCCCTTTAGCGGGCGCGTCGTTGGTTTCCTTCCAACGTGTTCGACGCGTCACGTTCCGTCTGGAACGTCTGCGTCGA
This sequence comes from Warburgia ugandensis, assembly GCA_035236585.1. Classification (NCBI taxonomy): domain Eukaryota; kingdom Viridiplantae; phylum Streptophyta; class Magnoliopsida; order Canellales; family Canellaceae; genus Warburgia; species Warburgia ugandensis. Next base: position 53,822,729 of record CP141127.1, on the reverse strand, counting down.
CTGAGGACCGGGCATCCTCAGGACACCTTGGTTCGACCCTGTCGAGCCAATGCGGCCCTGGGGACGTCCCAGGGTCCTTGGTGGCTCTCCCAAGCTCCGTTTTGCATGGTTTTTCATGCAAAAACTTAAGGGAATTGAGCCTAGGACTATGGGTGAGATGGGTTTGGGGAGTTTTTGAGCGTACCTGCTTCGTGGCAGGTTTTCTCTCCACGTTTTCCCCTCTTGGTTACTACTCCGCGATGGGTTTTCTCCAAGGTTTTGGGCTGCCATTAGAGGCACCCAAGAGCTCTATTTATAGGGCTTTTAGAGAGGGTTCTAGAGGGGTTCTAACCGCCTTTGAATGGCGGTGGAGAAACCTCCAGAATGGCGGTGGTTTCTCCTTGAAACACCACCGTTCCAGAAGCCTCTAGGAGCTTGAAGACGACGGGGTGCCCGTATCAAAACGGGCACCTGTGTTTTTCAAGTTAAGTCGTTTTTGTGAAATTTATAGTTTTGCCCCTGAACTTCAAAGGGCCATATCTTGCTCATTTTAACTCCGTTTTGGGTGATTTTGGTCTCGTTGGATTCCTTTTTCTGAGACGCATCTAATGGAACCACTTTTAGGACCAAATTCCTGGGTGTAGTCAAGGCGACTAGTGAAATGACCAAAATGCCCTTATCTTTAAAACTGAACTTTTTATTGCTAAACTTAGAATTTCAATATTAAAAAATTGGAGTCATTATACCCAAAAACCCTCCAAAAATGCTCATAAAATCCCCACAAAATTTTCTTCACTCTCCCTGAAAAATTAGATCTAGATCCCTCCCCAAAAACCCAAAATTTTCAAAAGATATCTTTCTTTTTAGATTGGAACAAGATACCTAAAATAAATTAGGCACTCTATTCCCTCTCTGATTTCATCAATTCCACCGTCCAAAACTTCACACCATATCTATTCTACAAAACCCCCAAAGCAATTTCAAGATCTAACGGTTCAAATAACGGATTTTTTGGAAGAAAGGTGGATCTTAGGCCATATCTTCATCAACAAGGTATTCTTTTTTAAATTGGGCATATAACCAAGGTTTTTTCTCCAATCAGGTAGGTGGGAATACTTTCTATAGATGTTTAATACTGGTTTATGTAATTTTTAGTTAACTGTAATTTATTTTGATGATAAAAAAGAAAGGTAAAAATAAAGTAATAACAGAACCCTTAATTCAGGATTATAGAGTGCTTAGATGAAAATTCTGATTGAACCAATAGATCTCGAAGGGCCCAACAACCGTAGGGTAGAATTTTCACAATGATCGGATAAGGTTTGGTCCCTCAATTGAGAAGGGATTGATTCGACAGTCCAAACGGACTATCTGATCTCCCGATTGGACGGACGATGTCCCTTGCGCGTCCATGGACACCCCATGAGGGCACTTCCACATTTCATCAAAGTGGATGCGACCGACGAACCGAACACGTTCCGCCCGACTAATCTGGGCCGTCCGTTCCTTGGGCCCAGATCAAATCTAGGCCCTAGGAATGACTGTGAACTTCTAGAGCACATTCTAGAGTCATTTGAACTCCAAATTAAGATCGAAAAGAAGCTATGGAAAGCTTAAACCTCTATTTTCTGATAAAATGAAAAAATCTAGAAATGATATAATAAAACTTTCTGTATTAAAGAATAAGCTTCCAATTACCTAAATCTTCAAGATCTGAGATTATCAGATCTTGAAAATATGTTTTACCAATGATATACTATTGAAATAAAGTAATATATATGGTTTATTTGGACATATCTGAGATATATTAAGAGATCTGCCCATTATGGTAGAAAAACCCTAAAAATACAAAGGGACCCACTTGATCAATGAGATCAAGTGTGATCAGATGCTTGGGATGGATAAAATGAATGTTAATATAATGAAATCCAAGAAATCATGGATGGATTATGACAAAAAAGGATCAATATGATCTTTAGACCTTAATAAAGAAAATCCGCTAAATATAACTAATACCCTTAATCAAAGAAAAAGATCTAAGATCTAATGGTTGGATCATAAGTAGAGGTTTCTAAAAATGTTAATGTAATTAGTTTCATTTTATATAATAGCATTTTAAATATGATTATGTTATAAAGCATGCTAGTATAACATTTAGACTTTAGCATGATATGTGATTTCATTATTGCTAGATTTAATTATCTTAAGGGCACTTTAGTATGATTTCATGCCATTCTAACTTAGGACAATGCTAGAATTTCATATAAGTTTATACTATAGTATGAGATTATACCTAAAGTCTATGTTAGTTTAAATTGAGTTATTAAGGTATATTAGTTGGAAATCATGTTAGAGTAATTTTAAGTACCTTGTCTCATTATCACTAAGTTCTAAATTATGTAGTTTTATGCTTTGAATTTATAATTCACTTATGGTTAAATGTTATTAGTAGATCTACTTGTTATGAGATAAAGAGTAGAAAACATCAAAAATGTATTCTAATGAGAAAGTAGAGTTTCATGAGGGCCATAGTCAGTAAGACAATATAAGGATTATCAAATCCTTGGCCCAAACTAGGAAAAGAATAATAAACCCCATAAATGACATTATAAATATTCATGGACTTAATTAAAATCCATTAGAAAGAGTACTTAGGGTAAACATGCTTATAGGAACCTTATGAAAGGTTGAGCTATGGTCATTCCAATGAATGATGAATATAGTGGTCAAGGGGGTTATCTAATAGAGCCTCACTCTTCCCCTACCTTCCGTTGACATTTGTGAGGTCTAAACACCTCCTTACATGAGGATTGAAGTAACCACTTTGTGTTCACCCATTCAGCTAGTAAGCCTTAGCCAATTCGAAATAAGAGGAACAGTCTAGATTGCTTGAATAAGTTACCTTCAACCAGCACATTAACTGGTTGAATAATAATAATAAGAGCATAAAAGGTTAGTAAATTACCTAACCTTAATAAAAACAGTAAGTAAGATAAGGATGATAAAAAAAGATCCATTAGATCTTGGATGATCAAGAACAATAAGAATAAGAATGCTATATTATACTTACTATGCATGTTTATTAGTATGCTTGTTATAGTTCATTAGATTAGATAATCCAAACCCTTGATCAAAGATGATTTAAGGAAGAAAACCAAGATCATCCTCCATAGGGATAATCCAATAAATGAACTTAGATCAAAGAAGAACTAGATGATAGAAGATCTAAGACCTTGATCTTTATCAACATGTGTAGATTGTCAATCAATGAATCTATGAAAGATCAAGATCAAGGAGATGGACACACCAAGACTTAGAGATAGAAACATACTTAGATATGAATGATCCAAAGATCATTCTAAACATCAGATCTAGTGATCAATAGGATTGTTCATAATTTATATATTGACAATACGTATGGATGTACAGATTATGAGGTATTGGAATGAAGAGAATTGATCAGCTTAGTTGGGAATGATATTTGACTATTTTCACAAATTTAACTGGTTTACCCATGAAGGGTATGTATGTATATAGATATACATAACTTACAAAGTAAAGAGTATGTTGAGGGATAATGAGATTATGAGGTATTGAAATTACATTGTCAATTATTATGTTTCTTGAATCCCCTACCAAGCATTGCTTGCCGAGATATTATACTTGTTGCAATATCTCAGATACAAGAAAGGAGAGTTAGGAGCTGAAGACGATAGAAGACTTGAAGAGAGATGTATTTTTCTTTGTTGAGAGTTTTATTGTGTGGAGAGCTCGAGTTTTGGATTATGTAATTTGGACAAGTATTGTACTAGATTTGGCTATACTGTGAACCACTGGATGGATCCTGGAGTTTAATAAAAGTATATTCCTTCAATGGAATTTTATTTTGTACACAAATTGTACTTATGTTATGTATGAAGTGGTGACTTGGGTTTTCAAAACATGTTCTAAAGAAAAGAATTTCCGCTGCTTTGTTTTGCGAAAAAATTTTACACTCTTAAGGGCCCTGCCTTTCAAAATACTTTACAAATCATGTTACAAAAACCCGGGTCGTCACAGTTGGTATCAGAGCTATTCATCTAGTCACAGTACTGTACAAATATGTCCAAAAGAGAGATTATAATCCAAGTCTAGATTAAGATAGAAGTAGTTGTATAGAGGATTAATAGAAATTATGAACAGATGCCACCAAAGAGAGTCACAGGACAGGCAACTCAAAATACTCCAGTATACAATATGGAAAGAGTAACAATGAGCAATGTGGAAGAAATGATGACAACGGTGTTGGAGAACCTTCTTCCTCACCTACAACAAACCCAAGGTTCATCACCTCTGTAGAAATACCAAGTACGCAGGCTCAGGTTCAACCTGAAGTGAGTGAATAAGAGATAAGTTATTAGTTAATGAGAAGGAGTTATGTGATAAACTCATTAGTTAAGAGATAAGTATAAAAGGAGTTAACTCATTAGTGAAGGATAAGTCTTGAAAGAGTAGCCTCATTTGTTGAAAAGGATGTAAAGAGTTGACTCATTAGTGAGGAAAGAGTTAAAACTCATTAGTTGAGGAATATGGAAAGAGTAGACTCATTAGTGAAGGATGAGTATAGAAAGAGTTAAACTCATTAGATGAGAATGAGTATAGAAAGAGTTAGTGTAATGAAGGAATAGTATAGTATAAGTAGATATTACTTAGTGAAAGGACTAGAAATACTACTTAGCAAATAAGAATTCCAATAGAGGGAATAATAAGGGAAAACATTAAAATAGATATAAGGTATGATGTTTAGGTCTAACCTAAAGTCCTGAGTAAACATACAAAGTACGTTAATACGAGTATGTATATAACCATTATTAAGTGAAGTATGTATATAACCATTACTAAGTGAGGAAATGGAGATAAAGAGAAAAAAAGTGATAAATTGGAAAATAAGATGAAAAAAATAAAAAAATAAAAATTCCAACCTTATAGAAAAGGTGAAATGGAGATTTATGAGAAATAGGTTTTAAAGATGAAAACATTAGAAGTATTGTAAAATTCAAAGTTAACATTAAATATATAAAGAAATATAAATGTAGGATTTAGAATTGCTACATATATAGTATTATGGCAATTAGTTAAATGAAATTAATCATCAAAATAGAGAGGATATGGCTTGAAAGAAATTTAAGGAGATAGGTGAGAAAGTTCAAAATTTGTAAATGAGAATAGTTTGAAATAAATATGAGTAAGGAGTTAAGCGAGTATTTTTCTCCAAAATTAGTGAGGCAAAGGGTTTAGTGGAGAAATGATAAAATTTTAGAACATGAAGAGATGATCTTTGATATTAGAATAAAATGAAAAGGAAAAAGAGAGTTAGATATGTTAAAGGGACAAAAATATGATCCCAAACTTATTAAGAAAGATAATTAAACCATGAGAATATATGGTTAACAAAGAAATTATAGCTCTATATATGGTACAACAATTATGAAATCAGCAAGTTAGAAATTATAAAGGTATGACAAATCATTGTGGAAATTAGCACTAGAGGATTTTCAAGGATTAAAGAATTATTGATATAATAACTTTGGTGCTATTGAAAATAATTTTGGGCCTATCATAAAGAGAAGTACCTTTGGTATATATGGTAAAATGGTCATGGAACATGAAAACAAAGAGAAATATTGATTAGGAAAATATAGTCATTGATTATCATGAAGAGGAGTACATCTTATTGATCAAGGCAAATGAAGAGCTAAATATGAATAGAGATATTACTTCCAATTACATGATGGAGTTGGTGATATTGAAAGATTTAAGAAATATAGTAAGGGGAAATATATTTTTGGAGGAAAGGTGAAATAAAACATGAGAAATGAAAACAAATATTGGTTGTTAAATTTAAGTTTAAAGATGATTGTGAATGAGTTATGAATCCAAATTGTTGGAGAAATAAGTGGTTAGAAATTTTAAGATAGTGTGAAGATTTTCAATCTTACATGAGATTGAATGAGAAAATATCTATAATAGTTGAGGAAAAGAACATCAAATTATATGAATGAGTTGAAAGAACAACTTTTTAAGGATATGGAGTGATTATAGCAATTTACATTATGAGAGTAACAAATTTCTTTTAGGAAAAGAAAAAGGAGGAATCAATATAAGGATGCATAAATGATGTTGAGGAAATTAAGTATCCTTTTTCTCTATAAGGATGAGCATTTTCAAATTTATTATTAATTGGGAATTGGAAATGCAACAACAAAGTATAAAATCAAAAACAAAATTTAAAGTTCTATGAGTTAGATAACAGATGTTCATGAATTTGAGGAGAATGAAATATATTGAATGAAGTGGTAATGATATATGGAAATAGATTTCAAGAAATCAAGAGCATGCAGGGGATATATGTTAGACACTTACAAAACTTGTCTTGTAAGTGTACATGTGATTAAAGAAAGCAAAGTTTAGGTTATATAAATTTTAAGGATAGCATGGAATTTGACCCAACAAAGGTGGAATATGAGATCAAAATATGAAATGACAATGACAATTAGAGAAATATATCTCTTATTGATTTTATAACATAAGGACATTCTTTTAGTGAACTTTTGCCATTGGTTACATAAATCCTAAATGAGTTGATAATAGATTGTTGAGAATTAAAGAATAGTTGATAAATTATGGTGTTTGTAAAGACTTGAGAAGGGATGATTACAAAGTCAATATGGACTCTTTTAATTGGAATTAACAAGAATATTGCAAATAAAGTGTTAGTATGATATGATAAAGGCTATGAGGTATGCTTGAAAGAAGCATGAGGAAATGCAAAATCTAGAAATTTTGAAGCCTATGACATATAAATATATATATGAGAGGAAAAGAGATAAATATTATCATAGATTGTGAGAATGCTCTGAATATTGTTCTAAATATGAGAAAGAAATAACAAAAGAGGACCAGGAATATATATGCAGAGTTAAATGACACTATCTTGGAAGGAAAAATGTAGAAAGTCAAGTATTATGAATAAAATGGCACTCAAAGAGTGTTACAAAAATAATGGATGGGAATGAGGAAAGATTCATTACAAAGAAACTATTATTCAATGACAGAATTTGAAAAGAAGTTGTCAATAGAAGGAAATAGTAAAGAAGTATGAACTGTAGAGAAGAAATAAAGTATACACTTCCAAATAATGGAAGAATAAGAAAAGAGAAAATTACTTCCAAAGATTGGAAGGTTGTTACAAAGAACAATAGTTGAAGTTATAGAATCTAATCAATATGTATTATAGGAAGTCTAAGGACTATACATAGTAGGAAAGCTATGTCCAAACATTATATGTTGATACATAGCAGGAAAGCTATGTCAAAACTTTATATGTTGAAAAAGAATGAGGATAAGCAATAGAAGGTATGATGGAAAATTGTGAAGTATGGAAAGATTGGTGAAAATTATGAATCAAGTGAAAGGGAAGGTTTTGAAACAAAAAGGAATAACTCAATAAGAGTTATTAATCCTTTTTATTTTGGAAATTCTAGCAAGAACTAGCTTTAGTATATAGTACATTATTAAGGTTAGTCGTGGACGAGCATTTTAACCTTTGAGAAAAAGGTAGTATAGAAAAGGAACGAAAGGAAATAGAATTTCCATAAGTGGCAAGGCCACATGTGTAAGGCTATGAAAGAATTGTGAAAACTCCTAAGTGAGTTGTATTAAAAATTTTGAGGACGAAATTATTGTAAGGGAGGAAGATTGTAATAACCCCAATTTTTGTAATTGATTGAGAAAATCAATAAAGTTTGAGTTTCAATTATTTCGGGTTGAAATATTAGGGTTAGTTAGAATATACTTTTTATAAAAGTATAATCAAATCATAAGACATGTAAAATTGAAATTAAACTTAGCAAACACTTCAAAATGAATGTAAGCATGACAAAATTTGAATTTGGATGAAAAATCCTTAAGTTTCTTCATTTCTTGGACAAAAGGGTAAAATAGTAATTTTACCCAAAAGTCAAAATCTCCCAAAAATCAAAATATGAGATATCAAAATTTATAATGTACTGAGAAATAGGAATCCAACGCCACTAAGTACACTAAAATCCGAGATCATGGGAATAAAACCCAAAATTTTATACATAAATGGCAAAATGGTCTTTTTACACCATGTGGGGCCCACATGGGGCCCACGAGGGACCCAAAAACCAATCTTATGAGCAGCCCACGTGAAGTCATGGGTCAACAAACACCAACTGGTCTTGGGGAAGAAAAATGGAGCATGGGAGACTTTCATACCATTTAATAATAAAAAATTAAATATTATAATCATAAAAAAAGACCAAACTGCCTATAAATGCAACCCCAAAAACCCTGCAAAAATGCTCATAAAATTCCCACGAAATTTTCTTCACTCTCCCTAAAAAATTAGACCTAGATCCCTCCCCAAAAACCCAAAATTTTCAAAAGATATCTTTCTTTTTAATTTCTTTTTCTTTTTAGATTGGAACAAGATACCTAAAATAAATTAGGCACTCTATTCCCTCTCTGATTTCATCAATTCCACCGTCCAAAACTTTGCACCATATCTATTCTACAAAACCCCCAAAGCAATTTCAAGATCTAACGGTTCGAATAACGAATTTTTGGAAGAAAGGTGGATCTTAGGCCATATCTTCATCAACAAGGTATTCTTTTTAAATTGGGCATATAACCAAGGTTTTTTCTCCAATCAGGTAGGTGGGAATACTTTCTATAGATGTTTAATACTGGTTTATGTAATTTTTAGTTAACTGTAATTTATTTTGATGATAAAAAAGAAAGGTAAAAATAAAGTAATAACAGAACCCTTAATTTAAGATTATAGAGTGCTTAGATGAAAATTCTGATTGAACCAATAGATCTCGAAGGGACCAAAACCCCTAGGGTAGAATTTTCACAATGATCGGATAAGGTTTGGTCCCTCAATTGAGAAGGGATTGATTCGACGGTCCAAACGGACTGTCTGATCTCCCGATTGGACGGACGACGTCCCTTGCGCGTCCATGGACACCCCGTGAGGGCACTTCCACATTTCATCAAAGTGGATGCGACCGACGAACTGAACACGTTCCGCCCGACTAATCTGGGCCGTCCGTTCCTTGGGCCCAGATCAAATCTAGGCCCTAGGAATGACTGTGAACTTCTAGAGCACATTCTAGAGTCATTTGAACTCCAAATTAAGATCGAAAAGAAGCTATAGAAAGCTTAAACCTCTATTTTCTGATAAAATGAAAAAATCTAGAAATGAGGTTCCAATTACCTAGATCTTCAAGATCTGAGATTATCAGATCTTGAAAATATGTTTTACCAATGATATACTATTGAAATAAAGTAATATATATATATATATGGTTTATTTGGACATATCTGAGATATATTAAGAGATCTACCCATTATGGTAGAAAAACCCTAAAAATACAAAGGGACCCACTTGATCAATGAGATCAAGTGTGATCAGATCCTTGGGATGGATAAAATGAATGTTGATATAATGAATCAGATCTTGAAAATATGTTTTACCAATGATATACTATTGAAATAAAGTAATATATATATATGGTTTATTTGGACATATCTGAGATATATTAAGAGATCTACCCATTATGGTAGAAAAACCCTAAAAATACAAAGGGACCCACTTGATCAATGAGATCAAGTGTGATCAGATCCTTGGGATGGATAAAATGAATGTTGATATAATGAAATCCAAGAAATCATGGATGGATTATGACAAAAATGGATCAATATGATCTTTGGACCTTAATAAAGAAAATCTCCTGAATATAACTAATACCCTTAATCAAAGAAAAAGATCTAAGATCTAATGGTTGGATCATAAGTAGAGGTTTCTAAAAATGTTAATGTAATTATTTTCATTTTATATAATAGCATTTTAAATATGATTATGTTATAAAGCATGCTAGTATAACATTTAGACTTTAGCATGATATGTGATTTCATTATTGCTAGATTTAATTATCTTAAGGGCACTTTAGTATGATTTCATGCCATTCTAACTTAGGACAATGCTAGAATTTCATATAAGTTTATACTATAGTATGAGATTATACCTAAAGTCCATGTTAGTTTAAATTGAGTTATTAAGGTATATTAGTTGGAAATCATGTTAGAGTAATTTTAAGTACCCTGTCTCATTATCATTAATTGCTAAATTATGTAGTTTTATGCTTTGAATTTATAATTCTCTTATGGTTAAATGTTATTAGTAGATCTACTTGTTATAAGATAAAGAGCATAAAACATCAAAAATGTATTCTAATGAGAAAGTAGAGTTTCATGAGGGCTATAATTAGTAGGACAATATAGGGATTATCAAATCCTTGGCTCAAACTAGGAAAAGAATAATAAACCCCATAAATGACACTATAAATATTCATGGACTTAATTAAAATCCATTAGAAAGAGTACTTAGGGTAAACATGCTTATAGGAACCTTATGAAAGGTTGAGCTATGGTCATTCTAGTGAATGATGAACATACTAGTTAAGGGGGTTATCTAATAGAGCCTCGCTCTTCCCCTACCTTCCGTTGACGTTTGTGAGGTCTAAATGCCTCCTTATATGAGGATTGAAGTAACCACTTTGTGTTCACCCATTCAGCTAGTAAGCCTTAGCCAATTAGAAATAAGAGGAGCAGTCTAGATTGCTTGAATAAGTTACCTTCAACCAGCACATTAACTGGTTGAATAATAATAATAAGAGCATAAAAGGTTAGTAAATTACCTAACCTTAATAAAAACGGTAAGATAAGGATGATAAAAGAAGATCCATTAGATCTTGGATGATCAAGAACAATAAGAATAAGAATGCTATATTGTACTTAGTATGCATGTTTATTAGTATGCTTGTTATAGTTCATTAGAGTAGATAATCCAAACCCTTGATCAAAGATGATTCAAGGAAGAAAACCAAGATCATCCTCCATAGGGATAATCCAATAAATGAACATAGATCAAAGAAGAACTAGATGATAGAAGATCTAAGACCTTGATCTTTATCAACATGTGTAGATTGTTCATCAATGGATCTATGAAAGATCAAGATCAAGGAGATGGACACACCAAGACTTAGAGATAGAAACATACTTATATATGAATGATCTAAAGATCATTCTAAACATCAGATCTAGTGATCAATAGGAGTGTTCATAATTTATATATTGACAATACGTATGAATGTATAGATCATATACATCAGTCAGGATCATGGAAGATTTGGGAAAAAAGATCACTCCTTAATGGTAGGTGGATTTGATAAATGCATTTACATGAGATATACATGATTGTACTCATGATCTTATGTTGACAAGAGTAATGTTAATACTTGTATTAAATCTCTTGAAAACCTTATTATCCAACCAAACACATATAAGATGGTTAAGGACTAAACTATAAGTGAATAGGGAGCTAGAAAATATTTCAGCCTAAAGTAAACAGACATATGGTCTGATACATATGAAATCTATTATACATACAAGCTTGGAGGCTTGTGAGTTTGTTTTAATAGGCATAAGCCTAGGGGGATGCTATTGCTAGAGGAGTTATGAGGGTTTGGCCACCTGCTCCTTGAAATTTGATGATATGATGTGTGACGACCTGGGTTTTTGAAACATGATTTGTAAAGTATTTTGAAAGGCAAGGCCCTTAAGAGTGTAAAAATTTTTCGTAAAACAAAGTAGTGGAAATTCTTTTCTTTAGAACTTATTTTGAAAACCTAAGTCACCACTTCATACATAACATAAGTACAATTTGTGTACAAAATAAAATTCCATTGAAGGAATATACTTTTATTAAACTCCAGGATCCATCCAAAGGGTTCACAAGATCTGACCAAATCTAGTACAATACTTGTCCAAATTACATAATCCAAAACTCAAGCTCACCATACAATAAAACTCTCAACAAAGAAAAATACATGTCTTCAAGGGTATACCTTGAAGATTATTCTCTTCAAGTCTTCTATAGTCTTCAGCTCCTAACTCTCCTTCCTTGTATCTGAGATATTGTAACAAGTACAATATCTCAACACGCAATGCTTGGTAGGGGATTCAAGAAACATAACATTGACAATGTAATTCCAATACTTCATAATCTCATTATCCTTAAACATACTCTTTACTTTATAAGCTATGTATATCTATATACGTACACACCCTTCATGGGTAAACCAGTTAAATTTGTGAAAGTAGTCAAATGTCATTCCCAATTAAGCTGATCAATTCTCTTCATTTTGAGAATTGAGTATTACAGCTAATCTTATACTGGGAATTTCCCTTCTTGGGCAATATTGGTAATATACAATTACCTAGCATTTCATTATGCTATAACATAAGGCATTTCACTATGCCTATTCTCATATGCATCATAGTGCAAAATAATCAGAAAGGTTACTATGCTGCAGTTTGATCCGTACTAGCGCGCTCGGATAACTGCCCTATTCACCACTGATACTAAGGTGGAAAATATTATGTCACTGCCCATATGGGGGGGCAAGACTTTAACAGTGGTGGCCTTCCCATAATTGCCACGACCCGACTTTTAGCGTCTCATTGGGCAAGGTATTATCATATCATCAAATTTCAAGGAGCGAGTGGCCAAACCCTCATAACTCCTTTAGCAATAGCATCCCCTAGGCTCATGCCTATTAAAACAAACTCACAAGCCTCCAAGCTTGTATGTAAAATAGAATTCATATGTATCAGACCATATGTCTGTTTACTTAGGGCTGAAATATTTTCTAGTTCCCTATTCACTTATAGTTTAGTCCTTAACCATCTTATATGTGTTTGGTTGGATCATAAGGTTTTCAAGAGATTTAGTACAAGTATTATCATTACTCTTGCCAACATAAGATCATGAGCAAAATCATGTATATCTCATGTAAATGCATTCATCAAATCCTCCTACCTTTAAGGATTGATCTCTTTTCCCCAATCTTCCATGATCCTGACTGATGTATGTAATCTGTACATCCATACATATTGTCAATATATAAATTATGAACAATCCTATTAATCACTAGATCTGATGTTTAGATCATTCATATCTAAGTATTTTTCTATCTCTAAGTCTTTCTACGTTCATCTCCTTGATCTTGATCTTTCATAGATCCTTTGATTGACAATGTACATATGTTGATAAAGATCAAGGTTCCATCTAGTTCTTCTTTGATCTAAGTTCAGTTCTTGGATCATCCCTATGGAGGATGATCTTGGTTCTCTTCCTTGAATCATCTTTGATCAAGGGTTTGGGTTATCTAATCTAATGAACTATAACAAGTATACTAACAAACATGCATACTAAGTACAATATAGTGTTCTTATTCTTATTGTTCTTGACCATCCAAGATCTAATGGATCCTGTTTGATCATCCTTATCTTACTTACTATTTTTATTAGGGTTAGGTAATTTACTAACCTTTTATGCTCTTATTATTATTATTCAACTAGTTAATGTGCTGGTTGAAGGTAGCTTATTCAAGCCTAAATCTAGACTGCTCCTCTTATTTCCAATTGGCTAAGGCTTACTAGCTGAATGAGTAAACACAAAGTGGTTACTTCAATCCTCATGTAAGGAGGTGTTTAGACCTCACAAACTTCAACAGAAGGTAGGGGAAGAGCGAGGCTCTATTAGATAACTCCCTTAACCAGTATGTTCATCATTCACTAGAATGACCATAGCTCAACCTTTCATAAGGTTCCTATAAGCATGTTTACCCTAAGTACTCTTTCTAATGGATTTTAATTAAGTCCATGAATATTTATAATGTCATTCGTGGGGTTTATTATTCTTTTCCTAATTTGGGCCAAGGATTTGATAATCCTTATATTGTCCTACTAACTATAGCCCTTACTAATTAAGTCCAAAGTACTCCATTCTTATTTGTGTCATGAAACTCTACTTTTTCATTAGAATACATTTTTGATGTTTTATGTTCTTTATCTCATAACAAGTAAATCTACTAATAACATTCAACCATAAATGAATTATAAATTCAAAGCATAAAACTACATAATCTAACATTCAATGAAAATGAGGCAAGGTACTTAAATTAAATCTAGCACCTTATGATAACAATGAAACACATATCATGCTAAACTCTAAATATTATACTAGCATGCTTTATAACATAATAATATAAAATGAAACTAATTACATTTACATTTTTAGAAACCTTTATTTATGATCCAACCATTTGATCTTAGATCTTTTCCTTTGATTAAGGATTTTAGTTGTATTTAGGGAATTTTCTCTATTAAGGTCAAAAGATCATATTGATCTATTTTTATCATAATCCATTCATGATTTCCTTGGATTTCATCATATAAGCATTTATTCTTTCCATCCCAAGGATCCGATCACACTTGATCTCATTGATCAAGTGGGTCCCTTTGTATTTTTAGGGTTTTTCTACCATAAAGGGTAGATCCCTTAATATATCTCATATCTATCCAATTTAAACATAGATCTCACTTTATTTAAGTAGTATATCATTATTAAAACATGTTTCTAAGATTTGATCATCTCAGATAGTGAAAATCTATGTAATTGGAAACTTATTTCTTTAATACAGAAAGTTTTAACTGAATAATATGTCTATTTTATCATTTCATAAGAAAATAGAGGTTTCAAGCTTTCCATAGCTTCTTTCCGATCTCAATTTGGAGTTCAGATGATTCCAAAATTGAATCTGAAAGTTCACAGTCCTTCCTAGGGCTTGGATTTGATCTAGGCCCAAGGAATGGATGGCCCAGATTAGTAGGGCGGAACGATAGGCAGAACAAACCGAGCAGAATGAACCAGGTGTGACGGGCGTGTCCTCTGGGAGGAAACAACGAAGCGCTACTGCGGGGCGTCCACAGATGCAGACGGGATGAGCGGAACGCCTGTCGTCCGCGCGCCCACAAACCGGGATGTTTCTGGGCGCGTCCGCTGGTTCATTTGATGGACGCACCATCATCTCGCTGGGACGACACTCCACGTGCATCGCACGCGCCGTTCCGACGGTGCATCACATGTGCATCTTGGGCGTCGTCTGATCTGGAGATCGGATAGTCCATTCTGGACCGTCCCATCAATCCTCTTTCAATTGAGGGCCCAAAACATCTCTAATTTTGATGAAACTTCTACCCTAGGGGTTTTGGACCCTTCTGGATCGATTGGTATAGTCAGATTTTTCATCTAAATACTCCATAATCCAGAATTAAGGGTTCTGTTGTTTACTTTATTTTTACCTTTTTATTACCAAAATAAATTACAGTAAAATAAAAATTACATAAAAAAATACTAAAATCTATGAAAAGGATTTCCAGTTACTTGATTGGAGAGAAAACCTCCGTTATATGCCCAATTTAAAAAAATACCTTGTTGATGAAGATATAGCCTAAAATCCACCTTTCTTGCAAATATCCGCTGTTTGAACCATTGGATCTTGAAATTTCTTTGGGAGTTTTGTAGAATAGATATGTTGGGAAGTTTTGGATGGTGGAATTAATCAAATTAGTTCTGGAACAGAGTGCCTAATTGATTTTAGGTCTCTTGTTCCAATCTAAAAAGAAAAACAAGTTGAAAAGAGATCTAACTCTTGGAAATTTTGGGTTTTTGGGGAGGGATCTAGATCTAATTTTTCAAGGAGATTGAAGAGAATTTTGTGGGGATTTTATGAGGATTTTTGGGGTTGTATTTATAGGCATTTTGGGTCTTTTTCCATGATTATAATATTTTATTTTTTTATTATAAAATGGCATGAAAGTCTTCAATGCTCCCATGCCTAATTTTTCTTCCCCAAGACCAGCTGATATTTGTTGACCCATGTTTCACATGGGCTGCTGATAAAATTGGTTGTTGGGTACGTGGTGGACCCCATGTGGGCCCCACATGGTGTAAAAAGACCGTTTTGCCCTTTATGCATAAAATTTTGGGTTTTATTCCTATGATCTCGGATTTGAGTGTACTTAGCGGAGTTGGATTCGTATTTCTCAATACATTCTAAATTTTGATGTTTCATATTTTGAATTTTGGAATATTTTGATTTTTGGGTAAAATTACTATTTTACCCCTTTTGTCCAAGAAATGAAAAACTTAAGGATTTCTCATCCAAATTCGAAATTTGTCGTGCTTACAGTCATTTTGAAGTGTTTGATAAGTTTAATTTCAATTTTATATATCTTATGATTTGATTATACTTTTATAAAAAGTATATTTTAAATAACCCTAATATTTCAGCCCGAAATATCTGAAACTCAAACTTTATTGATTTTTCTCAATCAATTACAAAAATTGGGGTTATTACATATTGTATTCTATCTAGATGGATCAATTTCAAGCATTTACAAGCTTTAAAGAAGTTGAAAATCAGGAACATGCATTGTACTAAATGCATGGCAATGTTACTACTCGAACGCGTATTCAAGAAAATGTTTGCATGCCGTTTCGAATGACAAATGTTAATCTAAAACAAAAGGCTCCTTAAAATTAATTTATGCTACTTGGAATGATCAATTTCAAGAATTTCCAAGCATGAAAGAAGCAGAAAAGCATCAACATATACAATAAAAGATGCATTGTAATGTTGTCATTCAGACACATATTCAAGCAATAATTTTCATGCCTTTTTGAATGAAACATCGAAATCTGAAACATGGGACCTCTTAAACTCAATGTATTCTACATAGAATGCTCAATTTCAAGCATTTACAAACATTAAAGGTGAAAAAAATCTGGAACAAATAGAGTAAAAACTGTATGGCGATGTTACCATTGAAACACATATTAGATCAAGCATACTTCAAGCAACAATTTGCATGCCTTTTGAATGAAACATCAAAATTTGAAACATGGGACTTCTTAAACCCATTGTGGGACTTCTTACACTTAATGTATTCTACCTAGGGTCGTCAATTTCAAGCATTTACAAGCTTTTAAAGAAGTGGAAAATTAGGAACATCCACTGTAAAAGACGCATGGTAGTGTTTCGATTCAAACACATATTCAGCAAACTGTTTGCCTACCATTTTGGATGAAAATAGTTAATCTAAAACATGGGGCTTCAAAAAATCAATGTATTCTATTTGGAATGATCAATTTCAAGCATTTACATTCATGAAAGAAGCAAAAAAAAGGAAGATATATTGTAAAAGATGCATCATAATGTTGTTATTCAAACACGTATTCAAGCAACATTTTTCATGCCGTGTTGAATGAATCATCGAATTTTGAAACATGGTATTTTTTAAACTCATTGTATTCTATTTAGAATGATCAATTTCAAGAATTTACAAACATTAAAGACGAAAAAAATCTGGAACAAATATAGTAAAATCTATATGGCAATGTTACCATTGAATTGCATATTAGAACATGCATACTTCATGCAACAATTTGCACGCATTTTGAATGAAACTTCAATATCTAAAAGGTGGGACTTCTTAGGCTTAATGTATTCCATCTAGAGTGATCAATTTTCAGCACTTACAAGCTTTAAAGGAGAGGAAAATCAGGCACATACATTGTAAAAAAAGCATGGTAATATTACAATTCATGTGCATAGTCAATAAATAGTTTGCATACCATTTTGAATGAAAAATTAAATCTAAAACATGCGGCCTCACAAAATCAATGTATTCTATTTGGAATAATAAATTTCAAGAATTTACAAGCATGAAAGAAGGAAAAAATCAAGAACATATATAGTAAAAGATGCATTGTAATGTTGTCATTCAAACTCATATTCAAGAACCAATTTTCATGCCTTCTTGAATGAAACATCAAAATCTGAAACATGGGACTTCTTAAACTCAATGCATTCTATATAGAATGATCAATTTCAAGCATTTATAACATTAAAGATGAAAAAAATCAGGAACAAATATAGTAAAATTTGTATGGAAATGTTACCATTGAAATGAGTATTAGAATAAGCATACTTCAAATAACACTTTTCATGCCTTTTTCATTGAAACTTCAAAATCTAAAACGTGGGATTTCTTTGGCTTAATGTATTCTACCTAGGCTGATTGATTTCAATCATTTACATGCATTTACAAGCTTTTAGTGAAGTGGAGAATCCCGAACATCCATTGTAAAAAACGCATGGTAATGTTTCGATTCAAACACATATTCAACAAACTGTTTGCTTACCATTTTGAATGAAAATAGTAAATCTAAAACATGGGGCTTCACAAAATCAATGTATTCTATTTGGAATGATCAATTTCAAGCATCTACATGCAATGAAATATGTAAACAAGATTTAATGTATAGAGTAAAGGATGCATCGTAATGTTGTCAGTCAACCACATATTCAAGCAACAATTTTCATGCCTTTTTGAATGAAACATGCAAATCCGAAACATGGGACTTCTTGAACTCAATGTATTCCATATAGAATGATCACATTACAGAATGTACAAACATTAAAGATGAAGAAAATCTGGAACAAATATAGGAAAAACTGTTTGGTAATGTTACCATTGAAACTCATATTACAACAAACATACTTCAAGCAAAAATATGCATAGCTTTTTCAATGAAGCTTCAATATCTAAAACATGGGACATCTTAAGCATAATCTATTCTATCTAGATGGATCAATTTCAAGCATTTACAAGCTTTAAAGAAGTTGAAAATCAGGAACATACATTGTAAAAAATGCATGGTAATGTTACTATTCTAACGCATATTCAAGAAAATATTTGCATACCGTTTCAAATGAAAAATGTAAATCTAAAACAAAGGGCTCCTTAAAATTATTGTATGCTACTTGGAATGATCAATTTGAAGCATTTTCGAGCATGAAAGAAGCAAAAAAGCATGAACGTATACAATAAAAGATGCATCTTAATGTTGTCATTCAAACACATATTCAAGAACCAATTTTCATGCCTTCTTGAACGTAACATCGAAATATGAAGCATGGGACTTCTTAAACTCAATGTATTCTACATAGATTGTTCAATTTCAAGCATTTACAAACATTAAAGATGAAAAAAATCTGCAACAAATATAGTAAAAACTGTATGGCAATGTTACCATTGAAATGCATATTAGAACAAGCATACTTCAAGTTACAATTAGTGTGCCTTTTTTAATAGAACCTCAAAATCTAAATGGTGGGAATTCTAAGGCTTAATGCATTCTACCTAGGGCAGTCAATTTCAAGCATTTACAAACTTTTAAAGAAGTGGAAAATCAGGACATCCATTGTAAAAAATGCATGGTAATGTTTGGATTCAAACACATATTCAACAAACTGTTTGCTTACCATTTTGAATGAAAATAGTATATCTAAAACATGGTGCTTCACAAAATCAATGTATTCAATTTGGACTGATCAATTTTGAGCATTTACATGCATGAATGATGGAAAAGAGATGAAATATATTGCATATAGAATGATCAATTTCAAGAATTTACAAACATTAAAGATGAAAAAAATCTGGAACAAATATAGTAAAATCTATATGGCAATGTTACCATTGAAATGCGTATTAGAACATGCATACTTCGTGAAACAATGCACACATTTTGAATGAAACTTCAAAGTCTAAAATGTGGGACTTCTTAGGCTTAATGTATTCTACCTAGGGTAGTCAATTTCAAGCATTTATAGGCTTTAGAGGACCGGAAAATCAGGAACATGCATTGTAAAAAAAGCATGGTAATATTACAATTCATGCGCATAGTCAATAAATAGTTTGCATACCGTTCTGAATGAAAAAATAAGTCTAAAACATGGCGCCTCACAAAATCCATGTCTTCTATTTGGAATAATCAATTCCAAGCATTTACAAGCATGAAAGAAGCAAAAAAGCAAGAACAGATATAGTAAAAGATGCATTGCAATGTTGTCATTCAAACACATATTCAAGAACAAATTTTCATGCCTTCTTGAATAAAACATCAAAATCTGAAACATGGGACTTCTTAAACTCAATGCATTCTATATAGAATGATCAATTTCAAGCATTTACAAACATTAAAGATGAAAAAAATCAGGAACAAATATAGTAAAATCTGAATGGCAAAGTTACCATTGAAACGCGTATTAGAACACGCATACTTCATGCAACAATTTGCATGCATTTTGAATGAAACTTCAAAATCCAAAATGTAGGACTTCTTAGGCTTAATGTATTCCATAGAGTGATCAATTTTCAGCACTTACAATCTTTAAAGGAGCAAA
Organism: Warburgia ugandensis; assembly: GCA_035236585.1. Lineage (NCBI taxonomy): Eukaryota > Viridiplantae > Streptophyta > Magnoliopsida > Canellales > Canellaceae > Warburgia > Warburgia ugandensis. The sequence goes on along the minus strand of CP141127.1, from coordinate 53,802,525 downwards.
AAATCAGGAGCATACATTGTAAAAAAAGCATGGTAATATTGCAATTCATGCGCATAGTCAATAAACAGTTTGCATACCGTTTTGAATGAATAATTAAATCTAAAACATGTGGCTTCAGAAAATCAATGTATTATATTTGGAATGATCAATTTCAAGCATTTACATGCAATGAAAGATGTAAAAAAGATGTAATGTATAGAGTAAAGATGCATCGTAATGTTGTCAGTCAACCACATATTCAAGCAACAATTTTCCTTCCTTTTTGAATGAAACATCGAAATCTGAAACACGGGACTTCTTGAAATCAATGTATTCCATATAGAATGATCACATTATAGAATTTACAAACATTAAAGATGAAAAAAATCTGGAACAAATATAGTAAAACTTGTTTGGTAATGTTACCATTGAAACTCATATTACAACAAAAATTTTTCAAGCAAAAATTTGCATAGCTTTTTCAATTAAGCTTCAAAATCTAAAACATAGGACTTCTTAGGCTTAATATATTCTATCTATATGGATCAATTTCAAGCATTTACAAGCTTTAAAGAAGTTCAAAATCAGGAACATACATTGTAATAAATGCATGGTAATGTTACTATTCTAACGCGTATTCAAGAAAATATTTGCAAACCGTTTCGAATGAAAAATGTAAATCTAAAACAATGGTCTCCTTAAAATTAATGTATGCTACTTGGAATGATCAATTTCAAGCATTTCCAAGCATGAAAGAAGCAAAAAAGCATGAACGTATACAATAAAAGCTGCATCGTAATGTTGTCATTCAAACACATATTCAAGAACCAATTTTCATGCCTTTTGGAATGTAACATCGAAATGTGAAACATGGGACTTCTTAAACTCGATGTATTCTACATAGAATGGTCAATTTGAAGCATTTGCAAACATTAAAGATGAAAAAAATCTGTAACAAATATAGTAAAAACTATATGGCATTGTTACCATTGAAACGCAAATTAGAACAAGCATACTTCAAGCAACAAATAGCGTGCCTTTTTGAATAAAACTTCAAAATATAAATGGTGGGACTTCTTAGGCTTAATGTATTCTACCTAGGGTAGTCAATTTCAAGCAGTTACAAGCTTTTAAAGAAGTGGAGAATCAGGAACATCCATTGTAAAAAACGCATGGTAATGTTTCGATTCAAACACATATTCAACAAACTGTTTGCTTATCATTTTGAATGAAAATAGAAAATCTAAAACATGGGGCTTCACAAAATCAATGTATTCTATTTGGAATGATCAATTTCAAGCATTTACATGCATCAAAGATGTAATGCATATAGTAAAAGATGCATCGTAATCTTGTCATTCAACCACATAGTGAAGCAACAATTTACATGCCTTTTTGAATGAAACATGGAAATCTGAAACATGGGACTTCTTGAACTCAATGTATTCCATATAGAATGAACACTTTATAGAATTTACAAACATTATAGATGAAAAAAAACAGGAACAAATATAGTAAAAACTGTTTGGTAATGTTAGCATTGAAACTCATATTACAACAAACATACTTCAAGAAAAAATTTGCACAACTTTTTCAATGAAGCTTCAAAATCTAAAACGTGGGACTTCTTAGGCTTAATCTATTCTATCTAGATGGATCAATTTCAAGAATTTACAAGCTTTAAAGAAGTTGAAAATCAGGAACATACATTGTAAAAAATGCATGGTAATGTTACTATTCTAACATGTATTCAAGAAAATATTTGCATAACGTTTTGAATGAAAAATGTAAATCTAAAACAAAGGGCTCCTTAAAATTAATGTATGCTACTTGGAATGATCAATTTCAAGCATTTGCAACATGAAAGAAGCAAAAAAGCTTGAACGTATACAATAAAAGATGCATCGTAATGTTGTCATTCAAACACATGTTCAAGAACCAATTTTCATGCCTTCTTGAATGAAACATTGGAATGCGAACCATGGGACTTCTTAAACTCAATGTATTCTACATAGAATGTTCAATTTCAAGCATTTACAAACTGTAAAGATGAAAAAAATCTGGAACAAATATAGTAAAAACTGTATGGCAATGTTACCATTGAAATGCATATTAGAACAAGCATACTTCAAGCAACAATTTGCCTGCCATTTGGAATAAAAATTCAAAATCTAAATGGTGGGACTTCTTAGGCTTAATGTATTCTACCTAGGGTAGTCAATTTCAAGCATTTACAAGCTTTTAAAGAAGTGGAAAATCAGGAACATCCATTGTAAAAAACGCATGGTAATGTTTTGATTCAGAAGCATAGTCAACAAACTGTTTGCTTGCCAATGTATTCTATTTGGAATGATCAATTTAAAGCATTTACAAGCATGAATGAAGCAGAAAAGTAGGAAGATATATTGTAAAAGATGCATCGTAATGTTGTTATTCAAACACATATTCAAGCAACAATTTTCATGCCTTCTTGAATGAATCATCAAAATTTGAAATGTGGGACTTCTTACAATCAATGTATTCTATATGGAAGGATCAATTTCAAGCATTTACAAATATTAAAGACGAAAAAATTTGGGAACAAATATAGTAAAAACTGTATCGCAATGTTGCCGTTGAAATGCCTGTTTCAAGAAGCATTCTTCAAGCAACAAACTACATGCCTTTCTGAATGAAACTGCAAAATCTAAAATGTGGGACTTCTTAGGCTAAATGAATTCTATCTGGAGTGATTGATTTCAAGAATTTACAAGCTTTTAAAGAAGTGGAAATCTGGAACATACATTGTAAAAAATGCAAGGTAATGTTACGATTCAAACGCATAGTCAATAAACAGTTTGCATACCATTTTGAATGAAAAATGTAAATCTAAAACATGGCGTCTCACAAAATCTATGTCTTCTATTTGGAATGATCAATTTCAAGCATTTGCATCAATGAAAGAAGCAAAAACATAGGAAGAAAAATAGTAATAGATGCATCGTAATGTTGTCATTCAAACACATATTCAAGAACCAATTTTCATGCCTTCTTGAATGAAACATCGAAATGTGAAACATGGGACTTCTTAAACTCAATGTATTTGACATAGAATGATCAATTTCAGTCATTTACAAACATTAAAGATGAAAAAAATCTGGAACAAATATAGTTAAAATTGTATGGCAATGTTACCATTGAAACACATATTAGAACATGCATACTTCAAGCAACAATTTGTGTGCCTTTTTGAATGAAACTTCCAAATGTAAATGGTGGGACTTCTTAGGCTTAATGTATTCTACCTAGGGTAATCAATTTCAAGCATTTACAAGCTTTTAATGAAGTGGTATATTTGGAGCATCCATTGTAAAAAATGCATGGTAATGTTTCGATTCAAACACATATTCGACAAACTGTTTTCTTACCATTTTGGATGAAAATAGTTAATCTGAAACATGGGGCTTCCCAAAATCAATGTATTCTATTTGGAATGATCAATTTAAAGCATTTACAAGCATGAATGAAGCAAAATAGTAGGAAGATATATTGTAAATGATGCATCATAATGTTGTTATTCAAACACATATTCAAGCAACAATTTTCATGCCTTCTTGAATGAGTCATCGAAATTTGAAACATGGTATTTTTTAAACTCATTGTATTCTATTTAGAATGATCAATTTCAAGAATTTAAAACATTAAAGATGAAAAAAATCTGGAACAAATATAGTAGAATCGATATGGCAATGTTACCATTGAAATGCGTATTAGAACATGCATACTTCATGCAACAATTTGCATGCATTTTGAATGAAACTTCAAAATCTAAAATGTGGGATTTCTTAGGCTTAATGTATTCCATCTAGAGTGATCAATTTTCATCACTTATAACCTTTAAAGGAGCGGAAAATCAGGAACATACATTGTAAAAAAGGCATGGTAATATTACAATTCATGCACATAGTCAATAAACAGTTTGCATACTGTTTTGAATGAAAAGTTAAATCTAAAACATGGGGCTGCACAAAATCAATGTATTCTAGTTGGAATAATCAATTTCAAGCATTTACAAGCATGAAAGAAGCAAAAAAGAAGGAACATATTGTGACGACCCGAGTTTTATAATGCAATTTTATAAAATATAGCGAGATCGATCTCTCTATTTTTAAAACAATTCATGAGAAAGAATGCAGGGAAAATTGTTCTTCTTCAAAAATCATTATATAAAGAGCCTGAGTCTCATAATGAAGTCTCAATGTATAGTGCCATGGCAAATTTATAGACCAAATAGAAATAAGTATTACTCCTAGGATTGTTAGTCACACCCATAGCTATAAACAAATACTTATAACCAAGATTACAGTAGGTACTAAAAGAATCACTAATTAAGCCTTACCTTTGCCTACTCGACTGTTGTTCTAATGCTTCCCGATACTCCTTCTATTTGTACTTTGTTTGATCTGAAAAATAATGGATTGGGTTGAATAAAATGTAAGCAATGTCATCCATGAAAATCCTTTATTAAACTTCTGTATGCAACATTAGAAATATGACTAATTTCATAAAGTCAAAACCAACAAAAATCAATATGCCCATGTCATGAGATCTCAACAATACGTCAAATCAATGAGTCACATATAACGATCATGAAATACTTAAAATAGGCTCCATCTGAGGCAAATGATAGCATCATAAAGTAACATGCACAGAGTCTCAAGTCAACTGGTCACGAGTACTTGTTTATGACCATTTCAATGCTATATGCATATCAATATCACTGAAATCATGGGGTCACTATGGTCACGACCAGAATCCCTCTGGATCACGTGTCTTCAGTATCTAGAGACCAGTCCACCATAGCCTCCACAGCGGCTATGGATATGTCCTCGAAAGGGTGCCGTGACACCTCCAGTGGTAGTCCCTATTTACCACAGCAGTCACGGAAGGGACAATGCCTTTTTTGATAGTGATACCATACACCTTTTTGGTGGTAGAGGCCAGGAGGCCAAACCCGTACCCCTCAGCATAGTGCCCACTAAGCACAATAGCCCAAAAACATACAGATATAGTCCAAATCTCAAGTCAACATAAATCATGCAATTTATGCATTTGTTTTCAAAGTATGTGAGCATGACATAAAATCTACTCATGCTAGTACCTTACTCAATGTTATAAATCTGTAAACTCGTATAAGAATAGCATGGTTTAAAATCACATACTAATTACAGCAATAGAAATAGGTAACTCAATTTGGGATGCATTTTGAAAACAGAGTAGTATCAGACTACCTACCTCATGCTGTCTTTAAGTTGAGCCTTCAAATATCTTAGTGCCGTCCTGAAGCCCTGGGTATCGTTCATACATAAGATCCTAACATTAGTTCTCAATTCATAGGGCAACAGCTAGATCTCTATGATTTGTGGGTTTCTATGGGTCACCCTATGACATTCTTCTGTCGATCTTGGTCTAAGAATATCCTAAGGCCTTTCTCAGATGAAATTATGACGTTTGGTTGTGGTTGATCTCATGGATTCATGAGATTTCTATGATGCAACAGTTCTTTTGGATCGTCAATCGAAATCCTACAGCTCCTATAATTGCATTTTTAGTATTGCAAGGTCACAGACGAACCAGAATCGTCCCTATAGGGCCCATGTATCAATGTTCCTAGGACGCCCATGCGTCACAGTTGAGCCTCGACCATGGTCGTATGTGTGCACACGCCGGAGCTACGCACCACAGCTCACGTCCTAGAAGTGCATCGCACGGGCACTTCTTCGACGCAAGGCGTCGACATCATGGCTTCCGGGACACCTTGTGCATCCCGGTCGAGTCGGGAATCCATTCACACGCAACGAGCATGCAAATCCCACCCCAGGGAAGGCATCATGGGTCCACATCTCCCCCGTGCGTCACCGGGGCACCTTGGTCGATGGGTTTTGGAGGGAACCCGTCTTCTCCGGGTTTCTTTAGCATTTCCTGGTTGGGAAACACCAGATCCAGCCTGGATCTAGCCTAGTTGAGAGGGAACTTGGGGAGAGAGAATAAGGGAAAGAGGGCTTACCTGGGCAGCCTGAAATGGTAGCATTGGTGGTGGGTTTCCATGCTGAAACCTAGCTTGCTGGGTTTTTGGATGAGGGCAGCCGAAGGTAAAACAAGGAAAACAGGATGGTTAGGGGAGAGGGGGAAGCAGGCTTTATAGCCGTGCTAAGGCGGTGCTCGCCCTATGGTGGTGCACCATTTTTTCTAGCACCGCCTTGTAGAGGCGGTGCTGGAAGTTCCTGGAAGCTACTGGAAGCGGAAGACGATGAGGGGTGTCATTATCAAAACAACCCCCTACATTTTTTGTCCTTTTTCATTTTTAAGTTCAATTTACAAAAATGCCCTCAATCTTTAATTGCTTATAACTTCTTCATACGAACTCTGTTTTTGACGTTCTTTAAGGCTTTGGATTTCATTTTTAGTGTAGAATCTAATGGTACTGATTTTTCTCACAAATTTTTACTCTTCATATTTAATTTAAGATAAAACATCCAACTACCTCTTAAGATTAGTAAACATATATTAATTCCCAAAATAGATAATTTACAGCATCAGTGGTAAGTGGTAAACATTATAGTTGTTCTTCATACGAAATGTCTTCAAAATTTTGGGTCATTACACATATATAGTAAAAGATGCATTGTAATGTTGTCATTAAAACACATATCCAAGAACCAATTTTCATGCCTTCTTGAATGAAACATTGAAATCTAAGACATGGGACTTCTTAAACTCAATGTATTCCATATAGAATGATAAATTTAAAGCATTTACAAACATTAAAAATGACAAAAATCTACAACAAATATAGTAAAAACTGTTTGGTATTATATCTAGATGGATCAATTTCAAGCATTCAATGTGGGACTTCTTAGGCTTAATGTATTATATCCAGATGGATCAATTTCAAGCATTTACAAGCTTTAAAGAAGTTGAAAATCAGGAACATGCATTGTATAAATGCATGGTAATGTTACTTTTCTAACGTGTATTCAAGAAAATGTTTGCATACCGTTTAGAATGAAAAATGTAAATCTAAAACAAGGGGCTCCTCAAAATTAATGCATGCTATTTGGAATGATCAATTTTAAGCATTTACAAGCATGAAATATGCAAAAATGTAGGAACGTATACAATAAGAGATGCATCGTAATGTTGTCATTCAAGCACTTATTCAAGCAACAATTTTCATGCCTTTTTGAATGAAACATCAAAATTTGAAACATGGGACTTGTTAAACCCATTGTATTCTATATTGAATGATCAATTTCAAGCATTTACAACCTTTAAAGATGAAAAAAATCTGGAACAAATATAGTAAAAATTGTATGGCAATGTTGCCATTGAAACACATATTAGAACAAGCATACTTCAAGCAACAATTTGCATGCCTTTTTGAATGAAACTTCAAAACCTAAATAGTGGGAACTCTTAGACTTAATTTATTCTACCTATGGTAATCAATTCCAAGCATTTACAAGCTTTTAAAGAAGTAGAAAATCAGGAACATCCGTTGTAAAAGACGCATGGTAATGTTTCAATTCAAACACATTTTCAACAAACTGTACCATTTTGAATGAAAATAGTAAATCTAAAACATGGGGATTCCCAAAATCAATGTATTCTATTTGGAATCATAAATTTCAACCATTTACAAGCATGAAAGACGCAAAAAAGCAGGGAGATATATTGTAAAAGATGCATCATAATGTTGTTATTCAAACACATATTCAAGCAACAATTTTCATGCCTTCTTGAATGATTCATTGAAATTTGAAACATGATACTTTTTAAACTCATTGTATTGTATATAGAATTATAATTTTCAAGAATTTACAAATTAAGACGAAAAAATTCTGGAACAAATATAGTAAAAACTATATGGCAATGTTACCATTGAAATGCGTATTTGAACAAGCATACTTCATGCAACAATTTGCATGCATTTTAAATGAAACATAAAAATCTAAAATATGGGACTTCTTCAGCTTAATGTATTCTATCTAGAGTTATCAATTTCAATAATTTACAAGCTTTAAAGTAGTTGAAAATCAGGAACATACATTGTAATAAATGCGTGGTAATGTTATAATTCAAATGCATATTGAAGAAAATGTTTGCATACCGTTTTGAATGAAAAATGTAAATCTAAAGCAGCTTCCTAAAATTACTGTATCCTATTTGGAATGATCAATTTCAAGCATTTACTAGCTTGAAAGAAGCAAAAAAGCAGGAACGTATACAATATAAGATGCTTCATAATGTTGTCATTCAAACACATATTCAAGCAAATATTTTCATGCCTTTTTGAAATGAAACATTGAAATCTAAAAGGTGGGACTTCTTAAACTCAATGTATTCCATACAGAATGATCAATTTCAAGCATTTAGAAACATTAAAGATGAAAAAACCAAGAGCAAATATTGTGAAAACTATATGGAAGTGTTACCATTGAAAGGCGTAATAGAACAAGCATACTTCAAGCAACAATTTGCATGCCTTTTTTAATGAAACTTCAAAATCTAAAATGTGGGACTTCTTAGGCTTAATGCACTCTATCTAGAGTGATCAATTTCAAGAATTTACGAGCTTTTAAGGAGGTGGAAAATTAGGAACATACATTGTAATAAATGCATGGTAATGTTACTATTCAAACGCATATTCAAAAAAAAGTTTGCATACCATTTTGAATGAAAAATGTAAATCTAAAGCATGGGGTTTCATAGAATCAATGTATTCTCTTTGGAATGATCAATTTCAAGCATTTACATGCATGAAAGAAGAAAAAAAGAAGGAATGTATATAGTAAAAGATGCATCGTCATGTTGTTATTCAAACACACATTCAAGCAAACATTTTCACGCCTTTTTGAATGAAACATCAAAATTTGAAACATGGGACTTATTAAACTCAATGTATTATATATAGAATGATCAATTTCAAGAATTTAGAAACATTAAAGACAAAAAAAATCTGAAAAAATATAGTAAAAATAGTATGGCAATGTTACCATTGAAATGCGTATTAGAACAAGCATACTTGAAGCAACAATTTGCACACATTCTGAATGAAACTTCAAAATCTAAAATGTGGGACTTCTTAGGCTTAATCTATTCAATCTAGAGTGATCCTTTTTCAGCATTTACAAGTTCAAAGGAGGGGAAAATTAGGAACATACCTTGTAAAAAATGCATGGTAATGTTACGATCCATACGCATAGTCAATAAACAGTTTGCATACCATTTTGTATGAAAAATCAAATCTAAAACATGGGGCTTCACAAATCAATGTCTTCTATTTGAAATGATCAATTTCAAGTATTTACAAGCATGAAAGAAGCAAAAAAGCTGGATCATATAGAGTAAAAGATGCATCGTAATGTTGTTATTCAAGCACATATTCAAGAACCAATTTTCATGCCTTCTTGCATGAAACATCAGAATCTGAAACATGGGACTTCTTAAACTCAATGTATTCTATATAGAATGATCAATTTCAAGCATTTACAAACATTAAATATGAAAAAAATCTGGAATAAATATAGTGAAAACTGTATGGCAATGTTACCATTGAAACGAGTATTAGAACAAGCATACTTCAAACAACACTTTGCATGCTTTTTTGAATCAAACTTTGAAATCTAAAACGTCGGGCTTCTTAGGCTTAATGTATTCTACCTAGGGTGATCAATTTCTAGCATTTACAAGATTTTAATGAAGTGGAAAACCAGGAACATCCATTGTAAAAAACGCATGGTAATGTTTCGATTCAAATGCATATTCAACAAACAGTTTGCTTACCATTTTGAATGAAAATAGTAAATGTAAAACATGGGGCATCACAAAATCAATGTATTCTATTTGAAATGATCAATTTCAAGCATTTACATGCATGAAAGATGCAAAAAAGAAGGAATGTATATACTAAAAGATGCAACGTAATGTTGTCATTAAAACACATACTCAAGCAACAATTTTCATGCCTTTTTGAATGAAGCATCGAAATCTGAAAAATGGGACTCCTTAAAGTCAATGTATTCTATATAGAATGATCAATTTCAAGCATTTACAAAAATTAAAGATGAAAAGAATTTGGAACAAATATAGTAAAAACTATATGGCAATGTTACCATTGAAACTCATATTACAACAAGCATACTTCAAGCAAAAATTTAGACAGCTTTTTCAATGAAACTTAAAAATCTAAAACGTGGGACTTCTTAGTCTTAATGTATTCTATCTAATCGATCAATTTCTAGAATTTACAAGGTTTAAAGAAGTTCAAAATCAGGAACATACATTGTAATAAATGCGTGGTAATGTTACGATTCAAACACATATTTTTGAATAAAAAATGTAAATCTAAAACAAGGGGCTTCCTAAAATTAATGTATCTTATTTGGAATGACCAATTTCAAGTATTTACAAGCATGAAAGAAGCAAAAAAGCAGGAATGTATACAATACAAGATGCATCGTAATGTTGTCATTCAAGCACTTATTCAAGCAACAATTTTCATGCCTTTTTGAATGAAACATCAAAATTTGAAACATGGGACTTGTTAAACCCATTGTATTCTATATTGAATGATCAATTTCAAGCATTTACACACATTAAAGATGAAAAAACCTGGAACAAATATAGTAAAAACAGTATGGCAATGTTCCCATTGAAAGGCATAATCGAACAAGCATACTTGAAGCAATAATGTGCATGCCTTTTTGAATGAAACTTCAAAATCTAAAATGTGGGAATTCTTAGCCTTATTGTATTCTATCTAGAGTGATCAATTTCAAGAATTTACAAGCTTTTATGGAGGTGGAAAATCAGGAACATACATTGAAAGGCGTATTAGAACAAGCATACGTCAAGCAACAATTTGCATGCCTTTTTGAATGAAACTTCCGAATCTAAAACATGATACTTCTTAGGTTTAATGTATACTATCTAGAGTTATCTATTTCAAGAATTTACACGATTTTAAATAAGTGGAAAATCTGGAACGTACATTGTAAAAAATGCAAGGTAATTTTACGATTCAAACGCATAGTCAATAAACAGTTTGCATACCGTTTTGAATCAAAAATGTAAATCTAAAACATGGAGCTTCACAAAATCAATGTATTCTATTTGTAATGGTCAATTTCATGCATTTACAAGCATGAAAGTATAAAAAACGAAGGAACATAAATAGTAAAAGATGCATCGTAATGTTGTCATTCAAACACATATTCAAGAAACAATTTTTATGCCTTCTTGAATGAAACATCAAAATCTGAAACATGGGACTTCTTACACTCAATGTATTATACATAGAATGATCAATTTCAAGCATTTACAAGCATTAGCAATGAGAAAATCCCGGAACAAATATAGTAAAAACAGTATGGCACTGTTACCATTGAAACGGGTATTAGAACAAGCATACTTCAAGCGACAATTTGCAAGCCTTTTTGAATGAAACTTCAAAATATAATACATTGGACTTATTAGGATTATTGTATTATTCCTAGAGTGATAAATTTCAAGAATTTACAAGCTTTTAAAGAAGCAAAAAATCAGGAACATCCATTGTAAGACACGCATGTAATGTTTCGATTCAAATGCATATTCAACAAACTGTTTGCTTACCATTTTGAATGAAAATAGTAAATCTAAAACATGGGGCTTCCCAAAATCAATGTATTATACTTGGAATGATCAATGTCAAGCATTTACAAGCATGAAAGAAGCAAAAAGCAGGAAGATATATCGTGAAAGATGCATCATAATGTTGTTATTCAAGCAACAATTTTCATGCTTTCTTGAATGAATCATTGAAATCTGAAACATAGTACTTTTTAAACTCAATGTATTCTATATAGAATGATCAATTTCAAGAATTTACAAACATCAAAGACGAAAAAAATATGGAACAAATATAGTAAAAACTATATGGCAATGTTACCATTGAAACACATATTAGAACAAGCATACTTCATGCAACAATTTGCACGCCTTTTGAATGAAACTTCAAAATCTAAAATGTGGGACTTCTTAGGATTAATGTAATCTATGTACACTGATCAATTATCAGCATTTACAAGCTTTAAAGGAGTGGAAAATTAGGAACATACAATGTATAAAAAGCCTGGTAATGTTACGATTCAAATGCATAGTCAATAAATAATTTGCATACCGTTTTGAATGAAAAATTAAATCTAAAACATGGGGCCTCAGAAAATCAGTGCCTTCTATTTTGAATGATGAATTTCAAGAGAATCACGAAAGAAGAAAAAAATCAGGAACATACATAGTAAAAGATGCATCATAAAGTTGTCATTGAAACACATATTCAAGAACCAATTTTCATGCCTTCTTGAACGACACATCAAAATTTGAAACGTGGGACTTCTTAGACTCAATGTATTCCATATAGAATTATCAATTTCAAGCATTTACAAACATCAAGATGAAAAAATCTGGAACAAATATAGTAAAAACTATATGGCAATGTTACCATTGAAACGCTAATTAGAACAAGCATACTTCAAGCAACACTTTGCATGCCTTTTTTAATGAAACTTCAAAATCTAAAATGGGGACTTCTTAGGCTTAATGTATTCTATATAGAGTGATCAATGTCAAGCAATTACAAGAGTTTAAAGAAGTATAAAATCAGGAACATACATTGTAAAAAATGTGTTGTAATGTTTTGATTCAAACGCATATTCAAGAAACAGTTTGCTTACTGTTTTGAATGAAAATAATAAATCTAAAACATTGGCCTTCCACAAATCAATGTATTCTATTTGTAATGATCAATTTCAAGCATTTAGAAGCATGAAAGAAGAAAAAAAGCATGAACATATATAGTAAAAGATGCATTGTAATGCTGTCATTCAAACACCTATTCAAGCAACAATTTTCATGCCTTCTTTAATGAAACATCAAATTCTGAAACATGGGACTTCTTAAAGACAATGTATTCTATATAGAATGATAAATTTCAGGAATTTACAAACATTAAAGTGGAACAAATTCTGGAACAAATATGGCAATGCTACCATTGAACAAATTCTGGAACAAGCATACTTCAAGCAACAATTTGCATGCCTTTTTTAATGAAACTTAACAATCTAAAATGTGGGACTTCTTAAGCTTAATGTATTCTATTTAGAGTGATCAATTTCAAGCATTTACAAGCTTTAAAGAAGTGGAAAATTTGGAACATACATTGTAATAAATGCATGGTAATGTTACGATTCGAATGCATATTCAAGAAGCAGCTTGTATACCATTTCGGATGGAAAATGTAAATCTAAAACATGGGGCGTCACAAAATGAATTTCTTCTATTTGAAATTATCAATTTCAAGCATTTACAGACATGAAAGAGGCAAAAAAGCAGGAAGATATAAAGTAGAAGATGCATCATAATGTTGTCATTCAAACACATATTCAAGCAACAATTTTCATGCCTTCTTGTATGAAACATTGAAATCTGAAGCATGGGACTTCTTCAACTCAATGGACTCTATATAGAATGAACAATTTCAAGTATTTACGAACATTAGAGATGAAAAGTATTTGGAACAAATATGGTAAAAAGTGTATGGCAATGTTGCCACTGAAATGCATATTACAACAAGCATACTTCAAGCAACAATTTGCATGCTTTTTCAAATGAAACTTCAAAATCTAAAGTGTGGGGCTTCTTAGGATTCATGTATTCTATCTAGAGCGATTGATTTCAAGCATTTACAAACTTTTAAAGAAGTGGAAAATCAGGAACATACATGTTAGAAAATGCATGGTAATGTTACGATTCTAACGCATAGTCAATAAATAGTGTGCATACTGTTTTGAATGAAAAAATGTAAATCTAAAACTTGGGGCTTCACAAAATCAATGTCTTCTATTTGGAATGATCAATTTCAAGCATTTACAAGCATGAAAGAAGCAAAAAAGTAGGAACATATATAGTACAAGATGCATCGTAATGTTGTCATTCAAACACATATCCAAGGACCAATTTTCATGCCTTCTTGAGTGAAACATAGAAATCTGAAACATGAGACTTCTTAAAATTAATGTATTTTATATAGAATGATCAATTTCGAACATTTACAAAAATTAAAGATGAATAAAATCTAGAACAAATATAGTCAAAACTGCATGGCAATGTTACCATTGGAATGCGTATTACAACAAGCATATTGTTAAGTGTTTAATTTTGACTAAAAGACTGGTAGTTCAGCATTCAATTACATCATCTAACTCGTCAAATTTGTAAAATTTAGTCAAATTGACCATCCAAACTTTAATTTTTCAAAATCAACGGTCAGATGATCATTAGAGCTTATTAATTGATTAATTGTAGTTTAGATGATGCTAACTTAGTCTTTTATTTTGCAGATCAACTAAAAGAGGGTTAGATGGCTCAGATCTATGTTCAATGGTGCAGATCAAGTGAAGATCAATAAGGTAAGAGTCCTAAAAGGAAGAGGTTTCCTAGTGGAAGAAAAGTCCTAATAGGAATTTACCTCTTCAAGGAAGGAGGTGGAGGAAGATTACGAAAGAAAAGAACATTATAAAGATGGAGACCCATATGGAGTTGGGGAGAGTTTTAGTTTTTGGGGAGTTTGGCCATGTTTTTCCTTATTAAGTTGCATTCCAATTGAGTTTCATATTTCACTTTTTTTTTCATTCAACCGCACTTTCCTTGCTCAAATTTTTTTTTGTTTTCTATTTCCAGCTCTTTGATTCACTGCACAATCCATCTTCTTTCCATCTGTTTACCATATCATCCCCATTACCGCACAAGCCAGGCTACTCGACCTGTCTACACCTTTTCAGCACTGGTCGAAGTCTCCTTATGTTGCCTCCAACTTCCCTTTCCTTATATCCATCTATTGTTCTTTCTCCACGCCCAACACCACACCATACCAACTCCCAAGTTTTTTTCCCCATCATCACACAACCCCTACCACATTGTTTTTTTTATCTCTCTCTCATTCTTCTCTTTCACTGTCCCTCTCTTGCTCTGCCAAGTCACTGTCATACCCTTCATCTTCTCTTCTTCTTTTTTGTTTCATCACCAACATAGCTCGTATCACCTTCTCCCCCCATCACTAGTCACACTTCCATAGTAGAGCATCATAGCCCCCAGTTGTTTCTCTCTATCGGGCTCACTATCGTCACTCCAACCTGACGCACAGAAGCCCAGATCGTCTGGTTTTGTTCCAGACGAAGTCAAGACGAACCAGCACACCAACCTCTTCACCGACCTCCCTCTGGCTCACCGCAGAAAGCAAGGAACCAGCCCACCTTTGCCAGCCCGACCATGCCTGAGAAAGCTCAAGCATCCTCCATCTTCATTGGCCGGATTGCATGCTCACTTATCCTTCGGCGTTTTTCTCACAGCCGGTCGACCTAGAGGAGGAAACCCAAGTTGGGTTTCCCTCAATTTCCCCTCCTCTGTTCTCCTCTGGCTCCCTCTTCTTCATTGGGTTTTCGTCTAGTTTTTGTTAAAAACCAGATTTTTTAATTTAATTCCAATTTTTCCCTTACACTTTTAAATACAATTACATTTCTGTCCTTTTCTTTTGATTACATATGTGTCCTCTTTTTATTTACATATGTATCCTAGTTTGATTTACATCTATGTCCCTATTCTATTCAAGTTTTATTTTATCCATTTTCTGACAATGTTATCTAGGGACAATGCTATCCATGGATAGTGTAATTCAGGGATGTTTAATTAGTTTTATTTTATATTTTGTGGACTTCAAAATTATGTAAATTGCATCATTTGAATAAACATGAATAGTTAGTTTAATTCTGTTATTTTTTTTATAGTTTTGGATAATTAAATTTTGTTTAAACTCCTTATTTTTAAAGCGAGTCCTTGTGGGATCGACTCGTATTTGCATAGCTACATTGCAACAGCCTGTGCACATGCAAAAAACATCAACACATATTTCAAGCAACAATTTGCATGCCTTTTTGAATGAAACTTCAAAATCTAAAATGTGGGACTTCTTAGGCGTAATGTATTCTATCTAGTGTGATCAATTTTAAGCATTTACAAGATTTAAAGTAGTGGAAAATTAGGAACATACATTGTAAAAAATGCATGGAAATGTTATGATTCAAACGCATAGTCAATAAACAATTTGCATATCGTTTTGAATGAAAAATGTAAATCCAAAACATGGGGATTCCCAAAATCAATGTATTCTATTTAGAATGATCAATTTCAAGAATTTACAAGCATGAAAGAAGCAAAAAAGTAGGAAGATATATGGTAAAAGATGCATCATAATGTTGTCATTCAAACACATATTCAAGCAACAATTTTCATGCCTTCTTGACTGAAACATTGAAATCTGAAACATGGGACTTCATAAACTCAAAGTATTCTATATAGAATGATCAATTTAGAGCATTTACAAACTTTAAAAATGAAAAAAATCTGGAACAAATATAGTAAAAACTGTATGGTAATTTTACCATTAAAATGCATATTAGAACAAGTATACTTCAACCAACAATTTGCATGCCTTTTTGAATGGAACTTGAAAATATAAAATGTGAGACTTCTTAGGCTTAATGTATTCTATCTAGTGTGATCAATTTCAAGCATTGACAAGCTTTAAAGGAATGGAAAATCAGGAACATACATTGTAAAAAATGCATGGTAATGTTACGATTCAAACGCATAGTCAATAAACAATTTGCATATCGTTTTGAATTAAAAATGTAAATCTAAAACATGGGACATCACAAAATCAATGTCTTCTATTTGGAATGATCAATTTCAAGCATTTACAAGCATGAAAGAAACAAAAAAACAGGAACATATATTGTAAAAGATGCATCGTAATGTTGTTATTCAAACACATATTCAAGAACCAATTTTCATGCCTTCTTGAATGAAACATCGAAATCTGAAACATGGGACTTCTTACACTCAATGTATTCTACATAGAATGATCAATTTCAAGCATTTACAAACATTAAAGGGGAAAATTTTTTGGAAGAAATATAGAAAAAACTGTACGGCAATGTTACTATTGAAACACATATTACGACAAGCATACTTCAAGCAACAATTTGCTTGCCTTTTTTAATGAAACTTCAAAATATAAAACATGGAAATTCTTAGGATTAATGTATTCTATCTAGAGTGATCAATTTCAAGCATTTACATGCTTTAAAGAAGTGGAAAATCAGGAACATACATTGTAATAAATGCAGGGTAATGTTATGATTCAAACACATATTCAAGAAATAGTTTGCATACTATTTTGAATGAAACATGTAAATCTAAAACATGGGGATTCCCAAAATCAATGTATTCTATTTGGAATGATCAATTTCAAGCATTTACAAGCATGAAAGAAGCAAAAAAGCAGGAACATATACAATAAAAGATGAATCATAATGTTGTCATTCAAGCACATATTCAAGCAACAATTTTCATGCCTTTTTGAATGAAACATCGAAATCTGAAACATGGGACTTCTTAAACTCTATGTATTCTATATAGAATGATCAATTTCAAGCATTTGCAAACATTAAAGTGGAAATTAATCTAGAATAAATATAGTAAAAATTGTATGGCAATGTTACCATTGAAACATGTATTACAACAAGCATACTTGAAGCAACAATTTGCATGTCTTTTTGAATGAAACTTCAAAATCTAAAATGTGGGACTTCCTACTATTAATTTATTCTATTTAGAATGATGAATTTCAAGCATTTACAAGCTTTAAAGATGTGGAAATTTAGGAACATGCATTGTAAAAAACACATGGTAATGTTATAATTCAAGCGCATATTCAAGAAACAGTTTGCATACCAGTTTGAATAAAAAATGTAAATCTATAAAATGGATCTTCCCATGTTTCAAGAGGATAGGCTCCCAGGATGCTTTGTGAAATGCTGCATGGAAATGCCCGCTCAGGGAGCGTTTCTGCCTGTGGCACATGCGAAGCCGTCCCGACAAAATGGCCGCACAACAGTGTCGGTCCCGGGGGGGACGCGTCACGCATGTGTCCTGGTGACGGGTGCATGCTGACCCTTCCGCCTGATCGATTGGGGCCATTCGTTTCTCTCAGTCCAAATCAAATCAGGACCCTAGGAGCAACTATGAACTTCACAGTCCAATTATAGAGTCATTTGAACTCCGAATTTATATAAGAAAGTTTCTATAGAATCCTTGTCATGTGTATTAGCTACTGAACTAATAATATTTATGTTTTTAATTGAATTTAATTGTAAAAATTACTAAAATCCATTCCAACAGTGTTGAATCGTGACTAGTATGATCTTGAATTAGAGATCTGAATTGATGAATGGGTTTAGGAGGTCCCAAAATCTTGGAGACCATGATCACAATAAAATTTATAGGTTTCTAGATCAAGTAAATCAACAAAAACAGTAAGACCAAATTTCAGCCCTTAAAACAGGTTGAAATCTTAAAATCCCAAATTTGATCCCAATTTAACTCCAAATTGAGATAAAAAAGTTGGGTTGGATTCCTTGTGATGAATAAAACCTACTGAACTTATAAAATTTATGTTTTGATGCATGTAAAATTCTCTTAATAAAGAGAAGTATTGCTAATTATGATCCATTGATGATCTTGTGACTTTAAAACATGGAATCAATGGTTATAAGTGACTGATCTATGTTTAATTAAGAGATCTAGCCTTAAAAAGTAGTAAGATCCATAAAAATGAATAGTAATCTCCTTGGTCAAGGATGATTAGACAGTATGGATGTGTTTTGATGATGATATGAAGTTAATATCATATGGAATTATGGACTAAATGATGATGATTTGGGATAGATCAAGATCTATACCCGAAAATTGGATAAAAGGACTTAAGATCTTCTTGATTGGGTGGATCAAGAAAGATCAAATCATTGGATGAGATGTATCAATGATCTAATAATGAAATCACATCAAGAAGATATATTAGATCTAAAGGAAAAGGAAAAGATCAAGATCTAAACCCTAAAAGAGATGAAGGATGAATAATGACCATTGGATCATGATGAATAGTTAAGGCATGTTAGATTTCTATTTTAATTATTAAATGTTATTATTGTCATTTATTGCTTAGTAGATTTATTTATGCTTTAATATTTATGTTATGAAAATTACCTTGAAAATATAATTAAATAAAATTAGAGTTGAAAGGACATTTACATAAAATAAATGACATGGACTTAATGACAGTAAGGGCTATAGTTAGTAGGACAATATAAGGAATATCATTTCCTTGGCCCAAATTAGGAGAATAATGAAATTCCATGAATGACATTTAAATGTTCATGGATTTAATTAAAACCAATTAGAAAGAGTACTTAGGGTTAAAATACTCATAGGAACCTTATGAAAGGTTAACCTAAGGTCACACTAGTGGATGATGAACATTGTGGTTAAGGAGGTTCTCTATTAGAGCCTCACTCTTCCCCCACCTTCCATTGATGTTTGTGAGGTCTAAACGTCTCCTTACATGAGGATTGAAGTAACCACTTTGTGTTCAACCATTCAGCTAGTAAGCCTTAGCTAATTTGACATAAGAGGAGCTATCTAGACTTAGGATGGAATAAGCTATCCTTAACCAGTAAAACATTAATTGGTTAAGTATTAATAATAAGAGCATAAAAGGTTAGTAAATCATCTAATCTTAATAAAAATTGTAAATAAGATAAGGAAGATCAAACAAGATCCAAGAGAGATCTTGAAGGATCATAAACAAAAAGAAAAGAAATATAATGTAGATTTTAGTATTGTTCTATGGTTTTACTTATAGTGTAGATTGTGAACTTAGAAGGTTAGAAACCTTGATCATATATGATTCAAGGAAAATTAGGGCATCCCTTATGGGAATACATACTTGTACAGAGGAATAACTTGATATGTATGGTTTAACAGATGTATGAATCAAGATCATGATGGACAATAGGGAGTGAACACCACTTGAGATGTATGAATTAAGACCTTGATACCACTTTGAGGTAGGTGGATGTACAAGAATGTAGTAAGGATTCATGTGTATACATACATGATCTTTTGTCTACAATTATAGACCTTCATAATATAAGTATGCTTAGTACCTTAGCAATGTCATGATCCAATTAAGTAAACCAACCCTATGATCCAATTCAACTATCTAATGATCTAATTAAATTAAATGAAAGTAAGGAGATATGTAGACTAAGGAAACCCTAAGAATAGGGCGTAGAAAATATTTTAGCCTTAGTTAAACAGACACATCATCTGATATGTACAATGTATTTTACATACAAGCATAGTGGCTTGTGTTTTGGTTTTACATAGTCCTAGGACTGAGGATGATATGCTAGGCAAGTTATGAGGGTTTCGCCACCCACTTCCTTAAACTTATATGATGGATATCATGCCCAAAGAGAGGCTAAATGTCGGGTGGGGCAATCATAGGAAGGCCGCCACTATGACAGCTAGAGTTTCCCCCATGCAGACCTGGATTTGTTATTTCCACAGTTGGTATCAGCGGATTATACAATTATTCTAATTCGCTGTACAGATTGAGACTGTGGCATAGTAGTCCTAATGTATTTTGCATTATGATGCATATATGATAGGCATATAATGTAATGCCATGGCATGATGAGATGCCACTACACAAGTTCCTGGAAAGAAAATCCCTGCATAAGAATTGCCTAAATATTGATCTTCTAAGTGGAAGTATAGCTAGGGAAGGAACAAGTTTTGAGCAATTTTCATTATTTTAACTAATTTATCCTATACTACATGAATAACATATATGTACTCTACGTTGAGATAACTCATGAGTAGAAAACCATGATGGAATGATAACTAAGGTAGGTATTCTTATATTAGTGAAGTAGTATATTTTTGTATCCCCTATGAAGTATAGCTTGTTGAGATATTGAAAAAGTTGGAATGTTTACAATATCTTAGATACAGGGAAGGAGACTAAAGGAAGTAAAGCTTGAAGACTTAGGAGCCCAAGACGGTACAAGACTTGAAGAGAATAATCAAATAAGGTATGTCCCTTGAAGACATGCATTTTTATTTGAGAGCATTGTGTTGTATTGAGAGTTTTAATGTAAGGTGAGGTTTGAACTTTGGATTATGTAATTTGGACAATGGTTTGTAATTATAATACATGGTTTGTGTAAGAGTAAACTACTGGATGATTCCTAGTATTCAATAAAAATTTATTTTATACAAAATATTAATGTGTATTATGTATCTTAAGGTGAGACTTGGGTTTTGCTACAAACAAATTTAAAAGAAAAGAATTTCTGCTGCATTGTTTGAGAAATTTTTTTACCATTAAGGGACCTGCCTTTCAAAATTGTTTTACAAAATGTGTTACAATAACCTAGGTTGTCACACATATATAGTAAAAAACACATCGTAATGTTATCATTCAAACACATATTCAAGCACCGATTTCCAAACCTTCTTGAATGAAACATCAATTTCTAAAACACAGTGTAACACCCCGGGTTTTTCATACACAATATAAAAATAATTTACAAAAATAGTCGGGATCCCTATTTTAAAAACTTTGATATTTAAAGTGACCAAAAATAAAAACTTAAATAAAAGCATTTCTTTCAAAGTCCGAGGAGTCATACAACCACAAAACTATGGATTTAACAATGAAATGAAATACCATTTCTACTGAAAATTCGACAGAGTTTCCTTTATAATTTGGACCATTGCACATGATCAGTGCAATACAAAACCACTTGATAAACAATGTATAATACATATCATAGGGGAGACTCAGTCTCTACACCCATCCACAACCAAATGTTGTTTTCAATAAAATATTCTCCAACAATGGATAAGAAAATATAGTCACTACCAAATACCCAGGGTCCCTCCATACAGGCATCACATCGAACATAAATTCACATTCTGACATCCAGGTCACATTACATTTTTAATTAATGTACAACCCACACTCAAAATCCAAAGGGAGGTCTTGAGCAAACCTGGTCATCTCTGAACATCGTCCGTGCTTTGCTGGAAGCTGCCATCACTTTTACTTGCTCTATCAGCACATCAACCTGTTGTCATTTGAGGCATTGCAAACAAAGCAATGCCTCAGCAAGTTATGCTTGTGTAGGTGATTCATATTCAATTTACCAATAACGATATAAAATCACAAGTCGCAGGAAGTCAAAAACATAGAAGTTTTTGTAAGAAGAACATATATGCACAAAACAGCATAATCCATGAGGGATAGTACATGAAGTCCATGATATAAGCAAAGTGATATCAACACAAGCATCAAGACATACGTAACATGAGAAAATACGAAAGTACATGTATGTCAAATCAATGAAGATCAGTATCCATAGAACAAAATGAATGCATGTTAAAGCCAAAAAAACATCGGATATAGTCTAGCCCTATGAGTGTCTCGAAAACTCTCACGGCAACATGGGGCCAACTCTCAGTACTTTCTACTTTCACCCTTTCACCCACAGCAGGGTACTCAGGCACTCACGGAAAGACACATTTCATGCCCCTTTCACACTTTCACCCATAAGGGGCACTCAACCACTCATGACAAGATGTGTTCTAATCCTGCTCTCACCCTTACGGGCACTCAGGCACTCACAGAAAGATGCATTTCACACCCGCTTTCACCCTTTCACCCACAAGGGACACTCAAGCACTCACGACAATGTGGGGCCAATTCTCAGTACCTTCCACTTTCACCCTTTCACCCACAATAGGGCACTCAAGCACTCACAGAAAGATGAGGTTCAATTCCGCTTTCACCCTTTGGTCTCAATCAAGATCTATGATAGTGTAATCCATATTGTCTCAAACATGGATACTTATGAAATCAAAAGTCACGATAACAATTCTAAAGCACTATACACATGCAACAAAACACAATAATACACAAGACATATGCCTCAAGAATCCTAGATAAGTCACAATCAATGAAATTAAGAGAAAAATCTCAGATGTAAATCACCTACCTCGTGTGGCAAGTTCATCCATTGTCCACTAGTTGATCGACCCCGTACGCTTCAATCTATACAAGGCATAAAAATTCTTTTCTTAATACCTTAACTTACATATAGTTATGATTTAACTATCTGGTCTTATGTCCTTATATCAAGGGTTGGATTTATGTGAGCCTCTAAATTTAGTGTTTTCCACAAGATGACAATGACTGATCAACTATTTATAAATGATCCATATATTAAAATTGGCTAAAGATGGTCTAATCCACATTTTTCAGGTAATTCGATGGTCCACATTTACTAAGAGTGGTCAGATCCACCCTTTTCAAATGATCTAACTGTACATATCTACTAAGAGTGGGCAGATCTACCTTTTTTAGGCAATCTGATGGCTAAAATCTACTCTAATTGGTCATATCTAGCTAATTTAAGAATGCACAGTGGTTGGATGGACCACTACTAGTTTTGAATTGACAATCAGAACTCATATGTGGGGTCCGATCGTCAATCCAACATCAACCAGTCACTATTTGAATAATGACTGCTCGAACAGCTGAGGTTTCTTGATAGTTTTCATCCAAATTACAATAATCAAAACTCATGAATTTATCAAAATTTCAACAAATCAAGATTAGGGTTTTGTAGATCTTACCTAAAGAATGCGTAACCATGCTTTTCCCCTTCCTGGGCGTACTAGATTGGCTCTGATCTGTTGTGAAATGATCCATCCCTAGCCATGCACACTGTTCATGGCTCAATCCGCATTCATTTCTTCTCCAATCGTAGCAAATCCAAAGGGGTTTTGCTCGCAACTTCATGCTGAAGAGAATGAACGGCTTGGAGCATCAATCTAGGTTGCCATTTTCTTCGACAACCTCTGCAACTCCAGAGAAATAGAAACCCTACATTTCTACTCCTCCTCTGTCATTGCTGGGCTCTATTCTCCGGCACACAATCTCTCCCTCTCTCCTCTCCTCTCCTCTCCTCTCCTCTTCTCCTTTCCTTTCTTTCCTCCTCTCTTCTCCTTTCTCTTCCCTCTTCTTCTCCTTCTTCTTCTTCTTCCCCCTTTCTTTTCTTCCTATCGAGTTCCCCCTTTTCATCGAGTTTGGGATCTGTTTCTCAATTACGTTTAAGTGAGGGGGTGCCATTATCAAACCAGGCCCCCCTTTTAGTTTTTTGTTTATTTATTTTAAAAATAGAGGATGTTACATCCTACCCACCTTATAGAAATTTTCATCCTCAAAATTCTTTTCATGTCATTCTTTAACAATTCTAGAAACTTCCTCATGTAGTATCACTGTATGCTATCATAAGACCAACATATAGTATTATCATTTTAAAATCTATGTCGATAACCAATTTCATATCATGTTCTCCTTAGATAACGGCTCATACATATCAAGCAATGTATGTTTCAAACCATTTCGAATCTTTTGGTTAAAACACGTAATAACCACACATATGATGTCATTTGCACCAATCATACTCTCATCCAAGAGTTAATCATTTGTTTACATCTTTAGCATAATTAAATTACCATGTCAACCAAATTGATGTGTCATGACTCACATATAGTCAATTCCATGTCAAATCCATTCCAACACATACTACCTCATCATTAGGTAGTGTATATCTATCAAACCATATCACATCAACCCCTGAACAGGCAACATGTGCCAATCAAAATCAACGCATCTCTGTGCATCGAGAAGGAATGATATGCTAATCAAAATCAGTGTATACTAGCTTAATAATAGGCAATCATGTGACAATCAAAATCAGAGCATGCCAGCTCAATAACAGGCAATCACATGCCAATCAAAATTAGAGCATTCTAGCTCGATATTTGGCAATCACATGCCAATCATACTGTGAGTACCTAGAAGCCTGCCACCTAGAAGCTCGTCACCTAGAAGCCTGTCAGTGCTCACACACACCCCCTCATCAGCTACTCACAAGTATAAGCCAAAATTTTGAGCTAATTACACATAAGAAAAGGCTCTCACACTAAACATACCTTACGTCACACCTCTCACCTGCATAAGAAATCAGGCTCATATGCGTAATATAAAACAGTATCTTTGTCATTGTTATCTTGGAGAACTCAATCATTTAGCAATACTGTTCACTAGACTAGGGAGGCAGTCAACCTTAATCATTAGCTCAACTAGTCCCAAATTATCATAGTCCCTATAAACCGTATCCCTATCAGTAAAGGTATCGCGGTCAACAAAATTCACCTTCTTGGACCATAATTCTAACTTACATACAATTATAGTAAAAGATGAGTCCTTTAAAAACTCAGAATACCACATAAGAACTTCTTGTGCTCTACAAGGTCATGATATATAGAAACATCATTCAAAGCATAATCCTACTCGCCTCAGTAAACTTTAGAAATTCAGCTCATCATATTCATACGTACTATCAGTGTATTAATTTTATCAATTTATATGATCTAGAGCTTGTAGTAATCATAACAAATTCTAATAACTTTCTTAAAGGCATTTCAGCCACAATCCTTAGCTGGTGATAACCAAACATCAAATCAATATCCACCAATACTATGCATAATCCAAGATTGATCATACAGATCATCAATATACGATAAAGAATATCAATTCTCCACTGTGGAGCTATCAATAATCAACAATCTGCCCTTAGCAATAAGAATCTATCTCTCTCCTTACAAGGAGGGTTAATGAATCCCATGAAGACCCACTAGGTCTAATAGTCTCTAGTTGAACAACTACCTTAGTTGAAACCCTTCCCACTCAGTCGAGGCCATCCTGTATGGCACTTTAGAAAATGACACTATATCTGATGCCAAATCAATATAAAAATCAATCTCTCATGGAGTAAAATCCTAAAGCCTCCACTGGAAGATTGTGAATCTTCACACACCCGTTGTGTGCTCGATTTATAGCCGTTCTCTGTCATCCACAATCACAAAACCAGGATGACTTGATACATCAGATAAGCACTATTTTGCCTTCAAGGCAAGGTTAAAGCAAATCTCAATGATGCCCCTTCTTACTCAGGAGTGAGATCACTAGTTATCTAATTTATCAAAAGTATCTTTCTTCTCACTGCAATCAATTATCCTCCAACAATGGAATTCATCCCCATAGATGATATCATAATCCCTCAAATCAAGGACAATAAAGTCAGTATCTATCCTCTCACTCATCATCATTTTCACCAGTACTCGTTAGAGGTACTTATAAGTTTCAATAACTTGCCAATCGGTGCCATAACCTCCAACCCAAGGATCTTTAAATATGTATAAAGGCACATTTATCAAGCCGACACTCAACTACAAGGGTGGCTGGATTTTAAATCAAGGAGGATCTTGGCATGTTTATCAACAATCAAGTAGTCGCCCTCCTTAACTTGGGTTGAGGTTGATACTTACTTCAAGTAATAATAATGACAGTAATGGATCATCATTACTAATGTGAGGCCATCTCTTCCTTGTCTCCAATGTCAGTCAGTTAGACTCATTGTCCACCGAGGCAATCTTTAAAGGAATCTCATGGCCCTCCACAATCAACCATTTAAAGGGTCTCCACAATGATGGTGGCTACTGATGCCATTACCATTGCTGTAGTGGTCCACTAACTCTAGGACATAGTTGTCCAAGTGGCTGTCCTCAATACTAGCACACAGTATGTCTCTCTTTCACATCCCAACACCGTTTGATCAAATGTTGTCGGCTCAACGGCCTTTGTAGTCATGTCAATGAAAAGTCTCTTGCCCTTACTAAGCTGACTCGAACTACCCATGTTTGAGTTTTTTTTTTGCGATCAATCTTGACCTAAAAGGATCCCTCTTTACATAGAGGTTATGTCTGCAACCTCGCAACTGGTGTAGAATTTGACACATTCATCTATTTCCTCAATATAGTTGTTGACATATTGCAAACTATCCATGGTCTTCTTCTTCATGATGGAGTTAGGGCAAGTCTCTTCTACTGAGCAACAACACTCATAATATCATCAGTTGTTCACAAGGCAAAGGTCTATATATTATCACAGGCCTTTCTAAGAGCCTTCAAGATAAAGATCTCAATAATGGAGGAACACATCTTCTCGACTAATAATCCTTAAAATCTTTATAATTACATTTTCAGTGTCCTCACTTCCGCCATTTCACTTTCTTGAACTAATGAATTATTTGATGGTCATATCAGCCAAATCATTTACAATTAGATCAATTTCACACCTTCCTCTGTATCGGTGTTGAATATAATAATCATAATTAATTTCATCTAGCCTCATTCACTTTATTTGTTCTTTCTAATTGACTGATTACAAAATCATGTATATTCAAGAATTATTCCCATAAATAAGTCATTATGCCCTCTAAGTAATATGCCCTTCAATAAGAATCTCTCCCCATTGATGTTTAAATTTATTTTTTTTCCTCACCTTATTCTCACAGCAATATTCATTCTCCATATTTACTTCAATAAGAATCTCTCCCTACTTGTTCACATCATTTACACTACTATAATCATAAGGTGGTTGCCATATCCTCAAAGTGCTATAAACCCCAATCATAATTGAAATCCTTGTAAAGGTTTATAAGCATTTAGCCTTCTTTGATTACTGGTTATCACTATCTCTATATACACTAACTCATCAGTTTTCATCTCAAATGCAGATATTTCACACATAGAAATACTAGAATCTTACTTCATCAAACTCTCAATAATTTTCACCATATTATAATTTCCTCGTCACTTAAATTTGCTTCAAGTTTAAATTAGTACCATACTTCTTTCAGCATTCTCATATTCTCATTAGTTGTAATCATCTCTGATACTCCATCATCCTTATCATACTATTGTCATTACTATAATTGTTAGGCTTTTTCTAACAGTTTAAATGCACAATCAAGTTAGAAATTTGGCATTCAAAAGCATTCCAAATGAATATATATTCTATCATATATTAAAGTTCTCATTAAGAGAAACTACCTTAAAATTTTTATTCTAATTCATGATTCTAAGAATCATGTACTTCCCTTAAAAGTGTACTTCCTTATGCTCAGACAAGGACTTAAGGTTGCAATTCCTCTAAGAAGTCTGCCAATCTCCATGGCATTATCCATTTCACGATCATCAATATCGCTCACATGAGTTTTCTCTGTAACTCATATTTAGGAAATCAGCTCACCTCATGGATTGTATGTGACCATTGAATCTATTGGAGTGGCTGTGATGGAGTGGACCTGGGCTCTAATACCAACTATAACACCCCGGGTTTTCATACACAATATAAAAATAATTTAAAAAACAGTAGGGATCCCTCTTTTAAAAACTTTGATTTTTAAAGTGACCAAAAATAAATACTTAAATAAAAGCATTTCATTCAAAGTCCGAGGAGTCATACAACCACAAAACTATGGATTTAACAGTGAAATGAAATACCATTTCTACCGAAAATCTGACAGAGTTTCCTCTATAATTTGGACCATTGTACATGACCAATGCAATACAAAACCACCTGATAAACAATGTATAATACATATCATAAGGGAGACTCAATCTCCACAGCCATCCACAACCAAATGTTGTTTTTAAAAAATATTCTCCAACAATGGATAAGAAAATATAGTCACTACCAAATACGCAGGGTCCCTCCATATAGCCATCACATCCAACATAAATCCACATTCTAACATCTAGGTCACATTACATTTTTAATTAATGTACAGTCCACACTCAAAACCCAAAGTGAGGTCTTGAGAAAACTTGGTCATCTCTGAACATCGTCCATGCTTCATTGGAAGTGCCATCATTTTTACCTACTCTATCAGCATATGAACCTATTGTCACTCTCTGTATCTGAGGCATTGCAAACAAATCAATGCCTCAGCAAGCCATGCTTGTGTAGGTGATTCATATTCAATTTACCAAAAATGGTATAAAATCACATGTCGCAAGAAGTCAAAAATATGGAAGTTTCCATAAGAAGAACATATATGCACGAAATAGCATAATCCACAAGGGACAGTACATGACGTCCATGATATAAGCAAAGCGATATCAACACGAGCATCAAGACATGCGTAACACAAGAAAATATGTAAGTACATGTATGTCAAATCAATGAAGATCAGTATCAATAGAACATCATGAATGCATGTCAGAGCCAATAAAACATCAGATACGGTCCAGCCTTATGAGTGTCTCGAACACACTCACGGCAACGTGGGGCCAATTCTCAGTGCTTTTCACTTTCACCCTTTCACCCACAACAGGGCACTCAAGCACTCACGGAAAGACGAGGTTCGATTCTGCTTTCACCCTTTCACCCTTACAGGCACTCAAGCACTCACGGAAAGACACATTTCACGCTCGCTTTCACCCTTTCACCCATAAGGGGCACTCAGGCACTCACGGCAAGACGCGTTCTAATCTTGCTTTTACCCTTTTCACCCTTACAGGACTCAGGTACTCACAGAAAGATGCATTTCATGCCCACTTTCACCCTTTCACCCACAAGGGTGTAATGCCCGAGCAATTTACACTATTTTTAACGAAAATTGCACGTTCTATAGGAAATAAACAATGTTGAATGTTTGATTTTATTTAAAATATTAAATGAAGGAATTTATGAGGAAACTTAGTACCATTAGATTATACTCAAAAAATGGAATCCAACGCCTAAAAAATGACCTAAAACGGAGTTCGTATGAGGAAGTTACAGCCATTTAAAGATAGGGGTATTTTTGGAAATAAAACAGAAAAAACGAAAAAACATAAAAGGACGAAAAACCCAGGGGGCCGTTTTGATAACGGCACCCCCTGTCGTCTTCAACCTCAAAAATCCTCGATCCTAATTTTTCTGGAGGATTCTGCCACCACCAAGGGCGGCACCGCCATTGGCAGCACTGCCATAGCAGGGCTATAAAAAGCCCCATCTCCCCCTCTCCAAAAACCCAAGTTTTCTAGCATTTTTCCAGCCGTTTGAGACTAAGGTTTCCAGCAAGATTGGAAACCCGTCTCCTCTGCTTTTTTCGGCAACTGCCAGGCCAAAGCTAGCCTGGCCATGCCATTCCCATCGCCCCATTTCCTCTCTCTTCTCTTTTCCGATCTAGGCAATAGGGTTTCCACCTTGTGCGAGCTTTTCTGGCGAGCAGGAAGGTCCAGCGTGAAATGGGCACTCCCCAGGCTGCCCAGGTAAGACGTCCTCACCTCCTTCTCTTGGTTCTTCCCCTTTCAGGCTAGATCCAGGCCGGATCTAGCATTCTTAGACGTTTTCCAGCCAGAAAACGTCCCTAAAAGGCTCAGACAAACCCTGCATGAGCCAGGCGTCCCAAGGATGCCAAGCACCACGTGCACCTGGGACGGGTTCTAGGTGTACGACAGTGCATGCATTGTACCAGGTGCGGCCTTCTGGTGCGCACGCTACATGGGGCACTGGTCCTGGCTCGACTAGGGTGCACGGGGTGCCCTGGGAGATGAGATGTGCCACACTACAAGGTGCGTCCATGCGATGATGCACGTCATAGCGCGTCGCTTAGGCATGCTTGTGCACGTGCGAACACTATCCTAGGTACGGGCTTCGGGTACGTGCGCAACATGGGGCATGGGTCTTAGCTCGATCAGGATGCACGGGGTGACCTGAGAGCTGAGATGCGCCATGCTACAAGGGGTGTCCGCGTGATGATGCATGTCATAGCGCGTCACTTGAGCATGCATATACACGTGCAAAACGTAGTCCATGGCACGGCCTTTGGGCGCGCACGCACCTAAGGCGGTCGCGGTTCAACCAGGATACACGGGTGTCCTGGGAACTGGGGCACACGGACGTATTGAGACTTTAAAGTTAGATTAGAGGATAAATTATAGAATTTAACTATTGGAAAGTAGATCCATACCATAGGATCTAGCCTGACAATGAATTAGACAAAAACCAGGGACCCAATAGGCAGGACTAGCGGTCTAATGTCTAAATAGACTAAAATTAATTAGGACTCCTTATATCCATTTATACCCAGGTGTTTATAAATGAGACCTAAGGATGGGTTGAGTGCTAAAGGACGCGACTCTAAGAGACTTTGAGGTAGATAATCTATCGCTACTAGATTCTTTTAAAAGAACTATAATTGTTTTGCAAATACATGATTTAAGTATATGACTTGTTTAGCATGCATGTGATAAATGCTTTATGCATAAGACATGTTTCGTATATACATTATGCATAGATCTGTTTTGCAAACTATTGCATACATTGCATGATCTATGAGCATTAAGTTCTTGCAAAGATTGCATGTCTTTGAGGGTTGCCAAAAGACGCTGGAGTGCCAAGGGCCAGGCAGTTGTGAGGGACCCAAAGAGGACAGGTTTTGAAAAGAGGTTTTCGCCTTATTTGATCTTATGTGATTTGGGCTAGTAAGCCCGTGGGTGCTATGCCGAGGGGTTTGGGTTGGCCACCCAGCCTCTACCACTACTAGGTGGAATGGGTACCATGCCCAAAAAAGGGCATGTCCCTACATCGACTGCATGTGGTACATGGGGCTACCACTGGTGTCACGGCACTGAATCGATGTGTCATATGCCCCGCGGAGGCTATGACGCTATGTCCTCAGGTACCTGGGGACCACACGGCGGCAAGGTCATGGGCATAGTTGGACCCTATGGTTTATGGACTTATTTGCATTGCATATGGTATGATATGAGGTTGGTCGACCATACCATACTAGATATCCATGAGTTGGATTCAATGAGGCATCTTATGCATATCATAATGTTATCATATATATGTATATGATACTTTCGATTTTGGATTATGTGATCCTTTAAGTCGTTAGTATTTCAATTTGACAATGGATTTTAATATCGATATTGAATTTGAGTATTCAGACATGCACATGCTTTGAAAGAGCATATGATTTTAAAACATCTCATGCATTATAAAACTAGTAGTGATAGACTCCTACTGAGTATAGTATATACTCACCCTATCCTTAACATTTTTCAAGATAGTTCCACTAATAGAAGACGTCTCAAGAGATATTAGTGCTATGAGCAAGTGCATAAACAAAGGAGACAACTATACATGCGAGTAAACTGTCTACCCTTTGGACATGTATTTATTTACAGTTGGGCTATGTGTTGTGACTGGAAAGACCTGGGGAAAAACATTTGTGATTTCTAAATTTTTTTCAAAAACCACTTTGGTTGTTTTGTAGGCAAATGACACTCGGGGTTTTCAAAAAATGAGTTTAAAATTAAAAGGTTTTCTGCTACATTGCATGGTTTTTATAAAATGGTTTTGAAATAGGGATGCATCCCGCCTTAGGAATTAGAAATTGCATTTAAAAATGCATGAGAAAACCCGGGTTGTCACAAAGGGGCACTTAGGCACTCACGATAATGCGGGGCCAATTCTCAGTACTTTTTGCTTTCACCCTTTCACCCACAGCAGGGTACTCAGGCACTCACGGAAAGACACATTTTACGCCCGCTTTCACACTTTCACCCACAAGGGGCACTCAACCACTCATGGCAAGTCGTGTTCTAATCCTACTCTCACCCTTTCACCCTTATGGGAACTCAGGCACTCACGGAAAGATGCATTTCATGCCCGTTTTCACCCTTTCACTCACAAGGGGCACTCAGGCACTCACGACAATGTGGGGCCAATTCTCAGTACTTTCCACTTTCACCCTTCACCCACAATAGGGCACTCAGGCACTCATGGAAAGACGAGGTTCAATTCTGCTTTCACCCTTTCGTCTCAATCAAGATCTGTGACAGTGTAATCCATAATGTCTCAAACATGGATACTTATGAAATCAAAAGTCACGATAACAATTCTGAAGCACTATACACATGCAACAAAACACAATAATACACAAGACATATGCCTCAAGAATCGTAGATAAGTCATAATCAATGAAATTAAGAGAAAAATCCCAGATGTAAATCACTTACCTCGTGTGGCGAGTTCATCCATTGTCCACTAGTTGATCGACCCCGTACTCTTCAATCTATACAAGATATAAAAAATCTTTTCTTAATACCTTCACTTACATATAGTTATGATTTAATTATCTGGTCTTATGTCCATATATCTAGGGTTGGATTTATGTGAGCCTCTAAATTTAGTGTTTTCCACAAGATGACAATGACTGGTCAACTATTTATAAATGATCCATATATTAAGATTGGCTAAAGATGGTCTAATCCACATTTTTCAGGTAATTCGATGGTCCACATTTACTAAGAGTGGTCAAATCCACCCTTTCCAAGTGATCTGACTGTACATATCTACTAAGAGTGGTTAGATCTACCTTTTTTAGGCAATCTGATGGTTAAGATCTACTCTAATTGGTCATATCCAGCTAATTTAAGAATGCATAGTGGTTGGATGGACCACTTCAACTAATTACTATTTGAATAGTGACTGATCGAACAGCTGAGGTTTCTTGATAGTTTTCATCCAAATTACAATAATCTAATACCTCCTAGTCTAATTTAGGTCGTAGGAGTCATCCGTAGTGTCTGATTATTCATCCAACATTCAGAAGTTATTGTGTGACCAGTAACCGATTGGACGGTCCATATCGTTCGATCTATTTTCTAGCACAGATCACGAATTCCATCAAATATGACTTAGCTCAGGCATCGATCTACCCATTACTAAGCATGGATTAACAATTTAATGGTTGGATCATCTTTAAATTTAGATCTAAGATCAAAACTCATGAATTTATCAAAATTTCAACAAATAAAGATCAGGGTTTTGTAGATCTTACCTAAAGAATGCGTAACCGTGCTTTTCCCCTTCCTAGGCATGCTAGATTGGCTCTGATCTGCTGTGAAACGATCCATCCCTAGCCACGCGCACTGTTCATGGCTCAATCTGCATTCATTTCTTCTCCGACATAGCAAATCCAAAGGGGTTTTGCTCGCAACTTCATGTTGAAGAGAATGAATAGCTTGGAGAATCAATCCAAGCCGTCATTTTCTCCGACAACCTCTACAACTCCGGAAAAATAGAAACCCTACATTTCTACTCCTCCTCCGTCATGGCTAGGCTCTATTCTCCGGCGTACAATCTCTCCCTCTCTCCTCTTCTCCTTTCCTTTGTTTTCTCCTCTCTTCTCCTTTCTCTTCCCTCTTCTTCTCCTTCTTCTTCTTCTTCTCCTTCTTCCCCCTTTTCATCAAGTTTGGGAAACAGACCTGTTTCTCAATTACGTTTAAGTGAGGGAGTGCCGTTATCAAACTAGGCCCCCTTTTAGTTAGTTTAATTGAATTTTCTTTTATTTATTTTACAAATAGAGGATGTTACACATGGCCTTTCATAAACTCAATGTATTCTATCTAGAATGATCAATTTCAAGCATTTACAAGCATTAATGAAGTTAAAAATCAAGATGTATATAGTAAAATTTGTAGCGTAATGTTACCATGCAAATGCATATTACTACAGGCATACTTCAAATAATAATTTGCATGCTTTTTTAATGGACTTCCATATGTAAAACATGGGTCTTCTTAGCCTCAATGTATTTTGTCTAGAATGATCAATTTTATGCATTAAGGAAGCATAAAATCAAGAACCTATATCATAAAAAATGCATGATAATGTTGGAATTCAAATGCGTATTCAAGTAACAATTTTCCTACCTTCCTTAGTGAAGCATCAAAATCTACAACATGGGATGTAATGACTCAGGTTTTTAAAAGACTTTTTAAATGCAAGATCGATCTTTATTAAAATCATTTTTTTTAAAAATCAAATAACAACGAAAGAACCTTATATTTTCAAAACTCATTCTAAAAAACCACGAGTGTCATTTTTCTTTTCTCAAAAAGGATTATCGGCCAAATGAGCACTACATTTCTATCAAAAATTCAACAAAGTTTCCTCTATTTTTCAAACATTAGACATTTAATGCATGTCATTGCGTAGTACTTGATAAACACAATTTTCATAACACAAAAGAATAAGGGAGACTCCGTCTCTATCCCATTACATTCACATACATGACTAGTTATTTTAAAAATTAAAATTAAAGAAACATCGACAATTTGAAATATACCTTCCAGGATCAATCCAATTGCAACCACAAGACCACAACTTCCAATTTCATGACTACATTTCCATAAAACAAACTCATATTAGATCAAAGCATTACTTCAGTTTGCTATTTCATCATCCACATTGTAAACATGTCTGATATACCTGTTTAATTCTCTTGACATCCCTTGCATAGTTGCTGATCCTCTTGCCTTATTTCTTCAAACCTGAGACATTGTAAA
Organism: Warburgia ugandensis; assembly: GCA_035236585.1. NCBI lineage: Eukaryota > Viridiplantae > Streptophyta > Magnoliopsida > Canellales > Canellaceae > Warburgia > Warburgia ugandensis. The sequence continues at coordinate 53,767,236 of CP141127.1, read as the reverse complement.
CAATTTACAATGTCTCAGCAAGCTTGCGCTTGTGTAGGCAGTGCACATCTATTTTACCAAGTTTGTAATTCAATTCTAAATAGCATCCCAAATCATTTTTCATGTAGTTTCTAAAGAATATGATAATCAAATAAATGATAAGAACCATGATTAAAGCCATATTTCAATCTCAGTTAAACAGTATCATGCTAAAATGTTTTATATAGTATGAATACAAAATGTGTACTACTTTAAATACATATGTTTCAAATGATTGAATCATCATAGTAATCTCAAGTAAGTTGCAATATAGAAGATATCCCAAAATCACAAGTAAGCATAACTTGAAAACTATGTGAAAGATACACATCTAACTTGATAAATCAAACACCATAAGATCCTCAAAGTATTAATGTAGTCATTGATTAAACTGCGAATGTTGGCAATCCCAATCTGACAACATCATCACTTGCACATATGCACCCCGACAAGTACATCAGCTGGTTGGTTATGAGTACTCATCTAAAGACCATCATGAAGCCCATCTAGGCGGGGTCACAAAATAGAAATCCTATGGTACACTATGCTCATGACTAGATCACTAAATTGTGTCTCCATTATCTGGAGAACAACCATCATAGCCTCCATGGCGACAACAAATACGTCTCAAAAAGGTGTCCTGACCACCTTTAATGGTTGTTCCTACCACAACAACCGAGAAAATAGATGCCTTTTTGGGCATGGATACCTACTTGGCTAGAGGCCGAGAGGCCAAACCCATAAAACCTTTCAGCATAGTGACCACCATGCTCATTAGCTTGAACAATGACATATCTCAATCCCAAATAATATTAAATCATATAGTATATATGTCATGCAAAATCATGCATTTCTTTAATCTGATCTCAAAACATGGAATTGATGCACTTCAAATATTATCATTTCTTTCAAAAATACTCTACTACATGTAATGAACAACATCATTTTGATTTTTCGTATAAAAGCATGCATCATGGCTATGAAGATACATATATATAGTTCACACGTCTCATTTGCAAGCATTACATTCTTCACAAGCTTAAAACCAAGTAACATGATGGAGTGTAAGTTTCATGATAGTCAAGTAATCTGTAATAGAAAACATATTAGACTAAGATTTGATTATTTAAAGTCTCAAGGACAAATAGATGTTAAAACCACCTACCTCTTAGGTGAAATTCTCAATTTTGCTAAGTTCCTTCCTCAACTCGACTCATCAATCAATCTTCTCTGTTGCTGTTACAGATTTCTTGTCAATGTTGAATCATATATAAATGAGTACATAAAAATTCTGTTTTAATCAATGTCTAATGGCTTAAGTCATCATAAGATGTTTAACTTTCCACTAATCATCTATTTCATAGAGTAATACATGATCAGGTCAGTCCCAGATCCATCATCCATTCACCAATTAATGGTCCACAATTTAGCTTTGCCTTTTCCCTTGGAGTAACCCCCTTGATAGACTATCGAAATCTAAAATTTTACTCCAATAAGTCACTGTGATTTCACTTAGTATTTCAAGGTCTGATTTCATAGATAATTGTTCAGATATGTACTTTTAAGTTCTATATATTAGATGGTAATATTACTTTCAATTATCAATCCAATTCTACAATCACATTTCGTCAAATTACATAAAAGCAATATCATCAGTTTCTCATTTGCAACTGATTATGATCCAATGGTCAACAATCATTAGCTCATCCCTACAGTCCATGAATTTTCATTTCTGACATCTAATTTGATATATAACTTTTAAATTCATAATTTTACCAAGATTTAACAATCAGATTTAGATTTACTCACCATGAATAGTATTCATCATTTTTTATTTGTATGTTTATCCTAGTTCCACAATTTTATGTCATATTTAAGACAATTCAAGGTCCAGGAATTCATCTGTGGGATCTAATCATTGATCAGACATCACAGGGTTCTCATTTAAATAGTGACAGATTGGACGACCTAGATCATCTGATCAGTTTCACTTTAAATTCATAAAAATCAAGTCATCCTTATCATTTTTAAGGATGGGGAATTCAATGGCAGTATCTGATCATCAATCAGATGTTGCTAGATAATGTTTTACACAGGAACAGATTGAATGGCTAAGATTGTCCGATCAATCTATCCATTTTCTTACAATTTTTTATCATATCCCATATAATTGAAGGTCAACAAAGTTATCTATGGAATTTGATCATCAGCTAGACATCTCCAAATTAATATGTCAATAGTACTTGATAGGATAGCTAAAATTGTTCAATCAGATTCTATCTTAGATCTACAATTTCAGTCAAGTTGGAGTTATACCAGGTATGTAATTACCCATGTCTACCCTTAAATTAGGAGTTGGATGGATGAATCATCATAAAAACCTAGATCTAGCATGAACAGTGAAGATCTAGTTAAAAATCTCAAAATCACAAGTTGGGTTTAGTAGATCTTACCTTTTGGATGCATCTCCATGCATTTTCCACCCTTAGATGAGCTAAATTGATCATCATTTTGCTTAAAACCCTCCAATCTTGCCACACGCACTGTCTCCCCTCTAATCGATGGTCCAGATCATCTCAGATCTTCCAATAAACTTGGGCATTTTACTCTTGTTGTTGTACTGAACATGATTAGCTTGGATCAGTGATCCGAGCTAGCATCATCTCCAACGACAACTTTGTAACTCTGGTAGACCCAGAAACCTGTGTTTGCTTGCCAACATGCCTGCTCCTATGGCATCTTCTCTCTCTCTCCCTCTTCACCTTCTTCCTTCTTCTCCCCCCTCTCTTCTTTTCCAGGCATCCCAAGTTTTCTTCTCCCTCTCTCCTTTCCTTTCCCTTCTCCATCTCTCTTCTCCTCCTCCCTCTTCTCCTCCTCCACTGACATCGAGTTTCCTTTTCCATCATCTGTTTCTTGTTTTTGTCGGGTTCTTGGCTATCGGGTTTCATGGCTGGAGATCAGAACATATGATTTGTCTTTTGTGAAATCACTTAAAGGCAAGGGTGCCAATATCACATATGGCCCCTCCTTTTAATTATTATAAAATTATTTCTTTTTCTTTGATTCTTTTATGTTAATAATGTTTTTTAAACATCATGATTTTAATCAAAAAGCATGCTAACCACCAATTATGACATTCCCACGTCTCTTAACTTGCCTAACTCAAATTTTTGCATTTGGACCCACAAGTGAAATTACTAAAATACCCCTCTCAAGAAAATTCACAAGTTATTTGTTTGAACTTTAATTTCAGAAAAGTTAGTTTTGTTCAAATTGTTTTCCTGAGTACAATCAAAATATGAAGGTATTGAAGACCACTTTGACGTCTTTCAAAAGGTCAATTTAGTGGAACCCAAATTTGAAAATTCTCCCCATTTATGTTTATCAATATTAATCTATAATCCTTTAAAATAGATTTAAAATTTAGGATTGTTACATGGGACTTCTTAAACTCAATGTATTCTATCTAAAATGATCAATTACAAGTATTTACAAGCATTAATGAAGTAAAAAACTAGAAGCATATATAGTAAAAAATGCATGATAATGTTTTCAATCAAATGCCTATTCAAGCAACAATTTACATGCCTTTTGAATGAAACATCAAAATCTAAAACATAGGATATCTTAAACTCAATATATTGTATCTAGAAAGATCAATTTTAAGCATTTACATGCATTAAAAAATAAAAAAATAAGGAATATATATAGTAAAAAACATGTCGTACTTTTACCATTCAAATGCGTATTACAACAAGCATACTTAAAAAACAATTTGCATGCCTTTTTGAATGAAACTTTAAAATCTAAAACTTGGGTCTTCTTAAACTCAATATATTCTATATAGAATGATCAATTTCAAGCATTTACAAGCATTAAGGAAGTAAAAAATTCAGAAAATATATAATCAAAAAATGCATGGTAATGTTATCATTTAAATGCATATTCAAGCAATAATTTACATGCCTTTACGAATGAAAATTCAAAGTCGAAAACATGGGACTTCTCAATATCAATGTATTCTATCTAGAATGATCAATTGCAAGAATTTATAGGGATTAAAGAAACAAAAAATCAGGAACATATATAGTAAAAAATGCATGGTAATGTTACCATTCAAACACATGTTCATGCAACAAATTGCATGCCTTTTTGAAAGAAAGTTCAAAATGTAAAACATGGTGAAAATCAAACTCATTGTATTCTATCTAGAATGATCAATTTCAAAAATTAACATCCATTAAAGAAACATAAATTAGAAACGTAAATAGTAAAAAAAGCATGGTGATCATATCATTCAAATGCATATTCAAGAAGCAATTTGCATGCCTTCTTGAATGAAACATCAAAATATTAAACATGGGACTTCTAAAACTCAATTTATTCTATATAGAATGATCAATTTCAAGAATTTAAAAACATTAAAGAAGCTGAAAATCAAGAACATATATAGTAAAAAAAGTACGGTAATGTTACCATTCAAACATGTATTACAAAACGTGTATTACAACAAGCACACTTCAAGCAACAATTTGCATGCGTTTTTTGAATGAAACATAAAAATCTAAAATGTGAGAATTCTTAGGCTCAAAGTATTGGGTCTAGAATGATCAATTTCAAGCATTTACAATATTTAAAGAAGTGGAAAATCAAGAACATATATTGTAAAAAATGCAAAGTAATGTCATGATTCAAACGCATATTCAAGAAAGAGTTTGCATAGCTTTTTCAATGAAAAATCAAAATCTAAAGCATGGGGCTTCTCAAAATCAATGTATTCTATTTAGAATGCTCAATTTCAAGCATTAAAGAAGCAAAATATCTGGAACTTATATAGTAAAAAACGCATGGTAATGCTATCATTCAAATGCATAATCAAGTAACAATTTGCATGCCTTCTTGAATGAAACATAAAAGTCTACAACATTAGATTTCTTAAACTTAATGTATTCTATATAGAATGATCAATTTCCAGCATTTACAAACATTAAAGATGAAAAGAATCTCGAACAAACATAGTAAAAAACATATGCCAATGTTACCATTGAGACGTGTATTACAACAAGCATACTTCAAGCAACAACTTGCATGCCTTTTTGAAGGAAACTTTAAAATCTCAAATGTGGGACTTCTAAGGCTCAACATATTCGGTCTAGAATGATCAATTTCAAGCATTTAAAAGCTTTAAAGAAGTGGAAAATCAGGAACATATATTGTAAAAAATGCATGGTAATGTTACGATTTAAATGCATATTCAAGAAATAGTTTGCATATATTTTTGAATGAAAAATATAAATCTAAAAATTGGGGCTTCTCAAAATCAATGAATTCTATGTAGGATTCTTAATTAAAAGCATTTAAAAGCATTAAAGAAGCAGAAAATCAGGAAATTACATAGTAAAAAATGCATGGTAATGTTATCATTCAAACACATATTCAAGCAACAATTTGCAAGCCTTCTTGATTGAAACATCAAAATCAGAAGCATGGGACTTCTTAAACTCTACGTATTATACATAGAATGATCAATTTCATGCATTTAAAAGCAATAAAGATGAGAAAAATCTTGAAAAAATATAGTAAAAAATGTATGGCAATGTTACCATTGAAATGCATATTACAACAAGCATACTTCAAGCAACAATTTGCATGCCTTTTTGAATGAAACTTCAAAATCTAAAACATGGGACTTCTTAGGCTTAATGTATTCTATCTATAATGATAAATTTCAAGCATTTACAAGCTATAAGAAGTGGAAAATCAGGAACATACATTGTAAAGAATGCATGGTAATGTTACGATTCAAATGCATATTCAAGAAACAATTGGCCTACCGTTTTGAATGGAAAATATAAATCTAAAACATGGGGCTTCCCAAAATCAATGTATTCTATTTGGAATGATTAATTTCAAGAATTTACAAGCATGGAAGAAGAATAAAAATCTGGAACATATATTGTAAAAAATGCATCATAATGTTATCATTCAAACACATATTCAAGCAATAATTTCCATACCTTGAATAAAACATCCAATTATAAAACATGGGCCTTCGTAAACTCAATGTATTCTATCTAGAATGATCAATTTCAAGCAATTACAAGCATTAATAAGGCAAAAAATCAAGAACATATATAGTAAAAATTGTATCATCATGTTACCATGCAAATGCGTATTACAACAAGCATACTTCAAGCAACAATTTACATGCTTTTTTGAATGGAACTTCCAAATCTAAAACATTTGTTAGCCTCAATGCATTTTGTCTAGAATGATCAATTTCAAGCATTAACAAGCATTAAGGAAGCATAAAATCAAGAACATATATTATAAAAAATGCATGGTAATGTTGGAATTCAAACGCATATTCAAGTAACAATTTTCCTACCTTCCTTAATGAAACATCAAAATCTATAACATGGGACTTCTTAAAATCAACGTATTCTATCTGGAATTATCAATTACAAGCATTTACAAGCATTAATGAAGACGAAAATCAGAAGCATATATAATAAAAAATGCATGATAATGTTTCCATTTAAATGCATATTCAAGCAACAATTTACATTCCTTTTGAATGAAACATTAAAATATAAAACATGGGATATCTTAAACTCAATATATTATATCTAGAATGATCAATTTTAAGCATTTACAACCATTAAAAAGCAGAGAATACAGAACATATATAGTAAAAAATGTGTCGTACTTTTACCATTCAAACGCGTATTACCACAAGCATACTTCAAAAACAATTTTCACGCCTTTTTGAATGAAACATCAAAATCTAAAATTTGGGGCTTCTTAAACTCAATATATTGTATCTAGAATGATCAATTTTGAGCATTTACAAGCATTAAGGAAGTTAAAAATTCATAAAATATATAATAAAAAAATGCATCATAATGTCATCATTTAAATGCATATTCAAGCAACAATTTGCGTGCCTTTTCGAATGAATATTCAAAATTGAAAACATGGGACTTCTCAATCTTAATGTATTCTATCTAGAATGATCAATTTCAAGAGTTTACCATTAAAGAAGTGGAAATATAGAAACATCTATAGTAAAAAATGCATGATAATGTTACCATTCAAATGCATATTCAAGGAACAATTTGCACACCTTTTTTAAAGAAAGCGTGACAACCCAGGTTCTTATAACACATTTGTAATACATTTTTCAAAGGCATGACACCCTTAGTATTAAATTTTTTTTGCAAAACAAAGCAACAGAAATTCTTTTCTTATAACTTGTTTTGTTAAACCCAAGTCCTTACTTCATACATAAGATAAGTATAATTTTGTACAAGACAAAATTCCATTGAAGGAATATACTTTTATTAAATTCCAGAATCTATCCAGTAGTTCACAGCATAGCCCAGTTATTAGTACAATACAATGCTCTCAAATAAAAATACATGTCTTCAAGGGATATACCCTGATTGATTATTCTTCCAAGTCTTCTAAAGTCTTGAGCTCCTAATTCTCCTTCTTTATATCTGAGATATTGTAAACATTCAAACATTTACATTATCTCAGTAAGCTATGCTTGATAGGGGATTCAAGAAGCATAATAATTTGATAGTATAATCCTAATACTTCATAATCCCATTATTCATAGTCATGGATCAATCTTTCTACTTTGTCATATATGTACATCCTTACACATATATACTGTGTATGTTGTATAGATATATCTATGGTCAAAACCGTAAAAATAGTTAATATCTCAAACAAAAATAGGCCCACTCAGACACATTGTGTTGATCAATCATCTAGACTTTGCTAGAAAATACTTCCTCATTTGGGCAGTATCATCATACTCAGCCATACTGAGTTGATAAAACATCCAGACTTTGCTAGAAAAATACTCCCATATTTGTGCAGTATCAACATCTCATTATGCCATCCATCATAATGCAAAATACTCAAAGGACTACTATACTACAGTTTGATCCGTACTAGTGCGCTCGGATAACTACTTTCATACTCCATGGATACTAAGTGTGGAAAATCATCTATGTCATGTCTATATGGGAAGACAGACCATCACAATGGTAGCCTTCCCATAATTGCCCCACTCGACATTTTTCCTCCCTTTGGGCATAGTATTATCATATATATCACATTTCAGAGAGCGGGTGGCCAAACCCTCATAACCCTCCTAGCATAGCATCCCAAGGCATATGCCTATTTAAAACAAAAACCATAAGCCTCCTTGCTTGTATATAAAGTATTCTTTTACTTATCAGATGCCTTGTCTGTTTATATCATCATCCTCTTATTCTGGTATTCTTATATCAAGGATAGGATTTCACTTCAAACTTATAGATCATCACAATGAATGATACCATGTTCATATAAGTTTAGGGATCACCATTCTATATGAATGATTCCCATGTATTGGTTTTATACTTATCAAACAATTTGTCTATTTATCTAGGGCTAGAATACCTTCTAGTTCCCTATTCACTTAGGGTTTTCCTCAATTCTAACTTAACCATTTCATATGTGTTTCGTTGGATCATAATTTCATTATACTTGTCGACATTTTCAGACATAAGATCATGTATTCAACATGTAGATGCATTCATAAAATCCCCTTACCTTCAAGTAGTGGTTCATCTCTTTAAATCTTCAACGATCCTGATTGACATATGAAATTTGTAAATCCATACATATTGTCAATATTTATACATTCTATAATTTTAATCCTGTCTATATTCTTTGTCTAATCTTGTCCTTTGATATAAAGGATTAGATTTTGCGCCCTATCATGATCTATCTGCCTTAGATAGTGTTTGTCCTATTGATCAATAGATCTGACAGTTAGAATGATCTTCTAATCTTTCATATCTAAGTATTTTGTATTCAATGTCTTTGTGTATTCCTTTCTTTAATCAACAATTTATACTTGTTGATAAAGATTAAGGGCTTAGATCTTCTATCATTTAGTTCTTCTTTGATCTAAGTTCATTTGTTTGATCATCCCTAAGGAGGATGATCTTGGTTCTCTTCCTTAAATCATATTTGATTAAGGGTTTGGATTCTGTATCTAGATTTTTCTAAAACATACATACTTAGATAAATAATAAAATATGACATTAGGATTCTTATTGTTCTTAATCATTCATGATCTTATGGATCCTATTTGATCATCCTTATCTTACTTACAATTTTTATTAGGGTTAGATAATTTACTAACCCTTTATGCTCTTATTATTATTATTCAACTAGTTAATGCTTTACTGGTTGAAAATAACTTATTTCATCCTAAGTCTAAACTACTCCTCTTTTTTCCAATTAGCTAAGGCTTACTAGCTGAATGGTTGAACACAAAGTGGTTACTTCAATCCTCATGTAAGGAGGCATTTAGACCTCACAAACATCAACGGAAGGTAAGGAAGAGCAAGGATCTATTAGAGAACCCCCTTAACCACTATGTTCAGCATTCATTAAAGTGACCTTAGCTCAACCTTTCATAAGGTTTGTATGAGCATTTTAATCCTAAGTACTCTTTCTAATTGATTTTAATTAAATACATGAACATTTAAAATGTCATTCATGAGATTTATTATACTCCTAGTTTGGGTCAAAGATTTGATAATCCTTATATTGTCCTACTAATTATAGCCCTTACTATGATTATACTTCATACTATATATGTATTTAGTGAAGTTCATCTATATGTCATCAATTACCTCTTTAAAGGTATTTTCCATAATTCTATGATTAAAAGAAATTACAAAAAAAATTCTAAGGAATTTAAAGACAATCATTATAAAATTGTAAGTATTGACCTGAATTTAAATTTTCAATTTCAAAAAAATTAACTAATAATATTACAATATCTTATTCTAGGAAATTAAAGATAATTACACTAAAATTAGAAAATAGACATGGATCATAATTAAATCAAATTTACTGTAAAAGACAATTAATTAAGAATGTGATCAAGCTGTCCTTATGACCCAACCATCTGATTTGTTCATATTTTAGATCTAGGGTTGATATTCCATTAAGAATGCAACCATTGATCCATTATGTTTCTATTTGATCCAACTTCATAATAACATGATCCTCACCTTAGATCATTCAATTTATAGGTCCAATTGTCCTGATCATTCTTGATCCATCCAATCAAGGAGATCCATTGAGATTTTCCATGATCATTTTCTCATTTAAGGGCCTACACATTGATTTATTTCATATCAATCCAATCCAACCATCCCCATGCTATTTTATCATCATTAGATCCTTACTGGATCTAGATTTTCAATTCTAATCACCCTAGATCTACTTGATCAAGGGTGTAAGTAAGAGTATTTTTAATTAACAAAAAAATTTTATGCTTAAAATCTTGTTTTTATGGGTTCCATATGTTCCCTCATCAACACCTATTCATAGAATTTTACAGATTGAAAATCAGACTTAATTTGAGCGAGTAATTGCATTTTTAAATTTTTAGTCATTTTCAATGGTTGATTTTAGTCTGTACTATTTTGATCAAAACTTATATAGAGGATTAGAAATCCTACTATGGGCATCAATATTAGGGTTTTGATACCTTCTGGATCCATTACTGTTGGAATGGATTTTATTGATCATCATACATAAATACAATTAAAAACATAAATCTAACATCTCCATTAGATTCTACACACAATTAGAAATTCATAACAACCTTCCAATCTAAAATCAGAGCTAACATGAGCTCTCATTTGAAGAAACAAGATTTTAGTTAAAAAAATCAATGGCCCAGATTTGATCTGGCCATTAGAACATGTTTTAGAAGATTTGGAGCATGGAAAGGTGATTTGGAGCATAACTAGACAATCCTAGAATGTGCCTAAATGATCTAAGCAAGGTTAGGCTCAGATCAATGCTTTATCTGGGAGATTGGTTGAGATGGTTCAATCTGGATCGTCAGATCAACCCTTCTTTAGAACTCCCAAATCTGAAACATCTAAGGCTAATATTTCTTGCCCAAGGATTTTGAACCCTTCTAGATTGATTGGACAACTCAGAATTTCCATTTGAGACCTCCATCATGCAAAAATGAAGGGTTCTTATCCTTGATTTTTATAATTTTTAACATAAACCTCATTTTAGAAAAATAAAAATTACATAAACTAACATAAAATCAGTATAAGAAGATTTTCCACCTACCTGATTGGAGAAAAACATAGATTTTCTAGCCCAATTTAAAGAATTATCCTCTTGATGATAAGATAGCCCGATAACTGCTTGTGATTTTCGTTTGATTGCACCGTTGGATCTTGAAATTGATTTGGGATTATTGTAGATAAGGTAGTATATGACAATATGAATGGTGAGATTTGATATGCAATAGAGTGCCTAATTGAAGTTAGGTCTCTTGTTTCAATCTAGAGAGGAGAGAGAAAGTGAATGAAGAGAGATTTTCGGGAGTTTTGGGAATTTGGGAATGAATCTAGATCTGGTTTTTCAGGGAAAGCAAGATTATTTCATGAAAAATTTAATGAACATTTTTTGAGGATTTTGGGGGTGTATTTATAGATGTTTTTGAAATTTTCATAATTACTTGAAATAATTATGTTTTAATTCTTTTGAATATTAAATTAGCATTGGATCCTCCACTGCCATCTCTTTCTCCACTAGCATCTGGTAGTGGTTTGACCACTCATTACATGTTTTGTAGCCGTTGGATTCATTTGTGGGCCCCATGGGGGTGTGAAAGGACCATTTTGCCCTTTTATGGAAAAAATCCATTTATTCTCCTAAACTCAAAATTGAGTGTACTTAGTGGCATTGGAATCCTATTTCTAATTGCATTCTAAATATTGATGTCTTAGATCTATGTTATGGGTAAAATTACCATTTTACCCTTTTATTCATAAAAATAGAGAAAATTAAAAAAAATCATTTTAACTCAAAATTGAATGTACTTAGTGTCATTTCAATTGGTTTTTTGAGTACATTCATAATTTGTAAGTTTTAAATTATTTTTTAATCTCTATAAGAAAAGATTTTTCACTAACCTAATATTCTAGCCTGAAATTTTTGAAATTTCAAACTAAATTTATTTTCTCAATCAATTTACAAAATTTGGGGTTATACAATCTTCCCCCCTTATAATAATATCATCCTTGAAATTTGCATTTCAACTTACTTGTGAGTTTTCATTAACTCATTCACAAGTTTGCTCATGTGGCCTTGCCACTTAAGGAAACCTCTATTTCCTTTTATTCATAGTTCATATCACCTTCTCTTTCAAAGGCAAAATCACATTTTTGGGTCATAAGCACACATCCTACTAATAATGCTAATGCATTAATCACTTAAGGTAATTCTTTGCTAGACTTTCTAAAAGGATTAATAACTCTCAATTGAGTTATCCCTTTTGATCAAAATTCTCTGTTTCTAATATCTATTTCCTCAGAGATTTACATTTTATTTTTCCTCTGAAGGTTGAAGTTATTTGATCTATTTCAGATCTCAAACCTTCCAATGATAGATATATGCAAATTCATAGTAAAGAAAAATTATTGTTCCTATTACCTCAATCAAATAATACATTTGCATCACTATAAGGCATAAACAAAGTACCTTCAATCTTTCCTTTGGACAATTGACCTTCCGTAATAGCAAATACCCTCCCTTAGTGTCGAGGGACATTTTCTGGTTTGTCATCCTTGATTGCCAAAGGTTTGTTGCAGTGATCAGCCATATGCCCCAACACTTCACACTTATAACATTTGACTGGGGGTCTTTGTTGTTGTGGCCATTGATTGTAACATGGCCTTCCAGGATGAAATCTTTTGCATCTAAAACATGATTTCTGATTTTGTCAAAATGTAGGATTTCCTTGATTTCTTTTTGGCCTAAAATTGTTCATGCGTCCTTTGTTTTTCTTAAATGGTCTTGGATTGAAGTCTCCCACTTCTCCTCTTTTCTCAATTTGGCTTTTCTTGAACTCCTATTTCCATACATTCTACTGAGGTAGTGGGTTTAGTACAAAGTACCTTTACTTTCAACATTGGGTATAGCCCTTCTATGAATCTATTCACTGTATGTCTTTCAGTGTTACAGACATGAGTCACAAATCTCCTTAACTGCTTAAATTTGTTATCATACTCTACCACTGACATGTTTCCTTGTTTAAGTTCTGGAAACTCTATCAACTTTCTTGCTTGTACATGAGAAGGAAAATATTTGTGGTTGAAGACTTCCTTAAATTCCTCCCATGTAGTATTTTTAGAATTTGAAAAGAAGGTATTGTTAGCTGATCTCCACCAAAATGTAGTTTCTTGTTTTAATAGAGAGGTGGCAAATTTAACCTTCAGCTCTGGAGGAGTACATAGTGCACTGCACGTCCTTTCTAGTTCATATATCCATTCCTTAGCCTTCTCAGCTTCTCCCTTGCCATTATACCTTGTAACCATCTTTTGAAACCTTTCCATCATTTTGTCAACCTTTTCTAGCGTTAATGGAGAATTTCTAGCTTCTTCACTTGGTACAAGGGAATATTGACCTTGTACCCATGTGGGAGTATTTGCTGTTGGCGTTGGTGTATTATGTCTCACTTTAGGCTAAGCTTGAGCCTGAGTACTTGGTACTTGTAACACCCCTAACTTTTTGTAATTAAATAAATAGTGAAATTGAGAATTTCAAGGAAAATCAGGCTGGAATATTAGGGTTATTTAGAATGCACTTCTCATGGAAGTATAACCAATGGATAAGACAAGTATAATTAAAATCAGACTCAGTGAACCCTTTAAAATGACTGTAAGCACGACTCATTCTCAATTCGAATGAAAAAGTCTTCCTTTTCTCCATTTTTATGTACAAAAGGGTAAAATGGTAATTTTACCCAGAGCTAAGGCCTAAGACATAAAAATTTAGAATGCACTCAGAAATACAAATCCAATACACTAAGTGCGCTCAATTCCGAGATCATGGGAATAAACCCTAATTTTTATACATAAAGGACAAAATTCTCTTTTTACACCATGTAGGGCCCATATGGGTCCACAAGGGACCCACAAAGGAATCCAAAGACCAGTCCACATGAAATCATGAGTCAAACCACTACCACCTGCTAGTGGAGAAGGAGGCGGTAGTGGGAATCCAATGAATATTAAATAATAAAAAGAAATAAACATAATTAATACATGTCATCATGAAAAACACTCAAAACACCTATAAATACCCCTCAAAAATATTCTAAAAAATGTTCATAAAATTTCTCACAAAATTCCTAGACTATACCAAAATTCCAACTCAAAACTCCTCCCCTTCTCTCTCTTTTCTTCTCTCCCTCTTCACATTTTACTCTCTTGTTAGTGCGTCCAAAGACGCACCATAAGGAATATTCCTCCTCGGTGGATCGTGCACGTCTGCAAATGCGTAGTCCCCTATGAGTAGGGTTTTCACCCTGCTATGGAAATCCAATTAGGTATCCATTTCAAATCGTTAAAGTTCAATCTCAAACCATTAAATATGTTTGGAATGTGGAAATATACAAAAGCCATATAGTTTTACGGTGATTTGTGGAGTATTTATTGGAAATATCGTCAAAAAATGGAAAAGCTCTGGCAACCCTACTCAGGTGTGGATTTTCTTTATTTTGGACAAGTTTCCAGACTTGGAACAACCTAGGTAGGTGCACCTCACTCTTCTATGTTGATTCTGGTAGTGTGCCGAAGTTTTCTAACCTCAGGGAGATCTCCCCGGCCGCTAATATGTCGAAGATGATGGATCCGGCTATAGGGTGAAAATCCACCATCTTGGATGTCTCATATGACATTTCTGAGCCATTGGATGGATTTCTAGGGGCAAAAAACCCCAGGGGATCAAATATGACCCTTTTAATTCTAACGGACAGAGGAGATCTAGCCATGGGCGATCCCGATAGTCCAAATATGGATGTCTCGCCCACAGCCGGTCACCTCTACCCGATGACTTGCTATGGGGAATAACGGGTGCTGGCCATTGGACGTCCAACACCTATAAACCCAAATTTCATCTGGGGCCTCCAGTTTTGAACTGAAGACTTAAATCTTCAATTCAAAGACTTGATATAGCTCTGATTTTAGATCTGAAAATTTTTGTGGATTCCTTATCACTTGATCTAGGTATTTAACATATGAAATTCATTTTTTAATCTATATGAATGTGTTATAGTTATTAAAATCCGTAGGGGTATCCTTGGATCATGATCAAGATGATCCAAAAATGAAAATTTGAACCAATGGATGTATTTAGAGGGTCCCAAGACCCCTAGGATCATAGTCGCAGTAAGATTTTTATGTAGATATATTAGATAATTAAACCAAAATAGTAAGATTGAGATTCAGCACTTAAAATAGGCTGAAATCTTAAAAACTCAATTTTGATCTCAATTTGACTCCAAATTGAGATAAAAAAGTTATGTTAGATTCATATTAATGAGGAAAATCTATTGAAACAATAAAATAACATGTTTAATTCATTAAAAATTTTGAGATTAATTTAACCTCATTGGATGATGATATATTAATTTAAAAACTTAAATAAGTAAGCTATATGGAATTTTATAGGTAGATCTTAAGAGATCTAGGCTTAAAAATAATAAAAACCATAAAAAGGGATGGAAATCTCCTTGATCAAGTTAATCGAGGATGATTGGACTATATGGGTATGTGTTGATGATAATATTGATTTAATATTTCATGGAATTATGGAATGGATGATAGTGATTTGGGCTAGATCAAGGTCTATGCCTTAAATGGGATAAAGTAACTTAAGATCTCCTTGATTAGATAGATCAAGGAAGATCAAATCAATGGATGAGATACATCAATGATTTGACAATGAAATTTCATCAATAAGAAATGTTGGATCTAAAAGAAAATGAAGGATCAAGATCTAAACCCTAAAAAGGAAAGAAATGAATGAGGATCAATTAAGGCCGTTCGATCATGACAGGTGTTTATATCTAGTTAGATTAGAGTTGAATTATTAAACATTTTGGTAATTGTCTTTCATTTCTTAGTAGAGTTAATTATAGAATTATTTATTTAATTATTTACTTATGCCTTTTATTTATGCTTTATTGCTATGTAATGGAAAATTCATTGAAAATTGTAATTAAGTGAAATTAGAATGGAAAGACATTTACATGGAATATATGACATGGACTTAATGTTAGTAAGGACCATAATTAGAAGGATAATACAAGGAATGAATATTCCTTAGTCCAAATTAGGAGAATAATAAAACTCCATGAATGACATTTTAGTTCATGGATTTATTTAAAATCAATTAGAAAGAGTACTTAAGGTTAAATGCACATAGGAACCTTGTGAAAGGTTGAGTGAGGGTCAAGCTAATGAATGATGGACATAGTGGTTAAGGGGATTATCTAATAGAGCCTCACTCTTCCCCCACCTTCTTTTGATGCTTGTGAGGTCTAAATGCCTCCTTACATGAGGATTGAAGTATCCACTTTGGGTTCAACCATTTAACTAGTAAGCCTTAGCCAATTTGACATAAGAGGAGCTTCTAGACTTAAGATGAAATAAGCTACCCTCAACTAGTAAAGCATTAATTGGTTGAGTAATAATAATAAATAGCATAAAAGGTTAGTAAATCATCTAACGCTAATAAAGATTGTAATCAAGGTAAGGATGATCAAATAAGATCCATAGGACCTTGAATGATAAAAAATAATAAGAATACTAATGTAATATTGTATTACATATGTGTATGTATAAATTATGTATGGGTATGTAGCAGAACATAGATAGAGAATTCAAACCCTTAATCAAACATGATTCAAGTAAAATTAGGACATCCATTATAGGGATACATACTTGTATAGATGAATAACTTGATATGTATGATTGACTGATGTATGAATACAAACTAGGATGAGCAATGTGGAGGAATTCCCCTTGGGATGTATGAATCAAGACAATGGCACCACATTGAGGTAGGTGGTTATACAAAGATGTATTAGAGACTCATGTGTATACATACATGATTTTTGTCTAGAAGTATAGACCTTTATAATATAATTATGCTTAGTACCTTAGCATAGTCATGATCCAAAACTTATGGTCCAACTAATCCAATCTCATAATCTAATCAAAATTGATCTAATCTGATGATCAAGTGTAATGAGGTGAAAGTAATAAGATATGGAGACTAAAGAAACCCTAGGAATAGAGTGCAGAAAATATTCCAGCCTTAGTTAAACAGACACATCGTCTGATATGTACAATGTATTTTACATACAAGCGTGGTGGCTTGTGACTTTGTTTTCCATAGCCTTAGGACTGGGGATGCTATGCTAGGGAAGTTATGAGGGTTTGGCTACCCGCTTCTTAAAACTTATATGACGGATACCATGCCCAAAAAGAGGCTAAATGTCAGGTGGGGGAATAATGGGAAGGCCACCACTGTGACAGCCATGGTCCACCCCATGAGGACATGGATTTGTTATTCCATAGTTAGTATCAGTGGAGGATCATACAGTTATCCGAGTTCATTGTACGGATTGAGACTATAGCATAGTAGTCCTTGTGTATTTTGCATTATGATGCACAATGGTAAGTATAATGTAATTCCATGGCATAATGAGATGCCACTACATGAGTTCCTGGAAATCCCCATATAATGATTGGTTGAATACTGATTTCCTAAGTGGGAGTATAGCTAGGGGAAGGAACAAGTTTTGAGCAATCTTCACTATATTAACTAATTTGTCCCATACTATATAAATAATGTATATAATCTAGGTATGAGTATGAGTATGAGATGGCTCATGGATGGATAAGCAGGGTGGATTAATGATTGAGGTATGTATTCTTATATTAGTGAAGTAGTATATGTTTATATCCCCTACCAAGCATAACTTGCGAAGGTATTTTAAATGTTGCTATGTTTACAATACCTCAGGTATAGGGAAGGAAGGTTAGAAGCTCAAGATCATGGAAGACTTAAGGAATTAAAGCTTGAAGACTGAGGAGCAAGATGATAGAAGACTTGAAGAAAAGAAATCAGGGTATGCCCTTGAAGATATGTAATTTTCTTTAATTGAGAGTGTGTTGTATTGAGTGTTTTTAATGTAAGGTGTGGTTTGAACTTTGGATTATGTATTTTGGACAATGGTTTGCTAATTATGATATAGGGGCTGTGTAAGAGTGAACTACTGGATGATTCCTGGTATTCAATAAAATGTTATTTTATACAAAATGGCTATGTGTATTATGTATCTTCAAGTGAGACTTGGGCTTTGCACAAATGAATTTAAATGAAAAGAACTTCCACTATATTGTTTGCAAAATTTATTTTCCATTTAAGGGCCCTTCCTTTGAAAAATATATTACAAAATGTGTTTCAAAAACCCTGGTTGTCATAGTTGGTATCAAAGCCATTCATCCAGTCACTCACAACCCCAATATGTCCAAAGGAATAATCCAAATTAGGATAGATTAGAAATGGGTTAAGTAGAAAACTTATATAGATATCTGGGTTTTGAACAGATGCCACCTAAGAGAGGAACAAGAAGGACAACTCAAAGGGAACCTAAAAATGCTATAGAAGGATCATCTGGAAATGATGGCAAGAGTACTGAGGAATATTCTTCCCCAACTTATACGGTCTCAGGGTACTCCAGTGAAAGCACCAAGTATTCAAGCCCAAGCTCAACCCGATGTGGGACCTAATGCTCCTATTCCCAGACAAGAAACTCCAACTCTGATACAGGAGAACTCTTCACCTGTGCCTAGTGGAGTAATGGAAAACTCTCAACTAACACCTAAAAAGATAGATAAGATGGTGGAAAGGTTCTAGAAAATGGTGATCAGTTACAATGGCAAAGGAGAAACTAAGAAGGCTGAAGAATGGATTTATGAGGTTGAAAAGACCTTTAGCGTGTTGAGAACTCCAGAAAATCTAAAGGTGAAGTTGGCCACCTACATATTGAAGCAAGAAGTGGCTTTCTGGTGGAGGTCTGCACAAAGAAATTTCTTCTCCAATTCTGAAGAAATCCCATGGGAAAGATTTAAAGAAGTTTTTAATGAGAAATATTTCCCCACACATGTGCAATCCCGGAAGGAGAAGTTCTTAGAGCTAAGACAAGGAAGCCTTTTTGTGGTGGACTATGAAAATAAGTTCATCCAACTAAAGAGATTCACCAATCATATATGTGACACTAAAAGGAACACGATGGATCGCTTTATGGAAGGATTACACCCAGGATTAAGAACAAAGGTACTGGGGACCAAACCTACAAATATGGCTGAGTGCGTTGAGATGGCTTCTAAATTTGAAGAAGATTATAAAAGAAACTAGTTCACCAAGCTTGGAGGAGGGAGCAACTATCCTCAAAAATCTTTTAAGAAAGGCAAGAGGCCACCAAATAACTTCAGGCCTTCTAGTTATCCAAGGAACCAAGCTAAACGAAGACAATGCCCCAAATGTAGAGGATATCATCCAAGCAAGGTGTGTCCTAATCCGGTGCCACAATTACCATGACCTCCTATCAATTGTTATAAATGTGGTGAGATAGGGCATTTCTCAAATCACTACAACAAACCCTTGGTAGTTAAGGATGTAAAGCTTGAATACAATACAATGCTCTCAAATAAAAATACATGTCTTCAAAGAATATACTCTGATTGATTATTCTTCCAAATCTTCTTAAGCCTTCTACAGTATTTGAGATATTGTAAACATTGAAACATTTACAATATCTCAACAAGCTATGCTTGGTAGGCGATACAAAAATATACTACTTCACTAATATAAGAATACATACCTCAGTCATTATTCCATTATGGTTACCCACTTATGCGTTATCTCAACATAGCTTATATATGTTATTTATGTAGTATAGGATAAATTATTTAAAATAGTGAAGATTGCTTAAAACTTGTTCCTTCCCTTGGCTATACTTCCACTTAGGAATTCAATATTCAGCCAATCCTCATATAGAGATTTTCATTCTAGGAACTCATGTAGTGGCATTTCATCATGCCATGGCATTACACTATGCCTATCATATGTGCATCATAATACAAAATACATTAGGACACTATGCCACAGTCTCAATCCGTACAGAGTGCCTGGACAATTGTATAATAATCCACTGATACCAACTGTGGAAATAACAAATCCAGATTTGCATGGGGGGAACCCTAGCTGTCACAGTGGTGGACTTCCCATGATTGCCCCATCTAACATTTAATCTCTCTTTGGGCATGGTATCCATCATATAAGTTTCAAGAAGAGGGTGGCCAAAACCCTCATAACTTCCCTAGCGTTGCATCCCCAATCCTAGCACTGTGTAAAACAAAATCACAAGCCACCATGCTTGTATGTAAGATACATTGTACATATCAGACGATGTGTTTGTTTCACTAAGGCTGGAATATTTTCTATGCCCTATTCTTATGGTTTCCTTAGTCTTCACATCCCATTACCTTCACCTCATTTGATTTGATCACTATATTGAGTCAATTGAATTAAATTATGAGGATGGATCACTTAATTAGATGATATGGTTAGATCACCTAGTTAGATCATATGGTTGGATCATTATCATGTTAAGTACCATGTATACTTATATCATAAAGGTCTATAATTCTAGGCAAAAGATCATGTATGTATACACATGAATCCTTTATACATTCTTGTACTTCCACTTACCTCAAAGTAGTATCTTGATTCATACATATCAAGAGGTATGCTTCCACATTGCCCATCATGGTCTCAATTCAAACATCTATCAAACCATATGTATAAAGTTATTTCTCTATACAAGTATGTATTCCTATAAGAGATGCCCTAATTTTTCCTTGAATCATGTTTGATTAAGGGTTTGGGTTCTTTATATACATTTTTCTACATATACATGCATAATTTTCACATATAATATGACATTAGTATTCTTATTATTTTGATCATTCAAGATCGTTTGGATCTTGTCTAATCATCCTTATCTTGATTACAATTTTTATTAGGATTAGATGATTTACTAAACTTTTATGCTCTTATTATTATTACTCAACTAGTTAATGTTTTATTGGTTGAGGGTAGCTTATTTCATCCTAAGTCTAGACAGCTCCTCTTATGTCAAATTGGCTAAGGCTTACGAGTTCAATGGTTGAACACAAATTGATTACTTCAATCCTCATGTAAGGAGGCATTTAGACCTCACAAACGTCAACGGAAGGTGGGGGAAGAGCGTGGCTCTAGAAGAGAACCCCTTTAACCACCATGTTCATCATCCACTAGGGTGACCTTAACTCGACCTTTCATAAGGTTCCTATGAGCATGTTAACCCTAAGTACTCTTTCTAATTGATTTTAATTAAATCCATGAACATTAAAATGTCATTCATGGAGTTTCATTATTCTCCTAATTTGGACCATGAAATTTATATTCCTTATATTATCCTACTAACTATGGTCCTTACTATCATTAAGTCCATGTCATTCATTCCATGTAAATGTCCTTCCATTCTAATTTCATTTAATTACATTTTCAATGTAAGTTCCATTACATAAGCATTAAAGCATAAATAAATAAATAAATAAATAAATAAATAAATAAATCTACAATTACATCTACTAAGAAATAAAAGACAGTTATAATAACCTTCAACAATTTAAATGAAAATCTAATATGCCGTAAGTATCCATCATGATCCAACGGTCTTAGTTGATCCTTATACATTTTTCATCTCTTTTAGGGTTTAGATCTTGATTTTTCATTTTCGTTTAGATCTAACACTTCTTCTTAATGTGATTTCATTATTAGATCATTGATGCACCTCATCAAATGATCGGATCCTTCTTGGTCCAATCGATCAAGAAGATATCAAGTCATTTTATCCTTTTTAAGGGCATAGATCTTGATTTATCCCAAATCATCATCCTTCAATCCATAAATCCATATGATATTAACTTATTATCTTCATCCAAAGATATCCATACTTTCCAATCATCCTTGTTCAGTTTGATCAAGGAGATTTCCATTCATTTTTTTTTATGGTTTTTACTACTTTTAAGGCTAGATCTCTTAATTAATCATAGATCAGTCACTTATAACCATTGATTCCATGCCTCATAGTAACATGATCATCAATGGATCAGAATTATAGAGTTTGATCATTCCAATTTTCACTAATCATGAGAATTAGTAATACTTTTCCTTAGTAACAGGATTTTATATGCATCAAAATATAAAATTTCTAAGTTTAGTAAGTTCTACTCATCACAAGGAATCTATCACAACTTTTCAATCTCAATTTGGAGTTAAAATTGAGTTCATAATTGAGATTTTAAGATTTCAGCCTGTTTTAAGGGCTGAATTTTGATCTTACTATTTTTATTTATTTAATTGATCTATAAACTAATAAATTCTACTATGATCATGATCCTTGGGCTTTGGGGACCCTCTGAACCCATCCATCGATTCATATTTCTATTTTGGGATCATCTTGATCATGATCCAACACTGATAGAATGAATGTTTGTGATTATAACCAATTAATACAATTTAAAACATACATTTCATGAGTTTAGTACCTAAAGCAAGTGATAAAGAATCTATATAAGCTTTCAGATCTAAAATTTGAGTTATATCGAGCTCTTAATTGAAGATTTAAGATCTTAATTTAAAATTGAATGGCTGAGATCAAATCTGGGCGTATTGGGCTTAGATCTAATCAATTCATGCCACGTAGTAGATTGCATGAGGGAACACATGTGGGGGCATCCCCATGGGGAGTCTCCAACGTGCTGGAACTCTATTGGTTGGAATCGGTTGAGTTGGTCCGATCTAGATTGTAAGATCAACCTTTTGCCAAATCTCCTAAATTAGACAACATCAAGGGCTAAGATTTTTTACCCTAAAGTTTTTGGGTCCCATGAACTCATCCAACAGCTCAGAATTGGTGTCTGAGCCAAAAAATGGGGAGATCTTGACCCTCCATGCTAGATCCGTTGTTCTCGACAGATCAACAGCCGTGGAGATCTCCAAGTGGTCAGAAAACTTAAAGGGATTGCCAGAATGAACTTAGGAAGGAGGGAGGAGCACTCACTTGGGCCAGTCGATGAAGAAAACTTCACCGGAGATTGGGAATATTACTGAAAAGAAGATAGTAAACTATAAACACATACAGTCATAAAAGTTGCTGTTGCAATTGTTGGAGAAGGTGGGGAACCATGGGGTTTTTGAAGATCACCGTATTCTTAAGGCATTCAATGATGCAAGATCACAATTTAACACCCATATTGGCCAAAATAACTTGAAAACCTCGCTAGAGATGGTAATTAGTACTAGAGTGGTTCTTCGTTTGGGATTTCCCAAAGATCCATGAAGTGGATCATCATGGAACCAAAGGGCTTTTGTAGATCACCTTAGCCCAAACACATCTAATGGTGAAGATTTGGTTCCAATGGTTGAAATGTGATGGCTAATTCAATTTGGGTTTTCTAGGCGGAATTCCTAGCTCATCAGGGATGATGCGTCCCTGGACATGCCTAACGTCTGGAGTGCCAAGTGCGTCTACAGATGCTTTTACAGAGAAAAAAAAAAAACAAGAGGAGAAGAAAAGAGAATTGGTGGAGATCGGGGAGGATTTGATGACTCCTTGGACATGCTTGACATCTCCAATGAGTCTGGAGTGTCGAGTGCATCTGTAGACACTCTTATAGAGAAAAAAAAAACAGGAGGAGAAGAAGAGAGAATTGGGGGAGATTGGGGAGGATTCTACAGCTGGGATTTTGGCACATTCTAGAGGACCTCGTGAAGAACATTAGGAGATTTTTTTGGGAATTTTATGAGGTATTTATAGGGGTTTTTGTAATTTTCCATGATTACTTGTAATTATCATGTTTGATTTCTTTTCATTATTCAATTGTCTTTGGATTCTCAATACCAGATGACCTATTTTCTGGCCATTGGATCACTTTGTGGGTCCCTTGTGGGCCCCACGAAGGTGTGAAAAGACCATTTTGCCCTTTTTATGGAGAAAAATTCATTTTATTCTCCTAGACTCAGAATTGAGTGTACTTAGTGGCGTTGGATTTTTATTTCTAAGTACATTCCAAATTTTAATGTCTTAGGTCTCGATTATTTTTAAAATTATCATTTTACCCTTTTATTCTTAAAATTGGAAAAAAATAAAGATTTTTCATCCAAACTCAGAATCTGTCATGCTTCTAGTCATTTTGAAGTGTTCGTTGAGTATGTTTTCAATTATACATGTCTTATATCTTGATTCAACTTCTAGAAGAAGTTCATTTTTAATAACCCTAATATTCAAGCTTGGTTTTCATTGAAATTTTCAATTTCATTATTTATTTACCAATCTCCTCACAAAAGTTAGGGGGTGTTACATTGTCTATACACTCTTGTCTTTCTCTTCTTTGTTTTTATCTGTGGAGTTGGTGGGGTGAGTATAGGGTAATTGTGATGACTCGGGTTTCATATGATGCAAATTTCATAAAAAGGCGAGATCTCTTGCTTTAGAAATATGAAATGAATGAAAATCTTTTGTTTTGGAAAGCAATCTTTCGTATAAAACCCTGAGTGTCAAAACACATTTTCAAATCATATAGCCATGGCATAGTTTTAAATCAAATCTATTCCCAAGAATGTGTTAGTCATAGCCCCAGCTACAGAGAGTAACTACAATCAAGTAACATTCACTAAAAGATAAGGTCGGGGTTTACTTACTTGTACTTAATTTGGATGTTCTCTGTCACGGGTGTATACTGTCCTTAAGTGTTTACTTGTTTTTGAAAAATGTTAAGGATTGGGTGAGTATACACTATACTCAGTAGGAATCTATCACTACTAGTTTTACAATGCATGCTATGTTTTAAGCCATATGTTCTTTAAACCATGTGCATGTTTGGACACTCATGTTCAATATCAATATTAAAAGCCATTGTCAAAATAGAATACTGACAACTTAAAGAATTGTATAATCCAAGTCAAAAGTAACATAGATATCATAAACATATACTATGATATGCATAAGATGCTCAACTGAATCCAACTCATGGATCTATGGTCGACCGTACTCATGTCATGCCATATGCATGCAAGTAAATCCTCAAAAACATAGGGCACACTATGCCCATGACCTCAGCGCCGTGTGGTCCCCGAGTACCTAGGGACCCTCGGTCATAGCCTCTACGGGGCATATGACACTTCGACGGGTGCCGTGACACCTCCAGTGGTAGTCCTCGTTTACCACAGCAATCGAAGTGAGAACAAGCCTTTTTGGTGTGGTACCCTTTCCACCTATAGTGGTAGAGGCTGGGAGGCCACCCCGAACCTCTCGGCATAGCGCCCATGAGGTTACTAACCCAAATCATATACTATCAAGCAAGAAAGAACCTTTTTTTTTTCAAAACATGTCTATGCATGTATCATGCAGACAAGAATCCTTTTTCAAAACATGTCTATGCATGTAACACATGTCTTGGCAATATATGCGCAATGTATTTTTCATATGCATGCGAAGTTCATTTATGAAATCGATTCATGCTAAACAGGTCATGTGCATAAGGATGTAACATAAGTTTATATGATATACGCATAAAGATAGGACATGTAACTTAAAAACTTAAAACATGCATTAGAAAAGCAACCATGACTCAAAACATGCATTCTCAAAGCATCATGGGTTCTTTTTAAAAGTCTAGTAGCGATAGGACACCTACCTGGTTTGATCGCGCTAGTCCCCTTGTCCTCGTACATTCCTGGACATGGTTTAGGGGAAAAAGGTTAGCTTGGCCTATTTCTATAGGTTCTAGTACAGTTTGGCTCACTACTTAGGTATTAAGGGTTCATTCTCATGCCTAAGGGCCTCCTAAGGTCCCTAACTAGGCCTTGGTATAGTCAGGTTTGCAAAGGTTTAGTGGCCCTGCGCCACTGTCATGGTTTAAGGGTCATACCAGTCTTAGATAGGGGCTTGATCAGGTATTTTATATTTTGGTATATCCTCGCCGTCGATACGGACACAATGCCTCTCGCGGTGCCTCAATCGGAGTCTTAGAACTCAAGTTATGGGTATTTTAGTGTTAAGAATACATAGAAGGCCCAAAACGGGCCCTGCGTCACCGCTCCTGGGACGCACCTGCGTCCCAGTAGAGTGGCGACTGGCCAGCGCGTGTGGTCGCACGCTCTCGGACGTCATCAGGCTATACGTTCTACTTACATGGAACACGCGGCATCACCGTTGCAGGCCCACATGAGGCGGGCGCTCGGGACACTAACGCGTTCTGCGTCAGCGGTGTGCGCCCCACAAGGCGCGTCCGCTGACGCACTGGGCCTCCGCCCCTTTTCTCATTTGCTAACGCACTGGGTACGTTTTGGTTTTGTGGTGACCTGGGCGTCCTCGGGACGCCCTGGTTCGACCCTGTCCAATCAGAACGCCCCAAGCACTTGCCCTGGGTCTATTGTGGCTCCATAGAGCCTCGTTTTGCATGGTTTCTCATGCAAAAACTTAGGGACATTCAACCTAAGACTGAGGGGGAGATGGGTTTGGAGTTGTTTAAGGCATACCTGGTTTGTGGCTGGGTATTTTTCACGGTTTCTCCTCTTGCCTGCAACTCTAAGACTAGTTTTTTTCCAGGGTTTTGGGCTGCTATTGGAGGGGCCCAAGAGCTCTATTTATAGAGCTTAAGGAGCGTTCTGGAGGGGGTTTCCAGCGCCATGGAATGGTGCTGGGGAAACTTCCAGAATGCCGGTGGTTTCCCCCCTGCACACTGACACTCTAGAATGTCGGTGATGCAGTGTGTTTGGGAAGAAGGGGGTGCTCGTATCAAAACGGGTCCCTATTTTCTCAGGCCAATTCGTTTTAAATTTAATTACAATTTTTTCCCTTGAACTTCAAAGGGCCATAACTTGCTCATTTTAACTTTGTTTTGGGTGATTCTGGTCTTGTTGGATTCCTTTTTTTGAGACGCACCTAAGGGTACCATTTTAAGGACCAAATTTCTAGGTCTAGTTAGGGTGAACAGTGAAATAATCAAATTACCCTTATCTCAAAAAGTGAACCTTTCATTACCAACATGGGATTTCAAGGTTACAAAAATGGCGTCATTATAGTAATATACTCAGTTGGTAAGTTTAAGATCACAAATATAAACCAATGTAAATTTGTATTTGTACACATGCACATAATGAAACATCTTTAGGTGTAGTCCTAAGGTTTGTCAATATAAATTTATAATGCATCATTTGCATACCTTTCAAGCATTCCATTAAAGAATTTAGTTCAGCTAAATACAACATAAATACAAGAATAATGTGATATGTCAATATCAAAAGAATCCATGTCAAACTTGGGCTCAAATTGATAATAAATTAATTAAGCAATGAAATCTCAATTAAAATAGCTTGTAGGAAAAATTCCTATAAATTTATGTTGAGCATATTAGTTCTTAACACACAAATATAAATATATCAACTCTCAAATCATCTAAGGCATAGTCATGCCTAATGGCCGGGGTATCTATGACCTTATCACCACGTGGTGTGTCAAAAATAAACCTACTTCAACTACATAATAATGGGACATCGCAATACTATAGCAACTGCCCAATCATGGAACAAATTAGTAAATAGAATACATGGGTTACTATGTTGTAGTGACTTCCCAATAGTTAGACATTGCATGCTCAAATGCTAACACTAACTACTTAAGACTTATCACCGTCTCACATAGGAGGAGAATGGATCACGTAGTATAACTTTCCCATGATAGCACACTCAAAATTAAACCACTAGACTTGGTGTCTAAATATCAACTTTTTGAAGGTGGGTGGCCATCCCTACAACCATCCTACCATAGTGTCCACTAAGAGAAAGCACCTATCTAAAATAAATCCATGGCAATCAATGTAAAAAAAACAAGTGCACCCTATGTGACATGTTAGTCGTCTACTCATGACATAATCAAATCCTGATCATGGTTTAAATTGTAGAATTTTCATTTAAATATGAACCGGTGTCAATATAAATGATGCATGAATTTTAGTTAGAAAATTAATCAATGATATGCTTTTTACCATTTCAAGTACAACCATAAAATTCTTTATTTTTATGGAAAATATGACAATGTATCCGCTATTAATAGGATGATGCGCATTTAACACATGTGACACTATTCACCTCATAATATTAATTTTATTTTTAAATAAAAATGGTGATTGTCATCGAACAATCTCATCCATAGATAGTATAAGAATCTTCACATAATTTAAGTTATAAGCATGCTATATTTTTTGGCCTCAAATAGAGTCATCAACTATAATCTAAATATAGTAATTACATGTATTTAACAAAATAATGCATAAGTGCAATTAATTTGAAAACTTAGCAACCTATAATTACCTACCTTGATCTGACAGTTTAGACTTACTAAGATCAATTGCAAATCAGTTTGGAGGTTGATTGACGATTAGGAATCACCAGTTAGAGCTTTTATTATCAATTAACTGATAATTTGAGAAATACAAAATAAATGTCATGACTTAGTCTCTCTATCATAGATTTATATATTAGAATCCTAATTTAATGGTCAGATTATCCTGAACTACTGTTTAACCTCAGATCATACAGATCCAAATATTGGAGAAATCAATTTCTTATGTCAATCAGTTAGATTTTATCTTCTATGCTTAAATCACATAAATCTAAACTCTAGAGTGATCAAATCTACAAATTGACGGTTTGACATAAAGGAAGGGTGTTTGCCATTACTAATGGAGAGGATGGAACATCTAATGTTGTTATTGAAGATACATTACTAGTATCTCATCACCATGCAAAAGTATTATTTGATTCTAGATCTACCCATTCTTTCATATCTAGTATATTTGCATCTAGTATACAATTGATAGTGGAGAAATTGGGATTCTATCTGGATGTGATGACACCATTGGGAAAAGCAATTAGATTACAGATATCTCCAAGAAGTACCTAGTGAAGTATAGGGGAAGAAAAAGGGTATAGACCTCATTTTACTAAACATGATAGATTTTGATATTATACTGGGTATGGATTGGCTAGCAAAATATGGGGTAATTATGGACTGCTGTAAAAAGAAGATCATTTTTAACACACTAGGAGAAGAAATGATAATATTGCATGGAAAACCAAATTGTCCAAACAAATCCATCATATCAACTATGAAGGCTGCCAAATATGTGTCAAAGGGGTGTTAGGCATTTTTAGCAACTGTAGCTTCTTTAAATGTTGAACAACCCAAGATAGCAGAAATTGACATAGTCAAAGAATTCCAAGATGTGTTTCCTGAAGAACTTCCAAGTTTACCGCCTCATAGGGAAATTGTATTTTCTATTGATGAGATTCCTGGTACAACTCCAATTTCTAAAGCACCCTATAGGATGGCTCCAGCTGAGTTAAGAGAATTGAAAAATCAACTACAGGAATTGTTGGACAAGGGATTTATCAGACCAAATAGTTCACCCTGGCAAGCACTAGTAATATTTGTGAAAAAGAAAATGGGTCTATGAGGTTATGTATTGATTATTGAATTCTGAACACTGTGACAATAAAAAATAAATACTCTCTATCTCACATTGATGATCTCTTTGATCAACTCCAATTTGCAAAGGTCTTTTCCAAAATTGACCTTAGATCAAGATATCATCAACTGCGTATCAAAGGTGAAGATGTACCCAAAACTGCATTCAAAACCTATTATGGGCATTATGAATTTTTGGTGATGGC
Source organism: Warburgia ugandensis (assembly GCA_035236585.1). Classification (NCBI taxonomy): domain Eukaryota; kingdom Viridiplantae; phylum Streptophyta; class Magnoliopsida; order Canellales; family Canellaceae; genus Warburgia; species Warburgia ugandensis. The sequence goes on along the minus strand of CP141127.1, from coordinate 53,737,467 downwards.
TTTTGGATTAACCAATGCTCCTGCAATATTTATGGACTTGATGAACAAAATTTTCATGGAATTTCTAGATAAATTTGTAATCATATTCATTGACGATATACTGATTTATTCTACTAGTGTACGGGAACATTAAGAACATTTACGGATTGTATTAAACACACTTAGAAGACACAAATTATTTGGAAAATTTTCTAAGTGTGAATTTTGGTTGGAGAAAGTCAACTTCCTTGGACATGTAATTTCACATAATGGAGTGGAGGTGGACCCAACCAAGGTGGAAGCAGTCATGAATTGGGAGCAGCCAAAGACAGTAACTGAAATATAGAGTTTTCTAAGGTTAGTAGGATATTATCGTAGATTTATCCAAGGAGTTTCCTGTTTAGCTCTGCCTTTGACTTCTTTGACTAGAAAAGGAGTACAGTTTACATGGACTGATGAATGTGAAAGGAGTTTTCAAGAGTTAAAGAAGAGATTAACTACGACACTAGTATTATCTTTACCATCAAGGAGGGGAGGTTATGAAATATACTGTGATGCTTCAGGAAAGGGGTTAGGAAGTGTACTAAAGCAAAATGGGAAGGCCATTGCTTATGCTTCATGACAACTAAAGAAGCATGAAATGAACTACCAAATGCATGACCTAGAACTGGCAGTAGTAGTGTTTGCCTTAAAAATCTGGCGACATTACTTGTATGGGGAGAAATTCAATATATTCATTCATCACAAGAGCCTCAAGTATATTTTCACCCAGGTTGATCTGAATATAAGACAAAGGAGATGGATGGAATATCTTAAGGATTATGATTTTGTAATTCAATACCATCCTAGAAAGGCTAATGTAGTGGCAGATGCTCTAAGCAGACACATAAAGGCAGTGATAGCTAATGTCACCATTAAGTCAGCTTTTGTTGAACAAATCTTAAAGGTTCAAGAGGGAGATGTAGCAATCCAAGCAATGTGTGAAAAGGCTCAAACAAGGGTATTCGGTTTCAAGGAAGACTTGTGGTTCCCTCAAGTTTGAGAAAAGCACTACTATAAGAGGCCCATCAATCAAAATTTTCTATACACCCTGGAGGAACAAAAATGTACCAAGATTTAAAATGAAGCTTCTGGTGGGAAGGTATGAAAAAAGTATTGGAGAATGTGTGACTAAGTGCTTCACTTGCCAACAAGTGAAGGCTGAACATCAAAGCCTAGCTGGATTACTACAAACCCTAGAACTGCCAAAGTGGAAATGAGAACATATCACCATAGACTTTGTTGTAGCGTTGTCAAGGACTCTGACAGGTCATGATATGATTTGGGTCATAGTTGACAGGCTAACCAAGTGGGCACATTTCCTTCCAATCAAACAAAGTCAATCTGCTGACAATCTAGCCCAGCTATATGTAAAAGAAATAGTTGGTTTCATGGGGTCCCACTATCCATCATCTTGGATTGAGATGGAAGGTTCACGTTGAGAAGTTGGAAGAGCGTGCAATAGGCATTGGGGATATCACTAAAGTTTAGTACAACCTTTCATCCCCAAACTGATGGTTAGTTAGAAAGGACCATTCAAACCTTAGAAGATATGCTAAGGGCATGTGCACTAGACTGGAGAGGAAGTTGGGATGAACACCTTCCACTGATAGAGTTCGCATATAGTAACAACTTCCACACAAGTATCAGTATCGCACCTTATGAAGCCTTGTATGGATAGTTGTGTTGATCACCAACTTGTTGGGATGATGTGGGAGAATGGAAGTTGACAAAATTAGAATTAGTGGAGCAATGCACAAACAAGGTGAGGATAATAAAGAAAAGATTGTTGGGCGCTCATAATCATCTGAAAAGCTACATGGATAAAAGACGCCGAACCTTGGAATTTGAAGTAGGTGACCATGTGTTTCTAAAGGTTTCACCAGTTAAGGGGGTAAGGAGGTTTGGAAGTAAGGGAAAACTCAGTCCAAGATACATAAGTCCTTTTGAAATTTTAGAAAGGGTTGGTCTTGTGGCTTACGAATTAGCCCTACCTCCACAACTTTCAGAAGTGCACAACATATTTCATGTATCCATGTTACGAAAATACATCCCCAATGAAACTCATGTGCTATAAAGGATACCTAAAATGTTAAATACTGATTTAACCTTCAAGGAAAGGGTAGTTCAAATCTTGGACAGGAAAGAACAACAATTGAGGACCAAATCTATCCCCTTAGTCAAAATATTATCCCAACATCATACAATTGAAGAAGTTACTTGGGAGTTAGAAGAAGAAATGAAGAGGTTGTATCCTAGTTTGTTTGAATAGTTGTAAGTTAGAAATTTTGAGGACAAAATTTTTGTAAGGGGGCAGACTGTAACACCCCTAACTTTTTGTAGTTAAATAAATAGTGAAATTGAGAATTTCAAGGAAAATTAGGTTGGAATATTAGGGTTATTTAGAATGCACTTCTCATAGAAGTATAATCAAAGGATAAGACATATAATTAAAATCAAACTCAGCGAACCCTTTAGAATGATTGTATGCACAACTCATTTTGAATCTGAATGAAAAAGTCTTATTTTTCTCCATTTTTATGAACAAAAGGGTAAATTGATAATTTTACCCAGAGTCAAGGCCTAAGACATAAAAATTTAGAATGTACTAAAAAATACAAATCCAACGCCACTAAGTAAGCTCTTTTTATACCATGTGGGGCCCATATGGGGCCCATGAGGGACCCACAAAGGAATCCAATAACCAGACCATGTGAAATCATGAGTCAAACCACTACCACTTGCTAGTGGGGAAGGAGGTGGTAGTGGGAATCCAATGAATATTAAATAATAAAAAGAAATGAACATAATTAATACATGTCATCATGAAAAACACTCAAAACACTTATAAATACCGTTAAAAAAAATTCTCAAAAATGTTCATAAAATTTCTCACAAAATTTCCCAGACTATACCAAAATTCCAATTGACAACTCCTCCCCCTTCGCTCTCTTTTCTTCTCTCCCTCTTCACATTTTATTCTCCTATTAGCGCGTCCAAAGATGCACCATGAGGAATATTCCTCGGTGTATCATGCACGTTTGCAGATGCATAGTCCCCAATGAGTAGGGGTTTCACCCTGCTACGGAAATCCAATTAGGCATCCATTTCAAACCCTTAAAGTTTGATGTCAAACTGTTAAATATGTTTGGAATGTGGAAATATACAAAAGCCCTATAGTTTTATGGCGATTGTGGAGTATTTATTGGAAATATCGTCGAAAAATGATAAAGCTCTGGCAACCCTACTCAGGCGTGGATTTTCTTTATTCTGGCCAAGTTTTCAGACTTGGAACAACCCAAGTAGGTGCACCTCACTCTTCTATGTTGATTCCAGTAGTGTACTGAAGTTTTCCAACCTCAAGGAAATCTACCCAGCCGTTGATCAGTTAGAGACGAGGGATCCAACTACAAGGTGAAAATCCACCATCTTGGATGGCTCAGATGAGATTTATGAGCTATTGGATGGATTTCTGGGGCCCAAAAACCCTAGGGGATGAAATCTGACCCTTTGATTCTAAGGAACGGAGGAGATCTAGCCATGGGCGATCCGACGATCTAGATTTGGATGTCTCGCCCATAGCTAGTCAACTCTACCCAATGACTTGCTATGGACGGTAATGGGCATGGGTTGCTGGACATCCCGCACCTGTAAACCCAAATTTGATCTGGGTTGTCCAATTTTGAACTGAATACTTCAATCTTTAATTCAGAGCTTGATGTAGCTTTGATTTTAGATTTGAAAATTTTTATGGATTTCTTATCACTTGATCTAGGTATTTAACTTATGAAATTCATGTTTTAATATGTATTAATGCATTATAATTATTAAAATCCATAGGGGTACCCTTGGATCATGATCAAGATGATCCAAAAATGGAAATTTGAACCGATGGATGTGTTCAGAGGATCCTAAAACTCATAAAATCATGTTCATAGTAAGATTTCTATGTAGATATATTAGATAATTGAACCAAAAACAGTAAGATTGAGATTCAGCCTTTAAAACAGGTTGAAATCTTAGAAACTCAATTCCGATCTCAATTTGACTCCAAATTGAGATAAAAAAGTTGTGTTGGATTCATATCATGAGGAAAATCTACTAAAAGAATAAAATAACATGTTTAATTCATTAAAATTTCTGAGATTAAGAATATAATTGTACTAATGTCCTTGATTTACAACATCTAGGATGATCAAACCAATCAAACCTTATTGGATGATGATATATTAATTTAAAAACTTAAATAAGCAAGTTATATGGAATTTCATAAGCAGATCTTAAGAGATCTAGCCTTAAAAGTAATAAAAACAATAAAAAGGGATGGAAATCTCCTTGATCAAGTTAATCAAGGATGATTGGACTATATGGGTATGTGTTGATGAAAATAATGAGTTAATATTTCATGGAATTATGGAATGGATGATAGTGATTTGTGCTAGATCAAGATCTATGCCTTAAATGGGCTAAAGTAACTTAAGATCTCCTTGATCGGATGGATCAAGGAAGATTAAATCAACGGATGAGATACATCAATGATTTGACAATGGAATTACATCAATAAGAAATGTAGGATCTAAAAGAAAAGGAAGGATTAAGATCTAAACCCTAAAAAGGGAAACAATGAATAAGGATCAATTAAGACCGTTGGATCATGATGGGTGTTTATATCTGGTTAGATTTGCACTGAATTATTAAACATTTTGGTAATTGTCTTTCATTTCTTAGTAGAGTTAATTATAGAATTATTTATTTAATTTTTTACTTAGGCCTTTTATTTATGCTTTATTGCTATGTAATGGAAAATTCATTGAAAATTGTAATAAAATGAAATTAGAATGGAAAGACATTTACATGGAATATATGACATGGACTTAATGTTAGTAAGGACCATAGTTAGTAGGATAATATAAGGAACGAATATTCCTTAGTCCAAATTAGGAGAATAATAAAACTCCATGACTAATGTTTTAGTTCATGGAATTAATTAAAATCAATTAGAAAGAGTACTGAGGGTTAAATGCTCATAGGAACCTTATGAAAGGTTGAGTGAGGGTTAAGCTAGTGAATGATGGAGCTAGTGGTTAAGGGGGTTATCTAATAGAACCTCGCTCTCCCCCCACCTTCCGTTGATGTTTGTGAGGTCTAAACGCCTCCTTACATGAGGATTGAAGTAGCCACTTTGTGTTCGATCATTTAACTAGTAAGCCTTAGCCAATTTGACATAAGAGGAGGACATAGGATGAAGTAAGCTACCCTCAACTAGTAAAAACATTAAATGGTTGAGTAATAATAATAAAGAGCATAAAAGGTTAGTAAATCATCTAACCCTAATGAAAATTGTAATCAAGATAAGGATGATCAAACAAGATCCAGAGGATCTTGAATGGTAAAAAACAATAAGAATACTAATGTGGTATTGTATTACGTATGTGTATGTGTATGTAGAAATTATGTATGGGTATGTAAAAGAACATAGATAGAAAATTCAAACCCATGATCAATGATGATTCAAGGAAAATTTGGACATCCATTATAGGGATACATAATTGTACAGATGAATAACTTGATACATATGGTTGACAGATGTATGAATACAGACTGGGATGAGCAATGTGGAGGAATACCCCTTTGGATGTATGAATCAAGACAATGGCACCACATTGAGGTAGGTGGTTATACAAAGATGTATTAGAGACTCATGTGTATACATACATGATTTTCTGTCTTGAAGTATAGACCTTCATGATATAATTATGCTTAGTACCTTAGCATAGTCACGATCCAAAACTTATGGTCCAACTAAGTGATCCAAAACATGTGATCCAACTAAGCTATCCAATCTCATAATCTAATCAAAATTGATCTAATCTGATGATCAAGTCTAATGAGGTGCAAGTAATAAGATATGGAGACTAAGGAAACCCTAGGAATAGGGTATAGAAAATATTCTAGCCTTAGTTAAACAGAAGAAACGTATTATATCTACAATGTATTTTACATACAAGAATGGTGGCTTGTGTCTTTGTTTTCCACAGCCTTAGGACTGGGGATGCTATGCTAGGAAAGTTATGAGAGTTTGGTCACCCACTTCCTGAAACTTATATGATGGATACCATGCCTAAAAAGAGGCTAAATGTAGGGTGGGGCAATAATGGGAAGGCGACCACTGTGATAGCCATGGTCCACCCCATGAAGACATGGATTTGTTATTCCATAGTTGGTATCAGTGGAGGATCATACGGTTTTCCGAACAAGCTGTACGGATTAAGACTATATCATAGTAGTTCTTGTGTATTTTGCATTATGATGCACATATGATAGGTATAATGTAATGCCATGGCATAATGAGATGCCACTACATGAGTTCCTAAAAATCCCCATATAATGATTGGCTGAATACTAATTTCCTAAGTAGGAGTGTAGCCAAGGGAAGGAACAAGTTTTGAGCAATCTTCACTATATTAACTAATTTGTCCCATACTATATAAATAACGTATATAATGTAGGTATGAGTATGAGATGACTCATGGATGGATAACTAAGGTGGATTAATGATTGAGGTATGTATTCTTATATTAGTGAAGTTGTATATGTTTGTATCCCCTACCAAGCATAGCTTATTGAGGTATTGTAAATGTTGCTATGTTTACAATACCTCAGATATAGGGAAGGAGGGTTAGAAGCTTAAGATCATAGAAGACTTAAGGAATTAAAGCTTGAAGACTTAGGAGCAAGATGATAGAAGACTTGAAGAAAAGAAATCAGGGTATGCCCTTGAAGATATGTAATTTTCTTTAATTGAGAGTGTGTTGTATTAAGTGCTTTTAATGTAAGGTGAGGTTTGAACTTTTGATTATGTAATTTGGACAGTAGTTTGTAATTATGATGTAGTGGCTGTGTAAGAGTGAACTACTAGATGATTCCTAGTATTTAGTAAAATGTTATTTTATACAAAATGGCTATGTGTATTATGTATCTTCAAGTGAGACTTGGGCTTTGTACAAATGAATTTAAATGAAAAGAACTTCCGTTGTATTGTTTGCGAAATTTATTTTCCATTTAAGGGCCCTTCCTTTGAAAAATATATTACAAAATGTGTTTCAAAAACCCGAGTTGTCATAGTACCTCTACTAAATGTGATGAACTTTGGGGCTGTTGACGTGAGGAAGAAGGTTCCTCAATACTCTTGTTACTGTCTCTTCTACATTATCCATTGTTACTCTTTCCGTATTATCTTCTGATGTATTTTGAGCTATCCGCCATATGACTTTCGTTGGCAGCATCTGGTCATAAACCAAAATTCCTATCATTATTCAATACAACTATTTCTATCATATAAGTAGAATCAATATTCCTAAATTCATCATATTAATATCCCTTTTCATTCATAGGTCTTCACTTTTTATTATATCATCAATGCAAATTATAGTCCATAATTATTTCCATCTTTCAATTCTATCATATAGTTGAATCAATATTCCTCTAAATTTTATCTCCTTATTTATCTTTATTAAAATTCTTTTGATTCAGCAATTTTGAAAATATTTAACTATCTCCTTAAGTTCTTCTCAAGTAAGATCATCTCTATTTTGATGATTAAATCCTTTAGCTAATTGTCATAATACTAAATCTATGTAGTAATTGTAACTCTTACATTTATATTTATTATTATTATTAATTTAAAATTTTGTAATAATTCTAACGTTTTATCTTTAATATCTATTCACCTTTCCTATAAGGGTTGGATTTTATCCTTCTTCATCCTTTCTATCATATTTTTCCAATTTATCTTCTCTTTCTCTTGATCTCCATTACTTCACCTAATAATAGTAACATTAATGTATCTTATTTCTACAAGTATCTTTACTTAACATTTTAGGTTACACCTAAATATCACATAGTACATCTTCCTCTATTGTAATGTTTTCCTTACTTGTTTCTATAACTTACTATTCCGTATTTTGATATCATTAACTTACTAAGTAGTACTCGTAGTTATTTCACTAAGTAATATCTACTTATACTCCACTAGTACTTCATGAGTTAATTACATTAAGTCCTCACCTAATGAGTTAATCACATAACTCTTCCTATACTCATTCTTAAGTAATGAGTTAATCACATAACTCATTCTCTACTCATTCTCATCAAATACTATCTTATTTCTTATTCACTCACTATTTCTCATCCTCTAATTGGATTGTCATCTTCATATTGGACATAATAGTGCTGTAATGTGACTAGATGAATGGCTCTGATACCAACTGTGACTACCCAGTTTTTGTAACACATTTGTAATACATTTTTCAAAGGCAAGGCCCCTTAGTAGTAAAATTTTTTGCAAAACAAAGCAGCAAAAATTATTTTCTTTAGAACTTGTTTTGTAAAACCCAAGTCCTCACTTCATACACAACATAAGTAGAATTTTGTACAAGATAAAATTCCATTGAAGGAATATACTTTTATTAAATTCTAGAATTCATCTAGTGGTTCACATTACAGCCCAGTTATTAGTACAATACTTGTCCAAATTACATAATCCAAATTTCAAAACTCACTATACTTTAAAAACTCTCAATAAAATACAATGCTCTCAAATAAAAATACATGTCTTCAAGGGATATACCCTGATTGATTATTCTTCCAAGTCTTCTTAAGTCTTGAGCTCCTAATTCTCCTTCTATATATTTGAGATATTGTAAACATTCAAACATTTACAATATCTCAGCAAGGTATGCTTGGTAAGGGATTCAAGAAGCATAATAATTTGACAGCATAATCCTAATACTTCATAATCCCATTATTCATACTCATGGATCAATCTCTTTACTTTGTCACATATGTACATCCTTACACATATATACTGAATATGTCGTATAGATATATATACGGTCAAAACCATAAAAATAGTTAATATCTCAAACAACAATAGTCACACTCAGACACACTGTGTTGATCAATCATCCAGACTCTATTAGAAAATTCTTCCTCATTTGGGCAGTATCATCACACTCAGCAATACTGAGTTGATAAAACATCCAAACTATGTTAGGAAAATACTCCCTCATTTGGGTAGTATCAGCATCTCATTATGTCATGCATCATAATGCAAAATACTCAAAGGACTATTATGCTACAGTTTGATCCATACCAGCACACTTGGATAACTGCTTTCATCCACCACAGATGCCAAGTGTGGAAAATCATCTATGTCATGTCTATATGGGGAGACAGACCATTCACAGTGGTGGCCTTCCAATAATTGCCCCACCCGATATTTTGCCTCTCTTTGGGAATGGTATCATCATATATATCACATTTCGGAGAGCGGGTGGCCAAACCCTCGTAACTCTCCTAGCATAGTATCCCCAGGCATATGCATGTTTAAAACAAAAACCACAAGGCTCCTTACTTGTATATAAAGTATTCTTGTACTTATCAAATGTCTTCTCTATTTATATCATAATCCTCGTAATTTGGTATTCTTATACCGAGGATAGGATTTCACTTCAAACTTAGGGATCATCATTTTCAATGAATGATACCCATGTTCATATAAGTTTAGGGATCACCATTCTATATGAATGATTCCCATATATTGATTTAATACTTATCAGACAATTTGTCTATTTATCTAGGGCTAGAATACCTTCTAGTTCCCTATTCACTTAGGGTTTTCCTCAATTCTAACTTAACCATTTCAATTGTGTTTCATTGGATCATAAGGGTTTTCAATGGATTTAATACAAGTATTTACATTATATTTGTCAACATTTTCAAACATAAGATCATGTGTTCAACATGTATTTCTCAAGTAGATGCATTTATAAAATCCTCCTACCTTCAAGTAGTGGTTCATCTCTTCAAATCATCCATGATCCAGATTGACGTATGAAATCTATAAATATATGCATACTTTCAATATTTATACAATCTATATTTTTTATCCTATCTATATTCTTTGTCTAATCTTGTCCTTTGATATAAAGGATTAGATATTGTGTCCTATCATGATCTATCTTTCTCAAATAGTGTTTATCCTTTTGATCAATAGATCTAACGCTTAGAATGATCTTCTAATCTTTCAAATCTAAGTATTTTCTACTCTAAGTCTTTCTGTATTCCTTTCTTTGATCTTGATCTTTTATAGATCCTTTTATCAACAATTTATACTTGTTGATAAAGATCAAGAGCTTAGATCTTCTATCATCTAGTTCTTCTTTGAACTAAGTTCAGTTTTTTTATTATTCCTAAGGAAGGTGATCTTGGTTTTCTTCCTTGAATCATATTTGATCAAGAATTTGGACTCTCTATCTATCTACAACATACATGCATGGATACATAATAAAATACAACATTGGGATTCTTATTGCCCTTGATCATTCAAGATCCTATGGATCTTGTTTGATCATTCTTATCTTACTTACAATTTTTATTAGGATTAGATAATTTACTAACCTTTTATGCTATTATTATTATTATTCACCTAGTTAATGTTTTACTGGTTGAAGATAGCTTATTCCATCCTAAGTCTAGACAACTCCTCGTATTTTCAATTGACTTAGGCTTATTAACTGAATGGCTAAACACAAAGTGGTTACTTCAATCCTCCTGTAAGGAGGTATTTAGACCTCACAAACGTCAATGGAAGGTAGGGGAAGATCAAGGCTTTATTAGAAAACCCCCTTAACCACCATGTTCATCATTTACTAGAGTGACCTTAGCTCAACCTTTCATAAGGTTCCTATGAGCATTTTAACCCTAAGTACTCTTTCTAATTGATTTTAATTAAATCCATAAACATTTAAAATGTCATTCACGGGATATTATTATTCTCCTAGTTTGAGCCAAGGATTTGATAATTCCTATATTGTCCTACTAACTATAGCCCTTAATATCATTCAGTCCATGTCATTCATTCCATGTAAATGTCCATCAACTCTATTTTTCATTTAATTACATTTTCAATGTAATTTACATAACATAATCAATAAAGCATAAAAAAAAGGAGTAAATCTAACAATTAAATCTACTAAGAAATAAAAGACATTTGCAATAACATTAATAATTCAAATAAACCCATTTAACGTATCATCATGATCCAATGGTCATCTTTCATTTCTAATCATCTTTCATCCTATTTAGGGTTTTAGATCTTGATCTTTTATTTTTATTAGATCTACTCATTTTTCTCAAAGTGATCTCATCACTAGATCATTGATATCATCTTATCACATGATCTGATCTTTCTTGATCAAATCGATCAAGAAAATCTTACGCCATTTTATCATTTTAAGGGCATCATAATCTATCCCGAATTATCATCATCAAGCCCATCAATCCATATGATCTTAAATTTTTATATCATCATCTAGATACATCCACACTGTCCAATCATCCTTGATCAAATTGGTCAAAGAGATTACCATTCACTTTTATTTATTTTACTACTTTTCAGGGTGAGATCTTAAGATCTGGAAAATAAATTACATCCAACCATTTAATTATTGTAATTACACATTTATATCATCATATAAACTATTTTAAAAGGTCTAATCATGCTTGATTAATCAAATCATGAAGATCCATGCTCATTTTTATGATTTTTCTTCTTTTAAGACTAGGTTTCTTAATTAAACACAGATTGTCACTTCTAACCATTGATTCCATGTTCTAGAATCACAAGATCATCAGTGGATCAGAATTATAAAGTCTGATCATTCCAAATTTGACTCATCATAAGAATTAGTAATACTTTTATTAATAGAATTTTACATGCATCAAAACATAAATTTTCTAAGTTTAGTACCTTATACAAGTAACAAGGAATCTATAGCAACTTTCAAATCTAAAATCTGACCTAAATTGAGCTCTCAATTGAAGAAATAAGATTTCAGTTCAAAAATTGGACGGCTAAGATCATTCCAATAGAAAACGACAAATAGGAGGTCAGTCTATGCTTGTTACCTTAGATTACTCATCACCAGGGATGGGTGACTGGTGATAGGCGAGACGGTCTAGATCTGGACAGTCAGATCGCCCATCCCCTAATCTCCCTCATCTTACAAAATCTATGCCTAGGATTTCATCCCATGGGTTTGTTGGGTTCCAGAAACTCATCCAATAGATCCGAATTTCAATCTAAGCCGTTCATGGTAGGGATCTTTGCCTTGTTGCCTGATCCTTCGCTCCCAATGGATCATCGACAGAGGAGATCCAAGGAATGCCGAAAACTTCATAGGAATGCCAGAATTGTAAAAGGGGAAGAAGAGTGCACCTACCTGTGCTGGTCTAGTGAGGAGAAGTTTATCGAAGAGAGAGATATAATGCTGTAAAATCAAGAAAACCAGAAAATAACCCTAAACATCGGAGAAGATCAGAGACCATGGGGTTTTTGTAGATCACCACACATTGAAGAGATCCAATGGTTCCAAATAAACTTTTAACAACCAGATTGGCCAAAATAACTAGTATTAATCTCTAGAGGTAGTATCCAATACCGTGTTTTTCTTCATTTTGAGTTTCCCGATGATCCAAGGTATGGATCATCATGGAAACTTATGGCTTTTGTGGATCGGCCTTGTCCGACCAAATCCAACAGTGGAGATTGAAAATTAATGGCTTGAATTGGATGGCTAATTCATTGAAAGTTTCTAGGAGAAACCCTCCCTGGAAGCTCCTGATGCTGCCTGGGTGCATCTGGGGACGCGCTAACAGAGAAAGAGAGAGAAAGAGGGAAAGAGGGAGAAATTGGGAGAGATTGAGGGGGAGTTTTGAACTAGGAGAGTCTAGGACACCTCGTGACGGATTTTTAGGAAAACTTTGTGGGAAATCTTATGGGCTATTTATAGGGATTTTTTAAATTTCCATGATTACATGTCATAATTATGGTTCATTTCTTTTTATTATTGAATTGTCATTTGATTCCCACTAGCACCTCCTTCTCCACTAGTAGGTGGTAGTGGTTTGACTCATGATGGTGTTCTTCTAGACTGTTGGCCAACCTTGTGCACCCCACATAATTGTGAAAAGACCGATTTGCCCTTTTAATTCCAAAAATGGAGAAAAATCTGTTTTATTCTACCGAACTCTGAATTGAGCGTACTTAGTGGCATTGGAATTGTATTTTTGAGTACATGCTAAATATTGATGTCTTAGGTCTCGGTTATTGGTAAAATTACCATTTTACCTTTTTATTCAAAAAAATAGAGAAAATTAGGGACTTTTTATTTTAACTCAGAATTGAACGTACTTAGTGTCATTTCGATCAATTTTTTGAGTACATTCATAATTTCTAAGTTTTAAATCATGTTTTAATATTTATAAAAAAATAATTTCCAACAACCTAATATTCTCGTCTAGAATTTTTGAAAATTCAAACTAAATTGATTTTCTCAATCACTTCACACAAATTGGGGTTATTACATAAAGAGGCAGAAAATTTGGAACATATATAGTAAAAATTGCATGGTAATGTTACCATTCAAATTCATATTCTAACAACAATTTGCATTCTTGTTGAATGAAGCATCAAAATCTAAAACATAGGACTTCTTAAAGTTAATATATTCCATCTAGAATGATCAATTACATGCGTTAATGAAACAAAAAATTAGGAACATCTATAGTAACAAGTGCATCGTAATGTTACCATTCAAATGCATATTCTATCTAGAATAATCAATTACATGCATTAATGAAGCAGAAAATTAGGAAGGTATATAGTAAAAAGTGCATGGTAATGTTATCATTCAAACACATATTCAAGCAACAATTTACATGCTTTCTTGAATGAAATATCAAAATATATAACATGGGACTTCTTAAACTCAATGTATTATCTCTTGAACTATCAATTCCAAGCATTTACAAGCATTAAAGAAGTAGAAAATCACGAATGTATATAGTAAAAAATGCATTGTAATGTTACCTTCCTACTGCATCATCAGGCAACAATTTGGATGCCTTTTTGAATTCAACATCAAAATCTAAGACACCAGACCTCTTAAAATCACTGTATTTTTTTTAGAATGATCAATTTTAAGCATTTGTAAGCATTAAAGATGTAGAAAATCAGTAATATATATAGTAAAAAATGCATGGTAATGTTACCATTTAAATGGCTATTCAAGCAACAATTTGCGTGCCTTTTGAATGAAACATCAAAATATAAACATGCACCTTCTTAAGTTCAATGTATACCTTATAGAATGATCAATTTCAAGCATTTACAACTCTTAAAGAAGTAGAAAATTAGGAACATATATAGTAAAAAATGCATATTTAGGCAACAATTTGCATGCCTTTTTTAATGAAACATCAAAATCAAGAACTTAGAATTCTAAAAATCAATATATTCTATCCAAAATGATCAATTTCAAACATTAAAGGGGAAAAAAATAAGGAACATATATAGTAAAAAATGAATGTTAATGTTAACATTCAAACGCATATTTAAGCAACAATTTCCATGCCTTCTTGAATGAAACATCTAAATCTAAAAAAATGGATTTTATAATCAATGTATTCTATATAGAATGATCATTTACAAGCATTAATGAAGTAGAAATAAGGAGCATATAAAGTAAAAACTGCATGGTAATTTACCATTCAAACACGTATTACAACAAGCGTACTTTATGCAACAATTTGCATGTCTTTTTGAATGAAACACCAACATATAAAGCATGAGTTTTCTTAGACTCAATGTATTTTACCTACAATGATAAATTTTAAGCATTTACAAGAATTAAAGAAGCATAAAATCCCGAACATGTAAAGTAAAAAATGCATTGTAATGTTACCATTCAAGCCACAATTTGCTTGTCTTCTTGAATGAAACTTCAGAATCTATAAAATGGGACACCTTAGACTCAATGTATTCTATCTAGAATGATCAATTTAATGCACATACAAGCATTAATGAAGTAGATAATCTGCAATATATACAGTAAAGACGCAGGACAATGTTGCCAATCAAACGCATATTCAACCAATAATTTTCATGCCTTCATAAATCAAACATCAAAATCTAAAATAGGGGTCTTCTTAAACTCCATGTATTCTATCTAGAAAGATGAATTTCAAAATTTTGCAAGTATTAATGAATAAAAAAATCAGGAACATACATACAAAAAAATGCATTGGAATGTTACCATCTAAATGCAACTTCAAGCAGGAATTTGCATGTCTTCTTAAATGAAATATCAAAATAATAAAAAAAAGAGTTTTCTTAAACTCAATGTACTCTATCTGGATTGATCAATTTCAAGCATTTACAAAATCCAACAATCAGGGACATATATTGCAAAAAATGCATGCTAATGTTATCATTCAAATGCATATTCTCAAGCACCAATTTGCATGCTGTCTTGATGAAACATCAAAATCTAAAAGGTGGGCCTTCTTAAACTTAGTGTATTCTATATAGAATGATCAATTTTAAACATTTACAAACATTAAAGAAGCAAAAAATTAGGAATATATATAGTAACAAACGTATGGTAATGTTACCATTCAAATGCGTATTACAACAAGTATACTTCATGCAACAATTTGCATGTATTTTTTAATGAAACTTCAAAATATAAAACATGAGACTTCTTACACATAATGTATTCTATCTGCAATGATCAGTTTCAAGTATTCACAAGCATTAAATACAATGAAAATTAGCAACATATATAGCAAAAGAAGCACGGTAATGTTACCATTCAAAAGCATATTTCAAGCAACAATTTGAAGGCCTTCTTGAATGAATCTTCAGAATCTAAAATATCAGACTTCTTAGACTCAATGCATTCTATCTAGAATAATCAATTTCAAGCATTTACATGCATTAAAGAAGTAGAAAATTAGGAACTTATATAGTTAAAAATGCAAGGGAATGTTAACATTCAAATACATATTCAAGAAACAATTTGCATGCCCTTTTGAATGAAGCTTCAAAATCTAAAACATGGGGCTTCTCAAACTCAATGTATTCTATCTGGAATGATCAATTTCAAGTATTTATAAGCATTAAAGAAGCAGCAAATAAGGAACATATATAGTAAAAAATGCATGATAATTTTATCATTAAAATGCATATTCAAGCAACAATTTGCATTCCTTCTTGAATGAAACATCAAAATCTAAAACATGGGTCTTCTTAAAATCAATGTATTCTATCTAGAATGATGAATATCAAGCATTTAGAATTATTAAAAAACCAGAAAATGAGCAACATATATAGTAACACATGCATGGTAATGTTATCATCTAGACACATATACATGCAACAATTTGCGTGCCTTCTTGAATGAAACAACAAAATCAAGAATTTGGGACATCTAACATACAATGTATTCTATCTAGACTGATCAATTTCAATCATTAAAGATGCAAAAAATCTAGAACATATATAGTAAAAAATGCATGGTAATGTTACCATTCAAACAAATATTCTAGCAACAATTTGCATGCTTTTTGAATGAACCATCAAAATCTATCATAGGACTTCTTAAAGTCAATATATTCTCTAGCATAATCAATTACATGCATTAATGAGGTAGAAAATCAGGAACATATATAGTACAAAGTGCATGGTAATGTCAACATTCAAATACATATTCAAACAACAATTTGCATGCTTTCTTGAATGAAACATCAAAATCTAAAACATGGGACTTCTTAAACTCAATTTATTTTCTCTAAAACTATCAATTCTAAGCATTTACAAACATTAAAGAAGTAGAAAATCATGAACATATATGGTAAAAAATGCATTGTAATGTTACCTTCCTACCGCATGTTCAGGCAATAATTTGGATGCTTTTATGAATTAAACATCAAAATCTAAGACATGAGACTTCTTAAACTCACTGTATGTTTTTGAGAATGATCAATTTACCGCATGTTCAACCAACAATTTGTGTGCCTTTTGAATGAAACATCAAAATTTAAAATAGGTGCCTTCTTAAATACATTGTATTCCTTATAGAATGATTAATTTCCAGCATTTACAACTCTTAAAGAAAAAAAAAATGGGGAACATATATAGTAAATAAGGCATTGTAATGTTATCATTCGTATGCATATTCAGGCAACAATTTGTGTGCCTTCTTGAATGAAACATCAAAATTAAGAACCTGGGACTTCTAAAACTCAATGTATTCAATCTAGAATGATCAATTTCAAACATTAAAGAGGCAGAAAAAAGAAGGAACATATATAGTAAAAAATGCATATTAATATTATCATTCAAACAAATATTCAAGTAATAATTTTCATGCCTTATTGAATGAAACATCAAAATCTAAAATATAAGATTTCTTAAATTCAATGCATTCAATCTATAATGAGCATTTACAAGTATTAATGAACCAAAACATCATGAACATGTAATGTAAAAAATGCATGGTAATGTGACCATTCAAACGAGTATTAAAACAAGGGTACCTCATGCAACAATTTGCATGTCTTTTTGTAAGGAAACTTCAACATCTAAAGCATGGGTTTCCTTAGACTTAATGTATTTTATCTAGAATGATCAAATTCAAGCATTTACAAACATTAAAGAAGCAAAAAATCCAGAACATATAAAGTAAAAAATGCATGGTCATGCTACCATTCAAACACATATTTAAGCCACAATTTGCTTGTCTTATTGAATGAAACTTCAAAATATATAACATGGGACTTCTTAGACTCAATGTATTCTATCTAGAATCATCAATTTCATGCACTTACAAGCATTAAAGAAGTAGATAATCCAGAATATATATAGCAAAAAATACATGGCAATGTTACTATTCAAATGCATATTCAACCAACAATCTGCAACCCTTCATGAATTAAACATCAAAAACTAAAATAGGGGTCTTCTTAAACTCATAGTATTCTATCTAGATAGATGAATTTCAAGCTTTTACAAGTATTAATGAAGTAGAAAATCAGGAACAAGTATACAAAATAAATGCATGGTAATGTTGCCATCCAAACGCATATTCAGCAGTAATTTGCATGTCTTCTTAAATGAAACATCAAATTAAAAAATTTCTTAAGGTCAATGTACTCTATATAGAATGATCAATTTAAAAAATTTATATGCATTAAAGAAGCAAAACATCAGGAACTTATATAGTAACAAATGTATCGTAATGTTATCATTCAAACATATATTACAACTAGCATACTTTATGCAACAATTTGCATATATTTTTGAATGAAACTTCAAAATATAAAACATGGGACTTCTTACACTCATTGTCTTCTATCTTCAATGATCAATTTCAAGCATTTTCAAGCATTAAAGAAGAAGAAAGTTAGGAACATATATAGCAAAAAATGCATTGTAATGTGACCATTCAAAAGCATATTCAAGCAACAATTTGTTAGCCTTCTTGAATAAATCTTCAAAATCTAAAGTATTAGACTTCATAGACTCAATTTATTCTATTTGGAATGATCAATTTCAAGCACTTATAAGCATTAAAGAATAAGAAAATTATGAACATATATAATAAAAAATGCATGGTAATGTTATCATTCAAAAGAATATTCAAGAAACAATTTGCATGGCTTTTTGAATGAAACTTCAAAATTTAAAACATGAGGCTTCTCAAACTCAATGTATTCTATCTGGAATGATCAATTTCAAGCATTTACAAGAATTAAAGAAGCAAAAAATAAGGAACATATATAGTAAAAAATGCATGATAATGTTACCATTAAAATGCATATTCAAGCAAAAATTTGTATTCCTTCTTGAATGAAATATCAAAATCTAAAGTATGGGTCTTCCTAAACACAATCTAATCTATCTAGAATGATGAATTTCAATCATTTACAATCATTAAAGAACTAGAAAATCTGGAATATATATAGTAAAATATGGATGGTAATGTTACCATCCAAATGCATATTAAAGCAAAAATTTGCTCGTCTTCTTGAATCAAACATCAAAATCTAAAATGTGGGACTTCCTAAACTTAATGTATTCTATCTAGAATGGTTAATTTTAAACATTTACAAGAACTAAAGATGCAGAAAATTTTAGAAACATATATATCAGAAATGCATGGTAATGTTACCATCCAAATGCATATTCAAGCAACAATTTGCATGACTTCTTGAATAAAACATCAAAATCTAAAATATGGGACTTCTTCAACTCAATGTGTTTTATCTAGAATAATCAATTTCAAGAATTGAAAAGAGATAAAGAAGAAAAAAATCAGGAATATATATAATAATAAATTCATGGTAATGTTACCATTTAAATGGTCATTATAAAAAGCATACTTCAAGCAACAATTTGCATGCCTTTTTGCATGAAACATCAAAATATAAAGGCATGGGTCTTCTTAGACATAATCTATTCAATCAACAAAGATCAATTTCAAGCATTTACATGCATTGAAGGAGCAAAACATTAGGAATATATATGGCAAAAAATGGATGGTAATGTTACCATTCAAATGCATATTCAAGAAACAATTTACATTCCTTCCTTAATGAAACCTCATAAATCTAAATATGGGCCTTCATAAACTCAATATATTCTATCTATAATGATCAAGTTCAAGCATTATAGAAGCAGAAAATCAGGAACATATATAATAAAAAACACAAGGTAATGTTACCATCCAGATGCATATTCAAGCAACAATTTGCATGCCTTCTTGAATGAAACATTAAAATAAAAACATGGGACTTCTAAACCTCAATGTATTCTATCTAAGTGATCAATTTCACACATTAAAGGAGAAAAAAAATGAGGAATATACATAGTAAAAAATGCATGGTAATGTTACCATTCAAACACATATTCAAGCAAAAATTTGCATGCCTTCTTGAATGAAACATCAAAATCTAAAACATGGGACCATTTAGAATAAATGTGTTCTATCTAGAATGATCAATTTTAAGCATTTAAAGGCATTAAAGAAGCAAAAAATAAGAAATATATATAGTAAAACATGCATGGTAATGTTACCATTTAAACGCAAATTCAACTAACAATTTGCATGCCTTCTGGAATGAAATACCAAAATCTAAAACATGTCTTCTTAAACTCAATGTATTCTATCTACACTGATCAATTTGAAGAATTAATAAAGCAGACAATCAGGAACATATATAGTACAAAATGCATGGTAATGTTACCATTCAAATGCACATTACAACAACCATAATTTAGGCAATAATTTGCAGACCTTTTTGAATGAAAATTCAAAATATAAAACTTAGGACTTCTTAGACTCAATGCATTCTATCTAGAATGATCAATTTCAAGAATTTACATGCACTAAAGAATTAAAAAATGTGAAACATATATGGTAAACAATGCATGGTAATGTCACCATTCAAATGTATATTCAGGAAACAATTTGCATGCCTTCATAATTAAAACATCAAAATCTAAAATAGTGGCCTTTTTAAAGTCAATGTATTCTATCTAGAATGATCCATTTTCAACATTAAAGAAGCAAAAAATCAAGATCATATACAGTAAAAAATGCATGGTAATGTCATCATTGAAACACATATTCATGCAACAATTTTCATTCTTTCTTAAATGAAACAGTAAAATCTAAAAAATGGGTCTTCTTAAACTCATTGCATTCTATATAGAATGATCTATTTTAAGCATTTACAAGCATTACAGAAGTAGAAAATTGTAATAACCCCAATTTTTATGAATATAAATGAATTATTAAAAATTAAAAGTTGAAATTCTAAAAGTGGAACTGGAACTTTGAGTTCCAAGAAAATTCATTTTTATAAAAATAAAATCAAGAATTAAAACTTGGATTTTTGTAATGTACCCAAAAAATTGATCAGAATGACTGTGAGTACATCAAATTCCGAGTCGGGATGAAAAATTCTTATTTTTTTCTACTTTTATGAATTAAAAGGTAAAATGGTAATTTGACTCATAACCGAGACCTAAGACATCAAAATTTAGAATGTACTTAGAAAACTAATCAAAACGACACTAAGTACGCTCAATTCTGAGTTCATAGGAATAAAACCTAATTTTCTCTATTTTTGGAATTAAAAGGGCAAATCATTCTTTCACAACTATGTGGGGCCCACAAGGTGGCCAACGGTCTAGAAGACCACCATCATAAGTCAAACCACTACTAGATGCTAGTGAAGAAGGAGGTGGTAATGGGAATCCAATGTCAATTTAATAATAAAAAGAATTGAAACATGATAATTACATGTAATCATAAAAAATTCAAAAACACCTATAAATACCCATAAAAGTTCCCAAAATTTTTCTAATGTCTCTCATGAGGTCCCCTGCAATGCCTTGAAATCTTAGCTCCAGAATCCTCCCCCTTCTCCCCCATTTCCTCATTTCTCTCTCATTCTCTGTGGGCGTGTCTCGATACTCACTCGAGTAGACGACCTTGCGTTTGCATCTAGAGCGTCCAGGGACACATCATCCCTGATGAACCAGGGTTTTTTCTTGGGAAACCCTAATCCAATTAGCCACGGATTTCTACTCATTAAAATCAAATCTCCACTATCAGATCAATTTGAGCTAAGGTAATCTATAGAAACCCTTTGATTCCATAATGATCCAATGGCTGGATCACCGAAATATCCAAAATGAAAAAGGAACATCAAACTAGTACTTTCTTCGGCAAATTTTATAGTTTAATCTTTCCAATCTAGTTGGTGAGAAATGATCATGGACTGTTCGTGTAATGCCTCAAATTTTGAAGCCCTTTTGTAAAAATGGTTTATTTTGAAAGTCAATATATATGTTTAGATGTTTAATATTAATAAAAATATATAAAAAATAATTTATGAAAAAAATTAGTATCATTAGATTCTATACTCAAAATGAAATCCAACGCCTCAAAGAACACCTAAAACGGAGTTCATATAACCAAGTTATGGCCTTTTGAAGATAGAGGGGCATTTTTGTAAAATATAATTAAAATAGAATGACCCGAAAACACTGGGAGCTGTTTTACTAACGGCACTCCCCAGGTCATCCCCTACCTCCAGCACTGCCTTTGTAAGGAGGCAACAATGGTGGCACTGCCGTCACAAGGCTATAAAGCCCGCATTCCCCTTCTCCCCAGTCATCCTCTTCTCCTCATTCTCCTCTTCTTCTCTAGCTATTCAAGCTAGGGTTCTGACGGGCAAGGGTTTTAGCGTGGAGAAAAACACATCTTCGGCGATGGGCATCTTCCCGAATTGCCCAGGTAAGCCCTCACACCTCCCCTCTTTATTTCCCCTTCTTCCCTGCCTAAATCTAAGCCGGATCTGGGTCTTTTCCGAATGGAAACCCTGGAGGAAACCCAGACGCGATGGGTCTGCCGACCCATCAAGCCAGACAACACCCAGGTCCCTCCTCCTCTTCCCTTCTGCTTACCCTTTTCTTTTCCCTTCATTTTGCTCTCTTCTGGCCCAGATCCATGTTGGATCTGGCATTTTCCCCAGTCAAAAATCATCGAAGAAGACCTCAGCTTCAATGGACCTGTTAGTCCATTTGTACCAAGCATCCCAGGATCAGAGGACTATTATATATTATTAGAGCCCAAAAACTCTAGAGATCTCATAGATCTACAAGATCAAAGATGATCGAACTTCATAGATGTATTTGTTGGGTCTATATTAACCTTTGAATGATAGATCTGACTATCCAAGTCAAGTATAAAGATCTTCTAGATCTAGCCTAGAAGCACGCTAAGCAAGGACCTATAGATCCTAAAAGGCAAGATCTAGCCGTTAATCTATAAGTCTAAGTAATGATCCATAAAGGTTGGAAAATAATACTTGAATCCTTGTTATTAATTGATATTCAGGGTTTCACAAAAGTAACTCAGGATCGAGTAATGGAGAACGCGATTCAAGGAACATCGAGGTAGGTAGTCTGATACTACTAAGTTTTTAAAAGTGCATCTTAACTTCTAACTTGCCTTTATTGCTGTGATAAGCATGCTTTTGAGTTAATGATGTTTTTATACTAGTATGCAAACGTGTCGTCATGTTTTATGGCTTTAAATACGATACTAGCATGAAGTAATTTTTATGCATTGCTTGCATGTCTTGAAAATAAATGCATAAAATGCCTAATTTACTATGATTGAGATTAAGGAGTGCCATGTCATATAATGCATAACCTTGAGGGTTACCAAAAGACCCTGGAGTACCCAAACGACGCTGGTGAGGCAGTGTGAGGGACCAAAAGAGGACATGATATTTATATTCTTGGGCTATTAAGCATGGTGGGCACTATGCAAAGAAGTTGTTATGTACGGGGTTGGCCTCCCAGCCTCTACCACTAAAGGGTGGATGATATCACTACCAAAAAGGCATTGTCCCTTCCCTAACTGCTGTGGTAAACAGGGACGACCACTGGAGGTATTCATGGCACCCTTTCGAGGACATCCATAGTCGTCGTGGAGGCTATGGTGGATTCCAGCTGTATGTTGAGTATGAGCATAGTGGCCCTATGATTTCAGTGTGATTGATATGCATATAGTATCGAGATGGTCGTATATGAGTACTCGTGACCAGTTGGCGTGATGTGTACACTGAGAGACTCATGTGCTTAACACTAGCATCTGCTTGGAATAATGACTATTTTAAGAATTTCATGATTATTATATTTGCCTTGTTGGGTTGATGCATTTGCCGAGATCTTCGTATATGAATCTATTGATTTCTATTTTATGATTTTGATCATATTTATCATTGAATACTAAATTATGAGAAATGATCCCATGATTGAAATTGCATCAATAAGCTTATGTTTTATGCATAACTATGCATGCTTACACAAAAGGAATCATTGATGTTTTGCATGAAAAGCTCTTGGAATCATGCGTGTTGCCTTCTGTGTTTTCAAAATAGTAGTATCAGATCACCTACTGGGTATGAAAAATACTCACCCAAATATATCAATTTTTTTACAGATAAGGTTCAAAGGGATTTGAAGGAGTGTTAGAAGATGTTAGTACGTTGATCAAGAGAGTATCAAAGTAAGTATATAATCTCCTCTTTGGACATGTATCTATAGTTATTACAGTTGGGCTATGCATTGTAACTGGATAAACCTGGGAAAACATTTATGCTTTGCCGTAAACTATAAACATTTCCTTGTTTATTTTGAAAGCAAATGACACTCAAGGTTTTCAAAATGAATTTAAAATAAAAATATTTTCCACCATATTGCATTGTTTTCAAATAGGGATCCTGCCTTAGGCATTAGTTTTACATTCAAAAATGCATGTGAAAACCCGGGTCGTCGCAGTTGGACCTCTTCAATACATGGAAATATACAAAAGCCCCAAGGTCTCACTCCATCTCTAGCAACAACAAAGGAGGAATCTGTCTCCATATACTTCATCGGGGACTGGTTTTTCTTTCACTGGTATTTTTCTCCTTTGGTGAATTTCCCTACACCAGACCGGCAAAGGTAGGCCACCACTTCACCGCCTTTCATTTCTGGCATCCCCTAGGTGATTTCTGGGCATCCCTGATCTCCTCCGGCCACTGATCCATCAAAAACGATGGGTCCAGCAATGGATGGTGAGATATCCATCTTTGACAGTTCAAAAGTAAATTCTAAGCTATTGGATGGGATCTTGGGGCTCAAAAACCCCAGGTGGTGAAATCTTAGCTCTTAATTGTAAGGATTGGAAGGTGATCCAAAGCTAGGTGATCCGACAAGCCAGATTGGATTGTCTCACCCATAGCCAGTCACCCCTCTTAGATCACCCGTAAAAGATTGTAACGGGGGTCGACCACTCTCTATTTTGTCATTTTCTGTTGGAATGATCTTAGCCGTCCAATTTTTGAACTAAAATCTTATTTCTTCAATTGAGAGCTCAATTTAGCTCCAATTTTAGATCTAAAAGTTGCTATAAATTCCTTGTTACTTGTATAAGGTACTGAACTTAGAAAATTTATGTTTTGATGCATGTAAAATTCTGTTAATAAAGAAAAGTATTACTAATTCCTATGATCAGTGAAATTTGGAATGATCAGACTTTATAATTATGATCCACTAATGATGTTGTGATTCTGGAACATGGAATCAATGGTTAAAAGTAACTAATTTGTGTTTAATTAAGAAACCTAGCCTTAAAAGAAGAAAAATCATAAAAATAAGCATGGATCTTCATGATCTAATTAATCACGCATGATCAGACCTTTTAAAATAGTTTATATGATGATCTAAATGTATAATTACAATAATTAATGGTTGGATGTAATTTACTTACAAGATCATAAGATCTTGACCCTTATAGTGTGGATGTATTTGGATGATGATATAAAGTTAAGATCATATGGACTGACGGGCTTGATGATGATAATTTGGGATATATTAAAATCTATGCCCTTAAATTTGATAAAATGGCTTAAGATCTTCTTGATTGGTTAGATAAAAAAGGATCAGATCATGTGATAAGATGATATCAATGATCTAGTGATGAGATCACTTTGAGAAAATGAGTAGATTTGATAAAAATAAAAGATCAAGATCTAAAACCCTAAATAGGATGAAAGATGATTAGAAATGAAAGATGACCATTGGATCATGATGATATTTTAAATGTGTTTATTTGAATTATTAATGTTATTGTAAATGTCTTTTATTCCTTTGTGGATTTAATTTTTAGATTTACTTATTTATTTATTTACGTTTTAATGCTTATGTTATGTAAATTACATTGAAAATGTAATTAAATGAAAAATAGAGTTGAAGGACATTTACATGGAATGAATGACATGGACTTAATGATACTAAGGGCTATAGTTAGTAGGACAATATAAGGATTATCAGATCCTTGGCCCAATCTAGGAGAATAATAAACCCCATGAATGGCATTTTAAATGTTCATGGATTTAATTAAAATCAATTAGAACAAGTACTTAGGGTTAAAATGCTCATAGGAACCTTATGAAAGGTTGAACTAAGGTCACTCTAGTGAATGTTGAACATGGCTGTTAAGGGGGGTTTCTAATAGAGCCCCGCTCTTCCCCTACCTTTCATTGACGTTTCTAAGGTCGAAACACCTCCTTACATGAGGATTGAAGTAATCACTGTGTTTAGCCATTCAACTATTAAGACTTTGTCAATTGGAAATAAGAGGAGCAGTCTAGACTTAGGATGAAATAAGCTATCTTCAACTAGTAAAACATTAACTTGTTGAATAATAATAAGAAGAGCATAAAAGGTTAGTAAATTTTCTAATCCTAATAAAATTTGTAAGTAAGATAAGGATTATCAAACAAGATCCATAGGATCTTGAATGATCAAGAACAATAAGAATCCTAATGTTGTATTTTATTATGTATCCATGTATGTATGTTGTAGACAAATCTAGATCATTAGATTCGATAATCCAAACCCTTGATCAAATATGATTCAAAGTCATTCACTCGTCTTAATTGTCCATGAATCTCTATGTTGCATTAGTTTACATTTTCGATGATTTATGCTCATTATATCTTAACAATTACTTAACAATTGAATCTACTAATAAAACTTGACAACAATTAAATCATAAACTTTAAAGTATAAATCCAATATAAGTTTAACAATCATTAATTCCAAAGCATAAATGTATGGTTAACAAAGAAATTATAGTCCATACATATGGTGCAACAAATATGAAATCACTAAGATAGAAATTATATTGGTATGATATATCAATTGTAGAAATTGGCATAAAAGGATTATCAAGAATTAGAGGGATATTGATATGATAACTTTGGTGATATTGAAAATAATTTTGGGACTATAGTAAAGAGAAGTATATTTGGCATTGATGGTGAAATGATCATGGAAAATAAAAGAGAAATATTGATGTAATAATTTGGGAATATATAGTTATTGATTATCATAAAGAGGAGTACATCTTATTGATCATGGAAAATAAAGAGCTATATATAAATAGAGATATTGATTCCACTTATATGATAGATTTGGTGATATTGATCATGGGAAAAATATAATTCCAAACTTATTAAGAAAGATAATTAAAATGTATGGTTAATAAAGAAATTATAGTCTATACATATGGTGCAACAAATATGAAATCACTAAGATGGAAATTATATTGGTATGATAAATCAATTGTGAAAATTGGCATAAAAGGATTATCAAGAATTAGAGGGATATTGACATGATACATTTGGTGATATTGAAAATAATTTTGGGACTATAGTAAAGAGAAGTATATTTGGCATTGATTGTGAAATGATCATGGAAAATAGAAGAGAAATATTGATATAATGATTTGGGAAAATAGAGTTATTGATTATCATAAAGAGGAGTACATCTTACTGATCATGGAAAATAAAGTGCTATATGTAAATAGAGATATTGATTCGACTTATATGATAGATTTGGTGATATTGAAAGATTTAAGAAATAAAGTAAGGAGAAATATATTTTGAAGAAATGGTGAAATAAACATAAGAAATGAAGACCTATAAACAAATATTGGTAGCTAAACTTAACTTTTAAAAAAAATTGAGATGATTATGAATGATGTATGAATCCAGATTTTTAGGAGAAATATGTGGATAGAAATTTTAAGATACTTTCAAGATTTTCAATCTAATATGAGATTCAATGAGGATATATTTATAGTAGTTGAGGAAAATGACATCAACTTAATTGAATGAGTTGAAAGAACAAATTTTAAGGATTAGGAGTCATCATAGAAATTTACATTAGGAAAGCAACAAATTTCATTGAGAAAAGCAAAAAGAAAGGATCAATGTGATAATGCATTGAACATAAATGATATTATTGAGGAAGTCAAGTACCCTTTACTCTATAAGGATGAGCATTTCCAAATTTATTATCATCAATTGGGAATTGGAAATGAAACATCATAGTATGAAATCAAAACAAATTTTGAGTTATATGAGTTGGATAAAATGATATTCATGAATTTGAGGAGAATGAAAT
The DNA here is from genome assembly GCA_035236585.1 of Warburgia ugandensis. Taxonomy (NCBI): domain Eukaryota; kingdom Viridiplantae; phylum Streptophyta; class Magnoliopsida; order Canellales; family Canellaceae; genus Warburgia; species Warburgia ugandensis. The sequence continues at coordinate 53,709,509 of CP141127.1, read as the reverse complement.
ATATTAGATGAATTGGTAATGATATATGTAATTGATATAAGAAAATGATGAGCAATTATTGAGTATATACTAAACACTTACAAAACTTATCAACTATCTGGTAAGTATAAATATTGACTAAAGGGAGTAAGGTTTAGGGTCATATAAATTTTAAGGATGATATGGAAGTTGACCCAACAAAGATTGGAGATGAAAATAAATTGTGAAATAACTTTGATAGTTAGAGAATTTTATCTCTTACCAATGTTATAGCATACTATAGAGAAATACATTTTAATATACTCTTACCATTGAGTACATAATCTATGAAGAATACACGGTAAATTACAAAGAGTTTAAGAGTTAAGAAGAGGTTGACCACAAACTCTTCTAGTAGAAATTATGAGAATAGAGGATTAGAGAGAATAGAGGATTAGAAAGAATATGAGAAAGTTGTGTAGTGTGCTTCAAGGAAGCATGAAGTAAAATTTATAGATATATCTATGAAATAAATAAATATTATTATTGGTTGTAAGAATTTTTGGAGTATTGTTCTGAATATGGGAAAGAGGTAACTAAAGAGGATAAGGAATATATATGAAGACTTAAATGACACTATCCACAAATCGTTTTGGAAGGAAAAATGTAGAAATTCAAGTACTATAAATAAAATGGCACACAAATAGTGTTACAAAAACAATAGATGGAATGAGAATGAGGGAAGAATCATTACAAGGAAACTATCAGTTAATATCGGGATCCAAAAAGAAATTTTCAATAGAAAGTAATAATAAAGAAGTATGAATTTTTAGAACAAAAATGAAGTAATCACTTCCAAATAATGGAAGAACAAGGAAAGAGATGATTACTTCCAATATTTTGGAAGATTGTTACAAAGAATATTAGTGAATTTTATTTTATTTTATTTTGAGAAAATCAAGATGTGAATCATTATAGATTGCTTAAGGATGAGAAAATATGAAGTATTACAGTTAGGATTGGTGAAAGTATTATACAAGTCAAGAGAAATAAAAGGTTTTGAAACAAGAGGATAACTCATTAAAGAATTATTAATCCTTTTAAAAGTCTAGTGAGGATTTAGACAAGTGAATAATGCATTAGCAAGGTTAGTCAGGTGTGAGCATTTTAATATGTCAATAGATGAATTGACCATGTGATTGATACCTTCAAGGAGAAGGTAGTATGAGAAATGAATGAAAGGAAATATAGATTCCCTTAAGTGGGAAGGCCACATGTGTATAGCTATGAAAGAGTTATGAAAACTCCTAAGTGAGTTGATATGTAAATTTCGAGGATGAAAATATTATAAAGGGGGAAGATTGTAATAACCCCAATTTTTATGAATATAATTGAATTATTAAAAATTAAAAGTTGAAATTCTAAAAGTGGAGGTAGAACTTTGAGTTTCAGGAAAATTTATTTTTATAAAAATAAAATCAAGACTTAAAACTTGGATATTTGTAATGTAATAAAAAAACCGATCAAAATGATTGTAAGTTTGTCAAATTCCGAGTCTGGATGAAAAATCTTTATTTTTCTTCACTTTTATGAATAAAAGTGTAAAATGGTAATTTTACTCACAGCAGAGACCTAAGACATCAAAATTTGGAATGTACTCAGAAAAACGATCGAAACGACACTAAGTACGCTCAATTCTAAGTTCATAGGAATAAACCCTATTGTTCTCCATTTTTTTAATTAAAAGGGCAAATCAGTCTTTTCACAACTATGTGGGGCCCACAAGGCACCAACTGTTTATAAGACCACCATCATGAGTCAAACAGCTACCAGCTACTAATGGAGAAGGAGGTGGTAGTGGGAATCCAATGCCAATTTAATAATAAAAAGAATTGAAACATGATAATTACATGTAATCATAAAAAATTCAAAAACACCTATAAATGCCCCATAAAAATTCCCAAAATTTTTCCTAATGCCTCTCACGAGGTCCCCTATAATGCCCTGAAATCTAGCTGTAGAATCTTCCCCCATCTCCCCCATTTACTCCTTTCTCTCTCATTCTCTATGGGTGTGTCCCCAAATGCACCTGGGCAGACCACCGCGTGTCTGCATCGAGACCATCCAGGGACACGTCATCCTCGATGAACCAGGATTTTTGCCTAGGAAACCTTAATCCAATTAGCCATGGATTTCCACCTATTAAAATCAAATCTCCACCATTAGATTAGTTTGAGCTGAGTAATCTATAGAAGCTCGTTGATTCCATGATGATCCAATGGCTGGATCATCAGAATATCCAAAACAAAAAAGGAACATCAGACTGGTACCATCTTCAACAAATTTTACAGTTTAATTTGATGAATCTAGCTGGTGAAAAATGATCATGGACTATTGGATCTCTTTAATACATGGAGATATACAGAAGCCGCAAGGTCTCACTCCATCTCTGGCAATGGTGAAGGAGGAATCTCTCTCTATATACTTCATCGGCGAGTGGGTTTTCTTTCACCAGTATTTTTCTCCTCTAGTGAATTTTCATTCACTAGACCGGCAAAGGTAGGCCACCACTTAACCCCCTTTCATTTCCAGCATCCAATGGGTGATTTTTGGCAACGGATGGTGAGATCTCCATCTTTAACAGCTCAAAAATAAATTTTGAGCATTGGAAGGAATCCTGAGGCCCAAAAACCCTAGGAGGTGAAACCTCAGCTCTTGATTGTAAGGATTGGAGGGTGATCCAAAGCTAGGTGATTCGACGGTCCAAATTGGACTGTCTTACCCATAGCCAGTCACCCCTCTTAGATCACCTGTAAAAGACTATAACAGGGGGGGCGGGGGGGTGCTCTCTGTTTTGTCATTTTCTATTGGAATGATCTCAGCTGTCCAATTTTTTAACTAAAATCTTGTTTCTTCAGTTGAGAGATCAATTTAGCTCCAATTTTAGATCTAAAAGTTGTTATAGATTCCTTGTTACTTGTATAAGGTACTGAACTCAGAAAATTTGTGTTTTGATGCATCTAAAATTCTGTTAATAAAGAAAAGTATTACTAATTCCCATGATCAGTTAAATTTGGAATGATAAGACCTTATAATTCTAATCCCCTAATGATCTTGTAATTCTGGAACATGGAATCAATGGTAAGAAGTAACTGATCTGTATTTAATTAAGAAACCTGGCCTTAAAAGAAGAAAAATCATAAAAATAAGCATAAATCTTCATGATTTGATTAATCAAGCATGATCAGACTTTTCAAAATAGTTTATATGATGATCTAAATGTGGAATTACAATAATTAATGATTGGATGTAATTTATTTTCTAGATCATAAGATCTTGACCCTTAAAAGGAGTAAAATCCCTAAAAATGAATGGTAGTTTTATTAATTAGGGATGATTGGATAGTGTGGATGTATTTGGATGATGATATAAAGTTAAGATTATATGGATTGATGGGCTTGATGATGACAATTTGGGATAGATTAAGATCCATGCCCTTAAATTGGATAAAATGGCTTAAGATCTTCTTGATCAGTTAGAGCAAGAAGGATCAGATCATGTGATAAGATGATATCAATGATTTAGTGATGAGATCACTTTGAGAAAATGAGAAGATCTAATAAAAATAAAAGATCAAGATCTAAAACCCTAAATAGGATGAAAGATGATTAGAAATGAAAGATGACCATTGGATCATGATGATGTGTTAAATGTGTTTATTTGAATTATTAATGTTATTATAAATGTCTTTTATTGCTTAGTAGATTTAATTGGTAGATTTATTTATTTATTTATGCTTTAATGCTTATGTTATGTAAATTACATTGAAAATGTAATTAAATGAAAAATAGAGTTGAAGGACATTTACATGGAATGAATGACATGGACTTAATTTTAGTAAGGGCTACGGTTAGTAGGACAATATAAGAATTATCAAATCCGTGGCCCAAACTAGGAGAATGATAAACCCCATGAATGACATTTTAAATGTTTATGGATTTAATTAAAATCAATTAGAACGAGTACTTAGGGTTAAAATGCTCATAGGAACCTTATCAAAGGTTGAGCTAAGGTCACTCTAGTGAATGTTGAACATGGTGGTTAAGAGGGTTTTGATCAAAGGATAAACATTATCTGAGGAAGATAGATTGTATGAATTATATGAACACAAGACAAATCTAGATCCTTTATATCAAAGGACAAGATTAGATAAGGAATATAGATAGGAGATTATCCAAAATTGTACAAATAATGACAGTATGTATGTATTTATAGATTAGATATGTCAATCATAGAAGATCTAAAGGGATGGATCACTATATGAAGGTAGGTGGAACTTTAATAATACAAGACCCATGGTCTGTGGAATTCTTGTTATACATAGACATTATAATGCTTAAGGATGATAATATGCTTAGTTACATTTGAATCATAATTCATATATATGAGATAGAAATAATAATTGAAATTAGATGGAATACATAATAAATACCTGGGTATCATTTATGATTACTCCTCAAGTTAGATAAGAACATAATAATAATGGATATCATTTGTATCAAATGAGTATCCTTACACTTAATAACATTTGGTATATGAATACCAAATTAAAGGAAATCGGGATCATTTACAATAAATGATTAATCCCTAAACTTGTATGAACATGCGTATCATTCATTCTAAATGAGGATCCCTAAATCTAGGAATGAAATTATATCCTTAGTATGGGGATATTGAATATGAGGATGATAATATAAATAGACAAATCGTCTAAAATGTACAAGAAGTATTTTACATACAAGCATAGAGGCTTGTGGTTTTGTTTTAATAGGCATAAGCCTGGGGATGCTATGCTAGGGAAGTTATGAGGGTTTGGCCACCCACTTCCCAAAATTTAATGATGTTATGATACCTTGCCTAAAGAGAGGCTAAAAGTCAGAAGGGTCAATTATGGGAAGGCCCCACTATGAAAGTCATGTCTCCCCATACCAGCAGTAATACAATATTTTCCACCGTGGTATCAGTGGTGAACAAGGCAGTTATCCAATCGCGCTAGTACGGATCAAACTACCGTCCTTGAGTATTTTGCATTATGATGCATGGCATAGTGAGATAACAATATTGCCCTAATGAGGGAATATTTTCCTAGCAAAAGTCTGGATGATTTATCAACTTAGTATATCTCAGTATGATTATTGATGTTTGAAATATTGACCATATATATATACATATGATATATTGGAGAGTGGTTTGGAATTATCATAGTAGATGTTACATGACAAATTATATGATAGAATGATCATATATGGTATGGTTTATGGAAATTGAATTACGTGATTCATATGGAATATGATGATTATGAATACTGTATTTTTGAAGTATACAATTCCATATGTTCTTGAATCCCCTACCAAGCATAGCTTGCTGAGATATTGTAAATGTTTGAATGTTTACAATATCTCAAATACAGAAAGAAAAGAATGGAGGGATATGGCATGGGAAGATGAAGACCATGTTGTTGATCAACTACATACTATTGTGGGAAGGATTGGATTGTATTTTGATTTGTGTATTTTGGACATAAGATGTAACAAAGGGGCTATAGATGTGAACCACTGGATTGATCTTGCAATTTTAATAAGATGAGTTTCTTTAGAAGCATATGTTGTATACAAAATTATGTATGTGTATGTGAGTGAAATGTGGCATTCGAGTTTTCTAAAAAGAATTTCAAAGAAAAAAAAATTTCACTGCTTAAGTTTTCTAAATTTTTGCAAAATTGGTCAACCACCATTTGAAAATAAATAACAAAAATGCATTTCGAAAACCCAGGTCACCAGAACAATTAGGAATATATATAGTAAAGAATGTATGGTAATGTTACCAGTCAAATGCATATTACAAGAAGCATACATCAAGCAACAATTTGCATGCCTTTTTGAATGAAACTTCAAAAGCTAAAAAATGGGGCTTCTTAAACTGAATGTATTCTATCCAGAATATTCAATATAAGCATTAAAGAAGAGAAAATCATGTACATATTTAGTAAAACATGCATGGTAATGTTATCATACAAATGCATATCCATGAACCAATTTGCATGCCTTCTTGCATAAAACATCAAAATCTAAAACATTGGCCTTCTTAAACTCAATGTATTCAACCTAGAATGATTAATTTCAAGCATTTACAAGCATTAAAGATGTTGAAAATCAGGAAAATATATAGTAAAAAGTGTATGGTATTGTTACCAACCAAACACAATTACAACAAGCATTTACAAGCATTAAAGAATTAGAAAATCTGGGTACAAATATAGTAAAAAATGCATGGTATTGTTACCAGTCAAATGTGTATTACAACAAGCATACTTCTAACAACAATTTGCATGCCTTTTTGAATGAATCTTCAAAATCTAAAATTCGGGACTTCTTGAACACAATGTATTCTATATAGAATAATCAATTTCAACCATTTACACGCAGTAAAGAAGCAAATAATAAGGAACATATATGGTAAAAGATGCATGGTAGTGTTACCATTCAAACACATATCCAAGCAAAAATTTGCATGTCTTCTTAAATAAAACATCAAGACCTAAAACATGGGTCTTCTTGGACTCAGTCAGTGTATTCTATCTAGTATGATCTATTTCAAACATTTATAAGCATTAAAAAGAAAAAATTAGGAAAATATAGAGTAAAAAGTGGATGATAATGTTACCATGCAAACACATATTTAAGCAACAATTTCCATGCCTTCTTGATTGAAACATTAAAATCTTAAACATGGGTCTTCGTAGGCGCAATATATTTTATCTAGAATGATCAATTTCAACCATTTACAAGCATTAATTAGGAACATATATAGGAAAAAATGCATGATAATTTTACTATACAAATGCATATTCAAGCAACAATTTGCATGCCATCTTGCATGAAACATCAAAATCTAAAATGAGGGTCCTCTTATACTCAATGTATTCTATATAGAATTCTCAATTTCATGCATTTACAAGCATTAATTAAGGAGAAAACTGGGAATATATGAAGTAAAACATGCATGGTACTATTACCATTCAAACCCATATTACAACAAGCATACTTCCATAAAAAATTTGCATGTTGTTTTGTATGAAACATCAAAATCTAAAACATGGGTCTTTTTGGCCTCATTGTATTCTATCTTGAATGATCAATTTCAAGTATTTATAAGTAATAAAGAAGCAGAAAATCAGGAACATATATGGTAAACATGCATGGTAATGTTACCATTCAAGTGCATATTACAACAAGCATTCTTCCAATAACAATTTGCATGTCTTTTTAAATAAAGCTTCAAAATATAAAACATCATCCTTCTTCCACTCAATGTATTCTATCCAAAATGATCAATTTCAAGAATTTATAAGCATTAACGAAGCAAAAAATTAGGAACATATATCGTAAAAAACACATGGTAATCTTACCATCCAAACGCATATTCAAGCAAAAATTTGCATGCCTTCTTGAATGAAACATCAAAATATAAAACATGGGTATTCTTAAACTCAATGTATTCTATCTAGAATGATTATTTTCAAGAATTTACAAGCACTAAAGAAGCAGAAAATTAAGAACACATTTTGTAGAAAACGCATGCTAATGTTACCAATCAAACATCAATTCAAGCAACAATTTGCATGCCTTCTTGAATTAAAACAAAAAATTTAGAACATGGAACTTCTTAAAATTAATGTATAGTAAATAATGCATGGTAATATTAACAATCAGATGTATATACAAGCAGCAATTTGGATGCCCTTATGAATGAAACTTTAAAATATAAAATATAGGACTTTAAGGACTCCATGTATTCAATATAGAATGATCAATTTTGAGCATTTATAAGTATTAAAGAAGCAAAAAATCAGGAACATGTAAAGTAAAAAGCAGATGGTAATGTTACCATTCAAACACCTAATACAACAAGCATACTTCAAGCAACAATTTGCTTGCCTTTTTTTATGAAACTCCAAAATATTAAACATGAGAACTTTTAGACTCAATGTATTCTACCTACAATGATTAGTTTCTAGCATTTATAAGCATTAAAGAAGCAAAAAATCTGGAACATACGTAGCAAAAGCTGCATGGTAAAGTTACAATTCAAATGCATATTCAAGCAACAATTTGCTTACCTTTTTTAATGAAACTTCAAAATATAACACATAGGTCTTTTTAGACACATCATATTCTATTTAGAATGATCAATTTCAAGCATTTACAAGCATTAAAGAAGTAGAAAATTAAGAACATATATAACAAAAAATGCATGGTAATGTTACCATTCAAACTCATATTCAAGCAATAATTTGCATGCCATTTTGAATAAAACATCAAAATCTAAAACATTGGTCTTCCTTGACTCAATGAATTTTATTTAGAATGATCAATTTCAAGATTTTACAATCATTAAAGACACATAAAATTATGAAAATATATAGCAAAACAAGCATGGCAAATACTTCAAGTGACAATTTGCATGCCTTTTCAAAAGAAACATCAAAATCTAAAACATGAGTATTCTAAGACTCAATGTATTCTATCTAGAATGATCATTTCCAGGCATTTACAAGAATTAAATAATTAGAAAATTAGGAACATATATAGTAAAAAGTGCATGGTAATGTTACCATTCAAACACATATTCAAGCAAAAATTTGCATGCCTTCCTAAATGAAACATCAGAATCTAAAACACACATCTTCTTAAACTGTAACATCCTAGGGTTCCAATAGCCACAATATTATCCGCTTTGGGGTGCCCATACACCCGTCACGACTTTGTTTTTCCTAGTTTCCTAGGGAAAACACGTCGTGACCGTCAGAAACAGCCGAATTCTTATAAATGGCCTAGATTCCTCTTCCCCAGGCAATGTGGGACTAAACTCTCGGTTCCTCACGTTGCCTAGAACCCTGCTAGCTCTTTTTAGCCCACCTTCATTGGCCTACCCTCATCAGCCCCCCCTCGTCGGCCAAGGCTTCACCTATCTCCCTTTAGGGACACGCGTCCCCACGTGTCTTTATCACACAGGAGCGCCCACGTGCGACTTAGCCACCACATCATGAGGGGAACTGGCTCTCATACCATTTGTAACATCCTGGGATTCTAACAGCCACAATATTGTCTGCTTCAGGGTGCCCATAGACCCCTCACGGCTTTGCTTTTCCCCAGTTTTCTAGGAAAAATGTATCATGACCGTTAGAAACACCTGAATTCTTATAAATGGCCTAGCGTCCTCTTCCCTAGGCAATGTGGGACTAAATTCTAGGTTCCTCACCTTGCCTAGAAGCCTGCAAGCTCTTTTTGGCCCACCCTCATCGGCCAAGGCTTCACCTATCCCTCTTTAGGGGCACACGTCCTCACGTGTCTTTAAATGTAATGACTCAAATTTTATAATATTATTATAACCACGATTAATCATGATGTTTACCACTTGCCAATCAGTTATAAATTGTTTATTTTAAAATTTTATGTATGTTTAATGATATTAATAGATAGCTAAATGTTTAATTTTAATTAAAGTATAAAATGAAGGAAATTGTAAGAGAAATTAGTATCATTAGATTCTACACTCGAAATGGAATCCAACGCCTCAAAGAACACTAAAAACGGAGCTCATATGATCAAGTTATGGATGTTTAAAGATCAAGGGTATTTTTGTAATTTGAACTTAAAAACGAAAAAGACCCAAAAACATAGGGGTCGTTTTGATAATGACACCCCCTGCATTGTCTTCCTCAAGTAGGTGGTGCACAACACCACCATGCCTGTACGGAGCTACAAGGAACGGCGGCACCACCATTGGGCAGCACCGCCTTCACCCTCTTTAAAAATCCCTTTCCCCCTCTTCTCCGATCATCCCTTCTCCTCCTACTTTGGCTACTTTGAGCTAGGGTTTCGGTAAGGTTAACATGGAAAAAACCCTCTTCCAGTTTCCCTGTGCATTCCGGCACCAGCCCAGGTCCTTCCTTAGGGCCAGCCATCCTCCTCTCTCTCTTTTTCTCCCCTTCTTCCTCTGGTCTCACTAGACAATTGGTTTTTCCTCTTCTTTGTATTTTGTCGCAAGCTAGTGTTTCAGAATGGAAAAAGGGCGCACCTTCGGCGATGGGCACCTTCCTAGGACCACCTAGGTAAGCCCCTCTTTCCTCTTCTCTGATTTTCCTCTTCCCTAGGCCAAATCCATGCAGAATCTGGCATTTCCCAGCCGGAGATTGCATCGGGGAAAGTCAGGTTCCATCTGGTTCCATGTGAACTAGGCGTCCCAAGGATGCAGCATGTAAAGCGCACTTGGGATGGGCCCCTGGATCGATCGGACGCATGAGTGCCTGGGAGCCATGACGCGCGCACCTGCGCCAAAGATGTGTCCGCGTGATGCCATCCAGGACGCGCACCCTGGTGCACCATTCGAACATGGGCACGCATGTGAAATCAATCTTGATTCAACCAGGACGTGCACGCGTCCTGGGAACTGTGGCACGCGGGCCGTATGTGGACAAATCTAGTTCATCCGTGGATTAGTGACACTAAAACTATGATTAAGGAAGCTATATAACTCCAATCGATGAACCAAATGAACCGTTGTATTAGTATTGGTGATGCAGACCTAATGAGACTATAAAAGTTAGGATCAGAGGACTATTTTATATAACTATAAACCAAAAACTATAGAAATCTCATAGATCAACCATGTCAAAGATGATCAGATCTCATGAATTGATCCATTAAAGATGTCAGGAGATTAATAGCTCAGGATTAACCCCAAAGTACATATATCAGCCCTTGAATGAAAGATCTAACCATTAAACATTAGATCTATATGTGAGATCTAGCTTGGAAGCACGCTAAGCAAGGACCTATAGACCCCCCCCCAAAAAAAAAAAAAGCAGATATAGCTGTCTAGGTAATGATCCATAAAGGTTGGAAAATAATACTTGAATCCTTGTTGTTAATTGATATTCAGGATTTCACAAAGGTAACTCAGGATCTAGTAATGAAGAACATGATTCAAGGAACATCGAGGTAGGTAGTCTGATACTACTAAGTTTTCATAAATGCATCTTAAACTCTAACTTGCCTTTATTGCCATTTTTAGCATGCTTTGGAGATATGATGTTCTAATACAAATATGCGAAATTGTCTTCATGTTTTATGGCTTTGAATGCGATATTAGCATGAACTGATTTTATGCACTGCTCGCATGGTTGAAAATAAATGCATAAATTGCATGATTTTGATGATTGAGATTTGGATTTATCTATATATGCTTTTTGGGCTATTGAGCCTAGTGGGCACTATACTGAGAGATTGTGATCTACAGGGTTGGCCTCTTGGCCTCTACCAACCAAAAGGTGGATGGTATCGATGCCAAAAACTACATTGTCTCTTCCCACACTGTTGTGGTAAATAGGGACGACCACTAGAGGTGTCACAGCACCCTTTCGAGGACATATCCATAGTTACCATGGAGGCTATGGTAGACAGGTCAATAGAGACTGAAGATACACGATTCAAAGGTGTTCTAGTCGTGAGCATAGTTGGCTCTATGATTTTGGTTAGATTGATATGCATATAGCATTGAGATGGTCGTAAACAAGTACTCATGACCAGTTGGTTTGACATGGTTACCCACCCATCAGCTTGAGCTCCAACTAGGCAGATCGCTGAATGAGGTAGCTTGTGGTGGGAATAAAACCAAAAGACCATGTGCATGGTATTTATAGTAATACCAGTATCTGCTTGAATGATGAATATTTTAAGAGTTTCATGATTATTATATTTTACTTGTTAGTTTGACATGTTGCCAAGATCTTCTTACATGGATACTATTAATTTCTACTTTATGATGTTAGTCCTGTCTATATCATTGAATACTAGATTTTGCTAAAGGATTCAATGATTGAAAATTGCATCAATGAGCTTACGTTTTATGCATAAATATGTATGCTTGCACAAGATGGAATTACTGATGTTTTATATTCAAAAGCTCTATGAATTGTGCATCTTGCGTGCGAGTTTTCAAAATAGTAGTATTAGATCACCTACTAGGTATGAGAAATACTCACCCAAATATATTATTTTTATAAATTAGCTCCACACAGAACTAGAAGAAGCATCAGAACATGTTAGTGCTACGATCAAGATTATAAAGAGAAGACAAGCATGAGTGTAAGTAAACACTCTACCTTTTGGACATGTTTCTGTACTTATTTATAGTTGGGTGTGAGCTGTGACTAGATAGACCTGGGAAGACATTTATGATTTTGAAAATTTCAAAACTACTTTACTCATCTTGAAGGCAAGTGACACTCGGGGTTTTCAAAATGAATTTAAAATAAAAGATTTTCCATTGCATTACATTGATTTTCTATAAGTGTTTTCAAATAGGGATCGATCTTGCCCTAGGAATTAGTTTTGCATTTAAAAATGTATGTGAAAACTTGGGTCGTCACAAGAGAAGCCTTGGCCGATGATGGCAGGCCAAAAAGAGCTGGCAAGCCTCTCGGCAAGGTCAGGAACCGAGAGTTTAGTCCCACATTGCCCGGGGAAGAGGAAGCTGGGCAGTTATAAGAATTCGGGTGTTTCTAAAGGTTACAATGCATTTTCCCTAGGAAACTAGGGAAAAGCAATGCCATGAGGGGTGTATGGGCACCCCAAAGCAGAAAATATTGTGGCTATTGGAACCCCGGGATGTTACATAAACTCAATGTATTCTATCTAAAATGTTCAATTTCAAGCATTAAAGAAGTAGAAAATAAGGAACATATATAGTAAAAAATGCATGGTAATGTTACCATTCAAGTGTGTATTGCAAGAAGCATACTTCAAGCAACAATTTGCATGCCTTTTTGAAAGAATCTACAAAATCCAAAACATGGATCATCTTAGGCACAATGTATTCTATCTAGAATGATCAATTTTAAGCATTTTGAAGCACTAAAGAAGTAGAAATTTTGGAACATATATAGTAAGAAACCCATGGTAATGTTACCATTCAAATGCATTTTCATGCAATAATTTGCATGCCTTTTTTAGCGAAACATCAAAATCTAAAACATGGGTCTTCCTTGATTCAATATATTATATCTAGAATGATCATTTTCAAGCATTTACTAGCATTAAAGAAGCAACTTTTATAGTAAAAAATGCATGTATTGTTAGCATTCAAATGTATATTCAAGCAAGAATTTGCATGCCTTCTTGAATTAAACATCAAAATCTAAAACATGGGACTTCGTAAATCAATATATTCCATCTAGAATGATTATTTTCAAGCATTCCCATGCATTAAAGAAGCAGAAAATTAGGAGCATATATGGTAAAGAATGCATGGTAATGTTACCATTCAAAAGCATATTGATGCAACAATTTCCATTCCTTTTTGAATGAAACATCAAAATCTAAAATATGGGGCTTATTAGACTCAATGTATTCTCTCTAGAATGATAAATTTAATGCATTAAATTATCAAAAAATTAGGAAAATATATAGTAAAAGAAGCATGGTAATGTTAACATTCCAATGCATATTACAATAAGCATACTTCAAGCAACACTTTGCATGCCTTTTTGAATAAAACTTTAAAATAGAAAAATGGATCTTCTTGAACCCAATGTATTCTATCTAGAATGATAAATTTCAAGCATTCAAAAGCATTAAATTTTCAAAAATTCTAGAACATATATAGTAAAAAATGTATCGTATAGTCACCCTTCAAATGCATTTTCAAGCAACAATTTGCCTCCCTTTCTTAATGGAACTTCAAAATCTAAAACATGGGTCTTCTTAGACTCAATGATTTTTATCTAGAAAGTTCAATTTCAAGCATTTAGAAGCAATAAAGAAGGAGAAAATCAAGAACATATGTAGCAAAAAATGCATGGTAATGTTACCATTCGTACGCATATTAGAACAACCATACTTCAAGCAACAATTTTCTTGCCTTGAAACTTGAAAATAAAAAACATGGGACTTCTTAGATTGAATGTATTTGATATAGAATGATCAATTTCAAGCATTTACATGTATTAATGAAGTAGATAATAAGGAACATATAAAGTAAAAAATGTGAGGTAATGTTACCATTCAAATGTGTATTACCAAAGGCATTATTAAAACAACAATTTGTATACCTATTTGAATGAAACTTCATAATCTAAAATATGGGTCTTCTTAGACTAAATGTATTCTACCTAAAATAATCAATTTCAAGCATTATAGAAGTATAAAATCTAGAACATATATAGTAAAAAATGCATGGGAATGTTACCATTCAAATGTAGTTTTAAGCAACAATTTGCATGCATTTTTTAATGAACTTTGAAATCTAAAACATGGGTCTTATTAGACTCAATGTATTCCATGTTAAATGATCAATTTCAAGCATTTACAAGCATTAAAGAATCCAAAAATCAGGAACATATATAGCAAAAAATGCATGGTAATGTTACCATTCAATCACGTATTACGACAAGCATACTTCAAGCAACAATTTGCATGCCTTTTTTAATGAAACTTCAAAATCTAAAACATGGGACTTCTTTGAGTCTATATATTATATTTAGAATGATCATATTCTAGCATTACAAGCATTAAAGAAGCAAAAAATCATGAACATATGTTGTGAAAAGATGCATGGTAATGTTGCCATTCAAATGCATATTTAAGCAACAATTTGAATGCCTTCTTGATTGAAAGATCAAAATATAAAACATAGGACTTATTTAACACAATGTATTCTATCTAGAATGATCAATTTCAACCATTGAAAACTTGTTTAGTAAAAAATGCATAGTAATGTTACCATTCATGTGCATATTCGAGCAACAATTTGCCTCCCTTCTTGAATCAAACATCAAAATCTAAAACATGGGACTTCATAAATTCAATGTATGCTATTTTTGATTGTTTAACCACAAGTGCACAGGCTATTGTAGTGTAGCTTATGCAAGTACGGGTCGATCCCACGAGGACTTGATTTAAAATGATGGAGTTTTAAATAAAATTCAATTAATAAAAGAACCAAAACAAAGACTATACTAGAATTAAACTAACAATAAAATAAAATTCAAATTTATTCAACTATTGCAATGTACACAATTCTTAATTCCAAAGAAAATAGAAAACTAAACTAAACAATCTGTCATGGATATCACTGTCCTGGCTTGCACTGTCCCTAGATAGTCAAAATGAGGATAAAACAGAACCGGGATATAGATGTAAATAGAATAGGGACCCAAATGGAATTAAATAGGAGACATAGTTGGTATTCTTGAGATCTGTTAGGGCAAACTTGGACTTTTCCAGGGTTCTGGTTTTAAAGGAAAACCAGGAAACCGTGTTGAGGGGAAAACCGTAGAAGGAGGGAGAAGAAGAAGGAGAAGAAGGAAGAAAGAAGAAAGAAGGAAAGAGGAAGAAGGAAGAAGGAAGAAGGAGGAGAGGAAAAGGAGAGGGGAAGTGATGGGAGAAAACCCGATATGGGTTTTCTTCCTATGGGATGTCCGACGACGAGGACAACCTGGGCGGTCCGGTCAGTGCTGGAACGTCCAGTGGAGAAGATAGAGCAGAGAGACATTGGGTGTCATCTAGACGGTGAAGGGTTGGAGGCAGAGACTCCTGGGCTAGTGAGGACGCAAGGAAAGCCTAGTGATGGGATGAAAGATGGAGTGATAGGGTCGAGCAGGGCTGCTTCGGGTGCTCTGTGATGGAGGAGGAGATGTCGTCTAGGCTGAGAGGAGGCCGAAACGATCTAGGTTAAGCTTGGCTAGCAAAGACGATGGGAGCAGGGCCCGTGATGGGATGGAGTGTAGTGCGGGTGAGCGTGTCTAGCTAGGCCGGTGAAGACGACGGTCTGGGTCCCACGATGCAGAGAGGTCTGGTCAAAGGGGAAGATGTGTGGTGTGGAAAGGAGAGGAGACGAAAATAGAGGGAGCAAGAAAGAAGGAAGAGGGGAGAAGGGGGGAAAAGAGAAGAACTCAAGAAAGAGGGCGTGGTAGGGGGTGTTGCCTGGGTTTTGCGGACAGAAGAGAGGTAGGAGAAGAGGGTGATGGGGCTGCTTGCATGGTCTAGGAAAAAGAGTTGAGAAGGGAGAATGGAGGAGAAGAGGAAGGAAGGGGAGAGGAGAATAGAGGGATCCGTGGGAAAGAGAGTTAAGAAGAGGAAGGTGAGGAGAAAAGGAGAAGAAGAGAGGAGAGAATGGGAAGAGAAGAGAGAAGGGAGAGTGACGGTTTTTGCCTCCCTCCTATGTCCTACTGGTCAGACAAAAAGAGAAGTGAAGGACAGACTTATGGGGAAGAGGAGAGAAGGTAGTGAGAGAGAGAGGTACAAGAGGAAAGTGGATTGGATACAGTTTCCTATTAGCATACAGCCAAAGAGAGGAAGTGAAAGAGTGGGAAAGGAAAAAGAGAATAAAGGAAAGAAAAAGAGAAGAATGAGGGAAAGAGAAGAGGAAGGGAAAGAGGAGAAACAAAAAGAAAGAAAAGTGGGGGAAGGAGTTGCCCTTTACATCATCCTTGCTAATTTGGGTTTCCTTTTGTCCATGATTCCAAATTTTCCTCCATTGTCTTCTAGAAAACTATCACATCCATCTTCATGGGTGATCTGGCCCATCCATTGCACTTTAAGATGATCTGCCTTGTTAACTTTTAATCGTGGTCATCCATGCGTCTTTTGGTTGATTTGCAAAAGAAAAGACTAAATTAAAATCATCTGAACCATACATTAGCCATTTAATAAACTCTAATGATCATCTGACCATTGATTTTGATAAATTAATGTTTGGATGGTCAATTGAAGCTAATTTCAAAATCAAGCTAAGTTTTGTAAAATTGAATGGTTAGATGACCTAATTGAATGCTAAATTAGGGGTATTTTTACCAGAATTGAACACTTAACAGCTATCTAGAATGAATATTTTAAAGAATTTACAAGCATTAAAGAAGTAAAAAATTAGGAACATATATAGTAAAGAATACATGGTAATGTTACCTTTCAAATGCATATTCAAGCAACAATTTCCATACCTTTATGATTGAAACTTCAAATTCTAAAAGATGGGTCTTCTTGGACTCAATGTATTCTATCTAGAATGATCAATTTCAAGCATTTACAAGAATTAAAGAAATAAGAAAAAAAGGAAAATATATAGTAAAAAATGCATTGTAATGTTACCATTCGAACACATATTCAAGCAAAATTTTGCATGCCTTTTTGAATGAAACTTCAAAATCTAAAACATGGTTCTTCTTTGACTTAATGTATTCTATCAAGAATGATCAATTTTAAGAATTCAAAAGCATTAAAAAGCCAAAAAATCAAGAACATGTATAGTAAAAATCGGGTGGTAATGTTACCATTCAAACACATATGACAACAAGCACACTTCAAGCAACAATTTGCATGCCTTTTTGAATGAAAATTCAAAATCTAAAACATGGGACTTCTTAGATCCAATGTATTCTATCTAGAATGATCAATTTCGAGCATTAAAGAAGCAAAACTCAAGAGCATGTATAGACAAAACTACATGGTAATGTTACCATTCAAACGCATACTTAGGCAACAATTTGTTTCCCTTTTCACTAAAACTTCAAAATCTAAAACATGAATCCTTTTAGACTCATTATATTATTTCTAGAATGATCATTTTCAAACATTTACAAGCATTACAAAAGTAGAAAATTAGGAACATCTATAGTAAAAAATGCATGGTAATGTACTATAAAAAATCAGACCCATATAGTAAAGAATGTTTGGTAATGTTACGATTGAAATGCATATTTAAGCAAAAATTTGTATACCTTTTTGAATGAAACTTTCAAATCTAAAACATGGGTCATCTTAGACTCAATGTATTCTATATAGAATTACCAATTTAAAGCATTTACATGCATTAAAGAAGTAGAAAATCAGGAAAATATATAGTAAAACATGCATGGTAATGTTATCATTCAAACGCGTATTATGACAAGCATAATTCAAGCAAAAATTTGCATGCCTTTTAGAATGAAAAATCAAAATTTTAAAAATGGGACTTCTTAGATTTAATGTATTCTATCTGGATTGATCAATTTCAAGCATTTACAAGCATTATAGAAGAAGAAAATCTAGAACATATGTAGTAAAAAGCGCATGGTAATGTTACCATTCAAACACATATTCAAGCAACAATTTGCATGCCATCTTGAATGAAACATCAAATCTAAAACATGGGTTTTCTTAAACCCAATGTATTTTATCAAGAATGGTCAATTTGGCCATTTAGATTAACACTTCAAAATCTAAAACATGGGTTTTCTAAGACTCAATGAACTCTATAAAGGATGATCTATTTCAAGAATTTTAAGCATTTACTAGTAGTAAAGAAGTAGAAATTTAGGAACATATATAGCAAAAACCGCATCATAATCTTAGCATTCAAAAAGATATTACAACAAGCATACTTCATGTTATAACCCTAATTTTTGTAAATTAATTGAGAAAATCAATTTAGTTTGAATTTTTACAAATTTTGGGCTACAATATTAGGTTTTTGAAAATTCTCTTTTTATAAAGATTAAACATAATTTAAAACTTATAAATTATGAATGTACTAAAAAAATCGATCGAAATGACACTAAGTACGTTCAATTCTGAGTTAAAATGAAAAACCCATAATTTTCTCCATTTTTATGAATAAAAGGGTTAAATGGTAATTTGATCTAAGACATCAATATTTAGAATGTACTTAGAAATACAATTCCAACACCACTAAGTACGCTCAATTTCGAGTTCGAGAGAATATAACAAATTTTTTTCCATAAAAGGACAAAATGGTCCTTTCACACTTCCATGGGGCCCACAAATGGATCCAATGGACAAAAAACATGTAATGAGTGGTCAGATCACTACCCACTAATAGTAGAGAAGGAGGTGGTAGGTGGACGATCCAATGTTAATTTAATATCCAAAAGAATTAAAACATAATTATTACAAGTAATAATGAAAAAAATCAAAAGCATCTATAAATACACCCCCAAAAATCCTCCAAAAATGTTCATAAAATTTATCACAAAATTATCTTGCTTCCACTCAATACAAGATCTAGATTCATTCCCAAATTTCCAAAACTCCCAAAAATCTCTCTTCTTTCATGTTCTCTCTCCTCTCTCTAAATTGGAACAAGAGATCTAAATTCAATTAAGCACTATGTTCCAAATAAAATCTCACAAATCCCACCATTTAGATTTCCCTAGACTACCTTATCAACAAAATCAAGAATAAATTTTAAGATCTAATGGTGCAATCAACGGAAAACCACAAAATAAGCAGTTCTTGGGCTATCGTATCATCAAGTGGGTATTCTTTTAAATTGGACTATAAAACCAATGTTTTTCTCCAATCAGGTAGGTGAAAACTCTTTCCACACTTGTTTCATGTTAGTTTATATATTTTTTATTTTTCTAAAATTAGTTTTATGTTAAAAATAATAAAAATCAAGGATAAGAATCCTTCAATTCTAGATGATGGAGGGCTCAGATGGAAAATCTAAACTATCCAATCAATCCAGAAGGGTCCAAAACCCCAAGTAAGAAATATTAGCCCTTGGATGTTTCAAATTTGGGAGATCTTGAGAAGGATTGATTCGATGGTCCAGATCAGACTGTCTCAACCAATCTCCCAGATCAAGGGTTGATCTGAGCCTGACCCTATTCAGATCATTTAGCCACACTCTAGATTGTCTAGTTACATTCTAGATCATCTTGCCATGTTCCAGATCATCTGCGACATGTTATAATGGCCACATCAAATTGGGCCGTTGATTTTTTTAACTAAAATCTTTTCTCTTCAATTAAGAGCTCATTTTAACTCTAATTTTAGATTGGAAAGTTGCTATGAATTTATAATAGTGTGTAAAATTTAATGGAGATGTTAGATTTATTTTTTTAATTGTATTTACATATGATAATCACTAAAATCTGTTCCAACAGTAATGGATCATGATCAAAACGATGTCAAATTGAAAATCTAATCCAATGGATGGATCCAGAAGGTGTAAAAACCATAATATTTATGATCACAGTAGCATTTCTCATCCTCTATATAAGTTTGTTTGTTCAAAATAGTACAAATTAAAATCAACTGTTGAAAATAGCTAAAAATTTAAAACTACAATTACTCACTCAATTTAAGTCTGATTTTCAATTTGTGAGATGACATGAATAGATGTTGATGAGGGGAACATACTGAACCCATTAAAAAAAAGGTTTTAAGCATAAAAAAAATTCTATTAATTAAAAATACTCTTACTTACACCCTTGATCAAGTAGATCTAGGGTGATCAAAATAGAAAATCTAGATCCAATGAGGATTTAATGATCATAAAACAGCCTGGGGATGGTTGGATTGGATTGATATGAAATAAATCAAGGTGTAGGACCTTAAATGAGAAAATGACCATGGAAAATCTCAATGGATCTCCTTGATCAGATGGATCAAGATTGATCAGGACAATTCAACCTATAAATTGAATGATCTAAGGTTAGGATCATATTATTATGATGTTGGATCAAACAAAAACATAAAGGATCAAGGGTTGCATTATTAATGGCATATCAACCCTAGATCTAAAAGATGGACAAAATAGATAGTTGGATCATAAGGACAACTTGATCACATGCTTAATTAGTTGTCTTTTACAGTAAATTTGATTTAATTATGATCCATGTCTATTTTCCAATTTTAGTGTAATTATCTTTAATTAACTAGAATAAGATGTTATAATATTATTAGTTAGTTTCATTTAAATAACAAATTTAAATTCA
Source organism: Warburgia ugandensis (assembly GCA_035236585.1). Taxonomy (NCBI): domain Eukaryota; kingdom Viridiplantae; phylum Streptophyta; class Magnoliopsida; order Canellales; family Canellaceae; genus Warburgia; species Warburgia ugandensis. The sequence continues at coordinate 53,688,709 of CP141127.1, read as the reverse complement.
GGTCAATACTTTTAATTTTAGCATAATTTTCTTTAAATTTCTTAGAATTATTGGTGTAATTTCTTTTAATAGTAGAATTATGGAAAATACCTTAAAAGAGGTAATTGATGACATATAGATGGACTTCATTAAATACATATACATCATGAAGTATAATCATGGTAAGGGCTATAGTTAGTACGACAATATAAGGATCATCAAATCCTTGGCCCAAACTAGGAGAATAATAAATCCCATGAATGACATTTTAAATGTTCATATATATAATTAAAATTAATTACAAAGAGTACTTAGGGTTAAAATTCTCATAGGAACCTTATGAAAAATTGAGCTAAGGTCACTCTAATGAATGCTGAACATGGTGGTTAAGGGGGTTCTCTAATAGAGTCTCGTTCTTTTCCTACCTTCCGTTGATGTTTGTGAGGTCTAAACGCCTCCTTACATGAGGATTGAAGTAACCACTTTGTGTTCAGCTATTGAACTAGTAAGCCTTTGTTAATTGGAAATAAGAGGAGATGTTTAAACTTAGGATGAAATAAGCTATCTTCAAGTAGTAAAATATTAACTGGTTGAATAATAATAATAAGAGCATAAAAGGTTAGTAAATTATTTAATCCTAATAAAAAATTGTAAGTAAGATAAGGATGATCAAACAAGATCCATAAGATCTTGAATGATCAAGAACAATAAGAATCTTAGTGTCGTAATTTATTATGTATCTATGTTTGTTGTAGACAAATCTAGATAGAGAATCCAAACCCTTGATCAAATATGATTCAAGGAAGAGAAACAAGATCATCCTCCTTAGGGATGATCAACCAACTGAACTTAGATCAAAGAAGAACTAGATAATAGAAGATCTAAGCTCTTGATCTTTATCAACAAGTATAAATTATTGATCAAAAGATCTATGAAAGATCAAGATCAAAGAAAGGAATACACGAAAACTTAGAATAGTATATACTTAGATCTGAAAGATTAGAAGATCATTCTAACCATCAAATCTATTGATCAATAGGATAAAAACTATATAAGGAAGATAGATCATGATATGACATAAGATCTAGATCCTTTATATCAAAAGACAAGATTAGACAAAGAATATGGATAGGATAAAAATATAGGATTATTTAGATAGTATAAATTTTGACAGTGTGTATGGATTTACAAATTTCATATGTCAATTAGGATCATAGAAGATTTGAAGAGATGAATCACTACTTGAAGGTAGGAGGATTTTCTCAATACATTTACATGAGAAATACATGTTAAATACATGATCTTATGTCTAGAAATGTTGACAAGTATAATGTAAATACTTGTATTAAATCCATTGAAAACACTTATAATCCAACCAAACACATATGAAATGGTTAAGTTAGAATTGAGGAAAACCCTAAGTGAATAGGAAATTAGAAGGTACTCCAACCCTAGATAAATAGACAAATTGTCTGATAAGTATAAAAGTTAATACATGGGAATCATTCATATATAATGGTGATTCCTAAACTTATATGAACATGGGTATCATTAATTGTAAATGATGATCCCTAAGTTTGAAGTGAAATCCTATCCTCGGTATAAGAATACCAAAATACGAGGATGATGATACAAGCATACAAGACGTCTGATAAGTAAAATGATTACTTTATATACAAGTATGAAGGCTTGTGGTTTTGTTTTAAATAGGCATATGCCTGGGGATAATATGCTAAGAAGGTTATGAGGGTTTGGGCACCCATTATCCAAAATGTGATATATATGATGATATCGTGCCCAAAGAGAGGCAAAATGTCAGGTGGGGCAATTATGGGAAGGCCATCATTGTGACGGTCTGTCTCCCCATATAAACATGACAAAGATTATTTTCCACACTTGGTATCTGTGGAGTATAAAAGTAGTTATCCGAGCATGCTGGTATGGATTAGATTGCAGCATAGTAGTCCTTTGAGTATTTTTCGTTATGATGCATGGCATAATAAGATGCCAAGACTGCTCAGATAAGGGAGTATTTTTCTAGTAGAGTATGGATGTTTTATCAACTCAGTATGGCTAAGTGTGATTATACTGCCCAAATGAGGGAGTACTTTCCAACAGAGTCTGGATGATTGATCAACTCAGTGTGTCAGAGTGTGACTATTGATGTTTGAGATAATAAATATTTTTCATAGTTTTGACTATATATATATATATCTATACGACATATACAGTATGTATGTGTAAGGATGTACATATATGACAAAGTAAAGAGATTGATCCATGAGTATGAATAATGGGATTATGAAGTATTAGGATTATGCTATAAAATTATTATGCTTCTTGAATCCCCTACCAAGCATAACGTGCTGAGATATTGGAAATGTTTGAATGTTTATAATATCTCAGGTACAGAGAATGAGAATTAGGAGCACATGACTTAAGAAGACTTGGAAGAATAATCAATTAGGGTATATCCCTTGAAGATATGTATTTTTATTTGAGAGCATTATATTGTATTGAGAGTTTTTATTGCATGGTGAGATTTGAAATTTGGATTATGTAATTTGGACAAGTATTGTACTGATACCTGGGTTGTACTGTGAACCATTGGATGGATTCTAGAATTTAATAAAAGTATATTCCTTCAATGGAATTTTATCTTGTACAAAATTCTACTTATGTTATGTATGAAGTGATGACTTGGGTTTTACAAAACAATTTCAAAAGAAAGAATTTTCGTTGCTTTTTTTTGCAAAATTTTTTTACTACTAAGGGTGCCCTTACCTTTGAAAAATGTATAACAAAATGTGTTATAAAAACCCGGGTTGTTACACTTCAAGCAACTATTTGCCTACCTTTTCGAGTGAAACTTCAAAATATAATAGATAGGACTTCTTAGACTCTATGAATTCTTCTAGAATGATCAATTTCAAGCATTTACAAGCATTAAAGAAGTAGAAAATTAGAAACTTATAAAGTAAAAAACGCATGGTATTGTTACCATTCAAATGCATACTAAAGCAACAATTTGCATGCCCTTTTGAATGAAACTTAAAAATTTAAAACATGGGTCTTCTTAGACTCTATGCATTCTATCTAGAATGATCAATTTCAACCATTTACAAGCATTGAAGAAGTAGAAAATCAGGAAACCATAAAGTAAAAAATGCATGGTAATGTTACCATTCAAATGCATAGTCAAGCAATAATTTGACTGCATTTTTGTATGAAACATAAAATTCTAAAATGTGGGTTTTCTTAGACTTAATGTTTTATATCTAGAATGATCAATTACAAGCATTTACAAGTATTAATGAAGAAGAAAATCAGGAACATATATAGTAAAAACTGTATGGTAATGCTACCATCCAAACACATTTTCAAGCAACAATTTGCATGCCCTTTTTAGTGAAACTTCAAAATCTAAATCATGGGTCTTCTTTGACTCAATGTTTTCTATCTAAAATTGTCAATTTCAAGCATATACAATCATTAAAGAAATAAAAAATCAGGAATATATATAGCAAAAAAGGCATGGTATTGCTACAATTCAAATGCATATTACACGAAGCATACATGAAACAATAATTAGGGCCTTCTTAGAATCATTGTATTTTATGTACGAAGATCAATTTCAAACATTAAAAGCTTTAAAGGAGATGAAAATTTACAATATATATATATATAGTAAAAAATGCATGGTAATGTTGCCATTCAAATGCTTTTTCAAGCAACAATTTGCAACCCTTTTTTAATGATACTTCAAAGTATAAAACATGGGTCTTCTTGGACTCAATGTATGCTATCTAGAATGATCAATTTTAAGCATTAAAGCATCAGAAAATAAGGAACATATATAGTAAAAAACACATGATATTGTTACAATTGAAATGCATATAACAACAAGCATACATCAAGCAATAATTTGCATGCTTTTTTGAATGAACATCAAAATAAAAAACATGGGGTTTCTTCGACTCAATGTATTGTATTTACAAGGATCAATTTCAAGAATTAATGAATCAGAAAATTAGGAACATATGTAGTAAAGAAGGCATGGTAATTTTACCATTCTAACGAATTTTCATGCAACAATTTGCATGCCTTTTTTAATGAAACTTCAAAAGCTAAAACATGGGTCTTCTTAGACTTAATGTATTCTATCTAGAATGCTCAATTTCAAGCATTATAAAAGTAGAAAATCAAGAACATATATAGCAAAAAATGCATGGTAATGCTACCATTCAAACGTGTAATAGAACAAGTACACTTCAAGCAACAATTTGCATGCCTTCTTGACTGAAATATCAAAATCTAAAACATTGGTCCTCTTAGAATCAATATATTTGTCTTAGAATGATCAATTTTAATCATTTGAAAGCTTTAAAGGAGGAGAAAATCAAGAATATATATATATATATAGTAAAAAATGCATGGTAATGTTACCATTCAAATGCATATCCAAGCAGCAATTTGCATGCCTTCTTAAATGGAACATTAAAATCCAAAACATGAGTTTTCTTGAAATTAATGTATTTTATATAGAATGATCTATTTCAAACATTGAGAAGCATTAAAGAAGCAGAAATGTAGGAACCCATATAGTAAAAAATACATGGTAATGTTACTATTCAAACGCATATTCAAGCAACAATTTGCATGCCTTCTCAAATGAAACATCAAAATCTAAAAATGGGTCTTCTTAGACTTAATGTATTCTATTTGGAATAATCGATTTCTAAGCATTTACAAGCATTGAAGAAGCATAAAAATTAGGAACATATATAGTAAAAAATGCATGGTAATGTTACCATTCAAACACATATTCAATCAATAATATGCATGACATGTGTCTTTTTGAACTCCATGTATTCTACCTAGAATGATAAATTTCAAACATTTAGTACCATTAAAGAAGCAAAATATCAGGAACATATATAGGAAAAAATACATAGTAATATTACCATTCTAACATGTATTGCAACAAGAATACGACCAACAACAATTTGCATGCCCTTGTGAATGAAACTTCAAAATCTAAAATATCTGCCTTCAAAAACTCAATGTATTCTATCTAAAATGATCAATTTCAAGCATTAAAGAAGCTAAAAATTAGGAACATGTACCATAAAAAATGCATGGTAATGTTACCATCCAAATTCATATTCAAGCAACAATTTGCCCTTCTTGAATGAAACATCATAATCTAAAACATAGGTCTTCTTAAAATCAATGTATTCCATCTAGAATGATCATAAACATTTACAAGCACTAAAGAAGCAGAAAATTTGGAAACAAATTAGTAAAATATGAATGGTAATGTTACCATTCAAATGCATATTTAAGCAACAATTTGCATGCCTTTATGAATCAAACTTAAAAATGTAAAGCAAAGGTCTTCTTAAACTTAATATATTCCATCTAGAATGATCATTTTTAAGCATTTACAATGGAACAACTCGGGTTTTCAAAACAATTTTTCACTTTTATTTTAAAAAAGTGGCCACTCTAAATTTTTAAAATTCAAAACATCAGAACATTTTACTTTGAAATTCATTTTTCCAAAAACCCAGATGTCACTTCAATGCTCATACTATACATATATATATATAGTTTTTTCTAGAAGATAGACATTCATTTTTTGAAAATAGGACCCACCCAGTGGTTCACTTGTATAGCTCCTATAACATTATATTAAATGTCCAAAGTCCACAATCCAAATGAAACTAACTAAGCAATATAAGAATTGAAATAAAACTCATACCTAATAGTGATTTGGCTACCAGTATCCACATGTCACATCCATCTACTCCCATCTATCTGTCTCTGAGATATTGTAAACATTCAAACATTTATAATATCTCAGTAAGCTATGCTTGGTAAAGGATTTAATAGACACATTAACTTTAAATTAAATTAAACATATATAATTCCATAATCATCAGACATTTACAGGTTTAATATCCATACCCCTTTACCATCAGGGGTTCATAAAAATCCATCCTCTACTCTAATACATATCTAGTATTTATTAGTATTATAATATTACAACCTTTTACTGGTAAGTAGTACACACAAATAATATACCACTTCCACTAGCCTGTCAGTCTATAGGCCCAACTCAAGGAGTGTCCTCCACTAGCCCATCAACCTCTCAGACCCGCCTCAGGGAAACGTCCTAATATATATATCTCACTTCCATTGGCCCATCAGTCGTAGGCCCGCCTCAGGGAGCATCTCTCCACTAAACGGTCAGCCTCATCAAACCCGCCTCAGCGAAGTGCCTATAGTAGCCCATCAACCCATAGGCCTGCCTCAGGGAGGTATCTCCACTAGCTCGTCAGCTCATAGCCCTGCCTCAGGGAGATATTCAATACTCATAATAATAATAATAGTAGGCTATGTATGCCTATATATACATATCTCACTTCCTTTAGCCCTTCAGTCTATAGACCCCCCTTAGGGAGCATCTCTCCACTAACCCTCAGCCTCATCAAAGTCGTCTCAGGGAGGTCTCTCCACTAGCCCATCAGTCTATAGGCCCGCCTCAAGGAGTGTACTCCACTAGCCCGTTAGCCCATAGGCCCGCCTCACGAAGATATCAATACCAACAATAATTATATCATAATATATAATGTGTCCATATACATATTTATATGTATGTACCATATGTACATCTACAGTCCATGGCCATAATCCACCACCTCTCTTTAAGAAGAATAATATATCAAGTATAATATTTAATCCTTTTTAAATTTTCCATAACAATAACATAAGATACATGGAATTACAAACAATTTCAAATGCATACTAATAATAATTATTCAAGACATATTTCATATGAAATCTCAAAACAATGCCTCATATTTAAGAACTTTAAATCACTAATTCATAGTAATTCCGTGGTTCGAATAAATTAAATTATCAATTCCATAATAAGTAATACGATCATGTATCAAATACTGATCTTAATATGTAAACAAGTATGTACTCTTAAAATTCCACCTACATCTTATGACGCGTTCTTCAATTCCACTAGCTTTAATCGCCCCCTTTTTCACAATGGACCACATGCTTCAATATTATTCAGGTACTTCAATTGAGTTAGAATACATACAACTACTATAGCAACAAAAAGAACAAAACATGTTTTAGGATAATCAACTTGCCTTATCCCCTCTATTATAAGCCTTATTGCAATACTAAGGGCTTTTATGCTAACAACCATTAGTGAAACCATTAAAGAACTGATGCCCAAGTAAACTAAGGTTCAAAGTGTAGAACCATTGCCAAGACCATTAACAATGAAGCTACTACATAAAACATCATCTCGGGTAGAGTGATCAAAGTCCAAGTCAATTTCATCTTCTAATTCTAAATTTTATATGTACAATTCTAGAGACTAGAATTTCGTGGAACTAGAGAATTCCAAATTTTACACCTACAGTTTTGGGGACTGGAATTCAGTGGAACTCATGAATTTTAACTTTCACACATACAGTTTTGGGGACTAGAAATCTGTGGAGCTCATGAATTACAGTCATCTTCTCCCTTACCCACTCAGCCAAAACCCTAGACCTAGACACATATACACAAATTGAGATCAAAATGAAGATGGGTTTCTAAGAATGGTGGAGATCGGAGGAAGGGTTTGCCCAAAATAAGGGCTGCACACTAGTGGGGCTAGAAATGATCTCAGCACCAGTGATTCTGCAGTAGCAAAAACCCAAGAGGGGTTTCTGGTGGTGCCAGGGTTGATGGATATGGTGTTTGCCCTAGGGAAGGTTGTTGCACTCAATGAGAGAAATGGGTCATTGATGCCGGAGAGAGCGTAGCTTGCTGAAGACAACAAAAAACCATACAAGGGTTTCCATCAAGGAAATTGCAAATGGGGTGTTTTACTAAAGCCAAAGGAGAAGAATCCGTTAGTGCTGGAAAAAAAGATCAAGGATTTGCCTAGGAAGAGTGTGTGCACCAGTGAACAGGGCTAGGATGACAGAGGGTTTGGGGTCTAGCTCATTGGCCACTCTTGGCCTGGCCGAGCTCGGTTGATCTAGATTGATTTTTTTTTCAAGCATTTACAAGCATTAAAGATGTAGAAAATTAGGAATATATATAATAAAGAACATTTGGTAATGTTACCATTCAAACACATATTCAAGCAATAATTTTTCATGCCTTTTCAAATGATACTTCAAAAACTAAAACATGGGTCTTCTTGAACTCAATGTATTCTATATAGAATGATTATTTCAAAGAATTTATGAGCAATAAATATTAAAAGAATTAGGAACATATGTAGTAAAAAATGAATGGCAATGTTACCATGAAAACCCATATTCAAGCAATAATTTTCATACCTTCTTGAATGAAACATCAAAATGTAAAACATGGGTCTTCTCAAACACAATGTATTTGTGACGACTAGGGTTTTCAAATGCATTTTTAAATGCAAAACTAATTCCTAAGGTGGGATCAATCCCTATTTTAAAACACTTTCTAGAAAACAATGCAATGTAGTGGGAAAACATTTTATTTTAAATTCATTTTGAAAACCCCGAGTGTCATTTGCTTTCGAGATGAACAAAGAAATTTTGAAAAATGAAGAAAATCATAAATATTTCCCAGGTCTATCCAGTCACAGCTTATAGCCCAACTGTAATAAGTACAGATACATGTCCAAAAGGTAGAAAGCTTACTTACATTCTTACTTGTTCCTTCTTCATTTACTTGATTGTAGTACTAACATATTCTGATGCTTCTTCTACTCTTGTGTGGAGCTAATCTATAAAAAAAAAATATTTGGCTGAGTATTCCTCATACCTAGTAGGTGATCTGATACTACTATTTTGAAAACACGGCAGGCAACCTGCACAATTCAAAGAGCTTTTTCATGTAGAACATCAGTGATTCCATTTTGTGTAAACATGCATATTTATGCATAAAATGTAAGCTCATTGATGCAATTTCAATCATGGAATCCCTACTGAAATCTAGTATTCAACGATATAAACACGACTAACATCATAAAGCAGAAATCAATAGTACCATGTAAGAAGATCTCGACAACACATCAAACCAACGAGTAAAATATAATGATCATGAAAATCTTAAAATAGTTGTCATTCAAAGTAGATGCTAGCATCACTATAAGCATAATACTTATGAGTCTCTCGGCAAACACATCATGCCAATTGGTCACAAGTACTTGTTTATGACCATCTCAATGCTATATGCACATCAATACAACTGAAATGATAGGGCCAACAATGCTCATGACCAGAACACCTTTGAATCATGTGTCTTCAGTATCTACAGACCAACCCACCATAGCCTCCATGGGGATTATGGATATGTGCCCAAAAGGGTGCTGTGACACCTCCAGTGGTCGTCCCAATTTACAACAGCAGGTAGGGAAGTGACAATGCTGTTTTTGGCAGCAATACCATCCACCTTTTTGGTCATAGAGGCTAGGAGGCCAACCCCATACATAACAACCTCTCAGCATAGTGCCCACTAGGCTCAATAGCCCAAAAAGCATATATATATATATATAAATCCAAATCTCAATCATCGAAATCAGGCAATTTATGCATTTATTTTCAACCATGCGAGCAGTGCATAAAATCAATTCATGCTAATATCGCATTCAAAGCCATCAAATATGAAGACAATTTTGCATATTCATATAAGAACATCATATCTCAAAAGCATGCTAAAAACGGTAATAACAGCAAGTCAGAGTTTAAGATGCATTGATAAAAACTTAGTAGTATCAAACTACCAAACAGTTTATGTCATACTATCCTACCCTTATAAGTTCATGCTATGATTAATCTATTATCACCAATCTATCACCCCCATTAGATTTAGCATCAAAATACTCTAATAACTCTGTTATACTCAATTTCTTTGTCATTCTCCTCAACTTTAGCCTTTTACGTCTCCCCCATCATATTATGTTACCTTCTTCTTGATAATGTATCCATTATCATACTCAGCTTCTGATCTTCGCTATTATTCTGAGATAGCCATAAAGCCCCAATTAAGTCATCTAAAATTGAGCTAAGTCCTTCAGGATTCTTACTTTGATCGATCTATTAGAAGTCAAAGTTATCTCTTAAGGATTCCACTAGTATCATCTTGTATTCTCAATCCTCAGTCTTAAGTCCATATACTAGTTTTCCTTGTTTGCACCATTACACAACAATCCTTAACCCTTAACTACGTTAGACTAGAGTTTTTTATAGGATTTGGGCCATCCAATGCCTAAGTAGTTGCTAGATTTTTCTCCAATTTATTTATGGTGTGTTGCTTTTAATATTATTTCTGATTCTAGTCATCTCTACTACCTATATTTAGACTACTTTTTCTTAATTATTCTAGTCGTATATGATTTTTGGACATCCAAGATTAGCTGTGAAAGGATAAAACTGGGCTCTGATACCAACTATGACAACCTGGGTTTTCACATGCATTATTAAATCCAAAATTAATTCCTAAGGAGGGATTGATTCCTATTTTAAAACACTTTTTAGGAAACAATGCAATGTAGCAAGAAAATATTTTATTTTAAATTCATTTTGAAAACCCCCGAGTGTCATTTGCTTTTGAGTTGAACAAAGAAATTTTGAAAAATGAAGAAAATCATAAATATTTCCCAGGTCTATCCAGTCACAGCTTATAGCCCAATTGTAATAAGTACAGATACATGTCCAAAAAGGTCGAGAGTTTACTTACATTCATACTTGTTCCTTCCTCATTTACTTGATCTTAGTACTAATATATTTTGAGGCCTCTTCTACTCTTGTGTGGAGCAAATCCGTAAAAATAATATATTTGGGTGGGTATTCCTCATACCCAGTAGGTGATCTGATACTATTATTTTGAAAACATGGCAAGCAACATGCACAATTCAAAGAGCTTTTTCATGTAGAACATCAGCGATTCCATTTTGTGTAAACATGAATATTTATGCATAAAATGTAAGCTCATAAATGCAATTTCAATCACGGAATCCTTTATCGAAATCTAGTATTCAACGATAAAAACATGACTAACATCATAAAGTAGTAATCAATAGTATCCATGTAAGAAGATCTCAGCAACACACCAAACCAACGAGTAAAATATAATAATCATGAAACTTTTAAAATAGTCATCATTCAAAGTAGATGTTAGCCGGGTCTATGCGTCACGGTTCCCAGGATGCATGTGCGTTTCGGTAGAACTGCGACAGCACCCACAAGACCATACATGCCCAAAGGACACCCCAGGGCATGTGCCCTGGTCATGCATCATGCACATGCACCCTTGGCACGTGCTCGAGGCGACCTGGATGGGACAATTCAATTTGGACCATCCAACATCCCATCCTCAGATCAATGCCTAGGATGCCTCAAATACATCATTGTCCTAGGTTTTCTAGGCTTTTGGGGTCCCACCAACTCATCAGACGGCTCAGATCTCCCATCTAATTTGTCCATGCATTGGATATGAAGTAGATCCACCGTTTCTGGTTTCACCGGCAATCAGCTGGCCGGTGAGACTAGATCACGGCTTGTTTCTTGAGGAAAATGTAGGGGAAGAAGAGAGGGAAGGAGAGGGGAGTGGATCGTACCTAGGAATCCCGAGATGGAGTCTGTTGCTCACCTGAATTATCGGCTGAAACCCTCCTTGCCAGAGATTGTAAAGAATGGATTTGATTTGAGGAAATCACGGTAATGGAAGAGGGGTGGAGGAATTTATAAGAGGGGGAAGGCGGTGCCACTATTTTGGCTACGCCGTACTAGTATGGCAGTGCTGTGCACCTCCTGGCCTAAGGAAGGAGATGATGCAGGGGGTGTCATTATCAAAATGACCCTCTGTGTTTTCAGCCCTTTTTTGCTTTAAAGGTAAATCCCAAAAAATGCCCTTGATCTTTAAACATCCATAACTTGGTCATACGAGCTCCATTTTCAGTGTTCTTTACTGTGTTGGATTCCATTTCGAGTGTAGAATCTAATGATACTAATTTTACTAACAAATTCCTTTGTTTCATATTTTAATTTAAATTAAACATCTAACCATCTATTAATATTATTAAACACATATTAATTTTCAAAATAACAATTTGTAACTGATTGGAAATTGGTAAACATCATAATTGATCTAAAAGTGATACAAAATATCTTCAAACTTTGAGTCATTACATCATTACCCCTTCAAAAGAATTTCGTCCGCCAAATTCCACAAGTTATTATCTTTAGGTTATTTGGCTCTTAGACCACCTCTTGATGAATGCATTTTTCATTAAGACTTTGACTAAGAAAATATCTTTGCTTCATGCCATATTGTTTTCATCCGATAACCCAATTGGGTCAATAAGTAAAGAAATTTATCCTTTAAATTCTCTTCATTTTACCTTGCAAGCATATCTAGGCACATCCTTAATTTATCATCCTCATAATTACTCCCTTATAATGCCTTCCATAAAGGCCTTAAATGTATCTGAAATTTAGCATATCCTTACTTAAGAATCACTTCTGCAGAGTACTCTGATACTTAGTCCCTTAATTTCTATCAAGTTTATAGAATTACGATTTACAAATCCTTAAATTACAACACTCCTCTACTCATGTAGAAATTACTCTCAACTACTTTGATACTATATCATCTTATTCCTTGTCATTCATCTTGAATAGTAGAGGATAGTCTCCTTTGTCTTTTGTCTTCCATCAAATGACCCATTATTAGAGTCTCCGCCTTAAGTGTTGACTGTACCTTGCTAGTGAGAGTCCCAAAAGTTTATATTCTTTCTATCAAGTCTCACTTGGTTCACATGTTCATCAGGAAGCTTCAATGATTGATACAGTATAACTTCTCATCTCTTAATATCAATGCTAAGAGTTTTCTCCATACCAACTCCTTTAGTTGGAAAGGTGTTTAACTACTATTCTACAAACTTCGTGTTCCAATTGTTTTTCACCTTTCCTATGTGCTTTACTTCCTCAACCAATATTTATATTCAACATAAAACCATGAAAACAAATTAGGTAACATCTTCCTTTCATGATACTAATACACACTGCAATTAAGATCTCCTAACTATTATTGATTTCCATCAAATATACTCCTCCTCTAAGAATTTATTCAAAATCATGTCAAATGTTTATTATGAATTTATCATCATAGATTGAATGTTCTCGTTTTAGAGGCTTAATTCACATAAAATTGCCATTAGGATTTCCAGCAATATCCATACTCTTGTTAAAGGGCTCTCATCTTTAACAAAGTCCACTTAATATGCTCATGGTTAAATCTCTTGCCATTATCCTTTTTAAATTTTCCTTGCTTGATGCTTTTCTTTGTGATCTTCCATACTGAAAGTTCTATACTCAATCTAGTAAAGTTAACCCTTATGAAATTTACTTATATTTACTTTCTTTAGTTGATCTCCGTTTTTGAGATGTACATATAACAAATACTCTTTTGTTAAAGGCAATTAAACATCAGATGTTATATAGTGTGACAACTATCTTAACTATTCTCCTTCCATTTCCTATATCGATATATTGTTTAATCATTTACCAAGGCTTTGTTATCAATCATTTAATTATCAGGAGTTATCATCATATGTAGCGATTCTCTCAATGTCTTAGATTTTATCTCGCAAAAATAATCATCACATAGCTGTCATATACACATAGGTAAGTATAGAGCATTTTCTCACTTGTATATCCTTTCCCAAAGTGACAGACTACTAGCTCAAAGGTCTCTAAAGCAATCAGTGCTTAGTTGCTCTTCTTTCCAATCCAAGTCGGCAGCATCTTCCAAACCCAATGTGACCTTTACAGCTTATCATAGCATCTAATAAGGTCTGGGAATATCAACAATCTTGGTCATTGTCTTAGATCATTCCTCATTTTACCTCTGTCTCAGTTGTTATTGAAGCTATTGTACTCTTAGATCCTCAAATGACTTAATTTAATCAATCAATTTCCTTTAAGGATAACTCATGTCAAAGTATCCATAACATTCTTTATAACTTAGGCTACTATCTATTAGATACTAACATATTTATTTAGATATGGTTGGAATTCTCTAAAGGTAATGACACTTAGATTTAGTGTGAAATAATGATCATCAAGATACTTGCTCTTTCAGTTTTCCTTTATGATATCAGAACCTCAAGTTGATCCTTGATGATACTCTCATTGATGAATATCAATTGGACAAGTCATTATCACTTCAATCACTCATATAAGGGCAATGTAGGGAATTATCAACTTCTCCTTGTGGACTACAACCACAGGTATTTCTTCATAAATTAATGGATTTGATAAAATTCAAATCTCACCAATGGTATAAGCATTAAACTAATTCTAAAAATTAAATTCCTAGTTGGTCACTGGCCTCATTTTTGACACTCCACTCAAAGATTGTATACTCTATAACCATAGTATCATCAACACGACCACCATTATCCATTAAAATTGGAATGACTGATCTTTCAATTTGGCAATATGACTCAAGATAAAAGACCTTTGATTCTATTCTTCTCTTTCCTATCCTCAATAAAAATCATGATCTTCTTATTTTGACTATTCAACATCCATCGAATACTTGTGGTTGCATCTCTTCCGCTCTTTTTATTTTTATTTTTATTATTACCTATTATTATTATTATTCCTAAATCAACATCCTCCTTTTATCTGCTTAGATCAATGTCTCCATTTGATTGGTTGAATATAATCAATACTACATCCATACGTCAAACATGATAAACTCAATACTTCCAAGAAAATGTTAAATTGAAATCATACAGTGTCTTAACAATTGCCCTAACAGTTTATGTCATACTATCCTACCCTTATAAGTTCACGCTATGATTAATCTATTATCACCAATCTGTCACCCCCATTAGATTTAGCATCAAAATACTCTAATATCTCTATTATACTCAATTTCTTTATCATTCTCCTCAACTTTAGTCTTTTACCTCTCCCCCATCATATTCATGTTACCTTCTTCTTGATAATGTATCCATTATCATACTCAGCTTCTTATCTTCTCTATTATTGTGAGATAGCAATAAAGCCCCAATTAAGTCATCTAAAATTGAGCTAAGTCCTTCAGGATTCTTACTTTGATCGATCTATTAGAAGTCAAAGTTTTCTCTTAGCGATTCCACTAGTATCATCTTGTATTCTCAATCCTCAATCTTAAGTCCATATACTAGTTTTCCTTGTTTGCACCATTGCACAACAATCCTTAACCCTTAAGTATGTTAGACTAGAGTTTTTTATAGGATTTGGGCCATCCAATGCCTAAGTAGTTGCTAGATTTTTCTCCTATTTATTTATGGTGTATTGCTTTTACTATTATTTCTTATTCTAGTCATCTCTACTACCTATATTTAGACTACTATTTCTTAATTATTCTAGTCGTATATGATTTTTGGACATGTAGAATTAGCTATGAAAGGATAAAACTGGGCTCTGATACCAACTGTGATAGCCTAGGTTTTCACATGCATTATTAAATCCAAAACTAATTCCTAAGGAGGGATAGATTCCTAGTTTAAAACACCTTTTAGAAACTAATGCAATGCAGTAGGAAAATCTTTTATTTTAAATTCATTTTAAAAACCCCCAAGTGTCTTTTGCTTTTGAGTTGAACAAAGAAATTTTGAAAAATGAAGAAAATCATAAATATTTCCTAGGTCTATCCAGTCATAGCTTATAGCCCAACTGTAATAAGTACAGATACATGTCCAAAAAGGTCGAGAGTTTACTTGCATTCATACTTGTTCCTTCTTCATTTACTTGATTGTAGTACAAATATATTCTGAGGCCTTTTCTGCTCCTGTGTGGAGCAAATTTGTAAAAATAATATATTTGGGTGAGTATTCCTCGTACCCAGTAGGTGATCTGATACTATTATTTTGAAAACATGACAGGCAACATGCACAATTCAAAGAGCTTTCTCATGTAGAACATCAGTGATTCCATTTTGTGTAAACATGCATATTTATGCATAAAATGTAAGCTCATTGATGCAATTTATAGGAATTTATAAATACAATCCCAAAAATCCTCATAAAATCTCCACGAAATTTTCTTCACTCTCCCTAAAAAATTAGACCTAGATCCCTCCCCAAAAACCCAAAATTTTCCAAGAGACATCTCTCTTTTCAATTTGTTTTTCTTTTTAGATTGGAACAAGAGACGTAAAATCAATTAGGTACTCTGTTCTAGATCTAATTTGATCAATTCCACCATCCAAAACTTCCCAACATATTTATTCTTCAAAACTCCCAAATAAATTTCAAGATCCAACGGTTCAAACAACTGAATTTGCAAGAAAGGTGGATCTTAGGCCATATCATCATCAACAAGGTATTTTTTTAAATTGGGCATATAACTGAGGTTTTTTCTCCAATCAAGTAGGTGGACATACTTTCCATATATGTTTGATACTTTTTTATGCAATTTTTAGTTTACTGTAATTTATTTTTGTAATAAAAAGTTAAAAATAAAGTAAACACCAGAACCCTTAATTCTGGATGATAGAGTGCTCAGATGAAAATTTTGACTACACCAATTGATCCAGAAGGGTCCAAAACCCCTAGGGTAGAATTTTCATAAAGATCAGAGATGTTTTGGGCCCTCAATTGAGAGAGGATTGATTGGACAGTCCAGAATGGATTGTCCGATCTCCGGATCTAATGGCGCCCAAGATACACTCGTGACGCACCGTCAAAAATGGTGCGTGCGCTGCACATGGGGCGTCATCCCAAGCGAGACGACAGTGCATCCATCAAATCCACGAGTGGACGCGCTCAGCGACAAATCCGTTTATGGGCGCGTGGACGATGAGCGTTCCGCTCGTCCTGTCCACGTCTGTGGACGCACCTCAAGGGTGCTTCCTCTATTCATCCCAGCGGATGCGCCCGACAAACCGTACGCTTCCGCCCGGTTTGGTTTTTCGCCCGAAAGATCTAGGCTGTCCGTTCCTTGGGCCCAGATCAAATCCAAGCCCTAGGAAAGACTGTGAACTTCCAGATCCAATTCCGGAGTCATCTGAACTCCAAATTGAGATCGGAAAGAAGCTATGGAAAGCTTGAAACCTCTATTTTCTGATGAAAAGATAAAATGGATATACTATTGAGTAAAAAATTTCTGTATTAAAGAAATAAGTTTCCAATTACCTAGATCTTCAAGATCTGAGATGATCAGATCCTAAAAAATAATTTAATAATGATATACTATTGAAATAAAGTGAGATCTATGGTTTAATTGGATATATATGAGATATATTAAGGGATCTACCCATTATGGTAGAAAAACCCTAAAAATATAAAGGGACCTACTTGATCAATGAGATCAAGTGTGATCAGATCCTTGGGATGGAAAGAATAAATGTTGATATGATGAAATCCAAGGAAATCATGGATGGATTATGACAAAAATAGATCAATATGATCTTTTGACCTTAATAAAGAAAATTCCCTAAATATAACTAAAATCCTTAATCAAAGAAAAAGATCTAAAATCAAATGGTTGGATCAAAGTAAAGGTTTCTAAAAATGTTAATGTAATTAGTTTCATTTTATATAATAGCATTTTAAATATGATTATGTTATAAAGCATGCTAGTATAACATTTCGGCTTTAGCACGATATGTGATTTCATTGTTATCATAAGGTGCTAGATTTAATTATTTTAAGTCCCTTGCCTCATTATCATTAAATGTTAAATTATGTAGTTTTATGCTTTGAATTTATAATTCATTTATGGTTAAATGTTATTAGTAGATTTACTTGTTATGAGATAAAGAGCATAAAACATCAAAAATGTATTCTAATGAGAAAGTAGAGTTTCATGACACAAATAAGAATGGAGTACTTTGGACTTAATTAGTAAGGGCTATAGTTAGTAGGACAATATAAGGATTATCAAATCCTTGGCCCAAATTAGGAAAAGAATAATAAACCCCATGAATGACATTATAAATATTCATGGACTTAATTAAAATCCATTAGAAAGATTACTTAGGGTAAACATGCTTATGGGAACCTTATGAAAGGTTGAGCTATGGTCATTCTAGTGAATGATGAACATAGTGGTTAAGGGGGTTATCTAATAGAGCCTCGCTCTTTCCATACCTTCCGTTGACGTTTGTGAGGTCTAAACACCTCCTTACATGAGGATTGAAGTAACCACTTTGTGTTCACCCATTCAGCTAGTATGCCTTAGCCTATTGGAAATAAGAGGAGCAGTCTAGATTTAGGCTTGAATAAGCTACCTTCAACCAGCACATTAACTGGTTGAATAATAATAATAAGAGCATAAAAGGTTAATAAATTACCTAACCCTAATAAGAACAGTAAGTAAGATAAAGATGATCAAACAAGATCCATTAGATCTTGGATGATCAAGAACAATAAAAATAAGAACACTATATTGTACTTAGTATGCATGTTTATTAGTATACTTGTTATAGTTCATTAGATTAGATAATCCAAACCCTTGATCAAAGATGATTCAAGGAAGAAAACCAAGATCATCCTCCATAGGGATGATCCAATAACTGAACTTAGATCAAAGAAGAACTAGATGATAGAAGATCTAGGACATTGATCTTTATCAACATGTATAGATTGTCAATCAATGGATCTATGAAAGATCAAGATCAAGGAAATGGACATACAAAGACTTAGAGATAGAAAAACACTTAGATATGAATGATCTAAAGATCATTCTAAACATCAGATCTAGTGATCAATAGGATTGTTCATAATTTATATATTGACAATATGTATGGATGTACAGATTACATACATCAGTCAGGATCATGGAAGATTGGGGAAAAGAGATCAATCCTTAAAGGTAGGAGGATTTGATGAATGCATACATGATTGTACTTATGATCTTATGTTGACAAGAGTAATGATAATACTTGTATTACATATCTTGAAAACCTTATGATCCAACCAAACACATATAAGATAGTTAAGGACTAAACTATAAGTGAATAGGGAACTAGGAAATATTTCACTCCTAAGTAAACAGACATATGGTCTGATATATATGAAATCTATTTTACATACAAGCTTGGAGGCTTGTGAGTTTGTTTTAATAGGCATAAGCCTAGGGGAATGTTATTGCTAGAGGAGTTATGAGGGTTTGGCCACCCGCTCCTTGAAATTTGATGATGTGATGATACCTTGCCCTAAGAGAGGCTAAAAGTCGAGTGGTGGAAATTATGGGAAGGCCACCACTGTGAAAGTCTTGTGCCCCCATGGGGGCAATGACATAATATTTTCCACCGTGGTATCAGTGGTGAACAAGGCAGTTATCCGAGCGCGCTAGTACGGATCGGACTGCAACATAGCAACCTTTCTGATTATTTTGCACTATGATGCATATGAGAATAGGCATAGTGAAATGCCTTATGTTATAGCATAATGAAATGATAGGTAATTGTATATTACCAATATTTCCCAAGAAGGGAAATTCCCAGTATAAGATTAGTTGTAATACTAAATTTTCAAAATGAAGAGAATTGATCAGCTTAGTTGGGAATGATATTTGACTATTTTCACAAATTTAACTGGTTCACCCATGAAGGGTATGTATGTATATAGATATACATAACTTACAAAGTAAAGAGTATGTTTAAGGATAATGAGATTATGAAGTATTGGAATTACATTGTCAATGTTATGTTTCATGAATCCCCTACTAAGCATTGCTTACTGAGATATTGTAATTGTTGCAATATCTCAGATACAGGGAAGGCGAGTTAGGAGCTGAAGACTATAGAAGACTTGAAGAGAATAATCTTCAAGGTATACCCTTGAAGACATGTATTTTTCTTTGTTGAGAGTTTTATTGTATGGTGAGCTTGAGTTTTGGATTATGTAATTTGGACAAGTATTGTACTAGATTTGGTCAGATCTTGTGAACCACTGGATGGATCCTGGAGTTTAATAAAAGTATATTCCTTCAATGGAATTTTATTTTGTACACAAATTGTACTTATGTTATGTATGAAGTGGTGACTTGGATTTTCAAAACAAGTTCTAAAGAAAAGAATTTTCGCTGCTTTATTTTGCGAAAAATTTTTACACTCTTAAGGGCCCTGCCTTTCAAAATACATTACAAAACATGTTACAAAAACTCAGGTCGTCACAGTTGGTATCAGAGCGATTCATCCAGTCACAGTACAGTACAAATATGTCCAAAGGAGAGATTATAATCCAAGTCTAGATTAAGATAGAAGTAGTTGTATAGAGGACTGATAGAATTTTGGTTTATGAGCAGATGCCACTAAGGAGAGTCACAAAGCAGATAGCTCAAAATACTCCAGAAGACAATATGGAGAGAGTAACCATGAGTAATATGGAAGTGATGGTGACAAGGATGTTAAGGAACCTCCTTCCTCACCTACAACAACCCCAAGGTTCATCACCTCCTGTAGAAATACCTAATACGAAGGCTCAGGGTCAGCTTGAGGTGAGACATACTACAACAACACCACCACTAGCTACTCCCACACTAGGACAAGGGCAATCTTCCCTTGTACCAAGTGAAGAAGTGGGAAAATCCCCATTAGCACGAGAAAAAGTTGACAAAATGCTGGAAAGATTTCAAAAGAGGACTACAATGCATGATGGCAAGGGTGAAGCTGAAAAGGCTGAAGAATGGATATATGAAGTTGAAAAGGCTTTTAGTGCACTACGTACTCCTTCAGAGTTGAAGGTGAAATTTTCCATATACTTATTCAAACAAGTAGTTGCACTTTGGTGGAGATCAGCTAACAAAACCTTCTTCTCGAATTCTGAAGATATTACATGGGAAGAATTTAAGGAAGTATTCAACCATAAATATTTTCCTTCTCATGTACAACAAAGGAAGTTGATAGAATTTTTGGACCTAAAGCATGGGAATATGTCAGTGGTGGACTATGATAACAAGTTCACACAACTAAGGAGATTCGCGACTCATGTGTGTAACACAGAAACACACACCGTAGATCGATTCATTGAAGGGCTACATCCAAGGCTGAAAATAAAGGTGCTGGGTACTAAACCCACTACCTTGGCAGACTGTGTGGAAATGGCTTCCAAGTTTGAAGATGAGTACAAAAAGGGTCAAATTACCAAGTTCAGTGGAGGAGAAAACAATAACCCAAGGCCTTTCCTGTGACGACCTAGGTTTTCCCATGCATTTTTAAATGCAATATCTAATTCCTAAGGTGGGATGCATCCCTATTTGAAAACCATTTTTATGAAAACCATGCAATGCAGCGAAAAATCTTTAGTTTTAAACTCATTTTGAAAACCCTGAGTGTCATTTTCTTTCACAACAATCAAAGTAGTTTTTGAAAAACTTCAGAAATCATAAATGTTTTTCCCCAGTCTATCCAGTCACAGCACATAGTCCAACTATAAATAAATACAAATACATGTCCAAAGGGTAGAGTGTTTACTTCCATGTAATTGTCTCCTTTTGATTTACTTGCTCGTAGTACTAACGTAGGTGTCCTCTACTCGTGGATGGAACTATCTTGAAAAATGTTAAGGATAGGGTGAGTATATACTATACTCAGTAGGAGTCTATCACTACTAGTTTTACAATGCATGCTATGTTTAAAGTCATATGCTCTTTAAAACATGTGCATGTTCGAACAATCATGGTCAATATCGATATTAAAAACCACCGTCGAATTGGAATACTTACGACTTAAAGAAATAGCATAATCCAAGTCGAAAGTATCATATATCATAAACATAATGATATGCATAAGATGCTCAACTGAATCCAACTCATGGATGGTATGGTCGACCAACCTCATGTCATGTCATATGCAATGCAAGTAAGTCCACGAAACCATAGGGCCCACTTATGCCCACGACCTCGCTGCCGTGTGGTCCCCGGGTACTTGAGGACACAACGTCATAGCCTCCATGGGGCATATGACACATCGACCCAGTGCCGTGACACCAGTGGTAGCCCCCTATACCACATGCAGTCGACGTAGGGACATGCCCTTTTTGGGCGTGGTACCCATTCCACCTTTTAGTGGTAGAGGCTGGGAGGCCACCCCAGACCTCACGGTATAACGTCCACGAGCTTAATAGCCCAAATCAAATATGATCAAACAAGCAAAAACATCTCTTTTCAAAACCTGTCCTCTTTGGGTCCCTCACAACTGCCTGGCCCTCACAATTGCCTACCCAGTGTCTTTGGGGCACTCCAGCATCTTTTGGTAACCCTCAAGGACATGCAATCCTTCCAAACTCAACAACCACAAATCATGCAATTTATGCAATTATTTGCAAAGCATGTCTATGTACAATGCCTTTATCATATGTACATTGAATTAAGTCATGCTAAACAAATCATATACTTATACTTAAAACATGCATTTTCAAAATAATCATGGCTCTTTTAAAACGTCTAGTAGTGATAGAGCACCTACCTCAAAGTCTCCTGGAGTCGCGTCCTTTATCACTCAACCCGTCCCTGGGTCTCATTTATAAACTCCTGGGTATGAATGGATACAAGGAGTCCTTATTAATTTCAATCCATTTAGACATTCGATCACTAGATCTGCTTTTTAGGGTCCATGGTCCTTACTTAATTCATTGTTAGGCTGGATCCTATGATGAGGATCTACTATTCCATAGCTAACTCTACAAATTGTCCTCTAATCCTAACTTTAAAGTCTTATTGGGTCTGTGTGTCCCAGTTCCCAAGACATCCGTGCATCCTAGTTGAACCGCGACCGTCTCTCATGCGTGCATGCCTAAAGGCCGTGCCAGGGACCGTGTTTTGCACATGCACATGCAAGCTCTAGCGATGCGCTATGACGCACATCCTAGATGGCATTGCACGGACGCACCTTTGGTGTAACATGGAGCGTCTCAGCTCCCAGGGCACCTCGTGCATCCTAGTCGAGCTAGGACGCATGCCCCATGTCGCGCGCGCACCCGAAGGCCTCACCTGGGACAATGTACGCACTGTCGTACACCCGAAACCCATCCCAGGGATCCTGTCCAAGGCATACATGGAGTATGGTGTCCCTGGGACGCCTTGTTCGTGCAGGGCCGGCCCAAGCCGGCTTGGAGCATTTTTCGGCTAGGAAAACCCAGCTGGAAAATGGCTGGGAAAGGAACCAGATCTGGCATGGATCTGGCTTAGGGGAAGCAAAACGGAGAGAAGGTAGGGGAAAACGACTTACCTGGGTAGCTTAGGAGCGCCTATTGCCGGTGGTGCATTTCCCTCTGCTGGAAATCCATGTTGCTGGAACCCATGAAGGGGAAAACCCCAATGCCAGACCGGAACAAGAGAAGAGAGGGGAATGGGGAGAATGGCCAGCCCGACTAGGGCCTGGCTGTTGCCAGAAACATGTAGAGAGATGGGTTTGAGACGGGTTTCTGATTTTTGCCGGAAACCCCAGTCCCAAACTTGCCGGAAATCGTGTTTTTTGGAGAGGGGGAGATGGGGCTTTTATAAAGGGGAGAAGGCGGTGCCCCTCAATGGCGGTGCCGCCATTCCCCTGGTGTGTTCTGGAGAAATCGGAAGAAAAAGGTTTTCTGGAGAAATCTGGATGTGGAAGACGATGGGGTGCCGTTATCAAAACGGCCCCCTGTGTTTTTTGCCTTTTTCGTTTTTTGTTTAAATTACAAAACTGCCCCTAATCTTTAAACGGCCTAACTTCCTCATACGAACTCCGTTTTCGACGTTCTTTGAGGCGTTAGATTTCATTTTTCGAGTAGAATCTAATGGTACCAAGTTTCCTCACAAATTTCTTCATTTATTATTTTAAATAAAGTCAAACATTCAACACAGTTCATTTCCCATAGAATGTCGAATTTTTGTTAAAAATGGTGTAAATTGCTCGGACGTTACATTTCCAGAAGAATAAAAGATCTTGGAACAATTTTAAGCCTCAAAGAAATCAAAGGAACAATATACCAAGGCCAAATAGACAGCCATGTCCAAGATGTAGAAAATTTAACCAAGGCAATATCTGTCCACGACCTATACAACAACAACCACAACGATTTCCAATCAAGTGGCACAATTGTGGGGAGTATGGACATATCGCCACCCACTGTACCAAACCATTGGCAGTCAGGGAAGCAAAACTAAAAATTGCTCCTCGACACCAAGGAAGGGTCTTCGCCATCACTGATGGCCAAGCTGGACCATCCAATGCGGTAATTGAAGGTACACTACTTGTAGCAGACAACTATACCAAAGTACTGTTTAATTTTGGATCTACGCATTCCTTTATATCTTGTGAATTTGCATCTAGTATACAACTATCAGTCAAAAACTTGGGATTTGATCTAGATGTAACAACTCCAGTTGGAAAAACAGTTAAACTACAAGAATACTTGCATAATGTACCTCTAGAAGTATTGGCCAAAAGAATGGACATAGACCTCATGTTATTGAACATGGAGGATTTTGACATCATACTGGGTATGGACTGGTTAGTAAAATACTAGGTAGTTGTGGACTGTCAAAAGAAGAAACTCACATTTAGTATACTAAGGGAGAAAGTATTAATACTGTATGGAAAACACAATGACTTAGACAAATCCATCATCTCAGCTCTCAAACATATGTCCAAGGAGCGTCAAGCATTTTTAGCAACAGTGGTTTCCTTAGATGTTGAATAGCCTAGGATAACAGAAATTGAAGTGGTCAGGGATTTCCAAGATGTTTTTCCTGAAGAACTACCAGGGTTACCCCCACATCGAGAAATTGACTTTACCATTGAAGTAATTCCTGGTACAACTCCAATTTCTAAAGCTCCTTATAGGATGGCCCCAGCAGAGTTGAAAGAGTTAAAAGGACAATTGTAAGAATTGTTAGAAAAAGGGTTTGTTAGACCAAGTAGTTCACCATGGGGAGCACCAGTAATATTTGTGAAGAAGAAGGATGGGTCAACGAGATTATGCATTGATTATAGAATGTTGAACAGTGTCACAGTGATAAATAGGTATCCCTTACCTCGCATTCATGATCTCTTTGATCAACTCCAATCTGCTAAGGTCTTTTCTAAAATTGACCTTAGATCAGGATATCATCAATTGTGTATTAAGGATGAAGACATACCCAAGTTAGCATTCAGAACTCGATATGAGCATTACGAGTTTCCCAAGTTAAGGACTAAACCATAAGTGAATAGGGAACTAGGAAATATTTCAGCCCTAAGTAAACAGGCATATGGTCTGATATATATGAAATCTATTTTACATACAAGCTTGGAGGCTTGTGAGTTAGTTTTAATAGGCATAAGCCTATGGGAATGCTATTGCTAGAGGAGTTATGAGGGTTTGGCCACCCGCTCCTTGAAATTTGATGATGTGATGATACCTTGCCCTAAGAGAGGCTAAAAGTCTGGTGGTGATAATTATGGGAAGGCCACCACTGTGAAAGTCTTGCCCCCCCATACAGGCAATGACATAATATTTTCCACCGTGGTATCAGTGGTGAACAGGGCAGTTATCCGAGTGCGCTAGTACGGATCGGACTGTAGCATAGCAACCTTTCTGATTATTTTGTACTATGATGCATATGAGAATAGGCATAGTGAAATGCCTTATGATATAGCATAATGAAATGCAAGGTAATTGTATATTACCAATATTTCCCAAGAAGGGAAATTCTCAGTATAAGATTAGTTGTAATACTAAATTTTCAAAATGAAGAGAATTGATCAGCTTAGTTGGGTATGATATTTGACTATTTTCACAAATTTAACTAGTTCACCCATGAAGGGTATGTATGTATATAGATATACATAACTTACAAAGTAAAGAGTATGTTTAAGGATAATGAGCTTATGAAGTATTGGAATTACATTGTCAATGTTATGTTTCTTGAATCCCCTATCAAGCATTGCTTGCTGATACACTGTAATTGTTGCAATATCTCAGATACAGGGAAGGAGAGTTAGGAGCTGAAGACTATGGAAGACTTGAAGAGAATAATCTTCAAGGTATACCCTTGAAGACATGTATTTTTCTTTGTTGAGAGTTTTATTGTATGGTGAGCTTGAGTTTTGGATTATGTAATTTGGACGAGTATTGTACTAGATTTGGCTGTACTGTGAACCACTGGATGGATCCTGGAGTTTAATAAAAGTATATTCCTTCAATGGAATTTTATTTTGTACACAAATTGTACTTATGTTATGTATGAAGTGGTGACATGGGTTTTTAAAACAAGTTCTAAAGAAAAGAATTTGCGCTGCTTTGTTTTACGAAAAAATTTTGCACTCTTAAGGGCCCTGCCTTTCAAAATACATTACAAAACATTTTACAAAAACCTGGGTCATCACATTAAAGAAGCAAAAATTTAGGAACATATACAATAAAATTTGCATGGTAATGTTGTCATTGAAACGGATATTCAAGCAATAATTTTCTTGCCATTTTTAATGAAACTTCAAAATCTAAAACATTGGTCTTCTTAGACTCAATGTAATCTATCTAGATTAATCAATTTCAAGAATTTACAAGCATTAAAGAAGCACAAAATTAGGAACAGATGTAGTAAAAAATGTAGCGTAATGTTACCATTCAAACATGTATTACAATAAGCATACTTCAATAAAAAAATTTGGATGCCTTTACGAAATAAACTTCAAAACCTAAAACATGGGTCTTCTTAGAATCACTGTATTCTATCTAGAATGATCAAATTCTTGCATTTTCAAGCATTAAAGAAGGAGAAAATCAGGAACAATTATAGTAAAAAATGAATGGTTAGGTTACCATTTAGTCACATGTTCAAGTAATAATTTAAATGCCTTCCTGAATAAAACATCAGAATATAAAACCTGGGTCTTCTTAAACTCAATGTATTCTATCTAGAGTGGTCAATTTCAAGCACTTACATGCATTAAAGAAGCAGAAAATAAGGAACAAATATAGTAAAAAATGCATGGTAATGTTATGATTCAAACGTGTATTACAACAAGCATACTTCAAGCAACAATTTCCTTGCCTTTAGAATGAAACTTCAAAATCTAAAAATGGGGCTTCTTAGACTCATTGTATTCTATCTAGAATTATCAATTTCAAGCATGTACAAGCATTGAAGAAGTTGAAAATCTAGAAGTATATAGTAAAAAATGCATGGTAATGTTACCATTCAAACGCATTTACAAGAAATAATTTGCATGCCTTTTTTAATGGAACTTCAAAATCTAAACATAGGTTTTCTTAGACTCAATGCATTCTATCTTGAATAATCAATTTCAAGCAGTTACAACCATTAAAAAAGAATAATTTTTAAGCAACAATTCAAATGAGTATTATAACAAGCACACTTCAAGCAACAATTTGCATGCTTTTTTGAATGAAAGTACAAAATCTAAAACATGGTACTTCTTAGACTCAGTGTATTCTGTATAGAATGATTAGATTCAATTATTTACATGCATTAATGAAGGAGGAAATTCGGAACAAATATAGCAAAAAAACACATGGTACAGTTACCATTCAAATGCATATTCAAGCAACCATTTGCATGCTTGCTTGAATGAAACAACAGAATCTAAAACATGGGCCTTGTAAAAATCAATGTATTCTATCTAGAAGGGTCAATTTCAAGCATTTCCATGCATTAAAGAAGCAAAAAATTAGGAACACATATAGCAAAGAATGCATGGTAATGTTACCATTCAAACGTATATTCAAGCAACAATATGCATACCTTCTTGAATGAAACATCAAAATCCAAATCATGGGTATTCTTAAGCTCAAAGTATTCTTTCTATAATGGTCAATTTAAAGTACTTACAAGCATTAAAAATGCAAAAAATTAGGAATAGGTGTAGTAAGAACCTGATGGTAATGTTACCATTCAAACACGTATTACAACAAACAAACTTCAAGAAATGATTTGCATGCCTTTTTGAATGAAACATCAAACTAAAAAACACGAGACTTCTTAGACATAATATATTCTATATGTAATGATCAATTTTAAGAGTTTAAAGCATTAAAGAAGCAAAAGATTGGGAACATATATATTAAAAACTGCATGGTTATATACCACTCAAATGCTTACTCAAGCAACAATTTGCTTGCCTTTTTGAATGAAACATCAAAATCTAAAACATTGGCCTTCTCAAGCTCAATGAATTCTATATAGAATGATCATTTTCAAGCATTAAAGAAGCAGAAAATTAGGAACATATGGAGTAAAAAATGCCAAGCAAAGATACCATTTCAAACGCGTGTTACATCAAGCAAACTTCAAGCAACAAGTTGCATGCCTTTTTTATTGAAACTTCAAAATCTAAAAGATGAGTCTTCTAAGACTCAATGTATTCCATCTTGAATGATAAAATTTAAGCATTTACAAGGAATAAAGAAACAACAAGTAAGGAACACATATAGCAAAAAACGCATGGTAATGTTATCATTCAAACGCATATTCAAGCAACAAGTTGTAGCCTTTCTGAAAGAAACTTCAAAATCTAAAACATGGGACTTCTTAGACTCAATGTATTCTATATAGAATTATTAATTTCAAGCATTTATAATCATTAAAGAAGAAAAAAATCAATAACATATATAGTAAAAGGTGCTTGGTACCATTACCATTCAAACACATATTCAAGCAACAATTTGCTTACCTTCTTGAATGAAACATCAAAATATAAAACATGGGACATCCTAAACTCAATAGATTCAATCAATAATGATCATTTTCAAGCATTTACAAGCATTAAAGAAGTATAAAATCAGGAACATATCTAGTAAAAAATGCATGGTAATGTTACCATTCAAATGCATATTACAAGAAGCAAACTTCAAGCAACAATTTGCATCCCTATTTGAAGGAAACATCAAAATCTAAAACATAGGTCTTCTTAGACTCAATGTATTCAACCTATAATGATCAATATCAATTATTTACAAGCATTAAAGAAGTAGAAAATCAAGAACATATATAGTAAAAAATGCATCTTAATGTTACCATTCAAATGCATATTCAAGCATCAAATTGCATGCCTTCTTAAATGAAACATGAAAATCTAAAACATGAGACTTCTTAAACTCAATGTATTATAAGTAGAATGATCAATTTCAAGAATTAAATAAGCAAACCAATTACAAACATATATAGTAAAATATGCATGGTAATGTTACCATTCAAATGCGTATGACAACAAGCATACTTCAAGTGACAATTTACGTGCCTTTTGGAATGAAACTTCAGACTTTAGAACTTAGGACTTCTTGGACTGAATGTCTTTTATCTTGAATGATCAATTTTACACATTTACAAGCATTAAAAAAGAAAAAAAATAGACAATATATATAGTAAATAGCACATGGTAATGGTACCATTCAAATGCATATTCAAGGAAGGATTTGCATGTCTTCTTGAATGAAACATCAAAATATAAGAGATGTGCCTTCTTAAACCCAATGAATTCTATATAGAATGATCAATTTTCAGCATTTACAAGCATTAAAGAAGTAGAAATCAGAAACATATATAGTAAAAAATGCATGGTAATGTTACAATTGAAACACATATTCAAGTAAAGATTTACACGACTTCTTAAATGAAACATCAAAATAAAAAACTTCAGCCTTCTTAAACTCAATGTATTCTATTTAAAATGATTAATTGTAAGCATTTACAAGCATTAAAGAAGCAAAAAATTAGGAACATATATAGTAAATTATGCTTGTTAATGTTACCAATCAAACACATATTGCAACAAGCATACTTCAATTAACAATTTGCATGCCATTTTGAATGAAACATCAAAATCTAAAATATAGTACTTCTTAGACTCAATGTCTACTATCCAGAATGATCAATTTCAATCACTTACAAGCATTAATGAAGCAAAAAATCAGGACCATATTTAGTAAAAAGGGCATTGAGATGTTACCATTCAAAGGCATATTCAAGAAACAATTTGCATGCCTTCTTAAATGAAACATGAAAATCTAGAACTTGGGTCTTCTTAAATACAATGTATTCTATGTAAAATGATCAATTTCAGGCATGTACCTAATTAAATAAGCAGAAAATTAGGAACATATATAGTAAAAAACGCACAATAATGTTACCATTCAAATACGTATTACAACAAGCATACTTCAAGTGACAATTTGTATGCCTTTTTGAATGAAACTTCAAAATAAAAAACTGGGCCTTGTAAGATTCAATGTATTCTATATAGAAGGATCAATTTTAAGTATTTACAAGCATTAAAAAACCAAAAAATCAGGAACATATAAAATAAAAAATGCATGGTAATGTTACCATTCAAATGCATATTCAAGCAACAATTTGCATACCTTTCTGAATGAAACTTCAAAATCTAAAGCATGGATCTTCTTAGACTCAATGTATACTATGTAGAATAATCAATTTCAAGCATTTAAAAGCATTAAAGATGCAGTAAATCATGAATGTATAGTAAAAAACGCATGGTAATGTTACCATTCAAACTTGTATTACTACAAACATACTTCGAGTGGCAATTTGCATGCCTTTTGACATGAAAATTTTAAATCTAAAACTTGGACCTTCTTAGAATCAATGTATTCTTTCTAGAATAATTAGTTTCAAGTATTTACAAGGATTAGGGAAGCAAAAAATCAGAAAAATATATATTAAAAAATGCATGGTAATGTTACCAATCAAATGCACATTTAAGCAACGATTCGCTCACTTTCTTGAATGAAACATCAAAATCTAAAAGATGGACCTTCTAAAACTCAATGTATTCTATATAGAGTAATCAATTTCACATATTTACAAGCATTAAAGATGCAGAAAGTTAGGAACATGTATAGTAAAAATGCACGATAATGTTACCATTCAAATGCATATTGAAGAAACAATTTGCAAGCCTTTTTTAATGAACTTCAAAATATAAAACATGGATCTTCTTGGACTCAATGTATTCTATTGAGAATGATCAATTTCAAGCATTTACAAGCATCAAAGAAGCAGAAAATAAAAAATATTTATAGTAAAAAATGGATGGTAATGCTACCATTCAAACACGTATTA
Organism: Warburgia ugandensis; assembly: GCA_035236585.1. Lineage (NCBI taxonomy): Eukaryota > Viridiplantae > Streptophyta > Magnoliopsida > Canellales > Canellaceae > Warburgia > Warburgia ugandensis. The sequence continues at coordinate 53,657,666 of CP141127.1, read as the reverse complement.
CAACAAGCATACTTCAAGCAATAATTTGCATGCCATTTTGAATGAAAATTATAAATTATAAATATGGGACTTCTCAAACTGAATGTATTCTATCTAAAATGATCAATTTCAACCATTTACAGCCATTAAAGAAGAAAAAAATTAGGAACATATATAGTAAAAACTGCATGGTAATGTTACCATTGAAATGCATATTCAAGCAACAATTTGTTTGCCTTTCTGAATGAAACTTAAAAATCTTACACATAGGTCTTCTTAGACTCAATGTAATATATCTAGATTGATTAATTTCATGCATTTGCATGCATTACCATTCAAATGTGTAGTACAACAAGCATACTTCAAGAAAAAATTTACATGCCTTTTTTAATGAAACTTCAAAATCTATAACATGTGTCTTCTTAGAATCATTGTATTCCACCTAGAATGATCAATTTCAAGCATTAAAGAAGCTACAAATATAGAACATATATAGTAAAAAATGCATTACAAGCAATGATTTGCATTCCTTTTTTAATGGAACTTAAAAATCTAAAACATGGGTCTTCTTGGACTCAATGTATTCTATCTTGAATGATCAATTTCATTTACAAGCATTAAAGAAGCAGAAAATTAGTAACATATATAGTAATAAACGCATGGTAATGTTACAATTCAAATGAGTATTACAACAAGCATACTTCAAGCAACAATTTGCATTCCTTTTTGAATGAAACTTCAAAATCTAAAAAATGGTACTTCTTAGACTCAATATATTCTATATATGCTAATCAATTTCAATGATTTACATGCATTAATGAAGGCAAAATCCTAGAACAAATATAGCAGAAAAATGCATGGTAAAGTTACCATTCAAATGCATATTCAAGAAACCATTTGCATGTCTTCTTGAATGGAACAACAAAATCTAAAACATGGGCCTTCGAAAAAACAGTGTACTCTATCTAGAATTTTAAATTTCAAGCATTAAAGAAACAAAAAATTAGGAACATATATAAGAAAGAATGCATGGTAATGTTACCATTCAAACATATATTCAAGCAACAATTTGCATGCCTTCTTGAATGAAATATCAAAATCTAAATAATGGGTATTCTTAAAATCAATGTATTCTTTCTATAGTGGTCAACTTCTAGTATTTAAAAGTGTTAAAGAAGTAAAAAATCAGGAACAAGTGTAATAAAAACCTGATGGTAATGTTACCATTCAAATACGTATTACGACAAACATACTTCAAGTAACAATTTACATGCCTTTTAGAATGAAACTTCAAACTCTAAAACATGGGTCTTATTAGACTCAATGTATTCTATATAGAATGATCAATTTGAAGTGTTTACAAGCATTATAGAAGCAAAAAATTTGGAACATATGAGTAAAAATTGCATGGTTATGTAACCATTCAAACACATACTTAAGCAATAATTTACTTACCTTTTCAAATGAACCTTCAAAATCTAAAAAATTGGCCTTCCAAAGCTCAATGTATTCTATCTAGAATGATCAACTTCAAGCATTTACAAGCTTTAAAGAAGCAAAAAATTAGGAATATATGTAGTTAAAAATGCCAAGTAATGATACCATTCAAATGCATATTACAACAAGCATCCTTCAAGCAACAATTTGCATGCCTTTTTTTCTTATTGAAACTTCAAAACTTACAAGGTGAGTCTTATTAGACTCAATGTATTCTATCTAGAATGATTATTTTTATGCATTTATAAGTAATAAAGAAGCAGAAAATAAGGAGCACTTATAGTAAAAAATGTATGGTAATGTTGCCATTCAAATGCATATTCAAGCAACAATTTGTATTCTTTTTTAATGAAACTTCAAAATCTAAAGCATGAGACTTCTTAGAATTAATGTGTTCTATATAAAATTATCAATTACAAACATTTATAAGCATTAAAGAAGAAGAAAATAAGCAACATATATAGTAAAAAATTCATGGTACCATTACCATTCAAATGCATATTGAAGCAACAATTTGCTTGCCTTCTTTAATGAAACATCAAAATCTAAAACATGGGCCTTCCTAAACTCAAGTATGCTATTAAGAATGATCATTTTCAAGCATTTAAAAGCATTAAAGAAGTAGAAAATTAGAAAAATATATAGTAAAAAATGCACGGTAATGTTACCATTCAAACTCAAATTATAAGAAGCATACTTTAAGCAACAATTTGCATTCCTTTATGAATGAAACATCAATATCTAAAACATAGGTCATTTTAGACTCAATGTATTCTACCTATAATGATCAATATCAATCATTTACAAGCATTTAAGAAACTAAAAATTAGGAACATGTATAGTAAAAAATGCATCTTAATGTTGCCATTTAAACACATATTCAAGCATTAATTCGCATGCCTTCTTAAATAAAACATGAAAATCTAAAACTTAGGTCCTCTTAAACTCAATGTATTATAAGTAGAATCATCAATTTCAAGAATTTGCAATTATTAAAGATGTAGAACAATTACAAACATATATAGTAAAATACTCTTGGTAATGTTACCATTCAAAACGCGTATTAGAACAAGCATACTTCAAGAAACAATTTGCATACCTTTTTGATTGAAACTTCAAACTCTAAAACTTGGAACTGCTTGGACTAATGTGTTCTATCTAGAATGATCAATTTTAAGCATTTACAAGCATTAAAGAAGCAGAAAATAGACAATATATATAGTATGCAGCGCATGGTAATGTTACCATTCAAATGCATATTCAAGGAATGATTTGCATGTCTTCTTGATTGAAACATCAAAATCTAAAAGACGGGCCTTCTTAAACTCAATGTATTCTATATAGAATGATCAATTTTCAGCATTTACAAGCATTAAAGAAGCAGAATATTAGCAACATATATAGTAAAAAATGCATGGTAATGTTACCATTCAAACGCATATTCAAGCAAAGATTTGCATGACTTCCTAAATCAGACGTCAAAATAAAAAACTTGGGCCTTCTTAAACTCAATGTATTCTATTTAGAATGATCAACTGCAAGCACTTCCAAGCATTAAAGAAGTAGAAAATTAGGAACATATATAGTAAAAGATGCATGCTAATGTTACCAATCAAATGCATATTGCAACAAGCATACTTCAGTGAACAATTTGCATACCATTTTGAAGGAAACATGTAACAATCCTACTTTTTAAAGTTTATTTGAAAGGATTATTAATTAATTTTGATAAATATAAATGGAAGAATCTTCATATTTGGATTCTACTGAATTGAACTTTTGAAAGGCATCAAATTGGACTCCAATACCTCATATTAGGATTGCACTCAAAAATACGATTCCAACGATACTAATTTTACTGAAATCTAAGTTCAGACGAATAAATGATGATTTTTCTTGCAAAGGGTATTTTGGTAATTTTATAGGTAGGCCCCCATTTATAGGAATTCGTTTTGGATAGTTAAGATACATTGGAAAGTCCATCTCAAATGATACTCATTAGTTTTGATTGAAATCCAAATGTCGGGAATCAGTAGCACATCATAATTAGGTATGCATAATAAAATAAAATACAAAATAATTAAAACACTTAAAGGAGGGCCAAATTTATATTGGCACCCTTTGACTTAAATGAAAAGAACAGATGGTTTAGTTTGTTCTCAACCCAATGAGAAAACTCGATGGAGACAAAAGAAAGGAAAGGAAGAAGAAGAAGAGGAAGAGGAAGAAGAAGGAGAGAAGAAAAGGAGAAGGGAGAAGAAGAAAGGAGTGGGGGAGCCAACTTGTCAGAGGGGATCAACACGCTGGCAAAATAGAGGAGAAAACGAGGGTTTTTCTGGGTTGCCAGATTCTAGGCCATTACCAGAGAAGATGACGGCTCCGATTGACGATCTAAGTCGATCATGTTGTCTAGCACGAAAAAATGAAGAAAACCCTAAGATTATTGGGGAATCCGATGAGATTTGGATCATCAGTCAAGGAGGAGATGGTGCGCCACAAGCTCGAAAAACCTTATAGGTAAAAATGACGACCAATCTAGCTCATCCAATAGTAGAAAATGCACGAAAACACTCTTTAGCAGGTAAGATCTACAAAACCCAACTCTTGATTTTTTATTTTTGGCTAAATCCATATAGTTTTATGCTAGATCTAAGTTTAAGGACAATGTAGCCATCCATTTTCTGATCTAAGCTTAGGCATAGGTAATTAAAGACCTAATGTAGCTTAGATCACATAAAATTTGCAGATCTAGGCTAGAAATTGATTGAACAATTGTAGCCGTCTGATTAGGTACTGTTTGCACAGTAACTTCTTGACATCTGATCAATGATCAGACACCACTAATGAGTTCTAGAGCATTAAAGTAACAAAGATATGCCATAAATTGAAGATTTAGATAGAAATTCATAGAAAAAATCTGAACCATTCAATCAGACTGTAAAGGAATAAGGCCTAACAAAGGTCTGATTGGTGATCAGACGCCACCATCGCATACCTTAACCTTTATTAGGTTAAGATACTTTGAAATCTTAAGATCAGGGTGCAAATTTTTAGGAAACTGAGAAATTGTATGAAATTTGAGGGTTTAATTTGAACAATAGGATTATGTTCTGAAGAATAATCTAATATACAAATGGTGAAGGAAACTCAGACATGAAGTCCTCAATTGTGCTGTAAATGCTTCTTAAAAAGAGTGTGAAAAAGAAAATTTTATACACTAGTTAGATTTAAGTATGATTTAGGTGCTTAGATGATTCTATGTTGATGTGGGAATTCAGATGTTGGATGCGCTACATAGTTTTAGGTGCAGTTTGACCAAATTGAAGTAAGTTTAAAGCTAAACCTAAAAGGAAAGAACTGGTGGAAAAATTTGCCAAGGAGGTAGGTGGTTTTAACATCTATTTGCCATTAAGAATTTAACTAATCAAATTGTTTGCTTATCATGTTTTCTATTCGAGGTTACTTGATTATCATGAGAATTACATTACATCATGTTCCTTTGCTTTCAGCTTTAAAAGAATGCTATATTTGCAAATGCAGTATGTGTGATTATATATATATATATATGTATCTTCATAACTATGATGCATATTTTATATGAAGAATGAAAGTGATGTTATCCCTTCTATCAAACACATTGTGTGTTTTTGAAAGAAATGATTTCACTTGAAATGCATCATTTCCATGTTTTGAGATGAGTTAAAGAATGCATGATTTTTCATGGCATATATGTTATATGATTTAAGATCATTTGGGATTGAGATATGTCTTTGATCAGGCTAATGAGCCTGGTGGTCACTACGTTAAGAGGTTTTACAAGTTTGGCCTCTCAGCCTCTAACAACCAAAGGTGGTAGGTATCCATGCCCAAAGAAGTATCTATTTGCTCAGTTGTTGTGGTAGGAACAACCATTGGAGGTGCTCACGAAACCCTTTTGAGACGTATCCATAGTCACCATGGAGGCTGTTGTGGCTATTCTCTAGATACCAAAGAGACACGATTCAGTGATCTAGTCATGAGCATAGTGTACCATAGGATTTTTGTTTTATGACCCCACGTAGATGGACTTGATGATGGTCTCTAGATGGGTACTCATGACCAACCGGCTGATGTGTTTGCTAGGGTGCATATGTGCATGTGGTGTTATCAGTTTGGGATTGTTGACATTTGCAGTTTAACCGATGACTACTTTGAGGATCTTATGATGTTTGATTTGTCAAGTTAGATAATAGATCCTTCACATAGTTCTCAAGTTATGTTTACATGTGATTTTAGGATATGTTCTATACTACAATTTACTTGAGATTACTATGATGATTCAACCATTTGAAAAATGCACACTTCAAGTTGTACATATTTTATATGGATACTATCTGAAATGTTTTAGCATGAAATTGGGGAATTGAGATTGAAAAACAACTTTAATCATGTTTCTTATCTTTGATTTGTTTATCATATTCTTTAGAAATTGCATGAAAAATGATTTGAGATGTTGTTCTAAAATTGCATGGAAAACTTGGTAAAATAGATGTGAAACTACCTACACAAGTCAAGCTTGCTGAGACATTATAAATTATTTACAATGTTTTAGGTTTGAAGGATTAGAATAGGGGAAAGAAAGCAAAAGATTGTACTAAAGATCTCAAGATGACTAAACAATGTTTTAGGTTAATGATTTATTGAAGTAATATTTGGATTTGATATGACTTTCTGCATGGACATGTGGAATAAAGTGGTAATGGTGTGGCTGCGAATGGATTGATCTTGGTCATGAATTTTGATTTGGTTAAGTTTTCAATTTTCAAAGTATAAACTCTTGTATGAAAATGTGATGGGATGGAGATAGAGTCTCCCTTGATCTTTTATTTATAAAATTGTATTTATCAGGTACTTTGAAATGACATGCATTAAATGTCTAATGTCAGAAAAATAGAGAAAAATATGTTGGATTCTTTGGTAGAAATGTAGGGCTTATTTTGCTGATAATCCTTTTTGAGAAAAGAAAAATGACACTTGGGATTTTTTTTTAAAAAGGATCTTTTCAGGAAAAATGTTTCTATCTGTTCATTTTCTAAATACTTTTGCAAACTAAGGACCTGACATTTCAAAAACAATTATAAAAATGTATTATAGAATCCCTTGTCATTGCAAAACATTAAAATCTAAAACATAGGTCCTTCTTAAACTCAATGTATACTATCTAGAATGATCAATTTCAATTATTCACCACCATTAAAGAAGCAGAAAGTCAAGAACATATATAGTAAAAAAGGCATGGTGATATTACGATTCAAATGCATATTGAAGCAACAATTTGCATGCCTTCTTAAATGAAACCTGAAAATCTAAAACTTGGTTCTTCTTAAACTCAATGTATTCTATATAAAATGATCAATTTTAAGAATTTATATGAATTAAAGAAGCAAAAAATTAGGAACATTTATAGTGAAAAATGCATGGTATTGTTAACATTCAAATATGTAGTACAAGAAGCATACTTCAAGCAACAATTTGCATGTCTTTTTGAATCAAACTTCAAAATCTAAAATTGGGGTCTTCAAAGACTCAATGTGTTCCATCTAGAATGATCAATTTCAAGCATTTACAAGCAATAAAGAAGCAAAAAATCAGTAACATATTTAGTATAAAATGCCAGGTCATGTTACCATTCAAACAAATATTCAAGCAATGATTTGCTTGCCTTCTTGAATGAAACATCAAAGTTTGAAACATGGGCCTTGTTAAATTCAATGTATTCTATTTAAAATGATCAATTTAAAGAATTTAAAAGCATTAAAGATGCAGGAAATCAAGAACATATAGTAAAAAACAAATGGTAATGTTACCATTCAAATGCGTATTACAACAAACATACTTCAAGGAGAAATTTGCATGCCTTTTTAAATGAAAATTTTAAATCTAAAACATGGGTCTTGTTGGACTCAATGTACTCTATCTAGAATGATTAGTTTCAAGCATTTACAAGCATTAAGGAAGTAGAAAATCAGCAACATATGTAGCAAAAATGCATGGTAATGTTACCATTTAAATGCATATTTAAGCAACAATTAGCATGCCTTCTTGAATGAAACATCAAAATCTAAAAGATGGACCTTCTTAAAGTCAATGTGTTCTATCTAGAGTGATCCATTTAAACTATTTACAAGCACTGAAGATGCAAAAAATCAAGAACGTGTATAGTAAAAAATGCATGATAATGTTACCATTCAAACGCATATTCAAGAAACAATTTGCATACCTTCTTAAATGAAACATGTAAATCTAAAACTTGGGTCTTCTTAACCTTAATGTATTCTATGTAGAATGAACAATTTCAAGCATTAAAGAAGAAGAAAATTTGGAATATACATAGTAAAAAACGCATAGTAATACTGCCATTCAAACATTTATTACAAAAAGCTTACTTCATGTGATAATTCACATGTCTTTTTAAATGAAAATTTTAAAACTAAAACTCAGGCCTTCTTAGACTCAATGTATTCTATCTAGAATGATCAATTTTAGGCATTTATTAGCATTGAAGAAGTAGAAAATCAAGAACATACATAGTAAAAAATGCCTGGTAATGTTACCACTCAAATGCATATTCAAGCAACAATTTACATACCTTTTTGAATGAAACTTCAAGATCCAAAACATGGGACTTCTTTGACACAATGTATTCCTTCTAAAATGTTAAATATCAGGCATTTACAAGTATTAAAGTATAAAAAAATCAGGAACATATATAGTAAAAAATGCATGGTAATGTTACCATTCAAACACATATTTAGGCAACAATTTGCATGCCTTCTTAAATGAAACATGAAAATCTAAAAATTGGGTCTTCCTAAACTGAATGTATTCTATGTAGAACAAACAATTTTAAGCATTTACAAGCATGAAAAAAGTAAAAAATTAGAAATATATAGAGTAAAAAATGCCTGTTAATGTTACAACTCAAATGCGTATTGAAACAAGCATACTTCAAGTGTCAATTTGCATGTCTTTTTGAATGAAATTTCAAAATATAAAACTTGGGTCCTTTGAAACTCAATGTATTCTTTCTAGAATGAAAATTTTAAAGCATATACAAGCATTAAAGAAGCAGAAAATATGGAACATATATAGTAAAAAATGCATGATAATGTTACCATTCAAATGCATATTCAAGCAACAATTTGCATACTTTTTTAATGGAACTTCAAAATTCAAAACTTGGAACTTCTTAGACTCAATGAACTCTATCTAAAATGATCAATTTTAAGCATTTACAAGCTTTACAGTAGTAAAAAATAAGAAACGTATATAGTAAAAATTGCAAGTAACATTACCATTCAAATGATTATTCTAGAAATGATTTGCTTGCCTTCTTGAATGAAATATCAAAATATAAAACCTGGGACTTCTTAAAATCATTGTATTCTATCTATAATGATTAATTTCAAGCATTCATAAGCATTAAAGATGCTAAAAATGAGGAACATATGTAGTAAAAAATGCATGGTAATGTTTTCATTCAAACGATTATTACAACAAGCATACTTTACGCAACAATTTGCATACCTTATGAATGAAACATCAAAATAAAAAACATAGAACTTATTAGACTTAATATACTCTATCTATAATGAACAATTTCAATTATTTACAAGCATTAAAGAAGCAAAAAATTAGGAGCAAATATAGTAAAAAATGCACGGTAATGTTACCATCCAAACACATATTCAAGCAACAATTTGCATGCCTTCTTAAAGGAAACATGAAAATCTATAACTTTGGTCTTCCAAAACTATCTATAACTTTAGTCTTCCAAAACTCAACATATTCTATGTAGAACGATCAATTTCAAGGATTTACAAGCATTAAACAAGCAAAAAATTAGGAACATATAAAGTAAGCAATGCATGTTAATACCATTCAAATGTGTATTACAACAAGCACACTTCAAGTGAAAATTTGCATGCCTTTTTTAATGAAATTTCAAAATATAAAACTTGGGTCCTCTTAAACTCAATGTATTCTATTCAGAATGATCCATTTTAAGTATTTACAAGTATTAAAGAAGCTGAAAATAAGGAACCTATTTAGTAGAAAATGCATGGTAATGTTACCATTCAAATGCATATTCAAGCAACAATTTGAATGCCTTTTTAAATGAAACTTCAAAACCTAAAACATCGGACTGCTTGGACTCAATGTATTTTATTTAAAATGATCAATTTCAAGCATATACAAGCATTACAGATGCCGAAAATCAGCAACATATATAATAAAAAATGCATGGTAATGTTACTGATCAAACACATATTCAAGCAATGATTTGCTTGCCTTCTTGAATGAAACATCAAAATCCAAAACATGGGACTTCTTAAACTCAATGTATTCTATCTAGAATGATAAATTTGAAGCATTTACAAGCATTAAAGAAGCAGAAAATCAGCAACATATATAGCAAAAAATGCATGGTAGCATTACCATTCAAACGCATATTCACCCAACAAATTGCATGCCTTTTTAAATGACATCAAAATCTAAAATTTTGGTCTTCTTAAACCCAATGTTTTCTATTTACAAAGATCAATTTCAAGCATTTACAAGCATTAAAGAAGCAGAAAATCAGGAACATATATATTAAAAAATGCATGGTAGTGTTGCCATTCAAAAGCATAATACAATAAGCATACATCAAGCAATAATTTGCATGCTTTTTTAATGAAACGTAAAAATCTTAAACATCTGACTTCTTAGACTCAATGTATTCTATCTATTATAATCATTTTTATTTATTTACAATCATTAAAGAAGCAGAAAATTAGGAACATATGTGGTAAAAAATGCAGGGTAATGTTAACATTCAAACACATATTCACCCAACAAATTGCATGCCTTTTTAAATGAAACATTAAAATCTAAAATTAAGGTCTTCTTAGAACCAATGTTTTCTATCTAAAAAGTTCAATTTCAAGCATTAAAGAAGCAAAAAATCAGGAACATATATAGTAAAAAATCCACGGTAGTGTTGCCATTCAAGAGCATATTACAATAAACATACATCAAGCAACAATTTGCATGCCTTTTTCAATGAAATGTCAAAATCTTAAACATCGGACTTCTTAGACTCAATGTATTCTATCTATTATGATCATTTTTATTTATTTACAATCATTAAAGAAGCAAAAAATTAGGAACATATATAGTAAAAAATGCAAGGTAATGTTGCCATTCAAATGCATATTCAAGCTTTTTTTAATGAAACTTCAAAATCTAAAACATGAGACTTCTTAAACTAAATGTATTCTATTTAGAATGATCAAGTTCAAGCATTAAAGAAGTAGAAAATCAACAACATATGGAGTAAAAAATGCATGGTAATGTTATCATTCAAATGCATATTCAAGCAACAATTTGCATGCCCCCTTGAATGAAACATCAAAATCTGAACGTAAGCCTTCATAAACTCAATGTATACTGCATAGAATGATCAATTTCATCATTTACAAGCATTAAAGAAATAGAAAATTAGGAAAATATACAGTAAAAAATGCATGGTAGTGTTACCATTCAAATGCATATTCAAGCAATAATTTGCATGCCTTCTTAAATGAAACATGAAAATCTAAAGCTTCGGTGTTCTTAAACTCAATGTATTCTTTATAGAATGATCAATTTCAAGCATTAAAGGAGAAAAAAATTCGGAAAAAAAATTGTAAAAAATGCATGGTAATGTTATCATTCAAACGCGGATTACAACAAGCATAAGTGTTCTTAGACTCAATGTATTGTATCTAGAATAATCCATTTTAAGCTTTTACATGCATTAAAGAAGCATAAAATTAGCAACATACATAGTAAAAACAAAAATGCATGGTAATGTTACCATTCAAATGCATATTCAGCAACAATTTGCATGCCTTCTTGAATGAAACATCAAAATCTATAGCATGGGCCATCTAACACTCAATGTATTTTATCTAGAATGATCCATGTCAAGCATTTACAAGCATTAAAGAAGAAAAAAATTAGGAGCATATATAATAAAAAAACACATGATAACATTACCTTTCCAATGCTTATTCAACCAACAATTTGCATGCCTTCTTAAATGAAACATTAAAATATAAAACTTAGGTATTCTTAAACTCAATGTATTCTATGTGGAATGAACAATTTTAAGTATTTAGAAGCATTAATGATGCAACAAATTTGGAACATATATAGTAAAAAACAGATGATAATATTTCCATTCAAATGTGTATTAGAACAAGCATACTTCAAGTGACAGTTTGCCTGCCTTTTTGAATGAAAATTTTAAATCTAAGACATGGGTCATCTTAAATCCAATTTATTCTATCTTGAAGGATCAATTTTAAGCATTTACAAGATCTAAAGAAGAAGAAAATCAAGAACATATATAGTAAAAATGCATGGTAATGTTACCATTTAAGCACATACTTAAGAAACAATTTACATGCCTTTTTGAATGAAACATCAAAATCTAAAACATGGGTCTTCCTAGACTTAATGTATTCCATCCAGAATGATCAATTGTAAGCATTTACAAGCATTAAAGATGAAAAAATCAGCAACATGTATTGTAAAAAAATGCATGGTAACATTACCATTCAAACACATATTCAAGCAAAAATTTGCTTGCCTTCTTGAATGAAACATTAAATTCTAAAACATGGGCCTTCTTAAATTCAATGTATTATATCCACAATGATCAATTTAAAGCATTTACAAACATTAAAGAAGCAGAAAAATAGGAACATACAATAAAAAATGCATGGTAATGTAACCATTCAAACACTTATTTTAATAAGCATAATTCAATCGACAATTTTCAAGCCTTTTTGAATGAAGCTTCAAAATCTAAAACTTGGGTCTTCTTAGAATCAATTTATTCTATCTAGAATGGTCAATTTTAAGCATTTGCATGCATTAAGGGAGCAAAAAGTTAGCAACATATATATATATTAGAAAATGCATGGTAATTTTACCATTCAAATGCGTACTCAAACAATGATTTGCATGCCTTCCTGAATGAAAAATCAAAACACGGGCCTTCTTAAACTCAATGTATTCAGTCTTGAATGATCAATTTCTAGCACTTCAAAAGCATATTCGAGCAACAATTTGCATGCCTTCTTAACTGAAACATGAAAATCTACATGGAAATTTTTCCATTCAAATGCGTACTCAAACAATGATTTGCATGCCTTCCTGAATGAAAAATCAAAATCTAATACATGGGCCTTCTTAAACTCAATGTATTTAGTCTTGAATGATCAATTTCTAGCACTTCAAAAGCATATTCGAGCAACAATTTGCATGCCTTCTTAAATGAAACATGAAAATCTAAAACTTGGGTCTACTTAAACTCAATGTATTCTATGTAGATTCAACAATTTCAAGCATTTACAAGCAATAAAGAAGCAAAAAAATTGGGAATATATATAGTAAAAAATGCATGGTAATATTACCATTCAAACATGTATTACAACAAGCATACTTCAAGCCACAATTTACATGCCTTTTTAAATGAAACTTTTAAATCTTAAACTTAGGACTTCTTAGACTCAATGTATTCTATCTAGAATAATCAATTTTGAGCATTTTCAAGCATTAAAGAAGCAAAAAATTGAGAACATATACCATAAAAAATGCATGGTAATGTTACCATTCAAAATCATATTCAAGCACCAATTTGAATGCCTTTTAGAATGAAACTTCATAATATAAAACATGGGTCTTCTTAGGCTCAATGTATTTGATCTAGAATGATATATTTCAACCATTTGCAAGCATTAAGGAAGTACAAAATCAACACCATATATAATGAAAAATGGATGGTAATGTTACCATTCAAATGCATATTCAAGCAAATATTTGCATGCCCTCTTGAATGAAACATCAAAATCTAAAACATAGCCTTCTTAGACTCAATGTATTCTATCTGAAATGATCAATTTCAAGCATTTACAGGCATTAAAGAAGCAAAAAATAAGGAACATATATAGTAAAAAATGCATGGTAATGTTACCATTTAAATGCATATTCAAGCAACAATTTGCATGCCTTCATGAATGAAACATTAACATCAAACACATGGGTCTTCTTAAACTTAATGTATTCTATATAGAATGATCAATTTCAAGAATTTACAAGGATTGAAGAAGTAGAAAACCAGGTAGATATATACTAAAAAAATGCATGGTAATGTTACCATTCAGATGCACATTCAAGCAACAATTTCCAAGCCTTGTTGAATGAAACATCAAAATCTAAAACATGGGCTTTCTTAAACTCAATGTATTCTATCTGGAATGATCAATTTCAAGCATTTGCATGCATTAAAGAAGAATAAAATAAGGAACATATGTAGTAAAAAATGCATGGTAATGTTGCCATTCAAACACATATTACGACAAGCATACTTCAAGCAACAATTTGCTTTCCTTTTTTAATGAAATTACAAAATCTAAAATTCATTGTATTCTATCTAGAATGATCAATTTTAAGCATTTACAATCATTAAACAAGTAAAAAATTAGGAACATATATAACAAAAAGCTCATGGTAACGTTAACATTTAAATGCATCTTACAACAAGCATACTTGAAGTGACAAATTGCTTGCCTTTTTGAATAAAACTTCTGAAACTAAAACTGTGACAACTTGGGTTTTTATTACACATTTTGTAATACATTTTTGAAAGGTAGGACCCTTATTAGTAAAAAAATTTCACAAAACAAAGTAGCAAAAATTCGTTTCTTTAGAACTTGTTTTGAAAAACCCAAGTCGTCACTTCATACATAACATAAGCAGAATTTTTGTACAAGATAAAATTCTATTGAAGGAATATACTTTTATTAAATTCCAGAATCCATCTAATGGTTCACAGTGTGGCCCAATTCCAGTACAATACTTGTCCAAATTACAAAATCCAAAAGTTAAAGCTCACCATACAATGAAACTCTCATTATAATATAATACTCTCAAACAAAACAAAATACATGTCTTCAAGGGGTATACCCTAATGATTACCCTCCCAAGTCTTCTTCAGTCTTGAGCTCCTAACTCTCCTTCTCTGTATCTGAGATATTGTAAACATTCAAACATTTACAATACCTCAGCAAGCTATACTTGGTGGGGGATTCAAAAAGCATAATAATTTGATAGTATAAATATAATACTTCCTAATCCCATTATTCATAAACATTGTAAAACCCCTAACTTTTGTAATGAAATTGAATAAATAATGAAATTGAGAATTTTAACGAAAATCAGGCTAGAATATTAGGGTTATTAAAAATGCCATTCTCATAGAAGTACAATCAAAGGACAAGACATTTATAATTGAAAACATACTCAATGAAACCTTTAGAATGACTGTAAACATGACAAATTCTGAATTCAGATGAAAAATCCTTATTTTTCTATATTTCTATGAACAAAAGGTAACATGGTAATCTTACTCATAACCGAGACCTAAGACATAAAAATTTGGAATGAACTCGGAAATATGAATCCAATGCCACTAAGTACGCTCAATTCCGAGTTCATGGGAATAAACACCATTTTTCTCCATTTTTGAAATTAAAAGAGCAAAATGGTCTTTTCATATCAGTGGGACCCACAAGGGAACCACAAAGGAATCCAATGGCCAAAAAATGTGTCATCATTAGTCAAACCACTACCACCTGTTAGTGGAGAAGGAGGTGGTAGTGGGAATCCAATGAACATTGAAAAATAAAAAGAAATAAAACATAATAATTACACATAATCATGAAAAACACCCAAAATTCCTATAAATACCTCAAAAGAATTCATAAAATTCCCCACAGAATTCCCTAGTCTCCATCAAAATTTCAGGTCAAAACTCCCCCTTCTCTTTCTTTTCTTCCTCCTTTTTCAGTCTTTATTTCCTTCTATTAGCGCATCCACAAATGCACCCAGGAGAATATTCCCCTTGATCCATCGAGCACGTCTGTAGACGTGTCGTCCCCAACGAGCAAGGTTTTCACCCTACTACGATTTTCAATTAGACGTCCACTTTGGACCATTGAAACCTTAATCCACTCAATTCAAAAGGTTCAACACATCTACATACCCAAAAGCGCTATACTTTTGCAACAATTAGTGGAATATTCATTGGCCAAATCGTCGAAAAATAGTAGCTCAGGTGACTAATAATCAATCACGGATTTTCTTATTTTTTGGCCAAGTTTTCAGACTCTAAACACTCCAGGTAGGTGCATCTCCCTCCCCTCTTTCTATTCTGGTATTTAAGTTGTGTTTTCCTACCTCCAAGAGATCTCCCCAGCTATTGATCCATTGAAGATGATGGATCTGGCAACAGGGTTGAGATCCACCATCTTGGACGGTTCAGATGAAATCTCTGAGCCATTGGATGGATTCTTGGGACCCAAAAACCCCAGGAGATGAAATTTGAGCCGTTGAATGTCAAGGATAGAGGAGATTCGGCAGTGGGTGGTCCAACGGTCTAGATCTGAACTATCTCGCTAATAGTCAGTCACCTCTGCTTGACTACCTAGAATAGGAGGCAATGGTCGTGGGCCGCTGGTCGTCCCCACACTCGTAAGCCCAAAATTGATCTAGGCCATCTAATTTTGAACTGAAACTTTATTTTTTCAATTAAGAGCTCAATATAGCACTGATTTTAGATCTAATTTTTTTTGTAGATTCCTTGTTACTTTTATAAGCTACTGAACTCATGAAATGTATGTTTAAAATTGTATTTATTTGAGATTATAACAAAAATCTATAGTAACAACCTTGGACCATGATCAAGATGATCCCAAATTTAAAATCTAAACCGATGGATGGGTTTAGAGGATCCCAAAACCTTAAGGACAATGATCGCAATAAAAGTTTTGGGTTTCTATATCACGTAAATCAACAAAAATAGTAAGATTAAAATTCAGCCTTTAAAACGAGCTAAAATTTTAAAATCCAATTTCTAATCTCAATTTAACTCCAAATTGAGATCAGAAAGTTGGGTTGGATTCCTTTTGATGAGTAGAACCACTGAACTTAGAAATTTTGTGTTTTGATGCATGTAAAATACTGTTAATAAAGAAAAATATTACTAATTCTTATGATTAGTGAAATTTGGAATGATCAAACTATATAATTCTGATCCATTGATGATCTTATGATTTTAAAACATGGAATCAATGGTTATAAGTGACTGGTCTATGTTTAATTAAGAGATCTAGCCTTAAAAAGTAGTAAGATCCATAAAAATGAATGGTAATCTCCTTAATCAAGTTGATCAAGGATGATTGGATAGTATGTATGTATTTTGATGAAGATATGAAGTAAATATCATATGGATTTATGGACTGGATGATGATGATTTGGGATAGATCAAGATCTATGCCCTTAAATTAGATAAAATGACTTAAGATCTTCTTGGTCGGTTGGATCAAGAAAGATCAGATCATTTGATATGATATGTCAATGATCTAATAATGAAATCATATCAAGACGATGTATTAGATCTAAAGGAAAATGAAAAGATCAAGATATAAATCCTGAAAGAGAAAGAAATCAACTATGACCGTTGGATCATGATGAATAGTTATAACATGTTAGATTTTGATTTGAATAATTGAATGCTTTTATAATTGTCATTTATTACTGAGTAGATTTAATTGTAGATTTATTTATTTAATTGTTTATTATGCTTTAATGCTTATGTTATGAAAATTACATTGAAAATGTAATTAAATGAAAATAGAGTTGAAGAACAATTACATGGAATGAATGACATGGACTTAATGATAGTAATGGCCATAATTAGTAGAAAAATATAAGAAATATAAATTTCTTAGCCCAAAATAGGAGAATAATAAAACTCCATGAATGACATTTTAAATGTTCATGGATTTAATTATAATCAATTAGAAAGAATACTTAGGGTTAAAATGCTCATAGGAACCTTATGAAAGGTTGAGTTAAGGTCACCCTAGTGGATGATAAACATGGCGGTTAAGGGGGCTCTCTAATAGAGCCTCGCTCTTCCCCCACCTTTCGTTGACGCTTGTGAGGTCTAAATACCTCCTTACATGAGGATTGAAGTAACTACTTTTTATTCAACCATTTACTTAGTAAGCCTTAGCTAATTTGACATAAGAGGACCTGTCTGGACTTAGGATGAAATAAGCTATCCTCAAGCAGTAAAACATTAACTAGTGGAGTAATAATAATAAGAGCATAAAAGGTTAGTAAATTATCTAATCCTGATAAAAAATTTTAAATAAGATAAGGAAGATCAAACAAGATCTAAGAGAGACCTTGAAAGATCACAAACATAAAGAACATAATTATAATGTAGATTATAGTGTTTTTCTATGATTTTACCTATAGTGTAGATTGTGAACTTAGAAGATTTGAAACCTTGATCATATATGATTCAAGGAAAGTTAGGGCATCCCTCATAGGATAACCCAAATACATTTAGAAAGAATACTTATATAGAAGAATAATTTTATACGTATGGTTTGACAAATGTATGAATCAAGATCATGATGGACAATATGGAGTAAATACCACTTGAGATGTATGGATCAAGACATGATACCACGCTGAGGTCGGTGGATGAACAAGAATGTATTAAGGATTCATGTTTATACATACATACATGATCTTCTATCTAGTATTATAGACCTTCCTGATATAAGTATACTTGGTACCGTAGCATATTCATGATCCAATCATATGATCCAACTAATTGATCCAAGCGTATGATTGAATTCAACCGATTCAATCTAATGATCTAATCCAATGAATAGGGCATAGAAAATATTCCAGCCTTAGTTAAACAGACACATCATCTGATATATACAATGTATTTTACATATAAGCATGGTGGCTTGTGATTTTGTTTTATATAGTACTAGGACTAGGGATGCTATGCTAGGAGAGTTATGAGGGTTTGGCCACCCGCTTTCTGAAATTTATATGTTGGATACCATGCCCAAAGAGAGGCTAAATGTCGAGTGGGGCAATCATGGAAGGCCACCATTGTGATAGCCATGGTCCTCCCCATGTGGACATGGAATTTATATTTCCATAGTTTGTATCAGTGGATGATTATGAAGTTATCTGAGCATGGTGTACGTATTAAGACTGCGGTATACTAGTCCTAATGTATTTTGCATTATGATGCATATATGATAGGCATGGTGAAATGCCATGGCATGATGAGATGCCACTACATGAGTTCCTGGAAAGAAAATCCCCATATGAGATTTGGCTAAATATTGATCTCCTAAGTGGAAGTATAGCCAAGGGTAGGAACAAGTTTTGAGCAATCTTCACTATTTTAACTAGTTTATGCTATACTATATAAATAACTTATATACTCTATGTTGGGATAACTCATGAGTAGATAACCATGATGGAATAATGACTAAGGTTTGTATTCATATATTAGTGAAGTTGTATATTTTTGTATCCCCTACCAAGCATAGCTTGCTTAGATATTGTAAATGTTTGAATGTTTACAATATCTCAGAAATAGAGAAGAAGAAGTAAGAGCTCAAGATGGTAGAAGACTTGAAAAGAATAATCAATTAGGGTATGTCCCTTGATGATATATAATTTTTATTTGAGAGCATTGTATAGTATTGATAGTTTTTAATGTAAGATGAGGTTTGAAATTTGGATTATGCAATTTGGACAATGGTTTGTAATTATAATATAGGTGCTGTGTAAGAGTGAACTACGGATGTTCCTAGTATTCAATAAAATTTTATTTTGTACAAAATTTCTATGTGTATTATGTGCCTTGAGGTGAGACTTGGGTTTTGTTGCAAACAAATTTAAAAGAAAAGAATTTTCACTGTATTATTTGCAAAAAACATTTACCATTAAGGACTTTGTCTTTGAAAAATGTATTACAAAACGTTTTACAAAAACTCGGGTCGTCACAGTTGGTATCAAAGCCATTCATCCAATCACTTATAGCCTCATTATGTCCAAAGAAATAATCCAAATTAGGATATTTTAGAAATGGGTTAAGTAGAATACTTATATAGAAATCTGGGTTTTGAGCAGATGCCACCTAAAAGGGGAACAAGGCAAACAACTCAAAAGGAACCTGAGAATGTTATGGGAGGATCATCTGGGAATAATCTGGAGGAGCTAATGACTAGGGCATTGAGGAATCTTCTTCCTCAGCTTATATAGCCTCATGCTACTCCAGTTGAAGCACCAAGTATTTAGGCCCAGGCATAAACTGATGTAGGACCCAGTGCTCCCATAACCAGACAGGATACTCCAACTCCAGTACAAGATAACTCTTTACCTGTACCTTGTGGAGTGATGGAAACCTCTCAACTGACACCTGAAAAGATAAATAAGTGGTGGAAAGGTTCTAGAAGATGGTTATCAGCTACAATGGCAAGGGTGATGCTGAGAAAGCTAAAGAATGGATCTATGAAGTAGAGAAGACCTTTAGTGTATTGAGAACATTGGAGAATTTAAAGGTCAAGTAGGCCACCTACATATTGAAGCAAGAAGAGGTGGAGGTCAACACAAAGGAATTTCTTCTCCAATCTTGAAGAAATCCCATGGGAAAAGTTTAAAGAAAAATTTAATTAAAACTATTTCCCAGTCCATGTGCTAGTCCAAAAGGAGAAGGAATTCCTAGATCTACGACAAGGAAACCTTTTAGTTGTTGATTATGAAAATAAGTTCATTCAACTAAAGAGGTTTGCAAGCCATATATGAGACACTGAAAGGCATACGGTGGATCGTTTTATGGAAGGGTTACACCCAAGGCTAGGGACGAAGGTGCTAGAAACCAAACCTACAACTATGATCGAGTGTGTCGAAATGGCTTCTAAATTCGAAGAAGACTATAGGAGAAATCAATTCACCAAACATGGAGGAGGGAGCAATTATCATAAAAACCCTTCAAGAAGGGCAAGAGACCACCAAACAACTTTAGGCCTTCTAGCCATCGGCAAAATCAAGCTAAACGAAAACCATGCTCCACTTGCAGAACCTATCACCTAGGCTATGTGTGCCCCCCATCAAAGCCACAACCACCGTGACCTCCTATCAATTGTTACAAATGTAGCGAGTTAGGGCATTTCTCTAATAACGACAACAAACCATTGGCAGTTAAGGGTGCAAAGCCTGAGAATGTACTGCGTCATCAAGGAAGGGCGTTCGCTATTATTGACGGAGAGGCTGGTACATCTAATGCAGTTATTAAAGGTACATTGCTAGTATCTAATCATCATGCCAAAGTACTGTTTGATTCTGGATCTACCCATTTTTTCATATCATGTGTATTTGCATCTAGTATATAATTGATAGTGGAGAAATTGGGGTTCTATCTAGATGTGAAGACACCAGTGGGAAAAATAGTTAGATTACAGGAATATCTTTAAGATGTACCTACTGAAGTATAGGGGAAGAGAATGGGTATAGACCTCATTTTACTACACATGGTTGATTTTGACATAATACTGGGTATGGATTGGCTAGCAAAATATGGGGTAATTATGGACTACCGTAAAAAGAATCACTTTTAACATACAAGGAGAAGAAATGCTAGTATGGCATGGAAAACCAAATGGCTCAGACAAATCCATCATATTAGCTATGAAGGCTACCAAATATGTGTCTAAGGGATGTCAAGCATTTTTAGCAACTGTAGTTGCTTTGAATGTTGAACAACCCAAGATAGAAGAAATCGACATAGTCAAGGAATTCCAAGTTGTGTTTCCTGAAGAACTCCTAGGTTTACCACCCCATAGGGCCATTGAGTTTACCACCAAGGTACAACTCCAATTTCTAAAACACCCTATAGGATGGCCTCAGCTGAGTTAAGGGAATTGAAGAATCAACTACAGGAATTATTAGACAAAGGTTTATTCGATCAAGTAGTTCACCATGGGGAGCACCAATGATATTTGTGAAAAAGAAAGATGGGTCTATGAGGATATGCCTTGATTATCGGATGCTGAATAATGTGATAATAAAAAATAGATGCCCTCTACCTCACATTGATGATCTCTTTGATCAACTCCAATCTGCTAAGGTCTTTTCCAAAATTGACCTCAGATCAGGATATCATTAATTGCATATCAAAGGTGTAGATATACCCAAAACTGTATTCAGAACCCAATATGGACATTGTGAATTTTTGGTGATGGCTTTTGGATTAACTAATGCTGCTGCTGTATTTATGGACTTGATGAATAGAATTTTTATGGAATTTTTGGATAAATTTGTAATCATATTCATTAACGATATACTAATTTATCCTACTAGTATATGGGAAGATTGGGAACATTTAAGAATTGTATTAAACAAACTTAGAAGACACAAACTATTTGAGAAATTTACTAAGTGTGAATTCTGGTTGGAAAAAGTCAACTTTGTAGGGCATGTAATTTCCCAAAATGGAGTAGAGGTGGACCCAACCAAGGTGGAAGCTGTAATGAATTGGGAATAGCCAAAGATAGCAACTAAAATACGAAGTTTTCTAAGGTTAGCTGGATATTATTGTAGATTTATCCAAGGATTTTCCCATATAGCTCTTCCTTTGACTAGAAAAGAAGTATAGTTTACTTGGACTGATGAATGTGAAAGGAGTTTTCAAGAGTTAAAAAGGAGGTTAACTGCAACACCATTATTGTCCTTGTCATCTGGGAATGGAGGTTATGAGATATACTATGATGCTTCAGGGAAAGGGTTAGGAAGTGTACTAATGCAAAATGGGAAGGTCATTGCTTATGCTTCACGACAACTAAAGAAACATAAAATGAACTACCCGGTACATGATCTAGAACTTGAGGTAGCGATGTTTTCCTTAAAAATTTGGGGACATTACTTGTGCAAGGAGAAATTCAATGTATTCACTAACCACAAGAGCCTCAAGTATATTTTCACCCAGGCTGATCTAAATATGAGCCAAAGAAGGTGGATGGAATATCTTAGGGATTATGATTTTGTGATTCAATCCCATCTGGGAAAGGCTATTGTAGTGGCTGAGGCAATAAGCAAACACACAAAAGCAGTGTTGGCTAATGTCACCATTAAGTCAGCTTTTGTTGAACAAATCCTAAAGGCTTAAGAAGGGGATATAACAATCCAAGAAATGTGTGAAAAGATAGGGGTTAGTAGGCACCGAGACAGGGTTATTCGGTTCCAAGGAAGACTTGTGGTTCCCTCGAGTTTGAGAAAAGCACTATTACAAGAAGCCCATCAATCCAAATTTTCTATACACCCTGGAGGAACAAAAATGTACCAAGATTTAAAAAGAAACTTTTGTTGGGAAGGTATGACGAGGGATATTGGGGAATGTGTGGCTAAGTGCTTAACTTACCAACACGTGAAGGGTGAACATCAAAGACCAACTGGATTACTACAAACCCAGAACTACCAGAATGGAAATGGGAACATATCACCATGGACTTTGCTGTAGGCTTACTAAGGACTTAGGTAGGTCATGATATGATTTGCGTAATTGTTGATAGGCTAACCAAGTCAACACACTTCCTTCTAATCAAACAAAAGCAATCTGTCGACAATTTAGCCAAGTTATATGTAAGAGAAATAGTCAGTCTTCATGGGGTCCCACTCTCCATCATCTGTGATCAAGATGGAAGGATTACCTCTAGAAGTTGGAAGAGCATGCAACAGGCATTGGGGACATCATTAAAGTTTAGTACAACTTTTCATCCCCAAACTATTGGTCAATCAGAAAGGACCATTCAAACCTTAGAAGATATGCTAAGGGCTTGTGCACTATACTAGAGAGGGAGTTGGGATGAACATCTTCCACTATTGGAGTTCGTGTATAATAACAGTTTTCATGCAAGTATCGGTATGGCACCATATGAAGCATTGTATCGACGACCATGTCGATCACCAACCTGTTGGGATGACGTGGGAGAGAGGAAGTTGATAAAATGAGAACTAGTGGAACAATGTACAAACAAGGTGAGAATAATAAAGAAAAGATTGTTGGCCGCTCATAGTCGTCAGAAAAGTTAGACGGATAAAAGATGCCGAACCCTAGAAATCAAAGTAGGTGACCACATGTTTTTGAATGTTTCACCAGTTAAGGGAGTAAGGACGTTTGGAAGTAAGGGTAAAATCAGTCCAAGATATATTGGTCCTTTTGAAATTCTGGAAAGGGTTGGTTTGGTGGCTTACAAATTAGCCCTACCACCCCAACTCTCAAAGGTGCATAACGTATTTCACGTATCCATGTTACAAAAATACATTCCAAATGAGACTCATGTGCTTCAAAGGATACCAAAAGCATTGAATATAGACTTAACCTTTAAAGAAAGGGCAATCTGGATCTTGGATAGGAAAGAGCAACAATTGAGGACTAAATCTATCCCTTTAGTCAAGGTATCATGGCAACATCATGTGGTCGAGGAAGATACTAGGGAATTAGGAGAGGAAATGAAAAAGTTGTATACTAGTTTCTTTGAGTAGTGGTAAATTAGAAATTTTGAGGACGAAATTTTTGTAAGGGGGGTAGATGGTAACACCCCTAACTTTTGTGACGAAATTGAGAATTTCAAGGAAAATCAAGCTAGAAAATTAGGGTTATTAAAAATGCACTTCTCATAGAGGTACAATCAAAGGATAAGACATGTATAATTGAAAACATACTCAACAAACCCTTCAGAATGACTGTAAGCATGACAAATTCTGAATTGGGATGAAAAATCCTTATTTTTCTATATTTTTTATGAACAAAACGGTAAAATGGTAATTTTACTCATAACTGAGACCTAAGACAAAAATTTGGAATGAACTTGGAAATAAGAATCCAACGCCACTAAGTAAGCTCAATTCTGAGTTCATGAGAATAAACACTATTTCTCCAATTTTGGAATTAAACGGGCAAAATGATCTTCTCACATCCGTGGGGCCCACATGGGACCCACGAAGGAATCCAATGGCCAAAAAATGTGTAATCATGAGTCAAACCACTACCACTTGCTAGTGGAGAAGGAGGTGCTAGTGGGAATCCAATGAGCATTGAAAAATAAAAAGAAATAAAACATAATAATTACACATAATCATGAAAAACACCCAAAATACCTATAAATACCTCGGAAAAAATTCTCAAAAATGTTCATAAAATTCCCCATGGAATTTCAAGTTTCCACCAAAATTTTAGCTAAAAAATTCTCCCCCTTCTCTCTCTTTTCTTCCTCCTTTTCCCCTCATTATTTCCTTCTGTTAGCGTGTCGACAAACGCACCTGGGAGAATATTCCCCCTGATCCACCGGGTGCGCCTATAGACACGTCATACCTGAAGAGCAGGGTTTTCACCCTGCTATAGTTTTAATTAAACGTCCACTTTGGACTATTGAAACCTTAATTCACTCTGTCAAAAAGGTTCTGCACATCCAAATACACAAAAGACCTATACTTTTGCAAGGATCAGTGGAAAAAAATAGTAGCTCCAATGACTTATAATCAGGCATGGATTTTCTTATTTTTTGGCCAAGTTTTCAGACTATAAACACTCTAGGTAGGTGCATCTCCCTCCCCACTTTCTATTCCGGTATTTAGGTTGCGTTTTTTGGCCTCCAAGAGATCTCCCCATCCATTGATCCATCAGAGATGATGGATCCAGCAATAGGGTTGAGATCCACCATCTTGGATAGCTCAAATGAAATCTTTGAGATATTGGATGGATTCCTGGGACCCAAAAATCCTAGGAGATGAAATTTGAGTTGTTAGATGTCAAGGATGGAGGAGATCCGGCGGTGGGTGATCCAATGGTTCAGATCTGGACCATCTTGCCCATAGCCGGTCACCTCCACCCGACCACCTAGAATAGCTAATAAGGTGGGTAGGCCGCTAGTCGTCCCTGTACCCATAAGCCTAGAATTGATCTAGGCTCTCCAATTTTGAACTAAAACTTTATGTTTTCAATTAAGAGTTCAATATAGTTCTGATTTTAGATCTAAAACCTTTTGTAGATTCTATATCACTTTTGTAAGCCACTGAACACATGAAATGTATGTTTAAAATTGTATTTATTTGAGATTATTACAAAAATCTGTAGGAACAACCTTGGATCATGATCAAGATGATCCCAAAATTGAAATCTGAACTGATAGATGGGTTTAGAGGATCCCAAAACCTTAAGGATGCTGTTCACAATAAAAAATTTTGGTTTCTACATCAAGTAAATCAACAAAAATAGTAAGATCAAAATTCAGCCTTTAAAATGGGTTGAAATCTTAAAATCTCAATTCTAATCTCAATTTAACTCCAAATTGAGATAAAAAAGCTGGGTTGGATTCCTTTTGATGAGTAGAACCTGCTAAACTTAGAAAATTTATGTTTTGATGCATGTAAAATTCTGTTAATAAAGAAAAGTATTACTAATTCTTATGATTAGTGAAATTTGGAATGATCAAACTATATAATTCTGATCCATTGATGATCTTATGATTTTAAAACTTGGAATCCATGGTTATAACTGACTGATCTATGTTTAATTAAGAGATCTAACCTTAAAAAGTAGTAAGATCCATAAAAATGAATGGTAATCTCCTTGATCAAGTTCATAAAGGATGATTGTACGGTA
Source organism: Warburgia ugandensis (assembly GCA_035236585.1). Classification (NCBI taxonomy): domain Eukaryota; kingdom Viridiplantae; phylum Streptophyta; class Magnoliopsida; order Canellales; family Canellaceae; genus Warburgia; species Warburgia ugandensis. The sequence continues at coordinate 53,631,571 of CP141127.1, read as the reverse complement.
TGCATGTTTTTTGATGAAGATATGAAGTCAATATCATATAGATTTATGGATTGGATGATGATGATTTGGGATAGATCAAGATCTATGCCCTTAAATTGGATAAAATGACTTAAGAACTTCTTGATCGATTGGATCAAGAAAGATCAGATCATTTGATGAAATGCATCATTGATCTAATAATAAAATCATATCAAGAAGATGTATTAGATCTAAAGGAAAATGAAAAGATCAAGTTCTAAATCCTAAAAGAGAAAGAAATCAACTATGACTGTTGGATCATGATGAATGGTTATAGCATGTTAGATTTTGATTTAAATTATAGAATTTTTTATAATTTTCATTTATTGCTTAGTAGATTTATTTATTTATTTATTATGCTTTAATGCTTATGTTATGAAAATTACATTGAAAATGTAACTAAATGAAAATAGAGTTGAAGAACCATTACATGGAATGAATGACATGGACTTAATGATAGTAAGGGCCATAGTTAGTAGGAAAATATAAGGAATATAAATTTCTTGGCCCGAAATAGGAGAATAATGAAACTCCATGAATGACATTTTAAATGTTCATGGATTTAGTTAAAATCAATTAGAAAGAGTACTTAGGGTTAAAATGCTCATAGAAACCTTATGAAGGGTTGAGTTAAGGTCACCCTAGCTGATGATGAACATGGTGGTTAAGGGGGTTCTCTAATAGAGCCCCGCTCTTCCCCCACCTTCCGTTGACACTTGTGAGGTCTAAATGCCTCCTTACATGAGGATTGAAGTAACCACTTTGTGTTCAACCATTTAGCTAGTAAGCTTTAGCCAATTTGACATAAAGAGTAGCTAGTTGGACTTAGGATGAAAGAAGCTATCCTCAAGCAGTAAAACATTAACTAGTTAAGTAATAATAATAAGAGCATAAAAGGTTAGTAAATTATCTAATCCAAATTAAAAAATTGCAAACAAGATAAGGAAGATCAAACAAGATCCAAGAGAGATCTTAAAAGATCACAAACAAAAAGAAATGAAATATAATGTAGATTGTAGTGTTTTTCTATGATTTTACTTATAGTGTAGATTGTGAATTTAGAAGATTTAAAACCTTGATCATATATGATTCAAGGAAAGTTAGGGAATCCCTCATAGGATAACCCAAATACATGTAGAAAGAATACTTGTATAGAAGAATAATTTTATACTATGGTTTGACAGATGTATGAATCAAGATCATGATGGATAATATGGTGTAAATACCACTTGAAATGTATGGATCAATACATGATACCACGCTGAGGTAGGTGGATGTACAAGAATGTGTTAAGGATTCATGTGTATACATAGATGATCTTCTATATAGAATTATAGACCTTCATGATAAAAGTATACTTGGTACCTTAGCATATTCATGATCCAATCATATGATCCAAAACTATGATTCAATTCAACTGATCCAATCTAATGATCTAATCTAATGAATAGGGTATAGAAAATATTCCAACCTTAGTTAAAGAGACACATCATTTGATATGTAAAATGTATTTTAATACAAGCATGGTGGCTTGTGATTTTGTTTTACATAGTACTAGGACCAAGGATGCTATGCTAGGAGAGTTATGAGGGTTTGGCTACCCACTTTCTAAAATTTATATGATGGATACCATGCCCAAAGAGAGGCTAAATGTTAAGTGAGGCAATCATGTGAAGGCTACCACTATGACAGACACGGTCCTCCTCATGCGAACATGGAGTTGTTATTTCCGCGGTTGGTATCAGTGGATGATTATGCAGTTATCCGGGCATGCTATACGGATTGAGACTACGGAATACTAGTCTTGATGTATATGATAGGCATAGTGAAATGCCATGACATGATGAGATGCCACTACATGAGTTCTTGGAAAGAAAATCTGTATATGAGATTTGGCTAAATATTGATCTCCTAAGTGAAAGTACAGCTAAGGGAAGGAACAAGTTTTGAGCAATCTTCACTATTTTAAATAATTTATCCCATACTATATAAATAACTTATATATTCTATGCTGGGATAAATCATGAGTAGATAACCATGATGGAATAATGATTGAGGTATGTATTCTTATGTTAGTGAACTACTGGATGATTCCCGGTATTCAATAAAATTTTATTTTATACAAAATGTCGATGTGTGTTATGTACCTTGAGGTGAGACTTGGGTTTTGTTGCAAGCGAATTTAAAAGAAAAGAATTTTCGTTGTATTGTTTGCGAAATTTTTTACCATTAAGGGCCCTGTCTATGAAAAATGTTTTACAAAATGTTTTACAAAAACCTGGGTCGCCACAAACATACTCATGTATCAATCTCTTTACTTTATCATATATGTACATCTTTATACATACATACCATATATGGATAAATCCATTAAATTTATGAAAGTAGTCCAATAACATTCCCAACTAAGCTGATAAATTCTTTCCACTATGAGAAATCAGTATTTCAGCTAGTCTTATACTGAGAATTTTCCTTCTTGGAAAATACTAGTAATATACAATTACCTAGCATTTCATCATGCCAAAACATAAGGCATTTCACTATGCCTATCTCATATGCATCATAGTGCAAAATAATCAAAGGACTACCATGCTGCAGTTAGATTCGTACTAGCATGCTCATATAACTACCTTGCTCACCACTAATACCACGGTCAAAAATATTTTATCACTACCCATATGGGGAGATAGGGCTTTCACAGTGGTGGCCTTCCTATAATTGCCCCACCTGACTTTTAGCCTCTCATAGGGCAAGGTATCATCATATCATCAAATTTCAGGAAGTGGGTGGCCAACCCCTCATAACTCCTCTAGCATAGCATCCCCAAGCTTATGCCTATTTAAAACAAAACCACAAGCCTCCATGCACGTATGTAAAATAGGTTTCATACGTATTAAACAATCTGTCTGTTTACTTAGGGCTGGAATATCTTCTAGTTCCATACTCACTTAGAGTTTATTCCTCAATTATAACTTAACCATTTCATATGTGTTTGGTTGGATCATAAGGGTTTCAAGGGATTTAATGCAAATATTAACATTACACTTGTCAACATTTCTAAACATATGATCATGTGTTAAACATGTACATTCCATGTAGATGCATTCATAAAATCCTCCTACCTTCAATTAGTGATCCATCTCTTCAGATCTTCCATGATCTTAACTGACGGGTGTAATTTGTAAATCCATACATATTGTCAATGTTTATACAATCTGAATAATCCTATAGTTTTGAGCCTATCTGTATTCTTTGTTTAATCTTGTCCTTTGATATAAAGGATCTAGATCTTTTGTCCTATCATGGTCTATCTTCCTCAGAGGATGGCTAAACCTCATAACTCCTCTAGCATAGCATCCCTAGGCTTATGCCTATTTAAAACAAAACCACAAGCCTCCATGCATATATGTAAAATAGGTTTCATACGTATCAGACAATCTGTTTGTTGACTTAAGGCCAGAATATCTTCTAGTTCCATACTCATTTAGAGTTTATTCCTCAATTCTAACTTAACCATTTCATATGTGTTTGGTTGGATCATAAGGGTTTCAGGAGATTTAATGCAAGTATTAACATTACACATGTCAATATTTCTAAACATAAGATCATGCATTTAACATGTACATTCCATGTAGATGCATTCATAAAATCCTCCTACCTTTAAGTAGTGATCCATCTCTTTAGATCTTCCATGATCTTGACTGATGTATGTAATTTGTAAATTCATACATATTGTCAATGTTTATACAATCTGAATAATCCTATAGTTTTGAGCCTATCTATATTCTTTGTTTAATCTTGCCCTTTGATATAAAGGATCTAGATCTTTCCTCAGATATATCTTCCTCAGATAGTGTCTATCCTATTGATCAATAGATCTGATGGTTAGAATGATCTTCTAATCTTTTAGATCTAAATATTTTCTATTCTAAGTCTTTGTGTATTCCTTTCTTTGATCTTGATCTTTCATAGATCCTCTGATCAACAATTTAAACTTGTTGATAAAGATCAAGAGCTTAGATCTTCTATCATCTAGTTCTTCTTTGATCCAGGTTTAGTTGTTTGATCATCCCTAAGGAAGATGATCTTGCTTCTCTTCCTTGAATCATATTTGATCAAGGGTTTGGGTTCTCTATCTAGATTTGTCTACAATATACATACATGAATACATAATAAAATACAACATTAGGATTCTTAGTGTTCTTGATTACTCAAGATCCTATGGATCTTATTTGATCATCCTTATGTTACTTACAATTTTTATTCGGATTAGATGATTTACTAACCTTTTATACTTTTATTAATATTATTCAACCAGTTAATGTTTTACAAGTTGAAGATAGCTTATTCCATCCTAAGTCTAGACAACTCCTCTTATTTCAAATTGACTAAGGCTTACTAGTTAGATGGCTGAACATAAAGTGATTACTTCAATCCTCATGTAAGTAGCCATTTAGACCTTACAAACGTCAATGGAAGTTAGGGGAAGAGTGAGGCTCTACTAGAAAACCCCCTTAACCACCATGTTCAACATTCACCAGAGTGACCTTGGCTCAACCTTTCATAAGGTTCCTATGAGCATTTTAACGCTAAGTACTCCTACTTGATTTTAATTAAATCCATGAACATTTAAAATGTCATTCATAGGGTTTATTATTCTCCTAGTTTGGGCCAAAGATTTGATAATCCTTATATTATCCTACTAACTATAGCCCTTACTAATATTAAGTTAAAGTCATTCACTCATCTTAATTGTCCATATTCCATTAGTTTACATTTTTGGTGATTTATGCTCATCATATCTTAACAACTACTTAACAATTGAATCTACTAATAAAATTTGACAACAATTAAATCCAACAATTAAATCCAAAATTAAATCCAATATTATCCTACTAAACTTTAAAGCATAAATCCAATATAAGTTTAACAATCATTTATACTAACATGCTTCCTATGAATGTAACTTAACCTAATGGAATAAAAATATATGTAAACTAGCATGATCCTAAGTTATGAAATACATGAAATTTTACTACTAATCTAATGGAATCATGCTAAAATATCAGATTTAAACTAACATGGCCCTAAGATAATTAAATCTACTAACCTAATAACAAACTAATAACATTTAGAGGATAGCATGCTAAAATTTAAGAATTACATTATCATGCTTCCTAATTTATAACATAAATGACATTTACAATTCTATTGTCAAATAGAGGATAATTAAACTAATTAGATAAATATTATTAGAAACTTTTACTTATGAACCAACCATTATATCTTCGATCTTTTCCTTTAGATCAAGGAATTTAATTACATTTAGGGCTTTTACCCCATTAAGATCCAAAAATCATATCCACTTGTTTTTGTCACATTTAATCCATGATCTCATTGGATTCCTTCATACTTCCATTCATTTAATCCATCCTAAGGGTCTGATTATGCTTAATCTCATTGATCAAGTGGGTCCCTTTGTACTTTTAGGTAATTTCTACCATAAAGGGTAGATTCCTCAATTTATGTTACATCTATCAAAATAAATCATGGATATTACTTTATTTTGATATTATTTCATCATTGCATTAGATCCCCAAAATCTGATCATCTCAGATCTTGAAGATCATAAAAATTAGAAGCTTAATTCCTAAAAACAAAAAGTTTCTTTACGTGTTTTATCTAATTTATGATTTTAGAAGAAAATAGACATTACAAGCTTTCCATAGCTTCTTTCCAATCTTAATTTGGAGTTTAAATGACTCCACAACTGATTGAAGTTCACAGTTGTTTTGAGGGTCCATATTTGATCTGGGCCTAGCGAAATGGACGGCTCTGATCAATCGGGCGGAGCAGGTCTGGTCGGGCAGAATGGTCGTCGCGCTCCCGTCACGGGAACACACGTGGTAATGTGCTTCCTGGGACCAGCGCTGTCATTCCATCGGGATGGAGTAGCACGTGGAGCGCACGCGCGGAGACGCACCTGCAGGGCTCATGTTCGTGCGGCATCCTAGGAGCCCGATCTTATTAGGAAGATCAAATTGTCTGTTTTAGACTATCTAATCAATTCCTCTTCAATTAAAGGATCAAAACTTGATTAAATTTCATGAAAATTCTACCTTAAGGGTTTTGGGTCCTTCTGGATCCATTGGATGGCTTAGATTTTCCATCTGAGCCGTCCATCATACATAAATGAAGGGTTTTTATCCTTACTTGATTTTTATTATTTTTAACCTAAAACTAATTTAAGAAAAATAAAAATTATATAAACTAACATGAAATAAGTATGGGGAGAGTTTCCACCTATTATGATTAAGGGTTTTGGGTCCTTCTGGATCAATTTCAAGCATTTACAAGCATTAAAAAAGTTTAAAATCATGAACATATATATTAAAAAATGCATGGCAATGTTACTATTCAAATGCATATTCAAGCAACAATTTGCATGCCTTCTAGAATGAAACATGAAAATCCAAAACATGGGTCTTCTTAAACTCAATGTATTCTATCTAGAATGATAAATTTCAAGCATTTATAGGCATTAAAGAAGCAGAAAAATAGGAACACACATAGTAAAAAATGCATGGTGATGTTACCATCCAAACTTGTATTACAATAAGCATACTTCAACAAACAATTTGCATGCCTTCATGAATGAAATCTAAAAGGATGTACTACTGAAACTGAATGTGTTCCATCTTGAATGATCAATTTCAAGTATTTACAAGCATTAAAGAAGAAGAAATCCAAAAACAAATATAACATGCATACTTCGAGCAATAATTTGCAAGCAATTTTTAATCAAACTTCTAAATCTAAAATATGAGTCTTCATGGACTCAATGTATTCTATCTAGAATAATCAATTATAATCATTTAGAAACCTTAAAGAAGCTGATAATCAAGAATAAATATAATAAAAAAAATGCATGCTAATGCTATCATTCAAATGCATGTTTAGTCAACAATTTGCACGCCTTTTTGAATGAAACTTCAAAATAAAAAACATGGGACTTCTTAGACTCAAAGTATTCTATGTAGGATGACCAATTTTAAGAATTTACATGCATCAAAGAAGCAAAAAATAGGGAACATATGTAGTAAAAAATGTATGGTAATGTTGCCATCCAAATGCATATTCCAGCAACAATTTGCATGCCTTCTTGAATGCAATATCAAATTTTAAAACATGGAGCTTCTTAAACTCATCGTATTATATATAGAAGGATCAATTTCAAGCATTAAAGAAGCAGAAAATCAAGTATATGTGTAGGAAAAAATGCATGGTAATGATACCATTCAAATGCGTACTACAACAAGCATGCCTCAAGCAACAATTTGCATGCCTTTTTGAATGAAACTTCATAATCTAAAACATGGGTCTTCTTATGCCCAATGTATTCTATCTAGAAATCTAAATTTTAAGCATTTACTAGCATTAAATAAGTAGAAAATCAACAACATATATAGTAAAAAATAGATGGTAATGTTACCATTCAAATTCATATTCAAGCCACTATTTGCATGCCCTCTTGAATGAAACATAAAAATCTAAAACATGGCCTTCTTAGACTCAATGTGTTCAACTAGGGTTTTTATAAAAAAATCTAAATACAAAAGATATTTACATAGTGAGCTTGATATCTAATAAAAATCATTTTGAAAGATTGAACAATAGCATAAGAATTTTTTTTTTTAATGTCATTTTGTATTCTCGAAACAAGAATTCTTGGTGAAATGAGCACTCATTTCTATCGAAAATATAATAGAGTTTCCTCTGTTCTTTGGACATATGACATTTAACACATGTCATTGCAAAGTACATGATAAACATTCATTGACAATTTTAAAACATAATTAGATACTTTGCCTCCTTTTCATACATCAATAGAATAAAAACAAATTACTGAAACAAAATACACCAAAATCCTCCACATCACAACCAAGTCACATAAGTCATCAAAACTCCCATAATTAAATACATTGCACTCTTTTTATCATTTATGGTAAAATAACTTCAAACATAAACCACTTGTTACCTGTCCTAGTAAAGAGTTTCTATTGGCTCACTTCTATCAATAAAACCTCCTATTTCTTAAGAGTCCTCGATTATGAGATGTTGTTAACATACCAAACCTACTACTATTTTCTGTATCTGAGGCATTGCAAACCAAAGTAATCCTCAGCAAACAATTACTTGTGTAGGTGGAATAAGATGCAATTATACATAACAAATTCATAATTTACCATGTAGATCAATTGTTTATACTACATCGTGCAAAATTTTAATCATTTACATTGTAGTCAGAAATTTGTCAAGTATTTAATGCAGTAATAATTCATAATATATTCCACATAACAAAAATCCATTTGAGACATAATTTCAGCAAACTACTAATAAGAAAGAAATCTCAATGCACCATACCAAAATAACATTTCTTTAAATCACAAAGTATGCAAATTCATGCCATTATTGTCCATTTTCTAAGAGATGGGTTAGCCACAGTCACTGTTCACGACTTTGTATCATACAAAGGGAGATGGGCTACCCATAGTTGACCTCCTCAGAATGCATCAGAATACTGTTAGCCATCCAAGAGTTGGGCTACCCATAGTCACCAATCATGGCTTATGTTTCTGCCAAGAGATGGGCTACTCACAGTCACTGTCTACAGTCATAATATTATCCTCGTTCCCAGAGATGGGCTACCCACAATCACCAATTAAGGATTTGTTTCATACGAAGGGAGATGGGCTACCCATAGTCGACCTCCTCTGAATGCATCCTTCCATGATCAAAGTACACATTAGACATAATATTGTCCTCTTTAGTAGAGATGGGCTACCCACAATCCTGACTTAAGGAGTTGTTCTAGTCAGGAGATGGGCTACTCATAGTCACTAGTCTAAAACGTGTCTTGTCATGAACAAATAAATGGACTAAAGCATTATAATATAAAATAAGTGCATATACATGAGCAGTTTAAACATGATTCAATTTTAGCATGCACATTTATCTTATTTTTTGCTTAAACTAAAAAGACTTAATTCAATGGTTAAAATTAATATACAAATACATATATAGAATAAATCTGAGCAATCTTAATTCCACCTACCTCAAATGGAGATCTTCAGGTTCACAGATGCAATAATCTATTTAATTCATGTATTCGCTCCCGATCAGTCACACCTCTGTAATAATACAAATACCCATTTAGATATATAATTCTAGGACTTTTCTTAGCTTCCCTAGCATGGAAGTTCCCTTTAAGTTAGCTCTTAGCATTAAACAGCACAAGGCAAAGTGACAATCCTTATTATTGTGCTAAGGACATTTTATTGGCTATTGGTTGATAACTAATTGAATGACAAATAGTTATTGGATTTCCAATCCATGCCATTGGCCCTAAATTGGATATCCATCATTCTTCTTAAGTGATTGTAAGTCACTTTCACTGTTCAGTGGTCTTGTCTTAAAATTTTCAAAGTATCTTACTTGTTAAAAGTCAGGGTATACAATGATGGCTCTTGATCACAAATTAGAAATGCTAGGTCCTTATTATTCTCCTGTCTAATCAGGCAATTTAGGGTTTTCTAATAAATTTTAATCTAGATTCTTCAATTTGTACCATGTCCTAGCAATATCAATGCTTTAGAACTCATCCATGGCTTCTGATCATCGATCAGACGTCAAGAAGTTACTATGCATACAGTACTCGATCAGGCGGCACAGATTGTTCGATTAGTTTCTAGCTTAGTTCGATGATCTCAATCAATTTTAGGCTTTATCAAGTACTTACTTACCTAATCCCAGGTTTAGATCAGAAAATAGATGGCTAGATCATCCATAAACTTAGATCTAGCATAAAATCCTATGGATTTAACCAAAAATAAAAAATCAAGAGTTGGCTTTTGTAGATCTTACCTCCTAAGAGAGTTTTCATGTGTTTTCCACCCTTGGATTTGCTAGATTGCTCACTGTTTTGCTTGGAACCCTTAAATCTTGCCCAATGCACTATTTTTTCTCTAATCAATGATCCAAATCATCCTAAATTTCTCAATCATCTTAGGGGTTTTGTTCGTCTCACCATGCTGAACCAAATGATCAGCTCAGATTGATGATCTAATCCGACATCATCTTTGGCAACGGTCTAAAAATTTGGTAGACCCGAAAACCTTGTTTTCCCCTTTCTTCCTTCCTCCCATTGGCATTCCAAGTTTTTTTGGCCCCACATTTCTCTCCCCTCTTCTCTCTTTCCTCGTCTCTTCTCTCTTCTCTCTTCTCCTCCCTTCTCCCTTTCCTCTTCACTCTCTCCCTCCAGGTTCCTCTCTTTGGTGGGTTCGGGAACAAACCTCACTTCATTTAAGAGGGGTAGGATGCTCGTATCAAATACAACCCCCCTATTTACAAGCATTAAAAAAAATTGAAAATTATGAACATATGTAGTAAAAAATGCATGGTAATGCAACAATTCAAATGCATATTCAAGCTACAATTTGCATGCCTTCTTAAATGAAACATCAAAGTCTAAAACATGGGTCTTCTTTAACTCAATGTATTCTATCTAGAATGATCAATTTCAAGCATTTACAAGCATTAAAGAAGCATAAAATAAGCAACATATATAGTAAATAAAGCATGGAAATTTTACCATCCAAATACTTTTTACAAAAAGCATACTTCAAGCAACAATTTGCATGCCCTTCTAAATGAAACTTCAAAATCTAAAACATGAGTCTTCATAGACTCAAAGTATTCTATCTAGAATGAACAATTTTAAGCATTTACAAGCATTAAATAAGCATTAAATAAGGATCATATATAGTAAAAAAGGCATGGTAATGTTATCATTCAAATGTGTTCTATGAAAAGCATACTTTAATCAACAATTTACATGCCTTTTTTAAATGAAACTTCAAAACCTAAAACATGGATCTTCTTAGACTCAATGTATTCAATGTAGAATGATCAAATTCAAGATTTTACAAGCATTAAATAAGCAAAAAATAAGGAACATATATAATAAAAATTCCATGCTAATGTTATCATTCAAATGCATATTCCAGTAACAATTTGTAGGCCTTCTTGAATGAAACATCAAAATCTAAAACATGGACCTTCTAAAACTCAATATATTCTATCTAGAATGGTGAATTTCAAGCATTTACAATCATTAAAGAATTAGAAAATAAGGAACATATATAGTAAAAGAAGCATGGTAATGTTATGATCCAAACGCTATCTACGACAAGCATACTTTATGCAACCATTTGTATGATTTCTGAACTAAACTACAAAATCTTAAACATGGGTCTTCTTAGATTCAATGTATTTTATATAGATGATCAATTTGAAGCATTTACAAGCATTAAAGAAAAATAAAATTAGGAATGTAAATAGTAAAATATCCATGGTAATGTTACCATTCAAATGTATATTCAAGCAACTATTTGAGTGCCTTCTTGAATGAAACATCAAAATCTAAAATATGGGGTTTCTTAAACTCATTGTATTCTATCTAGAATTTTCAATTTCAAGCATTTACAAGCACTAAAGAAGCATAAAATTAGGAACATATATAGTAAAAAATGCATGGCATTGTTTCCATTCAAATGTATATTCAAGCAACATTTTGCATGACTTCGTGCATGAAACATCAAAATCTAAAACATGGTGTTTCTTAAACTCATAGTATTCTGTCTAGAATAATCAATTTCAAGAATTTACAAGCATTAAAGAAGTCACGAATGAAGAACATACATAGTAAAAAACGTATGGTAATGTCTCGATTCAAAAGCTTTTTACCACAAGCATACTCTATGCAACAATTTGCATGTCTTTTTGAATGAAACTTCAAAATCTAAAACATATGCCTTCCTAGGCTCAAAGTATTCTATTTGTAATGATCAATTTCAATCATTTACATGTGTTAAAGAAGCAAAAAATTAGGGCGATATATAGTACAAAATGTATGGTAATGTTACCATTCAAATGCATATTACAAGAAGCTTACTTCAAGCAACAATTTGCATGCCTTTTTCATAGGAACTTCAAAATCTAAAGCATGGGCCTCTTTAGACTCAATGTATTCTATCTAAAATGATCAATGTCAACCATTTACAAGCACTAAAGAAGCAAAACATTAGGAACATATATAGTAAAAAATGTATGGTAATTTTACCATTCAAATGTATATTCATGCAGCAATTTGCATGCCTTTATTAATGAAACCTCAAAATCTAAAACATGGGACTTCTCAAAATCAATGTATTCTAATTAGAATGATCAATTTCAAGCATTAACGAAGTAGAAACTCAGGAATGTATATAGTAAAAAATTCACAGTAATATTACCATTCAAATGCATATGCAAGCAACAATTTGCATGCCTTTTGAAATGAAACTTTAAAATATAAAACATGGAACTTCTCAAACTCATTGTATTCTATCTAGAATGATCAATTTTAAGCATTTGCAAGCATTAAAGAAACAAAAAATTAGGAGCATACATAGTAAAGAGTGCGTGGTAATGTTACCACTCAAACACATTCAAGCAACAACTCGCAGGCCTTCTTGAATGAAACATCAAAAATCTAAAACATGGGCCTTCTTAAACTTAATTCATTCTATCTGAAATGACCAATTTCAAGAATTTACAAGCATTAAAGAAATTAAAAATTAGGAACACATATTGTAAAAAATGCTTGGCAATGTCACAAAACATGGGGCTTCTTAAACTCAATGTATTCTATCAAGAATAATGAATGTCAAGCATTAAAGAAGTAAAAAATCTGGGACATAAATAGTATAAAACATATGATATTCTCACTATTCAAATACTTATCACAACAAGCATTGTTGAAGCAACAATTTTCATGCCTTTTTGAATAAAACATCAAATTCTTAAATATGGGACTTCTTAAACTCAATGTATTCTATCAAGAATAATCAATTTCAAATATTTACAAGCATTAAAGAAGAAGAAAATTGGAAACATATATGTAAAAAATGTATGGTATTGTATAGTAAAAAATGCATTAAATAAATAGAAAATAAGGAACATATATAGTAAAAATGCATGGTAATGTTATCATTCAAATGCGTATTATGACCAGCATACTTAATTGAAAATTTTGGGTGCCTTTTTGAATGAAATATTAAAATCTAAAACATGGGTCTTCTTAGACTAATTGTATTCTATCTTAAGTGATCAATTTCAAGCATTTACAAGTATTAACAAAGCATAAATTAAGGAAAATATATAGTAAAAATCTCATGGACATGTTACCATCCATATGCATATTCAAGTAACAATTTGGATGCCCTCTTGAATGAAACATTAAAATCTTAAACATGGGCCTTCTTAAACTAGATGTATTCTATGAAGAATGATCAATTTTAAGCATTTACAAGCATTAAGAAGTAGAAAATTAGGAACATATATAGTATAAAACACTTGGTAATGTAACCATTCAAACTCATATTAGAACAAGCATACTTCAAGCAACAATTTGTTTACCTTTATGAATGAAACTTCAAAATCTAAAATATGGCCTTCTTAAATTCATTGTATTCTATCTAGAATAATCAATTTTAAGTATTTGCAAACATTAAATAAGGAGAAAATAAGGAATATATATATATATATATATATATAGTATAAAATGCACAGTAATGTTTCCATCCAAACACATGTTCAAGCAACAATTAGCATGACTTTGTTAATGAAACATCAAAATCTAAAACCTAGGTCTTCTTAAAGTCAATGTATTCTATATATATTGTTCAACTTCAAGTATTAAATAAGTAAAAAATAAGGAACATATATAGTAGAAAATGCATGGTAATGTCATCATTCAAATGTGTATTCTAACAAGCATACTTTAATGCAAAAATTTGCATGCCTTTTTGAATGAAACATCAAAATCCAAAACATGGGTCTTCTTAGACTCAATCTATTCTATCTTGAAAGATCAATTTCAAGCATTTACAAGCATTAACGAAGCAAAAAATAAGGAAAATATATAGTAAAAATTTCATTGTAATGTTACCATCCAAACGCATATTCAACTAATAATTTGCATGTCTTCTAAAATGAAACATCAAAATATAAAACATGGGCCTTGTTAAGCTAGATATATTCTATCTAGAATGATCAATTTCAAGATTCAAAGAAGCAAAAAATCAGGAACATATAAAGTAAAAAATACATGGTAATGTTACCATTCAAATACATATTACAACAAGCATACTTTAAGCAACAATTTGTTTGCCTTTTTGAATGAAACTTCTAAATCTAAACATGGGTCTTCTTAGACTCAATGTATTAAATCTAAAATGACAATTTTAAGAATTTACAAGAATTAATTAAGCAAGAAAAATAAGAATAGATATGGTAAAAATGCATGGTAATGTTACCATTCAAAAAGCATATGAATAAAACATCAAAATCTAAAATATGGGACATCTTAAACTCAATGTATTCTTTCTAGAATGATCAATTTCAAGAATTTACAAGCATTAAATAATTAGAAATAAGGAACATATATTGTGAAAAAGGCATGGTAATGTTTCCATTGAAATGCATATTGCGACAAACATACTTCAAACAACAATTTTCATGCCTTTTTGAATGAAAATTTAAAATATAGAACATGGTTCTTCTTAGACTCAATGTATTCTATCAAGAATGATCAATTTCAAGCATTTACCAGCATAAAAGAAGCAATTAGTAAAAAACACATGGTAATGTTACCATTCAAACACATATACAACCAACAATTTGCTTGCCTTTTTGAATGGAACATCAAAATTTAAAAATTGGGTCTTCTTAAACTTAATGTATTCTATCTAGAATGATCAATTTCAAGTATTTACAAGCATGAAAGAAACAAAATATTAAGGAACATATATAGTACAAAATGCATGGTAGTGTTACCTCTCAAACACATATTATGACTAGCATACTTCAACTAACAACTTGCTTGACTTTTTGAATGAAACTTTCAAATAAAAAACATGAGCCTTCTTACATTCAATGTTTTCTATCTAGAATAATAAATTCAAGCTTTTACAAGTATTAAAATAGCAGAAAATAAGGAACATATATAGTAAAAAATGCACAGTAATGTTACCATCGTAACATACATTCAAGCAACAATCTGCATGCCTTCTTTAATGAAACATCAAAATCTAAAACCTGGGCCTTCTTAAACTCAATGTATTCTATATATGTTAAGGGTATAATTTTGGCTAAAATAACCCTAGTTTAGCATTTAATTAGACAATCTAACTCATTAATTTGATAATTTTTTGGATAAAATATAAAAATTAGCTCAAGTCAACCATTCAACCATAAATTGTCAAAATTAACAGTCAAATGATCAATTGTGCTAAGTGGATGCTTAATGAATGGTTTAGAAGATTCTAATCTAGTCTTTGGTTTTGCAGATCAACTAAAGGAAGGTTGGATGACTTAGATTTAATTTCAACGGTGCATATTAATTTGAAGATTCATAAGGCAAGGGATTTAGCATTTAATTAGACAATCTAACTCATTAATTTGATAATTTTTTGGATAAAATATAAAAATTAGCTCAAGTCGACCATTCAACCATAAATTGTCAAAATTAACAGTCAGATGATCAATTGCGCTAAGTGGATGCTTAACGCATGGTTTATATGATTCTAATCTAGTCTTTGGTTTTGCAGATCAACTAAAGGACGGTTGGATGGCTTAGATTTAATTTCAATAGTGCATATTAATTTGAAGATCAATAAGGTAAGGGATGAAGGGTTTCTAAAAGAAGAAGGTGTCCTAATAGAAGAGGAGTCTAAATTGGAAGAAGAGGAAGTTTCCTAATAGGAAACTAACTCTTAAAGGAAAGAGCGGAGGAAAATTAGGAAGTGGAAAGTTTATAAAGAGGGGGAACCGTAAGGAGTGAAGGAGTTTTAGAACTTAGAGTTTGGGTTGCCTTCCTTTAGTGTCCTTTCCCTTGATTTCCATCGTTTTGTTTTTTTTGTAGGTCATTGTGCTTGTCTTCCACTTCTCTCCTTTCTTTATTCTGAATCTACCCAAAGCATAGTTTCTCTTTTCTTTTTCCAATTCACCACACCGACTTCTGTTTTAGCACAAACCCAATCTATGTTCACAGCTACTCCTCCGTCTCTTCTCTTGTTCTTGTTCACCGAACCTTCCCATTTTCTATTTTCCCTTATCGCACCCTCTACTCTGTCTCTCTTTACAACATCAGTTTCTGCTTGGCCAGGCGTCATCTTCACCGGCCAGGTATAAGCCCACCCCTTATTATCTCCTCAACCTAACTCACCATCACCTTTGCTTCCAATGCAACCATCACCCTCTCTAGTCCTCCTTTTCTTCTCTCTCTGTCTCACAATCGCCATCTCTTTTACTCTTCCCTTCCTCCTCTACCCCACGCTTCATCTATATAGCGGCTAAACAACCCAACCATTCATTTACCCAACATCTCAGCCAACTAGATCCTTCATCACCAACCTCTACCAGTTGATGCACATACCTAGATGGCCACATCGCACCCGATCCCATCACTCATGGTTGGTCTACCTAACATGTGCTGTCAAAATACCTTTTGTGGTATTTTGTTTTACTATGGATGATATGTTTTTACATGATGAACTGGTTATTTGAAATTATACTGCATATAGTGGTTTAAAATGGCCATCATGTAGTTTAACTAAATCTTACTTTGAATTTTAAAGTAATGATATGTTACTTGATTGGCAAGTATGATATAGAATTTTTTTGGTGACATACATATATGTATCTACATGCAATGTGTGCTATGATGTATTCCTTGAAATGATTTATGACAACATGATTTTATTATTAGAAAAATCACTCTTCAAATCATCGTATATGTATGTCGTGATTTCGGTTTTGCAGTATTGGGTTATCTACTGAGTATGTTGTATACTCACCCTACTATTTTTACCATAGGTCAACTCTGAAAGATTTAGAAAGAAGATTAAAGCTTTAAGAAAAACCACTTGAAGATTTCAAGAAGATAAAAAGCAAGGTAATATAGAGTTTCTATTTAAAACTTAAATTATGTTGACTATAAGTAATGTTTCTACCTCATATGTGATTTACATTGTAATTGGGCTGTGATTAACAAATCTTGGGAATGTTGCATGTTAAGTGTGTTTATCAGGTACTTCGCAATGACATGCATTAAATGTCTATTGTCCGAAAAATAGAGGAAACTCTACTGAATTTCTAGTAGAAATGAGAGCTCATTTCACCTAGAATTCTTGTTTTGAGAAAAGAAATGACATCGAGGTTGTGGTGACCTGGGTTTTTGTAATACATTTTTCAAATGCAAGGCCTTAGTAGTAAAAAATTTTTGCAAAACAAAGCAGTGGAAATTCTTTTCTTTAAAACTTGTTTTGAAAAACCTAAGTAATCACTTCATACATAACATAAGTAGAAGTTTTTTACAAGATAAAATTCCATTGAAGGAATATACTTTTATTAAATTCCAAAATCTATCTAGTGGTTCATAGTACAGCCTGAGTATCAATACAATACTTGTCCAAATTACATAATCCAAACTTCAAACCTCACCATACAGTAAAAACTCTCAATACAATACAATGCTCTCAAATAAAATACATGTCTTCAAGGGATATACCCTGATTGATTATTCTTCCAAGTCTTCTTAAGTCTTGAGCTCCTAATTCTCCTTCCCTATATCTAAGATATTGTAAGCATTGAAACATTTACAATATCTCAGCAAGCTATGCTTGGTAGGGGATTTCAAGAAGCATAAAACTTTAACAGTATAATCCTCATACTTCATAATCCCATTATTCATAATCATGGAGCAATCTCTTTACTTTGTCATATATGTATATCCTTACACATATATACGGTATATTGTGTATAGAGATATACATACAGTCAAAACCATGAAAAATAGTTAATATCTCAAAACATAATCATATCCATCTTATGTTGAGTTAATAAATCATCTAGATTCTACTGCAAATAATCCCTCATTTGGGTAGTATCGGTAATCCACAATTACTCGGCATCTCATCATGCCATATCATAAGGCATTTCACTATGCCATGCATCATAATGCAAAAATACTCAGAAGACTACTATGCATGCAGTCAGAATCTGTGCTAACTATATATGATGATACTGTGCCCAAAGAGAGGCAAAATATTGGGTAGGGCAATTATGGGAAGGTCATCATTGTGATGGTCTATCTCCCCATATAGACATGACATAGACAATTTTTGACATTTGGTATTTGTGGGATATGAAAGCAGTTATCTGAGCACGCTAGTACAGATCAGACAGTAGCATAGTAGTCCTACCAAGCATAGCTTACTGAGATTCTGTAATTGTCTAAATGTTTACAATATCTCAAATATAGAGAAGGAGAATTAGGAGCTCAATACTTACGAAGACTTGGAAGAATAATCGATGGGGGTATATCCCTTGAAAACATGTATTTTGATTTAAGAGCATTGTATTGTACTGAGAGTTTTTATTGTATGGTGAGCTTTGTAATTTGGATTATGTAATTTGGACAAGTATTGTACTGATACCTGGGCAGTACTATGAACCACTGGATGGATTCTGAAATTTAATAAAAGCATATTGCTTCAATGAAAATTTATCTTGTACAAAATTATACTTATGATATATATGAAGTGATGACTTAGGTAAATAAAATAAGATCTAAAGAAAAGAATTTTCACTGCTTTTTTTTACATTAGTCAGAAAGAATTTTTGCTACTTAGGATATGCCATGAAATTTTTTTTACTACTAAGGGCACCCTGCCTTCGAAAAATGTATTACAAAATGTGTTACAAAAACCCGAGTCATCACAGCTGGTATCAGAGCCATTCATCCAGTCACAATATAGTACCCTTATGTCCAATATGAAAATGATGATCCAATTAGAGGATGAGAAATAGTGAGTGAATAAGAAATAAGATGGCATTTGATGAGAATGAGTTATGTGATTAACTCATTAGTTAAGAATGAGTATATGAAGAGTTATGTAATTGACTCATTAGGTGAGGAGTTAATGTAATTAACTCATAAAGTACTAGTGGAGTATAAGTATATATTACTTAGTGAAATAACTGGGAGTACTACTTAGTAAGTCAATATAGGGAATAGTAGTTATAAAAACGAGGAAAACATTACAATAGAGGAAGATATATTGTATGTATTCAAGTATAACGTCAAATCATAAGTAAAGATACTTGTAGAAATAAAATACATTAATATAACTATTATTAGGAGAAATAATGGAGATTAAGAGAAAGAGAGGATAAATTGGAAAAATATGATGGAAAGGATGAAGAAGGACAAAATCCAACATTTATAGGAAAGTTGAAATAGAAATTTATGAGAAATAGATACTAAAGATAAAACCTTAGAATTATTACAAAATTCAAAATTAATAATATTAAATAATAAATATCAATGTAAGAGTTACAATTGTTACATAGATATAGTACTATGACAATTAGCTAGAGGATTTAATGATCAAAATAGAGATGATCTTACCTAAGAAGAATTTAAGGGGATAGGTAAATATATTCAAAATTGGTGAATAAAAAGAGTTTTAATAAAGATAAATAAGGAGATAAAATTTAGAGGAATATTGATTCAACTATATGATAGAATTGAAATATGAAAATAATTATGGACTATAATTTGCGTCGATGATAGAATCAAAAGTGAGATATGATGAATATAGAGATATTGAAAGAATTATGGAATAATATGAGGAAAAATACATTTTGAAGGAATGGTGAAATGAAGACCTATAAACAAATATAGGCAACTAAACTTAAGTGTAAATTTTGGACAAATGAGATTATTATGAATGAGGTATGAATGCATAGTTTGGAGAAATATGTGGTTAGAAATTTCATGATATTTTTGGAGATTTTCAATTTAACATAATATTGAATGAGGAAATATCTATGGTAGTTGAGGAAAATGACACCAACTAATTTGAATAAGTGGAAAGAACAAATTTTAAGGATTAGTAGACAAGAAGTGATTATATAAGTTTACATTGGAGAGCAACAAGTTTCCTAGAAAAAGAAGAATGAAGGATCAATGAGATTATGCATAAATGATATTAAGTATCCTTTACTCCACATGGATGAGCTATTCCCAACCTATTATGATCAATGGGGAGCTAGAAATGAAAATTTATAGTGAGATATCGAAACAAATTTTGAGTTATAAGTTTGATGAGAATGAGAGTTTTTGGATAAGTAGTGATGACATATGAAATTATTATGAGAAAATCATGACCATTTGGAGAATATATTAAGACACTTCCAAAACTTATCAACTATTTGGTAAGTGTGCATGTTGATTTAAGAAGGCAAAGATAGGGTCATATAACTTATAGGAATAATTCGTAAATTGACCCAGCAAAGATTGAAGATGATACGAAAATACAAAATGATTATGATAGTTAGAGAAATTTATCCCTTATTGATTGTATAACATACTATAAGGTCATTCTTGTCCTATAATCTTATCATTGAGCACATGAACCAAGAAGAGATAAATTACTTCCAAATATTGGCAGATAGTCTAAGGACTATACATATTAGAAAAGATATGTCAAAACTTGTATAAGTTGAAGAGGAATGAGGTTGAGCAATAGAAGTTAGAATGGAAAAATATGAAGTATTGAAAGATTAGTGAAAATGAGGACTAGAAATTTAGTATACTAGTCAAGTTAAATATAAGATTTTGAAACAAAAGGATAGCTCAGTTAAGAGTTATTGATCCTTTTGGAAAGTCTAGCAAGAATCAGCTTAAGTGATTAATGCATTAGCACTATTAGTGAGATGTGTGTTTATGACCGAAAAATGTGATTTTGCCTTTGAAAGAGAAGGTGATATGAACTATGAATGAAAGGAAATAGAGGTTTCCTTAACTGCAAGGCCACATGAGCAAACTTATGAATGAGTTAATGAAAACTCATAAGTAATTTGAAATGCAAATTTCAAGGACGAAATTATTATAAGGGGGAAGATTGTAATAACCCCAATTTTTGTAAATTGATTGAGAAAATCAATTTAATTTGAATTTTCAAAAATTCTGAGCTGGAATATTAGGTTATTGAAAATTATATTTTTATAGAGATTAAAACATGATTTAAAACATGGAAATTATGAATGTACTCGAAAAACTAATCGAAATGACACTAAGTACGTTCAATTCTAAGTTAAAATGGAAAAAGCCTAATTTTCTCTATTTTTATGAATAAATGGGTAAAATAGTAATTTTACCCCATAATCGAGATCTATGACATCAATATTTAGAATGTACTCAAAAATACAATTCCAACGCCACTAAGTATGCTCAATTCCAAGTTTAGGAGAATAAAACAAGTTTTTCTCCATTAAAGGGCAAAATGGTCCTTTCACACCTCCGTCGGACCTGCAAATGAATTCAACAGACAGAAAACATATAATGAGTGGTGAAACTACTACCAAATGATAGTGGAGAAGGAGGTGGTCGGATCCAATGTTAATTTAATATTCAGAATAATTGAAACATAATTATTACAAGTAATTATAAAAAATTCAAAAGCATCTATGAATACATCCCCAAAAATGCTCCAAAAATTTTCATTAAAGTTCCCACGAAATTATCTTGCTTTCCCTAAAAATCCAGATCTAGATTCATTCCCAAATTTCTAAAACTTCAAAAAATATCTCTTCTTTGACTTTCTCTCTCATCTCTCCATATTGGAAAAAGAGACCTAAATTCAATTAGGCACTTTGTTCTAAATAAAATCTCACAAATCTCCCCATTTATATTGTCCTACACTACCTTCTCTACAAAACCCCAAAAGAAATTTCAAGATCCAACGGTACAATCAATGAGAAATTATAAAACAAGCGGTTATTGGGTGATCTTACCATCAATGGAATATTTCTTTAATATTGGGCTACAAAACCTATGTTTTTATCCAATCAGGTATGTGAAAACTCTTCCCATACTTATTTCATGTTAGTTTATATAATTTATATTTTTTAAAATTAAGTTTATTTTAAAAATTATAAAAGTCAAGTAGGGATAAGAAGCCTTCATTTTTTGTATGATGGAAGGCTCAGATGGAAAATCTAAGTTGCCCAATCGATCCATAAGGGTCCAAAACTCCTAGGGTAGAATCTTCAAGAAATTTCATCAAGTTTTGAGCCCTTGATTGAAGATGAATTGATTGGACAGTCCAAAACGAACTATCTGATCTTCTTTATAAGATTTGCCTCTCGGGACGCTGCACGTAAACATGCACTGTGGGAGCATCTCCGCATGTGCAACAACCTCCCGATGGAATGTCCGCATGACAATGCAAGTCCCAGGAAGTGCGTTACTCAGTGCGTCCTAGGACCTGATCCGCTTAACCAATCATGACTGTTTGCTGCTGGGCCCAGATCAAATCTGGACCCTCAGAACTATTGTGAACTTCATTCGTCAATTGTGGAGTCATATGAACTCCAAATTAAGATAAAAAAGAAGCTATGGAAAGCTTGTAATGTTTATTATCTTCTAAAAGCATAAAATTGATAAAAATCTTCATGAAACTTTCTATTTTTAGGAAATAAGCTTCAAATTTTCATGATCTGAGATGATTAGATCTTGGGGATCTAATTTAATGATGAAATAATATTGAAATAAAGTAATATATATGATATACTTTGACAGATCTAAGATAGATTGAGAGATCTACCCTTTATGGTAGAAAAACCCTAAAAATACAAAGGGACCTACTTGATCAATGAGCTCAAGTTATGTGATGGGGATTACGATGAAATCCAGTTAGATCATGGATTAAATGTGACAAAAACAAGTAGATATGATCTTTGGATCTTAATGGAGTAAAACCCCTATATGTGATTAAAACCCTTGATCTAAAGGAAAATATCTAAGATCTAATAGTTGGATCATAAGTGAAAGTTTCTAATAATGTTAATCTAATTAGTTTAATTATCTTTTATTTGATAATAGAATTGTAAATGTGATTTATGTTATAAATTAGGAAGCACGATTGTGCAATTCTTAAATTTTAGCATGCTATGCTCTAAATGTTATTAGTTTGTTATTAGGTTGGTAGATTTAATTATCTTAGGGCCATGTTAGTTTAAATTTGATATTTTAGCATGATTCCATTAGATTAGTAGTAAAATTTTATTTATTTCATAACTTAGGATCATGTTAGTTTAAGTATAGTTTTATTCTATTAGGTTAAGTTACATTCATAGGAAGCATGTTACTATAAATGGTTGTTAAACTTATATTGGATTTATGTTTTAAAGTTTATGATTTAATTGTTGTCAAATTAAATCATAAGTATAATTTGTGTACAAAATACAATTCCATTGAAGGAATATGATTTTATTAAACTTCCAGGATCCATCCAGTGGTTCACAGTACAGCACGGTATCAGTACAATACCTGTCCAAATTACATAATCCAAAATTTACAAACCTCACCATACATTAAAAACTCTCAGTACAATACAATTCCCTCAAATAAAATACATGTCTTCAAGAGGAGGTATCTTGTTTGATTATTCATCCACATCTTCTTAAGTCTTCTATAGTCTTGAGCTTCTAACCCTCCTTCCCTGTATCTGAGGTATTGTAAACATGGAAACATGTACAATACCTCAGAAAGCTATGCTTGGTAGGGGAATACAAAAACATACTACTTCATCAATATAAGAATACATACCTCAATCCTTATTTCATCATACTCATCCCTTCATAAGATATCTCCACATAGGGTACATACGTTATTTATGTAATACATGACAAATTAGTTAATATAGTGAAGATTGCTCAAAACTTATTAATTTCCCTGGCTATACTCCCACCTAGGAGAGCAATATCTAGGCAAAGATTATTCAACACATGTTCCTTCCCTTGGCTATACTCTCACTTAGGAGAGCAATACGTAGCCAATCCTCATATGGGGTTTTCATTCTAGGAACTCATGTAATAGCATATCATCCTACCATACTTGTTCCTTCCCCTGGCTATACTCCCACTTAGGAGAGCAATACCTAGCCAATTATCATATGGGTGTTCATTTTAGGAACTCATGTAATGACATATCATCATGCCATGGCATCATACTATGCCTATCATATGTGCATCATAATGCAAAATACATTAGGACTACTATGCTTACAGCCTCAATCCGTACGGCGCGCCCAGATAACTGTATAATCCTCCACTGACACCAACTGTGGAATAATCAATCCATGTCCTCATGGGTTGACCATGGCTGTCACAGTGGGGCCTTCCCATTACTGCCCCACCCGACATTTAATCTCTCTTTAGACATGGTATCATCATATAAGTTTCAGGAAGTGGGTGGCCAAACCCTCATAACTTCCCTAGCATAGCATCCCCAGTCTCTATCTCTGTGTAAATCAAAATCCACAAGTCTCCATACTTGTACGGAAAATATATTGTACATATCAGACGATCTGTCTGTTTAACTAAGCCTGGAATATTATACATACCCTATTCTTAGGGTTTCCTTAGTCTTCATATCTTAGTACTTTCACCTCATTATACTTGATCATTAAATTAGATCAAGTGGATTAGATTATGAGGTTAGATCTCTTTGTTTGATCATTTGGTTAGATCCCATGTTTTGGATCACTTTGTTTGATTATTTGGTTAGATCCATGTTTTGGATCACTTCATTGGATCATATGTTTTGGATCCCTTAATTGATTCATATGTTTTGGATCCCTCAATTCGTTCATATGTTTTGGATCCCTTAATTGGAACATATGTTTTGGATCCCTTAATTGGATCACATGTTTTGGATCCCTTAATTGGATCATATGTTTTGGATCCCTTAATTTGATCATATGTTTTTGGATCCCTTAGTTTGATCATATGTTTTTGGATCACTTAGTTGGATCATGTATTTTGGATCACTTAGTTGGATCATCTGTTTTGGACCACTTGTTTGGATCATGACTATGCTAAGGTACAAAGCATACTGATACAATGAGGTCTATATTTTTAGACAGATAATCATGTATATCTATACATGAATCTCTAATATATCATTGTATATCCACCTACTTCAAAGTAGTATCTTGATTCATACATCTAAAGTGTATTCTTCCACAATGTCCATCATGGTCTGGATTCATCCATCTGTCAAACCATATGTATGAGGTTATTTCCCTATTCAAGTATGTATTCCTATAGATGATACACAAATTTTCCTTGAATCAAAATTTGATCAAGGGTTTGGGATTTTCTATCTATGTTCTTATACATACTATACAATACCACATTAGTTTTTGTTTTTTATCATCCAAGATCCTATGGATCTGGTTTGATAATCCTTATCTTGATTTTCAATTTTTGTCAAGATTAAATGATTTACTACATTTTATGCTCTCATTATTATTACTCAACCAATTAATGTTTTATTGGTTGAGGGTAGCTTATTTCATTCTAAGTTTAGATTGCTCCTCTTATGTCAAATTGGCTAAGGCTTATGAGTTAAATGGTTGAACACAAAGTGGTACTTCAATCCTCATGTAAGGAGGCGTTTAAACCTCACAAATGTCAACGGAAGGTGGGGGGGGAGCGTGACTCTATTAGATAACCCCCTTAACCACTATGTCCATCATTCACTAGCTTGACCCTAACTCAACCTTTCATAAGGTTCCTATGAGCATTTAATCCTAAGTATTCTTTCTAATTGTTTTTAATTAAATCCATGAATTAAAATGTCATTCATGGAGATTTATTATTCTCCTAATTTGGACCAAGGAATTTATATTCCTTATATTATCCTACTAACTATGGTCCTTACTATCATTAAGTCCATATCATACATTCCATGTGAATGTCTATTCCTTCTAATTTCATTTAATTACCATTTCAATGAAATTACAATTACTTAAGCATTGAAGCATAAGTTTAAAGCATAAATAACAAGTAACTAAACACTTAAATAAACAATTAAATAACCAATTAAATAAATAATTCAACTAAGAAATGAAAGACAATTATCATAATGTTCAATAATTGAAATAGAAATCTAACATGTTACCATGATCCAAGGGTCTTAATTGATCCATAGTCATCCTTCATCTTTTTAAGGTTTAGATCTTAATCCTTCATTTTATTTTAGATCCAACATATTATATTGATGTAATTTAATTATTAAATCATGGATTTATCTCATCCATTGATTTGATCTTTCTTGATCTACCCAATCAAGGAGATCTTAGGTTACTTTGTACCATTTAAGGGCATAGATCTTGATCTAGCCCAAATCCACATCATCCCTTCATTAAATCCCTATGATCTTATCTCAAGATCATCATCAAATACATCCATGCTATCCAATCATCCTGGATCA
Organism: Warburgia ugandensis; assembly: GCA_035236585.1. Classification (NCBI taxonomy): domain Eukaryota; kingdom Viridiplantae; phylum Streptophyta; class Magnoliopsida; order Canellales; family Canellaceae; genus Warburgia; species Warburgia ugandensis. The sequence continues at coordinate 53,605,104 of CP141127.1, read as the reverse complement.
TCTTGATCTAGGAGATACTATTCAATTTTAAGGGTTTTAGTAACCCTTAAGGCTAGATCTCTTAAGATCTAACTAATAAATACAATTTAATCCACTGATATTATTTATTATGTTATAAAATAATCATCCAATAAGGTATTAGTGGTCTGATCATCCTAGATCTTGTAGATCAAGGATGTTAGTTACTTATCCACTTAATTACAGAAATGTTAATTAATTAAAATTAAAATTTTATAAGTTCAGTCCATTTGGATTATCACAAGGAATCCATCCCAACTTTCTAATCTTAATTTGGATCTCAATTGAGATCGGAATTGAAATTTTAAGATTTCAGCCCTTTTTAAGGGCTGAATTTCACCTTACTATTTTGAGTTGATTGGACTTACATAGAGATATAAAAATTCTACTGTGAACACATATATTAAGGTTTTCGGATCTTCTGAACACATCTATCAGTTCAGATTTCATGTTTGGGGTTATGTGGGCCATGATCCATGATCAATGGCTCGGATTTTATCAAAAAGATCATGCAAATACTACTTAAAAACATGATCTAATAATTTCAATGAATTAATAACATCAACATGATTCCAAATAAAGTTTCTAATCTAAAATTAGAGTTCAATTAAAGTCACAATTAATATTTCAATATTTCAGCCCGTTTTAAGGGCTGAATTTCATCCTTTCTATTTTTTATCAATTCATTCATATATATAAATATAAATCTAATTGTGAACTTGATCTTAAGGTATTAGAGTGTCTATGAAGATATCCATCAGTTCAGATTTGTCTTTTAAAGTCATCTGGTCCATGATCTATGATCATGGATACTGATTTTACAAATTAACTATGTAAATACAACTTAAAACATAGATCTAATAATTTCAGTACATGATAAATGATAGAAGGAGTCCATATAATTTTTTCAGATCTAAAATCAAAGTCCTATAGAGTACTTAATTGAAGAAATACAATTTCAATTAAAAATATAGACAGTCCTGATTAAATCTGGGTTACAGGCAGCGTCCCGCGCCTGTAACTGCCTATCCCAGGTGTCTGGGTAGTGGGACCGGCTACAGGCGAGATGGTCCTATCCAGACCGTCGAATCGCCTGTGGCTGGATCTCCTCCATCTGTTAACAACAAATGCCCACATTTCATGTCCTGGGGATTTTGGTCCCCATGAATCCATCCAACAGCTCAGAAGTTATATCTGAGCTGTGGATGGATGGGATCTCAACCATCCAAGCCAGATCCATCGTTTCCAACGGATCAACGGTAGGGAGATCCCTCCTTTGCCAGAAAACCCACCACACTTACCGGAATTGAAAGGAGAAGGGGAGATGCACCTACCTGTACCGGTATGGGGAGAAGGATCTCACAGGAGAAGAAGGAAAACCAGCCGGAGAAGATGTAGAGAAAACCCTAGCCTCCGGAAAATATACAAACTGAAAATTATCCGTTACCGTTGCCGAATAATGTGGAAAAATATAGGGTTTTTGTAGATCACCCCATTCTAGAGATGACCAACGGTTCCAGATCACTGTTGAACGGTCGGATTGGCCGGAATATTGTGAAGAACATGCCGGAAACAGTAACCCTTACTAGGTTAATTTTCATTTTCATTTTTCGGGAGATCCAATAGATGGATCATCTTATAATCAAAGGGCTTTTGTAACTAGACCTTTTCCGAACAAATCAAATGGTGGAGATGGGGTTTCAACGGGTAGAAATCGATGTATAATTGAAATAAGGTTTCCTAGTCGGAAACCCATTTCATCAAGGACGACGCGTCCCGGGACGCGCCCGACTTCTCCACTTAGTCTGGAGAGATGGGTGTGTCTGTGGACACGCCCTGAGTGAAAAAAAAAATAAGAGAAGAAGAGGAAGAAATTGGGGGACTTTGGGGAGGTTTCTGGAGCTGAATTTTTGTAGCATAATAGGGGACTTCGTGAATGATTTTTGGAACATTTTTGAGAAGTTTTATGAGGTCTATTTATAGAGGTTTTGAGTGGTTTTAATAATAACATGCAATAATTATGTTTTCTCCTTTTTATTATTTTATGTATATTAGATTCCTACTGCCACCTCCTTCTCCACTAGCAAATGGTAGTGGTTTGACTAATGATTGCATGTTTTCCAGACATTGGATCCCTTTGTGGGTCCCTTGCGGGCCCCATGTGGGCCTCACATGAGTGTGAAAAGACCAAATTGCCCTTTTATGGAGAAAAATTCATTTTATTCTCCCGAGCTCAGAATTGAGCGTACTTAGTGGTGTTGGATTTCTATTTCTAAGTACATTCCAGATTTGGATGTCTCAGGTCTTGATTATTTGTAAAATTACCATTTTGCCCTTCCATTCATTAAAATGAAGAAAAATACAGATTTTTCATCCGTATTCAGAAATTGTCGTGCTTATAATCATTTTGAAGCGTTCGTCACATATGTTTTCAATTATACATTTCTCATACCTTGATTCCACTTCCATGAGAAGTGCATATTTTATAACCCTAATATTCCAGCCTGATTTTTATTGAAATTCTTAATTTTAATATTTATTTAATTTTTTTCATTATAAAAAATTAGGGGTGTTACAGAGCTAAGGTCACTCTATTGAATGTTAAACATGATGGTTAAGGGGGTCTCTAATAGAGCCTTGCTCTTTCTAGACCTTCCGTTGACATTTGTGAAATCTAAATGCCTCCTTACATAATGATTGAAGTAACCCCTTTGTGTTCAGCCATTCAGCTAGTAAACCTTAGTCAATTGGAAAGAAGAGGAACTGTCTAAACTAGGGATGAAATAAACTATCTTCAACTAGTAAAACATTAACTGGTTGAATAATAATAATATGAGCATAAAAGGTTAGTAAATTATCCAATCTTAATAAAAATTGTAAGTAAGATAAGGATAATCAAACAAGATCCCTAGGATCTTGAATGATCAAGAACAATAAGAATCCTAATGTTGTATTTTATCATGTATCCATATATGTATGTTATAGAAAAATCTAGATAGAGAATCCAAACCCTTGACCAAATATGATTCAAGGAAGAGAACGAAGATCATCCTCCTTAGGGATGATCAAAGAAGAACTAGATGATAGGAGATCTAAGCTCTTGATCTTTATCAACAAGTTTAAATTGTTGATCAAAGGATCTATGAAAGATGAATACACAATGACTTAGAATAGAAAATACTTAGATCTGAAAGATTAGAAGACCATTCTAACCGTCAGATCTATTGATCAATAGGATAAATACTATCTGAGGAAGATAGATCATGATAGGACATAAGATCTAATCCTTTATATCAAAGGACAAGATTAGACAAAGAATATAGATAGGATAAAAAATATAGTATTATTTAGATTGTATAAATATTGACAGTATGTATGAATTTACAGATTACATATGTTAGGATCATGGATGATTTGAAGAGATGGATCACTATTTGAAGGTAGGAGAATTTTATGAATGCTTTTACATGAGAAATACATGATCTTATGTGTGAAAATTTTGACAAGTATAATGTAAAAACTTGTATTAAATCCATTGAAAACCCTTATGATCCAACCAAAAGACATATAAAATGGTTAAGTTACAATTGAGGAAAACCCTAAGTGAATAGGGAACTAGAAGGTATTCTAGCCCTTGATAAATAGACAAATTGTCTAATAAGTATAAAATCAATACATAGGAATCATTCACATAGAATGGTGATTCCTAAACTTATATGTACATAGGTATCATTCATTGGAAATGATGATCCCTATGTTTGAAGTAAAATCCTATCCTTGCTATAAGAATACCAAAATATGCGGATGATAATATAAACAAACAAGACATTTGATAAGTAAAAGAATACTTTATATACAAGCAAGGAGGCTTGCGATTTTTGTTTTAAACATGCATATGCCTGGGGATGGTTTGCTTAGAGGGTTATGAGGGTTTGGCCACCCACTATCTGAAATATGATATATATGATGATACTATGCCCAAAGAGAGGCAAAATGTTGGGAGGGGCAATTATGGGAAGGCCACCATTATGACGGTTTGTCTCCCCTTATAGACATGACATAGACGATTTTTGACATTTGATATCTGTGGCATATGAAAGTAATTATCCAAGCATGCTAGTACGGATCAAACTGCAACATAGTAGTCCTTTAAGTATTTTGCATTATGATGCATGGCATAATGAGATGCCGGTACTGCCCAAATAAGGGAGTATTTTTCCAGCAAAGTCTGCATGTTTTATCAACTCAATACAACTGAGTGTGATGATACTACCCAAATGAGGGAGTATTTTCCAGGAGAGTCTAGATGAATGATCAACTCAGTGTGTCTGAGTGTGACTATTGATGTTTGAGATATTAACTATTTTTCACAGTTTTGATCGTATATATATATGTGTGTGTGTGTGTGTGTGTGTGTGTGTGTGACATATACACTATTTATGTGTAAGGATGTACATATATGACAAAGTAAAGAGATTGATCCATAAGTATGAATAAAGGGATTATGAAGTATTAGGATTATACTATTAAATTATTATGCTTCTTGTATCCCCTAACAAGTATAGCTTGCTGAGATATTATAATTGTTTGAATGTTTACAATATCTCAAATACAGAGAAGGAAAATTAGGAGCTCAATACTTAAGAAAACTTGGAAGAATAATCAATCAAGGTATATCCCTTGAAATAAAGTAATATATATGATATATTTTGAAAGATCTAAGATAAATTGAGAGATCTACCCTTTATGGTAGAAAAACCCTAAAAATACAAAAGGACTCACTTGATTAATGAGATCAAGCATGATTAGACCCTTTGGATGGGTTGAATGGATGGGATTATGAAGAAATCTAGTTAGATCATGGATTAAATGTGAAAAAAACAAGTGGATATAATCTTTGGATCTTAATGGAGTAAAAGCCCTATATGTGATTAAAACCTTTGATTTAGAGGAAAAGATCTAAGATCTAATGGTTGGATCATAAATAAAAGCTTCTAATAATCTTAATCTAATTAGTTTAATTATCTTTTATTTGATAATATAATTGTAAATATGATTTATGTTATAAATTAGGAAGCATGATAGTGTAATTTTTCAATTTTAGCATGCTATGCTCTAAATGTTATTAGTTTGTTATTAGGTTGGTAGAAATTATGTTAGGGCCATGTTAGTTTAAATTTGAGATTTTAGCATGATTCCATTAGATTAGTAGTAAAATTTCATGTATTTCATAACTTAGGATCATCCTAGTTTAAGTATAGTTTTATTCCATTAGGTTAAGTTACATTCATAGGAAGCATGTTAGTATAAAATGGTAGTTAAACTTATAGTAGATTTATGCTTTAAAGTTTATGATTTAATTGTTGCCAAATTTTATTAGTAGATTCAATTGTTAAGTAGTTGTTAAGATATAATGAACATAAATCACCAAAAACGTAAACTAATGGAATATAGAGATTCATGGACAATTAGGATGTGTGAATCACTTTAACTTAATATTACTAAGGGCTATAATTAGTAGGACAATATAAGGTTTATCAAATCCTTTGCCCAAACTAGGAGAATAATAAACCCCATGAATGACATTTTAAATGTTCATGGATTTAATTAAAATCAATTAGAAAGAGTACTTAGGGTTAAAATGTTCATAGGAATCTTATGAAAGGTTGAGCTAAGGTCACTCTTGTGAATGCTGAACATGGTGGTTAAGGGGGTTCTATATTATAGCCTCAATATTTCCCTACCTTTCGTTGACGTTTATGAGGTCTAAATGCCTCTTTACATGAGGATTGAAGTAACCTCTTTATGTTTAGCCATTCAGCTAGTAAGCCTTAGCCAATTGAAAATAAGAGGACCAGTCTAGACTTAGGATGGAATAGGTTATCTTCAATCAGTAAAACATTAACTGGTTGAATAATAATAATAGGAGCATAAACGATTAGTAAATTATCTAATCCTAATAAAAAATGTAAGTAAGATAAGGATGATCAAACAAGACCCATAAGATCTTGAATGATTAAGAACAATAAGAATCCTAATGTCGTATTTTATTATGTATCTATGTATGTATGTTATAGACAAATCTAGATAAAGAATCCAAACCCTTGATCAAATATGATTCAAGGAAGAGAGCCAAGATCATCCTCCTTAGGGATGATCAAACAAGTAAACTTAGATCAAAGAAGAACTAGATGATAAATGATCTAAGCTCTTGATCTTTATCAATAAGTACATCAAAGGATCTATGAAAGATCAAGAACATCCTCCTTAGGGATGATCAAACAACTGATATTAGATCAAAGAAGAACTAGATGATAGAAGATCTAAGCTATTGATCTTTATCAACAAGTATATCAAAGGATCTATGAAAGATGAAGATCAAAGAAAGGAATACACAAAGACTTAGAATAGAAAATACTTAGATTTGAAAGATTAGAAGATCATTCTAACCATTAGATCTATTTATCAATAGGATAAATGCTACCTAAGGAAGATAGATCATGTTAGGACATAAGATCTAATGCTTTATATCAAAGGACAAGATTAGACAAAGAATATAGATATGATAAAAAATATAGGACTACTCAGATTGTATAAATATTGACAGTATGTATGGATTTACAGATTACATATGTCAGGATCATGGATGATCTGAAGAGATGATTCACTATTTGAAGGTAGGAGAATTTTATGAATGCATCTACATGAGAAATACATGTTGAATACATGCTCTTATGTGTGGAAATGTTGACAAGTATAATGTAAATACTTGTATTAAATCCATTGAAAACCCTTATGATCCAACCAAAACACATATGAAATAGTTGCGTTAGAATTGAGGAAAACCTAAAGTGAATTGGGAACTAGAAGGTATTCCAACCTTAGATAAATAAACAAATTATTTGATAAGTATAAAATCAATACATGGGAATCATTCATATAGAATGGTGATCCCTAAACTTATATGAACATGGGTATCATTCATTGTAAATGATGATTTGAAGTGAAATCCTATCCTCGATATAAGAATACCAAAATACGAGGATGATGATATAAATAGACAAGACATCTGATAAGTAAAAGAATACTTTATATACAAGCAAGGAGGCTTGTGGCTTTTGTTTTAAACAGGCATTTATGGGAAGGGCACCACTGTGATGGTTTATCTCCCCATATGGACACGATATAGATGATTTTCGACATTTGATATACGTGGTGTATGAAAGTAGTTATCCAAGCACACTAGTACAGATCAGACTGTAGTATAGTAGTCCTTTGAGTATCTTGCATAATGAGATGATGATATTTCCCAAATAAGGGAGTATTTTCCTAGCAGAGTCTAGATGTTTTATCAACTCAATATGGCTAAGTGTGATGATACTGCCCAAATGAGCGAGTATTTTCTAAGAGAGTCTAGATGATTGATCAACTCAGTGCGTCTAAGTGTGATTATTAAGATATTAATTATTTTTCACAGTTTTGATAGTATATATATCTATACGACATATACAATATGTATGTGTAAGGATGTACATATATGACCAAGTAAAGAGATTGATCCATGAGTATGAATAATGGGATTATAAAGTATTAGGATTATACTATCAAATTATTATGCTTCTTAAATCCCCTACTAAGCATAGCTTACTGAGATATTGTAATTGTTTGAATGTTTACAATATGTCAAATACAGAGAAGGAGAATTAGGAGCTCAATACTTAAGAAGACTTGAAAGAATAATCAATCAGGGTATATCCCTTGAAGACATCTATTTTTATTTGAGAGCATTGTATTGTATTGAGAGTTTTTATTGTATGGTGAGCTTTGTAATTTGGACAAGTATTGTACTAATACCCAGGCTGTATTGTGAACCACTGGATGGAGTCTTAAATTTAATAAAAGTATATTCCTTCAATGAAATTTTATCTTGTACAAAATTCTACTTATGATATGTGTGTAGTGATGACTTAGGTAAACAAAACAAGTTATAAAGAAAAGAATTTTGCTGCTTTGTTTTAGGAAATTTTTTACTACTAAGGGCACCTTGCCTTTGGAAAATGTGTTACAAAAACCCAAGTTGTCGCATAAGTAATTAGAGAAAATATTTTTATAGAATTAGTGTAACTTGAAAATACATGTCACATTGGAAATATAGATAACTAGAGTATAACTACTCAGTTATAGTTGTGTACATGTGAAATTGCAGAAATGCCATGTAAGAGGAGTAAGCATATGAGCCCTAGGAATAAGAATAATCTTGACAACTTCCTTGAGCAAGAAGCTTCATCAATTGAAATAGTGCAGCAATTCATGTAGCATGTAGCCCAAATTTTCCAAAAATAGCCACAAATAGAAATAACAGCTAGAATAGAGACATCTGATAAAGCTAATGAAAGAGCAAAAGCTCAATTAGAAAGATTCAAGAAGCTGACCCCATCATTTTCCGGAGAGGATGAATCCTACATGGCAGAGAAATGGATTTTTGAAGTAGATAAGGTCATGAAAGTAATGAAAATTTTAGAGAACAGAAAAGTAGTAATGGCTACCTTTATCTTCATAGGAGAAGTGGCCTTTTGGTAGGAAACGGCTGAATGAGTACATTTTGAAGGAAAAGAAGTCATTTCGTGGGAAGAATTTAAAGTTGTCTTCTATGAAAAGTATTTTCCAAGACATGTGACAAAAAAAAAAAAAGAGAGACAATTTATGAATTTAGAGCATGGAAATTTTAAGGTAACACAATATGAAAACAGATTCACTTGTCTTTGTAGATTTGCACCCACAGTATGTATCATAGAGGCTAAGGCTGCAGAGAAATTTGTTGATGGATTAAACCCAAGTTTGAGAAATAGAGTTATAGGGTTTCAGCCTGATACTATGGCATAAGCAGTAGAGCTGGCTTCTCTTTTTGAGAAGGATTATCAAAGGACATTGGGAGACTGACAAAAGTGGATAAAGGATGCCAGCACAAGCGGCATTCGAACAGAGGAAAATGACTAATATAGTCTTCAAGGCCCCATCCTCAATAGGAGTGGCCATTTGACCACAAGAATAAATCACTAGCATATAAAACATGTCCACAATGCAGGAACTATCATCTAGACAAACATTGCAGTAGCATCAAGTGCTACATTTGTAGAGAGATGGGACACATTGCCATGCACTGTCCAAAGAAAGAGAAAGAAGAAGAACCTCAAAAGGATTAGATCATTGGAAGTGAAGGTCATGTACTTGAAATCACCTTAGGACAAACACGGGCATCAGGTATAGTGATCGAAGGTACACTTCAAATACATATGACATACCTATTAAGATATCACTCGATACAAATTCTAAGCTTTCTTTTGTACCATATGAGCTTGCTTAAGGTGTAGATAGTATATGTGTAGTTTAGTATCCTATATAGAAATTTGACATGGCTAGATGAACCAAATTACATATTGACATTTATAACAAGTTTTAGTAATGATGGGAGTGACGAATAGAGGCCAACTTAATCTTTTTTAAACCTTTTGGAGACTTCTTTATTAATTCACGAATGAAATTGTTGATTATACAGTTAATGATCACAATGAGGATATAAGAGTTGCTTTTGATGATATATATATATATATATAGAGAGAGAGAGAGAGAGAGAGAGAGAGTTCATGATATATTTTTTATAAGTTAAGACTTCAATAAGAATGCATGTTATCTTTGTTGAGAAGACTAATAGATGATTTACTGAGGAATGTTCGAGTGTGATTACTAAAGTGGAAATTTCATAGTTTATGGCAATTTCAAAAGGAAAGGATTGGGAATCATATCTACACGATGGTGTTATTAATAAGTAGAAGCCACTACATGAAATGAAGTATAAGTCATGAAAAACTAATCATTAGAAATTTATACATGAAAAGCTTTCATCATTGACATAAAGAGATGATAAGTTATAGTATTGAACTTAATTTATCAGTGTTGGAATTCCTTGATGTAAAGTAAGATAAGATATTATAGGAGGAATTTAATTATGACTTAACTACTTTTGGAACTTTTATTGACAAGGATATGATTATTCAGAATGTGTTAAGTCAATTATGCTAACCATGAGTGATGAATGATTGTTATGATCTGATATGACTGAAATTACATAATAATGTTGATGGGTTAGCAAATAAAGGTTGAGTATTAGAGTGCGCATCAAAAGCTATTCAATGTTTCTTAATACAAATAGGAAGTTACGCTAATAAGCAGCCAAATGTTTAGAGTTTGAAGTTGAAAATATATGAATGTCAAGGAGTTATGAGAACTTATATTTAAGATGAGATGACGATACATGTACAGTTGTTTGGAAGATAACATGAAGAGAATTTCGAGGATGAAATTCCTCTAAGGGGGAAAGGATTTAACATCCTTAATTTTTAAATCTCAATTTAAGTAAATTTTGAATTACGTTAAAACATGATGAAAAGAGAATATTGAAATTTCAAATTTCTAGATCTTTTTAAGTGAAAGTTTTATAGACATCAAATCAAGTGTTGAGACATCCATAATTATATTGTACTTTGAAAAATGATTCCAATGACACTAAGTTCGCTGAAATCGGAGTTTGAACGAATAAATCACTATTTTTCATATCAAGGGTAATTTAGTAACTTCACTGTGGGCCCCACATGCAAAAATATGGGTCTAACAGTCAAAAGATGTTGGAATTCCATCATTAGGGGTAGAAAGTCCTTTTTGACTAATATTATGATGTTCAGAATATTAAAAATATCATAATTAACCTTTCTAAATAATAAAAAAGAAAAATATTAAAATACTTAAAGGTGGGGTGCCAGATTTGATAATGGCACCCCCCCACTTAAACGAAAATGGAAAATAGACGCTGGTCTATTTCCCAAACCCAACAAAAAGAGAAGAAGAAGAAGAAAAACGCCGAGGAGGAGAAACCTGAGGCCGGGGGAGAAGAAGGAGAAGAAGTAGAAGAAAGGAGGAGAAGGGAGAAAGAGGGAGAGGAGAGGAGGAAAGAGAACTCAAATGGAAAAAATTCGAGTTTTTGCTGTTGGAGGAGAAATCCATTATCACGAGTGAAACTGAGTTCATTGGTGACAATGGTGACCTAGATCGGAGATCCAACCATCTAATCGATTCTTTTGGAGCTGAGGAGCAAAAACCCCTCCAGTTCCACCATCATCGAAGGAGAAAAGGCACCGAATTTGGTTGGGGGGGGGGGGAGGGGAAGTTGCATGTGTGGACTGTTGCTGGAAAATCACAAAATCATCTTCTCCAATGATGATTATCAACTGGTTTTCAGTTAATAATGACTTGGAGGTAGGTTTTCTTCAAACCCAACTTTGTTTTTGTTTTGATTTATTGTGGATTCATGTCGATCTAGGGTTTTCATTTAGGGTTTAACTGATTCACCCCTAACATAGGATCAGACCATCAATCTCATCCATGATTAACAGATGAAGATCGACAGGAACTTTGAGTTTTGATCAACCATATGGAGCTGGAACAGCAATGATCTGACTACTATACACCCTTACTTGGCTAGATCCAACCATTTATAGTGTGCCCTAGTCTTCGGATCATCTATAGAAGGTAGATTTGACGCTCTTAAGGGGTTGTGACTATCAGATCATCTATAACAACTTGATCCAAGCAGTTTATATGGTTCATTGCGAAGTTTAGAGTAGAAACCCTCTAGTTAGATTATGATCTGACAAATTTTTAGTGGGGATCCACTTGGATAGGAGTGCACAGTCACAATCGTAAACCATTGCTGGAAAACGATGCTCAATCCAACCTATCCAATGAAGGACAAAGATTGGATACACATCTTTGAGGTATAGATCTTCACCAATCATTTTAGATTTCAAATTTTGTGATGAATGTGTACTATAATTGAAGATTTTGTATGGTTTAGCCTATGAAATTATATCTAGGCTATTGATCAGAGGATTATTTAGCTTTATACATGTGAAGACCTAGGTAACCTGTAGATGGGAGATGGCTCAGGGACAAAAAGTTAGTCTTACATTGCTAAGGGGAAAGTTGTTGGGCTATTGATAAGAGTGGTGTGTGACTCTCCTTACAACAAGGCCTTTTCCTTGGGAAACCGAGGAAGAAAAAACTGTGAGGGGCCTGGTTGTATGGGTGGCCAGTTTCCCAGAGTGGACAATATTGTTGTATGTGGGAGCCACTAGGCTGTTATAGATGGTATCAGAGCCAACCCTTGACCTGGTGTGTGGCTGGCTGAACGCCGATGCCTGATTTCATGGTTAACATGTGGGGATGCGTGCTCCTTAAGGAGGGAAGATGTGAAGGCCTAGGTACCTTGTAGATGGGAGAAGGCTCAGGGACAAAGAGTTACTCCCACATCGCTAAGGGGAAAGTTGCTAGGCTATTGATAAGACTGATGTGTGACTCTCCTTACAACAAAGCCTTTTCTTTGGGAAACTAGGGAAGAACAAAACTGTGAGGGGGCTGGTTGTATGGGAGGCTAGTTTCCTAGAGCAGACATTATTGTTGTATGTGGGAGCCACCGAGCTGTTACAATACACACATGTCACCTAAGATTGATGATCGATCAGAACCCCTGCAATTCCATTATAGCTCTAATCATCAATCTATGTATTCTTATGCCTAGATCAGACTATCTAACCATTAGATCCTTGAAAATCTTGGGTTGATTTGAATTGAAAGTCTGGTCAGTGGGTAAATTATAGGGAATTCTTAACCCAATGTTAAAAATTGATTATTTTGACTTGAATTGAACTGAATTGAATGGGAAACATGACCTGGAATGATAAACAGATCCAATGATCTCCACTATTAGATTTGTTACTATTGACATCCGTTACTGCTAGGGTCCAGATACACAATGTTGATCAATGAATAGACATTTCCATTGTGTTCTTTAAACTTGGAATTATCTGAAACTAAAGTAAAGTTTAGGTGAGAACATTAAGCTAGTAGATATGAACAACTAAAATGAAGTTAATGGTTAAATCATAATCATATACAAAAAATTTGTTGTCTAGTATTGTCTATGTGAAAGGGAATAGAACTTGATCATTAAGTTTTGATTCAAAATTGTTATTTGAAGGATATTATACTGGTCTATGTAATTTAAGAAGGTTAGACTGTTGAATCAGATCATATAAAGATGTGATCATATCTTCCATGTATAACTTAGGAACAATAACGGTGAAACATCAGAATAGGCAAATATGGCCTCAAGAGGATAAATTGATTTACAATAATTAATCACTGATCAATGAGAGATCATAAGTTTAACAGTTTTATAACCTTGAGATGGTCTAAACTATTAGACTGTGAGATAAGTAGAAATATAAGTAATGGATTTATAGTGGTATGATAGTTAGAATTGATGGTGTGATCATCAACATTATGCACAACATAGATTGACACACAAGTTAATTTACGATGGAGAGTGGACCGTAAAAGCTATGGAGAAAGGATAAAATGTTTTAAGAGGTAGGTAATCTGATACTTCTAAGTTTCAAATGATCTTCAAAATGAGAAAATGATTTGAGAACTATTTCTGGTTTAGAATGTTTTGAATTATTATACTAATGACATAATGCATATATATATATATATATGTATATGTGATGTGTGTATATGATTTTCTTATGGACTCATGATTTTTCTTATATTTCTTCTATCTTACAAATGAAGCATGTGAATTGATATCGAGTTTTAAATTCATATTGCATACCTAATTCGGAAAGAACCATGAATTCTTCTATTCAAAGTATTTAAATACTTAAATTAATTGTGAGACATGAGAAAATCATGATTTGTATATGCATGAATTCCATATTTTGGAAGGAAAGCTTTAAAATGCATTGTTTTGTATAGGATATGCATGTCATATGATACGGCTTTGGGGTATACGAATATGAAGATGAGCCGAATTGGCTATTGAGCTATGCTTTGAAAAGAATATTTGAGATATATAGCTTTGCATAAAGTATGCATACTATTTTATATAATTTGAGAAGTATGATGTGATATTTTGGTGGTAATTGCCCTATAAGGTTAGTCTGCCTGCATGTATTGCAAAGGCACTGTGGCAATCCGGGTTTTTGTAACACATTTCTAATACATTTTTCAAAGGCAAGGGTGCCCTTACTAGTAAAAAATTTTTGCAAAACAAAGCAGCAAAAATTCTTTTCTTTAGAACTTGTTTTGTAAAATCCAAGTCATCACTTCATACATAACATAAGTAGAATTTTATACAAGATAAAATTCCATTAAAGGAATATACTTTTATTAAATTCTAGAATTGTAATGACTCCAATTTTGTAATATTGAAATTCCAAGTTTAGCAATGAAAAGTTCAGTTTTAAAGATAAGGGCATTTTGGTCATTTCACTAGTCGCCTTGATTAAACCCAGGAATTTGGTCCTAAAATTGGTGCCATTAGATGCATCTCGGAAAAATAAATCCAACGAGACTAAAATCACCCAAAACAGAGTTAAAATGAGCAAGATATGGCCCTTTGAAGTTAAGGGGCAAAATTGTAAAGTTTACAAAAACGACTTAACCTGAAAAACACAGGTGCCCGTTTTGATACGGGCACCCTTCATCTTCAAACTCCTAGAGGTTTCTGGAACAGTGGTGTTTCAAGAAGAAACCACTGCCATTCTGGAGGTTTCTCCACTGCCATTCAAAGGCGGTTAGAACCCCTCTAGAACCCTCTTTAAAAGCCCTATAAATAGAGCTCTTGGGTGCCTCTAATGGCAGCCCAAAGCTTTGGAGAAAACCAGCCACGAAGCAGGTACGCTCGAAAACTCCCCAAACCCATCTCACCCATAGTCCTAGGCTCAGTTTCCCTAAGTTTTTGCATGAAAAACCATGGAGAATAGACCTCTAGGAGAGCCACCAAGGACCCTGGGACGTCCCCACGGCCGCACTGGTTCGACAGGGTTGAACCAGGGTGACCTGAGGACGACCCAGGTCTCTAACGGGCGGGACGATCCAATAGGAACGTCCCACGTCGACCTGCGTCGACCTCTGTTTGAAAAACCAAACGGGCGCGTGACGCGCCCGCTAAAGAGAAGGACGGGCGGAGAAGTCGCGCACGTCTACAGACGCGCCCGCTGAGACGCACGCCGCAGATGTGCAGCGCATTAGCAGAGGCTTCATTTTTTTGGTTGTTAAGGAAGCCAGGGCGCATGACGCTGACGCGCAGCACCCTAGCATTCCGTATTTTAATTCTTAAGGGTCTTGTGTACATACAACACTAAAATGCTTATAACTTGAGATCTAGAGCTCCGATTGAGGAGCTGCATAAGGCGTTGTGTCCGTGTTGACGATGCGGACACATCTAAACCATAAAATCCTTGATCAAGGCCCAATAAAAGGAGGGAGTGACCCTTAGAATAGGATGGTGGTGCGTAGCCACTAGAACTTTGGAAAACTGAGGATACCAAGGCCCAATTAGGACCTTAGGACACCCATAGGCATAGGGATGGACCCCTAATGCCTAAGTAATAAGACCCAACTTCTCTAAACCTATAAAGGATAGGTTAAACTAACCTTGAGTCCCCAAACCATGCTCAGGAGCGTACGAGGACAAAAGGGTTAACGCGACCTAGTCAGGTAGGTGCTCTATCACTATTAGATTCTTTTAAAAGAACTATTGTTATTTTGAGAACATATGTTTTAAATATATGACTTGATTTGCATGAATTAATTCAGCATGCATGATAAATACCTTGTACATAGCCATGTTTTGAAATGATTGCATATACATTATGCACATATATGTGTTGCAAACAAGTGCATACATTGCATGATTTAAGTACTTGCAAAGATTGCATGTCCTTGAGGGTTGCCAAAAGACGCTGGAGTGCCGAGGGCCAGGTAGTTGTGAGGGACCCAAAGAGGACAAGTTTTAACAAGAGGTTTTGACTTCTTTAATCTTATGTGATTTGCGCAAGTAAGCCCGTGGGTGCTATGCCGAGGGGTCTGGGTTGGCCACCCGGCCTCTACCACTAATAGGTGGATGGGTACCACGCCCAGAAAGAGGCAAGTCCCTACGTCGACTGCATGTGGTACAGGGGGCTACCACTGGTGTCACGGCACTGGGTCGACATGTCATAGGCCCCGTGGAGGCTATGGCCGAGTGTCCTCAGGTACCCGAAGACCACACGGCGAGGAGGTCGTGGGCATAGTGGACCCTATGGTTTGATGAGTTATGTGCATTTCATATAGCATGATATGAGGTTGGTCGACCATACCATACTAGAGATCCATGAGTTGGACTCCATGAAGCATCTATTGCATATCATGATGTCATCATATATATATATATATATGATACTTTCAATTTTGGATTATGTGATCTTTTATGAGTATTTCAGTTTGATTATGGATTCTTATACTGATACTGAACTCGAGTATTCAAACATATGCATATTTTGAATGAGCATATGATTTTAAAACATCTTATGCATTTATAAAAGTAGTAGTGATAGGCTCCTACTGAGTATATTATATACTCACCCAATCCTCAACATTTTTCAGATACAAAGTAAATACTTAAGGGCAAGGGACGTTTGTACTAGGAGACATAGGCTAAGTACAAGTAAGTAAACCCCTATCTTATCTTTCAATGTTACTTGATTGTAGTTACTCTCTAATAGCTGGGGCTGTGACTAACACTTTCTTGGGAACAATATTGATTTAAAACTTTGCCATGGCTAAATTATTGGAGAATGTGTTTTCACACTCGGGATTTTTATGAAAGGTTGTTTTCCAAATGAGAAAGATTTTCATGCTTTTCATATTTATAAAATAAGAGATCTCGCCTTTTTATCAAAATTGCATCATATAAAAACCCGGGTCGTGACAAGAATCCATCCAGTTGCTCACAGTATAGCCTGGGTATCAGTACAATACTTGTCCAAATTACATAATTCAAATTTCAAACCTCACCATATATTAAAAACTCTCAATACAATACAATGCTCTCAAATAAAAATATCTATCTTTAAGGGATATACCCTGATTGATTATTCTTCCAAATCTTCTTAAGTCTTGATATCTAAGATATTGTAAACATTCAAACATATACATTATCTCCGCATGCTATGCTTGGTAGGGGAATCAAGAAAAATAAAAATTTGACAATATAATCCTAATACTTTATAATCCCATTATTCATACTCATGGATCAATCTTTTTACTTTGTCATATATGTATACCCTTACACATACATACTATATATGTCGTATATATATATATATATATATATAGGGTCAAAACAGTGAAAAATAGTTAATATCTCAAACATCAATAGTCACACTCAGATACGCTGAGTTGACCAATCATCCAGACTCTGCTGGGAAAATACTCCCTTATTTGGGCAGTATTGGCATCTCATTATGCCATGCATCATAATGCAAAATACTCAACGGACTACTATGCTACTGTCTGATCTGTACCAGCATGCTCTGCTAATTGCTTTCATACTCAACAAATACTAAGTGTGGAAAATCATCTATGTCATGTCTATATGGGGATACAAACCGTCACAGTGGTGGCCTTCCCATAATTGCCCCACCCGACATTTTGCCTCTCTTTGGGTGCAATACCATCATATATATATCACATTTCAGAGAGCGAGTAGCCAAACCCTCGTAACCCTCCTAGCATAGCATCCCCATGCATATGCCTATTTAAAACAAAACCACAAGCCTCCATGCTTATATATGAAGTAATCTTTTTAGTTATCAAATGTCGTCTCTGTTTATAAAATCATCCTCGTATTTCAATATTCTTATACTGAGGATAGGATTTCACTTCAAACTTAGGGATCATCATTTACAATGAATGATGCTCATGTTCATATAAGTTTAGGGATCACTATTCTATATGAATGATTCCCATGTATTGATTTTACACCTATCAGACAATTTGTCTATTTATCTAGGGCTGGAATACCTTCTAATTCCCTATTAACTTAGGGTTTTCCTCAATTCTAACTTAACCATTTCATATGTGTTTTGGTTGGATCATAAGGGTTTTCAATGGGTTTAATACAAGTATTTACATTATACTTATTAACATTTCCAGACATAAAATCATGTATTCAACATGTATTTCTCATGTAAATGCATTCATAAAATCCTCCTACCTTGAAGTAGTAATTCGTCTCTTCAAATCTTTCATGATCTTGATTGAAGTATGAAATTTGTAAATCCATACATACTATCAATATTTATACAATCTGAATAATCCTATATACTTTTTATCATATCTATATTCTTTGTCTAATCATGTCCTTTAATATAAAGGATCTAGATCTTATCTCCTATCATGATCTATATTCCTTAGATTGTATTGATCAATATATATGATGGTTAAAATGATCTTCTAATCTTTCAGATCTAAGTATTTTCTATTCAAAGTCGTTGTGTATTCCTTTCTTTGATTTTGATCTTTTAGCAAGCCTTTGATCAATAATTTATACTTGTTGATGAAGATCAAGAGCTTAGATCTTCTATCATCTTGTTCTTCTTCGATCTAAGTTTAGTTGTTTGATCATCCCTAAGGAGGATGATCTTGGTTCTCTTCCTTGAATCATATTTGATCAAGGGTGTGGATTCTCTATCTAGATTTGTCTACAACATACATACATAGATACATAATAAAATACAACATTGGGATTCTTATTGTTCTTGATCATTCAAGATCCTATGGACCTTGTTTGATTATCCTTATCTTACATAAATTTTTTATTAGAATTAGATACTTTACTAACCTTTTATGCTCTTATTATTATTATTCAACCAGTTAATGTTTTACTGGTTGAAGATAACTTATTCCATCCTAAGTATAGGCTACTCCTCTTATTTCCAATGGTTAAGGCTTACTAGTTGAATGGTTGAACACAAAGTGGTTACTTCAATCCTCATGTAAGGAGTCGTTTAGACCTCACAAACATCAATGAAAGGTAGGGGAAGAGCACAACTCTATTAGAGAACCCCCTTAACCACCATGTTTAGCATTCACTAGAGTGACCATAGCTCAACCTTTCATAAGGTTCCTATGAGCATTTTAACCCTAAGTGCTCTTTCTAATTGATTTTAATTAAATCCATGAACATTTGAAATGTCATTCATGGGGTTTATTATTCTCCTAGTTTGGGCTAAGGATTTGATAATCCTTATATTGTCCTACTAACTATAGCCCTTACTAATATTAAGTCAAAGTCATTCACTCATCTTAATTGTCCATGAATCTCTATATTCCATTAGTTTTCATTTTTGGTGATTTATGCTTACCATATCTTAACAACTACTTAACCATTGAATATACTAATAAAATTTGACAACAATTAAATCATAAACTTTAAAGCATAAATCCAATATAAGTTTAACAACCATTTACTCTAACATGCTTCCTATGAATGTAACTTAACCTAATGGAATAAAATTATATTTAATCTAGCATGATCGTAAGTTATGAAATACATGAAATTTACTACTAATCCAATGGAATCATGCTAAAATCTCAAATTTAAACTAACCTGGCCCTAAGATAATTAAATCTACCAACTTAATAACAAACTAATAACATTTAGAGCATAGCATGCTAAAATTTAAGAATTACACTATCATGCTTCCTAGTTTATAATGTAAATCACATTTACAATTCTATTATCAAATAAAAGATAATTAAACTAATTAGATTAAGATTATTAGAAACTTTTACTTATGATCCAACCATTAGATTTTAGATCTTTTCCTCTAGATCAAGGGTTGTAATTACATTTAGGGCCCTTGCTCCATTAAGATGCAAAGATCATATCCACTTGTTTTGTCACATTTAATCCATCATCTAACTAGATTTCATCATAATCCCATTCATTCAACGCATACAAAGGGTCTAATCATGCTTGATCTTTTTGATCAAGTGGGTCCCTTTGTATTTCTAGAGTTTTTTCTACCATTAAGGGTAGATTCCTCATTTTATGTTAGATTTGTCAAAATAAATCATAGATATTACTTGATTTCTGCATTAGATTCCCAAGATCCGATCATCTTAGATCTTGAAGATAATGAAAATTAGAAACTTAATTCCTAAAAACAGAAAGTTTCTTGAAGCTTTTTCTCAATTTTATGATTTCATAAGAAAATAGACATTATAGGCTTTCCATAGCTTCTTTTTTATCTTAATTTAAAGTTCAGATGACTCAACAATTGAAGACTAAAGTTCACAATCGTTCTAAGGGTCTAGATTTGATCTAGGCCCATTGGAACAGACGGCTCTGATCAATCAGGTGGAGTGGTTCAGTCGGGCAAAATGATCACCGTGCGTCCATCACTAGGATGCACGTGGTAACAAGCACCCCGGGACTGGTGCTATAGCACAGTCATTCTGTCGGGAATCCATCATAAGCAGAGTGCACGGAGGAGACGCTCCTACAGGGGCGTTTCTATGTGGTGTCCTGGGAGCTCAATCTTATTAGGAAGATCGAGTAGTCTATTTTGGACCGTCCAATCAATTCTTCTTTACTTAAAGGCTTAAAACATGATTAAATTTTCTAAAAATTCTATCCTCGAGGTTTTGGACTTTCTAGATCAATTGGATGACTCAAATTTTCCATCTAAGCCCTCCATCATCTAGAATTGAAGGCTTCTTATCCTTACTTGATTTTTATTATTTTTAACCTAAAAGTAATTTTATAAAAATAAAAATTATATAAACTAGCATGAAATAAGTGTGGAAAGATTTTTCACCTACCCCATTGGAGAAAAACGTAGGTTTTGTAGCCTAATTTAAACGAAATGTCCACTTCATGATAAGATCACCCAATAACTGCTTGCTTTGTGATTTCCTGTTGATTGCACCATTGGATCTTAAAATTTCTTTTGGGGTTTGTAGATAAGGTAGTCTAGGACAATTGAATGGTGGGATCTATAAGATTTGATTTGAAACAGAGTGCCTAATTGAATTTAGGTCTCTTGTTTCAATTTAGATAGAGGAGAGAGAAAGTGAAAGAAGAGAGGTTTTTGGGAGTTTTGAAAATTTGGTAATGAATCTAGATCTAGTTTTATAGGAGAAGCAAGATAATTTTGTGGTAAATTTTATGAACATTTTTGGAGGATTTTTGGGGGTGTATTTATAGATGTTTTTGAATTTTTCATAATTACTTGTAATAATTATATTTTAATTCTTTTGGATATTAAAATAACATTGGATCCTCCACTACCACCTCATTCTCCACTATTAGCTGGTAGTGGTTTGACCACTCATTACATGTTTTTCGGCCATTGGATCCATTTGTGAGGCCCACTGAGGTGTGAAAGGACCATTTTTCCCTTTTATGGAAAAAAATTTGTTTCATTCTCCCAAACTTGGAATTGAGCGTACTTAGTGGCGTTGGAATCACATTTCCAATTACATTCTAAATATTGATGTCTTAAATCTCAGTTATGGGTAAAATTACCATTTTACTCTTTTATTCATAAAAATGGAGAAAATTAGGGGTTTATCATTTTAACCCAAAATTGAATGTAATTAGCATTTTAAATAATTTTTTAATCTCTATAAAAAGAGAATCTCCAATGACCTAATATTCCATTCCAAAATTTTTTTAAATTCAAACTAAATTGATTTTCTCAATTAATTTACAAAAATTGGGGTTATTAGAGGGACCTCAGGTTAGTTCGCCTACATGTGTTGCAAAGGGAACATAGGTTAGTCTGGCTACATGTGTTGCAAAGGGACCTCAGGTTAGTTCGCATACATGTGTTGCGAAGGGACACCAGGTTAGTTCGCTTGCATGTGTTGCAAAGGGACACTAGGTTAGTTTGCCTGCATGTGTTGTAAAGGGACATTTGGTGATTTACCCTCTATGGTTAGTCCATCTATATGTGTTGCAAAAGGACATTTGGTGATTTACCTTATGTGGTTAGTCCTCTCGCATGTGTTGCAAAGGGACATATGATTAGTCCGCCTATATGTGTTGCAAAAGGACGCTTGCTGATTAACCCTATATGGTTGGTCTACCTGACATGTGCTGTCAAAAGACCTTTTGTGGTATTTTGATTTACTATAGATTGTATGTTTTTACATGATGAACTAGCTATTTGAAATTTTATTGCATATAGTGATTTAAGATGATTGCCATGAAGTTTAATTAAATCTTACTTTGAACTTTAAAGTAATGATATGATACTTGATTGGCAAGTATGATATAGATTTTTGTTGGTGACATACATATATATATATACATGCATATGCGTGCTATGATGCATTCCCTCAAATAATTTATGACAACATGATTTTATTATCAGAAAAATCGCTCTTCAAATCATCATATGTGTATGCTGTGATTTTGGTTTTGCAGTATTGGATTATCTACTGAGTATGTTGTATACTCACCCTACTATTTTTACCACAGGTCAACTTGGTAAGAATTAGAAAGAAGATTAAAGCTTTAAGAAAAACCACTTGAAGATTTCAAGAAGATAAAAAGCAAGGTAATACAGAGTTTCTATTTGAAACTTAAAATATGTTGACTATAGGTAATGTTTCTACCTCATATGTGATTGACATTGTAATTGGGTTGTGATTGACAAATCTTGGGGATGTTGCATGTTAGATGTTTTGGAAAGGAGATGGAGTCTCCAATTATATTTTGAAATTCAAATGAATTTTTATCAGGTACTTCACAATGGCGTGCATTAAATGTCTATTGTTTGAAAAATAAAGGAAACTCTGTAGGATTTTTGGTAGAAATGAGTGCTCATTTCACCGAGAATCCTTGTTTTGAGAAAAGAAAAATGACACTGGGGTTTTTGAAGTGAATTTAGAAGAAAAGATTCTTCTGCTATTATTTGATTTTCAAAAATAATTTTCAATAGAGATCGATCTCACCAAGTAAATGTCTTTTGCATTTAAAATTGCATACAAAAAACCCAAGTCGTTACACTTGGCAACAGGTTTGAAGAGAAGGTTGCATCCATAGGATGGAGGCAGCAGAGGAACATACTTACCTTAAGTAAATTATACACTTAGCAGAGAGGAGAGAAGAATAGTGTGTAAAATCCTATTGGATATCAAAGTTCTAGATGGGTACTCTTCAAGTTTAGAAATGTTGTATCCATGGAAGAGTTGAAACTATTGGGGATGATATCTCATGATTGTCATGCATTGATGCAACAACTTCTAGTCATAATAATATGCTTAGTGCTGCTAGATAATGTTAGAGGATCTATTACTAAATTCTGCTACTTCTTTAATGCTTTGTGCAAGAAGGTGGTGGATACTTCTAAATTACAAGAAATCCAAATGCATTTAGTGACAACCTTGTGTGAGCTTAATACAATCTTTCCACCATCCTTCTTTGATATCATGGTACACTTAACAGTGCATCTCATTGATAAGGTTAGGTTGTGTGGACCTATCTATTTACGATGCATGTACTCATTTCAAAGGTACATAAAAGTGTTAAAAGGGTATGTATAAAATCATAATAGGCTAGAGGGGTGTATTGCCGAATGTTACATTATGGAAGAAGCAATCAAGTTTTGCACTTAGTATTTATCAGGAGTGGATGCTATTGGAATACCAAGAAAGAAACATTCAGGTGTGTTAATGGATCCAAGAGTTGGTGAACCTCCATCCAATGTTCGTGTCTTGACCATTGATCATAAGGAATAGGAGTGGCACACCTTTATGTCTTGCAAAATATTAATATTGATGAAGTTCAACCATACATTAAGTACGCAATTAATTTTCTCTCTTTTGTGGTTTCAAAATTTATTAATTGAATCATTGATGTTGTTGAAGTTTAAAATCAGGCATGCTATACAAGTTTCATCCCTAATCATTGTGTAGTATTCACATGGACATCCTAAACGAGAGGTATTTA
Source organism: Warburgia ugandensis (assembly GCA_035236585.1). Taxonomy (NCBI): domain Eukaryota; kingdom Viridiplantae; phylum Streptophyta; class Magnoliopsida; order Canellales; family Canellaceae; genus Warburgia; species Warburgia ugandensis. Next base: position 53,581,184 of record CP141127.1, on the reverse strand, counting down.
AGAGATGCACAGAAAGAGAAGTGGCTGCAAGATGAGAATTGTCGTTCCTTCACGACATGGTTTCATGAGAAGGTATTTAATTAAATTAAATAGTTCTCTATGATGAATTAATTAATTAATTCATATAATATATATAATATGCTTGTATATCATTTTAATTAATATATTATTGCATACAAGTTTTAGATGAGCAAGGTGTTCCAGGTCATAATATTTTGGGTTGGATGGCAATGGGACCTCGGCCAGAAGTAATAAAGTATTTTGGATATGCCATCAATGGTTATCACTTTCGCACAAAAGACCATGATAAGTTAAGAGCACAACAACCCAATAGTAGCTAACAACACTTATTACAGGATTGTACGCGAGATATGGGAGCTGGATTATACATGTAGAATTGTGGTTGTGTTTAAATGCGATAGTGGTATGAGATTTGTAGTACACTTCCAACTTAGTTGTTGATGAGATCATTAGAGATCCCAATGATTACAAGAAGGAATAATAGGGTTGGGTGGCAGCAGCCCTGAGAAGCAGGGCCTACGGTGGCATCCTCAGTGGGGGTTTAAGGGGACAATGCCCCTTAGCAACAGGGTCCATGGAACATTATAAAAATGTCAAGTGTGAATGCATGAAGCCTCCTGTAGCAACTCCTTTGTAAAACTACTTTAATTCATATAAGATGATTATTAATAAACCATCTTTTATTATTGAAACAAAAAATTAGAGTGTGGGAATGTTTCGTACGAAAAGAGAACAATAATATAAGATGGTTTTTTAAAATTTGTCTTATCTAATTAATAAAATATAGGACGGTTCTGAGGAATAGTCCTTTACTCATAACAATATATGATGGGTTTACTAAAACTGTCCTTTATCCAAATGAGTAAATGACAGTTTTGGACAACTGTCCTTTATTCAAAAGAATAAAGGACAATTCTAATGAACTACCCTTTATTTTTCTCAAACTATAGGATGGTTTTTAGAAACAATCCTATATTCCAAGCTCCCTTCTCCCTAATTTGAATTTCACAAACCCCATAACCCTTTGGGAGAAGAAGAGGAGAGGAGAAAGAGGAAGAAGAGAGGAGGGGAGAAATCATGCCCCCCTCCCCCCCCCCCCCCGGCCTCGCCTTTCCCCATTCAAAAGTATGAAACCCAAAACCCTGCATGGACAATAAGAAGAAGAGGAGAGAAGAAAATAGGGAAGATGAAGAAGAGGGGAGAGGAGAGAAATCACCACCCCCCTCATATACTTTTTTCAAAACCCTTCCTCCAACCACACCACCTCCCCCATTTCCCCATTCAAAATTTTCAAACCCAAAACCCTCAAGGAGAAGCTGAAGAAAGTGGATCATTTTTTTCTTATTATGTTGAATTTCTCTCATTTCTTGATTTCATACTTCTCTAATCCTTGTAAATGCTTGATTATGATCCTTGTAAATGTGTTTCTACCATGCATTTTTTACTATATACAATGCTAATTTTGGGCTTCTGTAATGCTCATAAATTCTAGATTATGATCATTTTAGATAGCCTCCAATGAGTTTAATAAGACCCATGTCTTATATTTTGATGTTTTATTAAAAAAGGCATGCAAAATGTAGCTTAAATATGCCTTTTTACCATGCATTTTCTACTGTATATGATGCTGATTTTGGGCTTCTGTAATGCTTGTAAATGTTAGATTATGATCATTCTAAATAGCCTCCATTGAGTTAGTAAGACCCATGTCTTAGATTTTGATGTTTCATTCAGAAAGGCATGCGCAATGTAGCTTAAATATGCATTTTTACCATGCATTTTCTACTATATATGATGCTGATTTTGGACTTCTATAGTGCTTGTAAATACTGGATTGTGAGCCTCTGTTGAGTTTCGTAAGACCCATGTCCTAGATTTTGATGTTTCATTCAAAAAAGCATGCAAAATGTAGCTTAAATATGCATTTTTACCATGTGTTTTCCACTGTTTATGATCATGATTTTGGTCTTCTATAATGCTTGTAAATGCTGAATTATGATCATTCTAGGTAGCCTCCATTGACTTTAATAAGATCCATGTCTTAGATTTTGATGTTTTATTCAAAAATGCATGCAAAATGTAGCTTGAATATGCATTTCCTATGTATACATTGCTAATTTTGGGTTTTTGTAATGCTTTTAAATGCTTGATTATGATCATCTATGCACACCATCTATGCACTTAGATGGTGGTATTTTCTAAACCAATATATATATGTATGTTCCTATATTTTAAATGTATTGTTTTCACTTGTGCAAGCAAAATGGAACATGAAGAGAGTGACCATCATGAAGAACATTGCAGCACAAGTACGGTCATTAAGAGAAAGGGTAGAGGACCAACAAAAATTGAGCATATTATTAAAAGAAAGTCACAGGGAATAAGAGAGACTATAAGATTCATCAGTAAAGGGTAGGAGATACATGGCAGTGCACATTCTTACACTAGTTTTGTTTACTGCACTGCCAGAAGCATTATGCTAGTCTCATTTACTCATTGGAGACATGTGTTGCCATCAATAAAGGATGCAATATAGGAGATGGTGAAGGTTTGCAAATGCTTGCTTTAGTTCTGACATGGAGACACGTGCCTGATCTTGTTTTATTTCTGATAGACTAATGTTTGTTTTTACTTTGTAGTCTACTTTCGATGTCTCTGATGAGTATAAGAAGAATGCTCTACATGGGGCTGGTGAACAATGGAGGAAATGGAAGAGTAATTTAGCAAGGAAGTACATACTTCTAAATTCTAATGATCCATCTACACTCTCACAGTGCCTGAGTTGTATTCCAGCATCATTGACCAAGATGCATGGAATGAATTTGTGATGTCTTTAGATTTTGAGGTAATTACAAAGCAACCAAAAGCTTGATTTGTCTACTTTTCATGTCCATTGTGTTTCGCTACATGTTCCTTTGACATGTTGGAAAAGCATGTCAAAGGACAAATGGTACGTGTGACTAATCATATGCAACACCATCTCTCCGAGATTGGTTATGCATGGTTAGAAGAACAAGAAGTAAGTATATGTGACAATTCAGTTCTATGAAACTATACCTAATTTTTTTTCATTAACTCGAAAGTAATGTCTCTCTTGATAGCAAAAGAAGGTTGGGACCACAAATCCCATCGATCGCGTCATTCTTTAGAAAATGTCTCATTCAAAAGGGTGTAACTCCCAGACCTTTACTGATGAAAATGCTGCCTTCGTTGCATAAATAATTATAAGTGGTTTTACTTGTCCATCTTTTGTAACTCTTGAATTATACATACATACATACATACATACATACATACATACATACATACATACATACATACATATATATATATATATATAAATAAAGATCATCGTGTTCTATTAATTGCATGTATAGGAAGAGTTGACATAGGAAAGTGGCACTATAAGGATTCTGAGCATCATTGCTTTAAAGGGAGACATCTTGTATATGGCTATGGGCAATAATGAGGAGCACCTTGGCTGAGTATGGGGCCAAGGGTGTAGTGTGGTTCTTCCAAATTCTTCCAAACTAGAAGAAATCCCCTAATAAATGATATGGAAGGATGGAAGGAGAGTATGTTGAATGAGCTATATGCGAAGGTAAGGAACAATTTCTACAAGGACCCTTGGGCTTTCAAAGGTCCAAGTCAAGATGTTTCCCCTCGACCCCCATCTTACAATAGTTTCACTCCTCCATCTAATGTGGATATGGATGATCAATCTCCATCTATTGACATGCTTACCTTTTTTCTTTTCCATGTCTTAGTAATCTTCATATATTCTTATGTAGAGGTGATGTATTATTTACAGATGGGTCAGTGCACGCTGTAGCCTCATATAGTTGAGAACTACATCACTGTGGCTACATTGTATGAGGCATTTTGCATCATGCTTCATGGTAGGCTGATGCATCCACACACTAAGCAAGTGTGCATTACTTTTGCCCTCCAACCAGATGCCTGCATATGATTTCCTATTGAAGCCGATGATATCCATACTATTGGGGATGCAATTGGATATCATGTAGCTTGGTCGGAGAGGTATGTTAAAACAATGATTTCCAAGGTATATATATGGCATCACAAGATTGTGTTCAACAATAATTTTAATACATGAGCTAAATTTTTAAATACCACTGTAATGTTAAGCAAAAGAAGAATAAGGAGCCATTAAGGTTGACCTCCTCCCAAGCAACAAATGCAAGCATACTAATTGCCCCATCCTAGTTATTTGTCTATTTTTAGTATAAATTTGATTCTCCTGGACTCTGCATATATATATATTCATTACTAATTTATGAAAAATTACATCTACAGTGTAGGGATTAGGTGCAAGTTCCACCCAACATGCCTCCATTCCTAAGGGGACTATACAGAATGATGAAGGAAGATATCAAAATCAACCATATAAGGATAGAGGTTGGTGTGCTTGCACACAACGTTGTGGAGGTTCCAATCATGAAAGAGGATCTCTTAGCCATATGTAGTTTGGCTTAGCTAGAGTACACATACCATTATCTACATCGGGTATGTCTTGTAATTACTCTATTAAGAATCAAATTAATAGTAATTATTAATAGGACAACATAAGTATTTGACATTAATTTCTATAGGTCTTTGCAAGATAAATTACAAAGATTAGAGGTTAGGGACTTTTACAAATTCCTTGACCTAGCTGGCCCAAAGGAGCATTTGTTTAAGGAGAAACAAATAGAAGATATCATACCTGAGTTCTTTGGTTGTGACAAGGGGTAAGCCTTATTGATTCCATATAATAATGAGTAAGTTATTACATGTCTTGCTAGCATTTCACATAAAACTTAATATGTATATAAGTTAAGTTTGTCAAGTTTTAATCGATTGATTATGTATATAAGTCCCATTGGATGTTGCTAGCTTTGGATGTGCATAAAGGAATTGCAGTATTTTTTTATTCTTGTGGAGCGCACATTCGAGGCCCACTTATGGAATTGATCAATAAGTAAGTTTGACTTTATTCACATACAATGCTTTTACTTGTATATGTGCATTTCATGGTATAAATGGGCTAAGATGGAAAATGTTAGCCGTCTAACAAAACTGACTTATAATTACATATGATATTTGAACCCTATGATCTATTGACTTTATTGGGTAGTGCCTTAGACAACAATCTAATTAGGAGTGCAGGTATTATGTTCTCAGATATATGAGAACTCTCATTTGAGAAGGATTTACCATCTCCTAATTGAGAAAGATACATATAATTGACTGACCATCATTCTTACAGTTTTCTACATCTCTTAAATGACTCAAATAATAATGTTTTCTATTGATGTAATATTTGTTGTCTTGTAGGTCAATTTGGGGAGCAAGAGTTACTCCCAATTAGACATAGATGACATCATAATGGAATAGACTAAATACATTTTTACTTTTAATTTGTAGATAACAGATGTTATTGAACATGTATCAACTTTATCACAGATATATAATTTACAATGCACTAATTGGATGCATATATTCCTTCTTCTTTTTTAACTTAAGTCTATGTATGTTTTCTTTATTTCACTAAGAAGTATGGAGAAGTGAGATGTGAAATGTTGGAAATGTTTGATGTGCATGAATTTATTGTGTAAAATGATTTGCAGTCTCCACAAACGAAGTGTTAAAGTTTAGAAACTACAACAACAATGTATAAACATAAACCATCAAATGAGGACACGATTGTATAAGCAATATAGGACAATTATTGAAAAACAATCGTATATTTCTTAGAAAATTAGGATGGTTTTTCAAATACCATCGTATATTTATAAGTATATTAGACGATTTTTGAATAATCGTCCTATATGTAGATAAGTATATTGAAACCGTCCTATATACTTCTCTACATAAAGGACAGTTATTCAAAAATTGTGTAGTTCTCTATTAGAAAGACATATAGGAAGGTTATTTAGAAACCATACTATATTTGTTAATGTTTATAAGGCATGTATTTGTGAACTGTCTTACATGTGTTAACATATATAAGACGACTGAGTATAAGACAATTTGGTAATCATCTTTTATAGCCATTTTTTAGCTGTCTTATAAACCTATCATTGTTGTAGTGGCATATTCAAGCAACAATTTGCATGCCTGCTTAAATGAAACATGAAAATCTAAAACATGGGGCTTCTTAAACTCAATGTATTCTATGTCAAATAATCAATTTCAAAAATTTATAAGCATTAAAGAAGCAAAAAATTAAGAACATAGATAATACAAAATGCATGATAATGTTACCACTCAAACACATTCAAGCAACAATTTGCATGCCATCTTAAATGAAACATTAAAATATAAAACCTAGGTCTTCCTAAATACAATGTATCTATCTAGAATGATCAATTTTAAGATTTTACAAGCAATAAAGAGCAGAAAAGAAGTAACATATATAGTAAAAAATGCATGGTAGTGTTATCATTCAAATGCGTATTATGACAAGCATACATCAAGCAAGAATTTGCATACCCTTTTGAAAGAAACATCAAAATCTAAAATAGGGGTCTTCTTAGAATCAATGTATTCTATCTTGAATGATCAACTTCAAGTATATGCAAGCATTAAAGAAGCAGAAAATAAGGAAAATATAAAGCAAAAAATGCATGGTAATGTTACCATCCAAACACATTGAAGCACCAATTTGTATACCTTCTTGAATGAAACATCAAAGTCTAAAACATGGGCCTTCTTAAAAACAATGTATTCTTTCTAGAATGATCAATTTCAAGCATTAAAGAAGTAGAAAATTAGGAACATATATAGTAAAAAATGCATGGTAATGTTACTATTCAAAAGTGTATTACAACAACCATACTTCAAGTAATAACTTGCAGACCTTTCTGAATGAAAATTCTAAATCTAAAACATGGTTCTTCTTAGATTCCATGTATTATATCTAGGATAATCAAGTTTGAGCATTTACAAGGATTAAAGAAGCAAAAAATAAAAAACATATAGAGTAAAAATGGACTGTAATGTTACCATTCAAACACATATTCAAGCAACAATTTGCCTGCCTTCTTAAATGAAACATGAATATCTCAAGAATTGGTCTTCCTAAACTCAATGTATTCTATGTAAAATGATCAATTTCAAGCATTTAAATGCATTAAAGAAGCAGAAAATTAGGAACATAGATAGTAAAACACGCATGGTTATGCTATCATTCAAATGCATATTCAAACAACAATTTGCATGCCTTCTCAAGATCTAAAACTTAGTTCTTCTTAAACTCAATGTATTCTTCTAGAATGATACATTTCAAGATTTTATAAGCATTAAAGAATCTGAAAATAAGGAACATATATCATAAAAATGCATGAGAATGTTATCATTCAAATGCGAATTACGATAAGCATACTTCAAGCAAAAATTTACATGCCTTTTTAAATCAAAGTTCAAAATCTAGAACAAGGGACTTCTTTGACTCAATTTATTCTATCTTGAATGATCAATTACAAGCATATACAAGAGTTAAAGAAGCAGAAAATAAGAAAAATATAAAGTAAAAAATGCATTGTAATGTTACCATCCAAACGCATATTGAAGCACCAATTTGTAAACCTTCTTGAATGAAACATCAAATTCTAAAACATGGACCTTCTTAAACTAAATGTATTCTAATATAATGATCAATTTCAATCATTTAAAAGCATTGAAGAAGTAGAAATACGGTACACATATAGTAAAAAATGCATGGTAACGTTACCATTCAAAAGCAGATTACAACATGCATACATCAAGCAACAATTTGCATTATCTTCTGAATGAAAATTCTAAATCTAAAGCATGGACCTTCTTCAACTCAATGCAATCCATCTAGAATTATCAAGTTTAATCATTTACAAGAGTTAAAGAAGCAAAAAATTAAGAAAATATATAGTAAAAAAATGCATGGTAATGTTATGATTCAAAAGTATACTCAAGCAACACTTAACATGCCTTCTTGAACTAAACATAAAAATAAAAAACATGGAACTTCTTAAAATTAATGTATTTAATCTAGAATGATGAATTGCAAGAATTTTCAAGGATTAACGAGTAAAAAATATGAAACATATATAGTAAAAAATGCATGGTAATGTTACCATTCAAATGCATATTACGACAAGCATACTTCAAGCAACAATTTGCATGCTTTTTTGAATGAAACTTCAAAAACTAAAATATGGGTATTCTTAGACTAAATGTATTCTATCTTGAATGATAAATTTGAAGCATTCATATGCATTAAAGAATCAGAAAATGAGGAACAAGTATAGTAAAAAATGCATGGTAATGTTACCATACAAACCCATATTCAAGCAACAATTTGCAAGCCTTCTTGAATGAAAGATCAAGATCTAAAACATGGGACTTCTTAAACTCAATGTATTCTATCTATAATGATCAATTTCAATATTTTATGAGCATTAAAAAAGTAGAAAATCAGAAATATATATAGTAAAAAATGCATGGTAAAGTTACCATTCAAATGCATATCCAAGCAACAATTTGCATGCCTTCTTAAATGAAACATGAAAATATAGAACATGGGTCTTCATAAAATAAATGTATTCTATGTTAATTTATCAATTTCAAGCATTAAAAAGCATCAAATGAGTAGAAATTTAGGAACATAGATAGTAAAAAAATGCATGGTAATGTTACCAATGAGATGCATATTTAAGTAACAATTTGCATGCCTTCCTAAATGAAACATCAAAATCTAAAGCATAGGACTTCTTAAAGTCAATGTATTCTATCCTGAATGATCTATTTCAATCATTAAAGAACCACAAGATAAGGAACATATATAGTAAAAAATGCATGATAATGTCCTCATTCATATGCGCATTACAACAAGCATACTTCAAGCAGCAATTTGAATGCCTTTTTGAATGAAACATCAAAATCTAAAATATGGTCCTTCTTACACTCAATGTATTCTATCTTGAATGATTAATTTTATACATTTACAAGCATTAAAGATGCAAAAAATCAAGAACATATATAGTAAAGACACTTGGTAATGTTATTCAAACGTATATTCATGCAACAATTTGCATGCCTTCTTGAATGAAACATCAAAATCTAAAACACAGGCCTTTTTAAACTCAATGTATTCTATCTAGAATGATCAATTTTAAAAATTTATCATAATCAAAGAAGTATAAAATAAGGATCATATATAGTAAAAAATGCATGGTAACGTTATCTTTCAAATGTGTATTATGATAAACATACTTTAAGCAACAATTTGCATGCCTTTTTAAATGAATCTTCTAAATCTAAAATATGGGTCTCCTTGGACTTAATGATTTCTATCTAGAATATCAAGATTGACCATTTAGAAGCATTAAAGAAGCAAAAAATCAAGAACATATATAGTAAAAAATCCATGGTAATGTTACAATTCAAATGCATATTTAAGCAACAATTGGCATGCTTCTTGAATGAAACATCAAATTCTAAAACATGGACCTTCTTAAACTCAATGTATGCTATTTGGAATGATAAATTTCAAGCATTTACAAGCATTGAATAAGTAGAAAATAAGGTACATATATAGTAAAAAACACATGGTAACATTACCATTCCAAAACGGATTACAATAAGCATATTTCAAGGAACAATTTGCATGCCTTTTTGAATGAAAATTCTATATCTGAAATATGCTTCTTCTTAAACTCAATGTATTCCATCTGGAATGATCAAGTTTAATCATTTACAGGAATTAAAGAATAAAAAAAAAAAAGAACATATATAGCAAAAAATGCATGGTAATGTTATGATTCAAAAGCATATTCAGGCAACAATTAACATGCCTTCTCAAATGAAACATAAAAATAAAAAACATGGGAAGTCTTAAACTCAATGCATTCAATCTAGAATGATGAATTGCAAGAATTTACAACAATTAAAGAAGCAAAAGATATGAAATATATATAGTAAAAAATGCATAGCAATGTTACCATTCAAATGAGTATTACTACGACCATACTTCAAGCAATAATTTGCAGGCCTTTTTTAACGAAACTTCAAAATCTAAAATATGAGTATTCTTAGACTCAATGTATTCTATCCTAAATGATCAATTTCAAGCATTAAAGGATCAGAAAATAAGGAACAAATTTTGTAAAAAATGCATGGTAATGTTACCATCCAAACCCATATTCAAGCAACAATTTACAAGCCTTCTTTAATGAAAGATCAAGATCTAAAACATGGGTCTTCTTAAAATCAATGTACTCTATCTAGAATGATCAATTTAAAAATTTTACAAGCATTAAATTAGTAGAAAATTAGAAATATATATAGTAAAAAATGCATGGTAAAGTTACCATTCAAACGCATTTTCAAGCAACAATTTGCATGCCTTCTTAAATGAAACATGAAAATGTAGAACATGTGTAATCTTAAAGTAAATGCATCCTATGTTTATTGATCAAAGAAGTAGAAAATTGGGAACATTGGGAACATAGATAGTAAAAAATGCACGGTAATGTTACCATTCAAATGCATATTCAAGTAACAATTTGCATGCCTTCCTGAATGAAACATCAAAATCTAAAACACGAGCCTTCTTAAACTCAATGTATTCTATCTTGAATGATTTATTTAAATAATTAAATAAGCATAAGAGAAGGAACATATATAGTAAAAAATATATGGTAATGTCACCATTCATACGCACATTACAACATGCATACTTCAAGCAACAATTTGAATGCCTTTTTGAATGAAACATCAAAATCTAAAACATGGTCCCTCTTAGGTTCAATGTATTATATCTTGAATGATCAATTTTATATATTTACAAGCATTAAAGAAGCAAAAAATCAAGAACATATATAGTAAAAGCACTTGGTAATGTTACCATTGAAATGTATATTCATGCAGCAATTTGCATGCCTTCTTGAATGAAACATCAAAATTTAAAACATGGTCCTTCTTAAACTCAATGTATTCTATTTAGAATGATCAATTATAAGCAATTACAAGCATTAAAAAATAAAAAAGTGAGAAAAATATACAGTAAATTATGCATGATAATGTTACCATCTAAATGCATACTCGAGCAACAATATGCATGCCTTCTTGAATGAAACATCAAAATCTAAAACATGGGCCTTCTTAAAGGCAATGTATTCTATCTATAATGATTAATTTCAAGTATTTATAGGAATTAAAGGAGTAGAAAATAAGGAACCTATATAGTAAAAAATGCACGGTAATGTTATCATTCAAATGCCTACCTTAACCCACATACTTCAAAAAAATATTTGTATGCCTTTTTGGATGAAACTTGAAAATCTATAATATGAGTCTTCTTATACTCAATGTATTCTATCTTGAATGATCAATTTCAATAATTTACAACCATTAAAGAAGAAAAAAATAAGAAAAATATGTAGTAAAAAATGCATGGCAATGTTACCATCCGAACCCATATTCAAGTAACAATTTGCATGCATTCTTGACTAAAACATCAAAATATAATATATTGGACTTCATAAGCTCAATGTATTTGATCTATAATGGTTAATTTCAAGCGCTTACAAGGATTAAAAAAGCAAAAAATTGTCACAACTCGGGTTTTTATATGATGCAATTTTGATAAAAAGGTGAGATCTCTTGTTTTATAAGTATGAGATGCATGAAAATCTTTTTCTTTTAGAAAACAATCTTTCAAAAAAAACCCGAGTGTGAAAACACATTCTCCAATTATTTAGCCATGGCAAAGTTTAAATCAATATCATTCCCAATAAAGTGTTAGTCACAGCCCTAGCTATTAGAGAGTAACTACAATCAAGTAACATTGAAAGATAAGATAGGGGTTTACTTACTTGTACTTAGCCTGTGTCTCCTAGTACAAATGTCCCTTGCCCTTAAGTATTTACTTTGTATCTAAAAAATGTTGAGGATTGGGTGAGTATATAATATACTCAGTAGGGCCTATCACTACTAGTTTTATAAATCCATGAGATGTTTTAAAATCATATGCTCATTCAAAATATGCGTATGTTTGAATATTCGAGTTCAATCTCAGTATAAGAGTCCATAATCAAATAAAATTCAAAATATGCGTATGTTTGAATACTCGAGTTCAATATCAGTATAAGAATCCATAATCAACTGAAATTCTCATGACTTAAAAGATCACATAATCCAAAATTGAAAGTATCATATATATATATATATATATATAAAGACATCATGATATGCAATAGATGCTTCATGGAGTCCAACTCATGGACCTCTAGTATGGTATGGTCGACCAACCTCATATCATGCTATATGAAATGCACATAACTCATCAAACCATAGGGTCCACTATGCCCACGACCTGCTCGCCGTGTGGTCCTTGGGTACCTGAGGACACTCGGTCATAGCCACCACGGGGCCTATGACACGTCGACCCAGTGCCGTGACACCAGTGGTAGCCCCCTGTACCACATGCAGTCGAGTAGGGACTTGCCTCTTTTTGGGTGTGGTACCCATCCACCTATTAGTGGTAGAGGCCGGGTGGCCAACCCAGACCCCTCGGCATAACACCCACGGGCTTACTTGCCCAAATCACATAAGATAAGTCAAAACCTTTTGTTAAAACTTGTCCTCTTTTGGGTCCCTCACAACTGCCTGGCCCTCGGCACTCCAGGGTCTTTTGGCAACCCTCAAGGACATGCAATCTTTGCAAGTACTTAAATCATGCAATGCATGCACTTGTTTGCAACACATATATGTGCATAATGTATATGCAGTCATTTCAAAACATGGCTATGTACAAAGCATTTAACATGCATGCTACATTAATTCATGCAAATCAAGTCATATATCTAAAACATATGTTCTCAAAATAACAATAGTTCTTTTAAAAGAATCTAATAGTGATAGAGCACCTACCTGACTAGGTCGCGTTAACCCTCTTGTCCTCGTACGCTCCTGAACATGGTTTGGGGATTCAAGGTTAGTTTAGCCTATCTTTTATGGGTCTAGAGTAGTTGGGTCTGATTACTTAGGCATTAGGGGTCCATCCCTATGCCTATGGGTGTCCTAAGGTCCTAATTGGGCCTTGGTATCCTCAGTTTTCCAAAGTTCTACTGGCCACGCACCACCATCCTATTCTAAGGGTCATGACCTACTTTGATTGGGCCTTGATTAAGGATTTTATGGTTTGGATATGTCCGCGTCGTCGATACGGACACAATTCCTTTTGCGGCGTCTCAATCGGAGCTCTAGATCTCAAGTTATAAGCGTTTTAGTATTGTATGTACATAGAGTCTTAAAGACAAAAAAAACCGGAATGCTAGGGCGCTGCGCGTCTGCGACGTGCGCCCTGCTTCCTTAAGTAACAAAAAATTCAACGTGCGCTAGCGCGCTGCACGTCTGCCCCTTTAGCGGGCACGTCCGTGGACGCGCCCGTTTGGTTTTTCAAACAGACGTCAACACAGGTCGACGTGGGACGTTCCTATTGGATCGTCTTGCCCGTTAGAGACCTGGGTCGTCCTCAGGTCACCCTGGTTCGACCCTGTCGAACCAGTGCGGCCCTGGGGACATCCCAGGGTCCTTGGTGGCTCTCCCAGGCTCCGTTTTACATGGTTTTTCATGCAAAAACTTAGGGGAATTGAGCCTAGGACTATGAGTGAGATGGGTTTGGGGAGTTTTTGAGCATACCTACTTCGTGGCTGGTTTTCTCTCCACATTTTTCCCTCTTGGTCACTGCTCCGCGATGGGTTTTCTTCAAGGTTTTGGGCTGCCATTAGAGGCACCCAAGAGCTCTATTTATAGGGCTTTTAAAGAGGGTTCTGGAGGGGTTTTAACCACCTTTGAATGGTCGTGGAGAAACCTCCAGAATGGCGGTGGTTCCTCCTTGAAAGACCACCATTCTAGAAGCCTCTAGGAGGTTGAAGACGATGGGGTGCCCGTATCAAAATGGGCACCTGTGTTTTTCAAGTTAAGTCGTTTTTGTGAAATTTACAGTTTTGCCGCTGAACTTCAAAGGGCCATATCTTGCTCATTTTAACTCCGTTTTGGGTGATTTTGGTCTCGTTGGATTCCTTTTTACCAGACGCATCTAATGGAACCACTTTTAGGACCAAATTCTTGGGTTTAGTTAAGGCAACTAGTGAAATGACCAAAATGCCCTTATCTTTAAAACTAAACTTTTTATGGGCTTTTAATATTACCAAAATTGGGGTCATTACAAAAATAGGGGATATTTATAGTAAAAAATACATGATAATGTTACCATTCAAGTGAGTATTATGACCAACATACTTCACGCCACAATTTGCATGCCTTTTTGAATAGAACTTCAAAATCTATAATATGGGTCTCCATATAATGTATTCTATCTAGAATGGTAAATTTGAAGCATTTACAAGGATTAAAGAAGTAGAAAATAAGGAACATATATATTAAAATATGCATGGTAATGTTACCATCCAAACACATTCAAGCAACAATTTGCATGCCATCTTGAATGAAACATCCAGATCTAAAATGTGGGTCTTCTTAAAGTCAATATATTTTATCAAGAAAGATCAATTTCATGTTTTTACATGCATCAAAGAAGCACAAAATTAGGAACATATATTGTGAAAAAACACATGGTAATGTTACCATTGAAATGCATATTCCAGCGACAATTTGCATGCCTTCTTAAATGAAACATGAAATATAAAACCTGGGTCTTGTTAAACTAAATTTTTATGTCGAATGATCAATTTCAAGCATTTGCAAGAATTAAAGAAGCAGAAATTTAGGATCATAGATAGTAAAAAATTCTTGGTAATGTTACCATTCAAACACATATTTAAGCAACAATTTGCATGCCTTCTTGAATGAAACATCAAAATCTAAAACTTGAGTCTTCTTAAACTCAATGTATTATATATAGAATGATCAATTTCAAGTATTAAAGATGCAAAAATAAAGAACATATATAGTAAAATATGCATGGTAATGTCATCGTTCAAATGCATAATATGACAAGCATTTTTTAAGCAACAATTTGCATGCCTTTTTGAATGAAACTTCAAAATCTAAAACATGGGTCTTCTTAGACTCAATATATTCTATCTATAATAATCAATTATTAGCATTTACAAACATAAAAAGAGTGGTAAATAAGAATATATATAGTAAAAAATGCATGATAATGTTACCATCCAAACGTATATTTGATCAACAATCTGCTTAACTTCTTGAATCAAACATTAAAATCTAAAACATGGGTCTTCTTAAACTCAAAGTATTCTATCTAGAATAATCAATTTAAAGAATTTACAAGCATTAAGGAAGCAAAAAATAAGGAGCATATACAGTAAAAAAATGCATCATAATGTTATCATTCAAATGCATATTACGACAAGCATAATTAAAGAAAAAATTTACATGCCTTTTTGAATGAAGCTTCAATATAAAAAATATGGGCCTTCTTACACTCAATGTATTGTATCTTGAATAGTCAATTTCATGCATTTAAAATAATTAAGGAAGAAAAAAATAAGTAAAATATATAGTAAAAATGCATGGTAATGTTACTATCCAAATGCATATTGAAGCAACAATTTGCATGCCTTCTTGAATGAAACATCAAAATCTAAAACATGGGCCTTCTTAAACTCAATGTATTCTATCTGGAATGATCAATTTTGAGTATTTACAAGCATTAAAGAAGCAAAAAATTGCGAACATGTATAATAAAAAACACATGGTAATGCTACCATTCAAACGCGTATTGCGATAAGCATACTTCAAGCAACAATTTGCATGCCTTTTTTTAGTGAAAATTCCAATTCTAAAACATGGGTCTTCTTAGAGTAAATGTTTTCTATGAAGAATGATCAATTTCATGCCTTTACAAGCATTTAAGATCCAAACAATCGAGAAAATATATAGTAAAAATGCATGGTAATGTTACCATTCAAACATATATTCATGCAACAATTTGCATGCCTTCTTGAATGAAACAACAAAATCTAAAACACGGGCCTTCTTAAACTCAATATATTCTATTTAGAATGATCAATTTCAAGCATTAAGGAAGCTAGAAATAAGGAACATATATAGTAAAAAAAAAGCATGGTAATGTTCTCATTCAAAAGCGTATTACTGCAAGCATACATCAAGCAACAATTTGCACGGCTTTTTGAATGAAACTTCTACATCTAAAAAGTGGGTCTTCACTAAATCAATGTATTCTATATATAATGATCAAGTTTAAGCATTTACAAGCATTAAGGAAGCAAAAAATCAACACATGTATAGTAAAAAATGCATGGTAATGTTACCATTCAAACGCATATTCAAGCAACAATTAGCATGCCTTCTTGAATGAAACATCAAAATCTAAAACTTGGGCCTTCTTAAAATCAACATAATCTATCCAAAATGATCAATTTCAAGCATTTACAGGCATTAAAGGAGTTGAAAATTAGGAACACATATTGCAGAAACACTTGGCAATGTTACCATTCAAATGTGTATAAAAACTAGCATACTTCAAACGAAAATTTGCATACCTTTTTCAATAAAAATTATAAATCTAAAAAATGTCCCTTCTTAAATTCAACGTGTTCCATCTAGAAAGATCATGTTTGAGCATTTACAGGCATTAAAGAACCAAAAGATCAAGAACATATATTATAAAAAATGCATGGTAATGTTACCATTCAAATGCATATTCAATTAGCATTTTGCATGCCATCTTGAATGAAACATCCAAATCTAATACATGGGTCTTCTTAAACTCAATGTATTTTGTCAAGAAAAATCAATTTCATGCTTTTACATGCATTAAATAAGCACAAAATTAGAAGCATATATTGTGAAAAAAAAGCATGGTAATGTTGCCATTCAAATGCATATTCTAGCAACAATTTGCATGCCTTCTTAAATGAAACATGAAATATAAAACTTGGGTCTTGTTAAAATAAATGTATTCTATGTTGAATGATCACTTTAGAGCATTTACAAGAATTAGCTAGTAGAAATTTAGGATCATAGATAGTAAAAAAGGCATGGTAATGTTACCATTCAAACACATATTTAAGCAATAATTTGTATGACTTCTTGAATTAAACATCAAAATCTAAAACTTGGGTCTTCTTAAACTCAATGTATTCTATATAGAACGATCAATTTAAAGTATTAAAGACGTAGAAAATAAGAAACATATATAGTAAAAAATGCATGGTAATGTCACCGTTCAAATGCGCAATACGACCAGAATTTTTTAAGCAACAATTTGCGTGGCTTTTTGAATAAAACTTCAAAATCTAAAACATGGGTCTTCTTAGAGACAATGTATTCTATCTATAATAATCATTTATAAGCATTTACAAGCATTAATAAAGTAGAAAATAAGAATATATATATAGTAAAAGATGCATGATAATGTTACCATCCATACATATATTCGGGGAACAATTAGCTTAACTACTTCAATGAAACATCAAAATCTAAAACTCAAGTCTTCTTAAACTGAATGAATTATATTTGCAATGATCAATTTCAAACATTTACAAGCATTAAGGAAGCAAAAAATAAGGACCATATATAGTAAAAAAGGCATCGTAATGTTATCATTCAGACGCATATTACAATACACATACTTAAAGCAAAATTTTACATGCCTTTTTGAATGAAACTTCAAAATCTAAAATAGGGGTCTTCTTACACTTAATATATTGTATCTTGAATGGTCAAATTGGAGCATTTACAACCATTAAAGAAGCAAAAAATAAGGAAAATATATAGTAAAAAATGCATGGTAATGTTACTATCCAAATGCATATTCAAGAAACAATTTGCATGCCTTCTTGAATGAAACATCAAAATCTAAAATGTGGGCCATCTTAAACTCAATGTATTCTATCTAAAATGATCAATTTTGATGTTTTCTGTGCAGAATGAAACTTCTAATTCTAAAACATGGGTCTTCTTAGAGTCAATGTTTTCTGTGTAGAATGATCAATTTCATGCATTTACAAGCATTAAAGATGCAAACAATCAAGAACATATATAGTAAAAATGCATGGTAACAATACCACTCAAACATATATTCATTCAACAATTTGCATGCGTTCTTGAATGAAACATCAAAATATAAAACATGGGCCTTCTTAAACTCAATATATTCTATCTAGAATGATAAATTTCAAGCATTTTCAAGAATTAAGGAAGTACAAAATAAGGAACATATAGAGTAAAAAAATGAATGGTAATGTTATCATTCAAAAGCGTATTATGGTAAGGATACATCGAGCAACAATTTGCATGCCTTTTTGAATGAAACTTCTACATCAAAAAAATGGGTCTTCTTTGGATCAATGTATTCTATCTAGAATGATCATGTTTAAGCATTTACAAGAAATAAGGAAGCAAAAAATCAACAACATGTATAGTAAAAAATGCACGGTAATGTTACCATTCAAATGCATATTCAAGCAACAATTAGCATGCCTTTTAGAATGAAACATCAATATCTAAAACCTCGGCCTTCTTAAACTCAATGCAATCTATCTAGAATGATCACTTTCAAGCATTTACAAGAGTTAAAGAAGTTAAAAATTATGAACACATAATGTAAAACACACTTGGCAATGTTACCATTCCAACGCATATAAAAACTAGCATACTTCAAATAACAATTTCCATGCCTTTTTCAATGAAACTTCTAAATCTAAAACATGGCCCTTCTTAGACTCGATGTACTCTATCTAGAATGATCATGTTTGAGAATTTACAAGAATTAAAGAAGAAAAAAATCAAGAACACATATTGTAAAAAACGCATGGTAATGTTACCATTCAAATGCATATTCAAGCAACAATTAGCATGCCTTCTTTAATGAAACATCAAAATCTAAAGCATGGGACTTCTTAAACACTATGTATTCTATCTATAATGATCAATTTCAAGCATTTACAATTATTAAAGAGGAATAAAATATGGGACATATATAGTAAAAAATGCATGGTAATATTGCCATTCAAATGAGTATTACAACAAGCATACTTAAGCAACAATTTGCATGCCTTTTTCAATGGAACTTCAAAATCTAAAATATGGGTCTCCTTAGACTCAATGTATTCTATCTATAATGATCAATTTCAAGCATTTACAAGCATTGAGGAAGCAAAAAATAAGAAACATAATTACTAAAAAAATACGAGGTAATGTTACCATCCAAATACATATTCAAGCAACAATTTGCATGCCTTTTGGAATGAAACATCAAGATCTAAAAAGTGGGTCTTCTTAAAATAAATGTATTTAAACTAGAATGATCACTTTTAAGCTTTTACAAGCATTAAAAATGAAAAAAAATCAGTAACATATATAGTAAAAAATGCATCGTAATGTTACCATTCAAATGTATATTCAAGCAACAATTTGCATGCCTTCTTAAACTCAACATGAAAATTTAAGACACTTCTTAAACTCAGTGTATTCTATGTAGAATGATCAATTTCAAGCATTTACAAGCATTAAAGAAGCTGAAAATTATGAATGTAGATAGTAAAAAACACATGGTCATGTTACCATTCAAATGCATATTCATGCAACAATTTGCATGCCTTCTTGTATGAAATATCAAAATCCAAAACTTAGGTCTACTAAGACTCAATGTATTATATCTAGAATTATCAATTTCAAGCATATGGAAACAAAAATAAGGAACATATATAGTTAAAAAAGCACAGTATTATCACCATTCTAGTGCATATTACAACAAGCACACATTAAGTAATAATTTGCATGCCTTTTTTGAAAGAAACTTCAAAATCTAAAACATGGGTCTTCTTAGACTCAATATATTCTATCTAGAATTATTAATTTTAAAAACTTACAAGAATTAAAAAAAGTATAAAACAAGGAACATATGTGGTAAAAAAAGCATGGTAATGTTACCATCCAAATGCATATTCGAGCAACAATCACCTTGCCTTTTTGAAGGAAACATCATAATCTAAAACCTAAAACTTCTTAAACTCAATGTATTCTATCTAGAATGATCAATTTCAACCATTTACAAGTATTAAAGTAGCAAAAAATAAGGAACATATATAGTAAAAAATGCAGGGTAATGTTATTATTTAGATGCATATCATGACAAGCATACTTCAAGCAAAAATTTATGCCCCTTTTGAATGAAACTTCAAAATCTAAAAATGGGTATTATTAGAATTAATGTATTCTATCTTGAATGATAAATTTCAACCATTTAAAACCATTAAAGAAGAATAAAATAAGGAAAATATATAGTAAAAAATGCATGGTAATGTTACCATCTAAATGCATATTCAAGCAACAATTTGCACGCCTTCTTGAATAAAATGTCAAAATCTAAAACATAGGTCCTCTTAAACATAATGTATTCTATCTAGACTCAAAGTATTCTATCTAGAATGATCAATATTGAGCATTTACATGACTCAAAGAAGCAAAAAATTTGGAACATATACAATAAAAAATGCATGGTAATGTTACCATTCAAACGTGTATTACAACATGCAGCTATAATAGCAAGCATACTTTAAGCAACAATTTGTATGCCCTGCTGAATGAAACTTCCAAACATAAAACATAGGTCTTCTTAGACTCAAAGTATTCTATCTAGAATGATCAATTTTATGCATTTACAAGCATTAAAGAAGCAAAAAATCAAGAATATATATAGTAAAAATGCATGGTAATGTTACCATTTAAACTTATATTCAAGCAAAAATTTGCATGTCTTCTTCAATGAAACATCAAAATCTAAAACATGGGTGTGACATGCTAGGTTTGCTAAAACCTTTTTTCAATATATAATAATAATGATAATAATAATATGTTTAATAAAATAGATGTGATCCTTGAGTAAAAAACTCGCATTTTATATAAATACCATAATTGTTTCAAGGGAAATGCCTAAAATGAAAACCCCGAGGGTCATCCAAGTCCAAAACCACAGTAATAAATAAAACAAATGTGTTAATATACAAAGCATTCTCAATTTAAACCCACATCTAATCAAAACATCAATCATGAGAGAGGTAGCAATAGCGAAATATCCATAATCCTTAGGGTTCCATCCATGATCACCACATCCATACACACGTGTAAGTAAATATACACTATACAAATAGTGTGGGTCCAATGCCATCCACATAATAATATCCCAGTATAGCCCAAAGGAAATTTAATCACAAGTCAAAGTGACATACACTAAGTCAGTCTTTAGAGTACTAAGTGCCAGATGGTCATTGTGGTCTTCACTCAGTCAATGCTGCTCCACCTATTTTTCCTTAGTGCTATTGAGCTCCAAATCGAAGGCAATGCAAGACAAAGCTATGCTTCAGCAAGTTAATTCTTGTGTAGCTGATTACAGGTATTAAAACATGCGATAAAATAGTTTGCATAAGATATCAGCATCATGGCGAATGTCATAGAGTAAATCATTCACCAGGCACATTAAATCATTAGGCGTTCATAATGAATTATGCAAAAAAACTCATAAGTTTGAATGAAACAATAATAATCATGGCATTCCTTTCTCTTGAATAAAACAATATCATATCAAATCATCATGGCATGCAAAGCATGAGTAATACATGGATATGCATCCGTCAAAGTAAATAAAAGTTTGTGTCCACATCATAATACAAATGTGTGTCATGATGAATAGGGCACCATGCATAATCAAGCCCTAAGAGTGTCTCATCACACTCATATCACTTGTAATGAGTACTCATTCTAATTCCAAGGTTCCTCACCTACAGCTCACACACCATCTAGCTGCCCACATGGGCTTTACCTAATATATCAATACCACATATGATCCTAAGGTTCCTCACCTATAGCTCACACAGCCTGTAGTTCCGCCCACATCTGGGCACCCACATAGGCTTCACCCAATATATCCAAACCACATGAGCATACAGAATAAGAGTATGGACTACTATGCTGCAGTGGCTACCACTCTAAGGTCAAAGCCACTATTGCTCGCCATTGACACTGAAACGGGAGACTAGTGTCTGCCAAGACATGGGAGTCTGTCAGACTTGTGTGGGTGGCTTGCCCATGATTACCACAAACTGCACATAGTTGCCCACATATCAGGGCTGGTGTCTATAATATATAAATTCAAAGGGCGAGTGGCTAACCCTAATACACTTCTAGCATAACACCCACCAGGCTAAAGCACCTGTCATAAAACAACAAAACATGATATAAACCATAGAAACTTCCATGTGGAAATAATCTCAATAAGCTCAAGTCAAATGGCATGATAACATATCGTTCGTCATGTGTCAAAACATAGATAATCGTATGTCATGATATCAAACATGTATGATGAATACATTTTAATGAAAATATGATAGGGCGTAAAACACATGCCTCAAAGTTCCCAAATAATACATCATGATCAATGAAATCATAAAAAATTCCAAACATAATCACCTACCTCAAAAGCACAGTACTCTAATTAGGTGCGTAGGCTATATCAACTTGTGCGCTCTAACATACCTATTATATCATAAGTCACACTAAATCATCCAATCACTTGGTTTTCTTAAATTCCAAAAATATGTTAATACAAGTGATGATTTCCCTAATCTAGTAGTTAATCGTAAATTAACAATCTAGATCATAATTAACCCTCAAATAAGCCAATCCTTGACTAGATGTTGGTTTTTCTAACCTCTAGAAAATCATCAGTCATCTTTGATCATCAATCTGAGTCATGATTCATTCAATTAGTGTCCCTTGATTAATAAAGGGTCAGTTTGTTTCATCTTACAAAGTTTGAAGTTGATCCAACTATTACATCATTATTTATCACTTATATGTAGTATTTAATCATCAATTCCAATAATTTTCATCATAATCCATCACATTTCTATATTTGTTCAGTGATTTGCATGTATATCCATAATTACACGTCGATCTGACAATTAGATCGCTCTATGATCTACTAGTCCTAAGGCACATGATCAGATCAACAGTCAAGATCACTTTTCATGACAATCAATTGAGATCTGTTAATCTAATCCACCATATCATCTCATATTTGATATGTACAAATTTAGCATCATGGGGACGTGGTCGCACATGACACCCTTAATGGAATGGTGACATTACCATGCATTTGAATGGTAACATTACCAAGCAACAATTAGCATGCCTTCTAGAATGAAATATCAAAATATAAAATATTGGACTTCTTAAACACAATGTATTCTATCTAGTATGGTCAACTACAAGCATTTTACAAGGACTAAAGAAGTAGAAAAAAATCAACAAATACACTGAAAAATGCATAGTAATGTTACCATTAAAATGCATATTACGATAAGCATACTTCAAGCAACAATTTGCAAGTCATTTTGAATTAAAATCTAAAATCTAAAATATGGGTCTTCTTATACTTAATGTAATCTATCTAGAATGATCAATTCCAAGAATTAAATAAGCAAAAAATAAGGAACACATAAAATACAAAATGCATGGTAATGTTACCATCCAAACGCATATTCAAGCAATAATTTGCATGCCTTCTTGAATGAAACATAAAGATCTAAAATATGGGCCGTCTTAAACTCAATGTATTCTATTTAGAATGATCGAATTTAGGCTTTTACAAACATTAAAGCACCAAAAATTGGGAACATATATAGTAAAAAAAGCATGGTATTATTACCATCCAAATGCATAGTTAGGGAACAATTTGCATGTCTTCATAAATGAAACATGAAAATTTAAAACATGGGTCATCTTGAACTCAATGTATTCTATGTCGAATGATCAATTTCAAGAATTTGCAGCATTAACGTAGCTCAAAATTAGGAACATAGATAGTAAAAAACACATGGTAAAGTTACCATTCAAATGCATATTCAAGCAACAATTTCCATGCCTTCTTGAATGAAACAACAAAGTATAAATCATGGGACTTCCTAGACTCAATGTATTCTAACTAGAATGATCGATTTTAAGCATTTACAAGCATTAAAAAGCCAGAAAAATAAGGAACATATATAGTAAAAAATGCACGGTAATGTTACTATCCAACCGCTTATTTAAGCAACAATCTGCATGCCTTCTTGAATGAAACATCAAAATCTAAAACCTGGGTCATCTTAAACCCATTGTATTCTATCTTGAATGATAAATTTCAAGAATTTACAAGCATTGAAAAATAAAAAAATGAGGAAGATATATTGTAAAGAATGCACGGTAATGTTATCATTCAAATGCATATCACAACAAACATATTTCAAGCAAAAATTTGCATGCCTTTTTTATTGAAACTTCAAAATCTAAAATATGGCTCTTCTTAGAGCCAATGTATTATATCTTGGGTGATCAATTTCAAACACTAAAGAATAAAAAATTAAGGAAAATATATTGTAAAAAATTCATGGCAATGTTATCATCCAAATGCATATTCAAGCAAAAATTTGCATGCCTTCTAGAATGAAACATCAAAATCTAAAACATGACTATCTCAAACTCAATGTATTCTATCTAGAATGATCAATTCTAAGAATTTATAGGCATTGAACTATATTTGATACTGGCACCCCCCCTCACTTAAGGGGAACCCGACATAACATCATGTTTGTCTCTTCCCAAAACTCGACAAACTAGGAAACCCGATGAAGAGGGAAAATTAGTAGGGGAGAAGAAGAGAAGAAGGTAGAAGGAGAGGAGGGAGGCGGAAGACACTAGGCTACCAGAGAAGATTAGCACACCGGCAAAGAAGAAAAAAATTGGGAGTTAGGGTTTTTTGGTCTACCAGACTTACAAGCTGTCATTAGAGACGACATCAACTCAGATCACAAAAAATCAGTAACATATAAAATAAAAAATTCATGGTAATGTTACCATGCATAATACGAGCATGCTTCAAGCAAGAATTTGTATGGTTTTTTGTATGAAACTTCTAAATCTAAAACATGGGTATTCTTAGACTTAGTGGATTCTATCTAGAAATATCAAGTCTAGGCATTTATAAGCATTAAGGTAGCAAAAAATCAAGAACATATATAGTAAAAAATTCATGATAATGTTAGCATTCAAATGCATATTCAAGTGACAATTAGCTGCCTTCTTGAATGATGGGACTTCTTAGACTCAATGTATTCTATCAATAATGGTTGATTACAATCATTTACAAGGATTAAAGAAGCAAAAAATAAGGAACATATATAGTAAAAAATGTGTGGTAATGTTATCATCCAAATGCATATTCAAGCAACCATTTGCATGCCTTCTTGAATTAAACATTAAGATCTAGAATATCGGACTTATTAAAATCAATGTATTATATTTAGAATGATCAAATTTAGGCTTTTACAAGCATTAAAGAAGCAAAAAATCATGAACATATATAGTAAATAATGCATGCTACTATTACCATCCAAATGCATATTCAAGGAACAATTTGCTTGCCTTCTTAAATGAAACATGAAAATTTAAAACATGCATCATCTTGAACCCAATGTATTCCATGTGGAATGATCAATTTCAAGAATTTACAGCATTAAAGCAGCTCAAAATTAGGAACATAGATAGTAAAAAATGCAGGTAAGGTGTGACGACCCGGGTTTTTGAAAACATGATTTGTAAAGTATTTTGAAAGGCAGGGCCCTTAAGAGTGTAAAATTTTTTCGCAAAACAAAACAGCGGAAATTCTTTTCTTTAGAACTTGTTTTGAAAACCTAAGTCACCACTTCATACATAACATAAGTACAATTTTTGTACAAAATAAAATTCCATTGAAGGAATATACTTTTATTAAACTCCAGGATCCATCCAGTGGTTCACAGTACAGCCAAATCTAGTACAATACTTGTCCAAATTACATAATCCAAAACTCAAGCTCACCATACAATAAAACTCTCAACAAAGAAAAATACATGTCTTCAAGGGTATACCTTGAAGATTATTCTCTTCAAGTCTTCTATAGTCTTCAGCTCCTAAGTCTCCTTCCCTGGATCTGAGATATTGCAACAAGTACAATATCTCGGCCAAGCAATGCTTGGTAGGGGATTCAAGAAACATAATAATTGACAATGTAATTCCAATCCTTCATAATCTCATTATCCTCAAACATACTCTTTACTTTGTAAGTTATGTATATCTATATACATACATACCCTTCATGGGTAAACCAATTAAATTTGTGAAAATAGTCAAATATCATTCCCAATTAAGCTGATCAATTCTCTTTATTTTGAGAATTTAGTATTACAAATTGATCTCATCTTGAGAATTTCCCTTCTTGGGAAACATTGGTAATATACAATTACCTAGCATTTCATTATGCTATAACATAAGGCATTTCACTATGCCTATTCCATATGCATCATAGTGCAAAATAATCAGAAAGGTTGCTATGTCATAGCCTCGATCCGTACTAGCACGCTCGGATAACTGCCCTGTTCACCACTGATACCACGGTGGAAAATATTATGTCACTGCCCGTATGGGGGGGCAAGACTTTCACAGTGGTGGCCTTCCCATAATTGCCACCACCCGACTTTTAGCCTCTCATTGGGCAAGGTATCATCATATCATCAAATTTCAAGGAGCGGGTGGCCAAACCCTCATAACTCCTCTAGCAATAGCATCCCCTAGGCTCATGCCTATTAAAACAAACTCACAAGCCTCCAAGCTTGTATGTAAAATAGATTGCATATATATCAGACCATATGTTTGTTTACTTAGGGCTGAAATATTTTCTAGTTCCCTATTCACTTATAGTTTAGTCCTTAACCATCTTATAGGTTTTTGGTTGGATCATAAGGTTTTCAAGAGATTTACTCCAAGTATTATCATTACTCTTGTCAACATAAGATCATGAGTACAATAATGAATATCTCATGTAAATGCACTCATCAAATCCTCCTACCTTTAAGGATTGATCTCTTTTCCCCAATCTTCCATGATCTTGACCGATGTATGTAATCTGTACATCCATACATATTGTCAATATATAAATTATGAACAATCCTATTGATCACTAGATCTGATGTTTAGAATGATCTTTAGATCATTCATATCTAAGTATTTTTTCTATCTCTAAGTCTTTGTATGTTCATCTCCTTGATCTTGATCTTTCATAGATCCTTTGATTGACAATCTACTCATGTTGATAAAGATCAAGGTCCTAGATCTTCTATCATCTAGTTCTTCTTTGATCTAAGTTCAGTTCTTGGATCATCCCTATGGAGGATGATCTTGGTTTTCTTCCTTGAATCACCTTTGATCAAGGGTTTGGATTATCTAATCTAAATAACTATAACAAGTATACTAAACATACATACTAAGTACAATATAGTGTTCTTATCTTTATTGTTCTTGATCATCCAAGATTTAATAGATCTTGTTTGATCATCCTTATCTTACTTACTGTTTTTATTAGGGTTAGGTAATTTACTAACCTTTTATGCTCTTATGATTATTATTCAACCAGTTAATGTGCATGGTTGAAGGTAGCTTATTCAAGCCTAAATCTAGATTGCTCCTCTTATTTCCAATTGGCTAAGGCTTACTAGTTGAATGGGTGAACACAAAGTGGTTACTTCAATCCTCATGTAAGGAGGCGTTTAGACCTCACAAACGTCACCGTAAGGTAGGGGAAGAGCGAGGCTCTATTAGATAACCCCCTTAACCACTATGTTCATCATTCACTAGAATGACCATAGCTCAACCTTTCATAAGGTTCCTATAAGCATGTTTACCCTAAGTACTCTTTCTAATGGATTTTAATTAAGTCCATGAATATTTATAATGTCATTCATGGGGTTTATTATTCTTTTCCTAATTTGGGCCAAGGATTTGATAATCCTTATATTGTCCTACTAACTATAGCCCTTACTAATTAAGTCCAAAGTACTCCATTCTTATTTGTGTCATGAAACTCTACTTTCTCATTAGAATGCATTTTTTATGTTTTATGCTCTTTATCTCATAACAAGTAAATCTACTACTAACATTCAACTATAAATGAATTATAAATTTAAAGCATAAAACTACTTAATTTAACATTAAATGAAAATGAGACAAGGTACTTAAATTAACTCTAGCAACTTATGATAAGAATGAACACATAAACTCTAAATGTTATACTAGCATGCTTTATAACATAATAACATAAAATGAAACTAATTAGATTTACATTTTTAGAACCCTTTACTTATGATCCAACCATTTGATCTTAGATCTTTGCCTTTGATTAAGGACTTTAGTTATATTTAGAGAATTTTCTCTATTAAGGTCACATTGATCTATTCTTATCATAATCCATCCATGATTTCCATGGATTTCATCATATAAACAATTATTCTTTCCATCCCAAGGATCTGATCACACTTGATCTCATTGATCAAGTGGGTCCCTTTGTATTTTTTTTTTTTTTGGGGTTTTTCTATCATAAAGGGTAGATCCCTTAATATATCTCATATATATCCAATTTAAACATAGATATAAATTTATTTAAGTATTAGATCATTATTAAAACATGTTTCTAAGATCTGATCATCTCAGATCTTGAAAATCTATGTAATTGGAAACTTAATTCTTAAATACAGAAAGTTTTTATTGAATAAAATGTCATTTTTATTATTCTATAAGAAAATAGAGGTTTCAAGCTTTCCATAGCTTCTTTCCGATCTCAATTTGGAGTTCAGATGACTCTAGAATTGATCTTGGAAGTTCACAGTCCTTCCTAGGGCCTAGATTTGATCTGGGCCCAAGGAAGGAACGGCCCAGATTAGTCGGGCGGAACGGCAGGCGGAACGAACTGAGCGGAACGAACCGGGGTCGTCGGGCGCGTCCGCTGGGAAGAAACTCCCAAGCGCGACTGCGGGACGTCCACAGACGCGGACGGGACGAGCGGAACGCCCGTCGTCCGCGCGCCCGCAAACCGGGCTGTCGCTGGGCGCGTCCGCTCGTCCTTTTTATGGACGCGCCTTCATTGCGCTTGAACCGACGCCCCACGCGTATCGCACGCGCCGTTCCGACGGTGCGTCATGCGGGCGTCTTGGGCGTCGTCTGATCTGGAGATCGGACAGTCCCTTCTGGATCGTCCAATCAATCCTCTTGCAATTGAGGGCCCAAAAGGTCTCTGATTTTGATGAAAATTCTACCCTAGGGGTTTTGGACCCTTCTGGATCGATTGGTACAGTCAGATTTCTCATCTGAGCACTCTATCATCCCTAATTAAGGGTTCTGTTTTTTACTTTATTTTTATCTTTTTATTACCAAAATTAATTACAGTAAAATAAAATTTACATAAAACAATACTAAAAATATATGAAAAGGATTTCCACTTACTTGATTGGGGAGAAAACCTGATTTACATGCCCAATTAAAAAAATACCTTGTTGATGACGATATAGCCTAAAATCCACCTTTCGCGTAAATACCGTTGTTTGAACCGTTGGATCTTGAAATTCCTTTGGGGGTTTTGTAGAATAGATGTGTTGGGATGTTTTGGACGGTGGAATTGATCAAATTAGATCTAGAACAGAGTGCCTAATTGAATTTAGGTCTCTTGTTCTAATCTAAAAAGAAAAACAAATTGGAAAGAGATTTAGCTCTTGGAAATTTTGGGGTTTTGAGAGGAATTCTAGATCTAATTTTTCAAGGAGATTGAAGATAATTTCGTGGGGATTGTATGAGGATTTTTGGAAGATTTTTGGGGTTGTATTTATAGGCATTTTGGGTCTTTTTCATGATTATAATATGTTATTTTTTAATATAAAATGGCATGAAAGTCTTTAATGCTCCCATACCTAACCCCATGACTAGCTGATCTTTGTTGACCCATGTTTCACATGGGCTGCTAATCAATTTGGTTGTTGGGGACGTGGTGGTCCCCATGTGGGCCCCACATGGTGTAAAAAGTCCGTTTTGCCCTTTATGCATAAAACTTTGGGTTTTATTCCCATGATCTCGGATTTGAGTGTACTTAGTGGCGTTGGATTCGTATTTCTTAGTACATTCTAAATTTTGATGTTTCATATTTTGATTTTTGGAATATTTTGATTTTTGGGTAAAATTACTATTTTACCCCTTTTGTCCAAAAAATGAAAAACTTAAGGATTTCTCATCCGAATTCGAAATTTGTCGTGCTTGCAGTCATTTTGAAGGGTTTGCTAAGTCTAAATTTCAATTTTATATTTGATTATACTTTTATAACAGTATATTTTAAATAACCCTAATATTTCGTTTCAAAATATCCGAAATTCAAACTTTATTGATTTTTCTCAATCAATTTACAAAAATTGGGGTTATTACAATCTTCCCCCCTTACAACAATTTCGTCCTCGAAATTTGTAATACAGTACTTACTCAAACAAACTAGGGTGTGTCTTCCTCATTTCTACTTCCGTTTCCCATGTGGCTTCCTCAATAGAGTGATGTTGCCACAGGACCTTGACTAACGGAATGCTTTTGGTTCTTAACTTGTTCCTTGCGGTCCGTAATTCGTATTGCCTTTTCTTCGAAGGTTAGGTCAGGCTTTAGCTCTTCTGGCACCCTTTGAAGTACATGAGTGTCGTCTTGGAGGTACTTCCTTAGCATAGACACATGAAAGACACTATGTATTTCTGAGAGTTGGGGTGGTAAGGCTAATTTGTATGCCACTTGACCAACCCTTTCTAAGATTTCAAACGGACCAATGAATCGAGGACTAAGTTTTCCTTTGCTTCCAAACCTCATTACTCCTTTGATAGGTGATACTTTTAGAAATACGTGCTCCCCAACATCAAATTCCAGGTTTCTACGTCTTTTATCTGCGTAACTCTTTTGTCGACTGTGTGCTGTTAACAACCTCTTTTGTATCAATCTAACCTTGTCTATACATTGTTCCACTAATTCTGACTTTAT
The DNA here is from genome assembly GCA_035236585.1 of Warburgia ugandensis. Lineage (NCBI taxonomy): Eukaryota > Viridiplantae > Streptophyta > Magnoliopsida > Canellales > Canellaceae > Warburgia > Warburgia ugandensis. The sequence continues at coordinate 53,550,260 of CP141127.1, read as the reverse complement.
CAGCCTCCTTTCTCCAACTTCACTCCAACAGGTTGGGGATCGACATGGCCGTCCATACAATGCTTCATATGGTGCCATACCAATACTTGCTTGAAAACTGTTGTTATATGCAAATTCTACTAAAGGAAGATGTTCATCCCAACTCCCTTTCCAATCTAATGCACATGCTCTCAACATATCTTCTAAGGTTTGAATAGTCCTTTCTGATTGACCATCTGTTTGAGGGTGAAATGCTGTACTGAGTTTAATTGAGGTTCCCAAGGCTTGTTGTACACTCTTCCAACATCTTGAAGTAAATCTTCCATCCCTATCCGAGATAATGGATAGTGGAATCCCATGAAGTCTTACTATTTCTTTGATGTATAACTTAGCCGGTGTCAACCGATTGGTTTTGTCTAATTGGTAGGAAATGTGCTGACTTTGTTAACCTATCCACCACCACCCAAATCATGTCATGGCCTGCTCTAGTCCTTGGCAATCCCACTACAAAATCCATAGTGATATTGTCCCATTTCCATTCTCGAAGTTCCAATGTTTGTAACATTCCAAATGGTCTTTGGTGTTCAGCCTTTACTTGTTGACAATTTAGACATTTAGCCACAAATTCTCCTATTTCTCTCTTCATGCCTTCCCACCAAAAGTTTCTTTTTAAATCTTGATACATCTTTGTACTTCCAGGGTGTATAGAAAACTTTGACTGATGGGCTTCTTGTATCAACTCCTTTCTCAGACATGTATTTGAAGGAACCACCAATCTCTCTTGAAAACGTATGCCCCCATCTGTCCCCTTAACAAATCCTTTCTTTTCACATAATTCCTGAGTTGCTGTATCTTCTTCTTGGGCTTTAAGGACTCTTTCTACAAAAGCTGATTTAATTGTGATGTTTGTCAGTAGAGCTCTTGGTTGTCTACTTAATGCATCAGCTACTACATTTGCCTTTCCAGGATGGCATTGGATGGCAAAATCGTAGTCTTTGATATACTCTATCCATCTTCTTTGTCTCATATTTAAATCAGCCTGAGTGAAGATGTATTTGAGACTCTTATGATCTGTAAATACATTGAATTTTTCCCCATACAAATAATGTCTCCAAATTTTCAATGCAAACACTACAATGCCAATTCTAAGTCATGTACTGGGTAATTTATTTCATGTTTCTTCAATTGTCTAGATGCATAAGCAATGACCTTCCCATTTTGCATTAACACACCTCCTAACCCTTTGCCTGAAGCATCACAATATATTTCATATCCCCCACTCCCAGCTGGCAAGGTCAATACTGTGTCGTAGTTAATCTCTTCTTTAGCTCTTGAAAACTATTTTCACAGTCTTCTGACCAAGTGAATGGTACCCCCTTTCTTGTCAAGGAAGTCATAGGAAGAGCTAGACGAGAGAACCCTTGAATGAATCTACGGTAGTATCCTGCTAGTCCAAGAAAACTACGTATTTCTGTTACTGTTTTAGGTTTCTCCCAATTCATTACTGCTTCAATCTTGGTGGGGTCTACTTCTACTCCATTCTTGGAAATTACATGACCTAAAAAATTGACCTTCTCTAACCAGAATTCACACTTACTGAATTTACCAAACAATTTATGTGTTCTGAGGGTATTTAGTACAATTCGTAAGTGTTCTTGATGTTCTTGGATACTGGTAGAGTAAATCAGTATATCGTCGATAAATACTATCACAAATTTATCCAAAAATTCTTTGAAGATTCTATTCATCAAATCCATAAACACTGCTGGTGCATTAGTCAACCCAAAAGACATGACTAAAAACTCGTAATGCCCATATCGAGTTCGAATGCCGACTTGGATATGTCTTCATCCTTAATACGCAATTGATGATATCCTGATCTAAGATCAATTTTAGAAAAGACCTTAGCAGATTGGAGTTGATCAAAGAGATCATCAATGCGTGGTAAGGGATATCTATTTTTCACTGTGACACTGTTCAACATTCTATAATCAATGCATAATCTCATTGACCCATCCTTCTTCTTGACAAATATTACTGGTGCTCCCCATGGTGAACTACTTGGTCTAACAAACCCTTTTTCTAACAAGTCTTGCAATTGTCCTTTTAACTCTTTCAACTCTGCTGGGGCCATCCTATAAGGTGCTTTAGAAATTGGAGTTGTACCAGGAATTACTTCAATGGTAAACTCAATTTCTCGGTGTGGGGGTAACCCTGGTAGTTCTTCAGGAAAAACATCTTGGAATTCCTTGACCACTTCAATTTCTGTTATCCTGGGCTGTTCAACATCTAAAGAAACCACTGTTGCTAAAAATGCCTGACACCCCTTGGTCATATGTTTGACTGCCTTCATAGCTGAGATGATGGATTTGTCTAAGTCATTGTGTTTCCCATACAGTGTTAATACTTGCTCTCCTGGTATACTAAATGTGAGTTTCTTCTTGTGACAGTCCATAACTACCCAGTATTTTGCTAACCAGTCCATACCCAATATGATGTCAAAATCCTCCATGTTCAACAAAATGAGGTCTATGTCCATTCTTTTGCCCAATACCTCTAGGGGTACATTATGCAAGTATTCTTGTAGTTTAATTATTTTTCCAACTGGAGTTGTTACATCTAAATCAAATCCCAAGTTTTTCACTGATAGTTGTATACTAGATGCAAATTCACAAGATATAAAGGAATGCGTAGATCCAGAATCAAACAATACTTTGGCATAGTTGTCTGCTACAAGTAGTGTACCTTCAATTACCGCATTGGATGGTCCAGCTTGGCCGTCAGTGATAGCGAAAACCCTTCCTGGGTGTCGAGGAGCAATTTCTAATTTTGCTTCCTTGACTGCCAATGGTTTGGTACAGTGGGCGGGGATATGTCCATACTCCCCACAATTGTGGCACTTGATTGGAAATCGTTGTGGTTGTTGTTGTATAGGTCGTGGACAGATATTGCCTTGGTGAAATTTTCTACATCTTGGACATGGCTGTCTATTTGGCCTTGGTGCATTGTTCCTTTGATTTCTTTGAGGCTTAAAATTGTTCCAAGGTCTTTTATTCTTCCGGGAAAGGCCTTGGGTTATTGTGTCCTCCTCCACTGAACTTGGTAATTTGACCCTTTTTGTACTCATCTTCAAACTTGGAAGCCATTTCTACACAATCTGTCAAGGTAGTGGGTTTAGTACCTAGCACCTTTACTTTCAGCCCTGAGTGAAGACCTTCAATGAATCGATCCACAGTGTGTGTTTCTGTGTCACACACATGAGGCGCGAATCTCCTTAGTTGTGTGAACTTGTTATCATAGTCCACTACTGACATATCCCCTTGCCTTAGGTTCAAGAACTCTATCAATTTCCTTTGTTGTACATGAGAAGGAAAGTATTTATGGTTGAATACTTCCTTAAATTCTTCCCATGTAGTATCTTCAGAATTCGAGAAGAAGGTGTTTTTAGCTGATCTCCACCAAAATGCAGCTTCTTGTTTGAATAAATGTGGCAAATTTCACTTTCAACTCTGAAGGAGTACGTAGTGCACTAAAAGTCTTTTCAACTTCATATATCCATTCTTCAGCTTTTTCAGCTTCACCCTTACCATCATACATTGAAACCCTCTTTTGAAATCTCTCCAGCATTTTGTCAATCTTTTCTGGTCCTAATGGGAAGTTTCCGACTTCATCACTTGGTACAAGGGAAGATTGCCCTTGTCCAGGTGTGGGAGTAGCTGGTGGTGGTGTTGGTGTAGTATGTCTCACCTCAGGCTGAGCCTGAGCCTGCGTACTTGGTATTTCTACAGGAGGTGATGAACTCTGGGGCTGTTGTAGGTGAGGAAGGAGGTTCCTTAACATCCTTGTCATCATCTCTTCCATATTACTCATGGTTACTCTCTCCATATTGTCGTCTGGAGTGGTTTGAGCTGTCTGCCTTGTAACTCTCTTTGGTGGCATCTGCTCATAAACCAAAATTCTATCAGTCCTCTATACAACTATTTCTATCTTAATCTAGACATGGATTATAATTTCTCTTTTGGACATATTTGTACTGTACTGTGACTGGATGAATGGCTTTGATACCAACTGTGACGACCCGGGTTTTTGAAAACATGATTTGTAAAGTATTTTGAAAGGCAGGGCCCTTAAGAGTGTAAAATTTTTTCGCAAAACAAAACAGCGGAAATTCTTTTCTTTAGAACTTGTTTTGAAAACCCAAGTCACCACTTCATACATAACATAAGTACAATTTTTGTACAAAATAAAATTCCATTGAAGGAATATACTTTTATTAAACTCCAGGATCCATCCAGTGGTTCACAAGATCTGACCAAATCTAGTACAATACTTGTCCAAATTACATAATCCAAAACTCAAGCTCACCATACAATAAAACTCTCAACAAAGAAAAATACATGTCTTCAAGGGTATACCTTGAAGATTATTCTCTTCAAGTCTTCTATAGTCTTCAGCTCCTAAGTCTCCTTCCTCGGATCTGAGATATTGCAACAAGTACAATATCTCAGCAAGCAATGCTTGGTAGGGGATTCAAGAAACATAATAATTGACAATGTAATTCCAATCCTTCATAATCTCATTATCCTAAAACATACTCTTTACTTTGTAAGTTATGTATATCTATATACATACATACCCTTCATGGGTAAACCAATTAAATTTGTGAAAATAGTCAAATATCATTCCCAATTAAGCTGATCAATTCTCTTTATTTTGAGAATTTAGTATTACAGCTGATCTCATACTGGGAATTTCCCTTCTTGGGAAACATTGGTAATATACAATTACCTAGCATTTCATTATGCTATAACATAAGGCATTTCACTATGCCTATTCCATATGCATCATAGTGCAAAATAATCAGAAAGGTTGCTATCTTTGCCCCGATCCGTACTAGCACGCTCGGATAATCGCCTGTTCACCACCGATACCACGGTGGAAAATATTATGTCACCGCCCGTATGGGGGCAAGACTTTCACAAAGTGGTGGCCTTCCCATAATTGCCACCAGCCGGCTTTTAGCCTCTCATTGGGCAAGGTATCATCATATCATCAAATTTCAAGGAGCGGGTGGCCAAACCCTCATAACTCCTCTAGCAATAGCATCCCCTAGGCTCATGCCTATTAAAACAAACTCACAAGCCTCCAAGCTTGTATGTAAAATAGATTGCATATATATCAGACCATATGTCTGTTTACTTAGGGCTGAAATATTTTCTAGTTCCCTATTCACTTATAGTTTAGTCCTTAACCATCTTATAGGTTTTTGGTTGGATCATAAGGTTTTCAAGAGATTTACTCCAAGTATTATCATTACTCTTGTCAACATAAGATCATGAGTACAATAATGAATATCTCATGTAAATGCACTCATCAAATCCTCCTACCTTTAAGGATTGATCTCTTTTCCCCAATCTTCCATGATCTTGACCGATGTATGTAATCTGTACATCCATACATATTGTCAATATATAAATTATGAACAATCCTATTGATCACTAGATCTGATGTTTAGAATGATCTTTAGATCATTCATATCTAAGTATTTTTTCTATCTCTAAGTCTTTGTATGTTCATCTCCTTGATCTTGATCTTTCATAGATCCTTTGATTGACAATCTACTCATGTTGATAAAGATCAAGGTCCTAGATCTTCTATCATCTAGTTCTTCTTTGATCTAAGTTCAGTTCTTGGATCATCCCTATGGAGGATGATCTTGGTTTTCTTCCTTGAATCACCTTTGATCAAGGGTTTGGATTATCTAATCTAAATAACTATAACAAGTATACTAAACATACATACTAAGTACAATATAGTGTTCTTATCTTTATTGTTCTTGATCATCCAAGATTTAATAGATCTTGTTTGATCATCCTTATCTTACTTACTGTTTTTATTAGGGTTAGGTAATTTACTAACCTTTTATGCTCTTATGATTATTATTCAACCAGTTAATGTGCATGGTTGAAGGTAGCTTATTCAAGCCTAAATCTAGATTGCTCCTCTTATTTCCAATTGGCTAAGGCTTACTAGTTGAATGGGTGAACACAAAGTGGTTACTTCAATCCTCATGTAAGGAGGCGTTTAGACCTCACAAACGTCACCGTAAGGTAGGGGAAGAGCGAGGCTCTATTAGATAACCCCTTAACCACTATGTTCATCATTCACTAGAATGACCATAGCTCAACCTTTCATAAGGTTCCTATAAGCATGTTTACCCTAAGTACTCTTTCTAATGGATTTTAATTAAGTCCATGAATATTTATAATGTCATTCATGGGGTTTATTATTCTTTTCCTAATTTGGGCCAAGGATTTGATAATCCTTATATTGTCCTACTAACTATAGCCCTTACTAATTAAGTCCAAAGTACTCCATTCTTATTTGTGTCATGAAACTCTACTTTCTCATTAGAATGCATTTTTTATGTTTTATGCTCTTTATCTCATAACAAGTAAATCTACTACTAACATTCAACTATAAATGAATTATAAATTTAAAGCATAAAACTACTTAATTTAACATTAAATGAAAATGAGACAAGGTACTTAAATTAACTCTAGCAACTTATGATAAGAATGAACACATAAACTCTAAATGTTATACTAGCATGCTTTATAACATAATAACATAAAATGAAACTAATTAGATTTACATTTTTAGAACCCTTTACTTATGATCCAACCATTTGATCTTAGATCTTTGCCTTTGATTAAGGACTTTAGTTATATTTAGAGAATTTTCTCTATTAAGGTCACATTGATCTATTCTTATCATAATCCATCCATGATTTCCATGGATTTCATCATATAAACAATTATTCTTTCCATCCCAAGGATCTGATCACACTTGATCTCATTGATCAAGTGGGTCCCTTTGTATTTTTTTTTTTTTGGGGTTTTTCTATCATAAAGGGTAGATCCCTTAATATATCTCATATATATCCAATTTAAACATAGATATAAATTTATTTAAGTATTAGATCATTATTAAAACATGTTTCTAAGATCTGATCATCTCAGATCTTGAAAATCTATGTAATTGGAAACTTAATTCTTAAATACAGAAAGTTTTTATTGAATAACATGTCATTTTTATTATTCTATAAGAAAATAGAGGTTTCAAGCTTTCCATAGCTTCTTTCCGATCTCAATTTAGAGTTCAGATGACTCTAGAATTGATCCTGGAAGTTCACAGTCCTTCCTAGGGCCTAGATTTGATCTGGGCCCAAGGAAGGAACGGCCCAGATTAGTCGGGCGGAACGGCAGGCGGAACGAACCGAGCGGAACGAACCGGGGTCATCGGGCGCGTCCGCTGGGAAGAAACTCCCAAGCGCGACTGCGGGACGTCCACAGACGCGGACGGGACGAGCGGAACGCCCGTCGTCCGCGCGCCCGCAAACCGGGCTGTCGCTGGGCGCGTCCGCTCGTCCTTTTTATGGACGCGCCTTCATTGCGCTTGAACCAACGCCCCACGCGTATAGCACGCGCCGTTCCGACGGTGCGTCACGCGGGCGTCTTGGGCGTCGTCTGATCTGGAGATCGGACAGTCCCTTCTGGACTGTCCAATCAATCCTCTTGCAATTGAGGGCCCAAAAGGTCTCTGATTTTGATGAAAATTCTACCCTAGGGGTTTTGGACCCTTCTGGATCGATTGGTACAGTCAGATTTCTCATCTGAGCACTCCATCATCCCTAATTAAGGGTTCTGTTTTTTACTTTATTTTTATCTTTTTATTACCAAAATTAATTACAGTAAAATAAAATTTACATAAAACAATACTAAAAATATATGAAAAGGATTTCCACTTACTTGATTGTGGGGAAAACCTGATTTACATGCCCAATTAAAAAAAATACCTTGTTGATGACGATATAGCCTAAAATCCACCTTTCGCGTAAATACCGTTGTTTGAACCGTTGGATCTTGAAATTCCTTTGGGGGTTTTGTAGAATAGATGTGTTGGGATGTTTTGGACGGTGGAATTGATCAAATTAGATCTAGAACAGAGTGCCTAATTGAATTTAGGTCTCTTGTTCTAATCTAAAAAGAAAAACAAATTGGAAAGAGATTTAGCTCTTGGAAATTTTGGGGTTTTGAGAGGAATTCTAGATCTAATTTTTCAAGGAGATTGAAGATAATTTCGTGGGGATTGTATGAGGATTTTTGGAAGATTTTTGGGGTTGTATTTATAGGCATTTTGGGTCTTTTTCATGATTATAATATGTTATTTTTTTAATATAAAATGGCATGAAAGTCTTTAATGCTCCCATACCTAACCCCATGACTAGCTGATCTTTGTTGACCCATGTTTCACATGGGCTGCTAATCAATTTGGTTGTTGGGGACGTGGTGGTCCCCATGTGGGCCCCACATGGTGTAAAAAGTCCGTTTTGCCCTTTATGCATAAAACTTTGGGTTTTATTCCCATGATCTCGGATTTGAGTGTACTTAGTGGCGTTGGATTCGTATTTCTTAGTACATTCTAAATTTTGATGTTTCATATTTTGATTTTTGGAATATTTTGATTTTTGGGTAAAATTACTATTTTACCCCTTTTGTCCAAAAAATGAAAAACTTAAGGATTTCTCATCCGAATTCGAAATTTGTCGTGCTTGCAGTCATTTTGAAGGGTTTGCTAAGTTTAAATTTCAATTTTATATTTGATTATACTTTTATAATAGTATATTTTAAATAACCCTAATATTTCAGCCCAAAATATCTGAAATTCAAACTTTATTGATTTTTCTCAATCAATTTACAAAAATTGGGGTTATTACATAAGGTTACCATTTAAATGCATATTCAAGCAACAATTTGCATGCCTTCTTGAATGAAATATTAAAATATAAAACATGGGACCTCTTAAGCTCAATGTATTCTATCTAGAATGATCAACTTCAAGTATTAAAGATGTAGAAAATAAGGAACTTATATAGTAAAAAATACATGGTAATGTCACCGTTCAAACGCGTATTATGACAAGCATTCTTCATGCAAAAATTTGCATGCCTTTTTTACTAAACTTAAAAATCTAAAACATGGTCCTTCTTAGACACAATGTACCTATGTAGAATCATTAAAAAGTAAGAACAGTATATAGTAAAAAATGTACGATAATGTTACCATCCAATCGCTTATTCAAGCAACAATCTGCATGCCTTCTTGAATGAAACATCAAAATCTAAAACCTCGGCCTTTTTTAAACCCAATGTATTCTATCTTGAATAAAAAATTCCAACCATTTATAAGCATTAAATAAGCAAAAAGTGAGGAACATATATAGTAAAAAATGCAAGGTAATGTTAGCACTCAAACGCATATCCCCATAAGCATACTTCAAGAAAAAATATGCATGCCTTTCTATTAAAACTTGAAAATCTAAAACATAGCTCCTCTTAGACTTAGTATATTCTCTCTTGAGTGATCAATTTCAAGTATTAAAGAAGCAAAAATTAAGGAAAATATATTGTAAAAAATACATAGTAATGTTACCATCCGAACACATATTCATGCAACAATTTGCATGCCATCTTGAATGAAACATCAAAATCTAAAACATGAGCCATCTTAAACTGAATGTATTCTATCTAAAATGATCAATTTTGATTATTTAAAAGCATTAAAGAATAAAAAAATAGGAAAATATATAATAAAAAATGCATGGTGATGTTACCATCCAAATTCATATTCAAACAACAATTTGCTTGACTTCGTAAATGAAACCTAAAAATTTTAAACAAGGGTTCTCATAAAATCACTATATTCTATGTCAAATGATCAATTTCAAGAGTTAAAGTAGCTAAAAATCAGGAACATAGGTAGTAAAAAATGCAAGGTAAGGTTTCCATTCAAATGCATATTCAAGCAACAATTTGCATTCCTCCATGAATGAAACAACAAAATCTAAAACATGGGACTTCATAAACTCAATGTATTCTATCTAAAATAATCTAGTTTAAGCATTTACAAGTATTAAAAAAGAAAAAAATAAGAAACATATATAGTAAAAGATGCACGGTAATGTTACCATCCAACTGTATATTCAAGCAACAATCTGCATGCCTTCTTGAATGAAACATCAAAATCTAAAACCTGGGTCATCTTAAACCCAATGTATTCTATCTTAAATGATCAATTTCAAGCACTAAGAAGCATTAAAGAAGTGGAAAATGAGGAACATATATAGTAAAAAAATGCATAGTAAAGTTATCATACAAATACGCATCACACCAAGAATATTTCAAGAGAAAACTTACATGCCTTTTCTATTGAAACTTCAAAATCTAAGACATGCGTGTTCTTAGACCCATTGTATTCTATCTTGAATGATCAATTTCAAGCATTAAAGTATCAAAAATTAAGAAAATATATTGTAAAAAATGCATGGTAACATATTCAAGCAACAATTTGCATGATTTCTTGAATGAAACATCAAAATCTAAAACATGAGCCATCTTAAACTCAATGCATTCTATGTAGAATGATTAGTTTTGAGCATTTACAAGAATTAAATAAGCACAAAATTAAGAACATATATAATAAAAATAATTGGCAATGTTACCATTCAAATGCGTATTATAATAAGCATGCTTCAAGCAACAATTTGCATGCCTTTTTGAATGAAAATTCTAAATCTAAAACATGGGCCTTCTTAGAGTCAGTGGGTTCTATCTAGAATGATCAAGTTTAAGCATATACAAGGATTAAAGAAGCAAAAAATCATGAACATATATATGCATATTCAAGCAACAATTAGCATGCTTTCTTGAATGAAACATCAAAATATAAAATATGGGACTTCTTAAACACACTGTATTCTATCTGGAATGGTCAATTACAAGCATTTACAAGGATTAAAGAAGCCAAAAATAAGCAACATATACTATAAAAAATGCCTGGTAATGTTACCATTCAAATATTATGATAAGCATAAATCAAGCAACCATTTGCATGCCTTTTTGAATTAAACTTCAAAATCTAAAATATGACACTTCTTAGACTCAATGTATTTTTTCTAGAATGATCAATTTCAAGCATTAAAGAAGCAAAAAATAAGGAACATATATAGTAAAGAATACATGATAATGTTACCATCCAAACCCATATTCAAGCAACAATTTGCATGCCTTCTTGAATGAAACATCAAGATCTAAAATATGGGTCTTCTTACACTACAATGACTCAAAAATTTTCAACATTATTATATCACTTTTACAATCATGATGTTTGGTTTTTTTATTTTGGAAATTAAGACGCTTAAATCACCTTAATAGGTGGTTAGATGTTCTATTTTAATTAAAATAAGAAACAAAAGAATTTGTAATAAAAATTAGCCCCATTAGATTTTACACTCAAAATTGAATCCAACGCCTCAAAGAACACCGAAAACGGAGTTCATATGACCAAGTTATGGCCAGTTAAAGATGAGGGACATTTTCATAAATTAAATGAAAATGAGAAGTACTAGAAACCACAGGGGGCCATTTTACTAAAGGCACCCCCAGGTCATCTTCCTACTTCAGCCACTGCCTTTCGAGCACTGCCTCTATAAGGCGGCAACAATGGCAGCACCACCATGGGCAGCACCACCTTGGCAGGGCTATAAGAAGCCCTCTTCCCTCCTCTTCCCCATCTCCGGCTACCTCGAGCTAGGGCTTCTGGCCCTGCAAAATCAGAAAACCCTCCATTTTCTCTGCTAATTCCTGCAATGGCCAGGTCCTTCCCTCGAGTCAACCATTCTCCTCTGTTCTCTTCCCCCCTTCTTCCTCTGGTCTCACCAAAAATTTTGTTTGATTTCCCCCTTTCTCGTGTTCCTGCGACCTGGGGTTTCAAAGTGGAAACAGGTGCACCCATCGAGGATGGGCACTTCCCTAAGCTGCCCAAGTAAGGCCATCTGCTCCTCTCTCCCTCCTCTCCCCTTTCCACCAGATCCGGACTAGATTTGGGCATTTTTCCAGCCAAAAATTGTCGGCTTTCCGTGAAAGAAACCAGATGGGTGAAAACCCATCGAAGGCAACCCATCTAAGGGACGCTGCGCATCATGTGCGCCCAGAACGTGCCATGGAATGGTGTTTGCACTCGTGCGTACGCATAAGGCAGCTCCCAACTCAACTGGGATGTACGGGGCATCCCAGGAGCCGAGATGCATCTCGCCCACATCGGGGATGCGTCTACGGGATGCCTCCTAGACGAGCGATGTAGTGCGCCACTCAAGTGAGCGCTAGTGTGCAACCATGGTCGTAGTTTGACCAGGACGCACACATGTCCTAGCAACCTTGACTCGCGGGGCCTGCGTGGATGAATCTGGTTTATCCATGACGTTGTGACACTAAAGTTTCAATTACAGAGGTTGTAGGACCCCGATTGACGATCTGAAAGCACCATTGTGTCCGTATTGACGATGCAGACCTAATGAGACTATAAAAGTTAAGATTAGAGGACTATTTAGTATAACTATAGTCTAACCACTATAAAGACCGCATAGATCTATAGGATCAAACTTCGTAAAATTAATTTATTGGGTCTATTAGTAGGCCAATGTGCTTAGATCTAGTCTAAGTTACACACATCCACTTTGAACTTATAGAGCTGACTGTCCAAATTAAGTACAGACTTGTTCTAGGCATCAGAACAAGTGACCTAGGAGATCTGACCCTTCAATGATACGATCTTAATGACATGAAAGAGATTAAAGGCAATCTAATCATTAGATGTTAATACTATACTTGAGAACTAGCCTAGAAGCATGCTAAGCAAGGACCTATAGATCCTAAAAGGCAGATCTAGCCGTTAATCTATAAATCTAAGTAGTGATCCATAAAGGTTGGAAAATAATACTTGAATCCTTGTTATTAATTGATATTCAGGGTTTCACAAAGGTAACTCAAGATCGAGTAATGAAGAACGAGATTCAAGGAACATCGAGGCAGGTAGCCTAATACTACTAAATTTTTAAAAGTATCTTAAACTCTGACTTGCCTTTATTGCTGTTTTTAGCATGTTTTTGAGATATGATGTTCTTATGCGAGTATGTGAACTTGTCTTCATGATTTATGTCCTTGAGGCACGTGAATCAATCACCATATTTAGCATGCTTTTTGAGATATGATGTTTATATACAAGCATGCGAAATTGTTTTCATGTTTTATGGCTTTGAATGCGATATTAGCATAACTTGATTTTATGCATTGCTTGCATGGTTGAAAAGAAATGCATAAATTGCATGATTTTGATGATTGAGACTTGAATTTATATGCTTTTGGATTGTTGAGCCTAGTGGGCACTATGTTGAGAGGTTGTGATGATGTACGGGGTTGGCCTCCCGACCTCTACCACCAAAAAGGTGGATGGTATCACTGCCAAAAATAGCATTGTCCCTTCCCTGACTGCTGTGGTAAACAAGGACGACCACTAGAGGTGTTCACGACACCCTTTCGAGGATATATCCATAGTCACTATGGAGGTTATGGTGCACAGGTCTCTAGATAGCATAGACACATGATTTAGAGGTGCTCTGGTAGTAAGCATAGTTGGCCCTATGATTTCAATTGTATTGATATGCATATAGCATTGAGATGGTCATATATGAGTTCTTGTAACCAGTCAGTTTGATATGTTTACCGACCCATTGTCTTGAGTTCCACATGGGCAGATCGCCGAATGAGGCAGCCTGCGGTGGGAACAAAACCAAAAGACCATCTGTATGATAGTGATGCTAGCATCTGCTTTGAATGATGACTATTTTAAGAATTTCATGAATATTATATTTTACTCATTGGCTTGATGTATGGACGAGATCTTATTACCTGGATCTATTGATTCTACTCTATGTTTTGAGTCATATCGATATCGTTGCATACTAGACTTTGGAAAAGAATTTCATGGCTAAACTTGCATCAATGAGCTTATGTTTTATGCATAAATATGCATGTTTACACAAAATGGAATAATTGAATTGTGCATGTTGCTTGCCATGTTTTCAAAATAGTAGTATTAGATCACCTACTGAGTATGAGAAATACTCACTCTAATATATTATTTTTCCATATTAGCTCCACACAGAATTAGAAGAAGCATCAAAACATGTTAGTGCTATGATCTAGTGAAAGAAGAGAAGACAAGCATGAATGTAAGTAAACTCTCTACCTCTTTGAACATGTATTTGTATTTATTTATAATTGGGTTGTGAGCTGTGACTGGATAGACCTGGTAAGACATTTATGATTTTAGTAATTCTCAAAACTATTTTGTTTTGTTGTGAAAGCAAATGACACTCAGGGTTTTCAAAATGAGTTTAAAACCAAAGATTTTTTAGCTGCTTTGCATTGTTTTTTTTTTTTTTTTCTAAAATGTTTTCAAATAGGGATGCATCCCACCTTAGGAATTAGATATTGCATTTAAAAATGCATGGGAAAACCCCGGTCGTCACAGTTGGTATCAAAGCTCAGTTTTATCCTTTCACAGCCAGCCCAGCATGTCCCAGGACATAGACAACCAGGACAATTAAGAAGAAGCAATCTAAATAGAAGTAGTGTAGATTACTAACATGATAAATGATATTACTTCACAAAGCATTTCACCATAAACAAATAGGTGAAAAAGGAGATGGGTCTCGCAAATACTTAGATATTGGATGGCTTAAATCCTATCAAAACCATAGGAAATAAGGATTGTTGGGTAGTGGTGCAAACAGGGAAACTCATATATGAATTTGATTATGATGAAAATGATGAATGAAGATGTTAGTGAACTTGTTGGTAGATAATTCTGACCTATAATAGATCAATCTCACCAAAGGTGAGAAAATCGAAGAACCTAGATGGCTCTCTTACCCTTCTAAAGAATATCAGAATATGAGTATGATAGGGGATGTAAAAGATGGACTTTGAGAAGTGTGACAAAGAATTTGAGCATAATAGTGTCATTAGAAGATTTTGAAGATAATCTAATAGGGATGAGAATACAAGATGATACTAGGAGATAACTATGACTCGTACTAGATCACAAAGGTATGGATCCTGAAGGACTTAGCTCAATTTTTGCTAACTTAATTAGAGCCTTATGAAGAGTAAAATGCTATCTAATAATGACAACCTGGGTATAATGGAGCAGATCAGAAGATGTGTACAATTGACATATTATGTGATTAAGAGGAACATAACACGAATATGATAGGGAAATGTATTCGACAAAGTTACCAAAAGATTTTGATGATAATACTAGGGATGACAGATCTATGATAGTACATTGATCCTAACATGAACTTATAAGAGAAGTATAGCATGACCAAAACGTTAATGACATTATTAAGACACTGTATGAATTTTATTGAGGCTATAGGCAATTAAGGATTTCGATGATATTAGAAAACTTCAACATTTCCTGGAAGTATTAAGTTTCTTCTGTCTGACGTATAGATCAAGTATATGCAACCACTCAAATGGAGACATTGATCTAAGTAGACAAAATGAGGATTTTGACCAAATAAGAAGAAAAGAGAGAAAGAGATAGAGATGCAACTATAAGTATTGGATGAATATTGAATATTCAAAAGAAGAAGGTCATGACTTTATGGAGGAAAGAATAGATACATACAAATCTTTCATCTTGAATCCTATGGGAAGGTAAACCAATCAAATTCGAAGAAATAACTAGTTGAGTTGGTGATTTTATTGTAAAAGAGTATAATAGAGATAAAGTAGATGGGATTTAAAACTTTGAGTAGAGTATCGAATTTAAGGACATTATGGTGCAAGGAATTTCTGAAGAAGAATGGTGATCAACTAGAAATTACATTTGACAAGTGGTTTGATGCCTATATCAATTGTTGCAATTAGAATCTTAATAGATTCATTAGTTTATGAGGAACACCAGTGGAAGTAGTCCATAAAATGGAAAAGTTGATGATATCCTACCTTGCCACTATATGATTAAATAATGTTCTATTGAAAATGGAAACAAGCCAGGATAGTGACTTGTCCATTTGTTCAGCAACTAGGGTATCATCAAGGATCAATTTGATGTCTTAGAGGAAGATTGGAAGAGTCTTAGAGGAAGATTGGAAGGGCAAGTATCTTAAGGACATTATTTCGTTATTACCTTTGGAGTGAGGGTGAGTGAATAAAGGTATCCCACCCTAATTAATCAAATATGTTAGTATCTAGGAGATAGTAGTCTCAGTTATGCACTAAGAGGGATGTTATACGTACTTAGACTTGAATTTTCCCTAAAAGAAGTTACTTGTTAGACTAAGTCATTTGAGGGTTTGAGGTCAGTTAATTAAATTACGCCATGGAAGAACTACGAATACAATGAATATAGTAGCAACTGAGACAGAAGCAATGTACATGAGCTTTCTATGCTATTCTTGCATTTTCTTTTGAAAATGTTTGAATTTTTTTTTTATTAAGTCCTTTATAAAGATGAGAATTTATGTTTTTTGAATATTTAGCTAAAATATTGAACTTTAGCTTATTAATAGAGTTGTATACAATTAGTTCCCTATTTTATTCTTTTTATAAAGTAGCTCATGAAAAATTAAATTAAAAATATTAATTGTACAAAATAGCTATATATAGTTAAGTTGCAGAGCAAATATAACTACCATATATCTCCTATGTTTATGATCATCTTTAAGTCATATAAAATCTAGGAAATGATAGAGGTCATCTTTGGTAAAACCTAGTGCTTTTAGCTTTTCCTATATTACTTTTTACTAGTTAGCCTCTTTAGCCTTTATAAATATTAACCTTTTCATTGTTAGCTAAAAATCCTTTACCTATATTGAAACCTTAATATATATCCATTACCCATTTGTTTAAGAAATATGTAGAGAAGATCGAAAAACATATTGAGAAAAAGTATGAACAATACAATTCAAGAGATGAACATTGAAGTGGTGAAAAAGAAGAAGAAGGTCAAAAAGGCTATATGCAAAGTCAAGTGAAAAGAAAAAAAAACAACAACAACAATAAGAAAGATAGCCAATGAAAAAGAAGAATGCTCACTCTTGTAAAAAAAGAAGAATGCTCACTCTTAAAAGAAAATTCCAATATAAATTTAACAAACATTTATACTAACATCCTCCTTATGAATGTAACTTAACCTAATGGAATAAAACTATACTTAAACTAGCATGATCTTAAGTTTCAATGTCATGAAATCATACTAACTTGGTCCTAAGTTACACTTGCATAAAATCACACTATTATGCCTCTAAGATAATTAAATCTAGCAACCTATGATAACAATCTAATCGCATCTCATGCTAAAGTCTAAAAGTTACACTATCATGCTTTATAACATAAAATGCTATTATCAGTTAATAGAAAATAAAAATAATTATATTAATATTTTTAGAAACCTTCACTTATGATCCAACCATTAGATCTTCAATCTTTTCCTTTTTATTAAGGGTTTTAATTATATTTAGGGGGTTTTCTTTATTAAGGTCCAAAGGTCATATTGTTTTGTTTTTGTCATAATCAATCCATGATCTCCTTGGATTTCATCATATCAACATCCATCCCATCCATCTCAAGGATCTGATCACACTTGATCTTATTGATCAAGTGGGTCCTTTTGAAATTTTTAGGGTGGTAAATCCCTAAATATTTCTTAGATCTATCCAAGTAAACCATTTAAATAACTTCATTTAAATATTATATCATTATTAAAATATATCTCCAAGATCTGATCATCTTAGATCTTGAAGATCTAGGCAATTGGAAACTTGATTCCTAAATACAAAAATTTGTATTATATATATTCTCTATTTTATCATTTCATAAGAAAATACAGGTTTTAAGATTTCCATAGCTTCTTTCTAATCTGACTTTGGAGTTCATATGACTCCAGAATTAGATCTAGAAATTTACAGTCCATTCTTAGGGCCTAGATTTGATCTGGGCCCATTGGCATGGACAACCCAAATTAGTCGGGCAGAAACGAGCCGGGTGGAACATTCGGTTCGTCCGGTGCGTCCGTCACGAAGGTGATACATACGCTCCCGATTGGGAAGTCCACGGATGCGTGCAGGACGAGCTGAACGCTCGTCGTCGCACGCTCGTAACCACAACGCTAGGCAGGCGTGTCTGCTCAGGAGAGATGTCAACATGCTGCCGTCCCGCTTGGGATGACTTCACAAGCTTAGCGCGTGAGTGGAAATGCTTTTGCGTGCGGTGTTTCCATGCTGCGTCGCGCATGGCATCTTGGGCGACGTTCGATCAGGAGATCGGATAGTCCATTCTGGATTGTCCAATCAATTCCCTATCAATTGAGGGCCCAAAACTTATCCGATCTTTGTGAAAATTCTACCCTAAGGGTTTTGGACCCTTTTGGATCAATTGGAAGGGTCAGAATTTTCATCTGAGCCCTCAATCATCCTTAATTAAAGGTTCTATTGTTTACTTTATTTTTTACCTTTTTATTACCAAAATAAAATTATAGTAAAATAAAAATTTCATAAAAAATTAGTAAACATGTACATAAAGTATTACCACCTACCTGATTGGAGAGAAAACATTGGTTATATGTCCAATTTAAAAGAATACCCTTTGATGAAGATATGGCCCAAGATCCACCTTTCTTGCAATTGCCATTGTTTGAACCGTTGGATCTCAAAATTTCTTTGGTATAGCTAAGGTATGGTGGGATGTTTTGGATGGTAAAATTGGATCTAGAACAGAGTGCCTAATTGATTTAAGGTCTCTTGTTCCAATCTAGAAAGAAAAAGAAAATGAAAAGAGAGAGATCTCTTGGGAGTTTTAGGTTTTTGGGGATGGATCTAGGTCTAAAATTTTAGGAAAAGTGAAGAAAATTTTGTGATAATTTTATGAGCATTTTTGGAGGATTTTTGGAGTTGTATTTATAGGCATTTTGGTCTTCTTTCATGATGAAGTGTAATAATGATGGTTCATTTTTTATTATTAATTTAGCATTGGATTTTTCCATGCTCCATTTTTCTTCCCCAAGACTAGATGGTGTGGTTTGATCCATGATTTCACGTGGGCTGGCCATAGAATTTGTTTTTGGGTCCCTTGTGGCGTTGGATTTGTATTTCTTAGTACATTCTAAATTTTGATGTCTCATATTTTGATTGTTAGGTAAAATTACTATTTTACCCTTTTGTCCAAAAAATGAAGAAAATTAAGGATTTTCCTCTAATTTCAGAATTTGTCGTGCTTACAGTCATTCTGAAGGGTTTGCTAAGTTTAATTTCAATTGTACATGTATTGTTCATTAATTATAATTTTATAAGAAATATATTCTAAATAACCTTAATATTTCAGCCCAAAATTTCTGAAACTCAAATTTTATTGATTTTCTCAATCAATTACAAAAATTGGGGTTATTACAGATAAGACCAGATTCTTCTCCAATGTCAAACAATATTTTTGGGATGATCCATATTTGTTTAAATATTGCCAGGATCAAATTATTAGGAGATGTGTACCTGATATTAAACAAATTGGTATCATCTCCTTTTGTCACTCAAAAGCATGCGGTGGACATTTTTTTGCCAAGAGAACAGCTATAAAAATCTTGCAATCTGATTTCCACTAGCCCACTCTTTTGAAGGACACCCACAACTACTATAAGGCATGCTAGGTTGCCAAAATTAGGAGGAATAACTTGTAGCAATACGCTGCCCTCAAACCCCATTCTTATAGTGGAGGTCTTTGACTGTTGGGGTATTAATTTCACGATGCCATTCCGTCCTTCTTTTGGATACCTATATGTTTTAATTGTGGTAGACTATATTTCCAAACGGATGTAGGTTTTTCCAAATGAATACCTCAAGCCATCATTAGTGATAATGACACTCATTTTTGCAACAAAGTTTTTGAAGCATTAATAACAAAATATAATATCACACATAAAGTTGCAACCCCATATCACCCACAAACAGGTGTATAAGTCGAAGTATGAAATCAAGCTATTAAACAGATTCTGTAGAAGACAATTAATGTAGACTACAAGGATTGGTCTATTTGACTAATAGATGCACTTTGGGCATGTTGAACTGCATTTAAAACCTCCATTGGTATGTCCCCTTACCGTATTATTTATGGGAAAGCTTATCACTTTCTTATGAAACTGGTTAAAAAATTAAATTTCAATATGGTTAATGCAGGCTTGAATAGCAAGCTCCAACTCAATGAGTTGTAGGAGATCTGATAGGAAGCTCGTGAGAGTAATAGCATCTGGAAGAAAAAATTGAATGTTTTTCATGATCAAAATATTTTAAGAAAATCCTTTACTTGACGTCTTCCCAAGGAAATTTAAAACTCAATGGACCAGTGCTTATATTGTTAAAGAAGTATTTTCATACGAGACTATAGACATTGATGACACTAGGACTAGTCACACTTTAAAAGTTAATGGACAACATCTCTAGCCATAACTAGAGATGCTTAATTCAAAAGTTGAGACCACTACTTTAGAGGATCTTATCTACCAGGATTGAGTGGGTTTCAACCTTAGATACATCTGGCTGAAGACATTAAACTTAGCACTCATGGGAGGCAACCTGAAAGTTTTTCAAACCTTAGTCTTCTACATCTTTCTATCATCATCTAAGGTGTCGTTCTTTCAAACATTGAGGACAATGCTCAATTCAGGTTGGGGCGTGTAAATGTACATAGAGACTTTTTTATGTTTTCAAAAAAAAATATTACGGTGATTTCCTTTACTATGATAAGATTTGATTGTCTAGACCAATGGTGAGGTATGACTTAGAGGCCTTGAGGACAATTAGTGGAGACCTATTACCATGTGAGTTTTATAGACTATCATCTTTTTTAGAGTTATAAGTAATTTCATATTTTCTTCAGCATACATAATGTTGTATGATCTTATTATCTTCGTTTTGGTTCATTGCCAAGAGTAATTAGAAGTATTAGCTTTCTTTCAAGAACATTTAGTGAATCTAATAGGCTGTAAGAAACCTAAGAAATGATACATGCCATCCTTGTTTAGTCAGAGACATAGAACTTACCCAGTATAGTATACCATTAGTTAGCCCTTTGAGACTTGTATTAAGCCTTTTCTTTCTTAACCCAACCTACCTTAACATAGAAAAAGAAATAACACATTCACTTCAATATAGCCAAGGATCAATTGTCCAACAATTAAAAGAAGACCTCTACTCAATTTTGAACCTTTGAAATCCTTATATCTTTCTTTTCTAAACCTTTCCCAAGCCCACATTTCGTCCTAAATAAAGAACTGTGGATCTTCGGTGGAACATAGCCATGAAGAGATATAAAAAGAAGAAATTAAGGTAACTTACCCTACTATTCTTGGTAATAACTTAATTTCTTAGGGACCATATTCCTTTATCTCTTCAGTGTTTATATTTTACGTGAACCTTTTACTTTGTTGGATCTAGTCACATAGCTAGAGAAATATGTTTAAACCCTTCTTTGAGAGCTTCATTTTTTAGCATATACCTATTAGAATTTGAGGTCAAAATATATTTTCAATAGAACATAAGCATATCTAATTAGTAGTATTGACTTATGTAGCTATACACACGCATGCAATCTGAGAGATAACTATAATAAAATGACTTTAGTATATGGATAACTTGTAGAATTGTCGTTCATCTCTATTAGGTTGTAAAAGTAGTAGAGAACTAATGGATGCGGATTCTTTGAGATAAAATAAGGGACTCAACCTTTTGAAATTTTGTGGGTATTCACTGCAAACTTTCATGAGGCTTAACTTATCTACTAGGGGTAACCTAAGTGTTTTTAGGGATCGTTACATGTATTGAATGCAATCATGAGTACTAACGAAAGTGGAAACTATTTTATTTTTCATGATTTTTTGCATGTTTTGCTCAAGACTAGCAAAATGCCAGTTGGGGGTTGTGATAAGGATCAAATTTTGTATAAAAATCACCCAATTAGTTGCAAGTGTATTATAACTTACATCGTTAAAATTAGTAATTTTGGCAAGTATGTGAATAATCATATTTTTTCAATTTAATTAGTGTTTCTATCTTTTGTAGGAGTTGAGATGATGATTCAACGACCGAGATTGGTCAACATAAAAATTAAAGATCAAGATCAAATGATTGAGCCAAAGCTTAAATATCATAATCCAAAGTGAAATCAAGGATCAAGGCAAGTAAAGGAATGGAGAAGTCATAGGTGGCTAAAGTGGGCCCATGTACAAGCCATGCAAAGTCTACCACCTTTGCATGGGATTCACTCAAGCCATAAAGGTGATAAGCTAAGAGAGCCATGAAGCCTAGCTAAGGCATTAAATCCAAAGGGGTGAGATATCAAGCTAAGCCAAATGAACCCTCAAAGAAAGGCATCAAACCATTTGAGCCAAGCTTTTATGGAAAGTCATGCTTTAAGGAGAATCCAATGCATAAGTCAAATACGTCATGCTCATGGAGTGCCATAATTAAAGGAGTAATTATGGCTCATTACTCTCTTTCCATCATTAATTATTCCCCTCTTTTCTCTCCCATCCCTCCTCACAAATCATTTCTTCCATAGGATTCTCCATGAGTGGGAGAAAAATGGAAACATCTCTGACCTCTTTTCCCACTATGTTCCCTCCTTATGATTACCGTAAACAACCACCACACCTCATCCTACCCATCCATTCTTTTTCCAACCTCATCCCACCATTCATTTTCCCTCAAGTCACCTTATAATGAGTTCAAAACACCTATAAACAGCCCCATGAGGGCTTCCACGAATTTTGATCATAGTAGGGACATCTCCCTCCTTTCGATCTCTTCTCCCTCTTTAACTCTTTCAATGTAATACTCCTTAGAGCTTGCCATCTTCTTCCAACATTCCACACCTCCTTTCCTTGACGTTTCAATCTTTCTTTCATGTTTGATCCATCCTTGGTGTCAAGGTAGGTTCCTTTTCTTTATTTCTTGTTTTCCTTTTGTTACGCCCAGGTTTTCCCATCTCATTTTATCTTTGTTTAAGCCTTAAATCCTTTGAACAAAAGATCAGTAATCTCTTGTAGTGACAACCAAGAGGCATTGATTCTTTGGATCAAGTTGTTTGGTTTCCTAAGTTCCTTAAATTCATTGCTGTCCATTGCCTTCTTTCTCATTTTTTCTCCATCTTTTTCCTTAGATCTCTATTGAGCCCTAAAACGTTTGCTTCCATTGGATTACATAGAATCTAGAGGAGACATTTTGGAGTGTAATATGCTCATTGAATGGTGTGTACACTCCATGGAGACTGTGTACCACATTTGTAACAATAACTCATCAATAAGATTCCATTTCTTCTCATGTTAATGATCTTGAATGTGGCCCAATATGTTTTAATTTCTTTAAATCTTATTTTTCATGGTTATGATTCATGCTCTTATTGATCAATAATCCATGTACATCACTATTTTAGTTGTAACCATAGGAAAGTTTCTAAATTTATGTTTGTTTACCTTTAGCATGCTTCCACATTCCATGTTTACATTTATGTTAAGTTTTCATTCTTAGTTTAGTATAAAATCACTATC
This sequence comes from Warburgia ugandensis, assembly GCA_035236585.1. Classification (NCBI taxonomy): domain Eukaryota; kingdom Viridiplantae; phylum Streptophyta; class Magnoliopsida; order Canellales; family Canellaceae; genus Warburgia; species Warburgia ugandensis. The sequence continues at coordinate 53,526,777 of CP141127.1, read as the reverse complement.
TTTGGCTAGGTTAAATAGTTTATGTAAGGACCACTCATCACACAAACCAATTGATTCCTCCTAGTATTAACTTCGCTTGCATGCTTATTCAACAACCAATTAGTTTTCTTGGGAGTTTAACTTAAATTACACAATAGTGAGCCTCGTTACACCCCCTTGATTTTGACCTCTTGCACTGCCAAATATTGGAAGGATTTTGTAGATCCAAGATGACTATTATGATCCTTGTAGTGTGATGAATGAGACACATGTGTCCATTTCTTGATCAGAGAAGATTCGATGGTCAATCTTGACCAGGCCCTTGATCGAACCAAATTGTTGGATCTATGACTAATCTAACTACTCATCATGATCTAGTCATTGATCAATCCTTGAAATGAAGGATCTGTGACTGATTTTGTAGTTACTGCCATGTTCTAACCAAAGATTTTCCTCCAAGTGGCTCATCTGAACCTATCCCAACCATTCATCTTGATCAAACCATTAATTAACCACTTATTAGCTACATCTATGATTGATATAAGCTCCCCTTTAGGTTTGGATGAAGATTTCACACCAGATCATCTGATATGTTATTATATATAGCTCATAATCTCGATTTAACTGTATATTAGTGAGTAGAGTCCTATTCTCATATTTGATTCAAGTATTCTTTCTAATTTGACTGTAGATATATCACCAATCTCAGAAAAATGACATATCCAACCCCTTCCCAAGATCTGACCATTGATTCACCATTGAATGCCAAATCTATGTGATCAGGCACTACATCTTTTTCTGATATGTACTATTCCACTGTTGGAGCTATAGATAAGCATATCTTTACATTCGTGGTACACTAATTAGTGACAAAGATGTGATCGTAGGCATCCATCAATGGATCAAGTACGAAACCTTCAAATTATCCAATCAATAGATCATGGTAAAAGAGGCACACATGAGAACCAAGGATAAATTCCATACGAGATAGTTGGATTAAGATTGCTATTTTTAAAAGTTTAATAATTGCCATGTCTTTGTGAGAATGATTGAATGTAGATGATGATTTACAAAGTATTGTCATTAATTAGTAAAATTATGGAAGCATGTGATAAATTTAGAAGTTATCTTATGACACCTTTTAAATTATCAAAACAAAAATGGAATGGCTAATTTCAATAGAAAATGTTACTGTTACCCTAGTTGTAATTCCTAAACAAAAGAATGAAAACTATGCTCATTGACTGGAGCTTAGTACACACACACACACACACACACACACACACACACACAAACACACACATTTAGCCAATGACAATGCTTAGAAACATGATATACATCCGAATTAGCTACGATGAGAAATGAACTTAAAACAATTGTTTATCACAATTATGATATTGAGACAAATGAGTAACTAGACTACCTACTTTGATCTTGAACTTATACTTCAAGTAGACATTGTAAATCCTTGAAAGGTTTGATCTTATGCATAGTACTAAGTCAAAGTAGTATGAAGTATTAATAAGTATATCAACAATAAAGTAAAGATTTCAGAGTAGTGCACAAAGTTTTGAACTATAGGAAGAACTAAGCAAATGTGCTACAAGATATCATACTTGTAACTTAATGACTCGAGAAGGATGAAATGGTTCGTTCTAGGATAGAATAAAGTTTAATACATTAACCCATAGTTTGTATTCATGAATATATGCTAAGGGAATAATCCTAAGGTCTTCAAAATTAAGAGATGGAACAAAAAAAAAAATTGTGTAAATAATAGCCCTCAATTAGGTTCACTTTAACATGATTTGACTACTATTTGTTGAAATGGAATTAGCTATTGATATGTAGGACTGGAAATGATTGTAATCACATGACATGATTCACACTAACTCTTGGAAAGAGTATGTTAAATGCTAGGGACATACAACAAATATTTACAAGCCACGACCTTAAGTTATAACATGTGTCCTTTTACTCATAAAGGCTTATCACTAGTTTAACTATGGTCCATTAAGTGATAGGCACTTTTAAGATATTGTTTAGAGATAAACCTTTTATAATCATTGTGTTAGTTTTACACTTTGGGAAACAAAAGGAACATTATCTACTTTATGAATAAAGATTGCATGTTTTGAATGCTCACAAAGATATGTTTTTGTGGCATGTTGAGAATAAGGGTTCAAAATGAATAGATTTGACTGGTTTCTCATAAACCTTTGAAAGAGAGATTTTATTTTTATGAAATCATTTTGGAGATGTATATGATTTATGATTTGATCAAACACTCGATGAATAGCCATAAGTCCTAATGGATGTAGATTTTTTGATGTCTAGGTAGGCACTCTATGAGCAATTGTAAGCCCTAATGGTTATGATTTGATCCATGAGTGGGTGTAAGTCTTAATGGATATTGATACCTTGATGCATCATGCATGTGCTCTAGGAGTAGTTGTAAGTCCTAGTGGATATGAATTTCATTGATGTTTTGGGCATGCATTTTAGTAGTGTCTGATGTCCTAGATCACTCGATAAGTGCTTTATGAGTACTGTATGACATGGAGGTTTGTTGTGTGCTATAGTTCGAAGACTCTATGCTAGGAGGTGTAGTCGGCCACTGAACTCTAAGCTGACTTGATACCAGTCCTGCAATGGAGACAACATGTAATAGAAGTGTCTTCTCATCGAGAAGTGCTCTGAGTGGTAGCCTGGGCTGCCCCCATGATGCTGGTGAGTCATAGTTCATTCAGGTATCCATGAGCAAATCTAGAGGCCATGGTAGTTACCAGTGGGTGATGTTAGGGCCCTGCGAGCATAGGTGTCTAATCTGTGTGACATTAATGTGGGTCACATCTCAAGAGTTAAACCTCGTCAAGGCAGATAGCACTGTATGCCATCATGGTTGGAGCAATTGGTTTTCTAATATGGAGGTCATGGATTTATGCATTTTGAATGGAGGGCTATGCACCTTGGTTTGGCTTCATCTATTTTGAGCACACTGGTTTGACAAACTTATCAGATTCTTTTGAACATTGTGGATGATTTGAAATCACCAGTCTTTTGTCATGGATTCCTACCTCATGTTTATGAGATTGATTTTAAAATTTATGATTTTAGTATGATTTGATGCGAAAAGAAATATTTGCACTTATGAATTAATTGATTATGTTTTGAAAACCAATAGCAACTTTTGGTTTTACCAAATGAAAGATTTATCAAATGATGGATTGCTAACAATTGAACTTTGAGTATATAGTATGCTTTTTGACCTTATTAGTTGACTTTATCTTTTATTGGTACTATGATTTGATGGATAACATTAGCTTGTGGCTTTACCAATGGGATTTTAGTACATATTAATTCTTCTAAATCAATAGGTTTACCTTGGTTAGGTCTACTAAGGTGTTAGATTAATTGAGCATTATGAGTGATCCGCATGATCATATACTAATTCATACCTGCGTATGAAAATACATTGTGTTAATGAAGAGAAAGATGTTAGATTACTTTTACAAATGATGATGAGAATGTCAGAACCCCACTCTTCTTAAGTAGATTTAACTATCAAATGATAAACAACTTAAACATTTATAGTGATATCTTGAATGATAATATAATTAGGTGAACGAATTTGAAGAATTATATGTCATGAATAAATTTGGAATGCTTATGTGCCTATTCATGGAAAATGATGTCAGTACAACTAAATGCTCATGAAACGATAAAAGCTTGGAACGCTTAAATCCTCAAGAAATAGATAAGGTAAGGTTAACTTTAGAAGTTAGGATAGTCATATGATTCATCACCTATATTGAATTGCACATGTAAACCCATTTCATAGATTCATGATTTGAGAACACAATTTTGGCATGAGTAGTTATTTCAAAACACCATGAGTTCTGTTTAGGTATGATAAATACCTTGATTTATGTAAATCATAAAATACATGAAAAAATAGCTACTTATTCCACCTGTGCAAGTGAAACTAGCTTAGGCAATGTAATTGTTTATAATGTCTCATATTTGAAGAATTAGAATAGAAAGATGAACAAGTCGAATGTGAGAGCAATTGCGAAGTTTGAAATTTCTGAAGATGGAGATTTTTCAGTATATAGATGGTGAGCCTTGCAAACTTAGATTAGTTTTCTAATTTAGTGGAGAATGAGAAGGTATATTTACCTTTATGTTGTGGATTCAATTGTATTTAATGGAATGTGTTGTGATATGGTTATGACTAGATGTTCTGGGAAGTGATAAATTTTGTGTATTTGTTTTCAAGGCAACGAAAAATTCATTGTGTTATTTATTATTTGTCCGCACACATGCGTCAAATGCACCTATATCTAAAAAATAGAGGAAACAACTGAATTTTTGTAGGAATTAGATACTTATTTCATTGTAAAATCCATGTATTTTGTGTAAAAATGACACTCAAAAGTTTCAAAAAAATTCTAAAAAAAAAAAATTCTGCTATTTCTCTTTTGAAAAGAATTTCAAGCAAGGGATATCTTGAATTTTGAAAGTGTAGGGTGTAATAGTTTCTAGTATTAGAGTATCAATTCAATCAACACATAGCCAATCACAATGAAAAGTTATTCAGAGTCCACCAAACATGAAGAGCTAGTCCTTATGAAAGTAAAAATGAGTGTATCATTATGGAGTAGTGTGATTCTTATAGGGAATGATCTGAAGGATAGAGCATGTAGGTTAATATTGTTAAGTGGAAGTCTTAATATGTTATAGAAGATCCATTTTCATGGACAATCTCATGAGAGTTCAAGTTCCAACTTGGATGGTGAGTAATGAGCTTTGGAGAGTATGACAACTATAGTATAATACAAGTTGAGAATCATAATATAAAGGATTAGGAGATAGTTAAAGTAGTGGAAACATTTAGAAATTAGGAGAGTTATAGAATTAGTCTGAATACGCAGAGGAGAATTACAACTAAAATTTTTGAGGTATGATGGAAGATCAATAGTAAAACTTTAACTAGGAAATGCGGTATGGTTGATTTAGAGGAGATAAATGATTTATAGTAGTAATCTATCTAAATAATAAATTTAGACAAACTTAGTGAAATATGCATAACTTCATTGAGTAAAATATAGTTAGAGAAGAATAAAAAGGAGACAGAGAATAACCATTGTGAAGATGAAGTGGAAAAATAAATAAATAAAATAAGTAAGATACGGTAACTGTTTAAATATAAATCTTAGAAATGATTGATGCTAGGATTAATAATGTCTTTGAATCAACTTCTTTTCAAGAGGATAAACTTGGAAATTATTAACTATCTATAAATAACATGGTTAAACAAGAAACTCTAAGAATTCATTGGAATTTGGATGAGGAACAAGATACATATAAAAAGGGTTTGAAAGGAAAGAATATGAAAATCCCCTAGTTTTCCATGAAAACTTTGTCAGAAGATTATATTAAGACACTTATAAAAAGATAATTAGAAGAGAAACGTATAAGAAGAAGGGACAAAAGTATAGTACGAAATTATGATTCTAACAAGTAGGTGAGAAATAGTTACAGTAAAAAAAGTTTCAAAGATTAGTAACCTAATATATATAGAACAAAAGTAAGAAACAAGAAAGGAAATCCTTCGTTAAAGTAAATTATGAAATTATTCTACCCTAAATTGTAACTTAAAATGTGAAGTAGATAAATAGAAAAGAAGAATATCTAGCTATAGTTGTTGGTGAATGGTATAAATAAACCTGAATATTGACATGAGTCAATTTCTAGTACAAAATTTTTATAAGGAGGGAAGAATATAACAACATCAAATTTTGAGTTAATTTCTAGGTAACTATAACATATTTTAATTAGAATAAAAATCAAAATTAAATTACATAGAAATTGAATTTCAAAGAATTGACCCCCTTAAAACTCAAATTTTGGATTTGAAACTATCAAATATGAAATCTACAAAATGGAGATTTGGGTGAAAATTCCTCATAATTTTACTAGTTTAGGCATGACCAAATTTATAATGGTACCCATTGTGTCGTTTGTTTCCAGGTTGCAGTAGCACCCACCAAGCAGGTTGCTGATGTGATGTGTCACGTAGGCGGTGCATATAGGCAGTCCATGCACCACACATCAACCTACTCCCCCTGCAATGATTGACAGTTGATGAGAACAAGAGATAGGGGAAAACCCCAGCATCCACCCCCTTAGATCGGATCCCCATTTTTTCCCAATCATCTCCTTCCTCTCCATCTAGAGAACAACAGATGAAATCCCCTCATCAGTGATTTTTTTATCTAACCTGTGCTCAAATCCCTACCCGTCCACCTGAATCTTCCACTAGCATTGGATCCCTCTCTCTCTTCTTTCCCTCCTCTTGAGCATTGCCTGAATTGACCACTTGTTAGTTCCATTGGTGCGCCTAAGGTAGTCGCTAGAGTGTATCTCGCCGATGAACCAATTCATTGTTTCCCTTCCCTAATGTGGATCATCTCTCTCTCTCTCTCTCCCACCCTCCAATCCACCGGTCAACCACCATGAGAACCATCCTCCCTATGCTCCTCTTGAATTAAGGTCTATGAAGGGGTGACTGAACAAGGGCCACCAGCCACCTATGCACCCAAACCACCCCACCTCACCTCTTTGCTTTTCATTTTCAACCTACCTTGACCCACCATGGATGGCACCAGTCCCTTCCCCCTTTCTCTATCAATCTTCCCTTCTTCCTTGCTCCACTGGTGATTCCCAGCTATCCTCATGCCAGTAGACCCATCTCCCCCTCCTTCACATTTCCCAATAACCCTTTCAGGTTCCCTATAATGTGCAATACTAGAGCCGTGCCCGAACACAGTCACTGGCACCTCCTCCTAGTCATTTCCCTCTTTGTTATACTTTCTTTCGGCTTATGCAGCTAACTAGGACACCCAACCATTCCTCTCCTCCTCCCCTCTTTCCCCCTTCCCTTAGTGTGCTAAGGTAGGGCAACTCACTCATGCCAACCATTCCCTACTTGTCTGAATGATCCAAGTCGACATAATGAGCCCCATTACCACGTAGACTCTAATCTCTTGCATTGCCAAATTTAGGATGTAGATCTAAGATGACCAATATGATCCTTTCATCATGAGGAATGAGACCCATATGTTCGTTTGTTGATTGAGAAGATCCAACTGTTGATCTTGACCAAACTCTTGATCGTATGAGATTGTCAGATCTGTAACTAATCTAACCACTTATCGTGATCTAATCATTGATCTATCTTTGACATGATAGATATGTGACTCATTTGGTAGATCTTTCATGATCTAATTGCTAATTTACCCCCAAATGACATATCTAAACCTATCCCAACAATTCATTGTGAATTGACCATTAATTAACCACTTAGTGCCTAGATCTACAATTGATTTGAGCTCTCCTTTAGGTCTAGATGTACATTTGACATCAGATCATCTGATATATGACTAGATCTAGGCCATAATCTTCATCAATCCGTATATTAGTGAACAAGCTCGAAGATTCATATCTGATTCAAGTAGTTGTTCTTATCTGACTGTAGATCCATCACCAAACTCTTGAAACAATGACATATCTTACCTATTCCTAAGATTTAAATGTCGATTGACCATCCAATGCTAGATTTGTGAGATTATGTACTACATTCTTTTTAGATCTTTAGTGTTCCATGGTTGGAGCTACAGATCACCATATCTTTATTTTCCCAGTACACTAATCAACAATAGAGACATAATCAGAGCCGTCCATTGATGGATCCACTATGAAATCTATGAATTGGCAAATCAATAGATTGAGCTAAAAGAGATATGTACAAAAATCGAAGAAAAATACCACATGAGGTAGGTGAGTCAAGATTGCTATTTTGAAGAGTTTAATAATTGCCATGTATTTGTAAGAATGATTAAAGGCACATGATGACTTATAAAGTATTATCATTAATTACTAAAATTATGGAAGCATGTGATAAATTTAGAAGTTATCTTATGACATCTTTTAAATTATCAATAGGAAATGGAATGGCTAATTTAAATAGAAAATGTTATTGTTACCCTAGTTGTAATGCCTAAAGCCAATGATAATGCTTACAAACATGATATATACTTGGATTAGCTACAGATGTGAAATGAACTTAAAACAATTGTTTATCCTAATTATGACATTAAGACAAATGAATAACTAGACTATCTACCTTGATTTGGGCCTTATACTTCAAGTAGACATTGTAATACATTAAACAAGATTTGATCTTATGCATACTACTAAGACATAAGGATGTGTATATTGATATTATATCATTGGGAATGGATAGAAAAGTAAGAAGTACTAACAAGTATATCAACAATAAAGTAAATATTTTAGAGTAGTTCATAAGGTTTTAACTAAGGCCTAAGAAAATGTGCTAGAAGATGTCATACTTGTAACTTAACGACTCGATAATGATGAGACAATTGGTTCCAAGCTAGAAGAAAATTTAATATATTAACTCATAGTTTGTATCCATTAATAAATGTTGATGGAATAATCCTAAGGTCTTCAAAACTAAGAGATAGAATAAAAAATTGCCAAAACAAAGAAGGAATAAAAAATTGCCAAAACAATAGTCCTCAATTAGGTTCACTTTAACATGATTTGATTACTATTTGTTGAAATGGAATTTCCTATTCATATGTAAGCAAATGATTGTAACCACAAGAAATGATTCACATTTAAACATGGAAAGAATATTCTAAATGTTATGGACATACAATAGATATTTATAAGCCACTACCTTAAGTTATAACATATGTGTCTTTACTAATAATGGCTTACCACCAATTTAACTATGGTCCATTTAGCGATAAGCACTTGTAAGACATTGTTTAAAGATTCACCTTTTATAATCATTGTCTTGGATTTAAACTTTTGGGAATTGAAGGAGTGTTATCTAATTCATGTATAAAGACTGCATGTTTTGAATGCTCACGAAGATATGTATTTACTAAATGTTGAGGATATGGCTTGAAAATGAATAAATTTGAATGATTTCTCATAAAACATTGAAATATTGATTTTTTTATGAAATAATTTTGGAATCAGTAGGCACTCGACTAGTAGCCATAAGTCCTATGGATGCTGATTTATCAATGTTTAAGCAGTCGTTCTATGAGCAATTATGAGCCCTGATGGTTATGATTTCATAAATGCTTTTTGCAAGAACTTTATGAGTGTACATAAGTCTTGATGGATACTAATATGTTGATGCATTAGGCATGTGCTCTACAAACAGCAGTAAATCCTAGTGGATATGGATTTCATCCATGTTTTGGGCAGACATTCCAGGAGTGTCTAAAGTCTCGAATTGCTTGGTAGGTGCTCTATGAGTACCGTAAGACCTAAAGGCCTATTGTGTGCTATAGTTCTAAGACCCTATACTAGGAGGTGTAGTTGGCCACTAACCTCTATGCTAATTTGATACCAGCCCTACAATGGAGACGACAAGTAGTAGAGGGAGTGCTCTGAGTCATAGCCAAGTTGCCCCCATGATGCCTGGTGAGTCATGGTTCATGCAAGTATTTACAAACAAATCAAAAGGCCATGGTAGTCACCAGTGGGTGACAGTAAGGCCCTGTGAGCATAGGTGTCTAGTATGTGTGATATTTCTGTTGGTCATATCTCAAGAGTTAGACCTCATCCAGGGTGGTAGAATCATATGCCATCATGATTGGAGAGATTAGTTCTCGATGGTGATATAGGCATGGTTTGTGCAGTTCAGATTGAGGGCTATGCACCTTGGTTTAGATTCATCTTTTCTGAGCATGCTGGTTTGACAGACTTATGAGATTCTTTTGAACATTGTGGATGATTTGAGATCACCAATCTTTCCTTGTGGATTCTCACCTCATGTTTGTGAGACCAATTTTCACACTTATGATTTTATTTCAATTTGACAAAGAAAGAACTATTTGCACTTATGAATTAATTGATTATGTTTTGAAAACCATAAACAACTTTTGGTTTTGGTAGATTACAGTTTTATCGAATGATGGTTTGCAAACAATTGGACTTCGACCATATAGTATGAGTTTTGACCTTATTGATTGTGTTTATCTCTTATTAGTATTGTGTTTTGATGCATACATTTACCTAGTGGTTTTACCATTGATATTTTAGTGCATATTGATTCTTCTAAACCGATAGTTTTACCTAGGTCAAATTTATTAAAGTTTTAGATTAATTGAGAATTATGGGTTATTCTGCATGATTATATACTGAGTCATACCTACACATGAAAATACATTGTGTTCATGAAGAGAAAGCTGTTAGATGGCTACTTTTACAAGAGATGATGAGATTGTTTGATACCCCTTTCCTCTTAAGTAGATTTGACTATCAAATGACAAACAACTTACACATTTAAAGTTCTATCTTGAATGATAATATAAGGTGAATGAATTTGAAGAACTATATGTTATGAATAAATTTGGAATGCTTATGTGTGTATTCATGGAAAATTATGTCAGTACAACTAAATGCTTAAATCCTTAGGAAAAAGATAAGACAAAAATAACTTTAGAAATCATGACAGTCATATAATTCAACACCTATATTGAATTGCACATGTAAACCCATTTTATGAATTTATGATTTGAGAACACAATTTCAGCATGAGTAGTTATTTGAAAACACCATGAGTTCTATTTAGGTATGATTAATACTCAAAATACTTTGATTTATCTAAATCATGAACTGGATGACAAAATAACTACTGTTTCTACCAACACAAGCGAAAGTTCACTGAGACATTGTAGTTATTTACAATATATGAGATTTGAAGAATTAGAATAGAATGATGAGTAGTTTGAAGGTGAGAGCTGCTAGCGGTTCAAAGTTTTAGAAGATGGAGATTTTCTAGTATTTAGATGATGAGCTTGTGAACTTAGATTAGTTTTCTAATTTAGTGTAGAATGTGAATGTATATTTACCTTCATATTGTGGATTCAATTGTATTTAATTTAATGTAATATGATATTCTAGTAATTAGAGGTTATAGGAAGTGATAAATTTTGTGTATTTGTTTCTAAAGCAATGAAAAATAATTTGTATTATTTATTTGTTGTCCACATGCATGTTTTAATTGCGCATGTATTTCGAAAATGGTGGAAAGTCTGTTGAATTAAAAAAAAAAAAATGAGAAACTCATTTCACCATAAAATCCTTGTGTTTTGTGTAAAAATAACACTTAGAAAAAACTATCCAAAAAAATGCTATTTTTTTAAAAAGAATTTCAAACAATGAATATCCCGAATTTTGAAAAAGTTGTCAAAAAGTATTTTCAAGCTTCAACCATTCAAAATAGGGTGTTCATATCTGTGACGACCCGGGTTTTCCCATGCATTTTTAAATGCAAGATCTAATTCCTAATGCATCCCTATTTGAAAACCATTTTTTATAAAAACCATGCAATGCAGCGAAAAATCTTTATATTTAAACTCATTTTGAAAACCCTGAGTGTCATTTGCTTTCACAACAACCAAAGTAGTTTTTGAAAAACTTCAGAAATCATAAATGTTTTCCCCAGGTCTATCCAGTCACAGCTCACAGCCCAACTGTAAATAAATACAAATACATGTCCAAAGGGTAGAGTGTTTACTTACATGTATAATTGTCTCCTTTTGATTTTTCTTGCTTGTAGCACTAACATTTCCTAAGGCGTCTTCTACTCGTGAATGGAGCTATCCTGAAAAATGTTAAGGATTGGGTGAGTATATACTATACTCAGTAGGAGTCTATCACGACTAGTTTTACAATGCATGCTAGGTTTAAAATCATATGCTCTTTAAAACATGTGCATGTCTGAACAATCATGTTCAATATCCATATTAAAAACCATTGTCGAATTGGAATACTGACGACTTAAAGAATCGCATAATCCAAGTCGAAAGTATCATATATATATCATAAACATAATGATATGCATAAGATGCTCAACTGAATCCAACTCATGGATACCTGGGTTTTTATATGATGCAATTTTGATAAAAAGGCGAGATCTCTTGTTTTATAAGTATGAAATGCATAAAAATCTTTTTCGTTTGGAAAACAATCTTTCATAAAAACCCCGAGAGTCAAAACACATTCTCAAATTATTTAGCCATGGCAAAGTTTAAATCAATATTATTCCCAAGAAAGTGTTAGTCACAGCCCCATCTATTAGAGAGTAACTACAATCAAGTAACATTGAGAGATAAGGTAGGGGTTTTACTTACTTGTACTTAGTCTGCGTGGTTCCTCGCACAAGTATTCCTTGCCCTTAAGTATTTACTTGGTGTCTGAAAAATGTTGAGGATTGGGTGAGTATATACTATACTCAGTAGGAGCCTATCACTACTAGTTTTATAATGCATGAGATGTTTTAAAATCATATGCTCATTCAAAACATGTGCATGTCTGAATACTCAAGTTCAACATCGATGTTAAAATCCATTGTTAAACTGAAATACTAATGACTTAAAGGATCACATAATCCAAAATCGAAAGTATCATATACATATATATCATAACATCATGATATGCATAAGATGCTTCATGGAATCCAACTCATGGATCTCTAGTATGGTATGGTCGACCAACCTCATAGCATGCCATATGCAATGCACATAAATCCATGAAACCATAGGGTCCCACTATGCCCACGACCTCACCGCTGTGTGGTCCTTGGGTACCTAGGGACACAAGATCATATACCTCCACGGGGTATATGACACTTCAACACAGTGCCGTGACACCAGTGGTAGCCCCCTGTACCACATGTAGTCGAAGTAGGGACATGCCCTTTTTGGGCGTGGTACCCATCCACCTAATAGTGGTAGAGGCTAGGTGGCCAACCCACATCCCTCAGCATAGCACCCATGAGCTTACTAGCCCAAATTATGTATGATCAAATAATCCAAAAACCTCTTTTCAAAACCTGTCCTCTTTGGGTCCCTCACAACTGCCTGGCCCTCGGCACTCCAACGTCTTTTGGCAACCCTCAAGGACATGCAATCTTTCAAAAACTCAATGCTCATAGATCATGTAATGTATGCAATAGTTTGCAAAACATATCTATGCATAATGTATATACAAAACATGTCTATGCATAAAGCATTTGTCACATGCATGCTAAACAAGTCATATACTTAAAACATGCATTCACAAAATAATTATAGTTCTTTTAAAAGAATCTAGTAGTGATAGAGCACCTACCTGACTAGGTTGCGCTAACCCCTTTGTCCTCAGTTGCTCCTGAACATGGTTTGGGGAATCAAGGTTAGTATAGCCTATGTTTTATGGGTTTTAGAGTAATTGGTCTTATTACTTAGGCATTAGGGGTCCATCCCTATGCCTATAGGTGTCCTAAGGTCCTAATTGGGCTTTGGTATTATCAATTTTCCAAAGGTCTAGCGGCCACGCGCCACCATCCTATTCTAAGGGTCATTCCTACCTTTGATTGGGCCTTGATCATGGATTTTATAGTTTGGATGTGTCCACGTCGTCGACACAGACACAACGCATTTTGCGACGCCTCAATCGGAGCTCTAGATCTCAAGTTATAAGCGTTTTAGTGTCGCACATACATAAGGGTTTCAAGAATGAAAAGACAGAATGCTAGGGCGTTGCGCGTCTGCATCGTGCGCCTTAGCTTCCTTAAGGAATGAAGAAATCCCATAGCGCTAGCGTGCTATGTGTCTGCGGCGTGCACCTTAGCAGGCGTGTCTGGAGACGCGCCGGGTTTTCCTCCCGACTGTCTCTTTTGCGGATGTGTCCCCAGATGCGCCCGTTTGGTTTTTCAAATGCGGTCGACGTGGGACGTTCCGACTAGAACGTCCTATTCGTTGGGGAACCAGGGCATCCTCAGGACACCCTGGTTCGACCCTGTTGAACCAGTGCGGCCCAGGGAATGTCCCTGGGTCCTTGGTGAGTCTCCAAGGCTCCATTTTGCATGGTTTTTCATGCAAAACCTAGGGAAATTGATCTTAGAACTACGGTGGAGATGGGTTTTGAGGGATCTTGGGCATACCTGGCTCATTGCTGGGTTTTTATCCTTGTTTCCCCTCTAGGTCACTGCTCCTCAACCGGTTTTGTTCAACGTTTTGGGCTGCCATTAGAGGCGCCCAAGAGCTCTATTTATAGAGCTATGAGAGGGTTCTTGAGGGGGCTCTCACCGCCTTTGAATGGCGGTGGAGAAACCTCTAGAATGGCGGTGATTTCTCCTCCAATCACCACCATTCTAGAACCCTCTAGAGGTTGAAGATGAAGGGTGCCCGTATCAAAACGGGCCCCTGTGTTTTGCAGGCTAAAACCGTTTTTGTAAAAATAACAGTTTTGCCCATAAACTTCAAAGGGCCATAACTTGCTCATTTTAACTCCGTTTTGGGTGATTTTGATCTCGTTGGATTCCTTTTTTCGAGATGCACCTAATAGTATCATTTCAGCACACAAATTTCTGGGTTCAGTCAAGGTGAATAGTAAAATGACTAAAATGCCCTTATCTTCAAAAACTGATCTTTTCATTGCTTAACTTGGAATTTCAATATTACAAAATTGGAGTCATTACAAGTCGACCAACCTCATGTAATGCCATATACAATGCAAGTAAATCCTTAAAACATAGGGCCACTATGCCCACGACCTCACCGCCGTGTGGTCCCCGGGTACCTAGGGACACAGGGTCGTAGCCTCCACGAGGCATATAACACTTCGACCTAATGCCGTGACACCAGTGGTAGCCCCCTGTACCACATGCAGTCGAAGCAAGGACATGCCTTTTTGGTGTGGTACCCTTTCCACCTAAGAGTGGTAGAGGCTGGGAGGCCACCCCAGACCTCTCGGCATAGCGCCCACGAGTTTATTAGCCCAAATCATATACGATCAAACAAGCAAAAACCTCTTTTTCAAAACCTGTCCTCTTTGGGTCCCTCACAACTGCCTAGCCCTCAGAACTGCCTACCCAGTGTCTCTTGCGCACTCTAGCGTCTTTTGGTAACCCTCAAGGACATGCAATTTTTTTCAAAACTCAATAATCACAAATCATGGAATTTATGCAATTGTTTGCAAAACATGTCTATGCATAATGTATTTATCATATGCATGCTGAATTCATTTATATGCTAAACAAATCTTATAATTTATACTTAAAACATGCATTCTAAAAACAATCATGGGCTCTTTTTTTTTAAAAGTCTAGTAGCAGTAGAGCACCTACCTCGAAGTCTCTTGGAGTCGCGTCCTTCATCACTCAATCCGTCCCTGGGTCTCATTTATAAACTCCTGGATATAAATGGATACAAGGAGTTCTTATCAATTTTGATCTATTTAGAAATTAGATCGCTAGATTTGCCTTTTAGGATCCATGGGTCCTTGCCTAATTCATTGTCAGGCTAGATCCTATGATGTGGATCTACTATTCAATGGTTAACTCTGTAAATTGTCTTCTAATCCTAACTTTATAGTCTCATTAGGTTCACGTGTCCTAGTTCCCAGGTCACCCGTGCATCCTGGTTAAACCGTGATCCCCTCACATGCGTGCAAGCCCAAAGGCCGTGCCAGGGACTACGTTTTGCATGCACACATGCATGCTCAAGCGACGCGCTATGACATGCATCCTGGATGGCATTGCACGGATGCACCTTTGGTGTAGCATGGTGTGTCTCAGCTCCCAGGGCACCCCGTGCATCCTGGTTGAGCCAGGACCTGTGCCCCACATCGCGCGCACACCCGAAGGCCTCACTAAGGACAGTGTACACACTGTCGTACGGCTGGAACCCATCCCAGGGACTGTGTCCCAGGCGCACGTGAAGCATGGCGTCCCTAGGATGTCTTGTTCGTACAGAACCAGCTAGAACTAGCTTCATCGTTCTCCGGCTGGGAAAGACCAGATCCGACTGGTATCTAGCCTGGGGGAAGTAAAACAGAGAGAAAGGGAAAGAGGGGCTTGCCCTGGTAGCCAGGGACACCCTCCTTCAGATGGTGTGGCTCCCTCTTTCCCCCTAAAAACCCTATGTTGCTGAAACCCATGAAGAAGGGGGAAAAACCCAATGTCAAGCAAGACTGGAAAAGAGAAGAGAGGGGAGATAGGGAGATGGAAATGGCCGGCTTGACTTGGGCCTGGCTAGAATGTGCAGGGAAAGCTAGAGATGGGTTTTCGATTTTTGCTGGAAACCCAAGCCCCAAAATAGCCAGAAAATCGTGATTTGAAGAGGGGGGAGTGCTGCCAATGGCTGTGCTGCCATTGACGCTAGTGGAAATATCTGGAAACTAGGGTTTCTAAAGAAATCTAGAGGAAGAAGAAGATGGGTTGCCATTATCAAAATGCCCCTGCATTTTCTGTCTTTTTCGTTTTTAGTTTAAATTACAGAAATGCCCCTAATCTTTAAACGGCCGTAACTTCTTCATACGAACTCTGTTTTCGATGTTCTTTGAGGCATTGGATTCCATTTTTCGAGTAGAATCTAATGGTTCCAATTTCCTCACAAATTCCTTCGTTTACTATTTTAAATAAAGTAAAACATTTAACAGAGTTTATTTCCCATAGAATGTCCAATTTTTGTTAAAAATAGCGTAAATTGCTCAGGCATTACATTATTACCCCCTTGAATGAATTTCGTCCTCGAAATTCCATAAATTATCATCTTTAAGGTATTTTGTCTCTTAGATAACTTCTTGGTGAATGCATTCTCCCCTTAGGAATCAAATCTAGGCTCAACCTCAATTTATCATTTTTATTGTTCCTTCTACAAGGCCTTACCTATAAGGGCTGCTTTCGCTGCGTACTCTGATGCATACTCCCATACGTGCCAGTTTAACAATACCGGTTTCTAGCTGTAATTTATCTATCTCCAAATCCTTAGATGCCTATACTTTTCTCATCATGTATAGGATAGTTCCCTCATAGGATCATGCTTCTTTATTCATGTATAAATTACTCCATACTTCTTTGAGATCATATGATCTTATTTCTCCTATTTTATTTTGAATATCATAGGATAATCCCTTTTTCTTCTTGTCTTTCATCTAGTGATCTCTTCATCATCCACATCTCCTTCTAATGGTTGGTTATATGTCATTAGTAAGAGTCCAAAAAATTACCTTCTTTCTATTGTGTCTAACTTTGCTTCTTATCTTTTATATTTGTCCCCAAGATAC
Organism: Warburgia ugandensis; assembly: GCA_035236585.1. Taxonomy (NCBI): domain Eukaryota; kingdom Viridiplantae; phylum Streptophyta; class Magnoliopsida; order Canellales; family Canellaceae; genus Warburgia; species Warburgia ugandensis. The sequence goes on along the minus strand of CP141127.1, from coordinate 53,509,635 downwards.
TTCAATAACTAACATGGTATCATGTGCTCTACAGCCAAACCCTTGATTAACTTCGAATTTCAACTGTCTGTTATTTTCCATATGTGACTTGATTCCTCAACCAAAGTTACATTCAAAATAAAATCATGAAAGCCAATTAGTAGCATCTTCCATCGAGGACCTTATCATATACTGAAAGTAAAATGTCCTAACTCTATATCCAGTTTCATAATTATTGAATTCATTAAACTATTTTCTCCGTGAAGATTTTATGCACACTCATGTCAAATATTTTATGGTTAATTCATCATCATGGTCAAATGTTCTTGTCTAGAGGCCTATCTCACTATTCACATCAATTTGTCATTAGGATTTCCAACAACGTTCCCATTTATGCAAAAAGTCTCTTATTCATAACCGAGTACCCTTACTAGGTCATGGTTGAATCCTTTGTCATTATCCTCTTTGTCCTTTCTTTGCTTGATGGTTTTCTTTGTAATGTTTTATACCAAATGTTCTATACTTGATCTAGTAAGGTTAGTCCTCAGGAACTTCCTCTAATTGATTTTTTGTACTTGGTATATGCTCATAACAACTAACTATTTGTCTAAAGACAACGTAACATTAAATCTTCACCTTAGAGTGTGCTAGGAATCTCACCTTTTCTCCTTCCATCCCCTATGTCAATATATTTTTCAATCTTTTATCAAGGCTTTTATTGTCAACCCTGCAGTTTGTATTGTCAGGAGGTATCCTCATAAGTAGTGATTTTCTCAATTCCTCAAATTTTATCCTTCAAGTGCCTCCTCATACTTAGCTTATAATAGCAGTTCTCGTTCAATAGCTACTACATCAAGTTATGCTGAAGCTGTTAAATCATCAAATTTGAAAAACACTCAGGTAAGCATGGAACATTTTTGTAGACATATAGAAAGACTTTACTTGATTACCTATTGATCTCTTTCCAGATATATCTTTGTCATAAGCTCAAGGGTCTCTAAAGTGATCGGTACTTATCTACCTTTCTTTTTAATCCATGTCAGTAGCATCTTTCAGACCCACAGTGATTTCTATGGTTTGTCATGGTATCTATTCAGGTTTGGAACAATCTATCTCACTGGTGGAGATAGCTCCTTATTTTTGCTTCTGTCTCAATTGTTACTGTATTTATTGTACTTGTAGCTCCTCCATGATGTGGCCTAATCAACTGATCTCATACCCTCAAATGACTTAGTCTAACAAGTAACTTCTTTTTGGTAAAACTCATGTCCAAATACTTATAATATACCTCTGAGTATATAACTTTGACTACTAACTCATAGATACTAACATACTTGATTAATTAGGGTGGGATACCTTTATTTAGTCAACAGTACTCTAAAGGTAATGACTAAATAATGGTCTTAAGATTTTTGCTCTTCCAATCTATAATAGCAAGACCTCAATTCGATCCTTGATGGTACCCTACTTGCTGAAGAAAGACAAATGGACAAGTCACTGTCCTGGCTTAATTCCTTTTTCAATATACTTTATTTACTCATGTAGTGGCAAGGTAGGATATCATCAAATTTTCCTTTTTATGGACTATATCCATTGGTGTTCCTCATAAGCTAATGGATCTAATAAGATTCTAATTGCAATAATTGATATAGACATCAAACCATTTGTAGAATTTAATTTCTAGTTGGTCACCATTCCTCTTCGAAAATTTCTTGTCACATAATCTTCTAAAATTCGATACTCTACTCAAAGTCTTAAACCCCATATGCTTTCTCTCTTTTATACTCTTTTACAATAAGATCACCAACTCAACTAGTATTATTCCTTTGCATTTGTATACTCTTTTACAATAAGATCACCAACTCAACTAGTATTATTCCTTTGCATTTGTTTGGTCTACCTTCTTATAGGATTCAAGATGAAAAAATTATATGTATCTCCATAAAGTCATGATCTTTCTTCTTTAGAATATTCAATATTCATTGAATACCGGTAGTTACATCTCTATCTCTTTCTTTTTTTTCTTCAAAATCCTCATTTTTGTCTACCTAGATCATTGTCTTCATGTGCTTTGTTGCATATAATTGATACTACATCTACTCCTTTACTTAACAGATATGATAAACTGAATGCTTCTAAGAAATTAAAAACTGTCTTAAGATCATTGAAATCCTCAATTGCCTATAGCCTCAATAAAAGTCATACAATGTCTTAATAATGGCATTGACATTTTGGTCATGCTATACTTCTCTTACAAGTTCATGTTAGGATCAATCTATTATCATCCCTAGTATTATCATCAAAATTTCCTCAAAGTCTATCTTTTACATCCCCTATCATACTCATATCATATCCCTTGTGATAGTGTTCTCATATTATGATATTCTTTATGATGGTAAGATAGCCATCTAGGTTCTTCGATGTTCTTATCTTTGGTGAGATTGATCTCTTACAGGTCAGAACTATCTACTAATAAGTTCACTAACATCTTCCTTCATCATTCTTATCATAATATGATCCGTATATGAGTTTCCCTGTTTGCACTACTGTACAATAATCATTATTTCCTATGATTTTGATAGGATTCAAGCAATCCAATATCTAAGTATTTGCTAGACCCATCTTCTTTTTCAACTATTTGTTTATGGTGAAATGCCTTGAGTCTTAATATTGTAATTTTCAAGTAGAAGTAGTCATCTCTGCTAGTTCTATTTATACTACTTCTTCTTGATTTTCTCTATTGCCTATAACCCTTGGACATGCTGGATTGCCTGTGAAAGGATAAAACCTGGGCTCTGATACCAACTGTGATGACCTGAGTTTTCCCATGCATTTTTAAATGCAAGATCTAATTCCTAAGGCGGGATGCATCCCTATTTGAAAACCATTTTTATAAAAACCATGCAATGTAGCGAAAAATCATTATATTTAAACTCATTTTGAAAACCCTGAGTGTCATTTGCTTTCACAACAACCAAAGTAATTTTTGAAAAATTTCAGAAATCATAAATGTTTTTCTCAGGTCTATCCAATCACAGCTCACAGCCCAACTGTAAATAAATATAAATACATGTCCAAAGGGTAGAGTGTTTACTTACATGTATAATTGTCTCCTTTTGATTTTTCTTGCTCGTAGCACTAACATTTCCTGAGGTGTCTTCTACTCGTGAATGGAGCTATCTTGAAAAATGTTAAGGATTGGGTGAGTATATACTATACTCAGTAGGAGTCTATCACGACTAGTTTTACAATGCATGCTACGTTTAAAATCATATGCTCTTTAAAGCATGTGCACGTTTGAACAATCATGTTCAATATCCATATTAAAAACCATTGTCGAATTGGAATACTGACGAATTGAAGAATCTCATAATCCAAGTCGAAAGTACCATATATATATTATAAACATAATGATATGCATAAGATGCTCAACTGAATCCAACTCATGGATATATGGTATGGTCGGCCAACCTCATGTAATGCCATATGCAATGTAAGTAAATCCTCAAAACATAGGGCCCACTATGCCCATGACCTCACTGCTGTGTGGTCCCCGGGTACCTAGGGACACAGGGTCATAGCCTCCACGGGGCATATGACACTTCAACCCAGTGCCGTGACACCAGTGGTAGCCCCCTGTACCACATGCAGTCAAAGTAGGGACATACCTCTTTGGCGTGGTACCCTTTCCACCTTATAGTGGTAGAGGCTGGGAGGCCACCCTGGACTTCTCGGCATAGCGCCCATGAGCTTTTAGCCCATATCATATACAATCAAACAAGCAAAAACCTCTTTTTCAAAACCTGTCCTCTTTGGGTCCCTCACAACTACCTACCCAACGTCTTTTGGGCACTCCAACGTCTTTTGGTAGCCCTCAAGGAGATGCAATTTTTTTCAACTCAATAACCACAAATGATGCAATTTATGAAATTCTTTGCAAAACATGTTTATGCATAATATATTTATCATATGCTTGTTGAATTCATTTATATGCTAAATAAGTCATAAAATTAAGTCATGCAAAACAAGTCATATAATTTATACTTAAAACATGCATTCTCAAAACAATCATGGGCTCTTTTTTTTTAAAAGTCTAGTAGCGATAGAGCACCTACCTCGACGTCTCCTGGAGTCGTGTCCTTCATCACTCAACCCGTCCCTGGGTCTCATTTATAAACTCCTGGATATGAATGGATACAAGGAGTCCTTATCAATTTTGATCTATTTAGAAATTAGATCGCTAGATTTTCCTTTTAGGGTCCATGGGTCCTTGCCTAATTCATTGTCAGGCTAGATCCTATGATGTGGATCTACTATTCAATGGTTAACTCTGCAAATTGTCTTCTGATCCTGACTTTATAGTCTCATTAGGTCCGCATGTCCCAATTCCCAGGACACCCGTGCATCCTAGTTGAACCGTGACCGCCTCACATTCGTGCGAGCCCAAATCCCGTGCCAGGGACTGCGTTTTGCACGCCCACATGCATGCTCAAGCGATGCACTATGACGAGCGTCCTGGATGGCATTGCACGGACGCACCTTTGGTGTAGCATGGCGCGTCTCAACTCCCAGCGCACCCCGTGCATCCCGGTTGAGCTAGGACCCGTGCCCCATATCGCACATGTAATAACCCCAATTTTTGTAAATTGATTGAGGAAAATCAATAAAGTTTAAATTTCAGATATTTCGGGTTGAAATATTAGGGTTATTTAAAATATACCTTATATAAAAGTATAATCAAATCATAAGACATGTAAAATTGAAATTAAACTTAGCAAACCCTTGAAAATGACTGTAAGCACGACAAATTTCTAATTCAGATGAGAAATCCTTAAGTTTCTTCATTTCTTGGACAAAAGGGGTAAAATTACTATTTTACCCAAAAATCAAAATATGAAACATCAAAATTTAGAATGTATTGAGAAATACAAATCCAATGCCACTAAGTACACTCAAATCCGAGATCATGGGAACAAAACCCAAAATTTTATGCATAAATGGCAAAACGGTCTTTTTAACCATGTGGGCCCCACATGGGGCCCACCACGTACCCAACAACAAATTTTATCAGCAGGCCATGTGAAACATGGGTAAAAAAATATCAGCTGGTCTTGGGGAAGAAAAATTAGGTATGGGAGCATTGAAGACTTTCATGCCATTTAATAATAAAAAATAAAATATTATAATCATGGAAAAAGACCTAAAATGCCTGCTCAGTTGGGAATGATATTTGATTATTTTCACGAATTTAACTGGTTTACCCATGAAGGGTATGTATGTATATAGATATACATAACTTACAAAGTAAAGAGTATGTTTAAGGATAATGGGAGTATGAAGTATTGGAATTACATTGTCAATGTTATGTTTCTTAAATCCCCTACCAAGCATTGCTTGCTCAAATATTGTACTTGTTGCAATATCTCAGATCCAGGGAAAGAGAGTTAGGAGCTGAAGACTATAGAAGACTTGAAGAGAATAATCTTCAAGGTATACCCTTGAAGACATGTATTTTTCTTTGTTAAGAGTTTTATTGTATGGTGAGCTTGAGTTTTGGATTATGTAATTTGGACAAGTATTATACTAGATTTGGTCAGATCTTGTGAACCACTGGATGGATCCTAGAGTTTAATAAAAGTATATTCCTTCAATGGAATTTTATTTTGTACACAAATTGTACTTATGTTATGTATGAAGTGGTGACTTGGGTTTTCAAAACAAGTTCTAAAGAAAAGAATTTCCGCTGCTTTATTTTGCGAAAAAATTTTACACTCTAAGGGCCCTGCCTTTCAAAATACTTTACAAATCATGTTTCAAAAACCCAGGTCGTCACAGCGCACGGACCCGAAGGTCGCACCAGGGACAGTGTACGCACTGTCGTACGCCTAGAACCTATCCAAGGCACACGTGAAGCATGGTATCCCTGGGATGCCTTGTTCGTACAGAGCCGGTTGGAACCGGCTTCGTTGTTCTCAGGCTGGAAAAACTGGCTGGGAAAAGACCAGATCCGGCATGGATCTAGCCTGGGGGAAGTAAAACAGAGAGAAAGGGAAAGAGGGGCTTGCCTGGGTAGCCGGAGATGCCCTCCTTCGGGTGGTGCAGCTCCCTCTTTCCACCTAAAAACCCTATGTCGCCGGAACCCATGAAGAAGGGGGAAAACCCCAATGTCGAGCAAGACCGGAAAAGAGAAGAGAGGGGAGATAGGGAGATGGAAATGGCCAGCCTGACTCGGGCCTGGCCAGAATGTGCAAGGAAAGCTAGAGACGGGTTTTCAATTTTCGCTGGAAACCCCAACCCCAAAATAGCTGGAAAATCGTGATTTGAAGAGGGGGGAGATAGGACTTTTTATAGCCTTGCTATGGCGATGATGCCAATGGCGGTGCTGCCATTGGCGGTGGCAAAAATCTAGAGGAAGAAGAAGACGGGGTGCCATTATCAAAACGGCCCCCTGTGTTTTCTATCTTTTTCGTTTTTAGTTTAAATTACAAAAATGCCCCTAATTTTTAAACGACCGTAACTTCTTCATACGAACTTCGTTTTCAGCGTTCTTTGAGGCATTGGATTCCATTTTTCGAGTAGAATCTAATGGTTTCAATTTCCTCACAAATTCCTTCATTTACAATTTTAAATAATGTAAAACATTTAACACAGTTTATTTCCCATAGAATGTCCAATTTTTGTTAAAAATAGTGTAAATTGCTCGGGCATTACAATATCCATATCAAGGTGATGGAACATCCCATGAAAGTATCCATGCATATTCCCACCTTGTTAAGCTTCTAATGGAAGCCCAAATAAAGCACAATGAGATCACATACGATAGGAACTTTTGAGATGAAACAAGTTAGAAGACTAGGGCCTCTAGAACAATTTTTTTATACTTTCTCTCTTCTACCCAACCAAAGGAATGGACTACCTAAGGGAAAATAAGATTTTCATGTAAAGGCGGTGAATTCCCAACATTTTAATTTCAAGTCAAATACATAATGAATAATGATGATTGATGTAAAAAACAAGTACAAGAAGAGAGAGAGAATTTATGGGAAATCTATGGCTAAAAAGCATCTTACTTTTCAATCACTTGAAGGTCAAGATCTACCATTGTAAATGCATATCCTAAGTAGAAAATGAAGACACATTCAAGAAAAGGTGGACTAATAAGAAGCTAGATTGTAATGAAGACCCAATTGACAAAATATTGGTGGAGATTTTTCCATAAGAATACACACCACTTCTCAACGATGATTGACTCCTACTTTCAAGGAAAAATATATATCACCTATGTGGAATGCTATTGGCTAGAAGAGACACATGGAAAACCTAAAGTGGATAAGAAAATCTCTAAGAAATCTAAGCCATTCGCCCTAGGGTGGTCCAGTCCAATGATGGAGTGTAAAGAAGCTTTAAAGGAGGTATTTTTTGATAATATAACTCCAACTAGATCTCAGTCATTCAAGATAGGATGATGATGATCTAAAGGCCAAGGATGAAGCATTTAAAATCTGAAAATTGTAACCACCTTGCCTTTGTTGAAATGTCAGAACAAGTCCTAAGGTAAGAGAGATTTCTACCATTGATTACCATCCAATGTGTCAAATCCATTACAAAGTTAGAAACCCCGATACACATTCATGAAAATCATGCCTCCCCCTATCCACCTTCTAATTTCAAGCCAAATCCCACCTAAGTCCGAGAGTCTCTCCTAATCTTCCTCTCTTCCTTCTCTCCTGGGCAATCACCTTTCCTACCTTACCCAACTTATCCCTTTCCTTTCCCCACTTTCCTATGTAAATCATGCCCAAACTCCATTCCACTTTCCCAAATAGAATTTCATTCCTCCATCTCTCTCTCCTCCCCTTCTTATCATCGAAGTCATATGAAACCTTCTTCTGTTCTTCCTTTAGATCCTGGCCTTCCATATTTAGGACTTCCAGTCCTAAAGCTTTGTAAATATATGGCAACAAATTTGGAAGACCTATCTACTAACTTTTCATAGAGTTAAAAGACAAAATAAGGAGAAAAAAGGGAGGAAGATCACCCTCACCCAAGCTCCCTTTCTTTCGAGCAAAGGTATGGGTTCTCAACCCAACTCCCTTTCTTTCCTTTCTTCTCTTTCATTCTCTTTGTTCTCTCTCCACACATCTATCTTGCAAACATGTAGGTTACATTCATAAAATGTTGTTCATCTTTTATTCTTGTTGTTTTTGCATGGATGATACATATTATACATCCTAGGAACTATCTTCTCAACATGCTTTGTATACAAGTAGAATCATCTCCTGTATACCCTCACTTAGTCCCATATATCACTCATGTATAATTTCAATGTTTTGCCCACATTAAGTTCACTTTATTTTGTGTGCATCTAGCAATCCCTTGAGTTTATTTTTTCCCACATCATGCATGGTTTTATCTTATCATGATCCACCATCATAGAAAATCATCTTAAGCTGAATGTTTCACATTAGAATTACATGCATTATATTTTCTTTGCTTTATTCTTCAACTTATGTGTTTTCAATTTAGGATTTACATGCGGTTTGCATCCCAGGTAAGTTTTCACACACCAACCCACTTTGGGTTGCACACATCATGCTTTGGAGTGTTTTCTATGCATCATAGTTGCATGTATAACCCACCTTCCCTTCCATCTTTCACTCTTCCACACTATATCTTTCTAGGAAAAGCACGCACACCCAATAGCATGCTTAGGTTCCACATGCACTTCCATCTTTCACTATTACCTCTCTTTTATTTCACACACCACTTTCTCCACCACTTTTTCCATCTTAACTTAGTCTTTCACACACCTTATCTCTCACCCAATAGCATGCTTCACTCTTTCATTCTCATCCTTTGTTGTTCTATTTTTGTTTTATTATGGGATTTGGAATTAAAGGAGAAGGAAAGATGCCTTGAACCATTCTATGGTAGCAAGGAGTCTTTTCCATTCTAGGATAATAGTTGAGAGAAACAAACAAATATTACCATAATGCCAATCCAATTCCTAGAAAGGCTTCATGTTGAAGAGTTGGACCATTTCCATGGATAAGTACTTATCTCTTACTTCATCTCCCAAGGCTGGAATTTGGTGAGTCCTAAGGCAAGGGCTACTATCTTCCCTTTAATTCTCTTTTATTCTAGTTTTTTATTAGGGTAGGAAGTCTTCTCTATGGCTACCCTTAACATGTGGATGAATGACCTCTAATCACCTCCTTATCTGTCTTCATAAGAGCTACCCTCTTTTCTAAGAGTTTATAGTAAGGAGATGCAACAAATTATTTTTCACCTCTATTCCATACCTTCTTTTACTTCTTTAGTGGTTTTACTTCTTTAGTGGCTTTTGATCTATTAGGAAAGGTGTTAAAGCCTCTTCTCTTGGCTTCCTTAGCATTTCATTCTTGAGGACTTTTGCATAAGATCTAAATTAATGGGTTGTGACATATTGGAATCATGACAAGTTAATAGCTTAGTGGTAAGTTCTTGTACTATGAGTTGAAAGGAAGCATACAATATGATGTTGAGAGACATAACATTGTAACCCTATAGTGGAATTCAAAGTCGAGAAGAAGAAATTTTATTTGGTTTCTTTTTTTGCTTATATGTCAAATCCTTGTAATCATCTCACTAATAAAATAATTCCCTTTCATTCTTAGTCAATTTACTTTATTATTTAGTTAGTTGTTTAATTCCTTTTTTTGTTAGTTAATTAGTTCTAGCTTTAGTTCCTTGTTAATTTACTTTAATTATATGTTTCTTTTCTTGTTTAAATCTTAGATTCTTAGTTTTCTTACATTGTTAATTACCTCAATTATATTGTTTACTTGTCTTTATATTAACATTCCTTGATTTTCCTTTGCTTAGCTAGGTTAAAGTAAAATAAACAAAGTTTTAATTAATTCCATTAATCATAGAGTCTTTGTGGGATTGACCAATATTTGCCAATTCTATACTTCAATAAAGTCGTGCACTTGCTATAATAATTAAGACACATTACCTTTCTTCCTTTCACACTCTTTTCCTACACATTTGATTCCTAGGTAATCAAATGTAATAGGACGTTATATTAATTCAACGATAAATGGTTTGGTACATACATCAAATTGTGGGGGTGTGCAAAACTTTACAAATTCATTCCATACATCCTAGTCAATGATGTTGTCAATATATTTTAGTCACATTGTATAGCCTAGAAGAATCATCTACATTTGTGACTAAGTAATTCCTAACAAGGTAGTTCTTCCATTTTCTCCATTGCTCACTAGCTCCTTGCAAGTTACTCGCATTCTTCTTCTCAGGTATGTCAAAAGTATAGTAGAAAGTAGAAACAAGCATGTTAATTCATTTGAAAATAACAAAATAAAGTACGTAGTTTTTTCTATGGTACATGGAACCTAGATGCATTCACCATCTCCCATTGTGAATCTTTGAGTGTTAGTGACATGTCTCCAATCATCAATTGAAATAAGTTTTATGCTTCTTATCATGGAGCAAAGGTAATTTCCATAGGTTGTTGCAATGTCACCTATTCCTATCCCTTAGTGGAGTATAAGATAGCTTCTTTTATTCACTCTACCTTTCTCCTAATAACCTTTTCCATCATTGTTTGCCCTTTAACAGCCTCTATCTTTTGAGGGATGCTCATGCTAGACTATTGTTGATGTTCTTTGTATACTATTTTCCTCAAAATAATAGCATAATGAAATGAAATATTTGATATAATGCACTTAAAGATAGGTGAGGACACTAAAATGAACCCCTTATTTTTAACAAAAAATATGGCAGTCTCCTCTATTTTCCAAAGTACTATATTTAATGCAAGCGATGTGATTCACCTAATAAGATATCATTTTACATTTTAAATATAAATGGAGACTCAGTCTACCCTCCATTTCTTTGAAAATATGAGTAAAATTGTAGAAAAATGAATCAACAAAGCATAGCATATTTTACAAATCCTTCTTCATGTTAAGTAAAAGCTCAACCTCTTTGAGACATTTTAATGAGCATAGCATCAAGGTTTATAATAGTGGTAGAACACAAGTCACTCTAGGCTCTAGATCACCCATGCTTATCATGAAAGATTAGGAATACAAACTCACTATCCACAAGCCTGACAATCATCCATCTAATAACTTCAATACACTTTAAGAAATAAAACCATCCTAGGTCTACTTCATGCGTATATGACCACATAGATGAACTTCCGAACATTCATCAAGATAGTAAGAAAGAATTATGTGCACAATGCTATTGTAATAAATAGCAAACTGAGCTATTCTTGCCTTAACTTTTCAAATCTAAAACTTATTAAATCAAGAATGAAACATAGGTAAAAAGTATTCCATTACCATGACATTTGAACAAAATCTAGATGTATAAAGATTGTGGCTGGAAATATACTTGCGATCCAACTAATAGTTTTTATCCTAAAATGCAACTATATTGGTGATAAGAATAAGCTAGGTTTCTACTTGTTAAAATTAGCGGTAGGAGTTTCTTGATAAACTTGATGAGAATTGCACAAATCTATAGCATACATGTTCACATACATAAGAAAGAACCTTAGCATTTTAAAGGCACATTAGAATTAAAAACTTTCTTCAACAATATATATATATTATCTTCTCTCTACCTATTAATTTCTTACTCTTTGTCTCCATCAATTAACTTGTGTACTTTCTCACTCACATTTTTCCTTACATGAGCACAGGTGTAGGGAGCTATTGATAAGAAAGTCAAGTCTTAATCAAGTGTAGAAGTACTTACTCTCATGATATTAAGAACTGGTTTTTCATACTGGCAATTGTGGCTCAAACATAAGTGGTTAGCAAAATTTTACTTAAGTACATTGAATGCATAAATGGACATGATATAATTACTTGAGATTCTATGAGGATATTCGATTGTAAAATAATGTCTTTAGTAATGTAAATCAAAACATTTTAAAATATAAATTGGTGAAAGAACATGGAACAAATGTAAAGTATGCTCATCTTCAAATGAGAAACCTTACTTGTTAGAATAATTATCAAATGAGAAAGATAAGTAAGCTAAAATTCATATAAAAATTCCAAAAAAAAAGAATAATCTTTCTAAGTAGTGTTCCCTAGGGTTTCTAAGCTAATAGACTGAGGAAGAGAGAGAGATAGGAAAGACAGAGGGGGCACAAGCATTCTAGGGTTTCCACCACTAGATCGGGAGAGAGAGAGAGAGAGAGAGGGAGCGAGGGAGGGGGGGAGGATAGAGAGAGTGAGTATGATTGGATCTAGGGTTTCTAACCTGCCACGATCAAGATAGAAAGAGAGGGGTCACTGTTAGTTTGGAGTTTTTGACTAAATGAACCAAGAAAGAGAGAGGGAGTGTAAACTGAATTTTGGGGTTTCCAACTAGCGACAATCAAGAGAGGGAAAGATAGAACAATGATGGAGGGTGCACTAGAAGTCTCGGGTTTTCAACCGGAGAGAGAGAGAGAGAGAGAGAGGGCATGCAACTAGCGGTCTAAGGTTTTTGACCAATCCTGACTAAGAGACTAAGACTGAGAGAGGCAGAAGAAATATGGAGGGCGCACTGGTAATCTAGGTTTCTGACCAAGCTAGACTAAGAAAAAGAGGGAGTACAGGTGAATGTTTGGGTTTTTTGATCAGTTGTGACCAAGATAGAGGGAAGAGAGGAAAGATTGGGGGGGTCATAAGAGGTTAGGGCTTTTGACCAGCCAGATCAAGGGGAAAGCAATCGACTATCTAGGGTTTTCTATTGCTTGTGACCAAGGGAGAGAGAGAGAGAGAGAGAGAGAGAGAGAGAGAGAGAGAGAGAGAGAGAGAGAGAGAGAGAGAGAGAGCGAGGAAGAGTGGAAATATGCAGAGGGGCACTAGTGGTTTGGGTTTCCTACCTGCCCACTTGAGAAAGAGATAGAAAGTGTGGCTAGTTGTCTGGAGTTTTTAATCGATTGTGACCAAGAGAGGAAGAAAGGAAAGAGTAAATATGGAGGGGGGAATTGGCGATCTTGGGTCTTTGACTAGTGGGACCAAGAGAAATTGAGGGAGTGGAGTAGGTGTTCTAGGCTTTTCAATTGGCCACATCTAAGAGAGAGAGAGAGAGAGAGAAAGGCAACCAATTTTTTTGATAGCCTATGACCAAAAGAGGGAGGGCGAGAGAGTAGGAGAGAGAGATAGGAAAGAGATGAAATATACCTAGTTCCTAGGAAAGATAGCAAGGGTAGGGAGACCGAAAGTGGAGGGAAAGGAATGTTTTGAACAAGTTAAATGGAAACTTTAAAAATGACTTTTAAAGATGGACAATTTGATAAAACTATCTTTAAAAGCATTTTAAAGATGGTTTTTCCAAATGTCTTTTGAACTATCTTTAAAAATCAATCACATATTCACAATTTATGACTCTTCTTATTAATTAATTTTTACATACACAATCATTGCTTCAAAAATCATGCATTATATGCATATAATATGAATAAAAATCACAGAGAAACAAAGAAATTAATTAATTTTCGATAACTCCTAATAAACCTTTTGTTAATTACATTCAAATGTTATATAGTATTCCATCTCATAGGCCTAGGATTTATTGTTAAGAACTTATCTACATGATCAAAGAGCAAATCTAAAACCGTCATGATTTGGAGTTTTTATAACCTTTTTGTGCCCAACTAACTAGATCTTTCATCTAATGATATTTCTTGTCACCAAACCCCAATTTTGGGCAAAAATTACAGACCATAACATTGAATTCAACTTTTCCCCTTATCTGTCTACTTCCCACCTTTGATACCTTACACTATGTCAATACAATAGAATATTTATACTCCACAAATTCATTCCATGCAGTTTGGTTATTAGTCCTTTCCATTTTTTTTTGCTCTTGCCATGTTTTTCCTACCACAAATGACAAAAATTGGTGACTAGAATAGTAGTAGGCAACATGAGATAGGGAGAGAGAAGAAACAAAAGAAGATGTTGTCCTTCCTGCCACTAGATGTAGACATTTGATGATGGAGAAGTCTGAAAAAAAGAGATGTGAAGTCATGCTTTTATAACCAATTTTTGGTTTTTAAAGTCAATTTTTTGAAACTAACTTTAAAAACACTATCATAAAAAGTTTTGAAATGCAACATGCATATATTCTCAAGCTCAATTGTTCCTCATGTACTTACATCATATATAACTATATATGTGTGTGTGTGTGTGTGCGCGCACATGCATACAATAAATAAAATAACACAAACCCATGCACATGCAAATTTTAGGATATCCATCAATTATATTTCAAATATTTGCATGTTAATTTGCCCCCGTAAATATGTTGTTTTCAACCCACACATCCTCACCATTATCATGCACCTAGTTCTCATTCCCATAAAAAATATTGATTGATGGGATTGTTTCGATAATACAAGGTTAAGCTATTGTAGTTTTGCCCAAGTTGTCTTCATCATAAATTTCCCTCAGGGAGGTTGATAAAATAGTTGACCATCTCTTATCATGCCCATCTTGCATATAAAATACCTATTTCAATTTTATAACCGATTTTATAAAATAAACTGATCAATTTTATAACCGATTTTATTTAGGTCAACCAATGTCAATCCAAGGGCATCAGCTTTGATGCTATCTTTGTTGTGTTCTTCCTAATCACACTTGAAAACTACCATAGTTTTGCATGTATAATCCACCCCCTATATCTTTGATATAACCTAGTAATAAGTATCATTTACCACAATTGGGTTGTTATCCTTTGAACTAGAAAAGAAAGTAGCATTGGAAAGTAAGCTAACCCTACTATTTTGTTGTGCTCTTGAGTTACCACGGTCTTTCGTGTAAAAGTAATAGCTCTTGATGCCATATATAAGTTAATTTATTACTCCTTATCATAGTCCCATCACTACCTATACCAAGTATTAAAATATTCAATTATGTGGAATGTCTTGACGATCTTGATCCTATGTGTGCATGTGTGTGTGTGTGTGTGTGTGTGTATATATATATATATATATATATATAGACACATACATATATGGTATTGTGTGGGAAGATTTACGTAAGTATATATAGAGTATGCATTTAATAAGAAGTGAATTAATTCATTTTTCCTTCTAGCAGAGCCAAGTAGTGCAAGTACGAAAATGCTCATATTGCATCCACTTTTCTTTCTTTGCATAACTTGAGTAGTTTGCTTTCAAAAAATTCACGTGTTCACTATACAAATAAATAGATGTAAAGAAAATTATTATACTTAATTAATTTATACACATATAAATATAAAATAGATGAAAATGTAAAAGAAATGAGAGAGAGACTACAGAGTCAACTTACTCAATATGTGGTTATACTACAACAATGTTGTGTCATAAGACATAATGGTGAATTTGGTCTTGTTCTTTAGTTGAATGATCAATGCATGACCACTCAAGGGAGATTCAGCAACCTTAGGATCATGAAAATTATCTGATCATTTCTTTCTTAGGATTCCAATAACACCATTACTTCTTCTACAATGTAACATTTGGCTATACACTCCTCTACCTGATTATGACTTTTTTATATGCCCATTTTAAACTTTTATGTACCACTCAAATGGGTACATCCATTTCAAGTAAAGTAGGCCACAGAGGTTAATCTCATCAATAAGGTGCACTATTGAGTGTACCATAATATTAAAGAAGGATGGTGGAAGATTGTCTCAAGCTCACAAAATGTTGTTAATAGATGGTCTTGAATCTATTATAATTTTGAAACATCTACAACCTTCTTTCATAAAGCATTGAAGAAGTAATAGAATTTCATAATAAATCTTCTAACTTTGTTTGATAGCACTGGACATATTACTATAGGCAAGACTTGTCACATCAAGGCATGGAAATCATGTGACTTTATTCCTAACAATTTCAGCTCTTCCATAGAGACAATGTTTCTAATGTTTGAGTAGTCATCTAGGACTTTGAGGCCCGATAAGGTTTTACACACTTTTTCTTCTCTCCACTTTTTGAGCTTATAAATTGCTTTAAGAAAGTATTTTTCCCTACTATCCCTATCTTATGGATGTAACTTTCTCTGGAAACTCATATTCATAAGATCCATTTGAGCGGTAAGTCAATCTTTTGTTTTTCTAATTGTACACATTCTTCTCAATGTACATGACATCAAGCACATGGTGTAGATGTAGAGATTTCTAGTATGAAAGTTGAAAGAATATTTTCTTCTTCTAACAACTTTTAGAGTTGCTTTCACTAGCTTGTTTACTTGTTTTCTTCTTTGCCTATAAGACATTAAAGTTTTCAACCTATTCTTATACTTGTTGCCTTGTTAACCTCTTTAGAGGTAAGCTTATCTTTACACTACCATTAAATTTTTCCTTCTTAAAACTATATTGATGGTCTCTCAACCATCTTGTGTGGCCAAGGAATGTCATTTTCCTATCATTATTTAAGTTTTATGGCACACATTTGGTCACAAACAAATAGGACAAGCATTGTCTCCCTTCATTTTGCATCTGAACAAATTACCATACATAGGAAGTCATTTATTGTCCACAACTCTTTCTTGTATGTATTGTAAGCTTCAACCCCTATGTCCCATAATGTCTTAAGATCATTGATTAAGGGAGGCAAGTATATCTCAATGTCTTTCCCTAGCTACTTGGGACCTGATTTCTACATAATTAATATCATGAGCTTCCTCTTCATGCATAGGAAATGTGAAAGGTTGTAACAAACTGATCTTAAAGGCCAATAGCTGTACCTATTGCTTGTAGAACCATGATGATTAATCCCATCTGCAATTATCACAAGTCATATATTTCTAAGCTCTTCTGTAAATTAGGCCACATGAAGTCTACAAGCTTCCCAGCTAAGCTACTTGCTAGATGGCATGAATAGCTAGTAGTTACTCTCTCCTCAACTGCCATACTAATTTCTTTATAGTTTTTGTAATATGAAACATTCTTTTAAACCTTAAAATAGGAGGAAATACCATAGGACTTCCCAGGCATCTCTTTCACCAACTCAATTGAATTCTTATTGAACTCCCAACTTTATTGTCCCTAAGTTGGTCAGGTAGTTTTATCCTTGTGCTCCTTCCTATACAAGATGCAGTCATTTGAATAGACATGTATCTTGTCATAATTTAAGACTAATGCAACCAGGGTTTTCTTTGCCTCCATATGGACCACACCAATTTGTTCTCCTTCTATAGCATTTCACCCACCACATTCAAGACTTCTATGGAAACATGATTAGAAAAAGTAAATCTTAATTTCACCACGTAAAGTTATATCAGTGAAGAAAAACTAGTATAATATGTACATCCAACACACAATGGCCCATTAGCTTCCTCAAACACAGTTTGGAATTTTTCAAGGTCATTCTAGAAGTTATCGTATGTATCTCTAAATATCGACATAGCTACACTATCTGCGACACTAGCTATAGTGTCTTCATAATCACATCTTCTCGCCCCTGTAGAGGGCACATGAAGAAGTTCTTCCATTCTAGAATTTGGGGCAATACCTGTTATCAACTCCATCAAACCACAAATCTCCTTGCAGCTGTCCTATGGTTAACCTTTTTAGGTTTTCACATCTCAAGCATGGATAACATATGCGATTACAATCACACTTGCCCTATGGGCTAACTCTATGAAATTTTGTGTTCCCTCCTTATACTCTCTTAATGTTCTTGCTATGGTCATCCATGCATATTTGTAGATTTTTTCAAACAATTAAAGCTCACATGTGTGCTAAGACTTTTTAGACATGAAATGATTACTAAACTTGGTTAGGCATTTTACCAAACACTGGGTGTGTGATTTAGAAAACATTGCAAAAAACTAAATTATTAGATATTATTCAATTATTAGAAAAGATGGATGCAAACATGAAAGATTCATATATAGGATGAGAAAAGTATTTTTAATTAAGGAACACACTAACAGTAATCATGGAAATGTATAAAACATGAGAGAAAACAAGAGAAAGATAGTTTACTAGCACTCAATCAATTGATATCAGCTAAGATTATGTAATTCCAATTTGAGCATAGTGTTTTAGTTGAAGCTATCCAAGCAAAAATGCACCAAGGTGAGGTTCAGGTTATTTGCATAGTTTGATATGGTGCAATATAGAAGAAGACCGAAAGTTGTAGGACTTCAATGGACTTCAATACTGAAGATATTTTTAAAGATGACTTCATAAAACTATCTTTAAAAGTAGACTTTTAAAGAAGGCTAAACAAAACCATGTTTAAAAGCTATTTTTAAACATAGTATAGTTGTGCAAAACCTTCTTTAAATGTCTAGACTTTTAAAGTTGGTTTTGTCCAACTATCTTTATAAGTGCTTCCCATAAAATTAGAGAAGATGGTTATAGAGTAATTGTCTTCTTAAGTGTGATTTTTCAAGATAGTGTATTCAAACTATCTTAGATTATTTTTATGAAGACGGATTACAAGAATCCATCTTCTTTTTTGTTGACTTTAAAATCCCCAATTTTAGTACCATGTAGATTTGAAATTGGCTCCATAGTTTGTTCTTCACTTCAATCTTTTTGGAGCTCTCCATGTTCATAAGCAATAAGCTTTAGATGAATAGTAAGATGGTTATCAAAGTAGTTTTAATGACAAAGTTAACTAGATGTATGCTTGTGGGTAGTGAGTCAGCTTGAGGATCATTGGAAGTTGGCTATCAAGGTCATTTCCTTCTCTAAAATTATAGGTAAGTGAGGTAGCTAGCATTTGACGACCTAGGTTTTCATAAATGATATATTGAAAATACTAAATAAATAGGTAGGATATGAGCTTGTTTTGAAATTAAGAAAATATGATATATAATAAATTAAAAAACAACTCTCTAAGTCTAGTGTCATTTTCAAAACTTCACATAAAACTAAAAGAGCACAAAAGTGCAAGCACTACCAGGACCCACTAGACACAGCCCTAACAATTTAGTCAAACCATAAATGCATATAACAAGACTTAGTATCTTATTACATGTCTGTCAATAATGCATATAACAACTAAATGAAATAAGTAAAATTTAAATTGTTCATTCATAGTCTGAATTAGTTGTCTCTAGTACTTCTACACACCAAGGTCAATCTACTATCTTGCTACCTGAAATTGTTTTTGGGGTGAGTATGACTGCTCAAGTAGGAAATTTGTATACCAGTAAAAAATTTCAGCATTCACATGTAATCATTTAATGAAATGCATTCAATTAATTGTTCAATATCAAAATCTACATTTTACAAATTAGTTCTAGTTATCCAAAACTTAAAATCAATCGTATCTATCACCTTGTATCATATCATATAATTGAGTAGCATCATCTTGCCACAAGCCCAATAGGTAATGGTCAATATCCTCATCATCCTTGCATACACATACACATGCTCAATTATCATTTGGTTGACTATCAATCTCCTACATAAGTGAACAATTTCTATATATATATATATTTGACTATCATGTAGCCACTACCAACAACCCACACAAGTGACCATATGCATATTTGACTATCATCTACTCAACAAACAACCATTGACATACATGAATGATTTCTACATATACAAACTCTGACAATTATCTAGCCAACCATCAATCACTCAGATAAGTGAATGATTTACACATGAATATGATTTCTCATTTGGTTTTAATTCATAGATGTGATTTGTCACATGATTTGTTTTTCAATGCATTATTTGTATTCTCACATGTAATCGACATTTGGTTCATGTTTTATTCTTGTGGGTAAAAGATGAGGGTGGCAACTTCTAAGTGGCAAGCTTCTTGGTGCTCACTATATAGTCGTGATTTGGGTAGAGATTGTAACACCCCTAATTTTTGGTAAGGAAATTAAATAAATAATGAAATTTAGAATTTCAAGGTATGAGAAGTGTACTTCCCATAGAAGTGGAATCATGGTATGAGATATGTATAATTGAAAACATATTCGACGAACCCTTCAAAATGATTGTAAGCACGATAATTTTTTAATACAGATGAAAAATTTGTATTTTAACTCATTTTTATGAATAAAAGGACAAAATGATAATTTTAGAAATAACCAACACCTGAGAGATCAAAATCTTAAATGTACTCAGAAATACGAATCCAACGCCACTAAGTACATGCAATTCTGAGCCTAGGGGAGTAAAACTGATTTTTCTCCATAAAAGGGCAATTTGGTCTTTTCACACATCCATGGGGCCCACAAGGGACCCACAAAGGGATCCAACATCCAAGAAACAGGCCACCATTAGTCAAACCACTACCACCTGCTAGTGGAGGAGGATGTGTTAGTGGGAATCCTAAGACAATTAAATATTCAAATGAAATCAAGTTGATAATTACATGTCATCATGGAAAATTCAAACCGCCTCTATAAATAGCTCATAAAAATCCCAAAAATTCTCCTAATGTTCCTCATGAGGTCCCCTAGCATGCTTCAAAATTCTAGATCTAGAAACATTCCCCATGTTCCCCAATTACTTTTTCTTTCTCTCCTTCTCTTTTATTCTCTGTGGGCATGTCCATAGATGCACCAGGCACTCCAGACTAATTGGAGATGTCAGGCGCGTCCATGGACATGTCGTCCCCGATGGAACTAGGTTTCCACCTAGAAACCCTATTTCAATTAGGCATCAAAACACAGCCTTTGAAACACAATCTTCACCATTAGATATGTTTGGAAAAGGGTGATCTACAAAAGCCCTTTGGTACCATGAAGATCCACCTCTTGGATCTCCGAAAAAATCAAAATGAAATCCAACCCAGTAATGTTCACCATCTCTCACAGTTTCTTCACAAAATTTCTGCCAATCTAGCCAATGAATGAAGATCTTACACCATTGGAGGTCTTGAGAATCGAGTGTACTTCAAAATCCCCATGGTCCCCCACCTTCTCTAGCAACGGCAAAAGAATAATTACAGACTGTATGTATTTTTGGCAGAGCTAGGGTTTCTTATTTCTCTAGCATTTTTCTCCTTCTCCGGTGAACTTCTCCTCCTCAAACCGACACAGGTAGGTGCACATGTCCTCCCTCTTTCCATTACAGCCATTCCATGGAGTTTTCCGGCAAGAATGGGATCTCCCTGCTGTTGATCCATCAAAGACGATGGATACAGCTTGGATCGTTGAGATCCCATCCATAGCTCAAATGTAACTTCTAAGCCATTGGATGGATTCCTGGGGCCAAAATATCCTGGAAGATGAAATCTGAGAGTTTGATTTAGATGGATGGATGAGATCTGGCCACAGGTGATCCGACAGTCCAGATTGAGACCGTCTCACCTATAGCCAGTCACTTTAGCCCGACCACTTGGGATAGGTAGTAACAGGCCCGGGCCACTGGTTGCCCCACACCAGTAACCCAGATTTGATGTGTGCCGTCCAGTTTTGAATTGAAATGTTGTTTTTGCAATTTAGAGCTCAATATAGCTTTGATCTTAGATCTGAAACCTGATATGGATTCCTTGACTCTTCTAGAATTCACTAAAATTATTATATCTATGTTTTAAATTGTATTTAAATGATATATTTAGTAAAATTAGTAGTAACAGTAGTGGATCATGATCAAGATGATCCCAAAATGGAAATCTAAATTGATGGATGTGTTTAGAGGATCCTAAAACACTTAGGATCATATTCATAGTAAGATTTATGGGTAAATAGATCAAGTAATTAAACCAAAAATAGTAAGATTGAAATTCAGCCCTTAAAATGGGCTAAAATCTTAAAAACTCAATTTTGATTTTAGTTTGACTCCAAATTGAGATCAGAAAGTTTTTTTGGATTCATATTAATGATTATAATCTACTGAACCAATAAAATTACAATTTTAATTCATTAAATATTCTGAGATTAAGAAGATAAGTGTACTAATATCCTTAATCTACAAGATCTAGGATTATCAGACCAATAAAACTGAGTTGGATGGTGATATAATAATGTAATAACTTAAATAAGTGAGTTATATGTAATTTTATAGGTAGCTCTTAAGAGATCTAGCCTTAAAAGTAATAAAAGCCATAAAAATGGACTATATGGATATGTGTTGATGATGATATTGAGTTAAGATTATGTGAATTTATGGAATGGATGATGAGGATTTGGACTAGATCAAGATCAATGCTCTTAAATGGGATAAAGTAACTTAAGATCTCCTTGATCGGGTAGATCAAGGAAGATCAAATCAAGGGATGAGATACATCAATGATTTAACAATGAAATTATACCAATAAGAAATGTTAGATCTAAAATAAAATGAAGGATCAAGATCTAAATCCTAAAAGTGGAAAAATGAATAAGGATCAATTAAGACCGCTGGATCATGATAAGTGTTTATATCTTGTTAGATTTGCATTAATTTTCCTTGCTTAGTAGAGTTAATTATAAAAAAATTTATTTAATTTTTTTATTTATGCTTTTTATGCTTTATGTTTATGCTTTAATGCTGAAATAATAGAAATTTCATTGAAATTGTAATTAAATGAAATTAGAATGGAAGGACATTTGCATAGAATGTATGATAAGGACCTATTGATAGTAAGGACCATAGCTAGTAGGATAATATAAGGAATAAATTCATTGGTCCAAATTAGGAGAATAATAAAACTCCATGAATGACATTTTAGTTCATGGATTTAATTAAAATCAATTAGAAAGAGTACTTAGGATTAAATGCTCATAGGAACCTTATGAAAGGTTGAGTTAGGGTCAACCTAGTAAATGATGGACATAGTGGTTAAGGGGGTTATCTAATATAGCCTCGCTCTCCCCCCACCTTCTGTTGCCATTTGTGAGTTTTAAACACCTCCTTATATGAGGATTGAAGTAGCCACTTTGTGTTCAACCATTTAACTAGTAAGCTTAGCCAATTTGACATAAAAGGAGCTTTTAGACTTAGGATGAAATAAGCTACCCTCAACCAATAAAACATTAATTGGTTGAGTAATAATAATAAGAGCATAAAATGTAGTAAATCATCTAATCCTAATAAAAATTGTAATCAAGATAAACATGATCAAACAAGATACATAGGATCTTGAATGATAAAAAACAATAAGAATACTAATGTAGCATTGTATTACGTATGTATATGTAGAAATTATGTACGAGTATGTAGAAGAACATAGATAGAGAATCCAACCCCTTGATCAAACATGATTCAAGGAAAGATTAGGGTATCCCTTATAGGAATACATACTTGAATAGAGAAATAACCTTATATGTATGGTTTGACAGATGGATGAGTCTAGACCATGATGGACATTGTGGAAGAATACACTTGAGAAGTATGAAACAAGATACTACTTTGAGGTAGGTAGATATATAAAGATGTATTAGAGACTCATCTGTAAACATACATGATTTTTTGTCTAGAATTGTAGACCTTCACGATATAATTATGCTTAGTACCTTAGCATAGTCATGATCCAAAACACATGATCCAACTAAGTGATCTAACCAAATGATCAAAATGAGTGATCCAACTTCATAATCTAGTCCAATTGATCTAATCTGATGATCAAGTTTAATGAGGTGAAAGTAATGAGATATGGAAACTAAGGAAACCCTAGAATAGGGTATGTAAAATATTCCAACCTTAGTTAAACATACACATCGTCTGATATGTACAATGTATTTTTTATACAAGTATGGAGGCTTGTGATTTTGTTTTACATAGAGATAGAGAGTGCGGATGCTATGCTAGGGAAGTTATGAGGGTTTGGCTACCCACTTCCTAAAACTTATATGATGAATACTATACCTAAAGAGAGGCTAAGCATCGGGTGGCACAATAATGGGAAGGCCCCACTGTGACAGCCATGGTCCACCCCATGAGGACATGGAGTTGATATTCCACAATTGGTATCATTGGAGGATTGCAGTCATCCAGGCCACTGTACAGATTGAGACTAAGGCATAGTAGTTCTAATGTATTTTGCATTATGATACACATATGATAGGCATAATGTAATTCCATGGCATGATGAGATGCCAATACATGAGTTCCTAGAAATCCTCATATAAAGATTGGCTGGATACTGATTTCCTAAGTGAAACTATAGTCAGGGGAAGGAACAAGTTTTGAGCAATCTTCACTATATTAACTAATTTGTCACGTTCTACATAAATAATGTATATACTCTATATGTAGAGTACTCATGAATGAATAACCATGATGAAATAAGCACTGAGGTATGCATGCTTATATTAATGAAGAAGTATGTTTTTGTATTGTAAATGTTTCTATGTTTACAATAACTCAGATATAGAGAAGGAGGGTTAGAAGCTCAAGACTGTAGAAGACTTAAGAAGATGTGGATGAATAATCAATCAAGATACATCCTCTTGAAGACATGTATTTTCTTTGAGGGAATTGTATTTTATTGAGAGTTTTTAATGTACGGTGAGGATTGCAAATTTTGGATTATGTAATTTGGAAAGGTATTGTACTAATATTGGGCTATATCGTGAACCACTGG
This sequence comes from Warburgia ugandensis, assembly GCA_035236585.1. Classification (NCBI taxonomy): domain Eukaryota; kingdom Viridiplantae; phylum Streptophyta; class Magnoliopsida; order Canellales; family Canellaceae; genus Warburgia; species Warburgia ugandensis. Next base: position 53,485,160 of record CP141127.1, on the reverse strand, counting down.
ATGGATTCTAAATGTTTAATAAAATTATATTCCTTCAATGGAATTTTATTTTATACAAAAATTGTACTTATGTTATGTATGAAGTGGTGACGTGGGTTTTTAAAACAAGTTTTAAAAGAAAAGAATTTCTACTGCTTTGTTTTGTGAAAATTTTTTACTAAGGGAATGCCCTGCCTTTGAAAAATGCATTACAAAATGTGTTTCAAAAACCAGGGTCATGATAGAGATGATTTGTAAGATAATTTTAGATGCATGATTTGATCTGTGATTTGGTTTTCTAGCATGGATTTGCCAATTCATGAGCTGATATGATCTAAGTTGACATGACATGGATTTGCATACTTTATAAGCTGATATGCTATGAGATGAAATGGCATAGATTTGAATATTTCGTGACCTAATATACTCTCAGATGATTAGGTAGAATTTGACCATATTTTGTTAAGATGTAATTCAAAATTTTATCACTATATTGCTAGTTTATGCATCTTGATGGAATTGATTTTCCTTTATAGAAACATAGTATAATTTTTACTCATATTTATGTTGTACAAGGATAGATTTAAACCTGTATGGCATTCCATTACAATAGTGTATCACATGCTTATGACTTTATGCATGCATCATGGCTTGAGATTCCATTTGTGTATGAATTTATGTGAATTTCCAAAAGTAGATGTTCAAATAACGACAAAAGCATAAGCTAGTTGACATATTGTATTGTTTATAATATCTTAGGTTAGAGGAATTCAACTTGAATAAAAAGTAGTTAAAGGTACATGGAACATTGAATGAGAATAGCAATAGCATGAGATAGAGCTAGCAAAGTCAATATATGACTTTTTATTGATCTTTCATGACATGTGTGTACATATATTTATGTAATTGTATTGTAAGTTCTGACTGGATCAATAGTAAACAATATTAAAGATAAACTATTACCATTTCAAAACCTCTTAAATGTGGTTTATTTGGTAGAGATGCCACTTGGAGTTTTGTTAAAAAATAGTTTCAAATATTTGCATTTCAAAAATAAAGAAAACATTGTTTAAAAACATGGGCCATCATAGAAATGGTTTTTGGTCGCTCATAGCAAATAGAAGAGGTTTGTGGATAAAAGGTATTGAGATTTGAAATTCATAGTCATGGACAATGTATTTATAATAGTCTCACGAATGAAGGGAGTAATGACATTTGGAATCAAGGGAAAGTTGGGTCCATGATTTGTGGGCCCATTTTAGATCATAAAAAGGATTAGGTAGGTAGCATAACGACTTGTATTACCACCATAGTTGTCAAAGGTCCATAATATGTTTCACATGGAGATGTTGAGGAAGTAGGATCCTGATTGGACCATTGACGCATGGCCAATTCAAATTTTAAATTGTAAGGAGAAGATTTTGAGGAACAATGCCTTTTCATTTGTAGACGTCTTTTGGCAACATCGCTTGATAGAAGAAAGCATCTCAGAAGTAGAAAGTGACATGAAGCAGGGATGACACGAAATTTTTTGACAAAATTTACATAAGAGGGAAGAATATAATGACTTGAATTTCATAATATAAATTAAAAAAAATTCATGGATTTATCAATTGAACCAAGTTAGCTCAAATGGCTTTAGAATGAGTTGATGTGCCTTTGATCCAGAGTTTGTCTTTAGAATGGTATTAGATTGTCTTTTTAGGGAATTTTTGGAGAAGAAGATTATAGAAGAATGTTTCTTCAATGAGGTAGGTGGTGTGGGTTATTCTAGGGTAGATAGGTTTTCATTTTAAAGGATTTGGATCTATTTTGTTTTGTTCTATTGAAGCAAGTGCACCATTTTTTGTTTTGGTCAAATCACACAATCAATTCTCGTGATTGATATGCTTGTTTGCATTCTTAGTTTTGTTTCAAATCGCATCATTGATACTCATGTTGATTATGTACTCACCCATTTGAATATTTTTTTTGAATCACACTATCCACCCTTGTTTATTATATGTGCACCCCCCTATGGTTTTGTTTTAGATTAAACCATCGCTTCATGTTTGATTATATGTGCATGTTGTTTCCATTACTTTGAATCCTATCCATTTGGATAGATGTGGACCATGTTTAATTTATTTTAATTCCCGTCATTGATCTTACTTGATAGATGCATGCCCATGCTTTGAAATCTCATTCATTGATCTTATTTCAAAGAAGTGCACCCATGTTTTGAAATCTCATTTGTCAAAAATTGATAATTGTGTATTTTTCTTTTTAAATCACAATCATTGATCTTAAGGGTGTGAGTGAGAGTGAGTAGAGATGGAGGGTTAGATAAGTGAAGGCAGTGAGAATTGCTGCATCTAATATGGAAAATGGAAAGTGTGTGTGTGTGTGTGTGTGTGTGTGTGTGTGAAAATGATGCAAACAAGTGTGAGTGTGATTCCAATAAGAGAGAGACGTGCTTGAATGCAATTAAATGGCTATGCCTACAATTCTATGTTATTATCATCCAAAGGCCTTAGAAACTAACATTCTTGTAACTCCTAAAATGGTTGTAAGATATATGTAAAGAAATTAGAAAGTTTAACTATAGTTAAACATGAGTTCCTAAAAGTAGAAAGTCTTACGCAACTAATTTACAAAAGTGCTAAATCTAAGAATTTATCACATTTAGTTCCCAAAGTGGGCATAAAATGTATGGTAAGAAAGATGGAAAGTTAACAAAAGCTAAAAGGAATGAATCTAAAAGCTAGGCATGTAAATCTATATTTAAGAACTGCCACACTTCTAATTTATGAAAGTGCTATAACATGTACTATGATGATGATGAAAGATATACTAAACTAGAAACATTATGTATGAGGGTTTCTATGACAAAAACAAAGTGTAGGATGCGTGCAAACCTATTGCTCTACGTGTAATCCTAAAATTAGAAACGTTCTAAAAATAGAGACTAGCATGCAACTTAGGAAAGTTCTAATCATACAAAAATAAATGATTAATGAATTCTATATTATGGAATAAATGTATGATGTTTGAAAGGAATAAACATGGAAAGATTCCGTGCATGCAAACTTATATAGATAAGTGCCATGTGTTTACTATTTAGAAAATGGTATGCATAGATGCAAAGTTTGTGGGTTATGCATGGGGAATTGAGGTGGTTCTAAGAAGCATTCAAGATTTGATAAGTGTTTAATTTTTCATAAGAACCATTCAATTGGTTACCCATGTTTTACAACTTATAGGGGTAAATTATGGTGTTCGACCAAAATTCATAATAATGTATTTTGGACCTAATGACAAAACATGTGATATTCTGTAGGTCCAAAGGCAAATTTGATATAATTATATGACTAATCATATTTTCTATGATTAAATTAGAGTTTCTAAATTTTTGTATGAAGCGAGATGGAAATCTAATGGCTGAGATTGATAGAGATGAAAATGGAAGATCATGATTAAAAGATTGAGTCAAAGCCTAAAAGTCATCCATCCAACATGGGATCAAGGTCAAGATGATCTTTAGGACAAGTATGGATGTAGTTAATGGAGCCAAAGATGGCCAAGTTGGGCCCACACATAGCCCACCACTTTTGAATGGGTTTCACTTAAACCACATAGCCATATTCAAGCCATGACCACGATGACATGCTAAGAAGCCAAGCCAACAACCAAAGCCAAGGATAGGAGGCATCAAGCTAAGCTAAGTGTGACGACCTAGCTTTTATATGATGCAATTTTGATAAAAAGGTGAGATCTCTTGTTTTATAAATATGGAATGCATGAAAATCTTTTTATTTTGTAAAGCAATCCTTCGTATAAAACCCTGAGTGTCAAAACACATTTTCAAATTATCTAGCCATGGCATAGTTTTAAATTGACTCTATTCCCAAGAAAGTGTTAGTCACAGCCTCAGCTACAAAGAGTAACTATAATCAGGTAACATTGAAAGATAAGGTAGGGGTTTACTTACTTGTACTTAATCTGGGTGTCTTCTGTCATAGGCATACTCTGTCCTTAAGTGTTTACTTTGTGTCTGAAAAATGTTGAGGATTGGGTAAGTATATACTATACTCAGTAGAAGTCCATCACTACTAGTTTTACGATGCATGCTATGTTTAAAATCATATGCTCTTTCAAAACATGTGCATGTTTGAACACTCATGTTCAATATCGAGATTAAAAACCATTGTCGAATTGGAATACTGACGACTTAAAGAATCACATAATCCAAGTTGAAAGTATCATATATATCATAAATATAATGATATGCATAAGATGCTCAACTGGATCCAACTCATGGATATATGGTATGGTCGACCAACCTCATGTCATGCCATATGCAATGCAAGTAAATCCTCAAACCATAGGGACCACTATGCCCACGACCTCACCGCCGTGTGGTCCCTGGGTACCTGGGGACACTTGGTCATAGCCTCCATGGTGCATATGACACATCGACCTAGTGCCATGACACCAATGGTAGCCTCTCGTACCACATGCAATTGACATAGGGACATACCCTTTTTGGGCGTGGTACCCATTCCACCTAATGGTGGTAGAGGCTGGGAGGCCAACCCAGACCTCTCGGCATAGCTCCCACGAGCTTACTAGCTCAAATCATATATGATCAAACAAGCAAAAACTTCCTTTTCAAAACCTGTCCTCTTTGGGTCCCTCACAACTGCTTGGCCCTCACAACTGCCTACCCAGTGTCTTTTGGGCACTCCAGCGTCTTTCGGTAACCCTCGAGGACATGCAATTTTTCAAAAACTCAATGCTCACAAATCATACAATATATGCAATTGTTTGCAAAACATGTCTATGCATATTGTATTTGTCATATGCATGCTGAATTTATTTCTAAAATTAAGTCATGCTAAACAAGTCATATAACTTAAACTTAAAACATGCATTCTCAAGACAATCATGGGTTCTTTTAAATAGTCTAGTAGCAATAGAGCACTTACCTGGTTTGGTCACGCTAGCCCCCTTGTCCTCGTACGCTCCTGCTCATAGTTTAGGGTAACAAGGTTAGTTTGGCCTATTTCTATAGGTTTTATAGTTGTTGATCTCACTACTTAGGCATTAAGGGTTCATTCCCATGCCTATGGGTATCCTAAGGTCCTAACTGGGCCTTGGTATCATCAGGTTTCCAAAGGTTTAGTGGCCCCGCGCCACTATCATAGTCTAAGGGTCGTGCCTACCTTAGATTGGGCCTTGATTAGGTATTTTATAGTTTGGGTATGTCCGCGTCATCGACACGGACACAACGCCTTTCACGGCACCTCAACCGGAGCCCTAGATCTCAAGTTATAAGCTTTTTAGTACCGAGTGTACATAGAGGGTCAAACGAGGTGGAAGCTCAGGACGCTAACGGATCCCGTGTCAGCGGTATGCGCCACAGCGGGCGCGTCTGCTGACGCACTAGGCTTCCGCCCGATGTTCTCATTTGTGGGCGCGTCCACGGACGCACCCTCGGGTTTTCTCATGGCACAGAACGCGTTTCGGTTTGACAGGGACCTGGGCATCCTAAGGACACCCTGGTTTGACCCTGTCGAACCAATGCGCCCCAGGGACCGTCCCTAGGTCCTTTGTGGCTCTCTAGAGCTCCGTTTTGCATGATTTTTCATGCAAAAACTTGGGTAAACTTAGCCTAGGACTAAGGGGTAGACGGGTTTGGAGGGGTTTTGGGCATACCTAGTTCGTGGCTGGGTTTTTCCCATATTTTCTCCTCTTGTTTGCTTCTCCATGATGGGCTTTTCCCAAACTTTTGGGTTGCCATTAGAGGCGCCCAAGAAGTCTATTTATAGAGCTAGAAGAGGGTTCTGGAGGGGGTTCTTTTGCTGCCATTGAATGGCAGTGGTTTCTCCTCCAAACACCGCCGTTCTAGAACCCTCTAGGAGGTTGAAGAAGAGGGGTGCCCGTATCAAAATGGGCCCCTGTGTTTCTCAGGCTAAATCCGTTTTTTAATATAAATTACATTTTTGCCGCTGAACTTCAAAGGGCCATAACTTGCTCATTTTAGCTCCGTTTTGGGTGATTTTGGTCTTGTTGGATTCCTTTTTCTGAGACGCACCTAATATACCATTCTCAGGAACAAATTTCTAGGTCTAGTTAGGGTGAATAGTAAAATGACCAAAATACCCTTATTTCCAAAAAGTGAACTTTTTATTACTAACTTGGGATTTCAATGTTACAAAAATAGAGTCATTACATTCTTACCCCCTTAGGGGAATTTTGCCCCCAAAATTATACAATATATACAGTCAAAAGATCTCGGGGTACTTTTCCCGCATTTCTGACTCTGGTTCCCAAGTCTCTTCTTCCATGTGCGCATTTCTGGACAAAACTTTGACTAAGTGTATGTCCTTGTTCCGTAGCTTCTTACTCTTATGATCCAGAATCTCAACTGGTCTCATCTCTAGCTTGAGATCCTCCGTTAACTCTATGGGTACTTGGTTGATGACATGAGCAGGGTCAGGCACGTACCTCCTTAGCATAGATATATGGAATACGTTATGCACTATAGATAGCTGAGGGGGTAGTGCGATCCTGTAGGCCAATTTTCCCACTTTCTCTAGGATTTCAAAAGGTCCTATGTAACGCGGACTAAGCTTGCCTTTGATACCGACCAGCATAACTCCTTTAGTGGGAGATATCTTTAGGAAAATGTGCTCTCCTACGTCGAATTCTAATGGTCTCCTCCTTTGATCAGCATAGCTCTTTTGCCGGCTTTGAGCTGTGAGAAGGTGTCTCCTTATGAGTTTGGCCTTCTCAACACATTGCTCCACCAGCTCGGACTGGAGCACCCTAGACTCTCCAACTTCACTCCAACTGGTGGGTGATCGACAGGGTCTCCCATAGAGCGCCTCGTACGGAGCCATGCCAATGCTCGACTGAAAGCTGTTGTTGTATGCGAACTCTACTAGCGGTAGGTTTTCATCCTAGCTCTGCTTCCAATCGAGGGCACAGGTTCGCAACATATCTTCGACTATTTGGATCACGTGCTCTGACTGTCCATCGGTCTGTGGATGGAAGGCTGTGCTAAAGTTCAAGGAAGATCCTAAGGATTTTTGGACGAACTTCCAAAGTTGTGAAGTGAAGCGACTATCCCTATCTAAAGTGATACTAAGGGATATGCCATGTAAACTCACTATCTCTTTGATGTATAGCTGAGATAGGCTGTCAGTGGATTGGATATGGCGTATAGGAAGGAAATGGGCTGTCTTAGTCAACCGATCAACAATTACCCAGATCATGTCATGACCCTTAGAGGTCCTGGGTAAGCCTACGATGAAGTCCATGGTAATATGGTCTCATTTCCATTCGAGTAACTCAAAGGGTTGTAACAATCCCGCAGGTCTTTGATATTCAGCCTTTACTTGTTGACATGTTAGACACTTTGCCACAAATTCCCCTATGTCTCTTTTCATACCATCCCACCAATATTGTCTCTTTAAGTCTTGATACATCTTAGTTCCTCCTGGGTGTATAGTATACTTAGACTGATGTGCCCCTTTTAAGATTTCTTGTCTTAACTCTTCATTAGTCGCTACCACTAATCTTCCTTGCATGTAGACGCTACCATCTTCCCCTTTAGTAAACCCTGGTTTTCCTATGAAATCTTGTATATCCGGATCTCCTTTCTATTCTTGCATAACCTTTTCATTAACAGCCGACTTTATTGTTAGACTTGCCATAACGATCTTGTGCTTACTTATGTCCGGTTTCCACGTTATTACTTCTTGTAATAGCTTCCATCTCTTAGTCAATAAACTTGCACACAACCCTTGGGTTTTTCTACTTAATGCATCAGCTACCACATTAGCTTTTCCATGGTGATAATGAATGGAGAAGTCATAGTATTTTAAGTATTCCATCCATCTTCTTTGTCGCATGTTTAAGTCTTGTTGGGAAAAGATATATTTAAGACTCTTATGATATGTAAAAACTTCAAACTTTTTCCCACATAAATAATGTCTCCAAATTCGCAAGGCAAAGACTATGGCCTCTAATTACAAGTCATGGGTCGGGTAATTGACTTCATGCTTCTTGAGTTGCTGAGAAGCATAAGCAATTACGTTCCCATGTTGCATAAGTACCCAGCCTAGTCCTTGTTGCGAGGCATCGCTGTATATCTCAAATCTGCCACTTCCTGACGGTAAGGTAAGGACAGGTGCTGTAGTTAACCTTCACTTTAGTTCCTAGAAGGTTTCCTCACATTTATCAGTCCATTCAAATCTTGTGACTTTCCTGGTCAGCTTAGTTAGAGGTAAAGCAATTTGTGAAAAATCCTTGATGAATCTCCTATAATATCCGGCAAGTCCTAAGAAGCTTCTTATTTCTGTGACTGTCTTAGGTCTTTCCCATTTCTGTACTGATTCAACCTTAGCGGGGTCAACTACTATGCCATCTTGAGAAATAATGTGTCCTAAGAAATTAACCTTTTCTAGCGAAAACTCACACTTACTGAATTTTGCATATAACTTGTGCGCTCGTAGGGTGCTTAATGTTATCCTTAGATGTTCTTTATGGTCTTCAGGAGTTTCTGAATATATCAAGATATCATCAACAAACACTATGATGAATTTATCTAAGTACTCCTTAAATGCCCTATTCATGAGGTCCATAAATGCAGCTGGAGCATTAGTTAAACCAAAGGACATCACTCTGAATTCATAATGGCCGTATCGAGTCTTGAACATTGTCTTGGGAATATCTTCTTCTCTAATTCGATGTTGATGGTATCCGGATCGTAGATCAATCTTAGAGAAGACTTTGGCTGACTGAAGTTGATCGAAAAGATCATCAATTCAGGGAACGGGGTTAATGGTGACCCTATTTAGCATCTGATAGTCTACGCACAATCTCATGGAGCCATCTTTTTTCTTAACAAAAAGGACTGGAGCTCCCCACGGAGATACGCTAGGTCGTATGAACCCTTTGTCAAGTAGTTCCTGTAATTGGGTCTTCAGTTCTTTTAGTTCTGCAGGAGCCATTCGGTAAGGAGCTTTGGAAATGGGGGAAGTACCGGGTATAAGGTCAATGATAAACTCAATTTCTCTTGGTGAAGGTAGATCTGGTAAGTCCTCAGGGAATACGTCAGGAAATTCTCGGACTACCTTGACATCCTCTAGCTTTGGTTGGGGACCCTCGACAGATTCAATCTTGGCTAAGAAGAAGGGGCATCCCTAAGTAATGTGCTTAACTACTTTCATGGCAGAAATAACACACGTTCTAGAATAATCCTTTCTTCCTTGGAGGGTGTAAGTGTCTCCATTAGGTAGGGTAAAAGTGACACGTTTCTGGTGGCAATCAACAAAGGCTTGATGAAAGGCTAGCCAGTCCATACCTAGGATGATGTCGAAGTCATTCATATCTAAGTGAATAAGATTGGCATGTAGCAAATGATCCTTGATCAAAATGGGGACATCCTGGAGATAAGAATAGGTGGGAAGTGCCTGGCGTACAGGAGTCATGACTTCTAGAGTGAAGTCCAGGTCCTGTGGTATAATGTCCAAGGATGATGCAAACTCCCAGGATATGAAAGAATGAGTGGAGCCTGTATCAAATAGAACTTTAGCAGGTGTATCATACATACAAAGAATACCTTCAACTACTACATTTGAAGCTTGGGCTTGACTGGAAGTGAGGGCAAAGACCCGTCCTTGGCTCCTTGGAGCCTGATCTTCTTTACACTCTTCAACTTTCCTTTTAGGACAATTACTAGCAAAATGTCCTAATTCTCCACAACTATTGCTAGTGATGTTGAAAGTGGGACATGGTTTGCCTGAATGATTCCTGTTATACGTAGGGCATGTCTTCCAGTCGGGCCTTTTTCCTTTGTTTTCAAACGGTTTCTTGAAAGGTGGCCTGGGTCCAGATGACTGAAATGATCTCTTTCCTTTATTTCTCATGGTGTCGATGTTCTTAGTTTCCTTCATCGCTTGATTCCATTGATAATCTTTCTCGTATAGGGAGGCCATTTGTACTACCTTGGCTATGGTGGACGGTTGGAAACCTATAACTCTGTTCCTGAGTGCTGGGTTGAGCCCATCTACAAATCTTTTTGCCCCATCTTCCTCATCAGCACAAGCACGTGGTGCAAATCTTCGGAGGCTGATGAATCTATTTTCATACTATTGGACAGTCATGTTCCCTTGTTCTAAGTCAATAAATGTAATGACTCCAATTTTGTAACATTCAAATCCCAAGTTAGCAATGAAAAGCTCACTTTTTGGAGATAAGGGTATTTTGGTCATTTCACTATTCACCCTGACAGAACCCAAAAATTTGGTCCTGAGCATGGTACCATTAGGAGCATCTTGATCAGGTATTTTATAGTTTGGGTGTGTTTGCATCATCAGCACAGACACAACACCTTTCGTGGCGCCTCAATCGGAGCCATAGATCTCAAGTTATAGGCTTTTTAGTATCACATGTACATGAAAGGTCAAATGAAGCGAGGTGGAAGCCTGGGACGCTAATGTGTCCTACATCAGTGGCTGCTGCCTCAGCGGGCGCATCTGCAAACTCACCCTGGCATCTGCCCAGCTTTTTCATTTGCGGGGGCTTCCTTGGGACACCCTGGTTCAACCCTGTCAAACCAGTGCACCCTAGGGATCGTCCCTGGGTCCTTTGTGACTCTCTAGGGCCCGGTTTTGCATGATTTTTCATGCAAAAACTTAGGGAAACTTAGCCTAGGACTAAGGGGGAGACGGGTTTGGAGGGGTTTGGGCATACCTGGTTTGTGGCCAGGTTTTTCTCCATGTTTTCTCCTCTTGGTTGCTTCTCCACGACGGGTTTTTCCCAAGCTTTTGGGCTGCCATTAGAGGCGCCAAGAGCTCTATTTATAGAGCTATAAGAGGGTTCTGGAGGGGACTCTCACTGCCATTGAATGGCGATGGTTTCTCCTCCAAACACCGCCATTCTAGAACCCTCTAGGAGGTTGAAGAAGAGGGGTGCCCGTATCAAAACAGGCCCCTGTGTTTCTCAGGCTAAATCCGTTTTTTAATGAAAATTATATTTTTGCCCCTGAACTTCAAAGGGCCATAACTTGCATATTTAACTCCGTTTTGGGAGATTTTGGTCTTGTTGGATTCCTTTTTAGAACAATCCTTTCTTCCTTGGAGGGTGAAAGTGTCTCCATTAGGTAGGGTAAAAGTGACACATTTCTGGCAGCAATCAACAAAGGCTTGATGAAAGGTTAGCCAGTCCCCACCTAGGATGATGTCGAAGTCATTCATATCTAAGTGAATGAGATTAGCATGTAGCAAACGATCCTTGATCAAAATGGGGACATCCTGGAGATAAGAATAGGTGGGAAGTGCCTAGCCTACAGGAGTTATGACTTCTAGAGTGAAGTCCAGGTCCTGTGGTATAATGTCCAAGGATGATGCAAACTCCCGGGATATGAAAGAATGAGTAGAGCCTGTATCGAATAGAACTTTAGCAGGTGTATCATAGATAGAAAGAATACCTTCAACTACTACATTTGAAGCCTGGGCTTGACTGGAAGTGAGGGCAAAGACACGTCCTTGGCTCCTTGGAACCTGATCTTCTTTACGCTCTTCAACTTTCCTTTTAGGACAATTAGTAGCAAAATGTCCTAATTCTCCACAACTATTGCTAGTGATGTTGAAAGTGGGACATGGTTTGCCTGAATGATTCTTGTTATACCTAGGGCATGTCTTCCAGTCGGGCCCTTTTCCTTTGTTTTCAAACGACTTCTTGAAAGGTGGCCTGGGTCCAGATGACTGAAATGGTCTCTTTCCTTTATTTCTCATGGTGTTGATGTTCTTAGTTTCCTTCATCGCTTGATTCCATTGATAATCTTTCTCGTATAGGGAGGCCATTTGTACTACCTTGGCTATGGTGGACGGTTGGAAACCTATAACTCTGTTCCTGAGTGCTGGGTTGAGCCCATCTACAAATCTTTTTGCCCCATCTTCTTCATCAGCACAAGCACGTGGTGCAACTCTTCAGAGGCTAATGAATCTATTTTCATACTATTGGACAGTCATGTTCCCTTGTTCTAAGTCCATAAATGTAATAACTCCAACTTTGTAACATTGAAATCCCAAGTTAGCAATGAAAAGTTCACTTTTTGGAGATAAGGGTATTTTGGTCATTTCACTATTCACCCTGATAGAACCCAAAAATTTGGTCCTGAGAATGGTACCATTAAGGGCATATTGATCAGGTATTTTATGGTTTGGGTATGTCTGCATCGTCAGCACGGACACAATGCCTTTCGCGGCTCCTCAATCGGAGCCCTAGATCTCAAGTAATAGGCTTTTTAGTATCACATGTACATAAAAGGTCAAACGAAGCGAGGTGGAAGCCTGGGATGCTAATGCGTCCTGCATCAGTGGCTGGCGCCTCATTGGGCACATCTGCAGACTCACCCTAGCTTCCACCCAGCTTTTTCATTTGCGGGGGCTTCCTCGGGACACCCTGGTTCAACCCTGTCAAACCAGTGCACCCTAGGAATCGTCCTTGGGTCCTTTGTGACTCTCTAGGGCCCGGTTTTGCATGATTTTTCATGCAAAAACTTAGGGAAACTTAGCCTAGGACTAAGGGGGAGACGGATTTGGAGGGGTTTGGGCATACCTGGTTTGTGGCCAGGTTTTTCTCCATGTTTTCTCCTCTTGGTTGCTTCTCCACGACGGGTTTTTCCCAAGCTTTTGGGCTGCCATTAGAGGCGCCAAGAGCTCTATTTATAGAGCTATAAGAGGGTTCTGGAGGGGACTCTCACTGCCATTGAATGGCGATGGTTTCTCCTCCAAACACTGCCATTCTAGAACCCTCTAGGAGGTTGAAGAAGAGGGGTGCCCGTATCAAAACAGGCCCCTGTGTTTCTCAGGCTAAATCCGTTTTTTAATGAAAATTATATTTTTGCCCCTGAACTTCAAAGGGCCATAACTTGCATATTTTAACTCCGTTTTGGATGATTTTGGTCTTGTTGGATTCCTTTTTAGAACAATCCTTGCTTCCTTGGAGGGTGAAAGTGTCTCCATTTGGTAGGGTAAAAGTGACACATTTCTGGCAGCAATCAACAAAGGCTTGATGAAAGGTTAGCCAGTCCCTACCTAGGATGATGTCGAAGTCATTCATATCTAAGTGAATAAGATTGGCATGTAGCAAACGATCCTTGATCAAAATGGGGACATCCTGGAGATAAGAATAGTTGGGAAGTGCCTGGCCTACAGGAGTTATGACTTCTAGAGTGAAGTCCAGGTCCTGTGCTATAATGTCCAAGGATGATGCAATCTCCCGGGATATGAAAGAATGAGTGGAGCCTGTATGGAATAGAAATTTAGCAGGTGCATCATAGATAGAAAGAATACCTTCAACTACTACATTTGAAGCCTGGGCTTGACTGGAAGTGAGGGCAAAGACACGTCCTTGGCTCCTTGGAACCTGATCTTCTTTACGCTCTTCAACTTTCCTTTTAGGGCAATTAGTAGCAAAATGTCCTAATTCTCCACAACTATTGCTAGTGATGTTGAAAGTGGGACATGGTTTGCCTGAATGATTCTTGTTATACCTGGGGAATGTCTTCCAGTCGGGCCTTTTTCCTTTGTTTTGAAACGGCTTCTTGAAAGGTGGGCTGGGTCCAGATGACTGAAATGGTCTCTTTCCTTTATTTCTCATGGTGTTAATGTTCTTAGTTTCCTTCATCGCTTGATTCCATTGATAATCTTTCTCGTATAGGGAGGCCATTTGTACTACCTTGGCTATGGTGGATGGTTGGAAACCTATAACTCTGTTCCTGAGTGCTGGGTTGAGCCCATCTACAAATCTTTTTGCCCCATCTTCTTCATCAGCACAAGCACGTGGTGCAAATCTTCGGAGGCTAATGAATCTATTTTCATACTATTGGACAGTCATGTTCCCTTGTTCTAAGTCCATAAATGTAATAACTCCAACTTTGTAACATTGAAATCCCAAGTTAGCAATGAAAAGTTCACTTTTTGGAGATAAGGGTATTTTGGTCTTTTCACTATTCACCCTGACAGAACCCAAAAATTTGGTCCTGAGAATGGTACCATTAAGGGCATCTTGATCAGGTATTTTATGGTTTGGGTGTGTCTGCATCGTCAGCACGGACACAATGCCTTTCGCGGCTCCTCAATCGGAGCCCTAGATCTCAAGTAATAGGCTTTTTAGTATCACATGTACATAAAAGGTCAAACGAAGCGAGGTGGAAGCCTGGGATGCTAATGCGTCCTGCATCAGTGGCTGGCGCCTCATTGGGCGCATCTGCAGACTCACCCTTTCTTCCACCCAGCTTTTTCATTTGCGGGGGCTTCCTCGGGACACCCTGGTTCAACCCTGTCAAACCTGTGCACCCTAGGGATCGTCCCTGGGTCCTTTGTGACTCTCTAGGGCCCGGTTTTGCATGATTTTTCATGCAAAAACTTAGGGAAACATAGCCTAGGACTAAGGGGGAGACGGGTTTGGAGGGGTTTGGGCATGCCTGGTTTGTGGCCAGGTTTTTTTCCATATTTTCTCCTCTTGGTTACTTCTCCACGACGGGTTTTTCCCAAGCTTTTGGGCTGCCATTAGAGGCGCCAAGAGCTCTATTTATAGAGCTATAAGAGCGTTCTGGAGGGAACTCTCACTGCCATTGAATGGCGATGGTTTCTCCTCCAAACACCGCCATTCTAGAACCCTCTAGGAGGTTGAAGAAGAGGGGTGCCGGTATCAAAATAGGCCCCTGTGTTTCTCAGGCTAAATCCGTTTTTTAATGAAAATTATATTTTTGCCCCTGAACTTCAAAGGGCCATAACTTGCATATTTTAACTCCGTTTTGGATGATTTTGGTCTTGTTGGATTCCTTTTTAGAACAATCCTTTCTTCCTTGGAGGGTGAAAGTGTCTCCATTAGGTAGGCTAAAAGTGACACATTTCTGGCAGCAATCAACAAAGGCTTGATGAAAGGTTAGCCAGTCCCCACCTAGGATGATGTCGAAGTCATTCATATCTAAGTGAATGAGATTGGCATGTAGCAAATGATCCTTGATCAAAATGGGGACATCCTGGAGATAAGAATAGGTGGGAAGTGCCTAGCCTACAGGAGTTATGACTTCTAGAGTGAAGTCCAGGTCCTGTGCTATAATGTCCAAGGATGATGCAAACTCCCAGGATATGAAAGAATGAGTGGAGCCTGTATCGAATAGAACTTTAGCAGGTGTATCATAGATAGAAAGAATACCTTCAACTACTACATTTGAAGCCTGGGCTTGACTGGAAGTGAGGGCAAAGACACTTCCTTGGCTCCTTGGAACCTGATCTTCTTTACGCTCTTCAACTTTCCTTTTAGGACAATTAGTAGCAAAATGTCCTAATTCTCCACAACTATTGCTAGTGATGTTGAAAGTGGGACATGGTTTGCCTGAATGATTCTTGTTATACCTAGGGCATGTCTTCCAGTCGAGCCTTTTTCCTCTGTTTTCAAACGGCTTCTTGAAAGGTGGCCTGGGTCCAGATGACTGAAATGGTCTCTTTCCTTTATTTCTCATGGTGTTGATGTTCTTAGTTTCCTTCATCGCTTGATTCCATTGATAATCTTTCTCGTATAGGGAGGCCATTTGTACTACCTTGGCTATGGTGGACGGTTGGAAACCTATAACTCTGTTCCTGAGTGCTGGGTTGAGCCCATCTACAAATCTTTTTGCCCCATCTTCTTCATCAGCACAAGCACGTGGTGCAAATCTTCGGAGGATAATGAATCTATTTTCATACTATTGGACAGTCATGTTCCCTTCTTCTAAGTCCATAAATTCTTTTTCCTTCTGTTTTCTTATGTGTTTAGGATAATATTTGCAATTAAAGACCTTTTTAAACTCTTCCCATCCTATTGTTTCTCCCTGGTCAAAATAAGTCCTTTCTACTGTTTCCCACCAAAAGGTAGCCTCTCCCCTAAACACAAATGTGGCCATGGCTACTTTTCTTTCTTCAGCTATGTTCATGGCTTTAAATATCTTTTCAATATCAATTAACCATTTTTTAGCTGTAGATGCTTCATCTTCTCCTGTGAATGAGGGAGCTAATTTCTGAAACCTTTCTAACTGAACCTCAGTCCTATCTATTACTTTATCAAGGGAAGGATCTCGGGTGGTAGAGGTTTGGCTTTGACTATTCATGTATTGTCCCATATGCTGTAGGAATTGCTGAAACAATTCAGCCATCCCATTGCCCGACCCAATGGAGTCCACTGGTGGGGCTTCAGGTCTTGGAACATTACTTCCTTTCTTCTTAGGCATCTGTAATCACAAGGTAATTTACTAGACCTTAGTATGTGTTATCCTATTACCCCTTACCCTTTGATAGATGAAACTTGATTATAAGTTATTCTCCTCATAACTCGACTGTGAGTAACGTCAAACTGTGCTATGATTCCAACTGTGACGACCTGGGTTTTATATGATGCAAATTTGATAAAAAGGCGAGATCTCTTGTTTTATAAATATGAAATGCATGGAAATATTTTTTTTTTGGAAAACAAACTTTTATATAAAACCCTGAGTGTCAAAACACATTTTCAAATTATCTAGCCATGGCATAGTTTTAAATTGACTCTATTCCCAAGAAAGTGTTAGTCACAGCCTCAGCTATTAAGAGTAACTACAATCAAGTAACATTGACAGATAAGGTAGGGGTTTACTTACTTGCACTTAATCTCGGTGTCTTCTGTCATAGGCGTACTCTATCCTTAAGTGTTTACTTTGTGTCTGAAAAATGTTGAGGATTGGGTGAGTATATACTATACTTAGTAGGAGTCCATCACTACTAGTTTTACAATGCATGCTATGTTTAAAATCATATGCTTTTTCAAAACATGTGCATGTTCAAGTTCAATATCGAGATTAAAAACCATTGTGGAATTGGAATACTGATGACTTAAAGAATCACATAATCCAAATCGAAAGTATCATTTATATCACAAACATAATGATATGCTTAAGACGCTCAACTGAATCCAACTCCTAGATATATGGTATGGTCGACCAACCTCATGTCATGCCATATGCAATGCAAGTAAATCCTCAAACCATAGGGCCCAACTATTCCCACAACCTCACCACTGTGTGGTCCCCGAGTACCTGAGGACACTCGGTCTTAGCCTCCACAGGGCATATGACACATCGACCCAGTACTGTGACACCAGTGGTAGCCCCCCGTACCACATGTAGTTGACATAGGGACATTGCCCTTTTTGGGCGTGGTACCCATTCCACCTAATAGTGGTAGAGGCTGGGAGGCCAACCCAAACCTCTCAGCATAACGCCCATGAGCTTATTAGCCCAAATCATATAAGATCAAACAAGCAAAAACCTCTTTTTCAAAACCTGTCCTCTTTGGGTCCCTCACAACTGCCTGGACCTCACAACTGCCTGCCCAGCGTCTTTTGCGCACTGCAATGTCTTTTGGTAACCCTCAAGGACATGCAATTTTTTAAGAACTCAATGCTCACAAATCATGCAATATATGCAATTATTTTCAAAACATGTCTATGTATAATGTATATGCAATTGTTTGCAAAACATGTCTAAGCATAGTGTATTTGTCATAAGCATGCTGAATTCATTTATAAAACTAAGTCATGCTAAATAAGTCATATAACTTATACTTAAATCATGCATTCAAAACAATCATGGGCTCCTTTTAAAAGTCTAGTAGCGATAGAGCACCTACCTGGTTTGGTCACGCAAGCCCCTTTGTCCTCGTACGCTCCTGAACATGGTTTATGGGAACAAGGTTAGTTTGGCCTATTTCTATAGGTTTTAGAGTGGTTGATCTTACTACTTAGGCATTAAGGGTTCATTCCCATGCCTATGGGTGTCCTAAGGTCCTAATTGGGCCTTGGTATCATCAAGTTTACAAAGATTTAGTGGCCCCGCGCCACTATCATAGTCTAAGGGTTGTGCCCACCTTAGATTAGGCCTTGCCATGAAAGCAATTAAGCACATTGCTCAGGGATGCCCCTTCTTCTTAGCCAAGATTGAATTTGTTGAGAGTCCCCAACAAAAGCTAAAGGATGTAGAGGTAGTCTGAGAATTTCCTAACGTATTCCCTGAGGAATTACCAGGTCTACCTCTCCTAAGAGAAATTGAGTTTATCATTGACCTTATACTCAGTACTTCCCCCATTTCCAAAGCTCCTTACCGAATGGCTCCTGTAGAACTAAAAGAATTGAAGACCCAGTTACAGGAACTACTTGACAAAGGGTTCATACGACCTAGCGTATCTCCATGGGGAGCTCCAGTCCATTTTGTTAAGAAAAAGGATGGCTCCATGAGATTGTGCGTAGACTATCGGATGCTAAATAGGGTCACCATTAAGAATGAGTACCCCCTTCCTCGAATTAATGATCTTTTTTATCAACTTTAGTCAACCAGAGTCTTCTCTAAGATTGATCTACGATCTGGATACCATCAACTTCGAGTTAGAGAAGAAGATATTCCCAAGATAGCCTTCAGGACTCGATACTGCCATTATGAATTCAGAGTGATGTCCTTTGGTTTAACTAATGTTCCAGCCGTGTTTATGGACCTCATGAATAGGGTGTTTAAGGAGTACTTAGATAAATTCATCATAGTGTTTGTGGATGATATCTTGATATATTCAGAAACTGCTGAAGACCATAAGGAACATCTAAGGATAACATTAAGCACCATACAAGCACACAAGTTATATGCAAAATTCAGTAAGTGTGAGTTTTGGCTGGAAAAGGTTAATTTCTTAGGACACATTATTTCTCAAGATGGCATAGCAGTCGACCCCGCTAAGGTTGAATCAGTACAGAAATGGGAAAGACCTAAGACAGTCACAGAAATAAGAAGCTTCTTAGGACTTTCCGGATATTACAGGAGATTCATCGAGGATTTTTCACAAATTGCTTTACCTCTAACTAAGCTGACCAGGAAAGTCACAAGATTTGAATGGACTAATAAATGTGAGGAAAGCTTCTAGGAACTAAAGTGAAGGTTAACTACAGCACCTGTCCTTACGTTACCTTCAGGAAGTGGTGGATTTGAGATATACAGCAATGCCTCGCAACAAGGACTAGGCTGCATACTTATGCAACATGGGAACGTAATTGCTTATGCTTCTCGGCAACTCAAGAAGCATGAAGTCAATTACCCGACCCATGACTTGGAATTAGTGGTTATAGTCTTTCCCTTGCGAATTTGGGGACATTATTTATATGGCAAAAAGTTTGAAGTTTTTACAGATCATAAGAGTCTTAAATACATCTTTTCCCAACAAGACTTAAACATGCGACAAAGAAGATGGATGGAATACTTAAAAGACTATGACTTCTCCACTCATTATCACCCTGGAAAAGCTAATGTGGTAGCTGATGCATTAAGTAGAAAAACCCAAGGGATGTGTGCAAGTTTATTAACTAAGAGATGGAAGCTATTACAAGAAGTAATCACATGGAAACCAGACATAAGTAAGCGCAAGATCATTATGGCAGGTCTAACAATAAAGTTGGCTGTTAATGAAAAGGTTAAGCAAGAATAGCAAGGAGATCCGAATATACAAGCCTTCATAGGAAAACCAAGGTTTACTAAAGGGGAAGATGGTAGCATCTACATGCAAGGAAGATTAGTGGTACCGACTAATGAAGAGTTAAAACAAGAAATCTTAAAAGAGGCTCATCGATCTAAGTATACTATACACCTGAGAGGAACTAAGATGTATCAAGACTTAAAGAGACAATATTGGTGGGATGGTATGAAAAGAGACATAGGGGAATTTGTGGCAAAGTGTTTAACATGTCAACAAGTAAAGGCTGAACATCAAAGACCTGCGGGATTGCTGCAACCCCTTGAGTTACCCGAATGGAAATGGGACCATATTACCATGGACTTCATCGTAGGGTTACCCAGGACCTCTAAGGGTCATGACATGAGCTGAGTAATTGTTGATATATTAACTAAGACAGCCCATTTCCTTCCTATACGCCATACCCAATCCACTAACAGCCTATCTCAGCTATACATCAAAGAGATAGTGAGTTTACATGGCATACCCCTTAGTATCACTTCAGATAGGGATAGCCACTTCACTTCACAACTCTGGAAGTCCATCCAAAAATCCTTAGGATCTTCCTTGAACTTTAGCACAGCCTTCCATCCACAGACCGATGGACAGTTAGAGCGCACGATCCAGATAGTCGAAGATATGTTGCGAACCTGTGCCCTCGATTGGAAGCATAGCTGGGATGAAAACCTACCGCTAGTAGAGTTTGCATACAACAACAGCTTTCAGTCAAGCATTGCCATGGCTCCGTACGAGGTGCTCTATGGGAGACCCTGTCAATCACCCACCAGTTGGAGTGAAGTTGGAGAGTCTAGGGTGCTCGTCTGAGCTGGTGGAGCAATGTGCCGAGAAGGTCAAACTCATAAGGAGACGTCTCCTCACAGTTTAAAGCCGGCAAAAGAGCTATGCTGATCAAAGGAGGAGACCATTAGAATTCGACATAGGAGAGCACCTTTTCCTGAAGATATCTCTCACTAAAGGA
This sequence comes from Warburgia ugandensis, assembly GCA_035236585.1. Lineage (NCBI taxonomy): Eukaryota > Viridiplantae > Streptophyta > Magnoliopsida > Canellales > Canellaceae > Warburgia > Warburgia ugandensis. The sequence goes on along the minus strand of CP141127.1, from coordinate 53,464,640 downwards.
GTTATGCGGTTCAGTATCAAAGGCAAGCTTAGTTTGCGTTACATAGGACCTTTCGAAATCCTGGAGAAAGTGGGAAAAGTGGCCTACAGGATCGCACTACCCCCTCAGCTATCTGAAGTGCATAACGTATTCCATATATCTATGCTAAGGAGGTACGTGCCTGACCCTACTCATGTCATCAACCAGGTACCCATAGAGTTGATAGAGGATCTCAAGCTAGAGACGAGACCAGTTGAGATCCTGGATCGGAAGAGGAAGAAGCTGTAGAACAAGGACATGCACTTAGTCAAAGTTTTGTGGAGAATTGTGCACATGGAAGAAGAGACTTGGGAACCAAAATCAGAAATGTGAGAAAAGTACCCCGAGATCTTTTGACTAAGAAACACAGGGGCCCATTTTGATACGGGCAACCCTCTTCTTCAACCTCCTAGAGGGTTCTAGAACAGCAGTGTTTGGAGGAGAAACCACCGCCATTCTGGAGGTTTCTCCCCTGCCATTCAATGGCAGTGAGAGCCCCCTCCAGAACCCTCTTATAGCTCTATAAATGGAGCTCTTGGGTGCCTCTAATGGCAGCCCAAAAGCTTGAGAAAAACCCATCGTGGAGAAGCAACCAAGAGGAGAAAACGTGGGGAAAAACCCGGCCACAAACCAGGTATGCCCAAACCCCTCCAAACGCGTTTCCCCCTTAGTCCTAGGCTAAGTTTTCCTAAGTTTTTACATGAAACATCATGCAAAACCAGGCCCTAGAGAGTCACAAAGGACCCAGGGACGATCCCTGGGGTGCACTGGTTCGACAGGGTTGAACCAAGTTGTCTCAAGGACGCCCCGTCTCCCACTGAACGAAACGTCTCGACCCCGATCGAGAGAAACCAGTAGGCTAATCCATGAACACTCCCGCAAATGAAAAAGCCGGGCGAAAGCCAGGGTGTGTCTGCAGACCTCGACCGCTGAGGCGCCAACTGCTGACGTGGGACGCTAAAGCGTCCTAGGCTTCCACCTCACTTCGTTTGACCTTTTATGTACATGTGATACTAAAAAGCCTATAACTTGAGATCTAGGGCTCCGATTGAGGCGCCGCGAAAGGCGTTGTCTCCGTGTCGACGACGCGGATACCTTATCAAGGCCTAATATAAGGTGGGCACGACCCTTAGACTATGATAGTGGCGCGGGGCCACTAAATCTTTGTAAAGTTGATGATACCAAGGCCGAATTAGGACCTTAGGACACCCATAGGCATGGGAATAAACCCTTAATGCCTAAGTAGTAAGATCAACCACTCTAAAACCTATAGAAATAGGCCAAACTAACCTTCTTCCCCTAAACCATGTTCAGGAGCATACGAGGACAAAGGAGCTTGCGTGACCAAACTAGGTAGGTGCTCTATCGCTACTAGACTTTTAAAAAGAGCCCATGATTGTTTTGAATGCATGATTTAAGTATGAGTTAAATAACTTGTTTAGCATGACTTAGTTTTATAAATGAATTCAGCATGCTTATGACAAATACATTATGCATAGACATGTTTTGCAAACAATTGCATATACATTATGCATAGACATGTTTTGCAAACAATTGCATATATTGCATGATTTGTGAGCATTGAGTTCTTGAAAAATTACATGTCCTTGAGGGTTACCAAAAGACGCTGGAGTACCCAAAAGATGCTGGGTAGGCAGTTGTGAGGGCCAGGCAGTTGTGAGGGACCCAAAGAGGACAAGTTTTGAAAAAGAGGTTTTCACTTGTTTGATCTTATATGATTTGGGCTAATAAGCTCATGGGCGCTATGCAGAGAGGTCTGGATTGGCCTCCCAACCTCTACCACTATTAGGTGGAATGGGTACCACGCCCAAAAAGGGCAATGTCCCTATGTCGACTGCATGTGGTACGGGGGGCTACCACTGGTGTCACGGCACTGGGTCGATGTGTCATATGCCCCATGGAGCCTATGACCGAGTGTCCTCAGGTACTGGGGGACCACACGATGGTGAGGTCGTGGGCATAGTTGGGCCCTATGGTTTGAGGATTTACTTGCATTGCATATGGCATGACATGAGGTTGGTCGACCATACCATATATCCAGGAGTTGGATTTAGTTGAGCATCTTAAGCATATCATTATGTTTGTGATATAAATGATACTTTCGATTTGGATTATGTGATTCTTTAAGTCATTAGTATTCCAATTCCACAATGGGTTTTAATCTCAATATTGAACTTGAACATGCACATGTTTTGAAAAAGCATATTATTTTAAACATAGCATGCATTGTGAAACTAGTAGTGATGGACTCCTACTGAGTATAGTATATACTCACCCAATCCTCAACATTTTTTAGACACAAAGTAAACACTTAGGGACAGAGTATGCCTGTGACAGAAGACACCGAGATTAAGTGCAAGTAAGTAAACCCCTACCTTATCTTCCAATGTTACTTGATTGTAATTACTCTCAATAGCTAAGGCTATGACTAACACTTTCTTGGGAATGGAGTCAATTTAAAACTATGCCATGGCTAGATAATTTGAAAATGTGTTTTGACACTTGGGGTTTTATACAAAAGATTGTTTTCCAAAACAAAAGGATTTTCATGCATTTCATATTTATAAAACAAGAGATCTCGCCTTTTTATCAAATTTGCATCATATAAAACCCGGGTCATCACAATAAATTCCTTTTCTTTCTGTTTTCTTACGTGTTTAGGATAATATTTGTCATTAAAGACCGTTTTAAACTATTCCCATCCTATTGTTTCTCGCTAGTCAAAATAAGTCCTTTCTACTGTTTCCCACCAAAAGGTAGCCTCTCCCCTAAACACAAATGTGGCCATGGCTACTTTTCTTTCTTCAGCTATGTTCATGGCTTTAAATATCTTTTCAATATCAATTAACCATTTTTCAGCTATAGATGCTTCATCTTCTCCTGTGAATGAGGGAGCTAATTTCTGAAACCTTTTTAACTGAACCTCGGTCCTATCTATTACTTTATCAGGGGAAGGATCTCGGGTGGTAGGGGTTTAGCTTTGACTATTCATGTATTGTCCCATATGCTGTAGGAATTGTCGAAACAATTCAGCCATCCCATTGCCTGACCCAGTGGAGTCCATTGGTGGGGCTTCAGGTCTTGGAACATTGCTTCCTTTCTTCTTAGGTATCTGTAATCACAAGGTAATTTACCAGACCTTAGTATGTGTTATCCTATTACTCCTTACCCTTTAATGGATGAAACTTGATTATAAGTTATTCTCCTCATAACTAGGCTGTGAGTAACATCAAACCGCCCTCTGATACCAATTGTGACGACCCAGGTTTTATATGATGCAATTTTGATAAAAAGGCGAGATCTCCTGTTTTATAAATATGGAATTCATGAAAATCTATTTATTTTGTAAAGCAATCCTTCATATAAAACCCCAAGTGTCAAAACACATTTTCAAATTATCTAGCTATGGCATAGTTTTAAATTGACTCTATTCCCAAGAAAGTGTTAGTCACAGCCTCAGCTACAGAGAGTAACTACAATCAAGTAACATTGAAAGATAAGGTAGGGGTTTACTTACTTGTACTTAATCTGGGTGTCTTCTGTCACAGGCGTACTCTGTCCTTAAGTGTTTACTTTGTGTCTGAAAAATGTTGAGGATTGGGTGAGTATATACTATACTTAGAAGGAGTCCACCACTACTAGTTTTACAATGCATGCTATGTTTAAAATTATATGCTCTTTCAAAACATGTGTATGTTTGAACACTCATGTTTAATATCGAGATTAAAAACCATTGTCAAATTGGAATACTAACGACTTAAAGAATCACATAATCCAAGTCGAAAGTATCATATATATCATAAACATAATGATATGCATAAGATGCTCAATTGGATCCAACTCATGGGTATATGGAATGGTCGAGCAACCTCATGTCATGCCATATGCAATGCAAGTAAATCCTCAAACCATAGGGCCCTCTATGCCCATGACCTTGCCGCCATGTGGTCCCCGGGTACCTGGGGACACTCGGTCATAGCCTCCACGAGGTATATGACACATCAACCCAGTGCCGTGACACCAGTGGTAGCCCCCCGTACTACATGCAGTCGACGTAGGGACATGCCCTTTTTGGGCATGGTACCCATTCCACCTAATAGTGGTAGAGGTTGGGAGGCCAACCCAGACCTCTCAGCATAGTGCCCACGAGCTTGCTAGGTCAAATCATATACGATCAAACAAGAAAAAACCTCTTTTTCAAAACCTGTCCTCTTTGGGTCCCTCACAATTGCCTACCCAGCGTCTTTTGGGCACTCCAACGTCTTTTGATAACCCTCAAGGACATGCAATTTTTCAAAAACTCAATGCTCACAAATCATACAATATATGCAATTGTTTGCAAAACATGTCTATGTATAATGTATTTGTTATATGCATGCTGAATTTGTTTGTAAAATTAAGTCATGCTAAACAAGTCATATAACTTAAACTTAAAACATGCATTCTCAAGACAATCATGGGTTCTTTTAAACAGTCTAGTAGCGACAGAGCACCTACCTGGTTTGGTCACGCTAGCCCCCTTGTCCTCGTATGCTCCTACTCATAGTTTAGGAGAACAAGGTTAGTTTGGCCTATTTCTATAGGTTTTAGAGTGGTTGATCTCACTACTTAGGCATTAAGGGTTCATTCCCATGCCAATGGGTATCCTAAGGTCCTAACTGGGCCTTGGTATCATCAGGTTTCCAAAGGTTTAGTGGCCCCGCACCACTATCATAGTCTAAGGGTCGTTCCTACCTTAGATTGGGCCTTGATCAAGTATTTTATAGTTTGGGTGTGTCCGCGTCATCGACACGGACACGACGCCTTTCATGGCACCTCAATCAGAGCCCTAGATCTCAAGTTATAGGCTTTGTAGTACCGAGTGTACATAGAGGGTCAAACGAGGTGGAAGCCCGGGACGCTAATGCGTCCTGTGTCAGCGGCATGCGCCCCAGTGGGCGCGTCTGCCGACGCACTGGGCTTCCACTTAACATTCTCATTTGCATGGGTTTTCTCAACGCACAGAATGCGTTTCGGTTTGACGGGGACCTGGGCATCCTAGGGACGCCCTGGTTTGACCCTGTCGAACCAGTGCGCCCCAGGGACCCTCCCTGGGTCCTTTGTGGCTCTCTAGAGCTTCGTTTTGCATGATTTTTCATGCAAAAACTTGGGTAAACTTTGCCTAGGACTAAGGGGGAGACGGGTTTGGTGGGGTTTTGGGCATACCTGGTTCGTGGCTAGGCTTTTGCCACATTTTCTCCTCTTGTTTGCTTCTCTACGATGGGTTTTTCCCGAGCTTTCGGGCTACCATTAGAGGCTCCCAAGAGCTATATTTATAGAGCTAGAAGAGGGTTCTGGAGGGGGTTCTTACCGCCATTGAATGGTGGTGGTTTCTCCTCCAAACACTGCCATTCTAGAACCCTCTAGGAGGTTGAAGAAGAGGGGTACCCGTATCAAAACGGGCCCCTGCGTTTCTCAGGCTAAATCCATTTTTTAATGTAAATTATATTTTTGCCCCAGAACTTCAAAGGGCCATAACTTGCTCATTTTAACTCTGTTTTGGGTGATTTTAGTCTTGTTGGATTCCTTTTTCTGAGACACACCTAATGGTACCATTCTCAAGACCAAATTTATGGGTCTAGTCTAGGTGAATAGTGAAATGACCAAAATACCCTTATTTCCAAAAAGTGAACTTTTTCATTACTAACTTGGGATTTCAATGTTAAAAAAATGGAGTCATTACACTAAGAAAACCATCTAAGCTAGCCATGAAGCGAAGCCAATGGAGCCCTCAAAGATAGCCATTAAAGCCACATGAGCTAAGCTAAATGGAAGGCCATGATTGGTGGAGAATTTGAAAAATTATCATTGGGATTTATGAGGATATTTTGAAGAGAATTAAGGGAAAATTCACTAGGATAAGGTTCCATGTGGACTAATAGGAAGAGACCCTTCTACTTTTCATGTTTTCCCCACTTTCTTTTTTCACTTTCCACCTCACCCCTAAGATACACCATGAATTTCACTTTCCATTCAAGAGTTCTACCTTTCTATGACTCCTCTACCTTCCTAATCTCCCATTCAAACCACCCAACCAATCCCAACTTCTTAGGAAATCACTTAGCCAATCAAATTTCACCATTTCACATCATTTTCTGAAATTTCCTACCCATCTCTTTCTCCCACCTTCCCTTCTCTTTCTTACCTCAACACCACCCAACCACTTTCCATAATTGAAGATCATTAACTATTTTTGAAGGGGAAGATGGATCCTCTTAAAAATAAGGCATCTCCCCACCTGCTTGCACTCAAAAAGGCAGCCAACTTATCCCATCATCCTTCTCTTGCAAAATCCTAGCTACCCACCCATCCTAGCCATCAAAATTACTTGTTTTCATCCCCACTACACCTTACACTTAGGTAACCATAGAAAATGTAAGAGAAAGGTTATGAAAGAACTACAAAAACCAAAGTTTAGGGGACTCTCTTGGTAACAACCCCAATTTTTATGAATATAATTGAATTATTAAAATTAAAAGTTGATATTCTAAAAGTGGAATTGGAACTTTGAGTTCCAAGAAATTTTATTTTTATAAAAATAAATCAAGACTTAAAACTTAGATATTTGTAATGTACTCCAAAAACTGATCAGAATGACTATAAGTATGTCAAATTTTGAGTTCGGATGAAAAATCCTTATTTTTCTCTATTTTTATGAATAAAAGGATAAAATAGTAATTTTACTCATAATCGAGACCTAAGACATCAAAATTTGGAATGTACTCTAAAAACCAATCGAAACGATACTAAGTACGCTTAATTCTGAATTCATAGGAATAAACCCTAATTTTCTCCATTTTTGGAATTAAAAGGGCAAAATGATCTTTTCACAACTATGTGGGGCCCACAAGGTAGGCCAAAGGTTTGTAAGCCCACCATCATGAGTCAAAACCACTACCAGCTACTAGTGGAGAAGGAAGTGGTAGTGGGAATTCAATGACAATTTAATAATAAAAAAAATGAAACATAATTATGACATGTAATTATGAAAAATCCAAAAAACTCTATAAATAGCCCATAAATTTTCCTAAAAATCCCCCATGAGGTGCCCTAGAATCCCCTAGAATCCCAGCTCTAAAATCCTTCCCCATCTCCCCCAATTCTCTCTTCTTTTTCCTCGTATTTTTTTTTTCTATGTACGAGCATTTGCAGATGCACTCAGCACTCAAGGCTCATTGGAGACGTCGAGCACATCAATTGACGCATCGTCCTCGATGAACCAAGGTTTTCTCCTAGGAAACCCTAATTCAATTAGTCATAGATTTTCAGACATTAGTTCCATATCTTGACAGTCAGATTTGTTCGACTTGGGATACTCCTTAAAATCCCTAAAGAAATTTTATGATCCAACGGTTGGATTGTTGGGAAACTTATAATGAAATTCAAGCAATAGTGAATCACCATCTCCAGCAAGTTCTCCATCTATTTCTAGCCAATAGAACTAGATATTCTTGATCTTAAACCGTTGGATAGCTTCCTAGCATTGAGATCTACAATTGCCCCATGATTCCCGATATTTTCCAGCAATGGTGACAGAGAAAGCTCCATTTATATATGTTTCCAACCAAGCTAGGGTTTTCAGTGATATTTCTAATCTCTGGCGAAGTTTTCTTCACTGCCCAGCCTAAGTAGATGGCATATCCCTCTTCTCCTTTCATACCAACATTTACCTGATGTTTTCTGGCCTCTAGAGATCTTCCCCAGCCCTTAATCCATTAAAAACAATGGATCTAGCATAGAGGGTTGAGATCTCCTCATTTTTTGGCTTAGATACGAATTATAAACCATTGGATGAGTTCCTGGGGCCTTTAAACTTTAGGATAAGAAATCTTAACTGTTGATGTCTTTAGTGTCTTTAGAATTGGGATATCTAGAGAAAGGTTGATCTGACGGTCTCAATCAGACTGTCTCAACCGATCTCAATAGATTAGATCCCAAAACACGCATGTGCTTGTGTTCGAGCTACTAGGTGTTGCAAGAACAACGCCCCCTGGGCCTCCATGATAGAGATGTGGGTTGCTAGCCGTCCTCGCACCCAGTATGCCCAGATTAGATTTGAGCCGTCCAATATTTGTAGTGAAATCTTATTTCTTCAATCAAGACCTCAATTTAGCTCTGATTTTAGATCTAAAAGTTGCTATAGATTCCTTGTTACTTGTATAAGGTACTAAACTCAGAAAATATATTTTGATGAATGTAAAATTCTATTAATAAAGAAAATTATTACTATTTCATATCATCAATGAAATTTAGAGTGATCAAACTTTATGATTCTGATCCACTGATGATCTTATGATTCTAGAACATGGAATCATTGGTTAGAAGTGATTGATCTATGTTTAATTAAGAAACCTAGCCTTAAAAGAAGAAAAATCATAAGAAAGTGCATGGATCTTCATGATTTGATTAATCAAGCATGATCAAACCTTTTAAAATAGTTTATATGATGATCTAAATGTATAATTACAATAATTAAATGGTTGGATGTAATTTATTTTCCAGATCATAAGATCTTGACCCTTAAAAGTAGTAAAATCCATAAAAGTGAATGGTAATCACCTTGATCAATTTGATCAAGGAGATTACCATATGGATTGATGGGCTTGATGATGATAATTTGGGATGGATTAAGATCTATGCCTTAAATTGGATAAAAAGGCTTAAGATCTTCTTGATCGGTTAGATCAAGAAGGATCAGATCATGTGATAAGATGATATCAATGATCAAGTGATGAGATCACTTTGAAAAAAATGAGTACATCTAAAAAAAATAAAAGATCAAGATCTAAAACCCTAAATAGGATGAAAGATGACAATTGGATCATGATGATATGTTAAATGTGTTTATTTGAATTATTAATGTTATTGTAAATGTCTTTTATTGCTTAGTATATTTAATTGTTAGATTTAATTATTTAATTATGCTTTAATACTTATGTTATGTAAATTACATTGAAAATTTAATTAAATGGAAAATAGAGTTAAAGGACATTTACATGGAATGAATGACATGGACTTTATGATAGTAAGGGCTATAGTTAGTAGGACAATATAAGAACTATCAAATCCTTCGCCCAAACTAGGAGAATAATAAACCCCATGAATGACATTTTAAATGTTCATGGATTTAATTAAAATCAATTAGAAAGAGTACTTAGGGTTAAAATGCTCATAGGAACCTTATGAAAGGCTGAGCTAAGGTCACTTTAGTGAATCTAAACATGGTGGTTAAGGAGTTTTCTAATCGAGCCTTGCTCTTCTCCTACCTTCCATTGATGTTTGTGAGGTCTAAATGCCTCCTTACATGAGGATTGAAGTAGCCACCTTATGGTCAGCCATTCAATTAGTAAGCCTTAGTCAATTGGAAATAAGAGGAGCTATCTAGACTTAGGATGAAATAAGCTATCTTCCACTAGTAAAACATCAACTGGTTGAATAATAATAATAAGAGCATAAAAGGTTAGTAAATTATATGCTTCTAATAAAAATTGTAAGTAAGATAAGGATGATCAAACAAGATCCATAGGATCTTGAATGATCAAGAACAATAAGAATCCTAATGCTGTATTTTATTATGTATCCATGTATGTATGTGCTAGACAAATCTAGATCATTAGATTAGATAATCCAAACCCTTGATCAAATATGATTCAAGGAAGAGAACTAGGATCATCCTCCTTAGGGATGATCAAATAACTGAACTTAGATCAAAGAAGAACTAGATGATAGAAGATCTAGGCCCTTAATCTTTATCAACAAGTATAAATTGTTGATCAAAGGATTTATGAAAGATCAAGATCAAAGAGATGGACACACAAAGACTTAGAGATAGAAAATACTTAAATCTAAAAGATTAGGAGATCATTCTAACAATAAGATCTATTGATCAATAAGATATATACTATCTGAGGAAGATAGATTGTATGGATGATAGGAACACAAGACAGATCTAGATCCTTTATATCAAAGGACAAGATTAGATAAGGAATATAAGTGGGAGATTATCCAAAATTGTACAAATAATGATAATATGTATGTATTTACAAATTACATACGTCAATCATGGAGGATATGAAGGGATGGATGACTACATGAAAGTTGGTGAAACTTTAAGAATACAAGACCTATGGTCTATGGAATTATTGTTATACATAGACATTATAATGCTTAAAAATTGATAATATGCTTAGTTACATTTGAATCATAATTCATGTATATGAGATAGAAATAATTGCTGAAATTAGATGGAATACATAATAAATACCTGAGTATAATTTATGATTGCCCCTAAACTTAGATAAGAACATAATAATAATGGATATCATTTCTATCAAATGAGTATCCTTACACTTAATAACATTTGGTATATGAATACCAAATTAAAGGAAATGGGGATCATTTACAATAAATGATTAATCCTTAAACTTATGCTAATATGGGTATCATTCATTGTAAATGAGGATGCCTAAATCTAGAAATGAAATAATATCCTTAGTATGAGGATATTGAATACAATATAAATAGACAGATCGTTTGAGATGTACAAGAAGTATTTTAGATACAAACATGGAGGCTTGTGATTTTGTTTTAAAGAGGCATAAGCCTGGGGATGCTATGCTAGGAAAGTTATGAGGGTTTTGCCACTCGCTTCCTAAAATTTGATGATATTATGATACCTTGCCCGAAGAGAGGCTAAAAGTTAGGTGGGCCAGTTATGGGGAGGCCTTACTGTGAAAGTCCTGTCTCCCCATACAGGCAGTGAGATAATATTTTCCACCATGGTGTTAGTGGTAAATAGGGCAGCTATCCAAGCGTGCTAGTACAGATCAGACTATAGCTTGGTATTCCTTGAGTATTTTTCATTATGATGTATGGCATAGTGAGATGCCAATAGTACCCTAATGGGGGAGTATTTTCGCAGCAAAAGTCTAGATTATTTATCAACTCAGTATATCTGAGTATGATTATTGATGTTTGAGATATTGACTATTTTTCATGATTTTTGACCGTATATATACATACGATATAGTGGTGAGTGGTTTGGGATTATTATAGTAGATGTTACATGATAAATTATATGATAGAATGATCATATATGGTATGGTTCATGGAAATTGAATTATATGATTCATATGGAATATGATGATTATGAATACTATACTTTTCAATTATATGATTCCATATGTTCTTGAATCCCCTACCAAGCATAGCTTGCTAAGATATTGTAAATGTTTGAATGTTTACAATATCTCAGATACAGAAAGAAAAGAATGGAGGGATACGACATAGGAAGATGAAGACCATACTATTGATCAAGACTATGTACTATTGTGGAAAGGATTAGATTGTATTTTGATTTGTGTATTTTGGACATAAGATGTAATAAAGGGGTTGTGTACGTGAACCCCTAAATCAATCCTTCAATTTTACTAAAATGAGTTTCTTTAGAAACATATGTTGTATACAAAATTATGTATGTATATGTGAGTGAAATGTGGACTTTGGGTTTTCTGAAAAGAATTTCAAAGACCAAAAAAAAATTTGCTACTTAAGTTTTGAAAATGTTTGCAAAATTGGTCGACTACCATTTGAAAGTAAATAACGAAAATGTATTTCAATAACCTGGGTTGCCACACTCTCACTCATAGGAAAAAGATGCCACCTTCACTTTGAAGGGATGTCCTCTTCCTCCATCACTCTCCTCTCTCTTTTGTTTTGAATTTTCTTATTTTTTGAGTTTTATTTGACCCTCCAAGGTGGGGTTGATAATTCCTCAAGTGTTCCATGCCTAGGACTTGGGTGTTGGATTCTTCTTTGAGAGGTTGGTCTATCCTTGTTACTTCTTCTCCTTGTTTAATCTTACTTCATTATGCTAGTTATTTCTTTTAAATTCCATTGTCTTCTTTGCTTATAGATTAAGATCCAAGGTTGGTCTTTCCCTTGAAGTGATAGCCAAGGGAAGTTACATTGAATCTAATCTTTGTCCTTACTTTTCATTGCCTTTTAAATCTCTTTTCATTTCCTTGAATTCTAGCTTGTTTTTCTTAGTTCTCTTAGAGAGTGTTACTTTTATATTCCACTGAGTTTTGTCTTAAATCTCAAGCTTATTGTACGAGGAATCATTACTAAGATTTCGTTTTGAGTTTATTTTGGTTTAAAGCATGGCACATGCTCTCCAAAAGTGTAAATGCACCATCCACGTAAAAGGCAATAGAATTTGATATTTAATGGAATCTCATTGGTTGATAAATGATGATGATTGATTTGCTTGTTTATCTCATTGTTTAATAGTTAAATTAAAATCATTTTTGTAGACATTCCAACTAATCAAACCCAATAGGGAATTGAAACCATGTGCCCAATCCAGTGGTGGAACACATGGTTCAGAAGGCCATTAAGGTTGAAGTTAATTACTCATATTAATGTGCTACCCAATTCTAGATCAATAGTTTAATTACTCGTCAACTGGCATAGAGGTTCCTTCTCAAAATTATGTTGAAACCATGCGTGCCACCCATAGCTGGAACACATGGTTTTGAGTAATTTGGTGATTAATTGAATTCCAATTTAGTGAATTCATTCATGTTAGGAAAAGTTGTTAGCATGTGGTTGATTAGTTGTTAAGTTATTAAAGTTTTCATCCCATGAATTTAATTGCTTTCTTTGGAATTTGCATGATTGGGGAAGTAGTTGATTAGTGTATGATTCATTAGATTAGTTGTTAAAATTCATGCTAGAAAGTTAGATTTAGATAATTTGTAAAAATTGCGTTCTTAGAAAGCTTTCACTTTAGGAAAGTCATAAATTTAGAAAGTTTAACACAGGAAAGTTTTATTTTTCTAAAGCATGCTTAGGAAAGTTTTTAATTTTACATATGTTTTTAGTTTTTACATAATTTCCATTCCATGTGTTAATTTTTATTCTTAGTTTAGGTTAAAGATTCTTTGAGTTGGCTAAGTTAGATAATTTAACATATAGGGACCACTAGTATCAGTTTTGTTCAATTCCTCGTGGGATCGACCTCCTTATGTGAGAATACTACAACTGATTCGTGTGCTTACAAGTTTAACTTTAAAATCACAATATGATCTAAGATAATCCTTTGATAGAATGCAAAGACAAACTGAAGCAATGAATGATCTAACATGTATGGAAATGAAATATGCTTAAGAACGTGCAAAACAAGTAAGAACTATGTGTGTAAAGTAAGTGTATGCAAAACTTTCTAAAAATGGACAATCAAGATTAAGATGCTTAAAAAGTAAAAGAAATGCAAGAAATATCATGAGTGTAATCCTATATGATTGCATGCAAGAGAAAGGAGATGAAAGAGAATGAATATATATATATATAAAGAAAGGAATTGGAATAGGTTGAGACCCTACCTTTATCTCCAAAGGATTTGAATAATGAGGATTGAATGAAGCTTAGGTGAGGGTGATCTTCTTGCCTTTGTTTCTCCTAGCTTTGACTTTGACCCCTAAGGAAAGTTGAAAGAACTAAATCACATTCATAACACCTCTATTTTTAAACCTTTAGAGTGGGATTCAAGTGGTATGAATGGTTGAAATCAAGCCCAACTATGTTAGAAATCAATGGATGGTTAGACAGGATGGACAGGAATTCTATATGGGGGAAGTGTATTGAAAGATGGAAAGGAATAAAGTTGAAAAAGAAATAAGAAAGGCTAAGGGAGGAAAGGGAATATGTTGGAAGAGAAAGAGATACAGATGAAAGGGAAAGGCAGGGAAAAGAGGTGGAGGGAATTTAGGAATTTAGAAAGTCCATTTGTGGGAGGCGGGGAAGGGGTTCTTCGATCTGGGTGTGAGTGTATGTTTCATAAACCTTGAAGTTAAGGTGAACCATAGGATCAAGATGGGTGGTTAAGATCTTCCTTTCCATATGGTTTTGCATTGACTTTTCAACATGGGAGCTCTTTTTCTTGAACATAGGTTAATAGCCCATTAAAAAACTCTCCACCAATAGGATCTCAATTTGGTCATGCAAAATAGCTTCTTGTTGATTCATCCTTGTTTGTCTTCATTGCATGCTTAGAATATGCACCTACAAGGGTAGGTCTTGACCATTAAGTGCTTGAAAATTAAGATACATTTCAATAGTAGATTTCCCATAAAATGGCTCTCTATTCTCCTCCTTATTTTTCTACACCAATAATCTTTATTTCTTCATGACTTCCACATGGAACTAAGGTGCATTAACAATCTTTGCATTGAAATTTTGTTCTCCCCCATAGGTGGTCCATTCCTTTGGTTAAGTAGGAGAGAAAAAGTAAGGAAAAAGTATTCTATGAGCCTCAATTTTCTAACTTCTTTTATTTTAGAATCTCCATTGTACATGATTTGAACTTCCTTTAAATGTTTTCAATGTAGTAATATGCATAGATGCATGCATGGGAAGTTAAGTCACCTTATATTTTATATGAACACCCTATTTGGAATGGATAAGGCTTGGTGTTCCATGCAGGGGTTCTAGCTACTCTAACTTTGTATTTGATATCAAATATTTAGTATGAACTCTTGAACTTTATATTAGTCATATGTGCGTCCACAATGTAGTTTGGATGGTAAAATTGCACACAAGGGGTAAAATGGTCATTTTATTGCATTACATTATTTTGTACCCTAGACTAGCAAAATTGTAAAATTAATCATAGCTAGTGATGATTAAGTAAATTTGGGGCTAAACCCTACTAAATACAAAGGTCTGTATGTAATATTTCTCTCTCTCTCTCTCTCTCTCTCTCTCTATATATATATATATATATATATCATACCCAATGTAGAGCAAGTCACCAGTTTGTTTGTTCAGGGTCGTCATGGAAGTCATCTTATGCATCTTAAAACATCAATGCAGATGTACTATCTACAACACTTTGTATAGTATCTTTGTATTCACATATTTCCACCCCTGTCAATGGCTCTTGATGTACATCAAGGTATTGCCATGAAGAAGAAGTACATTAGGGGCCCTTGACAAGGGTGGAAATATGTGAGCACAAAAATACTATAGGAAGTGTTGTAGATAGTATAACTCATTGATGTTTTAAGATGTATAAGATGACTTACCAAATGACCCTGGATGAAGAAGTAGGCGAGTTGCTGAGCCTTGGGTGTGATATTTATAGAAAGAAAAAAATAATAAAAAAATCATATAATGCCACGAGGAAGATTCTCTATTCCTGAAAAATATTCAATAATATGTTTGAGTAACCAAAGATTCCATATAATCAAGATAGCAAGGGAAATATCTTGTCAGGGTTTTCTGAAGATAGTTTTTTTCTAACTGTCATCTTAATCATCCATTTTGAAGTTAGTTTTCCTAACCTTCTTCTCAATTAAGATTTTTAAGAAGGTTTTCCATAATTTCCTTCTTAATCATGTTTTATTAAGGTGGTCTTTCCAACCATCTTCTTAATCAAATTTTTTTAAGATGATTTTTTCAAGTGTCTTCAAAATCAGATAGTTTTAAATAATCTTTCTTAACCATCTTTTTTAATCAAGTTTTTTCTATTCACCTTTTTAATTATGTTTATCAAGATAATTTTCTTTAACCACTACTTTGTTAAGTTTTTTTCAAAAAATGCATTTCTAAATATCTTCTTAACATCTTCCCATAAAAAACTTCCAAAATTTTAACTCCCTCCAATGACCTTTTAAGAGATTTTTTACAAATTGTCTTACTAAATTATATTGTATAAGACAAGTTTTATGTAACTAACTTAAATTTACCTTACTAACACAGTTGCATAATAGCCCTTTTCTCTTTTCCATCTAAGAAAAAACCAATTTTATTAGTGAAAGCCATAAACTAGACAACTCTGAGGAGAGAGGGGAGTTGGTACAAGGAATGGCCTAGGGGGAACCCCCTTATATAGGAGACCATTGTTTGGGCATCAAGGTTGCTTGGTGGACAAGACAACTAAGTTGGCTATCAAGCTTCTTAAAAATACCTTAGCACTTTTCTTTCTTACTAGTGGCCCCACTAGAGAGAGTCAGACATTGTAGCACTAGACCATCTATGAAGTGAGGGACTTGCACATGGACCCCTCACTCTAAGGGCACCATACACATACATCACTTTAACCAGGGCCCACTTACAGATAGAGTATTTTCACACACAAAGGTAAAGGGGGGAAGGTTTTACATAGAGATACCTACAAAAGTCCCTTTCAAATTAAAAACTAAGTCTAGTGTCATTTCCTACCAAATTCAAAGGCAATCCCTTAAAGGATCATTAACCCCATCAACGAAAAAGTTGATATTCTAGGAAAGCATTCTCTTCATTTGTTAACCCATTTATAATTTAAAAACTTAAAAACTCAACCTAACTTAAAATTGATCTAAGTATACATAAATAAAAATTGAAAATACTTGAGGATTAACAAAAAAATACTTCATTATCTATTGATTAAAATTTTAATTGCCAAGCAAAAATAAATTCTTTATGTGGTAATTAACTCTTCCTTTTTGCTTGATTATATACATATATATACATATTATTGTGTATTTTGCAAGTGCATGAGTTATTCTAGTGTTGCTAATGCAAGAACGGGTCGATCTCACAGCGACTCGAAATTAAGGAATTGGAGTTTTAATAAAATTTCATCATTTAAAATTAAATGAATTTTTAAAAAAAAGTGAAATCAAACTTTATATGTGTTTAATCAATTAAATTATAGAGGTCCAATTTAAAATTACCAAAATTCAACAAAATAATAAGAAAATTCCACTTCTTGAGAGTGATTATCATGAATTTCCTCAATTTTGATATCTTAAATTGTGATCCACCTTCATCAACATGCTTCTAATTAATGATCCTCTAGAGGGATTAGGTAGACTATAAAATTTTGAGAGATCTAGGCTAGATAAGAAATTAGAGATTTAATGGCTTAGATCTAAGTTTAGATTCTCAGATTGAAGATCAATGATGATAAACAAGCCATAAGATGTCTAACAACAAGATTTGAAGAGGGATTTGAAATCAGATGAAAAACAGCACATGAATTAATGTTTCCCTTTCGGTTTAAGCTAAACCATTGATTCGAGAATTAAACAAGGGATTCAAATGGGATTTTTATTTTTATACTAAGAGCAATTCAAGAATTTTCCTGGAAATTTGGTTTTAAACAAAAACAAGAAAATACCCGATGATGGAGGAAGACGGTGAACAGGGAGAGAAGAGAAGAGGAGGAAAGGGGAGGGGAGCAAAAGAAAGAAACCAGAGTCGACTTTTCTCTTGGTAACTATCTAGCACAATGAAGCAAAGGAATTAGTGGAGTTAAGGGAGAAGGGAGTGAGGTGATGCTGTGAAGACGAAGAGAAGTAGAGGGATCAATGCCAGTGACCAGAGAGAAAGATGTGACATAGGGGATGGCTGTCCAATCATGACAGAGGAGCTGGTGTGATCAGAAGGGAGCTTGCGGTGATGAGCAAAAGATGGGGAGAAGCCTGGTGCTGGTTGGGTGGTGGAAGCAGAAGCAAGTTGATGTCTGTTTGGCTTTGCTGCTGTTAGATGGTCTAGCAAGATCAGGTCTAGGGCATCATTTGATCTGGGCTGCAGAGGGGAATAGTGAGAAGAGAAGAGAGTAGATCCTGGGGTGAATGGAGGGAAGCACAAGGTAGTCCGACCGATGGGTGGTGCTGTGCGAATGACAAGAGAGAGAGAGAGAGTAGGAGGTAGTGTGGTGTAGTGAGGAGAGGATGATGGAAGTGAACGGTGATGGTGGACTGGTCAAATGAACAAAGGAAAAGCAGATGAAGTTGGGGTATCATATGGCACAATGGAAGCAGGGGCCAGTGACAGTGATGGAGGAAAGGGAGAATTTCCAGTAGGAGATTGGGTTAGAGTGTGGAGAAGATAGCTGGGGAGAACAAGGGCATGAGAGAGAAAAGGGAAAACTGGGGTTGACTAGAATTGAATGAGAGGAGAAGGTAATGGTGTGATGCAGTGGAGGAAATAGGGAAAAAGAAAAGGATAAAAAGAACTAGAAAAACTTATGAAGAACGATGGATGGAAAGCAAAGGAAAAACAGTAGTAACACAATGAAAGGAAAAAAAAAATAGAAGAGAAGGAGATAGTCTATTCCTCCTACAAGTCAGCTAAGGGGGAGTTGAGAAGGAGAAAAGTGGAGAGAAAAGAAGAGAGTGGTGGGAGAAGACGTTGAGAAGGAGAAGGGGCTCTACCTCCTACAGTCCAAAGGGGAGCGCTCCTTCTCTCCACCTATGGCTTCCTCTTATATGAACTCTCCTCTTTCCAATTCCAATATAGATAACACTTTCCAACTTGGAGTGTCTTCTATTTTACATATTTCTATTCCCTTAAAAAAAATTCTCTTTCCTTTAAAACCAATTTTTCTTTAAAGAAACTATCCCATCTTGCTTTAATGAGTGATCTGGTCCATTCAACCCCCATTTGATAATCTGCACTGCGAAAATTTGATATAAGCCATCCCTGCATCTTTTAGTTTATCTATAAAATAAAAGACTAAATTAAAATCATCTAAACCATACATTAAGCATTTGCTTAGCTCTGATGATCATCTAACTATTAAATTTCACAATTTATAATTGGATGGTCAATTTGAGCTAAAATTCATATTTTATCTAAAAATCGTCAAATTGATGAGTTAGATGATCCAATGAAATGATTAATTAGGAGTTATTTGGCCAAAATTAAACACTTATCACACCTCCCCAACCATCATTTTTCTAGTCTTGAGCAAAACATGCAAAAAATTATTTTACAAAAACTAATACAAAATGCCACTTTTGTAGGTACTCACGATTGCATTTAGTGCATGCAACAAGCCCTTGAACCCCTAGGTTACCCCTAGTGAACAAGTTAAGCCTTGTGAGGGTTTGTAGTGAATATACCCACAAAATTCAATAGGGTAGAGTTCCTTATTTTATCTCAGAGAATCCTCATTCACTAACAATCTACTAGTTTTTCACAACTTAATAGAGTGCATGTGTGTAAGCCACATAAATCTTAATTTCTAACTAGATATGCTTAAATTCCATTGAAAATATGTCTTGACCTCAATTCCTCACAAGTATACTCTTGGAAATGAAACTCTCAAATAAGGGGTTTAAACATATTCTCTCATTATGTGACTGAATCCAACATACTAATGGTTCAAATAAATCTTTTGAATTCTCATGAGACAAAGAAAAGTGATCATTAAGAGTAGATGTCATTACCAAGAATATTAGGGTCTTTTTTTAAAACCTTAATTCCTTCTTTTTATCTCCTCTTTAAGGCTATGTTCCACTTAAGATCAATAGGTCTTTAACTAGGACAAAATGTAGGCTTAGTACGAGTTCAAAAAACAAGGGTATAAGGATTTCAAATGTTCAAAATTGAGTAGAGGTCTTCAATGAATATCTATTAGGACAACTTTTCTTTCGGGTTGTACTTGAAGTTAATCTCTCTTTCAAATTTTAGTCTTTCTCTTTCTCTTTCAATTTCAATTTTATTTTTATTTTATTTTTTTGGCTTCTTTGGAAAAAAGGCCATTCATTTTTCTCACTTCTTTGACTTTTTGTCCTATTTTTGAAATTTTCTACTAACCCTACTCATTTTGAAAATGGGTAGTGGTTATTTATTTTACTAGCTTGTTTTGGGTTATGGTGAGTGGGGTTAAGAAAGAAAAAGGATTACTAACAGGCTCAAAGGAGGTTACTAGTGGTATGATGTTTTGGATAGGCTTTATATCTCTAAGCTGAGCAAGGATGGCCTATATCATTTTTTAAGTTTCATGAAGCCTATCAGATTCAATAAATTTTCTGGAGGTAAAGCTATTACTCTTATTTATTCTTGATGCTTAACCAAACAAGGATAATAGGATCACACTAAGTTATGTTTGTGGAATTACTTATAACTCTCCGAAAGAAGAGTCTCTAAATCTCATTAGGTTATAGGTCTCCACCAATTTTTCATAGGATCTCTAAGTCACACCTCTCTATTAGACTTGACTATGTGCTATGTGTAAATGGTTTCCAAAAATTAACTTTCATAAAATGCTTCAACATATGAATAATATGCAAAAGTAATCATATGTATTCCAATTAAGAGGTGAAAACAGTAGAAGTACTAAATTTTGAGCATCCACTTCTCATCATAGTAGGATCAAGAAACTCACTCAAGGAATTTCAAAATCCCTAAATGCATCTACACCCCGTAACCTGAATGAAACATTGTCCTCAATGTTTGAAAAATGTTGGATCCTATATGATAGTGGAAGGATGTAGAAGATGGAGATTTGAAAAACATCTAGGTTGTTTCCTAGGAGATGCTAAGTTTTACATCTTCAGCCATATATGGTCTAATGGAACTTTCTAAACCTAAAGCTAACTAGTTAGAATATTTGTCCCAATCTTAAACCTAAAATGAAATAGCATGATTTCTCATGCCACTTCAAAATCTTGTGATAATCTATATATTACCTCCACCCTAAAATTTTTTGTGGTGGTAGCATTAAAACAACAAAGATCATGATGATTTTTAACTGTGGGGAATCATATTGGTGGTACCCCATCCTCAAAATTTCATAGTAGTCAATATAATTCCTCCACCTCGAAAATTGAGATGATGGTATCACAATGACTTCGTGTACTATTGTGCATTTTGTTGGACCATTTGGAGATAAACGATCCTTTTCTTGACCAAATCGAGGTATAACAATGAACATTATAATCGAGTTAACTTTTTTCACCGTTTCCCTAAAATTGTCCTAAAATAGGGGTATAAGCTGACTCTGCCCTTCCCTAAAAGGTTGTTCTTGTATTGCTAGAGGTGGGGACAAGGTTTGGCTTAAACCCTTGTTATTTTCTAATGTGTATGCTAAAGTAGGTTGATGTAGGGCTAGTTCATCAATGGACTCTCTCTTCCTGTTCTTCTAGCACATGTAAGATTTCAGATGGACCTAAATTGCTATATAATGGTTGCTCAAATAAGGTCTATAAGGCCCAATCAGGTACATCTTCTACATTACAAGACTCAATTGGAATTTCAGACTCTATAGGGGGTTCTACTCTAGTTTTCCATTCAGAAGTGTCCATCAAAGGGCAGTATCCAAGAACTAATTCACCTCCTCAATAGATGTGTCTTCATCAAAGTCATAAAAATGAGCGGAAGGTTTTGGGTTGGACTTTTCTAAAGCATTATTTTCTTCATCAATGGAAGTCTCTTCATTATAATCATAATGGAAGATATGGTTTAAGTAGATATGAGTTGGAGGTTTCTAAGGATGGTTATAGACTTTGTGGCTTAGAAGGATCAAAAGAAATTTCCATCCTATTATCAGCAATAAATGTCTCTTCATTATCCCCAATCTATTTAAGTTCCTTAGACCTTTTTATAATTTCAGCAATGTTTTTTTTAATAGTTTACCATATTGGTTTCATTTGCTTTACCTGTTTCTCCATCTCTTATCTCATTTCCATTTGGCTAGCAACTATGACTTGTTCTATTCTCTCAAAAAATTGTCGCTCTTCTAATGGTGGTTCTTCATATTGTAGAGGAAATGACTCATAGGGTTGGTATTGCTGAGCCATTGGGGTATTGAAAAAGGACTGAGCAAGTTGAACACATGATGGTTGACACTAATATTCTAAATAATCATGGTAGTATTGACTAGAGTGGGACCATTGTGTTTCTTCTTGACATTGGTAATCATGACACCATAGTTGTTCATAATGCCTAACCCATCCATTGTAGTCTTAGGAATTTGTCTCAGGATAATAATTAGTAGGGTCTGTGAATGCATTAGGTGCATCCACTAGTTCCTGATAGTATTCATTATATGCGGAGCTTAATAAGGGCCAGGAAGGAGTGGAATATGGATGCTTAGAATAGGTATAGTCATTATAGTATTGAGGTTGTGGCATAGATTGCCTAAAAGCTATTAGCTTAAGCAATTGACTCTCCATAATATCTAACCTATCCATCGATGCATCCAATCTGTGAAATCTATCCCCTTCTTGATAGGCTTTTGTTCTCAACTTCGTATACAATGGAACAAATCATTATATATAACATTGAGTTTTTTTTTTTAAGAGGAAAAACTAACCTACATGATGCAACCTAACTTCTTAGAATGATGCATAAACAAAGGGCATAATATGATCATTAATGCTAATAAGCTGCAATATTTTGAAAATCTTGACTTTGTGTGGGGGCAATGCTTTTAGCTTAGCCTAATCTAGAGCTCCTCCTCTCCTTTAAATTTGACTATTGCTTACCAGGTAGGTTCTGTGCAAGGTGGTCAATATAATCCTCATGTAAAGAGGTGTTTAGACCTCAACAAACGTCAACAGAAGGCATGGGAAAATCACTTGGATTTTAAGATACCCAGTATAATCACAGTGCGCAAAAGCCATTGGGGTAACAATAGATTGCGCCTTAGTAAGAGGTTCTACTAGGATGTGATGACCTTATAGGTCTCTTCTAAATGATTGAAGATTAATTTGAAAGGTCGAGTTGCCAGCTTGAGGTAATTATCTTAAGTGGGCCAAGGAGTAGTGATGAAATCCACCCTTAATCTTGAGGGGTCGGGTGCCCTTGCTAATTAATTTTCACACTCTATGGCAGTTCAATCAGCATATATATCACCTAAAGCAGTAAACGTGCCTTAAGAATACAATTAAAACAGAAAACTAATGCAAAACCCTAAAATGCAACAATTATCAAATATGCTTTCTATATGCAATGGTACTACCAAATAATGCAAGATTTTCCTAAATGCAAACCCTAATCTACTAAATAAAAGAACTGAGGGATACTTATAGAGAGGTTTCTAATGAAGATCAAGTGTGGGCTGCCTTATCCCACACTTACCCTGTATTATACAACCCTTTTAAAATTAAAATGGAAATTACAAATTACAAAGGGGCCTCACTACAAGTTTCACTCAAAAGAAAAGGAAAATCTCATTCAAGGAAAGCAGGGAAATTTCTAGTTTGGTGAAGATCCACTTTGTAATTTCCTAGAAAAGAAAGATAGAAATAAGTACCAAATTTAGGAAACAAGGTGATTATGCATTAAAAAATTAAAAAATGCACCTAAAAATACCTAATGCTAAAAGTATGCAATTCCTAATAAATTTTACTTTTATTAATTTTTTTAGATTTTTAATTAAATTTTATAAAAACTTCATTGCGGGTCCCAGGAAATGGTGCCAAAAATTTATTGTGTTTTCCACAAGTGCATGGGCTATTGTAGTATAGCTAATGCAAGAATGGGTCGATCCCATAGGGACTCGTGTTAATGAATTGGAGTTTTAATCAAATTTAATTATTCAAAAATTAGAAAAAAAATTGAAATCAAACCTTTGTGTTTAATCAATGAAATTACAGAGGTCCAATTTAAAAATAACAAAAATTCAACAAAAAATAAGAAAATTCCACTTCCCTAGACTGATTATCATCAATTTCCTCAAATCTAATATCTTAAATTGAGATTTGCCTCCATCAACATGTTTTTTTATGCTTTTGATTAATGATCCTTTAGAGGGATTAGGCAAATTCTAAAAATTCTGAGAGATCTGGGCTAAATAAGAAATTGGAGATTTAACAACTTATATCTAAGTTTTAGGTTCTTAGATTGAAGATCAGTGATAATAAATAAGACATAAGATGTCTAACAACAAGATCTAAAGGATTTGAAATCTAATGAAAAACAACACAGGAATTAATGTTTTCCTCTTGGTTTAAGCTAAACCATTAATTTGTTTATGCTTAAATCAATTAGGAGTGGATTATTCTATTCTTGGATTATTTGGGAATAGCATTGAACTTGGATAGCAAAATATGGATAAGAATAGGTCAAAACCAAGGAAGTGGATGGAATAAAATATGGGATTCAAATGGGATTATTATTTTTACACTAAGGGCAATTTAGGAATTTTTTTGGAAATTTGGTTATAAAAGAAAACCAAGAAACACCCAATGATGGAGGAAGATGGTGAATGGGGAGAAAAGAGAAGAGGCGGGGGGGGGGGGGTTTGTGAAGGGGAGGAATCGGTGGAGTTAAGGGACAAGGTAGTGAGGCAATGCTATGGAGACGAAGAGAATCAGAGGGATCAATGCTAGTATCCAGAGGGAAAGTTGCGATGCAGGGGATGGCTGTCTGGTCATGATAGTGGAGCTGGCATGATCAGAAGGGAGCCCGCTGGTGATGAGCAGAAGATGGGGAGAAGCCTGGTGTTAGTTCGAGTGGTGGAAGCAAAAGCAGGCTAATGTCTGTCTGGCCTTGTCAGTGTTAGATGGTGTAGTAAGATCAGGTCTAGGGAATCATTTGATCTAGGCTATAGAGGTGGATAGTGAGAAGAGGAGAGAGTAAAGCCTAGGGTGAACATAGGGAAGCAGAGGGCAGTCCGGCCGGCAGGAGGCAGTGTGGTGTGGGGAGGAGAGGGTGACGGAAGTGAACTATGATGGAGGGCTGGTTGGGTGAAAGAGGAAAAGATGATGAGGTCAGGGTGTCGTCTAGTGATGGAAGCAAGAGCCAGTGACGATGATGGAGGAAAGGGAGAATTGTTGGTAGGAGATTCGGTTGGAGCGTGGAGAAGATAGCTGAGGAGAACAAGGGCACGAGAGAGAAAAGGGCTAACTATGGTTGACTAGAAGTGAATGAGGGGAGAAGATAGTAGTGCGATGTAGTGTAGGAGACAAGGAAGAAAAAAAACAATGGTAAAGAGAACTGAAAAAACTTATGAAGAATGATGGACGGAAAGCAAAGGCAAAACAGTAGTAACACAATGAAGGATAAAAACAGAAGAGAAGGAGATGGTCTATTCCTCCTACGGGTCAAGCAAGTGCGAGTTGAGAGGGAGAAAAGTGGAGATAAAAGAAGAGAGTGGTGGGGGAAGGCATTGAGAAGAAGACGGGGGTCTGCCTCCTATAGTCCAAGGCGAGGGGGGGGACTCCTTCTCGCCACCTATAGCTTCCTTTTATATGAACTCTCCTCTTTCCAATTCCACTATGGATAAGACTTTCCAACTTGGAGTGTCTTCCATTTTGCAACTTTGTATTTCCTTAAAGAAAATTCTTTTTCCTTCAAAACCAATTTTTCTTTCAAGAAACTATTCCATCTTGCTTTAAAGAGTGATCTGGTCCATTCAATGCCCTTTTCTATAATTTGCAATGTTGAAATTCAATCTAAGCCATCCTTGCCTCTTTTAGTTGATCTACAAAATAAAAAACAAAATTAGAGTCATCTAAACCATACATTAAGCATCTACTTAGTTCTGATGATCATCTGACCATTAAATTTGACAATTTAATGGTTGGATGGTCAATTTAAGCTAAAATTCATATTTTATCTAAAAATCATCAAATTGATGAGTTATATGATCCAATGAAATGCTAAATTAGGGATACTTTGGCCAAAATTAAACACTTATCATATATATATATATAAATAGCGAATAAGAAAATGAGATAATATCTTGCTCAAGAAATTACTATTATAGTTGTTTATCTCTTACATGGCATTGATATATGATATGTGTGCCCCTAGTTTTCCCATCACGGACCATTAAAGAAAAACAAGTTTTACCTCATTAACCCTTGCAAAATGGTACAAACAACTTTAACTCTAGGTGGTTCCTAATTTTTGAATAATCACCTTATAATTTAAAAAATTACAAGATGGTTTGAAAAAATTTGTCCTATTTAATATATAAATATAAGAAACTTTTTCAAACACTATCTTATTTTGTACATCCTTCCTAATTAGTTTCCATATTCTTTTTTTCCTTTCTATTTGTACATTCTTTCTATAGTTTTTGTAGGTCAAAATACATTCAACAATCATTATAACTAGATGAAAGAACAAATTCATTTTTTTTCTGTAGGCTACAATCACTCTACAACATACATTCACTTCCAACATTCCATATTGAACTTCTCCATACATACTACTCATTGAAATAAATAAAGCACACACCCATACATTCCTATTTGTCCATACACACCCATGTGTTTGTTTTGATAAACCAAGTTCCCCTCATTTAAATAAAGAAAGTCTGCACATACTTTAATCAAAAGAAAAAAAGAAGGCATCGATATAAATGAAGTTCTATTGTATTTGATTGATAAGAACATTTACATTCAATAACATCATTGATCTACAAATTAAATGTCAAAACATGTTCAACCCATTCCATTTTGATGACAACTAGATCTAATTGGGGGTAACTCTTGTTTCATAGATCGGCCTACAATACAATATATATTAAATCAGTTGAGACATTCTATCTTGTAGTCATTGAGGAAATGTGGAAAACTATAAGAATGATGATCAATAAATTGTCTTGTGTTTGTTAATTGTGAGATTTTAAATCCTTTGTTGTTCTCATTTATCTGAGCACATAATACCCACACTACCAAATGGGTTGTTGTTTAGCGTACTACACAACAAACACAATAGAAAAGGGTCATATCTCATGTCTAATTGAATTTAGGTTATCAATACTAAAGAACTAGCAAACCTTACCTTGACTTTTCCCAGTGAGTTTTGTTGGATGGTTAATATCTTCCACCTCAGCCCATCTATACCATGCACTGCACATATATAAGTGAAAGTATTACATATGAATATTAGTATATTTATCATATGTCTAATTATTAATAATGAATAAAAATAATAAATACATACCTTTTTATGCTTTGAATGGACATATTCTGATAATTTCACCTAGTTTATAGTCACAAATATAATTCTTTTATGTCACCTAGTTGAATGACATACTCCATTTTATGGAAAGTTTTGAAGAACTTAGATCTTAACTTAAAAAACATGAATTTTCAATTTTAAATTTGAAGAACTTGGTTGAGTTTGATATCCATTCAAGTTTAGATTTGGCACCCAAAATTTGGCCGACCTTATCAGTTGACTTATGTTGTTCTTAATTTTAAGGGTGACTGAACATGGTTTTCATACACCATTATGGCATTGATAGTCACTTATTGAAAAAGGGTGATGAATGTCATTTTCTTATAGTTGATAGAGCATTATAGTGCATTAAGTTTTCTCATGTGTTATGTGAGTACTCAATACAGGTTTCAAACATTTCTTTTAACTATATGCAATCCAATGAACTTAAAATTGACTTGAACTTGCTATGGCCTAGTAGATTTTGCCTTATTTTTTCTATTGGATAGGATCATTAAAGTCTCCAAAAGCTAGTAGTTCTTTGTGTTTCTTCAAACATTGGGACCTTCTCAAAATGTTATGGGACAGGGAGTTCCATAGAACATTGGGATATCAATTCTGAGTATTTTTGTTATGTTGGTTTAAGATAAACATTTGTGTTTTTTAACATTGCAGGGAGTTGCATACAAGTTTAGTCCTTTTTAGGGAAGAAAAGGGAATCAGAAGAATGAAATTGGTTTCTCTTTGATAGTAAAAGTGAAGACAATGATTAATGCAATTAAAAGTTAGCAAAAAAGTGATAGACTAGTGAGGACAGATATTAAAGCAACTAAAGGCTAGCAGAAAAGTGTAAGAAGTAATAATCAGGGAAGAGATTAAAGCAAATAACAGCTTGCAAAAAAGTGAAAGACACTAATAGTGAAGGCAGAGATTAAGGCAACTAAAAGTTAGTAAAAAATCCTATGAACTTAAGAATCAAAAGATAAGAGAATTGATGCCCATAAAACAAGAACCTATGTGGGTCTATGATATTGCTTGGACAATGGTCTTGCTCTCTTTTAGGATTTTTAAGTGCTAAAAATACCATTTTTCTTAGATGTTCCCTAAACTTATAAAATTTAAAATAAACCATAATTAGTGATATTTATAGGAAGCTTGTGCTTAGAATGTGCCGAACTAATTTTTAAATGAATTTTTCTCAATTCCTTTTAAAAGTAAGGCCTCTAATTAAAATTTTCTTCTGAAAACAAATAACGAAAACATTTTTGTGTGAAAATATTTTTCCAAAAACCTTGAGTGCCATTACTACTTTATGGAGAGCGATCTGATAGTAAAATGATTATTTCTTTTTTACCAAAAATTGAGTACCATTTCCTCTATTTATCATATATTATGCATTTCTTGCATGCATCATTATGTAATGAACAAATTTGTGAGGATTAATTCTGGTAAGATTAAGTTAAAGTTCTCTTTAGTATCCCCATAGAATATTTATAGTGTTAAGATAAATTAGGTGGCAAGTACTAATACATACACTTAAATATTCATTTTAATCAAAAACTAATAAGGACTGCATCATTCTCTCCTCGAAGTCTATTTCAGGGAAATATAATTATCATTTGAATATATGCTACTTTTTCTCAATTTTTAAATCAAATACCCATTATTTTAGGTTAATTTCCAAAAACGTGATACACAGATATATAGTGGTGTATTTGTATAGGTATAAGTAATAACCTACTAGAAGCGTTTAATGGGTTTCATTTCATCAATGAAAATAAAGAGAGGAGGGGTTTAATAATAATTTCATTGGGTGTATTTTTGCTTACCCTTAATCACCACTCAAGGTAATGAACAACATCCAAAGTTCCAATTCATGGAAGAAACTAGGAGAACATGGGATAGTGAGATTTAGTGTCACTAATAGTTGTCAGTCATACATTTAAACAATAAAGGAGACTTTGTCTCCATTCAATTCCCAAGTACATCATTAGTTTGAAAAATAAAACATTTTACTTTTAAAAGCAATAATTAGAAATCCAACTTTATCATGGCTAGAATCCATCCAGTTGTAGTCATAAATGAAGACATTTATAATGTGTTCCCACATATCCACAAGATTATAGGTCATACTATAACAGTTCTTATACTTACTTTGGCATCACTCCCACTGATCTCTTTTGCAACTCCTCATTCTTTCTTTTACATTCTTCCTTCTATTCTATTTCATCAAATTTGAGATATTATAAACAAATTCAATATCTCAACAAGCTCTTGCTTATGTGCATGGAACAAAATGCATAAATGGCAAAACACAATTTATGACTTATTAAAAAGTTAGTATATCTCAAAACATGTTCCTCATGTCAATTTAATCAATTTACATATTATGCATTTATGTTCTCAAATCATATGTTCGATAAGAAGCAAACTCAATCTCATACAATCATAATACAAATTAGAAATAAATTTTTTATAATATATATCTTTCTATTGTAAGTTAATCAAATATCTAAATTCAAAATAAAATAACAATTGCATGTTTAAAACATACCGTCTTTCAAACTTTCATATGCTCGTAAATCAATCTTAGCTAATCATAAACTCATGGAACCTATTCATATAATAATATTCAATATAGGATTAAATTTCAGAATCTACAATGAGAGTATAAAACTGTAATGTGTCTATGCTAATGCATTTTGTTTAAATCATAGCCGATATCAAGTCCTTAACTCAATAAGAAACACAAAACCTACTGAAATATGTACAAAATATCAAACTATCATGCATATAGGACTCTCAAATCTTAGTTTAACACAAAACACATTGAAAGATGGTAAAAATATCCAACTAACATACATACACAATACTATCCAATCTCAATATAGTGGTATCTTGCTATAGGTACATAAGGTTCATACAAATCGCCTAACAAAACTTCCAACACAATTTCTCAAAACTCCATTGAGAAAATATTTAAAACAACTACTCCTACCATTAATGGCTGATCTCAACAACAAATCAACAGGGTTCTTGTAACTCACCCTAGACTAGACCAACATTCACAAGTCACCTAATATTAACCACTCTTGTGGATCACAGTTTTTAAACTAGTGATAAGTGTCTAATTTTGCATAAAAACTATCCAATTAATTACCCATGCATTACAACTTATAAGAATAAATTAAGGTTTATAGAGAAAATTTTGTAACACATGCATTTTTAATCCAATGAAGCAAAACTTTGATAATTTGTAGGTCCAAAGGCTAATTCGAGGTAAGTGTATGATTAATCATATTTTTCTAGGATTTAATTAGAGTTTTCTGACTTTGTAAGAAGAGAAATGATGATTTGACGGTCGAGATTGATCGAGATGAAGAACAAAAGATGAAGTCAAAGCCTAAGAGTCATCAATCTAATATGAGATCAAGATCAAGGATGAGAAATGGATGTGATCAAAGGAGCTAAAGGAGGAAAAAGTGAGGCCATGAAGTAAGCCATGCATTTCCACCACCTTTGCATGGGAGCCATTCAAGGTACCTTAGCCTTTAAAACCATGAAAAAGGGTAATAAGCCATACAAGCTACTCAAGCCTTGAAGCCAACCATTGAAGTTACTTAAGCTACCATGGAATGCACCATCAAGAAAAGGAGGTGTACCACATGGAATCACACAATTGGACCATCAATTCAAGAAACTTTCCTATGTTAAGAGTGTGATTTTTAAGGAATTTTGTGAGATTAGTGTAAAGGTAAGATGATGATGCATTAAGGGACCCACAAAGAGAGAAAAATCCAATTTCATAATCCATTTCCTAACCCTAATCCACCCATCATACTAGGGTTCCACGTTTTTAAGTGAAGGAGAGAGCAACCATTCAAGAGGAGGATGCTCCCCACTTTCCTAATTGGTGATCAGGTGGTTTCCTAAATGGGAAACCTTAGATATACTTCATTTCAAGTAACTTCAAAATCTTAGATCTTTCCACATATTCCCTAAACATTATTCCTTATCTAATTTCTTGAAATTCCACCATTCAAATTCTATCCAATTAGGAGGGTGGAGAGCCACTTTCCTCCTATGGAAAAAGATGCCTTCACCACTTTCTAATTTGGAAACCAGCCAGCTATTGTTTATTTCTCTCTCTTATGTCATCTATAATGGCATCATTCCTACATAAACTTTCTCCTCCTAAAATTCCTTATTCAATACCCTAACCATAGGGCTACTTTTCTCATGTTTTCACCCCTTCCTATGTTAGGAAACCACTCATCTATATATAGCCCCATAATCCATGCGAATTTTCTAAGTGGAAGTGGGTGAGACACTTCGAAATCAAGCTTTCCTTTAGTGTTATTTGTTGCTGGACTTTGGAATTTCTTAGATACTTTTCTTTCTTTGGTTTTCTAGTTATTTTCATGGTTATTTGTTCTCCAATTTAGGTTAGTAGTTTGCTTGCTTTGGTTTAGTTTTCATTGCTTAGTTTCTAGTTTTACACCTTTCTTTCCATCGAGCAACCTCCTTTCATCTCTACCTCAATTTAACTTATTTTTATTTGTTATTCAATCAAGATTCAAGTAAGTTATTCTTTGGTAGTGACACCCAATAGAAGAGTTAGCTTAAATCCTTGATTTTCCCACTTGAATTCCATGTTTTCTAAACCCTTTTTAGCTTACTTTTAGGCTATTTTTCCTTAGTTAGTTCACCCACTTAGACTTTGTTTTTCTCAAATTCCTTTTTGTGTTTTCTTCGAATGTAATTATAATTTAGAATGGTATCTTTATATTATAATTTTTTTGTAATTTAGATAGGGTTTTAGGCTTTAGAAAAGTGTGCAATTTCCATATTTTGTTGACAGTTTTATGCGCACAAATTTGACATAAATTGGATATGAATCAATAAAGTTCTTTGCATTCTTATCATGAAATGCTTATTTATCAAATTACTTGAGATATAGGTTATTTTCTTGCTTAAAAGTCATGGTTGCAATAGCTTTTTAATGCAAGATTATTGACTATTCTTAAGTACCGAAATCTGAAAATTGGTTTTTCCCTTAACTTTGTGCTTTAATTCCAGCCATCTAAACATATTATTTTCCTCAATCCTTAAGTACCCATTTATATTTTCACATTTTTTATTACATACTATAGTTATTGTGCATAGTAACTCACTTTAGTTACATTAAATTTCACCATCTCTAGGGCTCCAAAATCACATGCATAGTCCAAAAACCATGCACATGTTTGTAAGTTCCTTTCATTTTAGATTATTGGTTAATTTAGTTATTTAATTTAGTTTTAGAAATAGTTAATTGATTAATTGAATCTTATTTTAGGTTTATAAAGTTTTATTTTTGAATTTTAGAAAGTTTAATCATTAGGAAGTTTTAGCAATTAGAAAGTGTTAAATTTAGGAATTCTCTTTAATGGTAGTTTCCATTCACACGCATGTTTCTAACTTATTGTTAAAATTAGTAAGATCACATTGGTTACTTTTTTCATGTTTTTTTTTTGTTTCATAAAGTTTCCTAATTTTTTTTTAGAAAGTTTCTACTTCTAATTTAAGAAGATGTTAATTTATGAAAGTTTTAATTTTAGTCGTTTCCATAAGTTATATTTCCTAAATTAATTCATGCATGTTTTTCATTTGTTTTATTTATTTAAATGAGTGTTAGTTAGGTAAGTTTCCACTCTAACTACTTAGATTTAGCTTTTATAAAGTTTCTTTTGCATTTTTTATTTCCATCCATGTTTCCATTTCATGTTACTTTAAATTCCTAATTTAATCACATCTCTATATGTTTGGTTGAAGTTAATCAATTTGAGTAAAATTCAGTCCTTTGAAAATCTATGAGGTTCCTCATGGGATCAACCTTGCTTGTGTGAATTTACTACATTGATTCTTGTGGTTGTCAGTTTTAGTTAAAACAATGACATCGCCCAATTTAACCTAAAAATCATAGTCTTTAGATGGGCCAAGACCAACTATTACAAGTCACCTAATTTTAACCTATGGATCACAATCATTAAATGGGAAAGGACTAACACTTATGAGTTGCTTAATTTAAACCTCCAAATCACAGTCCTTAGATGGGCCTTGGCCACCTCTTACAACTCACTTAATTTTAATCATATGAATAGATCAATATCTAATGGCAAAAGAGTTCAAAACAAATCCACAAAAAACATATAAAAAAATATGGGTAATCAGAGACCCTAATGCTACTAAACAATCTTGTATCCAATTTCTTAGAAGCAAACAGTAAATAACAAGTACTAAATCATCATGCAGAACACAATATGCTTGTTTACTTTCATTTATCTCAGTCTATCAAAACTTATTATGAAATTTCAATTCAAATATATATAAAACATAGCAAGTTCAATTCCACCTACCTCGTATGGAATTTATCCATTCCACTAAATTCATAAGTATCAAATCCACTTATTGATTAGTGATTACAATTGACTATTCAAGCTTTCATCATTGATTCCTTGCAAATCTACAAAAAATACAGTTATTTCTATTGAATTTTTTCATAGTTTGCAATCTAGATTTTCCATGATTATCCATGGTCAAGGTCTACCATATATCACTTTTCCATCATTAATTAGGATAGATCAATGCAATCATGACTGTTCAATCTATTGTTCGATCTTTCCAAGTCATGGATTATCAATGAGACCTTCAACAATTGATGGAAGCATAGCTCCTTTGCTAATGATCAATCTATGGTCCAAATCACTCTTTTAACATTTATAATTCACCACTACACAATAGGGTTTTAAAGTCGGCATAAAAAGTCGCTTATAGAAATGCCAACTTTATAAATATTTTAAAAGGCATTTTAAAATAAATGACTTTAAATATATGTACAGAAGAAGTCATCTAAGAGTAAGTGACTTTAAAAAATTGGCCCAAGGAATAAATTTTTCATCAGAAGAAATTTTAAAGTCATTTTTATGAAAATGACTTCAAAAGATGATAACTTTTAAAGTCATTTTTATGAAACGGCTTTAAAAATTCATAACTTTTGAAGTCGTTTTAAGGAAGCAACTTCAAAAGTATCGCTATAAGTTTGGTGGGAATATTTTATTTAGTGGGAATGGACTTTTAAAGTTGTTTAGTGTGAAGCGACTTCAAAAGTTATATATTTTCAAAGTCATTTAGAGCTAAATAACTTCTAAAGTCTTTGATGATTTATAAATAGTTGTCAAAATACATTTTTTCATTTATATTCTTCTTCTCATGATTTTGGCATGATGGCTTCATCTCTAGGCCTTATGTTGCTCTCTTTTTCCCTACTTACTTTTCATTTTTATATTTTGATTGTAAGTAAACCACAACTTCTTTTATATCACACGAATGTTTCTTTTCTTGTTACTAACTTTTCTATGTTTTTATTTTGTAAATCATGTGGGTTTTCACACTATAGATCATGGGGTTAAAGAATCTATTTCATCATCCTAGTTTCGCCAAAATTGTATGATTTTAGTGAAAATGACAACTACGTGTCTCTCAAGCCTTGAAGAAGGGAGAACTATACAATTTGTGGTTATCAGTAAAAATTAAGGTTTGATGAAGAGTGGTGGTTATACCATCAAATTTTGGCCCATTTAGAAGACAACGAGTGGTGTCACCTAAATACTAGGCCAAATTTTGATGTATAAGAGCAAATTTGTTGTTTAATCTTGGCTTGACAAGATCTAATAGTATGTAACATTTGATATATACATAGCATTGGATGTAATCAAAAAATAATTTGAATTCCTTGTTGATGCTAATATGTAACATTAGATGTAATTAAAAAATAATTTGATTTTCTTGTTGTTGTGTTTGTTTATATATATATATATACACACATATGATTGTGTTGTAAAATTTGTTTCATTATGATTTATGTAAATTTGGAAGTACAAAAGCTGAATAAATATATATTCTTTGTGAAAATTTTAAAATTATTAAAGTCATTTCAAGGAAAATGGCTATAAAAGTTCAAACATTTGAAGTCATTTTCATGAAAACAACTTTAAAAATGCATAACTTTCAAAGTTGTTTAAGGAAGTGACTTCAAAAGTATAGTGAGGAATATTTTATTTAACGGGAATGGACTTTTATAGTCATTTAATGCTGAGTGACTTCAAAAGTTATATATTTTCAAAGTCGTTTAGAACTAAGCAACTTCTAAAGTCCTTGATGATTTATAAATAGTTTTCAAACTATATTTTTTCATTTATCTTCTTCTTCTCATGGTTTTAGCATGATGGCTTTGTCTTTGGGCCTTATGCTGCTCTCTTTTTCCCTTCTTACTTTTCATTTTTTATATTTTGACTATTTGTGTCATGGAAAAAACTGTAAGTAAACCATAACTTCTTTTAAATCGCATGAATGTTTCTTGTCTTATTACTAACTTTTTTGTGTTTTTATTTTGTAGATCATGTGGGTTTTCAGACTACATATCATGGGGTTAAAGAATCTGTTTGATCATCCTAATTTCTCCAAAATCATTTGATTTCAATGAAAATGACAACTACTTCTCTCTCAAGCCTCACTATTGAAGAAGGGAGAACTATACAATTTGTGGTTCACACCGAAAATTTGGGTTTCATGAAGAGTGATGGTTATAACATCAACGTTTGGCCTATTTTGATGAAAAGGAGTGGGGTTAGCTAAACACTAGGCCAGATTTTGATGAAAAATAGCAGATTTGCTATTAGATCTTAGCTGACAAGATCTAACATTATGTAACATTTTGATATATATATATGTAAAATTGCATGTAATCAAAAAATAATTTGATTTCCTTGTTGATGTGTTTGTTAATATATATATATATATACACATATGATTGTGTTGAAAAATTAGCTTCATTGTGTGCTTATGTAAATTTGTAAGGTACAAAAGGTAAATAAATATATATTTTAGGTGAAAAATTAAAAATTATTAAAGTCATTTGTTCAAAACGACATTAAATCTATACTTTTAAAGTCATTTCTATAAAAACAACTTTAAATTGCATACATTTAAGGTCATTTTTCTAAAAATGAGTTTAAAATTGGATACATTTAAAGTTATTTTTCTTGAAACAACTTCAATTGTGCTTCTATTTTAAGAATTATTTTGTTGACTTTCGCCTTGCCTTTTTGCTCTATGTTTGTTATCTGTGTGCAAAAACTAAACTAGACTTCTGTTTCTCTACTCTAAACCAAATCTTACCTGTGTGAATTGGAATTACATTCACAAATTCAAGATCAATATCAACTTTTGAGTTTTGGTTAGTATATTTATGTTTGTCTCATATGTACTATTATGCATATTTGAAGAATTTTTATAAGGTTGTGGGTTAGAAATTGTTCTTTTGAAAATTGATTCATTAGTGAATGTGTTTGTCATAATTTGCTTTTTTTCATTGTTAATTGAAAATTTTCATGAAATGTAGTTATTTCGAATACTTCTAATTCATGTATATCTAGTTTTTGGTAAAATGCCTAACTTAATGTTTTCATGTCTTACAAGTCTCCACACATATTTTCTTCGATTTCTTATGATAATCAACAAATATGTTTAGATATCTGCAACAAGGACATCAAAAGAATATGAGGAGGGTACAGAAAATTTCATAGATTTGTACTTAGGGTAGGTGTTGATCGTAATCGCATTCGTTGTCGATGCTCAAAATGTGAAAACTTGAAAAAGTAACTATAAGGGTGTTGAGAGAACACTTGTGCTTTGATGGAATTGATGAAAGCTACCACCCATGCATTTGGCCTGGAGAAGAACTTCATCATAGGCCCTCAACAAGGCTTGGAATATATTATCAAGACACTGTAGGGAGTGTTGGAGATAGTACTACAGCTGTACCAATGTTTTGAGATGCACATGATGACTTCCAGGATGACCCTGAATAATTTCATGCTACATTAGAGGAAGCCAATCATCCGTTGTACCTTGAGTGTAAAGATTATACCAAGCTATCTGTAGTGGAAGAACTTTACAATGTGAAATCAAGATTTGGTTTTTTAGATCAAGGTTTTATAGAAGTCTGGAAAGTAGTGGGTAAGATGCTACTAAAGGATAAAACTACATGCCCAACTTGTGGACAACCAATGGAAGTAAAAGAAGAATTCAACTAAGATAGTTACAAGCATTCCTACAAAAGTTCTATGGCACATCTGCCCTATTCCAAGGTTCAATAGAATGTTTCATATAACAGAAATAGCAAATAAATTAGTGTAGCATGCCAATGTTAGAGTAGCTGATAGCTTTTCATGCCATCCAACAGATAGCCCATCATGGAAACTTATAGACTTCATGTGGCCTAATTTTGGTGAAGAACCTAGAAACCTACATCTCGCATTATCTGCCGATGGGATTAATGCTCGTGGTTTTATGAGTAACAAATATAGTTGTTGGCCTATTATATTAGTTTGTTATAACCTTCCACCATCTCTATGTATGAAGAGGAGGTTCATGATGTTGACTATGTTGATATCAAGTCCAAAAGAAGCAAGGAAATGACACTGACGTGTGCTTGTCTCCCTTGATAAATGATCTTGAAACATTATGGGATGTAGGTGTTGAAACATACGACACATATAGGAAAGAGTTATTAACCTTATAGGCTATATTGTAGTGGATAATAAGCAACTTCCCTGCATACAGTAATTTATCTAGATGCATTGTGAAGAGATATGATGCTTGTCCTATATGTAGTGATCAAACATGTGTTGTACGACTTAAACATGGTAGAAAAATGGCATTCTTTGGGCACAAAAGATGGTTGCGCAAAGACCATCCATATCGTTCTAAGAAGGGAGAATTTAATGGGAGTGTAGAGACAAGGACACCTCCAAAGATGCTGACAGGACATCAGGTATTAGAGTAGGTTGAAAATATTAATGTGTTGTGGAGAAAGAATATGAAGAAATCAAGTAAATGTGTAGGTGAAAGTAATTGTAGAAGTTGTTGGAAGAAGAAATCAATATTTTTTCATCTTCCATACTAGAAATCATTGCATATACACCATGTTCTTGATGTCATGCACAATGAGAAGAATGTGTGTGAAATCTTGACATATACCTTGCTTAATATCCCAAGAAAAAGATAGGATGGACTTGCAGCTCGAATGGATCTTATGAACATGGATTTGAAGAGGAGGTTGTACCTTGAGGATAGGGACAGTCGAGGAACATACTACTTAAGACAAATTATACTCTTGATAGTGAGAAGAGAAGAATAATGTGTAAAACCTTGTTTGAGTTGAAAGTCTTAGATGGCTACTTTTCAAACTTTAAAAACATTGTGTTCCATGGAAGGTGCTAAAATTGTTGGGGATGAACTACCACGATTGCCATACATTGATGCAACAACTACTGCTATTAGCAATACAGTCTGTGTGACCAGACAAATTTGGGGGAGCTATTACAAAATTATGCTACTTCTTTAATGCTTTATGCAAGAAGGTGGTTGATGCTTCAAAATTACAAGAAATTCAAGGTTATCTAGTGACAACTTTATATGAGCTTAAGACAATCTTTGGACCATCCTTCTTTGACATCATGGTACACTTAATAGTGCAGCTCCTTGATGAGGTCAAACCCTATTAGCTAGTTTACTTACAATGGATGTATCCATTTGAGAGATATATGAAAATTTTAAAAGGGTATGTACGTAATCATAATCAGCCAGAGAGGCATATAGCTAAATATTATATTGTAGATGAAGCAATGGAGTTTTGCACAGAGTACTTAATAAGAGTGGATGGCATTGGAATCCCAAGAACAAAAGAATCAGTTGCATTTCATGATCCAAAGATTGGCGAACCTCTATCAAGAGGTTGTGTATTGAGCATTGATTATAAATAATGAGACAAGGTACATCCTTTTGTGTTGTGAAATATTGATGAAGTCCAACCTTACATTGAGTATCTTGATCATGCATGCATGCACTTACATAAAATTTAATTGTTGATGGTTAATTATATTTTCCATGATTACTTTATTAATTTGTGTGTGTGTGTACATAATGAACACATGGATGTATTCAAGGCAAAGAATCCAAGTTACGCAAAGAAATAGAAGTGGCTATAATTTGAGCATTGTCACACTTACAATACTTGGCTATGTAAGAAGGTAAATTTGAATGAAAGAAAGCTCACTTAAGTTGGAAAACTAACATTCTATATATATATATATATATATCTGTATGTATGTATGTATGTATTCAAGATCAGCAAGAAGTAGCAGGCAATAGTATATTAGATACCTTGGGTTGGATGGCAATGAGACCATGACCAAAAGTAATAAAATATGCAAATATGCCATCAATGGTTATCGCTTTTACACGCAAGACCGTGTTAACTCAAGAGTGCAACAGAATAGTGGAGGTAGCTTAATTACTAATGCTAAATTCTTTATAAGAGAAATTTGGGCCTTGGATTTATTTTCAGAATTGTGGTTGTGTTTAAGTGCAATTGGGTGGAACACAACAGCATCAAAACTGATGCCCTTGGATTGAAATTGGTTGACCTCAATAGGATTGGCTATAAAAATGATCAATTTATTTTGGCATCTCTAGCAAAACAAGTATTTTAAGTACAAGATGAACGTGATAAGTGATGGTCAATAGTTTTATTATCCTGTCCAAGGGTTTTTACGAGAAAGGCGATCTAAGAGATGTTGAAATCAATTACTCTTCTATTACCAAATCAATCTCATCAATTAGAGCACTACTTGGTGAGAATGAGGATTATGTCTATGACAATGGTGACGAAGGTGCTTGGGTTTGGAAACAATATATATTTTGGGGTATATGGAATATGTATATTAGTTAATTGTAATATATATATAATTTCATGTTTATAATTTTTAGCTTTGCTTTTGTCATGAGCTAAATGGATCAATATTGACAATGAGCTATATATATGTGCATAAAAAGAATTCATGAATCAATGTTCACTTTCATAAGAAGGATGTTTCATTGTGCATTACTTGTTAGATATTGTGAAGTACTAACATAAAAGGTGCATATATTTTGAATTACAAAAATTATAAAAAAGTATAAAATATTGTATACTTTTAAAGTCATTTACTTGAAAACGAATTTAAAAGTTAAGAGTTTTAAAGTTGTTTTCTTGAAAAAGACTTCAAAAGTTAAGACATTTAAAGTTGTTTTCCTTCAAACGACTTTAAAAGTTAAAGACTTTTAAAGTAATTTTTAATTAATTATTCATCTTTTTTTTCTTAATGTTCTTTTATTACTACAGTTTTTGTACTTCTTTTGTTATATGTATTTGTATTTCTTTAGGAGTCTTTCTACAATATTTTGTGTTTCTTTTGGAAGCTTAGTGTCAATCAAATACATACATATATGTATATATATATATATATATTCATTTATAATTAAGTATATATATATAGAACCCTAACCTTAAACCTGTGCACTGAACCTTAATGTTGAACTCAAACCCTAACCCTGATCCCTGAACCCTAATTCTATATTTGTAATTTTAATTAGCTCTTTTCTCATGAGCTGCACATATATATATGGATTGATAGCTAGCTATATATATGTCCGTACAAAGAATATATGCATGAACCTATGTTGACTTCAAAAGTGTACACTTTTAAAGTATATACATCAAATAACAATTTACAAAAGTTTAACTTATGTGAATTTAGTGTAAAAAAAACTTTAATGTAAGAACTACGCTCTCTCTATCACACATAAATGCATAAACTCATGAAATGGATAGGGATATTTAAGCTAACACACCCACATTCACACCTCATAATTAATTTACAATCTTATTTTGTTTAATATTTTTTATTACTGCAGTTTTTGTATTTCTTTGGTTATCACATATTTTTATTTCATTAGGAGTCTTTCTACAATATTTTCTGATGCACGTAAATTAACATTGGAAGCTTAGTGTTAATCAAATACGTACATATATATATATATATATATATATAATTAAGTATATAGGACCCTAACCTAAGCCTCTACACTAAACTTTAATCTCAACCTCTAAACCCTGAACCTTGAATCCTGAACCTTGAACCATAACTTCATATTTATAATTTTAATTAGCTCTTTTTTCATAAGCTATACACACACACACATAGCTATATGTGTGTACAAAGAATATATGCATGAACTTATGTTGAAAGTTTACACTTTTAAAGTATGTACATCAAATAAAAATTTACAAAAGTTTAACTTATGTGAATTTAGTGTCAAGAAAAATTTAGTATAAGAACCATGCTCTCTGTCACACACACATGCATATAGCTCATGTAATGGATAAGGAAATTTAAGCTAACATATCCACATTCCCACCTCATAATTAATTAACCATCTTATTTTGCTTAATGTTCTTTTATTAGTACATTTTTTTGTAATTCTTTGGCTATCACATATTTTTAGTTCTCACTTTTGGTTATCACCATATTTTATGGCACAAGTAAACTTTGGAAGCTTATATTATCAATCAAATATATATTTTTATTTAAAATGAACTAATTGTTATATATGAAGTACTAACATAAATTGTTATATATTTTGATGAAAAAATTATAAATAAAAATTATAAAAAATATGCATACTTTTAAAGTCGTTTTATATATAAACGACTTCTTTATTCACCCTTATTTAAACCACAAAATAGACTTCCCGAGCCAAAGAAAAAATGAAGGAGAAGAAAGAAGAGAAGAAAAAGAACAAGGAGAGGAGAAGAGAAGAGAAGAGGGAGAATTTCAGTGGCTGAAGGAGAAAAGGGTAGTATGTAGGTGGGGTGATCTAGGTTCTGGTGAGGGTGAGTGTGTGGCAGGGTGGGAGGGAAAATGGGGTTCCGAGGAGGGGAGTTGGGGTAGGAAGTGGGTTCGGGTGGGGTATCGGAGAGAGGGGAGGTGTAGGGAGAGGAGGGGGTTCGGCTGGGGACTAAAGAGGGGGAGGTGGGGGTAGGGAGGGGGTTTGGCTGGTGACCAGAAAGAGGGGTGTTGGGGGTGGGTGGGGTTTTGGGTGGAGTACAAGAGAAGGGGGAGGTGGGGGGTAGGGAGAGGGTTTATGTGGGGTACTGGAGAGGTGCAACGAAGGTGAGGGAGGATCCAAGCAGTGGATGGGGTAGGGGTACCTCCATTTACTGTTGTTGATTGATTTATTCTTAATGACCAATTTTCATGGTTTTCTACAGAGAATTAAGTGATTCGTTTAAAAATCCTAGCTTTGGAGGTATCCATTCAAAAGAATCAAGGATGACAAGGGCAATCTTACAGATGTGCTTGATTGATTCCTCTTTTCTGTTGTTAACATTTTTGGTAATAACATCTAGTAATTCCAATGCATGTTTCCATTTTCATGTTATTCTCTTTCCTAGTTAAGTCAAGACCAATCTCTCTTAGGCTAGGTGGTGTAGCTTTAAAATTACTTGCAATGCCAATAAACCATGATTTTTTCTTTAGATGTTAATGAATTCAATCTAATGTCAACCTACACATTAGCCAAAGAATTTTAGGACAACCTATAGGCAATCCATAACTATGAATATTTTTATGATGAAAGTAAAGGTTCTAGTTTTGAAATCTATTACTACATTTACCAATGTTATTAGTGGTTTGAATTCTTTTGGAAAGCTTTTACTATTTGAGTTGATGAATAAGATTCATAGTTCTTTCATTAAATTTTGAGATGCCAATGGGTCAACAATCTAAGAAGCTAAAGATTTAGAGAATTTGAAACTTGACGAGCTTATAAGGTCACTCATGACTTATAAGATTGCTTTATAAAAAGATAGGAGCCAAAGACGAAGAAAGGAATACCACTTAGATCCACTATAGAGGATGAGACAAAAAGCGTTGAAGATATTGCACTTCTTACTAGGAAGTTTAAGAATTTCATTATGGGAAGAAAGAACAGTGAAAAGAAAAAACTTTAAGAAAGCTACCAACAAAGATTATAAGAAAAAACTTTAAGAAAACATTATTAGAAGAGAGAGAGAGAGAGAGAGAGAGAGAGAGAGAGAGAGAGAGAGAGAGAGAGAGAGAGAGAGAGAGAGAGAGAGAGAGAGAGAGAGAGAGAGAGAGAGAGAGAGGGAGGGAGGGAGGGAGGGAGAGTTTATCCCATGAAAATGAGTATTCGAAAATACAAATTGATAGAAAAAAAAATTCATTTAAAAAACTTGTTGAAGAAAAGAAGAAAGGTGAAATTCAATTGAATGATCTTTCCAAAATAGTAAGAATATGGCTGGAATGTGTGGACTAAAAGTTTTCTT
The DNA here is from genome assembly GCA_035236585.1 of Warburgia ugandensis. NCBI lineage: Eukaryota > Viridiplantae > Streptophyta > Magnoliopsida > Canellales > Canellaceae > Warburgia > Warburgia ugandensis. The sequence goes on along the minus strand of CP141127.1, from coordinate 53,421,616 downwards.
ACATGGGATCTAACCAAAATAGTAACTAAACTATCTAAAAACCTATATTGGTTCTTAAAAAATCAAGTAAATAAAGTGTATGGACTGCTCAAAATTATGTATAACTCATGAAAGGTAAATTTCCAAAAGTAAGATATTCATGAAACTTAAATCAAACAAGGCATGAAATGACATGGTGCATGTGATCCAAGACATGAAACATGATCATAAAACCAAAATTTTAATGAACTTCAAACGTACAAATAACCAAGAGAAACTTACACAATCATAAACTTTATTGTATGGAATTTGGTACATGAATTGTGCACATCTACATGTATAGATGAACATCTAGCATAAGTTATGCTTATCACTACTTGTGAATAACTATACCCACTAAGAGATGTGAACTCAAACCAATGGAGTTAAATACTATTGAAAGGTCTATGGGATTTGTAGCCCCTCTACAAATATCTATACTAAATAGGCAAATACTTTTCATGCATCCTTTATCTGTTTTCCTTAAGGTTAATTTGTTGCGTATGCTAGATATTGTATGTTTATGTGAATGGATGGAGATGAAGTCTCCTTTAACAAATTTTTTCACTTAAACTATGTTAATCAGGGACATCAATTTGGTTTCTTTAAATGCATTACATAGCCTTTTTTATATCATTGTTCTAATATCATTAATTGTTTCTTTGTAGTAACAATGAAACGAGAAGAACATCAAACTAAAGATTATGGCCACATTAAAGAGCATGAACAAGTGGCCAACATGAGCACTACTCTAAAGAGAAAGGACAAAGGATGAACAACAATGGGAAAGGTTATCAAGAGAAAGTCAAAGGGAATTAAAGAAATTGTCCAATACAATAGTAGAGGGCAAGAGATTGGTGAGAGTACCCCTGCTTATAGTAGTTTCCTTTGCTCTATAGTAAGAAGCGTGGTTCCTATAACACTTGAGGGTTGGAGACATGTGCCATCCTCAAAAAAAGATTCAATATGGGAAATGGCTAAGGTATGTAAAGATTAAGTACATGTATTATTTACATTATAACTTTCCATATTTATCATATATAGTAATTTGATGTCTTCAATTTGCAGTTTTCCTTTGATGTGCTAGATAACAAGAAGATGAGTGCTTTACAAGTGGTAGGTGAGCAGTGGAGAAAATAGAAGAACTACCTTGTTTGCAATTACATAGCTCCAAATGTCAATGATCAGTTAAGGCTATACAGGGTGCCTTCCATTTACTTTGACATCATTGACCAGGAGGCTTGAAATGCATTTGTACAGAACCACACCTCTACAGAGTTTGAGGTATGTGCAGAAATGATGCTTCATTCTTTTAATTACATGCCAAGGATGACATCCTGTATAAGGCTATGAGCAATAAGTAAGACCACCCCATTCAAGTTAGGGGCATGGGTTGAAGTGTTGTTCCTTTTAAATTCTTTAGTAGAGGACGTAGACCTAGAGTTCAAGATGATGAGTAAGCCTACAGTGAGCTTGTCGAGAAAATAAAGGGTGATTTATGTAGATAGCAATGTGAGGGAGGTATGATGATTATTCCTCGACCCCTGCTAAGAAATAACTCCCTGTTGTACCTCCATCACATGCGAGCTACAATTCCCCATCTGAAGAAGATAATGAAGGACATCCACCTCCCCTCGAAAGGGAAATTCCTACCCACGAGGTATATACATTGACAAAACTATAAATTTTCATTGTCCATTTGTAGTAATTATATATCTCAACCTCTCTATTGCATATTTGATTTGCAGGTGAGTCAATGCCTGTTGGCATTGGATTCCCATCAAAACATCATGATCATACTACCTACCGTTCCCATTAGAAATGAAAAATATTATAACATTTAAGGAGGCAATTGCATATCACATTGCTTGGCCGAAGGCCTTAGTCATGTAACGACCCAAGTTTTTGTAACATGTTTTGTAATGTATTTTGAAAGACAAGGCCCTTAAGAGTGTAAAAAAAAAAAAATTGCAAAACAAAGCAGCGAAAATTCTTTTCTTTAGAACTTGTTCTATAAACCCAAGTCACCACTTCATACATAACATAAGTACAATTTGTGTACAATATAAAATTCCATTGAAGGAATATACTTTTATTAAATTCCATAATCCATCCGGTGGTTCATAGTACAGCCAAATCTATTACAATACTTGTCCAAATTACATAATCCAAAACTCAAGCTCACCATACAATAAAACTCTCAATAAAGAAAAAATACATGTCTCCAAGGGTATACCTTGAAGATTATTCCCTTCAAGTCTTCTATCATCTTCAACTCCTAACTCACCTTCCCTATATCTGAGATACTGCAACAAGTACAATATCTCAGCAAGCAATGCTTGGTAGGGGATTCAAGAAGCATAATAATTGACAATGTAATTCCAATACTTCATAATCCCATCATACCTCAACATATTCATGTCTCTACTCTTTACTTTGTAATTTATGTGTATCTATATACATACATACTCTTCATGAGTACACCAGTTAAATTTATGAAAGTAGTCAAATATCATTCCCAACTAAGCTGATCAATTCTCTCCATTATGAGAATTTACTATTTCAGCTAATCTTACACTGGGAATTTCCCTTCTTGGGAAATATTGGTAATATACAATTACCTAGCATTTCATTATGCTAAAACATAAGGCATTTCACTATGCCTATTCTCATATGCATCATAGTGCAAAATAATCAAAAGGGCTACCATGCTGCAGTCTGATCTGTACTAGCACGCTCGGATAATTGCCCTGTTCACCACTGATACCATGGTAAAAAATATTATGTCACTGCCCATATGGGGGGACAGGACTTTCACAGTGGTGGCCTTCCCATAATTGCCCCACCCGACTTTTAGCCTCTCATAAGGCAAGGTATCATCAAATCATCAAATTATAAGGAGCAGGTGGCCAAACCCTTATAACTCCTCTAGCATAGCATCCCCCTAGACTTATGCCTATTAAAACAAACTCACAAGCCTCCAAGCTTGTATGTAAAATAGATTTCATACATATCAGACCATTTGTCTGTTTACTTAGGGCTAAAATATCTTCTCGTTCCCTATTCACTTATAGTCTAGTCCTTAACTATCTTATATGTGTTTGGTTGGATCATAAGGTTTTCACGGGATATAATACAAGTATTAACATTACTCTTGTCAACATAAGGTCATGAGTTCAATCATGTATATCCCATGTAAATGCTTTCATCAAATCCTCCTACCTTTAAGGACTGATCTCTTTTCCCAAATCTTCCATGATCTTGACTGATGTATGTAATCTGTACATCCATACATATTGTCAATATATAAATTTTGAACAATCCTATTGATCACTAGATCTGATGCTTAGAATGATCTTTAGATCATTCATATCTAAGTATTTTTCTATCTCTAAGTCTTAGTGTGTCCATCTCCTTGATCTTGATCTTTCATAGATCCATTGATTGACAATCTACACATGTTGATAAAGATCAAGGTCCTAGATCTTCTATCATCTAGTACTTCTTTGATCTAAGTTTAGTTATTGGATCATCCCTAAGGAGGATGATCTTGGTTTTCTTCCTTGAATCATCTTTCAACAAGGGTTTGGATTATCTAATCTAATGAACTAGAACAAGCATACTAATAAACATGCATACTAAGTACAATATAATATTCTTATTCTTATTGTTCTTGATCATCCAAGAACTAATGCATCTTGTTTGATCATCCTTATCTTACTTACAGTTTTTATTAGGATTAGGTAATTTACTAACCTTTTATGCTCTTATTATTATTCAACCAGTTAATGTTCTGCTGGTTGAAGGTAACTTATTTAAGCCTAAGTCTAGACTGCTCCTCTTATTTCCAATTGGCTAAGGCTTACTAGCTGAATGGGTGAACACAAAGTGGTTACTTCAATCCTCATGTAAGGAGGCATTTAGACCTCACAAATGTCAATAGAAGGTAGGGGAAGAGGGGGCCTCTATTAGATAACCCCCTTAACCACTATGTTCCACATTCACTAGAGTAACCATAGCTCAACCTTCCATAAGGTTCCTATAACCATGTTGACCCTAAGTACTCTTTGTAATTGATTTTAATTAAGTCCATGAATATTTACAATGTCATTCATGGGGTTTATTATTCTCCTAGTTTGGGCAAGGATTTGATAATCCTTATATTGTCCTACTAATTATAGCCCTTACTAATTAAGTCCAAAGTACTCCATTCTTATTTGTGTCATGAAACTCTACTTTCTCATTAGAGTACATTTTGGTGTTTTATGCTCTTTATCTCATAACAAGTAGATCTACTAATAAAATTTGACAACAATTAAATCATAAACTTTAAGGCATGGTTCCAATATAAATTTAACAAACATTTATACTAACATGCTCCTTATGAATGTAACTTAACTTAATGGAATAAAACTATACTTAAACTAGCATGATCTTAAGTTACAATGGCATGAAATCATACTAACTTGGTCCTAAGTTACACTTGCATAAAATCACACTATCATGCCCCTAGGATAATTAAATCTATCAACCTATGATAACAATCTAATCACATGTCATGCTAAAGTCTAAAAGTTACACTATCATGCTTTATAACATAAATCATATTCAAAATGTTATTTTCAATTAATAGAAATGAAACTAATTATATTAACATTTTTAGAAACCTTCACTTATGATCCAACAATTAGATATTAGATCTTTTCCTTTGATTAAGGGTATTAGTTATATTTAGGGGGGTTTCCTTATTAAGGTCCAAAGATCATATTGATCTATTTTTGTCATAATCCATCCATGATTTCCTTGGATTTCATCATATCAACATCCATTCCATCCATCTCAAGGATCTGATCACACTTGGTCTTATTGATCAAGTGGGTCCCTTTGTAATTTTTAGGGTTTTTCTACCATGGTGGGTAAATCCCTTAATATCTCTTAGATCTGTCCAAATAAACTATTTATATAACTTCATTCCAATGTTTTATCATTATTAAAACATATCTCCAAGATCTGATCATCCCAGATCTTGAAGATCTTGGCAATTGGAAACTTATTTCTTTAATACAGAAAATTTTACTACATAATTTCTGGATTTTATCCTTTCTCAGAAAATAGAGGTTTCAGGCTTTCCATAGCTTCTTTCTGATCTCAATTTGGAGTTCAGATGGCTCCGAAATTAGATCTGGAAGTTCACAGTCATTTCTTGGGCGTAGATTTGATCTGGGCCCAAGGAATGGACGGCCCAAATTTTTTGGGCGAAAACGAGCCGGGCTGAATGCTCTCGCTCATCGGACGCATCCACCACAGAGGCTATGGATGTCTTAGATTTTGATTTTTGGGTAAAATTACTATTTTACCCTTTTGTCCAAGAAGTGAAGAAAATTAAGGATTTTTCATCCAAATTCAGAATTTGTCATGCTTATAGTCATTCTGAAGGGTTTGCTAAGTTTAATTTCAATTGTACATGTTTTATTCTTTGATTATACTTTTATAAGAAGTATATTCTAAATAACCCTAATATTTTAGCCCGAAATTTCTAAAACTCAAACTTTATTGATTTTCTCAATCAATTACAAAAATTGGGGTTATTACAAGTCATTCCCATATAATCCAAGGTATGTCTCTTATCATACTACGTACCCTTTTCATTAATATTTTTTAGCTAAAGATCTCACCTTTAGTTGATGCACCAATGTAATAGGTACTTGTATATATCATTGGTTTTTCTTTCATCATAAATTAGGCCCTCTTCATAGATTAATATTATATTATTTAGCTCTAAAATTTTACATCTTTTATAGCAACTGACCCAGGATTGTGTGGAAGTCCCACATAACACACCTCGATCCCTTAGGTTAATCTATGGTCTCATCAATGACCATATGGCAATCAATCCTATACAAATCAAACAGGGAGTGCCTACCAAGGACGTTGTTGAAGTGCCACTTGTGGAAGAGGACCTATTACAAGTTTGCCTATGGAATTAGCTCGTGCACCCTCACGTTGTCTCCTAGATGGGGTATATGCACATACTTGCTTGTAAATCATTTGGATTTTCATTGCATATTATATTTTAATGGTATATGTAATAATCATTTCTTTTATGCAGCTTCTTGAATGATGCTACTAGCCTTTTTAAGGGTGAGGGTACACTTTAGCAATCATCGTTTCTAAGGATATTTTGCTAGGCTTATTTCCCTACTCTCAGGGATAAGGCATAATGATTCCCTATAATAGCAAGTAAGTTTTAATTTTTCTTGGTTTCTTGCCAATTTATTCTCTACTTAGGGATTGTCAACTTCCATTACAATCTATATGGCTATATATGTAGGTCTCATTGGATGGTGTGAATTTTGGATGTGCATGGTGCCCATGCTTTCTTTTTATTCTTGTGGAGCACACATCCTCCCCGCCCTCATGGATATTATAAATAAGTAAGCATTTTTTTTCATGTGTTATGTGTAGATAAGTAATTTATTATTCATCTATAATGCATTTGAAATTTAAATTTGTAGGACTTGGTGGGAATGGGCTGCAGTGATCGAGACTTTACAACTACGAAAAGTAGTATGGAAGAATGTTAAGGTATATGAAATAGTTACTTGCTTTGAGTTATTACTAATTAAACTTACATTATTAAAAATGATATTTATGAGTTCTTTTTTGTTGTCCTTGTTGTATAGTGCCCTAAACAATAGTCTGATTGGTTGTTTGGGCATTATGTCCTGAGGTACATGAGGACCCTAATATTTGATTGTACTCATGTCTCCCATTTAAATAAGGTAGAACACTTTTTATTTTGAATAATCTTATATTTTTCTACAGGTTTAATGCATCTAGCTAAAAGGTTTTATCTTAATTAAATATGTTTTATTTTAGGCTGCTATGGTTTCTAAGTGGACAAACAAGAAGAGTTACTCCAAAATAAATCTTAATGAAAGACGAAATGAATGGGTTGAGTATGTAATGAGTATCAATTAGATGACTTGGAGTAACAACTTCAACTTGAAATACATAAAAAAGCATTTTTTTCATTGACTTATTTGTCTTCCTTTAGATTTTATTATTTTCTTTGAAATATATATGTATGTATATATATATATATATATATTGCATTTTAAGCAATGAATGAGTGGAAATTTGGAGTGTGGGAATAACGGAGTATGAATGTAGTGAATTTGGAGTTTGAACATGAAGTGAATATGTGGCAGTTGAATTATATAACTTTTATGAGATGAAGATGAGAGGGTTACTTAAAATGTGTATGGATTTACAAATGAAGTGAATGTGGATGTCATAGACAATACATATGTTGTAGTTTCTTATATAAATTATTTTCAAGATAGATATGGATGGATAATAATGAGTATGGATGTTCTAGACATTATGGATGTATTAGGTGTTAGATTTTAACAACGATTGGGTTACCAAGGAAGAAGTGGATGCATGTTAGATGCTTGGGTTTTCACATTTATAGAGATTGTTAGTATCAGGTGTATAGAATGTTTGTTATTCAATGTATACACAGGTGGTAGTGTATCAAGAAAGATGTCAATGCATTGTAGAGGATGGAGGTTTGGAATGTGTATGCAAGGTATATATGATGTTTGGTTTTTCATATTTTTAAAGATTGTTTGAAGTATTATGTACAAAGAATATTTGTTATTCAATGTATACACAAGTGATAATGTATCAAAAGATTAAGGTGTGGATGCAATGTAGTGGTTATTTGTTTTTTTATATTTGTGGAGATTGAAGTACTTTAATGTATACATTGTATTGTGTATTAAGAAGTGGATGAACATTGTTTGTAAAAAAGTTTGTAATGTATATAAACATTGATTGAATATAAGGTGTTGTTATTCATCGTATGCAGGGAGGTGGAGCGAACAAACAAATTTGTAAGAAAGAAAACTTTTAAAATTTTTCTACACAAAACAACTTTAAAAGTTGAGAATTTTTTATTAAAATTAATGATATAATTCTTTAAATGTTTTTACTTTCGAAGTTGCTTCTACAAAAACAATTTTTTAAAGCACAAACATTTGAAGTTGTTTTTATATAAGCGACTTCAAAAGTTCATCCAAAAGAAATTCTTTTGAAGTCACTTATTTGAAAATGACTTGTAAAATCATGAACATTAGAAGTCATTTTTTCTAAGTGACTTCAAAAGTTAATTAATATTTTTTCTATTTTTGAAGTCACTTATAATGAAATGACTTCTAAAGTTGATGACATTAGAAGTCATTCTTATATAAGCGACTTCAAAAGTAAAAGACTTTTGAAGTTGTTTTTGTAAAAATGACTTTAAAAGTTTGTCACTTTTAAATTCATTTTTTTAAACAAATTTCCAAGTCGTCTCAATAGAAGTCTCTATGTAAGCAACTTCTATTATCAATTTTTACCAACTTTAAAAGCTCCATGTATAATAGTGATTACTTATCTACAAATACTATTTACTTTTAGTGGATCGTAACCTGAATCTCTTGATCCATGAATAGATCAAATTTTCTATAGTTGGATGTAAAGTTGACACATTACTTATGGTAATATATGTTTAAATTTTGAGTTCCCAATCGATCCAATAGTTGGATCATGTTTTATAGCTTGAAAACAATAGCTTATAGGTTCAGTGTCTATTTATCTAGTAGTAATGCAATGATTCAAAATCAGCGAATACTCAATTTGCTCAGTTAGCTATTAGATTGAGGTTTCAATAAATCAAGCATTATAGGATGCTTGCTCTATCATATAATGATCTAATTATATTCTATTATCCATGAAATTGCTAAGAATTTTAAGATTTACTGTGCACATTATATCTGAATTGAAATATGAGCTACATCAGTGGAGATTAGTAACAATCTTATTTGTAATAGCTTGAATTCATGTTCGATATGATGTTTAAAGCATTAGATTGATGCCGCATCATCGCGGATCAGCAAGATTGTGGCTATATGTCACTGCCAATCTTGGATCTTAATCGAGACTCCCGATCACCAAATCACTTGAGGAGTTCTGTTTGTGATGTCGAGGGAATGACATTAAATGGTTTAGATCTTCAATATGAGTCCTCTTCTTCACCGTGCATCACTATAATCAACTGAATTTGTCATTGGTGATGGAAAGCAAACGTGGGAGCTAGCGTCTATGGGAGAGGATGGAAGAGGGAAAGTTAGATGGGTTAGCGTTGAAGGGGTTTCAAGTCTCCACATTGTTTACGACCCAGATCCGGAAAATGTTTGATGAAAATCATTAGGTGAATCGCTAGATTACTTGTAGAGGCCAATAAGTGATAGAGAAGGTGGAGAGGGCAATGGTGGCCAATTGCTTTGGTTCAATCATCGCCTAAAGCTCAATCTAAGAGAGAGATAGAAGTACATGGGAGTGGGGGATTGGGGAAAAGAAAGAAGAGGATGGGTGTGAGTAGGGTTTCAGCAAAGCCTTGTCGAAGGGAGGAGAAAGAGAAAAGGAAGGGGAAGAAAGAGAGGGTTTTGACATGGACACTATTCGAGCACATACATCAAATCAATTGCACCGGAGCTAAAAAAAGGAGGGAGTAAAAGGTGGGAAGTGGAGTCTAAGTAAGGGGAATCTAAATGGTGATAATGATCCATAGGGAATGGAGGTTGTTTTCAACAATGTGGGCCCCTCCAGTCCTTTCTCAACTACTACACTGTGCATCAGTGAGCATTGATTAATGAGGGTGGTTTCGTTATTAATTTTGACACTTCTTACAATTTTTGACAAAATTCAATTCCTTATTCCATTTTAGTTTAAAATGTAATATAAATACATGAAAAAGAACTCAAATTTAAGGTTTGTTACATTCTTCCCCTTTATAAAAATTTTATCCTCAAAATTTTCTTTCCAAGTCATTCCTCAAATAATTATTGATGTGTCCTTATCATCTCGTCATAGATTCCAATTCCATGTGGCCACTTTGATTGAATGATTTCTATGGGGAAGTTCAATAAAAGAAATTTCTTTATTCTTTCATTCCATTTAGAATTTCATAACTCTTTAAATCAAAGAATTCTCAAAAATCTATGTTTCTAAACTTTAAACTCTAAGCCCCTACACCTCTTGCTAGCATAACTTTTTTGTCCATTTTGAACTAACACTATTTATCTCTCCTATCCGCTAAGTTTATAATTTTCTTTATGTAAGTACGTTCCTCGACTACCCCCATCTTGTGGATACAACCTTCACTCTAAACCAGTGTCATGAAATTCATTGAAGCTAAACGTCCATCATTTGTTTTTCCTTAACATGTCGACTAAGGAACCTATCGAGCTTTCATTGACATTCTTCTCAATGTGCATGACATCAAGCACAGGCTTCACATGTAGGGATTTCCAATACACAAGTTTAAATAATATCGACTTATTCCAACAACTTGTAAAATTGTTATCAAATGTACATTTAGTTGCTTATTCTTCCCTCATGAGACATTAAGGTTCTTACTTGTCATTTAGTGAACCACTTTGGAGGTGACTTAGTCTCCACACCATAGTTAAATTCCCCCTCCTTAAAATGGTATGGATGTTTCTATAAAACCATCTTTTGTGGATTAGGAATATCATCTTCCCAGCACATTGAATCCATGTAACACATGTTTGGTCACTCCAAATAAGACAGGCATTGTATCCCATCATTGTGCATCCCACCAAATTATCATATGCAAGAAACGTGTTTATTGTCCATAATAGAATGGACTTAAGAGTGAATGTCCCTTTCTTATATGCATGATAAGCTTCAAACCCTACTTCCCACATTGTCCTAAGATCGTCATTCAACGAATCCAAGTAGTACATGTTAAGTCATTACCTAGTACATGTCAAGTCATTACCAAGTTACTTGGGACCCGATATTAATATAGTTAACATCATTAACTTCCTCTTCATGGTCAACAATGACAAAAGGTTATAACATGCCAACAACAATATTTGTTGCTCATAAAACCTTGAGGATTAACCCAATCTACAAATATTGTAAGTCATAGGTTTCTGGATTCTTCTCCAAATTCTTGCATCATGAAGTCTACAAGCTTCCATGCCAAGCTATCTGGTGGATAGCATAAATAGTTATCACCATCTCTCCTCCAAGTGCTATACTAGTCTCTTTAATGTTTCTTTAATATGAAATAATCTTTGAAACCTTGGAATTGGGAAAAATACCATAGGACCTTTGTAGGAACATCTTTCACTTACTGATCAGTTAAATTCTTCTTCGGCTTCAATCTTGAAAGTCTATAATTTGGGTATGTAGTTTTGTCATTGTGCTTCTTCTTCTTATATAAGATGCAGTCATTAGGACATGCATGTATCTTGCAATCAGGGTTTTCTTGCCTTTCACATCGACTAAGCTAGTTTGTTCTCCTTCAGCAGCACTTTACCAATCACTTTCAACAATTCATAAAAGCCTTGATCTAAAAAATCTATCTCAATTTTACACTATAAAGTTCTACCTCTTCAGATAACATGATATAATTTGTACACCAAACATACAATGGCTAGTTAGTTTTCATCAATGTAGTTTGAAATTGTTTAAGATCATCTCAAAAGTCATCGTATGCATTTCAAAACATAGGTGTAGCTGCACTATTCGCAACACTTCCTACAGTAGCTTCATGATCATATACACATTCCTCCCTTACTAAGAACCTATGAGAAATTCTCTCTCCATGTCACCTCTAAGGGCGCTAGCTTTTTCCAACTCCATTAAATCACAAATGTTCTCTCAACTCACCTATAGTAACCTTTTTCAGGTTTTCACATTTCGAGTATGGACATCGCATAGAATTCCAATCACCATCTACCCTAAGTGCAAACCTTATGAACGTTTCGATTCCCTCCTGGTAGCCTCTTCATGATCTTTTCACAATCATCCAACCATATTTATCCATTTTATCAAAAAATTGAAGTTCAAATGCGTAGGAAAACATTCTAGACATGAAAAGATTAATAATATTTGGTTAGACATTTAATCAATCACATGGTGTCACAATATATATATATATTTACAGTTGGATAAAACATAATTATTAGATAGGACTCCAATTTTTCATGCATTGATTCATACACATGAATAACCACACACATGAATGGTCCACATACAATAAGAGAACTTTAGAAAAGGGATTTTATACCTCATAAACATCGAATAAATTAATCAAAAGATAAAAATAAGAAAGAATACATTGCTCAAACTAATATCAACAAAGAAGACACAAGTTTATATAAATCCAACTTAATATTTGAGTTTTCTGTCAGAGCAGCTAAGAGTAAAAATTTATAGGTTTAACTTCACCTTTTTTTAAAAAGAAGATTTAAGGGACGATTTCTAAAAACTGTCTTTTAAAGTCAAATTTTATAAGATGGTTTTCTATAAACTATCTAATATAAAATTTACATTATATGAAGATTTTAGGAAACCATCTTATAAAATCTAACTTATATGTAATGCCCTGGGTCTAGGCTCCCTCAGTAATGATATTGTCTGCTTTGGGCCGAAGCCCGCACGGTTTTAAAAGGTCTCATTTCGTGGGCAGAGTGCACAGCGAAAACAATATTGTCCTCTCTAGGTCCCTCAAACTATCTTGGGGCCTCCCCCTCAAGCCATCTTGGAAACCCTCAAGGCATCTTGGCAACTCTCAAGGGTTTGTTCCTTATGCAGGAGGCCTCGTTTTTGGTAAAGCCCACCCAGACCCTTATCAGCCGCTCAGGAACTTTACTCCTGGCGATGTGGGACTAACTCTCAGCACATCCTACCTTCATCCGCTCAGAGCATCTTGGTCTGTTGCCTCATACTATCTTGGGGCCTCCCCCTCAAGTCATCTTGGCTCACCCTCAAACCATCTTGGCAGACAACAACGGTAGCCCTCTCACCCTTAGGGGACACGCGTCCAGCGCGTGGACTCCCATGCTTCCGCTCACGTGCGATTAGCCACCCACATCGGGTTGGGGGTTGGCTCTGATACCACTGTAATGCCCCAGGTCTAGGCTCCCTCAGTAACGATATTGTCCACTTTGGGCCAAAGCCCACACAGTTTTAAAAGCCTCGTTTCATGGGCAGAGTGCACAGCAGAAACGATATTGTCCTCCCTGGGTCCCTCTGACTATCTTGGGGCCTACCCCTCAAGCCATCTTGGCAACCCTCAACGGTTTGTTCCTTACGCAGGAGGCCTTGTTTCTAGTAATGCTCGCCCAGGAACTTTTCCCCTGGCGATGTGGGACTAACTCTCAGCGCGTCCCTCCTTCATCCCCTCAGACCATCTTGGCCTGTTGCCTCAGACTATCTTGGGGCCTCCCCCTCAAGCCATCTTGGCTCACCCTCAGGCCATCTTGGCAAACGGCAATGGTAGCCCTCTCCCCCTTAAGCGACATGCGTCCTGTGCGTGGACTCCCATGCTTCCGCTGGCGTGCGATTAGCCACCCACACCGGGTTGGGGTTGGCTCTGATACCACTGTTACGCCCCAGGTATGGGCTCCCTCAGTAATGATATTGTCCGCTTTGGGATGAAGCTCGCATGGTTTTAAAAGGGCTCGTTACTAGTAAAGCCCACCCAAACCCTTATCAGCCGCCCAGGAACTTTCCTCCTGGCGATGTGGAACTAACTCTCAGCGCGTCCCGCCTTCATCCCCTCAGGCTACCATTGCCATCTACCAAGATGGTTTGAGGGGGAGGTCCCCAAGATAATCTGAGGGGATGAAGGTGGGACGCGCTGAGAGTTAGTCCCATATCGCTAGGAGGAAAGTTCCTGGGTGGCTGATAAGGATCTGGGTGGGCTTTACTAGTAACGAGGCCCAAAGCGAACAATATCATTACTGAGGGAGCCCAAACCCAGGGTGTTGCAATGGTATCAGAGCCAACCCCCGACCCTATGTGGGTGGCTAACCGCACGCGAGTGGAAGCGTGGGAGTCCACGCGTGGATGCGTGTCCCCTAAGGGGGAGAGGGCTACCGTTGCTGTCTTCCAAGATGGTTTGAGGGGGAGGTCCCCAAGATAATTTGAGGGGTTGAAGGTGGGACGGGCTGAGAGTTAGTCCCACATTGCCAGGAGGAAAGTTCTTGGGCGGCTGATAAGGGTCTGGGAGGGCTTTACCAATAATGAGGCCCAAAGCGGACAATATCGTTACTAAGGGAGCCCAAACCTGGGGCGTTACACTATAAGATAGCTCCAGAAACAGTCTTATAAAATCTAACTTTATAAGTCGATTTCAAAAACTATCTTATAAAATCTAACCTTATAAGATAGTTTTTAGAAATTATCTTGTATAAACGTTTTATAATTTTTTTTTTCAAAACCATCTTATAATGTCAAGTTTTATAAGATGGTATTTAGAAATTGTCTTTTATTATATTTAATAAGACAGTTGTTTTTAAACCATTTTATTTTATTTTTTTGTCTTATAAAACTCCAATTTTAGTAGTGAGTGGCCATCTAAAGTCAAAGAAATTGGAAGGAGGGGTTTGATTAACCAAATTGGGACCTATAATTCAAAATTAGGTGCCCTACTTGTACTATCATCTATAATGTTATCATTCCTCAAAAGAAAAAAGAAAAAAAAAAATTCTTCAATGTCACACTCATAATCAACATTTTCTCGCATCATGAATGATAGCATAGTGTGCCATGCTATAACAACTTTTTGTAGTGCGCACACTATTACATAATGTGTCCCACCTTAACTTGGTCCCCCTTCTCTTTGAATTTTCTAAATTTGAATATGTAGTGCTCCAAAATAGCAAGGATTGGAGAAGCTTACAATGAAGAAAAATATGCTTCTAATCATAGCACATTAGTGGGAAATATTAATATTTCAAGAAGAATTCCATATTAAATGGGTTAGAACTTGTAACACCCCTAACTTTTGTAAAGTGATTGAATAAATAAATAATGAAATTAAAAATTTCAAGGAAAATTAAGCTGGAATATTAGGGTTATTAAAAATGCACTTCTTATATAAGTTGAATCAAGATATAAGGCATATATAATTCAAAACGTACTTGACAAACCCTTCAGAATGACTATAAGCATGTCAAATTCTGAGTTCAGATGAAACATCCTTATTTTTCTCCATTTTTAAGAATAAAAGGGTAATTTTACAAATAACCGAGACCTAAGACATCAAAATTTGGAATGTACTTAAAAATACAAATCCAATGCCACTACGTATGCTCAATTCCGAGTCTAGGAGAATAAAATCAATTTTTCTCCATAAAAGGGCAAAATGGTCTTTTCACACCTCCGTGGGACCCACAAGGGACCCACAAAGGGATCCAATGGCCAAAAAACAAGTCATCATGAGTCAAACGACTACCAGCTACTAGTGGAGAAGGAGGTGGTAGTGGCAATCCAAAGATAATTTAATAATCAAAAGAAATCAACTATGATAATTACAAGTAATCATGGAAAATTCCAAAATCCCCTATAAATAGCTCATATAATTTCAAAAAATTCTCCTAATGTTCTTCACAAGGTACCTTAGAATGTCTAAAATCCCAGCTCCAAAAGCCTCCTTGATCTCCCTGAATTCCTCTTTCTTTCTTTCTCTCTTTCTTTCTTATTCTCTGTGGGCGTGTCCCCAGACGCACTCGAGTAGACGACCCCATATCTGCATCGGGAGTGTCCTAGGATGCATTGTACCCACTAAACTAGGGTTTCCACCCAAGAAACCCTAATTCAATTATCCACCCAATTCTACTTTTCAGAATCCAATCTCCACCAGTGGATCTGTTTGAAATGAGGGGATATATAAAACCCCTAAGATTTCATGATGATCCAATAGTTGGATCTCTGGAAAAATAAAAAATGAAGTTCAAGCATGGTACTAATTCCATCTATGGCAAGTTTTGTGCCTTTTTCTAGCCAATCTAACCAGTGGAACAAGATTTAGAACCTTTGAATATCTTTAGGATGATGGGATATTCAAAAGCCCCATAGTTGCAGACCTTCTCCGACAATGGCAAGGGTAAATTTCATGACTATAGGTGTTATCCTACAAAGCTAGGGTTTTTGGTAATATTCCTAATCTCCGGCGAAGTTTTCTTCACTGGTAAGCCCAAGTAAGTTCTCCCCCTCCTTCCTAACTTCATTTCGACAATTCCTTTAAGATTTTCGGCCTTCAGAGATCTTCCTCGGCCATTAATCCATCGAAAACTACTGATCTAGCATGGAGGGTTGAGATCTCCTCATTTTTCAGATCAAATACAAATTTTAAGCCTTTGCATGAGTTTCTGGGGCCCAAAAACTTTAAGGTAAGAAACCTTAGCCCTTGATGTTGTCTAATTTAGGAGATCTAGAGAAAGGTTGATCCGATGATTCAGATCGGACCGTCTCAACCGATCTCAACAGATCGGCTTCCAATACGCTAGAGACTCCCCGTGGGTGTGCCCCCACACATGCGCTCATGTGTGAGCTGCCAGGTGGCGTGAATTGATTAGATCTAAGCCCAGTCTGCCCAGATTTGATCTCAGCCATTCAATTTTGAACTGAGATCTTAAATCTTCAATTAAGAGCTCGATATAACTCTGATTTTAGATTTGAAAGTTTCGTAGATTCCTTATCACTTGTGTAAGGTACTAAACTAATGAAATGTATGTTTTAAATTGTATTTATTGATTTTAATCATAAAAATCCATAGTAATAGTAGTGGATCGTGATCATGATGCACCATAATCACAGTGAAATTTCTAGGTCTTTAGATCAAGTAAATCAATAAAAATAATAAGATTAAAATTCAACCCTTAAAATAGGCTAAAATCATAAAATCCCAATTCTGATCTCAATTTAGGTCCAAATTGAGATCAAAAAGTTAGGTTGGATTTCTTTTGATGAGTAGAACCTATTGAACTTAGAAAATTTATGTTTTGATGCATGTAAAATTCTGTTAATAAAGAACAGTATTACTAATTCTTATGATTAGTGAAGTTTGGAATAATCAAACTATCTAATTCTAATCCAGTGATGACCTTGTGATTTTAAAACATGGAATCAATAGTTATAAGTGATTGATCTATGTTTAATTAAGAGATCTAGCCTAAAAATGTAGTAAGATTCATAAAAATGAATGGTAATCTCCTTGATCAAGTTGATCAAGGATGATTGGATAGTATGGATGCATTTTGATGAAGATATGAAGTTAATATCATATGGAATTATGGACTAGATGATGATGATGTGGGATAGATCAAGATCTATGCCCTTAAATTGGATAAAATGACTTAAGATCTTCTTGATTGGTTTGACCAAGAAAGATCTGATCATTTGATGAGATGCATCAATGATCTAATAATGAAGAAGATGTATTAGATCTGAAGGAAAATAAAAAGATCAAGATCTAACCCTAAAAGAAATGAAAAAAATGAATAATGACCATTGGGTCATGATGAATAGTTATGGCATGTTAGATTTTCATTTGAATTATTAAATGTTTTTATAATTTTCATTTATTGCTTAGTAGATTTAATTGTAGATTTATTTATTTATTTATGCTTTTATTTAATTATGCTTTAATGCTTATGTTATGAAAATTACATTGAAAATATAATTAAATGAAAATAGAGTTGAAGAACAATTACATGGAATGAATGACATAGACTTAATAATAGTAAGGGCCATAGTTAGTAGGATAATATCAGAAATATAAATTCTTTGGTCCAAATTAGGAGAATAATGAAACTCCTTGAATAACATTTTAAATGTTCATGGATTTAATTAAAATTAATTAGAAAGAGTACTTAGGGTTAAAATGCTCATAGGAACCTTATGAAAGGTTGAGTTAAGGTCACCCTTGTGGATTGAAGTTTGTGAGGTCTCAACACCTCCTTACATGAGGATTGAAGTGACCACTTTGTGTTCAACCATTTAGCTAGTAACCCTTAGCAAATTTGACATAAGAGGAGCTGTCTAGACTTAAGATGGAATAAGCTATCCTCAACTAGTGAAACATTAACTGGTTGAGTAATAATAATAAGAGCATAAAAGGTTAGTAAATTATCTAATCCTAATAAAAATTGTAAATAAGATAAGGAAGATCGAAGAGAGATCTTGAAAGATCACCAACAAAAAGAAGAAATATGATGTAGATTGTAGTATTTTTCTATGATTTTACTTATAGTGCAGATTGTGAACTTAGAAGGTTTTGAACCTTGATCATATATGATTTAAGGAAAGTTAGGACATCCCTCATAGGGTAACCCGAATACATGTAGAAAGAATACTTGTAAAGAAGAATAACTTTATACGTATGGTTTGACAGATGTGTGAATCAAGACAATGATGGACAATATGGAGTGAATACTACTTGAGATGTATGAATCAAGACCATGATACCACTTTGAGGTAGGTGGATGTACAAGAATGCATTAAGGATTCATGTATATACATACATGATCTTTTCTTTAGAATTATAGACCTTCATGATATAAGTATACTTGGTACCTTTGCATAGTCATGATCCAATCACATAATCCAACTAAGCGAACCAACCCCATGATCCAATTCAACTATCTAATGACCTAATTAAATGAGGTGAAAGTAATGAGATGTGTAGACTAAGGAAACCCTAAGAATAGGGTATAGAAAATATTTCAGCCTTAGTGAAACGGACACATCGTCTGATATGTACAATGTATTTTACATACAAGCATGGTGGCTTGTGATTTTATTTTACACAATACTAGGACTGGGAATGCAATGCTAGGAAAGTTATGAGGGTTTGGCCACTCGCTTCCTAAGATTTATATGATGGATACCATGCCCAAAGAGAGGCTAAAAGTTGGGTGGGGCAATCATGGGAAGGCCACCACTATGATAGCCATGGTCCTCCCCATGCGGACATGGATTTGTTATTTTCACAATTGGTATCAGTGGATTATTATACAGTTATCTGGTTGCACTGTACAAATTGCGACTATGGCATAGTAATTGTCACTACCCGAGTTTTTGTAACACGTTTTGTAATGTATTTTGAAAGGCAGGGCCCTTAAGAGTGTAAATTTATTTATTTATTTATTTATTTTGCAAAACAAAGCAGCGGAAATTCTTTTCTTCAGAACTTATTTTTTAAAACCCAAGTCACTACTTCATACATAACATAAGTACAATTTGTGTACAAAATAAAATTCCATTGAAGGAATATACTTTTATTAAATTCCAAAATCCATCCAATGGTTCATAGTACAGCCAAAATCTATTACAATACTTGTCCAAATTACATAATCCAAAACTCAAGCTCACCATACAATAAAACTCTCAATAAAGAAAAATACATGCCTTCAAGGGTATACCTTGAAGATTATTCTCTTCAAGTCTTCTATCGTCTTCAACTCCTAACTCTCCTTCCTGTATTTGAGATATTGCAACAAGTACAATATTTCAGCAAGCAATGCTTGGTAGGGGATTCAAGAAGCATAATAATTGACAATGTAATTCCAATACTTCATAATCTCATTATCCCTCAACATATTCATGTCTCTACTCTTTACTTTGTAGTTTATGTATATCTATATACATACATACTCTTCATGAGTAAACCAGTTAAATTTATGAAAGTAGTCAAATATTATTCCCAACTAAGCTGATCAATTCTCTCTATTATGAGAATTTACTATTTCAGCTAATTTTACATTGAGAATTTCCCTTCTTCGAAAATATTGGTAATATACAATTACCTAGCATTTCATTATGCTAAAACATAAGGCATTTCACTAATGCCTATTCTCATATGCATCATAGTGCAAAATTATCAAAAGGGCTACCATGTTGTAGTCTGATCCGTACTAGCGCGATCGGATAACTGCCCTGTTCACCACTAATACCACAGTGGAAAATATTATGTCACTGCCCATATGGGGGGATAGGACTTTCATAGTGGTGGCCTTCCCATAATTGCTCCCACCCGACTTTGAGCCTATCATAGGGCAAGGTACCATCATATCATCAAATTTAAGGAGCGGGTGACCAAACCCTTATAACTCCTCTAGCATAGCATCCCCCTAGGCTTATACCTATTAAAACAAACTCACAAGCCTCCAAGCTTGTATGTAAAATAGATTTCATATATATATATATATAACAGACCATCTATGTGTTTACTTAGGGCTAAAATATTTTCTAGTTCCCTATTCACTTATAGTTTAGTCCTTAACCATCTTATATGTGTTTCGTTGGATCATAAGGTTTTCAAGGGATTTAATACAAGTATTAACATTACTCTTGTCAACATAAGGTCATGAGTTAAATCATGTATATCCCATGTAAATGCATTCATCAAATCCTCCTACCTTTAAGGAGTGATCTCTTTTCCCAAATCTTCCATGATCCTAACTGATGTATGTAATCTGTACATCCATACATATTGTCAATATATAAATTTTGAACAATCCTATTGATCACTAGATTTGATGTTTAGTATGATCTTTAGATTATTCATATCTAAGTATTTTTCTATCTCTAAGTCTTAGTGTGTCCATCTCCTTGATCTTGATCTTTCATAGATCCATTGATTGACAATCTACACACGTTGATAAAGATCAAGGTCCTAGATCTTCTATCATCTAGTTCTTCTTTGATCTAAGTTCAATTATTGGATCATCCCTAAGGAGGATGATCTTGGTTTTCTTCCTTGAATCATCTTTGATCAAGGGTTTGGATTATCTAATCCAATGAACTAGAACAAGCATACTAATAACATGCATACTAAGTACAATATAATATTCTTATTCTTATTGCTCTTGATCATCCAAGATCTAATGGATTTTGTTTGATCATTCTTATCTCACTTACAGTTTTTATTAGGGTTAGGTAATTTACTAACATTTTATGCTCTTACTATTATTATTCAACCAGTTAATGTTTTGCTAGTTGAAGGTAACTTATTTAGGCCTAAGTCTAGACTGCTCCTCTTATTTCCAATTGGCTAAGGCTTACTAGCTGAATGGGTGAACACAAAGTGGTTACTTCAATCCTCATGTAAGGAGGCGTTTAGACCTCACAAATGTCAATAGAAGGTAGGGGAAGAGGGGGCCTCTATTAGATAACCCCCTTAACCACTATGTTCCACATTCACTAGAGTAACCATAGCTCAACCTTCCATAAGGTTCCTATAACCATGTTGACCCTAAGTACTCTTTGTAATTGATTTTAATTAAGTCCATGAATATTTACAATGTCATTCATGGGGTTTATTATTCTCCTAGTTTGGGCAAGGATTTGATAATCCTTATATTGTCCTACTAATTATAGCCCTTACTAATTAAGTCCAAAGTACTCCATTCTTATTTGTGTCATGAAACTCTACTTTCTCATTAGAGTACATTTTGGTGTTTTATGCTCTTTATCTCATAACAAGTAGATCTACTAATAAAATTTGAAAATAATTAAATCATAAACTTTAAGGCATGGTTTCAATATAAATTTAACAAACATTTATACTAACATGCTCCTTATGAATGTAACTTAACTTAATGGAATAAAACTATACTTAAACTAGCATGATCTTAAGTTACAATGGCATGAAATCATACTAACTTGGTCCTAAGTTACACTTGCAGAAAATCACACTATGATGCCCCTAGGATAATTAAATCTATCAACCTATGATAACAATCTAATCACATGTCATGCTAAAGTCTAAAAGTTACACTATCATGCTTTATAACATAAATCATATTCAAAATGTTATTTTCAATTAATAGAAATGAAACTAATTATATTAACATTTTTAGAAACCTTCACTTATGATCCAACAATTAGATATTAGATCTTTTCCTTTGATTAAGGGTATTAGTTATATTTAGGGGGTTTTCTTTATTAAGGTCCAAAGATCATATTGATCTATTTTTGTCACAATTCAATCATGATTTCCTTAGATTTCATCATATTAACATCCATTCCATCCATCTCAAGGATCTGATCACACTTGATCTTATTGATCAAGTGGGTCCCTTTGTAATTTTTAGGTTTTTTCTACCATAGTGGGTAAATTCCTTATATCTCTTAGATCTATCCAAATAAACCATTTATATAACTTCATTCCAATATTTTATCATTATTAAAACATATCTCCAAGATCTGATCATCCCAGATCTTGATGATCTTGGCAATTGAAAACTTGTTTCTTTAATACAAAAAGGTTTACTACATAATTTATGGATTTTATCCTTTCATCAGAAAATAGAGGTTTTAAGCTTTCCATAGCTTCTTTTTTTATCTCAATTTGGAGTTCAAATAGCTCCGGAATTAGATCTGGAAGTTCACAGTCATTCCTAGGGCTCAGATTTGATCTGGGCCCAAGGAATGACGGCCCAGATTTTTCGGGCGAAAACGAGCCAGGCAGAACGCTCCTACTCATCGGGCGTGTCCAGCACAGAGGTGCTACAGACGCTCCCTTCGGGACGTCCACAGAAGCGGGTGGGACAAGCAGAACGCTTGTTGTCGCGCACCTATAACCGGGACGCGAGGCTGGCGCATCTGCTCATCGTTTTGTCGGAAGCGCCACCGTCCCACGTGCAGCAGACTCGCGGAAATGCTTTCGAGTGTGGAATTTTCGTGCTGCGTCATGCCATGCGTCTTGGTGCCGTTCAATCAGGAGATCGGACAGTCCAAAATGGACTGTCCGATCAATCCTCCATCAATTGAGGGCCCAAAATGTATCCGATCTTTGTGAAAATTCTACCCTAAGGGTTTTGGACCCTTCTGGATCTATTGATATGGTTAGAATTTTCATCTGAGCACTCCATTGTCCTGAATTAAAGGTTATGTGGTTTACTTTATTTTTACCTTTTTATTACCAAAATGCAATTACAGTAAAATAAAATTTTCATAAACCAGTAGCAAACATGTCCAAGAAGCGTTTCCACCTATCTGATTGGAGAAAAGATATTGGTTATATGTCCAATTTAAAAGAAATACCCTTTTGATGAAGATATGCCCCAAGATCCACCTTTCTTGCGATTGTCGTTGTTTGAACAGTTGGATCTTGAAATTTCTTTGGGGGTTTTGTAGCTAAGGTATGGTGGGAAGTTTTGGACGGTAAAATTGGTGATATTAGTTCTGAAACAGAGTGCCTAATTGATTTTAGGTCTCTTGTTCCAATCTAAAAAGAAAAAGAAATTGAAAAGAGAGAGATCTCTTGGGATTTTTGGGTTTTCGGGGAGGGATCTAGGTCTAATTTTTCAGAGAGAGTGAAAACAAATTTGTGAAAATTTTAGGAGTATTTTTGGAGGATTTTTGGGGTTGTATTTATTCTCCCATACTCTATTTTTTCTTTCCCAAGACCAGCTAGTAATTTTTGACCCATGACTTCACGTGGGCTGCTCATTAGATTCGCTTTTGGGTCCCTTGTGGACCCCACATGGTGTAAAAAGACCATTTTGCCCTTTGTATATAAAAATTAGGGTTTTATTCTCATGATCTCGGATTTGAGTGACTTAGTGGCGTTGGATTCGTATTTCTCAGTACATTCTAAATTTTGATATCTCATATTTTGATTTTTGGGTAAAATTACTATTTTACCCTTTTGTCCAAGAAATGGAGAAAATTAAGGATTTTTCATCCGAATTCAGAATTTGTCATGCATACAGTCATTCTGAAGGGTTTGCTAAGTTTAATTTCAATTGTAATATCTTATTCTTTGATTATACTTTTATAAGAAGTATATTCTAAATAACTCTAATATTTCAGCCCAAAATTTCTAAAACTCAAGCTTTATTGATTTTCTCAATCAATTACAAAAATTGGGGTTATTACAGTAATCCTAATGTATTTTGCATTATGATGCATATATGATCGACATAGTGAAATGTCATAGCATGATGAGATGCCACTACATGAGTTCCTAGAAAGAAAATCCCAATATGAGAATTGGCTGAATATTGATCTCCTATGTGGAAGTATAGAAGGGGAATGAACAAGTTTTGAGCAATCTTCACTATTTTAACTAATTTATTCTATACTACATAAATAACGTATATACTCTATGTTGAGATAAACCATGAGTAGACAACCATGATGGAATAATAACTGAGGTATGCATTCTTATATTAGTGAAGTAGTATATTTTTGTATCCCTTTCCAAGCATAGCTTGCTAAGATATTGTAAATGTTTCAATGTTTATAATATCTCAAATACAAATAAGGAAAATTAGGAGCTCAAGACTTAAGAAGACTTGGAAGAATAATCAATCAGAGTATATCCCTTGAAGACAGATATTTTTCTTTGAGAGCATTGTATTGTATTGACAGTTTTTTATGTATTGTGAAGTTTGAAATTTGGATTATGTAATTTAGACAAGTATTGTACTGATACTGGGCTGTACTATGAACAACTGGATGAATTCTGGAATTTAATAAAAATATATTCCTTCAATGGAATTTTATCTTGTATAAAAATTCTACTTATGTTATGTATGAGGTGATGACTTGGGTTTTTCAAAATATGTTTTAAAGAAAAGAATTTTTGCTATTTTGTTTTGAGAATTTTTTTTACTAAGGGTGCCCTACCTTTGAAAAATGTAGTACAAAATGTGTTACAGAAACCCGGGTCGTTAGAGAAGTATAGTTTTTTTTTTTTTTTTTTTAATTCTATAATCATCCAATCACCCTAAATTTAGGAATAATCAGATGGATAGGTTTGATAAACCGTTAGTGGGTCCATCGTGCAAAAGTAAGGCCCATTGCAGGTTAGTTATGCATAAAATGAACTTCAAGCGCCACCTTTAAAGTGGGGATATAACACATGCATACACGTAATATGATAGGGTATGTGTTCCTTAATAGATTTCGGTCACACGTGAGCACTTTAACAAAGATAAAAAAGTTTTCACGAGACGCCCACATGCATTTTTCCAACCACTGTCATTAAATTCATCATCTACAATGCGTTCTAAATTAACTTTCCATTTTCTGAAGCTGTAATGGTCGTTCGCTTATATATTACTTCTTTCATTTCTTCCGAGTAAATGACGAGTAATCGTCATTGTATTTGACATTTTATTTCCAGTATTAAGCTATCTGGTCCTATTTTTCATGGAGGAAGGAAATTCACAACAAAGAAACCATGAAAACTTAGATTTCGACGCACCGCTTCTATCGGCCAGGCGTCTTGGATGTTTCACCCATGAAGATAATGAGAAGCACAATTCCCATGTCGAAACAAGCACCGAAAGCCGTACGAGTGCTATAACGGTCCCATTTCTGTGGGAGAAAGCTCCGGGAATGCCTAAGGTTATGGAGGTAGGACATTGCCATGGTAAGAAGTTGGCTCCGCCAAAGCTACCACCGTGGAGGTACCCGCCTACGGAAGTAAAAGATGGAGATGGAGATAATAAGAGCACTACTAACAACGTCAATGAAGGTGATCATGATTACAAAAATTATGGCGATGATGATGTGTTTTCCGATGCGTTGGATATGATCTCTTTGTCGGAATCCCTGGGCAAATCATGTAGCATAAATGATACAAGTAGATTAGATGGGCTGGATTTGGAAGTTGTCAACTCCATGGGTAACCTATCGCCAAGTTTCATCATCAACCGTTTCCTTCCGGCAGCCAATGCATTGGCTACTTCCTCTAGTCATCCTGTTCCAAAGAACTCAAACCGACGTCTTCTCCCTCGTCGGCGCCATGCAAGGAAGAAACGTACAAAACGGGCGTTGATACAGCCGTATCCTCCACCAAAGGCATGTGGTCTGGAACTGATTTTTGCGGGGCGTCTAAAGAATATGCTATGCGGATTCAAAAGTCCTATTCGAAGTTGTTCGCATAGTTTGAAACTTAAGAATCATACTCAATCTATAAATGGTATTTCTACTTTGGGACCTTGGGGAAGACAAGAACAAGATGTTGATGTTGGGAGAACTAAAGTCCCTTCGTTTGAAGGTGGAACTATAGTTGAAGGGTTTGGAAGCGAACATGAAAGCAGTTCAGATAGGTTAGAAATAGTTGTTCCTGGTTGTGGTAGACCTGTTTGGAGTCCCTCTCTTCTCCAATCTTCTCCTGAGTGTTGTCTAAAACACACCATGGATCCTTACAGAAAAAGATGCTGACTTACATTATTGTCTTCCTATGAAATGTACATTTCTAACTATATACGGCGAATGTAAGAACGGCCTATATATTCCTCTTATTGGGACGCTGCTTTGGACTACAAATGACAAGTATTTCTCTATGGAATCACCCACTGTGTGGCAGGAAACATCAAACTAAAACCGCCATTTGCAGCCTTAGGCGGTTTCTTTATTTCAGCTTCCTCATGGCATTTTCCTTTATTTACAATGATAAATTACTCTTAGACGGCTCGGCAACGATGGGGTTGAGCATGCAGTTCAATAGGATGAAGCTTGCACGTTAATTGATCCAAATTACTAGCTACAGTGGGCTTTATTCTTTTAGAAATAAGTATTCATTTGACTGGAGGTTATTCTTTAAAAATAAGGCAAGTCGTTATTATATATGCAAAAAAATGTTATCCTGAAAACTTAGTTGTTAGTATCTAAAAAGACTAATGAAAAAGAAAGGAGAGAGATTCTTTCAGAAGCCTACAGTAAAAAGGAAGGGCTTTAAGGGTTTATTGACGGGGGCATTATGGCAAAACTGATGCTAATTAATAAATTTGAGTCTATTATATTAAAATAATTAAATTTAGAGACATTATGCCAAAAGTAATTAAATTTTCAACTGTTTTCAAGTTCTGACTGCAGGCATCGACTCCTAAGCTAAGCGTTGAAGCACAAAAAGACTCAGCCATGCCAGGCATCGACAACTGGACCAGGCATTAACGCACAGGTTTTCTAGCTCTCTAGTATACTTTGATTCATGGATAGGGGTCGGCGCCTCAGTGTTCTTCATGGGGATATCTTGTGTGTTTTGGGTATTTCACTTCATATGATAAGGGACTGGTTTTTCATTTTGGCATCCATACCAGCCTCTCCCACGCTAAAACACACACTCATTATACCCCTACTTGCCTAAAAGTGTTTTTCAAGACATTTCTTTGAAAATATCGTTTCTCCCATCATATCTCACACTCCATTTTGGATTTTCATAAATTTCAAGTTGTTCATTGATTTTTTTACATACAACCTTCTAAAACAGTCCAAGTTCATGGTAAGTCTTAAACCAAGTCATCTTCCACTCTAGCATGTAGATGAATTTTCATAAATTTGGATTATCATTTTACTTTATAAGAAAGCTAAGTGCTGAAGGTGTGATAGTGGTCATGTTGCAGCCACTTCTGTTTTTTATAAGCTTCATGTGCTCCTCATAATAAAGAGATGCAAAAGCAACATATTACCCTTTACATATAAATAAAGAGGAAAATGTGAAAACAACAGGAAAGAAATAGAGAGAACGAGAGAGAGAGAGAGAGAGAGAGAGAGAGAGAGAGAGAGAGAGAGAGAGAGAGATTCAACTTATTCAATCTATGGCTAAATTTGATCAACATTATTTCCCAATACATAAAGGTACGCTTGGTCCTATTGTTTACAATGAATGATCGATAGACAAACACTTTAAAGAGGTAAACCAACTTTTGAACCAAATCCTCCTGATTATTTCTTTTTTTGATAGAATTCTAATCATAACCACTTTTAACAAATACTCTGTGCATAACGCTACTGCTTTTTTTGCAATTTAACAGTCCACGATACACACCTTTGGCAAAATGTGATTTCTTACAAACCCTTTTAACATTTTAATGTATCTTTCAAACTGGTACATATATAGAGTTTGACATTATTAATGAGGTACACTATTAAATTTATTAAGATATAAGAGAAGGATGGTGGAAAGATTGTCTTAAACTTGCATAGGTTTTCATTAGATGACCTTCTATTTCTTATGATTTTGAAACATTTACTACCTCCTAGCATGCACCTAACGTACTGCTACATGCAAAAGTTATTACATCAGGTATGACAACCGTTCAACTTCATCCCTAGCAGTATAATGACTTGAATTTTCATAGTGTTGATAAATATTTTGTACAGATTTATCAGTAGAACTAAGTTAACTCATCTGGCTGCAAAGTAAAGTTGTATACCTTGGTCCAGAGTTAACGTCTCTATACCTGCTACTAGACTGTCCTTTTTATGAAATTTTAATCCAAGAAGCAAAGGATGTTTAGGTACAATGAACCACTTAATTAGACAATTTTTCTCTTAATGGAATCACCATGAATATTAGCATAAAATTCAGATTGGTAAGCATCTCTGAAAATTAGGAAAGTCAACACAAAAGGGAATGAGATTAGTATCTAGGCGACTTAAGACAGGAGAGAAGCGACTTAATGAATTTGTGACCATATAAAATGGTAAGTTGGCATCACCTACATATAATCTAGGCAAGACATCTCCATATAGTTTTGGACGTCTTAGGCTAGAGGGAAAAAGAAGGGAAAAGAAAAGAATAAAAAACCATGAAGTGGAGAGAGAGAGAGAGAGCAAGGGAAAAGACTGCAACAAAACTCACCTTGCACCCCATGTTTCAAGAAAAGAAGACTGGAAGAATGTATTGGCCAAAGAGGTAAGGTGGTGTGGGTCATTCTAGGTTGGTTGGGTTTTAAATTGCTCGATTTTGATCCATCATGACTGGCTGATTTGAAACATGTGCACTCTTATCATGAACGTATTTTGGATTTCACTCATTGGTTGTATATTGAAGCATGCTCATTCTTGTCTTTTGGTTAGTCTAGATTTCTCTCAATGATCTCATATAAAAGTGTGGGAACTCATGATTTTGTTTTATTATGGATCTCACCATCAATCTCATGTCAATACATGCGCACCCATGATCAGGTTTTGTTTTGAATCTCACTCTCAATATCGCATTGAAATATACTCACTCTTGGTCTTGTTTTATTTTGGATTGCATCATTGAACTCAGGTTGAAGCATGCACACTCTTACTGTAGATTTGATTTAGATCTCATCGATTGTTTTCCCACTTGAAGTAGGCATACTCTTATTCATAATAGCTTTTGTTCTTTCATTCATTTATCTCATGTCACATAGTATGCGGACTCTTCTCTTTGTAAGATCTATCCAGGAACACTATTGATTTCATGATTTGACAAAAATCTTAAGTCAAACGAGCATATGTAGTTTATCATGTTCTTGATCCATCTACGTGCTTCATCGAGTTTTTGTTGTTCTCGGCATCGTGTTTGCACTGCCATGGATTAGGTTCATCATGTGTTTATCTAGATTGAAGTCAATCTCCGTCTAGCACTTGCGCGCACCATTCATACGACTGTTACACTGTTTGATTCATGAACCAGAGCTTGACCAGATGGCCTATTGTCCTAATGCTCAGTTGCCACAAGATCTCTGGTTCGAGTGAAAGTGCACGTTTAAATATCAATGAGCACGTTGATCTATGCCTTGTCAGACCAGGTGTACTCTTAGGTTCAATTTGCAACGTGGAATGAGTTATGAAACATCATACACACAAGATCCTTTAATTTGTCAATCATGCACACCTTGATCTTGTATTCTAAAAAGTTGTGTACCATTGATATTACATTTTATTACCTGTGCGTTATCCATTTGATACTCAAAGAACCATATGTATGATTGATCTTCAATGCATAAGAATCAATGTTTGGCGATGATTTTGAAAATGGAGTAAATTTATGATAATTGCATATGTATGATAGTTTTGATATTGATCACGGTGATTTTGGAATAAAGTATATATATTCCCTCATACTATTTTATTTGCCAAATATTTTTCCTAAGGATATGTGTATCTGAATATATGTGATGTGAGGATCTGGAATGCTTTGTGCATTGGTTGTCTCGATGTTTAAATGAGATTTTTAGATTTCACTCTAAGGGGTGTCTGTTTAACAGTGTACTAAGGGTATGATTAGCACTATTTTGGACACTCTTCGCAATCATATATGAAGGGTGATTGATGAGACCTAATAGTTTGCTATGCTAGGATTGCGGTTGGCCACTAGACTTTGAAAGGAAATGCTGATACATGCATAAAAGAAAGTCTACTATACATTTCGAGGTATCATGAGACATTCCATTCAAGATGTTCCTTTATTCCCCATGATGATTGGTGTAGGTCATGTGACATCCGCAGTTGAATGTAGGCAAGTGACACTAGTTGTCTCTACATCCATAGTGGATGGTATATGACATGGGCATAGATGAATTTGTTGGTCAATGTTGAGGTATTTAGACCACTAACCTTTGTGGGTCATTAAGACATTCTGCTCTAATGGGTATGGTACTATATGATATATTTCAAATTCTTAATACACATTTTAATTTCGAGTATTTCTCTAAATATGGATTTTTGGCACACTATATGATTTATCATGTATTCTAAGAGTTTGTAGTTATCGGGTTTGATACCGATCACAATTAATTGAATACATCATGTTATCCTCTTGCATCAATGAGCTCTTTACATGTTTTGTCGGCATAGCATTTCCCACTGATTGGCCATACTCACCTCTACCAATAATTTCAAGTCAATCATCTCGATAGAAGTGAGACTAAGGTATTGTAGGAAGTCTAAGGATAGTAGAGACAAAGTATGAGGATGAGTAAGTTGGATAGCTTTTGTTTTAATTATCCTATTGAACAATATTGACATAAATGTAAAAAGACATGAGTTTTGTTATTTGAGTTTGGTTTAATTCTGTTGTTTGGACTAAGATTAGTGGGTCTATTAATGCTTATGCTTTCTTATTTTCACTAATATATCTCGATATTTTTAAATGACACCATGATAGAAGAGTAGCTTTTGAAAACTAGTATATATATTATGTTTTTCAAATGTTTTATTTTTTTTTTATAAAAAAATTTCAGGATATCATGCTCGATTTAGGAAGTCATGTAACAATTTTAGAAACCCAACTCGTTACATCCACGTAGATAGTATTTCTAGAGTTTTAAGAGTAGTCGTCTAAGACTTTGAGCTTCGATAGGGTTTTACATACTATTCTCCTCTCCTACTTGTTGAGTGTATAATTTGATTTAGGCAAGTATGTTCCTTAATTGCCCCTACCCTATGGATGTAACGTTCTCTTCAAACCCATCATCATATGATTCATTCAAGCTGCAAGTACATCATTTTTCTTTTCAAGCATGTCAAGCTAGGTACCATCCAGGCTCTTGAAGACATTCTTCTAAATGTGCATGACTTCAACCATATGCCACACATGCAAGGACTTCTAGTACTCAAATAAAAAGAATATTGACTTCTTATTCAACCAACTAGTAGACTTACAATCACCTATATGTTTATTTGCTTTCTTCTTTTCTCATGAGAAATTAAGGTGTTCAACCATTTTCAATACTTGTCATTTGGTAAACATCTTTGGAGATGCCTTGCCTTTACATTACCCTTAAATTCTTCATTTTTAAAATGGTTCTGATGGTTTCTGCATAACAATCTTCTATGGCATAGGAATTTTATCTTCATATTGTGTTTAAGTCATATCTAACACATTTGGTCACTACAAATAGGACAAGCATTGCATCTCTTCACCGTGCATTCCACCAAATTACTGCATGCAAGGAAGTCATATATTATCCACGATAGTATGGCCTACAAGCTTCAACCTCTACATTGCATAATGTCTTAAGATCATCAATCAACAAAAGCCGAGCAAATGTCAATGATGTTCACTAGCTGCATGGGACTCAATATCAACACAAATAACATCATGTGACTCCTCTTCATGCACACCAACAGAGAGAGGTTATAACAAACCATCATAACTGGCCAAAAACTTTACATACTGGTAATAGAACTATGAGGATTAATCCTATTTTTAGATGTCATAAGTCATAAGTTTCTTGGTTCTTTTCCAAAATGGACCATAAGAAGTCTATGAGAGCTTCTATGTTGGGCTATATGCTAGATGGCATAAATAGTTATTACCTACTCTCTTGTCAGTATGCCATACTTTCTTTACTGTTCTTGTAATACAAAACATTCTTGTTAAAATTCTATTTTGACTATCCATAAGTTGGGAAAGTATTTTATCCTTGTGTTCCTACCTATACAAGATGAAGTTGTTGGGCCATCCATGTATCTTCTTACACTTCAACCATAGCGCAACCATGATTTTCTGTGCCCCCATGTTGACCTTGCTAGTTTGTTCTCCTTCAATAACATTTTACCCACTACTTTCAAGACTTTCGTAAAACATTGATATGAAAAATGAAATCTCATTTTCCCATTGTATGTGTTGTATTTTTAAAAATACTCACAAGCACATGAATCAATATTAGTAATTATGTGCAAGTGAGGCCAATCCCACGAGAAATCTCATTGACTTGTATGATGATTAGTTCTTATTTAAATATTTATTTCTAGCCAAATGAATATATATATATATATATATATTTTTTTTTTATTTAACTAAGAAAGTAAACAACAAGGAAACTTATCATGCACACAATAGGAAACAATAACTAAGGAAGCTTGATGAAGATAACAATTTCTAGAAAAGGAAACTTACAAAATCTCTAAACCAATCTAAAATGCAATAGCTTAATCTAGGGTAACTTAAATTATAACTAAACTAAGGATTAAACAATGAATTAAGGAACTTCAACTCAAGTACCATGCACGTATTCCATGGAGTTGTGCGCATGGGTGGTGGATGCTAGTCCTTAACTTGTGCAAATGAAATCTAACTAAATAACTTAATATGCAAATGGGTTCCTAATAGTTAAGCATGATAGGCATTGAACTAGGGTGATATATATGCATACAAATTATGAAATTTGGAATGGAAATCTAAACTAGGATGATGCTCATGATGTACGAGTGATTGGGCAATCAAAAATTGAACTTTAAGGAATGGAAATCACTCAAAGAGGTGGTCAACAAGCATGGAATTTTTATTGAATGGAAAACATTACAATTCAAGGTGCACACATACATGTATAGAAAGATTTATGCATCACTTTCAAGAATATAAAACTAGTCCCATTACTTGTCTCTAGCCATTCCAAAACAATCCAATGATCAAACTTAAGGTAGTAAGCATCTTCATCAAAGAAGAATCAATAGGAAGAGAGAAAAAGGGATGTAGAATGGAGGCAAAGGATGGGCAAGAAATAAGCAATAGGTAGTAGAAAAGCAAGATTATTCAAAGCAAGAACGAGTAAGGAAACAAAGGAGATTCAAGGGTTACTTTCTCTTGGCTGTCGCTATAAGAGATAAGCAATCTTTGAATCAAGAAAAATTAAGGCAAGATAGAAGAAAATTTCAAAGGAAACAACAATAGAAAGATGTACCTAGAATAAGAAGAAAACAAAGTACTTAAGGTAGAAAAACAAGAAAGAAAAAGAAACATGAAAATGCTTGGAAT
Organism: Warburgia ugandensis; assembly: GCA_035236585.1. Taxonomy (NCBI): domain Eukaryota; kingdom Viridiplantae; phylum Streptophyta; class Magnoliopsida; order Canellales; family Canellaceae; genus Warburgia; species Warburgia ugandensis. Next base: position 53,388,246 of record CP141127.1, on the reverse strand, counting down.
TCAAAAGAGCAAGAAGGCTTGAAGATTTGAAATAGGAAACAAGGTCAAGTGTGGTGTGCAAAGGTCAGAAAAGATGTTGTGATGCTTCTAAGGATGGAGAAGGTATGAGGCATGGTGAAGAGCTATGGGAGGCAGGTGTGTTGGCTAAGACAAGGAGGGAGGCATGGTTTTCCTTTGGAGGCTAAAAAAAAGTGGGAAACCACTTATGGTGAATGCATGGAATGCCTTCTAGTTTTATAGATTTGTTTGCTAGAATTCTAATCTAAGAGATAAGATGATATGGGAGTAGGGAAAAGATAATGATAGGTGACTTAGTTTATGGAGATTAGAGGTAGGACTCTCGAGATGTTCTATGTAGGTAGGGAAGTAGGAAGGTGAGTGGAAGATGGGTGGAAGCTAGGAACCTTTAAGGATGCAAGGTGGGAGGCAACACATTTTAAGGAAGTGTCTCCACCTTGCTCCATGTGTGATTTTCCATAGGGAGAGATGGAGATAGTGATGGAGAAAGGGAGAAAAAGATGGGAAGAATATAAAGAATGGGCTCCTCTATGATTGGTCCACCTAGCATGCTATCTTACTACATTGATTATCACCCAAATTCCTTCTAATTATCCTCATGTAATTCCATGATTATAGCATAGAATAATTGCTTAAGATCTTCCTACAATAGTGTGACTACATGTGGCATCGCTAATATGGCTTGATGGCTCACTTTAATGTTTGATTGCTGGATGGCTTGAGTGGTTAATTCTTTAGCTTTAAAGCTTGAATGGATTGCTTAGCTACGGTGGCTTGCATGGCTCCAATCCATGCAAAGGTGGTGGACTTGCATTGATTTTTGCATGGGCCCATTCTGGTCACCTTTAACTCTTCTAATTGCTTTGTTATTTTCCCTAGGATGATCTTAAACCTTTATTGAGCTTTGGAATGATAAATTTTATATCATGACTCCCTCTTTTCATCTTGATCTTTAAGTATCATCTTAAGTAATGTCACCGTTCAATCATCATCTCACTACCTACATCATCATCATCATCATCATCAAGACCTTATCCCAATTAGGGGTCAGCCACATGAATCTTATTCCTCCATTCCTCTCTATTAAGTACCATGGCTTCATTTAGTCCCAAAGTTTTTAAATCTTTCCTCACCACTTCTATCCACGTTCTTTTGGGCCTTTCCCTTGCCCTTTTAGAACCTTCTACTTGTATTGCCTCACTCCTTCTAACTGGTGCCGTTGTTAGTCTCCTTTGAACATGTCCAAACCATCTAAGTCTCCATCATCATGTTACCTATTTGTGCTACCCCTAAATTTTCTCTAATATTTTCATTTCTAATTCTATCCTTTCTTGTCGTACCACTCATCTATCTCAACATCCTCATTTCTACGATGCTCATCCTATGAGAATGATGTTCCATGACTGCCCAACACTCTGATCCATAGAGTATGGCCGACCTTATGGCCATCCTATAAAAATTTTCTTTTAGTTTGAGTGGCACCCACTGATCACACAAAACTCCAGATGCACATCTCCATTTGTTCCAATCCGCTTGGATTCTCTGGGTAACCTCCCTCTCAATCTCTCCACTCTCATGAATCATTGATCTTAAGTATGGAAAGTGGTCTTTTACGAGGACTTCTTGGTTATCAATCTTGACTGGTGCTCCACTCCTACTCCTCTCCTTGCTAAAATTGCATTCCATATATTTTGTCTTAGTTCGGCTAATTTTAAATAATTTAAATTCTAAAGCTTCTGTCCATAACTCTAGCTTATGCTTAAAACCCTCCCTTGTCTCATCAAATAAAACTATATCATCAGCAAATAGCATGCACCAAAGAATCTCTTAGTGCAGATGTTTTGTTAACTCATCTATAACCAATGTGAAAATGTATGGGCTCAATGCTGATCCTTGGTGCAATCCTACTGTGATAGAAAAATCACGAGTCTTGCCTTTAGTGGTCTTGACATTTGTTACTACACCCTCATACATATATTTAATTATGTCTATATACCCCTGCAAAACCCCTTTATCGTCCAACACCCTCCATATTAATTCTCTAGGGACTCTATCATAAGCTTTCTCTAAGTCGATAAAGACTGTGTGAAAGTCCTTCCTCCTCTCCCTATATTTCTCTACTAATTATCTTAGGAAGAAAATAGCTTCCATGGTAGACCTCCCAGGCATGAAACCAAACTAATTCTCTAATACACTTGTTTCATGTTGTAGCCTCTTCTCAACCACTCTTTCAAAAAGTTTCATAGTTTAGCTTATAAGTTTGATCCCTCAATAATTAGTGCAACTTTGTATGTCTCCTTTATTCTTATAAATTGGTACAATAGAGCTTTTCCTCCACTCATAAGGCATTTTCTTTAATTTTATAATCTTGTTAAACAACTTGGTCAACTAAACTACCCCAATATCTCCCATATGCTTCCAAACCTCTATTGGTATACCATTGGACCCCATGGCCTTTCTTGATTTTATCTTTTTCAAGGCCTCTTTCACTTCAGGTATTCTAATCCTACATTTATATCTATAATATCCAATGTTATTTAGATTTATAGCATTTTCAATCCCTATATTCTCAAAGCCATTGTCATTTAACAATTTTTGAAAGTATGTTTCCCACCTTTGTTTGATCTCATCATCTTTCACTAATACCTTTTGATCATCGCTTCTAATACACCTAACATGATCTAAGTCCTTACCCTTTTTAATCTCTTACTTTTGCAAGTTTAAACACATCTTTCTGGCCTTTTCTTGTTCCTAGTCTATTATAGAGCTCATCATATGCTTTAAGTTTAGCCTCACTTACTATTCTCTTAGCAACCTTTTTAGCATTCTTATATTGTTCATAGTTTTCATTATTTCTAGTCTTCTACCATGCTTTAAAACACATCCATTTTTTTTTAATAACATTTTGCATTGTTTCACTCCACCACCATGTTTCCTTTACTAATTACCTTTTACCTTTATATACTCCTAAGACATGATACTCCTAAGACATATTTTACCACTTTCTTAATGGACTCAGCAATATTAATCCACATGGCATTTACTTCTGTTTCATAGTTCCAATTTCCTTCTACCATCAACTTATCTGTGAATGAGGTTATTTTCTCTCCTTTTAAGTTCCACCACTTAATTTTTGGATACCTATTAAGTTCATTTCTTTTCTTCCATCTTTTGATATGGATATCCATAACCATTAACCTTTGTTGTGAGGTTAAACTCTCACCGGGTATCACCTTACAATCCTTACACATAGATCATTCATTATTCCTAAGTAGGAAAAAGTCTATTTAGCTTTTATGAAGTCCACTTTTAAAGGTTATTAAGTGTTTATCCCCCTTCTTAAAGAGTGTATTTGTAATGTCCAGGTTATATGACAAAGAAAAATGAGGATATTCTCCCCCATCTCATTTCCTTGACCTATACCAGGTCATATCCTTCCTTTTCTTCTCCTACATGACCATTTAAGTCTGCTCCTATGAATATCCCTTAAGTGTTGGGAATTTCTTGCATGACTCTCTCCATATCTCTCCAAAATTGTCTCTTGATTATATCTTGTAACCCTACTTGTGGTGCGTATGCACTTATAACATTTATAATATTCTCTCCTAGAACAAGTTTTATTATTATAATTCTATCACTAATTCTTTTAACATCCACAACTTTATCCATTAATTCCTTATCCACTATTATTCCTATGCAATCATGTTCTTATCCTTTCCTACATACCATAATTTATACTCATCTATTTTTCTAACTTTAGCCCCTTTCCACTTGGTTTCTTAGATACAAGCGATATTGACTCTCCTATGTTTCATTGCTTCTACTAACTCCAAACTCTTACCTATCAGTGTCCCTATATTCCATATGGTGATACAAATCTTATGCTCTAGAGATATCCTATTTACCATCGCCTTTCTTGACCTCCATGGCATGAACCCATGTCCACTTTTCACTGCACCTGGGTTCGGATGCAAGGCGTAGCTTCCGAGGGGACGCTCTAGCAACTGTTGATGTTTTTTGCAAGTGCACGGGCTATTGTAGTATAGCTTATGCAAGTACGAGTCGATCCCACGAGGACTTGTTTTAAAATGATGGAGTTTTCAATAAAATTCAATTAATAAAAGAACCAAAACAAAGAATATACTAGAAATAAACTAAGAATAAACTAAAATCCAGATTTATTCAATTGTTGCAATTTACACAGTTATTTATTCAAAAGAAAACAGAAAATGCAACTAAATCATTTGTCCTTAATAAGCATGTCCTTGATTGCACTGTCCCTGGATAGTCAAAATAAGGATAAAACAGAACTGGGACATAGATGTAAACAGAATAGGGACTCAGTTGGAATTAAATAGGGGACATGGATGGTATTAATGACAAAGGACAGAGGTGGAATTACTAAGATCTTCTAGGGGCAGATTTGTAAATTTCTAGGGTTCTGGTTTTTAACGAAAAAACCAGGAAAACAGTGATGAGAAAATCATAAAGGGGGAAGAAGAGAGGAGAAAGGAGGAAGGAAGGAGAAGAAGAAGGAAAGGGAGAGGAAAAGGAGGAATGGGGACGCAGGAGTGTGAACGTGAGAAAAACCTCGTTCTGGGTTTTCTTCCCCAAGATCGTCCGAACGCTAGAAAATCGCCGGAGATGGGGAAGAAGGTGAGGGAAAGATAGAGCCGGACCTGGGGCAGTCCGGTGATCGTGGAATCAGAGAGGAACCAAGCAAGAGAGAGAAGGTGAAAGAGGGTGCTGGAGATTGGAGTTCACCGGTGTTGGGAATAGAAGCAGACAATAAATATAGAAGCAGCCATTGGCGCTTGGACACAAAACTAGGCATGTCATCAGGTGGAGGGGTTGGAGGCAGAGTAGACGAGAGAGAACAAGAGGTGAGAAAGAGAGGGATAGAACGAGAGCGAACAAGAGAAAGAGAGTGAGATAGAGAAAGGAGAAAGAGATAGAGGTGTGGTTAGAAAAAGACAGAACGAAAGGGAGGTGGGAGATGGCCAACAAAGGTGTGTCATGCACTAATCCTGGTCAATGAGGGATGATGGGCAGGTGCGTGAGAGAGAGAGAGAGAGAGAGAGAAGGAAGTAAAGGGAAGTGGGGAGAAAGAGGACCATTCCCCCCCATAAGAGAGAAAACGTCCTTTCGGGAGTGGAGAAGGGAGAGGTTTATGAAGAAAAAGAGAAACGTGAGAGAGTGGGAGATGGAGGGAGACGTGTGAGATAGAGAGTGAAGAGAGATAGAGAGAAAAGAGATAGAAGAGAGAAAAGAGAGATAAGAGAGAGAGAGTGGGGTCCACTAGAATTCTAGACTTGCTAGAACTCTACAAGTCTTCAACTTTGTCCTATACTAGGACTCTTCAAATTTCATCTGATTTCCATGAAACTTCATCCTCTTCATCTGATATCCTTGATTTGATCTAGAGCGTCCACACCTAAGTCGATTGATCTGCAATGTACAGGACCCAATTAGAATCATCTGAACCATTCATTATTCATCTAATCAGCTTTAGATGATTATTTGACTGTTAATTTTGCAATTCAATGTTTGGATGGCCAATTAAAGCTAAAATGAAATATTTTAGGTAAAATCTTAAAATTAATGGCCTAGATGCTCTAATTAAACACTAAATTAGGGGTATTTTGACAAAAATTGAACACTTAACAGCAACCCTTGCCCATTTTTCACTACACCCAGGATCTGATATAGTGTGTCACTTCTGGGAGAATGCCTTAGCAACCCTTGCCTATTTTTCACCGCACCCAAGATCTGATGTAGTGCGTCACTTATGGGGGACACCCTAACTCTAGGGAATGTCAGTTTTTGATTCATGCCATGTTAAGGTTGCCATTGTTTTAAGAAGGTAAAGATGATTTTCATTTCTTCCTTACAAACTAATATACAAATGCATATTCATTTGCAAGCAGAAAAGAAATAACAAAATCATCTTCAGCTTCACCTTTGTCGGCAGGCACCTGATGCAAGGATTGCCATATTTTAAGAAGCTGGAGATGATTTTCATTTCTTCCTCACAAACTAATATACAAATGCATATTCATTTGTAAGAAAGAAATAACAAAATCATCTTCAACTTCTCCCTTGCTAGCTGACACCTAATGTAAGACCCTACTCCTTTTTCATTCAGGCTTAGGACAGGCATTGGCAGAGTTTCATCTCACTACTTAAAAATGAGCAGCCCCGATGGACGAAGCTCTTGCCTATGCAGGGTTCAGGGAAGGGGAGGACCATAAGGGCCTATAGAAGGGGAGCCTTCGCGCAACGGCAAAAGTTGTCGTTATCACTACTTACAAAAGAATAAAAACCCTAATTAAAATTATGATTATTAACATACTCTGTATTAGCTCCTAAACCTATAAAATATCAAACATTTGAATTATTAGGTATGAAATTTATGTGTTATGAATTTTTAAAAAAACCATAGAAACAACATTTTAATTTATAACACATGGACTACTAATTGGGTACTTTTTACACAAAATTGAACAATTATCAGTTTAGCTCTACCATTTTAGACAACTCAGTGTAATCTATACACCTGAAGTACAATGTGTCACTAGCTTCCTAAAATATGGTATGGGATTGTTCAAGGTTGTCATAAAAGTCATTGTATGTATGTTGAAACGTCGATGCAGCTGTACTATTTGTAACATTTCCTAAAGTGTCTTCATATTCATATCTTTCCTCCTTGTCAAGGACTCCTAAGGTAGTTCATCTCTATGCTAGATCTAGGGGTAAAAACTTTGAACGACTCCATTGAAGCACAAATTTTCTTTTAATTCACTTATAGTAACCTTTCTCATGTTTCAACATCTCAAGCATGGACAACAAATGTGATGACAATGACCCCCCTCCTAAAGTGCAAACCTTATAAACTTTTATGTTTTCTTGTCAAACTCTCTTAATGATCTTCCCATAGTCTTCCAAGCATATTTGTCCATTTTGACAATAAAAAAAAAAATCTCAATGACTTTAAGGCATGAAAAGAATGAACTCTCAATTAAGTATTTTAGCAAACACTAGGTGTGTGAAGAAAGCAATGGAAAAACTTATCATGCATGAAGAGTTGCTAACTCTATGTTGGGATAGAAATATTGATGAAAACTTGATAAATCCATACAAGGTAAAGAAAAACTTTCAAAAAAAGAATATTTTACCCATAATCATACAGTTAAAACATAAGACAAGGAACAAAGACTTACCCAAACTATGCCGATCTAACTATAGTGAATTCCATGCATAAGAGATTGCCAACACGAGTGAAGTTTCTTGGTTCCTAAAAAATGTTCAACATATGTTTGAGGAACTAAAAATTGTGTGAAACAAAGATAGCGAGGGAAATATTCCATTAGTTTTTTTAAGATAGTTTCTTTTTAGCCATATTCTTAATTGCCCTTTTTAAGACCTTTTTTTCATAATTGTCTTCTTAATTAACTTTTTTAAGATGCATTACCAAAACCTTATTGTTAATCAGGTTTTTAAAGATGATTTCTCCAATAGACTTCCTGATCAGGATTTTTAAAGATGTTTTTACCCATTGTCTTCTTAATTAAGATTTTTTAAAAATATCTTTCCCAACCATCTTCTTGGTTGGGTTTTATTAATCATCTTCCTAATCATATTTCTTAACATGGTTTTCATAAGCCCACTTCTTAATTTGTTTATTTTTAGATGAACATTTTAGCTATCTTATTAAATAGGTTTTTATAAGATGGTTTTTTCTAACTGTCTTCTTAAGTTCTTCGTACAAAGAACTATAAATTTCTTAACTCCCTCCAATGAAATTTGAAGATGGTTTTTGAGAAACTACCTTATGAAATTATATTATATATGAAAATATTTATATACTCATAATTGTTACAAATAATACCCTTAGAAATTGCATTTTCAAACCATGGAATCACTTAATTTTTCATAATTAAGATTCTATTTTTCCTTGTGTAGGATTAAGGTTAAATGGAGGAGTTTTGTGTAGTTTTGGTGATTTGAAGTTGTAAAAAGGAAGTTAATTCATACTCCAAGCAAGTCCTCAAATCCACATCTAGAAATCCAAAAGCAAAAAAGATTTCATGTGTAGATGGTGTCCATATCATTTTAATTGTTCAAAATTGCCACACATCCATCTCACCACCCTACGAATATTTATGTTGAAGCCATGCAAGCACAACAAGGTCCATGCATGTGGTATCCTAGTTTTTCAAAAACATATCTTGAATTAATCTTTATAAACATGTAGTGGAATTCATGGTAAATAGTTTATGAACATAGAAATTTAAGAGGATTTTTAGAAATCTACCCTTCTGGCCAAGGTCACTTCATCAAATCCTCATATATAGTCAGGCAATGTAAGATATATTGTGTGCGTGCGTGCGTGCGTGCTTGAATAGACAACATGCCATATGATCTAGTGCTCATAGGCTGGGTCCACTATGATCAAACTAGTTGAACAATCCATTTACATTCCAAAAGAACTAAAAGTCCATAGAAATACATATTTCCCCCTAAGTGTCTTAACGCAATCCACAAAGCTTACTATAACATATGAATCAACTCAATACCTACACCTCTAATTAGATGATTGTCTCTTTTTGCGTTCCTTTTCGCCTATGTGCATAGTGTCTCTAAACTATCTTTTGAAAAATGTGGTGGTGATGAGCACAATTGATAAGATAAAAGAAAATGTAATACAATCTAGGTCGAGTAGAAACACTTCAGACATGCATACAATCTTGAACTATTTTACTAATATAGTCACATTTAGTTGTAAGTTTATGCTTGTTCAAGCCTCTATTATCAGTTTTCTTCTCAAGAAGTTCTAATAGGAGTTCAAAGCTTCATTTCCATGATTTCAAGGTTTTGATATAATAAATTGATTTCATTCACAACTCAAAAGCATATCATGCATTAGTAATCATGAAAGCTTATAATCAGACTAAGTCTTTAATCATGATAGCATATAATTAGACTGTCCTTAGATCTGCATAAGCATAATAACATAGCCATTTCAAGTCATTCAAACTATATGCAATCAATAATATGCATAAGTAAAACATTCATGATGCTTATGGATTTGGTAAGATTATTTCATCTCGATCCTTGTAAAAAAGTCAAAATCAAAAGTCAATGCTATATGAATCAGTAAAATCATCAATTGATGCAGTGATAAACTTAACACCAATACAAGATGAAATTAAAAGAATCCTCCATAGTGTCATCATCACCAATCTATGACCCAATGGCTTAACTCATCAATTAAGCTCATCACCACCATTTTGAGCTAAAGTGGTTATATCTTCCACCACTAAGGATGAAGTCTCAACTTTTCATATTGACCAACATGTCAGCCCATGTCATCATCAAACCAAGACCACTATGCTCATAATAGGCCTACATTTCCTCCTTGGCAACCACCACTACTACATTGTTGTGCTACCTCACGGACTACTCAACTAGTCCGCATGGGGTTGCCAAATGGTCCCAATGTGTATCCCATGAAACAATACCTTGCAATAAGCTCCCATCGATCTTGCTCTTGTCAAGCTAGTGCTAATGACAGAGGACATAGGCCAACCTACACCTCTGAGCATGGTGTCTTACCAAGGATTTACTCATTACCCTTGCAATAATACTTTATATTGAGCTATAAGGAATCTATAAATTAGTTCTCCATAATGAGTTAAATGTAAATACAAATATGTACTCCATAATGAGCTAAAATGCAATTATAGATCCATGCTACATAACAAACCAAATGCAAATACAAGTCCATGCTCCATAATGAGAGAAAGTACAAGTACAAATCCATCCTCCATAACAAGCTAATATGTGAATACAAGTCCGAGTTCCATAATGAGAGAAAGTACAATTATAGATCCATGTTTCAAGTCCTTACTATAGAAGGTTCATTGCATGTCCATACAAAAGCATATCATGAGTATTGGAGCAATATTTTCCTCTTAGAATTATAGCTAAATGAATTTAAATCATGACCATCCCCAACTTTATGCGGTAAACAAATGAATGAAGATGGAAAAGTGTATGGACTGGTTCACATCTAGGAAGTTTGAAAGTGAATTCATCCATCACATGGCCATTCCATTAGTAAACCATGTTACTTATCTTTATCTATAGGGCTGACAAGTTTAAAAGACCCATTTTTGTATGTTAAGGCAGTGCATCAATTTGAAGTGACAAGAGCAACTTGATTGGGCCTTCTCTCAACATCCTTCAAAGCTCAAAGTTTTTGTTCATCATAAGGTATCATGGAATCATAGTTCTAAAGTGGTTGATTAGAGTATTATTATTATAAGATGGCCAAAATCTTTCAAGTTTTGAGGCACCACCCTACGAGTTCCTGTAGTATGCATCCTTCCCATTCCATAGTTTTCTCCTTGCATACTTCATAGTTTTGAGTAATTCTTTTCATGGATCATAATTGGACTGATAAGTATAGGTGTGAATTAGTTTTCTAAGCCATTCATTCCTCCATCAATAGTAGATATGTCCAAACATTTGAAGGAAATGGTGCATTGAATTTCTTGATCAAAGGAGAAAGAAATTGACACCCCTTTCCCACATGGAGCTGTGGAATGGCCTTGAAGTCATTCATAAAATTTCCCCCAAAGCTATGAAAGACAGGGCAATTCTGTGAAGAACACCCTATGTTTTCCCTAGTCCATGTTTATAAACATAATGCATGAACTTCCATTAATGTCAACGCCCATACTATAGTTTCAATCTCTTTTTCCCATCATAATTAAGGTTTTAGCTATTGGTTTATCCTAAGCTATTAGACATGGAGATCAAAGAATCTAGGAATTTGACAAATTAGGTATAAGACTTCAACTATGCCTATGTGCATAGTAAATAAGAGTCATAAATGGGGTAGAACATCATTTCACAATGCACGTCCATCTTAACTATTAATTACCTCATTTCATAGAAAACATAACATTAATTTAGTTCCTTATAATGATCTAGACATATGTAGAGGATAGAAATCCAGAGAGCAAGATTTATGCTTCTACACACATTCAATGGAAGATGCCTACTATAGCAAGACATATTAGGGGTTTTAAAAACTCCAACATGCAAGATAGTTCTATAGATTTAAGGGCCATTTTTCATCATGGTTAAGCTTTATCCTAACCATAAATCACATTCTAAAACATCCTTTAGATGAGGGATAAAGAAAACTACATAGTTTCATTCTCAATTCTACACCAAGGATCATAAGCATAGTATAGATCACAGCATGAAGATAACCATAGTGAAATCCCTATCAAAATCTATCATTTTGAAATCCCAACCAAGGATTGCATTAATAATTATTATAACACCCCCTACCTAGTAAAAATCTCCCAATACTAAATGTGTTTCTCTCTGCAGTTTCAATCCAACAGCAACAAACCACACCCCCCCCCCCCTTGCCTTGCTTGCTTCTCCCTTCTTTTCCTCTTCTTTATTCACCAATCCCTCTCAAATATCCTCTCTTTTCGTCTTCTTCTTCTTTCTTTTTTCTTTCTTTTTTAGTTGTCACTCCTTGTAAAGCATTTTTGCAAGTCTAATCGTTCGAAGGTAGGAGGAGAATGATTTCCCTCCTTGGGTTCCCTCTCTATCAACTCGCCACACTCAAGCATACATGCATGAGGGCTGCTGCATCGCATGCATTCAAATCAGCTACCACCTCACATGGAATCACATTTGGAGCTGGGTCTTGCATGCATGCAAGAGTGGCTGTCCACACATTACATGATATATGTACTAGCTTGGGTATATGTACTTCATCATGTGTGTAATACCTATATCCATTTCCATTTCAAACCTTGGTTTTCCTCATTAATTCATCATATCTTATAATAGACATAGGCTCTAATACACATTAGGTCCCTATGCTTACACAACCTTATTTCACATGGTAGTGTGCACAATCCACTTAAGGGTTAATTTATTACACGCGAACTCCTAGGGAACATCTAGCACCCTCTTCTCAACATCAACCCATATATAATTATATACATATCATCATCTAAATGCTTCATTCGTGCCACATTATGCACTTCGGTAACCTTTTAATACACATTCACATATTCCTATTCTATTCCTCTTAATCTAGGTAACACATGGTCTGTGTATTATCATGCATTCTATGCTAGTTCAATTATCTACCTTAACACTTAGTTAATAATCCATATTTAGTAATGAAACCAAAAGAAAAAATACCCCATTTTTATAATAGTAAAAATTTACAATATTCCTATATATTACACTCTCCCCCCTACAGAAATTTTGTCCCCAAAATTGTGCAAGTACATTAGATTGAAAATAACTTTGGGAATCTCTCTCTCATCTCACTCTCCAACTCCCAAGTGGCTTCCTCATGTTAATGATGTTACCATAGAACCTCTTGGTTCTTAGGGTCTTATCTTTCTTATTTAAGATCTATAATGGTTGCTCTTAAAGGTTGAGACTAGGCTACAACTCAACTAGTACCTGATAGAGGACCTACATGGGATCCAGCACATACCTCTTTAACAATGACACATGGAATGCACTGTAAACCTTCAATAACAAAGGGGTTAGTGCTAATTGGTAGGTAATTCTGCCAATGCTCTCTAAAATCTTAAATGTTCTCATGTATCGGGTGCTTAACTTCTCACTTCAAACCAAATCTCATCACTCCTTTTGTTGGTGATACCTTCAAAAAACATGGTCATCAACCTAAAACTTCGAGTCTCGTCTCCTCAAATCATCATAATTCTTTTATCTACTCTAAGCCAATGATAAGTGTTTCTGAACCAATCTCAAAAGGTTCTAACTTCACAAACCATCTCTCTCCCACATCACTCCAACATATACATGTGTGACATGGCATACTATAAAGCGCCTCATAAGGGGCCATGTTGATGTTAGAATGTTAGCTATTGTTGTAGGCAAACTCCATTTGAGTATTGATTTTTATATTAAAAACCCTTACTTTTGCATCATTCTAGTGCATTTGATTATTTACTTTTACATTAATATGATACATTTGCATTAAAATATTTATTTTTCATAACAATAATTTAGTAAAATTTTAAGGTTAGATAAAGAATAGAGGTAACTATGTGCGAAACCAAATCTTGTATCATATTACTTAGGACTTTTTATATGTTTTGTAGGTGATAAATCAAGATCAAATTAGTTAGACCAAGCTAAACAAAATTTTAAATCGTCAATCAAGTTTAGATTGAAATGAACGGCTATGATCAGTTCAAGATGAATTTAGATGATCCAAATTGAATTAAGACAAAATGGATTATATTCTAATAATTTTAAATTACAAATGGTATTGGGATTCCAAGATTAGTGGCATATAAAAAAATAAAAATAAAAATCAATGGCAATCTAAGCTATCAAGCCCTAAATAGTCAAGATCATTCTAAAAATGTCTTCGAATCTATCATCTTTAGAATGATTGGTCATAGATGTGAGGGTATTATTAAGATAGACATGATCATTGCTTTGTATAATTCAAAATTATTAATTTTGGGCCAAGATCAAAAGTCTTTATTGAATGTCTTGGATTGAATCAAGATAAATTCCATGAAAGATGAACAATCAAATGGTATGAATGATTTTGATGATCAACCAATTACCAACAATCAAAAGTAAAAATGTTCTGTAAGAAATTAATGTAATTGTTGGTGGATGATGATATAAGGCAAGATTCAAGTGAGAAATTAATGTGTCAAATGCTACAAACCCTTGAGAAATGGCAATTTCCTTCTCCACCAAATGTAATCCCCAATGACGTGCACATGGTAGGTGAGATTGGTTCTTCGACTACAAACATGGAAAATTCAAAGGCTATCACCATTCTTCATTATGGTAAAAGAATTGAGAAATATAGTTCTAAAAAGGTTGAAATAGAACCAAAACCTCATATGAAAATAGATAATTTCACGATAAGATCCCACTTAATAAGCCATATCACATCCTTGCTTTGTTTCTCCAAAGGTTGTGTCAAGCTCCCAAGATTGTTTTTAATTATGAGAAGTAGCTTGGAGATATATTTGATACCTTGTCCAGTATTAAAATGATAAATTCAATGGTGTAAGATAAATTTACTCACCCTTCCTTTTCAAAGGCTCGTCCAATCCATTTCATGTGGGAATCAAGGAAGTTTTGAACACTATAATCTTTTTTCCTTTGAAAAATTTTCCTCTGTAATGTTTTTGTACCATTATTTTAAAGAACATTCCTTTTGTACATCCCTAATTTCTTTATTTCTTAATGCATTATCACCATCCTACTTTTCAAACATTGAGGACAATGTTTCACTTAAGTTAGGGGTGTAGACTTCTGGTGAAATCTAATCTTTTGTAGTTGTTTTCCTTTATTTAAAAAAAAATTAAGCTATTTCAAAAATCTTTTAAGTGTTTAGGTCAGTTCCTATACAATGATGAGAATTAGATTTTTTAATGTCTAATCTTTATTTCCATCTTCATCTTACTAATAGAATTAGATATAATTAATTAATTATTTTACTCATATTCAAAAGCATTTCATGGAAGCTAATCTTAGATTAATTGCACACAACGTTGCATGTATATAGTCAAGATTGATATGTAGCTATTACTTTATAGATCCAAAGAAATTTAGTGGAGACTTATAACCTAAACGAGCTTTTAGAGCCATTCATTCTTTTGGAGAGTCCTATAAATAAATTTCATTTTTCTTTTGCATACATAATGTTTTAGTTGATCCTAGTATTTTCTTTGATTTGGTCAATTACCAAGATTCATTTTTTTAATATTACCCTTAATTTTCTAGAAGGTTATTGAATATGATAAGTTATATGAAATGTAGAAAATAATTTAGGTCATCATTCTTTTAACCTAGAGATATAAAACCTACCCAAAGATATTTTTACCACTAGTTAACCCGTTTATATACAAGCCATTTCTTTCATAAACATGTTTTTTACCTATAGTAACCAAATATAAATTATCCATTACCTAATTTCTTCAAAAAATATGTTAGAGATGATCGAAGAGATACCTTTAAGTCATTATACAAGAAAAAAATTGAATATCAAGGAAAAGAAAAGAAAAGAAATGTTCTTCAAAAAGATGCAAAAGTTTAGAAATAAGAAAAATAAAGAGAAGAAGAAAAGTGTGAAAAAGAATGTTGAATTAAATAGAACTAAATAAGAAATGTTAACTTTGTAGTAGAAGACCTCTACTTGTTTCTAAATATTTTGAATCCCTATATACCCTTTCTTTTCATAACTCTATCATATGTCAACATTTCATCCTAACTGAAGGCCTATTGATTTTAAGAGGAATTTACTCTTGATGAGGATATGAATAGATAGAAATTAGGGAGTAGTATTTTTAAACTTTCTTTGTAATGACATCCTTTCTAAAGGGATCAAGAAAAATAGTTCCTTAGTAACTCCCATTCTTTTAGGAGTATGTGTGAGATAATTTTTGTCTTGTTGATTCTACTCACATGTTAAAGAGTGAGATGCTTTATCTTTGATTAGGAATTTCATATTTAAGTGTATGTCTTTTTGTGAGGATTGTGTAACGACCCGGGTTTTTGTAATACATTTTTCAAAGGTAAGGGCGCCCTTAGTAGTAAAAAAATTTCGCAAAACAAAACAACAAAAATTCTTTTCTTTAAAACTTATTTTGAAAAACGCAAGTCATCACTTCATACATAACATAAGTAGAATTTTTGTACAAGATAAAATTCCATTGAAGGAATATATTTTATTAAATTCCAAAATCCATCCAGTGGTTCATAGTAATGCTCGGTATCAATACAATACTTGTCCAAACTACATAATCCCAATTTCAAACCTCACCATACATTAAAAAAAACTCTCAATACAATATAATGCTCTCAAATAAAAATACATGTCTTCAGGGGATATACCCTGATTGATTATTCTTCTAAATCTTCTTAAGTCTTGAGCTCCTAATTCTCCTTCTCTATATCTAAGATATTGTAAACATTGAAACATTTACAATATCTCAGCAAGCTATGCTTGGTAGGTGTAACATTCACTATTTTAAATTGTAGAATAATTAATTTTTATAAATTTTGAAAAATTGAGAAATTTAGAGATAAAATCTCTGGTTAAAACCACAATAGTTGAGATGTGGTAAAAAAACAGAGTCCAATGCCACTAAAAACCCTAAAATCAGAGATCGAAGTAAAAATGTAGAATTATTTTAAATTTTGTATTTAAAAAATATTATTTAGAAGGGCAAAATCTTCATTGCACATGTGGGGCCCACAAAAATCATCCCTTCCGCCCATCTTAGTAGGTGATGAATATAGCATTAAATGCTAGTAATCATGTTTAAAAAAATTGCATTTAAGGGGGGGGGGTGCCTTAAATGCATTTCCCTCCCCACCCTCTCTCATTTCACGGTGACCGACTGCTATTGCAGCCACTGGCAACATCATCTTCGATGACAAGTTCACGCGTGAGGATGTTGTCCATCTCCCCCTTCAGCGCATGATGGAACAACTGAGGTAGGCCATCTCTATCCCTTCCGTTCTTGTTCCTTCCTTGTTTAGTGCCGAAAAACGGCGTGGACTGCTGTTTTTTGGTGAGTAAAATAAGTTATTGCTACCCCCGGAATAAGTCAATGAAATAGTGTCAAATGAGGATTTGGACTGTTCATCTTGAACGTGATAATGCAAGGGACAAACCCATGAAATTTCATGATGATCGGATGGCTAGGGACACCAAAAAACAACAAAAATAGTAGGATGAGGGTTTTTAGAAACGTGGTAAAAATCATGAAAAAATGGTAGATAATGAAGGAATTTACAGAAATGGAGGATGAAAATGGAATGTACATGAAAAACTGGACAAAATGGTGTAAAAATCATAAAAAATGGAGCACCTGGGGTTGCCGGCGACTAGATTCCGGCGGTTGTCTCCAGCCAATGGTGAGCCAGTCCGGTCACTGTCCCTGGCAACGGTAAGCTGCGATAAGGTGGTGAACACATTGAGCGAGGAGTGCATGCACGACACCTGCACGACATGTGGCACCCATGCGATACGTGGCTACCGTAGTGCAACGGCGGCACCACAACAGTGCGCCACATGTCAACACCCAGCACGACCGAGCGTGCCAGGCGGTGCGACGTGTGTGCACCATGCAATGCGACATGTGTGCGCCATGCAGTACGTAACACGCGGGGCCACATATGTGCGCCACACGATGCGCTACGAGTGTGATGCGTAGCATGACTAAGCACTCCACGCATCGACACCCAGCACGACCGAGCATGCCATGCGGTGCAACGTGTGTGCGCCATGTAGTGCGCAACGCGTGGGGCCACGTATGTGCGCTACGTGCATGATGCGCAGCATGACGAAGCGCCCCATGCGCGTGACGTGCGGTGTGACGTGCGTATGGCAATCACGCGACATGCGTGCAGCACACACGTAGCACGAGTGTCGATCCTTGTTTTATTGATTTTGGGTTTTCTGACCATCCATTCAATAAAAACGTGATTCTAGGAGCTATAGAGGTCCAAATCACAATCCAAAAGAGGCATTGTGATCATATCAACAAGGTGGACCTAGATTTAAGATAAAATTCTTATTTAGAGTACCTTTTTAATAGTCAAACTACTAAATACTATTAGATAATTTAGATCAAGCCGATCAATATATGATCAGGCCTTACACTTTGGTTGTATACATCAAACACAAGATGATCTAAGAGATTAGAAAGGCATATCTCATGGAATTGCCAAGAAAAAATGATCCTGATGATCCATCTAAGAAACTACCTTAGGATGTGCTAATCAAGAGTGATTTGACTGTCAAATCGATACGTGATCATAAAGATAAATGTGAATCACTAAACAAAATAGAAATTTTAGGGGTCATGATGAAAATGAGAGGTTTAACAATCAATGATGACTTATGATGGGACAGGTATGTCAAGGCGTACAACTTGATATTGCTTACGCGCCTGATTGGAGTACGTCATTATCAAGGTAGGTGATTTCATTGGCAATTTTCCATGATTTCTCAAATCATAACTTAGTGATTGAAACTTTGAGGTATAGGTTTGTATGCCCTATCATGCTGCATGAGATCATTTTCAGTATGTATTACCGTTATGCTTGCTACTTCCCTTGTATATGTTTTATTCACTATTTTTGGCATATTTTAGTTACATTGATTGATTATTGAGATGTTTAACATGTGGGAGTGTCTATGCCTTGATGATTGAAACTGTTGAGCTTAGGATGGGATGCATCCCCCTTCCCCCATGAGTGTTTGAGTGCCTCTTGTGGGTGAAAAGGTGAAAGCGGGTGTGAAATGTGTCCTTTTGTGAGTGCCTAAGTGCTCGTGTGGGTGAAAGGGTAAAAGGTTAAAGTGAAACTGGAATTGAAACGTGCCTTTTCTATGAGTGCTTGAGTGCCCTATTGTGGGTGAAAGGGTGAAAGCGGATGGTATTGAGAGTTGATCCCACGTTGCCGTGAGTGTACCTAAGACACTCATAGGGCTTAACCATGTATGATGTTTCGATGCTTTTGATAGGCATTCATGTTGTTCTTTGGATATAGACTCATGAGGCTATGGCTTACTTGTATCTACATATCATTTTGAATTTTGCACATCCTGACACCATGACTTATGTTGCCTTATTTATATCATAGATTTGGTATATTCTTCTTTGTATGAATCTGAAGTTTTTATACCATGTTCTTCTTATCGTTTTAAATTGAATGTAAATAACCTACATAAGCATAGCTTGCTAAGGCATTGCTTTGTTTTGCAATGCCTCAGAGTTGGAGTGCAACAGTTAGAGAGGGAAGTGGGTGGACTAGCACAGATCTGGACTAGGACCTAAGGACCCTATACCTTTTGAGTAGTGTATGTCTTTAGACTAATATCGGACTTTTGGTACTCTACCTAGATATTTGTATATTTTCATAGATTAGACCCTATACCTTTTGAGTAGTGTGCATATGCTTACACATGGATGATGTGGTGATTTTGGATGGACCCTGGAGCTTTGGGACTTTTATTATCATCTTCTCTTTATAGTTTGCATAATTTCTCGTGGTTTTGTATTTGAGCATGCTTAGAGTGTCTGAAAATGATTTGGTTCAGCATTGCAGTTTTGGGGTATAAATGACCCTCAAAAGTTTCCTTATTGGGTATTTTTCCTTGATGCTGTGAAAAATTTCTAAATATTTGAGTTTTATTTTAGGGATCCCACCTATTTTGTAATAATAAATTTTTTATTATTAATATATGTATTGGAAAAAGATTTTAGAAAACTCGGGGTATCACAATAGGGGATACAAAAATATACTACTTCACTAATATAAGAATACATAACTCAGTCATTATTCCATCATGAGTTATCTCAACATAGAGTATATATGTTATTTATGTAGTACAGGATAAATTAGTTAAAATAGTGAAGATTGCTCAAAACTTGTTCTTTCCCCTAGCTATATTTCCACATAGGAGATCAATATTCAGCCGACTCTTGTACGAGGATTTTATTTCCACGAAATCATGTAGTGTCATCTCATCATGCCATGGCATTTCACTATGCCTATCATATGTGCATCATAATGCAAAATACATTAGGACTACTATGCTGCAATCTCAATCTATACAGCTCGCCTAGATAATTGCATAATAATCCACAGATACCAACTGTGGAAATAACAAAATCCAGGTTCACATGGGTGAAACTTGGGCTGTCACAGTGGCGGCCTTCCCATGATTGCCCCACCTGACATTTAGCCTCTCTTTGGGCATGGTATCCATCATATAAGTTTTAGATTATTCAAAATTATTAGTTTCAGCCAAGATCAAAAGACTTTGTAGTACACCTTTGATTAAATGAAGATAAATTCCATGAGAGATGAAAGATCAAATGGTATGAATGGTTTTGATGATCAACCATTGCCTACAATCAAAGATGAATACATTTTGTAGGAGATTGATGTAATTGATATTGCTTAATGATACAGGGAAATTTTTTATTAGATAAAATGCATTGAGGAGAAGGAGATCATGTTTTATACTTCTGATTTTGAGTCAAGAAGGGATGAAATGAAGAGCTTAAAGTTGGAACCTTGTTACCATTTGTGTGATTAGTAATTGTATTTTATAGTGACCTATTGCTATTGTCACTCTCCCTATTTTCCTTTTTCACTTCATGTTTATTTCAATTTGTCTCTTTTTTTATGTTTAATTAATGAATCTTTAATTAAGTTGATCAAGGAGTTCCTTTCCAGTGTTAATTTTGGGGTTCATATTTAAGTTCTGGTAATTTCAAATTGTTCAAATTTTTTGCTATTAGTGTCACTCGCCCATTTACATTTTCATTTTATTATACATCTCGTGGATTTAATCTCTCGTTTCAATTTCATACATAACCATGACTTGATACATGATTTGTATTTCATCAAGTTTCTTCTTTCTTCCATCAAAGTTTGATTCATGATTTATACTTCTGTATAGCTAATAAGATTGGCTTAAGAGGGCAAGTGATGAGGGCAGTTGATGAGGGTAGGTGCATATGGCAGTGGTAGGATTCTAGGTGCCCACGGTATGATCGTGGGCTAGGCTAAGATGAATTGTGAGATTGTTTTACATGTATGATTTGATTTGAGTTTTGGTTTATGGAATGGATTTTTTGATAGTGAGCCGATATGCTCAGATGTATATTTGGCATGGATTGGCTTGCTGTAAATTGATATGCTTTAATATGGATATGGCACTGATTTGCCTGATATTGAATCGAAAAGCAATTCAATTGTTTTATCATTTTATCATTGATCATGCATACTAACAGCATGGGTTATCCTTTACATGGATACCATATGATTTTACATGTAATGATGCTATACAAGCATGGGATTTTGTTATGCCAATTCTGATACATGTGATCATGATTTGACTTGGTATGGATTTTGCCTACTTAGTGATATGATAAATTATTCAATAAATTAAGATAAATTTGTCTACATCATGAGTCAATTTATGATGAGATTCTATGATATGAGATTATTTAAAATGATATTGAGATGTATGTGATACAAATGTTATTGTATGGTTGAGGGTGTATGAATGTATATTGTTCCTTGGAATAGATTATAAATGGCCTGGATATCCCATTTGTATTTGCCTTTTTGTATATTGCCAAACTAGATGAACAAACACCTACCAAGCATAGGCTTGTTGAGACATCATAATTTGTTTACAATATTTTAGATTTTGAAGAAAGTGATTTCAGAACCTTTGAAAATGTATAATTGGTTAGTAAAGATGATACTCAAGTTTTTAGAACCTTTGAAAATGTATAATTGGTTAGTAAAGATGATACTCAAGTTTTATGAAAAAAAAAAAGTGTTTTAAAAACTATGGTCCTCGTAGTTGGTATTAGAACTTAGTTAATCCTCTCACAGCTACTCCAACATGTCCAAAAGTCATATACCATCAACTAGTGAGTATTGGTTACAAGATATGAGTTACAAAGATAACTCATATAGGTAATGTTTACTAATAAGAAATAGATGCAACCTATGAAGAATGGAATGCTTTAAGAAAATAAGAAGTTTGTCCTTGTATGAGTAAGAGGATTCTCATAAAATTAATGTAGCTCTTACGGAAAATATCTAGAGTTTAAGACTAGACAAATAGTATTTTTAACTTAGAACTTAGATAACTCTTGAAAGATTTGGAGACATTATCTATATGAGCAGATATTACATTTTGATATATTAGTAAGTTAATGCCAGTATCAGAGTGCGCAGCAAAAGTAGATCTTTATTGCTTAAAGCAAACAAAAAAATGAAAAGAGTTGTACTAAGAAGTGACATAATGTTTAGAGTTTGAAGTTGTGAATCAGTTATATTTTGAGGATTTTTATTATATTAAAGGAATTATAAGAACTTGAATTCATGATGAGATAATGATGTTTTTAAATCCACTAAGGGAGAAGAATATAACATCCCTGAATTTTAAATCTTAATTTGATTAAAATTTGAAGTTATGTTAAATAAGAAAATGAATATTAAATTTCTATTTTGGAGTCCTAGAAAGTGAAATTTTTGCAAACATCAAATCAAGTGTTAACACCTCCATATTTGGATTGTACTCAAAAAGATGAATCCAACAATACTAAGTTTGTTGAAATTGAAGTTTGGATGAGTAAGTTGTAATTTTTTAGCAATGAGTAATTCAATAATTTTACAAGTAGGCCCCTCTCGCAAAAATCTAATTTGGATAGTCAAAATACAATTGTAAGTCTTAATGGCATTCACTCTTTTTTAATGTAATTATGATGCCTAGAACAAGTAAAACATCATGATCACACCTTTTACATTAATTAGAGGGAAAATAAATTAAAGACTTAAGGAGGGGGCCAGTTTGATATTGTCACCCCCTCCCTAGTTACATGAAATCAAGAAAAATATGTTATTTGGTATGTTACCCAAACCCAATAGAGAGAGACTTAATGTGAGAGAAAGAAGGAGAAGAAGAAAACAAGAAAGAGGGGAAAGGGAAAGAGAGAGACCATTGGAGGGTGGCTGTTGCCATGAGAACTTCTTGGGCAACCTACAAACCTTGATTGTTGGTTGCTTGCAGTGATGGTGACGAAGACAATAAGGAGGACATAGAAATTGATGGGATATTTGAATGATCTTCATTGTTCAGAGTGTTCCTCATCATCAGATCTACAAAAGGCCTCAAGAACAATGAAAATTGGGTAAGAAATGGTTAAGAATCGGAGAAAAACAATGAATATTAGAGGGAAAATATTGTTGGATTTAAAGACCTTATCAAAGAGACGGATAGCATGGATCATTGATCTAAGAAGATCATTCTCTTTAGTATGATAGTATGATCAAAATCCCTTAATGTGATATCCCGGGTTTTTATAACACTTTTTCATAAATCTTTTTCTTTGTGGGGCCCCAATATTTTTATAAAACTGTTCAAAACCAAATAGCGGAAGAATAACTTTGAAAAGAATACCTTCAAAATCCCGAGTGTCCCTTTTTTTTCCATTAAAAATAATGATTTTCAGAGGAATGAACTTCACATTCCTACCAAAAATCTGCCAGAGTCTCCCTGTATTTCGGACCTCGTGTATTTAACGCATACAATGCGACACTTGATAATCATCATGTACATATAAATATCCATGATAGAGACTCTGTCTCCCTCCAAATACCAACATACACATTTTTGTTTAATTTAAATAATGAAACATTTTGGTAATGCCAAAAAAACTAGGTAATTGACCTGTATACCCAGGATCACTCCAGTCATAGCCATTCGTGTCAAACAGTAATGAATACACATTCACATGTCCATTTCTAATAGTCATGAAACAATTTTTATTACATAAGAGTTGTAAGAACCTTCAGAAATCTTTACCTATACCTCACCTTTACTCAAAATAGCTTCCTTGTAGCTTCCAAGTTAAAACTATGTGCCTTTCCCTTTGTTGTAGTCCTTCAAACCTAAGATATTGTAAACAAGTACAATATCTTAGCAAGCCTTCGCTTGTGTAAGTAGTTTCATCATCAACACACAAGTTTATGCAGTTCTAACTTTAAAAGGAACAATTTATCATACTTTGTGAAATTTTGTGTCATTTGATGCCAAATAAGTAGTATAATATATTCTGAAATTCATATCATGCCATTTCAAATAGTTGCCATGTCCAATCAGTTTGAATCGTCAATTTAACATCCATGCTTACTGTTTCCAAATAATGATAATAACCTTAGTAAAACATTTAGATGATATGGAAGATAGTCATGACTATTCCCATGCCTCAAAACCAATAGAGAAAAGCATTTAAACCAGGAAATGCTTAAATGTAAATAAAGAGTATTTCAACCAGTGTACACGCACACCCATATATATACACACACACATACTCTAAATCTCATCAAGATTTTACGAGTATAAAACCACTCCAATCCGGCCACCTGCCATTATTCATGAGTACTCATTATTGACCTAAAATACCATGGTGCCCTGCACCTACACTATTGCATAATATACATATAAACCCAAAAATAATGGAACCTCTGTGCGATGGACAAGAGCCAATCAAGTCCGTGGCTATCACGTCGATACCAAACGGATAGACTCCTTTGCATCGTGTTCATGGAAAACACAGCACACAAGCCATGACCTGTCCATGATGACATGAGCTTGCATTAGGTCCCTCTGGCCAGGTATCCACCATACATATATAATTTCAGAAGAAAGAGGATGATTAGTTCTCAATCTTCCTAGCACAGAGTCCACCGGCCCCAATATGTCCGTCATAATATAATAATGCTAGGCAGCATCCCATGCCTATAAACTGATAAAACCATATAATTTCATGCATTGGTTTTTTTTCAATCTGATAGTAAAGTAAACCTGACATTTTAAATAGATTGCATGAATATACCCTTTTGATCGCTGCATAAACTAAAAAGATCAAAATCTCAAGTTTCAAGTAAATTCCAACCATGTTGATGTCCAAACTACCTACCTCCCTTTTTGTGCTCCACAATTTTGCTATATCCTTCCTTTAATCACTTATCGATCACCTAACCAAATCAAATTTTGAATTCATTGTCAATACAAATCCATATGTTCATAATTTCAAGTAAATATACACATCTCCAAATCAAGATAGCTAGTTCATCCATCCATTCCCAATTTTTTGTCATATCCTAGCTAATTTAAGGTCTTAAGATTCATCGGTGATGTCTGATCATCAATCAGACATCAAGGATTTATTGTGCAAACAGTACCCGATCGGACGGCTGAGATTGTCCGATTGATTTCCTCCCTAGATCTGTCAATCTAGTGTGATTTAGACTACATCAAGTCTTTAGTTTTTCATCCCTACCCTTAGATTAGGGATTGGATGATTGGATCATCCCTAATTATAGATCTAGGTTAAAAATGTATAAATTTTGCAAACTACCAAGATTCAAGAGATGGGTATCCTAGATCTTACCCTTAAGGAGTGTCTTCAACCTCCAATCGTCACCAAAGAATGAGATTGCCATTGATTTTCCCATTGCAGGCAAATCCCACCGTGGGTACTATTTTCACCCTTTTTTCCCCACCAAAACTTGCTAAATCAACGAGCAACTATAGGGCTTTTGCTCGTGGTAGCGAGAGGAAGGCAATGAATAGCACCGATCATCGATCAATGATGCCGTTCACTCTGTCTTTTCCGGCAACCATCAGCTTTTCTCCATCATCAATCTCCTCCTCCCTTAGTTGATGGGAGAAATGGAGGGTGGAGGATGGGTAGTTTCCTCCCCTCCTTTCTCCTCTTCCCTTCTGCCCCACTCTCTTCTCCTTCTCCCCCACTCTCTCTTCCTCTTTTCTTCTCCCTCTCTCAATCGCGTGGAGAATAGACGGTTAGGTCTGTTCTTTTTTTTTCTTTAAGTGGGTGGGGGTGTCCGTATCAATTACGACCCCCCTCTATTTTTTAAAGTGGTTTTTGTTTTTTTTTAAATTTCTTACACTTAAGGATCATAGTGATCGGGCATGAAATGAGGGAGAATCAGGGCAAAGAATATGATTCTGGTGACTGGCAAGGAATCTAGTGGTGAAAGCCTATTTTTAGTATTTTCCTATATTAAGCGTCGTCGAATCTATGAAAATTTTTAAAGGAGTTAAGGTCAAGCCTAGACTACATTTCCCCTATTCTTATTTTGAAATTTGTTGAGAAATGAGTGACTGGCGATGATTGCACCAGTCATCTTCTCTGGCAAAGATCGTCCAATGCCAATATGCCTTTATTTATTTTGGCTTAATCTACACATTAGAAAATTCTAATCATGGATCTGAGATCATCAGACCGCCCAAATTTGGATCTTGCTTTGATCAACAATAGTAAACGATGGATTTACAAATCCAACCATTGAAAACATGATTTGACAATAGATCTAGAAATCTGATAACTTGAATTTTATATTAACAATGACATGGGACCAGAATGATAAAACAAAGGTTTATTGGCCATTCATGTTTGATTTGATTGTTCAAAACCATATCAGTGACGACCTGTGATCAAAAGACTTGTTCAAACCTTTGATCTATAAGATCTGACTAGGTTACCACATGGATCCACAAGATTGGCAGTGAAATTATTTGATTGAAGGATTCTTAACCCTAATCTATGATTTGAAACATAGATCTATAAGATCTAAACATATAAATCAATAAAATTGAATGATTTATAGATTGGATGATGCATTGAGACCCATCCAACCATTCAACTTAAGATTTGATGAATTGATCTATATGCTAAAGATAAATTATTGTAGTTAAATAATTGTTTTCTTATATTTACATGCTAAAATTGAGATTGGTGAATCTTGATAGCTAATCAACCTTTATGTATGACATGTATCGGTTTCAAAATATTAGAACCACAATTCCAAGTAGGTTGTTCTAACATCTTTAAACTATTCATATGTTTGGATTGTGACCAAATTATTTGTTTAGTTGAATAACATGTATTTAATCAAATGCATGTTATGATTTATTTTAATGAATTGATAAATAATATGATTACAAATTATGAATATATCATTCTTCAAGGATTAAATAAGATGGTATATATCTTCCTTTGATGACGATGATATTAGATGATTATTTTTACGTGCATACGATTTGCGATGTATGAAGTATATTGATATATAGATGTTATTACGACATATGAATGATAATGGTAGAGATGTGGAGTATATAAGATTTTTGCTTTAGATCTATTAACACTTGTACTTCACTTATGGATCTTCTGGATTTGATCTCTCTTTTCAATTTGATACATAATTGTGATTTGATGCATGCTTTGTATTTCATTGCTTTTTTGTTTTCCTACATGTAATTGAAGTTTGATTCATGATATATACTTTTTGGATAATAGATGAGGTTGGCCTAAGAGGGTAGCTGATGAGGGCGGGTGCATGTGTGTTGATGTTTAACCTCAAGTGCACGGGCTATTGTAGAGTAGCTTATGCAAGTATGGGTCGATCCCATGAGGACTTGATTTAAAAAGTAGAAATTTCAATAAAATTTAATTATCTAAAATTAAAAATAAATCACACAAAAATACTGGAATTATTGAAATGATAATCAAAGTTCAGATATAATCAACTTGTCAAAAATACATAATTTTCAGTTCTAAAATAAAACAAACAAAATCAAATAATGAGAAAAAACTACTTCCCTAGATTAATCTTTATCAAAATATTTAATTTTGGTGTTCTAAAAGCTAAGTTTCCTTTACAGATATCTTCAACATGTTCTTGATTAGTGATCCACCGGTCAGATTTGACAGATTCTTCAAAATGGTCAAGATCTAAGCTAAATTGTAATTTCAAGATTTGGACCATTCAGATTGATTTCTGGATTCTAGATAGAAGATAAGAGACATTGATTATGTCTAAGGATGTCCTAGGAATGACTCTGTAAAATTTATTTGAAATCTGATAAGAAACAAAGGAGAAATTGAAGATTTGGTTTGATTAAGGCTAACCCGTTAATTGGGTTAAGCCTTAAATGATCTGATTTAGATTGGACTGTTCCTAGATAATAGAATATGGATAAAACAAAATGGGAATAAAATGGGACACAGATGGAATTAATTAGAAAGAATAGAATTGTAATTGCTTTGAAAGAGCGAGGGCAAAATCAGAATTTAGTGAAAAATCTGGTTTTTAGGAAAAAACTAAATGAATGCAATGAAGAAGAACGAAGGAAATGGAGGGGGAAGGAGAAGAGGAGGAAGGAGGAAAGAAGAAAAAGAGGGAAACCCGACTTGGGTTTCCAGTCTCCTTGCCGTCCAACAAAGCAGACACGCTAAAGGGGAGGGCAGGAGTAGAGGGTAGATGAAGAACGCTGGTAAAGCTTGATCAGAGGAGATGGGGAAGAAGGAAGAGGAGAAAAGAGGGGGATTAGGAGGCTGTAGGCAAGAGAGTGGGGTGAGTGGCTGGTGGAGTGATGTCCGGCCTGTGCAGGGGAAAATCTAGGCGATCCGTCTACTCCAGTGAGGAGCTGGACGATGATGATCAGATTAGCAAGTAGAGGGCTGTGCAGAGCAATGAACTAGGATGATGAGAGAGAGAGAGAGAGAGAGAGAGAGAGAGAGAGAGAGAGAGAGAGAGAGAGAGAGAGAGAGAGAGAGAGAGAGAGAGAGAGAGAGATGGTTAGAAGGGAGAAGGAGAGGATAGAGAAAGAGAGAGGATAAGAACATGAGAGAAGGAGAGGGGGAGAGGAAGAGGAGAAGAGAAGAGGAATCAGATTGAGAGAGCGTGAGAGAGAGAAAGATCTAGAGGGAGTAGTGGGGTGGTGCTTGACAGGAAGTGAGAACATGGGAGAGAGATAGAGAGAAAAAAAGAGGTGAAGAGAGGTAAGAGGAAGGGCGTGATGTGGTAGAGAAGAGAGAATAAGGGATAGGAGGAGGAGATCAAGAGGAGGGGAGTGCGATGAGAAAAAAGGCAGTTCGAGAGAGGGAGAGAAGGGAGAAGGAGAGAGAAAGATGAGAAGGGAATAGGAAGAGGGGGTGAAGAAGAGAAGAAAGGAGGTGGGAACGAGAGGGGGAGGGGTAAGAGAGAAGGGGGGTGATGGTTTTTTCCTCCTTCCTACGTCCTACCAGTTAGCCAAAAACAAAGGTGAAGGAGACTTATCGGGAAGAGGAGAGAAGGTAGTGAGAGAGAGAGAGGTACGTAGAAGAAAGTGGATTGGTTACGAGTTTCCTATTAGCATACAGCCAAAGAGAGGAAGTGAGGGAGTGGGAAAGGAAAGAAAAATAAAGGAAAAAGAGAAAAATAAAAAGGAAAAGAGAGTAATGGGGGAAGAGAGTGGGGGATGGGTTTCCTTTTTGTCCATAATTTCCAATTGAGCTCCTTTATTGTTTAGGAAATTATTCCATCCATCTTCATGGGTAATTTGATCCATCCAGTGCACTTTAAGATGATCTGCACCGTTAACTTTTAATCGTATCCATCAACACCTCTTTTGGTTAATCTGCAAAAGAAAAGAGTAAATCAGAATCATCTAAACCATATATTAATCATCTAATGAGCTCTAATGATCATCTGACTGTTGATTTTGAAAAATTAAGATTTGGATGGTCAATTGGAGTTAAATTCAAAATCAAGCTAAGTTTTGCAAAATTGAACGGTTAAATGATCTAATTGAATGCTAAATTAGGGGTATTTTGACCAAAATTGAACACTTAACACACCCCCCAACCAGAATTTTGCTAATCCCGAGCAAAACATGCAAAAAACCAAATTTCAAGATTTATTTTTAAGTCAACTACTCTTTTTCCTTAGAGAATTATCTTCAATAAATTGCATCACTTTAGCATACTAATAAAAATGACTGAAAAATTCAAAACCCTACCCATATGCCAAAGTAATTCCACTTAAGCTCAAATCTCAGAGTGAGTGTGTGCATGTACAGTTTACATATAGAATCATCTTGATCTTTAAGTAAGCTTCTAACTTTTTGTGACGACTCGGGTTTCATATGATGCAAATTTCATAAAAAGGCGAGATCTCTTGCTTTAGAAATATGAAATGCATGAAAATATTTTATTTTGGAAAGCAATCTTTCGTATAAAACCCCGAGTGTCAAAATACATTTTCAAATCATATAGCCATGGCATAGTTTTAAATCAACTCTATTCCCAAGAAAGTGTTAGTCACAGCCTCAAATTTCTGAGAGAGTAACTACAATCAAGTGACATTCACTAAAAGATAAGGTAGGGGTTTACTTACTTGTACTTAATTTGGATGTTCTCCGTCATGGGTGTATCCTGTCCTTAAGTGTTTACTTGTATCTGAAAAATGTTAAGGACCAAATTTTTAGGTCTAGTCAGGGTGAATAGTGAAATGACCAAAATACCCTTATCTCCAAAAGTGAACTTTTCATTACCAACGTGGGATTTCAAGGTGACAAAATGGAGTCATTACATTCTTACCCCCTTAGGGGAATTTGCCCCCAAAATTCTCCAATATATACAGTCAAAAGATCTCGGGGTACTTTTCTCGTATTTCTGACTCCGGTTCCCAAGTCTCTTCTTCCATGTGGGCTACCTTAGTCAATCTATCAACAATTACCCAAATCATGTCATGACCCTTAGAGGTCCTGGGTAACCCTACGATGAAGGCCGTGGTAATATGATCCCATTTCCATTCGGGTAACTCAAGGGGTTGTAACAATCCTACTGGTCTTTGATGTTCAGCCTTTACTTGTCGACATGTTAGACACTTTGCCACAAATTCCCCCATGTCTCTTTTCATACCATCCCACCAATATTGTCTCTTTAAGTCTTGATACATCTTAGTTCCTCCCAGGTGTATAGTATACTTAGACTGATGAGCCTCTCTTTTAAGATTTCTTGTCTTACTTCTTCATTCGTCGGTACCACTAATCTTGTAAACGCTACCATCTTCCCCTTTAGTAAACCCTGGTTTTCCTATTAAAGCTTGTATGTCTGGATCCCCTTGCTGTGCTTGCTTAACCTTTTCATTAACAGCCGACTTTATCGTTAGACCTGCCATAATGATCTTGTGCTTACTTATGTCTGGTTTCCATGTTATTACTTCTTGTAATAGCTTCCATCTCTTAGTAAATACACTTGCACACATCCCTTGGGTTTTTCTACTTAATGCATTAGCTATCACATTAGCTTTTCCAGGGTGATAATGAATGGAGAAGCCATAGTCTTAAGAATTCCATCCATCTTCTTTGTCGCATGTTTAAGTCTTGTTGGGAAAAGATATATTTAAGACTCTTATGATCTATGAAAACTTCAAACTTTTCCCCATATAGATAATGTCTCCAGATTCGCAAGGTAAAGACTATGGCCGCTAATTCCAAGTCATGGGTCAGGTAATTGACTTCATGCTTCTTGAGTTGCCTAGAAGCATAAGCAATTACCTTCCCATGTTGCATAAGTACTCAGCCTAGTCCTTGTTGCGAGGCATCGCTGTATATCTCAAATCCGCCATTTCCTGAAGGTAAGGTAAGGACAGGTGCAATAGTTAACCTTCTCTTTATTTCCTGGAAGCTTTCCTCACATTTATCAGTCCATTCAAATATTGTGTCTTTCTTGGTTAGCTTAGTTAAGGGTAAAGCAATTCATGAAAAACCCTCGATGAATCTCCTGTAATATCTAGCAAGTCCTAAGAAGCTTCTTATTTTTGTGACTATCTTAGGTCTTTCCCATTTCTGTACTGATTCAACCTTAGCGGGGTCGACTACTATGCCATCTTGAGAAATAATGTGTCCTAAGAAATTAACCTTTTCCAGCCAAAACTCACACTTACTGAATTTTGCATATAACATGTGTGCTCATAGGGTGCTTAATGTTATCCTTAGATGTTCCTTATGGTCTTCAGAAGTTTCTGAATATATCAAGATATCATCCACAAACACTATGATGAATTTGTCTAAGTACTCCTTGAACACCCTATTCATGAGGTCCATAAACGCGGCTGGAGCATTAGTTAAACCAAAGGACATCACTCTGAATTCATAATGGTCGTATCGAGTCCTGAAGGCTATCTTGGGGATATCTTCTTCGCTAACTCAAAGTTGATGGTAGTCGGATCATAGATCAATCTTAGAGAAGACTCTGGCTGATTGAAGTTGATTGAAAAGATCATCAATTCGGGGAAGGGGGTACTTATTCTTAATGGTGACCCTATTTAGCATCCAATAGTGTACGCACAATCTCATGGAGCCATCCTTTTTCTTAACAAAAAGGACTGGAGCTCCCCATGGAGATATGCTAGGCTGTATGAACCCTTTGTCAAGTAGTTCCTGTAACTGGGTCTTCAATTCTTTTAGTTTTGCAGGAGCCATTCGGTAAAGAGCTTTGGAAATAGGGGAAGTACCGGGTATAAGGTCAATGGTAAACTAAATTTCTCTTGGTGGGGGTAGACCTGGTAAGTCCTTAGGGAATACATCAGGAAATTCTTGGACTACCTCGACATCCTCTAGCTTTGGTTGGGGACTCTTGACAGATTCAATCTTGGCCAAGAAGAAGGGACATCCCTGAGCAATGTGCTTAACTGCTTTCATGGAAGAAATAACACATGCTCTAGAATAATCCTTTCTTCCTTGGAGGGTGAAAGTGTCTACATTAGGTAGGGTAAAAGTGACACATTTCTGGCTGCAATCAACAAAGGCTTGATGAAGGGCTAGCCAGTCCATACCTAGGATGGCGTCGAAGTCATTCATATCTAAGTGAATAAGATTGGCATGTAGCAAATGATCTTTGACCAAAACGGGGACATCCTGGAGATAAGAATAGGTGGGAAGTGCCTGGCCTATAGGAGTCATGACTGCTAGAGTGAAGTCCAGGTCCTGTGGTATAATGTCCAAGGTTGATGCAAACTCCCAGGATATGAAAGAATGAGTGGAGCTTGTATCGAATAGAACTTTAGCAAGTGTATCATGATAGAAAGAATACCTTCAACTATAGCAGTTGAAGCCTAGGCTTGACTGGAAGTGAGGGCAAAGACACGTCCTTGGCTCTCTGGAACCTAATCTTCTTTATGCTCTTCAACTTTCCTTTTAGGACAATTCCTAGCAAGATGTCCTAATTTTCCATAAGTATAACAAGTGATGTTGAAAGTGGGACATGGTTTTCCTGAATGAATCCTGTTACACCTAAGGCATGTCTTCCAGTCTGGTCTTCTTCCTTTGTTTTCAAACGGCTTCTTGAAAGGTGGCTTGGGTCCAGATGACTGAAATGGTCTCTTTCCTTTATTTCTCATGGTGTTGGTGTTCTTAGTTTCCTTTATCACCTGATTCCTTTGATAATCTTTTTCGTATAGGGAGGCCATCTCTACGGCTTTGGCTACGATGGAAGGTTGGAAACCTAGAACTCTGTTCCTGAGTCCTGGGTTGAGCCCATCTACAAATCTTTTCGCCACATCTTCCTCATTAGCACAAGCATGTGGTGCAAATATTCAGAGGCTAATGAATTTATTTTCATACTGTTGGACAGTCATGTTTCCTTGTTCTAAGTCCATAAATTCTTTTTCCTTCTCTTTTCTTACGTGTTAAGATAATATTTGTCATTAAAGACCGTTTTAAATTCTCCCCATCCTATTGTTTCTTGCTGGTCAAAATAAGTTCTTTCCACTATTTCCCACCAAAAGGTAGCCTTTCCCCTAAACAAAAATGTGGTCACGGGTACCTTTCTTTCTTCAGCTATGTTCATGGCTTTAAATATATTTTCAATATCAATTAACCATTTTTCAGCTGTAGATGCTTCATCGTCTCCTGTGGATGAGGGAGCTAATTTCTGAAACCTTTCTAACTAAACCTCAGTCCTATCTATTGCTTTATCAGGGGAAGGATCTTGTGTGGTAGGGGTTTGGGTTTGTTGATTACTCATCTGTTGTTCCATATGTTGTAGGAATCACTGGAATAATTCAGCTATCCCATTGCCTGACCTAGTGGAGTCCACTGGTGGGGCTTCAGGTCTTGGAACATCACTTACTTTCTTTCTAGGCATCTGTAAATCACAAGGCAATTCATAAGACCTTAGTATGTGTTATCATATTACCCTTTAATCTTTCATGGATGAAACTTGATTATAAGGTATTCTCCTCATAACTGGGTTGTGAGTAACATCAAACCGGGCTCTGATACCAACTGTGACGACCCGGGTTTCATATGATGCAAATTTCATAAAAAGGCGAGATCTCTTACTTTAGAAATATGAAATGCATGAAAATATTTTATTTTGGAAAGCAATCTTTCGTATAAAACCCCGGGTGTCAAAACACATTTTCAAATCATATAGCTATGGCATAGTTTTAAATCAACTCTATTCCCAAGAAAGTGTTAGTCATAGCCCCAGCTACAGAGAGTAACTACAATCAAGTAACATTCACTAAAAGATAAGGTAGGGGTTTACTTACTTGTACTTAATTTGGATGTTCTCAGTCACGGGTGTATCCTGTCCTTAAGTGTTTACTTGTATCTGAAAAATGTTAAGGATTGGGTGAGTATACACTATACTCAGTAGGAGTCTATCACTATTAGTTTTACAATGCATGCTATGTTTTAAACCATATGTTCTTTAAACCATGTGCATGTTTGGACACTCATGTTCAATATCGATATTAAAAGCCATTGTCAAAATAGAATATTGACGACTTAAAGAATCACATAATCCAAGTCAAAAGTAACATAGATATCATAAACATATATTATGATATGCATAAGATGCTCAACTGAATCCAACTCATGGATCTATGGTCGACCATACTCATGTCATGCCATATGCGTGCAAGTAAATCCTCAAAAACATAGGGCAAACTATGCCCACGACCTTAGTGTAGTGTGGTCCCTGAGTGCCTAGGGACTCTCAGTCATAGCCTCCACGGGGCATATGACACTTCGACGGGTGCCGTGACACCTCCAGTGGTAGTCCTCGTTTACCACAGCAATCGAAGTGAGGACAAGCCTTTTTGGTGTGGTACCCTTTCCACCTATAGTGGTAGAGGCTAAGAGGCCACCCCGAACCTCTCAGCATAGCGCCCACGAGCTTACTAGCCCAAAAACATACATAGTCCAAATCTCAAATCAACATAAATCATGCAATTTATGCAATCATTTTCAATGTCCTCTTTGGGTCCCTCACACTGCCTGGCCCTCACAACTGCCTAACCAGTGTCTTTTGGGCACTCCAGTGTCTTTTGGCAACCCTCGAGGATATGTAGTTATCCAAATCATCCAATCTCAATCTTCGTAAATCAGGCAATTTATGCATCTGTTTTCAAAGCATGCGAGCAATGCATTCATAAAATCATCTCAATGCAAATGATCGCATTCAAGACCATATATTATGAAAACAATGAGATAATATAAGAGCAATAAATCAATGCATTAGAAAAGCCACCATGATTCAAAACATGCATTCTCAAAGCATCATGAGTTCTTTTTAAAAGTCTAGTAGCGATAGGATACCTACCTGGTTTGATCACACTAATCCCCTTGCCCTCGTACATTCTTGGACATGGCTTAGGAGAAAAAGGTTAGCTTGGCCTATTTCTATAGGTTCTAGAATAGTTTACCTCACTACTTAGGCATTAAGGGTTCATTCCCGTGCCTCAGGGACTCCTAAGGTCCCTAACTAGGCCTTGGTATAGTCAGGTTTGCAAAGGTTTAGTGGCCCCACGCCACTATCATAGTTTAAGGGTCATTCCAGCCTTATATAGGGGCTTGATTAGGTATTTTATCACTTGGGTGTGTCCGCTCCGTCGATACGGACACAACGCCTCTCGCAGTGCCTCAATCGGAGTCCTAGAACTCAAGTTATGGGTATTTTAGTGTTAAGAATACATAGAAGGCCCAAAACGGTCCTGCGTCACTGCTCCTGGGATGCAGGTGCATCCCGGTCGAGCGGTGACTGGCCTGCAAGTGCAGTCACATGCTCCTAGACATCATCAGTCTGCGTGTTTTGCTTACGTGGAATGCGTGGCGTCACCATCGCAGGCCCACATGAGGTGGGCGCCCGGGACACTAATGCATCCTGCATCAGCGGTGCGCGCCCCATAGGGCGCGTCTACCAATGCGCGGGGCCTCCGCCCCTTTTTTCATTTGCTAGCTCATCCACGGATGTGCCCGTCAGTTTTCTTTTAACGCACTGGGTGCGTTTTGGTTCTATGGTGACCTGGGTGTCCTTGGGATGCCCTGGTTCGACCCTGTTGAACCTGAACGCCCCAAGCACCTGCCCTGGATCTGTTGTGGCTCCCTAGAGCCCTGTTTTGCATAGGTTCTTATGCAAAAACTTAGGGATATTCAACCTAAGACTGAGGAGGGGATGGGTTTGGTGTTGTTTAAGGCATACCTTGTTCGTGGCTGCATAGTTTTTCACGATCTCTCCTCTTGCCTACCACTCCAAGACTAGTTTTTCCTAGGATTTTGGGCTGCCATTGGAGGTACCCAAGAGCTCTATTTATAGAGCTTAAGGAGGGTTCTAGAGGGGGTTTTCCACCACCATGGAATGGCAGTGGTTTCCCCCCTGCACACCTACATTCTAGAATGTCGGTGATGCAGTGGTTTGGGAAGAAAGGGGTGCCCGTATCAAAACGGGTCCCTGTTTTCTCAGCCCAATTCATTTTAAATTTAATTACCATTTTTCCATTGAACTTCAAAGGGCCTATAATCTATCAAATTCAATGAACTTCTAGAATTTTAAAGGTAGTATTCTAATTATCCAAGTAATTAGCCAAATTTAAGAGGTTGGGATCAATTTTGTTTAAGTGCGCTGAAGAAAATTATGAACATTTATAGCCTCTCAAAATGAATGAATGGCTCTAAACCTCACTTAGGTTATAGGTCTCTACTAAATCTCTTCAAGATCTCTAAGTTATAGCCACTTATCAACCTAGACTATCTATATGCAACTGCGTGTACATATGTGATTTGAGACTATGCTTTCATAGAATTCTTTAGAAAATGGGTAAAATGATGAATTAATCATATTCAATTCCATTAATAAGCTGAAGTTATCTAGATTATACTTTAGAAAATCCAATTCTCATCATAGTGTAGAAAATGACCTAAATTTTTTTCATTTTTTTAAATAATTTTTTTTTTTTTTGAAAAATCAAGGAAATCACCCAAAAAAATCTAAAAACTAGGATTTGCTAGAATTCTACGCCCCCAACCTAACAAAGATATTGTAGTCGATGTTTAAAAAGTAGGACCTAAAATAAATATGAGTGATGTAGAAAATAACAAAAAGAAAAAACTCTGGGTAGCGAGTGCTAAGTTTAACGTCTTCAGCCATACCTATCCTATTTTACCCTAATCTACACCCAATTGGTATTGAGTTCCTAATCCCAATAATGAAATAGCAAGATTTCTCACGCCACTTTAAAATCTCGCGATAGTCAATATTTTTCCTCCACCCTTAAATTTTTAATGATGGTAGCATTATGACACAGTAGACGACGACGAATGTAAATTGAGTGGAACCGCTCTAATGATCTCCTATCTTCAAAATTTCACGGTAATCAAATTAACTCCTCCACCTTGAAAATTTAGGTGGTGGAATTTCTTTAACAATGTGAACTACTATGAATTTAAATTCTTTTAGACCATATGAATGTGGATGGTACTCCTTTTCCCTTACATTTTCCTGAAATTGAGGTATAATCTGACTATGCTCTTCCTTAAAAGATTGTTCTTGTATTAATAGAGTGTTGATTGTTTAACCGCAAGTGCACAGGCTATTGTAGCGCAGCTTATGCAAGTACGAGTCGATCCCACCAGGACTTGATTTAAAATGATGGAGTTTTAAATAAAATTCAACTAAAAGAATAAAAACAAAGAATATACTAGAAATAAACTAAAATCCAGATTTATTCAATTGTTCCAATGTTCACAATTATTTATTCCAAGGAAAACAAAAAATAAAACTAAAAGGCGTCCTAGATAAGCTTGTCCTTGGATTGCACTATCCCTGGATAGTCAGAACGAAGATAAGGTAAAACCAGAATAGCACAGGGACACAGTTGGAATTAAATCAGGGATTCAGTTGGAATTAAATCGGGGACACAGACGGAATTAAACAGAGGACATAGACAGTATTTTTGAAAAAGGGCAGAGTTGGTATTAAAATGGGGACTTCCTGGTAATTCCTGAGATCTACCAAGGGCAGAACCAGAATTTTCCTTAGGTTTTGGTTTTTCATGAAAAAACCAGCAAAATGATGATGGAACTGGAAGAGGGGAATAAGGGAGAAGAAGGAAGAAAGGAGGGCGGAAGGAGAAGGGAAGAGGAAGGAGAAGAAGAAGAAGAAGGAAAGGAGGAGAGGAATGCGGGAGGAAACTCGATTTGGGTTTTCTCCCCCTGAGCCATGTGATGATGCAGAGAAAGATCGCTGGAGAAGAGAAGTGAGAGGGAGAGGTACTGGGAAGGGGAGAAGGCAAAGGTAAGGGGGTTTCCGTTTTCGTGCGATCTGGGCAAGGTGAAGAGAAGTGAGATGGTAGGAGAAGGAGGGATGTAGGGGTGCTGGATCTCAGTGAAAAAAAGACGACGCCCTTTCTGGGCATCATCTGGTAGTGGGAAAGATGGGTAGAGAGAGAGATAGAGAGATGATGAGAAGAGTGGGAGGAGGCAGGGTGGTCTTGACTTCAACTGGCAGAGGAGATGAGGATACGTTGCTGCGATTGAAAAGAATAGAGAGTAAAGAGAGGAAGAAGAATAGATAGAGCGTGAGAGGGAAAGTGTGAGAGAGGGTGAAGATAGGAGTGAAGCAGACCAGAGATGTGGTTTGGTGGGGCGTCGACTGGTTGAAGGATTGGAGGTAGAGATACCTGTGTTGGTGTGTGGAAGATCTGGGGTAGACTAGCTGGAGGAGAAAAAAAAACCAGTGAAAAGAAAACGGGGTGAGATAGGAAGAGAGATGAGTGTGGGAGCGTGGCTGGGGCGTTGAATAGACTAGAGAGAGAGAGGAGATTTGAGAGAGGCAGATGGTCTGGCTTGAGGGCCAGGGAACATGAAGAAATGGAAAGTGCTGATAGAGAGAGGGAAAGTGAGAGAAAGAGAAGAGAGGGATGTTGTGAGAGTGGAGAGGAGAACGTGCCGTCCAGCCCAGTCTAGCAG
Source organism: Warburgia ugandensis (assembly GCA_035236585.1). Lineage (NCBI taxonomy): Eukaryota > Viridiplantae > Streptophyta > Magnoliopsida > Canellales > Canellaceae > Warburgia > Warburgia ugandensis. The sequence continues at coordinate 53,349,530 of CP141127.1, read as the reverse complement.
TTTCAATTGAAGAAGAGAGTGGAAGAGAAGAGGAAGATTAGAGAAGGAGGAGGAAAATCCCCCAGCCAGGGTGGTCAAGAAGGGTGGAGAATGGAGAAAAGGGTATATAAAGAAAGATAGAGAAAGAGACATGAGATAGTGAGTGACGTGAAAGAGATGGAGAGAGACGTGTAGGAGAGAGGTGCATGAAAGATAGAGAGAAAAGAGAGGGAAGGGATAAGAAAGAGGAGATAGAGTGATAGAGATAGGTGGGGTCCACTAGCTTTCCTGGTCTTGCTAGAACTATGAAAGTCTTCAAATTTGTTCTGTCTTAAGACTCTTCAAAATCCACTTTTTTCCATGAAACTTCCTCTGATCTCCATCTTGTATCCTTGATTCGATCTGGAGCGTCCACGCCTGAGTTGACCGATCTACAATGCACAGGACCCAATTAGCGCAATCTAAATTGTTCATTAGCTTTAATAATCATCTAACCACTAAATTTTACAATTCAACGGTTGGATGGCCAATTAAAGCTAAAATGAAATATTTGATGTAAAATCTTAAAATTAATGGTCTAGATGCTCTAATCAAATACTAAATTAGGGATATTTTGACCAAAATTGAACAATTAACACATCCCCCAACTAGCATTTTGCTAGTCCCTAGCAAAAGACGCGAAGTAATCAACTCAAAATTTTTTATTTTTTAGGTCATCTCCACTTCTTCTTCTTTTTCTTAGAGAATTATCTTCAATAAATCTATCAAATTTAGCAAACTAATAAAGATGACTGAATAATTCAAAACCCTACCCATATGCTAAAAATAATCTACTTAAGCTCAGATCTCAGAGTGAGTGTGTGCGTATACAGTCTACACATAGAATAATCTTTATCTCTAAGTAGACTTCTAACTTTTGACCTCCATCTGAAATATGTTTTGACCTCAATCCTTACTAATGACATACTCTTAGAAATAAAGTCTCTCAGCTTGAGGGTTCAAATCATATCTCTCTTTTGAATATGTGAGAAGAGTCAATGAAAACAAATTTAGCTCACATATACTCATGAGGAACGGAAGTTACTAAGGAATTTACTTGTATTGATCCCTTTGGAATGGATGTCATTACCTTTGAATATTTAGAAATACCACTCTTTTAATCCTATCCATTCATTTCCTCATCAAGACTATATTTCTCCTAGAATCAATAGGTCTTTAACTGGGATGAAACATAAGCTTAGGACAGGGTATCAAAGGAAGGGTATAAGGTATTCAAAGTTTCTTCAAAAAATAAGTAGAGATCTTCTACTAAAGATGACAAATTCTTTCTATTCTTTGCTGAAGTGAATATTTCTTTGCATTCTTCAAACTCTTTTTTTTCTTTTCTCAGAATCTTTTCTTGTATTTCAGTACTTTTGACTCACTTTGACAAATATTTCTTTTCTTGATATCCACTTTTCTACTTTCATTGCAACTAAAAGATATTTCTTTCATTCATCTCTAACTTAGTTTTTCAAAGAAGATGGGTAATGGTCAATTTATACTGGTTTAACATGGGTAAAGGGTAATTTGGGTGACACAAGAAAAGGCTTATATTCAAGGCTCAACTTGGCTAACTAATGGTAAAAATACTTCTGGGTAGGCTTTATGTCTCTAAGTTAACAACAAGGATGGCCTACATCATTTTCTAGGTTTCTTATAATCTGTCAAATTCAATGAACTTCTAGAATTTTAAAGGTAGTATTCTAATTATTTTGGTAATTAGCCAAATTTAAGAGTTTGGGATCAATTTTCTTTAAGCACGCTAAAGAAAATTAAGAACATTTATAACCTCTCAAAAAGGATGAATGGCTCTATAACTCACTTAGGCTATAGGTCTCCACTAAATTTCTTTAGAATTTCTAAGTTGTAGTCACTTATCAATCTAGATTATCTATATGCAACTGCATGTACAGATGTGATCTGAGACTTTGCTTTCATAGAATACTTTAGAAAATGAGTAAAATGACGAATTAATCATATTCAATTCCATTAATAAGCTAAAGTTATCCAGATTATACTTTAGAAAATCCAATTCTCATCATTGTATGGGAAATGACCTAAAATTTTTCATTTTTTTCAATTTTTTTTTTTTTTGAAAAAACCAAGGAAATCACCTAAAAACTAAAAAAAAACTAGAATTTACTAGAATTCTATGCCCCCCAACCTGAGAGAAACATTGTCCTCAATGTTTAAAAAGTAGGACCTAAAATGAATGTGGGTGATGTAGAAAACAAAAATGAAAAACTCTGGGTTGCCTCCCAGTGAGCGCTAAGTTTAACGTCTTCAGCCAGACATATCCTCATTCATCTTTGAGTTTTCCTGATTCCAATAATGAAATGGCAAGATTTCTCATGCCACTTCAAAATCTCATGATAGTCTATATATTTCATCCACCCTAAAATTTTTGGTGATGGTAGCATTATGACATAATAGACTACCACAAATGTAAATTGAGTGGGACCACTCTGATGATCTTCCATTTTCAAAATTTCACAGTAATCAATATAATTCCTCCACCTTGAAAATTTGGATGGGGGAATCTCTATAACAATGTCAACTACCGTGAATGTAAATTCTTTTGAACCATATAGATGTGAATGGTCCTCCTTTTCCCTTACATTTTCCTGAGATTGAGGTATGGACAGTGTATCAATGGACTCTTTTTCCTCATGTTCAATTGGCACATGTAATACTTCAGGTGGGCCTAATTTCTTATCTAATGGTTGTTCAAATTATTTCTGTAGGTCCCAATCAAGTACATAGTTTGTATTAACATGCTTATTTGGAATTTCAAGATCTGTTAGGGGTTCTACTGATGATGGGAGGGGGTGATCTCACGTAATGGAAGCTCCTTGAAATGAGGTTTCCATTTTTCTGTATCCATGATAGGAACAGAATCAAGGAGGGCATTAACTTCCTCTATTAATGCATCCTCATTAAACTCATTACAATGGGCCAAACAGACCACAAGTGGGTCTGCAAGGAAGATGACTGAAACTAATCTGGCACAACTGAAGTGATCATGTTAACATTGTGCAAATCATCAGTAGTTTCACCAAGTTGCATACAGATCTTGAAGATGTTGAGCTCTATTGTCATATTGCCAAAGGACAATTTCATCACACTATTTCTACAATTGATTAAGGCATTGGACGTAGCCAAAAATGGTCATCCCAGGATGACTGGTATTTCATTCTTCTCATTCACCACCGGTTGTGTACCTAGAATCAAAAAATCTATAGGGAAGGAAAATTGTTCTACCTGGACTAACATATCCTCTATTACCCCTCTTGGTATTTTTATAGAAGGATCAGCTAGCTGGAGCATAGTAGATGTAGGTTTCAATTCCCCCAGACCTAACTGTTCATATACCGAGTATGGTAATAGGTTCACACTAGATCATAAATCAAGAAGAGCTTGGTTTATCTTGTAGTTGCTAATAATGCAAGTAAGAGTGGGGCAACCAGGATCCTTGTACTTTGGTGGTGTATGATGTTGAAGAATAGAACTAACATGTTCAGTCAAAAATGCCTTCTTTTGGACATTTAATTTTCTCTTGATGGTGCATAAGTCTTTTAAGAATTTGGCATATGATGGGATTTGTTTTATAGTATGTAAGATCGGTATTTGATCTTGACTTGCTTGAAAATCTCTAAAATCTCATCATTAGAGGTAGACTTTGGGGCTTGGCGCAACCTTTGAGGGAATGGAGCAGGGAATGGACATGGGTCAACAGGTGAAACATGGTCCTTTTCTTGGGATTTTTCTTTAGGTTTTTCTACCTTTTCAATCTTTTGAGGCTCATCTTTCTCAATTATTTTACCACTCCTAAGAATAGTAACAGCGTTAGTCTGTTCCATGGTAGAGCTAGATGTTTCATCAGATGCATTAATGCTAACGGCATGCACTCCCTTAGGGTTTGCTTGTGGTTGAGCTGGGAATTTTCCTTTTTCCATATTTTGCATCATTTGACTCATCATGTTTTTTAATTCATTCATAGACTGGTTGGTTTGTTTTACTTGACTTTCTAATTGAGAAATTTTCCTTTCCTAATTTTGAACGTATTGAAGATCCTCAACATGCCTTTTAGGTGGGGGCAAGTAACGTCCAGGAGAATGAGGTTGATGAGTTTGGTATGGTGTTGGAGCAAGTAGTCCTTGGTTTGGTTGTTGATGACTCTGGTATAGGCCTAGTTGTGAGACATTAGTATTTGGTCCATTTTTCCAACTGAAATTTGGATGGTTTCTCCAGTTGGGATTATATGTCTCTGGATATGGGGAGAAAGGTCTTTTATAATTATTAAGTGCATTAGCCTGATCATGAAATACATCTTGAAATGCAGGGATGGTAGGACATTCCTGAGTAAGATGTGATGTACTTTCACAAATGCTACACACTTGTTCATCATTAGTTAAGGTTTTAGTTCCCATTTCCATAGCTTCTACTTTTCCAGCTAGGGTTGCTACTTTGGCACTGATTTCATCTTTTTTAGTCATGGCATACATGCCTCCCCTAGTAGATGTGGTAGTGGGCTTGGGTCTATCTGACTGTTCTACTCTTTCTGAGTCAACCCATGTCTGTGCACTTTCAGCTAGCCATTCCAAATACTCCTCCGCCGCATCTGGTTGTTTATTCAAAAAGTTACCATGCACATCATCTCTATAAACTGGCTCATGTCAGAATTAAGTCCTTCATAAAAGAAGCTGATAATGCGCCATGGTTCATAGCCATGATGTGGGCAAGTAAGCAGTAGATCTTTGAACCTTTCCCAGCATTGGTAGAATGATTCTTTATCTTTTTGGGTAAAGTTCATTATCTTATGACGGAGTGTATTTGTTTTATGTGTAGGGAAAAACTTTTTCAAGAATTCCCTAGTCATTTCATTACAAGTCCTTATGGAACCTGGTGGCAGTGCATTAAACCACATTTTTGCTTTTTCCTTTAAAGAGAAAGGAAATAGCTTAAGCCTGACAATATCTAGACCTATATTTTGGGTTCTTTAGGTATTACATACCTCATCAAATTCTTTAAGGTGCAAATAAGGACTCTCACTATCTAGCCCATGAAATTTGGGAAGTAATTGAATTACTCCCGTTTTTAATTCTAATGCACTAGCATTTTGAGGAAGAATGACACAAGAGGGTATACTGGTGCATGTAGGTTGAAGGTAGTCTCTTAAGGTTCGTCCATGAGGATTCTGATAAACATCATTTTCTCCATGGTCACTCTGTTGGTCCCATTCCCTATTTCCATTCCTTCTCCAATTTCTTTGTTGATGATTATTCCTCCTTGGTGGAGGTTGATATTCATCATCAATTAGAGGTGGTGGGTCCTCATTCATGATGAATGGAGGACCTTGATCACCTCTGATACTACCATGGCGTGAGTTACCCCTTGATCATTGATCAACCATTGTTGGTCTGTCTTTTTGGTCGTACGAGACTAACCTACCAGTTTCGTCACGTATCCAAAAGGGCATACAATGAAAGATCTTTTTGGTTTTTTTTTTTTTTCTATCCTAAATGATGCAACCTAAATGGTTAAAATGATGCACAAAATAGGACACAATCAAGCAATCCCCTAAGGCTAACAAGCATAGATATTTTGATTTTCTGTGGGGACAATGCTTTTAATTAGCCTGATCTAATGCTCCTCTTTTTAGGCGTTGACTACTACTCACCAGTTAGGTTCTAACCAAAGTGATTAATACAACCCTCGTGTAAGGAGGCGTTTAGACCTCCAAAAATTTGTTGATTGTTTAACTGCAAGTGCACGGGCTATTGTAGCACAGCTTATGCAAGTACGGGTCGATCCCATGAGAACTTGATTTAAAATGATGGATTTTAAAATAAAATTCAACTAAAAGAATAAAAACAAAGAATATACTAGAAATAAACTAAAATCCAGATTTATTCAATTGTTCCAATGTTCACAATTATTTATTCCACGGAAAAAGGAAAATAAAACTAAAAGGCGTCCTAGATAAGCTTCTCCTTGGATTGCACTGTCCCTAGATAGTCAGAATGAAGATAAGGTAAACCAGAATAGCACAGGGACACAGATGGAATTAAACCGGGGACACAGACGGTATTTCTAAAAAAGGACAGAATTAGTAATAAAATGGGGACTTGTTGGTAATTCGTGAGATCTGCCAGGGGTAGAACCGGAATTTTCCCTGGGTTCTGGTTTTTCACGAAAAAACAAGCAAAACGATGATGCAAACCAGAAGAGGGGAATAAGGGAGAAGAAGGAAGAAAGGAGGGAGGAAGGAGAAGAAGAAGGGAAGAGGAAGGAGAAGAAGAAGGGAAGGAGGAGAGGAACGCGAGAGGAAACCCGATTTGGGTTTTCTCGCCTTGAGCCATGCGATGATGCAAAGAAAGACCTCTGAAGAAGAGAAGTGAGAGGGAGAGATACTGGGAAGGGGAGAAGGTAGAGGTAAGGGGGTTTCTGTTTTTGTGCAATCTGGGCAAGGTGAAGAGAAGTGAGATGGTAGGAGAAGGAGGGATGTAGGGGTGCTGGATCTCGGTGAAAAAAAAATGACGCCCCTTTTGGGCATCGTTTGGCAATGGGAAAGATGGGCAGAGAGAGAGAGAGAGAGCGAGAGATGACGAGAAGAGTGGGAGGAGGCAGGGTGGTCTTGACTTCGACTGGCAGAGGAGATGGGGATGCGTTGTTACGATTGAAAAGAATAGAGAGTAGAGAGAGGAAGAAGAATAGATAGAGCGTGAGAGGGAAAGTGTGAGAGAGGGTGAAGATAGGAGTGAAGCAGACCAGAGATGTGGTTTGGTGGGGCGTCGACTGGTTGAAGGACTGGAAGCAGAGATACCTGTGTTGGTGTGTGGAAGATCTGGGGCAGACTAGCTAGAGGAGAAAAAAACCAGTGAAAAGAAAACGGGGTGAGATAGGAAGAGAGGTGAGTGTGGGAGCGTGGTTGGGGCGTTGAATAGACTAGAGAGAGAGAGGAGATTTGAGAGAGGTAGATGGTTTGGCTTGAGGGCCAGGGAACATGAAGAAATGGAAGGTGCTAATAGAGAGAGGGAAACTGAGAGAAAGAGAAGAGAGGGACGTTGTGAGAGTGGAGAGGAGAACGTGCCGCCTAGCCCAGTCTAGCATTTTCAATTGAAGAAGAGAGTGGAAGAGAAGAGGAAGATTAGACAAGGAGGAGGAAAATCCCCCAGCCAGGGTGGTCAAGAAGGGTGGAGAATGGAGAAAAGGGTATATAAAGAAAGAGAGAAAAAGAGACGTGAGATAATGAGATAGTGAGTGACGTGAAAGAGATGGAGAGAGACGTGTAGGAGAGAGGTGCATGAAAGATAGAGAGAAAAGAGAGGGAAGGGATAAGAAAGAGGAGATAGAGTGATAGAGATAGGTGGGGCCCATTAGCTTTCCTGGTCTTGCTAGAACTCTGAAAGTCTTCAAATTTGTTCTGTCTTAGGACTCTTTAAAATCCACTTTTTTCCATGAAACTTCCTCTGATCTCCATCTTGTATCCTTGATTCGATCTAGAGCATCCACGCTTGAGTTGACTGATCTACAATGCACAAGACCCAATTAGCGCAATCTAAATCCTTCATTAGCTTTAATAATCATCTAACCACTAAATTTTACAATTCAACGGTTGGATGGCCAATTAAAGCTAAAATGAAATATTTGATGTAAAATCTTAAAATTAATGATCTAGATGCTCTAATTAAATACTAAATTAGGGATATTTTGACCAAAATTGAACACTTAACATAGAGGAGGAAGCATAGTTTGGCTTACAGCCTGATTATCTTCTAGTGTGTACCTTAGAGTTGGTTGAAGTATGAATAGAATATTAATATACTCTTTCTTTTCCTGTTCTATTGGCACATGCAACAAATTAGGAGGGCCTAATTTCTTATCTAATGGTTGTGCAAATAAGGTCTATAGGTCCCAATTAGGTACGTCGTCAATATTACAAGGCTCAATTTGAATTTGAGGCTCTGTAAGGGGTTCTACTCTATCTTTCCATTGAGTAGTGTTCATTGGTAGTACAAGCTCGAACAATTCCTTTACCTCTTTAAAGGATGTTCCTTTAATAATTTTGTAAAAATAAGCAGGACACGAATTGAGTGGTTCGGTGTTGGAGGTTTCTATGAATTTATCATCTTCCTCAACAGATGTCTCTTCATCAATATTATAATAATGACTCAGATCCGCCTCGAGTATATCTGTATTGGAGATTTCTGTGGAAGGTGGGGGACTTTGTATTTGAAAATGATCACATGAATTCTCTATCCTATCATCATTAATAGATGGTTGATCCTTATTTTCATTTGGTTCACATTCTCCAAACATTTCCATCAATGCAGCATGTAATCGACCCATCTCTTCTTGAACTTGTTTAGTTGATTCTGCTAATAACCCATGGGTCTCGTCAAATGTGTCTTCCTCCAGTGGGAACCATAATTGTTGTTCCTAGTTTTTGTGATAATCCAAGTATGGTTGATTAGGGTATGGCCATGTTGGTTCTTCTTGAGATAGTTGGTAATCCTGAGACCATGAGTGTTCATGATGCCGAGCCCATCCATTATAATCTTGGTAATTTGTCTCAGGATAGTAATTATTGCTAGGTTCAGTGAATGCATGGGGTGCATCCATTGGCTCCTGGTAATAATCATTATATGTAGAGCCATATTGCCAAGTAGAATTGGGATATTGTGGTTTAGGATAAGCATAGTAATTATTATACTGCGGTTGTGAATATGACACAGTATATTGCTTTAAGGCAAATAACCTATCCCTTGTACGAGTCATCCTTTATCTATCTCCTTCTTGATAAGACATTGTAATCAATCTTTATATACAATAAAATCATTATAAACAAGGAATGAGTACTTCTCTTTCTTCTCTCTCTCTCTCTCTCTCTCTCTCTCTCTCTCTCTCTCTCTCTCTCTCTCTCTCTCTTTGTTGACAAAACTAACCTAAATGATGCAACCTAACTTCTAGAATGATGCACAAACAGAAGGGCACACTCAAATAATCTTAAGGCTAATAAGCAGCAATAAATTTGACTCTCTTAGATTTGTGTGGGGATGACATTTTTTATTAGCCTAGACTAGCGCTCCTCTCTATAGGAGTTGACAACTGCTTACCAGTTAGGCTTTGTCCAAAGTGTTTAATACAACCCTCATGTAAGGAGGCGTTTAAACCTCAACAAACGTCAATAGGAGGTGGGGGAAGAGTGAGGCCCTATTAGATAACCCCCAATAACCACAGTGTTCAAAAGCCACTAGAGTGACAGTAAATCGTGTCCTATTATGAGGGTCCTATGAGCATGTGATGGCCCTATAGGTCTCTTCTGATTGATTTTAAATTAATGTGAAAGGAAGGTTTGCGCGCTTGAGGTGATTATCCTAAGTGGGCCAAGAGGTGGTGATGAAATCCACCCTTGTTCTTATGGGGATAGGGTGCCTTTACTAATTAATTTCCACACACCATGGCAATTCGATCAGCATATAAATCACCTTAAAGCATTAAACGTGCCCTAAGAATGTTATTAAAAGCAGTAAACTAATGCAAAATCCTAAAATGCAACAATTATTAAAAGATGCTTTCTATATGAGTTACACTACCAAACAATGCAAATTATTCTAAATGCAAAGCCTAATCTAGGAAATAAATGAGTGAGGAAACTCATAGTGGGGTTTCTGAAGAAGATCAATTGTGGGCCACCTTATCCCACACTTACCCTGTATTATACAACCCTTTAAATTTTAAAATGGAAATTGCAATTTATAGGGATCCTCACTACAAGATTCACTCAAAAGAAAAAAGAAAGTCCTATTCTAGGAAAGCAACAAAATTTCCATTTTGGTGAAGATCCACTTGCCCAATTCCTCCACTTTCCAATTTCATAAAAAAATCAAATTAGAAATTAGTACCAACTTCAGGAAACAAGGTGATTATACCCTAAAAATAATTAAAAAATGCATCTAAAATTTTCTAAAAATGCTAAAAATGGAAATTCCTAATTTTTTTATTTTTTTTTATTTTTTTATTTTTCTGATTTTTTTTATTTTTCTTGAATTTTTTTTATTTTTTTGGATTTTTAATTAAATTTTATGAAAACTCCTTTCCAAGTCCCTATCAACGGTGCCAAAAACTTGTTGATGTTTAACCGCAAGTGTATGGGCTATTGTAGTGTAGCTTATGCAAGTACTGGTCGATACCACGAGGACTTGATTTAAAAAGTAGGAATTTCAATAAAATTTAATTATCTAAAATATAAAAAAAATCACTCAAAATTACTGGAATTGTTGAAATGATAATCAAAGTTGATATATAATAAACTTCTCAAAAATACAGAATTTTCAGTTCTGAAATAAAACAAACAAAATCAAATAATGAGAAAAAACTACTTCCCTAGATCAATCTTTATAAAAATCTTCACTTTTGGTCTTCTACAAACTGATTCGCCTTTATAGATATCTTCAACACGTTCTTGGTTAGTGATTCACCGGTAGGATTTGACAGATTCTTCAAAATGGTCAAGATCTAGGCTAAATTGTAATTTTAAGATTTGGACCTTTCAGATTGATTTCTGGATTCCAGATAGAAGATCAGAGATGTTGATAATGTGTAGGGATTTCCTAAGAATGACTCTATAAAATTTATTTGAAATCCGATAAGAAACAAAGGAGAAATTGAAGATTTGGTTTGATTAAGGCTAACCCGTTTGATTAAGCCTTAAATGATCTGATTTAGATTGGACAGTTCCTGGATAACAAAATATGGATAAAACAGAATGGGAATAAAATGGGACACAGATGAAATTAATCAGAAAGAATAGAATTGTAATTGCTTTGAAAGAGTGAGGGCAAAATCAGAATTTAGTGAAAATTCTGGTTTTTAGGAAAAAACCAAATGAACGCGATGAAGAAGAACAAAGGAAATGGTGGGGGAAGGAGAAGAGGAGGAAGGAGGAAAGAAGAAAAAGAGGGAAACTTGACTTCGGTTTCCAGTCTCCTTGCCTTCCAACAACACAGACATGCCGGAGGGGAGGGCAGAAGAAGAGGGTTGATGAAGAACGCTGGTAAAGCTTGACCAGAGGAGATGGGGAAGAAGGAAGAGGATAAAAGAGAGGGATTAGGAGGCTGCAGGCAAGAGAGTGGGGTGAGTGGCTAGTGGAGTGATGTCCGATCTGTGCAGGGGAAAATCTGGGCGATCTGACTACTCCAGTGAGGAGCTGGACGTCGATGATCAGATTAGCAAGTAGAGGGGTGTGCAGAGCAGTGAACTGGGATGATGAGGGAGAGAGAGAGAGAGAGAGAGAAGAAGAGATGGTGAGCGTGCGACACTGGAAGAAGGAGAAGAGATGGTTAGAAGGGAGAAGGAGGGGATAGAGAAAGAGAGAGGATAAGAAAGTGAGAGAAGGAGAGGGGAGAGGGGGAGAGGGGAGAGGAAGAGGAGAAGAGAAGAGAAGAGGAATCAGATTGTGAGAGCGTGAGAGAGAGAAAGATGTAGAGGGAGTAGTGGGGTTGTGCTTGATGGGAAGAGAGAACAAGGGAGAGAGATAGAGAGAAGAAAAGAGGTGAAGTGAGGTAAGAGGAAGGGGGTGATGCGGTAGAGAAGAGAGAACAAGGGATAGGAGGAGGGGAGTGCGGTGAGAGAAAAGGGGTTCGAGAGAGGAAGAGAAGGGAGAAGGAGAGAGAAAGATGAGAAGGGAATAGGAAGAGGGGGTGAAGAAGAGAAGAAAGGAGGTGGGAACGAGAGGGGGAGGGAGAAGAGATAAGGGGGGTGATGGTTTTTTCCTCCTTCCTACGTCCTACTGGTCAGCCAAAAACAGAGGTGAAGGAGACTTATCGGGAAGAGGAGAGAAGGTGAGAGAGAGATGTACAGAGAGGAAAGTGGATTGGTTATTGGTTTCCTATTAGCATACAACCAAAGAGAGGAAGTGAGGGAGTGGGAAAGAAAAAGAGAAGAATAAGGAGGGAAAGAGGAGAAAGGAAAGAGGGAGTGGGAAAGGAAAAAAAATAAAGGAAAAGGAGAAAAATAAAAGGGAAAAGGAAAAGAGAGAAGTGGGGATAGAGAGTGGGGGAGGGGTTTCCTTTTTGTCCATAATTTCCAATTGAGCTCCTTTATTGTTTAGGAAATTATTCCATCCATCTTCATGGGTGATCTGATCCATCTAGTGCACTTTAAGATGATCTGCACCATTAACTTTTAATCGTATCCATCAATGCCTCTTTTGGTTAATCTGCAAAAAAAAAGACTAAATCAGAATCATCTAAACTATATATTAATCATCTAATGAGCGCTAATGATCATCTGACCGTTGATTGTGAAAAATTATGATTTGGATGGTTAATTGGAGTTAAATTGAAAATCAAGCTAAGTTTTGCAAAATTGAGAGGTTAGATGATCTAATTGAATGCTAAATTAGGGGTATTTTGACCAAAATTGAACACTTAACAATGTGGCACTGGTAGGCTTGTAGGTGCTCACTGTTTGATCATGGGTTGGGCTAGATGAATTGTGAGAATGTTTTCCCATGCATGGTTTGATTTGAGATTAGGTTTTTGGCATGGATTGGCCTTAGGTGAGTTGATTGCCTGGTATCGAATTGAAAAGCAATTAAATTGTTTTATCATTTATTCATGCATATTGATAGCATAGATTATCTGTCACATGGATACCTTATAATTCTACATGTATTGATGTTGTACACGGGTGAGATTCTATTATGTTAATTGTGATACATGTGATCATGATTTTCTTTGTGGACTTGGTATAAATTTTTCCAACTTAGTGATCTGATATATTAATCGATGGATTGACATAAATTTATCTACATCATGAGTCGATATATAGAAAGATGCTATTATATGAGATTAATTGAAATGATATTGATATGTAAGTGATACAAATGTTATCATAGCGTTAAGGTTGTATGAATGTATACTGTTCATTATAATATATTGTAAATGGCCTAGATATCCCATTTGTATTTGGCTTTGAGTATATTGCCAATGTCAATGCTCAAACACCTACCAAGCATAGGCTTGATGGAACAGTGGATGAGGACAATAATAATGTGGGACTGTGTTACTTGTATTTTTATCTTTCTAAATAGGTATGTATATGTGCATTCATACAATTGGACTATGAGTTGTTACTAGAACTTTTGAAAATGTATGATTGGTTAGCAAAGATGACACTGGGGTTTGGTGAAAAAAGAGTGTTTTAAAAAATCGGGTTGTTACACTTTTTCTAAAGAAGGAGGTGTGGGACTCTTCCCCTCCTTATCAGATGGTGATTGGCTAGAATGGTGAGAATAAGGTAGAAAAGTTAGAAAAAACATAGGGTTTGACATGCTTGAAGTGGACATAGACATAGGGGTTTCCTAATTAGGAAACCACCAAATTTGATAGCTAAGCAAGGTGGAGAGGCATCACCTACTACAAAAGTGGATCCCTCCTTAAGTAAAAAAAGGTGGAACTTAGTTTCTGTGGTGCGAAAGGTTACGAAATGGATTAGGAAGGTGGGGTTTTCTCTCTTGATGGGTCCCTCTATGCACGATCATCTTACCTTTTACAATTCTCTCTCAAGATCCTTTAAAAATCACACTTTTAATGTAAGATCATTACTGGCTACAATCGTGTGACTCCATGTGGCATTCATTCATGGCTACATGACTCACTTTGATGGATCATTCTTTAGTCGCTTAAGTGGCTTATGTTCTTGGCTTCAATGCTTGAGTAGGTTGGCTTTCTTAGCTTTCCTAGTTGGAATAGGAAACCCCATGTATGGCTCCAATTCTTATGCAAAGTGGTGAAAATGTATGACTTTTTGCATTGATGATTTTAATCGCTTTTACTTTCTTCCAATTTCTTCTAGGAGATCCACCATCACACCTAGCAAGGGCGTACCGCCCCTTGCAACCTTCAGTGAGCTAACTACATAGTTTGACTTGTGAAAAATTCTATGAAGCACAATATAGGCCATTGGATCATCTTCTACCTTCCTACAAATTAAATCTTAGAAAAATTATGATGGATTCACATGCTTAGCCTGGATTAGCTTTTGAACATACAAAATATCAAGCTTTTGAATTATTAGGTAGAAAAGGCATGTGTTATAAATTTTCAAAAAAATCCAAGAAATTACACTATCTTTTGTAATACATAGGCTACTAATTGGGTACTTTTTATACAAAATTTAACTCTTATCACACCAATAGCCAACATTTTAGTAGTCTCGAGCAAAACATGCAAAAAAATTGTGGAACAAAAATAGTTGTCATTTTTCTAAGTACTCAAGATTGCATTTACCATATTCAGCAAGCATTTAAACCCCTAATTTACCCCTATTGGATGAGTTAAGCCTCATGAGGTTTTGTAGTGAATATACCTATAAAATTTAATAAGGCTAAGTCCTTTATTTTATCTCAAAGAATTATCATCTATTAGCACTCTACTTGCTTTAGCAACTTAATAAAGATGAATGAGATATTCAATAAATTACCCACATACCAAAGCCATTTTATTTTCCGTTCTATCTCAAAGTGCAATGTGTGTACAGACTACATGAATCTGGACTTCAAAACAGATATACTTATAGTCTATTGGAAAGATGCTGTAATAACCCCAATTTTTGTAATTGATTGAGAAAATCAATAAAGTTTGAGTTTCAAATATTTCGGGCTAAAATATTAGGGTTATTTAAAATATACTTTTTATAAAAGTATAATCAAATCATAAGACATGTAAAATTGAAATTAAACTTAGCAAACCCTTCAAAATGACTGTAAGCATGACAAATTCTAAATTCGGATGAGAAATCCTTAAGTTTCTTCATTTCTTGGACAAAAAGGGTAAAATAGTAATTTTACCCAAAAATAAAAATCTCCCAAAAATCAAAATATAAGACATCAAAATTTATAATGCACTAAGAAATACGAATCCAACACCACTAAGTACACTCAAATCTGAGATCATGGGAATAAAACCCAAAATTTTACGCATAAATGGCAAAACAGTCTTTTTAGACCATGTGGGGCCCACAAGGGACCCAACAACCAATTTTATCAGCAGCCCACGTGAATCATGGGTCAACAAACATCATCTAGTCTTAGGAAAGAAAAATTAGGCATGGGGAAGAAAAAATGGAGCATGGAAGACTTTCATGCCATTTAATAATAAAAAATAAAATATTATAATCATGAAAAAGGACCCAAATGCCCATAAATTCAACCCCAAAAATCCTCCAAAAATCCTCATAAAATCCCCACGAAATTCTCTTCACTCTCCGTGAAAAATTAGATCTAGATCCCTCCCCAAAAACCCAAAAATTTCCAAGAGATAGATCTCTTTTCAACTTGTTTTTCTTTTTAGATTGGAACAAGAGACCTAAAATCAATTAGGCACTCTATTCTAGATCTAATTTGACTAATTCCACCTTCCAAAACTTCCCAACATATCTATTCTACAAAACCCCCAAAGAAATTTCAAGATCCAACGGTTCAAACAACGGATATTTGCAAGAAAGGTGGATCTTAGGCCATATCTTCATCAACAAGGTATTTTTTTAAATTGGGCAGATAACCAAGGTTTTCTCTCCAATCAGGTAGGTGGAAATCCTTTTCATAGATGTTTAGTACTGTTTTATGTAATTTTTAATTTACTGTAATTTATTTTGGTAATAAAAAGGTAAAAATAAAGTAAACAACAGAACCCTTAATTATGGATGATAGAGTGCTCAGATGAAAATTTTGACTACACCAATCGATCCAGAAGGGTCCAAAACCCCTAGGGTAGAAGTTTCACAAAGATCAAAGATGTTTTGGGCCCTCAATTGAGAGAGGATTGATTGGACGGTCCAAAATGGACTGTCCGATCTCCGGATCAAACGGCACCCAAGACGCACACGTGATGCACCGACGGAACGACGCGTGCACTGCGTGTGGAGCGTCGTCCCAAGCGAGATGACGGCGTGTCTGTCAAATGCACGAGCAGACGCGCCCAGCGACAGCCCCGTTTATGGGCACGCAGATGACGAGCGTTCCACTCGTCCTGTCGCGTCCGTGGATGCCCCGTAATGGCGCTTCATCATTTCCTCCTAGTGGACGTACCAGATGAACCGAACGCGTCCCCTCGGTTTGGTTCATTCCGCTCGACTAATCTGGGCCGTCCGTTCCTTGGGCCCAGATCAAGTCCAAGCCCTAGGAAGGACTGTGAACTTCCAGCTTCAATTCCGGAGTCATCTGAACTCCAGATTGAGATCGAAAAGAAGCATTAGAAAGCTTGAAACCTCTATTTTCTTATGAAATGATAAAATAGACATGTTATTTAGTAAAAAAATTCTGTATTAAAGAAATAAGTTTCTAATTACCTAGATTTTCAAGATCTAAGATGATCAAATCTTAAAATCATGTTTTAATAATGATATACTATTGAAATAAAGTGAGATATATGGTTTAATTGGATATGTATGAGATATATTAAGGGATCTACCCATTATGGTAGAAAAACCCTAAAAATACAAAGGGACCCACTTGATCAATGAGATCAAGTGTGATCAGACCCTTGGGATGGAAAGACTAAATGTTGATATGATGAAATCCAAGAAAATTATGGATGGATTATAACAAAAATAGATCAATATGATTTTTTGACTTTAATAGAGAAAATTTCCTAAATATAACTAAAATACTTAATCAAAGGAAAAGATCTAAGATCAAATGGTTGGATCATAAGTAAAGGTTTCTAAAAATGTTAATGTAATTAGTTTCATAACATTTTAAAGCATGCTAGTATAACATTTAGACTTTATCATGATATGTGATTTCATGATAAACCTCATGAATGACATTATAAATATTCATGGACTTAATTAAAATCCATTAGAAAGAGTACTTAGGGTAAACATGCTTATAGGAACCTTATGAAAGGTTGAGCTATGGTCATTCTAGTGAATGATGAACATAATGGTTAAGGGGGTGATCTAATAAAGCCTCGCTCTTCCCCTACCTTCTGTTGACGTTTGTGAGGTCTAAACGTCTCCTTACATGAGGATTGAAGTAACCACTTTGTGTTCACCCATTCAGCTAGTAAGCCTTAGCCAATTGGAAATAAGAGGAGCAGTCTAGATTTAGGCTTGAATAAGCTACCTTCAACCAGCACATTAACTGGTTGAATATTAATAATAAGAGCATAAAAGGTTAGTAAATTACCTAACCCTAATAAAAATAGTAAGTAAGATAAGGATGATCAAACAAGATCCATTAGATCTTGGATGATCAAGAACAATAAGAATAAGAACACTATATTGTACTTAGTATGCATGTTTATTAGTATACTTGTTATAGTTCATTAGATTAGATAATCCAAACCCTTGATCAAAGATGATTCAAGGAAGAAAACCAAGATCATCCTCCATAGGAATGATCCAATAATTGAACTTAGATCAAAGAAGAACTAGATGATAGAAGATCTAGGACCTTGATCTTTATCAACATGTGTAGATTGTCAATCAATGGATCTATGAAAGATCAAGACTAAGGAGATGAACATACAAAGACTTAGAGATAGAAAAATACTTAGATATGAATGATCTAAAGATCATTCTAATCATCAGATCTAGTGATCAATAAGATTGTTCATAATTTATATATTGACAATATGTATAGATGTACAGATTACATACATCAGTCAGGATCATGGAAGATTGGGGAAAAGAGATCAATCCTTAAAGGTAGGAGGATTTGATGAATGCATTTACATGAGATATACATGATTGTACTAATGATCTTATGTTAACAAGAGTAATGATAATACTTGTACTAAATCTCTTGAAAACCTTATGATCCAACCAAACACATATAAGATGGTTAAGGACTAAACTATAAGTGAATAAGGAACTAGAAAATATTTCAGCCCTAAGTAAACAGACATATGGTCTGCTATATATGAAATCTATTTTACATACAAGCTTGGAGGCTTGTGAGTTTTTTTTAATAGGCATAAGCCTAGGGGAATGCTATTGCTAGAGGAGTTATGAGGGTTTGGCCACCCGCTCCTTGAAATTTGATGATATGATGATACCTTGCCCAATGAGAGGCTAAAAGTCGGGTGGTGGCAATTATGGGAAGGCTACCATTGTGAAAGTCTTGCCCCCCCATACGGGCAGTGATATAATATTTTCCATTGTGGTATCAGTGATGAACAGGGCAGTTATCCGAGCGCGCTAGTACGGATTAGACTGCAGTATAGCAACCTTTCTAATTATTTTGCACTATGATGCATATGAGAATAGGCATAGTGAATTGCCTTATGTTATAGCATAATGAAATGCTAGGTAATTGTATATTACCAATATTTCCCAAGAAGGGAAATTCCCAGTATAAGATTAGCTATAATACTCAATTCTCAAAATGAAGAGAATTGATCAGCTTAGTTGGGAATGATATTTGACTACTTTCACAAATTTAACTGGTTTACCCATGAAGGGTATGTATGTATATAGATATACATAACTTACAAAGTAAAGAGTATGTTTAAGGATAATGAGATTATGAAGTATTGGAATTACCTTGTCAATTATTATGTTTCTTGAATCCCCTACCAAGCATTGCTTGCTAAGATATTGTACTTGTTGCAATATCTCAGATCCAGGGAAGGAGAGTTAGGAGCTAAAGACAATAGAAGACCTGAAGAGAATAATCTTCAAGGTATACCCTTAAAGACATGTATTTTTCTTTGTTGAGAGTTTTAATGTATGGTGAGCTTGAGTTTTGGATTATGCAATTTGGACAAGTATTATACTAGATTTGCCTGTACTGTAAACCACTAGATGGATCTTGGAGGTTAATAAAAGTATATTCCTTCAATGGAATTTTATTTTGTATACAAATTGTACTTATGTTATGTATGAAGTGGTGACTTGGGTTTTCAAAACAAGATCTAAAGAAAAGAATTTCTGCTGCTTTGTTTTGCAAAAAAAAAATTACACTCTTAAGGGCCCTGCCTTTCAAAATACTTTACAAATCATGTTTCAAAAACCTGGGTCGTCACAGATGCCTTGACCTCATATTCTCACTTGTATACACTCAGAAATAAAGCTTTTAGAGAAATGAAATCAAACAAAATTCTCTCATTATGTGACCAACTCCAAAGATGCTAATGGTTTGCATAACTTTTAAGAACAAATGAGATAAAGAGATATGATCCCTTAGAATAGATGTCATTAACAACAACAATAGAAGTAGTTTACCTTAAATTGTTCCTATTTATATCCTTGTCAAGGCTACCATCCACCTTAAGATCAATAGGTCTTTACATGGGACAAAACATAAGCTTAGGACAAGTTCTGAAAAGAGGTGTATAAGGATTCAAAGTTAAAATTTGAGTTGAGGTAACCTATGAATATTAGTTTGGACAACTTCACTTTTGATTGCACTCATAATAAATATCTCTACTATTTTTCCTTTGCCTTTTCACCAAAATTTTCTTTCCTTTTTCTTGTTCTGATACTATTTTCACTTTTTCTTGTATTTCTGAGAAGGAACACTTTTTTTTTAGGGAAAGAGGTTTTGATGTTTTTCACTTCTTAGACTTTTATCCTTTTTCTATTTACACCATATTTACTCATTTTTCAAAGGTAGGTAATGAAATTTTTTATTGGTGTTTCATAGGGTTAGGGTAAATTGGGTTAGAAAAAGGGCTTTTCAAAAAGGTTCAATAGTCTAACTAGTGTTATATAGTAGACTAGGTAGGCTTTGGATCTCTGACTAAAACAATGATGGACATATTATTTTCTAGGTTTCTTAAAGCCTATTTAAGTAAATAAATATTTAAGAAACAAATTAATACTTCTAGTTGGTTATTGGCATTTTGACCAAATCAAAGATACTAGGATCTTTAAAAGTAATGTCTAAGGAAGAAGATATGGAATTATTTATAACCCTTAGAAAGATGATAGTCTCTAATGCTCACTTAGGTTTATAGGTCTCCATTAATTTCCTAAAGGCCTCAAATTCATAACCATCTATTAGTTTAGACTATGAACTATGTACAAGTATACTATGAGATTTAACTTTCATAAAACACTTCAAGACATGAATATGATGTAGAATTAACAGTGTGCATTTCTATTAAGTACTTAAAGTAGCAGGGATACTATTCTTCAGACAACCCAATTCTCATTACAATAAAGGAACATGACTTGAAAACTCTAAAAAACTTAGAAAAATTCAATTTCATTTTGTTTTAACAAAAACATAATGGAAACTTAGAAATCTCATGCATGTCTATAGCCCCAAACCTAAATTGAACATTTTCCCAAATGTTTGAAAACATAGGACCCTAAATGATAAATGGGTAATGTAGAATAATGAGACTATAAAATCCTAGGTTGCCTCCTAGTGGGCGTTATGTCTAACATCTTCAGCTAGACATGCATTCCCATCATAATGATAATAATGAATGCAGTTAATGTATGTAAATGTCGGGGAACATGCTAAGGTGGGTCCTAATAGGCTGGTTCCTCAAGTATTGTTTCTTCCACTTCAAGATTATCAACTCTAAGAAGGGTTTCAACCTTTGTCCATTAACTTTGTAGATCTCTGCATCATTTTCTATCTTGACGGCCCTATAATGATAAACAAAATGTGGGGTCTAGTCCATCTACATCTATGTTTTCCTAAAAATAGATGCAACCAAGAATTATACAAAAGGAGCTTCTATCCTAGCATAAAGGACTATAATGACTCCAATTTTGTAACATTGAAATCCCAAGTTAGCAATGAAAAGTTCACTTTTTGGAAATAAGAGTATTTTGGTCATTTCACTATTCACCCTAACTAGACCCAGAAATTTGGTCCTGAGAGTGGTACCATTAGGTGCGTCTCGGAGAAAGGAATCCAACAAGACCAAAATCACCCAAAACGGAGTTAAAATGAGCAAGTTATGGCCCTTTGAAGTTCAGGGGCAAAAATGTAATTTTCATTAAAAAACGGATTTAGCCTGAGAAACATAGAGGCTCGTTTTGATACGGGCACCCCTCTTCTTCAACCACCTAAAGGATTCTAGAACGACGGTGTTTGGAGGAGAAATCACTGCCATTCTGGAGGTTTCTCCACCGCCATTCAATGGCGGTGAGAGCCCCCTCTAGAACCCTCTTATAGCTCTATAAATAGAGCTCTTGAGCGCCTCTAATGGCAGCCTAAAAGCTTGGGAAAAACCCGTCGTGGAGAAGCAACCAAGAGGAGAAAACGTGGAGAAAAACCCGGCAACGAACCAAGTATGCCCAAAATCCCTCAAAACCCATCTTCCCCTTAGTCCTAGGCTAAGTTTCCCTAAGTTTTTGCATAAAAAATCATGCAAAATCGGGCCCTAGAGATTCACAAACGATGCAGGGACAATCCCTGGGGCGCACTGGTTCGACAGGGTCGAACCAGGGCATCCCGAGGACGCCTCGGTCCCCCATTGAATGAAACGCGTCGTCTGCATTCGAGAGAAACCGGACGCGCCCAAAAATGAAAAAGCCGAGTGGAAGCCAGGGTGGTCTGCAGACGCACCCGCTGGGGTGCATGCCGCTGACGCGGAACGCGTTAACGTTCTGGGCTTCCACCTCTTAAGGGCCTTTTATGTACATGTGATACTAAAAAGCTTATAACTTGAGATCTAGGGCTCCGATTGAGGCGCCGCAAAAGGCGTTGTGTCCGTCTTAACAACGCAGAGACACCGAAACCATAAAATACTAGATCAAGGCCCAATATAAGGTGGGCATGACCCTTAGACTATGATAGTGGCGCGGGGCCACTAAACCTTTGGAAACCTGACGATACTAAGGCCCAATTAGGACCTTAGGAAACCCATAGGCATGGGGATGAACCCTTAATCCCTAAGTAGTATGACCAACAACTCTAAAACCTATAAAAGATAGGCCAAACTAACCTTATTCCCCTAAACCATGTTCAGGAGCATACGAGGACAAGGGGATTAGCGCGACCTAGCTAGGTAGGTGCTCTATCGCTACTAGACTTTTAAAAAGAGCCATGATTGTTTTGAATGCATGTTTTAAGTATAAGTTATATGATTTGTTTAGCATAACTTAATCTTATAAATGAATTCAGCATACATATGACAAATACATTATGCATAGTCATGTTTTGCAAACAATTGCATAGATTGCATGATTTGTGAGCATTGAGTTCCTGAAAAATTGCATGTCCTTGAGGGTTACCAAAAGACGCTGGAGTGCCCAAAAGACGTTGGGTAGGCAGTTGTGGGGGACCCAAAGAGGACAGGTTTTGAAAAGGAGGTTTTTTCTTGTTTGGTCTTATATGATTTGGGCTAATAAGTTCGTGGGCGATATGCCGAGAGGTCTGGGTTGGCCTCCAGTCTCTACCACTACTAGGTGGAATGGGTACCACACCCAAAAAGGGCAACGTCCCTACGTCGACTGCATGTGGTACAGGGGGCTACCACTGGTGTCACGGCACTGGGTCGATGTGTCATATGCCCCATTGAGGCTATGACCGAGTGTCCTCAGGTACCCAAGGACCACACGGCGGCGAGGTCGTGGGCATAGTTGGGCCCTATGTTTTCATGGATTTACTTGCATTGCATATGGCATGACATGAGGTTGGTTGACCATACCATATCATATATCCATGAGATGGATTCAGTTGAGCATTTTAAGCATATCATTGTGTTTGTAATATATATGATACTTTCGATTTGGATTATGTGATTCTTTAAGTCATCAGTATTCCAATTCAACAATGGTTTTTAATCGCGATATTGAACTTGAACATGCACATGTTTTGAAAAAGCATATGATTTTAAACACAACATGTATTGTAAAACTAGTAGTGATGGACTCCTACTGAGTATAGTATATACTCACCCAATCCTCAACATTTTTCAAACACAAAGTAAACACTTAAGGACAAGGTACGCCTGTGACAGAAGACACCCAGACTAAGTGCAAGTAGGTAAACCCCTACCTTATCTTTCAATGTTACTTGATTGTAGTTACTCTCTATAGCTGAGGCTGTGGCTAACACTTTCTTGGGAATAGAGTCAATTTAAAACTATGCCATGGCTAGATAATTGGAAAATGTGTTTTGACACTCGGGGTTTTATACAAAAGATTGTTTTCCAAAACAAAAAGATTTTCATGCATTTCATATTTATAAAACAGGAGATCTCGCCTTTTTATCAAATTTGCATCATATAAAACCCGGGTCATCACAGTTGGTATCAGAGCGCAGTTTAACGTTACTCACAGCCCAGTTATGAGGAGAATAACTTATAATCAAGTTTCATCCATGAAGGAGTAAGGGGTAATAGGATAACACCTACTAAGGTTTGGTAAATTACCTTGTGATTACATATGCCTAAGAAGAAAGGAAGCAATGCTCCAAGACCTGAAGCCCCACCAGTGGACTCCACTGGGTTGGGCAATGGGATGGCTGAACTATTCTAGCAATCTCTACAACATATGGGACAATACATGAGTAGTCAAAGCCAAACTCCTAACACCCGAGATCCTTCCCCTGATAAAGTAATAGATAGGACTGAGGTTCAGTTAGAAAGATTTCAAAAATTAGCTCCCTCATTCACAGGAGAAGATGAAGCATCTACCGCTGAAAAATGGTTAATTGATATTGAAAAGATATTGAAAGCCATGAACATAGCTGAAGAAAGAAAAGTACCCATGGCCACATTTGTGCTTAGGGGAGAGGCTACCTTTTGGTGGGAAACAGCAAAAAGAACTTATTTTGACCAGCGAGAAACAATAGGATGGGAAGAGTTTAAAAAGGTCTTTAATGACAAATATTATCCTAAACATGTAAGAAAATAGGAGGAAAAGGAATTTATGGACTTAGAACAAGGAAATATAACTATCCAACAGTATGAAAATAGATTCATCAGCCTCTGAAGATTTGCACCACGTGCTTGTGCTAATAAGGAAGATGCGGCAGAAAGATTTATAGATGGGCTCAACCCAGGACTCACGAGCAGAGTTCTAGGTTTCCAACCTTCCACTATAGCCAAGGCAGTAGAGATGGCCTCCCTATATGAAAAAGATTATCAAAGGAATTAGGCGATGAAGGAAACTAAGAACATCAACTCCATGAGAAATAAAGGAAAGAGACCATTTTAGTCATCTGGACCCAGGCCACCTTTCAAGAAGCCATTTGAAAACAAAGGAAAAAGGCCAGATTGGAAGACATGCCCTAGGTGTAACAGGAATCATCCAGGCAAAACATGTCCCACTTTCAACATCACTTGCTATAGTTGTGGAGAATTAGGACATTTTGCTAATAATTGTCCTAAAAAGAAAGTTGAAGAGAGTAAAGGAGACCAAGTTCCAAAAAGCCAAGGACGTGTCTTTGCCCTCACTTCCAGTCAAGCCCAGGCTTCAAATGCAGTAGTTGAAGGTATTCTTTCTATCTATGATACACTTGCTAAAGTTCTATTCGATACAGGCTCCACTCATTCTTTCATATCCCGAGAGTTTGCATCATTCTTGGACATTATACCACAGGACTTGGACTTCACTCTAGAAGTCATGACTCCTGTAGGCCAGGCACTGCCCACCTATTCTTATCTCCAGGATGTCCTCATTTTGATCAAGGACCATGTGCTACATGCCAATCTTATCCACTTAGATATGAATGACTTTGACATCATCCTAGGTATGGACTGGCTAGCCTTTCATCAAGCCTTTGTTGATTGCTGACAGAAACGTGTCACTTTTACCCTACCTAATGGAGACACTTTCACCCTCCAAGGAAGAAAGGATTATTTTGGAGCATGTGTTATTTCTGCCATGAAAGTAGTTAAGCACATTGCTTAGGGATGCCCCTTCTTCTTAGCCAAGATTGAATCTATCGAGAATCCCCAACCAAAGCTAGAGGATGTCAAGGTAGTTTGAGAATTTCCTAACGTATTCCCTGAGGACTTACCAGGTCTACCTCCACCAAGGGAAATTGAGTTTATCATTGACCTTATACTTGGTACTTCCCCCATTTCCAAAGCTCCTTACCGAATGGCTCCTGCTGAACTAAAAGAACTGAAGACCCAGTTACAGGAACTACTTGATAAAGGGTTCATACGAACTAGCGTATCTCCGTGGGGAGCTCCAGTCCTTTTTGTTAAGAAAAGGATGGCTTCATGAGATTGTGCGTAGACTATCAAATACTAAATAGGGTCACCATTAAGAATAAGTACCCCCTTCCCTGAATTGATGATCTTTTCGATCAACTTCAATCAGCCAAAGTCTTCTCTAAGATTGATCTACGATCCGGGTACCATCAACTTCGAGTTAGAGAAGAAGATATCCCCAAGACAGCCTTCAGGACTCGATACGGCCATTATGAATTCAGAGTGATGTCCCTTGGTTTAACTAATGCTCCGGCCGCGTTTATGGACCTCATGAACAGGGTGTTTAAGGAGTACTTAGATAAATTCATCATAGTGTTTGTGGATGATATCTTGATATATTTAGAAACTCCTGAAGACCATAAGGAACATCTAAGGATAACATTAAGCACCCTGTGAGCACACAAGTTATATGCAAAATTCAGTAAGTGTGAGTTTTGGTTGAAAAGGTCAGGACACATTATTTCTAAGGATGGCATAGCAGTTGACCCCGCTAAGGTTGAATCAGTATAGAAATGGGAAAGACCTAAGACAGTCACAGAGATAAGAAGCTTCTTAAGACTTGTCGGATATTATAGGAGATTCATCAAGGGTTTTTCACAAATTGCTTTACCTCTAACTAACCTGACCAGGAAAGACACAAGATTTGAATGGACTGATAAATGTGAGGAAAGCTTCCAGGAACTAAAGAGAAGGTTAACTACAACACCTGTCCTTACCTTACCATCAGGAAGTGGCGGATTTGAAATATACAGCGATGCCTCGCAACAAGGGCTAGGCTGCGTACTTATGCAACATGGGAAGGTAATTGCTTATGCTTCTCGGCAACTCAAGAAGCATGAAGTCAATTACCCGACCCATGACTTGGAATTAGCGGCCATAGTCTTTACCTTACGAGTCTGGAGACATTATTTATGTGGGGAAAAGTTTGAAGTTTTTACAGATCATAAGAGTCTTAAATATATCTTTTCCCAACAAGACTTAAACATGCGAAAAAGAAGATGGATGGAATACTTAAAAGACTATGACTTCTCCATTCATTATCACCCTGGAAAAGCTAATGTGGTAGCTGATGCATTAAGTAGAAAAACCCAAGGGATGTGTGCAAGTTTATTGACTAAGAGATGGAAGCTATTACAAGAAGTAATAACATGGCAACCAGACATAAGTAAGCGCAAGATCATTATGGCAGGACTAACTATAAAGTTGGCTGTTAATGAAAAGGTTAAGCAAGAATAGAAAGTAGATCTGGATATACAAGCTTTCATAGGAAAACTAGGGTTTACTAAAAGGGAAGATGATAGCGTTTACATGCAAGGAAGATTAGTGGTACCAGCTAATGAAGAGTTAAGACAAGAAATCTTAAAAGAGGCTCATCGATCTAAGTATACTATACACCCAGGAGGAACTAAGATGTATCAAGACTTAAAGAGAGAATATTGGTGGGATGGTATGAAAAGAGACATAGGGGAATTTGTGGCAAAGTGTCTAACATGTCAACAAGTAAAGGCTGAACATCAAAGACCTACGGGATTGTTACAACCCCTTGAGTTACCCGAATGGAAATGGGACCATATTACCATGGACTTCATCTAGGGTTACCCAGGACCTCTAAGGGTCATGACATGATCTGGGTAATTGTTGATCGATTGACTAAGATAGCCCATTTCCTTCCTATACGCCATACCCAATCCACCGACAGCCTATCTTAGCTATACATCAAAGAGATAGTGAGTTTACATGGCATACCCCTTAGTATCACTTCAGAAAGGGATAGCCACTTCACATCACAACTCTGGAAGTCTGTCCAAAAATCCTTAGGATCTTCCTTAAACTATAGCACAGCCTTCCATCCACAGACCGATGGACAGTCAGAGGGCACGATCCAGATAGTCGAAGATATGTTGCGAACCTGTGCCCTCGATTGGAAGCAGAGCTGGGATGAAAACCTACCACTAGTAGAGTTTGCGTACAACAATAACTTTCAGCAAAGCATTGGCATGGCTCCCTACGAGGCGCTCTATGGGAGACCCTGTCGATCACCCACCAGTTGGAGTGAAGTTGGAGAGTCCAGGGTACTCCAGTCCGAGTTGGTGGAGCAATGTGCCGAGAAGGTCAAACTCATAAGGAGACGCCTCCTCACAGCTCAAAGCCGGCAAAAGAGCTATGCTGATCAAAGGAGGAGACCATTAGAATTCGACATAAGAGAGCACGTTTTCCTGAAGATATCTGCCACTAAAGGAGTTATGTGATTCAGTATCAAAGGCAAGCTTAGTCCGTGTTACATAGGACCTTTTGAAATCCTGGAGAAAGTGGGAAAAGTGGCCTACAGGATCGCACTACCCCCTCAGCTATCTGAAGTGCATAATGTATTCCATATATCTATGCTAAGGAGGTACGTGCCTGACCCAGCTCATGTCATCAATCAGGTACCCATAGAGTTGACGGATGATCTCAAGCTAGAGACGACACTAGTTGAGATTTTAGATCGTAAGAGTAAGAAGCTGCAGAATAAGGACATACACTTAGTCAAAGTTTTGTGGAGAAATGCGCACATGGAAGAAGAGACTTGGGAACTGGAGTCAGAAATGCGAGAGAAGTACCCCGAGATCTTTTGACTATATATATTGTAGAATTTTGGGTGCAAAATTCCCCTAAGGGGGTAAGAATGTAATGACTCCAATTTTGTAACACTGAAATCCCAAGTTAGCAATGAAAAGTTCACTTTTTGGAAATAAGGGTATTTTGGTCATTTCACTATTCACCCTGACTAGACCCAGAAATTTGGTCCTAAGAATGATAACATTAGATGTGTCTTGGAAAAAGGAATCCAACAGGACCAAAATCACCCAAAACGGAGTTAAAATGAGCAAGTTATGGCCCTTTGAAGTTCAAGGGCAGAAATGTAATTTTCATTAAAAAACGGATTTAGCCTGAGAAACACAGGGGCCCGTTTTGATACGGGCACCCCTCTTCTTCAACCACCTAGCGGGTTCTAAAACGGCAGTGTTTGGAGGAGAAATCACCGCCATTCTAGAGGTTTCTCCACCGCTGAGAGCCCCCTCCAGAACCCTCTTATAGCTCTATAAATAGAGCTCTTGGGCACCTCTAATGGCAGCCCAAAAGCTTGGGAAAAACCCATCGTGGAGAAGCAACCAAGAGGAGAAAATGTGGAGAAAAACCCAACAACGAACCAAGTATGCCCAAAATCCCTCGAAACCCGCCTTCCCCTTAATCCTAGGCTAAGTTTACCTAAGTTTTTGCATGAAAAATCATGCAAAACCGGGCCCTAGAGAGTCACAAAGGACCCAGGGACGATCCCTGGGGCGCACTGGTTCGACAGGGTCGAACTAGGGCATCCCGAGGACACCCTGGTCCCCCACTAAACGAAACGCGTCGTTCGCATTCGAGAGAAACCACGGATGCGCCCGCAAATGAAAAAGTTAGGCGGAAGCCAGGGTGTGTCTGCAGACGCGCCCGCTGGGGTGCATGCCACTGACGCAGAATGCGTTAGCGTTTTGGGCTTCCACCTCTTAAGGGCCTTTTATGTACATGTGATACTAAAAAATCTTATAACTTGAGATCTTGGGCTCCGATTGAGGCATTGCGAAAGGCGTTGTGTCCGTGTCGATAACGCGGACACACCCAAACCATAAAGTATCAGATCAAGGCCCAATATAAGGTGGGCACGACCCTTAGACTATGATAGTGGCACGGGGCCACTAAACCTTTGGAAACCTTACGATACCAAGGTCCAATTAGGACCTTAGGAAACCCATAGGCATGGGGATGAACCCTTAATGCCTAAGTTGTAAGACCAACCACTCTAAAACCTATAAAAGATAGGCCAAACTAACCTTGTTCCCCTAAACCATGTTCAGGAGCATACGAGGACAAGGGGATTAGCACGACCTAGCTAGGTAGGTGCTCTATCGCTATTAGACTTTTAAAAAGAGCCATGATTGTTTTGAATGCATGTTTTAAGTATACGTTATATGATTTGTTTAGCATAACTTAATCTTATAAACGAATTCAGCATACATATGACAAATACATTATGCATAGTCATGTTTTGCAAACAATTGCATATATTGCATGATTTGTGAGCATTGAGTTCTTGAAAAATTGCATGTCCTTGAGGGTTACCAAAAGGCGCTGGCGTGTCTAGAAGGCGCTGGGTAGGCAGTTGTGAGGGTCAGGTAGTTGTGAGGGACCCAAAGAGGACATGTTTTGAAAAAGAGGTTTTCACTTGTTTGGTCTTATATGATTTGGGCTAATAAGCTCGTGGGCGCTATGCCGAGAGGTCTGGGTTGGCCTCCAGCCTCTACCACTACTAGGTAGAATGGGTACCACGCCCAAAAAGGGCAACGTCCCTACGTCGACTGCATATGGTATAGGGGGCTACCACTGGTGTCACGGCACTGGGTCGATGTGTCATATGCCCCGTTGAGGCTATGACCGAGTGTCCTCAGGTACTTGGGGATCACACGGCGGCGAGGTTGTGGGCATAGTTGGGCCCTATGTTTTCGTGGATTTACTTGCATTGCATATGGCATGACATGAGGTTGGTCTACCATACCATATATCCATGAGATCAATTGAGTTGAGCATCTTAAGCATATCATTATGTTTGTGATATTTATGATACTTTCGATTTGGATTTTGTGATTCTTTAAGTCATCAGTATTCCAATTCAACAATGGTTTTTAATCTCGATATTGAACTTGAACATGCACATGTTTTGAAAAAGCATATGATTTTAAACATAGCATGCATTGTAAAACTAGTAGTGATGGACTCCTACTGAGTATAGTATATACTCACCCAATCCTCAACATTTTTCAGACACAAAGTAAACACTTAAGGACAAGGTACGCCTATGACAGAAGACACCCAGACTAAGTGCAAGTAAGTAAACCCCTACCTTATCTTTCAATGTTACTTGATTGTAGTTACTCTCTATAGCTGAGGTCATGGATCGACACTTTCTTGGGAATAGAGTCAATTTAAAACTATGCCATGGCTAGATAATTGGAAAATGTGTTTTGACACTCGGGGTTTTATACAAAAGATTGTTTTCCAAAACAAAAATATTTTCATGCATTTCATATTTATAAAACAAGAGATCTCGCCTTTTTATCAAATTTGCATCATATAAAACCCGGGTCGTCACAAGGACTTACTTAGAAAGATATCTCTTCAGTTTTAGTGATTTTCCATAATTTTCCCACTTTTTTCTTAATTTCCACCTCATCACTAAATTTCACTTTCCATTCAAGAATCCTATCTTTTTAGGACTCCCCCACCTTCCTAAACTTCCATTCCAACCATCCAACCAATCCCCACTTCTTAGGAAACTACCAAGCCAATTACTTTTCCCCACCTCACCTTTCATTCTTATATTTTCTTATCCCTCTCTTTCCTCCCATCTTCCTCTCTCTCTTTCTATTACCTTATCCAACCAACTATCTTGCCACAATCCAAGGAGCCCCCATGATTTTTTAAAGGGGGAGACGCCTCCTCCTAGAAATATGGCTTCTCCCTCCTTCATGCATTCCAAATGGCAGTCCACTCATTCCTCTTTAAAACCCTAGCTAACCACTTCATCTTAGCCATCCAATTCACTTGTCTTCATCCCCACCATACCTTTATCTTAGGCCACCCTAAAAATTTTAGGAATAAAACTATAAAAACACCTTGGAAGAGAATAAAGGATGAACAATTTTAAGAGATAGGAAAATAATTCCTACTCTAAGGGACGTGGCATCTTTTTCCTAAACCTTTCTCTTACCTTTTTAGTTTGAATAGTTTTCTCCTTTGGGTTATCTACTCATAGCAAAAAGTATTCCACGCCTAGGACTTGTCACTTAGATCTACCTTCAAAGGTTAGTTGGTTCTCTTTTAGATCTTTTCTCTTTGCTTGTTCTTAACTGCCATTGTTTCTTAATTTAATGCCTTTCCATTCCTTTAGGTTCTATTGCTTGTTAATTCAAGATCCTAGGTTACTTTACCCTTAAAGTGACAGCCAAGGGAAAGCCACCTTGAATCTATCCTTTTCCTTGTTTTTCATTGCCTTTAGATCTCCTTTAGTTTCATTAAAATCCCTTCTTATGTTCCTTAGTGCTCCTCATGTTTACCATTAGTTTCTTGTGGATTTTTCCTGATTTCCATGCTTGCTTATTTATGATCAATGTTTGAACATTGAAGAAGGATTATCTTGAAGTTTTGGATTGATTAAGATCAAGTAGCATTCATTATAATAGGACTTGAGTATCAAATTTGGATTACATGTACTGTGGACTTTATGTTGAAGGATGTTAATGTAATTGAATGAAGTAATTGGATTTTTCAATTCATACTTGTGTCCAGAAGCTAGTAATCTCCATTCTTAAATGTTTGTTTGTTCTAGAGTTGCTTAATTCTATGGTTTTCATTTTATATTAAGTGAATGATTTATATAGCATGTTGCTGGAATTTTTCTTTATGGTTTGTTATGTTTAATTTCCTGCACCATATACTTTATATTCACTTGATTTTTCAAGAATCCAATTACATTGTTAGATGCTTCTTTACTGCTTGAGTAAGATTGCATATTATAGGTCGCATGCATGATACTTGGGTAGTTCTCCTTTCTTTACTTGATTAGTGATTACTTTCATTAGTTTTATTATTTAGTTGTAGTTTATTTTAGATTCCATTGTTAACTAGTTTGCATTTTAGTTAGTTTCTAATTATTAGTTTAGCTAAGTAATAGATTTTGTCATAGTTGCTAAATTTCATGTTTAGAAAGTTAAATCTAAGAAACTAATGGACTTTTTACTTAGATTCCTTATAATTTAATGATTAAGGAAAGTCAATAAATTTAACTTTTTAGGAATTTTTCAAAATAGGAATGTCATAAATTTAAGTAGTTTTCATTTATAAAAGTTTTATTTTTAAAATAGTTTATATGAGGACAAGTTGTTAATTTTGGCATGCTTTAAGTTTAGCATAATTCCATCTTTCAATTGTTAAATTTCTAGTCATAGCTTAGGAAAGATCTCCTTAATTTGGTTAGGTTAAATAATTTATGTAGTGATTACTAATATCACAACTGTTCGATTCCTCATGGGATTGACCTCTTCACGTGAATTGCTGCATTTAATTCATGCGCTTGTGAGATTTAACTTAAAAACACAAAGCCTATAACAACAAGAATAACTAGAAATCCAAAAGAAGCAAAGCATTAAAGAAATCCCAAAGTTTAGTAGCAAATCACAACAAAAGACAGCTTAATTTCAATATGTCTCATCCACCTCTGCTTAGAAATTTTGTATGAACAATGGGCTATATATAGATGAATGGGTTCCTGACTTAAGAAAGGGTGAATCCATGTGGAATGTGGCTCTAGGGTTAGGGCATTGAATCAAAAAGGTTAGGATGATTTTTGGAAGAGGAAATTTAGGAAGGAATGATGTCATAAAGATGACATAAGGGACACAAATAAGCATGGGCTTGCTGGTTACTAATTATGTAAAGAGGAGAAATGTCATTTTCCATGGAAGGCAAGTGGCCCTCCACCATCCTAATTCAATGGTGATTGGCTGGTGGGAAGGGTGGGAAGGGAAAGAAAAGAGTAAAATCTAAAAGAAAACATAAGGTTTTTACAAATTGGCATGAATGAATGTAGGGTTTCCTGATTAGGAGACTAATTGATTTTACCAACTAAGCAAGGGGCATCCTCCTCTTGGATGGCAGCTCCTTCCTTAACTTAAAAACATGAGACTCTAGGATGAATGGAGGATTAGGATGGAAAATAGATTAGGTAAGAGGAATTTTCTTTCTTGATGGGTCCCTTAGTGTATGATCATCTTACCTTTTTACAATTATATCTCAAAATCACTTGAAAATTACACTTTTAACATTGGCAAGTTGCTTGCATTGATGCTCTAATTGCGAGGCTCCATGTGACACTCCTCCTTGGCTTGATGGCTCATTTGGATGGCTTATTCCTTGGTGGCTTCAATGGTTGGCTTCAAGGCTTGAGTAGCTCATATGGCTTATCACCCTTTTCATGGCTTTGATGGCTAAGTGGCTTGATTGACTCCCATGCAAAGATGGCAGAAATGCATTGCTTGGGCTTGGGTCCATTTCTAATTGCCATTTTCTTCTCGAATTACCTTTCAGCTTGACGTAAGATAGTC
This sequence comes from Warburgia ugandensis, assembly GCA_035236585.1. Lineage (NCBI taxonomy): Eukaryota > Viridiplantae > Streptophyta > Magnoliopsida > Canellales > Canellaceae > Warburgia > Warburgia ugandensis. The sequence goes on along the minus strand of CP141127.1, from coordinate 53,316,187 downwards.
TCGAACCTTCATCACACCTTAGATTGATAACTTTTAGGCTTTAGCTTGCTTAAGTTTCCTAGTTAGATTAGTAAATCTCATGAATGGCTTCAATTCCTATCTCGATCAAGCTTGGTCTTTGAATTTCCTCCTAAACACCTACAAATGATAAAAATACAAAAAAAAAAAAAAAAAAAAAAACTTAATTAAGTCTTAGAAAATTATGATTATTCACATACTTACTTAGATTTGCCTTTGTACCTACAAAATATCAAAATTTTGACTATTAGGTTAAAAATGCTTGTGTTACAAATTTCTGACCAAAAACCCTAATTTAACATTATAAGTTATAACACATGGCCATCTAATTGGATACTATTTATACAAAATTTGAACACTTAACACTTTTCTCCCAAGCAGTTTTGTCATTCCTAATCAAATCTTCCTTCTTATATACCTTTTCACTTTCCCTCCTTTCTTTCCCCTCTTTCCTATCCAAATCATTCAATTCCACTTTTAGAGAGGTAGAATGCCCTATTTTAAATATGAAATTTAAATGGAAATTCGTAAAAGCATGCCCTTGAATGCAAACTATTAAGTGAGGCAATAAAAGTAACCAATTTAGTTCCATCATGAACAAAGTTACACCACCTTCCCAACTAAAGTCTATGCTTTAGATAGATTCCTCAATCATAAGGTAATAAACTATGGTTATTAACACCAATAGTTTCCAAACAAATCAATGGTCTAGTTCATTGTTGTATGCATAGTTCTCAATTTTGTTTTGGTTTTTGTTCTAATATGACTCCTATTGTAGAATGATCAAGAAATTTAAAAAATTTGGAATATAATTTTAGTTATTTTTCTAGAATTTTTTTAATTTAAAAGTAGAAAATAATAAAATAATGATCAAATATTACCTATATTCCAAACTAAATAACTAGAATAAGTAGAATGGACCTAGAATTTTTAAGGTCAATTCCTCAAATTGGATAAAAGGACTTAAGATCTTCTTAATCGGTTGGATCAAGAAGGATCAGATCACTTGATGAGATGCATCAATGATCTAATAATTAAATCACATTAAGATGTATTAGATCTAAAGAAAAATGAAAATATCAAGATCTAAGCCCTAAAAGAGATGAAAGATGAATAATGACCATTGGATCATGATGCATAGTTATGGTATGTTAGACTTTCTTTTGAATTATTGAATGTTATTATTATTATTATCAATTATTGCCTAGTCAATTTAATTGTAGATTTATTTATTTATGCTTTAATGGTTATGTTATGAAAACTACATTGAAAATGTAATTAAATGAAATTAGAATTGAAGAACATTTGCATGAAATAAATGACATAGACTTAATGATGGTAAGGGCTATAGTTAGTAGGATAATTTAACGAATATCATTTCCTTGGTCCAAACTAGGAGAATAATGAAACTCCATGAATGACATTTAAATGTTCATGGATGTAATTAAAATCAATTAAAACGAGTACTCAAGGTTAAAATGCTCATGGAACCTTATGAAAGGTTGAGTTAAGGTTACCCTAGTGGATGATGAAAATGGTGGTTAAGGGGGTCATCTAATAGAGCCTCACTCTTCCCCCACCTTTCGTTAACGTTTGTGAGGTCTAAACAGCTCCTTACATGAGGATTGAAGTGACCACTTTGTGTTCAACCATTCAGCTAGTACGCCTTAGCCAATTTGACATAAGTGGAGCTGTCTAGACTTAGGATGAAATAAGTTATCCTCAACTAGTAAAACACTAAGTGGTTGAGTAATAATAACAAGAGTATAAAAGGCTAGTAAATCATCTAATCCTAATAAGAATTGTAAGTAAGATTAGGATGATCAAACAAGATTCAGAGGATCTTGTATGATAAGAAAACAATAAGAATACTAATTGTGATGACCCGGGTTTTTGAAACATGATTTGTAAAGTATTTTGAAAGGCAGGGCCCTTAAGAGTGTAAATTTTTTCCGCAAAACAAAGCAACAGAAATTCTTTTCTTTAGAACTTGTTTTGAAAACCCAAGTCACCACTTCATACATAACATAAGTACAATTTTTGTAAAAAATAAAATTCCATTAAAGGAATATACTTTTATTAAACTCCAGGATCCATCCAGTGGTTCACAGTACAGCCAAATTTAGTACAATAATTGTCCAAATTACATAATCCAAAACTCAAGCTCACCATACAATAAAACTCTCAACAAAGAAAAATATATGTCTTCAAGGGTATACCTTGAAGATTATTCTCTTTAAGTCTTCTATAGTCTTCAGCTCCTAACTCTCCTTCCCTGTATCTGAGATATTGCAACAAGTACAATATCTCAGCAAGCAATGCTTGGTAGAGGATTCAAGAAACATAATAATTGACAAGGTAATTCCAATACTTCATAATGTCATTATCCTTAAACATACTCTGTGCTTTGTAAGTTATGTATATCTACATACATAGATACCCTTCATGGGTAAACTAGTTAAATTCGTGAAAATAGTCAAATATCATTCCCAACTAAGTTGATCAATTCTCTTCATTTTGAGAATTTAGTATTACAGCTAATCTCATACTGGGAATTTTCCTTCTTGGGAAATATTGGTAATATACAATTACCGAGCATTTCATTATGCTATAACATAAGGCATTTCACTATGCCTATTCCCATATGCATTATAGTGCAAAATAATCAGAAAGGTTGCTATGCTGCAGTCTGATCCGTACTACCACGCTCGGATAACTGCCCTGTTCACCACTGATACCACGATGAAAAATATTATGTCACTGCTTGTATGGGGGGGCGCGACTTTCACAGTGGTGGCCTTCCCATAATTGCCACCACCCGACTTTTAGCCTCTCATTGGGCAAGGTATCATCATATCATCAAATTTCAAGGAGCAAGTGGCCAAACCCTCATAACTCCTCTAGCAATAGCATCCCCTAGGCTCATGCCTATTAAAACAAACTCACAAGCCTCCAAGCTTGTATGTAAAATAGATTTCATATATATCAAACCATATGTCTGTTTACTTAGGCCTGAAATATTTTCTAGTTCCCTATTCACTTATAGTTTAGTCCTTAACCTTCTTATATGTGTTTGGTTGGATCATAAATTTTTCAAGAGATTTAGTACAAGTATTATCATTACTCTTGTCAACATAAGATTATGAGTACAATCATGTATATCTCATGTAAATGCATTCATCAAATCCTCCTACCTTTTAAGGATTGATCTCTTTTCCCCAATCTTCCATGATCTTGACTGATGTATGTAATCTGTACATCCATACATATTGTCAATATATAAATTATGAACAATCCTATTGATCACTAGATTTGATGTTTAGAATGATCTTTAGATCATTCATATCTAAGTATTTTTCTATCTCTAAGTCTTTGTATGTTCATCTCCTTGATCTTGATCTTTCATAGATCCTTTGATTAAAAATCTACACATGTTGATAAAGATCAAGGTCCTAGATCTTCTATCATCTAGTTCTTCTTTGATCTAAGTTCAGTTCTTGGATCATCCTTATGGAGGATGATCTTGGTTTTCTTCCTTGAATCATCTTTGATCAAGGGTTTGGATTATCTAATCTAATGAACTATAACAAGTATACTAATAAACATGCATACTAAGTACAATATAGTGTTCTTATCCTTATTGTTCTTGTTCTTGATCATCCATGAATATTTATAATGTCATTCATGAGGTTTATTATTCTTTTCCTAATTTGGGCCAAGGATTTGATAATCCTTATATTGTCCTACTAACTATAGCCCTTACTAATTAAGTCCAAAGTACTCCATTCTTATTTGTGTAATGAAACTCTACTTTCTGATTAGAATACATTTTTGATGTTTTATGCTCTTTATCTCATAACAAGTAAATCTACTACTAACATTCAACTATAAATGAATTATAAATTTAAACCATAAAACTACATAATCTAACATTCAATGAAAATGAAGCAAGGTTCTTAAATTAAATCTAGCACCTTATGATAATAATGAAACACATATCATGCTAAACTCTAAATGTTATACTAGCATGCTTTATAACATGATAATATAAAATGAAACTAATTACATTTACATTTTTAGAAACCTTTACTTATGATCCAACCATTTGATCTTAGATCTTTTCCTTTGATTAAGGATTTTAGTTGTATTTAGGGAATTTTCTCTATTAAGGTCAAAAGATCATATTGATCTATTTTTGTCTTAATCCATTCATGATTTCCTTGGATTTCATCATATAAACATTTATTCTTTCCATCCCAAGGATCTGATCACACTTGATCTCATTGATCAAGTGGGTCCCTTTGTATTTTTAGGATTTTTCTACCATAAAGGGTAGATCCCTTAATATATCTTATATATATCCAATTAAACCATACATCTTACTTTATTTCAATAGTATATCATTATTAAAACATGTTTTTAAGACCTGATCATCTCAGATCTTGAAAATCTATGTAATTGGAATCTTATTTCTTTAATATGGAAATTTTTTACTAAATAACATGTCTATTTTATCATTCCATAAGAAAATAGAGGTTTCAAGCTTTTCATAGCTTCTTTCCGATCTCAATTTGGAGTTCAGATGACTCCAAAATTGAATGTGGAAGTTTACAGTCTTCCTAGGGCTTGTATTTGATCTAGGCCCAGGAACGGACGACCCAGATCGTTCGGGCAGAAAACCAAGCTGGGCGGACTGAGTTGGGTGCTTCCACTTGCTGAAATGTCAAAGCGCCCGCATGGAAGCGCGTGGGACGTCGTCCGTCCGATCTGGAGATCGGACCGTTTGTTTGGACCGTCCAATCAATCCCTTCTCAATTGAGGGACCAAAACATCTCAGATCTTTCTGAAAATTCTACCCTAAGGGTTTTGGACCATTCTGGATTGATTGGAGTCAGAATTTTCATCTGAGTACTTCATCATCATGAATTAAGGGTTCTATTGTTTACTTTATTTTTACTTTTTTATTACCAAAATAAATTATAGAAAAATAAAAATTACGTAAAACAGTACTAACCATCTATGAAAAAGATTTTCACCTACCTGATTGGAGAGAAAACCTTGGTTATATGCCCAATTTAAAAAAAATACCTTGTTGATGAAGATATGGCCTAAAATCCACCTTTCTTGCAAATATCCGTTGTTTGAACATTGGATCTTGAAATTTCTTTGGGGGTTTTGTAGAATAGATATGTTGGGAAGTTTTGGATGGTGGAATTGATCAAATTAGATCTAGAATAGAGTTCCTAATTGATTTTAGGTCTCTTGTTCCAATCTAAAAAGAAAAACAAGTTGAAAAGAGATCTAACTCTTGGAAATTTTGGGTTTTTGGGAAGGGATCTAGATCTAATATTTCAAGGAGATTGAAGAGAATTTTGTGGGGATTTTATGAGGATTTTTGGGGTTGTATTTATAAGCATTTTGGGTCTTTTTCCATGATTATAATATTTTATTTTTTTATTATTAAATGGCATGAAAGTCTTCAATGCTCCCATGCCTAATTTTTCTTCCCCAAGACCAGATGATATTTGTTGACCCATGTTTCACATGGGCTGCTGATAAAATTGGTTGTTGGGGACGTGGTGGACCCCACGTGAGCCCCACATGGTGTAAAAAGACCGTTTTGCCCTTTATGCATAAAATTTTGGATTTTATTCCTATGATCTCGGATTTGAGTGTACTTAGTGGCGTTGGATTCGTATTTCTCAATACATTCTAAATTTTGATGTTTCATATTTTGATTTTTGGGTAAAATTACTATTTTACCCCTTTTGTCCAAGAAATGAAGAAACTTAAGGATTTCTCATCCAAATTCAAAATTTGTCATGCTTACAGTCATTTTGAAGGGTTTGCTAAGTTTAATTTCAATTTTACATGTATTATGATTTGATTATACTTTTATGAAAAGTATATTTTAAATAACCCTAATATTTTAGCTCGAAATATTTGAAACTCAAACTTTATTGATTTTTCTCAATCAATTTACAAAAATTAGGGTTATTACACTAATGTCGTATTGTATTATGTATGTATATGTAGAAAAATATAGATAAAGAACCCAAACCCTTGATCAAACATGATTCAAGCAAAATTAGGGCATCCCTCATGGGATAACCCAAATACATGTAGAAAGAATACTTGTATAGATGAATAATTTTATACGTATGGTTTGACAGATGTATGAATCAAGATTATGATGGACAATATGGAGTAAATACCACTTAAGGTGTATGGATCAAGACATGATATCACTTTGAGCTAGGTGGATGTACAAGAATGTATTAAGAATTCATGTGTATACCTACATGATCTTTTGTCCATAATTATAGACCTTCATGATATAAGTATGCTTAATACCTCCGCATATTCATGATCCAATCACTTGATCCAACTAAGTAAACCAACCGTATGATCCAATTCAACTATCCAATGACCTCATTAAATGAGGTGAAAGTAATGAGATGTGTGGACTAAGGAAACCCTAGGAATAGGGCATAGAAAATATTCTAGTCTTAGTTAAACAAACACATTATCGGAGTGTACAATGTATTTTACATACAAGCATGGTGGCTTGTGATTTTGTTTTACACAGTGCTAGGACTAGGGATGCTATGCTAGGGAAGTTATGAGGGTTTGGGCACCCGCTTCCTGAAACTTATATGATGGATACCATGCCCAAAGAGAGGCTAAATGTTGGGTGGGGCAATCATGGGAAGGCCGCCACTGTGACAGCTAGGGTTCCCCCCATGCGAACCTGCATTTGTTATTTCCACAGTTGGTATCAATGGATTATTATACAGTCATCCGGGTGCACTGTACGGATTGAGACTCTAGCATGGTAGTCCTAGTGTATTTTTCATTACGATGCACATATGATAGGCATAGTGTAATGCCATGGCATCATGAGCTGCCACTACATGAGTTCTTGGAAGGAAAATCCCCATATGAGAATTGGCTGAATATTGATCTCCTAAGTAGAAGAATAGCCAGGGGAAGGGACAAGTTTTGAGCAATCTTCACTATTTTAACTAATTTATCCTATACTACATAAATAACATATATGCTCTACGTTGAGATAATTCATGAGTAGATAACCATGATGGAATAATGACTAAGGTATGTATTCTTATATTGATGAAGTAGTATATTTTTGTATCCCCTACCAAGCATAGTTTGGTAAGATATTATAAATGTTTCAATGTTTACAATATCTCACATATAGAGGATGATTAGGAGCCAAAGACTATAGAGGACTTAAGAAAACTTGGAGGAATAATCAATCCGAGTATATCCCTTGAAGGCATGTATTTTTATTTGAGAGAATTGTAATGTATTGTTATGTAATTTGGACAAATATTGTACTGATACCAGGTTGTACTGTGAAACACTAGATGAATTCTGAAATTTAATAAAAATATATTCCTTCAATGGAATTGTATCTTGTACAAAAATTCTACTTATATTATGTATGAAGTGATGACTTGGGTTTTTCAAACCAAGTTTTAAGGAAAAGAAATTATACTATTTTGTTTTGCAAATTTTTTTTACTAAGGGTACCCTGCCTTTAAATAAAAAAGAATTACAAAATGTGTTACAAAAACTTGGGTCTTCACAACATGCGTCTGCCATAATCACACTCTCATATTACCAATGAAACTATCATTTAAGTTGCAGAATGTACAAAGAGATATGTATATGATTCTAACAAAATATAAAATCAAACATTGTACATATTAAAATTGGAGATGGTTTATCCATTTATCAATGTGTGCTTCCCAACAATGACATATGCATTGCTAACTCAATCAAAAATTTATTTACCAAGTATACTAAGAAACAAAAAGCAATCATTATAATATTTGAATTTCTATAGCCCATAAAGCTCTAAAAGTGTCAAGTTGAAGACGTGAAAAGAATATACATAGCCAAACATAAATAGCCAAACATGAACAAAAGAATGTGCACAAATAAACATGTAAAGATTATGAGATAGAAAACATAAATAAATAAAACACACTTGCAATGGATGAAAGAAGAAAAACTTACCAACCAATTTGAAAAGAAATCAAAAGCCTCAAAACCCTAAAAATAGGGGTTTATTTCATGTTGTCCCTACATGCATCATGTGTGCTCCTCTTAAGTTTTAATTGCATGTTTTATTTCTATTGCTAATCTTGCCCTTTATTGACATGTTTAATTGCATGCTATGTTAAATTGAGGTTTCATTGCTTAAAGTTGTTACATCTTCAAAATAGTTTAGTTTTAGGAAAGTTTAATTTTAGATATGCATAAAAAGTTTTTATTTTCATGCATGTTTTACCTGATTTCCTTTTCACTCGTTTGGAACATATATCATGTCAGTTTGTTATCTTTAAATGGATTACATGACCTTTTTTATTTCATTGTTCCAACATCATTGTGTTTTTCTTCATAGGAACGATGGAATAAGAACAAAATCAAATGAAGAATATGGGAAAATGAAGAGCACGAAGAATAGGCTAACATGAGCATTGCTCAAAAGAGAAAGAGTAGAGAGCGAACAACAATGGAAAAGGTTATCAAGAGAAATCTGAAGGGAATTAAAGAGACTATCTAATACAATAGTAAAGGGCAAGAGATAGGGGAGAATGTAGCCTCTTATAGTAGTTTTCTCTAGTCCACAGTAAGAAACATGGTTCCTATCACATTTGAGGACTGGAGACTTATGCCATCCTCAATAAAAGACTCAGTATGGGAAATGGTGAAGGTAGGTACATATTAATAACATGTATCATATAATTTATAACATATCTTATTTTCAAATATAGTAATTTGATGCTTACTTTGGATACTATCTTTGACATGCCTGAGTAGAAGAAGATGTGTTCTTTATAAGGAGCTAGTCAACAATGGAGAAAATGGAAGAACTACCTTACTCTCAATTACATAGCTCCCTATGTTGATGATCCATCGAGGCTATACATAATACTTGCCATTTACTCTAATGTCATTAACCAGGACATGTGGAATGCATTTGTATAGAATTGATGTTTTATTTAATTTGTATAGAATTGATGTTTTATTTCACATGTTTATTGAATTTGAGGTATGTGTAGAAATGATGTTTTATTTAATTAGTTACATGTAACATCTGATTATTGCATTGTATTACGTATGTACAATTGTGCAAGCAAAGAGTGCAATAGGAAAAAAGGTGCATGAAACTAATATGCAACACCACCTGTCCAAGTTGGCTATGCTGATTTTGAAGAGCGCAAAGTAAGCATTTGTGATAATTTATCTCTTTTAAACAAATGTACTATATTTATATAGATTTAGTTCTCTAACTATAGTTTATATGGAACCCATTGATTGCTCCATCTCATGGAAGATGATGCATTTAGTGAGCCATATATGACAAACATTCTCAGGCTACTGCATAAAATTGCTTCTCGCATGGTAAGCGGTTCCACCTATATATCAATTTTATACAATTAATTAGATGAGATGATTATACCTTTCTAATAAAATTTTGTTGGATATTCTTACACAAAAAAGCACAAGTACAAGAACTCTAAGCAGCACTGCTACCAAAGAGGACATCCCGTATAGCACTATGGGCAATAAAAAGGACCACCCTAGTCGAGTTAGGGGAATGGGGTGTGGTATTGTTCCCTATAAATTCTTTGATCAAGGTTTACCTATAGTTGAGGATCAGGAAGCCTACAATGATTTGGTTCAGAAAATAAAAATGGATATATTTAGATAGTTGCATGAAGGAGTTTGATGATAGTTTCTCAATCCCTTGCACATAATTCTTGCAACAACCCTGTACTTGCATCAAATACAAGCTCCAATTCTCCAACTGTAGAAGATCATGAAGGAAAATTGGTGCTCCTTGAAAAAGAAATTCTAGCCAAGGAAGTATATATATATATATAGATAAAATTAAAATTTTCATTGTTCTTATATAATAATTATATATCTTATCTATCATACATCTGATTTATAGGGGGGTCAATGCCTATTGACCCTCAATTCCCATCAAAACATTATGGTAGTTAGTTCATGCTATGAGCATAAATCAACAATTTTTCCTGGAATTAGTGTGGTCCCACATACTAATTGAGTGTCTATTACCATGGCTTTGGATGCTAATGATAGCCTACCATTTTCTTTAGAAATGAAAAATATTATAATCGTTCAGTAGGCAGTTGCATATCATGTCTCTTAGCAAGAAGCATTATTCATTCCCATGGAATCCATGGTATGGATCTTATAATACTACATTCATCATCAATAATTTTTAGCTAGGGACCTCAATTTAGTTGTTTATTTACTTTGTACAATTAATCAACAATAGCATGCACCATTAAGGTAGCTCGCTGTTCCATCATCACCTATTGTTGCACCATTGGAATAGATGCTTGTATAAATGTTTGTTTTTTTCATCATAAATTAGGTCCTCATCCATGATTAATATTATTTAGCTAAAATATTTTACATCTTTTACTACAACCGTCTAAGGATTGGGTGGAAGTCCAACCTAACATGCATCAATCCCTAAGGTTAATTTATGATCTCATCAACAAAGATAAGGCAATCAACCCTGTATGAGTCAAGGCGGGAGTGCTTGTCTAAAACATTATTGAAGTGCCACTTATGGCAGAGGACTTATTATGAGTTTGCATATGAGATCAACTTGAGCACCCTCACATTGTCTCCTACATGGGTTATATACACATATTTTCTTATAAAATACTTGACATTACATATGATTATTTCATGGTATGGGTAATAATTATTTCTTTTATACAACTTCTTGAATGATGCAACTAACCTTTGTGAGGGTGAGGGTACACTTTACCAATTCCTTAACCCCAACATCATTTGTGGAGCAGCGAGCAATGGTCGATAGAGAAATGTGTTCATGATATTTTACTAAGGTTCTTCTGGTGCTCTAAGTGACAGGGCTTAATGTTTCTGTATAATAGCAGGTAAGTTTTAATTTTTGTGTTTTCTTGCCAACTTAGTCTATACTTAGGGATTAGTCAAATTTAATTACAATTCATATGACTGTTTATATAGAGTTCATTGGATGCTACTTGTTTTGAATGTGCACGAGGAGTAGGCTTTCTTTTTTTATTCTTGTGGAATGCACATCTGTCGCTCCCTCATGAAAATTATAAATAAGTAATCTTTTATTCTTTTCAAGTATTATATGTAGATAAATAAATTTTTATTCATATATAATGCATTTGAAATTTAAATTTGTAGAGTATGGCAAGAATGGGCTAATCTAACTAAGACATATAAAAACCGAAACTCACTTGGAAGAATGTCAAGGTATAAAAAATAGTTAATTACTCTAGTTTACCACTAATTCAACTTACAATATTATAAATGATATTTATAGATTCTTTTTGTTGTCCTTGTTACACAGTGCCCTAGACAAACAGTCTAATTGAGAGTGTAGGTACCATGTGCTAAGATACATGAGGACCCTAATATTCGATAGTGTTGCTGTCTCCCAAGTAGGAAAGGTAAGACACTTTTTTCTCGTCATAAGCTTATATTTTTTCACAATTTTTTATGGATCCAATTAAAAGAATGTGACCTAAATTAAATATATTGTATTACAAGCTATGTTTGTTTTTGAGTGGGCAAACAAGAAGAGTTACTCCAAAGTATGATGCGAATGAGCTAAGTATGTACTGAGTTTCAATTAGAACACTTGGAGTAATTACATGTGTAAAATACATAATAAAGTATTTTTTCATTTACTTGTATGTGTTCTTTTAGTTTTCATTATTTTCTTTGGAATATATATATATATATATATCTTTTAAGTGGTGAATGAGTGGATATTGTGGGAGTGCTTGATTATGGATGAAGTGAATTTGGAGCTTGTAAATGAAGTGAATATGTGGCAGCTGATTTTTAATATATTTTTTGAATTATATAACTTTTATAGGATGATGAATAAGGGTAACTTAGAGTGTGAAAGTAAATATGAATGTGTATAGATTTTGAAATGAAGTGAATGTGGATGTTGTAGTGAATGCATGTGTTGTGGTTTCTTTTATGAAGCATTTTCTAGATAGATGTGGATGGATAATAATGAATTTGGATGTTTTGTACCCAATGCAGAAGTGCATGTATATTGTTATTAATGTGCTTAAAGATTGTAAGAAAATTGTATCAGGTGTTATATTAGTATATAGGTGGTAGTCCTTTGAATGTAAAAGAAGAAAAAAGAAAAAGAAAAAAAAAAAAAAAAGACTTTTGAAGTCGTTTACACCTAAAGGACTTCAAAAGTCCCATACTTTTAAAGTCATTTGGCAAAACAACTTCAAAATTCTTGATTTTTAAAGTCATTAATCTAAAAGTTATTGACTTTCAAAGTTGTCTCGATAGAAGTCATATTTAACCAACTTCTATTAGCATTTTTTTACAGACTTTAAAAGCCTCATGTGTAGTAGTGTAATCTTAAGAAAACTACTCAAATTAGAAACATTCCTCAATTAACACTTACCTAACCTAAAACTAACTAAAAATTGAACCTACTAAATTTTAAAAAGGAAACTTTCAAAACCTCAACTAGATGCAAAAAAATGAATTGACTACTTCTAAAATAAAATTATGCAACTAAATTGAGCAAAACTCAAAGATGAATGTGACTTAGTACCATGCACATGATTCATGCACTATGTGCATCGTTCTATGGTCCTAAAATAGCCAAAAATGATGAATTTAAAGCAAACTATCATGAAAAATAATCAATGGATCTAATAAACAACATTAAAAGCTAAAATATTCCTAAGAATTTAATAAAAAACAATGTTTAGATGGCTGAAAACAAAGCACAAAGTTAAGAAGAGAAAATTTTCAGATTAAAACTACTAAAGAACATCAGACAATTCAAGCATAAGGAAGAAATTGAAACCACAACTTTTATGCAAGGAAACAACCTAGATCTAAAGTGCATTGATAAGAGAATCATTTCATAGCAAGAAATTTCATAGAACTTTATTAAATCAACATCAAATTAAACCCAAAATTGGGCTCATGATACATGTTCAAAATCTTGAAATTGTGCACAATTCCTAAGCATAACATCCTATCTAACAACACCATAAATACAATGTAATATTCACAATTTAAAGTATGATGACATGCAAAGAAAACCCAATAAGGAATTGATGAGAAAAGATGGCTAAGTTGGTGAACTTAATCAAACAAATTGACCTAAAACTAAGGTGGGAATGAGGTGAAAATTGTGAATTTCAGAGGAGGAATTTAAGGTTCTAAGCTAGCTTCTTTGGCTGTCACTAACAAAGAGGATTTAACTTAAATATAGAATGAAAAACCAAGAAAAGCTAGTGGAATTGGAGTAATGTAAAAAATGTAAAGCTGGATTGGAGAGCCAAAGCAAGCAAAGTACAAGTGAAACTAAAACAATGAAAACAAACCAAAGCAAGCAAAGTACTAGCCTGAATTGGAGAGCCAATAACCATAAGAATAACTAGAAATCCAAAGGAATAAACAAATCAAAGAAGTTTCAAAGTCAAGTAGCAGATAAGCACCAAAAGAGAGCTATGTTCCAAAGTGTCTCACCCACCTCTACTCAGAAAAAAATGTTGGAAGCCTTGGGGTATATAAAGATGTTTTAGGTTCTAATTTGATGAATGTTTAATCTAAGAAAGAGGTGGAGATCTAGATCTAGGGTTGAGGTGGAGTTTGAAGGGGGAAAGTTAGGTGGAGATGATGTAATACAGATGACATAAGAGAGAGAGAGAGAGAGAGAGAGAGAGAGAGAGAGAGAGAGAGAGAGAGAGAGAGAGAGAGAGAGAGAGAGAGAGAATCATGGCTGGCTGGATTCTAAATTAAGAAGGCGTGTGACTTTTTCCTTCAATGGTAAGTGGCTCTCCACCCTTATAATCAGATGGTGATTGGCTGGTGGGAAGAGTGAGGGAATAAGAAAGAAATAAAGGTGCAAAATTTTGCACAAAACCTAAGGTTTTTGCATGTTTGTATGGTCTTTGACCTAGGGTTTCCTAATTAGGAGAGCACTTGAATTTTTCAAACTATGCAAGGGGACATTTGGGCGTTCTCTTCTAGGAAGGTGGCTCCCTCCTTGAGTTAAAAACATGGAACCCTAAGGTGAATGGTGGATTAAGCTTAGGAAATGGATTAATCTCAAAATCCCTTGAGGTTAGGAAATGTTACATTAATCCCAAAATCCCTTAAAAACCACACTTTTAACATAGAAAATTTGGTTGAATTGATGCACCAATTGTGTAGCTCCATGTGACACTACTTGGCTTGATGGCTCACTCCTTAGTGGCTTGAGTGGCTTCAATGTTTAACTTCAAGGCTTGAGTAGCTCATATGGCTTATCATCATTTTTCATGGCTTAATTGGCTTTAGGTGGCTTGAATGGCTCCCACAGAAAGGTTAGAAATCATGGCTTAGGTTTGAGTCCATTTCTACTAACCTTTTGCTTCTCCAATTGCTTCTTTAATTGCCCTAGTTTGATCTTGATCCTTGATTAAGCTTTGGATAAGGTCTATTAAGCTTTAGCTAGATCTTATACTCTTGATCTTCAATTCTCATCCTTATCAATCTCAACCTTTGGATAATCTCCCCAAAACCTACAAAAGGTTAAAATCCCTAATTTAACATTGAGTTATAAAACATGAGCTCCTAATCTGAACCTACAAAATATCACAATTTTGAATTATTAGGTTAGAAATGCATGTGTTATAAATTTTGGCCATAGACCCTAATTTAACACTGAGTTATAAAACATGAGCTACTAATTTGTTACTTTTTATACAAAACTGAACACTGTTCAAAGAATGTTTATGAAAGCAAGACTGGTAGCTTACTTGACATGCTGGGAGAACAAAGGATGGATTGCAGCTTGAATGCATCTTATGAAAATGGGTTTGTAGAGAAGGTTGCATCTACTAGATAGGGGAAGCTAAGGAACATATTTTCCTAAAGCAAATTATACACTTGATAGAGGAGAGAGAAGTGTAGTGGATAAAACCCCTGTAGGAGATCAAAGTCCTAGATCGGTACTCTTCAAGCTTTGAAAACCATGTATCCAGGGTTGATCACATCATCACTATTTGATCAAGGTTTGGCCCTTACTAAATAGGGCTCAATGGGGTCATTTTTGAGTATGTCCAAGTTCCGTAGAGATTTGTAGTCCCTTGGAACGCTACTCCATGGATCAACTAAGCCCTCTTGGGGGCTTTCTTAAGAATAAGAAAGAGGAATATCATGGAAATACGATGGAATAAGGTTTGAAGATATTCATGGGGATTCCTTAAATATCCCATTCCAAAAATTGAATGTTCGAAACAATTGGGACTTTTTTGAAGATTGGATGCAGTTACTAATTGCCTTCATGGAAGAGTTGAAACTATTAGGAACAAAGTTGATGGTTACCATGCATTGTTGCAACAACTTCTACATGAAGCAATTCCTTCAATGCTACCAAATAAATTTAGAGGATAATTTACAAAATTCTACTACATCTTTAATGATTTGTGTAAGAAGGTGGTGGATACTTCAAAATTATAAGTAATCCAAGAACATTTAGTGACAACCTTATGCAAGCTTTAGATACTCTTCCCACCATCCTTCTTCTATATCATGGTAAACTTAATACTGCACCTCATTGATGAGGTTAAGCTCCATGAATAGCTTTATTTGCAATGGATGTACCCATTTGAGAGGTACATGAAAGTGTTAAAAGGGCATGTACAAAATCACAATTGGTTGGGGGTGTACTGCCAAATGTTACATCGTAGAAAAAGCAGTGTAGTTTTGCACCAAGTACTTATTAGGAGTGGATGCTATTGGAATCTTGAGAAAGAAATGATTAGGTGGATTAAATTATCCAAAATTCAGTGAACCACTTTCTAGTGGTGGTATATCAACCACTAATTACAAAGAATGGGACCAGGGACACCTATATGCCTTGCAAAACCTTAATGTGGATAAAGTTCAACTATACATTGAGTAAGTAATTAACGTTCTCTCTCTGAGGTTTATTTTACATTTTCCTATATATGCTTTATTTGTTATGTATAATTTTTCATCTTTTCATTGTAGCAAGTACATAAACTTACTAAAAATGAGGTATCCAAGAGGTGTAAAGAAAGAGAAGTGGCTACAATATAATCATTGTTGCTTTGTCACTACTTGGTTTCATCAAAAGGTAACTACAATGAATTAATGCTTCATTCACTTATTGTTATTAAATTTCCATGCATGTATACATTAACCATCTCACTTAAGTAATAGACATAGATTTTGGATCAACAAGATGTTCGAGGTCATAGTATTTATAAATCCTTTGGCTGGATGGTGATGATTCCTCAACCAAAAGTAATAAAGTATGTCGTATATGCCAGCAATGGCTATCACTTTTAGATAAAAGACCATAATAAACCAAGAACATAACAAAATATTGGTAGCAATTTAGTTGTCAATGCTACTTTCTTTTCCAATTCAAAGGACAATAACCCAATTGTAGTGAACGATATTGATTATGGGGTTCTATGTGTAACAACCCCAAAATTTTACTATTGCATGATTGAAGTATGAGTTTTCTAGGAGAATAACTTTGTCTAGAATTAGAATCAGGAACTAAAATATAAATAATTAGATTCTACTCAAAAAGTGGAATCCATTGACCCATAGAACGCTAAAAACGGAGTCCGGATGAGGAAGTTATGGGACTTCAAAGTCAGGTCTATTTTGATAATTGAAAGTTGAAGAAAAAAACTAAGAACATGAAATTGAAATTACTAAATCTGGTTTCTACTCAATGATACAAATCCAATTACACTAAGTTTGCTGAAATTGGAGAATGGACGAATAAATGATAATTTTCTTACAAAAGGGTATTTTAGTAATTTTGCTAAGTGGGCCTCACATGCAGGAGTTGGAATGTGATAGTCAATGGAGTTGAAAAACATCATTAGTATGCCTTAACTTTTCTTTGACTGATATCATGGTATTCAGGATAGTAAAAACACCATTATGAAACTTTAAAATAAATAAAAGAAAAGAAAATTAAAATAGCAAAAGGGGGGGGGGGGGGCGAACATTTGATAACAGCACCCCCCACTTAAGTAAAACCCAACAAAGCTCGACGAAGAGGAGGAAAGAAAGAGAAGAAGAAAGAAAAGGATGAAAAGAAGAAGGAAGAGGAAGGAAAGGAAGAAGAAGAGAACGAAGAGGAGGGAAAGAAGAAAGAGGAAGGAGAGAGAGAGAGAGAGAGCTCACTGGGGAAACATGTCACACTAGTGAGCATGAGAAAATCGATCTAGGTAGGGTTTTCATGTCACAAGGAAAAATGGAGCTCGCCAACAAAGATGGAAGCTCAGATTCCAAATTTGAAACCCCCACCTACTCGCCTCAAGGTGTAGGGCAAAAGCCCTTTGTTTCCATTTCAATCGGATGAAGATTTCATTGGGGGGCGGAAAGGAGGGGGGTGTCTTTTTACTAAGGAGTTGTCTCCCTCCTTTGACTTGTAACCCTATGTCAATTGAATGGAAAAAGAGTGGGAGATGGAATTGGAAAGTAGTGTTTCTTTCTAGATGGATCCACCAATGTGTAGTTATCTTACCTTTTACATAATTTTCTTAAACATTCTAATAAATCCAAATTTAGAAAGTGGATCATTTTGTGAAGTCTTTTCCAATTGTATGACTCCACGTGGCATTGGCTTATGTGGCTTACTTTGATGGTTCATTCCATGGTTGCTTCAAGGTTTGGTAGCTCATGTGGCTTACCACCCCTTTTCATGGCTTTAATGCCTAAGTAGCTTGAATGACTCCTATGTACAGGTGGTGAAAATGCATGGCTTGCTTTATGGGCCCATTTTAGTCACCCTTAGTGCTTCCAATTACTTCCATTAATCCATCATCTTGCCTTCTAGGAATCAACTCATCTATATGAACCCCCATGGTCTATATGAATTTCCAAGTAGAGATTGGGTGAAACAACCTTGAAATGACCACTCTAGCTTGGGATCGTTTAGTGCTTCGGATTTGGGATTTCTTATGTGCTTTTATTCCTTTGGTATTCTTATTATTCTCATACTTATTTGGTCTCCAATTCAGGGTAGTAACTTAGTTGTCTTGCTTTAGTTTTCTTGCTGTTAGTTTTCATTGTTTTGTTCCTTAAAGCCCATGCTATCTTTCCAATCCTCAAGCCTTTCCTTTCTTGCTTTAATTCTATAGTTCTTCTTTGTTATTCAATCAAGATTCTAATTATTATTATCTGGTAGTGACATCTAAGAGAATTGCTAACTTAAATCCTTGATTTGCCCACTTGAAGTCCTTGTTTTCGACCCTCTTTTTCCCATAGTTTTGGAGAGTTTTTCCTTAGTTAGTTAATCCACTTAGCTTCTTTTTTATTCTTGAATTCCTTCATGGATTTTCTTTGCATATTAAAATTCTTTACTTTGTTTGCATTATATTGCATTTTTTGTGTTGTTTAGATAGGATTTCATACCACTTTCGGTACTTAGGATCAACGATTCATGAGAGCGGAGAGATTGAGAGGGAGGTTACCCAAAGAATCCAAGTGGGTTGCAACAAATGGAGATGTGCATTAGGAGTTGTGTGTGATTATTGGGTGCCCCTCAAACGAAAAGGAAAGTTCGATAGGATGGCCATCAAACCAACCATGCTCTATGGATCAGAGTGTTGGGCAGTTAAGGAACATTATACTCATAGGATGAGACTCGCAGAAATGAGGATGTTGAGATGGATGAGTGGTAAAACAAGAAAGGATAGAATTAGAAATGAAAATATTAGAGGAAATTTAGGGGTAGCACCAATAGGTAAAAATATGAGGGAGATTAAACTTAGATAGTTTGGACATGTTCAAAGGAGACCAACAATGGCACCAGTTAGGAGTGAGGCAATACAAGTAGAAGGTTCTAAAAGGGCAAGGGGAAGGCCTAAAAGAACATGGATAGAAGTGGTGAGAAAAGATTTAAAAACTTTGAGACTAAATGAAGCCATGGTATTTAATAGAGTGGAATGGAGGAATAAGATTCATGTGGCCGACTCGTAATTGGGGTAAAGTCTTGATGATGATGATGATGATTAGATAGGATTTCATTCTTAACAATTAGACTTAATTTCCAACAATAAAACATGTATTATGCATCTGTTTTATGGTGTACATTGGATATGATGCAATAAAGTTCTTTTGAAATTCTTACTACAATTTGTTTATCAAAGAACTTGAGATATGAGTTGTTTTCTTGTGTAAAAGTTATAGTTTCAATTGCTTTCTATTGCAAGATTTATTAACTATTCTTAAGTACCAAAAATATAAAAACTTGTTTTTCATTAACTTTGTGGTTTAATTCCAACCATCAAAACATCTTATTTTCTTGAATCCTTAGGTATCCATTTAGGTTTTTGTCTTTTATTAGATCTCATAGTTAGTTTACTTAATAACTCATTGTAGGTGCATTAATTTTCATCATCTTTAGGGCTCCAAAATCATGTGCATAGTCAAACCATGCATATGGTTCTAAATCCCATTCTTCTTTGAA
Source organism: Warburgia ugandensis (assembly GCA_035236585.1). Classification (NCBI taxonomy): domain Eukaryota; kingdom Viridiplantae; phylum Streptophyta; class Magnoliopsida; order Canellales; family Canellaceae; genus Warburgia; species Warburgia ugandensis. Next base: position 53,296,596 of record CP141127.1, on the reverse strand, counting down.
CCTTGGTTAGTTTAGTTGTTAGATCTTTTGTTTTAGTAATTAATTTAGTTATTTTTAGGTTTAGAAAATTTTCTTTATGAGTTTTAGAAATTTCTATTTTTAACATGTTTTAGTTTAGGAAAGTTCTAAATTATGAAAGTTTCCCTTTTAGGTAGTTTCCTTAAGTTTAATTTCCTAGTTTGCATCCTTCCAACTCTTTATAGTTTCTTTATTTGTTACTTCGTTAAGTTTCTAGTTCCAATTGCATAGTTTAAGTTTTAGTAAGTTTCCCTTACTTTTAATTCTAGATTAGGAAAGTTTTCATTTTTAGCAACTGCCTTAAGTTATTTGTTTACTATAATTCATGTTGTTTCCTTATTGTAGTTTCTAAGTTTGCATTCATGTAAGTTTAGTAACTTTCCAATTCCATATTTTTAGTTTTTAGTAAGTTTCTTTTATAAATTTAGTTTCCAACTCCATGTATGCTTCCATTTCATGTTGTTTAATTTCCTAATTTAATCACAACTCTCCTTCTTTGGCTGAAATTAATATATTTGAATAAAATACAATTCATTATAAATCTGTGACATTCCTCATGAGATCAACCTCCTTTGTGTGAAAACACTACATTGAGTTGTTAAAGTTACACCAAAAGTGTTAAATTTACTATTAAATCTTTCTATTCACATGAATGTTTCTAATTTCCTATTAAATCTAGTTAGATCTCATTGGTTACATGTTTTTACAATTTATCTTTGAGTTATCAAGTTTCTTAATTTACTTTTAGAAATTTCTATTCTTAAAATTTTCTAACTCTAGTTTAAAAAAGTGTTAGTTTAGTAAAGTTCCTAATTTGAGCAGTTTCCTTAGGATTAGTTGCTTAATTTGATTTATTCTAATTTAGCAATAGTTTCCTTTAGTTGCTTAGATGTTAGTTAGGTAAGTTTCCATTCTACTTTCCTAGCTTTATTTTTAGTAAGTTTCTTTTAAGGGTAGTTTCTAATTCCATGCATGTTTCCTTCTTACTTTGTCTTAACTTCCTAGTTTAATCACATCTCTATTTCTTTGACTAAAGTTAATTGATGTAAATAGAATCCAATCAATAAAAAATTTATAATATTCCTCATTGGATTGACCTTGTATTCATGAATATACTACATGGATTCATGTGCTTGAGAGTAATTTTAAAGCTGCACCAAGTTTTTGGCCTCGTTGCTGATGAATCACAACATATTTGTGGTCAGATCTTTATTTAATTTAATTTTTTTATCTTTAATCATAGTTTTAGGTTGCATTAGATTAGTAGTTTTTCATTGCATTTTCATATCTTTCTAATTCATCATAAATTGATCCATCTTCCTTGTTATATGTGGGGGAAATTTAGCAAAGTAGCTGTAGCAATCCTACAGGCTAAAGCTTCATCAAATTTGATTGCTTTCTTAGATTAGGTTTTTATTTTTTGAGGTAACTTGTAGTGAGGACCCATTGTAACATGAAAATTCTTAATTTTATTTTTAAATGGGTTGCATTAATACAGGGTCAGTGATGGGTATGGAAGCCCACACTTGATTTTCATTAAAAATTCCACTATAAGTTTTCCTCACTCAAATTTACTTTCTTAGTGTAGTTGCATTTAGTGTAATTTGCATATTGAATGGTAGAGTAATTCATATGGTTTGGGATCAACTATCTTATTTGTTGCATCTTATTTATGGTTGTTGCATTAACTTGCACCTATCTTGTGATGACCCAGGTTTTTGTAACACATTTTGTAATACATTTTTTAAAGGCAAGGCCCTTCGTAGTAAAAAAATTTCACAAAACAAAGTAGTAGAAATTCTTTTCTTTATAACTTGCTTTGAAAAACCCAAGTCATCATTTCATACATAACATAAGTAGAATTTTTGTACAAGATAAAATTCCATTGAAGGAATATACTTTTATTAAATTCCAGAATCAATCTAATGGTTCACAGTACAGCCCGGGTATCAATACAATACTTGTCCAAATTACATAATCCAAATTTCAAAGCTCACTATACAATAAAAAATCTCAATACAATACAATGCTCTCAAATAAAATACATGCCTTCAAGGGATATACACTGATTGATTATTCTTCCAAGTCTTCTTAAGTCTTGAGCTCCTAATTTGCCTTCTCTGTATCTAAGATATTGTAAACATTGAAACATTTACAATATCTCAGCAAGCTATGCTTGGTAGGGGATTCAAGAAGCATAATAATTTGACATTATAATCATAATACTTCATAATCCCATTATTCATACTCATGGATCAATCTCTTTACTTTGTCATATATGTACATCCTTGCACATACATACTGTATACTTTGTGTATATATATATATATATATACAGTCAAAACTGAAAGAAATAGTTAATCTCTCAAAACATAATCATACCCAATTTATACTGAGTTGATAGATCATCCAGACTTTACTGGACATACTCCCTCATTTGGGCAGCATCAGTAATCCACGATTACCCGGCATCTCATCATGTCATATCATAAGGCATTTCACTATGCCATGCATCATATGCAAAAATACTCAAAAGACTACTATCCATCAACCAGAATACCTAATAACGTCCTGATAACGGCCCAATAATCCACCTATACCATCCTTGGTCGAAATCACAATACCCATGTTCGTATGGGGGGAACCATGGCTGTCATAGTGGTGTTCTTCCCATAATTTTCCCACCAAACTTTTAGCCTCATTTAGGCTTGGTATCCATATCATAACAAGTTTTGGAGAGTGAGTGGCCAAATCCTACTAACTCTCCTAGCATAGTATCCCCGAGCCTATGCCTGTTTAAAATAAAACCACAAGCCTCCATGCTTGTATGTAAAGTAATTCTTATACATATCAGACAATCTATCTGTTTACTTAGGGCTAGAATATCTTCTAGTTCCATACTCACTTAGAGTCTATTCCTAAATTCTAACTTAACCATTTCATATGTGTTTAGTTGGATCATAAGGGTTTTAGGGGATTTAATACAAGTATTAACGCTACACGTGTCAACATTGTTAAACATAAGATCGTCTATTCAACATGTACATCCCATGTAGATGCAATCATAAAAATCCTCCTACATTCAACTAGTGATCCATCTCTTTAGATCTTCCATGATCCTGATTAATGTATGTAATCTATAAATCCATGCATATTGTCAATATTTATACAATCTCAATAATCCTATCTATATTCTTTGTTTAATCTTGTCCTTTGATATAAAGAATCGGGATCTTTTGTCCTATCATGATTTATCTTCCTTACATGGTGTTTATCCAATTGATCAATAGATCCGATGGTTAGAATGATCTTCTAATCTTTCAGATCTAAGTATTTTCTATTCTAAGTCTTTGTGTATTCCTTTCTTTGAACTTGATCTTTTATATATCTTTTGATCAACAATTTATACTTATTGATAAAGATCAAGGGCTTAGATCTTCTATCATCTAGCTTTTCTTTGATCTAAGTTCAGTTGTTTGATCATCCTTAAGAAGGATGATCTTGGTTCTCTTCCTTGAATCATATTTGATCAAGGGTTTAGATTCTCTATTTAGATTTGTCTACAACATACATACATGGATACAATATTAAGATTCTCATCGTTCTTGATCATTCAATATCCTATGGATCTTGTTTGATCGTCCTTATCTTACTTACAATTTTTATTAGGCTTAGATAATTTACTAACCTTTTCTATTCTTATTATTATTATTCAACCAGTTAATGTTTTACTAGTTGAAGATAGCTTATTTCATCCTAAGTTTAGACAGCTCATCTTATTTTCAAATGACTAAAGCTTACTAGTTGATTGGCTAAACACAAAGTGGTTACTTCAATCCTCATGTAAGGAGGCATTTAGACCTCATAATTGTCAACAGAAGGTAGGGAAAGAGTGAGGCTCTATTAGAAAACCCCCCTAACCACCATGTTCAACATTCACTAGAGTGACCTTAGCTCAGCCTTTTATAAGGTTCCTATGAGCATTTTAACCCTAAGTACTCTTTCTAATTGATTTAAATTAAATCCATGAACATTTAAAATGCCATTCATAGGGTTTATTATTCTCCTACTAACTATCGCCCTTATTATCATTAAGTTTATGTCATTAATTCCATGTAAATGTCCTTCAACTCTATTTTTTATTTAATTGCATTTTCAATGTAATTTACATAACACAAGCATTAAAGCATAAATTCGCCAATGTCGGTCCCAAGCCTAGATGAAAAAGGAGGGTCTTATGTCAAGTGTCAGTCGGCAAGGGAGAAGTTGAAGATGATTTTGTTATTTTTTTCTTACAAATAAATATGCATTTATATATTAGTTTGTCTGGAAGAAATGAAAATCATCTCCAGCTTCTTAAAATATGGTCACCCTTGTGTCAAGTAGCCAACTGGAAAGGGTGAAGCTGAAGATGATTTTGTTATTTCTCTTTTGCTTGCAAATGAATATGCATTTGTATATTAGTTTGTAAGGAAGAAATGAAAATCATCTTCAGCTTTTTAAAACTATGGCAACCCCCAAACATGACATGAATGGAAAACTGACATTCCCTTAAGCTAGGGCATTCCCCATAAGTGACGCGCTGCATCGAATCCTGGGTGCGGTGAAAAATAGGTAAGGGTTGCCAGGGGGTTCTCCCAGAATGACTTGCTACATTAGATCCTGGGTGTAGTGAAAAATGAGCAAAGCCTACTAGAGCATCCCCTCAGAAGTGACGTGCTGCATCAAAACCCAAGTGCAGTGAAAAGTGGACATGGGTTCATGCCATGCAGGTCGAAAAAGGCAATAGTAAATAGGATATCTCCAGAACATAAGATTTTGGAGTTAGTAGATGCGATGAAATGTAGGAGAGTCAACATCACTTATATCTAAGAAACCAAGTGGAAAAGGGCTAAAGCTAGAGAAATAGATGGGTATAAATTATGGTACATAGGAAAGAAAAAAAACAAAAATGGTGTAGGAATAATAGTGGATAAGGAATTAAAAGATAAAGTTGTGGACATTAAAAGAATTAGTGATAGAATTATAATAATAAAACTTATTCTAGGAGAGCAGATTATAAATGTTATAAGTGTATACACACCACAAGTAAGGTTGCAAGATATAATCAACAGACAGTTTTGGGAATATATGGAGGGGGTCATGCAAGAAATTCTCAACACTGAGGGGATATTTATAGTAGCAAACTTAAATGGCCATGTAGGAGAAGATAAGGAAGGATATGATAGAATACACGGAGGGTATGGCATAGGTGAATGAAATGTGATGGGGGAGAATATCCTTGATTTTTCTTTGTCATATAACCTGTCCATTGCAAATACACTCTTTAAGAAGAGTGATGAACACTTAATAACCTTTAAAAGTGGACTCCATAAAAGCTAAATATACTTTTTTCTACTTAGGAATAATGAACAATCTATATGTAAGGATTGCAAGGTGATACCCGATGAGAGTTTAACCTCATAACATAGGTTAATGGTTATGGATATCCATATCAAAAGATGGAAGAAAGGAAATGAACTTAATAGGTATCCAAAAATTAAGTGGTGGAACTCAAAAGGAGAGAAAATAACCTCATTCACAAATAAGTTGATGGTAGAAGGAATTTGGAACTATGAAACAGAAGTAAATACCATGTGGATTAATATTATTGAGTCCATTAAGAAAGTGGCAAAAGATGTCTGATGAGTATCTAAAGGTAAAAGAAAATTAGTAAAGGAAACATGGTGGTGGAGTGAAACAGTGCAAAAAGTTATTAAAGAAAAACGGACGCATTTTAAGGCATAGCGGAAGACTAGAAATAATGAAAACTATGAACAATATAAGAATGCTAAAAAGGTTGCTAAGAGAATAGTAAGTGAGGCTAAACTTAAAGCATATGATGAGCTCTATAATAAACTAGGAATAAGAGAAGGTGAGAAAAATGTGTTTAAACTTGCAAAAATAAGAGAACAGAAGGGTAAGGACTTAGATCATGTTCGATGCATTAGAAGCGATGATCAAAGGGTATTAGTCAAAGATGATGAGATCAAACAAAGGTGGGAAACATACTTTCAAAAATTGTTAAATGATAATGGCTCTAAGAATATAGGAATTGAAAATACTATAAATCTAAATAACACTGGATATTATAGATATGAACGTAGGATTAGAGTACCTGAAGTAAAAAAGGCCTTGAAAAAGATGAAATCAAGAAAGGCCACGGGGCCCGATGGTATCCTAATATAGGTTTGGAAGCATATGGGAGATATTGGGGTAGTTTGGTTGACCAAGTTGTTTAACAAGATTATAAAATCAAAGAAAATTCCTAATGAGGGGAGGAAAAGCTCTATTGTACCAATTATCAAGGGATCAAACTTATGAGCCACACTATGAAACTTTTTGAAAGAGTGATTGAGAAGAGGCTACAACATGAAACAAGTGTATCAGAGAATCAGTTAGGTTTCATGTCTCGGAGGTCTACCATGGAAGCTATTTTCTTACTAAGACAATTAGTAGAGAAATATAGTGAGAGGAGGAAAGACCTCCACATGGTCTTTATCGACTTAGAGAAAGCTTATGATAGAATCCCTAGATAGTTAATATGGAGGGTGTTGGGTGATAAAGGGGTTTCTCAGGGGTATATAGACATAATTAAAGATATGTATGAGGGAGCGATAACAAATGTTAAGACCACTAGTGGCGTGACGGGTGATTTCCCTGTCACAATAGGATTGCACCAATGATTGGCATTGAGCCCATGCCTTTTCACATAGGTTATGGATGAGTTAACAAAACATATGTACAAGGAGATTCCCAAGTGCATGCTTTGTAGATGATATAGTCTTACTTGATGAGACAAGGGAGGATGTAAACACATAGCGAGAGTTATGGAGAGAAGCATTAGAATCTAAAGGATTTAAAATTAGCCGAACTACGACAGAATATATGGAATGCAATTTTAGCAAGGAGAGTAGGAGTGAAACACTAGTCAAGATTGATAACCAAGAAGTCCCCGTAAAAGACCACTTTTGGTATGTAGGATCAATGGTTCATGAGAGTGGAGAGATTGAGAGGGAGGTTACTCAGAGAATCTAAGCGAGTTGGAACAAATGGAGATGTGCATTTGGAGTTTTGTGTGATCAGCAGGTGCCACTCAAACTAAAAGAAAAATCTATTGGATGGCCATAAGGCCAGCCATGCTCTATGGATCAAAGTATTGGGCAGTTAAGGAACGTCATACTCATGGATGAGCATCGTAGAAATGAGGATGTTGAGATGGATGAGTGGTAAGACAAGAAAGGATAGAGTTAAAAATGAAAACATTAGAGGAAATTTAGGGGTAGCACCAATAGGTAAAAAGATAAGGGAGATTAGACTTATATGGTTTGGACATGTTCAAAGGAGACCAACAATGGCATCAGTTAGAAGGAGTGAGGCAAAATAAGTAGTAGGTTCTAAACAGGCAAGGGGAAGGCCCAAAAGAACATGGATAGAAATGGTGAGGAAAGATTCAAAAACTTTGGGACAAAATGAGGCCATGGTATTTAATAGAGTGGAAAGGAGGAATAAGATTCATGTGGCTGATCCCCAACAGTCATATTTGATTTCTATTCATTTTTCATCCCATTTAGGGTTTAGATCTTGATCTTTCATTTTCCTTTAGATCTAATACATTTTCTTAACTTGATTTTTTTACTAAATCATTGATGCATCTCATCAAATGATCTAATCCTTCTTGATCCAACTGATCAAGAAGATCTTAAGCCATTTTATCCAATTTAAGCGCATAGATCTTAATCTATTCCAAATTATCATCATCAAGCCCATCAATCCATATGATCTTAACTTTATATCATCATCCAAATACATCCAAACTATCCAATCATCCTTGATGAAACTGATCAAGGAGATTACCTTTCACTTTTATGGATTTTACTACTTTTACGGGTCAAGATCTTAAGATTTGGAAAATAAATTACATCCAACCATTGAATTATTGTAATTATACATTTAGATCGTCGTATAAACTATTTTAAAAGGTCTGATCATGCTTGATTAATCAGATGTTGAGGATCCATGCTCATTTTTATGATTTTTCTTCTTTTAAGGTTATATCTCTTAATTAAACACAAATCAATCACTTGTAACCATTGATTCCATGTTCCAAAATCACAAGATCATCAGTGAATCAAAATTATAAACTCTAATCATTCCAAATTTTGCTGATCGTAGGAATTAGTAATACTTTTCTTTATTAATAGAATTTTACATGCATCAAAACATAAATTTTCTGAGTTCAATACCTTATACAAGTAATAAGGAATCTATAGCAACTTTTAGATTTAAAATCGGAGCTAAATTGAGCTCTTAATTGAAGAAATAATATTTTAGTACAAATATTGGATGGTTCAGATCTAATCAGGGCATACTAGGTGCAAGGACAACCAGTGGCCCTTGCCTATTACTTAGGATTGCCGGTCACTAAGGATGGGTGATTGTTGATAGGCGAGACGATTCAGATCTAGAATGGCAAATCGCTCATCTCCTCATCTCCCTCATCTTACAAGATCTATGCCCAAGATTTCATCCCCTTGGTTTGTTCGGTCCTAAAAACTCATCCAATGGCTCAAAAGTTGGATATAAGCCATCCAAGAATGAGATCTCAACCCTCCGTGCCAGATCCATCATTTTCAATGGATCAATGGCCAGGGTAGATCAGAGATGGCTGGAAACCTAGAATGACATGCCAGAATGAAAGGGTAATGAAGTGGGTCGCCTACTTGTGCTGGTCTAGTGAAGTAATTTCACTGGGGAATAGATTTACCATTGAAAGAAAACCCGGACACTGAAAAATGCATACCATCGAGAAAATCGCCATTGTCGTTGCCAAAGAAGATGGGGACCATGGGGGAAACACATACCACCCCATTATGAAGATATTTAACAGTGCAAGATCACAGTTTAACGGCTAGATTAGCAGGAATAAGTTCAAAATTCCACCAAAGATGCTACCCAATACCATGTTTATCTTTGTTTTGAGTTTCTCGACAATCTAGGAGGTGGATCATCATGTAAACTTAGGGCTTTTTGAGATTAACCCTATCCGACTAGATCCAATGGCGGAGATTGAAAAATAATGGTTGGAAGTGGATGGCTAATTGAGTTAGGGTTTCCCAGGCAAAAACCCTGGTTCATCAGGGATGATGTGTCAATTGATGTGCCCGACATCTCCATTGAGCCTAAAGTGACAAGTGCATCCTCAAACACACGTACAGAGAAAAAAATAAGAGAAGAAAGAAGGAGGAAATGGGGGAGGATTTTGTAGCTCAGATTTTAGGTTATTGTAGGGGACCTCGTGAGGGACATTAGAAACAAATTTGGGAACTTTTATGGGGTATTTATAGGTGTTTTTTATTTTTTTATAATTATATGTAATTATCATGCTTTAATTCTTTTTTATTATTAAATTGGCATTGGATTCCCACTACCACCTCCTTCTCCACTAGCATCTGGTAGTATTTTGACTAGTCATTGCATGTTTTCTGGCCATTGGATTCATTTGTGGGCCCCTTGCGGGCCCCATGGAGGTGTGGAAGGACCATTTTGCCCTTTTATGGAAAAAAATTCATTTTATTCTCGTGAATTCGGAATTGAGCGTACTTAGTGGAGTTGGAATCTTATTTCTGAGTACATTCTAAATATTGATGTTTTATATCTTGGTTATGTGAAAAATTACCATTTTACCCTTTTATTCATAAAAATGGAGAAAATTAGGGTGTTTTCATTTTAACTCAAAATTGAACATACTTAGTGTCATTTCCATCATTTTTTCCAATACATTCATAATTTGTAATTTTTAAATCATGTTTTAATCTCTATAAATAGAGAATTTCCAATAACCTAATATTTCAGCCCAGAATTTCTGAAAATTCAAACTAAATTGATTTTCTCAATCAATTTACAAAAATTTGGGTTATTACGATCTTCCCCCTTTGTAATAATTTCATCCTCAAAATTCGCATTTCAACTTACTTATGAGTTTTCATTAACTCATTCATAAGTTTGCTCATGTGGCCTTGCCAATTAGGGAAACCTCCATTTCCTTTCCTTCATAGTTCATGTTACCTTCTCCTCAATGGTGAAAATCATATTTTTGGGTCATAAACACACATCTCACTAATAATGCTAATGCATTAATCACTTAACTCGATTCTTTGCTAGACTTTCAAAAGGATTAATGACTCTTAAACTCAGTTACCCTTTTGTTCACAACTTCCTATTTCTCTTGACTGGCATACTAAATTTCCACTTCAAATCTTTCAATAGTTCATATTTTTCCATTCTAACTTCTATTACTCATCCACATTCATTTTCAACATATATAGTTTTGGAATATCTTCCCTAATATGTATAGTCCTTAGACTATCTACCAAAATGACATATTGCTTAATTCTACAATTTCAACTATTGTTCTTTGTAAAAATCTTCCAATATTTGGAAGTAATTATCTCTTCTTGGTTATTCCTTTATCTAGAAGCACTTATCTCATTTCTGTTCTAGATAATCATACTCCTTTACTATTTCTTTCAATTGAAAATTTCTTTTCAGATCCTAATAGTTTCCTTTGTAATAACTTCTTCCTCAACTTTCATTACTATTCTTGTGCTATGATTTCCTCTTTATTCATAGCACTTGATTTTCTCATTCCTCCTTTTTAAGATTATGTATTTCCTCATGCTTCTTTCAGGCATACCTCATAACTTTTCCATATACTAACCCTTTATTTGAAGTATTCTTGATAATTCCTATTAAAAGAGTCTATATTGACTTTGTAGTCATCCACTCTTAAGCCCTAAAAAACTCCATAATTTACCATATATTCTTCAATTCTCAATAATCTACCATAAACTATTTATGGTTTATGAATCAATGGCAAGACTATACTTAAAAGAATGGCCTTATAGTATGTTATACAATCAATAAGAGATAAATTTCTCTAATTGTCATGGTCATTAGTATCATCTTCCATCTTTGTTAGGTCAACTTCCATATCATTCTTAAAATTTACATGACCCTAAACTTTACTTCTTCAAATCCACATTTATAGTTACTAGATACTTGATAAGCTTTGTAAGTGTTTTAACATATTCTTCAATTGGTCAGGATCTTCTCACAATAATTTCATATGTCATCATCACTTATCCAATAATTCTCATTCTCATCAAACTTATAACTCAAAATTTGTTTTCATATCTCACTATAATTTTTCATTTCTAACTCCTCATTAATGATAATAAGTGGAGAAAAACTCATCCATGTGGAGTAAAGGGTACTTACTATCATTTATGCATAATCTCATTGATCCTCTGTTCTTCTTTTTCTAAGGACACTTGTTGCTCTTTAATGTAAACTTATATAATCACTTCTTTGTCTACTAATTCTTAAAATTTGTTCTTTCCACTTATTCAAATCAGTTGTCACTTCTTTGTCTACTAATCCTTAAAATTTGTTCTTTCCACTTATTCAAATCAGTTGATGTAATTTTCCTCAACTACTATAGATATTTCCTCATTCAATATTATGTTAAATTGAAAATATCCAAAATATCTTGAAATTTCTAACCACATATTTCTCAAAATTTGGATTCATATCTCATTCATAATCATTTCATTTGTCCAAAATTTACATTTAAGTTTAGTTGCCTATATTTGTTTATAGATCTTCATTTCCCATATTCATTTCACCAATCCTTCAAAATGAATTTTTCCTCATTATATTCCATAATTCTTTCAATATAACTAAATTTATCATATAAATAGAATCAATATCTCTAAATTCATCATATTAATATCCCTATTCATTTATAGGTCCTCACTTTCCATTCTATCATCAATGCAAATTATAGTCCATAATTATTTTCATATTTCAATTCTATCATATAGTTGAATCAATATTCCTCTAAATTTTATCTCCTTATTTATCTTTATTAAAATTCTTTTCATTAACCAATTTTGAAAATATTAACCTACCTCCTTAAATTCTTCTCAAGTAAGATCATCTCAATTTTGATGATTAAATCCTTTAGGTAAGTGTCATAATACTACATATATGTAGTAATTGTAGCTCTTACATTTATATTGATTATTGATTATTATTTATTTATAAATTTGTAATAATTCTAAGGTTTTATCATTAGTATCTATTTCATGTTTCCTATGAGGGTTGGATTATATCCTTCTTCATCCTTTCCATCATATTTTTCCAATTTATCATCTCTTTCTCTTAATCTCCATTATTTTTCCTAATAATAGTTATATTAATGTATTTTATTTCTACAAGTGTCTTTACTTAAGATTTCAGGTTATACTTGAATATCATACTGTACATCTTCCTCTATTGTAATGTTTTCCTTACTTGTCTCTATAACTACTATTCCCTATATTGACTTACTAAGTAGTACTCGTAGTTATTTCACTAAGTAATATCTACTTATACTCCACTAGTACTTCATGAGTTAATTACATTAACTCCTCACCTAATGAGTCAATCACATAACTCTTTCCATACTCTTTCTCAACTAATGAGTTAATCACATAACTCATTCTCTACTCATTCTCATCAAATACTATCTTATTTCTTATTCACTCACTATTTCTCATCCTCTAATTGGATTGTCATCTTCATATTGGACATAAGGGTACTATACGATGACTAGATGAATGGCTCTGATACTAGCTGTGACGACCCAAGTTTTTGTAACACATTTTGTAATGCAGTTTTGAAAGGCATGGCCCTTAGTAGTAATAATTTTTCACAAAACAAAGCAGTAGAATTTCTTTTCTTCGAAATTTGTTTTAAAAAACCCAAGTCATCACTTCATACATAACATAAGTAAAATTTTTGTACAAGATAAAATTTCATTGAAAGAATATACTTTTATTAAATTACAGAATTCATCTAGTTCACAATATAGCTCGAGTATCAATACAATACTTGTCCAAATTACATAATCCAAATTTCAAAGCTCACCATACAATAAAAATTATCAATACAATACAATTCTCTCAAATAAAATACATGTCTTCAAGGGATATACCCTGATTGATTATTTTTCCAAGCCTTCTTAAGTCTTAAGCTCCTAATTCTCCTTCTCTATATTTGAGATGTAGTAAACATTGAAACATTTACAATATCACAGCAAGCTATGCTTGGTAGGGGATTCAAGAAGCATAATGTAATAACCCCAATTTTTGTAATTGATTGAGAAAATCAATAAAGTTTGAGTTTTAGAAATTTTAGGTTGGAATATTAGGGTTATTTAGAATGTACTTCTTATAGAAGTATAAACAAGGTATAAGACATGTATAATTGAAATTGAACTCAGCAAACCCTTCAGAATGACTATAAGCATGACAAATTCTGAATTCAGATGCAAAATCCTTAATTTTCTTTATTTTAAGGATAAAAGGGTAAAATAGTAATTTTACTCATAATTGAGATCTAAGACATCAAATTTTAGAATGTGCTGAGAAATACGAATCCAATTCCACTAAGTATGCTCAATTCTGAGATCATGGGAATAAACCCTAATTTTTATACATAAAGGGCAAAATGGTTTTTTTACACTGTCCCACATGGGGCCCACAAGGGACCTAAAAAGGAATCCAATGACCAGCCCACGTGAAATCATGAGTCAAACCACTACCAACTGGTCGTGGAAGAAAAGGTGGTAGTGGAGAATCCAATGCTTATTAAATAATAAAAAGAATAAATCATAATCATTACACATAATCATGAAAAAAACACAAAATGTCTATAAATACACCCCTAAAAATCCTCTAAAAATGTCCATAAAATTCCCACAAAATTATCTTGACTTCCTCTACAAAACCAGACATAGATCTATTCCTAAAATCCCAAAACTCCCAAAAGATCTCTTTCTTTCATTTTCTCTCTCCTCTCTCTAGATTGGAACAAGAGACCTAAATTCAATTAGGCACTCAATTCCCGATCAAATATCATAGATCGTATTGTATAAAATTTCCTACCATACCTTAGCTACAAAATGCCCAAAGAAATTTCAAGATCCAACGGCTCATACAACGGAAATCACAAGACAAGTGGATCTTGGGCTATCTTATCATCAAACTGGTATTCTCTTAATTTGGACTATATAACCAATGTTTTTCTCCAATCAAGTAGGTGGAACAACTTCTTAGACATATTTATTGTTGTTTAATGAAATTTTTATTTTACTATAATTTGATTTGGGTGAAAATTTGTAAAAATAAAGTAAAGATCATGACCTTCAATTCATGATGATTGAGGGCTTAGATGGAAAATCTGACCTTTCCAATCAATCCAGAAGGGTCCAAAACCCCTAGGGTAAAAGTTTCACGAAATTATATTAAGTTTTGGACCCTCAATTGAGAGGGATTGATTGGACGGTCTAGAATGAACTGTTCGATCTCCCGATCGGATCAGGTTCCCTAGGACAGTGTATGAAACGTCACACGAAAATGTAGCACACGGCAGGGTTTTTCCTCACGAGCCACGCGTGCGACGTTCTCCCAATAGGACGACTGGGCTTGAGTGTTAGTTATCGAGTGAGCATGTCACGCATTCGTCCCGGTGACAGAGGCGCTGCCCAACCAGTTTCACCTGGCATGTTCTGCCTGAAGGATCTGGGCTGTCCATTCTGATGGGCCCAGATCATATCTAGACCTATGAATGGATTGTGAACTTCTGAACTCAATTTAGGAGTCACATAAACTCCAAATTGAGATCGAAAAGAAGCTATGGAAATCTTACAACCTCTAATTTCTTATGAAATGATAAAATGGAGAAAATATCTTATGAAGCTTTCTATATTTAGGAAATAAGTTTCCAATTTCCAAGATCTTCAATATCTGAGGTGATTAGATCTTTTTAATTTGTTTTAATAATGATATACTATTGAAATAAAGTGATATCTATGGTTTATTTAGACATATCTAAGATATATTAAGGGATCTACCCGTTATGGTGGAAAAACCCTAAAAATACAAAGGGACCCACTTGATCAATGAGATCAAGTGTGATCAAATCCTTGGTATGGATTGAATGAATGTTAATATGATGAAATCCAGGGAGATCATGGATTGAATATGACAAAAACAAAGCAATATGATCTTTGGACCTTAATGGAGAAAAACCCCTAAATGTAATTAAAACCCTTGATTTAAAAGGAAAAGATCTAAGATCAAATGATTGGATCATAAGCAAAGGTTTCTAAAAATATTAATGTAATTAGTTTCATTTTCTATTAATTGATAATAGTATTTTAAATGTGATTTATGTTATAAAGCATGCTAGTGCAGCTTTTAGACTTTAGCATGATATGTGATTAGATTGTTATAATAGGTTGCTAGATTTAACTATCCTAAGTGCATGTTAGTGTGATTTTATGCAAGTGTAACTTAGGACCAAGTTAGTATGATTTCATGACCATTGTAACTTACGACCATGCTAGGATTTCATGTAAGATTATACTATAGTATGAGATTGTACCTCAGGTCCATGTTAGTTTAAATTGAGTTATTAAGGTATATTAGTTGAAAATCATGCTAGTGTAATTTTAAGTACCTTGTATCATTATCATTAAGTTGTTCAATTATGTTGTTTTATTCTTTGAATTTATAATTCATTTATGGTTAAATTTCATTAGTAGATCTACTTGTTATGAGATAAAGAGCATAAAACACCAAAAATAGAATCTAATGAGAAAGTAGAGTTTCATGATACAAATAAGAGTGAATTATTTTGGACTTAATTAGTAAGGGCTATAGTTAGTAAGACAATATAAGGATTATCAAATCCTTAGCCCAAACTAGGAGAATAATAAATCCCATGAATGACATTGTAAATGTTCATGGACTTAATTAAAATCCATTAGAAAGAGTACTTAGGGTCAACATGCTTATAGGAACCTTATGAAAGGTTAAGCTAAGGTCACTCTAATGAATGATGAACATAGTGGTTAAGGGGGGTTGTCTAATAGGGCCTCGCTCTTCCCCTACTTTCCATTGACGTTTGTGAGGTCTAAATGCCTCCTTACATGAGGATTGAAGTAACTACTTTGTGTTTACCCATTTGGCTAACAAGCCTTAGCCAATTGGAAATAAGAGGAGCAGTCTAGACTTTGGCTGAAATAAGTTACCTTCAACCAGCAAAATATTAACTGGTTGAATAATAATAGTAAGAGCATAAAAGGTTAGTAAATTATCTAACCCTTATAAAAACTGTAAGTAAGATAAGGATGATCAAACAAGATCCATTAGATCTTGAATGATCAAGAACAATAAGAATAAGAATATTGTATTGTATTGTATTTAGTATGCATGTTTATTAGTATGCATATTATAGATCAAATCTAGTTCATTAGATTAGATAATCCAAACCCTTGATCAAAGATGATTCAAGGAAGAAAACCAAGATCATCCTCCTTAGGGATGATCCAATAACTAAACTTAGATCGAAGAAGAACTAAATGATAAAAGATCTAGGACCTTGATCTTTATCAACAAATGTAGATTGTCGATCAAAAGATCTATGAAAAATCAAGATCAAGGGGATGGACACACAAAGACTTAGAGATAGAAAATACTTAGATATGAATGATTTAAAGATCATTCTAAACATCAGATCTAGTGATCAATAGGATTGTTCATAATTTATATATATTGACAGTATGTATGGATGTACAGATTACATACATTAGTCAGGATCATGGAAGATCTGGGAAAAGGGATCACTACTTGAAGGTAGGAGGATTTGATGAATGCATTTACATGGGATGTACATGATTGAACCCATGACCTTATGTTGACAAGAGTAATTTTAATACTTGTATTAAATCCCCTAAAACCCTTATGATCCAACCAAACACATATAAAATGGTTAAGGAATAGACTCTAAGTGAATAGGAAACTAGAAAATATTTCAGCCCTAAGTAAATAGACAGATTATTTGATATGTATGAAATCTATTTTACATGCAAGCTTGGAGGCTTGTGATTTTGTTTTAATAGGCATAAGCCTGGGGGATGTTATGTTAGAGGAGTTATGAGGGTTTGGCCACCTGCTTCTTGAAATTTGATGATTTGATGATACCTTGCCCTATGAAAGGCTAAAAGTCAGCGTGGGCCAACTGTGGGAAGGCCACCACTGTGAAAGTCCTGTCTCCCCATATGAGCAGTGACATAATATTTTCCACCATTGTATTAGTGGTGAACAGGGCAGTTATTCTAGCGCGCTAGTATGGATCAGACTGTAGCATGGTAGCCTTTTGATTATTTTGCACTATAATGCATATGAAAGTAGGAATTAGTGAAATGCCTTATGTTTTAGCATAATGAAATGCTAGGTAATTGTATATTACCAATATTTCCCAAGAAGGAAAATTCTCTGTAATGACTACATTTTTTGTAACCTTGAAATCCCATGTTGGTAATGAAAAACTCACTTTTTGGAGATAAGGGTATTTTGTTCATTTCACTATTCACCCTAACTAGACCCAGAAATTTGGTCCTAAGAATAGTACCCTTGATGTGTCTCAGAAAAAGGAATCCAACAAGACTAGAATCACCCAAAACGGAGTTAAAATGAGCAAGTTATGGCCCTTTGAAATTCAAGGGCAAAATTGTAATTTAATTTAAAAAAGAATTTGGCCTGAGAAAACAGGGACCCGTTTTAATACGGGCACCCCCCTTCTTCCCAAACATATTGGAGGTTTCTAGAATGGTGGTGTGCATGGGAGAAACCACCGCCATTCTGGAGGTTTCTCCACCACCATTCCATGGCGGTAGAAACCCCCTCCAAAACCCTCTTCAAGCTCTATAAATAGAGCTCTTAGGCGCCTCCAATGGTGGCCCAAAACCCTAGGAAAAACCCATCTGGGAGTAGTGTGCAAGAGGATAAAATAGTGAAAAAATACCAGGCCACGAACCAAGTACGCCTTAAACCCTCCAAACCCATCTCCCCCTCAATCTTAGGTTGAATTTCCCCAAGTTTTTGCATGCAAAACCATGCAAAATGGGGCTCTAAGGAGCCACAACAGACCCAGGACAAGTGCCTAGGGCATACTGGTTCTATAGGGTCGAACCAGGTGTGTACACAGACGCGCCCGCAAATGAAAGAACGGGCGGAAGGCTCGGTGCGTCGGCGGACGCGCCCTGTGGGCCTTCTATGTACTCTTAACGTTAAAATGCCTATAACTTGAGTTCTAGGACTCCGATTGAGGTGCCGTGAGAGGCGTTGTGTCCATATTGATAGCGCGGACACACCTAAACCATAAAATACCTAATCAAGCCCCCATCTAAGGTTGACATAACCCTTAAACTATGATAGTGGCGTAGGGCCATTAAACCTTTGCAAACCTGAATATACGAAGGCCCAGTTAGGGACCTTAGGAGGCCCTTAGGCATGAGAATGAACCCTTAATGCCTAAGTAGTGAGGTAAACTATTCTAGAACCTATAGAAATAGGCCAAGCTAACCTTTTTCCCCGAAACCATGACCAGGAACGTATGAGGACAAGGGGACTAGCACGATCAAACCAGGTAGGTGTTCTATTGCTACTAGACTTTTAAAAAGAACCCATGATGCTTTGAGATTGCATGTTTTGAGTCATGGTCGCTTTTCTAATGCATGTTTTATGTATAGCATGAATAGATTTCATAAATGAACTTAACATGCATATGAAAAATACATTGCGCATATATTGCCAAGACATGTGTTACATGCATAGACATGTTTTGAAAAAGGATTCTTAGCCATGGAAAGTGTTAGTCACAACCCTAGCTATAGAGAGTAACTACAATCAAATAACATTCACTAAAAGATAAGGTAGGGGTTTACTTACTTGTACTTAATTTGGGTGTCTTCTATGCATGTAACACATGTCTTGGCAATATATGCGTAATGTATTTTTCATATGCATGCTAAGATCATTTATAAAATCAATTCATGCTAAACAAGTCATGGGCATAAGGATGTAACATAAGTTTATACAGGACATGTGCCCACGACCTCATCACTGTGTGGTCCCTAGGTACCTAGGGACACTCGGTCATAGCCTCCACGGGGCATATGACACTTTGATCAGGTGCCGTGACACCAGTGGTAGTCCTCGGTACAACTTAGCAATCAAAGTAAGGACAAGCCTTTTTGGCGTGGTACCCTTTCCACCTATAGTGGTAGAGGCTGGGAGGCCACCCCGAACCTCTCGGCATAGCACCCACGAGTTTACTAGCCCAAATCATGTGCGATCAAGCAAGCAAAAACCTCTTTTTCAAAACATGTCCTCTTTGGGTCCCTCACAACTACTTGGCCCTCACAACTGCCTACCCAACGTCTTTTGGGCACTCCAATGTCTTTTGGTAATCCTCAAGGATATGCGATTCTTTAAGTCATCAGTATTCTATTTCGACAATGGTTTTAATATCAATATTGAACATGAGTGATCAAACATGCACAAATTTTAAATGACATATGATTTTAAAACATAGCATGCATTGTAAAACTAGTAGCAATAAACCTCTACCTTATCTTTCAGTGAATGTTACTTGATTATAGTTACTCTCTGTAGCTGGGGCTGTGACTAACACTTTCTTGGGAATAGAGTTGATTTAAAACTATTCCATGGCTATATGATTTGAAAATGTGTTTTGACACTCGGGGTTTTATACAAAAGATTTTTTGCTGTATTGCATTGTTTTTATAAAATGGTTTTCAAATAGGGATGCATCCCGCCTTAGGAATTAGATCTTGCATGTAGAAATGCATGGGAAAACTTGGGTTGTCATAGTTGGTATCAGAGCAACTGTGACGACCTGTGTTTTATATGATGCAAATTTCATAAAAAGGCGAGATCTCTTGTTTTAGAAATATAAAATGCATGAAAATCTTTTGTCATGAAAAACAATCTTTCGTATAAAACCTTGAGTGTTAAAACACATTTTTAAATCATATAGCCATGGCATAGATGTAAATCAACTCTATTCCCACGAAAGTGTTAGTCACAGCCCCAGCTACAGAGAGTAACTACAATCAAGTAACATTCACTGAAAGATAAGGTAGAGGTTTACTTGCTTGTACTTAATTTAGGTGTCTTCTGTCACGGGTCTATCCTGTCCTTAAGTGTTTACTTGTGTCTGAAAAATGTTAAGGATTGGGTGAGTATACACTATACTCAATAGGAGTCTATTGCTACTAGTTTTACAATGCATGCTATGTTTTAAAATCATATGTCCTTTAAAACATGTGATGTTTGATCACTCATGTTCAATATTGATATTAAAAACCATTGTTGAATTAGAATACTGATGACTTAAAGAATCGCATAATCCAAGTCGAAAGTAGTCTAACACTTTCTTGGGAATAGAGTTGATTTAAAACTATGCCATGGCTATATGATTTGAAAATGTGTTGACACTCGGGGTTTTAAACGAAAGATTGTTTTTCATAACAAAAGATTTTCATGCATTTCATATTTCTAAAACAAGAGATCTTGCCATTTTATGAAATTTGCATCATATAAAACCCGGGTCGTCACATTCTCAGTGTAGGATTAGCTGAAATACTGAATTCTCATAATGGAGAGAATTGATCAGCTTAGATGGGAATGATATTTGACTACTTTCATAAATTTAACTGATTTACCCATGTATAGTATGTATGTATGTATGTATGTATGTATATGGATGTACATATATTACAAAGTAAAGAGTAGAGACATGAATATGTTTAGGGATAACGAGATTATGATGTATCAGAATTATATTGTCAATTATTATGCTTCTTGAATCCCCTAGCAAGCATTGCTTGCTGGGATATTACAAATGTTGCAATGTTTACAATATCTCAGATATAAGAAAGGAGAGTTCGGAGCTCAAGACGATAGAAGACTTGAAGAGAATAATCTTGAAGGTATACCCCTTGAAGACATGTATTTTGCTTTGTTTGAGAGTATTGTATTATAATGAGAGTTTCATTGTATGGTGAGCTTTGAGTTTTGGATTATGTAATTTGGACAAGTATTGTAATGGATTTGGCTATACTGTGAACCACTGGAATGGATTATGGAATTTAATAAAAGTGCATTCCTTCAATGGAATTTTATCTTGTCCAAAACTCTACTTATGTTATGTATGAAGTGATGACTTAAGTTTTACAAAACAAGTTCTAAAGAAAAGAATTTTTGCTGCTTTGTTTTGCAAAATTTTTTTACTATTAAGGGCTCTACCTTTCAAAGATATATTACAAAATGTGTTACAAAAGCCCAGGTCGTCACACATAATAATTTGATAGTATAATCCTAATACTTCATAATCCCATTATTCGTACCCATGGATCAATCTCTTTACTTTGTCATATATGTACATCCTTACACATACATATTGTATACTTTGTACATATATATATATAGATACAGTCAAAACTGTAAAAAATAGTCAATATCTCAAAACATATTCATACCCAGTTTATACTGAGTAGATAGATCATCCAAACTCTACTAGACATACTCCCTCATTTGGGCAGTATCTGTAATCCACAATTATCCAGCATCTCATCATGCCATATCGTAAGGCATTTCACTATGCCATGCATCATAATGTAAAAATACTCAAAGGACTACTATGCATGCAGTCAGAATCTGTACCAGCGTGCCCAGATAACTGCTCAATAATCCACCTATACCACCCTTGGTGGAAATCACAATATCCATGTCCATATGGGGGGACCATGGCTATCATACTGGCAGCCTTCCCATAATTGCGCCACTCGACTTTTAGCCTTATTTAGGCTTAGTATCCATATCATAACAAGTTTCACAGAGAGGGTAGCCACGCCTTACTAACTCTCCTAACATAGCATCCCTAGGCCTATGCCTATTTAAAACAAAACCACAAGCCTTCATACTTGTATGTAAAGTAATTCTCACATGTATCAAACAATCTGTCTATTTACTTAGGGCTCGAATATCTTCTAATTCCATACTCACTTAGAGTTTATTCCTCAATTCTAACTTAATCATTTCATATGTGTTTGGTTAGATCATAAGGGTTTCAAGGAATTTAATACAAGTATTAACATTACACTTGTCAACATTTCTAGACATAAGATTGTGTATTCAACATGTACATCCCATGTAGATGCATTCATAAAATCCTCCCACCTTCAAGTAGTGATCCATCTCTTCAGATCTTCCATGATTTTGATTGACGTATGTAATCTGTAAATCCATACATAGTGTCAACATTTATATAATCTGAATAATCCTAAATTTTTATCCTATCTATATTCTTTGTTTAATCTTGTCCTTTGATATAAAGGATCTAGATCTTTTGTCCTATCATGATCTATCTTCCTCATATTGTGTCTATCCTATTGAACAATAAATCTGATGGTTAGAATGAGCTTCTAATCTTTTAGATCTAAGTCTTTATCTATTCCTTTCTTTGATCTTGATCTTTCATAGATTCTTTGATCAACAATTTATACTTGTTGATAAAGATCAAGGGCTTAGATCTTCTATCATCTAATTCTTCTTTGATCTAAGTTTAGTTGCTTGATCATCCCTAAGGAGTATGAACCTTGTTCGATTCCTTGAATTATATTTGATCAACGGTTTGGATTATCTAATTGAATGATCTAGATTTGTCTACAACATACATATATGGATACATAGTACAATATTAGGATTCTTTATTATTCTTGATCATTCAAGGTCCTATGGATCTTGTTTGATCATCCTTATCTTACTTATAATTTTTATTAGGATTAGATAATTTACTAACCTTTTATAATATTATTATTATTATTCAACCAATTAATATTTTACTGGTTGAAGATAGCTTATTTCATCTTAAGTCTAGACAACTCCTCTTATTTCCAATTGACTAAGACTTACTAGTTGAATGACTCAACACAAAGTGGTTACTTCAATCCTCATGTAAGGAGGCATTTGGACCTCACAAACATCAACGAAAGGTAGGGGAAGAGCGAGGTTCTATTAGAAAACCCCTCTAATCACCATGTTCAGCATTCACTAGAGTGACCTTAGCTCAACCTTTCCTAAGGTTCCTATGAGCATTTTAACCCTAAGTACTCTTTCTAATTGATGTAAATTAAATCCATGAACATTTAAAATGTTATTCATGGGGTTTATTATTCTCCTAGTTTGGGCCAAGGATTTGATAGTCCTTATATTGTCCTACTAACTATGGCCCTTACTATCATTAAGTCCATGTCATTCATTACATGTAAATGTCCCTCAACTCTATTTTTCATTTAATTACATTTTCAATGTAATTTACATAACATAAGCATTAAAGCATAAATAAATAAACAAATAAGTAAATCTAAAAATTAAATCTACTAAGCAATAAATGACATTTACAATATCATCCAATAATTCAAATGAAAATTTAACACGCCATAACTGTTCATTATGATCCAACAGTCATATTTGATTTCTATTCATTTTTCATCCTATTTAGGGTTTAGAACTTGATCTTTCATTTTCCTTTAGATCTAATACATTTTCTTAATGTGATTTTATCACTAAATCATTGATGCATCCCATCAAATGATCTGATCCTTCTTAATCCAACCAATCAAGAAGATCTTAAGCCATTTTATCCAATTTGAGGGCATAGAGCTTAATCTATCCCAAATTATCATCAAGAAGCCCATCAATCCTATGAACTTAACTTTATATCATCATCCAAATATGTCCACACTGTCTAGTCATCCTTGATCAAACTGATCATGGAGATTACCATTCACTTTTATGGATTTTACTACTTTTAAGGGTCAAGATCTTAAGATCAGGAAAATAAATTATATCCAACCATTTAATTATTGTAATTATACATTTAACTCATCAGATAAACTATTTTAAAAGGTTTGATCATGCTTGATTTATCAAATCATGAAGATCCATGCTCATTTTTATGATTTTTCTTCTTTTAAGGTTATATCTCTTAATTAAACATAGATCAGTCACTTCTAACCATTGATTCCATGTTCCAAAATCATAAGATCATCAGCAGATCAGAATTATAAAGTCTGATCATTCCAAAATTTCACTGATCATAGGAATTAGTAATACTTTTCTTTATTTATAGATTTTTACATGCATCAAAACATAAATTTTCTAAGTTCAACACCTTATACAAGTAATAAGGAATCTATAACAACTTTTAGATCTAAAATTGGAGCTAAATTGAGTTTTTAATTGAAGAAATAAGATTTTAGTACAAATATTGGATGGCTCATAGGATTGCCTATCACCAGGGATGGTTGACAAGTGATAGGCGAGACAGTCCAAATCTGGACCATCAGATTGCTCATCTCCTAATCTCTCTCATCTTACAAGATCCACGCATAGGATTTCATCCCTTGGGTTTGTTGGGTCTGAGAAACTCATCCAATGGCTCAAAAGTTGGATATGAGCCATCCAAGGATGAGAACTCAACCCTCCGTCCTGGATCCATCGTTTCCGTCGAATCAACGGTCAGGGGAGATCAGAGATGGCCAAAAACCTAGAATGACATGCTGGAATGAAAGGGTAATGAAGTGGGTGGCCTATTTGTGTGGGTCCTGTGAAGTAATTTCATCCGAGAAGAGATTTACTGGTGAAAGAAAACCCTAATGCCAGAAAATCCATACAGTCAAGAAAATCGTCATTGTCAATGCTGGAGAAGGGGGGGACCATGGGGGAAACACATACCACCTCATTCTGAAGATATTTAATAGTGCAAGATGACTGTTTAATGGCCAAATTGTCTAATATAAGTTGAAAATTCCACCGGAGATGGTACCCAGTACCATGTTTGTCTTCGTTTTGAGTTTCTTAGCAATTCAAGAGGTGGATCATCATGGAAACTTAGGGCTTTTGTAGATCAACATTGTTCGACTAGATCCAACGGTGAAGATTGAAAATAATGGCTTGAAGTGGATGGGTGATTGAGCTAGGGTTTCCTAGGAGAAAACCCTAGCTCATTGGGGATGATGCATCAGTTGACGAGCCTGATGTCTCCAATGAGCATGGAGTGCCAGGTGCATTTACAGACACTCGTATAGAGAAAAAAAGAAAGAGGAGAAAGATGGAGGAAATGGGGGAGATGGGGGGGGGGGATTTTGGAGCTGAGATTTCAGGGCATTGTAGGGAACCTTGTGAGGGACATTATGAAAAGAAATTTGTGATTTTTTATGTGGTATTTATAGGTGTTTTTGAATTTTTTATGATTACATGTAATTATCATGTTTCAATTCTTTTTATTATTAAATTAGCATTTGATTCCCACTACCACCTCCTTCTCCACTAGTAGTTGGTAGTGGTTTGAACACTCAATACATATTTTATGGCCACTGGATTCATTTTGTGGGCCCCACGGAGGTGTGAAAGGACCATTTTGCCCATTTATGGAAAAAACTATTTTATTCTCCCGAACTTAGAATTGAGTGTGCTTTGTGGTGTTGGAATCGTATTTCTGAGTACATTCTAAATGTTGATGTCTTAGATCTCGGTTATTTGTAAAATTACCATTTTACCCATTTATTTATAAAAATAGAGAAAATTAGGGGTTTTCATTTTAACTCAGAATTGAATGTACTTAGTGTCACTTCGATTGATTTTTCGAGTACATTCATAATTTGTAAGTTTTTAATCATGTTTTAATCTCTATAAAAAGTGAATTTCCAATAATCTAATATTCTAGCCCAGAATTTCTAAAAAATCAAACTAAATTAATTTTCTCAATCAATTTACAAAAATTGAGGTTATACATATCTAACCCTTGAGTGGATAGCATATAGGTTGCATTAGTTTGTTTTCTTATACTTGCATTGCATGTTTATTGATTTATGTTGGATGGATCATAATTTTAGTGAGGGCCTCATAGGAACCCTCATAAGATGAGGACTAAATTTCATCACTAGTTCCTTGGCCCACCTAGGAGATCAAATTGATACCTTATACTCTTGTGATCACAGTCATTAATCTTAACGTAAGATCAAGTAGTAAGATACTTACAATTTTGAATGCATTGGACCCTATCTTAAAGAGGTGATTTATTGTCACTCTAGTGGCTCTTGAACTTTGTGGTTATAGTAGCTATCCAAAATCCAAGTGATTTTTCCATGCCTTTTGTTGACTATTGTTGAGGTCTAAATGCCTCCTTCCATGAGAATTGCATTAACCAACTTGGGCAAGACTTAATTGGTAAGCAATAGTCAATTCTATATCAAAGGAGGAGCTATCTAGCTTTAGGTTAATAGCTACAACCTCACAGATTTACAAAGATCATCAAATCAAGCTTGTTAGCATTAGGAATTGTTTACTTGTAAAGCACATAGAGTTAGTTGTCCTTTATTAGATTGCATCATTTAGTTAGGTTTCATTATAGTGCATGCAAGGACGTCTATCTTAGAATACTAAATTAGTACCATTATATTTTGAGATTGAACGTACTCATAGGCAAGTGTTACGAAATCAAATTCCTAACCCTATGGATGACCCTCTAGTTGAAGTTGAGCATAAGGCTATTAGAGATTTCTATACACCACTTCAACTAAATATTCCATCATGCATCACTTTACGACCCACCAATATAGATCATTTTCAACTTAAACCCGAAGTCATTTAGTTACTTCCAACATTCTATGGCCGTAATAGTGAGGATCTATACTTACATATCAAGGAGTTTCTTGATATTTATGCCACTTTCAAATTTTCAAATGTTTTAGATGATTCTATTAGACTTAGGTTGTTCCCTTTTCATTAAAAGATAAGGCCAAATCATGGCTAAATTCTTTAGAGATCAGTTCCATTGCCACATGGGACCAGTTTTCTTGGAACTTTCTAAACAAATTCTTCCTTGTACATAAGACTATTGCCCTTCAAAGGGAGATCATTAAATTCCTATGAAAAGATGATGAGCAATATTATGAATGCTTGGAAGGTGGAATGAGTTGCTACAGAAGTACCCTCATCATGAATTTGTAAAATAGCAACAGGTTCAATACTTCTATGAGGCATTAGGAATTAACACCAAAAAATAGACAAATGGTAGATGCAACTAGTGGAGAAACCCTCATGCTAAACAATAAAACAAAATATGGAAATTTTTTATGAACTTTAGCAAATAATTCCCAGCAATAGGATTATTCTAATAGAAGAGAAGTAAATACCTAGCCTCAATGGAAAGGAGGCTTGTATGGAAAGGAGTGACCTCAGATATGTCATATAAGCTCAATTCCTTAACTGAATGGATGGGTAAGCTTGAAGATACATTCCAAGCCTTCATGGTTGTGAATACACCCACAAAACCTCAATAAGAGGCTTGTCTTATTTGTTCTAGCCTGGCACATTCAACTACAACTTATCCATTAACACAAGTGTACCTTGAATATCTTTTAAAACAAGCAAATGTTATTGGTGCATATGATAAACCTAGCAACAACAATACATACTCTGAGAGTTATAATTCAAGATGGGCTAGGCATCCCAATTTGTCATGCTCTAAGAATAATTACTAAGGAGGTACATTTGTGAAACCCCATGTTCAGAACATTCCTAGAATTTCAACTTTCCAACAGCCACTTGGTTTTCAGTTTCCTAAAAAACCATAGCAACCATCAAATGAGGATAGTATCCAGTCTCTCATGACACAAAAATTTGGAGATTAACAATGTTTCGCATCATTCCAAGATGAGGGTTGACAAATATGGCTTGGATAAAAATGCAAATGAGCCAATTTTCTACCTTTTTAAGCGAGAGGAATGTTTCCCAGTTAGCCTATTCCAAACCTTAAGGGTTAGTTAGAAATAGGGTCTAGTTCACATAACTAAAGAACGCATGACCATTAATGTTTATCACAATCCTTCGAAGTGGCTATTAGGTTGATAACAAAGTAGGGCAGGCAGAGGAACAGTTTAAGGACAAAATAAAAGAGAATGAACTAGCTAAAATATAAGAGAAAGAGACCAAATAAAAATCTCCTACTCCATCCGAGCCTACAGTAGAAGCACCTTATATGCCTAAAGCCCCATTCCTTTAATTACTCAACAATGCTAAGAAAGGAACACATTTTAATGAGATAATGGATGTATTGAAACATGCATGAATTAGTATACCATCACTCAATGCTATTAATGATATCCTTACTTATGACATGTTTCTTAAAGAGCTCTGCCCTACAAAGTGAAAGCTTAACGTTCAAAAGAAGTCCTTCTGCACTGAGCAGGTGAGCTCTTTAATCTAACACCAGATCTCACCTAAGTTTAGAGACCTAGGGTCTCCTACTATCTCATATGTCATTGAAAACCTTGTCATTAATATGGCACTACTTGATTTAGTGGCTAGTGCAAATTTGTTCCCTTATTCTGCCTATGAGCAACTAGGGCTCGATGACGTTAAGCCAACCAATATCACTTTGAAGTTACCAAATAGATCAATTAAGATTCTACGCTGTGTGATTGAAGTGCTCTAATACATGTGGACCAGTTTTACTTTTTTGTAGATTTTATTGTCCTGGATAACCAACCAGTGTTAGGCTCTAGTAGTCACATGCCATTGATTCTTAGATGTCCATTCTTGGCAACATCCAAAGCCATCATCAACTATCAAAACAGTGTGATGAAACTATCCTCTAGCAATATGAAAGTCAAGCTTGATGTTGTTAATGGCAATCATTAGCATCTAGACCTAAATGATTCCTGCTTAGTCAATTTAATTAAAGGTCTACTTCAAGATGTTAATACATCACCATCTATCCTAGATCCACTTGAAGCTTATATAGCACATTTTAACTAAGATTCTGACATAGACAAATTGATTGAATGGCAAATAATCTTTTAGATGCTCCACCTAGAGTGGATACCTCTAAATGGGGCCCTTATGAGAAACCACTCCCTCACTAGAATCTATACCAGTTCCATCAATAGAAAAATCATCCAAATTGGTCCTAAAGCCTTTGCCTAAAAAATTACTCTTAGTTAAGACCTGATGAAACCTTACCTATCATCATAGCCTTAGATCTAGATAAGGAATATGAGGGTTAGCTTCTGGTTGTTCTTAGAGAACATAAGACTACTCTAGGGTAGAGCATAGCAAATATTAAGGGAATTAGTCCTATTGTGTGCATGAATTGAATCCATCTAGAGGAAAATTCCAAAGCATCTAGGGAAACACATAGGGGAATAAACCTTAATATGAAGGAAGTAGTAAGGGATGAATTGCTTAAACTCTTAGATGTTGGTATCATCTACTCCATATTTGATAGTACATGGTAAGCCTAGTTTAGGTTTTCCCTAAACTTAGGAGTCACAAAAATTAAGAATGAGGATGAAGAGTTAATCCCCACTCACATAACCACTAGGTGGAGAGTTTATGTTGATTACTGAAAATTGAACTTGGTCACAAGGAAAGGTCACTTTCCTCTTCTATTTATAGATCAAATGCTAGAAAGGTTAACTGGACATAAATACTACTACTTTCTTTATAGTTATTCTGGTTATGACAAATTTCTTACAGAACTAGGGGACAAGGAGCCTATTCTTTTAGATCCTTTGCTTCTAGTCGCGTGCATTTTGGACTTTGTAATGCTTTAGCTACTTTTCAAAGGTGTATGTTGAGCATATTTTTAGATATGGTAGAGGGATTTTTAGAGGTATTTATAGATGATTTCTTAGTGTTTGGATCTTCTTTTGATGAATGCCTACATTATTTAAAACTTGTCCATGCTAGGTGTTAGGAAAAGAATTTAGTGCTAAATTGGGAAAACTATTATTTCATGGTTCAAAATGGCATTGTTTTAAGCCACATTATTTCATGCAATTGTATAAAAGTGAATAAAGTCAAAGTGGACTTAATCACTTACCTTCCTCCTCCAAGGATGGTGTAAAAAATCTGCTCATTTATAGGCAATGTTAATTTCTATAAAAGATTCATCAAGGATGTTAGAAAAATTGCTAAGCCCATATGTAATTTACTTACTAAGGATGCAAATTTTGACTTTGATGATGACTACATGAAAGCATTTGAGCGCCTAAAGGCTGAACTTATTTCTGCACCTATTATTGATCACCAAACTAGAATACATCATTTGAAATAATGTGTGCCACTTCAAGCTACGTGATTGGGGCTGTATTGGGGCAGCATATTGATAAACTTCCCACATGATATACTGTGCTAGCAAAACAATTAACAATGCCCAACTCAATTATTCAACTATAAGAAAAGAGTTGTTGATAGTAGTTTGATCATGCAACACTTAAAATATCTTCATTCAAAGAAAGATACAAAACCTAGGCTAATCAGATGGATACTATTGCTACAAGAATTTTGAGAATGTTGTAGCTGACCACTTTATCTAGCCTAGTTGTGGAGTCCACTAGTGAGAATATGCCTATAACATAAACATTTCATGATGAATAATTGTTACACATTTCTCAATTACCTAGGTATGCTCATATAGTCAACTATCTTATCACGAGTCAAATGCCTACTCATTAGTCCAAGCAAGATAGGGAATGGTTTATTATTGAGGTTAAACACTTTACATGGAATGACCCATACCTATTTAAGTACTATGCTGATCAGGTCATTAGGAGATGTGTGCCAGATAGTGAACAACATGAGATCATTAGGAGATGTGGGGGCCATTTTAGTTTTAAAAAGACACCCATGAAGATTTTGTAATGTGGTCTTTATTGGCCTACCATTTTCAAGGATTCACATGCTTATTGCTTAGCATGTGTTAGATGTCAATAGTTAAGGAGCCTAGGAAAAAGGAATATGATGCCCTTGAACCCCATTTTTCTCATTGAGCCTTTTGATTGGGCATTGATTTTATTAGAAATTTTCCTAATTCCTTTAGTTACTTGTACATCCTTGTGGGGGTGGACTATGTTTCAAAATGGGTAAAAGCCACTCCACGTAAAATCAATGACCACAGGGTGGTGGTCAAGTTCTTAAAAGAAAATATTTTTTCACATTTTGGTACACCTAGGGCCATAATTGGTGATGGGGTAAACATTTTTGTAATAAGTTGTTTGAGAATTTAATGCAAAAATTTCGTGTTATTCATAGGATAGCTATCCCTTATCATCCTCAGACCAATGGATTGGTAGAAGTGTCTAATAGAGAAATAAAACATTTTCTAGAAAAGACATTCAATCTAAATAGGAAAGACTAATTTGTGAGTATTAGCAATACTTTATGGGCCTATCATACAACATTTAAAACTGCTTTAAGAATGTCACCTTACCTTCTGGTCTATGGAAAGGCCTGACACCTACTAGTAGAACTTGAACATAAAGCATACTAAAACACTCATGATAGACATATCTTAAGAAAGTGCTTCACCCCAGGGTAGAAGGTCCTTTTGTATAATTCTAGATTGCATCTATTTCCAGGAAAATAGATCTCGATAGACTGGACCCTACGTAGCATGTATTGTATATCCTTATGAGGCCATCAAGATAAAAAAGGATGGAGAAATTTCAAAAGTTAATGACAAAGGTTGAAACCCTTCCTAGTGCTGATAAACCTTGAAGTGGGAGAAACATTACTTGAGGAACCAGTCTACCAGGACCCACATTGGCATGACCCATGATACTTGCATCCATCATCAGGGGTACATTCATCATTATCACAACAAAACATGCCCAGCTGAAGATGCTAAGCTTAGTGCTCACTGAGAGGCAACCCATGATTTTACAGTCACATTTACCCATTTATCATTTAGTATCATCTATTTCAAAACACTGGGGACAATGTTTAGTTTAGGTTGAGGGGTGTAGACATACATGAGATTTCTAATTTTTTCTTATTTTGTTAAGAAAGAAAAAAGAATCATTCTAAGTTTTTAGGTCAAAGTCCTTTTATTGTGATGTTAATGGGAATTTTTAAAGCTTAGTATTTCCATTACTTTAACATCTTAATAAAAATACATGTGGTTAATTTTGCATTATGCCCTCAAAAGTAAAATCTCATAATATACTTGCACAATACATAAGTTTAGACAAACAGATGGGCATGAGGAAAATTAGTGGAGACCATACCTAAGTGAGTATTAGGGACTATCATCTTTCTAAGGGTTATATCTATTCCCTATTTTAATTAGTGAACATTACATTGAAGCTCACAATGTCTTTGTTTTGCTCAAAATGCCAAGACTCTAAAAGGAGTACTAACTCTGGTTCTTGAACATTTATTGAATCTAATAGGCTTTAAGAAACCTAAGAAATGATATAGGCCATCCTCTATTTAACCTCGAGATATAAAGCCTACCCAAATAGTATATCACTAATTAGACCTTTTGAGCTTCTTAGTAAGCCTTCTCTTTTCAAAACCCTAATTTACCCTGCCCTAAAGAAACCCTAATAAAAGGAAGAATTTCCATTAACTACCTTTCAAAAATTAATAGAAATGATAAAAAATAAGAAAAAGGACAAAAGTCAAAGTAAAAAATATAAAAAATACAAACAAAAAGTCTTTCTTCATAGAAGTACAAAGAAAGGAAATAAAAAGGGTATTATAAAAAAAATAAAGAGTATTATCAGAAAAATAAATGAAAAAGTTATGAAGAAAAGAGAAAGGAAAGTACATAAGAGATATTCATTTTAATACAATCAAAAGAAAAAGTTGTCCAACTAATAATTGACAACCTATACTTAGATTTGAAATTTTGAATCCTTATACCCTTCCATTCAAAACTTGCCTATCCTAAACCTACTTTCCATCCTATCTAAAGACATATTGATCTTAGGTGGAAAATAGCCTTGATGACAATATAAATAGGAAGGAATTAAGGTGAACTATCCTTAATGGTCTTAGTAATTACATCCACTTTTAGGGATCATGTTCTTTGTCTCATTTGTGCTTAAAAGATTATGTGAACCATTAATATCTTCTATTTAGTCACATAATGATAGAAATTTGTTGTTAAGTGTTCAATTTTGGACAAAATACCCCTAATTTAGCATTCAATTAGATCATCTAATCAATCAAATTTGTAATTTTTATGTTGATTTTGAATGTAGCTCTAATTGATCATCAAATCATTAATTTGTCAAAATTAATGGTCAGATGACCATTAAGAGCTAATCTGTGGATTAAAGTACAATCGAGATGAATCTAATTGCATCTTGTATGGTGCAGATCAACTAAATTGACTATTGAATGGCTTGGATCAAATCATTGTATTAGATCATCATCAAGGAACAAAAGGCACATGGGCAATTGATTAAGGAAGTGAATGTTAAAGAGGAATGGAAACATGGAAAGTTTGGTGAGTTTCAAACAGTGGAAAATGCTGAACCATAGAGAAAAGAAAGAAAGTAGGGGGAGGAGCCAAATTTAGAAGGTGGTGAGCTCTAAAGAGAAGAAACCAGCCACCACCACCTTCTCTCCTCACTTCCTATCCTTGGCTAGATTGTAGGAGGCAGACCCAACACCTCCCTATTCCCCCACTTCTCTCCCCTTCCCATCTCTCTCCTTCTCCTCTCCCTCTTTATCTCTCTCTCTCTCTTCCTCTATCTCCATCCCATTCTCTGTCTTCTTGCTATCGCTCCCTCTATTTCCCATCTCTCTTTGTCGCACCCATGACCAAAACCCGTCACCCCCTCTCTTCTCCTTTCCTTCACCCTCTCTCCCCCATTTCTCTCTTATTTCCCTCCTTCCCTCACTCCCAATCTCTCTCTCAGTTCCCTCACCTCTGTTTCTCATCCTTGTCCCCATCACCCTCTTTTACTGCTTAGCCCATCATACGCACCACTCCAATCCCCCTCGCTTCCACCGCACCAACATCAATAGACAAACCTAATGGTGGCATCTTATAAGTTCCCTCTTTGTCTCATCTCTTGGTTCTTCTCCCATTCTCCTCACTTTTTTTTGTCTGAACTAGACACCCATCACAAGGCTATGTTAGATCGCACTGCCTAACCATCACCAGCCCTGCTTCCCTTCATCCATTGCCTCACTAGTCCAGCCCTACCCTCACCACCTAGCCCATCTCCTCTACCTAGGCTAGATTGCACAGTGCACTAGCTCCCCTACCTGACATAGCACCAGCAAGTCTCCCTCATCTCTACTCTTTCTGCTTCACCACCTGGTGTGGCACTGTTGTTTCCAACATCTCTGCTCTCTCCAGCATCGCCACTAGCTGGCCCACTTTTCCTTTGTTCCCTCTTGTCCTTTGCCCTCTCCTCCTCTTCTTCCCTTTTTCTCCTCCACTGGCTTCTCCTCCTCTATCGGTTCCCTATTTTCTTTCCTCATTTTAATTATAATTTTAGTCAAATTCCAATTTTACCCTTAACTCTTTTCTTTTAATTCCTAATCTATTCTCTTTTTAATTCTCTCTGTGTGCCTGTCCATTCCAATTTTGTTTTTATTTGTGTTCTGCTTATCTAGGAATTGGCAAATCCAACTCGATTAATTAAGGATTAACCCAATCAATGAGTTCACCTTAAAAAATAAAAAACTCTCAATTTCTCCTCTGTTTCTTATCTGATTTTCAATAAACTTTTAGATTTCATTCCTAGGGCATCGCTCAATGTAATTAGTGTCTTTGATCTTTAATCTGAAATCCTAAACTTGATCTAAGCCATCCAAATTCCAAAATCACCATTTACTCCAGATCTTCACAATTTTGAGGAATCTGACAAATTCGACCCTTGGATCATTAATCAAAGACATGTTA
The DNA here is from genome assembly GCA_035236585.1 of Warburgia ugandensis. Lineage (NCBI taxonomy): Eukaryota > Viridiplantae > Streptophyta > Magnoliopsida > Canellales > Canellaceae > Warburgia > Warburgia ugandensis. Next base: position 53,261,847 of record CP141127.1, on the reverse strand, counting down.
AAAACATTGATGAAGGCTAATCAACTCTAAGAAGACCAAATTTAAGGAAATTTCTAGTGACTAAGCTAGGGAAGTAGATTTTTCATGTTATTTGGTTTAATTTTCATGTTAGCAGTTGAATAGATTTGAACTCTAATTATATTTCTAGTAATTTTTGTTATTTAATTTTTATTTTTATTTAAACTCCCACTTTTTAAGTCAAATCTGTGTGGGATCGACCCGTACTTGCATTAGCTATACTACAATAGCCTGTGCACTTGCTATAAAATACATCAACAAGTTTTTGGTGCCGTTTTCGCCTTAAACAACAAAAAACTCTCAATTTCTCCTCTGTTTCTTATCTAATTTTCAATTAACTTTTAGCTTTCATTCTTTTGGAATCCTTGAACTTAATTAATGTCTTTGATCTTTAATATGAATTCCAAAACTTGATTTAAGCCATCAAAATCCCAAAATCACCATTTACACCAAATCTTTACAGTTATGAGGAATCTAACAAATCCAACCCTTGGATCATTAATCAATGACATGCTAAAGATGTTGATGAAGGGTGATCAACTACAATAAGACCATATTTGAAGAAATTGATAGTGATTAAGCTAGGGAAGTAGATTTTTCATGTTATTTGGTTTAATTTTCTTGCTTCTTGAACTAGAAATTCTATAAGTTTTAGCAGCTGAATCAACCCATACATGTATTAGCTATACTACAATAGCACGTGCACTTGTGGTAAAACATATCAACAGTTTTTTAACCTATTTCTTAAGAACATTATTTCTGAAAGTATACCAGTGAGAATTTGAGGTCAAGACATCTTTCTAATGGAGCAATATGCATATCTATTTAGAAGTTTTAACTTATATAGCTATACACACACTAAAATTCAAGATTTATAATAAAAAGGCTTTGGTATGTGGGTAACTTGTCAAATTTCTCACTCATCTTTATTAAGTTGTTAAGCAAGTAGAGTGCTAATGGATGCGAGTTCTCTGATAAAAATAAAGGACTTAGCCTTGTGGAATTTTGTGGGTATGTTAATTGTAAACTCTCATGAGGCAAAAACTTGTCCACTAGAGGTAACCTAAGGGTTTAAAGGCTTGTTGCATATACTTATTGCAATCATGACTACCTACAAAAACAACAACCTTTTTTGCTTTTATGATTTTTCCTATGTTTTTCTCGGGACTAGAAAAAATGCTAGTTAGGGGTGTGATAAGTGTGTAATTTTATACAAAAGGTGCCCAATTACTAGCCCTTTTTTCTAAACATATAGTTCTATTTCAAGGGTTTTTTTAGAATTTTGTAATGCATGCATTTTTTACCTAATAGTTCAAAGGTTGATATTTTGTAGGTGAATCATCCTAATTTTCTACAAATTAATTAGGGTTTTTCATATTTTGTAGGTGTTAAGAAGGTAATCCAAAGGTCGAGCTTAATCAAGATATAAAATTGAAACCATTCATTAAGTTTCCTAATCTAACTAGGAAACCTAAGCAAGCCAAAGCCTAAATGTCATCAATCAAAGGTGTGATAAGGTTCAAGATCATCCTAGGACAAGTAAAAATGCAATTGGAGAAGCAAAATATGAGTAGAAATGAACCCAAGCCCAAACCATGCATTTCCATCACCTTTGATGGGAGTAATTCAAGCCACTTTAGCCATTAAAGCCATGAAAAAGGGCGATAAGCCACATGAGCTACTCAAGCCTTTTAGTCAAGTATTGAAGAAATTTAAGCCACAAAGGAATGAGCAATAAAAGTGAGCCATCAAGCCAAGAAAGAGTGATACATAGAGCCACACAACTGGAGCATCAATTCAAGCAACTTTCTTATGTTAAAAGTTTGATTTTTAAGGGATTTTGAGAGATTAATATAAAAGACAAGATGACCATGCGTTAAGGGACTCATCAAGAGAGAAAAATGCTTAATCCACCATTCATCCTAGGGTTCCATGTTTTGAAGCCAAGGAGGGAGCCACCTTCCTAAAAGAGGGCACCTCCACTTCCCCCCAAATTAATTGGAAAAATCAAGTGGTTTCCTAATTTGGAAACCCTAGATCCAAGTCCATGCTAATATGTAAAAGCCCTAGTTTTTCTTCTATATTTTCCTCTTTTTTTTATTTCTTATTCCCTCACTCTTCCCACCAGCCAATAACCATCCAATTAGAAGGGAAGGAGAGTCACTTTCCTTCCAAGGAAAATGATGCCTCCTTCCTTCCTTAGGAATCCAGCCAGCCCATGACTCTCTCTCTCTCTCTCTCTCTCTCTCTCTCTCTCTCTCTCTCTCTCTCTCTCTCTCTCTCTCTTTCTTATAGCATCCATTGAATTCCATGTTTTTTTATAAGTATAAGTTGGGTGAGACAACTTTGAAATCAAACTATCCTTTGGTGCTTTGTTGCTGTTGGACTTTGGGACTTCTTGATGCTTTTCATCCTTTAGATTTCTAGTTATGTTGTTATTGGCTTTCCGGTTCAAGTAAGTAGCTTGCTTACTTTGTTTTAGGTTGCATCATTTGGATAGGTTTTTCATCTTAGTGCATGCAATTTCGTTGATATCAAAACACTAGTTAGTACCATTAGATCCTAAGATTGAATGTATCCATAGGCAAGGGGTCAGAAATCAAATTCCTAAACCCATGACAGAACAACCAGCTTTAGTTGATCATAAGGAAATGAAAGATTTTTATGTGCCACACTAACTAAATACTCCATCATGCATCACCTTACCACACACCAATGCTAACCACTTCAAACTTAAACCTAAAGTCATATAGTTACTCTCAACATTTTATGGTCAAGAGAGAGAGAACTCATGCCTACATATCACTACCCTTGGGAGTGGCCATTGGGTTGATAATAAAGTTGGGTAGACTAAGTAAATACCAATGGAGAATGAACAAGCTAAAACACAAAGGAAAGAGAAAAGAGAAAAATCTCCCACTCCATTAGAGCATATAGTGGAGGCACCTTATGTGCCTAGTCTCCAAGGTTCATGCGCAGGATGCTTGGGTAAATCATCTTTAAGTTTGGCTTATTTGATTGTTTAGTCTTAGTTTAGCATTAATTAGTTGTTTGCATCTTAGTTTAGTATAGAAAGTTTCTAATAGTTTTACAAAAAATTTATTTCTAATATGTTTCTAATTTTAGTTTTAGGAAAGTTTCATTTGATGCATGTTTCCAATTTCATGATGCTTACTTTCCCAATTCAATCAAAGCTATATCTCTTTGAAGATTTCAAGAGATTCCTCATGGGATCAACTACTCTTAGCTTCAAAATTACTCACAAGCGCACCAATCAAAGTAGTATTGCATGCAAGACAAGTTGATTCCATGAGGAATCTTACAAATTTGTATATTGTATAGATCTTATTTAAAGTGTTTAACTATAGCCAATTAAAGAGATTGAATTGGATTTTATTTTAAGCTACAAAAGTATGCAACATGAAATTGGAAACATAGCACTAAATTAGAAACTACAATTAAAAGAAACTTTCTAAAATTAAATCTATTCAATGGAATTAGAAACTAAGTTGCATTCAATAAATAAACTAATGCAGAAATAGAATGAATAAAACTAGATAACTTAAACTAAAGGAAACTTAATAAAAATGAAACTTTCCTAATTTAACACTTTCTTAATCATAAAACTTTCTGAAAATGGAACTTTCTAAAACTCGAAAAGGAAGCTTTCTAAAACTCAATTAAAATGAAAAAAATAAATTGAAATTTTTAGACTTAGATTAGTCAACTAAACAAAGCAAAATTTAAAGAGAAATCATCTAAGTTCCATGCACATGATCGATGAGATGGTGTGCATGGTTCATGGGGTAAAAAATAACTAATTTAATGAATCAAAGGAAAACTAATAGGAAATCTAATCATGAAAATTAACAAATAACCTAAAAAGCTAAATGGGTTCCTAAGAAATGAAGCAAATAAGATGTATTGATTGCTGGAAATTAAGCATGAAGATTGAATGCCAAAAGTCCAGATTTTACGTACTTAAGAAACTCAAATCAAACCAAACATGGAAAAGCACTTAACTAGAACTTTTTATTGATGATAATGTAATAACCCCAATTTTTTGTAAATTGATTGAGAAAAATCAATAAAGTTTGAATTTCAGATATTTTGAAATGTAAATATTAGGGTTATTTAAAATATACTGTTATAAAAGTATAATCAAATATAAAATTGAAAATTAAACTTAGCAAACCCTTCAAAATGACTGTAAGCACGACAAATTTCGAATTCGGATGAGAAATCCTTAAGTTTTTCATTTTTTGGACAAAAAGGGTAAAATAGTAATTTTACCCAAAAATCAAAATATTCCAAAAATCAAAATATGAAACATCAAAATTTAGAATGTACTGAGAAATACGAATCCAACGCCCACTAAGTACACTCAAATCCGAGATCATGGGAATAAAACCCAAAGTTTTATGCATAAAGGGCAAAACGGACTTTTTACACCATGTGGGGCCCACATGGGGCCCACATGGGGACCACCACGTCCCCAACAACCACTTTGATCAGCAGCCCATGTGAAACATGGGTCAACAAAGATCAGCTAGTCATGGGTTAGGTATGGGAGCATTAAAGACTTTCATGCCATTTTATATTAATAAAATAACATATTATAATCATGAAAAAGCCCCAAAATGCCTATAAATACAACCCCAAAAATCTTCCAAAAATCCTCATACAATCCCCACGAAATTATCTTCAATCTCCTTGAAAAATTAGATCTAGAATTCCTCTCAAAACCCCAAAATTTCCAAGAGCTAAATCTCTTTCCAATTTGTTTTTCTTTTTTAGATTAGAACAAGAGACCTAAATTCAATTAGGCACTCTGTTCTAGATCTAATTTGATAAATTCCACCGTCCAAAACATCCCAACACATCTATTCTACAAAACCCCAAAGGAATTTCAAGATCCAACGGTTCAAACAACGGTGATTTACGCGAAAGGTGGATTTTAGGCTATATCGTCATCAACAAGGTATTTTCTTAATTGGGCATGTAAATCAAGTTTTCTCCTCAATCAAGTAAGTGGAAATACTTTTCCTATATTTTTAGTAATGTTTTATGTAATTTTTATTTTACTGTAATTAATTTTGATAATAAAAAGATAAAAATAAAGTAAACAACAGAACCCTTAATTAGGGATGATGGAGTACTCAGATGAGAAATCTGACTGTACCAATCGATCCAGAAGGGTCCAAAACCCCTAGGGTAGAAGTTTCATCAAAATCAGAGACCTTTTGGGCCCTCAATTGCAAGAGGATTGATTGGACGGTCCAGAATGGACTGTCCGATCTCCAGATCAGACGACGCCCACGTGACGCACCGTCGGAACGGCGCGTGCGATACGCGTGGAGCGTCGGTTCAAGCGCACGGAAGGCGCGTCCGTCCAAAGGACGAGCGGACGCGCCCAGCGACAGCCCTGGTTTGCAGGCGCGCGGACGACGGGCGTTCCGCTCGTCCCTGTCCGCGTCTGTGGACGTCCCGCAGGCGCGCGTCGGGATTTTCGTCCCAGCGGACGCGCCCGACGACGCCCTGGTTCGTTCCGCTCGGTTCGTTCCGCCTGCCGTTCCGCCCGACTAATCTGGGCTGATTCCTTCCTTGGGCCCAGATCAAATCTAGGCCCTAGGAAGGACTGTGAACTTCCAGGATCAATTCTGGAGTCATCTGAACTCCAAATTGAGATCGGAAAGAAGCTATGGAAAGCTTAAAACCTCTATTTTCTTATGGAATAATAAAAATGACATGTTATTCAATAAAAACTTTCTGTATTTAAGAATTAAGTTTCCAATTACATTGATTTTCAAGATCTGAGATGATCAGATCTTAGAAACATGTTTTAATAATGATCTAATACTGAAATAAAGTTATATCTATGTTTAAATTGGATATATATGAGATATATTAAGGGATCTACCCTTTATGATTGAAAAACCCAAAAAAAAAAAATACAAAGGGACCCACTTGATCAATGAGATCAAGTGTGATCAGATCCTTGGGATGGAAAGAATAACTGTTTATATGATGAAATCCAAGGAAATCAGGGATGGATTATGATAAAAATAGATCAATGTGATCTTTTGACCTTAATAGAGAAAATTCTCTAAATATAACTAAAGTCCTTAATCAAAGGCAAAGATCTAAGATCAAATGGTTGGATCATAAGTAAAGGTTTCTAAAAATGTAAATCTAATTAGTTTCATTTTATGTTATTATGTTATAAAGCATGCTAGTATAACATTTAGAGTTTATGTGTTCATTCTTATCATAAGGTGCTAGAGTTAATTTAAGTACCTTGCCTCATTTTCATTAAATGTTAAACTAAGTAGTTTTATGCTTTAAATTTATAATTCATTTATAGTGGAATGTTAGTAGTAGATTTACTTGTTATGTGATAAAAAGCATAAAACATCAAAAATGTATTCTAATGAGAAAGTAGAGTTTCATGACACTAATAAGAATGGAGTACCTTGGACTTAATTAGTAAGGGCTATAGTTAGTAGGACAATATAAGGATTATCAAATCCTTGGCCCAAATTATGAAAAGAATAATAAACCCCATGAATGACATTATAAATATTCATGGACTTAATTAAAATGCATTAGAAAGAGTACTTGGGGTAAACATGCTTATAGGAACCTTATGAAAGGTTGAGCTATGGTCATTCTAGTGAATGATGAACATAGTGGTTAAGGGGGTTATCTAATAGAGCCTCGCTTCTTCCCTACCTTCTGGTGACGTTTGTGAGGTCTAAACGCCTCCTTACATGAGGATTGGAAGTAACCACTTTGTGTTCACCCATTCAACTAGTAAGCCTTAGCCAATTGGAAATAAGAGGAAGCGGTCTAGATTTAGGCTTGAATAAGCTACCTTCAACCATGCACATTAACTGTTGAATAATAATCATAAGAGCATAAAAGGTTAGTAAATTACCTAACCCTAATAAAAACAGTAAGTAAGATAAGGATGATCAAACAAGATCCATTAGATCTTGGATGATCAAGAACAATAAGAATAAGAACACTATATTGTACTTAGTATGTATGTTTAGTAGTATACTTATTATAGTTCATTAGATTAGATAATCCAAACCCTTGATCAAAGGTGATTCAAGGAAGAAAACCAAGATCATCCTCCATAGGGATGATCCAAGAACTGAACTTAGATCAAAGAAGAACTAGATGATAGAAGATCTAGGACCTTGATCTTTATCAACATGAGTAGATTGTCAATCAAAGGATCTATGAAAGATCAAGATCAAGGAGATGAACATACAAAGACTTAGAGATAGAAAAAATACTTAGATATGAATGATCTAAAGATCATTCTAAACATCAGATCTAGTGATCAATAGGATTGTTCATAATTTATATATTGACAATATGTATGGATGTCTGATTACATACATCGGTCAAGATCATGGAAGATTGGGAAAAGAGATCAATCCTTAAAGGTAGGAGGATTTGATTAATGCATTTACATGAGATATTCATGATTGTACTCATGATCTTATGTTGACAAGAGTAATGATAATACTTGTAGTAAATCTCTTGAAAACCTTATGATCCAACCAAACACCTATAAGATGGTTAAGGACTAAACTATAAGTGAATAGGGAACTAGAAAATATTTCAGCCCTAAGTAAACAGACGTATGGTCTGATATATATGAAATCTATTTTACATACAAGCTTGGAGGCTTGTGAGTTTGTTTTAATAGGCATGAGCCTAGGGGATGCTATTGCTAGAGGAGTTATGAGGGTTTGGCCACCCGCTCCTTGAAAATTGATGATATGATGATACCTTGCCCAATGAGAGGCTAAAAGTCGGGTGGTGGCAATTATGGGAAGGCCACCACTGTGAAAGTCTTGCCCCCATACGGGCGGTGACATAATATTTTCCACCGTGGTATCGGTGGTGAGAACAGGGCAGTTATCCGAGCGCGCTAGTACGGATCAGACTGCAGCATAGCAACCTTTCTGATTATTTTGCACTATGATGCATATGGGAACAGGCATAGTGAAATGCCTTATGTTATAGCATAATGAAATGCTAGGTAATTGTATATTACCAATGTTTCCCAAGAAGGAAATTCTAAGATGAGATTATTGTAATACTAAATTCTCAAAATAAAGAGAATTGATCGACTTAGTTGGGAATGATATTTCACTATTTTCACAAATTTAATTGGTTTACCCATGAAGGGTATGTATGTATATAGATATACATAACTTACAAAATAAAGAGTATGTTTGAGGATAACAAGATTATGAAGGATTGGAATTACATTGTCAATTATTATGTTTCTTGAATCCCTACCAAGCATTGCTTGAGATATTGTACTTGTTTTGCAATATCTCTGAGATCCAGGAAGGAGACTTAGGAGCTGAAGACTATAGAAGACTTGAAGAGAATAATCTTCAAGGTATACCCTTGAAGACATGTATTTTTATTTGTTGAGAGTTTTATTGTATGGTGAGCTTGAGTTTTGGATTATGTAATTTGGACAAGTATTGTACTAGATTTGGGCTGCATCAGGTGAACCCTTGGATGGATCCTGGAGTTTAATAAAAGTATATTCCTTCAATGGAATTTTATTTTGTACACAAATTGTACTTATGTTATGTATGAAGTGGTGACTTGGGTTTTCAAAACAAGTTCTAAAGAAAAGAATTTCCGCTGCTTTGTTTTGCGAAAAAATTTTACACTCTTAAGGGCCCTGCCTTTCAAAATACTTTACAAATCATGTTTTCAAAAACCCGGGTCGTCACAGATAACACTCAAGATCTAATGTACTTAGCTATTGGAACTAAGCATTAACAAGAAAATTCAAATAGTTTTATTGAATGAAAGGTAAAATATACCCAAAATGGTGAGTTTAATACATATATATGAATCTGGAAATTGTGCACTTTTCATGAACTAAAACTTGTTTAGGTCATAGCTAAAAAACACTCTAATGCTCTCAAACTAAACTAAGATGATATTTAAGTGAAACCCACTATATAATTCAAGAGAAATGTAGCTAGAATGATGGTTCTAACCTAAGGAATAGGACTCCTAGAACTATGCCTAATAGAGGAGAGATAAATTGGATATTTGATGAATAAGCAAGAAAAACTAAGAAGGTTGAAGCAAATAACAAGGAAAAATTGTAATAACCTTAATTTTTGTAAATTGATTGAGAAAATCAATTTAGTTTGAATTTTTAGAAATTCTAGGCTGGAATATTAGGTTATTGGAAATTTTCCTTTTATAAAGATTAAAACATAATTTAAAACTTATAAATTATGAATGTTCTCGAAAAACCTATCGAAATGACACTAAGTACGTTCAATTCCGAGTTAAAATGAAAAATTCTTAATTTTCTTTATTTTTATGAATAAAAGGGTAAAATGGTAATTTTACCCATAACTGAGATCTAAGACATCAATATTTAGAATGTACTCAGAAATATGATTCCAACACCACTAAGTACGATCAATTCCAAGTTTGGGAGAATAAAACAGATTTTTTCCATAAACGGGCAAAATAGTCCTTTCACACCTCTATGGGGCCCACAAATGAATCCAACGGCCCAAAAACATGTAATGAGTGGTCAAACTACTACCAGCTGATAGCAGAGAAGGAGGTGGTAGTGGAGGATCCAATGTTAATTTAATCTTCAAAAAATTAAAATATAATTATTACATATAATTATGAAAAAATTAAAAAACATCGATAAATACACCGCCAAAAAATCCTCCAAAAATGTTCATAAAATTTATTACAAATTTATCTTGCTTTACCTGAAAAACTAGGTCTAGATTCATTCCCAAATTTTCAAAACCCTCAAAAATCTCTCTTCTTTCACTTTCTCTCTCCTCTCTCTAAATTGAAATAAGAGACCTAAATTCAATTAGGCACTCTGTTCCAAATCAAATCTCATAGATCTTGCCATTCATATTGTCCTAGACTACCTTATCTACAAAACCCTAAAAGAAATTTCAAGATCCAATGGTGCAATCAACGGAAAATAACAAAACAAGCAATTATTGGGCAATCTTATCATCATGTGGATATTTCTTTTAACTTGGGCTACAAAACCTATGTTTTTCTCCAATTAGGTAGGTGGAAACACTTTCCATACTTATGTAATGTTAGTTTATATTATTTTTATTTTTTTCTAAATTAGTTTTAGATTAAAACTAATAAAAATCAAGTAAGGATAAGAACCCTTCAATTCTTGATGTTGGAGGGCTCAAATGGAAAATTTGAGCAGTCCAATTGATCCAAAAGGGTCCAAAACCCTTAGGGTAAAATTTTCAAGAAATTTTATCAAGTTTTGAGACATTGATTGAAGAGGAATTGATTGGATGTTCCAAAAGGACTGCCTGATCTTCCTAATAAGATTGGCTCCCGAGACGCCTTAGTGGAATGCTGCATGAAAATGTGCCTTATGGGAGTGTCTCCCCACGCATGCTCCACGTGCGATGCCATCCTGACGGAACAACTACGCAATAGCGGTGGTCCTAGGAATGCATTACTGCTTATGTCTTGGTGATGGGAGCACGGCGACCGTTTTGCCCGACAAAACCCCCCTCCGCTGGGCCCAGATCAAATCTGGACCCTCAGAATGACTATGAACTTTAGTCTTCAATTGTGGAGTCATCTGAACTCCAAATTAAGATAAAAAAGAAGTTATAGAAAGCTTGTAATGTCTATTTTCTTCTAAAATCATAAAATTGATAAAACTCTTCAAGAAACTTTCTATTTTGAGGAATTAAGATTCTAATTTTCATGATCTTCAAGATTTGAGATGATCAAATCTTGGGGATCTAATGCAATGATGATATAATGTTGAAAACAAGTAATATCCATGATTTATTTTGATATATCTCTAAAATTAGAAATTTACCCTTTATGGTGGAAATCAAACCCTAAAAATACAAAGGGACTCACTTGATCAATAAGATCAAGCATGATCAAACCCTTTAGATGGGTTGTATGAATGGGATTATGATGAAATCCAATGAGATTATGGATTAAATGTGACAAAAACAAGTGGATATGATCTTTGGATCTTAATGGAGTAAAAGCCCTAAATGCAATTAAAACCCTTGATCTAAAGGAAAAGATCTAAGATCTAATGGTTGGATCATAAGTAAAAGTTTCTAATAATATTAATCTAATTATTTTAATTGTCTTTTATTTGATAATATAACTATAAATGTGATTTATGTTATAAAGTAGGAAGCATGATAGTGTAATTCTTAAATTTTAGCATGCTATGCTTTAAATGTTATTAGTTTGTTACTATGTTGGTAGATTTAATTATCTTAGGGCCATGTTATTTTAAATTTGAGATTTTAGCATGATTACATTAGATTAGTAGTAAAATTTCATGTATTTCATTACTTAGGATCATGCTTGTTTAAGTATAGTTTTATTTTATTAGGCTAAGTTACATTCATAGGAAGCATGTTAGTATAAATACTTGTTAGATTTATAATGAATTTATGCTTTAAGGTTTATGATTTAATGGTTGTAAAATTTTATTAGTAGATTCAATTGTTAAGTAGTTGTTAAGATATAATGAGCATATATCACCAAAAATGTAAACTAATGGAATATAGAGATTAATGGACAATTAAGAAGAGTGAATGACTTTGACTTAATATTAGTGAGGGCTATAGTTAGTAGGACAATATAAGGATTATCAAATCCTTGGCCGAAACTAGGAGAATAATGAACCCCATGAATGATATTTTAAATGTTCATGGACTTAATTAAAATCAATTAGAAAGAGTACCTAGGGTTAAAATGCTCATAGGAACCTTATGAAAGGTTAAGCTAAGGTCACTCTAATGAATGTTGAACATGGTGGTCAAGGGGATTATCTAATAGAGCCTCGCTCTTCCCCTACCTTCTGTTGACATTTGTGAGGTCTAAACGCCTCCTTACATGAGGATTGAAGTAACCACCTTGTGTTCAACTAGTCATCTAGTAAGCCTTAGCCAATTGGAAATAAGAGGAGCAGTCTATACTTAGGATGAAATAAGTTATCTTCAACCAGTAAAACATTAATTGGTTGAATAATAATAATAAGAGCATAAAAGGTTAGTAAATTATCTAACCTTAATAAAAAAAATATAAGTAAGATAAGGATGATCAAACAAGATCCATAAGATCTTGAATGATCAAGAATAATAAGAATCCTAATGTTGTATTTTATTATGCATCTATGTATGTATGTTGTAGACAAATCAAGATAGAGAATCCAAACCCTTGATCAAATATGATTCAAGGAAGAGAACCAAGACCATCCGCCTTAGGAATAATCAAACAATTGAACTTTGATCAAAGAACAACTAGATGATAGAAGATCGAAGCCCTTGGTCTTTATCAACAAGTATAAATTGTTGATCAAAGGATCTATTTAAGATTAAGATCAAAGAAATGAATACACAAAGACTTAGCATAGAAATTACTTAGATTTGAATGATTAGAAGATCATTCTAACCATCAGATCTATTAATCAATAGGATAGACACTATATGAGGAAGATTAATTGTGACAGGACAAAAGATCTAGATCCTTTATATCAAAGGACTAGATTAAACAAAGAATATAGATAGGATCAAAACTGTAGGATTATTCAGATTGTATAAATGTGGACAGTATGTATGGATTTATAAATTATATATGTCAGTCAGGATCATGGAAGATCTGAAGAGATGGATTGCTACTTGAAGGTAAGAGGATTTTATGGATGCATCTACATGAGATATACATGTTGAATACATGATCTTATGTCTAGAAATGTTGACAATTGTAATGTAAATACTTGTATTAAATCCCTTGAAAACCCTTATGATCCAACCAAAACACATATGAAATGTTTAATTTAGAATTGAGGAAACAACTCTATGTGAATAGGGAACTAGAAGATATTCTAGCCCTAAGTAAATAGATAGATTGTCTAAAATGTATGAGAATTACTTTCCATACAAGAGTGGAGGCTTGTGGTTTTGTTTTAAACAAGCATAGGCCTGGGGATGCTATGCTAGAAGAGTTAGTAGGGTTTGGCCTCCCACTCTTAGAAACTTGTTATGATATGGATACCAACCCTAAATGAGGCTAAAAGTCAGGAGGGGCAATTATGAGAAGGCCGCCACTATGACAGCCATGGTATAAGTGGATTATTGGGCAGTTATTCGGGTGCATTAGCACGGATTCTAACTGCATGCATAGTAGTCCTTTGAGTATTTTTGCATTATGATACATGGTATAGTGAAATGTCTTATGATATGGCATGATGAGATAAGAATGAAACAAACTATGGGTCGTCACAAAAATAAAGATGAATTATGAGTATGAAACTTAAGCAACAAGATAAGAATGAAACAAAATATGAAGGCAAGAATGTAAAGAAAACTACTAACCTAGAATTGAAGTGTAAAGAAAGATAAAATACCTAGAAATATAAAGTAAGAATAGCCCAAAAGAAATCCAAAGTCCAAATCTCCAAGCAAGATGCAACTTTCAAGGCTTTGAGGCAAAACCACCACTTGAAGAAAATGTGGAATTTGATGGCTTATTTATAGATTTTTGAGTTTCCAATTGGATGGGATCATATTCTAGGAAGATAAGTTAGATATTGGACTTCAGGGTAAGAAAGTTTGGTGGAGAGATGAAGTGGAGAAATGACGTAAGCAAGTGATGTCATGGTGGCTTTCATGTAATTAGAAAGGGGGAGGCATCACCTTCTTAGGAAGGTGGCTTGGAGCTCCTTCCTTTGTAATTGCATGGTACATTGCTTGTTGGAAATAGAGTCAAATAGAAAGGAAAATGGTAGGAAAGATTGAGAAAACTAGGGTTTTGAATAGTTTTGATCTGAAGTAGATCTAGGGGTTTCCTAATTATGAAACAAGTTAAGATGCCCACTAAGCATGGGGGAGGCATCACCTTCTTAAGAAGGTGGCTCCCTCCTTAAGCCAAAAACTAGAAACCCTAGTTAGTTAGGCGAAAAAGGATGGAAAATGGAAGGTGGAAAGTGGAAAGTGGAAAGTAGGATTTCTCTCTTCATTGTTCCACCTATGCGGGATCATCTTAGCTTTTACAAATATCTCTCAAAACCTTCTAATTATCCCTTGAAAATCACACTTTTAGCATAGGATAATTGCTTGAAAAGTTTCCTCCAATAATGTGACTCCTTAAATAGTTTAGCATTTTCCTTTAGATGGATTGTATGCATACAATCAATAAGACTAATCCCTTTAAGGTTCGCTATGTTCCACCCTAGGGCTGTCTTATGTTCTTTGAGAACATCATGAAGCTTATCTTCCTGTTCCTTTTCTAGATCTAAGGTTACTTTTGTAGGCAAGGTTTTATCTAGTCCTAAGTAAGAATGTTTTAGATTTTTATGTAATGGATTAAGGACCAAGATAGATGGTTTTTCTACTAAAGGTACTAGGATAGAATTTGAAGGAGGAAGAGGTTACACTAGAGGTGCCATTTGGGGGTATCCATTACATTTGCATCATTCAAAAGATTATTTACCTCATCAATGGACTTGTTTATATCAAAATCATAGTTAAAATGTATTAGACATGGCTCAAGTGGGTTAGGATAGACTATGGTGTATTAGAATCTTGAAGTAGACCCTCAATTAGATTTACTACATAGGAATCATCCAAGTCTAGATGCTAATGATCAACATTAAAAACATTGAGCTTGACTTTCATATTGCCAAAAGATTATTTCATCACACTTTCCATAGTTGACGATGGCATTGGACATTGCCAAGAAAGGACATCCAAGAATTATCAGGATCTAACTACTTGGGTTTGACATAGGATGGGTATCCAAGATGATGAAATCTACAGGAAAGTTTACCTGGTTTACTTGCATTAAAACATATTCAACCATACCATGTGGAATATTCACTGATATATTAGCTAACTACAATGTGGTATTACTTGGTTTAAGGTCACCAAGCCCTAGTTGCTCATAAACAGAAAATGATATGATGCTACACTAACCCCTAAATCTAATAGTATCCTATTAATGACATGGTTTCCTACAACACAAGAGATGTTAGGACAACTTGTATCTCTAAACTTAGCAAGGGTCTAGTGTTGGATCAACGAGCTCATCTGCTCAATGAGGAAGGATTTCTTTTGCACATTAACTTTTTCTTTTTTGTGCAGAGGTCTTCAATAAATTTTGCATAAGCAGGAATGTCTTTAATAGCATTGAATAATGGGATATTTATTCAACATGTTTAAAATTTTCTATTATTTTATTAAAATTTGTTCCTTTCTTAGCCTTATTGAATAATTGAGGAAATGGGGCTTTAGGCACATAGCGTGCTTTCACTATAAGCTTAGATAGAATAGGAGATTTCTATCTCTTCTCTTTCTCCTTTATTTTAACTAATTCATTTTCCTTTAAACTTTTCTCAAATTGCCTTACTTTGTTATCAATTTGATAGCCACTCCTATGGGTATTTATGAACCTTGCTTGCTCATGGGGTCTTTGTGAATTTTAAGATGACCCTTTTTCAAATTGACCCTTAGGGTTTGGGATTAGCTGACTACGAAATTCTCCTTTTCCTATTTCATTCAGCATAGCCGCCATTTGGCTTATTTGCATTTCTATCTTAACAATAGCTTGAGAATTGTTATTTATATTATGTCAACTCTCATTATGTGATAGTTATAAGTCTTTGGTCAATTCATCAATTTTATTTGAGAGTGATTGCGGATATGTAAGTGACCACTAAGGAATTCATTCATGATGGCTTATCTTTTAATGCGGAGGGGGACTAAAGCTCTAGGAATGTTCTAAGCAGAGGCTTTCATAGATGGACCTCCCTAGTAATTGTTCTTTCACCACGACAAGTTAGGATGACTAGCTATCCTAGATTATAGGTCTTAAAGTAAGAGTTAGTGCTAGGGTTATGATATGCATTCATTGCATTCACCTATTCCAAAAGATTTTCAATGTACACACTATTGGATGGACAAGTTGAGGTTAAATGTGTTTGACTGGAAAAATAGAACAAACCTCTTATGGAGTTTTCATGAATGCTAGGATAGCCGTGAAGGTATGGAACATATTTTCAAGCTTGCCTACTCTTGCATCTAAGAAGTCAAACTTATCCATTTATTAAACACAGAGTTAAGGTTATTGGATATATAAGGTCATTTCTATTTCACACAAGCCTCCTTTCCTTTGAGGTTAGGTATTTGTTTCTCTCCTATTGGAATAGTCCCATTGCTGGGAATTGTCAACCAAAGTTTGAAAAAATTCCTAGGCCACTATTTCATTTTTCAACCTGAGGGCTCCTCTACTAGTTGCATCTACCATTTGTATATTTTGAGGTGTCAATGCCACATAGAAGTACTAAACTTGCTGTCATTTTTTGAATCCATGGTGGGGACACTTTTGAAACAATTCATTCCACCTTTCTTAGCATTCATAATATTGTTCATCGTCTCTTTGTTGAAAATTAATGATTTGCCTATGAGGGCCATTAGTTTTATATACTAGAAAGAATTTGTTCAAAAACTTCTTAGACAATTGCTCCCATGTAGCAATGCAATTGACCACTAAAGAATTTTGCGATGATGGCCATATCTTTTAATGAGAAGGGAAACAACCTAAGTTTATTAGAATCATCCAAAGTATTTTGGAATTTGAATGTAGCACAAATATCAAGGAATTCCTTGATATGTAGGTATGGATCTTCTCTCTCATGACCATTGAATGTTGGGAGTAACTGAATGACTCCAAGTTTAAGTTCAAAGTTGTCAACATTGCTAGGTGGCAATGAGATGCATGATGGAGTATTCAACAAGAGTGGCGCATAGAAATATCTAACTACCTTGTGGCGCATAGAAATATCTAACTACATTGTGCTCAACTTCTGTTGGGGGTTCTGTCATGAGGTTAAGAACTTGGTTTCTCACCCCTTGCCTATAGGTACGTTCAATCTCAAGATCTAAGGGTATTAACTCAGTGTTTTGAGATCAACGACCTTGCATGCACTATAATGTAAAAATATGATGCAACCTAACTCTAAATGTGACTTCTAACTCTATATGATATGGAATCAAACACTCCCTAATGCTAGGAATCTTGATTTGAAGATCTCTATTAATTTGTAAGATTGTGGCTTTTAAACCTAAGCTAGATTGCTCCTCCTTCAATCCAGACTTGACTATTGCTTACCAAGTAGGCCTTGCCCAAGGTGGTTAATACAGTTCTCATGAAGGCATTTAGATCTCAACAATAGTCAACAAAAGGAGTGGAAAAATCACCAATAAAATCTTTATTAAATAGGTACAATTTATTGTGACAACCTAAAATAAGATTCAACAAGTATAATAAATGACCTAAACTATATGAATTACACTACTAACCAATATGGAAATTATACTAAATACAACTAAACTAAGAAAATAAAATAAAGTGAAAAAGGTTTACAGTGAGGTTTCTGATGAAGATCAAGTGTGCTTCATGATACCCCACACTTGCCTAGTATTAATACAACCCATTTAAAATTGAATAAAGAAATTACAAGTTACAATGGGCCTGCACAACAAGTTCACTTGAAAAGGAAAAAACCAAATCTAGGAAAGCAATAAAATTTGATGAAGCTTTAGCCACAAGATTGTCATTGTTCCTTTTGCCCAATTCCCCATGCTCAAAACAAGAAAGATGGTCAATTTGTGAGGAAGTAGAAAAATATACAAGAATGATACAAAAGTCCTAATCAAATGCAACCTAAACTAGTACTAAAGTTAAACAATCTAGATACAGATCCAACCACAAATCTATTGCAATTCCTTGGCAATGACACTAAAAACTTGGTATAGCTTTAAAATTACTCATAAGTGCATGAATCAAAATAGTAGTTGATGGATCTTATTTAAAGTGTTTAATTTCAGCCAAAGAGAGAGATTGAATTGGATTTGATTTTAAACTAAGAAAATATGGAACATGAAATTGGAAACATGTAGTAATTTAGAAACTACAATTAAAAGAAATTTTCCAAAATAAAGCCTATGCAATGGAATTATAAACTAACATGCATTCAATAAATAACTAATGCAAAACTAGAGTGAATAAAACTAGAAAACATAAACTAAAGGAAATTTAATAAAAATGAAACTTTCCTAATTTAACACTTTCCTAATCCTAAAACTTTCTAAGAATAGAAATTTCCAAAACTCAAGTAAGATGAAAACACCTAATTAAAATTTTCTAAACTAAGATTAATCAACCAAACAAAGAAAAATCTAAAGAGAAATTACATAGTTTACATGTGCATGATCCATGGGATGGTGTGCTTAGTTCATAAGTTAAAAGATGGCCTAATTTAATGACTCAAAAAGGACAAGGACCTTAATAAACAACCTAAAAGTCTAAATGGGTTCCTAAGGCATCAAGCAAATATGATGTATTGACTGCTAGAAATTAAGCATCACGATTGAATGGAAAATTTTCATATTTCAAGCACTTAAGAAACCCAAATCAATCCAAACATGGAAAGCAACTTAACTAGCACTTTTTATGCGAGAAAACACTTAATATCTAAAGTAATTAGCTACTAGGATCAAGTATTTACAAGAAACTTCAAATGACTTTATTGATTCAAAGGAAAAATACACCCAAAATGGTGTGTTTAACACATATATATGAATCTCAAAATAATGCTCCATTCACGAACTAATACTTAACTCAAATAGAAGCTAAAACATAGTTTAATGCTATAAAATCAAACTATGATGACATGTAATTTAAATCCAAGATAGAATTCAAGAGAAAGTTGGCTAGAATGATGATGCTCACTTAAGGAAAAAGATGCCTAGAGCTATGCCTCTGTCTAAAGAAAATAAACATGGAATTCAAGTAAATGAAATCAATGATTTAGGACCTTTCTTCTCTTGGATATCACTACTAGAGGAGAACTAACTTGGATAATTAAGAAAAGCTAAGAAGGAAAAGAACTAAGGAAAAACAAGGATGAATTAGGAGTGTGAGACTTAAGTAGCAAAATAAGAACAAAACAAACTATGAAAGAAAGAATGTAAAGAAAACTACTAACTTGGAATTGAAGTGCGAAGCAAGAGAAAAAACCTAAGAATCCAAAGGAAGAATATCCCAATATAAATCCAATGTCCAAAGCTATAAGAATCACTAAGCAAGTGTGCAACCTTTAAGGTTTTGATGCAAAACCTCTACTTGAAGAAAATGTGGAATTCCATGGATTATTTATAGATTTTTGGGTTTCCAATTGGATGGGATCTTATTCTAGGAAGGTAAGATGCATTTAGATCTAGGGCTTCAAGATAGGAAAGTTAAGTGGAGAGATGACATGGAGGAATGAGGTAAGTAAGTGATGTCATGGTGGGTGGCATGTAATTAGAAAGGGGGGAGGTGTCACCTGCTTAGGAAGGTGGCTTGGAGCTCCTTCCCTTTTAATTGTGTGGTACTTTGGTTGTTAAAAATAGAGAAAAATAGAAAGGGAAATTGTAGGAATGATTGGGAAAGATCTAGGGGTTTCTTAATTAGGAAACAACTTAAGATGGTGACTAAGCATGGGGGAGGCCTCACCTTCTTAAGAAGGTCATCCTTAAGCCAAAAATTGGAAATTCTTGTTAGGTGGGTGAAAATAATGGAAAATGGAAAGTGAAATTGGGATTTCTCTCTTAATTGGTCCACCTATACATGATCATCTTACCTTTTACAAATATCTCTTAAAACCTTCTAATTATCCCTTGAAAATCACACTTTTAGCATAGGATCATTGCTTGAAAAGTCTCCTCTAGTATTGTGACTCCATGTGACTTGATGGCTTACTTTAATGGCTCATTCCTTGATGGCTTGAATGGCTAATTCATTTGACTTCAAAGCTTAAATGGCTTGGCTTCCTTAGGTTTCATGGTTAGACTAGGAAATGTAATGTATGGCTCCAATTCTCATGAAAAGTGAATGAAATGCATGACTTGCTTGCCCTATGATGGCCTTGAACCTTGATCACACTTTGGGTTGATGCCATTTAGTTTTTGGTTTGATCTTTTAATCTTGATCTTCAATTCTTATTTTGATCAATCTCGACCTTTGGATCACCTTCTCAATGCCTACAAAAGATGAAAAATCCTAGAAAATTATGACCATTCACATACTTACTCTAGATTAGCTCTTGAACTAGCAAAATAGAAAACTTTTGGATTATTAGGTTAGAAATGCATGTGTTACAAAATTTCATGAAAAAAAACCCTCAAATTATGACTATATTTTATAACACATGGGCAACTAATTTGATAATTTTTATACAAAAATGAACACTTATCGTGCAAATTACTTTAATTCTTATGAGTAATTTTAAAGATACACCAATGCACAATGGTGTTTATTCAAGTTGTCTGACAAAAACAAAGTTCAACAAGGATAATGCATAATGCCCAAAGGAAGAAATAATTACACATATTGTTAATATTGTACTATTTTTTAGCTAATAGTAGTAAATTCTAAATTAGCATTTTGAAAATCATGAATTGTAGTAAATAGCAGAGAAAACAGAAGTTGAATCCTCAATGATCTTTTTTTTCATGAGCTAGTTCTTTAATTTGATTTGTTTACTTGAGAAGGTAAGTGTGAGGATCCATCCTACCATAAGTGTGCTCTTAAAAGACTAAACCCAAGTTTTAAGCTTCTAAAAACAAAAAACCTATTACATTCTTCTACACCAATGACATTATTTCTATAATCACTCAGCACAAATAGTAAAAAAAAGAGAAGAAGATGCTCATATGTAACTTTTATTTAACCTACCTTATATTCTCTCTCTCTCTCTCTCTCTCTCTCTCATCTACATGTGCTCTTCTATAGCTCAAAAGGAAAAAAAAAGGAAAAGGCAATTTTCCATTCACTACCTCTTCAACACATTTGACATTTCCCATAATCAAAGCAGTCCCAACTTCTTCAGTAGATCACTTATCATGTTGTTTGCATTTCATGTCTGATGAACATGTTATTTGCAGTCTGATAGGTATAGAATTATTATATAGTGTACCTTTATAATTAGTAGCTTTTAGCCCTTTGTTTTATCATAAAAATTACTAATTAGGGTTATTTCTACATTCTACAAGATTAGGCTACAATTGTAAAAGTAAAATAAAAAAAGAGGTATTTTTTGCATTCCACACCATAAAAGAGTTTGAGTGTCATCATGAGACCACGTACCAAATTTAATGAAGTCCAAAAGTTTAGAATGTAGACTAGGAGTTATTACCATTTAGAGCACAGTCAAAAACCATAGAAGCATAGCCAAACCTTATTAATACAAAAGAGCCTATAAAGATCAAAACATAAGATGGAAGAACTTCCTTGCATGCATGCATTCTTTCCATGACCTTTGGGGAGCTTCTAAATGAAGTTTCAGAGTCACACATGTCAAGGGAAGCATGCATGTGAAGTACACTCAAGTCAGGGCCCGTCAAAGACTAAAAACCCTAACTTTCTCTCTCTAGACTTCAAATTGATGACCACCTACATGTGTACCACAAAATTTCTATAGGAAGGTGGTGCATACCACTTAAATCCGTATGGAATGCATGATGGGATGAGTATGGTTAATGGAGAAAAATAAGGAAGGATGAGAGACAAATATATATATATATATATGATTAGTTTTCACCTAAGAATTTCAAGAAAGACTGGCTGAGATCATTCTATATTTAAGACCATCTTAAGAAACCAATAAGAATCTATTGAATTTAGGATTAATTATTGGAAATAAACTATGCATAAGAGAGGACTAAGCCATGATTGATGGAAAAAATTTAGGTGGGCTGCCGACCATTTTTTTAGGAGACGAAAACATGTTCACATTAGATGAAAACATGTTTTCCACTTAATTCTCATTTGACATATATAAAAATGATGGGATGAGGAGAGAATAAAGGAGGATAATTAGTTTGTATAAGAAAATCTCAATGCAATCCTAGCTGCTACATCTAGGGCAAGTCGCTCCAATGGATGAGAAGAAAAGAAGCTTCAAACTCCATCTTGTCAATGGGAGACTTCAAGGAAATCTCAACCATCCATCATACAGCTCAAGCATGATTCAATGATAGAGAGAAAGAGAAAATAAATATGAAACCCTAACCATGTTTCCCTCATTTAAATGTCAAATCAAAACCCTGAGTAGAAAAGATCTCCACCATTCATTTCAATCCAATGGTTTGTATTCATCTCAGATTTCTAAACTCTAACACAACCAAAAGCTATTACAATCATCCCACCTCTTCTTATTCCCATTCCCATTTATTTTCCAAGATTTTATCCCTTGCTTCCTATCCTTGCTTATCCTCCTTCTAATTTTCTCATTTTTTCTTTCCTTTCCACCTTATCCCCTTCTCACCTAAATCCATATCCCCATGGAATCCATGCCTCCCCCCCTCTTTGTAACCTCTTTTCCTTGCTTAAATTTCCACTATTTGTCCTTTCTCTAACGCATATGATCTCTACCCTCAATTTTCTAGGGCTTCCACTACAAAAATCTAAATATAAGAGTTTATTCATTATGTTCTCCATCTCTCCATTCACTTGCTCCATAGCTTTAGAAGAGAGGAAGACAGAGGGGAAAGCCAAGAGGATTCCTTAACCCATAGAGAGAGATGCTTAACCATTTTTTCAAAAATAAGACCACCCACATAAGAAGAAGATGAAGAAGATAGAACTGAAAAGAAAAGAGAATATGTTTTCCTCATTATACTAGAAACTCTAGAAAGAGGGTCACTTTTAGGAGAATGCAAATGATGGAGGAATCACCTAAAGTAGAGAGTGACCAATTGAGTTGGGCAGCCCACTCTAGTGATGATTTGACATGAAGAATAAACAAAAGAATAATGGAGAGTAGTGATATATGGATAGGAACATCCACTACTACGGCAACAGGTTGATAAAGTGTTAAAAATGGATATAAAAGACTATCTTATATTAAAGATATTATAAGATGGGTTTGAATAACCATCTTATATAGGTTCACTTATATAAGACAGTTCCCAAATACCCATCTTATAAACATGAACAAATATAGGATGGTTTCTAAATAACCATCTTATATATGTTTCTAATAAAGGACGATTATCCAATAACCATCCTATGAAACAGTCTAATAAAGCATAGTTATCCAATAACCATCCTATAAAACTATCTAATAAAGGATGGTTTTTCAATAACCATCCTATACAGTTCAAGATATAGGACGATTATTGAAAAACCATCCTTTATATCGATGTATATAGGATGGTAATTCAAAAACCATCCTATATACAGAAGAATATACGATAGTTTTCCAATAACCATCCGATATAGTTTAGGATATAGGACAATTTTTCAAAAATCATCCTATATACTTTTGTATATAGGATAGTTATTCAAAAATCTTCCTAAATATAGAAGTGTATAGGACGGTTTTTCAATAACCATCCTATATGAAGATTAGTATATAGGATGGGTTTTCAATAACCATCCTATATTGCTTATACTTTCTTCACAAATTGTGTTCTCATTTCTTGGTTTCTATTCATACATTGTTCTTGCAGTTTTTGAAGTTTAACACTTCATCTGTTCATACATTCATGCACATCCAACATTTCCAACATTCCATGTCAAATTTCTCTATACTTCTTAGTGAAATAAAGAAAAAATATACAAACTTAAATTTTTAAAAAAAGGAACATATGCATCCAATTAGTGCAATGTAAATTATATATCTGTGATAAAATTGATACATGTTCAATAACATCAGATGTCTACAAATAAAAAGTAAAAAAATGTTTAAGTCCATTCCATTCTAATGTCATCTATGTCTAATTGGAAGTAACTGTTGCTCCCCAAATCAACCTGTAAGAAAACAAATATTACATCAATGGGAAACATTATTGTTGGAGTTTTTAGTTGGGAGATGGTAAATCCTTCATGAATGAGAGTTCTCATATATCTGAGAACGTAATGCCCACACTCGCAATCAGATTTTTGTCTAGGGTATTGGACAATTAAGTTAATAAATGATAAGGTTCAAATATCATGTGTAAAGTTTCTAGGTTATAGGGTTATACTAAAGTAATAAACCTTACCTTGGCCCTTTACCAAGTCAGTTTTGCCAGATGGCTAATATTTTCTATCTCATACCATTTATATCATGAATTGCACATGTATAAGTAAAAGCATTATATATGAATAAAGGGGATATTTATCAGTTATCCAACCATTATAATGAATGAAATAAAAGTCAAACTTACTTATTGATCAATTCCATTAGTGAACCTTGAATGTGTGCTACACAAGAATAAAAAAATAATGCAATTCCTCCATGCATATCCAAAGCTAGCAGCATCTAATGGGACCTATATACATAATCAATTAATTGAAACTTGACAAACTTAACTTGTATTATGTTTTATGTGGAATGCTAGCAAGACATGTAATAACTTACCCACTATTGTATGGATCAGTAAGGCCTGCCCCTTGTGACAACCCAAAAACCCAGGTATGACATCTTCTGTTTGTTTCTCCTTGGGCAAATGCTCCTTTGTGCCAGAGACAACACCAGAATCAAGGAATTTGTAAATGTCCTTACGTCTAATCTTTGCAATTTATCATGCAAAGACCTGCATAAACTTAATGTCAAATATTTATATTGTCTTATTAATAAGTAATGTCAATTTGATTCTTAATAGAGTAATTACAAGACATACCCAATGTACGATGTGTGTGTACTCTAGCTAAGCCATATTACATATGGCTAAGAGGTCATCTTTCATGACTGAAACCTTCACAACATCGTGTGCAAGCACACGGGCTTGTATCCTTATAGAGCTAATTTTGAAATCTTCGTTGATCAATCTATATAGTCCCCTTAGGAATGGGGGCGTGTTGGGTGGAACCTGCACCTGATCCCTACACTGTAGATGTAATTTTCCATAAATTAGTAAAGAATATATATATATATATATATATCTGTGTGTGCGTGTGTGTGTGTGTGTGTGTGTGTGAAGAGTTGATGAGATTCAATTTTATACTAAAAATAGACAAATACCTGGGATGGGGCAATTGGTACACCTGCATTTGTTGCTAGGGAGGTGGTCAACCTCAATGGCTCCTTGTGCTTCTTCTACTTAACATTACAATGGTATTTAAAAATTTAGCTAATGCATTAAAATTATTTTTGAACATGATGTTGTGATACCATATACATACCTTGGGAATCATTGTTTTGATATACCTCTCCAGCCAGGCTACATGATATCCAATTGCATCCTCAACAGTGTGGATATCATTGACTTCAATAGGAAATGGTAGGGGCATTTGGTTGAAGGGAAGCAGAAATGCACACACACTTAATGTGTGGATGCTTCAACCTACTATGAAGCATGATAGAAAATGCCTCATACAATGTAGCCACAATGACATAGTTTTCAACTGTATGAAGCTTTAGTGAGCATTGACCCACCTATAAATTAGATATCACCTATACATAAGAACAACTGAAGATTACTGAAACATAAAAAAGAAAAAAAGGTAAGCAAGTCAATAAATACCTCCTTGATTGGGACATCTCCTTCAACCTATTGTTCATCCATCTCCTTATTAGATGGAGGACTACAACTAATGTAAGATGGGGGTCAAGGGGGAACATCTTGATTTGGACCTTTGAAACCCTAAGGGTCCTTATAGAAATCATTCCTTACCTTCACATATAGATCATTCAGCACACTCTCCTTCCATGCTTTCATGTCCTCTATTGGTGAATTTCTTCTAGTTTGGAAGAATTTGGAAGGAACTACACTGCATCCTTGGCTTGTTATTTGGCCAGGGTGCTCCCCTTTGTTGCCCATAGCCATATACAAGATGTGGCCCTTTGAAGCAGTGATGCTCAAAGTCCCTGTAGTGCCACTTTCTTGGGTCAACTCTTCCTGCACATGAAATTAATTCAACATTATGATTTTCATATATATATATATATATAATTTAAGGGATGCAAAAAATAGACAAGTAAAACCACTTACAATTCTCGATGCAATGAAGGCAGCATTTTCATCAATAAAGGCCTGGGAGTTACGCCCTTTTGAATATGCCATTTTCCAAAGAATGGCATGATCAATGGGATCTGAGGTCCCAGCCTTCTTTTACTGTCAAGAGAGACATTACTTCAGAGTTTGTGAAAAGAAAAATTTAGGTACAGTTACATAGAACTAAATTGTCACATATACTTCTTGTTCTTCAAACCGTGCGTAACCAATCCTAGAGAGGTGGTGTTGCATATGATTGGTTGCACAAACCATTTGTCCTTTAACACACTTTGCCTACTTGTCAAAGGAGCATATAATGAAGCACAATGGACATGAAAAATAGATAAATCAAACTTTTGGCTACTTTGTAATTACCTTAAAATCTGAAGATAGGTGAGTCTATATAAATTCATTCCATGCATCTTGGTCAATAATGCTGGATTATAACTCAAGGACTATCTAGAGTGTAGATGGATCATTAGCATTGGAAGTATGTACTTCCTTTCTAGATCACTCTTTCATTTCCTCCATTGTTTGCCATCCCCATGTAGAGCATTCTTCTTATACTCATCAGAGACATTGAAAGCAGAATATAAAGTAAAAACAAACATTAGTTTATCAGAATTAAAACAAGATAAGGCACATGTCTCCATATCAGAACTAAAGCAAGAATTTGCAAACCTTCACCATCTCCTATATTGCATCCTTTATTGATGATGACACATGTCTTCAATCAGTAACTGAGACTGGCACCATGCTTCTAACAGTGTAGCAAATAAAACCAGTGAAAGCATGTGCACTGCCACCTATTGCCCACCCTTTACTATTGAACTGTACATTCTCTCTTATTCTCTTTGACTTTCTCTTGGTAATATGCTCCATGTTTGTTGGGTCTCTACCCTTTCTCCTAATTGGCATACTTTTGTTGCACTGTTCTTCATGATGCTCACTCTCTTCCTATTCCATTTTGCTTACACAAGTGAAAATAATACATTTAGAATATCACAACATATCTGTTGGTCTAGAAAACACTACCATTTGGGTGCATAGATGATCATAATCAAGCATTTAGAAGCATTACAGAAGATCAAAAATTGCACGATATACAATAGACAACAAATGGTACATACACATTTACAAGCTACATTTTGCATGCCTTGTTGAATGAAACATCAAAATCTAAGACATGGGTCTTCTCAAACTCAATGGAGGTTATCTAGAATGATTATAATCGAGCATTTAGAAGCATTACAAATCCCAAAATCAGCATGATATATAGTAGAAAATGCATGGTACATACGCACTTACAAGCTACATTTTGCATGCCTTGTTGAATGAAACATCAAAATCCAAGACATGGGTCTTCTCAAACTCAATGGAGGTTATCTAGAATATCATAATCGAGCATTTAGAAGCATTACAAGAGCCCAAAATTAGTAAGATAGATAGTAGAAAGTGCATGGTAAAAATGCATTTGCAAGGGTCATAATCAATCATTTACAAGGATTAGAGAAGTACAAAATCAAGAAATGAGAGAGATCCAACCTAATGAGGGAAAACTGATCCTCTTTCTTCTTCTTCTTCTCATTGAGGGGTTTGGGTTTGAAAATTTGAGTGGGACAAAGGGTGGAGGAGGAGGGGATGGGGGGGGCATGATATCTCTCCTCTCCTCTCTTCTTCTTCTTCCCTCTCTTATTCTCTCTCTTTCTCCTCTCCTCCTCTTCTTCTTCTTTTTCTCCACATAGGGTTTTGGGGGTTTGGGTTTCAAAATTTTCAATGGGGGGGAAGAGAGGATATGAGCTTGGAATATAGGATGGTTTCTAAAAATAGTCCTATATTTTGAAAAAAACAAAGGACGATTTTGGGAACTGTCCTATATTCAAGTGAATATAGGACAGTTGTTTAAAACCATCCTTTATTCACTTGAATAAAGGATGATTTTAGTAAACCCATCCTATATATTGATGCATAAAGGATGGTTCTAAAGAACCATCCTAAATTTTATTAATTATATAAGATGGGTTTTAAAGAACCATCCTATATTAATGGTCACTTTGCATGCAAAACATTTCCCCGCCTAATTTTTTGTTTGAATACTAAAAGACAATTTTTTGGCAGCCATTTAATATGAATTAAAGTAGTTTTACAAGTTACTTAAACCCTTAAAATCTTAAAAAACTTGGAAGTGCATAGGTTACACCATGATTTATTTCATTCACGTTTAACCAATATTGTTTGGCATGACACATGATGTGTAAACTTCAATTGATTAATTAAATCATTTTTCATAGATCACATGATACAAATATATGCACCTTAATTTCTCGCCTCATATACAATCAGATCCACCCAAGCACCCTCCTCACCAGCATCACACACATAATCCATCTCACTCCCCCCTATTAGATTGATTGATGCCATTATTGTAGTGATTGAAGGGTAATCAATTGTAGTCTCACCTAAGTCATCTTCATCATAGAAGCCCCTTAGAGAGACTGATAAAATAGTTGACCATCTCATATCATGTCCATCTTGTACATAAAATACATGTTTTTCTTCACAAAACAAAGTAAACTCGTCATTTTGATAGCTGATCTTATTGAGGTCAACCAATGTCAAGCCAAGGGCATTGGTTCTTATGCTATCTTTGTTGTGCTCCACCCAATCTCACTTAAACACAACCATAGTTCTACATGTATAATCCAGCTCCCATATCTTGCATATAACCCCATAATAAGTATTATTAGTTACAATTGGTTGTTGTCCTTACAACTTGAAAAGAAAGTGGCTTTAACAACTAAGCTAACACCACTACCTTGTTGTGCTCTTAACTTATCACAGTCAATTGTATGAAAGTAATAACCATTGATGGCATATCCACAATACTTTATTACTTTTGGTTAACGTCCCATTGCCATCCAACCTAAGCATTCAGAAATATTATGACCTGGAACATCTTGCTCATCTAAAACCTATATGCAATGATATATTAATTAAAATGATATACAAGCATATATACAATATATATTATACAAATTAATTAATTAATTAATTCATCATAGAGCACTATTTAATTTAATTAAATACCTTCTCATGAAGCCATGTCATGAAGGAATGATAATGCTCATCTTGCAACCACTTCTCTTTAATTGCATCTCTTGGATACCTCTCTTTTAGGAAGTCCATGTGCATACTACACAATGATAAGGATGAAAATTATATAACTGCCAATGTTAAGCTTTAGCAACATCAATGATTCAATAATTAATGTTAAAGAAACTACCAAGAGAGAAAATTAATTACATACTCAATGTATGGTTGAACTTCATCAATATTAATACTCCACAAGATGTAAAGGTATTCCTACTCCCATTCCTTACTATCAATGGTAGACACACAACCACTGGATAGAGGTTCACCAACTCTTGGGTCAATTAACACACCTAAATGTTTCTTGGTATTCTAATAGCATCCACTCCTAATAAATACTGCAAAACTCGACTACTTCTTCTGCAATTTGACATTTGGCAATAACCCCTTTGACCTATTATGATTTCGTACATACCCTTTAAACACCTTCATATACCTTTCAAAACGGTGCATCCATAGCAAATAAACATGTTCACACAACCTAACCTCATCAATGAGGTACACTATTAAGTGTACCATGGTATCAAAGAAGGATGGTGGAAAGATTGTCTCAAGCTCACATAAGGTTGTCACTAAATGCTCTTAGATTTCTTGTAATTTAGAATTTTCCACCACCTTCTTGCACAAAACATTAAAGAAGTAGCAAAATTTAGTAATAGATCCTCTAACTTTATCTAGTAGTACTGAATGTATTGCTATGGGCAGAAGTTGTTACATCAATGCATGATAATCATGAGACTTCATCCCCAACAATTTCAGGTCTTCCATGGAGATAGTGTTTCTAAGGCTTGAAGAGTACGCATCTAGAACTTTGATATCTGACAGGGTTTTACACACTATTTTTCTCTCCTCTCTGTTAAGCATATAATTTTCTTTAAGTATGTTCCTTGGCTGCCCCTATCCTATGGATGTAACCTTCTCTTTAAACCCATTTTCCTGAGATCCATTCGAGTAGCAAGTCCATCTTTTGTTTTGCCTACCATGTAGAGTAAGGTACCAATCAAGCTTTCATAGGCATTCTTCTCAATGTGCATGTCATCAAGTACATGTTGCATGTGTGGGGATTTCTAGTATCTAAGTTCAAAGAATATTGACTTCTTCTTCCAACAACTTTTAGAGTTGCTTTCATTTGTATGCAAAGTTGCCTTCTTCTTCTTCTTCCCCTATGATACATTAAGGTTCTCAACTTGTTCCATTACTTGTCGTCTAGTCAACCTCTTATGAGGTCTCCTAGTCTCCTTACTAGCATCAAATTCTCCCTTTTTAAAATGGTATGGATGGTTTCTATGCAACCATCTTTTATGGCTTAGGAATGCCATCTTCCTACCATATTGAAGTCATGTGGCACAAGTTTGGTCACTACAAATAAGACATGCATTGTATCCTTCATTGTGCATCTAGCCAAATTACCGTATGCAGGAAAGTCGCTTTTGTCCATAGTAGTACAACCTTAAGGGTGAATGTCTCTTTTTTGTGTGCATCATAAGCTTCAACCCCTACTTCCTACAATGTCCTACGGTCATCGATCAATGGAGCCAAGTACATGTCGATGTCATTTCCAAGTTACTTAAGACCCGATATTAACATAGTTAACATCATGAACTTCCTCTTCATGCACAGCAACAATGAAAAGTTGTAACAAACTGTTATAATGGGCCAGCAACTATACATGCTACTCATAGAACCATGAGGATTAATCCCATATATCGATATTGCAAGTCGTAGGTTACTAGGTTCATCTCCAAAATCAGGCCACATGAATTCTATAAGTTTCTACGTGGGACTATCTACTGGATGGTGTAAATAATTATCACCCACTCTCTCCTCGACATGCCATACTAGTTTCTTCATTGTTTCTTTAATATGAAACATTCTTTGAAATATTAGAATAAGGGGAAAATACCATAACACCTATGTAGGGACATCTTTCACTTGCTGATCACTTGAATTCTTCCTCATCTTTAATTTTGAATGTCCACAAATTGGACATTTAATTTTGTCTTTGTCCTTATTTCTATACAAGAGGTAGTTGTTGGGATAAGCATTTATCTTTTCATACTTTAAGCCTAGTGCAACCAAGGTTTTCTTTGCCTCCCATGTTGACCTAACCAATTTGCTCTCCTTGCAACATTTTACCAATGACTTTCAACAATTATGTAAAACCATGATCTGAAATATTAAATCCTAACTTCACATTGTAAAGTTCTATCATTGCAGACAACTTGGTATAACGTGTACAACCAACGTGCGATGGCTCATCGGCTTCCTCCAATGCAGTCTAAAATTGTACTAGGTCATCTTAGAAGTCATTGTATACATCTCAAAACATATGTGCAGCTATCCTACTATCATCACCACCACTTCCTACAGTGCTTTCTTTTTCATATACACATTTAGCCTTATCGAGGGCCTATGAGTTATTTGCTCTCCATGCCACATCCAGGGGCACTAGCTTTCATCAATGCCATTGAAGCACAAATGTTCTCTTAATTCACCAATAGTAACCTTTTTTAGGTTTCCACATCTCGAGCATGGACATCGAATTCTATTACAATCACCACCTGCCCCAAGTGCAAACTCAATGAACTCTTCTATTCCCTCCTCATATTCCCTTGATGATCCTTCCACATGCATCCAAACATATTTGTCCATTTTGTCCAAAAGTGTTAAGATTTTCTACACATGAAAAGATTATATTAAGAATAGGTTAGGCATTTAAACAAATAGCTGGTGTGTACATATATATATATATATAACATACATAGTCAACATATATATATATATATATTTTAAAAATATTTGAGTCAACAATATTGAAGTCTAGCTAGTATGAGAAGTAGTAAGAATGAAGCAAAAACATGACTAATCCATGCACATACATGTTCACACTGATCCATACATATATATATATGTGTGTGTGTGTGTGTGTGTGTGTGTATCACAAAAAATACAAGAAGAAAAAGAAAAGGAATTTTATAGTCATAAACATCAAATAAAGTAAACATAATGAAAAAGTACAAGAACGAATGCTATCCAAATGATATCAACTGAGGACATACATGTTCAGGACAAAATGCATGTAAATCCAACCCAATGTTCGAGTATTCATCGAAGAAGCTGAGAGTCAATTCAACTTTAACTTATAAGATATCAAAAATATAAGACAGTTATTAAGACTCGTCTGATATAATTTTATATGAGACAGTTCTGCAAAACTATCTTATATTATTAGAGTAATATAAAATGGCTTTGTGTTAGATTCATTCATTAATATAGGATGATTCTTAAGAACCATCTTATATAAAATTATATAAGATAGGTATGTAAAAATCATCTTATATGTTTATAGCATATAAGATGGGTAACCAGAACTATCTTATATAAATTTTATATAAGACGGTTGTGTTAAAATCATCTTATATTTGCCATCTTATAAAGCCACAATTTTATTAGTGACCACTTCTTGACTAAGGAGATATGAAATGGAGCTAGAACTTACTTGGAGATGGTGCGTTAGTTCCTGACATTCACGTGATGCCTTAAACAAGAATGACGATTGGCTATGGATTCAAGATAGGACTCTCACCTCTACTCCTTAAGATCTGAACATGTGGATCAATGGGAGAGATGGTGTAAGTGATCTCTCTCCCTCTATTTCTCTAGAATTTGACTCTAATGTTCTATGGAAAGTGAGAGATAGTTTTCTCTTCTCCTCATCTCTATTTATAGATTTCTAAGGTGGAAGCCTAGGAACTAAATGGTTGAGATCCTAAAGAGATGGAATTAAGGGTTAAAATGACAAAAAAGGAAAGGGGGAATGGAAGGGGGCATAGAATCCATGGAATGAAATGGGCTTGTGATGGGAGAAGATTTGGGATGGTGAGGGAAAGGAAAGATAGAATGAAAGCAAAGGAATGAAATGGAAAAGGATAGAAAGAAAGAATGAAGGAGATAAAGGGGAATAGAAAAACATAAGGGAGAATGGAAGGAGCTAAGAGAGATTGGAAAGAAGGGGGGCGTGTAATTGCTTGGAAGGGAATGTGGGACGGTAAGATATGAAAGGGAGGAGATTGTGGTTATATGGGTGGATTGGAAGTTTCCTTGTAGATTCCTTTCTTTCTTCTTTCTCATATTGATTCCATTGCATGGGATGGTGGGTAGGGTTGAGTTTTGGCTCCTCTTTCCATTGCATTGAGTGGATGTGATTTCTTAGAAGTTTTCATGTCCAAATGATCATGTTATGGAGCTCCTTTATTCTTATCTATTGGATCAAGTACACCCTAAAGTGAATTCCATGGATTTCATTGAAATTTTCTTATCCAAAATGTCCTTCTCTGCATGATTTTCTCCTTGCCCACCATTCTTTTCTTTGTCCCAATGGATTTGAGTGGAGGACATCTCCTTCCCTAGAGGAATACATTTTTCTCCTAAAATTAAGCTGGGCAGTCCGCTAAAAAAATTTCCACCTATGGGGTTCAGTTTTGGTCTTCTTTGTAATCTTATTTCTCATTATTTGAGTGCTTTAGAATTTCCACATGCAAGGATAAATCTTGGCCTTGCAGTGCTTCAAAAGTAAGGATGAATGTTGACTGTAGATTTCCAATAAGTTGTCTCTCTCTTCTCCATTTATTCTCCTCTTTCATTTCTCATGTAAAAGCATATTTTTACATGTTTTACATGTCCTATCTCATGTCAAAATCTTAGAGCTCTTTTACTGGTCCCTTCTTGTAGTTATTTGATAGACAGACTATGTGATTTGTCAAATTTAATGGTCAAATGATCATCAATCGAATTAGATGCTTAATGTATGGTTAGATGGCTCTAATCTAGTCTTATATTTTTCAAATCAAATAGATCAAGGTTTGAATGGCTAATTCTAGGGTGTAGATCAATTGGATAGGATATTAAATGGTTCGAATTGTGTTGATTAGTGTCAAATCAAAACTCAATGGTGCAGATCATCCAACAAGGGCCATTGAACAAACTAGTTCACTCATAAAACAAGATTGGATGGTTTTCCAAAGGAAAAAATGGTTCTAATAAGGGGAAAGGAGATCATGGAGAAGATTGCCTAAATAAAGAATCAAATTTGGAATGAAGAGGCATAATTCAAGGAGATAGAAGTTTCCTAGTAGAAAACTAACTCCTCACCATAAGCAAAGGATAAGCAAAGTGGGGGAGAAGAGAATTAGGAGGGGGAAAGCTTTATAAGAGGGAACACGTGTCCTAGGAATGTTTTTGAGTTTTGATTTTATTTTCCTTTACTGACCAGTGTTTTCTTCGTCACTTTTTTTCAGTTATCATCATTTCATCTTCCATAACGCCTTTATCCCTCATGTCGCTCTATTTTTTTTTACCACACCAGCCCCATTCCATCTCATGCATCTCTTTTCATAACCACCCCTGCCTCCCCTATCTGATAGATCTCTCCACTAGCTTACTCCGCTCTTTCCACCACCCCTATCTCCTTTGCTAACAGACCTCTAAACTACCTTGGTCTGCTGTCTGTCTTTCCTCTAATCTTTTCCTTAGTGGGATCCTCCCTTTTCACCTCTACTTCACCCCAACTCCCTTCTCTCTATCACCTAGACCAGATCCCTCTCTCTCTCTCTCTCTCTCTCTCTCTCTCTCTCTCTCTCTCTTTGCTTACTCACCGACTCCAACCAAGCCACCTATTTTCCTCACCGCCTGATGCAATCCCATCTTTCCCTTATCTCTCTACACCTTCTTCTGTTCCACCAGCGCCAATTTCCACTCTATCACTCCACCACATTACCAGATTTCCACTCTATTTTCCTCTTTCTACCCCTTACTCATCCTCCTCATCTTCCCTTCTCCCCCTCCATCACTGGTTTCCTCTGCATCCGCCAAATTTCCTATTTTTCATTTAATTCTGAAATGTTTTCAAAAATTTTGTTTTTGCCATTTGTAGTTCTAATTTGAGAATCTTCCTCCTAATCTAGCCATTGAATCTATAATTAAGGACATGCTAAAACATTGATGAAGGCTAATCGACTCCAAGATGACCAAATTTGAGAAAATTGCTAGTGATTAAACTAAGGAAGTAGAATTTTTTTGTTATTTAATTTAATTTTCTATCTTCTTGAACTAGAAATTCTGTAATTTTAAGCAATTGAATAGATCTAAACTTTGATTCTATTTTCAATAATTTCTATTATTTCTTTTTAATTTTTGAACAATTAAATTTTATTTAAACTCTAAATTATTAAGGTGATTCCTTGTGGGATCTACCCGTACTTACATATGCTACAGTACATTAGCTTGTGCACTTATGGTAAAATAACAGGTTTTTTGCACCATTGTCGGCCACCCATAATGGAGTTTCATAAAATTTAATTAAAATTCAAAAATTTTTTTTTTTATAGAAATTTCATTATTTTAGTATTTTAGGCATTTTTAGGTGCATTTTCAATTTTCTTAGTCACAATCAACTTATTTCCTTGATTTGGTACTTATTTCTATTTTTATTTTTTAGAAAATTGAAAAGTGGAGGAAATTGGCAAGTGGATTTATCAAATAAATAAAAAATTTCCCTACTTTCCTAGAATGAAATTTTTTCGTTTTTTTCTTGAGTGAATCTTGTAGTAGGGCCCCTTTGTAACTTCAAATTTTTAATTTCAATTTTAGAAGGGATGTATAAAATAGGACAAGTGTGGGATAAAGTCGCCCACACTTGATCTTCATCAGAAATCCCACTGTAATTTTCCTAACTCTTTTTATTTCCTAGATTAAGGTTTGCATTTAGAATAATTTTTCATTATTTGCTAGTGTAATTGCATATTTGATAAGTGTTGAATTTTTAGGATTTTGCATTAGTTTATTATTTTAATTACTTTCTTAGGTCACGTTTATTACTTTAAGGTGATTTATATGTTGATCAAACTACCATGAAGTGTGGAAATTAATTAGTAAGGGCACCAAACCCCATAAGATCAAGGGTGAATTTCATCACCACTTCTTAGCCCATCTAAGATAATCACCACAAGCATGCAACCCTACCTTTCAAATTAATTTAAAATAAATTAAAAGAGACCTATAGGGCCATCACATGCTTGTAGGACCCTCTTATTAAGATACAATCTATTGTCACTCCAGTGGCTTCTAAGCACTGTGGTTATAATGGGTATCTTAAAATTCAAGTTTTTTTCTCACGCCTTTTGTTGACATTTGTTGAGGCCTAAACACCTCCTTACATGATGATTATATTAACTATATTAATGCAGAACCTAGATGGTAGGCAGTAGTTAAACCTGAAAGAGAGGAGGAGTGCTAGATTAGGGTAATTTAAAAGCATTATCCCCACACAAATTCAAGAAAGTCTAAATATTGCTGCTTATTAGTCTAAGGATTGTTTGATTGTGCCCTTTATTCGTGCATCATTCTAAGAAGTTAGGTTGCATCATTTAGGGTACAGATAGTCAATTGTCTTAGGATAATAGCTTCTAAGTAAGTTGCACCACAACCTTAGTACCATAATAATTATGCCTATTCTGAGCATCCCTATCCCACTTCTTCATGGCCTTCATCAAGCTCCACATACAATGAATACTATTAGGAGGTAGTGGATGCACCTAACGCATTCACATACCCTAGTAATTTTTATCCTAAGACAAATTACCAAGACTATAATGGATGGGCTAGACATCACGAACATCCATGGTCTTAGGATTACCGATATCAAGAAGAACTACAATTGTTCCACCCTGGTCAACAATACCATGATTATTCTAATTATTAGGTACAGGCATCATGGGTTCAACTTGCTCTACCTTTTTTCAATACCCCATTGCCGCAACAATACCAACCCTATGAGTCATTTCCTCTACAATATGAAGAACTACCATTAGAAGAGAATACGCAGCAATTTTTGAGAGAATGGAACAAAAAATTGGCTACCCTTTAAAAGGAGACTAAGGAAATAGAAAGAGAGAGGGAGGAATGGATTACAAAAATGAAACCAATATGGGGAAATATTGATAGAAACATTGCTGAAAGGGATGAGATAATAAAATAGATTAGGGATACTAAAGAGCCATTTATTACTAATAATAGTATGGAAATTTTTTATGATCCTTCTATGCCACAAAGTCCACAGCCATCCTTAGAAACCTCCAACTTATATCTACTTGAGTCATGTCCTACTCCTTATTACGATTATGATGAAGAGACTTCCATTGATGAAGAAAATGAAGATTTAGAAACATCTAACCCAAAAGCTCCCGTTCACTTTTGTGACTTTGATGAAGACACATCCATTAAGGAGATGAATGAGTTACTAGATACTATGCAAGCAAGAATAGAAACTCCCAAAATTCCTAAAATTCCAACAGAGCCTTGCAATATAGAATATGTACCTAATTGGGACCTATTGACCTTATATGAACATTCACAAGATAGTCAGGTAGGCCCATTTAAAACCTTGCCTGTGCCCACAAAACAAGAAGAAAAAGATTCAGTTCATGTACATCAACCCACATTAGGGTACATTAGAAGATAACTAGGGTTTAAGCCAAACCTTGTCCCCACGTCTAGCAATACAAGAAGAACCTTTTTGGGAAAGGCTGACTTCATTTATTACCCTCGTTCAGGACAATGCTAGGGAAACAGAGGAAAATGTTAACTTAAATATAATGGTCATTGTTATCCCTCAATTTAGTCAAGAAAAGAACCATTCATCTCAAAATGGTCCAACAAAATGCACAGTAGTACATGAAGTCATTGTGTTACCATCGCCTCAAATTTTTGAGGTGGAGGAATTATATTGAGTACCGTGAAATTTTGAAGATAGGGGATCATCAATGTGATTCCCCACAATAAAAAATCATGGTGATCTTTGTTGTCTTAATGTTACCACCAAAATTTTTTTTAGGGTGGAGGTTATATATAGATTATCATAAGATTTTGAAGTGATGTGAGAAACTTGCATTTCATTTTAGGGTTAGGATTACAACAAATAAGTTGACTCAGTTAGCTCTAGGTTTAAAAAGTTAGGTTAGCCATGTCTGACTAAAGACATTAAACTTAGCGCTTATTGGTAGGCAACTTAGGGTTTTAGAGTCTACATCACTCAATTTCCATATAGGATCCTATGTTTTCAAACATTGGAAACAATGTTTCATTTAGGTTGGGGGTGCAGATGCATATAAGGATTTTATGCTCAAGTGTTTTAGTAATTCCACTATTTTCAGAATTTAGTAATTCCACTGTTTTCATCTCTTTATGGGAATGCATATGATTAGTTTTTCATATTATTCATGTATTGAAGCATTTTATGAAAGTTAATTCTCGAAAACCATTTACACACAGCACATAGTCAAGACTAATAGAGAGGTATGACTTAGAGACCCTGAGAAAAATCAATGGAGACCTATAACCCAGTGAGTTTTAGGACTATCCTCTTTCAAAGAGTTATACGTAATTCCATAATTTCTTTAGCGTATATAAATGTAATGCCCGAGCAATTTACGCTATTTTGGACATTCTATAGGAAATAAACTATTTTAAATATTTTATTTCATTTAAAATAGTAAATGAAGGAATTTATGAGGAAACTTGGTACCATTAGATTCTACTCGATAAATGGAATCCAACGCCTCAAAGAACGTCGAAAATGGAGTTCGTATGAAGAAGTTACGGCCATTTAAAGATCAGGGGCAATTCTATAATTTAAACTAAAAAACGAAAAGGATAGAAAACGCAGGGGCCATTTTGATAACGGCACCCTGTCTTCTTCTTCCGCTAGATTTCTCCAGAAACCCTAGTTTCTAGAGAAATTTGCCACTGCCATTGGCAGCACCGCCATAGTAAGGCTATAAAAAGCCCCATCTCCCCCCTCTCCAAAACACGATTTTTCAGTCATTTGGGGCTGGGGTTTCCGGCAAAAATCAAAAACCCAGTATCCCTGCGTTTTCCGGCAACGGCCAGGCCTGAGTCAGGCCGGCCATTCTCCCCATTCCCCTCTCTTCTCTTTTCCGGTCTTGCTCGACATTGGGGATTTTCCTCTTCAAGATTTCCGGCAACAGAGGGTTTTTAGAACCGAAACGGAGGTCTACCACCGGCGATAGACGCTCCCTAGGCTGCCTAGGTAAGCCGTCCTTCCCTCTCTCCTGGGTTCTTCCTCCTTTCAGGCTAGATCCATGCTGGATCTAGCATTTCCAGCCGATTTTTCCATTTGTGGGCAGGTGTCTATCACATCATAAATCACATCACAATTTTGGAGGGTGGGTGGTCGGCCCTACTCCCTCTTAACATGACATCCACCGAGTGAGAGCACCCGTCATAAATCATAAAACACAAAAATTGCATATCTCGTAAAACCAGGAGCACTCATGGCTCACAATCCCCAAGGCATACCCCTCATCTCGAGGTTAGCCTTTGAAAGGACTAGCCACCAAGCCTCCACCATCATTTTTTTTTATGAAAACCCATCAATCTTAGCAATGCAATAAAGAAAGATAATTACTAATCATACATAAGATACATGGTATCAATCTCAAAAAACAATTGATCATGAAAACCCATTCAATACACTATCAAAATCTCATATCGATCATAGCATAAAGCATTGAATCTCACAAAATCTAAGAATAAATAAACAAGTGACGATCAATCACAATCAATCATGATGCTATGATAATGCAAAGTTTTAGAAATCAAAACATAACATTAAATCTCAACACCTACCTCAATGAGAGATAACCCAATTCAAGCGTGTAATCCTCTTAGCTCGCATGCTCTGATGTACCTATCAGTATCACCGTACTATTTTGTGTTATTTATTTCATCTCAGTGGAATCTATGGTGATCCAACCATTGGATCATTCTCTAAGATCTCTATTTATGATTAGATCCTTAATTCCAACATTAATTATTTTTAATAAGTTCTATCTCATGTTCATCTACTCATTTTTGTGTGCATCTAAAGTTTATACCTTGATCTGACAATTAGATCATCGTCAGATCAACAAATTTCCAAAATTCTAGGTTAGATCAATGGTATGGATCAATTACTAAAGTAAATACACCTAATATGATCCTTAGGACCTTCAGTTATTACCTTATATTATCTAGTTGTTCAAGTTCTAGGGCCTGATCACCCTTTGATCGACTTGATAAAAGTGATTTGGTACTATTTTATGAATTTGACCTAACTAGAAGTGAACGAATCAAGATTCTAATGCTAAAATCATGTCTCCATTGTCAAGACAATTCCAACAGACCTTTTGGATTGAAGATCGGGCTTCTGTAGCCTCCAGAATTTCAAAAAAATCATTTGAGATAAAAAAAATACTATTTTACACCGATTTGCACTGGCGAGATGGTTTACACCGGTTTGCACTGGCAAGATGGTTTACACCAGTGTTAATTAGCATCCCTGAGACACACCGCTTCTAGAACGCGCCACTTGCATCTTGGTCGCCGGGATGCTCCCCGTGTGCGTCCTGGTCTCCAAGACGTAGGGCGTTCAAGCTGGCTAAGACAGCGCGCGTAAGCTCTCCCGTGCACGTGTGCACATGATGGGGCTCTCATGTGCACCATCTACTCCTGGGCATCCAGGTCGGCGCCTTGGGTGCATCGTCCATAGGGGACAATGAACCTGAGTCATCCGTTTCCTTTTTGCTTCATCGAAGCCCCAGGTGCTCTGATTTATCTATTTTAGTCGTTCCTATGGTTTTTGGGTCCAAAGATCACATTGAATGGCTCCGATCTATCATTGGAGGTGTCCTTAATGTGGGTCTAACTATGCTCCATAGTTTTAACTTCTTAATCCATCCAAAAGCCACTAACTCAGATCCACCCCAGATCTATGAGGGGAAAGTTGGGAAATAAGCAAAAGAGAAAGATAAATGGTTTAGCCTACCTGATTAGAGCCAGAGAGTGGAGAACGAGGTCCTCTAGCTCATGCAAAGTTTGATTTGAGCTTGGTGGAGAATAGAGGGAAGATGGCATGATCCTAGAGATGTTTTTCTTTGGGAGTGAAGAGGAAACTCGTTTTTGTAGGTTTAGATCTGATTACTTCGCAGGGAAAGGCAAATCACTGCCTATCTCCACCTGCTAAGGGTTAGGTATGGAAAGGGGGTGCCGTTATCAAAATGACCCCCTCTAATTCTTGTCCATGCCTAATTACCAAATTGCCCTCTGATCTTAAAATGTTCATATCTCCCTCATACGAACTTCAACGCTGTTTATACCATTCAATTCCTATCGACTTGTTCTTTCTAAATTTATTGGTTTCAAAACCAAATTCTATTCATAGATTTTTTAATTTAATTAATTTATTTTATTACTAAATTAGGGTTAAAATTTGAGAATATTACAGCACCACACCTCCCTCTATCTATGGTTCTAAATGCTTCTTTTTAGGTATTTTCTTTATGCTTCTTTCCTTGAAGGTGTTTCACACATCTTGTCATATTCAAAGTTATGTTTCCTTTGCTATAAGTCCTTTCTTTTACAAGTCTTGTTTACTTTGATCCATGTGGATAGTCTATTAGTTTCTTTCTTTGTTGTTTGCTTTAATTTTTACCCTTAATCCTTTATCCAAAGGGATATCAATATTTTGTAGTGATAACCAAGAGAGAGTAGCCTTTGGATCAAATTATTGGTTCTTTGGATTCTTTTAGCTGCTTGCCCTTTAACTAGTTGCTCATTCTTTCTTTGCCTCTCTTTTGGATTGATTTCATTGTCTAATTCAATTTTCTCTGTTAGTTCACATGAAAGAGCCTTTCTAGATAGCATTTGACTTTAGTTTGAAGTAAAGAATTCATGTTTTTGTGTTCATCGATTAGGCGCACCAATCTTCTACTAAGTTTCAATTAATAAATAAAGTTTTGTTCCATACAATTGCATTATGCTTTCATGTGAACTCTTCTTTAAATTATTTGAATGCTATTTGTGTGTTAGTTTATATGTTGATCATTGAGGATGGTTTATTAGTTGTTTAGTTTTTGGTTTGCATCATTAAATTAATAGTATCTAAGTATAGTTCATTCATCATTATGTTGCAAAGTGATTCATGTTTCTAGTTTTGATCTTGAATGCATGTTAGTTTTAAGAAGTTTCTTTTAATTAATTTTTAATTCGATGCATGCTTCCTATTCCAATTACTTTTAATTCCTAGATTTAATCAAAATCCTATCTCTTGTGGCTAGACTAAATAGTCTAAACAAGATCCAATTGGATATAAGTCCATAAGATTCCTCGTGGGATCAACCTCACTTACATACAATTACTACATTGATTCATGTGCTTGCAAGTAATATTTGGAATACATCAAGTTTTTAAAACTATTGCTAAGGAATCACAGCGGGTTTGTGGTTGGATTCTTGTTCATATTGTTTACCTCTAGTTGTTGATCTAGGTTGCATTGCATTGGGGTTTTACATTAATATTTACATATTGTGCTAATTACTCAAAAATTGAGATGTTTCTTTACTTTTGTGTGAGGGAAATTTGAGAAAAAGGAGCAGTATTGATCTTGTGGGCTAAACCCTCATCAAATTAGTTAGGATTTTATTACTTTCCTAGATTAGGGTTTTATTTTTTTTTAAATGGGTTATAATAATATAGGCCAAGTTTGGGGTATGGTAGCCCACACTTGAACTTCATTTGAAATCCAATTGTAAGTATGTAATCCCCTCTCTATTTTCTAGTGTAGTTGCATTTAGTTTAAATTGAATTCTGATTGGTAGTGTAATTCATATAGTATAATTTTTTGGATTGCTACACCACAACAAACATGATTTTTATAGACATTAGGAGGCTTCGTTCCTAAGCCTTTGGTATGGACCCAAAGACTATGGAGTGCAATAGAGGATGTTGCATTGCATTTTAGACGTTTGGTGCTCATTCCATTTAGATTTGGAGAATAGCATAACGGTAGGCATTAGTTTACTTTTGCCTATATTGCATTGCATTTACTGCTTTCTTTATCACTTTATGGTGGATGGGTCACATTGATAGTAAGGACCCCAAAAAGCCCTCATAAGATAAGGATTGGATTTCATCATTAAATCCTTGGCTCACCTAGGTAATTAAATTGATACTTGTATGTTTGCAATCACAATCCTTGAATTTTAATTTAAAATCAAGTAGCAAGAGACTTGGGATTTTCGAGCATACAAAACCCTTGAAGGAGTATATCTATTGTCACTCCAGTGGCTTTTGATCATTGTGGTTACAGTGGGTATGCAAAATCCAAGTGATTTTTCCATACCATTCATTGATATTCATTGAGGTCTAAATGCCACCTTACATGAGAGTTGTATTAACCACTCTAAGCAGAACCAAACTAGTAAGCAGTAGTCTCACTTGGATAAAAGGATGAGCTATCTAGATTTAGGTATAAAAGCTAGCACCCTACAAATTAACAATAGAATATCAAATTAGCTCATTAGCAAACCATTATGAATTAATTGTACATCATTTAGAGTTAGGAGTCGCATTTAATTAGTCTGCATTATATAGTTAGGTTTCCTTTAGGTATACATAAAAATAAGTACTCATCTGTTGTATATAGTGATTTGTTTTCATTGTACATAAAATTGAGTGCAATGGCCTAGGAAATAGGGCATATAGAACCACCACTACATACTATTTCACTCCTAGACTCTTAAGCTATGAGGATATGTATGAGACGAAGGAAGGGAATACTCTGATACTATCCTATCCATTGAATAGATTAGATGCATTTATTCTAGATACTAAATTATCTCAACAACCTCAAAATGAAAATTACTATACCTATTCTATCCCAACATATCCCACGACTTGATGGCCATCAAGCTCCACCAACAA
The DNA here is from genome assembly GCA_035236585.1 of Warburgia ugandensis. Taxonomy (NCBI): domain Eukaryota; kingdom Viridiplantae; phylum Streptophyta; class Magnoliopsida; order Canellales; family Canellaceae; genus Warburgia; species Warburgia ugandensis. Next base: position 53,217,787 of record CP141127.1, on the reverse strand, counting down.
TGCATATTATCAGGAGCAAGTGAATGCACCCATTGCATTCAGAGTTTCCTAGCAATTATTATTATGTTGAAAACAATGATCATGTATGGGCTAGACATCTCAATGAACAATCTTGGTCTGAGGAATATGAGGGAGAACCATTATAGTTCCACCCTGCTTAACCCTTTCCTATTACCTTAATGCCATATTAGTATGAGCCATACTAGTCGTCTCCCGATAGAGGAAGCAATCATTATAAGAGACTCAAATTATTGAAATGACTCAACTAATTGAGAAAATGGAATTACAACATAGTTAATTTATTGCTGCATTTGTAGGAAGGGATGAGGAAATTGAACAATTTGAGGATACTAAGAAACCCATTAATACAAATACTAGTATATAAAAATATCATTTGATCTTTATGAGGAACAAAGTTTTTAATCATCCTTGCAATTCTCAAAAACATATCCACTTGAGCCATGTGTTGCTTATTTTTCTAATTCCAATGATGATACATCCATTGATGAAGTGAATGCTTTATTGAATACTGCACCATTAATGGACACATCTTAATGGCAAGCTCGAGTAGGATCCCTTAAATTTCCTAAAATTCAATTTCAGCAATATATTAAAGAAGCACCTAGTTTGGACCTACAAACTTTACCAAATATTTCCCCATGTGAGGGTTTAAGTTCAGTTGAAACCTACTTGTCACTACAGAATAGGAAGAAGAATCAATTGATGTTTTGCCCTAACATCAATCAACTCTAAGGTACATATTAGAAGATACTAAGGGTTTAAGCCCCACCATTTCTCTGCCTCCAAAAAAATAAGAACAATCTTTTAGGGAGATGCACATTTAGCTTAACCCCCCACTATAGAAAAATGTAAGGGAGAAGGAGGAATATTATCTAATGTTTGATATAGGCACTATTATTCCTCAATTTGACAACCACAGGGACCATTTATCTTAATCTGGTTATATGAAACTTAATTGCAAGGTGATCTTTCATACTATATTGTTATCCTCACCATAAATATCAAGATGGAAAATCTATATTGACTACTGCGAAATTCTTAAATCGAGTGATAAATTCCTCTATTTCATTGCTAGAGTTATGATTAGCAGAGATTAGTTTAACTACTTAGGTTCAGAACTAAGGTAGATTAGTTAGTTTAGTTATCAGATATGTTTGATTGAATACATTAAACTTAGCACTCACTTGGAGGCAATCCAACATTTTTAGAGTCTCATTTGTTCTTCATTATCCAATCAACACATAAGGATCCTATGTTTCAAAACATTGGGGACAATGTTTAGTTCAAGTTTGGGGAATAGATATGCATGATATTTTTGAGTCTTTCTTGTATTTAAAAAAAAGAAGTTTATTTTTTAGTTTTTAAGGTGAGGTTCCTTTGCTGTGATTAGAATTATATTTTTTGAATCTTAGTATTTTTACTACTTTAACTTTTTAATAGACATGCACATGGTTAATTTTGCATTTTATCAATGTCCTAAATATTTTATGAAGTTAAATCTTAGAACTCACTCACACATAGTGGATAATCTAGACAAATAAATGATTATGACTTAAAGGCCCTGAGGAAAATCAGTCAAGATACATACCCAAGTGAGTATTAGAGAGTATCATCTTTCTAAGGTTTATATATAATTCCTTATTTTCTTTAGTGATTATTTATTTTGAAAGATCCCAATATCTTTGTTATGGTCAATTTCCAAGAACCAAATAGGTGTACTAACTTTCTTTCATAAATATTTATTGAATCTAATAGCCTTTAAGAAATCTAAGAAATGATATAGGCTATCCTTGTCATAGTCTAGTGACATAATGCCTATCCAGTATATTATACCACTAGTTAGACTCTTTGAGCATCTTGGTAAGCCTTTTCTTTTCAAAAGAGGCCAACCTTAACTTGGAAACCTAGTTAGATATCCATTGCCTATTCTTTAAAAAATGAGTAGAGATGATAGAAAAAGGACAAAAGTGAATCTTCAAAAAAATACAAAGAAAAGAATTATTAGAAAAGAAAAGAAAAGAAAAGTTGTGAAGTGAGAAAGGAAAATAGAAAAGATATTTACTTTAGTGTACTCATAAGTAAAGTAGTCTAGCATTCATTGAAGACCTCCCCTCATATTTTAAACTTTAACTCCTTGTACCCTTTCTTTCAGAATTGGTCCTAAGCCTAAGTTTCGTCCCATCCAAAGACCTGTTGAACTTAAGGTAAAAGATAGCCTTAATTAGAATATAAATATTAGGGAATTAAGGTGAACTAACCTTACTAGTCTTGGTAATGGCATCCATTCTAAGGGATCACATTTCTTTGTATCATTTGTGCTTATAAAATTATGTGAACCATCTGTATTGTAGAATTCAGTCATGTAGTAAGAGAATTTTGTTTGACCCTTTTTCTCTAATAGTTTTACTTCTAAGTGTATACCAATGAGAATTTAAGGTCAAGACAATATGCCAATGGATGAGAACTCTTTGAGATAAATTAAGGAACTTAACCTCACTAATTTTATGGGTATATTCACTATAAACCCTCATGAGGTCTAACTTGTCCATTGGAGGTAACTTAAGGGTTTAAGGGCTTGTTTCATATGTTAAATGCAATCATGAGTACCTACAAAAATGACAATTATTTTTGTTTTCATAATTTTCACATGTTTTGGTCAGGTCTAGCATAATTTTTCACATGTATTCAATTTTTCATAAAAAATACCCAATCAGTAGTCCATGTGTTATAAATTATAGGGCATTATACTAAAAATTTTCCAAAATTCATGACACATGCATTTATGAACTAATAATTCAAAATTTTGATATTTTGCAAGCTAATAAGTTAATCCAAAGTAATTATGTGATTGGCCATAATTATTTAGAATTTTTTTTTTTTTTTTTATCTTTTATAGGTATTGAAAGGATGATCCAATGGACAAGATTGCATTAGATAAGAATCAAATATCCATATCAACTTAGAGAGCCAAGATCCAATTTTAGATCAATTCCATAGTTTAAACAAGGGTCAAGATCATTCCAAGGTAGGTAGATGAGTTTCAGAGACAAATGGAAGAATTAAAGGTTATCAGAGTGGGCCTATGCAAAATACATGCAATTCCACTTCTTTTGCATGAGATTGGAGCCATACTTGAGGCATATTAGTGATGCATGAAGGTCTAGGAGAAGCCATGAAGCCAAAGATGTGCGCCTCAATTCTAAGGTGGACTAGTAGGAGAAGAGACTCAATTCTATTTCTTTCTTCTTTTCTCTTTCCCTCTCTTTCCATTGTAAATAACTTAGGAAGGAATCTTTCATGCACTTTTCTTTGGGGTTTCAACCATCTACTTCCCCTACATAGAACTCCACAATTTCCTTTAGCTTCCCTTCCACATCTTCACCCTCCAGTTCCATTCTCCTCCTTAAATTCTGATTACCATCTCCACTTTCTAAATCTTATCTTTTTCCCAATTATTATCCCTTCTTTCTTATCTCACCTAGGATAGAATCTTATTAAATCTTATCACTTAGGTAGGAGGAGATCACCTACAAATAAAACACCATCTTCACCATTTACTCCTGAAAGGAGTTCCATGCCTTACTCGTTGGGGTTTCCCTCCATGCCATGTCCTAGCCATCCATGCCTCCCTTCCATGCTACACCACACCTCCCTCTATCTATGGTTCAATGCTTCTTTCTAGGGATCTTCTCTATGCATCTTTCCTTGAAGATGTTCCATACATCTTGTCCTATTCAAAGCTAAGTTTCCTTTACTATAGTTCCTTTATTTTATAAGTCTGGTTTACATTGATCAATGCACAGTCTCCTATTTTCTTTTCATCATTGGTTGCTCTAATTTTTTCTCTAGATCTTTGTATCCAAAGGGTTATCAATCTGTTGAAGTAACAACCAAGAGAGAGTAGCCTTTTAATCAAGTTATTAGCTCTTTGTTTTCCCCTACTTGCTTGCCATTCCACTTGTTGGTCGTTCTTTCTTTGCCTCTCTTTTGGATTCATTCTCATCTTGATTTCATCCTCTAATGCAATACTTATGAAAAAAACTTATAATATATATATATATATTTTTTTTTTTCAATCAATTAACTTATTCATAATCTGTTATTTTTTATATTAAGAACTTATTCACCATCATGTTTAAGTTCATGATCTAAAATCAATTTAATAGTATAAATCAAATACTTCATCAATAATAACATAAAGTCATATTATGTCAATTATCTACAAAATTTGCATAATGCCACAAAAATATTTGTAGAATTTATCCACTACATGTTTAGGCTAATATTATAATTCTCTTAATCCCCATGGGACTCCTTTATTATAATTATTTTGTGATTCCTTCTCAAATTATTGTTGCAGAATAGCCGTTATACCTTTTGAAGATCTAAGTTAGAGTTACATTCTCCAAAATTGCCAAATCAATACATCCATCATATGTCAAAGTTATCAACTAGAGACATTATTTATGTAATTTTTTACTCTAATTCCTTACTCTATGAATCACATTAATATCATGAAAATACTCTCTCTTACTCATACAGGGACCAAAAGCCTCCTTGCTTTCTTGACTATTTATAACTTTACAACGAGTCATTGTTCATGATTGACATGAATTTGATTTAGGCATGAATCTCATTCTCTACATTTAAAGTTTTACCAAATCTTTCTCATTCCATGCCAACCTTTCCAAGCGACATCTATTTCTCATTCATCAATATTGCTTATATGAGTCATCTCAATAGCTCATATCTGGGCAATTAGTTCACTTGTTGGCTACATATGACTTTCTTTACAATATCTCCCAGGAATCTAATATTTTCTTGAGTTCTAGTGTTTGTAGATGTATCCACAGTATCCACAGAAGACTAATTCTCATTTTTCTTCACATTCGCAGCATTTGAATCTAAATAAGTCTCTCTTCCTACATTTTCTATTGATCCTATGACTTGCTTTCATTGTTGACATATCATTGTTCTCCTTGTTGTTTGGTTGCTAGCAATATGAACATGTGCTTTGATACAAATTATGACAACTAAGGTTTCCAAAAATAATCTTTTGAAAATGCTTTAGTAAATAACCAAGATATCCTTCAGAAATTTTTGTTTTAACATTTAGAAAACATCTTACATATTAGATTCTAAAACCACATGCAAGTAAGATATCACACCAGCATAAGCAATACAAGGAGGTCATAGCCCAAATGACTAAGTTAAACCATAAATTGATATAATAGAACTTGTTATTTTATTACATGTCTATCAACATTGTTCAAATAACAACTAAATGAAATAACAAAATCTAAAATTTTCTTTTTCATGCTTTGATCAATTGTCTCTGGTCCTCTAGTGTGCTAAGGTAGATCTACTGTCTAGATATTCCACCTAAAATTAATTTTGGGGGTAAGTATGATTGATAATTGTTCAATTTTGTATAAAAAGTACCCAATTCATATCCCATGTGTTGTAAAATATAGTACTACTTCCAGGGTTTTTTCAAAATTCTGTAACACATGTATTTCTGACCTAATAGTTCAAAAGTTTGATATTTTGTAGGTTCAGGAGCTAATGCAGAGTAAGTAGGCAAATGTTCATAATTTTCTAGGACTTAATTAAGGTTTTTCATCTTTTGCAGCTACTGAGAAGGTAATCCAAAGGCAAGCTTGGTCGAGATAAGAATTGAAGCCATTCATGAGGTTTCTTAGTCTAAATAGGAAACCTAAGCAACCTAAAGCCTAAATGTCATCAATCAAAGGTGGGATGAAGGTTCAAGTGTGACGACTCGGGTTTTCTCATGCATTTTTGAATGCAATGTCTAATTTCCTAATGCGGGATGCATCCCTATTTGAAAACCATTTTATAAAAAACCATGCAATGCAGTGGAAAACCTTTAGTTTTAAACTCATTTTTGAAAACCTCGAGTGTCATTTGCCTTCACAACAACTAAGGTAGTTTTTGAAAAACTTCAGAAATCATAAATGTTTTTCCCCAGGTCTTTCCAGTCACAATGCACAGCCCAACTATAACTAAGTACAAACACATGTCCAAAGGGTTGAGAGTTTACTTACATGTGTATTTGTTTCCTTTTGGATTCTCATAGCACTAACACAGATGTCCTCTTTTTGTGAGTGAAGCTGTCCTGAACCATGATACATACGGACGTATCCTATCCTTGAGTACTTACTGATGTCTGAAAAATGTTAAGGATTGGGTGAGTATATAATATACTCAGTAGGGCCTATCACTACTAGTTTTATAAATGCATGAGATGTTTCAAAATCATATGCTCATTCAAAACATGCGTATGTTTGAATACTCGAGTTCAATATCAGTATAAGAATCCATAATCAACTGAAATTCAAAATATGCGTATGTTTGAATACTCGAGTTCAACATCAGTATAAGAATCCATAATCAACTGAAATTCTTATAACTTAAAAGATCACATAATCCAAAAGTGAAAGTATCATATATATATATGATGACATCAGGATATGCAATAGATGCCTCATGGAGTCCAACTCATGGACCTCTAGTATGGTATGGTCGACCAACCTCATATCATGCTATATGAAAATGCACATCAAACCATAGGGTCCACTGTGCCCACGACCTCCTCGCCGTGTGGTCCCCGGGTACCTAGGGACACAGGATCATATACCTCCACGGGGCATATGACACTTCTTCGTCGTAAATCATGCAATTTATGAAATCGGTTGCAAAACATGCATGCAATGCTAGACGTGCATTCAAAGTCATAACCTTGCCTAGAATCCTGACAGCCTAGAAGCCTGCCAACCTAGAAGCCTGCCAGTTTAGAAGCCTGCCAGCCTAGAAGCCTGTCAGCTCTCTTTGGCCCGCCCTCATCGGCCCCCCCTCATCAGCCCGTCCTCATCGGCTAAGGCTACACTTATCATGTAGACAAGCAAAAACCTTTTTTCAAAACCAGTCCTCTTTGGGTCCCTCACAATTTCCTGGCCCTCGGCACTCAGCGTCTTTTGGCAACCCTCAAGGACATGCAATCTTTGCAAGTACTTAAATCATGCAATGTTTGCACTTGTTTACAAAACATATGTGTGCATAATGTATATGCAATCTTTTACGAAACATGTCTATGTACAAAACGTTTATCCTATGCATGCTGAATCAAGTCATGCTAAACAAGTCATATACTTATAACATATGTTGTCAAATAAAAATAGTTCTTTTAAAAGAATCTAATAGTGATAGAGCACCTACCTGACTAGGTCGCGTTAACCTTCTTGTCCTCGTACGCTCCTGAACATGGTTTGGGGACTCAAGGTTAGTTTAACCTATCTTTGATGGGTTTAGAGAAGTTGGGTCTTATTACTTAGGCATTAGGGGTCCATCCCTATGCCTATGGGTGTCCTAAGGTCCTAATTAGACCTTGGTATTCTCAGTTTTCCAAAGTCCTAGTGGTCACGTGCCACCACCCTATTCTAAGGGTCATGCCCTACTTTTATTGGACCTTGATTAGGGATTTTATCATTTGGATGTATCCGTGTCGTCGATACGGACACAACGCCTTTCGCGGTGCCTCAATTGGAGCTCTAGATGTCAAGTTATAAGCATTTTAACATTGTATGTACATATAGTCTTAAAGACAAAAAGGGAGGAATGCTAGGGCGCTGCGACGTGCGCCCAGCCTTCCTTAACGACCAAAAAAATGACGCTTTGCTAGTGCGCTGCGCGTCTGCGGCGCGCGCCTCAGCGGTCGCGTCTGCAGACGGGCGAGACTTTCTCAGGCGTCTTCCTCTTTAGCTGGCGCGTCCACGGACGCGCCCGTTGGTTTTCTTCTCAAACGCGTTTGACGCGTCTCGTCTGGAGTGGGCCGTCTCTGTTGTTGGGGGACCGGGGCGTCCTTGGGATGCCCTAGTTCGTCCCTGAGGAACCAGTGCAGCCCTGGGGACGTCCCAGGGTCCTTGGTGGCTCCGTAGAGGCCTATTCTCCGTGGTTTTTCATGCAAAAGCCTAGGGAAACTGAGCCTAGGACTATGGGTGAGATGGGTTTGGGGATTTTTTGTGCGTACCTGCTTCGTGGTTGGTTTTCTCTCCATGTTTTCTCCTCTAGGTTGCTGCTCCTCAACGGGTTTTCTCCCATGTTTTGGGCTGCCATTAGAGGCACCCAAGAGCTCTATTTATAGGGCCTTTAAAGAGGGTTCTAGAGGGGTTCTAACCGCCTTTGAATGGCGATGGGGAATCCTCTAGAATGGCGGTGGTTTCTTCTTGAAACACCGCCGTTCTAGAAACCTCTAGGAGGTTGAAGACGACGGGGTGCCCATATCAAAACGGGCACCTGTGTTTTTCAGGTTAAGTCGTTTTTGTAAAATTTACAATTTTGCCCCTGAACTTCAAAGGGCCATATCTTGCTCATTTTAACTCCGTTTTGGGTGATTTTGGTCTCGTTGGATTCATTTTTCCGAGACGCATCTAATGGAACCACTTTTAGTACCAAATTCCTGGGTTTAGTCAAGGCGACTAGTGAAATGACCAAAATGCCCTTATCTTTAAAACTGAACTTTTTATGGGCTTTTAATATTATAAAAATTGGGGTCATTACATCAAGACTGTCCTAGGGCAAGCTATAAATAAATTGGAGATGTAAAATACCACTAGAAATGGATCCAAGCCCAAGCCATGCATTTCCATTACCTTTGCATGGGAGTCATTCAAGCCACTTAGCTATTAAAGCCATGAAAAAGGGTGATAAGCCATATGAGCTACTCAAGTCTTAAAGCCACTTAAGCCACCAAGGATTGAGCCATCAATCCAAGTAGGAGTGCCACATGGATTCACACAATTTGAGCATCAATTCAAGAAACTTTCCTATGTTAAATGTGTGATTTTTAAGGATTTTTGAGAGATTAGTGTAAAGGGTTAGATGATCATGTATTAAGGGAACCATCAAGTGAGAAAACCCCACTTTCATAATCCATTCAAGTGGTTTCCTTATTAGGAAACCCTTAGATGTAAGTCCATTCAAAGCAACAAAATCCTAGGTTTTTTTCCATTCTTTAGTATACATTTTTTTTTTTCTTTTTTCCTTCTTTTCCACTAGCCAATCACCATCCAATTAGAAGGGATGGAGATTCACTTACCATCCAAGGAAAAAGATAACTCCCCCTTCCAAATTAGGAAAAAAACCACCCATCCCATCTCTCTTTCTTACATCATCTTGCTACGTCACTTCTCATCTAACTTTCATTCCTTATTCTCCACCTTAGCCCTTGATCTCCTCCTATTCTCTTGATTAAACATTCATCAAATTGGAAGCTAAATCATTTGTAAATACCCCTAGTCTTCCAATGTTTTTTTTCAAGTAAGGGTTGGGTGAGACAACCTTGAAACATTGAATTCTTTGTTTAGTGATCCTTGGAGCTGGACTTTGGCATTCCCTTTTTGAGTTTTGAAAAGTTTCATTTTTAGAAAGTTTTAGGATTAGGAAGTGTTAAATTATAAAGTTTCCTTAATTGATGTTTTCAATAATATGCATGTTTCTAATTTTTTATTAAATCTAGTTAGATTTCATTGGTCACTTGTTCTTATAGGTTAGTTTAGTATTAGAAATTTTCCTAATTTGGTTTTAGAAAGTTCTATTTTTAGAAGATTTTAATTCTAGTTTAGGAAAGTGTCACTTTTACTAGTTTTGTTAAGTTAAGTTGCTTAATTTCATTCATTCTAATTTTGTTCTAGTTTCCTTTGGTTGAATGCTTCTTAGTTAGGTAACTTTCCATTTTCATTGTTTAGCTTTGTTTTTAGTAGGTTTCCTTTAATCTTAGTTTTTGACTTCATGCATGTCTCCTTGTTTTAAATTCCTAATTTAATCATTAACTCTCTCTTTGGATGACATTAAGTGATATAAATAAGATCCAATCTATTGATAATCCTAAGATTCCTCGTGGGATTGAACTCTTTCACGTGCTAATACTTCTTTGATTCATGCAATTGTGAGTAATTTTAAAGCTACACCAATTTTTTTGCACTATTGTTGGGGATCGCAATGGATTTGTGGTTGGATATTTATTTTGATTATTTATATTTAGTCATAGCTATAGGTTGCAACAGATTAGGATTTTTGCATTGCATTTGGACATTTTCCTAATTCCTCATAAATTAATCCATATTATTTATTTTGTGCAAGAGAAATTTTGCAAAGAAGCAGCATGGATCTTATAGGCCTTGGCTTCATCAACTTTTATTTCTTTTCTAGATTATGATCGTTTTTCTTTTTTAATGAACTTGCAGTGAGACCCCATTGTAACTTGCAATTTATTTATTCAATTTTAAATGGGTTGTATTAATACATAGGAAGTGTGGGGTATGGAGGCCCATACTTGATCTTTATAAAAAAAACCCATTGTAAATTTCTTCAATCTCTTTTATTTTCTTAGTGTAGTTGCATTTATGGTGGATAGTAAGGGATGCACATGAATCTGCATAAGATAAAGACTGGATTTCATTACCAGATCCTTGCCCACCTAGGAAATCAAATCATGTCCTTGTCTGCTTACGATCCTAACTATTAATCTTAATTTAAAATCAAGTAGTAAGAGACCTAGGGTTTTGAGGTCATAAGACCCTTTTCGAAAGAGGCGATCGATTATCACTCCCGTGGCTCTTGAATTTTGTGGTTATAGTTGGTAACCAAAATCCAAGTGATTTTGTCATGACTTTTGTTTATGGTTGTAGAGGTCTAAATGCCTCCTTCCATGAGAATTGTATTATCCACCCTAGGCAAGACCCAACTAGTAAGCAATAGTCAAATCTAAATTAAAGGAGGAGCTGTCTAGGATCTTGTTAGCATTAGGAATTCTTTACTTGCATAACATATAAAGTTAGGAGCCATTTATATTTAGGTTGCATCAATTAGATAGGCCTTTTACTTTAGTGCATGAAAGGATGTCGATCTCAAAACACTGAGTTCCATTAGATCCTAAGATTGAACATACCCATAGAAAAGGAATGAGAAACCAAGTTCCTAACCCAATGGATGAACAATAGTAGTGGTAGAGCATAAGGCTATGATTGATTTCTGCACACCACTCCAATTGAATACTCCATCATGTATCACATTGCAACTTACCAACGTAGACCACTTAGAGCATCAACTTGGAGTCATACAGTTGCTCCCATGCTTTTATTGTCGTGAGAGAGAGGACCCTTACTTGCATATCAAGGAATTCCTTGATATTTGTGCTATATTCAAGTATTGGAATGTCAAAGATGATTTTATTAGACTTAGGCTATTCTCTTTCTCATTAAATGATAAGGCTAAATCATGGCTAAATTCTTTGAAGGTTAGTTCCATTAACTCATGGGAGCAATTGTCTAAAAGCTTTTGAACAAGTTCTTTCCTATCTATAAAACCAATGCCCTTTGTAGGGAGATCATTAATTTTCAACAGAGAGATGATAAGTAATACTATGAATATTGGGAGAGATGGAATGAATTTCTGCAAAAGTGTCCCAAACATGGTTTCAAAAAATGGCAGTCAGTACTTTTTATGAGGCATTAAAAACTCAAAATAAATAGATGGTAGATGCAACTAGTGGAGGGGTACTTATGATGAAAAGTGAAACAAAGTCCTAGAAATTTTTCCAAACTTTAGTAGATAAATCCAAGCAATGGGATTGTTCTTATAGGAGAGAGAGTACTGATCTATCACAAAAGCAAGGACGCTTGTAACAAGTTGGATTACCATCAGATAGGTCTTTATAAGCTTAACTCTATAGTAAACACAATTGAGTCTTTGGTTGGGAGGATGGGAAAGCTTGAAACTATGCTCCAAACTTTCTTGGATGCTAATATATCCTCTAAATCTCCATAAGAGGCTTGTGCTCTTTGGTTAACTCCAGCTCATTTAGCTTTAGCTTGTCCATCCAATAGTGCTTAATGATTATATTTTAGAACAAGCAAATGCTCTTTGTGCATATTTGTAACCTAAGCAACAACAATCCATAATCTAAGACTTATAATCCAGGATTGGCTAGGCATCCCAACTTGTCATGGTCTAAGAACAATTACAAGGGAGATACATCTGTAATCCCCCTATTCAAAACTTTCATAGGATTTCAGCTTTGCAGTAGCCACCATGTTTTCAACTTCCCCAACAAACACAAAAACAATCAATTAAGGATAATATACAATATATCATGAAGAAACTTGATGAAAATAGCAAAGCCTTGCATGAAACCTAGAAATCTGAATCAACAAAATATTGCCAATTTAGAAAGGCAAATGGGTCAGTTGCCTATTTATTTTAAGTGAAAGGGAAAAAGGAAACTTTCTCAGTCAACCTATTTCAAACCCTAAGGGGCAGTTAGAAATAGGGTATAGTTTACATAACCAAAGATCCCATGAACAAGCAAAGTCCATCACAACCCTCAGTAATGGCCATCAGGTTGACAAGAAAGTAGCATGGATTGATGACAAAATAGAGGAGAATGTACCAACTAAAATATAGGAGAAAGAAACTAAACAAAAGTCTCCTACTCCACCTGAGCCTATAGTCGAGACACCTTATGTGCTTAAAGCCCCATTCCCTCAATTAAGGCTAAGAAATGAGCAAATTTCAATGAGATAATGTACGCATTCAAGCATGTGCAAATTAATATCCCATTACTCAATTCTATTAAGAATATTCTTGCTTATGCCAGGTTTTTTAAAGGGCTCTGCATTACAAAGTAAAAGCTTAACATGCAAAAAGAAAGGCTTCCTTATTGAGTAGGTAGCCTTTTTAATCCAACACCAGACCCCACCTAAGTTTAGAGACCCCATGTGTCCTATTATTTCTTGTGTAATTGAAAACCATATCATAGATAGGATACTCTTGATATAGGGTTTGTTGTAAATTTATTGCCTTATTTTGTCTATGTGCAACTAGGGCTCAGTGATCTTAAGCCAACCAATACCACTTTGCATTTAACAGATAGATCAATTAAGATTCCACTTGGAATGGTTGAAGATGCTTTAATATAGGCAGACTAGTTTTACTTTCCTATTGATTTTATTATTCTGTATAACTAGCCTTTGTCTGACCCTAGTAGTCAGATCCAATAATTCTTGGACATCCATTCTTGTCCACATCTAACACCATCATCAACTGTAGGAATGATGTGATGAAACTATCTTTTGATAATATGAAGGCCAAGCTTAATATTTTCAACGCAGATCATTAACATATAAATCATGATGATTTTTGTGTTGTAAATTTAATTGAAGGTCTACTTCATGATGTTAATATACCATCATCTATCTTAGATCACTTTAGGATTGTCTAGTGCATTTTAACTTTGATTTTGATAAAGATAAATCCATTGAAGAGGTAAATAATCTTTTAGATGATGCATCTATAATGGAATCCTCTAATTGGGACCCTCATGTGGAACCACTTCATCCATCAGAATCTATCCTAGTACCTTGAGTGGTGAAAGAGCCTTGGGAAAATTTCATTTAATCACCTCCCGATGGTCCATTGCTCTGTCAGTCGACAAATGACAAAAGGGTCAAAGAATTTGTAAATGTTTGGCATCTAGTCTATGCATTTTATTATACATGTATCAGAAAAAAAAGAAACAATTATTAATGATCATTACTGATTAACACGAAATGTCAAGGGTTCTTACTGAAGCAAATATTTGCATAACCAATATAAGAGATAGTGTGCACATGCTCAAGTTCATCCCACATACAAAATTTTACATCGTCCTCTCTTACAAATGGTATTTCAACTCCTATATCACCAAGCACTCCAGTATCTATCAATCTAGGGTTGATTGCCTTATCTTCATTAATAAAGTTGCAGAGGGCCCTCACAAAAAAGTGCTCTACATGGATCTTTTTTGCTGAAGACTGGGATGCTATACAGTGGAAAAGACTACTAATCAATATAAAAAATTTCATTGAAGACTTATTCAATTTTATCATGAAGATAAATATAAATACCAGTACTAGAATGATTGCTGGAACATGGGTGCTAGTATTGAAGATGAGTTTGGCCTTGATGGCACCGCTTCTTATGATTAATATTTATATGCAGATATAAACAATTAAGTTGACGCTTCCAATAAATACTATAGAAGATGGTTGTATGACAACATATACACTTTGGAATTTCGGGAAATAACATATCATGCCAGCCAAGCAACATGATATCCAATGGCCTCCTGAATGGTATAAATATCATCGGCTTCTATTGAAAATAATAGATGGGTAAGCTCTCGATGCACCACAATACCACACACATGCTTAGTGCATGCTAGCATCAACAATTTGTGTAGAATGGGATTTTCAGCATAATATGATCTACTAAAAGCGATAATGTTTTCAATTTCATTCAAGGACAACTTGCATCCACCCATCTACAAATTAGAAGTACTGGATACATAAGAAGGATGGTGTAAGATAATTAACTAAATTTGTGTACATGTGTACTCCTTGGTTGTATTTTCTGCTCCAAAGGGTGCAAGTAGCTATTCTTGATATTCTTCGGGAGAAGAATTGTAGCTAGCATGTGACTAGATTGTAAGGGTAGTAAGAGCTGGCTCTTAATTTTAACCTCTCATATTATGGAACTCCCTTATTAAATCATGCTTAAACTTCTCGTACAACTCCTTTTTGAGATTCTTTGTCATTTTTGCTTTTATCATTTCATTAATCTCCTTCTCGTCAAATTTAGGTTGTTATTGATTCTTCCCAACAAAGTATTTGGAAGGAGTAACACCATGCCCTCAACCATAGTGTTTCTCCTTATTGTCTAAAGCCTTATACAAGATATCATACTTTACAATAGTGCTTCTTAGAGTCCCTATAGATGTGGATGCTTGGGTCAACTCTTCCTAAACAATTTATGAAAATATGATTAATTATGTAAATTATTTATAATTATTTTATAAAGTATTCTAAAAATATAACAAGGTTGACACTATTTGAGAAGCGGCTTGTGCAATAATTTCATTTTTTTGCATGTTTGAAAGTTATGCTTCTCTGAATGCATCATTTTCCATACGATTACATGGTTAATTGGATTTATTGTCCAAGCTTTTTTTTGTTATCAAGAGAGACACTAAAGTTTGGTAGTAAAATATAAATAAGGTATAATTAAAAACAAATGAACTTTCACAAATACTTACTTCTTGTTCTTTCAACCTAGCATAGCCCAATTTAGAGACATGGTGCTGCATATGATTGATCCCATGAACCTTTCTTGATTGAGCTCTCTTTGCCTTCAAATTAGATGCAATGAAAGATAATTAAACACAATCAAATGTTATAATTAATTAAATCAAACCCATGTTTAACACATATCTCAAATTTAAGATATAACACTAGTGCCCCCTTTTACCGTCACGATTTAGTTGTTCCTAAATTAATTGATTGTTAGGATCCCATTGGTCAATGGGGTAAAGGCCCCTTAGAATTATTAGAATTTATTTCTTAAGAAGCTCCTCCGGGGTTAGAATATATGTTAGGGACTCTATACAGCCTCAACAGTTCATCTCTAAATGGATGTGTGTAGTTTCTAGCAAGGTAGCTCTTCTATCTTCACTAGTTCTCACTAGCTCCTTACAAAGCATACTTCTTTTTGTTATCAGAGATGTCAAAGGAAAATTATAAAGTAGAAACAAACACATTATTCTATTTGAAAATAACAAGCTAAGGTACTGTAGTTTTTTGCAACTATGTATACAAAATATTTACATACCTTTACCACTTCCCATATTGAATCTTTGATTGATGATGACACATGTCTCCAGTCTTCTTATCATGCAACAAATGAGACTCACATAGTTGGTTGCATGGTCGCCTATCTCTTGCCCCTTACTATTATAATCAATAATATATTTTATTTTCTTTGACTATCTTAATAATGTTTTCTAGTGTTGTTCTCCTCTGCCCTTAATTCTCTTATGAGGGCTACTCCAATTTGGCTTTTCTTGATGTAACTACATCATGACTATAGATATGCAAATATATAGTGAATTACTATTAAAAAATTGTGTATACACAAAAAAAAATAACACAAGAAATTTTTTTTTGAATAACACCTGACCATCTTTAATTTACATATATCAAATGTTATATTTTAATTTTCCCCCTCAACATCAATTTTTTTCAATCTAAATAGCCCCTCACCAATATCACACACATAATTCATCTCATTCTCATTGATTACATTAATTGATGCATTGTTTTAATTATATAAGAGTAATCTATTGCAAGTTCTCTGCATCATCTTCATCATAGAAGTCCCTCGAGGAGGCTGATAAAATAGTTGACAATTTAGTATCCATCTTGTGCATAAAATAAATGTTTTTCCTAAGATGTAAAAAAAAAATTGATCATTTTTATAACCAATTTTATTTAGGTTAACTAATAGAAACATAGTGGTGCCCTAATTTTGGTGTATGGCTCATCCATAGCATGTCCTATGAGATAGACAACTTGGATCATCAATAAGAACAAGGAACTTGTACTCTTTCCATGTAAAAATAAGTGGATTCAATTAAGGACTTTCAGGCATGAAGAAAATCTTGCTTAGGTGTTTTAGTAAACACAAGCATGCAAAGAAAACATTAAAAAAACTTATCAAGTAAGAAGAATTTCTAACTCTACGTTGGAAACGGACAAATCCATACAAAGTAGGGTAAACTTTAGGAAAGGAATTTTCTACCCATAATTACATAAATAAAACATGAGACAATAAAAAAGATTATCTAAACTATGGTAATCAAATTGTCATGAATGCTATGAGGAAGAGCTACCAAGTTGAGTGATGATTCTTGGTTTCTAAAAGATGTTCAAGAGTACAATGAATCTTTAATGATCATATGAAATCAAGATAATAAGGGCAATGTCGTTCGAGAAAGACAAGTTCAAAGAGAAATCATACTCAAACTCTTTTGGCTGTCTTTTAATAAATATTTTTTAATATGGGTTTTTTATAACTACCTTCATAAGTTCTTACCATGAAAAAATTATAATATTTTAACTCCCCCCCATGATTTTCAAGACGGATTTTTGAGAAAATATTTTATTAAATTATATTATATAAGATCTTTTGTAACTGTCTTAGATTTATTTTAATAAGATGATTGCATAATACCCTTTTCTCTTTACTATTTTAGAAAACACCAATTTTAGTAGTGCATAGGCTTCAATGAATAAGGAATTTTTGTTGAAAACTATCTAGGTAGTTTACATAATAAAGTTCAAGTTGGCTGTTAAGCCTAGACAATCTTCAATCCATCTAGTCATTGAGATGGTCCAACTAAGAATATGACAATCTTTTGACTTTTCTCTCCTAATATTGTGCTTGTGGTTGCTTGAGAAACTTGTTATCCTTTACATTACTTGAATCCAAGTGCATCTAGCTTGATTTATATAATCTTGATCAAAGAATACAAACTAGAACACAATATTGACAGTTCTGCTATCATCAAAATCAAGACTCGGGTCAGCATAGCTTACACTTTATCAGTTATTATGATCCTCGTTAGGACATTAGCTTTCTACTTGTTACTAACTTTGGGCTCTAAGGAACACTGGATAAGTTCCTGCAGGGTGACGCATAAAGGCTCTATGGAAAGAGTAGAGTGAGGAGGATGTAAACATGATGTAAATGGTGAAAGAAATCAAAAGCACATGTGGGACACGTTTTCGAGTGATCCAAGCTTCTCATCATCTTGGTAGTGTCTTAATGGACTATGGCCCAGAAGTCTTATTGATTTGATGGTGCTAATTCCTTTGTTTTTTTATCTTTTTGAGTTGAGTAGAGAGAGATTCTATCACATGGTCCCGATACCATGAGAGACCATATGGCACAAAGATCAATTTCCCCATGAAATCCTAGAGTTTGGAAGTTCAAGATCATTCACAATGTTGGTGATGACTAATGGTTCAGGGTGCAAAGATCTCATCTATGGGATTGTCCTAGAATATCTTGCTTTTAGTTGTAAAATAGACGGTAAAACTTGTTACAGTCTATTTTAAGACCCAATAGAACAGTAGCTAGGATGAGCAATGGATGAGATTTTTGGACCATGAACCATCCAAAGTTATAATTAACATTGTGAATCGTTTTGATCTTTCAAAATATCAGTCCACTTAGAGAAATTATTCTCCGTACCATATGATCCAGTCATGGTCTCGAGACCATGATAGAATTTCCACACACACACATATAGAGAGAGAGAGAGAGAGAGAGAGAGAGAGAGAGAGAGAGAGAGAGAGAGAGAGAGAGCACTATTTACTGTTATATAGAACATAACAAAGACAAAGTGCAACACAATTTGTGCTCGGCAGGTGTAATAGGATCATTGCCTAATCTTATCAAAGTTTTCTAAATTGATTTGGTTTTGATTTCAGATATGAACTCCAAGCAAGAATATAATCCATTCGTCCAATAATAGTTTCTCCGAATTTCCAAATTCTCATTAAACATATCAAACAGACACATTAAGTTCCAAACAAACTGTGTTTTACTTGCGTTAGCATTTGATAATTACGTCTGCTTATCCTCTTTCAATTTTCCAAACCATAAAAGGAAAATATTTGTAGCCTTGAGATACTTCTCTTTGGCATTCAAATCATGAAGGACTACAGCACCAGTCATAAGTCAGGACACAAGATCAAACCCATTATCCTTATGAAGTTTGACAAGAGAGAGAAGACAGAAAGCACACCAGACATTCTAGTTGGTAGAGTCGTCTCGATCTCAACTCCTTGCCAACTTATCCTTAGAATTTTCATGTATTCACATCCAAACAGACAAAGGCCGTTAGACACTGTACAAAATCTCTATTTCCCGGATATGACGGGCAACATATACATGACAAACTGGTCATCTTCTACCAATGATAAAGATATGTGACAGAGAGGAATGGCGGGTATTAAGATATTGAAATTCAATTGTCGTGATCTACTGGATCTTTATCACCCAAATCTTATGGATGCATATACCTGATTTTTGTTCCATCATCATGTTTATCACATTTTTTACATATACAAATTGTCAAATATGACCTTTGATGAACTCCTAGGGTGGGAGTTGAGTTGAGAAACAGCTCTATGAGTAACCAAACTGACTCATGTTTGGACCAGAATCTCAAAAGACCTAGTCCAATTGCCAACGGCTTTAATGGACAGTTCTCGTATGATTATATATAATAGGAATTGAAAACATGCTTATTTATTCTGATAGACAAATTTTGACTCAAGATTTTGTCACGGGGACGATTCAGTTGAGTTTACTAAACTCGACTCATCTTTTGGTCAAGCATATTTTCAAGTTCTGAAACGATTTTATAATAAGTACTAGTGTTAACATTTACTTATTGAAGACAGTAAGTTGATGAAACATCTTGTAGATTTATGATCTTAACCAAATGGTTTCCTACTTGGACCTATCGATACTTTTACTCTATTAATCACATGATGACTTGGACCATGGTCAGTAGAGCAGATGAAATTGATGTTTAACAAAAGAAAATTCTTTAAAATTGTGTCCTTTTCTGTTTCTATTTTGGGATCTTTATGTCAGTTTGAAATTTACTTAACTTTTCTATTCGAAACCCAATTCCTTGTAGAAATGCGGCATGCGTCCTCTTGCTCAGCATTAGGTTACCAGTTCTCTTTCCAAAATTACCCATTGTTCCTATACATTACCTAGTTTGAATTCTGATAATAAAGTTAAACTCAAGTTTACAGGTGAACTTGAGTCCGGAATTGCCATAACAACTTCCTATTTTTCCTTTTCCTTTACTGGTAAATGAAACTGAACCTACAAGCCGTTTGTTCGTTGATGAGTGAAGTAGTTAACCAACCCGGGCAAGTGCTCAACTCACAATAGCTATTTTTAGGTGTTACGAATTCCTTTAATTAAGAACCAAGGGAAGGGCACAGAAGCACCAGACTTTTTCAAACCATAGGTTCTTCAATCTTTATGTTAATGATTGTGGGGCAGGAGCATTCACATGAATAATGGAAGTCATTTGCTTTACAAGCTTGCTTCTTGTTAGCCGAACTTCACGTTATGAAATACAAAGTCTACAAAATTGTCATCGATGTAAAATATTTACTTTGACAATGACATGAACTTTTTTTTTTTTGCCCCTTTTGGTAGGAGGATAATTATATTATGGAATGACAGCCAACTAACTGATTCCCTTTGATTTTACTGCGAAGAGGACATGGAAGAAAACCTAAAACTTCTTCAAAGAAGCAGCCAAGATAAGAGGAAGTCTAATGCTGGAATGTCACGGGATGAAAATATGACGTAATTATGAAACATTTGATAGATACTTTCCTTCATTAATCTATCTGTTCTCCTACCAAATCTGTTAGTTTCTTGTCTCTGTACATCCACCTACATATATATATTGGCACAATCATTTTATGCAAAACCACCCAAGCGTTCTTCTTTTTCTTCTACTTCTTTATGATCATGATGATGCAGCCTCAGCATCCACAATTTTCATGGCCAGGCTGCAGTTTGATAGACTTGCATCAAGGTGAAGTTTACCCACATGGACTAAGCACGGAGGTCCATATGGGTGACTTTGAATTCTCGTCTTTCTTAACCACAACAGGAGACTATTCTGATGTTTCATCAATCCCCTGTTTTCAAACCATTTACTCAGACGAGATTCCTTTGCAAAATCTCGTGTTCCCCACTTCAAACGATGACTTTTTCGCCATATTCACCAACAATGAGTTTGAATTGAATCCAGATGAATTAGGCCTTAATCCAAATGGCTTTTTGTCACACGATGAACTAAAGGATGTCTCTGGATGGATAGAGGAGAATTCTGATGATCTTCCTTCGCAACATCAGTCCACTGAGGAGAGCAGCATGAGCTCATCCACAGAATCAAATGGAATGTTAATGGATGGAACATCAATTGGGTCGCCATTAGTCTGCCCAAGTGGAAACATGGAAGTCGACAATCAATTGAGCATCCTTCACCTACTCGAGGCTTACGGAGAAGCCTTGGAAAAGGGATTTATGGAGTTAGCAGAAGTTATCGTGAGGCGTGTAAGCGAGAAGGTTAGCCCCGTGGGGATGCCCATGGAACGTGTTGGCTATTATTTATTTCAAGGTTTAGATAAACAAAATGACTACCTGAAACAAGAGGCAATCAAGAATTATGCTCCAGCTTTAAATGCATATTGCCAGGTATGCCCGTATTCGAGGTTCGCTCATTTCACTGCCAACATGGCGATCCTCGAAGCAATGCCTCGTGATGTAGAAACCATACACATCGTGGATTTCGACACAAGAGAAGGGGTTCAATGGGCTTCCCTGCTCAAGAATTTGGGTCATTGGCGAGCGGTGCGTGTAACATCAATTAATTGGAATGAGAATTGTGGCACTGGTCCACAAAGGAGGTCGGAGGAGACCCAAAAGCGACTTAGCGATTATGCAGAGTCGCTAGGTATACAGTTCAAGATTGATGAGATGGATATCAAAGATATTTTGAGGGAGCAACGAACGATGAAAAGAATGAGAGGAAGGAAAGAATTTCTGGCCTTCAATTGTGTGGTGGGTCTTCCAACAATAGGGCTGTGGAGTAGAAGGCATGTTACAGAATTTCTAAGGGCAGCGAAGGAGTTGCTAAGCAACTCTAGCAGTAATTGTATTAACAGTGGCAGCACTACGGGCATTATAACCTTTGCTAATGGGGATGGAATCGAGATGAGTAGTGGAAATAATAGTGGATTTGGGTCTTTTTTTGAAGGGTGTTTGCAACACTTCCATGCCCTGTTTGAGTCAATGGACTCGCATTTCCCTGCGCACCTTTCACTGGCAAGAACAGCAATCGAGTGCCTTTTTGTGGCACCTTGCATCTCTTCTCCGGCTTGCTTTCGCAAGTGGGAGGAAAGACAAGAAGCTTTTGGCCTTCCCTCAGATGTAAAATTACAAGGATGGAGAATGAGCAAAGAGAACATTGCGGGAGCCAAAGAGATGGTTAGAGGAGAAGAGGGTCTTTATGAGGTGACGGTTGGAGGAGAGAATGAAAACACAATGATCTTGGAATGGAGGGGAACTCCACTAGTAACAGTTTCCTCCTGGATATGAGAAAAACAAAGAAAATCTTCTGGCCTACCGAGAAAAACAAAACAAGGGAATGGAGGAAAACGAATCCTATGTATGCATCAAACGTAGATCATGCTTTTATGTATAACACTGCACATACACATGTATTTGAATAAGTATGAAGCAAATTTGTTGTGAATATCTAGGATAATCCAATAACAACTTTGTATTATTTTGACAACAAATTAAATTATAAGAATTGTCTATCAAATTGTATTTATCTTTCAAAATTGCCTATCAGATTTCTTTTTTCTAACGTAATCATCTGCTTTATTGTTGGAAATTGTAAGCACAAATTAGCAGTTACTAGAACAGTGAACTTCAATTACTTGCAAATGGTAAACAGTTGTTGTCCTTTCAGGTACACTGCGGCAGGAACTAAAAATCGGCTCTACCCACTCTCAGTATCTCCAATCTATTGACTTTCACAGTTCATGAGCAAAATATAGTCCGCAGAATTAGGATTTATTATGACAAATATCATTTCAAAGCATGGCGATACATCTACTCTAATTTTGTATCAGGCTAATGTGAAGCCAATGAAAAGGTTAAAATAAGAAACTGGGTTAGTGACATCAAAATAAGCTCGGCGATAGCTGCCAATACAACAGACCTAAGTATCAGCTAGTAAAAAATACCCAAATCTAGAATGTTGGAAAGCTAAAACTCCAAAAAGTCCAAGTTAGCTTCTCTTTCTTTAACCAAAGAAAAAGGAAAGAGTTAGCATTTCTTTCCCTACTACTGGGAATTGGCAAGGATGATAAAAGAAGGAACTGAATGACGGATCAAACCTTCAATCCACATCTACTATTACAATGGAAACATAATCCTTAGTAAAGGTTTCCTCCGCGAACATAATAGAAGAGCAAAGAAGGTTAAGCCTCATCATCAAATCCATCTCCTCCATTAAAGTGGGATTGATCAACCCTCACCGAATCCGATAGACAGATTATGAGGTTGTTAATGCCAATCTTGACGGTGCAAAATAGCTCACATATGGCCTATTTTGACGTTCCCATTGCATAGAAATGCTTGCCACAGGACTACTGTGATTGAATTATCCATGATAGTATTCTCCTATGGTATTGGAGCAGTAGACACTTATGATGTTATTTAAGAACAAAGAGCCCGAAAGTTTTGTGCTATTTATCTTTGTTTGAATAATTTACGCACATCTTGGGTGGCAACAGCTAGCATATGATCCCTATCGATGGGTTACGGAGCTGAACTTACTCATCTTTTGGGCCGCGAGACTTCTTCGCTGGATGTACAATATTATTTGTAAGGAGAAATGGACGGCTTGGGAAGTTCACAAACGACAGTACAGTAGGAAGGTTACGGATTATCTAATGTTTATTGATCTCAAAGTGCGCGTTTTGTATGGGCCATGTATTGACCAAGAGAAATGCTCTATAGACTGGCATATTCCCACCTTTGGATGATCATATGCAATTATCTTGCTCGGGCCTGGCCTATTTACTCTATCTACAAATAATTCATGCCCAATGGATGCATGTAGCTACCAGTTTTTTCAGTTCGAATGGTCATGATCTAAAAACTCAAAGTGCATAGATAAATCATCTAACAGTCATGAATTATGGTGTCTAGCCATTCAAAGGAAGCCTGAACAAGAAGGATAGGTTAAATCATCCAAAGGTGAGGCTTACCTTTGCGGAGTTTCAAGGTCAATCTACAAACTTAGTCTGGATAGCATGTCTTATTGGCCAAAGGCGTTCTCACCCAATGGTAGTGGAAAAAGGCACCTAGCCCCATTGTAAATTAAGTAATTGTTTAAATACCAATAGACTATTTTTATATACACACAAAAGAAAAGAGAAAGAAGAAAGAGAGATGCTATCCGAATTGAATGTTTGGACTGATTTTGAGATTCTCTTGTTAATCCCCACGTTTGGATGATATAACCTATAGCTACTTGAACATGAAATGAATTTGGGAAACGATATGTAAAATGAAAATGTAAAACAATGCCAAAAATTTATATGAACTTAAACAGATCTAGTATATCTTAATGAAAAATTTGAAAATATACTCATGGGCAAAGATCTAGTTTATCTTCAACCATACTAGGGCTAATTCTTTTAACAAAGGTAGATCACGTGGCACTAGGACATAGTCAATTGAATGGACTCTTCACGTGTACCAAACAACATACTCCATGAAATGAATAATAGTATCTTGAACATAAAAAGGGGTGTGGGCTCATAGGTCTAATTAAATAAAAAAATAATTTTTTTGGTAAACTAGTTCTACCAAGTTCCTCTCTCTCTCTCTCCTCTTCAATTATTTTTATTACTTCGGTGGCCTATTGGATCTGTTTAAGAGAAAAGTTAGCGAACTAGATATCTCAAGCAATGGCTGGCTCTCCAATCCTTAGAATTCTTCTCTAAGAACTTCACCAATCAGTTGGCTTCATTTATCTTAGAAGATGACTTGAATTATAGAGAACCAAAACATCTTTGATGGTTGTGTAGAAGTGCCTTAAATTTGCTTAGCAACTGGACACTTAGCTGGACAATTCTGAGCAACTGATTTGCGAAAGTCAGTAGCTAATCTTCAAGATGAAGTTTTGACAATGCTCTTGAAAAGCTCTAAAATCAGCTATCAATTAACTTAGAAAATTTTCTGGTTAATGTCCTCATCTCCACCACACTTGAAAATGCTTAGCAGCATGCTTGAATTTAGCTAAACCAACATGTTTAACTTTGCCTCTTAGTAGCATGCTTGAATTTAGCTACACCAGTATGTTTCACTTTGTCTCCTAGTAGCAGGTTTGAATGGTCTTAGTAGCTGCTAGCTTTAACATCAATACTTAGCCATTGTCTTTGATTTTCTTGTAGAGTTGACTTGACGTGAGAGTTAAACATATGAATTAGTTCTTGCACAAGAATAAACTTGGTTGGATCATAAGATCAAGATTTTGTTGTCATCAAAATGCAACAGGTTCTTTTTTATGTTGACAAAATCTTGTAAAAAGAATGTTGAGAATAATTGAAAATAAAGAACAAACTTCTTTCTTCCTTCTCCCTTTTTGTTACTATTAAAAAAATAAGAAATACTATGCTCAACCTTAAGATATGCAATAAAGAGAGTGAACATTCAAAGACAATGCTCCCTCTAAAAATATTGAAATAAAGAACTAAAAAAGAGAGCAAAAAACATTGGAATAGATACGAAATAAAAACTATATTTCACTTATGGTAAATGATAAGCATTACATTCATTTCATCTAGTCATTGTCAAAAACATCAAATCAAGCGAAAATACAAAAGAAAAATAAAAAGAAAATGTCATTTATTTTTGTTAACTATTGTAGGTTCTTCAGTGGGATATTCTAAAGGTGGAACTTTAGTGGACTGATCAGTTGGTTTTGGCTCATTGGGTTTAGTAGCTGGCCAGACACAGGAAGGGTCATTAGTTGGGGCTTGAGATTCTAGTTGAGGAGGCATGGTGATGACAAGCATATTTGGAAGTTAAAGTGCCTTCTCATGCTGTCTAGTGACCTAAGACTTCTTCTTATCCTTTTCCTTTTTCTACCTTCTTCCTCTTTTTCTTTGACTTCTCTTTCTCCAATTTCTATCTTTTCCTTTTTGTTTCCTTTCTACTTAATTCCTTTTCCAAGAACTTTCAACCCAAAAGTAGGATCTTCAATAGTGTTTTGTATTGGTTGTGGTGGAGGTGGCTGATAAGTAGCGCGCAAGCTTGGTTTCTTATAACTAGTAATGTGTTTTAAAATTATTTGCAAGTGTATGGGTCTATTGAAGTATAAAATGACACAAGTACAAGTCGATCCCATAGGGACTCAAATTTTAGGATTACAAAATTTCAAATAAAACCTATTTTAAATCAACTTAACCTAGCCAATGAATGAGATCAATTAATCTATTAGTTCTAAAATTAATTCTAAAAGGAATAAAATCAATTAAAATCTATACATAGGGCTTTAAAATCCATCACACTAAATTAAATATTCTCAAAATTAAGCAAATTATATTTTTACACTACTTCTATTAATAAAATATCAATGAATTTAAAAAGATAAAAAATATCATGATTAGAATCTCACTTTTTATATTTTCTTATTTATATGATTTAGCCCAATTTAGTATGTTTACTCAAAGTATAACCTATTGTTTTAGGGGAAAGATTATCCAAAATTTTCATATATTAAACTAATCTAATCTAACATGTCTATTATCTAAACTATAGGAAATTGTGACATCTGATTTTTCAAAAACAATTCTTAGATTTTCTTTTATTAAAACTAAAATTCTTGAAAAATAGTTATGCATTAGTAGTTTAGAAAAATCTATCCTAGTTTATTTGATTTTTAAAATCATGCTTTCAAATAGGTCACGTAGTCAACCTCCAAATATAGTTGATGAAAATAAATCATAATAAGTAAATGTTTGGAATAGGCATCGTGCCACAAGATCCACTAGTCACAATCTAGTCCACTACATTCAAACTACTTAAATAGTCTATTTGCATTTTCAAAGATGTAAATGCCAATAAAATACATAGAGTTCCATAACTATCTTAAATACAATTCAAAAGTTTACTACATCATCTAAATTTGCTAAATACCCTCTAAATTAATTGGAAGTCTCCTTTGCCTACCCCTTCTCCTGCGAACTCAATCTCCTTGAACTCTCTCCTAAAAATGTCGGTGGGGTTGAGCACAACTAGTTAGATAGAAGAAAACCTAAAATAGTCCATGCTGAGTAAAAACATAGCAAAAAAGCATACATTCTTGAACTGTTTTATTAGTTCATTCATCTTTAATTACATGCATTATGGTTTGCTCAAGCTCTATCAAGCAACCTATCAATTGTACATACACAACTTGAATAATTTTTGAGTTTTGCATACAAGGGTTTGATTTCATTTATAATCTCAAAAGTAGTATTTCATGCATCAATGGATAGAGGCTTATAATAATAATCATGTTCTTAAAGATAAGCCTCAATATAAGATAGCAAGTTTAATCATCCAACCATAGCCAATCAATAATATGGATGAGTAAGTCATTCACGATGCTTGTAAATCATTGAAATCATTTCATCTCAAATCATGCAAACACACTGACTTGGCAAGTCAGTGGAAATATATCGGTAACTCCATCAGTCAACATGGCTATAAAACTCAATATTGATAAAAGATACATTAGTAAAATCCTCCACGTGTCTTCACTGCCAATCTGTGACCCAATGGCTTCACTTATTAGTCAAGCTCATGGCCACCATTTCAGCTAAAGTGGTTACATCCTACCACCACCAAAGGCGAAAGTCTCATCTCCACAAAGTGGCCGACATTTCAGCCCATGTCATGAGAAAATCAAGACCACTATGCCCATAATGTGCCTCTAGTTACCCTCTTGGGCAACCACTACTATTAAACTTGTCGTGCGTACCCCTCAAACTACTGGACTAGCTCTCATGGGTTTCCCAAATGGCCCTAGGGCGTACCCTGTGAAAGAACACCCTACAATAAGCTCCCTTCAAGCGGCTCCTATTGAGCCGGTACTAAATCAGAGGGCAGAAGCCACCGGCTCCTCCTAGCATGGGGTTTCACTCAAGGCTTATTCATAGTCCAATCAAATTGCTCCATGCTAAGCCAAAAAAAATGTCAATCTTCGCTCCATAACAAGCTATTTAAAAAGCACATGGTATGAGTAATATTTCAAGAACTCATAAAATTAACCATGCATGTACAATGCTCCAACCACTCCATAGGTCTAACATTATCACCCATGAGGCATAAATCATAAGAAAACCATGAATATACCAAACAACTTTGTTCATGGCATGATAAATGCATGCATGTTTTAAGTGTATATATCAAGTGTTAATGCCCTTGACCCAACATTTCATTATGTCCCTTAGGGTAAATACAAGCACTATTACATGATCATCTTTGATTCACTATCCTTACATCATTTAGAGATGTGTAATGACATTTAGACACATGTATCATTAGAGAAATAACCATTTAAATCATAGGTGCAAAACATTCCTTTAAACTATTCATTTCATAAGCATAAGGTAATGCATTACATAACTTTATCTCTAACCGTAAGTCCACATTGCTTACCTTGTTCATCATGGAAGTTGTGAATTGTGGAATATGACTTGTGGTAGCCCATGAAGTGATGATTACACTTCATTGTGGAACAAGATAAGCAACGTTTACACATGAAACAATGATAATCAAACAATCACAATTTACATTCCACATCTGATAATCAAATAACCATAATTCATATTCCATAACACACATATCAGATGGGAAGTGATTATTTCTATTAGACCTTCGCAACAATATAGAGGTGTAGGGTCATGCATAGCCATTTCAAGTTGTAAGCTTGCTTCATAAGAAAAACTACTAAGAGATAAGAATCACTTTAAGGACCATGTCATGTTACTTGTAGCCCATCCAACCCTTGGTAAAATTGAAGGTACATTCATTCTTCTTGTTATAATTCATGTTACGGATCAGTTCATCCAGTTTAGCCTTAGGATTTAGATGCCTTTACAATGACTTAATTTCACTACTCTAGGCTAAGACAGGGTGCTAGTTTTTCAATCAAAGAAACCAACTAATTAGGACCTCCTTACAATATCATTTAAGGTAAAAAAGTTTCCAGAGAACTTAAGGCATCAAAGGAACATCAAAGCACAAGAAAAAGATCCAAGAAAAAGCATAGAACAATGGCCAACTAAGTCCAACTTTGAAACACCTCGCTGCTGGTTCCAGCAGTGAGTGTTTTTGTTGTTCTTGTGCTTTCTTCTTAATTCTTTCTCTGTTTTACATGAAACTTGTCGGAATTACTAGCTTAATGTTAGGAGTAGGTATCAGTTAAGTTTCCCAAGCATTCCCATAGCCTAATTAGAGCAGAAATAGCCTTTATTACAGGGTAAATACACGTCTATTTTTCTGCTACAGTGAGCAAAGAGGTGGACCTGAACTCTACCCCTTTTGAATCTTTAAAAGTAACTGAATTTCTCTTTAAACGAGTGCATTTCCTACTCTAACAATAATCTATAAAGTGGCCTTGAATTCAGCTAAAATGTTTGGATTAATTTGATGTAGGATGGGGCGACTTTCTCAGCTAGAGAACACCCTGCGTTCCTTCACCAATTTGAGCTTAAAGTTGGCTGTGCTTCTTCCTTTATTTTTACATGATAAATTTCATAGTCTTAATAACTTATTTTCACTGTTTTTTCATTGTATATTACTGATATGCCAAAGCCACAACATTCTAGAAAAATCAAACATCAAAAGCATAATCAAAACACCTCCAACATCACCATCAAGGCTTACGCGTGCAACATAGAGATCTCATTTGAAGAGTAAAACTTCCCTCCTTAAATGTTCAACCTCAATAACAGTTTCATGGCCATTCAATAAAAATTGACTCAAGCCCACTATCAAGAACTGAGCTAAACCATACAAAAGTTCAGAGATGGGAAGAGAACTAAAACATGCATCATTTCACTACTTGATCAAATGCATGGTGAAAACAAAAAGATAGCAAGATCCATCCAACACGCAAAGACATTCCAGTGGTACAACATCCATATATCATCATGAGGAAACTTACATTTACTATCCTAATAAGTGTTAAATTAATGAACTTGATCAAATTTTAAGAACTACACCCAAAGCATGGTCCAATCCCACTCCAAATCTCAACGCATGGTTATGGACAGTCAGGAAGAAAACTATTAAAACCCCTATGAAATCTCTATCAATTTGGACAATCATGACCATGAATAGTATTTGGAACTCTTCTATGCCCCATACCTTGTAGAAGCCCTCTAGAGTAGATGTCTTGGTGCCGGAAGTTCCTCAACTTCTTGCAACTGCATGCCCCACTCTTTATGCTAGGCGTTCATCTCCACACAAGGTTTGTTTTCCTCTCCTTTCCTCTTCCTCTTCCTCTTCTCTTCTTCCTAACCAACTACCTTCCTCTTTTACTTTTCTCCCTTTTTTTGGTGGTTTTCCACGTAGTTTTTCACTTCTTGACTCAGTTTGGGCTGCTGGGCGTCCCAAGGTAAGAGGAGATGGTTTCCCTCCTTGATTCTCTCCTCTTATCACTCCTGGCACACTCTTTTACCATGCATGGGGGCAGCTGGCCTAGCATGCATTCAAACTAGCTGCCACCTCACTTGAGAGCGCTTGTGGGGCTGGTCCTTGCATGCATGCAAAGGCAGCTGCCCCGTCCATGCTTCCCTCCCATCATTACATTCTCCTATACATAGAGCCAGGTGTATGCACAATGTCATGCGTGCAACACCCTTTGACCCTTTTTCTATCCTTGATTTATCACTTCCTCACTCATTATCTACACTAGGTGTTAATGAGTTTATATACAATTGAGTCATTGAATTGGCCTAGTTCCTATGGTTATGCATCCAACTTATCTAAGGGTTTTGCTTATCATTAGATTACTTAGGCTAGGTTATAGTTACTACTGTACTACCCACTAGCTCCTACCATAGTTCTTATTAATCATTCAAAGCATCTCAAATTGATTAACCAACTAGCTTCTTAGCTTATCTAATCCATTGTGAACCATCATTCAATGTAAGATGAAAAAAAATAAGAAAGGACAAATGAAATAATTACCCTTTTTGCTAATAAGAGTATTAATTATGTTATTCCTATATATAACCAAACTACATGATAATTCCTATGAAAAATCACTAAACACATAAATTGGATTGCTAATACTAAATTTAATATTGAAGCTCTTTTTAAATCTAAAATTTACCTAATTGTGAAATTATCTCATATATTGTGGTTTCATCTTAACCCTAGGGAAGGAATTTAGTTGCACATGATTTACTCTAAAATTATTCTAAAAATTGTGCTACAAACTAATTCTATGCACTACTTAAAATTATGAAATACTACACTAATAATTACTAACTAATGAAAATCTCAAATAACATATAATAACAAATAAAAATAATTTTTTAACTAATCAAATAATGAACTAAAGCACAACTTCTATTAACTAGAATTTGAAAGAGTAAAATGAATACAATACATGGATTTTTAAAAAATAAAACTTCCTATAGAATGGGGCCTATTCACTGATTCTTTGCCATGTCACTTGATAAAGGTCGCCTTCAACCCTTTCCAAACTATGCTACCGCCTCTGTCCAACAACCAATCAATGCTCTCTTCCTTGATGTGTAACTCATTAAGGAGAGTCACATCATCCAATAACAGTAAATCTAAGGTGAGGAAATCACTCACTACTCAAAACAAATCATTTGTGTAATTCAAGAAGGATGCGTGTGATTTAGAAAGGGGAAATGAGAGTTATGCATGTAACTCTAAGAGTGATGCATGGAATTGATAGGAAGGGTGTAAGATGAATGCATGGATAGTAGAAGCAATAAAGGATGAGAGAAAGGATGTTTCAGGAAAGTGAGAGAGATTGTGATCTGATTCGTATAAGAGAGATGATAGAAAATAAAAGTTGTACACGGAAATACAAGTTGTACATGGAAATACAAGAAAGATGGTAAAGATGGCATGAGTACTATGCATGTAAAATAAGAAAGATAAGGAGATATGGGTGTTTGTGCGTGCAATGCAATAGATGGAAGAGAAGTTTTGCGAAGGACAAAGAGAGGAACATAGTGAGGATGCATGGAAGTATCGAGGATGGTGGAATATGATGAATGTATAGAAGATGAAGATGGATTGACAAGATGTTTAGAATAGCTAAATGAAATAAAGTCAATAGATTAACTTACCTCTTTTGCATAATCCTTTGTGAACTAACCTCCAACTCTCCTTCTCTTCTTGTCTCCTTTAAAGGTCTAAAATTCATCCCTTAAAGATAAACATCCAAGCAATAGGAGAAAATGGAATGTCTTGGATGTACCACTCTCCTTTCCTTTTATCTCCAAACCTCCTCCCTCTAGTTAATAATAAATCTTCTCTATTTCCTATCCTTTCCCTTAGCAAATCATTCTCCTAGGAAACCTCCTTTAGATTACCCTTATTCTCCCTCTACTTTCTTGTCTCTCTTCTTATCCATTCTTTCCTCACTTGAATTTCATTCATAATCCCCTTGAAAATCACGCATAAAACTTTGAGAAATTTCCTTCCTCTCTTGCAAATCACATCTCACTCCTTTCCTCCTTTCTCATCTCTTGTTGCAGCCCTAGGATAATGCACACCCTAGAGTGAATGGATAGGAATGTTTCTGTCTTTCCTCCCCAAGAAAATGAATTTTTATCTGTCTTCTATCCACTCCTTGAAAACACATTTTCAATCTCTTTGATTCTCTCGTCAACCCACAATTTTTTTCTCCTCCAATGGCCTTCAACTCTACATTTCAGATCACATCTAATCCCTCCTTAAAGACACATTTTTAAGACCCTTAACTTGACATGCAACTTCCTTGAAAAATGTTAGGCAGCCCACTAAAAATATCTCTGCCAATCACCTTTAGCTTTGGGCTTCTTGCATGTTTCATTATCACGGGTCCACCCTGGCACTCCCTTAATTCTCTCTTGTAGATCACTTCTCAATGGATGCTTCTTGAGATAGCCATAATTGAGGGCAAATCTTGGCCATTGTTTCTTTAAAAGTGTAGATGAAAGTGAGCCATAGATTTCTTGTAAATTCCATTCTTCACTACACATTTTTCACCTTTATTTTCTCCTTGTTTTTCTACATGAATATCACATTTTGGATGGTGTAGCACATCCACTTGCTTGGGAAAATCATGAACTCCCATTAGTAGCTATCTTTCTTGAGTTAAGTGAGAGAGTCATCATCATGCAAGACCTAGTCTCTTAGTAGTTGTACATGCAGGTGGCTTCATTGCATAGCACTTTAACTTCACTTAGATTGTACGCATGCATGGAAAGTTTCCACCTTATCTTTTGATAATAACACCCTCATAGCATGGGGTTGGTCACAAGCATGGGGTTTCTAACAATTTTGAATTTGATCACCTTATCTTTTGATAATAACACCCTCATAGCATGGGGTTGGTCACAAGCATGGGGTTTCTAACAATTTTGAATTTGATAATTTACAGCCCTGGCATTCTGATCTTCTTAGTTTCATAGTTCTTGGCATGTGGGTCCATGCCTTTGTTTGAATGGTGGTTTAGCTCTCTTTTAGGGTTTTAAGTTGCCAAATATAACATTTTTTTCACTTCTACCATAATCCTATAAAATGTAAAATAACTCTTAATTAGTCATAAATTAAGCAAATCCATGGTTAAAACTACTAGTTCATAATGATATTAAATGTAATATATATATATATATATATCAACCAAACTCAACCTCCTTTTTTTGTGATGTTTGGAAAGATTTAGTGCATGCCAATGAAGTCAAGGGCTTTGAAATTCTTGACCTAATTAGTTTGATCTACTCCTAACCATCCCTTATCCTATTAAGCTTCCACTAATGATTCTTTTCTTCATCCAACATCCACAAATGATCTTCTAAAAACTTATTGCAGTTTCCCTCCAAAAGATCATCCTAAGGCATTTAGAATATCCATCTAAACCAAATACTTTTGTAGTCTAATTCTCTAGAATTCTATCCAACATTCCAATAACATTTGTAGTGAAAGCACTACAAATACCTTCATCATCCTATGCATCAAATTAAATAAGTCTGGATAGCTTTGTGACTAAATTTAGAGTGATAATGCTCAGTAATAACTATAGAAACTATGAGTTTCTCACCCATACTCCATCTATAAGATCATAATTCACCTTGTTTAAGGCATTTGATCCAATTCTAGTGGTTGGTAACCTCTCTTTCTCTC
Source organism: Warburgia ugandensis (assembly GCA_035236585.1). Classification (NCBI taxonomy): domain Eukaryota; kingdom Viridiplantae; phylum Streptophyta; class Magnoliopsida; order Canellales; family Canellaceae; genus Warburgia; species Warburgia ugandensis. The sequence continues at coordinate 53,183,821 of CP141127.1, read as the reverse complement.
CTACAAAAGGTACATTGGAAAAGTCAAACTCTCTTGGCATAGTCTTATGTTATGAATGTTTGAGAGAGGCAAACTCGGAGAGGTGAACATCTACAAGTAGGGGATCAATGAAGAAAATCATGAGTTCACTAAAAGGTTACTAGCCTTGCTAAAATAACCTTTTGCGAGGCCTAGTTCCTCATGATTTCTGATACCTTCTTCTTCTCCTTTGTCATCTTCCTCATCAAGTTTTTCTTCTCTCTCAACCTTTTCTTCCATTAGTTCTTCATTTGATTCTTGTCTTCTTTTCTTCTTCTTTCTAGTATTCCTTCTCTTGTTGTGTTAGATGGTCCCTTCTTTGGATTCAATCCATTCTTCAACTTGAAATGCCTTTCTTCTTTAAGGCATTTTATTGAGCTTCTTTTATGTCTTAGAGGTTTTTCTTGAGACTATGTGCTTTTGAAAGAATAAGAATCCTTAGAGTTTTTTTAGGCAAAGATGGGAGTAAGGAAGAAGAGCATACAAAGAGAAGTAGAGTGAATGACAAGAGTGTTAGGAAAAAGAATCTAGTGTTTCTAGTGACTATCAAACTCATTTTTGATTGCTGAAATGGAGTAGATTAATGATGGATATGAATTTTTTTTAAGTAACTAACCAAGAAATCATGGGTTTTGAGGGGTTGTAGAAATAAAAAGTTCCCTTTTTGGAGATAAGGGTATTTTGGTCATTTCACTATTCACCCTAATTGGACCCAGAAATTTGTTCATAAGAGTAGTACCCTTAGGTGTGTCTCAGAAAAAGGAATCCAACAAGACCAAAATCACTCAAAACGGAGTTAAAATGAGCAAGTTATGGCCCTTTGAAGTTCAAGGGCAAAAGTGTAATTTTCATTAAAAACGGATTTAGCCTGAGAAACATAGGGGCCTGTTTTGATACGGGCACCCCTCTTCTTCAACCTCCCAAAGGGTTCTAGAACGGCGGTGTTTAGGGGAGAAACCACTACCATTCTAGAGGTTTCTCCACTACCATTCAATGGCGGTAAGAACCCCCTCCAGAACTCTCTTCTAGCTCTATAAATAGAGCTCTTGGGCGCCTCTAATGGCAGCCCAAAAGCTTAGGAAAAACCCATTGTGGAGAAGCAAACAAGAGGAGAAAACTTGGGAAAAACCTGGCAACGAACCAGGTATGCCCAAAACCCCTCCAAACCCATCTCCCCCTTAGTCCTAGGCTAAGTCTCCCCAAGTTTTTGCATGAAAAATCATGCAAAACGGGGCTCTAGGAAGCCACAAAGGACCCAGGGATGGTCCCTGGGGCGCACTGGTTTGACAGGGTCGAACTAGGGCGTCCCTAGGATGCCCAAGTCCTTGTCAAACCGAAACGCACCCCGTGCATTGAGGAAACCCAACGGGCACGTCCGTGGACGCATCGGCAGATGAGAATCACGAACGGAAGCTCGGTGCATCGATATACGAGCCTGCTGGGGTGCATGCTGCTGACACGGGACTCTTTAGCGTCCCAGGCTTCCACCTCTTAAAGGTCTTCTATGTACACTCGGTACTAAAAAGCCTATAACTTGAATTCTAGGACTCCGATTGAGGCGCCGCAAAAGTTATTGTGTCCGTATCGACAACACGGACACACTCAAACCATAAAATACCTGATCAAGGCCCTATCTAAGGTGGGCATGACCCTTAAACCATAATAGTGGCGTGGGGCCACTAAACCTTTGTAAAACTGATTATACTAAGGCCCAATTAGGGACCTTAGGAGACCCTTAGGCATGGGAATGAACCCTTAATGCCTAAGTAGTGTGGTAAACTATTTCAAAACTTATAGAAATAGGCCAAGCTAACCTTGTTCCCCTAAACCATGTTCATGAGCATACAAGGACAAGGGGATTAGTGCGATCTTGCCAAGTAGGTGCTCTATCGCTACTAGACTTTTAAAAAGAGCCCATGATTGTTTTGAGAATGCATGTTTTAAGTTTAAGTTATATGACTTGTTTAGCATGACTTAATTTTATAAACGAATTCAGCATGCATATGACAAATACATTATGCATAGACATGTTTTGCAAGCAATTGCATATATTGCATGATTTGTGAGCATTGAGTATTTGAAAAATTGCATGTCCTTGAGGGTTACCAAAAGACGCTGAGTGCCCAAAAGACGCTGGGTAGGCAGTGGTGAGGGCCAGGCAGTTGTGAGGGACCCAAAGAGGACAGGTTTTGAAAAAGAGGGTTTTCTTGTTTGATCGTATATGATGTGCGCTAGTAAGCTTGTGGGCACTTTGTCTAGAGGTCTGGGGTGGCCTCCCAGCCTCTACCACTATTAGGTGGAATGGGTACCATGCCCAAAAAGGGCATGTCCCTACGTTGACTGCATGTGGTACAGGGGGCTACCACTGGTGTCACGACACTAGGTTGATGTGTCATATGCCCCGTGGAGGCTATGACTGAGTGTCCCTAGGTACCCAGGGACCACATGGCCATGAGGTCGTGGGCATAGTGGGCCCTATGTTTTCGTGGATTTACTTGCATTGCATATGGCATGACATGAGATTGGTCGACCATACCATACCATGTATCCATGAGTTGGATTCAATTGAGCATCTTATGCATTTCATTATGTTTATGATATATATGATACTTTCGACTTGGATTATGCGATTATTTAAGTCGTCAGTTAGCCAATTCGACAATGGTTTTTAATATTGATATTGAACATGAGTGTTCAAACATGCACATGTTTTAAAGAGCATATGATTTTAAACATAGCATGCATTATAAAACTAGTAGTGATAGACTCCTACTGAGTATAGTATATACTCACCCAATCCTTAACATTTTTCAGGACAACTCCACACACAGAGTAGAAGAAGCCTCAGGAAATGTTAGTTCTTCGAGCAAGAAAACTCAAAAGGAGACAATTATGCATGTAAGTAAACACTCTACCCTTTGGACATGTATTTGTATTTATTTATAGTTGGGCTGTGAGCTGTGACTAGATAGACCTGGGAAAACATTTATGATTTCTGAAGTTTTTCAAGAACTACTTCGATTGTTATGAAAGGAAATGACACTCGGGGTTTTCAAAATGAGTTTAAAACTAAAGAGTTTCCACTGCATTGCATGGGTTTTATAAAATGGTTTTTCAAATAGGGATGCATCCCGCCTTAAGAATTAGATCTTGCATTTAAAAATGCATGGGAAAACCCGGGTCGTCACAAAAAATGATTCAAAACTTCTTATGGAGGGACACAATGGTAGTCGATTTGAATGAGTGATTGCTTTTTGTAACTTTTGATGGTTGATTGTTACTAGCACTTTCAAATTTTCAAAAGTGTGTCTAGGAGAGTTGATTGCTAACAAAAGATAACCAACTACTGCACACTTTGTAGAGACAACAAGGGTGGACAGTCAATTTATATGCTCTAAACAATCATCTACCTCTAAATATCAAATATGCATGTGACCAGATTCCAATAGGCTACAAATTTATTAGCAGTTAGTTGGATAGCTAACAAATTCTTAGGTTAAGAGCTAAGTTTTTACACAATCAACCATTGTGTTAGGACAATTATCTTTGCAAGTTACTTAGGTGTAGGTAGTGTAATTTTCTACGGTTTTGAAAATAATCATTCTTCAAGCATGAATGAAACATGGAAGTCATTTATTCATAAACATTCACTCATGCCTAATTGTCTTTAATCATGCAAAATCTATCTCCTGTCAATAGTTTGGTGAAGATGTCATCTTTTGCTTTCTAGTACCTGCAAATTCAAGTTTGATGCCATTCTTTTGCACATAATTTAAAAGAAAATGATTCTTAGTCTAAATATACTTGGTCTTTGGTTGTTAGATGGCATTCTTAAAAATATATGATATTCATAGAACTATCACAAAAGATAGGTAAATGATCAAAACAAATACCATAATAATCAAGATGATGTTTTATCCAAAGTAATTGAGTGCAATAACTACCATCTCATATGTATTAAGTTTCTATAGTTGAAAGTGCTATAGAGTTTTGCTTCTTCAAAAAACCAAGAAAGTGACTTGCTTCAAAGAAAAAGATATCACCATTGATTTTTGTTTCAATTCAACAACCACCATAATCAGCATCCCTCTATGCATTTAAAGACAGAGTTATTTCTATCACACCATAGCCTAGGATTTCGCTAGTGAACAAGATATTTAAAGATCCTTTTTGTGGAATCTCATGAGAGAGGTGAATTGGAGCCAAATCAAAGATTAAAACCCTTTTGGAAATTTGTGCTCAATATATAAAGACAAATTTCAAAACTAAAAAGTTTTGGAACATAAGAAGTAATTAGACATGAAAATTTTATAGTGGTTCAGCTATCCAACCAAGTCACCTAGTTCCACCCTCTCATAATAACCCTACCTTGAGTTATGCTAACTCCCTACAAGAATTTTCACACCAGTTGACATTGAGTTGGATACAAACAAAGGTTTTGAGCACTTGTAATATGCCAAACTCTCTTCCAAACACTTGAATACTATCCAAGATAAGAAAGCTAATCCACTCTCTCAAAGACATGGAATATTTAAAGAAAAAGTGGTTCATTTTATTCAATTCAAATACAAAATTTAGAGAGAGATAGTTTTATTAATTAAAGGATGGAAAGGATTAGCAAAAAAAGCTTGGAGTTTTTTACTTCATGAGATAGACTAGATATACTTCAATCTGATGTGCAATCTCTTACTATAATCATCTAGTGTCTCCGACATATAGTTGCCTTTCAAATAAATCCATTGGAGAACAATTTGCTTATTGGGAAGACAAGCTTCCAATTGAATTTGATAGTTGTCTCATTTATAACCTCATCCAGTCAATGTGATTATAGGATACTAACTAAATTCAACAAATATTAAACCTCTTTGAAAGGTAGTTGGTTTATTATTAAGCTCACCTATCTTGGACTTTTCAAGCCATAATTGAGAGCCACTTTGTTTCAACTATAGTTGAGTTGTCAATTCTACGAAGTCTACTTGATTATCAAGCAACAAAAGAAATTTAGTCATTTGGATTTCAGAAATGGTCAACTTACTTTCAAGAAAATCATTTCATAACCTTAGATAGCTTACTTTTGGATTCTAGTCAGCTTGTCGATCCTTGATAGTTAGCTTGATTTGATCATGAGCTGATCTTCATGTGATGTTGATTTGGACATATAGCTCCTACAATCTATCATACAATTTCCTTGATTTGAAGTTCTTCAAACATGTCGGTGTGAGAAATTTTAGGAATTAGCTTGAATCCTAAAGAGAGCACCATTTGTTGACCATCTCAAATTTGTATGCTTGATGCAAAAACAATCAACTTGATTTTTTTAGGTAATTGATTTGAGCCTTAAGCCACCAGTTGACTGCTTATCCAGCTAACTTATCTTGAAATTTGATTGTGTCAATTTCTGAGAACGATAATTTTGGATGAAAACTTGATTAAATTTCTGTCTATTTGTTTCAAATCCTTCACATGATCTCGTGCAAGCATAATGCAAGTGAGAAACATATTTCTAAGGTTTTGTTATCATCAAAATAAGGAGCCTTGGGCCAACAACATCTCACCTTTTTGATGATGACAAAATCCCTTGCTAGTGAAGATAAGTTGGATAAAAATAAACTTGAAAGACCACAATCATTCAATCATCATTTATCTTGTACAAGTTCTCCGCGTTTATATAAAAAGCAAAGAGGTAAGACTAGATGAAGTACACAATGGAAAAGATACAAATGCAATAAGATATCATCTACTTCCCCTAAATTGATGACTTCATTTTCAAGATGCTTGTAAAAAATAAGAATCATTCAAGGAAATGAGATATAATAAAAGATGATTTCATTGATTATAGGCATTTCCATTGTTAGTATGTACCATACCAAACAGTCACAACAAAACAAAATATAGACAACTAGAAAACAAAGTTATCTATATATTCAAAATGTCAAACTAAAAATAGTCACTATACAACTTTTAAAAATTACTCTAAAAAGATTATTTTTATCCACAAACACTTCAAAAGAACCAACCTTAAGATTGCCTTTTAGAATTGGAGGATGAATGCTGTGGGCATGGTTGAGTAGGGGGAGATTGAGAACTACTTACAAATGTGGAACAACTTTGAGGATTTTGTCCAGATGCTTTAATAACTCATATTCCATGCTTAACCTAATTGAAATAGTGCAAGAATTTTCTAAAACATCTATTGTCCAAAATTTAACTCTATGCTTAACCTTCATCTAACTCTAATTTAGCCTAGTAGTGTAGTGTGAAAGTAAATCACTAGCAATTGTACCTATAGGCATTCGTGGTTGAGAAGTTCTAGCCCAATAGTGTTTTCAACAACTCTTTCTCCATCTTCTCTAAATTCTTCTTTTCTCTCCATTCTCTTCCTTACTTTTTCCATGCTAGCTCTTATTCCAATCTTCTTGACTACTTGTCCCTCAATCAACTCATATTGCATATTTGAATGACAAACATGTTAAAAAATGCAATATCATTAATTTCAACCACAACTACCTTTCCAATGGGAACTTTGCACATAATGGTCAATTTGGTAAGTGATCTCCCATAAGACAGAAAATTTAGACTCTTTCTTGTTGCTCTATAGTTCTCCAAGATGCACTGAGCAACATAAACTTGAGTCCTTTATCAATCCTAATAAGTAGTCAATTTTTTTTTTCAATGTACCCAATTAGTAGCTCATGTGTTATAAATTATAGGGCATTATTATATAAAATTTTCAAAATTCTTGGCACATGCATTTTTTAACTAATAATCCAAAAGTTTGATATTTTGTAGGTTCAGTAGCTATTCGAGAATAAGTACATGATTGATCATTAATTTTTAGGTATATAATTAGTGTTTTAATCTTCTAAAGGTGCTAAAAGAATGATCCAAAAGTCGTTTCAGATGTAATTGATGATCTAGATTAATCTAGAGAGACCTGGACCTATTTCTCATCATTCCACAATTCAAGCAAGGGTCAGGATTATTCCAAGGCAAGTAGATTAGTCAAGGAAACATTTGGAAGGAATCAAAGGAGATTAGAATGGACCCATGCAAAATCCATGCAAATCCACCACCTTTGCACGTGCTTTAGAGCTATGCCAGCTACTTGAGCCACATGAGCTATCAACTAAGATCTAGGAGAAGCCAAGACATTGAAGCCATCAAAGTGACCTAAGAAGTTAGCCATCAAAGAAACCACATAAGCCATTTAAGCTAACATCACATGGGACCACATGTCTTGATGCCAAAAATGTAAAATTTCCACTTGAAGAAAGCATGATCTCTAAAGGAAAATTAGAGAGAAATCAGTGACTATCAACAAGGTGTACATGCATGCATAGGTGACCAATCTAGAGAGACATCCATCCCCAACTTTCTCACTTCCTTTCATTCTTTCCCTCTCTCCAATATGTTTCACTTAGAGGGATGTCATGCATGTTGTCATACAATCTCCCGCCTCCCAACTTCTAATTCCCTACTAGAAGTCCACATCCAACTCCTTAGTCTTCCACACAATTTCTTACTACCCACCTCACAAATATCCTTCCTAATTCCACCTCCTAAGTTCCCTATCTTATCCATCCACCTTTCCCTAATCTCTATCTCATCTATCCTTGCCAATTAGGTCTCTTTAGAAAGTGCAACGCATCTATAAAACCACCGAGGGCTTCCACACAAGGGACAGAAAGGAGCTGGATGCCTCCTCCTTAGGGCTGGTTCTCCACATCCCAGCCATAGGTTCTCCACACCATATTCATCCTTCATTCAAAGGAGTTCTCCATGCCTTCTTCTTCTTAGATTTCAAAGTAAGCTTCTCCATGCATAGTTCATGCTCCAATGCAATTTTCAGCTAAGTTCCATTCCTATTTCCTTTCCTTTTTAGCATTGTTTTGCTCTCTTATTTTTGGTGCACCATTCCTTGATTGTTCCTTTTTATTATTTAATTCTATTTAGTACGTTACCTTTTAGTGATCAAAGGGCTACCAACCTCTTATAGTTACAGCCAAGTGATAATAGCCTTTGGATCATCTTTACCTTCCTTGTTTGCTTTACTTGTTCCTTGTTTTTCTTTGTTTCCCTCTTGTTTTGGTTCTCTAGCTTGCCTTCATTTTCTAACAAAATTCTTTCCCTTGGTTAACACTCATGTGCCTTGCTAGATAGCATGCAAATTGAGGATTGAAGTCAAGATTAGATGTTAAAGATTCATGTGCACCATCCTTATACTCTTTATGTTGAATGAATATCTATTTTTTTATTGTGCAATTTTCAAAGAACCATGCACACTTTCATTTGTTGCATCCTTGGTGTGATTTTAGTTATTGGTTATAGTTGGTTGGTTATTATTAAATCATTAAATTGGATGTTAGTTTTAAGAAGTTTCTAAGTTCTAGTTGTGACTTTATGTTTCTAGTTTTTATCTTGAATGCATGATTAGTTTAGATAGTTTCCATTTAGTGTAAGCTTAGATTTCATGCATATTTCAATTTCATGTTCTTTAAGTTCCTGTAGTAGGTAGCAATCTCTCTTTGGCTAGGATAATTCATGTAAATAAATATCCAATTGCATGAAAAATCCATGAGATTCTTTGTGGGATCGACCTTACTCGTGTACAAGTACTACATTGATTCATGTGCTTGAGAGTTATATTAAAGCTACACCAAATCCTATACATAATCATATTTTCTAGCTTGCTCATAAGTTAAAAAAACCAATATTTGGTAATCAAAATTCAAATAGAAGCATGAAGATGTCTCATTTTCTAGTGACAAAGCATTAATCTTTACTTGTTCTTTTTCTTCAGAAATATCATTCTCTTCCTACAATAAAATTTAAAGCTTCTACTCTCATCACTTCCAAACTCATCTCTTTTCCCTTATAAATTCCTTCGATTCGAATTCCAAATGCATCTCTTAAGATTCTAGCATTATGTATTTCCATTCTAGTATGTAGTGAAGTGTGAGAACTGAGATAGAGATGCATATTGAAATGGAAAAGTACCACTATGTTTCATAATGAGTATTTCTTGTTTTTGTCAATGACTTGATCCCAAATTTAATAAAAATGTTATCAAATTTAGCTTGTGAAACTCTTTAAATATATAAATTTGGGCTCCTAAACCTTTTTGAAGATAAAATTAGTAATCAATGTACCTGTTTTTGCATTCTTTGTTGGATCCCAATTTGTTTCTCTATGTATACACGTAACACCTCTTTTGAAGGGTTATAGAAGATGTAATGTAGATGACTGGGTGCAATAAGGAGGAATGAAATAAACAATGTATTAGAGGGATAATGATCTAAGTTACATAAATATAAAAACACAATCATTAGTTGAGCAATGTATTATGAGTCACCTTATAGAAAAAGTACTATAGGTACTCGATGATTCTTTATTGATCTTCAAACCAATAATCTAGACTCCTTATTTCTAAGTCAATGATTCTTTTGTTCCTAAAAAGGTCTAAGCATTCCACTAGCATCTTTCAAGAAAAGAGCTTTCCCACCTACCCAATTTAGAGAAAGACTTGGAGAGTTCCATTCGAAAGGCCCTCTAGAAATTCCATTAGAGATTCATACTAATTGGGAACTTTCTAATTTGATTCTTAAATGCAAGGAGAATTAAATAAAAAGAGGCTTTCCTTTCGTCATGAACCCATCTTCCTCGAAACAGAGCTAGAGATTCCACTTGATTCCTTAGATGAAGATGAAAATTCCATCTAACCAATGTAGAAAAGAAACTAGAGATTTGTTTCTAGAAGAAACTCTAGAAATACCACTAGAGACGTGACAAAAATGACGACTCTAATTGAGATTTTACATGCAAAATAAAACCTTAAGAATTAGAGGGAGACAAAGAGTTATGCAATGCAAATGGAGTGGGGATATAATTAAAAAAAAAAAAACCCTACTATTTTTTAGACTTTCTCCTAAGATCTTTATCCACCTTAGAGCCTTTCTTGGAATATATTAGAAGAAGAATAAGGAAGTGCAGGCACATAATTTTGACCCCATCTTAATCAAAGAAAGACCTTAAAACATAAAAAACATGAAAGATACTAAATAAAGAAAAAACACTTGCAACTACATGGCATCTATTTGTGTACCTTTAATATTACTCAAAATTGCACAAATAAATGTAGTATTAGCATGATAGAGAGGTCAATCTGACAAGAAATCTCACAAATTTGTATGTTGAATGGATCCTATTTAAAGTGCTTAACTATAGCAAAAGAGAAATATTGATTGGATTTGAATTCAAAATAGAAAAGTAAATGATAAAAGAAAAGAAATAAGCATGAAACTAGAAAGTAAAATTAAAAGAAATTTTTTAAAATTAAAACTATGCAATAGAATTAGAAATAACATGTACTCAATAAAAGAAAACTAATGCAAAACTAGATGAATTAAACTAAGCAACTTAACTTAAGGAAGCTTACTAAAAATGAGACTCCTAAATTAGAATTAGAAACTTTCTAAAAGTAGAACTTTCTAAAACCAATTTAGGAAATTTTCTAAAAATAAACTAACATATAAAAACAAGTAACCAATGAAACTAATATGAATTAGAAATATGCATGGAAATGAAAACTACACTTAGGGAAACTTTCTAATTTAACACTTACTAATCCTAAAACTTTCTAAAGATGAAACTTTCCAAAACTCAATTAGGAAACTTCCTAAAACTAAACTAACATATAAATAATGAGCTAGCTATTACTAAACTAAGATTAACCAACTAAACAAAGCAATAATCAAAGAGGTTTCACCCTAGTACCATGCACATGATCGTTCATGAGGTCAAAGATGACTAAAACTACTAAGTCAAAGACTAATTAGCATGAAATATAAACAAAGACCATAATAAAGAACCTAAAAATCTAAATTATTTCCTAAGGAATCAAGCAAATAAGATGTGTTGACTGCTGAAAATTGAGCATAAATATTGAATGGAAAAATTGTAGATTTCAAGTACTTAAGAAACTCAAGTCTAACCAAGCATGGAAAGTAATTTAACTAGGACGTTTTATGTACAATAACACTTAAGATATAAATTACTACAATAATGTAATCAAACATGATCATAATCCTCAACAAACTTTATTGATTAAGCAATAAATTACATCCAAAAGAGTGCATAAATAACATAGATTAGAATATGAAAAATATGCACTCTTTCCACACTTGAAGCTTGATTCAAATTAAACATCCAACAATTCAAATGCTCTCAAATTAAGTTAAGATGACATGTAAGTGAAACCCAAAAGGGAAATCAAGATAAAGGATGGCTGGACTAATGGGGCTTGTTAAGGCAAAAACTGCCTAGAAATAGTTCAAATTTCAAGCTAAAAAATGTGGAATTCAAGGAGGGAAATCGGTGATTCAAGATTTTCTTTCTCTTGGCTGTCACTACTAGAAGAAAATTAACTTTTATCTTTGATGAAAAAGTAAGGAAAACTTAGAAATTGGAAGCAAAGAACTAAGGAAAAGCTAGGAGGAATTATGAGTGTGAAAGCAAAATTAAAACAAGGAAGCAAAGTAAGAAATCTAATAGAAAGCATCCCAAAAGAAATCTAAAGTCCAAGATCCAAAGATAACTAGGCTAGAGTGCTACTTTCAAGGTTTTAATGCAAAACCTCTACTTAGAAAAAAGAAGAAGTGGAATGTCTTGAGATTTATAGAGAAATGGGTTTCCAATTGAATGGGCTTATTCTAAGAAGGGAAAGTGGATCTAGATCTAGGGTTTCAATAAGGGAAAGTTAGGTGGAGAGTGAGGTGAGCAAGTGATATAATAAGATGACATCATATTGGCTACCATGTAATTAGAAAGGGAGAGGAGTCACCTTCTTAGGAAGGCAGCTTGGAGTTCCTTCCCTTCTAATTACATGGTATTTTGGTTTTTGGATAGAGGAAAAATGGTAGGAAATATTTGGACAGATTTAGAGTGTTGATGTGCTTCGATTTGAAGTAGATCTAAGGGTTGCCTAATTAGGAAACCACTTAAGATGCCAATTAAGCAAGGGAGAGGCATCACCTTCTTGTGAAGGTGGCTCCCTTCTTAATTCCAAATTGTGGAACCTCAGGTTGGGGTGGGAAGAAAAAATGAAAAATGGAAAGTGAAAAGTGGAAATTCTCTCTTGATTGGTCCACCTAAGCATGATCATCTTACCTTTTACAAATATCACTCAAAACCTTCTGATTATCCAATTTACACTTTTAACCTAGGATAATTGCTTGAATTGGTCCTCCAATCATGTGACTCCATGTGGCTTAATGGCTTGTTTTGATGGCTTATTCCTTGATGGCTTCAAATCTTGAATGGTTTGACTTCTTTAAGTTTCTTCATTAGACTAGGAAACCTCATACGTGGCTCCAATTCTCATGCAAAGTGATGGAAATGCATCTTTGGTGACTTGTTGCTTGCCCTATGATAATTTTTAGCAATGTTGCAACACAACAGAAATGAATTTTTTGAAACTTTTGGAGACTCCACCGCCGAACCCAAGTAGAGGTGTGCCACCCCTTGCACCCTCAACAAGCTAACCTCATAGCTTGACCCACAAAAAACTCTGTGAAGTGCAATATAGGTTTTTGGATCATCTTCTGACTTCCTACAAAAATTATAAAAATCCTAATTAAATCCTAAAAGATTATGATAATTCACACACTTACTCTGGATTAGCTGTTGAAGTTGAAAAATATCAAACTTTTGAATTATTAGGTCAGAAATGCATGTGTCATGAATTTTCAGAAAAACCCTAGAATAATGGCTATATTTTATTACACATGGATTACTAATTGGGTACTTTTTATATAAAGTTGAACACTTATCACCTATTCATGAAACCACATGGCTCCTCTAGTAGCCGTAACATGTGGATAGGTGTCCCCTTCTAAAATAGTCCATATTGTGGCCACACGACCTCAAAAGTAGGCATGCAAGGGCAAGACTCAAAGACATGGACACTTTCACTCATCTAGAAGATGATAAAAACATCTAAAAGGATGACCTATTCTTGCAGTCACAAGAAACCAATGACATGTCCATGCGGCCTCATGGCCTAGGAACATTGCACAACAAAGGGGTCATGTGACTGCATGACCTAGACAACTAGGGAAAAAGTAGATGTTGTAATCTAATTCATTGGAGATATCACTTGAAAGTCTATATCGAGGGATACCCTCCAAGAGTAAAGGCAAAAAATGTGGGCATATCCAAGGAATGCTTAGGTAAAGGTTGCTTCATTCTTTAAAATCTCTTAAGATGTTTTCACAATCAATAGAGGATGGGAAAACTCCATTTAAGCGAGAAAGAGTAATAACCTAGCCACATTACCCTGTAGGGAGTCCTAGTTCAAGAATTTTTAAGGAGGAGTCTTCCTTGGAGCACATTCTTAACCTTCTGATTTCTCTATAATAGTTTTCTAACCTTCTAGTCTCTATTTATCTGCATAGTCTATTATAATTTCTTTCCTTTCTTTATTTAATTTCATGTTTTCCAATGTTTAGAATAGTTTTATATATAGAATAGACCTTTACTCTTAATTCCTTACATTCTTGATTTATAGAGTATTTTTTTTGTTTCATAGAATAGCTTTTCAAGTAGAGTCTCCTCCAAAGAGGAGGGGAAAGAGAGGAGTCAGGCTCCCTCCTTCCATAAGAACACTCCTGACTTGGTTAGGGGACCTCTCTATTCCTATAATAGGAGGGATCTTCCCAACACATAGTAAGAGAGGTAGATTTATTTATATCTAAATCATTTTCATATTGTATTCAAGATAATTCCCCTACCCTTATGGGTAGGAGATGTGTTGTAAGAGAACATATTCTATGCATACATTTCAATAGATGTTAGTTAAGTACATAAGCCCAATGAGGAAAGCTACTCTACTTTTATAGTGAGGAAGTTCCCCTACAGGACAACATAATTCAAATGTTCTTATTCCTAGAATTCTTAAAGTAGGCATGAAAAGATTTCTCACCTTCCATTTAGGATAAAATTCATGACAAGTTAAATGAGTCATTTTGTCTCCCACAACCCAAGATAGTCTAACCATCCTATTTAGTGCATACTGGTTTCCAAACTATGTGTGTTTGGTGCCTAAAACCTTTCAACCCAATACTTAGCAACAAACCTAACCTCTAGAAATATGGGTTGTAGAGACTTTTCCCTAGCTGATGAGTATTAGTCCATTAATAAGAGTTTGAATCATTGTCGGTTCATCCTAAGTCATTATAATAAAAAACATGGCCATTGAACTCAAAAAGGGAGAGGAAACTAACACTACTAGCCAACCAAATAAAGTGAGACCTACCAAACTCTGAGCACCCACAGATGGTGACTTCAGTATGGATAGCTTGACTTGAAAGATAGGTTAACTAGGAATACTTGGGTTACCGAAAAGCTGGTTCTTATCTAAATGCCTACATGGTACAATAATTTTCCTTTCATGCTTTTTAATCCTTTCCTAGAATAAAAATAGGGTGCTAGCTTAGGTGCTTTTTTTTAGTAAACAAAACAATAAGCCACACTCCCTCATAATGAACATAATAAAGGAAAAACCAAAGAAACACCCTTAAACAAATTAGTAAAGGAAGTCATTATGAAGTTATTACATGATGGACTTATTTGCATTCATATTCACTTACAAACTCATGTATTTGCATACCCTTCATCCCTGAGTCTAGTAGACTTTCAACTTTCCATGGAAGGTCATATGGGAGGTCATGACTAGGTGATTAGACAAAGGGGGAGGAGTTTGATGAAATGTTCAAACTTTAGTCTTGTACCATGAGTGTATAAAAAAGGGAGTATCTTCAATAAACAGTTTCTACCTTTGGTCCTTCATCACTGAGCTATATCGATAGAATCTTCACTGATAGATCTCTTACCCACTCCTCAATGTCACACCATGAGTGTATCAAAAAATGAACTGACCATGTGCATTTGATGGATCCCTTCTAGGCATGTACCTCAGCCAGCCATCCATGAAGTATATTGGTAAAACCTTTGCTAAGGTAACCTTTGACCTTAATCAATTCCATACCACATATGAGCTTCATCCCATGTAGATAACACCTAGATTGCTAGGACTTTATAAAGGCATGACCTTTAAGAACACCTAGATAGATTTAGGACAAGGAATTGCTTAAGCGGTGATCTTTTGTCAAGTGTGAGACAACAACTTAAGGAAGCCTATCATTTTTGTATATCTTGTCTTAAGATTAAATTGTCAGTAATGTGTGTCCCTTGATTTCTTTCAGGGAAAGCAACCATAGGGTAGAAGGGGTGCAAGACATCCCATAAGTGGGAAACATTAAGAATTGAGTTTTTCTCACCCATACCACAAACCACCCAATATGAGATTCCCCCACATCAAACATTGTCATCAACCCATTACCATCACCTCCAATTCAAACTAAGTAAAAAAATATAGTAACCTTGTCTCTTGGACAAACTCTCAATAAGATCATTAGTGAGATGGTCAATATGATAGCAACTATGAACAAGATTTCAAAAGAAAATGTTGCCATCTAGGAAATAGCTTCAAGAACCCCACCATGAACTTATTCCTCAAACCAAACCAATCACCACAAAACCCATCCCTCCTCAAACCTCTATAGTTCAAACTGGTCCAAGAATTAACCTCCTAGAACTTAATCAAATGAAATAGTATTGAGATAGTTAATGATTTCAAAATGCCAAAGATTGACAAGTATGATGGGACGCATAGCCCCAAGACATATCTTAGTGTCTACTTGAATAGCCTTAATTCTTATGGCATCACAAATTATAAGGTAGCCCATCTCTTTCATAAATCACTCAATGGGGAAGCCATGACTTGCTTGTGATGGTGTATCGAGCCATAGTGATAACATGGGAAGACCCAGCCACTGCCTTTGTTGCTTAGTTTTAGTACACCATCCATGATGAGATTACTAGCAGGGACATAAATTTGGTCCCCCAAAAGCCCAAAGAAGCATTCTCTGCATTTCTTATATGATTCATGGAGAGAGTGGAAAAGATGAAAGTGAAACCCCCCAAACAAGAGCGTATACAGTTTATTCTTAGGAGTTAGAACCTAAATGACACCTATCATTTTCCTCTGAATATCCAATATTTTGCTAATTTGGAAACTCTTAAGACCACCTAAGACAATATTGAGCATAATTGTGCATATAATCACATCTTTATGAGCTGGTTGGTCCAGTTGTTCAACAATAAGTTTTCAAAATCATCTCTGTCTAGAATCTCAAACATCAAGGGTTCCATCAATCCATAAATTTCTTATCTTCTTATCGAGTCCTTGAATTATTTCTACATTAAATTCACTATCTCTCGAAGGTTGAATGGGGGAGTGGGCATAAGGGTCCAGAGATGAGAGAATTAAGGATAGCTACCAAAAAAAAAAAACCTCTTTGCTAGGTAGAAGAAGTTTGAATCAATGCTAAGAAAAAAAATCTATCTGAATACCAATTGGAATCAAAGAAGTTGCATATGAGAAGCCACAAATGCAAGCAATTACTTAAGAAATTGAAGAACTAGATGGGCAAGAGTAGGTGCCTAAGGAAGATAAGGTTATCCACCAACTAAAGAAGACTAAGGTAGAAATGTCCATCTCGAGGTTTCTTATGGTTTTCATCAAGCACTGTAAAGCTATTATGAAGGAATTAAGCAATGCTATGGTTTCCCTTGATACAAACCCAGAAGAATTGGTTGACATAGTAGGTGCACCTAAGTCTTTAAAGAGCATCACTTTCTCCAACAACGTTAGGTGCCACTATTCCTTGCTTCTCTACATATCTATCACATGTCATGGATAAAAAGTCAACAAGGTCCTGATTGACAATGGATCTCCATCAGCATCATGTCAATCATAATGGCAACCACTTTGGGGGTCAACCTAAAAGAATTATACCCTACAAACTAGTTTAGACTGGCTTATGATAGCTAAAAGTGAGATGTCCTAGGAGTTCTCCATACTGACATTATGGTAGGACCTACCACCTTCTCTATAGCATTTATCATGCTAGATATTTTGTCTTCCTTCAAAATTCTAGTGGGGAGATGCTGATCCATTTTGAGAAAAGATGGTCACTATTGAAGGAATGTATATTGTCGAAGTAGTCTCCAAATCCACACTCCTTAGAAGGAAGTCTAAGATGAGTAATATTGCAATTTCACCCATATATTATAAGTTATTATCCTAAATTTTCATATCTCTCTAATCAATTGACCATAGACTAAGTGAAAAGATTAGCTAAAGAGTCTCGGTGGTAGGCTAATGGAATGACTCAAGCAAATTAACCTAAGGGTGTAGTACTTCGGAGCATAGGCTAATTTACTAATCAAGGAAAAAGGAGAAAATTAATTATCACATGAGAGAGTGGTTAGGATAGGGGATTGCTATATCATGTAGTGCAAGGCCTAGGAACCTAAGGAGGAGGCTACCGTGCATGCAATGCCCATAAGCCCAAAAACATGTTGGACTTATGGGAGGGCAGCTAGCCTCATGCATGGAGCTTGCTTCCCTCATGAAACTTAAAGTGTGTGTGTGTGTGTGTGTTTGTAAGAAATGATGATGAAAAGAAGATTTAGGTACCTAGCTATTGAATAAAAGAAATGAAGTATAAGTATTGAAAATGAGGAGTGTTGGCTGGTCATGACGATGAGTCGCACATGCAACTCTAGCTACACAAACATGTGAAGAGAGAGTACAAGTTTAGGCTTGCATAACATGGTTTTCCAAAAATGACATTTTGAATTACTTTGTAAAAGCTGTAGAAACTTCCTTATATTTTGAAAAGTTTGAAAATCATATAGTGTATAGGTACTTTTCAAATACCACTTTTCAAGCTGGGTGTTACTTCTTAGAAGTATTTACATAAAATTAAAATAAATAAAGTGCTTATGAAGGGATTAGAGATGAATGCCACAAGATCTACTGGTCATGACTATAACAACTATCATCATCCATAACTTAAGGCACTATAAATGTTTACAATTCCCATAATGCCAACAAAATAATCATATACAACTGTTGTATACCCTAACACAACAAGGCCTATCTCAAAACCACAAAGGTTGTAGACCATGCATCTAAGATCAAGCACACTTCACTTTTTATTTGCAGTATGTCTGCTAGTAATAAGACCTGGAATTGTTGGTGTAGGGGGTGAGCACAACCGCACACTAGGAAAAAGCCTAATACAAATTAGCCTACCCAATATACAAGGCAACCAATATTCCCATATACATATAGTCTCATACATCGATATATAAAGATAGCTTGTGAGTCTAACATGGATAATGAAAAATGTCTATTCAACGTGATCATCTCATGATTATGTTTACACTTAAGCACTAAGTCATGCATTCATTCCATACAAAACTTATATTATTCTTAAGTACAAATAGCTATACAACATCTTAACTTCAATATCACTTAGGAATCACAATCATTCATACAATATGAGTATGTTATGTAGATCACACAAAATGCCCACATAATCCAATCATTTTTAAACATAAATTTGATGAACTATCCATCTAGTAAATCCAAGGTAATTCATGAATCAAAGGCAAGATAATCAGTTAAATGAGTGCATAAAACTTGAAATCAACCAAAGATGGAATCAATCGGTGAAAACAAGATGGCATATAATCCTACCACTAGGATAATGGTCTAGACTCTTGAGAATGACCCACATGCCCGCAATCCAAAACAAGACATCTATGCTCCTAGGGAATGACCATCACCTAAAGTAACTACCATCACCACTACATTTGTCACGAATACCACACGAACTCTCATCGGCCCTCATGTGGTTACCGGCTAATCATGGGAGCATTCCCATGAAGCCTACTCCCAAATTTAAACTACAATCAAGGTAGTATCTAGTATAAATTAGAGGAGAAAGGACACCTGCTCCTCACAACTGCTTGTAGAGCACTTGCCCAAAGCATCCATCATCAAAATCATTGCATGAGGATAAAACCATTTTTCAAAGCCTTATGATAAACCATTGAACCATTGAATCTCATTCTTTTCCAAGGCATGAGAACCTTTAAATCCATAGCCCTAAACATACTATAAAACATGGTTTCTGTGATCTTTTCAAAACATATAGTCATCATTTAAAAGATTATGGATTTGAAAATTTGAAGGCATGCATCCCACGTTCATTTAAAAAATACATGAAAGATTAACTTTCTTATGCAAGATCATGCACATTCTATGGTTCCACATCAATCAACCCGTCTCCAAGTTCAATAGTTCAAGAAGATGAATTTAATGATAAGCCATGTGTATACAATGTGGTGAATCATAGTGAGGTTTCTTATCAACAACTATATGCATGTATGAGTATAAGCTGGCCCTTGCATGCATGCAAGGACCAGTCCAAAATGTGAGGATTTGTGTGCAAGGAAGCTGGTCTTTGATGCACGCAAGGTAGCTGCCATGTGTCCATGAGAAGGGAGTATAAATAGTAGAATGCAATGGTGAGAAAAACTTCATTTTACCAAGCCGTATGACCAGACTAAAGAGGAAGGAAAAAAACCTATTGAAATCTTGAGAAAAAATTAGTAACAATTATAGCGCATTCTGAGGTTGCGAAGTAAGAAAGAGGATTAAAAGGTCTGGTGAAAATTTTGGGAAGGAGAAAGGGGTGACTAGCAAGAGGCACGTCACAGCAATAGAAGGTGGATTTCCAACATGAAAAACTCAGATTTTTGGAGATCATTCTTCAGGTAGGCGAGCAATTGGAACTTTCCTTAGCATTTAAAAGTAGTAGGTTTTTGCTAGAGTTTTGAATGGATTTTTGGTTGATTTTCACTTCGTCATGCACCTAGTCATAAATGGACTATTGAATATGATTTTTGGATCTTTTTGACATCTGATCATCATGCTAATCATGGCTCATTAGTAATGCAGCATGACTTATGCTGAAAATTTTGCTTGAAGTGGATTGGAATTAGCATGCTTGTGGGTGGATGTTTAATGGGCTTTTCTTGTATGTTGATTGGGTGAAAATGCAAGTTATTTTCTCTAGCTAAGAACACCCCTGTGTTTTACCATTTTGAATGGGAATTTCTACCTGATTTAGAGGGGACATTGTAGCTTCATGTTAAAACATGAAATGGAAATGAATGGAAGAAAACTGAGGTTTTGAATGCTTGAAGGGTTGAAGAAGAGGCGCTGATTTTTTGTAGAAAATTGGGGAACATTTATGTCTATTTATTGATGTTAAGCAGCAATGATATCATGAATGTAATGCCTAGATTTTGTAGGTCACTCTTAATTTTATCTCTTAACATGTGATCCATGGTTGGAATAAATAAAAAAGAGGAAGTTGTGGGCTAAAACGCTCCCTGCAGTACCCTACAAAGAGGAACCTCATTGTGTTATTGTTTTAGCCCCTGTTAGGTGGAAATTTTAGATACTTTTTCCATGATTTTGTACTCCATTTATGCCTTATAACATCAGGTAGCTGTGGTCCATAAACTGGCATAAAAATCCATTGCAAATTAGACCATTTTTATGATTGAAAAATGGCGCATAGTGCTGTCCATTTGAATGAGAATATTGTCTAGTTAAATATTGATTTCCTTAATGTTATCCTAAGACAACTAATACTTGGTTGATTTACCATGGAATGGAAACTCCCCAAGGTTTTGGTTTGCTGGAATTAGCATGAAACAACTCTTGCAAACCGTTATCCTTCTACTAGCTCAAGTATAAAACTTAGTGTTAAAAGCGTCTTACTCTAGTTAAGTACATGAGTTGTCATCGCTTAACACATTTCACATTAGTGGAATCACATGTTAAATAATCCAGTATGTAATTGAAATGCTAGGTTTTACTTGGCTGTACGTTAGGTTAAAATAATTATAGGGCTGCTCACTTAAATTGGAACTTACACTAACATCTAGTGGAAGTTTGAAGTGGTTTACACATGGTTTAAATAGTATATGTGTTACTAACCTGTAAGAACTTGTAAATGTGATATTAACCATCCCTAGAATGTCCCAAAAGTAATGTATACCAGTTAGGACATCAGTAACAAAACATAAGTTAAAGTGTAGCTCCTAAAGTGTTGAACTACAGGGAAAACCTAAGTAGAATCACTATGAAAAATCATATCTTCAAACTAGTATTGTAGGATGAATAAGGTGATGTTGTTAAGGTGAATTAAAGATGAAAATAATAAGACTTAGACCTATAACCTTGACTGCACTTGTAAAGAGAAAATCCTAAGTCTTTCATGACCAAAAGAGAGGAAAACATCACCTCATCGGCAACCATTAACTAGGATTGTCTTAATTTGGTTTTGGAGATAAGGGTATTTTGGTCATTTCACTATTCACCCTGACTGGACACAGAAATTTGGTCCTAAGAGTAGTAACCTTAGGTGCATCTCCGAAAAAGAATCCAACAAGACCAAAATCATTCAAAACGGAGTTAAAAATGAGCAAGTTATGGCTCTTTGAAGTTCAAGGGCAAAAGTATAATTTACAGTAAAAATGGATTTAGCCTAAGAAACATAGGGGCCCATTTTGATACAGGCACCCCTCTTCTTCAACCTCCTGGATGGTTCTAGAACGGCGGTGTTTAGGAGAGAAACCACTGCCATTTGGGAGGTTTCTCCACCGCCATTCAATGGCAGTAAGAACCCCGTCCAGAACCCTCATCTAGCTCTATAAATAGAGCTCTTGGGCGCCTCTAATGGAAGCCCAAAAGCTTAGGAAAAACCCATCGTGGAGAATTAAACAAGAGGAGAAAACGTGGGACAAACCCAGCCACGAACCAGGTATGCCCAAAACCCCTCCAAACCCGTCTCCCCCTTAGTCCTAAGCTAAGTTTCCCCAAGTTTTTGCATGAAAAATCATGCAAAACGGGGCTCTAGGGAGCCACGAAGGACCCAGTGATGGTCCCTGGTGCGCACTGGTTCGACAGGGTCGAACCAGGGCGTCCCCGTCAAACCAAAACGCACCCTGTGCATTGAGGAACCCGTAGATGAGAATCACTGGCGGATGCCCGGTGCATCAGCAGACGCGCCCGTTGGGGCGCACGCCGCTAACGCGGCACGTGTCAGCGTCCCAGGCTTCCACCTCTTAAAGGTCTTATATGTACACTCGGTACTAAAAAGCTTATAACTTGAGTTCTAGGACTCCGATTGAGGTACCGTGAAAGGCATTGTGTCCGTATCGACGACGCGGACACACTCAAACTATAAAATACCTAATCAAGGCCCTATATAAGGTGGGCATGACCCTTAAACCATAATAGTGGGGCGGGGCCACTAAACCTTTGTAAAACTGACTATACCAAGGCCCAATTAGGG
The DNA here is from genome assembly GCA_035236585.1 of Warburgia ugandensis. NCBI lineage: Eukaryota > Viridiplantae > Streptophyta > Magnoliopsida > Canellales > Canellaceae > Warburgia > Warburgia ugandensis. The sequence goes on along the minus strand of CP141127.1, from coordinate 53,161,460 downwards.
ACCTTAGGAGACCCTTAGGCATGGGAATGAACCTTTAATTCCTAAGTAGTGTGGTAAACTATTCTAAAACTTATAGAAATAGGCCAAGCTAATCTTATTCCCTTAAACTACGTTCAGGAGCATACAAGGACAAGGGCATTAGCGCGAATCGCTACTAGACTTTTTAAAAGAAGCCATGATTGTTTTGAGAATGCATGTTTTAAGTTTAAGTTATATGACTTCTTTAGCATGACTTAATTTTATAAACGAATTTAGCATGCATATAACAAATACATTATGCATAGACATGTTTTGCAAACAATTGCATATATTGCATGATTTGGGAGCATTGAGTTTTTGAAAAATTGCATGTTCTTGAGGGTTACCAAAAGATGCTGGAGTGCTCAAAAGACGCTGGGTAGGCAGTTGTGAGGGCTAGGCAGTTGTGAGGGACCCAAAGGGGACAGGTTTTGAAAAAGAGGTTTTTGCTTGTTTGATCGTATATGATTTGGGCTAGTAAGCTCGTGGGCGCTATGCCGAGAGTTTGGGGTGGCCTCCCAACCTCTACCACTATTAAGTGGAATGGGTACCATGCCCAAAAAGGGCATGTCCCTACGTCGACTGCATGTGATATAGGGGACTACCACTGGTGTCACGGCACTGGGTCGATGTGTCATATGCCTCGTGGAGGCTATGATCGAGTGTCCCCAGGTACCCGGGGACCACACAGCGGCGAGGTCGTGGGCATAGTGGGCCCTATGTTTTGAGGATTTACTTGCATTGCATATGGCATGACATGAGGTTGGTCGACCATACCATATATTCATAAGTTGGATTCGGTTGAGCATCTTATGCATATCATTATGTTTATGATATATATGATACTTTTGACTTGGATTATACGATTCTTTAAGTCATCAGTATTCCAATTCGACAGTAGTTTTTAATATCGATATTGAACATGAGTGTTCAAACATGCACATGTTTTAAAGAGCATATGATTTTAAACATAGCATGCATTGTAAAACTAGTAGTGATGGACTCCTACTGAGTATAGTATATACTCACCCAATCCTCAACATTTTTCAGACACAAAGTAAACACTTAAGGATAGGATATACAACGACAAACCCATGATAGCGAATGTCCAAACTAAGTGCCAGTAAGTAAACCCCTACCTTATCTTTCAATGTTACTTGATTGTAGTTACTCTCTGTAACTGAGGCTGTGACTAACACTTTCTTGGGAATAGAGTCAATTTAAAACTATGCCATGGTTGTATGATTTGAAAATGTGTTTTGACAATCAGCGTTTTATACGAAAAATTATTTTCCAAAACAAAAAGAATTTCATGCATTTCATATTTCTAAAACAAGAGATCTCGCCTTTTTATCAAATTTGCATCATATAAAACCCAGGTCATCACAGTTTGTATCAGAGCACGGTTTAATGTTACTCATAGCCCAGTTATGAGGAGAATAACTTATAATCATGTTTCATCCATGAAAGAGTAAGGGTCAATAGGATAACACATACTAAGGTCTTGTGAATTACCTTGTGACCTGAAGCCCCACCAGTGGATTCCACTAGGTCGGGCAATGGGATGGCTGAATTATTCTAGCAATTTCTACAACATATGGGACAATACATGAGTAGTCAAAGCCAAACCCCTACCACCCGAGATCCTTCCCCTGATAAAGTAATAGATAGGACTGAGGTTCAGTTAGAAAGGTTTCAGAAATTAGCTCCCTCATTCACAGGAGAAGATGAAGCATCTGCAACTGAAAAATGGTTAATTGATATTGAAATGATATTTAAAGCCATGAACATAGCTAAAGAAAGAAAGGTACCCATGGCCACATTTGTGTTTAGAGGAGAGGCTACCTTTTCGTGGAAATAGCAGAAAGGACTTATTTTGACTAGTAAGAAACAATAGGATGGGAAGAGTTTAAAAAGGTCTTTAATGACAAATATTATCCTAAACACATAAGAAAACAAAAAGAAAAGGAATTTATGGACTTAGAACAAGGGAACATGACTGTCCAACAGTATGAAAATAAATTCATCAGCCTCCGAAGATTTGCACCACATGCTTGTGCTGATGAGGAAGATGCGGCAGAAAGATTTGTAGATGGGCTCAACCCAAGACTCAGGAATAGAGTTCTAGGTTTCCAACCTTCCACCGTAGCCAAGGCAGTAGAGATGGCCTCCCTATACGAAAAAGATTATCAAAGGAATTAGGTGATGAAGGAACTAAGAACATCAACACCATGAGAAATAAAGGAAAGAGATCATTTCAGTCATCTGGACCCAGACCACCTTTCAAGAAGTCGTTTGAAAACAAAGGAAAAAGGCCAAACTGGAAGACATGCCCTAGGTGTAACAGGAATCATTCAGGCAAACCATGTCCCATTTTCAACATCACTTGCTATAGTTGTGGAGAATTAGGACATTTTGCTAATAATTGTCCTAAAAGGAAAGTTGAAGAGCGTAAAGAAGATCAGGTTCCAAGGAGCCAAGGACGTGTCTTTGCCCTCACTTCCAGTCAAGCCCAGGCTTCAAATGCAGTAGTTGAAGGTATTCTTTCTATCTATGATACACCTGTTAAAGTTCTATTCGATACAGGCTCCACTCATTCTTTCATATCCCGGGAGTTTGCATCAACCTTGGACATTATACCACAGGACCTGGACTTCACTCTAGAAGTCATGACTCTTGTAGGCCAGGCACTTCCCACCTATTCTTATCTCCAGGATGTCCCCATTTTGATCAAGGATCATTTGCTACATGCCAATCTTATTCACTTAGATATGAATGACTTCGACATCATCCTAGGTATGGACTGGCTAGCCTTTCATCAAGCCTTTGTTGATTGCTGCTAGAAACGTGTCACTTTTACCCTACCTAATGGAGACACTTTCACCCTCCAAGGAAGAAAGGATTATTCTAGAACGTGTGTTATTTTTGCCATGAAAGCATTTAAGCACATTGCTCAGGGATGCCCCTTCTTCTTAGCCAAGATTGAATCTGTCTAGAGTCCCCAACCAAAGCTAGAGGATGTTGAGGTAGTCCGAGAATTTCCTAACGTATTCCCTGAGAACTTACCAGGTCTACCTCCACCAAGAGAAATTGAGTTTATCATTGACCTTATACCCGGTACTTCCCCCATTTCCAAAGCTCCTTAACGAATGGCTCCTGCAGAACTAAAAGAACTAAAGACCCAGTTACAGGAACTACTTGACAAAGGGTTCATACGACCTAGCATATCTCCGTGGGGAGCTCCAGTCCTTTTTGTTAAGAAAAAGGATGGCTCCATGAGATTGTGCGTAGACTATCGGATGCTAAATAGGGTCACCATTAAGAATAAGTACCCCCTTCCCCGAATTGATGATCTTTTTGATCAACTTCAGTCAGCCAGAATCTTCTCTAAGATTGATCTATGATCCGGATGCGATCAACTTAGAGTTAGAGAAGAAGATATTCCCATGACAGCCTTTAGGACTCGATACGACCATTATGAATTCAGAGTGATGTCATTTGGTTTAACTAATGCTCTAGCCACGTTTATGGACCTCATGAATAGGGTGTTTAAGGAGTACTTAGATAAATTCATCATCGTGTTTGTGGATGATATCTTGATATATTCAGAAACTCCTGAAGACCATAAGGAACATCTAAGGATAACATTAAGCACCCTACGAGCACACAAGTTATATGCAAAATTCAATAAGTGTGAGTTTTGGCTGGAAAAGGTTAATTTCTTGGGACACATTATTTCTCAAGATGGCATAGCAGTCGACCCCGCTAAGTTTGAATCAGTACAGAAATGGGAAAGACCTAAGATAGTCACAGAAATAAGAAGCTTCTTAGGACTTGTCGGATATTACAGGAGATTCATCGAGGGTTTTTTCACAAATTGCTTTACCTCTAACTAAGCTGACCAGGAAAGACACAAGATTTGAATGGACTGATAAATGTGAGAAAAGCTTCTAGGAACTAAAGACAAGGTTAACTACAGCACCTGTCGTTACCTTACCTTCAGGAAGTGGTGGATTTGAGATATACAGCGATGCCTCGCAACAAGGACTAGGCTGCGTACTTATGCAACATGGGAAGGTAATTGCTTATGCTTCTCGGCAACTCAAGAAGCATGAAGTCAATTACCTGACCCATGACTTGGAATTAGAAGCCATAGTCTTTGCCTTGCGAATCTAAAGACATTATTTATATGGGGAAAAGTTTGAAGTTTTTACAGATCATAAGAGTCTTAAATATATCTTTTCCCAACAAGACTTAAACATGCGACAAAGAAGATGGATGGAATACTTAAAAGACTATGACTTCTCCATTCATTATCACCCTGGAAAAGCTAATGTGGTAGCTGATGCAGTAAGTAGAAAAACCCAGGGGATGTGTGCAAGTTTATTGACTAAGAGATGGAAGCTATTACAAGAAGTAATAACGTGGAAATTGAACATAAGTAAGAACAAGATCGTTGTGGAAGGTCTAACAATAAAGTTGGCTGTTAATGAAAAGGTTAAGCAAGAACAGAAAGGAGATCCGGATATACAAGCTTTCATAGGAAAACCAGGGTTTACTAAAGCGGAAGATGGTAGCGTTTACATGCAAGGAAGATTAGTGGTATCGACTAATGAAGAATTAAGACAAGAAATCTTAAAAGAGGCTCATCGGTCTAAGTATACTATACACCCGGGAGGAACTAATATGTATCAAGACTTAAAGAGACAATATTGGTGGGATGGTATGAAAAGAGACATAGGAGAATTTGTGGCAAAGTGTCTAACATGTCAACAAGTAAAGGCTGAACATCAAAGACCTGCGGGATTGTTACAACCCCTTGAGTTACCTGAATGGAAATGGGACCATATTACCATGGACTTCATTGTAGGGTTACCCAGGACCTCTAAGGGTCATGACATGATCTGGGTAATTGTTGATAGATTGACTAAGACAGCTCATTTCCTTCCTATACGCCATACCCAATCCACTGACAGCCTATCTCAGCTATACATCAAGGAGATAGTGAGCTTACATGGCATACCCATTAGTATCACTTTAGATAGGGATAGTCGCTTCACTTCGCAACTCTGGAAGTCCGTCCAAAAATCCTTAGGATCTTCCTTGAACTATAGCATAGCCTTCCATCCACAGACCGATGGACAGTCAGAGTGCACGATCCAGATAGTCGAAGATATGTTGCGAACCTGTGCCCTCGATTGGAAGCAGAGCTGGGATGAAAACCTACCACTAGTAGAGTTCGTGTACAACAACAGCTTTCAGTCGAGCATTGGCATGGCTCCGTGAGAGGCGCTCTATGGGAGACTCTATCGATCACCCACCAATTGGAGTGAAGTTGGAGAGTCCAGGTGCTCCAGTCTGAGCTAGTGGAGCAATGTGCTGTGAAGGTCAAACTCATAAGGAGACGCCTCCTCGCAGCACAAAGCCGGCAAAAGAGCTATGCTAATCAAAGGAGGAGACCATTAGAATTCGACATAGGAGAGCACATTTTCCTGAAGACATCTCCCACTAAAGGAGTTATGCGGTTCGGTATCAAAGGAAAGCTTAGTCCACGTTACATAGGACCTTTTGAAATCCTAGAGAAAGTGGGAAAAGTGGCCTGCAGGATCGCACTACCTACTCAGCTATCTGAACTGCATAACGTATTCCATATATCTATGCTAAGAAGGTACGTGCCTGACCCTGCTCATGTCATCGACCAGGTACCCATAGAGTTGACGGAGGATCTCAAGCTAGAGACAAGACCAGTTGAGATTTTGGATCGTAAGAGTAAGAAGCTGCGGAACAAGGACATACACTTAGTCAAAGTTTTGTGGAGAAATGCGCACATGAAAGAAGAGACTTGGGAACCAGAGTTAGAAATGCGAAAAAAGTACCCTGAGATCTTTTGACTGTATATATTGTAGAATTTCAGGGGAAAAATTCTCCTAAGGGGGTAAGAATGTAATGACTCCATTTTTGTAACATTGAAATCCCAAGTTAGTAATGAAAAAGTTCACTTTTTGGAGATAAGGGTATTTTGGTCATTTCACTATTCACCCTAACTGGACCCAGAAATTTGGTCCTAAGAGTAGTACCCTTAGGTGCGTCTCGGAAAAATTAATCCAACAAGACCAAAATCACTCAAAACGGAATTAAAATGAGCAAGTTATGGCCCTTTGAAGTTCAAGGGCAAAAGTATAATTTATATTAAAAACGGATTTAGCCTGAGAAACACAGGGCTCGTTTTCGTACGGGCACCCCTCTTCTTCAACCTCCTGAATGGTTTTAGAATGGCGGTGTTTAGGGTAGAAACCACAGCCATTCAATGGTGGTAAGAACCCCCTCCAGAACCCTCTTCTAGCTCTATAAATAGAGCTCTTGGGCGCTTCTAATGGTAGCCCAAAAGCTTTGGAAAAACCCATTGTGGAGAAGCAAACAAGATGAGAAAACGTGGGAAAAACCCAACCACAAACCAGGTATGCCCAAAACCCCTCCAAACCCATCCCCCCCTTAGTCCTAGGCTAAGTTTCCCCAAGTTTTTGCATGAAAAATCATGCAAAACAGGGCTCTAAGGAGCCACAAAGTACCCAGGGACGGTCCCTGGGGCGCATTGGTTCAACAAGGTAGAACCAAGGCATACCTAGAATGCCCAGGTCCCCGTCAAACCGAAACGCACCTCGTGCATTGAGAAAACCCGACGGGCGCGTCCGTGGATGCGCTCGCAGATGAGAATCACGGGCAGAAGCTCGGTGCGTCAGCAGACGCGCTCGCTAGGGTGCACGCATTAGTGTCCCGAGTTTCCACCTCTTAAAGGTCTTCTATGTACACTCGGTACTAAAAAGCCTATAACTTGAGTTCTAGGATTCCGATTGAGGCACCGTGAATGGCGTTGTGTCTGTATCAACGACGTGGACACACTCAAACCATAAAATACATGATCAATGCCCTATCTAAGGTGGGCATGACCCTTAAACCATAATGATGTGGGGCCACTAAACCTTTGTAAAACTGACTATACCAAGGCCCAATTAGGGACCTTAGGAGACCCTTAGGCATGGGAATGAACCCTTAATGCCTAAGTAGTATGGTAAAATATTCTAAAACTTATAGAAATAGGCCAAGCTAACCTTGTTCCCCTAAACCATGTTCAGGAGCATACGAGGACAAGGGGATTAGCACTATCTAGCGAGGTAGGTACTCTATCGCTACTAGACTTTTTAAAAGAACCCATGATTATTTTGAGAATGCATGTTTTAAGTTTAAGTTATATGACTTCTTTAGCATGACTTAATTTTATAAACGAATTCAGCATGCATATGACAAATACATTATGAATAGACATGTTTTGCAAACAATTGCATATATTGCATGATTTGTGAGCATTGAGTTTTTGAAAAATTGCATGTCCTTGAGGGTTACCAAAAGACGTTGGAGTGCCCAAAAGATGCTGGGTAGGCAGTTGTGAGGGCCAGGCAGTTGTGAGGCACCCAAAGAGGACAGGTTTTGAAAAAGAGGTTTTTGCTTGTTTGATCGTATATGGTTTGGGCTAGTAAGCTCGTGGGCGCTATGCCGAGAGGTTTGGGGTCGCCTCCCAACCTCTACCGCTATTAGGTAGAATGGGTACCATGCCCAAAAAGGGCATGTCCCTACATTGACTGCATGTGGTATAGGGGGCTACCACTGGTGTCATGGCACTGGGTCGATGTGTCATATGCCCCGTGGATGCTATGACCGAGTGTCCCCAGGTGCCCGGGGACCACACGACGGCGAGGTCGTGGGCATAGTGGGCCCTATGTTTTGAGGATTTACTTGCATTGCATATGGCATGACATGAGGTTGGTCGACCATACCATATATTCATGAGTTGGATTCGGTTGAGCATCTTATACATATCATTATGTTTATGATATATATGATACTTTCGACTTGGATTATACGATTCTTTAAGTCGTCAGTATTCCAATTCGACAATAGTTTTTAATATCGATATTGAACATGAGTGTTCAAACATGCACATGTTTTAAAGAGCATATGATTTTAAACATAGCATGCATTGTAAAACTAATAGTGATGGACTCCTATTGAGTATAGTATATACTCACCCAATCCTCAATATTTTTCAGACACAAAGTAAACACTTAAGGACAGGATATACGGCGACAGACCCATGATAGCGAATGTCCAAACTAAGTGCCAGTAAGTAAATGCCTACCTTATCTTTCAATGTTACTTGATTGTAGTTACTCTCTGTAACTGAGGCTGTGACTAACACTTTCTTGGGAATAGAGTCAATTTAAAACTATGCCATGGTTGTATGATTTGAAAATGTGTTTTAACACTCGGGGTTTTATACAAAAAATTGTTTTCCAAAACAAAAAGAATTTCATGCATTTCATATTTCTAAAACAAGAGATCTTGCCTTTTTATCAAATTTGCATCATATAAAACCCGGGTCGTCACAATGTCATATTTAATTGCTATCCTAGTTTATGTCTATTTGATATAAAGGACCTGTGGATGCTTTTTCATTGATGGATATGTTATTGTAGTTAATTAAACTATATATGGCTAACCTTTGGATTTTATTTTAGGAATTAATGTATGGTCTAACTCATATGTGAGTCACTTTTTATTTGGTAAATGGTCCTTAGTAGTTTAGAAAGAAAGGTACTAAGAAAATTTTAAGGGAATTTTTGACTTTTTAAAAACTTATCTTTTAAAACCTTGGATGTTACAATGCTAGGAGGTGCAAAGTGGCTCCTAACATGATACCATCTCCTTAGTTGAGCATGACAATTTTAGAAGTATGCATCATGGGGCTGCTCCTAGGATGGGTTGGTAACCCCATGAGGCTGGCCTGAGAAATCAAACCATTTGGCATCCTTGGTTACCTTAGAGGTGATGGAAGTTACCTTAGCTAGCGGTAGTTTCTCTATGAGAATAGATTTCTGGATGTGAATTGTGGCCATGTATTGACATGTCAGTCATTCTCAAGAATTTAGGCCAATTCCCAGTAGTAGGACTATATGCCACTGACTGTCTTGGTGAACGGACCATATGCCATCTAGTATTCATTGATTAATTTCATCTTTCGTTTAACTAATGATCTTACCTTTATGTCATGATATACTTTGGATTTCCAAGATCAATGATTTTCAGGATTTGTTTTAGAAATGAATTAGATTGATAGAGCATCATGAGTGATTTGCATAATCATGTTCTTAGATCATGAATGACTATGAATGTCAAGTAATATTGAAGGTAAGGATGTGGTGTGGCTACTTGCATTTAGGACGATATAAATGCTTTATGGAATGAATGTATTATATGACATGTATTCATTTGGACACGGCCATACAATGATACTGTTGAACAAGTATATTTCATTCATATTATCTATGATCGATTTATGAACTATATATATTTGTATGTTAGTTGCCGAGTATTTTGGGAGGCCTAGTTTATATTAGGCTTCTTCCTAGTGAGAGTTGTGCTCACCCCATTCACCAACAATTTAGGGTGACATTTTAGGAAGATTTAGTGCAAAGGGAAGGGAAAGGTGAAGAAGGCGAGCATTTAGCAATGGATGTATGGGTTAAGTTATTTGATGGCTTCTAAACAAACATCATTTTGCTAAGAGATATATCTAAGGTAATTGATTTTGTTGATACTATAGTGCACTCTAACTGTTAACAGTATTTTAAGTTATGGATGAGGATAGTTGTTATGGGTGTGACCAGTAGATCCTATGGTATGTATCTTTAATCCCTTTTTATGCACTTTGCATATTTCAATTGTATGTGAAGATTTTAAGGAAGTAACATTGGTTAAAGAGTGGTATTTGAAAAGCACCTATACACTATGATTTCTAAACTCTTAAAAAATATATATATATAAATTCCATTACTTTTATAATGAAATTCAAAATATCATTTTTGGAAAGTTGGAATGTCGCATTTTTTGTATCAAAGCTAATGCCTTGCTGCTCATGACTAGACTATTATGCAAAAAATTAGTGCAAACAATAAGTGTTTCAAGTCTAAATATATTAGGAATAGTTTATTAGGGACTTATTAGGGTTTTGCTACTTCCAAATGCCTCCTAAGAGGTGTAGAGCAAATCTCCCTCCTCCCACCCATAGGTCGACCACCACTGCAGCCCAAGGTAATGTTGGAGTCCAAGATGACACCACAGATGAGGTGGTTGATCTTCTTTTTCATGGGGTGAAGTAGTAGCTGCAGGCTCACAGGAGAGGTGGAGAGCCATTTGGTGTTGTAGATTTAGAGGTTAAGGGTGCTAGAGTAGACAAACTCTAGGAAAGATTTAGAAAGATTACACCAAAGTTCCTTGGTAGAGATGGGCCAGAAGTAGTAGAGACATGGTCATACGATGTTGAGAGGATATTCGTGGTGATGGGAGTGCCCAAGGATAGACTAGTAGTAGTGGCTACCTTTTCTTTGACCATTGAGGCTGCACTTTAATGGCAAATTGTTTAGAGGATCTTCTTTGAGGGTAGTTATGTGATAGCTTGGGAGGAATTCAATATGGTGTTCATAATTAAGTGTTTTCCTCTACATGTTCCAGGGAAGATAGAGTTAGAGTTTATGGGCCTTATATAGGGCTCTAGGACCATGGTGCAATGTGTTGGCTAGATTGAGGGGCTCACACCCCACATGTATAGATTAGAGTTGAAAGTGGCCTAGAAATTTGTGAGAGGATTGAACTATGACTTCAAGAGTAAGAAATTGACTTCACAGCTTGCAATTGTAGCTAAGGCAATGGAGCTAGCTTCTATCCAAGAGATGGAACTAAGGGATCCTTCTAAGCATAGGATTAGATCTAGTAGCCATAAGCAAGCTTTGAAAGGGAAGAAGTTCATAGTGAAGAATAACTTCACAAGATCAACTAAATTGATCTTTACTGAATTTAGGAGAAGAGAGGAGTAGGGGAAGTGCCAGTTATGTCAGCATTTCCACCCCAATATACTTTGTTTAACTCCACTAGATAGATGTTTCACTTGCAGATAGTAAGGCCATATCATGAGTGAGTATCCTAGATCACAGAGAGATGCCTCACCTCATCCATATTAGGTCCCCAGGAGTTAGAGGAGAATGTTCACCATCACCACAAAGCAGGCTCATAACTCCAACATCGTTGTGGAAGGTACACTTTTAATATTTGGTAGACACACACACACACACACACACACACACACACACACACACATCTTAATTGATCTATGTGCTACTCATTCACTTATATCCAGTGATTTTGCATTCAGCATCAATGTTATAGCACATAGACTAGGATTCCACTTCAAGGTCAACCTCCATTAGGTGAGTTAGTGATTACATAGGAGTTTCTATAGGATGTACCCATGGTTCTTATAGATAAGAGACTTAGTGCGAATATGATTGTAACACCCCTAATTTTTTATAAAGAAATTAAATAAATATTGAAATTAAGAATTTCAATGAAAACTAGGCTGGAATATTAGGGTTATGAAATATGCACTTCCCATAGAAGTGAAATCAAGGTATAAGACTTGTATAATTGAAAACATATGCGACGAATGCTTTAAAATGACAGTAAGCATGACAATTTCTAAATATGGATGAAAAATTTGTATTTTTCTTCATTTTAGTGAATGAAAGGGAAAAATGGTAATTTCACAAATAACTAAGACTTGAGACATCAAAATCTAGAATGTACTCAGAAATACAAATCCAACGCCACTAAGTATGCTCAATTCTGAGCTCGGGAGAATAAAACGGATTTTCTCCATAAAGGGGCAATTTGGTCTTTTTACATGTGGGGCCCACAAGGGACCCACAAAGGGATCCAATGTCTGGAAAAAACAGCCATCATTAGTCAAACCACTACCACCTGTTAGTGGAGAAGGAGATGGTAGTGGGAATCTAATATACATTAAATAATAAAAAGGAAAAAACATACTCATTACATGTCATTATGAAAACCACTAAAAACACCTATAAAAAGACGTCAGAAAAAAATTCTCAAAAATGCTCACAAAAATCATTTACGAGGTCCCGTAGCATGCTGCAAAATCTCAGCTCTAGAAACCTCTCCAAACTCCCCCAATTTTCCTTTCTTCTTCACTTGTTTTTTTCCCTGAGGGCATGTCCATAGACGCACCAGACGCTCCAGATCCAATGGAGCTGTGGGATGCGTCCCGGGACGCATCGTCCCTAATGGAACTGGGTTTCCGCCTAGAAACCCTATTTCAATTAACCATCCAGTTTTAACCATTGAAACTACATCTTTACCGTTGGATGGAGTAGGAAAAGGGTTATTTACAAAAGCCCTTTGATTTTAGGATGATCCACTTCTTAGATTTTTAGAAAAAGCAAAATGAAGGTTAACCCAGTAAGGTTTACCATGTCCGACATGTTGTTCAGGATATTACAGCTAATCCGACCATCTAACAGTCATCTTGTACCATTGGTAATCTCTAGAATGGGGTACTTTACTAAAGCCCCAAGGTCCCCCACATTCTCCGGCAACGTCAATGGAGTATTTTGAGACTGCATGCGATCTCCGGCAATGCTAGGGTTTATGATTTCTCCTTTGAGTTTTCTTCTTTCTCTAGTGAGCTCCTCCTCCCCAGATCGGTATAGGTAGGTGCACCTGTCCTTCTACTTCCATTTCTGGCAGGCAAGGTGGGTTTTTAGGTCACCTGGAAAGTTCCCCAGCCGTTGATCTGTCGGAGATGATGAATCCAGCTTGGGTGGTGGAGATCTCAACATAGATGGCTCAGATGAATCTTCTGAACCGTTGGATGGATTCCTAGGGCCCAAAAATCCCAGGACATGAAATCTGGGCATTGGATGTTACTAGATGGAGGAGATCCAGCCACAGGCGATCTGACAATCCAGATCGGACCGTCTCACTTGTCGCTGATCATCCCTGCCTAGCCACCTAGGATAGGCGATAACAGGCACGGGATGCGGGTCACCCCATACCTGTAACCCAGATCTGATCTAGGTTGTCCATTCTATTAACTAAAATCTTAGATCTTCAATTTAGAGCTTGATATAGATCTGATTTTAGATATGAAAAATGCTATGGACACCTTGTATCTTTTAGAATGTACTAAACATATTAGATCCATGTTTTAATTTGTATTTACATAAGTTATTTAGAAAAATCAGTACCCATGATCTTAGATCATGGCCCAAATGAATTTAAAAGACAAATCTGAACCTATGGATGTCTCCAGAGACCCCCTAAAACCCTAAGATCATGTTCATAGTCAGATTTTTGTTTATATATATGAAGATATTTACCTAGAACAGTAAAGATGAAATTCAGCCCTTAAAACGGGTTGAAATCTTAAAATCTCAATTTCGATCTCAATTGAGATACAAATTGAGATCTAAGAGTTTTGATGTATTCCTTGTGTTAATTATAATGGACTGAACCTATAAAATTTTAATTTTAATTAATTAAAATTTCTGTAATTAAGTGGATAAATAACTAACATCCTTGATCTGCAAGATCTAGGATGATTAGACCACTAATACTTTGTCGGGTAGATCAAGGAAGATCAAATCAATGGATGAGATAAATCAATGATTTAATAATTAAAGTACATCAATATAAAATGTTGGATTTAAAATAAAATGAAGGATCAAGATCTAAACCCTAAAGAGGTGAAAAATGAATATGGATCAATTAAGACCCTTGGATCATGATAGCATGTTGATTTCTATGTGAATTATTGAACATTATTGTCTTTCATTTCTTAGTTGAGTTAATTATAGAATTTTTTATTTAATTTTTTAATTATGCTTTAATGCTTAAGTAATGAAAATTTCATTGAAATTGTAATTAAATGAAATTAGAAGGAAGGGACATTCACATGGAATGTATGACATGGACTTACTATAGTAAGGACCATAGTTAGTAGGATAATATAAGGAATATAAATTCCTTGGTCCAACTTAGGAGAATAATAAATCTCCATGAATGACATTTTAGTTCATGGATTTAATTAAAATCAATTAGAAAGATTATTTAGGGTTGAATGCTCTTAGGAACTTTATGAAAGGTTGAGTTAGGGTCAAGCTAGTGAATGATGGACATAGTGGTTAAGGGGGTTATCTAATAGAGCCACGCTCTCCCCCCACCTTTCATTGACATTGGTGAGGTTTAAATGCCTCCTTACATGAGGATTGAAGTAGCCACTTTGTGTTCAACCATTTAACTAGTAAGCCTTAGCCAATTTGACATAAGAGGAGCAATCTAGACTTAGAATGAAATAAGCTACCCTCAAGCAATAAAACATTAATTGGTTGGGTAATAATAATAAGAGCATAAAATGTATTAAATCATCTAATCCTAATAAAAATGGTAATCAAGATAAGGATGATCAAACAAGATCCATAGGATCTTGAATTATCAAAAACAATAAGAATACTAATGTATAGTATTGTATTACGTATGCATCTGTAGAAATTATCTATGGGTATGTAGAAGAACATAGATAGAGAATTCATACCCTTGATCAAACATGATTTAAGGAAAGAGTAGGGTATCCCTTATTGGAATACATACCTGAATAGAAAAATAACCATATACGTATGATTTGACAGATGAATGAATCCAGACCAGGATGGACATTGTGGAAGAATACACTTGAGAAGTATGAATCAAAATACTACTTTGAGGTAGGTGTAAATACAAAGATATATTAGAGGTTCATGTGTAGACATACATGATTATCTATCTAAAATTATAGACCTTCATTGTATAAGTATGCTTAGTACCTTAGCATAGTCATGATCCAAACAAGTGGTCCAAAACTTATGATCCAAAACACATGATCCAACTAAGTGATCCATAACACATGATCAAACTAAGTGATCCAAAACATATGATCCAATTAAGGGATCCAAAACAAATGATCCAATTAAGGGATGCCAAAACAAATGATCCAATTAAGGGATCCAAAACAAATGATTCAATTAAGGGATTCCAAAACAAATGATCCAATTAAGGGATCCAAAACATATGATCCAATTAAGGGTTCCAAAATATATGATCCAATTAAGGGATCCAAAACGAATGATCCAATTAAGGGATCCAAAACAAATGATCCAATTAAGGGATCCAAAACATATGATCCAATTAAGGGATCTAGAACATATGATCCAAACAAATCCAAAATCAAATGATCAAACAAAGTGATCCAAAACATGGGATCTAACCAAATGATCAAATAAAGAGATCTAACCTCATAATCTAATCCACTTGATCTAATTTAATGATCAAGTCTAATGAAGTGAAAGTACTGAGATATGAAGACTAAAGAAACCCTAAGAATAGGGTATGTGCAATATTCCAGCCTTAGTTAAACAAACAGATCGTCTGATATGTATAATATATTTTCCATACAAGTATGGAGGCTTGTGATTTTGTTTTACACAGAGATAGAGAGTGTGGATGCTATTCTAGGAAAGTTATGAGGGTTTGGCCACCCACTTCCTAAAACTTATATGATGATACCATGCCCAAAGAGAGGCTAAATGTCAGGTGGGGCAATAATGGGAAGGCCCCACTGTGACAGCCATGGTCCACCCCATGAGGACATGGATTGATTATTTTATAGTTGGTGTCAGTGGAGGATTATACAGTTATCCGAGCGCGTTGTACGGATTGAGACTGTAAGCATAATAGTCCTAATGTATTTTACATTATGATGCACATATGGTAGGCATAGTATGTTGCCATGGCATGATGATATGCTATTACATGAGTTCTTAGAATGAAAACCCCATATGAGGATTGGCTAGGTATTGCTCTCCTAAGTGGGGGTATAGCCATGGGAAGGAACAAGTATTGAGTAATCTTTGGCTAGGTATTTCTCTCCTAAGTGGAAGCATAGCCACGGGAAGGAACAAATTTTGAACAATCTTCACTATGTTAACTAATTTCTCATGTACTACATAAATAATGTATGTACCCTATGTGGAGTTAACTTATGAATGGATAACTATGATGAAATAAGGACTGAGGTATGTATTCTTATGTTGATGAAGTAGTGTGTTTTTGTATTCCCCTACCAAGCATAGCTTGCTGAGGTATTGTACATGTTTCCATGTTTACAATACCTCAGATACAGAGGAGGGTTAGAAGCTCAAGACTATAAAAGACTTAAGAAGATGTGAATAATCAAACAAGATACATCCTCTTGAAGACATGCATTTTATTTGAGGGAATTGTATTGTATTGAGAGTTTTTAATGTATGGTGAGGTTTGCATATTTTGGATTATGTAATTTGGACAAGTATTGTACTGATACCGGGATGTACTGTGAAACATTGGATGGATTCTGGAAGTTTAATAAAATCATATTCCTTCAATGGAATTTTATTTTGTCCACAAATTGTACTTATGTTATGTATAAAGTGGTGACTTGGGTTTTCAAAACAAGTTTTAAAAGAAAAGAATTTTCGCTGCTTTGTTTTGCGAAATTTTTTTACTAAGGGAATGCTTGTACTTATGTTATGTATAAAGGGGTGACTTGGGTTTTCAAAACAAGTTTTAAAAGAAAAGAATTTCTGCTGCTTTGTTTTGCGAATTTTTTTTACTAAGGGGATGCCCTTGCCTTTGAAAAATATATTACAAAATGTGTTTCAAAAACATGGGTCGTCACAATGATCATCCTAAAGATGATCGACTTTAATGACATATTGGGCATGGATTGGTTAGTAGTGCTTGGGGCACTAGTGGATTGTAGAAAGAAGCACGTGATGCTTTGTTACCTAGACATAGAGCTTTTTGTATTTTAGGGATGATTTGACACATTTATTGTCAAGATTATTTCTACTATTCAAGTAGCATGCCTACTCTCTCATGGATGTCAGGTATAATTGGCCAATGTGGTGGTTCAAGAGAACAAACCTAAACCCCAAATTGAGGAGATAGAAGTTGTGTGAGTTTTCAAGAGGTATTTCATGAGTTGTCTGGTTTGCCACCTAGGTAAGAGATAGAATTTACTATTGAGTTGCTTCCATGAGTAGCTCCCATCTCAAAAGCTCCATACCTCATGACTCCTATGGAATTGAATTTTCATTTGCCCAAGTGTTTCCCCATGGGGAAAGTCTATGTAACATCCTAAGTTTTTCAAACATTTATCAATTTTAAGTTGGAAACTAGCGAAAATTTTCTTGTTTCAGAAAACATGATTTGAGTGATAATATATAAGTAATTTTTTGAAATCCATCAACTTCTTTCTGGGTGTTATGATGAAACCTCAATATATATATATATGTAAAATAATAATCTTCTAACCTAGAAATGGTTAGAGATACATGCAAAAGGATCACCCATACTATCACAAGTGAAGTCACACATGCCATTCATATAAATAGAATAGTCCATGTGTCAATAGAAGTTAAATTATATACATACCAAAATGAAATGCTATACATGGACTCTATCAAAATAATGCCAAAAATATTCTCATCTCACATCTAAACTAATCCTGGTACTTTTGCCTTCCCTATGTCACTTGTGCTCAAGCTACCTACTATGTCACTTGAAATGTTAATTGTAGGAGGTGAGCAAAACAATCACTTATAATAGGAAAACGAACTCATACAAGCTAGCACACCTAAAATAGGGCATATAATAGCTTACATCTAGATGTATGTGTCTCCATACACATATATATGTTCACTGTTTTGACAATAAGAAATCATAACATGTAAAATAAGGATCCATGAAGAACTGCTAGTGATCTCAAATCATCTACAATGTCTAGAAGATTTTAATAAGTTAGTCAAATTACAATGCTCCAAATAGCTGAATCCAAACCTAGGTGCATAGCCCTCAGTTCGCAATGCAGAAATTCATGCCCATGTCACCATGAAAAACTAATCACTCCATGTCATAGTGTCATATAGTCCTATGACCAGGGGTGCATCAGTGATGTAAAATCCTACCAAGAGGGAACAATGGTCTCAACTCTCCTAGTGCTCTACCGTCATCCACCCATTGACGACTACCATGGCCTCTACGTTCAATTGTGGATACCTCATGGCCATGACTCATTGAACCTCATGGGGTCAACCCAACTACCAATCAAAGTGCTTCTCCATGAGAAGATACTCCTATAGCCCATTGTCTCCATTATAGAGTTGGTATCAATCTCATTATAGAGGTCAATGCCCAACTGCACATCCTAGCATTTGGTCTCTAGAACTTACAACACACTTACATAGTGCACCTAGCAAATGATCTGCAACTTAGAACACTCTAGAAGCGACTGCCCAAAAGCTTGATGAAAATTCATAACTCACAGCTCAAATAAATCCATAGTTCATTGCTCATGAACATCCATAGCTCATAGCCCACTACTACACATGCAACACTCGCAAAGTAAACAATGTCTTCAGGCCATAGCCAAATCTACAAATCCATTGGTCTAAATTGCAAGGAAAACTCGAGTCATGATATAATGATGTGTCATGCACTGGCATCCTATTCTAATGGTACTAGATGCTTTGATAATCCCATTATTAATTTATAGTGTGTCTTGATGTTGCCTTCTTCACGGAGCTTAAGGGTTAGATATCCACTTAACAAGAACATGTATCTTTACTTCCACCTATAGTGTTGTGGTATTTAATATTTTAATGTCCCTTCTTTGGTTAGTAGCTTATTGACCTCAATCAAATTCATTCCTTTCATGTAGTATATTTTTTAATTACATTGAGTTTACTTACTTAGTGATGTCTCTAAGTCTTTAAGTGTTCCTATAATCTAGGGGAGTGTGAACTTTTATTGATGTTTAACCACTAGTGCACGGGTTATTGTAGTATAACTATGCAATTACAGGTCGATCCCACAGAGACTTGACTTAAAAAGTAGGAATTTCAATAAAATTTAATTATCTAAAAGTAAAAAGAAATCACTCAAAAATATCAAAAATATTGAAATTATAATCAGAGTTCAGATCTAATCAACTTCCCAAAATTGCAGAATTTCCAGTTCCTAAATAAAAAAAATCAAATCAAATAGAAAAAAACTACTTCCCTAGATTAATCGCTATAAAAATCTTCAACTCTGATATTTTGAGAGATGATCAGCCTTCATATATGTCTTCGTCATGTCCTTGATTAGAGATCCACCAGTTGAATTTGTCAGATTCATCAAAATCAAAGAGACCGGGACAAAATTGTAATTTTTAGATTTGGACAACTCAAATTGATTTATGGGTTTGAGATAGAAGATTAGAAACATTAATTAGATCTAGGGATGTCTTAAGAATGAATACGTAAAATTAATTTGAAATCCACTAAGAAATGAAGGAGAAATTTAGGATTCTTAGTTGATTAAGGTTAACCTGTTGATTGGATTAAGCCTTAATTGATTGGGTTGGATTAAGCTGTTCCTGGATAAGAAAAACACGGATAAAATAGAACTGGAATAGTCAGGGACACAGATGTAATTACAGAAAAAGGACAGAAATGTAATTAAATTTAAAATAAAAGGGCAAAATCAGAATTAAGTGAAAAATCTGGTTTTTGAGAAAAAACGAGGAAAACCTGATGAAGAAGGGGGAGCTGGAGGAGGAGAAGATGGAGCTGGAGGAGGAGGAGGGGGAAATGGAGAGAAGAAGAGAGGAAAGGATGGAAACCTGACTTGGTTTTCCTTCCCTGGAGCTGATGACGACTATGTGGAGACCGACAATGTAGAGGCGCTGGATGAGATAGGAAAGCCAGAGGAGAGAGAAGAGGAGAAAAGGAAGGAGGAGAAGATAGGAGGGGAAATGAAGAGCCGTCCGACCTGTCGATGACGATGTCTGGGCCAGCCAGAGAAACTAGGACAGAGCTAGTGATTTGGCTAGAGAGAGAGAGATGTGGTAGGGGTTGGTGCGATGATGGGCAGAAGAGACCTTGGGAGAGAATAGAGGAAATAGGAGAAGGGGGAAGCAGGGTAAGAGAGGAGGGTTGTGAGGAAAATTAGAACATGGGAGA
The DNA here is from genome assembly GCA_035236585.1 of Warburgia ugandensis. Lineage (NCBI taxonomy): Eukaryota > Viridiplantae > Streptophyta > Magnoliopsida > Canellales > Canellaceae > Warburgia > Warburgia ugandensis. The sequence goes on along the minus strand of CP141127.1, from coordinate 53,141,454 downwards.
GAAATAGGAGAAGAATGAGAGAGATGAGATATTGTGGTTGAGAAGGGGAGATAGAGAGGGAGAATGAGCAAGAAACAAAGGTAGAGGTAGAGGGAGGGAGAAATAGAGAAGAAGAGGAGAAGAGGAGAAGGAGAAGGAGAGAGGAGAGAGGAGAAAGAGAGAATGAGAAAGAGAAAGAGGAGAGAATGGAGAGAGGAGAAGAAGAGGACGTGAGGGTAGAGTAAGAATGGAGATATGTGAAAGAGAAAAAGAGAGGTAGGAGAAGAGTGTGATGGGGTTGCTTGTACAGTCCAGGAAAAAGGGTTGAAAAGAGAAGAGAGAATGGAGGTGAAGAGGAAAGAGGAGGAGAGGAGAATAGAGAAGAGAGAATGGAGGGAGGAGAGTGGTGGGTCTGCCTCGTACAGCCCAGCCAAGGGATAAAAGAGGAGAGAATAGAAATAAAAGAGGAGGAAATAAGAAAGACGCGTGAGAGAGTGGGAAAGGAATGAGAAGAAATAAGGAAGTAAAAAGAGAAGAATAAGGAGGAAAAGAGAGAAGTAGGGAAAGAGAGTGGGGGAGGGGTTGCCCTTTGACTCTTATTTGCTAATTTGAGTCCTCTTCTTTTTCTTTGGAAACTCCTCTAAAATTGCAAGTTGCCTTTCCATGTTTTCCCTTTTTGTCCATGATTTCTAATTAAGCTTCATTGTCTTCTAGGAAACCATCCCATCTATCTTTATGGGTGATTTAGCTCATCCAATCCTCTTTAGAATGATCTGCACCGTTAACTTTTAATTGTAGCCATCCATGCGTCTTTTAGTTGATTTGGAAAAGAAAAGACTAAATTAGAATCACCTGCCCTGTACATTAATCATCTAATGAGCTCTAATGATCATCTAATCGTTGATTTTAACAAATTAAGGTTTGGATGGTCAATTGGAGTTAAATTTAAAATCAAGCTAAATTTTACAAATTTTGAACAGTTAGATGATGTAATTGATTACTAAATTATGGGTATTTTGACCAAAATTGAACACTTAACACACACCCCAACCAGCATTTTGCTAGTCTCGAGTAAAACATGCGAAAAATCAAATTTTAAGATTTCAAAAATTATTTTTAAGATAACTCTTTTTTTTTTCCTCAGAGTATTATCTTCAATAAATCACATCAACTTTAGTATACTAATAAAAATAACTAAAGAATTCAAAATCCTACCCATATGCCACAGCCATTCCCCTTAAGCTAAGATCTCCGAGTGTGTGCGTGTATGTATACAATTTGCATATAGAATGATCTTGATCTTTAAGTAAACTTCTAACTTTTGAGCTCCATCTAAAATATGTTTTGACCTCAATCCTCACTAATGACATATGCTGAGAAACAACATCTCTCAAATGGAATGGTCAAATCATATCTCTCTTTTAATTATATGAGAAGAGTCAATAAAAGCAAATTTATCTCACATATACTCATGAAAAATGGGAGTTACTAAGATATTTAATTGTTTTGATCCCTTTAGAATGGATGCCATTACCTTTGAATATTTAGAAATACCACTTTTTTAGATCCTATCCATTCATTTCCTCATCAAGAATATATTTCTCCTAGAATCAATAGGTCTTTAATTGGGATGAAATGTAGGCTTAGGATAGGGTATGAAAGAAAGGGTATATGGATAGTCAAAGTTTCTTTAGAAAAATAAGTAGAGGTCTTCTATTAAAGTTGACAATTCTTTCTTTCCTTTGCTAAAGTGAATATTTCTTTTTCCACTCTTCTTTGTATTCTTCAAACTTTTTTTTTCAGACTCTTTTCTTTGTATTTTAATACTTTTGAATCACTTTGAAGAATATTTCTTTTCTTGATATCCACTTTTCTACTTTTATTGCAACTAAAAGGTATTTCTTCATTCCTCTCTAACTTATTTTTCAAAGAAAAATGGGTAATGGTTAATTTATATTGGGTTAATATGGGTAAAGGGTAATTTGGGTGACAAAAGAAAAGGCTTATATTGAAAGGCTCAAGTACTGTTAAAAATACTTCTGGGTATGTTTTATGTCTCTAGGTTAAACAAGGATGGCCTAAATCATTATCTAGGTTTCCTATAATCCATCAAATTCAATGAACTTCTAGAATTTTAAAGATAATATTCTAATTATTGAAGTAATTAGCCAAATTAAGAGTTTGGGATCAATTTTCTTTAAGCACGCTGAAGAAAGTTATGAACATTTATAAACTCTCAAAATGAATGAATGGCTTTAAAAATAACTTAGGTTATAGGTCTCCACTGAATTTCTTTAGAATCTCTAAGTTATAACAACTCATCAACTTAGACTATCTATATGCAATTGCATGTATGTAATTTGAGACTTTGCTTTCATAGAATACTTTAGAAAATAAGTAAAAAGATGAATTAATCATATTTAATTCCATTAATAAGTTAAAGTTATCTAGATTATACTTAAAAAAATCCAATTCTCATCATAGTAAAGGAATTAACCTAAAAATATTTCAAAAATTTTCTCCCTGTTTTTTGTTGTTGTTGATATATCAAGGAAAGCACCTAAAAACCTAAAAAAACAAAAGCTAGAATTTGCTAGAATTCTACACCCCCCAACCTGAGAAAAACATTGTCCTCAATGTTTAAAAAGTAGGACTTAAAATGAATATGAGTGATGTAAAAAACAACAAAAAGGAAAAACTCTAGGTTGCCTCCCAATGAGCACTAAGTTTAACATCTTCAACTAGATATATCCTAATTTACCCTAATCTACACCCAATTGGTATTCAGTTTTCCTGATCCCAACAATGAAATAGCAAGATTTCTGATGCCACTTCAAAATCTCACGATAGTCAATATTTTTCCTCCACCATGAAATTTTTGGTGATAGTAGCATTATGACACAGTTGACTACCACAAATGTAAATTGAGTAGGACCACTCTGATGATCTCCCATCTTCAAAATTTCACGGTAATCAATATAACTCCTCCACATTGAAAATTTTGGTGGTGGAATCTCTATAATAATGTGAACTACCATCAATTTAAATTCTTTTAGACCATATGAATGTGGATGGTCATCATTTTTCCTTATATTTTCCTAAAATTGAGGTATAAGCTGACTATGCCCTTCCTTAAAAGATTGGTATTGTATTAATAGAGGAGGGAGCATGGTTTTGCTTACATCCTGATTATCTTCTAGTGTGCACCTTAGTGTTGGTTGATGTATGGACATTATATCAATAGACGCTTTCTTTTCCTGTTCTATTGGCACATGCAATAAATCAAGAGGGCCTAATTTCTTATCTAATGGTTGTTCAAATGAAGGTTGTAGGTCCTAATCAGGTACATATTCTACATTAAAAGGATTATTTGGAATTTTAGGCTTTGTTAATGTATCCTCATTGAACTCATTTCGAGGAGCTTCCATTGAGTGAGATCACTCCCCTCCCATCATTAGTAGAACTCCTCAAAATGAGGTTTTCATTTCCTTTATTAATGTATCCTCATTGAACTCATTAAAATGAGCCAAATAAGCCTCAAGTGGGTCCGATAAGGAAGATGGTTAAAACTGATCTTGCACAACTGAATTGATCATGTTAACACTGTGCAAATCATAAGTAGTTTCACCAAGTTGCTTACAAATGTTAAAAATGTTTAGCATCATATTGCTAAAGGACAGTTTCATCATACCATTTCTATAGTTGATTAAGGCATTGGACATAGCCAAAAATGGTCGTCCCAGAATGACTGGTATTTTATTCTTCTCATTCACCACTGGTTGTGTATCTAGAACTAAAACATCTACAGGGAAGCAAAATTGTTCTATCTGGACTAACACATCCTCTATTACCCCTCTCGGTATTTTTACAGAACGATCAGTTAGTTGGAGCATAATAGACGTAGGTTTCAGTTCCCCCAGACCTAACTGTTCATATACTGAGTATGATAATAGGTTCACAAATCAAGAAAAACCTGGTTAATCTTGTGGTTGCCAATAATGCAAGTAAGAGTGGGGCAACCAGGATCTTTGTACTTCGTGGTGTATGGTGCTGAAGAATAGAACTAACCTGTTCAGTAAAAAATGCCTTCTTCTGAACATTTAATTTTCTCTTTATGGTGCATAAGTCTTTTAAGAATTTGGCATATGATGGGATTTGTTTTATAGCATCTAAGATCGGTATGTTGATTTTGACTTGCTTGAAAATCTCTAAAATCTCATCATTAGAGGCAAACTTTGGGGCTTGATGCAACCTTTGAGGAAATGGAGCAAGTATAGGACATGGATCAACAGGTGAAACTAGGTCCTTTTGTTTAGAGTTTTCTTTAACTTTTGTGGATTTTTCTACCTTTTCAGTCTTTTGAGGCTCATCTTCTCAATTCTTTTACCACTCCTAAGAATGGTAACAGCCTTAGTGTGTTCCATGGTAGAGCTAAATGTTTCATCAAATGCATTAGTGCTAATCGCATGCATTCCCTTAGGGTTTGCTTGTGGTTGAGCTGAGAACTTTCCTTTTTCCATACTTTGCATCATTTGACTCATTATATTTTTTAATTCATTCATGGATTGGTTGGTTTGTTTTATTGGACTTTCTAATTGAGAAATTTTCCTTTCTTGGTTTTGAACATTCTGATTATCCTCTACATGCCTTTTAGGTGGGGGCAAGTAAGGTCCAGAAGAAGGAGATTGATGAGTTTGATAAGGTAAGGTAAGAAGTCCTTGGTTTTGTTGATGAGGCTGATATGGTCCTAGTTGAGGAACATTAGCAATAGGTCCATTTTTCCAACTAAGTTTGGATGGTTTCTCCAGTTGGAATTATAAGTCTCTGAATATGGGGAGAAAGGTCTTCTATATGTGTTAAGTGCATTAGCCTGATCATGAAGTACCTCTTGGAATGCTGGAATGGTAGGACATTCCTGAGTAAGATGGATGGTACTCTCGCAAATGCTACACACTTATTCTTCTTTATTTGAGTTTTTCTTTCTCATTTCTATGGCTTCTAGTTTTCTCACTAGGGATGCTACTTTGACATTGATATCATCTTTTTCAGACATAGTATACATGCCTCCCCTAGCATGGGTGTTATTGGGCTTAGGTCTATCTACATGTTCTATTCTTTTTGAGTTAGCCCAGGTCTATGCACTTTCACCTAGCCATTCCAAATACTCCTCCGCCTCATCCGGTTGTTTATTGAGAAAGTTACCATTACACATCATATCTACAAATTGGCGCATGTTAGAATTTAGTCCTTCATAAAAGAAGTTGATGATGCGCCATGGTTCATAGCCATGATGTGGGTAAGTGAGTTGTAGTTCTTTGAACATTTCCCAGCATTGATAGAATGATTCTTTATCCTTTCGGGTAAAGTTCATTATCTTGCAGTGAAGCATATTTGTTTTATGGGTAGGGAAAAACTTCTTTAAGAATTCCCTAGTCATTTCATTTGAGGATCTTATGGAACCTGATGGCAGTGCATTAAACCACATTTTTGCTTTTTCCTTTAAAGAAAAAGGAAATTGCTTAACCCTGATAGTATCTAGACCTACATTTTGTATTCTTTGGGTACTGCATACCTTATCAAATTCTTTAAGGTACAAGTAAGGACTCTCGCTATCTAAACCATGGAATTTGGGAAGTAATTGGATTACTCTCATTTTTAATAAATCATGCACTAGCATTTTGAGGAAGAATTACATAGGCTGGTGTGCTGGTGCATGTAGGTTGAAGGTAGTCTTTTAAATTTCTACAACGAAAGTTTTGATAACCCTCAATATTATCATCCCCATGTTCACTTGGTTGGTCCCACTCCCTATTGTTTCTTCTCTAATCTCTATTTGGTTGATGATTATTCCTCCTTAGTGGAGGTTGATATTCATCGTCCATCAGGGGTGTTGGGTCCTCATTCATGATGAGTGGAGGCCCTTGACTTCCATGGGGTGAATTACCCCTTGAGCGTTGATCAGTCGTAGATGTGGCTTGATCTTGTTGTATGTCTTTTTTATCGTACTTGACTAACCTTCTGATTTTGTTGCATCTCCAAAAGTGCATAAAAGGGAAGCTTCCTTTTTTCTTTTTTTTCTTTTGTTTCGTTTTTGAGAAAACTAGTCTAAATGATGCAAACTAACTTCTAGAATGATGTGCAAACAAAAGGGCACGCTCAAATAATCTTAAGGCTAATAAGCAGCAATATATTTGACTCTCTTGGATTTGTGTGGGGACGGCATTTTTTATTAGCCTAGATTAGAGCTCCTCCTCTCTTTAGGAGTTGACAACTACTTATCAGTTAGGTTCTGTTTAAAGTGGTTAATACAACCCTCATGTAAGGAGGAGTTTAGACCTCAACAAACATCAATAGGAGGTGGGGGAAGAATGCGGCTCTATTAGATAACCCCCCAATAACCACAATGATTAAAAGCCACTAAAGTGACAGTAAATCATGTCCTATTAAGAGGGTCCTACGAGCATGTGATGGCCCTATAGGTCTCTTCTGATTGATTTTAAATTAATATGAAAGGAAGGGTTGCGAGCTTGAGGTGATTATCCTAAGTGGGCCTAGAGGTAGTGATGAAATCCACCCTTGATCTTATGGGGGTAGGGTGCCCTTACTAATTAATTTCCACACACCATGACAATTTGATCAGCATATAAATCAACTTAAAGCATTAAACGTGCGCTAAGAATGCAGTTAAAAGCAATAAATTAATGCAAAATCCTAAAATGCAACAATTATAAAAGATGCTTTCTATACAGGTTACACTACCAAACAATGCAAATTATTCTAAATGTAAAGCCTAATCTAGGAAATAAATGAGTGAGGAAACTTACAGTGGGGTTTTTGATGAAGATCAAGTGTGGGCCACCTTATCCCACACTTGCCTTGTATTATTACAACCCTTTAAAAATAAAAATTAAAAGTGCAAATTACAAAGGGGCCTCACTACAAGATTCACTCAAAAGAAGTAAGAAAGTTCTATTCTAGGAAAGCAGGGAAATTTTCATTTTGGTAAAGATCCACTTGCGCAATTCCTTCACCTTCCAATTTCCTGAAAAGTAAAATTAGAAATGAGTACCAAATTCAGGAAACAAGGTAATTATGCCTTAAAAACAATTGAAAAATGCACCTAAAATGCTAAAAATTGCAATTCTTAATTTCTTTGATTTTTTATTTTTTTTATTTTTAATTAAATTTTATAAAAACTCCTTTCCAAGTCCTCGGCAACAGTGCCAAAAACTTGTTAATGTTTAACCACAAGTGCATGGGCTATTGTAGTATAGCTATGCAAATACGGGTCGATCCCAAGGATATTTGACTTAAAAAGTAGGAATTTCAATAAAATTTAATTATATAAAATTAAAAAAAAATCACTCAAAATTACTGAAATTATTGAAATTATAATCAGATTTTAGATCTAATCAACTTATCAAAATTACAAAATTTTCAGTTCCTAAATAAATCAAATCAAATCAAATAACAAGAAAAAAACTACTTTCCTAGATTAATCACTTTAAAAATCTTCAACTCTGATATTCTAAGAGATGATTAGCCTTCATATATGTCTTCAGCACATCCTTGATAATAGATCCACAGGTCAAATTTGTTAGATTGATCAAAATCAAAGAGATCTGGCCTAAATTGTGATTTTTAGATTTGGACGGCTCAGATTGATTTCTGGATTTCAGATAGAAGATAAAAAAATGTTAATTAGATCTAAGAATGTCCTAATAATGAATCTATAAAATTAATTTGAAATCCGCTAAGAAATGAAGGAGAAATTTAGGATTCTTGGTTGATTAAGGCTAACCCCTTGATTGGGTTAAGCCTTAATTGATTAGGTCAGATTAAGCTATTCTTGGATAAGAAAAACAAGGACAAAACAGAACTGGAATTGTCAGGGACAGAGATGTAATTACTGAAAAAGGAGAGAAATGTAATTAAATTTAAAGTAAAAGGGCAAAATCAGAATTAAGTGAAAAATCTAGTTTTTAAGAAAAAACTAGGAAAACCCGATGAAGAAGGAGCTGAAGGAGGAAAAGATGGAGCCAGAGGAGGAGGGGGAAACAGAGAGAAGAAGAGAGGAAAGGATGGAAACTCGACTTGGTTTTCCTTCCCCACAGCCGACGACGACTATGTGGAGACCGATGACGCAGAGACACAGGATGAGATAGGAAAGCCAGATGAGAGAGAAGAGGAGAAAAGGAAGGAGGATAAGAGAGGAGGGAAAATGGAGAGCAGTTTGACTGATCAACGACGATGTCTGGGCCGGCCAGAGAAACTAGGCAGAAGAGAGAGAGAGAGAGAGAGACGTGGTAGGGGTTGGTGGATTGATGGGTAGAAGAGAACTTGGGAGACAATAGAGGAAATAGGAGAAGGGGGAAGCAGGGTAAGAGAGGGGAGACATGAGGAAAATTAGAACATGAGAGAGAGGGCTGGAGAGAGATAGGAGAAGAATGAGAGAGAGATGAGAGATTGTGGTTGAGAAGGGGAGATAGAGAGGGAGAAATGGCAAGAAACATAGGCAGAGGGAGAGAGAAATAGAGAACAAGATGAGAGAGATGGGGAAGAACAAAAGAATTGGGCAGTGGAAGAAGGAAAGGAGAGATGGAGAAAGAGGAGAAGGAGAAGGAGAGTTTAGAAAGAGAGAATGAGAAAGAGGAGATAATGGAGAGAGGAGAAGAAGAGGACGTGAGGGTAGAGTAAGAATGGAGATATGTGAAAGAGAAAAAGAGAGGTAGGAGAAGAGGGTGATGGGGTTGCTTGTACAGTCCAGGAAAAAGGGTTGAAAAGAGAAGAGAGAATGGAGGTGAAGAGGAAAGAGGAGGAGAGGAGAATAGAGAAGAGAGAATGGAGGGAGGAGAGTGGTGGGTCTGCCTCGTACAGCCCAGCCAAGGGATAAAAGAGGAGAGAATAGAAATAAAAGAGGAGGAAAGAAGAAAGAGGGGGAAATAAGAAAGAAACATGAGAGAGTGGGAAAGGAATGAGAAGAAATAAGGAAGTAAAAAGAGAAGAATAAGGAGGAAAAGAGAGAAGTAGGGAAAGAGAGCGAGGGAGGGGTTGCCCTTTGACTCTTATTTGCTAATTTGGGTCCTCTTCTTTTTCTTTGGAAACTCCTCTAAAATTGTAAGTTGCCTTTCCATGTTTTCCCTTTTTGTCCATGATTTCTAATTAAGCTTCATTGTCTTCTAGAAACTATCCCATCTACCTTTATTTGGTGATTTAGTTCATCCAATCCTCTTTAGAATGATCTGCACCATAACTTTTAATCATAGCCATCCATGCATCTTTTGGTTGGTCTACAAAAGAAAAGAGTAGATTAGAATCATCTACACCGTACATTAATCATCTAATGAGCTAAATTTTACAAAGTTGAAAGGTTAAATGATCTAATTGAATGCTAAATTAGGGGTATTTTAACCAAAATTGAACACTTAACAACTTTTTACCATACTCTTAGATGAAGATACTCTTGATGTCATGTTATCACCATGCCTTGTTTAGTCTTTTGCAACCTTAATCATATAGATCATAAGGTATAAGAAACTAAGTCTTTGAAAACTAAGGCTTAAGGGACGAAGTCATGTGAGCCTAAGCTATAGTTTCTTTCTTATAATATCATAGGATTTTCATCCCCTTGGACTTAGGAATAACTAAGGATGTAAGTTGCATTTCTCATTGCTAGGGTTTTGACCACTAAGTCACTAGAGTATGTAGCTTACATAGCTAAATTCCAAGATGAGCATAATCTATGACATTAGGGACAAGTGGAATTTCTTGTTGAGGCTCTAGACTTACTTCACCATCTTTCACAAGTACTTTTTCAATGTTTTACAACCCTCCTGTATCCAAACTAATCCAAGTATAACTAGTTCAACTCTTAACATGTCATTTAGAACCTTTAAGAATTCTTAATGAGGAATTAACTAGGTTACCCTACTTATGACTTAGAACTAGCTCAACATAGCCTAAACTTCCAAAATTGCAGCATAGGTACCTTTAGTGGTCAACATTTTTCTGCAATAAGTTAGTTACTATTTCAAATGCCACTCACCATCATGAACTTGCATCAAGCCTTCCAAAAATCAGTCCAAAACTGCATTTCCCTCCATAGAAATCATGTGCAATTTTCCTACATATAGTGCGTAGGAAAATGTGCTCAATGTTCTTATTTATGCACTCCTATTTGATACCTATTAACACATAAAAGTTATCATTTCCATAATTCATTTAAAGTATTAATTATCACAAAAAAAGACCCATAATTTATTTTTATTTGATTTGATCTATTTTTAAGTTTTTAAACATAGCTTTTGGGTGTCGTTTTCTTGCTAATTTATGCAGGAAAATGGTGCGCACAAAACCAGTATGTCTTGTGCACCCCAAATAGTATAATGAAAATCAATTTCATGGGAAAGTTGTACTTACATTTGAAGAGTGACATGTTATCTTTAAAACCCATGTTTTAGATCTTCAAAATTTGAACTTGAAATTAAGATTCTTAGCTGGGATTGGGAGTCATCTACTTGCCTGTATGTAGGAAAACAAGGTGTGCCCAGTCCCTACTTTGACTAGAGACATGCAATGCTCCATTAACTACTACAAAATTTGTGCTTTAGTACATTAGATGAAAGGTCATTGAAGTAAGAGAAAGACCCAGAAATGATTTTCCAATAGAGGGTGAAATACAGGGGTGTTCAAATGTGTGAACCATCTGCTATTCTTGCATACTGCAAGCAATCAAGAGAAATAGAGCTAAAGTATAATTTTCTAATCATGAATGTAAGCCAAAGGTCATATAAATGGTTCATGCATTGATGTGATTAAGCATCATGTGAATAATTTATAGTAAGGATAAGCATTCTAGAAATATATGTGGTACTAGTTTTAACTACAAGAAATCAATCTTCTCACAGGTAGAGATGGAATGAAAAGAAAAATTACTCAGCTTTGCTTACCTGAACGAAGCTTACATTAGTAATCCTTCCCTACAAACACCTACCTGGAATTTCAGCTCCCTCAAAGGCGTTGAACTTCAGAAATTGCTTTCCTGAGTGAGAGGAAGTTCTCTATGTGAAACACCTCTTGAGTAGAATCTGTCCACAGTTTTCGCCTGAGCAAAATTCTTTCCTGAACACTCTCCCTCCCTATAGATCTCCAGATTTTCCTCCACTCGCTTCTTCCTATATCTTCTTCCCTAAAGTCCTTCTTCCTTATTGGTTCATCCCCCTTCTTTGCAGCTCCCTTTCTTCTTCATATGGCTGGAAATCCTAGCCCAACTTTCAAATGAAACTTTTACACTAATGTTATTTTGCATGTGGTGAAATGGAGAAGTGGCTTGGAGGGTCAGCCTACTGCCATGGGGAGACTGCCCCACATGGCTGGCTAGATCTTCCCCATGCAACCAACTAATGCAATTCAGTTGTTTCCAATAAAACCCCTAATTTCACTTGAACTTCTTAATTGTACCATGGTTAGCATCAATTTTACATTTGTACCCTAGCCAGCAATAAAATTGACTTTTCATTTCTAGATTATTTTCTTAGAATTTTTCCATGGGCTTTCACTAGGGATTAGGCTAAGACTTTTCTTTCATAATTAACCTAATAATTTATCATTTATCATCATTTTAAACTATAATTATCTTTCAAAAATTACTTTAAAATTTCTTAATGTTATCTTTAACCTCTCCTTTGTCTAAAAAAAAATATGTCTAATTTTTCGAGTCACTCTAAAAGTCACTTTGTGGTTGTTATCCAAATGTAATTCCTCAACACGCTCATTAAATTTCCTGTTAATGGTTAAAATATATAATTAATAGCTAATTGAATAAATGAAAAATTTTCCCTATTTTTTTGTAAATACATTGATTTATTAATTGGATTTGGATATTTACATATATTACTCCCTAGTCCTATTTGTGAAAAGGATAGTTCCCTATGGTTGTGTATTGACTATGGATAGTTGAACAGAGTTATAGTGAAGAATAGGTATCCATTGCCTCACATCAACAATCTATTTGAGTACTCGCAGTCAGTTAAGGTACTTTCTAAAGTTGACAAGTAGCTTAGGATATAAGATGAGGACATTCCTTGGATTACATTTCATACTCTTTATAGTCATTGAGAATTCCTAGTGATGCCATTTAGGTTGACAAATGTGCTAACAGCTTTTGTGGTTGGATTGGGTATTCAAGGATTATCTTGCTAAGTTTGTGATGGTCTTTGTTGATGATAGCCTTGTTTACTCCAATAGTATTGAGAAGCATAGAGCACAACTGAGAAATGTATTGAGTAACTTATGAGAACACAGGCTATATGCCAAGTTCTAAAAGTGCTAGTTTTGACAAGATGGGGTCCACTTCCATGATCACATTATATCCATGGATGGTATTGTAGTTAACCCCATGAAGGTTGAAGAGGTTTATAAGTGGGAGAGACCCAAGATAATGACTTGGGTACATAGTTTTCTTAGTCTAAGTAGTTATTATTGGTGATTCATTGAGGGAATCTCTTTTATTGTGATAAGTGCTCAATTTTGTATAAAAACTACCCAATTAGTAGCCCATGTGTTATAAAAAGTACACAATTGAGAAATGAGTTGAGTACCTTATGAGCTTACAAGCTATACATCGAGTTCCCAAAGTGAGAGTTTTGGCTGTATGGGGTCCACTTCCTTGGTCACATTATATCTAAAGATGGTATTCTTGTTGACCCCACAAAGGTCGAAGCAATTTATAAGTGGGAGGGACCCAGGATAGTAATTGAGGTACACAATTTTCTTGGTCTAATAGGCTATTATTGGTGATTCATTGAGGGATTCTCTTGTACTGTGCTAAGTGTTCAATTTTGTATAAAACTACCCGATTAGTAGCCCATGTGTTATACATTACATGCATAATTCTAAGGCTTTTCTTGAATTTTGTAACACATGTATTTCTGACCTAATAATTTAAAAGTTTGATATTTTGTAGGTTCAAAAGATAATCCAGTGTAAGTACATGAATTTTCATAATTTTCTAAGATCTAATTAGGAATTTTCACCTCTCGTAGGTGTTGAGAAGGTGATCCAAAGGCTGAGATCAAGTAAGATAAGATTTGAAGATCAAGATCAAAAGAAAGCCAAATATCTAAATTTCAACATTTCAAAGTGTGATCAGGGTTCCAAAACATCTTGAGGCATGAAAGAAGGCAATGGGAAGCATAAAATGTGATTAAAATAATCCCTACAGAAAGCCATACATTTCCACCCTTTTGCATAAGAATTGGAGCCATGCATGAGGTTACTTAGTCTAACTAGGAAACCTAAGGAAGTGAAGCCATTAAAGCTTTTAAGCCATAGAACTTAGCCATTCAAGCCATCAAGGAATGAACCATCAAAGTGAGCCATCAAGCCACATGGGAGCCATGCCACATGGAGTAAAATGATTGGAGAATCAATTCAAGTTATTATATCATACTAAAAGTGCAATTTTCAAGGGATAATAAGAAGGTTTTGAGAGATATTTGTAAAAGGTAAGATGATCATGCATAAGTGGACCAATCAAGAGAGAAATCCCACTTTTCACGTTCTATTTTGAATCTTTTTCTCCACCCGAACCTAGGGTTCCATGATTTTGACTTAAGGAGGGAAGCCCCTTCCTAAAAAGTGACACCTCTCCCTTGCTTGGTTTGCATCTTAAGTGGTTTCCTAATTAGGAAATTCGAAGCTCTAGTTCACACTCCAACTACTTTTAATTCCTACTTATTCCCACCTCTTTCGTATCTTTCATTCTTTATTTTTTCTATCACTCTAATAGCCAAACCATATATTTTGAAGGAAAGGAGCTCCATGCAACCTTCCTAAGAAGGTGATGCCTCCCCCCTTTCTAAATACATGGCAGCCAGCCATGTTATCATCTTATTATCTCACTTGCCTACCTCATCTCCCCACCTAACTTTCCTCATTAAAACCATAGATCTAGATCAACTTTCCCTTCTTAGATTAGTCATCCATTCAACTGGAAACCCATCCCTCTATAAAGCTCATGAATTCCAACAATTTTTTCCAAGTAGGGGTTTTGTGAGAAAACCATGAAAGTTGCACTCCATCTTGGTGATTCTTGGAGCTTTCACTTTCGATTTCTTCTAGGTCTTCCTTTGGATTCTTAAGTATTTTATCTTGCTTTGCACTTCAATTATAGGTTAGTAGTTTGCTTTACATTCTTGGTTTCATAGGTCATTTTGTTCTTGTTTTGTTGCTTAAGTTCCACACTCATAGATCTTCCTTATTTTCATTTAGTTCTTTGCTTTAAACTTCTTAGTTTTTCTTGCTTATTCATCAAATATCCAAGTTATTTCTTCTCTAGTAGTGAAATTAGAGATAAGAAGTGACTTGTGTTCTTCCTTTTCCTCCTTGCATTCCACATTTTTCTTAGGTATGACATAGTTCTAGACATCTTTTCCCCTAGGTTAGTCTCATCAATCCAGCCATCTTTCTCTTGAATTCTCTTTTGGATTTCATTTATGTGTCATCTTAGTTCATATTGAGAGCATTATAGTGTGTTTTAGCTTTAATTTGAATCAATTTTAGGCCTAGGAAAAGTGTGTTATGAAATACACACTATTCATGATGTATTTTCCCATTCAATCAATAAACTTTATCGAAGTTCATTGCTTATAATTGATTCTAGTATTGAAATACTTTAGATCTTAAGTGTCATCTTACACAAAAATTACTTGTGAAGTTGATTTCCATGCTTAGCTTGATTTGAGTTTCTTAAGTGCTCAAGATCTGAAAATTTTTCATTCAATCTTCATGCTTAAATTTTTGCACCTTATTCATCTTATTTGCTTGATTATTTAGAAATTTTTTTAGAAATTTAGGTTTTTTATTAAGTACTTTAATTATATTGCATGATAGTTAGATTTTTCTTGTTGAATTTTGATTAATTTTCATCCTATGCACCATGAACACCATCCCATGGACTAGGCACATGGGACTAGGATGATTCGTCCATTGATTTATGCTTTGTTTAGTTGTTTAATACTAATGTAGTAGTATTTAATTAGTTTTTTTCATATTATTTTAGTTTTATAAAGTTTCCTTTTTGAGTTTGGGAAGTTCAATTTTTAGAAAAGTGTTAATTTAGGAAAGTCTCATTTTTAGAAGTTTGCTTTAGTTTAAGCTTCCTAATTTCATTCATTCTAGGTTTTTATTAGTTTCTTTATTGAATGCATGCTAATTTCTAATTTCATTGTATAGCTTTAATTAGAAGGTTTCTTCTAATTGTAGTTTCTAATTTGCATATCTCTTTTCTTTTGTCATTTACTTTCCTAGTTAAAATTCAAATCCAATTCAATCTTTCTCTTTGGCTCAAGTTAAGCACTTTAAAAAAGATCCATCCAACATACAAATTTGTGATATTCCTTGTGGGATTCACCTCTCTTGCATGTGATACTACATTGATTCATGCACTTGTGGGTAATACTAAAGCTACACCAAGTTTTTGGGGCTATTGTTGAGGAATTGTAGTAGATTTGTAGTTGGATCTTTATTTAGATTGTTTTTCATTAGTTGTAGTTTTGGGTTGCTTTAGATTAGGATTTTTATGTCATTCTTGCATATTTTGCTAATTCATCCAAAATTAACCATCTTTATTTTTGTGTGAGGGAAATTTGGCAAAAAGAGTGGGGCGATCCTATGTACCTAAGTTTCATCAACTTAATTAACATTTTCTTTTTTCTTTTTTTTTTAGATTAGGTTTTTGAGTGAACTTGCAATAAAGACCTATTCTAATTTGCAATTCTTTATGGGTTATAATAATATAGACCAAGTGTGGGGTATGGTGGCCAACACTTGATGTTCTTCAGAAACCCCATGTAAGCTCTATCACTCTCTTTATTTTTCCTAGTATAGTTGAATGTAGTATAGTTTGCATGTTGGTTGGTAGTGTAATTCATATAGATTAGGGTCGTTCATTATAATTGTTGCATCTTATTTTGGGTTATTGCATTAGTTGTGCACCTATCTAACCCTTAGTTAAATAGCATATAGGAGGCATTAGTTTATTTTCTTTGTACTTGCATTGCATGTTTACTACTTTATGGTGGATGGAACACACTGATAGTAAGGGCACATAGGAACCCTCATAAGATAAGGACTAGATTTCATCACCTGATCCTTGGCCCACCTAGGTAATTAAATTAATCCTTGTATGCTTGAGATCCCTTCCGTTAACCTTAATATAAAATCAAGCAGCAAGAGACCTAGGGTTTTGAACTCATAAGACCATTTTTTAAAGAGGTGATCTATTGTCACTCCTATGGCTCTTGAACTTTATGGTTATAGTGGGTATCTAAAATCCAAGTGATCTTACCAAGCCTTGTGTTGATAGTTGTTGAGGTCTAAAAGCCTCCTTCCATGAGAATTGTATTCACACCTTGGGCAAGACCTAATTGGTGAGAAATAGCAATGTCTAGATTGAAGGAGGAGTTGTTTAGCTTTGGGTTAAAAGCTACAACTTCACACAATAATAAAGATCATCAAATCAAGCTTGCTAGCATTAGGAGTTGTTTGATTGTACATCATATAGAGTTAGGAGTCACATTTTGATTTAGGTTGCATCATTTAGATAGGTTTTTTATTTAGTGCATGTAAGCTTGCCAATCTCAAAACACTAAGCTAGTACCATTGGTTATTGAGATTGAACATACTCTTAGGTAAGGGGTAAGAAATCTAAGTCCTCACCCCATGGCATACCCACCACCAAAAGTTGAGCACAAGGTAATTAGAGATTTCTATGTGCCACTCTAGTTGAGTACTCCATCATGCATTAATTGCCACCCACCAATGTAGACCACTTTGAACTTAAACTTGGAGGCATTCAATTACTCCCAACATTCTATGGTCATGAGATAGAGGATTCATACCTACATATCAAGGAATTCATTGATATTTGTGCTACATTCAAATTTTGAGATGGTGTGGATGATTCTATTAGGCTAAGGTTGTTCCCCTTCATATTAAAGGATAAGGCCAAATCATGGCTGAATTCTTTAGAGGTTGGTTCCATTATCACATGGGACCAATTGTCCAAAAAGTTTCTGAACAAATTCTTTCTAGTAAATAAGCCTAATGTCCTTTGTAGGAAGATCATTAATTTTTACCAAAGAGATGATGAACAATATTTTGAATGCTAAGAAAGTGGAACAAGTTGCTACAAAAGTCTCCCCACAGTTGTCTCAAAAAATTGCAACACGTTTAGTACTTTTATGAGGCATTAACACCTCAAAAAAGAAAATGGTAGATGCAGCTTGTGGAGGGGCCCTCATGTTGAAAAATGAAACAAAGGCTTGGTAATTTCTGTAAACTTTAGCAAACAATTCCCTGCAATAGGACTATTCCAATAAGAGAGAAAGAAATACTCAGCCTTAAAAAAAGAGAGCTTGTATGAAATAGGAGTGACCTCTAATATATCCTATTCTCTGGATTCTATGATTAGTAGAATGGATAAGTTTAACTCCTTGGGTAGAACAGTGAATGAGCTTGAAAATATGTTCCAAACCTTCATGGCTATCCAAAAATCCGTGAAACCTCCACAAGGGGTTTGTTTTATTTGTTCTAGCCTAGCACACTTAACCTCAACTTGTCCATCCAATAATGTGTATATTAAAAATCTTTTAGAATAAGTGAATGCAATGAATGGACATCACAACCCTAGCACTAACCCTTACTCTAAGACCTATAATCTAGGATGAGCTAGGAATCTTAACTTTCCATGGTCAAAGGACAATTACCAGGGAGGTCCATTATGAAGCCCCATACACAAAACTTTTCTAGAGCTTTAGTTCCCCTGTGGCCTCCTAGTTTTAAACTTCCAAAGAAAATACTTGATGATATGTAGTCACTCTCAAATAGAATTGATGAATTGACCAGCACCTTACACTAATTATAGAATGAGAGTCTACAGAATATAAATAACAATTCTTAAGCTATTTTCCAAGATAGAAATGTAAATAAGCTAGATGGTGGATACCCTAAATGAAAGAGGAAAAGGACAATTCCCAAGTTAGCCAATCCCAAACCCTAAGGGTTAACTTGAAAAAGGGTCATCTTCAAATTCAAAAAGACCCCATAAGCAAGCAAAGTCCATAACTACTCTTAGGAGTGGCTGTTAGGTTGATAACAAAATAGGGTAGACTAAGGAAACTATAGAGGAGAATAAACCAACTTAAACACAGGAGAAAAGGAAGAGATAAAAATCTCCTACTTCATTTGAGCCTATAGCGGGGCCACCCTATATGCCTAAAGCCCCATTCCATCAGTTGTTAAATAAGGCTAAGAGAGGAACTAATTTCAATGAGTTAATGGAAATGTTTAAGCATGTTCAAAAAAATATTCCATTAGTCAATGCTATTAAAGACATTCCTACTTATGCCAAATGTTTTAAGGAGCTCTGAACACAAAAGCAAAAGCTTAACATGAAAAAGGAATCATTCCTCACTAAGCAGGTGAGCTCATTAATTCGACATTAGACCTCACCTAAGTTTAGAGATCCATATTGTCCTACCATCTTTTATGATAAATGAAACTAGGCAATTGATAAGGAACAACTTGATTGTGACGACCCGGGTTTTTGAAAACATGATTTGTAAAGTATTTTGAAAGGCAGGGCCCTTAAGAGTGTAAAAAATTTTTCGCAAAACAAAGCAGTGGAAATTCTTTTCTTTAGAACTTGTTTTGAAAACCCAAGTCACCACTTCATACATAACATAAGTACAATTTGTGTACAAAATAAAATTCCATTGAAGGAATATACTTTTAGTAAAACTCCAGGATCCATCTAGTGGTTCACAGTACAGCCAAATCTAGTACAATACTTGTCCAAATTACATAATCCAAAACTCAAGATCACCATACAATAAAACTCTCAACAAATAAAAATACATGTCTTCAAGGGTATACCTTGAAGATTATTCTCTTCAAGTCTTCTATAGTCTTCAGCTCCTAACTCTCCTTCCCTGGATCTGAGATATTGCAACAAGTACAATATCTCAGCAAGCAATGCTTGGTAGGGGATTCAAGAAACATAATAATTGACAATGTAATTCCAATACTTCATAATCTCATTATCCTTAAACATATTCTGTACTTTGTAAGTTATGTATATCTATATACATACATACCCTTCATGGGTAAACCAGTTAAATTTGTGAAAATAGTCAAATATCACTCCCAACTAAGCTGATCAATTCTCTTCATTTTGAGAATTTAGTATTACAGCTAATCTCATACTGGGAATTTCCCTTCTTGGGAAACATTGGTAATATGCAATTACCTAGCATTTCATAATGCTTTAACATAAGGCATTTCACTATGCCTATTCCCATATGCATCATAGTGCAAAATAATCAGAAAGGTTGCTATGCTGGAGTCTGATTCGTACTAGCGCGCTCGGATAACTACCCTGTTCACCACTGATACCACGGTGGAAAATATTATGTCACTGCCCGTATGGGGGGGCAAGACTTTCACAGTGGTGACCTTCCCATAATTGCCACCACCCGACTTTTAGCCTCTCATTGGGCAAGGTATCATCATATCATCAAATTTCAAGGAGCGGGTGGCCAAACCCTCATAACTCCTCTAGCAATAGCATCCCCTAGGCTCATGCCTATTAAAACAAACTCACAAGCCTCCAAGCTTGTATGTAAAATAGCTTTCATATATATTAGACCATATGTCTGTTTACTTAGGGCTGAAATATTTTCTAGTTCCCTATTCACTTATAGTTTAGTCCTTAACCATCTTATATGTGTTTGGTTGGATCATAAGGTTTTCAAGAGATTTACTACAAGTATTATCATTACTCTTATCAACATAAGATCATGAGTACAATCATGAATATCTCATGTAAATGCATTCATCAAATCCTCCTACCTTTAAGGATTGATTTCTTTTCCCCAATCTTCCATGATCCTGACCGATGTATGTAATTTGTACATCCATACATATTGTCAATATATAAATTATGAACAATCCTATTGATCACTAGATCTGATGTTTAGAACGATCTTTAGATCATTCATATCGAAGTATTTTTCTATCTCTAAGTCTTTGTATGTTCATCTCCTCGATCTTGTTCTTTCATAGATCCTTTGATTGACAATCTACACATGTTGATAAAGATCAAGGTCCTAGATCTTCTATCATCTAGTTCTTCTTTGATCTAAGTTCAGTTCTTGGATCATCCCTCTGAAGGATGATCTTGGTTTTCTTCCTTGAATCACCTTTGATCAAGGGTTTGGATTATCTAATCTAATGAACTATTACAAGTATACTACTAAACACACATACTAAGTACAATATAGTGTTCTTATTCTTATTGTTCTTGATCATCCAAGATCTAATGGATCCTGTTTGATCGTCCTTATCTTACTTACTGTTTTTATTAAGGTTAGTTAATTTACCAACCTTTTATGCTCTTATTATTATTATTATTATTATTATTATTATTATTCAACCAGTTAGTGTCTTACTTGGTTGAAGATAATTTATTTCTTCCTATCACTAGACAACTCCTCCTTATTTCAGGATGACCAGTACTTTAAACTTATCAGTTAAAGTCTGCTCAAAAAGTGGTTAATACAACCGTCATGTAAGGAGGCATTTAGACCTCTCTTATGTCAATGGGAGGTGAGGGAAAAGCACTTGGCTCTTGTATACCCCCTATAACCACAATGTTTAGAGTCCACTGGAGTGGTACTAGCTTAACCTTTGACAAGGTTCCTATGAGCTCTTTACCTTAAGTCCCTTCACTAATTGATTTTAATTAATTTCCATGGATATGCACGATGTCATCCATGGATGTTCATTATTTTCCTACTTTAGGCCAAGGAAATGATAAATCATTCCTTATATTGTCCTACTAACTATAGCCCTTATTAAGTCAAAATCATTCATTCATCTTAGTTGTCCATGAATTTCTATATTTCATTAGTTTACATTTTTGGTGATTTATGCTCCTTGTATCTTAACAATTGAATAAAATTTGACAATAAGTAAATCATCAAACACATCTTCTATCATAATGAAATCATGTTTAAATCCTAATTTACACTAACATGATCCTAAGATAATCAAATCTACTAACAAATTACTCATTTAGGGCATATCATACTAAAATTTAAAGATTATCATGCTTTCTAACTTAGAACATAAATCACATTTACACTTCTATATCTAATAAAAGACAATTAAAACTTAAAACATAAATCACATTTACACTTCTATATCCAATAAAATACAATTAAACTAATTTTATTAAGATTATTATAAACCTTTAAATATGATCCAACCATTAGATCTTAGGTGTTTTCCTTTAGATTAAGGGTTTTAATTACCTTTAGATTATCCTTTAGATTAGGTTATCAAACACATCTTCTATCATAATGAAATCATGTTTAAATCCTAATTTACACTAACATGATCCTAAGATAATCAAATCTACTAACAAATTACTCATTTAGGGCATATCATACTAAAATTTAAAGATTATCATGCTTTCTAACTTAGAACATAAATCACATTTACACTTCTATATCTAATAAAAGACAATTAAAACTTAAAACATAAATCACATTTACACTTCTATATCCAATAAAATACAATTAAACTAATTTTATTAAGATTATTATAAACCTTTAAATATGATCCAACCATTAGATCTTAGGTGTTTTCCTTTAGATTAAGGGTTTTAATTACCTTTAGGGCTTTTAATCCATTAAGATCCAAAAATCATATCCACTTGATTTTGTCACATTTCCTCCATGATTTAACTGGATTCCATCATAATATCATTCCTTTAATCCATCCCAAGGATCTGATCATACTTGATCTCATTGATCAAGTGGGTCCCTTTGTATTTATTTTTATTTTTTATTTTAGGGTTTTTCTACCATAAAGGGTAGATCCCCTATTTTATCCAAGATCTTTCCAAATTAATCGTAGATATTACTTTATTAAATTATTATACCATCACTAAAATAAATTTTCAAGATTTGATCACCTCAGATCTTGAAGATCTTTGAAATTGGACACTTATTTCCAAAATACAAAAAAATACAGAAATAAATTTTAAAAATATGATGACTTCATTAGAAACTAGACATTACAAGATTTCCATAGCTTCTTTCTGATCTCAATTTGGAGTTCATATGACTCCACAATCTTAAATTGAAGTTTTCAGCCGTTCCTAGGGTCCAGATTTGATCTAGGCCCACCAAAATTAGTCTCTCTCAATTGAGGGTCCAAAACTGCTTAGATCTTTCTAAAACTTCTACCCTAGGGGCTTTGGACCATTCTGGATTGATTGGTGGATTCAGATTTTTCATCTAAGCACTCCATCATCATGAATTAAGGGTTCTGTTGTTTACTTTATTTTTACCTTTTTATTACCAAAATTAATTACAGTAAAATAAAATTTACATAAAAAAATACTAAACATATATGAAAAGGATTTCCACTTACTTGATTGGAGAGAAAATCTCATTTATATGCCCAATTTAAAAAATACCTTGTTGATGAAGATATAGCCTAAAATCCACCTTTCTTGCAAATACCGTTGTTTGAACCGTTGGATCTTGAAATTTCTTTGGGGGTTTTGTAGAATAGATATGTTGGGAAGTTTTGGACGGTGAAATTGATCAAATTAGATCTGGAACAGAGTGCCTAATTGATTTTAGCTCTCTTATTCCAATCTAAAAAGAAAAACAAGTTGAAAAGAGATCTAACTCTTGGAAATTTTAGGTTTTTGGGGAGCAATCTAGATCTAATTTTTCAAGGAGATTGAAGAGAATTTCTTGGGATTTTATGAGGATTTTTGGAGGATTTTTGGGGTTGTATTTATAGGCATTTTGGGTCTTTTTCCATGATTATAATATGTCATTTTTTTAATATAAAATGGCATGAAAGTCTTCAATGCTCCCATGCCTAATTTTTCTTCCCCATGACTAGCTGATCTTTGTTGACCCATGTTTCACATGTGCTGCTGATCAAATTGGTTGTTGGGGACGTGGTGGTCCCCATGTGGGCCCCACATGGTGTAAAAAGTCCGTTTTGCGCTTTATGCATAAAATTTTGGGTTTTATTCCCATGATCTCGAATTTGAGTGTACTTAGTGGCGTTGGATTCATATTTCTCAGTACATTCTAAATTTTGATGTTTCATATTTTGATTTTTGGAATATTTTGATTTTTGGGTAAAATTACTATTTTACCCCTTTTGTCTAAAAAATGAAAAACTTAAGGATTTCTCACCCGAATTCAAAATTTGTCGTGCTTACAGTCATTTTGAAGGGTGTACTAAGTTTAATTTCAATTTTACATGTCTTATGATTTGATTATACTTTTATAAAAAGCATATTTTAAATAACCCTAATATTTCAGCTCGAAATATCTGAAACTCAAACTTTATTGATTTTTCTCAATCAATTTACAAAAATTGGGGTTATTACATTGATTTAGGGGCTAGTGTAAACCTATTGTCATTTTCTACCTATGAGCAACTAGGGCTTAGTAACCTTAAGCCAACCAAAATCACTTAGATCAACAAAAATTCTACACGATATAGTTGTAAGATGTTTTAATACAAGTGGACTAGTTTTACTTTCTAATGGATTTTCTTATCTTAAATGCCAAGCTTATATCAGACCCCGATAGTCAAACCCTAATAATTTATGGACGTCCATTCTTGGCAATATCCAATTCCATCATCAACTATAGGAATGTGTGATGAAGTTATCTTTCAATAATATGAAAGTCAAACTCAATGTTTTCGATGCCGATGATCAACTTCTAACCTAGATGATTCCTGTGTAGTAAATTTAATTGAAGGTTTACTTCAAGATGCTAATACACCATCATCTTTCCTAAACCCACTTAAGGCATGTATAGCATATTTTAACCATGATTTTGTATATAGACAAATCTATTGAGATAAATAATCTTTTGAATGTTGCAACTATAATGGATACCTCCAAATGGGCTTCTCATGTGGAACCTCTTTTTTTATTAAATTCTATTCTAGTGCCTTTAGTAGAAAAACCACCCACCTTGGTCCTTAAGCCTTTACCCAACCATTTGAAATATTCCTTCTTAGGACCTAATGAAACCTTTCCTATAATCATAGCCTCAAATCTAGATAAAGAACAAGAAGGCAAGCTTCTTGATGGTCTCAAGGAACATAAGACTACTCTAGCGTGGACCATTGTAGATATTAAGGGAATGATTCTGCTGTGTGTATGCGCATGGTTCACTTGGAAGAAAATTCCTAACCATCTAGGAAGACAAAGAGGAGTTTACTCTGGAACATGAAGGAGGTAGTGAGAGATTAAGTACTTAATCTCTTAGTTTTTGGAGTCATCTACTCCATATCTAAAAGCACTTGAGTTAGCCTAGTTCAGGTTATTCCCAAGAAGTCTAAAGACAGTAATCCAAAATGAGGAAAATGAGCTAATCTTCACTTGCATGGTCACTAGGTGGAGAGTTTATATCAATTACCGAAAACTAAACTCGATCATGAGGAAAGATCACTTCCCTCTTCCATTCATTGACCAAATGTTAGAAACATTAGCCAGTCATAGTTACTGCTACTTTCTTGATGGGGCAATGCTCTAGGTACTTTTCAAAGGTGTATGTTGAGATTATTTTCAAACATGGTGGAGAGGTTTCTAGAGGTGTTTATG
Source organism: Warburgia ugandensis (assembly GCA_035236585.1). Classification (NCBI taxonomy): domain Eukaryota; kingdom Viridiplantae; phylum Streptophyta; class Magnoliopsida; order Canellales; family Canellaceae; genus Warburgia; species Warburgia ugandensis. The sequence goes on along the minus strand of CP141127.1, from coordinate 53,116,760 downwards.
GATGATTTCTTAGTGTTTGGAGCTTCATTTGATGAGTGTCTTTAAAGTTAGTTCATACTAGGTGTCAGGAGAAGAACTTAGTGTTAAACTAGGAGAAATGTCATTTTATGGTTCAAAATGGCATTGTTTTAAGCCACATCACATCACACAATGGTATAAGTGAAAATGAATTTAATCTCTAACCTTCCTCCTCTAAGGATATATAGTGAAAGAAGTTCACTTAATTTTATGCCATGCTCAGTTCTATAGAAGATTCATCAAGGACTTTAGTAAAATTGCCAAGCCCCTATTTAATTTACTTACATAGGAGGCATCTTTTAACTTTGATGATGACTGTATGAAAACATTTGTGCCTAAAGGCTGAGTTAACTTTTGCACGTATAATACGACCACCAGACTAGAGTGCACCATTAGATATAATGTGTGATGCTTCAAACTACGCAATTCAGGCTATGTTGGGGCAGGATATTAATAAACTTCCCCACATGATATATTATGCTAGCATGACACTCAATGATCCCAACTCAATTACTTGATTACAAAAAAAGAGTTGTTGGCAATTGTATTTGCATTGGATAAGTTAAGATCGTACTTGCTAGGATATAAGGTTATAATATACTTAAATCATGCAACTTCAAAATATCTTCTTTCAAAGAAGGATGCAAAATCTAAGCTAATTTGATGGATACTATTGCTACAGGAATATGATATTGAAATTCAGCATAGGAAAGATTCTGAAAATGGTGTAGCAGACCACTTATCAATGCTAATTGTGTAGTCTACAACTGAGAATGTGCCTATAACAATGACATTTCCAGATGAACAATTGTTGCACATTTCCTAGTCACCTTGGTATGCTAGTGCAGTTAATTATCTTGTGATAGGTCCAATGCCTACTCATTGGTCTATACAAGATAGAAAAAGATTCATTGCTGAGGTCAAACACTTTATATGGGATGATTCATACTTATTTAAGTACTGTCCTGATTCGGACATTAGGAGATGCACACCTGATAATGAACATTATAGAATCATTTCCTTTTATCATGACCATGCATGCAGGGGCCATTTTATTTATAGAAAGATAACTACAAAATTTTTGTCGTGTAGTTTTTATTGACTCACTATTTTTAATGATTCATTTTCTTACTACATAGCATGTGCTAGATGTCAATAATTAGGGAGCATAGTAAAAAGAAATATGATGCCCTTGAATCCTATTTTGATCATTGAGCCTTTGGATGTTTGTGGCATTGATTATATGGGGCCTTTTCCTAACTCTTGTTGTTGCCTGTACAACCTTGTGGAAGTAGAGTACATGTCCAAATGGGTGAAAGACATACCATGTAAAACCAATGACCACAAGGTGCTGGTCATGTTCTTAAAGGAAAACATATCTGCACATTTTATTATACCTAGGGCCATAATTAGTGATGGGGGTAAACACTTTTGTAATATGGTATTTGAGAATCTAATGAAGAAATATGGTGTTATCCACAGAATTGTTACCCCTTATCATCCTCAAACAAGTGGACATGTAGAAGTGTCTAATAGGAAGGTTAAACAAATTTTAGAAAAGATAGTCAATCAAAATAGGAAAGACTAGTCTTTAAGGCTTAGTGATGCTTTATGGGCATACCGAACTAGATAATACTCCTATAGGCACGTCACCCACTGATTGGTCTATGGAAAGGCCTACCACCTACTAGTAGAACTTGAGCATAAAGCATATTGGGCGATTAAAATGATCAATTTAGTCTTAGATATTGTTGGAACCCATAGGAAGCTGCAACTCAATGAGTTGGATGAACATAGGAAAGATGCATATGAGTCAGCCAAGTTATATAAAGATGCATGAAAAGTAATAATGATAGACACATATTGTGAAAGTCCTTTACCCCAGGACATTAGATTCTTTTGTATAATTCTAGATTGCATCTATTTCCTAGAAAACTTTGATCTCAATGGACTGGACCCTACATAGTAGGTAATGTTTACCCTCATGGGGCAATTGAGGTAGAAAAGGAAGAAGATATTTCCAAAGTAAATAGCAAAGTTTGAAACCCTATCTTGAGTTGGTCAACCTTGGAGTAGAGGAGATATTATTAGAGGAACTAGTATTTTAGGATCCACCTTAGCATGTCTCATGGCACCAACATTCATCATGGCATTCATCACTATCATTCACCATTACATAGTATTGTATGTCTAGCTAAAGAGGTTAAACTTAGGCCTCACTAGGAGGTAACCTAGGGTTTTAGAAAGTGTGACACCCTGGATTTTTTATCAACAATATAATGACAATTTATAAAAATAGTCAGGATCCCTATTTTAAAAAAATTTAATTCTTAAAGTGACCAAAAACAAAACCTGTATTTCAAATTCCCAGGAGTCATACAATCACAAAACCAAGGATTTAATGGTGAAATGAAGTACCATTTCTACGAAAAATCTGGCAGAGTCTCCTCTATATTTTGGAACATTGCACATGATAAATGCAATACAAAATAACCTAGTAAACACAATGTAAGACATGACATGCAGGAGACTCAGTCTCCACATCCATCCACACAATCAAATACTATTTTGAATACAATGTATACTCCAACAGTGGATAAGAAAATCAAGTCATGACAAAATACCCAGCGTCCCTCCATACAGCCATCACATCCAACATGAATTCATATTCTTATATCTAGGTCACATTGCAATTTTAATTAAAGTACAATCCATATTCAAAACCCAAAGTGAGGTCCTAAACAAACCTTGTCGTCTCTGAACATCCTCAATGTTTTGCTGAGAAACTGCCATCACTTTTACCTGCTCTATTAGCGCGTCAACCTGTTGTCACTCTCTGTATCTAAGGCATTGCAAACAAGCAATGCCTAAGCAAGCTATGCTTGTGTAGGTGGTTACAAGAAATAAACACATGCAATAAACACTTGTAAAGAGTACCAATATCATGTCGAGTATCAATAGAGGAAATCATTTATAAGGCGAATGAAATCATCAAGCATTCAAAATGTAAAGCACATGAATCTCATAAATTTGAACAAAACAATCAGGATCAAAACATGCTTTTCATTTGAGGCAATGCAATATCAAAGCAAAACATCATGGTATGTAAAGCATGATCAAAAACATGGATGAGCATCCATCAAAAGCAATAAAAATCCGTGACCACATTGAAAATGTCATGATAAAACAGGGCACTGTATAAACACAAGCCTTAAGAGTGTTCCATGACACTCAATGATTGGTAATGAGTTCTCATACCAAATCCCTGAGTTCCCCCCGTGCAGCCCACATCAGCCCCCAGACTCACTCCTGGCCTAAGCCCGGCTAACCTCGATTCACCCTACATATAAATCCACACGAGCATACAGAATAACAGAATGGGCTACTATGCTGCAGTGGCAGCCACACAAGGATCTCAACCACTGCCGCTTCCTTTCGACACCATAATGAGAGACTTTCTGCATCCCCATGGTGAGGAATGGACTCGTAGGGTGGACTACCCATGATACCACCACCTACGTACCTGACCCTGTGCCACTCAAGGGCAATGTCTAATCATCATCATCACAAAGTTAGAGGGTGGGTGAAAACATGGATAATCATATAATCAATGTCATGCTATCAAAAGTGAAGTAATAAACATGTTTTAATAAACACAATAGGGTGTAAAGCACCTGCCTCAAGAATTTCAATTGATAAGTCATGATCATGAAATCAAGAAAAATTCTCGAATGTAATCACCTACATCGATAAATGCAGTACTCCAATCTGGCATGCGGGCAATGTCACACCATGCACTCTAACGTACTGGTCGCATCATAAGTTATCTATCACTTGGTGTTCCCACATCTAAAAGTAAACAAATCCAAGTGATAACTTCATTGATCTGGTCGTTAATCTTGGATCATTGGCCAAGATTGTCTGGTTAACCCTCTATCGGGTCAATCCTGTACTAGATGTAGGTTTTTTCTAACATCTAGATGAACATTTGTGGCCTTTGATCATCAATTTATATTATGATCCACTTAATTTATGCCCCTTATCCAATGAAGGGTTAGTCCCTAACGTCTCGTGAGATTTGGAGACGATCCGACCGTTAAATCGCTCCATAATATTCATAATTGACATCTAATCATCAATTTTAACTATTCTTATCATGATCCTTCTAATTTCAGTGTTTATTTAGTAATTTAAACATGTCTCCATAATGATACCTTGATCTGAAAGTTAGATCGCTCTCTGATTAGCCAACCCAAAGGAACTTGATTAGATCAATGATCAAGATTACTTTTCTAGATAATTTAATGAGATCTGTTCTTCTAATCTCCTAGATCATCTCACATTCAATGTATACAATCAAGTTCTAAGGCCTAATCATCCATTGATTGACCTAATCTAGGTCATCTAATGTTATTTGGTGATTTAACTATTTAAAAGGTGCTCAAAGCTAGGTTTTTATCTTGAATCTAGGTCCGAGTCATGAAGATGATAGCAATGCATCTTTCGGATCGTGATTTGGACCTCTATAACTCCTAAAATCACTTTTTTTGTGAATGAATGGCTCAGAAAATCCAAAAAAATCAAGAAAAAATGGGTTTTAAATTATGCCACACGTGACGCGTGCGCTATGCCCATGTGCAACTCATGCATGCATTGAATGCATCCCACAAGATCATGGTGCAGCATGTGTGCACTCGTCGCCCGACATCATCCACTAGGTCGTCGTCCTTGGGAACAACGACCGGTTGGCCTATTGTCGCCAGAGACGATGGCATGACTCCAATTGCTAATGGCAATCCCCTGGTGGTCCAAATGGTACAATTTTTGTAAAATTTCACTCCATTTTTTGCATACATTTCATTTTTAAGCTTCCTACCAACAATTTTTTCATTATCTCAAGTTTTTACATGATTTTTATCATGTTTCTAAAAATCTTCCCATTGTTGTTTTTAGAGTTTTTGACATCCCTATCCATTCGATCACCATGAAATTTCATGTGTTTGTTCTTTGTTTCATCATGCCCAAGATGAATAGTTTAGATCATGCATCTAATACAATTTCTTTAATTTATTTTGAAGGAAGTAGTAACGCGTATCACTTCATCAAAAAACGACAATCCATGCTGTTTTTTGGTGAGAAAAAAAAAACCAACATAAACCATTAAAAATAAATCAGAAATGGGGAGAGGGGAGAGTACGAAGACGGCCTACCTTAGTCAGGCCGGCTAATTAAAGCTAAAATCCGTCATGCACCCTAGCAACAAGTGGAAATGGTGCCCTTGTTGGAAAAGAAACTGTCGCAGGTGATCTGTTGCTGGTGACCTCAAAACAGGGAGAGAATTACGGGAGACAAGATAGGCAGGGAGGTGCATTTAAAGCTTCCCATAATGGATATCACTTCATGGATTCCTACACCCAGTCCATGGGCCCCACGTAAATTTATTATTTTACCCTCTTTTGCTAATTTAATTAAATATAGAAATTAAAATGATTCACCATTCTTCCTCTAGTCTTCAATTTTTGCATTCTTAGTGGTGTTGGATTCCATTTCTCGATCACGTTACAATTATTAAGGTTTTAACTCATGATTTAATTTCTAATATTCTCAATTCCACAATTACCTCAATTTTTGCAAAATTTAACAAATCATGCATTTTTAGAATTTAAAAATAGTGGATCTGACAGAAAGTCTCATTGTTCTACATTACCCATTCATCATATGGGGTCCTATATTTCAAAACATTGTGGACAATGTTTAGTTCAGGTTGAGGGGTATAGATATGCATGATATTTGAGTTTTTCTTATAAAAAAAAAATGTTTACTAAGTTTTTCAAAGTTTTTTTGTCAAAGTTCCTTTACTATGATGAGAATTGAATTGTTTGAATTTTTGTATTTCTATTACTTTAACTTCTTAATAGAAATGCATATGGTTAATTCTGCATTTTATTTATGTCATGAAGGGTTTTATGAAAGTTGAATCTCTAAACAGTTACAAACAATACATAAGTTTAGACTAATATATGGTTATGACCTAGAGATCCTAAGGAATTTAGTGGAGACCTATATACTTGAGTAAGTTTTAGAGACTATTATCTTTCTAAGGGTTACATGTAATTCAATATTTTCTTCAGTGAATATAACTTTGAGAGATCTAAGTATCTTTATTTTCGTCAAAATGCTAATAATAAAGGAGCACTAACTTTCTTTCCTGAATATTTATTGAATCTGATAGGTCTTAAGAAACTTAGGACATGATAGGCCACACTTATTTTAGCTTAGAGATATAAAGCACATCCAATAATGTATACCACTAGTTACAACTTATAAGCCTCTTGGTAAGACTATTCTTCAAAACCCTATTTACCTTAACCCAAAGAAACCCTAGTAAGAATATCCACTACCTACCTTTTAAACAATATGTAGGGATGATAGCAAAAATTTTGAAAATGGACAAAAATCTTAGTGAAAAATATCAAATGTTTACATAGAAAATCCTTTCCCTCAAAGAAAAAGAAATATAAAGAAAAGATAAGTATATCAAGAAGAAAAACAAAAGTGAAGAGAAATTAAAAGTAGAAAAGATATTCACTTCGTAAAAGAAAAGCTCGCCAAATAAATATTCATTGAAGACTTCTACTCAAATTTGAAAATTTCAATCCTCATACCCTTCTTTTAAGAACCTGACCTAAGCCTACTATCATTCTATATAAAGACCTATTGATCTTAAGGTGGAAGATAGCCTTTAAAAGGATATAAATAGAAAGGAACTAAGGTGAATTACCACAATTGGTCTTAATAATAACATATATTCTTCGGGATCAAAACTCCTTTGTCTTATCTATGCTTAAGATAAATTATGTGAACCATTAGATTGTTGGATCCGATCACTTAAAGAGAGAATTTTGTTTGGCCCTTTTTTTAATAGCTTCATTTATGAGTGTATACCAATGAGAATTTGAGGTCAAGACATCATTCCATAGGAATATAAGTATATCTCTTTCGAAGTCTAGACTTATGTAGCATGTACACACACTGCTCTCCAAGATATAATAAGAATGAAATGGATTTTGTATGTGGATAACTTTTAGAATTTTCAATCATATTTATTAAGTTATTAAAGCAAGTAGAGTATTAGTGGATGAGAATTCTTTGACATAAAAAAAAGGACTTAGCCTTATTAAATTTCTTGCTTATATTCACTGCAAACCCTCTTGAGGCCTAACTTGTCCACGAGGGTAACCTAGGAGTTCAAGAGCTTGTTGCATATGTTAAATGCAATTATGAATACCTACGAAAATGACAACCACTTTTGTTTTCATGATTTTTCACATGTTTTTCTCTAGAGCTGCAAAATGTTGGTTGGGGTATGATAAGTGTTCAATTTTGTAAAAAAAGTTAGCAATTGATAGCCCATGTGCTATAAATTATATGCATTAATTCTAAGGTTTTTTCTGAATCTCATAAAACATGCACTTTTGACCTACTAATTTAAAAGTTTGATGCTTTGCAAGTTCAGAAGCTAATCCAATGTAAGTATGTGAATTTTCATAATTTTTTAGAATTTAATAGGGTTTTGCATCTTTGTAGGTGCTGAGATGGTGACCCAAAGGCTGAGATTGAGTAAGATAAGATTTGAAGATCATGATCAAAAGAAGGCCAAACACCTAAATTTCAGTATTTCAAACTGTGATCAAGGTTCAAGATCATCTTAAGGAAGAAACAAGGCACTGACAAGCATAAAAAGTGATTAAAATAATTACAAAAAATCATGCTCTTTCACAAGGACAATTGGAAACCCAACCTTTCATAAGGACAATTAATTCCACATTTTTTCCAAGTATGGGTTTTGTGAGAAAACCTTGAAAGTTGTACTTTAGCTTGGTGATTCTTGGGGCTTTGGAGTTTAGATTTCTTTTGGGGTGGTCTTTCTTTGGATTCTTAAGTATTTTCTCTTATTTTGCATATCAATTATAGGTTATAAATTTGCTTTACATTCTAGCTTTCATAGGTTATTTTGCTCTTATTTTGTTACTTAAGTTTCACACTCATAGATCTTCCATATTTTCCTTACTTCATTGCTTCAACCTTCTTAGTTTTTCATATTGATTCATCAATGTTTGAAGTTAATTTTTCCCTAGTAGTGACAACCAAGGGAAGAAGTGACTTGCATCCTTGCTTTCCATCCTCACATTCCCCTTTTTTTTCTCCTTAGGTATAGGCATATTTCCAGGCATCATTTTCCCTTAGTTAGCCCCATCATTTCAGCCATATATCTCTTGAATTCTCTTTCATATTTCACTTACATGTCATCTTAGTTTAGACTAAGATTGTTAAAGTGTGTTTTATCTTTGATTTGAATCATGTTTTATGCTTAGGAAAAGTGCATTATTTTCATATTTACATTTATGTACTGTACACACTATTTCTAATGTATCTCCCCCGTTCAATCAATAAAGTTTATTGAAGTTCATTGTTTATGATGGATTCTAGTATTGAAGTACTTTAAATCTTAAGTGTTATTTTGCATAAAATGGGCTTGTGAAGTTGATTTCAATGCATGGTTTGATTTGAGTTTCTTAAGTGGTTGAAATATGAAAATTTTCCATTCAATCTTCATCCTTAATTTTCAGCACCTTATTCATCTTATTTGTTTGATTCTATCAAATCCCATTTAGATTAATAGGTTGTTTATTAAGTGCTTTAATTATATTTAATGATAATTATTGAGTGCTTTAATTATTGAATTTTGAGTAGTTTTTATCCCATGAACCATGCGCACCATCCCATGGATCATGCGTATGGGACTAAGATGATTTCTCCTTTGGTTCATGCTTTGTTTAGCTCTTTAATCTTAATTTATCAATAGTTAATTATCTATTTTTATCATAGTTTATTGTTAGAAATTTTTCTTTTTGAATTTTTGAGAGTTTCATTCCAAGAATTGAAGGAAAGGCTAACTTCTGCACCCATTTTTTTCCTTGCCACAAGAAAGTGGTGGTTTTGTTCTATACAACAAAGCATTAGGTAAGGGAGTTAGGTATGTCTTTATGTAGAATTACAAGGTGATTTCTTGTGCCTCAAGGTGTGATGACTCGGGTTTTTAGTAGTAAATTTTTTTTGTAAAGACAGGGCCCTTAGTAGTAAATTTTTTTTTTGCAAAACAAAGCATCAGAAATTCTTTTCTTTAAAACTTGTTTTGTAAAACCCAAGTCATCACTTCATAACATAAGTAGAGTTTTGTACAAGATAAAATTCCATTGAAGGAATAAAATTTTATTAAACATCAAGATCCATCTAGTGGTTCACAGTAAAGCTCGGTATCATTACAATACTTGTCCAAATTTCAAAGCTCAGATACAATAAAAACTCTCAATACATATAATGCTCTCAAATAAAATACATGTTTTCAATGGATATGCCCTGATTGATTATTATTTCAAGTCTTCAGCTCCTAACTCTCCTTCTCTATATCTAAGATATTGTAAACATTCAAACATTTACAATATCTCAGTAAGCTATACTTGGTAGGGGATTAAAGAAGTAACATAATTTGACAATATAAGCCTAATGCTTATTAATCCCATTATTCATTTCTGTCATAAACATGTTCATGGATCAATCTCATTTCTATAACCTTTCTTTTATCATTTATGTACATCCTTATACATAATGTATATGAACAAATTCATCAAAATAGTGAAAATATTCAATTCTCATTCCCAACTAAGTTGATCAACTCTTTCAATTGTAAGAGATCAGTATATCAACTAGTTACTATACTAGGAATTCCCTTTTTCCTAGGAATATTATTATTATACAATTACCTGACATTTTATTATGCCATATATAAGACATCTCACTATGCCCATCTCATATACATCATAGTACAAAATAAATTAAAGGAATACCATGCTTGCAATCTAATTTGTATAGTGCATCTAGATAACTGCTCAATAATCCACTCATACCATATTTAGTGGAAATGTAAAATCCATGTCCTATGGGGGGACGATGGCAGTCACAGTGGCAACCTTCCCATAATTGCCCCACCCGACTTTTTGCCTTTCTTAGGCATGGAATTTATCATCAACAAATTTCAGAGAGTAGGTGGTCAAACCCTCATAACTCCCCTAGCATAGCATCCCTAGGCCTACCCCTATTTAAAATAAAACCACAAGCCTCCATGCTCATATGTAAAATATTTCTTATACGTATCAGGCAATATATCTGTTTATCTAGGGCTAGAATATCTTCTACTTTTCTATTCACTTAAGGTTTTCTTCAACTCTACACTTAACCATTTCATATCTATTTTCTCATTATTTGGTGGATCATAAGAATTTAGCACAAGGTATTTGCATTATACATGTCAACATTTCTATACATAAGATTATGTATTCAACATGTATCTTCCATATAGATGCATTCATAAAATCTTCCTACCTCAATAGGGTATTCTTACTCCTTGAAGTCTATCATAGTCTTGATCAACGTACATCTATCAAATCATATGTATAATGTCATCTTTCTATCCAAAGGTACATACTACATGGCCTTTTGATTAGCCTTAAGTAGGATGATCTAAATCTTTCTTCCTTGAATCACATACAATCAAGGGTTCAGATCTTTTAACTTGATAAATCTATATGACAAGTATATTCACATAATAATAATCTACTCTACATTTGTATTTCATTTCTTTTGCTATTTTTGATCATTCAAGATCTCCTCTTGGATTCTTGTTTGATCATCCTTATCTTATTTACAATTTTTATTAGGATTAGTTAATTTACTAACATTTTATGTTCTTATTATTATTTCTCAACTAGTTAGTGTTACTGGTTTGGGGATAATTTATTCACTCCTAATTCTAGACAACTCTTCTTATTTTCAATTGACTAAGCTACAGGCTACTCAAAAAGTAGTTACTTTAATCCTCATGTAAGGAGGTGTTTAGACCTCAACAAACGTCACCAAAAGGTGAGGAAAGAGTGAAGCTCTATTAGATAACCCACTTAACCACAATGTTCAGCATCCACTGGAGTGACCTTAGCTCAACCTTCTATAAGGTTCCTATGAGCTCATAAACCCTAATTTATCTCTACTTAATTTTTATTAATGTCCATGATCATATAAAATCTCATTCATGAATGTGTATTATTCTCCTAATTTGGGCCAAGAAAATGGTAAACCATTTCTTATATTGTCCTACTAACTATAGCCCTTACTTACTCATTCCTTCTTATTTGTGTCATGAAACTCTAATCTCTCATTAGGTTACATTTTTGGTGTTTTATGCTCTTTATCATAACTAATTATCAATTAAATCAACTAAGAAATATGACAATAATGAATCATAAACTTCAAAGCATAAAACTAATATAAATTCAATAATCTAAGGATATCAATACTATGTAATTACTATCATGATCCCTAATTAATGAAATCAAATTAAACTAACATGATCTTAAATCACAATTCCATTACCATCTTAAATGGAAATCATACTATAGTCCATACTCAAATTAAACTAACATGACCCTAATTCATATATTACTTATCCTAAGGATATTTAAAGAAAATTATGTGTACTAACATAGCCCTAAGATGATTAAATATAACCATTTAATAACATGTAGATCATTTACATCAAAATGAAGAAATAACTTAGCATGGATCCTATAATCATGCCATGAATTAAAGTTAAAATGAATCTAATAATTAAATAAAATCATACCAATAAATTTGCATCATTAGGGGCTTTTAATATGATCGAACCATTAGATCTTAAGTCCTTTCCTTAGATCTAGGATTTTTACTTCATTGGAGGTTCAAAGATCATCTTCACATATTTTTTTCATAACTGATCAATGATCTTACTTGATCTCATCATTATTAACTACATCCAACTCATCCATAGGATTTGATCATGCTTGATCTTACTGATAAAGAAAGTTTCTTTACAAATTTTAGATTACTTCTACCATAAAGGGTAGATTTCTTAATTTATCATAGATCTGTCATATTAAATCCTCAATTTCATATATCCTTATCATTATAACATAAATAGATCAGATCCTTAAGGTTTGATCATCTTAGATCTTCAAGATCATGGAAGTAAGAATCCTATTTTCTTTAAATAAAAATTTTCTTACAATATTTCATAAATTTTATTATTTTATATGAAATTAGACATCATAAGCTTTCCATAGCTTCTTTCCACTAGTGATTTGGAGCTCAAATTACTCTGAAATTCAAGTTTGAAGTTCATAGTCGTTTTAACAGTCCAGATTTGATTTGACTGTTAAAACATAATAAAATAGGCGGTGCTAGCCGTCCTGCCCTATTTTACTAGTAACCACCAATAGAAATGGGGTGGTGATCTGTAAATGGTGAGACGATCCAGATCGGGCCATCAAATCACCATCCCCCTTTTCTCCTTCAAATTAGGCCATCATATCTCTAGGAAATTGGCTGTTATTTTATACCTAGGGGTTTTGAACCCTTCTCAATCTATTGGATGGCTCAGATTTTTCATCTGAGCCTTGCATGACCTAGATTTGGAGGGCTGCACCAAAACTTGATTTTTCAAAACATTAATAGAAAATCAAATCCAATGACATTAAAAATATAAAAAATGACATAAACTAAATATTGGATGATATCCTTCTACCTAATTTTCTTATAATTGATGAATTGATGCCAAAATAAATAAATCATGGGTGTATTCCATAACACACTAAATAAATCTTGATTTGTCATTTTTTGTTTATTGAACCATTGGATCTTGAAATGACTTTAGAGGTTTTGTATATTAGGGAATTTAGACCAATATAGACTATGAGATTTATTATTTTTGATCTAGAACAGAGTGGCTAATTGAACTTAAGGCTCTTGGTACTATTCTAGAGAGAGGAGAGAGAAAGAGGGAAAAAGAGAGAGATTGGGGAAGATGGGGGAGGATTTTTGCACTGATTTTCTGGGGGAGTCTAGGGGATTGTGTGGTAAAGTTGTGAAAATTTTTGTGAAATTTTTAGAATTATTTATAGGCAAATTTTTTAATTTTAAATTAATTTTTCATAAAAATCTCCTTCTTTCTTTTTATTATTTTATTTATGGGTGGAGTTTCCACCTCCACCTTTTCCTCCACTACAATATGGTAGTGCATTACTCAGTTATTATTGCTTTTAGAATATTGGCCGACTTTGTGGCCCACTTTCATGTGAAAAGACTGTTTTTCACTTTTATTAATAAAAATGGAGAAAAATGGATATTATTTATCCAAATTCGGATTTTAGTGTACTCAATGGTGCCAGAATAGATATTTTGAGTACCTTCTAATATTTTGAGTACATTCCAAATATTCAAATCTTAAATCTTGGTTATGGGTAAAAATGACCGTTTTACCCTTTTATGTAGAAAATTGAGATTTTTCATTCTAACTTAGAATTTAACAAAATTAGTGTCATTTGATTCAATTTTTCATGTTCATTCTCAATTTCTAAGTTTCCACTCATGATTTAATCTCTATGAAAAGATATTTGCTTTTAACCTAATATTCCAACCCAAGTCTTCTGAAATTTCAAACTTTCATTGATTTTCTCAAATCAATTTATAAAAATTGGAGTTATTACACAAGGAAACTCAAAAATCATGAGTTGAATCATCCTACCCATGATTTGGAGCTTGCCACAGTTGTGTTCACCTGAAAATATGGAGGCACCACTTGTATGGTGAGAGATTTGACATCTTTATTGATCTTAAGATTCTTACATACCTTCTCTCTCAAAGTGACCTAAATATAAGACAAAAGTGTTGGGTAGAATATCTGAAGGACTGTGACCTCACCATTTAGTTCCACCCAGGCAAGGCTAATGTTATTGTAAATTCCCTTAGTAGGAAGTTGAGTGGCACTATTTCTGATACTACTATTCACTCAACCTTTCTAGATTAGACCCTGCAAGCATAGCCGTTATGTAAGAAGACACAAGCCTTATGCTGGATGGATGGATTTAAGAAGGAACTAAATGATTGAGTAAGGTTCCATGGGAGTAGCTGTGTTGGCTAGTGCAGAATTGAGGTAATAATCGTTGACGATAGCACACGATTCTAAGCTCACCATGCATCTAGGGGTTGCAAAGATGTACCAGGAAGTGAAGGAGACACTTTTGGTGGCAAAGTGATGAAGAATGACATAGGTGATTGTTCAACATGGTGTATCACTTATCAGAAAGTGAAAGCAAAGCATTATAGCCCATCAAGATTATTAACGATTCTAGAGCTTCCTGAATGAAAATGGGACCACATAACCATCAACTTCGTGCTTAGATTGCCTAGGACATCTTGTGGGGATGATGTTATTTTGTTATTGTGGATAGATTGAGCCCCTATGAGGTGTTGTATGGCAAGATGTGTCACAAACCTACTTGTTGGAGTGATGTAGGAGAGAGATAGTTCATTTAGTTAAAGTTCAATTAGCAGTGTGCTAAGAAGGTTAGATAGATTTAGAAGCACTTATTAGTAGCTCATAGTTGACAGAGAAGTTGTGCTAAATTGAGGAGGTAAGATCTAGAGTTTGAGGTTGGTGATCATGTCTATTTGAAGGTGTCACCAACCATGTGAGTGATGAGGTTCAGAGACCCAGATATGTGGGTCCATTTTAGATATGAGAGAGAGTGAGCTAAGGTGCATATCAACTAGCCTTACCATTGTAGCTAGTAGAGGTTCATAGTTTTTTCCATGTGTACAAGCTTAGGAAGTATTGCCAAATCCTACACATGTTCTTGAGTAGATACCAATAGAGTTAAAACTAAATCTCACATTCTAGGAGCAACTTTTATAGATCTTGGATAAGAAGGAGAAAATCCTTACAACTAAGATGATCCCTGATAAGTGTTCAATTTTGTATTAGATGTACCCAATTAGTACTCCATGTGTTATAAATCATAGGCATTATTCCAAGGGTTTTCTAGAATTTCATAGCACATGCATTTTTGAGCCAATAATTCAATAATTTGATATTTGGCTAGTTCAAGAGCTAATTAAGAATAAGTATGTGAATTTTTGTACGCTTTTAAGATTTAATTAGGGTTTTTTTCTTTTGTTGGCCTTGAGAAGGTGATCCAATAACCAAGATCAAGTAACATAAGATTTGAAGATCAAGATCAAAAGAGGGCTAAAGACCTAAATTTCATAATTCCAAAGCTAGATCAAGGGTTAAGATCATCTTAAGGCAAGAAAATGAAATCCAAGGAAGCAATTGGAAGCATTAAAGGTGACTAAGATGGGATCGTTTGAAAAGTCAGCCATTCCACCACCTTTGCATGAGAAAATGAGCCATGCATGAAGTTTCCTAGTTTGACAAGAAAACCTAAGGAAGCTAAGCCATTCAAGCCATGAATCCAGGAGACATAGCCACTCAAGCCATTAAAGTGAGCACCAAGCCACATGGAGTCATACGATTAGGGGACATTTAGAAGCAATTATCTTATGCTAAATAGTGAATTTCAATGGATAATTAGAAAGGAATTTTGGTCATAACAAACATGATAAGATATGTATGCATAGGTGGACAAACCAAGAGAGGAAACAAGTCAAATTTCTTTATCTTTCCCCCCTCTTTCCTACTCTACATATTACATAATTAGAAGGGAAGGAGTTCCACACTACTTTCCTTGAAAATTAGTGCCTCCCCCTTCTAATTCTACACACTCCACCTATTCCACTTGCTAATTTCATTCCTCACTTAGCTACCTCACCTTCCTACCACTTTTCTCCATCTTTCTTACCTTTACCCACCTTCTTTCCAGTCCCAATATGTGATATACCTTAAAGAAAGGGATGTCATGCCTCATCCTAGGCTGAAATTCAATACCTCCCCAGTTTCCTTTGCTCATAATTGGAAAGTGTAATAACCCCAATTTTTGTAAATTGATTCAGAAAATCAATTTATTTTAAATTTTCAAAAAATTTAGACTGGAATATTAGGTTAGTGGAAATTCTATTTTTTATAAAGATTAAAATATGATTTAAAACTTACAAATTATGAATGTACTAAAAAAATTGATCAAAATGACACTAAGTACGTTCAATTTAGTGTTAAAATAAAAAATTCTTAATTTTCTCTATTTCTATGAATAAAAGGGTAAAATGGTAATTTTATCCATAACCAAGATCTAAGACCAATATTTAGAATTTAATTGAAAATACAATTCCAACGCCACTAAGTACGCTCAATTTTGAGTTCAGGAGAATAAAATGAATTTTTCTCCATAAAAGGGCAAAATGGTCTTTCCATACCCATGTGGGACCCACAAACGAATCCAACGACTGGAAAACATGTAATCAGTGGTCAAACTACTACCATCTGATAGTGGAGAAGGAGGTGGTCGTGGAGGATCCAATGTCAATTTAATATCCAAAAGAATTAAAACATAATTATTACAAGTAATCATTAAAAAATCCAAAAACATCTATAAATACACCCCCAAAAATCCTCCAAAAATCTTCATAAAATTTATCACAAAATTATCTTACTTCTCCTAAAAAATGATGCCAAAATGATCAAAATGATGCCAAAACGAAAATCTAATCCCATGGATGGATCTAGAAGGTCTCAAAACCTTATGATTGATGATTACAGTAGGATTTATAATCCTCTATATAATTTTATTTGATCAAAATAGTATAGACTAAAATTAGCCGTTGAAAATGGATGAAAATTTAAAAATGCAATTACTCACTCAATTTAAGTCGGATTTTCAATCTGTAAGATGTTATGAATAGATCTTGATGAGGGCAATATACCGAACCCATATAAACAAGATTTTAAGCATAAAAGTTTTCTGTTAATTAAAAATACTCTTACTTACACCCTTGATCAAGTTGATCTAGGGTGATCAGAGTTGAAAATCTAGATCCATTAAGGATCTAATGATGACAAAATAGCATGGGGATGTTTGGATTGGATTGATATGAAATAAATCAAGGCGTAGGCCCTTAAATGAAAAAATCATCATCATCAAGACCTTATCCCAATTAGGGGTTGGCCACATGAATCTTATTCCTCGATTCCACTCTATTAAATACCATGGCTTCATTTAGTCCCAAAGTTTTGAATCTTTCCTCACCACTTCTATCCACTTTCTTTTGGGCCTTCCCCTTGCCCTTTTAGAACCTTCTAATTGTATTGCCTCACTCCTAATCGGTGCCATTGTTGGTCTCCTATGAACATGTCCAAACCATCTAAGTCTAATCTCCCTCATCTTTTTACCTATTGGTGCTATCCCTAAATTTTCTCTAATATTTTTATTTCTAATTCTATCCTTTATTGTCTTACCACTCATCCATCTAAACATTCTCAATTTTGCAATGCTCATCCTATGAGTATGGTGGTCTTTAACTGCCCAACACTCTGATCCATAGAGCATGGCTGACCTTATAGCCATCCTATATTATTTTTCTTTTAGTTTGAGTGGCACCCGCCGATCACATAAAACTCCAGATGCACATCTCCATTTGTTTCAACCCGCTTGGATTCTCTGGGTAACCTCCCTCTCAATCTCTCCACTTTCATCGATCAATGATCCTAAGTACCAAAAGTGGTCTTTCATAGGGACTTCTTGGTTATCAATCTTGACTGGTGTTCCACTCCTACTCTCCTTGCTAAAATTGCATTCCATGTATGCTGTCTTAGTTCGGCTAATTTTAAATCCTTTATATTCTAATGCTTCTCTCCATAACTCTAGCTTTATGTTTACACCCTCCCTTGTCTCATCAAGTAGGACTATATCATATGCAAATAGCATGCACTAAGAATCTCCTCGTTCAGATGTTTTGTTAAATGAGAAAATGATCATGGAAAATCTCAATGGATCTCCTAGATCGGATGGATCAAGAATGATTAAGACAATTGAACTTATAAATTAAATGATCTAAGGTTAGGATCATGTTATTATGATGTGGGATAAAATAGAAACATAAAGGATCAAGGGTTGCATTCTTAATGGAATATCAACCCTAGATCTAAAAGAAGGACAAATTGGATGGTTGGATCATAAGGACAACTTGATCACATGCTTAATTAATTATCTTTTACAGTAAATTTGATTTAATTATTATCCATGTCTATTTTTTAATTTTAGTGTAATTATCTTTAATTTCCTAGAATAAGATGTTGTAATATTATTAATTAATTTCTTTTAAATAGGAAATTTAAATTCAGGTCAATACTTTCAATTTTAGCATGACTGTCTTTAAATTCCTTAGAATTATTGGTGTAATTTCTTTTAATCATAGAACTATGGAAAATACCATAAAAGAGGTAAATTGATGACATATAGATGGACTTCACGAAATACATATACATCATGAAGTATAATCATAGTAAGGGCCATAGTTAATAGAACAATATAAGGATTATCAAATCCTTGGCCCAAATTATGAGAATAATAAATCCCATGAATGAAATTTTAAATGTTCATGGATTTAATTAAAATCAATTAGAAAGTGTACTTATGGTTAAAATGCTTATAGGAACCTTATGAAAGGTTGAGCTAAGGTCACTCTAGTGAATGTGGAACATGGTAGTTAAGGGGGTTTTCTAATAGAGCCTCATTCTTCCCCTACCTTCCATTGACGTTTGTGAGGTCTAAACACCTCCTTACATGAGGATTGAAGTAATCACTTTGTGTTCAACCATTCAGCTAGTAAGCCTTAGCTAATGGGAAATAAGAGGAGTTGTCTAGACTTAGGATGGAATAAGCTATCATCAACAAATAAAATATTATTTGGTTGAATAATAAGAGCAAAAAACATTAGTAAATTATCTAACCCTAATAAAAATTATAAGTAAAATAAGGATGATCATACAAGATCCATAAGACATTGAATGATCAAGAACAATAAGAATCCTAATGCCTTATGTTAATATGTATCTAAGTATGTATGTTGTAGACAAATCTAGATAGAGAATCCAAACCCTTGATCAAATATGATTTAAGAAAGAGAACCAACATCCTCCTCCTTAGGGATGATCAAACAAATGAACGTAGATCAAAGAAGAACTAGATGGTGGAAGATCTAAACTCTTGATCTTTATCAACAAGTGTAAATTGTTGATCAAAGTATCTATGAAAGATCAAGATCAAAGAAAGGAATACACAAAGACTTAGAATAGAAAATACTTAGATATGAAAGATTAGAAAATCATTCTAACCCTTAGATCTATTGATCAATAGTATAAACACTACCAAGGGAAGATAGATCATAATAGGACACAAGATCTAGATCCTTTATATCAAAGGACAAGATTAGACAAAGAATATAGATAGGATAAAAAATATAGGATTATTTAGATTGTATAAATATTGATAGTATGTATGGATTTATAGAATTCATATGTCAATCAGGATCATAGAATATTTGAAGAGATGAATCACTACTTGTAGGTGGGAGGATTTTATGAATGCATCTACATGAGACATACATGTTAAATACATGATCTTATATCTGAAAATGTTGAAAAGTATAATGTAAATACTTGTATTAAATCCATTGAAAACCCTTATGATCCAACCAAAGCACATATGAAATGGTTATGTTAGAATTGAGGAAAACCCTAAGCGAATAGGGAATTAGAAGGTATTCCAGCCCTAGATAAATAGACAAATTATCTGATAGGTATAAAATCAATACATGGGAATCATTCATATAGAATGGTGATCCCTAAACTTATATGAACATGGGTACCATTCATTGTAAATGATGATCCCTAAGTTTGAAGTGAAATCCTATCCTAAGTATAAGAATACCAAAATATGAGGATGATGATATAAACAGACTCGACATCTAATAAGTAAAAAGATTACTTTACATACAAGCACAAAGGATTGTGGTTTTATTTTAAACAGGCATATGCCTAAGGATGCTATGCTAGTGGGGTTATGATGGTTTGGCCACCCGCTCTCTAAAATGTGATATATATGATGATATTGTACCCAAAGAGAGGCAAAATGCCAGGTGGGGCAATTATGGGAAGAGCATCCCTGTGATAGTCTGTCTCCCCATATAGACATGCCATAGATGATTTTCCACACTTGGTATCCATGGAGTATGAAAGTAGTTATTTGAGTGTGTTGGTATGGATCAGACTGCAGCATAGTAGTCCTTTAAGTATTTTGCATTATGATGCGTGGCATAATGAGATGTCGATACAACCTAAATAAGGGAGTATTTTCCCAACAGAGTCTGGATGTTTTATCAAGTCAATATGGCTGAGTGTGATGATACTACCCAAATGAGGAAGTATTTTCTAGCAGAGTTTGGATGATTGATCAACTCAGTGTGTCTGAGTGTGACTATTGATGTTCGAGATATTAACTAATTTTCACTATTTTGATCGTATATATATCTATACGACATATACAGTATGCATGTGTAAGGATGTACATATATGACAGAGTAAAAAGATTGATCCATGAGTATGAATAATGGGATTATGAAGCATTAGGATTATACTGTCAAATTATTATTCTTCTTGAATCCCCTGCCAAGCACAACATGCTGAGATATTGTAAATGTTTGAATGTTTACAATATCTCAAATACAGAGAAGGAGAATTAGGAGCTCAAGACTTGAGAAGACTTGGAAGAATAATCAATCAGGGTATATCCCTTGAAGACATGTATTTTATTTGAGAGCATTGTATTTTATTGAGAGTTTTTATTTTATAGTGAGCTTTGAAATTTGGATTATGTAATTTGGACAAGTATTGTACTGGTACTTGGCTTATACTATGAACCACTAGATGGATTCTGGAATTTAGTAAAAGTATATTCCTTCAATGGAATTTTATCTTGTACAAAATTCTACTTATGTTATGTACGAAGTGGTGGCTTGGGTTTTACAAAACAAGTTCTATAGAAAAGAATTTCCTCTACTTTGTGTTGCAAATTTTTTTTACTAGAAAGGGCACCCTACCTTTGAAAAATGTATTACAAAATGTGTTACAAAAACCTAGGTCACCACAAAAAGTCCACCTCACCTCACCGACCTCACCTAACCTTCTATTCTTCTATCTCCATTCAACCACCTAACTTTCCTACTTGGAGTTTTAGTTCTAATTCTCCTTTTTCCTACAAGGATATGATCTTATCAAATTGGAAAATAAAACTCTATAAATACCCTACCTCATGGAATTTCACGCCTAATTCAAGTAAGGGAGTTAATTCTAATTCCTTGAAATCGAGCACATCAACTTGGGGATATTCTTAAAGCTTTGGACTTCAACATATTGGTTGATTGTCATTGTCTTCCACAATTTTTTCTTGCTTTGCTTCTTTGATTTTTGGACTTCAATTCCGTATTGGTACCTTACTTTAATTCTTTGCTTTCCTTGCTTGTTACTTTCTTTGTTGTTTAAGTTTCCTACTTATAGTATCTCTTTGTTCTCCTTTCACATTTACTTCCACTTCACTTACCTTTATTTCTTAATTCTTCAAGATCAAAGTTATCTTTTCTCTTATAGTGACAAGCAAAAAGATAATATCTTTGAATCCCTTTTCTTTCCATTCATATTTTTGTTGTTTCTCACTTAGATTTAAGACTAGTTCTTATTGATTTCTTTCCCATCTTCATGCTCTTACTTTCTTGATTTCCTTTTTGGTTTCACATACATGATATCTAAGATTGGTTTGACATTGGTGAGGTGTGTTTAAGTTTTTCTTTCAATTGAATTCTAGGAATTAGAATCGTGTGAAATTTTCAAGTTTGTTCTCTATGTGCACAATTCATGTACTAAATTTCTTCCAATAAAGTTTATGACCCATGTAAAGTTTCTCTTGTTTATTTCTATGCTTGAAGTTCATTAAATTTTTGGTTTTATGATCATGTTTCATGGCCTGAATCGTACACCATGTTAGTCCATGCCCTACTTAAGTTTCATGAGCACTATATTTATGGAATTCTACCTTTCGTGATTCATGCATAATTTTCTACAGTCCATGCACTTTATTTCCATAATCTCTTAGGAAGCCATTTAGCTTTTTAAATAGTTTATTTATTGTTTTGGTGAGATCCTATGTTTACAAGTTTTTAGATCATGCATTTGTTGAGTTCTTAAATTTGTGTCCAAAACCCTAAAATTTCTATTGATTTAGTGCATGAGATTGATCATTTTCACACTCATGTGATGGATTTGCACTAAACCAATTAATCTCCATCTAATCATAATCCAATGTATTTTTAGGGTTAAATTGTCATCCAAATGCAATTATGTTTAAAACCATTGGTGAAATAATACTAATTAGGATTTTTCCATTTTTGTAGGTTATATGTTAAGATCCAAGTGGAAAGATCAAGTTGCTCAAGCTTAAATATAAATTTATGGCTTAGATTGATCTAATTTTTGTTGAACTAGATGAACTAGATGAACTGAAGAAGTAGAAGCCCAAGTGTTTGAGGATTAATTCATCTATTCCACAACCAAGCTCATGCAAGCTTAGATCACTCACACTATAGTGTGAAAGTGAAAGGCCACACATTGGTCCCACTCAATCCTTCATTCTTTCACACATCAAGGGCCCACAAGATTGGGAATGTATGTGCATAGAACATGGATGATAAGGGAGTGTATGGGATATCATGTGCTGAAGAGGGATTACACTTGATGGTCTCCTAAATTGAAGATCAAGTCAAACAAGTAATTGGAATTAGATTGATGGATGAAGGTAGGAGATCTTAAGGATAATAGCTCTATGTTGTTGCAATGTGTCACAAAGAAAGTAGCTAGTTAAAAGCAAGCTAGTACCTTGACTTTTTGCAAACAAGAGGGAGTTATTAATGCTATGAAGAGAAAGGACCTACAACCATTTCACTTCCATCAAACGATGGTGATTAGAGGAGGGAATCAATGGTAGGTTAATGGGGGACTCAAGGAGATAGAGGGTAGCTGATAACATTAGCTACCCCTCACTCTATATGAGGAGGAAGTAGAAAGGAGAAAGGAGAGAAAGTAGTAGAAGAAGAAGAAGTAGAGTTGGAGGGAAAAGAAAAACTCCTTTCCTTTCTTAATCCACTAGTATGGTAAACATTTTGCTTCACCATTTTTCTTGTATTTTTATGTTATTTCTCCAATGTAAGAACTTAAATGAAAGAAAGAAAGTTTTCATTAAAAGTCTCTCTCTCTCTCTTTCATTTGTTTTGAAGTTTCAACCATACCATAGCATGGAAGTGTTATTACTTTGTTCCACCTACTACTAGTGACATTCTATCTTCCAAATTCTATGAATGATAGTGAGCTATAGGTTAAATATAATAAAGTAGAAGATAGGATCAAGTTCACTAGGATTCCCTTGAAAAATTCCCATTGGGAGAAAGTAAGAAATTAGGGAGAAATCTAAGTTTTTCCAACTTTGTTTCACTACTGCTACCTTATAGGTGTGCAATAATAGAGCTTTGGAGTTCTCCCTTGCTTGCATTTATTTTGGTATTGATCAATGATTTAAACTATTGATAATGCTCTCATCTCACTTATGAATAAGTGAAATGAATTTTTCTTGAGGAGGATTGGAGTAGAGCAAGATATTTGCATCCTTATCTTTTCTTTCTTACCCTTACTGCAAGAGAAAACAAGAGGGGTAAGATTTTCCATATTTAGTTAGTTTTTGTTTATATTTTAATGATTTAAAACATTGGAAATATTCTCCTAAGACATAGGAAGAATTTCCCACTAGTTTCCAACAATTTCATTAAGTTTTGAATGAGATTTCTTTAAGGCAACAATAACAAGTACTAATCTGCACTATTACTGTTTATGATGAGTAGGTTATATTATGTATCAAATATCTCCATTTTAGTTAGTTTTCTTCATGATCTAACCATACTGATGGATTTCTTAATGTCCAATTAAATACTATAAGAAATTCCATCGAAAATTTCAATGTGGAAATTGGAGATAAAAATGGCCGAAGTGACCAATTTCATCACATGCTCACTGGTTTACATAGGCAATTTCTTTAGATATATAAGTTTTATTTAAAATCTAACTATACTAATAGACTCTTTGATATTCAATTATTTTAGGTACCATGTTTCAAATAAAAATTTGATGTCTAAGATGGCGCAATTCATGGCCAAAGTATCCCTCTTCACCATGCTCATTGGGTGTGTGTAGGAAAAACCTATAACCCCCAATCACTAGTAACAATCGCCTATGATTATATACTTTTATATCTCATTACATCCTAAGTTGATTTTATATTGTGATATTTTATTTTAAAGATAATTAAGTAGGGAACAATTTGGCATGTGACAATGTCATCGATAATCACTAGTATTCAAAGTTTCTTCTTCTAGTAACACTCTCTGAAGTTATAGTTGCACACTATAGGTGCAAGTTTCTCTTTAAATTCTTATTGAATTTCAGTTAAATTTGAGGCATAGATTCTTGGATACATTTGAAACATGATGAGCCAAGAACATGTTAAATAATTTCTCAAAAGTTAAAAATATTTAGTGTTATTTATTTCTTTTATCTTTCCTTGCAATTTTTCTGTTTCTCAATCATTATAACAAGAAAGTAAGAGAAAAAAAATAGTGAAAATTAGAAATTTTAGCATAGTTTTAGGATAGTTCCTTTCCGTAGTTGTAGTTAAATTTAATTTATTTTTTATTACTTAAATTTAAATATAATTAATTTATGTTAGGCTAGTTTACTTTTTTCTTAGGATTAGAATGATCCTAGAATAGCATTACCTAGTAATTCCTAATGTCTTAAATGTCCTAGAAAATTTAATTTTAAAAAGACAGAAGTACCCATAGTACAATTCTTTGATTCAATGTTATTATCTTTCAAAATGAATACTTGGAATTAATCCTTGATTCATTATAGCTAGATTCCACATAGAATACTTCAAATTTAGTAATGTATCTTATTTCTAACAATCAATGATGTTCATGTTAACTTTTCAAAGAAACCATATTCAAAGAAAATGATTGTAGTTTCGATCTACTTCTTGACTTATAAGTAGTCATAACAAGTGGTGGACACTAATGCTAGTCTAAGTGATCTCTAATCCTAACCTTCAATCATAGTTTGTTTTCTTAATTTAATGAAATCTAATCCATTTGATCATTCATCACCTTATCTTGTAACCCTTTTAGGGTAAATCTTTTAGGACAATTAGAGTAGAATAATTTGGTGCTTTAAACTCATACTACATCCTCCCTATGGATTCGACCCTGCAGTACTAAAATTAACTAGCTATGTACTTGTAGGAAAATTCTCAACAAGTTTTTTCTATTGTTGTTGAGGAGGTGAATGTGTGGCCAAAGCACCATCAAATTAGGTTTAGAATAATTAGATTAGTTGTTTTTATTTTGAGTAGAATTGTAGTGAGGTTGGCCTATATTTTAGATTCAATTTAATCATTGTAATAATACAGGTCAAGTATAAACCATCATTCCTTAGAAGTGGAGGTGGTTTGTAAATGATTTACCCTTGTATGGGAAGACTTAATTCTAGGACCCCACTATAAGATCTACTCAATCTTTTAATTTTCTTAGATTTAGGACTTTCATTGTCAAAGTAGTTTTGCATAATTGTTTAGTAATATTATCTCGTATAGATAGCATCCATCTTTTAATTATCACATACTTTCCAGGTTGTTGCACTAGCTTATTATTTTTCTTGCATTTTTTAGGGCATGTTAATCTACTTTAAGGTGATTTAATGTACCATGATGAATGGAAATTGATTAGTAAGGGCATCTTACCTTACAAAATCAAGGGTGGATTTCATTACCACCTCTTGGCCCACCTAGGCTAATCTTCACTTATTATGCACCCTAGCCTTTATATCAATTTAAAAATAAATTAGAAGTGACCTATAGAAGCCTTTAAGCTAATAGGACCCTCTTGGAAGGATGCAAACTATTGTCACTCCAATGGCCCTAAGCTTAATCATTGTGTTGATATTTAAATGACTAGCTCTACCCACATATCCTATGACTTATATTACTATGGCTAACTTAAGAGGGTGTGAACTACATTATTTAGCAAGGATCTAATTGGTAAGTAGTAGCACAACTTTGAAAGAGAGGAGGAGTTTTCTAGATTAGGTTAATATAAAAGCTACTCCCCTTGTAGAAATCAAGATAATCAAAATAATTTTCAACCTATTAGCAAAGAGTTTGTTGATTGTGTCTTTTGTTTTTTCATCATCTTAAGTTGCTTCACATAGTTTGGTTTTCTTAAAAAAAAAAACGAATTAAATTAAATTGAATTAAAATATATATATATATATATATATATTTTTGTATGCATTGGATAGAGGATGAAACTGGAAGGCTAGTTAAACCAATCCCACACAACATACAACCAGATCAATTGCCCACAATGGCAAATCAAATTGATCAAGGGGAAATCCATCTCTTAGAGATAATAGAGATGAAATTAATCCTCAAATTCTCTTTAATGATGGACCACCACCTCACATGGATAATGAAGATCTTCCACCATGAAGGAATAATCCAACAAAATATAGAGATTTGACAAGAAATCAACAAAGGGAATGGGATTTAAATTGCCAGCATGAGGACAATTAGAATAACCAACATCCTCATGACAAACATTAGATTAGATACTATAAGGCTCAAGCTATTTCCTTTTTCAGAAAAGGAAAAAGCCAAGATTTGGTTTAATGCACTACTATCACATTTAATAAAAAACCCTACAAGACATGAAAAGGGAGTTCTTGAAAAAGTTTTTCCTTACTCGTAAAACCAATACTATTCGCTAAAAGATCATGACCTTTACCCAAAAGGATAAAGAAACCTTTTATTAATGTTGGGAAAGATTAGAGGATCTATTGCTAGTGTGTCCACATCATGGACACAAACCTTGGCACATTATCCACTTCTTTTCTGAGGGACTCAATTCTCAAATTTGCTAGCTTGTAGAAATGATGTGCAACAGTAACTTTTTGAACAAACAACTAGAAGAGACATAACAACACTTGGAATGGCTAGCTAAGAGTGGCAAACCTAGGCAGATTCAAAGAAAGCGGATCACCCATATAGGACAAAGCCCACCACATTTTCTAAATGAGGCATATATGCAATGGAGGAAAAGGATGACATGAATGCAAATATAGCTTCCCTATCTAGAAAAATAGAGGACATAGAAATGGGGAAAGCTACCTCTATGAAAGTATTGCACACCCTACTTAGGAATGTCGTACAATCCTGACATTCTAAGATGTGTTCCACAAATAAGAGAATACCTTAAATTCATATAAACAATTATTTTCTCCATGTACTAAGATAGACAACCCCAATTGGAGAAATCACCCCAACTTTAGATGGTGAAATGGATCAAATACTAATGTCTCACACTAAGAACCCTTCCAACTCCACTAAGGACCACCTACTCTTAGACCATATATGCTTCCACCAAAGAGGTTAGTGGAGGATAATCATCAAAATTTCATTCAAAATTAGGAAAGGAAAAATGCTCAACTTGAAGAATCTTTGAGCGATTAAAAACATGTTTACACAATTCATGCAAAGCCTGAAAAAAGGGAAATTTCCTATCAAGAAAAATCTAAAGTTGCACATGTGACTGGGACAAAGGGTTCTTCGAGCTCAAACATGGAACAAACTAATTTGGCCACTTGTAATAACCCTAATTTTTGTAAATTGATTGAGAAAATCAATTTAGTTTGAATTTTTAGAAAATTTGGGCTCGAATACTAGGGTATAGGAAATTTTATTTTTTAGAGATTAAAACATAATTTAAAACTTAGAAATTTTGAATGTACTAAAAAAATCAATCAAAATGACACTAATTACTTTTAATTCTGAGTTAAAATGAAAATTCACTAATTTTCTCTATTTTTACCAATAAAAGGGTAAAATGGTAATTTTTACCATAAACGAGATCTGAGTCATCAATATTTAGAATGTACTTAGAAATACGATTCCAACACCACTAAGTACTCTCAATTTTGAGTTCGAGAAAAAAAACAAATTTTTTTCCATAATGAGTGGTCAAACCGCTACCAGCTAATAGTGGAGAAGGAGGTGGTAGTGGAGGATCCAATGTTAATTTAATATCTAAAAGAATTAAAACATAATTATTACAAGTAATTATGAAAATTTTAAAAACATCTATAAATACACCCCCAAAAATCCTCCAAAAATTTTCATAAAATTTAGCACAAAATTATCTTGCTTCTCTTGCAAAACCAGACCTAGATTCATTCCCAAATTTCCAAAACTCCCAAAAACCTCTCTTCTATCACTTTCTCTCTCATCTCTCTAAATTGGAACAAGAGACCTAAATTCAATGAGTCACTTTGTTCCAAATCAAATCCCATAAATCTACCATTCATATTGTCCTAGACTACCTTATCTACAAAACTCCAAAAGAAATTTCAAGATCTAACGGTGCAATCAATGGAAAATCACAAAATAAGCAGCTATTGGGAGATCTTATCATCAAGTGGATATTTCTTTTAAATTGGGTTGCAAAACCTACATTTTTCTCCAATCTGGTAAGTGAAAATTTTTTCCAAACTTATTTCATTCTAGTTTATATAATTTTTATTTTTTTGAAATTAGTTTTAGGTTAAAAACAATAAAAATCGAGTAAGGATAAGAACAATCAATTTTGGATGATGAAGGACTCAGATGGAAAATTTGAGCCATCCAATTGATCTAGAAGGGTTCAAAACCCCTAGGGTAGAATTTTCATGAAATTTAATCAAGTTTTGAGCCTTTAATTGAAAAGGAATTGATTAGACTATCTAAAAATGACTGTCCGATCTTCCTAATAAGATCGGACTCCTAGGATGCAGCATGGAAATGCGCCTTGTAGGAGCGTTTCCATGTGTGCTCTATGTGCGGCTGTCCCGATGGTACAACTGCGCGACAGCACCGATTTCGAGGAGTACGACGATCATTTCACTCTACCAGACCCGGTTTGCCCAATTGATTAGAGCCGTCCATTCTGATGGGCCCAGATCAAATCTGGACCCTCAGCTTCAGTCCTTAATTGTGGAGTCATATGAACTCCAAATTAAGATTGGAAAGAAGCTATGGAAAGCATATAATATCTATTTTCGTTTTAAATCATAAAATTGATAAAACTCTTCAAGAAACATTTTGTTATTAGGAACTAAGTTTTGAATTTTCATGATCTTTAAGATCTGAGATGATCAAATCTTGGGGATCTGATGCAATGATGATATAATGTTGAAACCAAATAATATTCATGATTTATGTTGATAGATCAAACATAAAATGATGAATCTACCCTTTATGGTAGAAAACCCTAAAAATACAAAGGGGCCTACTTGATCAATAAGATCAAGCATGATCAGAACCTTTGGATGGGTTGAATGAATGGGATTATAATGAAATTCAGTTAGATCATGGATTAAATGTGATAAAACAAGTGGATATGATCTTTGGATCTTAATGGAGAAAAAGCCTTTAATGTAATTAAAACCCTTGATCTAAGGGAAAATATCTAAAATCTAATGCTTGGATCATAAGTAAAAGTTTCTAATAATATTAATCTAATTAGTTTAATTATCTTTTATTTGATAATAGAATTGTAAACAAGATTTATGTGAGAAATTAGGAAGCATGATAGTGTAATTCTTAAATTTTAGCATGCTATGTTCTAAATGTTATTAGTTTGTTATTAGGTTGGTAGATTTAATTATATTTGGGCCATGTTAGTTTAAATTTGAGATTTTAGCTTGATCCCATTAGATGAGTAGTAAAATTTCATGTATTTCATTACTTAGGAACATGCTAGATATAGTATAGTTTTATTCCATTAGGTTAAGTTACATTCATAGAAAGCATGTTAGTATAAATGGTTGTTAAACTTATATTGGATTTATGCTTTAAAGTTTATGATTTATTTATTGTTAAATTTTATTAGTGGATTCAATTATTAAGCAGTTGTTAAGATATAATGAGCATAAATCACCAAAAATATAAACTAATGGAATATAGAGATTCATGGAAAATTAAGATGAATGAATGACTTTGACTTAATATTAGTAAGGGCTATAGTTAGTAAGATAATATAAGGATTATCAAATCCTTGGCCTAAACTAGGAGAATAATAAAGCCCATGAATGATATTTTAAATATTCATGGATTTAATTAAAATAAATTAAAAAGAGTACTTAGGGTTAAAATGCTCATAGGAACCTTATGAAAGGTTGAGCTAAGGTCACTTTAGTGAATATTGAACATTATAGTTAACGGGGTTCTCTAATAGAGCCTCGCTCTTCGCCAACCTTCCATTGATGTTTGTGAGGTCTAAACACCTCCTTACATGAGAATTGAAGTAACCACTTTTTGTTCAACCATTCAGTTAGTAAGCCTTAGCCAAATGCAAATAAGAGGAGCAGTCTAAACCTAGGATGAAATAAGTTATCTTCAACTAGTAAAACATTAACTAGTTGAATAATAATAATAATAAGAACATAAAAGGTTAGTAAGATAAGAATGATCAAACAAGATCCACAGGATCTTGAATGATCAAGAACAATAAGAATCCTAATGTCGTATTTTATTATGTATCTATGTATGTATGTTGTAGACAAATCTAGATAGAGGATCCAAACCCTTGATCAAATATGATTAAAGGAAGAGAACTAAGATCATCCTCCTTAGGGATGATCAAACAGCTGAAATTAGATCAAAGAAGAACTAGATGATAGAAGATCTAAGCCCTTGATCTTTATCAACAAGTATAAATTGTTGATCAAAGGATCAAAGAAAGGAATACACAAAGACTTAGAATATAAAATACTTAGTTTTGAAAGATTAGGAGATCATTCTAACCGTCAGATCTATTGATCAATACTATCTGAGGAAGATAGATCAGATAGGACACAAGATCTAGATCCTTTATATCAAAGGACAAGATTACACAAAGAATACAGATAGGATAAAAAATATAGAATTATTTAGATTGTATAAATATTGACAGTATGTATGGATTTATAGATTTCATATGTCAATTAGGATCATAGAAGATTTGAAGAGATGAATCATTACTTGAAGGTAGGAGGATTTTATAAATGCATCTACATGAGAAATACATGTTGAATACATGATCTTATGTCTAGAAATGTTGACAAGTATAATGTAAATACTTGTATTAAATCCATTGAAAACCCTTATGATCTAACCAAAACAAATATGAAATGGTTAAGTTAGAATTGAGGAAAACCCTAAGTGAATAGGGAACTAAAGGTTATTCTAGCCCTAGATAAATCTATAAATTGTCTGATAGGTATAAAATCAATACATGGGAATCATTCATATAGAATGGTGATCCCTAAACTTATATGAGCATGGGGATCATTCATTGTAAATGATGATCCCTAAGTTTGAAGTGAAATCGCATTCTCAGTATAAGAATACCAAAATACGAGGATGATGATATAAAAAGACAAGAAGTCTAATAGGTAAAAAGATTACTTTATATACAAGCATGAAGTCTTGTGGTTTTGTTTTAAACATGCATATGACTGGAGATGCTACGCTAGGAAGGTTATGAGGGTTTGGCTACTTGCTCTCCGAAATGTGATATATATGATGATATCGTGCCCAAAGAGAGGCAAAATGTCTAGTGGGGCAATTATGAGAAGGCCACCACTATGATGGGTTGTCTTCCCATATAGACATGACATAGATGATTTTCCACACTTTGTATCCGTGGAGTATGAAAGCAATTATCCAAGCACACTGGTATTAATCAGACCACAACATAGTAGTCCTTGGAGTATTTTTCATTATGATGCATGACATAGTGAGATGCCAATACTTCCCAAATAAGGGACTATTTTCCCTGTAGAGTTTGGATGTTTTATCAACTCAGTATGGCTGAGTGTGATGATACTGCCCAAATGAGAGAGTATTTTCTAACAGAGTTTGGATGATTGATCAACTCAGTGTGTCTGAGTGTGATTATTGATGTTTGAGATATTTACTGTTTTTCATGATTTTGGCCGTATATATATATATCTATATGACAAATACAGTATGTATGTGTAAGGATGTACATATATGACAAAGTAAAGAGATTGATCCATGAGTATGAATAATGGGATTATGAAGTATTAGCATTATATTGTAAAATTATTATGCTTCTTGAATCCCCTACCAAGCATAGCTTGCTGAGATATTGTAAATGTTTGAATGTTTACAATATCTTAGATATAGAGAAGGAGAATTAGGAGCTCAAGACTTGAGAAGACTTGGAAGAATAGTCAATTAGGGTCTATCCCTTGAAGACATGTATTTTTATTTGAGAGCATTATATTGTATTGAGAGTTTTTATTATATGGTGAGCTTTGAAATTTGGATTATGTAATTTGAACAAGTATTGTACTGATACCCGGGCTGTACTATGAACTACTAGATGGATTTTGGAATTTAATAAAAGTATATTCGTTCAATGGAATTTTATCTTGTACAAAATTCTACTTATGTTATGTATGAAATGATGACTTGGGTTTTAGAAAACAAGTTCTAAAGAAAATAATTTTCGCTGCTTTGTTTTGCGATAATTTTTGTAAATTTTTTTTACTACTACAGATACCTTGCCTTTGAAAAATGTATTAGAAATGTGTTACAATGTAATGACTCCAATTTTGTAATATTGAAATTCCAAGTTAAGCAATGAAAAGATCAGTGTTTGAATATAAGGGCATTTTACTCATTTCACTATTCACCTAGACTAAACCCAGAAATTTGGTCCTAAAAATAGTTCCATTAGATGCGTCCTGGAAAAAGGAATCCAACAAGACCAAAATCACCCAAAACGGAGTTAAAATGAGCAAGATATGGCCCTTTGAAGTTCAGAGGCAAAAACATAATTTTTACAAAAAGATGGTTTTAACCTGCAAAACACAGGGGCCCGTTTTGATACGGGCACCCCTTCATCTTCAACCTCTAGAGGATTCTAGAACGGTGGTGATTGGAGGAGAAATCACCACCATTCTGGAGGTTTCTCCACCGCCATTCAAAGGCGGTGAGAGCCCCCTCCAAAACCCTCTCTTAGCTCTATAAATAGAGCTCTTGGGCACCTCTAATGGCAGCCCAAAACATTGAAGAAAACCCGTCGTGGAGCAGTGACCTAGAGGGGAAACAAGGAGAAAAACCCAGCAACGAGCTAGGTATGCCCAAGATCCCTCAAAACCCATCTCCACCATAGTTCCAAGATTAATTTCCCAAGTTTTTTGCATGAAAAACCATGCAAAACGGAGCCCAGGAGAGCCACCAAGGACCCAGGGACGTTCCCTGGGCCACACCGGTTTGACAGGGTCGAACCAGGGTGTCCTGAGGACGCCCCAGTTCCCCAACAAGCAGGACGTTCCAGTCGGAACGTCCCACGTCGACGCGGTTTGAAAAACCAAACGGGCGCTTCCTTAAGGAAGCCGGGGCGCACGTCGCAGACGCGCAGCGCCCTAGCATTCTGTCCTTTTATTTTTAAGACTCCAATGTACGTACGACACTAAAACGCTTATAACTTGAGATATAGACCTCCAATTGAGGCCCGCAAAATGCATTGTGTCCGTGTCGACGACACGGACACATGCAAACTATAAAATCCTGGTCAAAGCCCAATCAAAGGTGGGCATGACCCTTAGAATAGGATGGTGACGCGTGGTCCCTAGACCTTTGGAAAATTGATAATACCAAGGCCCAATTAGGACCTTAGGACACCCATAGGCATAGGGATGGACCCCTAATGCCTAAGTAATAAGAAAAACCACTCTAAAACCCATAAAAGATAGGCTAAACTAACCTTGATTCCCCAAACCATGATCAAGAGCGTCCAAGGACAAAAGGGTTAGCGCGACCTAGCCAGGTAGGTGCTCTATCACTATTAGATTCTTTTAAAAGAACTATTATTGTTTTGAGAACATATGTTTTAAGTATATGACTTGTTTAGCATGACTTAATTCAGCATGCATGTGATAAATGCTTTGTACATAGACATGTTTTGTAAGTGATTGCATATACATTATGCACATATATGTTTGCAAACAAGTGCATACATTGCATGATTTAAGTAACTACAAAGATTGCATGTCCTTGAGGGTTGCCAAAAGACGCTGGAGTGCCGAGGGCCAGGCAGTTGTGAGGGACCCAAAAAGGACAGGTTTTGAACAGAGGTTTTTGGCTTATTTGATCGTACATGATTTGGGCTAGTAAGCTCGTGGGTGCTATGCCGAGGGGTGTGGGTTGGCTACCCAGCCTCTACCACTATTACGTGGATGGGTACCACGCCCAAAAAGGGCATGTCCCTACTTCGACTGCATGTGATACAGGGGGCTACCACTAGTGTCACGGCACTAGATCGAAGTATCATATGCCCTGTGGAGGTATATGATCCTGTGTCCTTAGGTACCCGGGGACCACACGGTGGTGAGGTCGTGGGCATAGTGGGACCCTATGGTTTCATGGATTTATGTGCATTGCATATGGCATGATATGAGGTTGGTCGATCATACCATACTAGAGATCCATGAGTTGGATTCCATGAAGCATCTTATGCATATCATGATGTTATGATATATACGTATATAATACTTTCGATTTTGGATTATATGATCCTTTAAGTCGTTGGTATTTTAGTTTAACAATGGATTTTAATATCGATGTTGCACTTGAATATTCAAACATACACATGTTTTGAAATGAGCATATGATTTTAAAAACATCTCATGCATTATAAAACTAGTAGTGATAGGCTCCTACTGAGTATAGTATATACTCACCCAATCCTCAATATTTTTTCAGACACAAAGTAAATACTTAAGGGCAAGGTACGCTTGTGCTAGGAGACACCCAGACTCAGTACAAGTAAGTAAACCCCTACCTTATCTTTCAATGTTACTTGGTTGTAGTTACTCTCTATTAGCTGAGGATGTGACTAACACTTTCTTGGGAATAATATTGATTTAAACTTTGCCATGGCTAAATAATTTGAGAATGTGTTTTGACACTCGGGGTTTTTATGAAAGATTGATTTCCAAAAGAAATAAGATTTCCATGCATCTCATACTTATAAAACAAGAGATCTCGCCTTTTTATCAAAATTGCATCATATAAAAACCCGGGTCATCACAGTTGGTATCAGAGTACGGTTTAACGTTACTCACAGCCCAGTTATGAGGAGAATAACTTATAATCAAGTTTCATCCATGAAAGAGTAAGGGGTAATAGGATAACAAAAACTGAGATTTGGTGAATTGCCTTGTGATTACAGATGCCTAAGAAGAAGGGAAGCAATGCTCCAAGACCTGAAGCCCCACTAGTGGACTCCACTGGGTCGGGAAATGGGATGGCTGAGTTATTGCAACAATTCTTACAGAACATGGGACAATACATGAATAGTCAAAGCCAAACTCCTACCACCTGAGATCCTTCCCCTGATAAAGCAATAGATAGGACTGAGGTTCAGTTAGAAAGGTTTCAGAAACTAGCTCCCTCATTCACAGGAGAAGATGAAGCATCTACAGCTGAAAAATGGTTAATTGATATTGAAAAGATATTTAAAGCCATGAACATAGCTGAAGAAAGAAAAGTACCCATGGCCACATTTGTGTTTAGGAGAGAGGCTACCTTTTGGTGGGAAACAGCGGAAAGAACTTATTTTGATCAGCAAGAAACAATAGGATGGGAAGAGTTTAAAAGGGTCTTTAACGACAAATATTATCCTAAACACATAAGGAAGCAGAAGGAAAAGGAATTTATGGACTTAGAACAAGGAAATATGACCGTCCAATAGTATGAAAGTAGATTCATCAGCCTCCGAAGATTTGCACCACGTGCTTGTGCTGATGAGGAAGATGCGGCAGAACGATTTGTAGATGGATTCAACCCAAGACTCAGGAGCAGAGTTCTAGGTTTCCAACCTTCCACAGTAGCCAAAGCCGTAGAGATGGCCTCCCTATATGAAAAAGATTATCAAAGGAACCAGGCAATAAAGGAAACTAAGAACATCAACACCATAGGAAATATAGGAAAGAGACCATTTCAGTCCTTCGAGCCCAGGCCACCTTTCAAGAAGCCGTTTGAAAACAAAGAAAGAAGGCCAGACTGGAAGACATGCCCTAAGTGTAACAGGTATCATTCAGGCAAACCATGTCCCATTTCCAACATCACTTGCTATCTTTGTAGAGAACCAGGACATTTTGCTAGGGATTGTTCTAAAAAGGAAGTTGAAGAGCGTAAAGGAGATCAAGTCCCAAAAAGCCAAGGACGTATCTTTGCCCTCACTTCCAATCAAGCCCAGTCTTCAAATGCTGTAGTTGAAGGTACCCATAGAGTTGACGGAGGATCTCAAAGCTAGAGATGAGACCAGTTGAGATCCAGAATCGTAAGAGTAAGAAGCTGTGGAACAAGGATATACACTTAGTCAAAGTTTTGTGAAGAAATGTGCACATGGAAGAAGAAACTAGGGAACTGGAGTCAGAAATACGAGAAAAGTACCTCGAGATCTTTTGACTGTATATATTAAAGAATTTTGGGGACGAAATTACCCTAAGGGGGTAAGAATGTAATAACTCCAATTTTGTAATATTGAAATTCCAAGTTAAGCAATGAAAAGATCAGTTTTTGAATATAAGGGCATTTTAGTCATTTCACTATTCACCAGGACTAAACCCAGAAATTTGGTCCTAAAAATGGTTCCATTAGATGCGTCTCAGAAAAACGAATCCAACAAGACCAAAATCACCCAAAATGGAGTTAAAATGAGCGAGATATGGCCCTTTGAAGTTCAGGGGTTAAAATGTAATTTTTACAAAAAAATAGTTTTAACCTGCAAAACACAGGGGCTCGTTTTGATACGGGCACCCCTTCATCTTCAACCTCTAGAGGGTTCTAGAACGGCGGTGATTGGAGGAGAAATCACCTCCATTCTGGAGGTTTCTCCACCACTATTCAAAGGCGGTGAGAGCCCCCTCCAGAACCCTCTCTTAGCTCTATAAATAGAGCTCTTGGGCGCCTCTAATGGCAGCCCAAAATGTTGAAGAAAACCCGTCGTGGAGCAGTGACCTAGAGGGGAAAATAAGAAGAAAAACCTAGCAACAAGCCAGGTACGCCCAAGATCCCTCAAAACCCATCTCCACCATAGTTCTAAGATTAATTTCCCTAGGTTTTTGCATGAAAAACCATGCAAAATAGAGCCTAGGAGAAGCACCAAGGACCCAAGGACGTTCCCTGGGCCGCACCGGTTCGACAGGGTCAAACCAGGGTGTCCTGAGGATACCTCGCTTCCCCAACGAGCAGGACATTCTAGTCGGAACGTCCCACGTCGACGTGGTTTGAAAAACCAAACGGGCTCGTCCAAGGACGCGCCCGTAAAAGAGAGAAATGGCAAAAAACCTCGGTGCGCCTGCAGACGCGCCTGCTAAGGCGCACGCTGCAAACGCGCAGCACGCTAGTAGTGCATCATTTTTTCGTTCCTTAAGGAAGCCAGGGCACATGTCACAGACGCGCAGTGCCCTAGCATTCCATCTTTTTATTTTTAAGACTCCTATGTACATACGACACTAAAATGCTTATAACTTGAGATCTAGAACTCCGATTGAGGTACCGCCAAAGGCGTTGTGTCCGTGTTGACGATGTGGACACACCCAAACTATAAAATCCCTAATGAAGGCCCAATCAAATGTGGGCATGACCCTTAGAATAGGATGGTGATGCGTGGTCGCTAAACCTTTGGAAAATTGATAATACCAAGGCCCAATTAGGACCTTAGGACACCCATAGGCATAGGGATGGACCCCTAATGCCTAAGTAATAAGAAAAACCACTCTAAAACCCATAAAAGATAGGCTAAACTAACCTTGATTCCCCGAACCATGATCAGGAGCGTCCGTGGACAAAAGGGTTAGCGCGACCTTGCCAGGTAGGTGCTCTATCACTATTATATTCTTTTAAAAGAACTATTATTGTTTTGAGAACATATGTTTTAAGTATATGACTTGTTTAGCATGACTTAATTCAGCATGCATGTGATAAATGCTTTGTACATAGACATGTTTTGTAAGTGATTGCATATACATTATGCACATATATGTTTTGCAAACAAGTGCATACATTGCATGATTTAAGTACTTGCAAAGATTGCATGTCCTTGAGGGTTGCCAAAAGATGGTGGAGTGCCGAGGGCCAGGCAGTTGTGAGGGACCCAAAAAGGATAGGTTTTGAACAGAGGTTTTTGGCTTATTTGATCGTACATGATTTGGGCTAGTAAGCTCGTGGGTGCTATGCTGAGGGGTGTGGGTTGGCCACCCAGCCTCTACCACTATTAGGTGGATGGGTACCATGCCCAAAAAGGGCATGTCCCTGCTTCGACTGCATGTGGTACAGGGGGCTACCACTGGTGTCACGGCACTGGGTCGAAGTGTCATATGCCCCGTGGAGGTATATGATCCTGTGTCCTTAGGTACCCGGGGACCACCCGGCGGTGAGGTCGTGGGCATAGTGGGACCCTATGGTTTCATGGATTTATGTGCATTGCATATGGCATGATATGAGGTTGGTCGACCATACCACACTAGAGATCCATGAGTTGGATTCCATGAAGCATCTTATGCATATCATGATGTTATGATATATACATATATAATACTTTCGATTTTGGATTGTATGATCCTTTAAGTCATTAGTATTTCAGTTTAACAATGGATTTTAATATCAATGTTGCACTTGAGTATTCAAACATACACATGTTTTGAAATGAGCATATGATTTTAAAAACATCTCATGCATTATAAAACTAGTAGTGATAGGCTCCTACTGAGTATAGTATATACTCACCCAAACCTCAACATTTTTCAGACGCAAAGTAAATACTTAAGGGCAAGGTACGCTTGTGCTAGGAGACACCCAGACTCAGTACAAGTAAACCCCTACCTTATCTTTCAATGTTACTTGGTTGTAGTTACTCTCTAGTAGCTGGCGCTGTGACTAACACTTTCTTGGGAATAATATTGATTTAAACTTTGCCATGGCTAAATAATTTGAGAATGTGTTTTGACACTCGGTGATTTTATGAATGATTTATTTCCAAAAGAAAAAAGATTTTATGCATCTCATACTTATAAAACAAGAGATCTCGCCTTTTTATCAAAATTGCATCATATAAAAACCCGGGTCGTCACATACAAAAACCTAGGTCACCACACCACCACTCTTAGAAATGGAAAATTGCTTCAAAAGAATGGTTCAACTAAGGTTGACAAAACTCAGGAGACTCTTGAGGCTAAGGAAAAGCCTATCATTGAGGATACAATAGAGAAACCTCACCCTCTTATTGTCCCATGTCCCATCCCACTTTTGTTTCCACAATGACTATGTCAAGCTACTAATGTAGCTTGCAATGATGAGATATTAGATATTTTTAAAGAAGTCAAAATCAACATTCCCATCCTAGACCACATTTACTTGATTTTATCATAAGCTAAGTTTTTGAAAGACCTTCATACTATCAAATGAAAGTTGAATGTGCACAAGAAGGTTTTCTTGGTTGAACAAGTTAGTTCAATCCTTCAACATCATACCCCTAAATATAAAGATCTAGATATTTTTAAGTTAAACTCGCAAGAGCATGAATTGATTATAGAAATTCATGTAAGTAGATTGATCTCACAATGAATCAAGGAAATATGATATTAGTGGAACTTACTTAAATTAACTAACAGAGCCAAATTAAAGGGATCTTTTTTTCCTAAACTAAAAATGGAACATTAACACATCAAAGATGAAATAATGCTAAAACTTAAAAAAATGCTAAAATTAACAACTTCCTAAAACACACCCTCTAAAAATAAAACATTCCTAAATGGAACTTTCTAAATATATAATTTTTGTAATTAGAAAAATTCTTTAAAATGAAATTAAGTAACTTTTCTAAACCAAACTTTCCAAACATGAGATTTAGTAACAATGACAAAATCAATTACTCTCCTAAACTAAGAATTAGAAACTAACTAAGATGCTAACTAATAAACAATGAAATATAACTAAAACTACAACTACAA
The DNA here is from genome assembly GCA_035236585.1 of Warburgia ugandensis. Lineage (NCBI taxonomy): Eukaryota > Viridiplantae > Streptophyta > Magnoliopsida > Canellales > Canellaceae > Warburgia > Warburgia ugandensis. Next base: position 53,076,649 of record CP141127.1, on the reverse strand, counting down.
CTAAACAATAGAACTAAAAAAATAACTAATCAGGCAATCAAAGGAGAACCAAGTATCATGCATATGACAATGTAATGGTATGCATGATTCATGGGGTAGGAATGGATCTACTTAACTAGATTAAAAACATAGAACATGCAATCTAACTCAAGCATTAACTAAGAAATCTAACACTCTAATTGGGTTTTTGAAAAATCTAGCAAATATGAAGGGTATGGTGCTGGCAATTAAAACAAATTCTAGCTGTATGCTAATGATATCATTCAATAAGTGAAACATAGAAAATATGGAATTGAGCAATTCTCATGCAAGCAAAAATTCAAGAATGAAGATCATTAACTTTTGGAAACAAGTATGAACTAAAATTCCAAATAATTTCTTTGAATCACATTAAAATCCATCAACATAATGCCCATAATACAAGAATTCAAATCTGAAAATTGTGTCCTATTAGAATGAGTGCTACTTGATCTCAATCACCCCAAAACTAAAAGCTAAACCTTCTTCAATATTTCAACATCAGTCATGAATAATCATTTGAAATCAATGGAAAATCCACTAGAAAGTAAAGGAAATGCTTAAGAAACACTAAGGAAAGCAAGAAAGGATTTCAATGAAACCGAAGGAGATCTAATGGCAATGAAAAGCAAGGGAAAGAATAGATTCAAGGTGACTTTTCTTTAGGTGTCACTTCAATGGAAAAACAACCTTGGATCTAAACAAGAAGATCCAAAAGAATGGAAAGGTAGGACAACTTGCTAATCATGAAACTAAAAAGGATTCAAAAGCAATGATGATTGAAAGATAAACCAGTAATCTTTAATGAAAAACTAGAAGATGAATACTTGGACTCATGAATGGAACACTAGGAGAAGATGGTAGCCACCCAAGGAGAAGATTGTTGAGTGAAAAAATGTAAGGGAAGGAGTGAAGGAAAAGGATACCTCCTCACTTTGGAGGAAGCATTCTTTTCTTCCTTCCAAAAGTTGTTCTTCATTCTTCTTTTCTAAGGCTCTTTGATAGTTTGTTTTTAAGTTTTCTAGGGTGACCTAAGGTATGGGTAGGGTGGGGATGAAAAGGAAGGGGAATTGGATAACTAAAATTAGGTCATAAACGGCTACCTAGGGGTTTATTAAGGAAGAAATTAAGTGAAACAAATTTTTAATGCATTAAGCTAAGAGAGCCTTAGGAAGATAGGACTCTTGAATCAAAACTGAAATTCGTAGTGCCCTTTAGTCATGGGGTGAAAAGTGAGAAAAGAGTGGGAAAAAAATAGAAAAACAAAAATAAATAAAGTGGTATCTACCTATTGTTCCACATGCCACCTTATCCTGGTGGATTTTTCCTCAATTATCTTCAAAATAGCCGTATATAATTCTTTGGATTCTCATCCAATCATGGCCTTCCTTGTATCTTAGCTTTTGTGACTTGATGGCTAACTTTGAGAATTCATTTGGCTTGGCTTCATGGCTGGCTAAGATGGTTTTCTTGGCTTAGCTTGAGGGCCCAAATCCTTGGCTTTGGTGGCTAGCTAGGCTACTTAGCTTGTCACCTTGTTCATGGATTGAATATGGCTAAGTGGTATACATGAAACCCATGCAAAGGTGGTGGACTTTGCATGGCTTGTGCATGAGACCACTTTGACTACCTTTGGCTCCTCTAATTGCATTCATTTGTTGTCCTAAAAATGATCTTGACCTTTGATCTCACTTTGATTTGGTGATTTTTAAGTCTTGACACTATCTTTCAATCTTGATCATCCATTTCCTTCTCGATTGATCTCACTTGTTGGATCACCATCTCACTTCATAGAAAAAGTGAAAAACTCTAATTAAATCTTAAAAATATGACTAGTCACTTACTTTATATTTTCCCCTTGACCAACAAAATAACAAATTTTTGAGTCATTAGATCAATTGATGCAAGTGTAATGAATGTTAGTAAAAAATCCTATTTTACCACTATAAGTTATTACACATGCATAACTAATTGGGTATTTTTTATGAAAAATTAAACACTCATCACACCCTCTAACCAAAAATTTTCTATTCCCGAGAAAAACATGCAAAAAATCATTTTATAAAAATAGATACAATGTGTTACTTTCGTAGGCACTCACTGTTGCATTTATCAGATGCAACAAGCCCTTCAACCCCTAGTGGACAAATTTGGCATCGTGAGGTTTTATAGTGAATATACCAACAAAATTCTCAAAAATTTTATAAATTCCTTTACTCAATTAAGAAAATTTTCTTTTATTCATCTTATATTAGTCACCTAACTTTAGTCTGCTAAAAAAAATGAACAAAAGGTTTAAAAAACCTACCCTTATGCTAAAGCTATCCCATTATTTTATTAAACTTTGAAACATGAATGTGTATTATAGCTAATATATAATTAAGTCTCCAAGTAAAATATAACCTTACTTACTGTCCAAATATATGCTTTGACTTCAATTCTCACCTGATATACTTGACATTTAGAAAGAAGTCACTTAGAAGGGTTTTAATCTTTGATTGACATGTGAGTACAATGTTGTTCATCAAGTCCAAAAGCCTCACATATTTCATACAAAAGAATGATAACTTAGAAAGAATGATAATAATGGTCTCATGAAAGGATACCAACTACTAAGAATATTACACTATACTAAACTACTTATTCATATATAACCATATCCATGACATACTACTCCTAAGATTAAGTTAGGACTTTTATTAGGATGAAACATAAGCTTGTATAATGGTTACTAAAAGAATGGGTATAGAGGTAAACAAAAGGTTGTTTGAAAAATATGTGAAGGTTTTCTATTAGTGCATTCACAAATTTTCCATTTTTCCCTACAAAGTAAATATTCTTCTTTTTCATTGGCTATCGTTTTCTTTTCTTTTACACTTGACTTAATATATAGCCTTTTTGAACCTTTTCTTCCTTTTAACCTTTTCGATGTTCACCTCTTTAATTGTATTATTCATAATTTTTCAAGTTATTCTTTAATCTTCTCTATATATTTCCAAAACAAATGGGTGATGAATATATATTAGGGTTCAATATAGGTAACGATTGTTTGGCTAAAAAGAAAAGGTTTATTTTAAAAGGTTCAATGGACTAACTTGCAAAAAATAATTTAGGAAAGGCTAAACGGGTCAAGGTTTACTATGGATGGCCTCTATCATTTCTAAGTTTCATATGACTTAAATATGATCATAAACTGAAGAGATATATAATATAGTTTTTTTTTGTGATTTCTCATTAGTTGACCAAGATGAAGAAAAATGATACCAACTAAGAGCTAATGACCACTGATTTTTTTTTTTAATTTGTGTATAACCCTCAAAAAGGAAAGAATGGTTAAAACTTACTTGGGTTATAATTCTCCACAAATCTTCTTTAGGATATCTAAATTATATTTTTCCCTTCAACTTAAACTATTTAAAGATTTTTTGTGCAATTAATATTCTAAGTTTAATTTTTCCTTAGAAACTTTAGAAAAAAGGATAAAATAGTGACCTAATTGTATAAAACTATATTGATAAGCTAAATTTCAAATGATAACTGAATATTTAAAAATTTTAATCTCTTCTTTACAAAGAAACATGTCAAATTTTTTTTTTTTTTTAATTTTCAAAAATGTAAGAAAAACTTAGAAATCTCAATTCTACTAGCCCAACCTACATTAAACATTGTCGTCAATGTTTTGAAATACAACACACCTAAATGATGAAAGGATAATGCAGAATAATGAGACTTTTGAAAAAAATTCCTGGGCTACCTCCCAATAAGTGGTAATTTTAATGTCTTGAGCTAGACATGGCCTATAACTAATCTAAACCTAGACCTAGATAGTTCAACTAATTCTCCTAATCCTAATCCTAACCCTAACAATAAACTTTCAAGATTTCTCGAACCACTTTAGAATCTTGTGGTAGTCTATATATTCCCTACACTAGAGGTTTTTGGTTATGGTAACACTAAGACACCATAGACCACCGCAATTTTGAGTTGTGGGAAACTATATCAATGATCCACCATCTTCAAAATTTTATGATAGTCAATATAATTCCTACTCGTATTTTGAGGTGGTGGTAATACAATGACATTTTGACCCATCATGAATTGCTTAGGATCAATGCAAGATGAATTGTCCCATTCTAAACCAATTTTAGGGAGAACAATGACCATTGTATTAAGTTTATCTTTTTCCACCATTTCTCTTATATTGTCCTAAAATAGGGGTATAAGCTGACTCTGGCCTTCCCAAAAAGATTGTTCTTTTATTACTGGATGCAGTGACATAGTTTCGCTTAAACCCTGATTATCTCCTAATGTGTACCTTAGAGTAAGTTGATGTAGGGTTAGTACATCAACTGACTCTTCTTCTTCCTATTCTATGGGCATAAGTAAGGTTTCAAATGGGCCTACATGACTATCTTGTGATTGTTTAAAAAAGGTGTTTAGGTCCGAATTAGGTACATCATCAACATTGCAAGACTCAATTGGAATTTTAGGCTCTATAGGGGTTCTACTCTAGCTTTCCATGGGAATTGTTCTTTAATGGCATAGTATTAAAAAACTTATTCACCTTCGTAATGGATGTGTCTTCACCAAAGTCATAAAAATAAGTGGGACACGAATTTAGAGGTTTGGGTTTGATAGTTCTATAGCATCAGCCTGCTCATTAATGGAAGTCTCTTTATCATACTCATAATAAGGACTAGGACATGGCTCAAGTAGATATATGTTGGAGATTTCTATGGATGGTTGTGGACTTTGTAGCTTAAAATGATCAAAAGAAATTTCCATCCTTATTGGTTCAAATTCCTAAATCCTTTTTATAAATGTAGCAATGTTACTTTTAGAATATTCCCTCATTGATTTCATTTTCTCTTCCCATTCCTCCCTCTCATGTTTCATTCCTCATTCTCCTTTTTAATGGAAGACATGCTTTGATCTATTCTCTCACAAATTTTCTACATATTCTCTTCTAATGGCGGTTCTTCATGGTGTAGAGGAAACAACTCGTAGGGTTGGTATTGTTGTGGCATTGGGGTATTGAAAAAGGGGTACGCAGATTGAACCCATGATGGTTGACCCTGATATTATTGATAATCATGATAGAGTGAATTGGGGTGGGGCCATGATGGTTCTTCCTAGTGTGGTGGATAATCCTTAGACCAAGGTTGTTCGTTATGCCTAGCCCGTACATTATAGTCTTGGTAATTTGTCTGAGGGTAAAATTTGCTAGGGTGTGTGGATGAAGTGATTACATTCAATGGCTCCTAATAATAATCATTGTATGTGGAGCTAGGTGGCAATGCAGAAAAGGGATATTGTGGCTCAGAATAGGCATAGTAATTGTTGTATTGAGGCTATGGATATGACTCAATATCTTGCCTTGAGGCAAATAACCTATCTAATAGACTAGTGATCATATATCTATCCCCTTCTTGATAAGCCATTGCAATCAATCTTTATGTACAATGAAACAAATCATTGTATACAACTAATGAGTACTTTTTTTAAACAATGGCAAAAAACCTAGTTGTATGATGCAAACTAATTGCTAGTCCTAAGCTAAATGATGGCAGCCAATCCTAGTATGTCGTAAACAAGTTGAATTGATTTATATTTTGTTATTGCATAAGGTGGTAGCTTCTTAGACCTAGATGTAGACAGCTACTCCTTTTATCTAAATTTAACTACTGCTTACCAATTGGGTTCCACTCTAAAGTGATTGATACAATCCTCGGGTCAGGGTGTTTAAACCTCACTCGATGTTAACAAAAGGCATGGGAAAATCACTTGGATTTTAAGACACTAACTATAACCACAGTTCTCAAAATCCACTACAGTGACAATAGATTGCATCCTTTTAAAAGGGTCGTATGAGCACAATACCCTAAGTCTCTTTCTACTTGATTTTAAAGTATTGTTCAAGGGTTAGGATTGTGACATATAAGGATGGAGATTGATTCCTTGGTGGGCCATGGAGCTGGTGATGAAATGTAGTAGTTATCTTATAAAAGTTCCTATGAGGCCCTTACTAGCATTAGTTTCCATTCCTCCATAAATTTATAAGCATGCAATGAAAAATAAAAATCAAACTAATGCCTACTAAAATGCTACTAAACAAAGGTTCAGGCATCTTAACAGATGAGACACTATAACCATGCAACCTATGCTTTAGTTATAGTGGAGCTCTGGATAGCCTTTGTTAAATAGGTGCTTGAACTAATGTAGCAATCCTAAATATTATGAAACATAAATCAATACATGATTGAGTTATATTACCATCCACATATGCAAAATTATACTAAAAGCACTTTCTCCTAAAAATTAAAATTTGGGTGAGGATTACTCATAGTGAGGGGTTCGATGATGGTCATGTGGACTACCATACCCCACACTTGACCTTTATTATTACAAACCATTTAAAAATTAAGTAAAATTAAAACTACAATGTGCCTTACTGCAATTTCACTCAAATCCTAATCTTGTAAAGCAATAAAAACCTAATCTATGTTGATGAAGCCATGGCCCACAAGATCACCATTGCTCCTTCGATGATTTCCTTCGCACAAAAATCAAACAACAATGATCAATATGAGAAAAATAGTAAATATATAAAAAATAATTCAAAACCCTAAACTAATGCCCCCTAAACCTAGACAAGAGGTAAATAATCTAAGTTAAGGTCAACTACACGAACGGTTGTGATTTCCCTGCAACAACGCCAAAAACTTATTGTGATTTTTAAGTTAAACTTGCAAGTGCATGAATTAATTACAGTAATTCATGCAAGGACGTCAATCCCACAAGGAATCTAATGGATATGATATTAATGGTCCTTACTTAAATTATCTAACCTAGCAAAATTAAAGAGATTTTTTTTCCTAAACTAAAAATAAAAAATTAACACATGAAAGATGGAATTATGTTAAAACTTAAATCATGATAAATTTAACTACTTCCTAAAACACACTTTCTTAAAATAAAATATTCCTAAATTAAAACATTGCTAAATGAAACTTTCTAAATTTAGAACTTTCCTAATTTGAAAACTTCCAAAAAATGAAATTAAATAACTTTCCTAAACCAAACATTCTAAACGTGAGATTTAACAATTATGACAAAATAAATTACTTTTCTATACTAAAAATTAGAAATTGGCTGAGCAAACTATTAAACAATGAAATCTAATTAAACTACAACTAAACAAATGGAAAAAAAAAATCACTAATGAAGAAATCAAAAGAGAACTACCCAAGTATCATGCATATGACCATGGAATGGCACTCATGATTCATGGGGTAGGAATGGATCTACTTAATTATTGTAAAAACCTAGAACATGTAATCTAACTCAACCTTTAACTAAGTAATCTAAGACTCCAATTGGTTCATTGAAAAATCAAGCAAATATGAAGTGTATGGTGCTAGAAATTAAACATAATAATCAAGTCCAACAATTTCCAACAGCATGCTAATTAAATCATTCAATCAATGAGTCATGGAAAATATGAAATTAAGAACTTCACATAGAACAAAAATTTAAGAATGAAGATCAAGAGATGTTGGAAACAAGTATGAATTGAAACTCCAATTAACTTTATTGAATCACATTAGAATCCATCAACATAATGCCCATAATACATGTAATCCAAATCTCAAAATTGTGTCCTATTACAATGAATGCTAATTGATCTTAATCAACACAAACCTACAAGCTAAACCTTCTTCAATATTCCAAGATCAATCATGAATAAGCATGCATTGAAATCAATGGAAAATCCACTAGAAAGTAAAGGCAAAGCTTGAGAAGCACTTAGGAAAGCAAGAAGGAATTTCAATGAAACCAAAGGAGATGTAATGGAAATGAAAAGCAAGGGAATGAATAGATTCAAGATGACTTTCCCTTGGTTATAACTTCAAGGGAATAACAAACTTGGATCTAAACAAGAAGATGCAAAATAATGGAAAGGTAAGACATCTTACGAAGCATGAAACTTAAAAGGATCCAAATGAAATGAAGATTGAAAGATAAACCACTAACCTTTAATGAAGAACTAGAAGACAAACACTTAGAATCATGCAGGGAACACTAGGGGAAGATGCTAACCACCCAGGAAGAATATTGTTGAATGTAAAAAGGTAAGTGAAGGAGTGAAGGAAAAGGATGCCTCCTAACTTTGGAGCTGGCATTCTTTTTTCCTTTTAAAAGTTGTTTTTCATTCTTCTTTTCATAAGCTCTTTTATAGTATGTTTCCTAAGTTTTCTAGGATGACCTAAGGTAAAGGTAGGGTGGGGATGAAAAAGAAAGGGAATTGGATGGTTGGGATTATGTTATGAAGGGCTGGCCAGTGTTTTCTTAAGGAGAAGATTAAGTGGAACAATTTTGGGATGCACTAAGGTGGGAGAGTCTTAGAAAGTAGGACTTTTGAATGAAAAGTGAAATTCGTAATGGCCTTTAGTGGTGCGGTGGAAAGTGAGAAAAGAGTGAAAAAAATGGGAAAAAATAATAAAAATGAAGTGATATGTTCCTTTTGGTCCACATACTACCTTATCCTAGTAGATTTTCCCTAATTATCTTCAAAATATCCCCATAAATCCTAGGGATATATCTTTGGATTCTCCTCAAATCATGGCCTTTCATGTTACTTAGCTTATGTGGCTTGATGTCTAGCTTTGAGAGCTCATTTGGCTTGGTTTCATGGTTGGCTTAGTTGACTTTCTTGGCTTAGATTGATGCCTCAAATCCTTGGCTTTGGTGCCTGGCTAGGCTCCTTAGCTCGTCAACTTGTTCATGGCTTGAATATGGTTAAGTGGCTTAAGTGAAAGCCATGCAAAGGTGGTGGACTTTGCATGGCTTGTGCATGGTCCCACTTTGGCCACCTTTGGCTCGTTGAATTGTATTCATTTCTTGTCCTAAAGATGATCCCGATCTTTGAACTTACTTTGGTTTAGTGATTTTTAGGTCTTGATTTGATCTTCCATTTTCTTCTCCATCAATCTCAGCTATTGGATCATTCTCTCGCTTTCTGCAAAAATGCAAAACTCTAATTAAATATTAAAAATAATGAATGATCACATACTTACCATGGATTAGCCTCTAAATCTACAAAATATTAACTTTTTGAGTCATTAGGTCAAAAAATACATTTGTTATGAATTTCGATTGAAAACTCTATTTTACCCCTATAAGTTATAACACATGAGTAACTAATTTGGTGGTTTTCATACAAAGGTAAACACTTATCATACCTCCCAACTGGGATTTTGCTAGTCTCGAGCAAAACATGCAAAAAAATTATTTTGTAAAAATGGATACAAAGTTCCACTTTTATAGGTACTCACAATTGCATTTAGCACATGCAACATGCTCTTGAACCCCTAGGCTACCAAACGTGGACAAGTTTGGCCTCGTGAAGGTTTGCAGTGAATATACCCACAAAATTCTCAAAATTTTTATAAAAATCTTTACTAATCTAAGAAAATTTTCTTTTATTCAGCTTATATTAAGTGCCTAACTTTAGCTTGCTAAATAAAAATGAGAAAACGGGTTGAAAAACCTACCCTTATGGTAAAGATAACCCATAATTTTACTAAACTTTGAAAGATGAGTGTGTGTTATGGCTAATATATAAGTATAATCTTCAAGTCAAATATAACCTAAATTACTATTCAAGTATATGCTTTTAATTCAATTCTCACATGATGTACTTGACATTTAGAAAGAAGTCACTTAGAAAGGTTTAAATCTCTCATTGATATGTGAGTAGAATGTTGTTCATCAAGTCCAAAAGTCTCACATATTTCATACCAAAGAATGATAACTTAGAAAGAATGACAATAATGGTCTCATGAAAAGATATAAACTAGTAAGAATGTTACACTCTACCAAATTCCCTATTCATTTATAACCATATCCAAGCCGTACTACTCCTAAGATCAAGTTAAGACATCTATTAGAATGAAACATAGGCTTACATAAGGGTTTTCAAAAGAATGAATAAAGAGGTAAACAAAGGTCATCTAAAAAATATGTAAGGGTCTACTACCAGTGCATCACAACTTTTCCATTTTTCCTTCCAAGAGTGAACATTCTTCTTTTTTATTGGCTATCTTTTCCTTTTATTTTTCACTTGACTTGATATATAACCTTTTTAAACTTTTTCTTATTTTTAACCTTTTTGATGTTTATCTCTGGAATTTTATTGTTCATACTTTTTAAAGATATTCTTTAATATTCTCTACATATTTTTAGAACAAATGGGTAATGGATAGATATTAGGGTTCAATATAGGTAAAGACTAAATGACTAACAAAGAAAAGGTTTATTTTAAAAGCCTTAAAGGGCTAACTAGCGAAAACTAATTTAGGGAAGGCTAAAGGCTCTAGGTTTACCAAGGATGGTCTCTATCATTTCCTAGGTTTAATATGACTTAAAGATGATTATAAACTTAGATATATATATATATGGTATAGTCTTTTTGTGATTTCTTAATAATTGACCAAGATGAAGAATAATGAGACCAACTAAGAACTAATGACCATTAACAAAATTTTGAATTTATGTATAACTCTAAAAAAAGGAAGAATGACTCAAAACACGTGGGTTATAAGTCTCCATAGATCGTCTTCAAGATCTCTAAGTTATATTTTTCTCTTCAACTTAAATTATATGTAGCTATTTGTCCAATTAATATTCCGAGTTTAATTTTTCATGTGATACTTTAGAAAAAAGGTACAATAGTGAACTAATGGTATACAACTATATATGCTAAATTTCAAAATATAACTGAATATTCAAAAAAATTTAATCTCTTCTTTACAAAGGAACTTGTAAAAAAAAAAATTCAAAAATTTTCAAAAATGCAAGAAAATCTTAGAAATCTCATTTCTACACCCCCAACCTGAACTAAACATTGTCCTTAATGTTTTGAAATATAGGATACTTAAATGATGAAAGGGTAATGCTGAATAATAAGACTTTCTAAAAAAATTCCTAGGTTGCCTCCCAATAAGTGCCAATTTTAACGTCTTTAGCTAGACATGGCCTATAACTAATATAAAGCTAGACCTAACTAGTTCAGCTAATTCTCGTAATCGTAACCCAAACAATGAACTAGTATGTTTCTCAAGCCACTTTAGAATCTCATGGTAGTATATATTCCCTCCACTAGAGATTTTTGGTGGTGGTAACATTAAGGCACCATAGACCACCACAATTTTGAGTTGGAGGAAATTATATTGATGATCCCCCATCTTCAAAATTTCACTATAATCAATATAATTCCTACACCGTAGGGGGGGAAATGACCATTGTATTAAGTCTATCTTTTTCCTCCATTTCTCTTATATTGTTCTCAAATAAGGGTATAAGCTGACTTTGCCCTCCCTAAAATGGTTGTTCTTGTATTACTAGATGCGGGTACATAGTTTTGCTTAAACCTTGATTATCTTCTAAGGTATACCCTAGAGTAGGTTGATGTTGGGTTAGTACATCAATTAACTCTTCTTCTTCCTATTCTATGGGCATATGTAAAGTTTCAAATAGTTCTACATGACTTTCTTATGAATTTTCAAAATAGGTTTGTAGGTCCCAATTAGGTATATCTTCAACATTGCAAGGCTCAAATAGAAATTTTAGGCTCTATAGGGTGTTCTACTCTAGCTTGCCATTGAGAAATGTTCATTAACAATATAATATCTGACAACTCATTCACTTTCATAATGGATGTGTCTTCACCAAACTCACAAAAATAAGTAGGACACTAATTTAGAGGTTCAGGGCTGGATGGTTCCATAGCTTCATTATCTTCATCAATGGAAGTCTCTTTATCATACTCACAACAAGGGGTAGGACATAGCTCGAGTATATATAAGTTGGTTGTTTCTATGGATTGATGCAGACTTTGTGGCTCAAAATGATCATAAGAAATTTTCATTCTCTTATTAATAATAAATGGATTTTCATTATCCCCAATTCGTTCAAATTCCTCAGTCCTTTTTATAAATATAGCAATGTTTCTTTCAGTATAATCCCTTATTGGTTTCATTTTTTTCCTATTCCTCCCTATCGTGTTTCATTTCCTTATTTCCCTTTTTAATGGCAACCATGGTTTGATCTATTGCCCCCCAAATTTACTGCATATTCTCTTCTAATGGTGGTTCTTCATGCTCTAAAGGAAATGACTCATAGGTTTGACCCAGATATTCTTGATAATCATGATAGGTGAATTAGGGTGGGGCCATGATGGTTCTTCTTGGTGTGGCGAATAATCTGAAGACTATGGTTGTTCTTGATGCCTAGCCCATCCATTATAGTCTTGGTAATTCTTCTTAGGTTAAAAATTTCTAGGGTGTGTGAATGCAGTGTTTGCATTCACTAGCTCTAGATAATAATCATTGTATGTGGAGCTAATTATGATGTAGAAGTGGAATATTGTTATTCAGAATAGGCATAGTAATTATTGTACTGAGGTTGTGGATATGACTCAATATCGTGCCTTGAGGCAAATAACCTATCCAATATGCTAGTCAGCCTATATCTATCCCCTTCTTGATAAGCGATTGTTATCAATCCTTATATACAATGAAACAAATCATTGTATACAATGAATGAGTATTTTTTTTTAACAATGAAAAAATACTTAACTATATGAAGCAACCTAATTGCTAGTGCTAAGCTAGATAATAAACAACCAATTCTAGTATGCTACCAACAAGTTGAATTGATTTATCTTTTGTTATTGCATAGGGTGGTAGTTTGACAGACCTAGATCTAGATAGATCCTCCTTTTATCTAGAATTGACTATTACTTACTAGTTGAGTTTCGCTCTAAAGTCGTTAGTACAATCCTCATGTGAGGTGGCATTTGGACCTCAACTAATGTAAACAGAAGGTGTGAGAAAATCACTTGGATTTTATGACACCCACTATAACCACAGTGCTTAGAAGTCACTGGCGTGACAATAGATCGGGTCCTCCTAAAAGGGTCTTATGAGCTCAATACCCAAAGTCTCTTTCTACTTGATTTTCAATTAATGTTCAAGGGTTTGGATTAGAACATACCAGCATGTTGATTGATTCTTAGGTGGGCCAAGGAGCTAGTGAAGAAATCCAATCCTTATCTTAATCAAACTAATGCCTACCTATATGTAACTCAACAAAGGTTCAGGCACCTTAACAAATGAGGCACTATAACCATGCAACCTATGCTTTGGTTATAGCTGAGCTCATGCTAGCCTTTGTTAAATAGGTTCTTGAACTAATGTAGCAATCCTAAAAATTATGCAACATAAACCAATGCATGACCCTAACTTATATGAGTTATCCTACCATCCACATATGCAAAATTATACTAAATGCACTTTATCCTAAGAAAATAAAATTTGGGTGAGGATTGCTCATAATGAGGGGTTTGATGATGATCAAGTGTGGACTACCATACCCCACAATTGCCCTATATTATTACAACCCATTTAAAAATTAAATAAAATTAAAATTACAATAGTCTTCACCCAAATCCTAATCTAAGAAAGCAATAAAAACTAATCTATGTTGATAAAGCTACGGCCCACAAGACCATTGACACTCCTTTTCCTATTTCCCTCGCACAAAAATCAAACAATAATGATCAATACAAGGAAAATAGAAAATAAATACAAAAATAATGCAAAATCCTAAACTAATGCACCCTAAACCTAGACTAGAGGTAAGTAATTTAAGATATGGTCCACTACACAAACCATTGAGACACCTTGGCAATGGCACCAAAAACTTGTTGTGAGTTTTAAATTTAACACGTAAGCACATGAATAGGTTGTAGTAATTCACGCAACGAGGTCGATCCCACGAGAAAACTAAAGGATGTGAAATTAGCAGTCCTTAATTAAATTAGCTAACCTAGCCAAATTAAAGAGATCTTTTTTTCCTAAACTAAAAATGAAAAATTAACACATGAAAGATGAAATTATGCTAAAACTTAAAACATGCTAAAGTTAACTACTTCCTAATCCACACTTTCTTAAAATAAAACTTTCCAAAATGAAAATTTTTACAAATGAAACTTTCTAAATTTATAACTTTTGTAATTTGAAAACTTCCTAAAATTGAAATTGAGAAACATTCCAAATCAAACTCTCTAAACATGAGATTTGGCAACTATGAAAAAATTAATTACTTTCCTAAACTAAGAATTAGAAAATAACTAAGATGCAAACTAGTAAACAATGAAATCTAGCTAAATTACAACTAAACAAGAGAATTAAAACAATCACTAATCAAGCAATCAAAGAACAGCCACCCAAGTATCATGTGTATGACCATGGAATGGTACACATGATTCATAGGGTAGGAATGGATCTACTTAACTACTTTAAAAACCTAGAACATGCAATGTAACTCAACCATTAGCTATGAAATCTAATACTCTATTGGTTTTTTGAAAAATCAAGCAACTATGAAGTCTATGGGTGTTGGAAATTAAACATAACAATCCATCCCAACAAATTCCAGCAGCATGCTAATTAAATCATTCAATGAATGAGACATGGAAAATATGGAATTAACAACTTCTCATGCAGGTAAACATTCAAGAATGAAGATCATTAACTAGTGGAAACAAGTATGAACTAAAACACAAGGTAACTTCATTGAATAACATTAAAATCCATCAACGTAATGCCCATAATACATGTAATTTAAATCTGAAAATTGTGTCCTATTACAATGAATGCTAATTAATCTTAATCAACTTAGAACTACAAGCTAAACCTTCTTCAATATTCCAACATCAGTCCTGAATAAGCATGCATTGAAATCAATGAGAAATTTTATAGAAAGTAAGGCAAAGCTTGAGAAACACTAAGAAAAGCAAGGAGGAATTTCAATGAAACCAAAGAAGATCTAATGGCAATGAAAAGCAAGGAAAAGAATATAAACAAGGTGACCTTTCCCTTGGATGTCCCTTCAAGGGAAAAGTAGCCTTGGATTTAAATAAGAAGATGAAAAAGAATGGAAATGCAACACAACTTCCTAAGCATGAAACTAAAAAGGATTCAAAAGCAATTAATATTGAAAGTTAACCCACTAAACTTTAATGATAAACTAGAAGACCAACACTTGGGATCATGCATATAACACTATGTGAAGATTGCAACTACCCAAGGAGAAGATTGTTGAATGCATAAGGTAAGGGAAGGAGTGAAGGAAAAGGATGTATCCTAACTTTGGAGGAGGCATTCTTTTTTTCCATCCAAAAGTTCTTTTTCTTTCTTCTTTTCCTAAGTTCTCTAGGATGTCCTAAGGTATAGGTAGGGTGG
Source organism: Warburgia ugandensis (assembly GCA_035236585.1). Classification (NCBI taxonomy): domain Eukaryota; kingdom Viridiplantae; phylum Streptophyta; class Magnoliopsida; order Canellales; family Canellaceae; genus Warburgia; species Warburgia ugandensis. Next base: position 53,061,323 of record CP141127.1, on the reverse strand, counting down.
GGATGAAAAACAAAGGATTTGGATGGCTAGCGTTAGGTTATGAAGAGCTTCCTAGGGTTTCGTTAAGGAGGAAATTAAGTGAAATTTTTTTGGAATGCATTAAGGTGGGAGAGTCTTAAAAATAGGACTCTTGAATAGAAAGTGAAATTCGTAGTGCCCTTTAGTGGTGAGATGAAAAGTGAGAAAAACATGCAACAACAATAAAAATGAAGTGATATCTACCTATTGGTCCACATGATACCTTATCCTAGTGTGATGACCCGGATTTTCCCATTCATTTTTAAATGCAATATCTAATTCCTAGGGCGGAATGCATCCCTATTTGAAAATCATTTTATAAAAACAATGCAATGCAGCAGAAAAATCTTTTATTTTAAACTCATTTTGAAAACCCCAAGTGGCATTTGTTTTCACAACAACCAAAGTAGTTTTTGAAAATTACTGTCATCATAAATGTCTTCCCAGGTCTATCCAGTCTGACTCACATTACCCAATCAGTAAATAAATACAGATACATGTCCAAAGGGTAGAGTGTTTACTTACATTCGTACTTGTCTCTTCTTCATTTACTTGATCATAGCACTAACATTTACTAATGCTTCTTCTACTCATGAGTAGAGCTATCCTGAAAAATAATATATTTGGGTGAGTATTTCTCATACCCAGTAGGTGATCTGATACTACTATTTTGAAAACACGGTAGGCAACATGCATGATTCCAAGAGCTTTGCATATAAAATATCAGTGATTCTTTTTGTGTAAGCATGCATAGTTATGCATAAAACATAAGCTTATTGATGCAATTTCAATCATGGAATCCTTTCTCATAATCTAGTATTCAACGATATAAATATGATCAAAATCATGAAATAGAAATCAATAGATCCATATACGAAGATCTCGGCAAATGCATCAAACCAGCAAATCAAATATAATAATCATGAAACTCTTAAAATAGTCATCGTTCAAGCATATGCTAGTATCATGCCCATTAGTCTCTCGGCATCCACATTACGCCAACTGGTCACGAGTACTCATATACGACCATCTCAATGCTATATGCATATCAATCACACTGAAATCATAGGGCCACTACGCTCACGACCAGAACCCCTTTGGATCGCGTGTCTTTGGTATCTAGAGACTAGTCCACCATAGCCTCCATGGTGACTATGGATATGTCCTCGAAAGGGTGCCATGAACACCTCCAACAGTCATCCTTGTTTACCACAGTAGTTAGGGAAGGCACATTGTCGTTTTTGACAACAATACCATCCCCTCAGCATAGTGCCCACTAGGCTCAATAGCCCAATAACATACATAGTCCAAATCTCAAATCAACATAAATCATGCAATTTATGCATTTGTTTTCAAAGTATGTGAGCATGGCATAAACTCTACTCATGCTAGTACTGTAATTAATGATATAAATCTGTAAACTCATATAAGAATGGCATGGTTTAAAAACACATACTAATTACAGCAATAGAAACAAGTAACTCAATTTGGGATGCATTTTGAAAACAGAGTAGTATCAGACTACCTACAAATCAAGTATATTTAGAAATGCATTAAAAACGTAGCAATATCAGACTACCTACCTCGATGTTCCTCAAATCGCGTTCTTCACTACGCGAACCAGGATCACTTTTGTGCAACCCTGGATACTAATGGATAAGAAGGATTTAAGTATTATTTTCCAACCTTCATGGGTCATTACTTAGACTTATAGATTAACGACTAAATCTACTTTTTTTGGAACTATAGGCCCTTTTTAGGTTATCTCTTACCTGTAATAAATCCAACGGACCAATCTATGAGGTTTGATCGTCTTTAATCAGGTAGATCTAGAAGATCTCTATAGTTCTTAGGCTATAGTCATATTAAATAGTCCTCTAATCCTAAATTTTATTGTCTCATTAGGTCCGCGTAGTTGATACGAATGCAATGGTTCTTTCGGATCGTCAATTGGAGTTATATAGCCTCCTTAATTGGGTTTTTAGTGTCGTGCATTAATGGATGACCCAGATATGTCAAATAGGGCCTTGCGCATCACGGTTCCCAGGATGCGTGCGCATCACAGTCAAACCAAGACTGCGTTCACATAGTTGTGCATGCTCGAACAATGCGCCAGGGTGTGTATCCTAGACGGCGTCACGCGGCTGTGTCTCTGGCACTGACGCGACGCATCTTGGCTCTCGGGATGCTCGTGCATCCTAGTCGAACTAGGACCACGCCTGAGATGCACCAGGACTGCACCCATAGATAGTCGTGCACACCTGAGGTCTGTCCCACAGGGCACATTCTAGGTGTGCATTACGCACCGCGTCCCAAGGCCGTCCCCTTCGTTGGCCTGGTTCTGGGTTCGGCGACTTCCAGTAGGGAAACACCAAATCCGGCATGGATCTGGCTTGGACCCAAGGGGAAAAAGCCAGAAAGAGAGGGGAAAGAAGAGATGGAGGGAAAGGAAGGTATATGGAGGTGGCAGAGGCGGCAATTTTGTGCTTCTCCATGTTGCCCGAACCTTAAGGCCAAAAAGTGCAGGGAAGAAGATGGGAAGCATTGGGAAAAGGAGGAGAAGAGGATGATTGGGGAGGAGGGGAACACAGGCTTTATAGCCTCGCGAAGGCGGTGTCGCCATTTCTGCCGCCTCACAAAGACGGTGATCATGTAGGTCGGTGGCTGGATGTAGGGGACAACCTGAGGGGGGGTGCCGTTAGTAAAACGGCCCCGTGTGTTTTTGGGTCATTCTGTTTTAATTATATTTTACAAAAATACCCTTCTATCTTCAAACGCCCATAACTTTGTCATATGAACTCCATTTTTGGTGTTCTTTGAGGCGTTGGATTCCATTTTGAATGTAGAATCGAATGGTACTAATATTTTTTTACAAATTCCTTTGTTTAATCTTTTCAATAAAATAAAACATTTAACATGGTTAATTTCATATAGAATATCCAATTCATTTTTTGTAAAATCGATCCAAAAATAGTGGAAATGCTTGAGGCATTACATCATTACCCCCTTAAAAGAATTTTGTCCATGAAATTTCACAAATTATTGCCTTCTAGTCAGATAACTTCATGATGAACATATTCTTCCGGGGAACTTCCTTAGAATTCAAACTAAGAAAATTCTTTTGCTTCATTCCATACTTCTTTTGTCTACTAATCCATTATTCTATCATCCAATACTCTAATTGGGTTAATAATTAGAGTAATGTTGTCCTTAAAATTCTATTCATACTATCTTGCAACTAATCCTAGGCACATTCTCAATTTATCATTTTTATAGTTCCTTCTACAAGACCTTACATATAAAATGTTAGTATACCTTATTTGTTTACTTTAAGTATGTAAGGGCCGCTTTCGCTGCGTACTCTAATACATAGTCCCATACTTGCAAGTTTAACAATACTGGTTTATAGATGTAGTTCGTATAGCTATGAATCCTTAGGTGCTCATACTTCTCTAATCAGATAGTCTCCTCAGATGACCATATTCCCCTACTCATGTACAAATTACTCCATACTTCTTTGATACTATATCGTCTTATTTCTTTTCTGTCATCTTGAATAGTAGAGGATAGTCCTTTGTCTTCTGTTTCCCATCAAATGACTTATTATTCAAGTTTTCGCTATAAGTGTTGACTGTACCTTGCTAATAAGAATCCCAAAAGTTTAACTTTTTCTATCAAGTCTCACTTAGCTTATATGTTTGTCAAGAAACTTTAATGATCGATACAGCATTACTTCTCATTTCTTAATATCAAAGCTAATAGTTTTCTTCATACCAACTCCTTTAGTTGGAAAGGTGTTTAACTACTAGTCTCCAGACTTCGTGGTTCAACTATTTTTACCTTTTATACATGCCTTGCTTCATCAACCAATTATTTGTATTCAACATAGAACCATGAAAATAAATTAGGTATTATCGTCTTTTAATGATACCAATACACACTGCAAATAAACCTCTTAACTATTATTGAATTCCATTAAAGAATTTTCTCCTCGAAGAATTTATTCAAAAACATGTCAAAGGTTAATGGTCAATTCATCATCATAGGTTGAATGTTCTCGTCCAGAGACCTATCTCACTATTCACATACAATTGTCAAAAGTCTCTTATCCATAACAGAGTACCCTTACTAGGTCATGATTGAATCCTTTGACATTATCCTCTTTATCCTTTCTCTACTTGATGATTTTCTTTATAACCTTTTAGTCCAAAAGTTCTATACTCGATCTAGTAAAGTTAGTCTTTAGGAAATTCCTTCAATTGATTTTTCATACTTGGTACATGCATATAACAACTAACTTGTTGTTTGAAGGAAATTTAACATCAGAAATTGCCTTATAATGTGCGGGCTACCTCAACTTTTCTCCTGCCATTTCCTATATCAATCTAGTGTTCAACCTTTTATCAAGGTTTTATCATCAACCATTCAGTCTTAATTGTCAAGAGGTATCATCATAAGTAGTGATTTTCTCAATTCCTCAAATTTTATCTTTCACGTGCCTCCTCAATAATTCTCATTCAATAGTTATCACAACAATTGTGCTGAAGCTGTTAAATCATCAAGTTTGAAAAAACATTCAGGTAAGCATAGAACAATTTCTTAGACATAGAAAGAGAATTTATTCGATTACCTGTTGATCTCTTTCCAGATATATCAGTTATAGCTCAAAGGTTTCTACAGCAATCAGTGCTTATCTGCGTTTCTTTTCAATTCAAGTCAACAGTAGCTTTCAGACCCAAGATGACCTCTACACCCTCTCATGGTATCTATTAAGGTTTGGAAAATCTTTTACATTGGTTTAGATTGCTTCTTATTTTTGCTCCTGTCTTAGTTGCTATTGTACTCATCGTACTCGTAGCTCCTCCATGATGTGGCTAAATCAACTGACGTCATACCTTCAAATGACTTAGTCTAACAAGTAACTTATTTGAGGGAAAACTCACATCTAAATACTTATAACATTCCTCGAAGTATATAACTTAGACTACTATCTAATAGATACTAACATATTTGATTAAATAGGGTGAGACACTTTTATTTAGTCAATAGTACACCAAAGGAAATGACTAAATGATGGCCTTAAGATACTTGCTCTTCCAATCTTCCTCTAAGACATCATATTGATCCTTGATGATACCCTAGTTGCTGAAAAACAAATGGACAAGTCATTGTCCTATCTTGTTTCCTTTTTCAGTATAACTTTATTTAATCATATAATGGCAAGGTAGGATATCATCAACTTTTCCTTTTTATGGACTTCATCCACTGGTGTTCCGCATAAGCTAATGGATCCGATAAGATTCTAATTGCAACAATTGATGTAGACATCAAACCACCTATAGAATTTAATTTCTAGTTCATCACAAATCTTCTTCGGAAATTTCCCGTAGCATACTGCCCTTAAATTCGATACTCTACTCAAAGTCTTAAATCCCATCTGCTTTATCTCTTTTATACTCTTTCACAATAAAATCACCAACTCAACTAGTATTATTCCTTTGATTGGTTTACCTTCCCATAGGATTCAAGATAAAAGATTTGTATGTATCTATTCCTTCCTCCATAAAGTCATGATCTTCTTCTTTTGAATATTCAATATTCATCGAATACTTATAATTGCATCTCTATCTCTTTCCCTCTTTTCTTCCTATTTGGTCAAAATCCTCCTTTTTCTACTTAGATCAATGTCTCCATTTGAGTGGTCGCATATAATCGATCTACATGTCAGATAGGAGAAACTTAATACTTCCAAGAAATGTTGAAGTTTTCTAATATCATCGAAATCCTTAATTGCCTGTAGCCTTAATAAAATTCATAAAGTGTCTTACTAATGTCATTGACATTTTGGTCATACTATACTTCCCTTATAAGTTCATGTCAGGATCAATCTATTATCACAGATCTGTCATCCTTAGTATTATCGCCAAAATCTTTTGGTGACTTTGTCGAATACATTTCGCTATCATATTTTTGTTATATTCCTCTTAATCACATAATATGTCAATTGTACACATATTCTGATCTGCTCCATTATACTCAGGTTATCAATATTAGATAGCACTTTACTCTTCATAAGACTCCAATTAAGTTATCCAAAATTGAGCAAAGTCCTTCAGGATCCATACCTTTGTGATCTAGTACAAGTCACAGTTATCTCCTAGTATCATCTTGTATTCTCATCCCTATTAGATTATCATCAAAATCTTCTAATGACTCTATTATGCTCAAATTCTTTGTCACTCTTCTCAAAGTCCGTCTTTTACATCCCCTATCATACTCATGTTATATCCCTTTTGATAATATACTCATATTCTGATATTCTTGAGAAGGGTAAGATAGCCATCTAGGTTCTTTGATTTTCTCACCTTTGGTGAGAGTGATCTATTACAGGTCAGAATTATTTACCAATAAGTTCACTAACATCTTCATTCATCATTCTCATCATAATCTAATTCATATACGAGTTTCCTTGTTTGCACCACTGCACCACTGCACAACAATCCTTATTGATAAGATTTAAGCCATCCAATATCTAAGTATTTGCTAGACCCATCTCCTTTTTCACCTATTTGTTTATGGTGAAATGCTTTGTGCATTCATATCATTTCTCATGCTAGTCATCTCTACTACTATTTATACTACTTCTTAATTTTCTCGATTGTCTATGACCCTTGGGCATGTTGGACTGGCTATGAAAGGATAAAACTGAGCTCTGATACCAACTATGACGACCCGGGTTTTCCCATGCATTTTTAAATGCACCATCTAATTCGTACGGTGGGATGCATCCCTATTTGAAGATCATTTTATAAAAATAATGCAATGCAGCAAAAAATTCTTTTGTTTTAAACTCATTTTGAAAACCCCGAGTGTCATTTGTTTTCACAAAAACGAAAGTAGTTTTTGAAAATTACTATAATCATAAATGTCGTCCCAGGCCTATCCAGTCACAGCTCACAACCCAACTGTAAATAAATACAGATATATGTTCAAAGGGTAGAGTGTTTACTTACATTCATACTTGTCTCTTCTTCATTTACTTGATCATAGCACTGACATTTTTTTATGCCTCTTCTACTCGTGAGTGGAGCTATCCTGAAAAATAATATATTTGGGTGAGTATTTCTCATACCCAGTAGGTGATCTGATACTACTATTTTGAAAACACGATAGGCAACATGCATGATTCCAAGAGCTTTTCATGTAAAACATCAGTGCTTCTTTTTGTGTAAGCATGCATAGTTATGCATAAAACATAAGCTTATTGATGCAATTTCAATCATGGAATCCTTTCTCATAATCTAGTATTCAATGATATAAATATGATCAAAATCATGAAATAGAAATCAATAGATCCATATACGAAGATCTCGGCAAATGCATCAAACCAGTGAGTCAAATATAATAATCATGAAACTCTTAAAATAGTCATAATTCAAGCATATGCTAGTATCATGCCCATTAGTCTCTCAGCATACACGTCATGTCAACTGGTCACGAGTACTCGTATACAACCATCTCAATGCTATATGCATATCAATCACACTAAAATCATAGGGCCACTGCGCTTACGACCAAAACCCCTTTGGATGGCGTGTCTCTGGTATCTAGAGACCAGTGCACCATAGCCTCCACGGCAACTATGGATATGTCCCCGAAAGGGTGCCGCGAACACCTCCAGTGGTCGTCCCTATTTACCACAACAATCAGGAAAGGGACAATGCTGTTTTTGGCAGCAATACCATCCACCTTTTTGGTGGTAGAGGCCGAGAGGCCAAACCTGTATCCCTCAGCATAGTGCCCACTAGGCCCAATAGCCCAATAACATACATAGTCCAAATCTCAAATCAACATAAATCATGCAATTTATGCATTTTTTTTCAAAGTATGAAAGCATGGCATAAACTCTACTCATGCTAGTACCGCAATTAATGTTATAAATTCGTAAACTCGTATAAGAATGTCGTGGTTTAAAAACACATACTAATTACAGCAATAGAAACAGGTAACTCAATTTGGGATGCATTTTGAAAATAGAGTAGTATCAACCTACCTACAAATCAAGTATACTAGGAAATGCATTAAAAACATAGCATTATCAGACTACCTACCTTGATGTTCCTCGAATTGCATTCTTCACTACTCGACCCTAGATCACTTCTGTGCAACCCTAGATAGTAATGGATAACAAGGATTTAAGTATTATTTTCCAACCTTTATGGATCATTACTTAGACTTATAGATTAACTGCTAAATCTATCTTTTTGGATCTATAGGGCCTTTTTAGGTTATTGCATACCTCTAATAGATCCAATGGACCAATCTATGAGGTCTGATCATCTTTAATCAAGTAGATCTAGAAGATCTCTATAGTTCTTAGGCTATAGTCATATTAAATAGCCCTCTAATCCTAACTTTTATAGTCTCATTTGGTCCGCATCGTTGATACGAATGCAATGGTTCTTTTAGATAGTCAATTAGAGTTATATAGCCTCCTTAATTTGGTTTTTAGTGTCGTGCATTAATGGACGACCCAGATGTGTCAATTAGGACCCTGCATGTCACGGTTCCCAGGACACGTGCGCATCTCGGTCGAACCAAAACTGCATTCACATGCATGCGCATGCTCGAACAACGTGCCAGGGTGCGTATCCTGGACAGCGTCATGCGGCTATCTCTGGCACTGACGCGGCGCGTCTCGGCTCCTGTGATGCTCATGCATCCTGGTCGAACCGGGACCGCGCTTGGGATGCACCTAGACTGTGCCCATACATAGTCGCACATGCTCGAGGTCCGTCCTATGGGGCGCATTCCGGGTGTGCGTCACGCACCGTGCCCCAGGACCGTCCCCTTCGCTGGTCTAGTTCTGGGTCTAGCGACTTCCAATAGGGAAACACCAGATCCGACATGGATCTAGCCCAGACCCACGGGGAAAAAGTTGGAAAGAGAGGGGAAGGAAGAGATGGAGGGAAAGGAAGGTTCCTAGGCATGGCAGAGGAGGCGATTTTGAGCTTCTCCGTGTTGCCCAAACCCTAAGGCCAGAAAACACAGGGAAGAAGATGGGAGGCGTTGGGAAAAGGAGGAGAATGAGGAGAAGAGGATGACTGGGGAGGAGGGGAATCTAGTGGTACTAATATTTATTACAAATTGCTTTGTTTACTCTTTTCAATAAAATAAAACATTTAACTTGGTTAATTTCATATAGAATATCCAATTCATTTTTTGTAAAATGGATGCAAAAAAAGTGGAAATGCGTGAGGCATTACACCTAGTATATTTTTCCTAATTATCTTCAAAATATCTTGATAAATCCCAAGGTTAATTCTTTAGATTCTCCTCCAATCTTGGCTTTCCATGTAGCTTAGTTTATGTTGTTTGATGGCTAACTTTGAGAACTCATTTGGCATGGCTTCATGGCTAGCTTAGTTGGCTTTCTTGGTTACTTGCTTTTGGCGGTTCGCTGGGCTTCTTAGCTTGTCACCTTGTTCATGTCTTGAATATGGTTAAGTGGCTCAAGTAAAACCTATGCAAAGGTGGTGGACTTTGTATGGCCTGTGCATGGGCCTACTTTGGCCACCTTTAGCTCCTTTAAATGAATTCATTGCTTGTCCTAAAGATGATCTTGAACATTGATCTCACTTTGATTTGGTGATTTTTACGTCTTGACTTGATCTTTCATTTTCTTCTCGATTGATCTCGATCGTCGGATACAAACAGTGAGAAACTCTAATTAAATTCTAATATTATGATTAATCACATACTTACCTTGGATTATCCTTTGGACCTACAAAATATCAAATTTTTGAGTCATTAGGAAAAAATGCACGTGTTATGAATGTTGATCAAAAACCCTATTCTACCATTGTGAGTTATAACACATGAGTAACTAATTGGGTAATTTTTATGCAAAATTAAACACTTATTATGTAGGTTTCCCAACTCCCACTTGTATAATTGACAACTACAATATAAATCAAGCTTTCCATAATTTGGGATCCTACTATCATATTCGAGAAGCAAGTAGCTAGGGCAGGGAGAACTTAAACCAACTACCACTATCCTCCAGCTAGCCAATAGATCTATCAAAATACTGAGAGGGATAGTAGAAGATATATTTTTCCAAGTAGAATAATTCTACTTTTGAGTAGGCTTTCTTGTTCTAGACACATAGCGTGTGTTGAATGAAAGGAACAAAATAATGGTAATTCTTTGGCAACCATTATTAGCCACATCCAATGCCTTAATCAATTGCCATAATGGTGTGATGAAGCTATCCTTTGTAAATATGACACTAGAACTAAACACTTTTAACATTTGCAAGTAGTCAAGAGAATCTATTGATGACTTGTACAATGTCAACATGATAAAATCAATTGTGCAAGATTAGCTTGTTAAATCTTCCTTCTCAAATTCACTAGAGGCCTATTTGGCCCATTTTAATGAATTTCATATGGATGAATTAATAGAAGAAGTTAGTGCCCTACTTGATTCTGGGCCTGGACACATCAAAATGGCAACCATAGTTCGAGGAGTTGCCACCCAGGGAATCTACTCCCGTTTAATCTTCTATTGAACCTCCTAAATTCTAGTGGAAAACTCTACTAGCTGATCTCAGCTATGCATATTTAGGAGTGAAAGAGACTTTTCGTATCATTATCTCCTTTAAGCTAAAAACATATATGGAGGTGTAGTTCATTCAGATTTTAAAGGAGTGCAAAGGCACTATAGGTTGGACCCTGGTGGATATTAAAGGAATTGACCCTTTAATATGCACCCATATAATTTATATGAAAGATGATGCCAAACCATCCTATCAAATGTAGCATAAGTCGAATCCAAATATGGAAGAGGAGGTTAGGGTAGAAGTTCTTAAATTGCTGAATGTGGGGATCATTTGCCCCATAAGTGACAACCTTATGGGTGAGTCTAACCCAAGTAGTACATAAGAAATCCAAAGTGATAGTTGTCCTCAAAACCAACAATGAACTCATTCCTACTCGAGTTATGGCAAGTTGGCATATATGTATTAATTATAGAAAGTTAAATGTTATCCCTTGAAAGGACCACTTCCCATTGTCTTTTGTAAATCAAATATTGGAAAGGATAGTAAGAAAAAAGTTCTATTCTTTTCTAGGTAATCATTCTAGATATAACCAGATAAAAATCACACCTAAAGAATAGGAGAAGAGTACATTCACTTATCCATTTGGTACCTTTGCTTATAAAATAATTCCATTTGGATTATGTAATGCTCTTGCGACATTTCAGTGATGCATGCTGAGTATCTTTAGCAACATAGTAGAGTACTGTTTAGAGGTCTTCATGGATGATTTCTTAGTTTTTGGGGATTTGTTTGATATATGTTTAGAAAACTTAAGAAAAGTCTTGCATCATTGCAAAGAAAAAATCAGTGTTAAACTAGGAGAAGTGTCATCTCATGGTTCCCATTGGAATTGTGCCTAGCCAAATTATCTCATTAAAAGGAATAGAGGTAGACCAAGCAAAAACTAATCTAATTTCTAATCTACCCACCCCTCAAATGGTTAGAGACATTTACTCCTTCTTAGGACATGCAAGATTTTACAAGAGGTTTATAAAAGATTTTAATGCAATATCTACACCATTGTGTAACCTCTTAACTTAGGTGTGGTGATCAGGGTTTTCCCATGCATTTTAAATGCAATATCTAATTCCTAGGGCAGGATCATTCCCTATTGGAAAACATTTTTGGAAAACAATGCAATGCAGTAGAAAATCTTTTGTTTTAAATTCATTTTGAAAACCCTGAGTGTCATTTGCTTTCGAGATGGGTAAAGTAGTTTTGAAAATTTCAAAAATCATAAATGTCTTCCTAGGTCTATCCAGTCACAGCTCACAGCCCAACTATAAATAAATACAAAAACATGGCCAAAAGGTAGAGTGTTTACTTACATTCATGCTTGTCTTCTCTTCATTGACTTGACCATAGCACTAACATGTTCTGATGCTTCTTCTAATTTTGTGTGGAGCTAATTTGGAAAAATAATATATTAGGGTGAGTATTTCTCATACTCAGTAGGTGATTTGATACTACTATTTTGAAAACACAGTGGCAACATGCATGATTCCAAGAGCTTTTCATGTAAAACATCAGTGATTCCTTTCGTGTAAGCATGCATAGTTATGCATAAAACATAAGCTTATTGATGCAATTTTAACCATGGAATCCTTTCTCATAATCTAGTATTCAATGATATAAATGTGATCAAAATCATAAAATAGAAATCAATAGATCCATATATGAAGATCTCGGAAAATGCATCAAACCAACGAGTCAAATATAATAATAATGAAACTCTTAAAATAGTCATCGTTCAAGTAGATGCGAGTATCATGCACATGAGTCTCTCAGTGTACACGTCACGCCAACTGGTCACGAGTACTCATTTACGACCATCTCGATGCTATATGGATATCAATCACACTGAAATTGTAGGGCCACTATGCTCCTCTGTAGACTACTTCTTTCAGCGATCTTCCCATTTGGGACTCGAGGTTTTGTTCCTACTATAGGTTGCCTCCTTCGGCAATCTGTCCACTTGGAATTCAAGGTTTTATTCCTTACGCAGGTTGCCTCATTCGGCGATCTACCTACTTAGCATAGTGCCCACCAGGTTCAATAGCCCAAAAAGCATATACATAAAAAATCCAAATCTCAATCATCAAAATCATGCAATTTATGTATTTATTTGCAAACCATGCGAGCGATGCATTCATAAAATCAGTTCCACGCAAATAATTGCATTCAAGATCACAAGCAAACATTTGCATACTCATTATGCAAATATGATATCTCAAAAGGCATACTAAACACTGTCATAAGGAATAAATAAATCATTTATAGTTTTGGAAATGCATATGAAAACTTAGTAGTAGCAGACTACCTACAAATCAAGTATATTTGGAAATGCATTAAAAATGTAGCAATATCAGACTACCTACCTCTATGTTTTCTGGAGTTGCACCCTTCATTACTCAACCCGACCCTGGGTCTCCTTTATAAAATCCTGGATATGAATGGATAAAAAGGATTCCCTATCATTTTCTATCTATTTATAAATTACTATTTAGACCTTTAGATTAATGGCTAGATCTGCCTTTTTAGTCAAATTGCCTGTCCTGATGCTTCGAATGGGTTTACACTTGACTTGGAATGTCAGATCTATAATTCAAAGGTTAATATATGAAATTTAGAGTATATCTAAGCATGTTGTTCCTCTAATGGACCCAACAAATCAATCTATGAAGTTTGATCATCTTTGATCATGTAGATCTATGAGATCTCTAGAGATTTTGGGCTCTACTCATGTAGAATAGTCCTCTAATCCAAAGTTTTATAGTCTCATTACGTCCACGTCATCAATACGGACACAACAGTTCTTTCGGATCGTCAATCAGAGTCCTATAGCTCCTTAAATATCATTTTTAGTGTTGCACAGTCATGGACGAACCAAATTCGTCCCTTTGGCCCTACGCGTCGCAGTTCCTAGGATGCCCGAGAGTCCCAGTCGAACCATGACCACGGTAGCATGCATGCGCATGTCCAAGCCATGAGTCATAGTGTGTCCCAGAAGTGCGTCGCGTGGATGCTTCTTCAACGCGAGGTGCCGGCATCATGGCTTCTAGGAAGCCTTGTGAGTCCCAGTCGAGTCGGGACTCCATCCGCACGCTACGCACGTGCAGATCCCGCCCCAAGGAAGGCGTCACGGACGCGCATCACACCTGTGCGTCCCTGGGGTGCCCTGTTCGACTGGTTTTGGAGGGAACCCATCTTCTCTGGGTTTCTTCAGCATTTCCTGGCTGGGAAACACCAGATCCAGCCTGGATTTGACCTCGCTAAGAGGGAACTTAGAGAGAGAGAGAGAGAGAGAGAGAGAGAGAGAATATGTAACAACCTGGGTTTTCTCATTCATTTTTAAATGCAATATCTAATTCCTAAGGCGGGATGCATCCCTATTCTGAAAACCATTTTATAAAAACCATGCAATGCAGAGGAAAATCTTTTGTTTTAAACTCATTTTGAAAACCCCGAGTGTCATTTGCTTTCACAACAACCAAAGTAGTTTTTAAAAAACTTCAAAAATCATAAATGTTTTTCCCAGGTCTATCCAGTCACAACACATAGCCCAACTGTAAATAAATACAAATACATGTCCAAACAGTTGAGAGTTTACTTACATGTATAATTGTCTCCTTTTTAATTCACTTGCTCATAGCACTAATATCTCCTAAGGCGTCTTCTATTTGTGAGTGGAACTATCCAGAAAAATGTTAAGGATAGGGTGAGTATATACTATACTCAGTAGGAGTCTCTACTAGTTTTGCAATGCATGCTACGTTTAAAATCATAAGCTCTTTAAAACACGTGCATGTTTGAACAATCATGTTCAATATCGATATCAAAAACCACTATCGAATTGGAATACTAATGACTTAAAGAATCACACAAACCAAGTTGAAAGTATCATATATGTCATATATCATAAACATAATGATATGCATAAGATGCTCCACTGAATCCAACTCATGGATATTTGGTATGGTCGACCAACCTCATGTCATGCCATATACAATGCAAGTAAATCCTCAAACCATAGGGTCCAACTATGCCCACGACCTCACCGCCGTGTGGTCCCCGGGTACCTGAGGACACAGGGTCATATGCCTCCACGGGACATATGACACTTGGACCCAGTGCTGTGACACTAGTGGTAGCCCCCTGTACCACATGCAGTCGAAGTAGGGACGTTGCCCTTTTTGGGCATGGTACCCATCCACCAAATAGTGGTAGAGGCTGACGCCAACCCAAACCTCTCGGCATAGTGCCCACGAGCTTATCAGCCCAAATCATATTCGATCAAACAAGCGAAAACCTCTTTTTCAAAACCTGTCCTCTTTGGGTCCCTCACAACTGCCTACCCATCGTCTTTTGGTAACCCTCAAGGACATGCAATCTTTCAAAAACTCAATGCTCACAAATCATGCAATATATGCATTTGTTTGCAAAACATATCTATGCATAATGTATATGCAATTATTTACAAAACATATCTATGCCAAAACATATCTATGCATAAAGCATTTATCATATGTATGCTGAATTAAGTCATGCTAAACAAGTTATATAACTTATACTTAAAACATGCATAAAACAATCATGGCACTTTTAAAGAGTCTAGTAGCGATAGAGCACCTACCTCAAAGTCTCCTGGAGTCGCATCCTTTATCACTTTAACCCGTCCCTGGGTCTCATTTATAAACTCCTGGGTATGAATGGATACAAGGTGTCCTTATCAATTTCAATCTATTAGATTGCTAGATCTGGCTTTTAGGGTCTATGGGTCCTTACCTAATTCATTGTCAGGTTGGATCCTTTGATGTGGATCTACTATTCCATAGCTAACTCTGTAAATTGTCCTTTAATCCTAGCTTTAAAGTCTTATTAGGTCCGCGTGTCCCAGTTCTTAGGACACCCGTGCATGCTGGTCGAACCGCGACCACCTCACGTGCGTGCGCGCCCAAAGCCAGGGACCACATTTTGCAATGCACATGCATGCTCAAGTGACGCGCTATGATGCACATCATCGCATGGACGCACCTTGTAGCATGGCGCGTCTCACCTCCCAGGGCACTCCGTGCATCCTAGTCGAGCCAGGACCCATGCCCCATGTCACGCGTGCACCCGAAGGCCGTACCTGGGACAGTGTACGCACTGTCATACACTTGGAACCAGTCCTAGGTGCACATGGAGCAAGGCGTCCCTGGGACGCTTGGCTCGTGCAAGGTCGTCTGAGCCGGTTTGGGGACATTTTTCGGCCAGGAAATACGGCTAGAAAACGTCTGGGAACGCTAGATCCAGCACGAATCTAGCATGAAAGGGGAAGAACCAAGAGAGAGAGAAAAGAACAGGCTTACCTGGGCAGCTTTGGGACCCCCATTTTCATCTGGAACCCCATCTTGCCGAAATTCTGTGTTTGTCCGAGCCCACAAAGTGGAAAATCCCAATGTCAGACCGGAACAAGAGGAGAGAGGGGAATGGAAGAATGGCCGGCCCGACTAGGGCCTGGCCATTGTCGAAAATTGCAGGGAACTGGGTTTCCGTTTCTAGCCAGAAACCCCAGCCCCAATGACTGGAAACCACATTTTTGGAGAGGGGGAGATGGGGTTTTTATTAAGGGGAGAAGGCGGTGCCCCTCAATGGTGGTGCCGCCCTTTCCCCTGGGGTTTTTTGGAGAAATCATGAAAAATGGGTTTCTCGAGGGGTCTAGAGGTTGAAGACGACAGGGGGTACTGTTATCAAAATGCCCCTGCATTTTTTGTCCTTTTTCATTTTTTCGTTTTTCTGTTTAATTCACAGAAATACCCTTATCTTTAAACGGCCGTAACTTCTTCATATGAACTCCGTTTTGTGTGATTTTTGAGCCATTGGATTCCATTTTTTGAGTAGAATCTACTTGTACCAAGTTTCCTTTCAAATTCCTTTATTTACTATTTTAAATAAAGTAAAACTTTTAACTCAGTTTATTTCCTATAGAATGTCCAATTTTTGTTAAAAATAGTGTAAATTGCTAGGGCATTACAGAATAAGGGAAAGAGGGATTACCTGGGCAGCCTATAATGGCGGTCTTGGTGGTGGGTATGGTCCTTTCTACGTTGAAACCTAGCTTGCTGGGTTTTTGGGTAAGGGTAGCCGGAGGTAAAACGAGATAAATGGGATGGTTAGGGGAGAGGGGGAAGCCAGCTTTATAGCCGTGCTATGGTAGTGCTCGCCCTATGGTGGTGCAGCCATTTATTCTGGCGCTGGAAGTCCCTAGAAGCTGCTGGAAGGGTAAGATGATGGGGGGTGCCGTTATCAAAATGGCCCCCTGCATTTTTAGCCCTTTTTCGGTTTTTAGGTTCAATTTACAAAAATGCCCTCAATGTTTAAATGCTTATAACTTCTTCATACAAACTCTGTTTTCGGCGTTCTTTGAGGCGTTGGATTACATTTTACGTTTAGAATCTAATGGTACTATTTTTTTTATTAAAATTCCTATGTTTCCTATTTAATTTAATATAAAATATCCAACTACCTCTTAAGACTAGTAAACATATATTAATTCCCAAAATAGATAAGTTATAGCATCAGTCGTAAGTGCTAAACATTATAGTTGTTCTTTATACAAAATGTATTCAAAATTTGGTTCATTACATAAGGACACCCCATTCAAATGGACTACTAGTTATTAAGAAGCTTTTACTAAGCTGAAGGATAAGTTGACCACCACACATATCATGCAGCCGCCTATTTGGAAAGTGTCCTTCGAAATCATGTGTGATGCAAGTGGCTATGCTGGAGGGGCAATCTTAGGAGAAAGAAAGGATGAGAAGCCTTATGTCATCTAATATGCAAGTAGGACACTTAATATTGCACAAATGAATTATTCCACCATAGAGAAGGAAATCCTTATCATAGTCTTTGCACTGGATAAGTTTACGTCTTCCTTGATAGGCTATACGATAGTTGTTTTCACCAATCATTTAGCACTAAAGTACCTTCTTTCAAAGAAGGATGCTAAGCCATGACTTCTTAGATGGATCCTTTGACTCTAGGAATTCAATCTAGAGATTAAAGATAAAAGGGGATTAGAAAACATAATGGTGGACCACCTTTCTAAATTGGTTCTAACTAATCCTTTAGATATGTTTCCAATCAAGGATATCTTCCATGATGAACAACTCTTTAATGTCTCCCATCTCCCTTGGTTTTTTGACATTGCAAATTATCTAGCTACAGGGAAGAGACCTGAATATTGGACCAGAAATGATAAGACTAGATTTTTCTCCAATATTAAACACTATTTTTGGGATGATATGTATTTGTTTAAATACTATTAAGAGATGTGTACTTCATATTGATCA
This sequence comes from Warburgia ugandensis, assembly GCA_035236585.1. Lineage (NCBI taxonomy): Eukaryota > Viridiplantae > Streptophyta > Magnoliopsida > Canellales > Canellaceae > Warburgia > Warburgia ugandensis. Next base: position 53,043,365 of record CP141127.1, on the reverse strand, counting down.
ATCTAATATCTCTTTTTGTCACTCAAAAGCATGCAATGGACATTTTTTTTCCAAGAAAATAGCTGCAAAGATTTTGCAATGTTGTTTCTACTAGCCCACTCTTTTCAGAGACACCCATAATTTTTGACATAATTTTTGTAAGGTATACAATCGATACCAAAAATTAGGAAAAATAACTTGTAGGTATATGATGCCTCTAGACTATATTCCTATAGTGGAAGTATTTGATTGCTAGGGAATCAATTCCATGGGGTTATTCCCTCCTTCTTTTGGATACCTTTATATTTTAATTGTAATAGACATGTATCAAAATGGATAGTGGATGTTCCATGTAGAGTTAGTGATCATAAAACAGTCATTAAGTTCTTAAAACAAAATATATTTTCCAAATTTGGGACACCTCGAGCCATCATTAGTGATAACGGTACAGATTTTTGCAATAGAATTTTTTAAGCTTTAATGAAAAAATATAACATCACACATAAAGTTATAAGACAATATCACCCACAAACAAGTGGACAAGAAGAAACGTCTAATTGGGCTATGTAACAAATTCATTAGAAGACTATTAACCTAGACTACAAGGATTGGTCTATTCATCTAGCTAATGCACTTTGGGCATATCACATTGCATTTAAAACCCTGATTAGTATGTCCCCATGTTGTATTATTTATGGTAAATCTTGTCACTTGCTTGAGCATAGGACCTACTAGGCAATTAAAAGATTAAAATTTAATATGGATGAAGCAAGCTTACATCACATGTTCCAACTCAATGAGTTGGATGAGATCTAATAGGAAGCTTATTAGAGTAATATGATCCTTTACTCCTTCCTAAAAGGTACTCCTTTATAACTTTAATGTTCATAGCTTCCTTAGGAAGCTTAGAACTGAATGGACTAGTCCTTATATTGTTAAAGAAGTATTTCCATGTGGGACAGTCGAGATTGAAGATAGTAGAATTGGCCACACTTTCAAAGTAAATTGATAATGTTTAAAGCCATACTTAGAGTCAGTTAATCTAGAAGTTGAGACAAAAACTCTACAGGATCTTGTCTACTAGGATTGAGTGAGTTCTAGCCCTAGAAGTGTTAGGTTGAAGACATTAAACATAGTGCTCGCTAGAAGCAACTTGGTATTTCTCGGAGTTTGTGGTGTCTACATCCATCTATCATCCATTTTTTTCTCTCTCAATGACTCATTAACACTCAGCTTTTCTTTCAAACATTAGGGGTGCAGAATTCTAGCAAATTTTAGTCTTTCGTATTTATTTAATTATAATATTTTTATAAATATTTTTGCAATGAAAAGATAAAAAAATTTAAAATCCTTTTGAATTTCAAGGTTAATTCCTTTGCTATGATGAGAATCGAATTTTCAAAATTCAATGCTTCTTCATTACTTTGCTTATTAATAGAATAATACACGATTAGTTCCTTCTTCTACTCATTTTCTAAATTGTTTCATGACAATTAACCTCAAACAATCTTATGCACATAGTCACATGTACTTAGTTTATACTAATAAGTGCTTATGACTTTGAAACCCTAAAGAAAACAAGTGGAGACCTATAAACCATATGATTAGTTAAGCCATTCATTTTTTTACTGAGGGTTATATGTAAATTTCATCATTTTCTTTAGCATGTGTAAATTCTAATTGATACTAGTTTTCTATGATTTGGCCAATTACCAAGAGTAATCATTGAGTATAACCCTTAATCATTTAGAAGTTTGTTGAAACTAATGGAAAATATCAAATCTAAGAAATGATTTAGGCAGTCCTTATTAAAACTCACAACAACAAGCTAAGCCAATTAAATTTTCACCACTAGTTAGCCTTTTATATAGGCCTTTTTCTTGTGAACCCAATTACCTATACCTATATTAACCCAATATTAAATATTCATTACCTATTTTCTTCAAAAATAAGTTAGAGATGGCTCAAGAAATATCTTTAAATTGAAATTCAAGAAACAAAGAGAATATCAAGAAAAGAAAGTTCTTCAAAGAGATCCACAAAAATTCAAAAGATGTAAAAGAAAGAAGAAAAATAGAAATATACAAAAGAAAGTTCACTTCAGTACAATAAAGAAGAATTGTCAATCTTTAGTAGAAAACCTCTATTTATTTTTTGAGATTTTGAATAGCCTATATGTTCTTTTCATCACCTTATCCTTAGCCTATGTTTTGTCCTAAAAAAATACCTATTAATCTTAGCTTTTATATGGTCTTGATGGGGATATGAATATATAAAAATTAGGGTGTGATACTCCTTAGTTTTGGGGATTTGTTAATGACATCATTTTCTAAAGGGATCAAAATAATTCCTTAATACCATCCTTTCAAATACATGGTCTTGAGAGTTTTATTCCTAAGTGTACATCTAAACTGTGAGATTTGAGGCCAAAATGTACTTTTGATGGAATATCGAGTCGTAATCTACTTATAAGTCAATAATTATTTATATGTTGACCATGCACACACTACACTTTGAGACACAAGTTTAAATGAATATCTTTACCATATAAGTAGGGTTGTGAGCATTTCCTCTATTCTTATTAGCTTACAAAAGTTATTAAAGCCTAATAGATGAGAATTCCCTAAGATAAACTTAAGAACTAACATCTTTTTGAATTTTGTAGGTAAATTCACTGCAATTTCTCATGAGGCATAACTTATCCATGGAGGGTAACCTAGGGGTTCAAGGACTTGTTGTGTAATAACCACAATTTTTGTAATTGATTGAGAAAATCAATAAAGTTTGAGTTTTAGATATTTCGGGCTAAAATATTAGGGTTATTTAGAATATACTTTTTATAAAAGAATAATCAAATAATAAGATATGTACAATTGAAATTAAACTTATCAAACCCTTCAAAATGACTGTAAGCACGACAAATTCTGAATTCGGATGAAAAATCCTTAAGTTTCTTCATTTCTTGGACAAAAGGGTAAAATAGTAATTTTACGTAAAAATCAAAATCTCCCAAAAATCAAAATATGAGACATTAAAATTTAGAATGCATTGAGAAATATGAATCCAATGCCACTAAGTACACTCAAATCCGAGATTATGGGAATAAAACCCAAAATTTTATATATAAATGGCAAAACGGTCTTTTTACACCATGTAGGGCCCACAAGGGACCCAAAAACGAATCTCATGAGCAGTCCACTTGAATTCATGGGTTAACAAACATCAGCTGGTCTTGGGGAAGAAAAATGGAGCATGGGAGACTTTCATGCCATTTAATAATAAAAAATTAAATATTATAATCATGAAAAAAAAGACCAAAATGCCAATAAATACAACCCCAAAAACCCTCCAAAAATTCTCATAAAATCCCCATGAAAATTTCTTCACTCTCCCTGAAAAATTAGACCTAGTTCCCTCCCCAAAGACCCAAAATTTCCAAGAGATATCTATCTTTTCAATTTCTTTTTTCTTTAGATTGGAACAAGAGACCTAAAATCAATTAGGCACTCTGTTCTAGATCTAATTTCATCAATTTCACCGTCCAAAACTTCCCACCATATCTATTCTACAAAACCCCCAAAGCAATTTCAAGATCCAACGGTTCAAACAACAGAAATTTGTAAGAAAGGTGGATCTTTGGCCATATCTTCATCAACAAGGTATTCTTTTACAATTGGGCATACAAACAAGGTTTTTTCTCCAATCAGGTAGGTGGGAATACTTTCTATATATTTTTAATACTGGTTTATGTAATTTTTAGTTTACTGTAATTTATTTTGATGATAAAAAGGGTAAAAATAAAGTAATAACAGAACCCTTAATTCAGGATTACAGAGTGCTCAGATAAAAATTCTGACTGCACCAATAGATCCAGAAGGCAAAACCCCTAGGGTAAAATTTTCACAATGATCTAAGAAGGTTTGGTCCCTCAATTGAGAAGGGATTGATTGGACGGTCCAAACGGACTATCCAATCTCCCGATCGGAACGACGACATCCCGCGCGCATCCATGGACGCCCTGTGAGGGCACTTCCATATTTCATTGCAGCATATGCACTCGATGAACCGAACGCATTCTACCCAGCTTGATTTATAGCCCGAAAAATCTGGGCTGTCCGTTCCTTGGGCCCAGATCAAATCCAGGCCCTAGGAAGGACTGTGAACTTCCAGATCATATTCTGGAGTCATCTGAACTCCAAATTGAGATCAGAAAGAAGCTATGGAAAGCTTGAAACCTCTATTTTCTGATGAAATGATAAAATGGACATAATAGTCTGTAAAACTTTTTGTATTAAAGAAACAAGTTTCTAATTACTTAGATCTTCAAGATCTGAGATGATCAGATCTTGAAAATATGTTTTACTAATGATATACTATCGAAATAAAGTGATATATATATGGTTTATTTGGACATATATAAGATATATTAAGGGATCTACCCATTATGGTAGAAAAACCCTAAAAATACAAAGGGACCCACTTGATCAATGAGATCAAGTGTGATCAGATCCTTGGGATGGATAAAATGAATGTTGATCTAATGAAATCCAAGAAATCATCGATGGATTATGACAAAATTGGATCAATATGATCTTTGGACCTTAATAAAGAAAATCCCCTAAATATAACTAATACCCTTAATCAATGGATAAGATCTAAGATCTAATGGTTGGATCACAAGTAAAGGTTTCTAAAAATGTTAATGTAATTAGTTTCATTTTATAGCATTTTAAATATGATTATGTTATCAAGCATGCTAGTATAACATTTAGACTTTAGCATGATATGTGATTTCATTGCTATCATAAGGTGCTAGATTTAATTATCTTAGAGACATTTTAGTATGATTTCATGCCATTCTAACTTAGGACCATGCTAGAATTTCATATAAGTTTATACTATAGTATGAGATTATACCTTAAGTCCATGTTAGTTTAAATTGAGTTATTAATGTATATTAGTTGGAAATCATGTTAGAATAATTTTAAGTACCTTGTCTCATTATCATTAAGTGTTAAATTATGTAGTTTTATGCTTTAAATTTATAATTCATTTATGGTTAAATGTTATTAGTAGATCTACTTGTTATGAGATAAAGAGCATAAAACATCAAAAATGTATTCTAATGAGAAAGTAGAGTTTCATGACACAAATAAGAATGGAGTACTTTGGACTTAATTAGTAAGGGCTATAGCTAGTAGGACAATATAAGGATTATCAAATCCTCGGCCCAAACTAGGAGAAGAATAATAAAGCCCATAAATGACATTATAAATATTCATGGACTTAATTAAAATCCATTAGAAAGAGTATTTAGGGTAAACATGCTTATAGGAACCTTATGAAAGGTTGAGCTATGGTCATTCTAGTGAATGATGAACATAGTGGTTAAGGGGGTTATCTAATAGAGCCTTGCTCTTCCCCTACCTTCCATTGACGTTTGTGAGGTCTAAACGCCTCCTTACATGAGGATTGAAGTAACAACTTTGTGTTCACCCATTCAGTTAGTAAGCCTTAGCCAATTGGAAATAAGAGGAGCAGTTTCGATTTAGGTTTGAATAAGTTACCTTCAACCAACACATTAACTGGTTGAATGATAATAATAATAATAATAATAATAATAATAATAATAATAAGAGCATAAAAGGTTAGTAAATTACCTAACCCTAATAAAAATAGTAAGTAAGATAAGGATGATCAAACATGATCCATTAGATCTTGGATGATCAAGAACGATAAGAATAAGAATACTATATTGTACATAGTATGCATGTTTATTATTATGCTTGTTATAGTTCATTAGATTAGATAATCCAAACCCTTGATCAAAGATGATTCAAGGAAGAAAACCAAGATCATCCTCCATAGGGATGATCCAATAACTGAACTTAGATCAAAGAAGAACTAGATGATAGAAGATTTAGGACCTTGATCTTTATCAATATGTGTAGACTGTCAATCAATGGATCTATGGAAGATCAAGATGAAGGAGATGGACATACAAAGACTTAGAGATACAAAAATAACTTAAATATGAATGATCTAAACATCATTCTAAACATCAGATCTAGTGATCAATAGGATTGTTCATAATTTATATATTGACAATATGTATGGATGTACATATTACATACATCAGTCAGGATCATGGAAGATTGGGGAAAAGAGATCAATCCGTAAAGGTAGGAGGATTTGATGAATGCATTTACATGAGATATACATGATTGTACTCATGATCTTATGTTGACAAGAGTAATGTTAATACTTGTATTAAATCTCTTGAAAACCTTATTATCCAATGAAACACATATAAGATGGTTAAGGACTAAACTATAAGTGAATAGGGAACTAGAAAATATTTCAGCCCCAAGTAAACAGACATATGGTCTGATATATATGAAATCTATTTTACATACAAGCTTGGAGGCTTGTGAGTTTGTTTTAATAGGCATAAGCCTAGGGGAATGCTACTGCTAGAAGAGTTATGAGGGTTTGGCCACCCGCTCCTTGAAATTTGATGATATGATGATACCTTGCCCAAAGAGAGGCTAAAAGTTGGGTGGTAGCAATTATGGGAAGGCCACCACTATAAAATTCTTGGCCCCCCATATGGGCAGTGACATAATATTTTCCACCGTGATATCAGTGGTGAACAAGGCAGTTATCCGAGCGCGCTAGTACAGATCAGACTGCAGCATAGCAACCTTTTTTATTATTTTGCACTATAATGCATATGAGAATAGGCATAGTGAAATGCTTTATGTTGTAGCATAATGAAATGCTAGGTAATTGTATATTACCAATATTTCCCAAGAAGAGAAATTCCCTGTATAAGATTAGCTGTAATACTAAATTCTCAAAATGAAGAGAATTGATCAGCTTAGTTGAGAATGATATTTGACTACTTTCACAAATTTAATTGGTTTACCCATGAAGGGTATGTGTGTATATAGATATACATAACTTACAAAGTAAAGAGTATGTTTAAGGATAATGGGATTATGAAGTATTGGAATTACATTGTCAATTTTATGTTTCTTGAATCCCCTACCAAGCATTGTTTGTTGAGATATTGTACTTGTTGCAATATCTTAGATACAGGGAAGGACAGTTAGGAGCTAAAGACGATAGAAGACTTGAAGAAAATAATCTTCAAGGTATACCCTTGAAGACATGTATTTTTCTTTGTTGAGAGTTTTATTGTTTAGTAAGCTTGAGTTTTGGATTATATAATTTGGACAAGTATTGTACTAGATTTGGCTGTACTGTGAACCACTGGATGGATCCTGGAATTTAATAAAAGTATATTCCTTCAATGGAATTTTATTTTGTACAAAAATTGTACTTATGTTATGTATGAAGTGGTGACTTGGGTTTTCAAAACAAGTTCTAAAGAAAAGAATTTCCGCTGCTTTGTTTTGTGAAAAAAATTTACACTCTTAAGGGCCCTGCCTTTCAAAATACTTTACAAATCATGTTACAAAAACATGGGTCATCACATGTTGCATAAGCTAAATGCATCCCTGAATGCCTACCAAAATAATAAAATTTTCAATAAAATAGTTTTTGCATTGTTTGCTCAAAACTAGCAAAATGCTGGTTGGTGGGTGTGTTGAGTGCATAATTTTATATTCAAAACCCTATATTTTGTATTGGTTTAGTTCATGAGATTGATCATTTTTACAAAATATGGATTTACACTAAACTAATTAATCTCCATCTATTCATAATCCATTACATTTTCAGGGTTAGATCATCATCCAAATGCAAATATGTTTAAAATCATAGGTAAAATAATACTAATTAGGACTTTTTATGTCTTATAGGTTGTGTCACATCTAAGTAGGAGATCAAGATGATCAACATTTTATCTCGCCAATCATGCTTAAATAAAAATGGATGACTCAGATTGATCTAATTTTGATGAACTAAATCAATTGAAGAAGTAGAAGCCTAAGTATTTGAGGATCAATTCATCTATTCCACCACCAAGGTCATGCAAGCCAAGATCACTCACACTATTGTGTGAAAGTGGAAGATCATACATGGGCCCCACTCAATCCTTCATTCTTTCACACATTAAGTGTAACACCTCGAGATTCCAACAGTCCCAATATTGTCTGCTTTAAGGTGACCATATACCCCTTATGGCTTTGTTCTTCCCCAGTTTCCTAAGAAAAATGTGTTGTGACCGTTAGGGTTCTCCAAACTCTTATAAACTACCCAATTTCCTCTCCTTAGGCGATGTGGGACTAACTCTCTATCCTTCACCCTAGCCTAGAAGCTTGCTAGCCTTCTTTCAACTTGCTCTCATCAGCCTAAGGATTCACATCTTTCCCCCTTAGGGAACACACACCCCCACGTGGCCTCAACCACTGAGCGCCCACATGCAGCTAGCCACCACATGATGACGGTAAGTGGCTATGAATCCTCGTGTTTTTCATGAAAAATTTATGCGTTTATTTTTAAAAGGTGGCATGCCTCTAATTTTAAAATTCAAAAATAGCAAAAGATAGTTTTCTTTGAAATTCTTTTTTCCAAAAACTCATATGTTACCTCGACTCCCATACTATACATAATATAGTTTTTATAGAAGATAGACATGCATTTTATGAAACAGCAAGATGCATCTGGTGGTTCACATACACAGCACCTATAATCATTATATTAAATGTCCAAGCCCCTATAATCATTATATTAAATGTCCAAGTAGCATAATCCAAATAACAAACTACACGATACAAAAACATTAACAAAATATATACTTGAGCACAGAAGTATGGTTGTTGAACTCCTCTTGCTTGTGTATGTCTTTTCCTGTATGTCTGTATCTAAGATATTGTAAACATAAAACATTTATAATATCTCAGTAAGCTATGCTTGGTAGGGGAGAGTTAAGAAAACATGTTAATTACATAAAGTAGCTATTTATAATCCTTTTTCATCATATGAATATAATAATCCCACTTTAGATATTACACTTTACATGATGTATATATAATCCATTATTATTTTAAATATTTATCATTATCATTTTCCATATGATACCATACCCCAATTCTGTGAACCATACTCTGCATAATATATCTACCCATTCACTTCCCCATACAAAAACTTTTATAAAACTACGCCCTCTAAATATATACATATAGGACTATATCATATATATTGAAATCCTAAAAAGTCATACAAACTTATGACCATAGTCCATAGGTTTTATAACTTCCATTCCCAAACTATACTGGGTCTCATACATATACCCCTTACCATATAAGGTTCATAAAACTCCACCCGCTACTAGTAACATCATAAAAGGCATCTCATCATGCCATTACATAAGGCATCTCATTATGCCATCATCATATAAGGCATCTCATCATGCCATGGCATTACACTATGCCTATCATATGTACATCATAATGCAAAATACACAAGGACTATTATGCCATAGTCTAAATCTATATAGTGCTCACAAATAACTGCATAATAATCCACTGATACTAACTATGGAAATAACAAAATCCATGTCCCCATGGGGGGAACCGTGGCTATCACAGTGGCAGCCTTCCCATGATTGCCCCACCCGACATTTAGCCTCTCATTGGGCTTAGTATCCATCATATAATTTTCAGGAAGTGGTTGGCCAAACCCTCATAACTTCCCTAGCATAGCATCCCCAGTCCTAAGGCTATGGAAAATAAAATCACAAGCCACCATGTTTGTATCTAAAATACTAATATACCGGCGTCTTGCTTGTCCATAATATATATATATATATATGAATATCTCATCATAATCATAACATCCTCACTTATTAGGTAATTGCCCACTAAGGATGTAACGCAAAATCCTAGACTCATACATTGCATATGATGTAATGGTACTCATGTACCATAAATGTCTTTTTATCACAATAACAACTATGATATTTTTAAGAACAGATCGTGTGTATCCATTAATATCCTTCAGTAGGCTTCAATTATAAGCATGTCATTCATGTAGTATTTCAAATCATAAATTTTCATCATTTGTGTGGCAAGTTCATCCATTTTCCACTAGTTGATCGACAATGTTTGCAAATTCTCACATATCTATATTGATATAGTCCTTGTTCTTCACCTAAATTCGCCAAACCAAGTAATCAATCAGTAATTTCTAATTGAATGGTTTAATTAAATAGGCAGAATTGACCAAGATCATAGAGCTCGATCAATTTCCTTACCTGGATCCTTGATTGAACTCAGCTGTGGATCATGATTGGAAAAATCTTCTCTAATCAAGCTTTTGATCCTAAATCTCTCATAAGATTCTTGATCTTCACTTCCTAATGGTAATGATAGACTATTTGGATTTGAAAAACGGAGTCAGATCATCACAAATCAGATGATTTGACCTTTGATCAATGGTCAGGTAATTTTAATGGTTGGATCTTCCTAGATCACAAATGAGGAATATAGGTTTTGTTCCTCACATCACAAGGATCGCAAGGGTGCTCTTGGGTTTCCAAAACACCTTCTGGATTGCTTAGAATCCTAGTTTGAAGGTCAAGGGTAATCTAGGTCCTATCCAATAGGTCAGTAAGAACATCAAATCACTATTGGATGGCCATGGATCTACCCATTCATGGCTATATAGCATTGTTGCTTCAGGATTTGCATCCAATCAACACTGATCGATGAATTGGTTGAGGGGTTTTGTCCATGATGTTGAGAGGAATGTGATGAGTGGCTCGGATCACCAATCCAAGTCATTTCCACCTCTATGCGCATTGTTTCTTAGAGCTATTCACCGTGGTCACGGTTCTATTACTGGTGAAGGAATGGTGTTGATGGGGTGAGGCCTGTAGGGTATCATTGGTGAAGCAAGAGAGATGGGAGATAGGAGGCGGCTGGCACACCATGTGTAGCACCAACCAGAGGAGGGAGATGTGAGGGGACGATCTAGGTATGCTAGCCAGCCAGCCTGGAGGCCTAGCCATGCTGTGCCTTGTAAAAGAGAAGAAGGAAAACTGAAAAACCCAAATGGTTAGGATCAGAGCACACCAGTCATTCATGGTCAGGCCATGCCCGAAGAATCTAATTGGGGTTTAGTACATGGAGGATATGGGGAAGGATCTGGGCACGCCTGAACAGGGTTGTTGATAGAAAGGAATAGGAACCAGAGGAGTAAATAGGTATGCCAACTAGTTGTTATTAGTAAATGTCTGAACAGAAGGGTCTCAGGAGGTGGACGATGGCCCGTCATCGCTTGGCTCCATCACTTCCTGAAACCAAATCAAACAAGGAGGAGAAGGGGAACAGGTATTGGGCTAGCAAGCTGATCAGATAGCATTGATCAAAGAAGAGTAGGGGGAAGAGGGTATTTGGGCTGGTAGTACCTGTTAGTAGGGCTGCAATGGTCTAAGGAGAATGGCAGGTGTGCGCTAGCACTAGTCGGGCAGTGCCGGCAATGGAAAAAGGAAACAGAGTAAGATCTGGGCGGCTGGCCTAGGTGCACGGGCATGTCCGGCTAGTTGCACTATAGGGGAACTTGACTTGGGTTAGGGGAAGGAGGTGGAGGTCAAACGAGTTTCATGCGCCAGTGTGAGGAAGTGGGGATTGGTTGAGGAGGATCATGCATTGGTGCCTTGCAGGCCTAAGCAGCAAGCGTGCAGACAGGGCTTCAATGGTGGGGTTGAATGGAGGGGATTTTACGTGCTAGAGCCAAGTGATCGATCGTTAGTGGGGGAACAGGGAGATTAGAAAGAGGGGGTTTTTCTGTCACCATAGAAAACCCAATAAGGGTTTCTATCAGGAACAGAGATAGAAGGAAAATGAGGTTCGGGGGTTTTTTGGTCGCTGGCCACCCTTGGCATGCTGAGCCAGCGACGGAGAAGGAGATGGGACACAGGGAGTCACGATTGTGCCAGGAAACCAAAGATCTACCCGGGAAGGGGTTGCTAGCCATGGGGAAAGAGATCAAAGGGAAGGGTTGCATTGGTGACCTCTGTCAACATCGTTCTAAACCCGATTGAGGGAGAGAGGACAGTTAGGGCACTGATCTGGTGAGTACACTAGAGGGAATGGGTAGGTCACTGGTGGCTGGTCGGGCAGATTAGAGAGAGAGAGCAGACCAAATCCGACATGTCGTCAGGTTTGCAATGTGTGAGGGGGTGCCAATATCAATTTGGCCCTCTTCATATTGCCCTTGACTTCAAAGGCCCATAACTTCTTCATACAAACTCTGTTTTTAGAGTTCTTTGGCTTGTTGGAATCCATTTTGTGAGTACTATCTAATGGTTTTAGTTCTAGTTTCAAATTATACTTTTATAAAAATATTTACCCCTTGGAACTCATAACTAGATCATGGAATAGTAAAATTTTGGGGTGAAATTCATCCATAATCCGATTTTAGTGTTCTTGATGTCATTGAACGATTTTTTGAGTACAGTCCAAATATTCATGCTTCCACTCAAATTCCATTTCTATAAAAATTTATTTTCTTTGGGTCAAAAATTCCAATTATATTCTAAAATTCTAATTTCACATAATAATGCCCTGAATAGTATTTACAAAATTTGGGGTTGTTACAATCTTTCCCCTTTAATTGAATTTTGTCCTTGAAATTCTTTTCATGCTATCTTTCAAACCATTCTAGGAGTATTCTCGTCTCATCACAACTTACTTTCTTATAATTCCTTCCATGAAACAATATCCTCCAAAATATAACTGATCTTTAACTTGACTAAGTACATTCCTCTTAATGCGTCGCTTTTCCATCTTCCATAAACAATAAGGGACCACTTTCCCTATGCCACTTTGATATTTGACCTTTACTTGATAAGCCATCAAAACAATAAATTTCTAACTATGTTTTTCTTTCATTTCAACTTCCAAAATCCTTTGATTGTAATGATTCTTAGAATACATAATCTTTATCTCCAACTCAACTTTTCTATTATTTCATCCCTTTTTCTCTTTATAATAGCTTCAAAGAGTGACTATACATCTCTCAACTTAAATTAAATCTCTTTTGTGTGTATTTAATCAATCCTAACATTAGGAAACTGTGTATCTTTTAGAATTCTAGTATCATATTTCTAACAAAATTTTAGTAGAGTCTCCTCCATTTTTTGGACTTACACATTTAACACATACGATTACGATATATTTGATATATCATTCATATATCCATAATATCTTTTTGAGACTCAGTCTCATCACATTCCAACATCCATCATAATATAAATAACCATTCATCCCACACATTCACCTGATACAACAAATTTTCAAGATAATGCAATTACCTACCCATTTCCACAACATAAGGTATAATATTCAGATCATTCTAAGGTACATTGCCATTTCATTATAAAACCATCAAATTAATAATTATTTAACCACACCTACATCACCATCACAACCATATAGCCTGTACAGTTTTCATGTCATTCCATAAACATCTATCAAAATATCCCTTGAATTGCATGGGTTTAGATTATAGAAGTTTGCACTTTCAATGACTCTTCAAAGACACTTTAACAAATCAAATCTAAGTTGTCAAATCACAACCTTTCACCAATAACTTTCCATGCTTCATCATATGTTCAAAATAGATAACATTTGCATTACTTCATGCAGTCATTTAATAAAAGATATCATTGTATATCATAACCTTTTCATTGTATTCACTAATAATTCTTTCAAGCTCATTCACCAATTTCACATATGAAATCAAAATAAAGAGATTACCATTTACATCAAGGAAAATCCTAGACATTGTCACATTCCAATTTACTGAGATAAGATGTATGGCCTTAAAGTCTTATAATCAACAACAATGCTCTTTAACTTCAGCATAAACGAAACATACAACTATAGATGTTAAGGATACCACATATGATTCAAAATTTAATACCTGAACTTACCTCCTTCTGTATAAATTCAAACCCTGAAATAATACATCCATTGTTTCTCAAATGCAATTATCAATCTAATATCATTAAATGAACAATTGATTTTGCACTAACTGTGCATTCACATTCAAATACAAAAATATCATCATTGGTGTTTTCAACATCAACACATTACCATCATGATTTCAATACTGAGACTTCAATGCTTTTATCAATATAAACAAACACAAATGTTTGTCATATTCTCCCATGACACATGATTCAAAGGAATTTCTTCAAATCATTTATCACATAAAGTTTATATCCTCTATTCTCCTATATATTAATGAATACTCTTCATTAGAAGAGTCCAATTTCATAATGTTGATCAACTACTAGTGGAATAAACTTGAAGTCCATCAATCACTGATGGAATATCTCAAATTCGGATATAATTCACACATCAGATCTGATCTTTCAAAATACATAGTTCAAGAACCTTTCTTGAAATAAAGTACACATTCACATCACTTATTTTCTTAAAGTATGCTAGCCTTCATAACTGGTGTCTATTTTTCATTTCTTATGACTACCATCTTTTTACATATCCTATAGGCCATCTTGCCTATGTTGGGACATGAATTCATCATCAAAATCATCACTAGTCAACCAACTAGTGATGTTTATTTAAAACATTACTTTCTCATTTAACAATGGTTTATTGTAATGTAATTTACTTCTTTATCATGCACCATTTTCTTGATTGAGTGGTTTATTTTACCAAGCACACATCCCATTTACAAAGAGAAGGAATATATCAATGTGTTGATGATTTTTGGGGCTCATAAGATGGACAATGGAAAGAAAAGGAGTCTCATCTGGGTTAGCCAGAGGGAAAATTATGAAGTTTTTTGTGGGTGCAGTTATTTTAGCTTCAACTAGAGTAACTGGATTACTAGAATGCCGATAGTAAGGGAAACTGAAGAGGAAAGAGTAAAAGGAAAAATAATAGTTTATTGTACTTGAATTTTAATGCTTCTCATGCTCATGCACACTTAATTTTAACTAAATAACTTTTACTTTAAGTAGCATACACATGAATATACGATGTATAGGAAAAGGAAATAAACAAAGGAAATATTATGAGATAAGAAATATGAGGACATAGGGGAAGTAGCATAAGAATGGTCTAAGGAAACTAGAGCTAGAGTGGAAGAAGGCTACAAGTCTAGGTAGAGCGAGAAGAATACAATGAGGTATATGAAGAGAATAGCAGTAATGAAGAAAACAATTAAAAGCTAGAATTTGGGAATGCATGGGATGTCTCTTGGGCAATGATTTTAACTCATTTTCATTTTCTTATATTTATCAACCTTTACCTCCATCTTTCTTCTCAATCTTACATCATTCATCATTTATAATAAATGTAGTTGTCAACAATACATGTTATTCTCAAGAAAGGTATTCATTCATTTGTAGTTGATATAGTGCATGATTGTAACATATTTTGTCTTCTAAATAAGAAGACTATCGCACCATTACAATGTGCTTTCATCTTTATGACAATCCATATTGTCTAACAATTTGCAATTCCATATAATATGGGTATCATACCCATGTCCATCATACCAAATGATGGTATCATGCCCAAATCCATCAAAACAATGAGGATATGCATATCATTCTTTCAATAAGACATAATAAACATTTCTTTGAATAAGTCCTTGTAACTTTGACTTATCCATCAACTGGAGTTATCATATCAACTCCATCATTCAACTTTTCATTAACACATTCATATTTAGTATGCTTATACATAATAGAGAAATACACAATTCTTAATTTATCCAGAGTTTTAGTGTGGATCATTGGTTTCTTAAACATATATGAGATTATACATATAAGTACATTAAGCATAATGTTTCATGAATAGCTTTGTCTTGAGTTATTCTCCATTTTAGTAGTTATCTCACACTATTATGGTAATAAGTTTATTGCCAAATACTTCAACTTTCGTAGATTAAAATATAATTCTTTCAAACATAGATTCTACATAAACTAAAAAAAATTTCTTGAAGTCCTTCAAGTAGTATTGTCTCTACAGATTCCTTTAACATGTAGTTTCAAAAATACTTATTTAGTCTTGTGTTGTATGGTAGTTCTAGCATTCATTTCTATGAAAGTCTACAATTCTTCTAAGTTTCCTTATATTGAACCAATCCTTTATCAATTGTTTCTATTTCTCCTCTTCAATTTGTCACTCCTTAATTCACCTCTATTTTATCCTCTTCTGATACAAACCAAAGCTACACTCTATATTTTCTGTGTGAACCTTTCTAATCTATCATTTGCCTCTTTCCAAATGACTACTCTTACACTTAGTCTATGTGACCAATGAGTATATACCTATGTTGTGAATTCACATTGATACTAGGCACAATTTCAATTTAACCTTAGGTAGAAGCATTTTACATTGCTATATGCTATGGTATTTAGGTACCTTAATAGCTAAAAGGATGATTGATGACACTAACATAGCCATTTCTTCTGACTACTTTTTTGGTCCACTATTCACCATAATGGAATTGATAATTCCTTAAATCATTCTCCTAGTTGTCTTATTAGGGGCATCTCCTTATGGTTTACTAACCCTCTGTAAGCTAGTTATAGTAACTTAGTCTTTCTAATCCTTAACTCATTCCATTCTAATTCCTTATCCCAACTCACTACATCCTAACCTATATTTGGATTATTATCCTTTTTGTTGGACACAAAGGGCTGTAAGTGATTGGATGAACCTCACTCTAATACCAACTATGACACCCCAGGTTTTTCATGAAATTTTTTTGTGTTTATTTTCAAAAGGTGGCATGCCTCTAATTTTAAAATTCAAAAACAATGGAAGATAGTTTTCTTTGAAATTTATTTTTCCAAAATCCCATATGTCACCTCAACTCCCATACTACACATAATATAGTTTTTATAGAAGATAGACATGCATTTTATGAAACAACAAAACCCATCCAGTGGTTCACATACACAGCCCTTATAATCATTATATTAAATGTCCAAGCAGCATAATTCAAATAATTAACGACACAATACAAAAACTTTAACAAAATATATACCTAAGTGCAAATGTATCGCTGTTGAACTCCTCTTGCTTGTGTATGTCCTCTCCTGTATGTCTATATCTGAGATATTGTAAACATAAAACATTTACAATATCTCAGCAAGCTATGCTTGGTAGGGGAGAGTTAAGAAAACATGTTAATTACATATGAATATAATAATCCCACTTTAGAGATTACACTTTACATGATATATATAATCCATTAGTATTTTAAATATTTATTATTATCATTTTCCATATGATACCATACTCCAATTCTATGAACCATACTCTGCATAATGTATCTATCCATTCACTTCCCCATACAAAAACTTTTATAAAACTACGCCTTCCAAATATATACATATAGGCCTATATCATATATATTAAAATCGTAAAAAGTCATACAAAGTTATGAACATAGTCCATAGGTTTTATAACTTCCATTCCCACACTATACTAAGTCTCATACATATACCCCTTACCATACGAGGTTCATAAAACTTTAGCCGTTGCTAGTAACATCATAAAAGGCATCTCATCATGCCATCACATGAGGCATCTCATCATGCCATGGCATTACACGATGCCTATCATATGTGCATCACAATGCAAAATACACAAGGACTACTATCCCGCAGTCTAAATCTGTATAGCGCTCAGATAATTGCATAATAATCCACTAATACCAATTGTTGAAATAACAAAATCCATGTTTGCATGGGGGGGCCCATGGCTGTCCCAATGATGGCCTTCCCATGATTGCCCCACTCAATGTTTAGCCTCTCATTGGGCTTGGTATCCATCATATAATTTTCAGGAAGTAGGTAGCCAAACCCTCGTAACTTCCCTAACATAGCATCCCTAGTCCTAAGGTTGTGGAAAACAAAATCAGAAGCCACCATGCTTGTATGTAAAATACTAATATATAGGTGTCTAGCCTATCCATAATA
Organism: Warburgia ugandensis; assembly: GCA_035236585.1. NCBI lineage: Eukaryota > Viridiplantae > Streptophyta > Magnoliopsida > Canellales > Canellaceae > Warburgia > Warburgia ugandensis. Next base: position 53,025,448 of record CP141127.1, on the reverse strand, counting down.
TATAGATATATATGAATATCTCATCATAATTATAACATCCTCACTTATTAGGTGATCGCCCACCAAGGATGTAACGTAAAATCCTAGATTCATACATTTCATACAATGTAATGGTACCCATGTACCACAAATGTCTTTTTATCACAATAACAGTTATGATATTTTTAAGAACAGATCATGTGTATCCATTAATATCATTTAGTAGGCTTCAATTATAAGCATGTCATTCATGTAGCATTTCAAATCACAAATTTTCATCATTCACAAGTAAACATTTTTCATCATCATATATCATATGAAATGCACTATTTAAATGACATAATATCTTTCATAAGAATAACATCATGTGGTAAGTTCATCATCATATATCATATGAAATGTATCTTACTATTAAGACATGCTTTCTTAATTCCCCACCTACCTCGTGTGGCAAGTTCATCCATTTTCTACTGGCTGATTGACGATGTTTGCAAAGTCTCACATATCCAATTGATCTAGTCCTTGTTATTCACTTGAATTCACCAAACCAAGTAATCAATCAATAATTTCTAACTGAATGGTCTAATTGAATAGCCATAATTGACCAAGATCATAGAGCTTGATCAATTTCCTTACTCGGGCATTGATCATGATTGGAAAAATCTTCTCTAATCGAGCTTTTGATCCTAAATCTCTCATCGGATTCTTGATCTATGCTTCCTAATGGTCATGATAGACTACTTGGATTCGAAAAATGGAGTCAGATCATCACAAATCGTATGATCTGACTTGCAATCAATGGTCAAGTAATTTCAATGGTTGGATCTTCCCGTATCACAAATGGGGAAGACACGTTTTGTTCCTTGCATCACAAGGATCACGAGGATACTCTCGGGTTTCCAAAACTTCTTTTGGATTGCTCAAAATCTAGGTTTGAAGGTCAAGGGTTAAACTGGGTCCTATCCAATATGTCATTAAGAACATCAAATCATTATTTGATGGCCATGGATCTACCCGATCATGGTTGTACAGTATTGTTGATTTAGGATCTGGATCAAATCAACTCTGATTGATTAATTGGTTAGGGGTTTTGTTTGTGATGTTGAGAGGAATGTGATGACTGGCTCGGATCACCAATCCGAGTCATTTCCACCTCTGTGCGCATTGTTCCCTAGAGTTGTTCATCGTGGCCAAGGTTCTATTGCTGGTGAAGGAATGGCACTACTGGGGTGAGGCCTGTAGGGTATGACTAGTGACGCAAGAGAGATGGGAGATAGGAGGCGGTTGGCACACCATGTGCAGCACCAACCAGAGGAGGGAGATGTGAGGGGACAATCTGGGTATGCCAATCGGCCGTCCTGGAGGCTTGTCCATGATGTGCCTTGCAGAAGACAAGGAAAAAGTGAAAAGCATAAATGAACACACTAGCCATTCATGGCCAGGCCATGCCCCAAGAATCTGATCGGGTTTTTTAGTACACAAAGGAGATGGGGAAGGATCTGGGCATGCCTAAATAGGGTTGTTGTCGGAAAGGAATGGGAAGTAGAGGTGTAAATAGGTATGCCAGCTACTTGTTGTCAATAAATTTTTGAACGGAAGGGTCTCAGGAGGTGGCTGATGGCCCTTGCCCATCATCGGTTCACTCCATCATTGCCTGAAACCAAATCAAATGAGGAGGAGAAGGGGAATAGGTACTGGGCTAGCATGTTGATCAGACAGCACCAATCAGAGAAGAGCAAGGGGAAGAGGGTACCGGGACAGGTGCAGCCTGTCAATTGGGTTGCACTGGTCTAAGGATAATGGTGGGAATGGGCTAACGCCGGTCAGGCAATGCTAGCGATGGACAAAGGAAACGGAGTAACATCTAGCCAGCTGGCCTAAGTGCACAGTCATGTCTGACTAGTTGCACTGTAGAGGAACTTGACTCAGGTGAGGGGAAGGAGGGGGAAGAGGTGGAGGTCAAATGAGGTTTTGTAAATCGGTGAGAGGAAGTGGGGATTGGCCAAGGAGGATCATGCACTGGTGCCCTGCAGGCCTAAGAGGCAAGCGTGCAATTAGGGCTCTGATGGTGGGGTTGAATGGAGGTTGTTTTGTGTGCTAGAGCCGCGTGATCAATAATCAGTGGGGGAATAACAAGATGAGAAAGAGGGGGGTTTTCTGTCACCGGAGAAAACCCAATAAGGGTTTCTATTAGGCACGAAGGGAGAAGGAAAATGGGGTTCGGGGGTTTTTAGCTCGTCAACCACCCTTGGCATGCTAAGTTGGTGACGGAGAAGGAGATGGGACATAGGGAGTCCCGATCGTGATGAGAAACCAGAGATCTACTTGAGAAGGGGTTGCTGGCCATGGGGAAAGAGATCAGATGGAAGGGTGTGGCCAATGACCTATGTCAATGTTGGTCTGAACTCGAGCAAGAGAGAGAGGGCAATTAGGGCACTGATCCGGTGAGCATGCTGGAGGTAATGGGTAGGTTGCCGGTGATTGGTAAGGGAGAATGGAGAGATGAGAGTGAGAGTGAGAGAGAGAGCAGACCAATCCAGACATTGCCTTTTGTTTAATGCAATATCAATTTGGCCCCCTTCCATTAAGTTAATCACCATATTGCGTCTGACTTCGAAGGCCCATAACATCTTCATACAGACTCTGTTTTTAGCGTTCTTTAGCTCGTTGGATTCCATTTTTTGAGTACTATCTAATGGTTTTAGTTTTAGTTCCAAATTATGCTTTTATAAGAAGATTTACCCCTTGAAAACACATAACCCAATCATGGAATAGTTAAATTTTGGGGTGAAATTCATCCATAATCCGATTTCAGTGTTCTTGTTATCTTTTAGCTTGATTTTTCAAGTACATTCCAAATATTCATGCTTTCACTCAAAATGTCATTTCTATACAAATTTATTTTCTTTGGGTAAAAAATTCCAATTTCACATAATAATGCTTAGAATAGTATTTACAAAATTTGGGGTTGTTATAATGTGAAGGCCTAGGTACCCCATAGATGGGAGATGGCTTAGGGACAAAGAGTTAGTCCCACATCACTAAGGGAAAAGTTGCTGGACTATTGATAAGAGTGGTGTGTGAATATCCTTACAACAAGGCCTTTTCCTCAAAAAATTGGGGAAGAACAAAACCGTGAGGGGGCTAGTTCTATGGGCGGCTAGTTTCTCAGAGCAAACAATATTGATGTATGTGGGAGCCACCGGGCTATTACAGATGGTATCAGAGCCAATCCCTACCCCAGTGTGTGGCTGGCCGCACGTGGGCACTTGGTTTTATAGTTAACATGCGGGGACACGTGTTCCCTAAGGAGGGAAGATGTGAAGGCCTACGTACCCCGTAAATGGGAGACAGCTCAGGAATAGAGAGTTAATCCTACATTGCTAAGGAAAAATTTGATGGGCTATTGATAAGAGTGGTGTGTGACTCTCCTTACAATAAGTCCTTTTCCTCAGAAATCCTGGGAAGAACAAAACCATGAGGGGGCTGGTTGTATGGGTGGCCAGTTTCCCAAAGAAGATAATATTGTTGTATGTGGGAGCCATCAGGCTGTTACACTGGCTCTGATGCCAAACTGTGACACCTCGGGTTTTCTAAATCTTTTTCCAATTACATATAATAATAATTTATTTTTATAAAATAGGCAGGATCCCTGAAAATAAAATTCACAATTAACATACATAATGTAGCATTCAAAAGAGATGTCCAAAAGAAAACCCTGATGGTCATCTAAGATCCAAAACCACGATAATAAATTGAAGTCAAATTATCGATAAGCTGAGCATGCTCAATCTAGAACGAAGTAAAATCAATGTAGTGTGGGTCCATCCATGATCACCACATCATATACACATCACCAAGTAAAGGCACACTATACGAATAGTGTGGGTCCAATCTATGTAAAACATCGACATGCGTGTATAGCCCAAAAAGTCTAACCACAAGTCGAAGAGACATACACTAATTGGTCTTTGAAGTACAAAGATGCAGATGGTCCTTGAAGTCCTTGCTCAAGCAACGTTGCTCTACGTCCTTTCCCTTAGCGCTATTATGCTCCAAATTTGAGGAATTGCAAAATAAAGCAATGTCTCAGCAAGCTATCACTTATGTAGGTGATCACATTCAATTAAAGAACAACAAAATCATGTGGCGCAAAGTATCAATGTCATGGGGAATCACATAAGATAAAACATGTACAAAGCACATGAAATTAGTAGACATCCATAATGAATAACACTCAAGGCACAATCAAGCCCGATGAGTGTCTCAACTACACTCAAGGCACAATCAAGATTTATGAGTGTCTCAACTACACTCACGATAATATCAAGCCTGATGAGTGTCTCAACTACACACATGGCAAAATCAAGCCCAATGAGTGTCTCAACTACACTCACGGCAATATCAAGCACAATGAGTGTCTCAACTACACTTATGGCACAATCAAGCCTGCTGAGTATCTCAACTACACTCATGGAAATATTAAGCTCAATGAGTGTCTCAACACACTCATGGCCCAATCAAGTCCGATGAGTGTCTTAACTAAACTCACATCAATATCAAGCCTAATGAGTGTCTCAACTGCACTCATGGCACAATCAAGAATCGAAATCTGTGCATAATCATTCTCAGTATAACTAAATAGAGAGAGAGAGAGAGAGTAATTCAATATAACAACACCATGCATTGAAAGTCAGTGTATAACATTCTCAAATAATCCAAATCTGTGTCACATAAAATGTATTAAGAAGTAGTGCATGCAAACATGTTAGGACATAAAAGCTATGCTTCAAAGTTCTCAAATAATACATCATGATTTAAGAAATCATGGAATAATCCCAAATGTAATAATTTACCTCAAAACATGGTACTTTAATCAGGTGCATAAGCTACATCACATCGCGTGCTCTGACGTACCTGTTACATTATAAGTCACTGATCCCTTGGTGTTCTCACATCTCAAAATAAACAAATCCAAGTGATCACTTTCCTGATCTGGCAGTTAATCCTAGATTAATGGCCCAGATCATTTGATTAATCCTTCATTAGGGTAATACAAGTTGTTCTTTCTAACATCTAGACCATCATCTACCATCTTTGATCATCAATCTAAGTCATGATTCACTTAATTAACTTCCCTTAATCTATCCTATGAAGTTTGGAGTTGATCCAACCATTGGATCGTTCCTTATCACTTATAATCAACATCTGATCACTAATTCCAATCACTTTCATTATGATCCATCTAATTTCAATATTTGCTTAGTGATTTACAAGTATCTCCATGATTATGTGTCAATTTAATGGTCAAATTGCTCTTTAATTAGCCAATCCTAAGGCACCTGATTAGATCAATGGTCAAGATCACTTTCCTTGATAATCACTTAAGATCTACTCTTCTAATCACCTAGATCATCTCATATTTAATGTAATCAATCAATTTCTAAGCCTTGATCATCCTTTGATTGGCCTGATCGAGGTCATTGAATTGTATTTTATGATTTGACTATTTTAGAAGTGTTTAAATCAAGGCCTACATCATTGAGATGATTGCAGTGGATATCTTGGATCATGATTTGGACCTTTGTAGCTCCCACAATTGAGCTTTTAATGAATGGACAGTCAAAAATAACTTAAATTAAATAAAATTAGATAGCATCATGGGGATGCATGCATTCCACCATGTGGTAGCGATGCTGTACACATAGCTTACAGGAGCATGCACGTGTTGCCTGAGCATGTCTTTGTTGGCGTCTTGGGGGAGACCCGACTAGGTTGCTGTCACCAAGGATGGCAACCAAACTCTAGTTGCCGTTGACGACACCTACAATGCCAAATTTGGCAATTTTTACACCACTTTGATTAGCTTTTCATGTTCATTAACTTAATGGCCTTCCCATCAACTAATTTTGCATGTTCTAAGGTTTCTGCTAGATTTTTACCACGTTTATAAAATTTTCTCCTTTACTATTTTCCATGTTTTTTGACATCCCTAGCCATCAGACCTCCATGATATTTTATGTGTTCGTTCTTTGTCTTATCATGCACAAGATAAACGATTTAGATCATTCATTTGATACTGTTTCATTAGTTTATTTTCATATCAATAGTAAGGGTAATGGAAACTAAAAAAAATGACCTGAAGATGGGGAAAGGAGAGAAGAATGGGCCTACCTCAGTCAAGCCGACCAAATGAGGAGTCATCCTTCGTGCGTGTGCACATAGGAGGGGAGGAAAATGGCATCGTTGGCCTTGCTAGCATTGAGTTCGTTGTTGTCGCCGGTGACATGGGGATCGTAATGGTTGAGTGGGAAAATAGACAACATTAATGGGAGGGGGAGGCAAAATTTAAGGGCCCCCCATAATTACATTTTTAAATTTTTTTGTTTTTAATGAAAATAGGGTTTATTTATTTATTTATTTATCACTCAAATGATTATTAGCCATAAATGATGGTAATCATCACCATCCTCATTTAGTTTCCATTAGATCATGGCCTTCCGTGCCGGATCTAGTGGGCCCCACATGTGAATTTACCATCCTATCCCTTTTGTTTAAAGTAATTAAATAGGAAAATTAAAATAATTAGCTATTTTTCCTCCTATCTCTGATTTTGGCATTGTTAGTGGCATTGAATTCCATTTTTCGACTACATTTCAAATATTGAGGTTTTAACTCGTGATTTCATCTCTAAAATTCCCAAATCTCCAATATTCTAATTTTCCCAAAATTTTAAATTTTCACATAGTTTGGCATTTCTAGAATTTAAAAATAGCAGGTGTTACAACATCCCATTCTTATTGAAATTTTCCCTCAAAATTCTTTCCATGGCATTCCTCAACAATTATAAAGACATCTCCATATCATAGGATTTACACAACATGTCAAAATTTCCCTTGGTCAATGTCAATAACAATCCCATGCCATGTCCTCACCTCATACAGCAACTCATATATATCAATCAAGGTATATTTCAATCCTTCCAAAACAACTAACTCATATTATGGTTATAATGCATCATAACAACATATACTGCAATTAGCATAACCCATACTCTCATCCAAGAGGTAGTATAAGTAAATCACCTTATCACCACAATTAGAGCATCTCAGCTCATGCATACAAAATTCCACATCAAGCCCAGATCAGTGCACATTAGCTTACAAATAAGCAAAAGTATGCCAACCAATACCAGAGCACATTAGCGTATTAATAGGCAATCACATGCACATCAAAATTAAAGCCTACTAGCTCACTAATAGGAAATTGTATGCCGATCAAAAATAGAGTGTACCAGCTCACTAATAGGTAATCCGATGCCTGTAATGCCCCGAGTAATTTATGCTATTTTTGCATCCATTTAACAAAAATGAATTGGACATTCTATAGGAAATGAACCATGTTAAATGTTTCACTTTATTTAAAATATTAAATAAAGGAATTGGTAAGGAAACTTTGCTACCATTAGATTCTACTCAAAAAATGAAATCCAACGCCTCAAAGAACGCCGAAAACGGAGTTCGTATGAAGAAGTTATGGCTGTTTAAAAATTAGGGGCAATTTTGTAATTTATCTTTAAAAACCGAAAAAGATGAAAAATGCAGGGGCCATTTTGATAACGGCACCCCCTATCTTCTTGCTCCTCCCAATTTCTCAAGAAATCCCCCTCTTCCGATTTTTCCAAAAACACGAGCACCGCCATTGGCAGCTCCGCCTTTCACCCTCTATAAAAAGCCCTCTTCCCCCTCTCACTCCAATCATCTTTTTCCCCATCTTCTCCCCATTTCAGACTAGGGTTCCAGCAATTTTTTCAGTATAAAACCCTCCTCTAGCTTCTTTGCAACTTCCGGCACAGCCAGGTCATCCCTTCAGGTCGGTCGTCCTTCCCATTTTTTTTTCTCCCCCCTTCTTCCTCTCATCACACTGGGACGGTGGGCTTTCTCCCATCTTCGAGTTTTCTGGTGACCTGGGTTTTCAGACGGAAAGAAGGAGCCGCACCACCAAGATGAGAGAATCTCCAGCTACCCAGGTACCCCCCATCTCTCTCTCTATCTCCCCTTCATCATTCCCCCAGATTCAGACAAAATCTGAGTAGTTTTCTAGACAGAAAACAGCAGCCCTCTGTGGACGGAACCAGACGGGTGGGAACCCGTCCAAGGCAACACGTCCTAGAGGCATGATGCGTGACGCAAGCCTAGGGCACTGTCCCTTGCGTAGCCTTCGGGCACGCAATGTGGGGCCCGGGTCTTGGCTCGACCAAGATGCACAGGGTGCCTTAGGAGATGAGACACGTAGTGCTGTGCCAAAGACGCATCTGCGTGACGCCATCCAGGATGTGCGTCATAATGTGTCGCTTGGGTATACGTGCACATATGAATGCGGTCCCTAGCGTGGCCCTCGGGCGCACGCAACCTGCGGGTGCAAGTCCTAGTTCTATCAGGGCACACGCGCGTCCCGGGAGCGATGATGCAGGGCCTGTTGTGGGCCTTCTATGTATTCTTAACACTAAAATACCCATAACTTGAGTTCTGGGACACCGATTGAGGCGCCGCAAGAGGCATTGTGTCTGTATCAATGGTGTGGACACACACCCAAACCATAAAATACCTGATCAAGCCCCTACCTAAGGCTGGCATGACCCTTAAACCATGATAGTGGCGCTGGGCCAATAAACCTTTGCAAACCTGACTATACCAAGGCCTAGTTAGGGACCTTAGGAGGCCCTTAGGCATGGGAATGAGCCATTAATGCCTAAGTAGTGAGGTAAACTATTCTAGAACCTATAGAAATAGGCCAAGCTAACCTTTTTCCCCTAAACCATGTCTAGGAACGTACGAGGACAAGGGGACTAGCGCAATCAAACCACGTAGGTGTCCTATCGCTATTAGACTTTTAAAAACAACCCATGATGTTTTGAGACTGCATGTTTTGAGTCATGGTTTCTTTTCTAATGCATGTTTTTAGTTTTTAAGTTACATGTCCTATCTTTATGCCTGTAACATATAAACTTATGTTACATCCCTATGCACATGACTTGCTTCTGAGTGAATGATGTTTTTATACTAGTATGCAAACGTGTCTTCATGTTTTATGACTTTAAACACGATACTAGCATAAAGTGATTTTTATGCATTGCTCACATATCTTAAAAAGAAATGTATAAATTGCCTGATTTACGAAGATTGCATATCCTTGAGGGTTGCCAAAAGACACTGGAGTGCCTAAAAGACGCTGGTTAGGCAGTTGTGAGGGCCAGGCAATGTGAGGTACACAAAGAGGACATTGAAAATGAGTGCATAAATTGCATGATTTTTTATGATTGAGCTTTGCCTTTATCTTTAGATGCTTTTGGGCTAGTAAGCTAGTGGCTGCTATTCCGAGTGGTTCGGGGTGGCCTCCCAGCCTCTACCACTATAGGTGGAAAGGGTACCACGCCAAAAAGGCTTGTCCTCACTTCAATTGCTATGGTAAACGAGGACTACCACTGCAGGTGTCACGGCACCCGTCGAAGTGTCATATGCCCCATGGAGGCTATGACCGAGAGTCCCTAGGTACCCGAGGACCACGCCGCAATGAGGTTGTGGGCATAGTGTGCCCTACATTTTTTAGGATTTACTTGCATGCATATGGCATGACATGAGTATGGTCGACCATAGATCCATGAGTTGGATTCAGTTGAGCATCTTATGCATATCATAGTATATTTTCATGATATCTATGTTTCTTTCAACTTGGATTATGCGATTCTTTAAGTCGTCAGTATTCTATTTTGACAATGGCTTTTAATATCGATATTGAACATGAGTGTCCAAACATGCGCATGGTTTAAAGAACATATGTTTTAAAACATAGCATGCATTGTAAAACTAGTAGTGATAGACTCCTACTGAGTATAGTGTATACTCACCCAAATATATCATTTTTCAGGACAGCTCCACTCACGAGTAGAAGATGCCTCAGGAAATTTAGTGCTACGAGCAAGTAAATTAAAAAGAGACAATTATACATGTAAGTAAATACTCTACCCTTTGGACATGTATTTGTATTTATTTACAGTTGGGCTGTGAGCTGTGACTAGGTAGACCTGGGAAGAAATTTATGATATTTGAAATTTTCAAAAACTACTTTTGTTGTTGTGAAAGCAAATGACACTCAGGGTTTTCAAACTGAGTTTAAAAGAAAAGATTTTTCACTGCATTGCATTGTTTTTATAAAATGGTTTTCAAATAGGGATGCATCCCGCCTTAGGAATTAGATATTGCATTTAAAAATGCATGGGAAAACCCGGGTCATCATAGTTGGTATTAGAGCCCAGTTTTATCCTTTCATAGCCAGTCCAGCATGTCCAGGGGTCATAGACAATGGAGAAAGTTAAGAAGAGGTAGTATAAATAGAAGTAGTAGAGATGATTAGAACACGAATAATATTAAATCACAAAGATGCACACCATCAATAAATAGGTGAAACACAGCTTGGTTTAACAAATAATTAGGTAGAGGATAGTGCAACCCTTATCCAAAATCTAGTCTAAGACGACTTAAGGATTAAGGATTGTTGTGTGGTGCAAATATGAAAACTCATATATGGATCATATTATGATGAGAATGATGAAGGAAGATGTTAGTGAACATGTTAGTAGATAATTCTGACCTGTAATAGATCAATCTCACCAAAGATGAGAACATCGAAGAACCTAGATGGCTATCTTACCATCATAAAGAATATCAGAATATGAGTACACTGTCACAAGGGATATGATATGAGTATGATAGGGGATGTAAAAGACAGACTTTGAGAAGATTTTGATGATAATCTAAGAGGGATGAAATGCAAGATGATATTAGGAGATAACTGTGACTTGTACTAGATCACAAAGGTATGGATCTTGAAGGACTTAGAGCAATTTTGGATAACTTAATTGGAGTCTTATGAAGAGTAAAGTGCTATCTAATAATCATAACTTGAGTAGAAGTATAGCATGACCAAAAGATCAATGACATTATTAAGACATTGTATGAATTTTCTTGAGGCTATAGGCAATTAAGGATTTCGATGATATTAGAAAACTTCAACATTTCTTGGATGTATTAAGTTTCTCCTGTCTGACAAGAGGATCGAGTATATGCAACCACTCAAATGGAGACATTGATTTTGACCGATTAAGAAGAAAAAAGAGAATGAGATAGAGATGCAACTATAAGTAATGGGTGAATAGAAAAAGGTCATGACTTTATTGAGGAAAGAATAGATCCATATAAATCTTTCATCTTGAATCATCTAGGAAGATAAACCAATCAAATTCAAAGGAATAATACTAGTTGAGTTGGTGATTTTATTCTGAAAGCGTATAATAGAGATAAAGCATATGAGATTTAAGACTTTGAGTAGAGTATTGAATATAGGGACATTATGCTGCAAGAAATTTCCGAAGAAGAATGGTGACCAACTAGAGATGAAAGTAGTTTGATGTCTATATCAATTATTGCAAGTAGAATCTTATCGGATCCATTAGCTTATGAGGAACACCAATGGATATAGTCCATAAAAAGGAAAATTTGGTGATATCCTACCTTGCCACTACATGAGTAAATAAAGTATATTAAAAAAGGAATTAAGCTGAGACAGTGACTTGTCCATTTGTCTTTCTTCAGCAAGTAGGGTACCATCAAGGATCGAATAAAGGTATCCCACCCTAATTAATCAAATATGTTAGTATCTATGAGACAGTAGTCTAAGTTATATAGTTAGAGGACTGTTATAAGTATTTATGCATGAGTTTTCCCTAAAAAGAAGTTACTTGTTAGACTAAGTCATTTGAGGGTATGAGGTCAGTTGATTAGGCCACATCATGAAGGAGCTACGAGTATGATGAGGACAGTAGCAACTGAGATAGGAGAAAAAATAAGAAGTGATCTAAACTAATGTGAAAGATTTTCCAAACCTTAATGCTTACCATGACAAGGTGAAGAAATTACTTTGGGTCTGAAAAATACTGCTGACTTGGATTGAAAAGAAAGGCAATAAGTACTGATCACTTTAGAGACCCATGAGCTTATGACATAGATATATCTGGAAAGAGATCACTAGGTAATCAAATAGTCTTTCTATGTCTAAGAAAATGTTTTATGCTTACCTGAGTGTTGTTAAACTTGTTGATTTAACAGCTTTAGCACAATTTGATATAATCGCTATTGAATGAGAATTATTGTTATAAGCTAAGTATGAGGGAACACTTGAAAATCACTACTTATGAGGATACCTCCTGACAATACAGACTCCATGGTTGATGATAAAGCCTTGATAAAATATTGAACAACATATTGCTATGGGGAATGGAAGGAGAAAAGTTGAGGTGGCCAACACATTATAAGGTGAGATTCGATGTTACGTTGCCTTTAGACAAAAAGTTAGTTGTTATGTGCATATACTAAGTACTAAAAATCAATTGAAGGAATTTCCTAAGGACTAACCCTACTGGATTGAGTATAGAACTTTTGGACTGAAAGGTTACGAAGAAAATCATCAAGCATGGAAATGATAAAAAGGCTAATGACAAAGGATTCAATCATGACCTAGTAAGGGTACTCAGTTATGAATAAGCTACTTGTGGCATGAATGGGAACATTGTTGGAAATCCTAATGACAAATTGATGTGAAAATTAAGATAGGCCTCTGTACGAGAACATTTGACCCATGATGATGAATCAATCATTAACATTTGACATGAGTTTGGATAAATTATTCAAGGAGAAAAGCATTTGATGATTTCAGAAACTTGATGTACAGTTCAGATATCCTAATCATAATATGAGATAGTATTAGTGATGGAGGATGCTACTTGAATTATTTTATTATGAATATAATATGGGTTGAGGACCCAAGTTATAGTAGAAAAGCGACAGACAATTGAAATTCCAAGTTAATCAAGGGTTTGGCTGTAGAGCACATGATACCATATCAGCTATTGAAGTATCTTGGGGGAAAATATAAAGTGAAGAAGATAAGAAGAAAAATTAGACATATGGGAAAGAATGTAGCTTTTTGGGACTCTTGCTAATGATATACAACCAACCATTAGAAGGAGACGTTGATGATGAATAGATCACTAGATGGAAGATGAGAAGAAAAAGGGATTATCCTATGCTATTCAAAATGAAATAGCAGGAATATGATCATGTGATCTCAAAGAAGTATGAAGTAATTTATATACGAATAGGAGAGTATGGTCATCTAAGGAGACTATCCTATACATGATTAGAGGGATATGAGCATCTACGGATGGGTAGTTATACGAACTATAGTTAGAAACCAATATTGTTAAACTGGCATGCATGGGACTATGTATCAGAGTACGCAGCGAAAGCGGCCCATTTGTACTTAAATTAAACGGAGAAGATATATTGACGATATATATGTAAGGCCTTGAGGAAGGAATTATAAAGATGGTAAAGTGAGAATGTGCCTAGGATAGGTTGCATGGTAACGTGAAAGGGTTTTAAGGACACAATTCCTCTACGTACTAACTTGAGGAATTAACAAAAAGACATATATGGTTGGAGCAAAAGGAATTTTCTTAGTTCGAGTTTTAAGGGAGTCCTCAGGAAGAATATGTCTTATCAAGAAGACATCTGACTTGAAGGTAAGAATTTGTGGACTTTCGAGGACGAAATTCTTCTAAGGGGGTAATGATGTAATGCCCCGAGCAATTTATGCTATTTTTGCATCCATTTAACAAAAATGAATTGGACATTCTATAGGAAATGAACTGTGTTAAACATTTTACTTTATTTAAAATATTAAATGAAAGAATTTGTAAGAAAACTTGGTACCATTAGATTCTACTAGAAAAATGGAATCCAACACCTCAAAGAACACCGAAAACGGAGTTCGTATGAAGAAGTTACGGTCATTTAAAGATTAGGGGCAATTTTGTGATTTATCTTTAAAAAACGAAAAAGATGAAAAATGCAGGGGGTGTTTTGAAACACCAGCACCGCCTCTGCAAGGCAGTGCCAGGGGAAATGGTGGCACCGCCATTGGCAGCACCGCCTTTCACCCTCCATAAAAAGCCCTCTTCCCCCTCTCACTCCAATCATCTTTTTCTCCATCTTCTCCCCATTTTAGACTAGGGTTTTGGCAACTTTTTCAGTAGAAAACCCTCCCCTAGCTTCTCTGCAACTTCCGGCACGGCCAGGTCATCCCTTCGGGCCGGCCTTCCTTCTTGTTTTTTTCTTTTCTCCCCCCTTCTTCCTCTCATCGCACTAGGACGGTGGGTTTACTCCCATCTTTGAGTTTTCTGGTGACCTGGGTTTTCAAACGGGAAAGAGGGAACCACACCACCAAGATGAGAGGCATTGTGTCTACCAGGACACGCGTGGGCATTCTATGTATTCTTAACACTAAAATACCCATGACTTGAGTTCTGGGACTCTGATTGAGGCGCTGCAAGAGGCATTGTGTCCGTATCGATGGTGCAGATATACACCCAAACTATAAAATACCTGATCAAGCCCCTATATAAGACTGGCATGACCCTTAAACCATGATAGTGGCGCGGGGCCACTAACCCTTTGCAAACTGACTATACCAAGGCCCAGTTAGGGACCTTAGGAGGCCCTTAGGCATGGGAATGAACCCTTAATGCCTAAGTAGTGAGGTAAACTATTCTAGAACCTATAGAAATAGGCCAAGCTAACCTTTTTCCTCTAAACCATGTCCAAGAATGTACGAGGACAAGGGGACTAGCACGATCAAACCAGGTAGGTGTCCTATCATTGCTAGACTTTTAAAAAGAACCCATGATGTTTTAAGACTGCATGTTTTGAGTCATGGTTGCTTTTCTAATGCATGTTTTCCATTTTTAAGGTACATGTCCTGTCTTTATGCATATAACATATAAACTTATGTTACATCCTTATGCACATGACCTGCTTTTGAGTTAATGATGTTTTTATACGAGTATGCAAATGTGTCTTCATGTTTTATGACTTTAAACACAATACTAGCATAAAGTGATTTTTATGCATTGCTCGCAAGTCTTGAAATGAAATGCATAAATTGCCTGATTTACAAAGATTGCATATCCTCGAGGGTTACCAAAAGACACTGGAGTGCCCAAAAGACGCTGGTTAGGTAGTTGTGAGGGCTAGGCAGTGTGAGGTACCCAAAGAGGACATTGAAAATGAGTGCTTAAATTGCATGATTTGTGATGATTGAGCTTTGGCTTTATCTTTAGATGCTTTTGGGTTAGTAAGCTCGTGGGCACTATGCCGAGAGGTTCGGGGTGGCCTCCCAGCCTCTACCACTGTAGGTGGAAAGGGTACCACACCAAAAAGGCTTGTCCTCACTTCGATTGCTGTGGTAAACGAGAACTACCACTGGAGGTGTCATGGCACCCGTCAAACTGTTATATGCCCCGTGGAGGCTATGACTGAGAGTCCTTAGGTACCCGGGGACCACACGGCGATGAGGTCGTGGGCATAGTGTGCCCTATGTTTTCGAGGATTTATTTGCATGCATATGGCATGACATGAGTATGGTCGACCATAGATCCGTGAGTTGGATTCAGTTGAGCATTTTATGCATATCATAGTATATTTTCATGATATCTATGTTACTTTCGACTTGGATTATGCGATTCTTTAAGTTGTCAGTATTCTATTTTGACAATGGCTTTTAATATTGATATTGAACATGAGTGTCCAAACATGCACATGGTTTAAAGAACATATGTTTTAAAACATAGCATGCATTGTAAAACTAGTAGTGATAGACTCCTACTGAGTATAGTGTATACTCACCCAAATATATCATTTTTCAAGACAGCTCCACTCACGAGTAGAAGACGCCTCAGGAAATGTTAGTGCTATGAACAAGTAAATCAAAAAGAGACAATTATACATGTAAGTAAACACTCTACCCTTTGGACATGTATTTGTATTTATTTACAGTTGGGCTGTGAGCTGTGACTAGATAGTCCTGGGAAGACATTTATGATTTCTGAGATTTTCAAAAACTACTTTGGTTGTTGTGAAAGCAAATGACACTTGAGGTTTTCAAACTGAGTTTAAAAGAAAAGATTTTCTGTTGCATTGCATTGTTTTTATAAAATGGTTTTCAAATAGGGATTCCCACCTTAGGAATTTGATATTGCATTTAAAAATACATGGGAAAACCTGGGTCATCACAGTGCCAATCAAAATCAGAGCATACCAGCTCACAATAGGCAATCATATGCCAATTGAAATCAGAACATACCTACTCAATTATATTATGAGCACTTAAAAGCTTGCCACCCAGAAGCTTGCCAGTGCCTCTTGCACCCACCCTCATCAGCCGCCCTCACTGGCTACTCACAAGTATAAGCCATAACCCTGAACCTGATTACACATAAGAAAATGATTTCGTATTAACATATATTATATAAACAATATCCATGTCACTGCTATCCTGGAGAACTCAATCATCCAACGATAATAATTCACTAAACTAAGGAGATTATCAACCTTAATAACTAGTTTGGCTAGTCTCAGTTCATCCCAATCTTGATAAATAGCCTCTCTACTAATAGAGATATAGCGCTCAAGAAAATTAATCTTCTTTAACCATAAATCGTACTACATACATTTATAACAAAAGATGACTTTTTTAGATGCTCATAATTATGCATAGGGGTTTCTTGTGCCCCTCCAAATGTTATTCACCATAAAATCATGACTTATCTTAGTAACTTTTAGAATTTAGCCCACCATATCCATACATACTATCAGTATACTAAGATCATCAATTGGTATCAGCTAGAGCTTATAACAATCAAAACAAGCTCTAAAATTTGTCTTAAGACATTTCAGTCACAGTCCTCAGCTGGTGATAAGCAGACCTCAAATCAATATCAACCAATACCATGTACCATCCTAGGTTGATCATATAGATCATCAATACATGATAGAGGATATTAATTCTCCACTGTAGAGCTATCAAACAATCAAAAGAGTACCTTTCATAACACGAGTTGAGATTTGTACTTTCTTCTCATAATGGCAATACTCCCCATTATCAATGCGGGGCCATTTCTGTTTCATCTTTAATGTTAGCCTATCTAACCCATTGTCCTTTAGGATAGTCTCTAAATAAATATCCTAACTCTCCACGGTCAAAACATTTAAAGGATTGCCGCTGTGATAGAGGCTACTAATGCTATTACCATTACTGTGACAGTCTATCACTCTCATACAGTATTGTTTAGGTGCTTGTCCATACAACTAGTGCACCTTCTCACATCCACATTACAACATTTCCCACTCAGATGTCATTGGCTCAATAGCCTATGTAACTTATTGATGAAAGAGTCTCTTGCCCTTACTGGACTAACTCTAATTATCCACATCCACATCTTTGCGGTCGGCCCCTTGGGTGTAAGAGGAATTTTGCTTGACATAAAAGCTATGTCTGTTGCCTTTATCACCAATGTGCACTACACTAAGATCAACTACCTCCACAATTTAGGTGTCAACAAATAAAAAATTCTATCTATGGCCTCTCATTCATGATAGGGTTAGGGCAACTATTTTTAGCTATGTAAAAAAGTTTAATAGCATTAAATCATCAATTTCCTTTACTCTACAATGGCAATCTCTAGCAATATCACTAACTACTCATATGACAAAATACTGATCATTACAAGCCCTCTTAAGAGCGTTCTAGATAAAAATCTCAAAAATGGGAAAACACATCCTCTCCTATGACTGTCATTAGAATCCTCAAAATTACACCTTAGTTATACTCATCTTTACTCTTATATTTCCTTTAACTAATCATTTATTTCATGTGCAAAACAAGCAAAATCAATTACAACTTTATCAATCTCGAATACAATGAATTTGATCTTCCATAATAACTTTCTTAGCCATTGAGGATCACATTATCATTTCTATTCGTGATGAATGCAGATAATTTATAATCAATTTTCACCTTACATCTTTCCCTTCGTATGATAGATGCCACTAATTTGGAATCAATTAACCAATCTTGTTAATTACCATATACAGTATAGTATTTAATTTAACCTTTCCTGTCATCACTACATCTAATCCAAACATTAATTCATAAGCATGTAAATCAAGATGGATGCAAATGCAAGTGAAATAAATGAATGCATGGACCTCGAGTCAAAAAGAACTCTAGCATGCCTACCAACCATAATAAAAGTACCTTCCACGACCTAATTTGAGGCCTGTGCCTATCCCAAAGTAATGGCAAAGATGCATCCTTAACTATGTGGCGCTAGCTCTGTAGGATCCCTACTCTTCGCTGGTTAGTCTCTTTGCTACCTCAGACACTCCCTAATCATGAGGCTTGTCTCACCATAGCTGTAACACCTAAATAGCTATCTTTTGCTAAAAAGGCTGGTGCTGTGGTGACTACTGTGGGCCCTAGTGTTGATGACCTTATCGTAGGTAGAATCACCCCAGGTGTTGACCCCTACAACAAGGGCACACTCTTCTACCATAATCTCTCCTCTGTCTCGGAGAGTATTGCTAATCTAGAGCACCACAGGGATGCATGAATGCGAAGGGCTTGCTGCCCTTAGTGGGCGGACTCATCTCTCCTCAAACCCTTACAAGGTCCCTCTCAAGCATAGAGGCCATGTCAGCATCCTGTCTCACTGTGGTTGGGTGGGAGATAAGCACCTCATGCCTCAACTGTGGCATAAGTCCATCCACAAACCTGTTAGTTGCCTCCTTATTTGAGGCAAAAGGGGCTAGTGCGAATTGTTGTAATCTGGTGAACCAGTTCAAGTACTGCTGAGCCATCATGCTCCTCTACTCCAAGTGGCAAATTCCCTCTTCATGGCCTATAGGACATAAGGAGGGACGTATTTCTCATTGAATACCCTCTAGAAGTCCTCCCATGTAAGTGGCACTAAGGATAGAGGGCGTGTTCACTGCTGGGTCCGCTACCAAAACCCAGCCTCTCCCATCAATAAATAAGTGGCCAGTCTAACCTGGTCCTTAGGTGGGACCTTCATCCCCTCACTACCACACTACACAATGGGCTTTTAAAGTCGGTAAAAACTGATAATACAAGTCACTCGTAAGCAACTTCTACTATAGTGACTTGGAAAGTTGTCAACTTTTAAAGTCATTTAAAAAAATGACTTTAAAAGTGACACACTTTTAAAGTTGTTTTCACAAAAATGACTTGAAAATCCATTAACTTTTGAAGTCGCTTAAAAAAATGACTTGTAAAGTTATCAACTCAGAAGTCATTTCATCATAAGAGACTCAAAAACAGCCAAATATTAATTGACTTTTGAAGTTGCTTAGGAAATAATGACTTCTAATGTTGTTGACTTTACAAGTCGTTTTTAGATAAGCAACTTCAAAGGAATTTCATTTCGATGAACTTTTAAAGTTGCTTATATAAAAATGGCTTCAAATTCTTGTGACTATAGAAGTTGGTTTCAAGTGAGCGATTATGAAAGTAAAACATTTAAAAAATTATAAAAATAATTTTAATAAAAAATTCTCAATTTTTAAATTGATTTTTTTGTAAGCTCAAGCTTTTAAAGTTGTTTTCTAAAAAAAACTAAAAACAACTTTAAAAGTTTTTTTTTTTTTTTCCTCCTCCCTATATACAATGAATAACAAACACCTGATATTGAATCATTGTTTATAAACATTAAGAACCAATATACAAACAATGTTCATCCACTTCTTAATACACAATACTATTAATACATTAAAATACTTCAATCTTCACACATGAAAAACCAATAACTGCTACATTCCATCCACATCTTAATCTTTTGATACATTGTCTCTTGTGTATACATTGAATAACAACCATACTATGTAACTAATACTTCAAACAATCTTTCAAAACATGAAAAATCAAACATCATATACACATTCCAAACCACGATCCACTATAATGCATTGTCTTCTTTCTTGATACACTACCACGTGTAATTCCATAGACTTCATCCATTACAATGCATTGTCTATGACATCCACATTCACTTCATTTGTAATTCCACACACATTCTAAGTAACACTCTCATTCTTCATCTTGTAAAAGTTATATAATTCAATTGCCTTATATTCACTTCACGTTCAAACTTGAAATTCACTACATCCATACTCCTTATTCCCACACTCCAAATTTCCACTCATTCATTGCTTTAGATGCAATTATATATATATATATATTAATGAAAATAATAAAATATGGTATTTCAAGTCCAAGTAGTCACTCTAAGTAATCTAATTGAAACTCATTACATACTCAGTCCATTCATGTCATATTTCATTGAGATTTACTTTGGAGTAACTTTTCTTGTTTGCCCACTCAACAAGCACATCAGCTTGAAAAAAAAGTGTTCTACCTTTTTTAAATAGGAGAGAGGAGTACAATCAAATATTAGGGTCCTCATGTACCTCAGGACATAATACTCACACTCCCAATTAGACTAATGTTTAGGGAACTGTGTAACAAGGACAATAAAAAAGAAATCGTAAATATTATTTTTAATAAGGTAAGTTTAATTAGTAATAACTTAGAGCAGTTAACTGTTTCATATACCTTGACATTCTTCTACGTGAGTTTTGGTGGTTGTAAACTTTGGGTCACTATAGCTCATTCCCACCAAGTCCTACAAGTTTAAATATCAAATCATCATATATGAATAACAAATTACTTATCTAAACATAACACATGAAAAAAATAAATGCTTACTTATTTATAATATCTATGAGGGCAGAGTGGATGCGCTCTCCACAAGAATAAGAAAAGAAAGCATGACCACCATGCACATCCAAAATGCACAACATCCAATGAGACCTACATAGACAGTCATATGGATTGTAATTAATAGAATTTGAAAATCCATAAGTAAAGAATAAATTGGCAAGGAAACAAAATAATTAAAACTTACTTGCTAGTATAGGGAATCATTAAGCCTTGTCCCTGAGAGCAGCGTAAGAAGCCTGGCAAAATATCCTTAATATGACTCTCAATTGGCCATTACTCCGTCACTCCAGAAATGATGCCAAGGCCAAGGAATTTGTAAAGTGCACCCTCACCCTCAAAAAGGCTAGTAGCATCATCCAAGAAGTTGCCTAAAAGAAATAATTATTACATATACTAATAAAATATAATATGTAATGAAATATCAAATGATTTACAAGTATGTGTATATATCCCATGTAGGAGACAATGTGAGGGTGCTTGAGCTGATCCTATATGAAAAATTGTAATAGGTCCTCTGCCATAAGTGGCACTTCAGCAACTTCCTTAGCAAGCACTTCCCGCTTGATTTGTATAGGATTGATTGCTATATTGTTGTTGATGAGACCATAGATTAACCTAAGGGATCGAGGCGTGTTAGGTGGAACTTCCACATGCTCCTAGGTGGGCTACTGTATAAAATTTTTTAGATGAATAATAAAATATTAATTTACAAAGAGGGCTTAATTTATGATGAAAGAAAAATTGAAGACATATACAAGTACCTGTTCCATTGGTGCATAGCTAAAGGTGACATTGGAATGGCTTCCACTCTCAGTGCCTCATTTTGTTGTTGATTAACTATATAGAGTTATTAAACAATTAAGTGATGTCTTTAGTTAAAAAATATTAATGAGAGAGGCACTTAGTATGATTAGATACATACTATGGACTCTATGGGAGTGACTAGTGCCACTAGCTAAGCAATGTGATATGCAATGGCCTCCCCAACAGTGATAATATTTTTCATTTCTAATGAGAATGGCAGGTAGGCAATAGAATTCAAAGCCATGGTAATGGAGACCCACTAAATATGTGGTGGCATACTAATTCCGTGCAAAACGTTTGATTCATGCTCATAGCATGAACCAACTACCATGATATTTTGATGGGAATCCAAGGCCAATAGGCATTGACCCACCTACAAATCAAATATGCAATAGAGAGGTTGAGATATAGAATTATTACAAATGGACAATGAAAATTTATAGTCTTGTCAATGTATATACCTGCTAGTGAGGAATTTCCTTTTCCTGGGGAGGCAGATGTCCTTCATTAGCTTCTTTAGATGGGGAATTGTAGCTTGCATGTGATGGAGGTACAGCAAGGCGATTGGTGAGAAGGGGGTAGAGGAACAATCATCATACCTCCCTCATGTAGATGTCTAAATAAATCACCCTTTATTTTCTCAACAAGCGCATTGTAGGCCTTCTCACCATCTTGAAGTCTAGGTATACGTCCTCCACCAAAGAATTTAGAAGGAACAACACCTCAACCCATGCCCCTAACTCGACTAGGGTGGTCTTGCTTATTGTCCATAGCCCTATACAGGATGTCATCCTTGGTAGCAATGCTGCTTAAAGTTCCTATAGTAGCTTTCTTAGGTGAGAATGTCCTACAGAATTTAATTAGAAAGACATGATCATTCCATCTAATTAATGGTAAAAAATTTATAGGCATGTGGAACCACTTACTATGCACAAAGCAATTTGCATTGTAGCTTCATCTGCAAACTTATTGCTAGTACAACCCACTGAATGTGCCATCTTCTAAAGGATAGAGCAATCAACGGGTTGTATAGTCCCATCTTTTTTTTATTGTCAAGCAAAGGCACTACAGTTAGAGAACATGCATATAACTATGTAGCATTAAATCGAATGGGATAAATTGTCATAGATGCTTACTTCACAATCTTCTAAAGGGGCATAGCCCATCCTAGATAGGTGGTGCTACATATTTGTTTCATGCACATTTCTTCCCCTTGCACTCTTCGCCTACACATTTTTACATGCGTGTTCAAGTGCACTAATTGCCATGTATAATGTAATTAAAAGAATAAAGCATCGTTTCTCCACATACCTCAAACTAGGCAAAGCTGTTGTTTCTTACAAATGCATTCCAAGCCTCTTGGTCAATGATGTAGGAGTAAATGGAAGGCACCATGTACAGCCTTGAAGACTTGTTGACATTTGGAGCTATGTAATTGCGAACAAGGTAGTTCTTCCATTTTCTCCATTGCTCACCTGCCCCT
Source organism: Warburgia ugandensis (assembly GCA_035236585.1). Classification (NCBI taxonomy): domain Eukaryota; kingdom Viridiplantae; phylum Streptophyta; class Magnoliopsida; order Canellales; family Canellaceae; genus Warburgia; species Warburgia ugandensis. The sequence goes on along the minus strand of CP141127.1, from coordinate 53,002,431 downwards.
TGTAAAGCACACGTCTTCTTGTCATCTGGCACATCAAAGGTAGACTGCAAATTGAACACATCAAATTACTATATTTGAAAATAAAGAAAAGTGATAATGTAAATAATACATGTACTTAATGCTTACATACCTTCACCATTTCCCATATTGAATCTTTTGCTAAGGATGGCACATATCGCCAATCCTCAAATGTGATAGGAACCATGCTTCTTACTGTAGAGAAAAGGAATCTCCTATAAGCAGGGGCACTCTCACCAATCTCTTGTCCTCTACTATTGTATTGGATAGTTCTTTAATTCCCTTCTACTTTTTCTTAATAACCTTTTCCATCATTGTCTACCCTCTGCCCTTTCTTTTGGAGTAGTTGTAATACCCGAGCAATTTACACTATTTTTAGCGAAAATTGAACATTCTATAGGAAATAAACTGAGTTAAAAAGTTTTACTTTATTTAAAATAGTAAATGAATAAATTTTTGAGAAAAATTAGTACCATTATATTCTACTCGAAAAATGGAATCCAACACCTCAAAAATCACCCAAAACGGAGTTCGTATGAAGAAGTTACAGCCGTTTAAAAATAGGGGTATTTCTGAAATTTAAACAGAAAACGTTTAAAACGAAAAAGGACGAAAAACGCAGGGGGCCGTTTTGACAACGGTACCCCCTGTCGTCTTCCTCCTAAGAATTCTCCAGAATCCCTCAATCCCTATTTTTCTAGAGGATTCTGCCACCACCATTGAGGGGCACCGCCTTCACCCCTCTATCAAAACACCATCTCCCCTCTCCAAAAACCAAGTTTTCTGACATTTTTTCCAGTCATTTCAGACTGGGGTTTTTGGAAAAAACCAGAAACCCATCTCTCTATAAATTCTGGCAACGGCCAGACCCTAGTCGGGCGGGCCGTTCTCCAATTCCCTTTCTCCTTTCCGGTCTGGCAATGGGGTTTCCCCCTTGTTCGAGTTTTCCAGTTTTGATGTTGGGGTTTTTCTACTTCAAGAATTCCAGCAACATAAGGGTTCAGGCAAGCGAGAGGAGCACGATCTCTGGTGACCCAGGTAAGCCATTTTCCTTTCCTCCTCTTCCCTTCCACTTTCCCTGGTCAAAACCAGGCCGGACCTAGCGTTTTCCGACCATAAATTGCAGAACCCAGGACCAGACCAACAAAGGAGACGATCTTGGGTGTGCTGTGTGATGCACACCCGATTGAGCCCGTGGACGGACCCCAGGCATGCCACTGTGCACGAGGGTACGCGACTGTGTATGGGCATGGCCTCGGTGCATGCCAAGCACAGCCCTGGTTCAATTGGGATGCATGGGCAGCCCGGGAGCCAAGGCACATTTCGCCTACGCCAAGGTGTCTCCGTGCCATGTCATCCAGGACGCTCGTCATAGCGCGTCGCTTGGGCATGCATGAGCACATGTGAATACTATCCCTGGTGCATCCTTCGGGTGCTCGCGTGACATAGGGCACGGGTCCTGGCTCGACCAGGATGCACGAGGCACCCTGGGAGCTGAGACGCGCCATGTACACTAAAGGTGCGTCCGTGCAATGCCATCCAGGATGTGCATCATAACGCGTCACTTGAGCATGCATGTGCACGTGCAAAACGCGGTCTCTGGCACGGCCTTTAGGCCCACACGCACGTGAGGCGATTGCGGTTCAACTAGGATGCATGGGTGTCTTGGGAACTAGGACACGCGGACCTAATGAGACTTTAAAATTAGGATCATAGAACCATTTATATAATTTAACTATTGAATAAGTAGGTCCATATTATAGGATCTAGCCTAACGAATGAATTAGGCAAGGACCTTGGACCCAATAGGTAGAGCTAGCAATCTAATGACTAAATGGATTGAAATTAATAAGGACTCCTTGTATCCATTCATACCCAGGAGTTTATAAATGAGACCCAAGGATGGGTTGAAGTGATAAAGAACGCGACTCCAGGAGACTTTGAGGTAGGTGCTCTATTGTTACTAGACTTTTAGAAAAGAGCCATGACTATTTTGAATGCATGATTTAAGTATAAATTATATGACTTGTTTAGCATGACTTATTTTACGACTTGTTTAGTATATGAATGAATTTAGCATGCATATGATAAGTACATTATGCATAGACATGTTTTGCAAACAATTGCATATATTGCATGATTTGTGAAGCATTGAGTTCTTGAAAAAATTGCATGTCCTTGAGGGTTACCAAAAGACTTTGGAGTGCCCAAAAGACGCTGGGTAGGCAGTTGTGAGGGACCCAAAGAGGACAGGTTTTGAAAAAAGGGGTTTTCGCTTGTTTCATCTGATATGATTTGGGCTAATAAGCTCGTGGGCGCTATGCCGAGAGGTTTGGGTTGGCCTCCAACCTCTACCACTATTAGGTGGATGGGTACCATGCCCAAAAAGGGCAACGTCCCTACATCGACTGCATGTGGTACAGGGGCTGCCACTGGTGTCACGGCACTGGGTCAACGTGTCATACGCCCCATTGAGGCTATGATTGAGTGTCCTCAGGTACCCAAGGACCACACAATGGCGAGGTCATGGGCATAGTTGGACCCTATGGTTTGAGGATTTATTTGCATTGCATATGGCATGACATGAGGTTGGTCGACCATACCAGATATCCATGAGTTGGATTCAGTGGAGCATCTTATGCATATCATTATGTTTATGATATATACTTTCAACTTGGATTATGCTATTCTTTACGTCGTAGTATTCCAGTTTCACAGTGGTTTTTAATATCGATATTGAACATCATTGTTTGAACATGCACATGTTTTTAGGAGCATATGATTTTAAACATAGCATGCATTGCAAAACTAGTAGTGATAGACTCCTACTAAGTATAGTATATACTCACCCTATCCTTAACATTTTCAGGATAGTTCCACTTACAAATAGACGACGCCTCAGGAGATATTAGTGCTACGAACAAGTGAATTAAAAAGGAGACAATTATACATGTAAGTAAACTCTCAACCCTTTGGACATGTATTTATTTACAGTTGGGTTGTGTCTTGTGACTAGATAGACCTGGGGAAAAACATTTGTGATTTCTGAAGTTTTTCAAAAACTACTTTGGTGGTTGTGAAAGCAAATGACACTCGGGGTTTTCAAAATGAGTTTAAAACTAAAGATTTTCTGCTGCATTACATGGTTTTTATAAAAATGGTTTTCAAATAGGGATGCATCCCGCCTTAGGAAATTAGATATTGCATTTAAAAATGCATGAGAAAACTCGGGTCGTCACAGTAGTGCTCAATTTGGCCTATTGTTCATGACCTTGAATGTGGCATAAATAATTAGTTTGTTGTTCTTCTCATTCCATCGTTACTACAAAGAAATACTCAATGATATTAGAACAAAAAAGGCTATGTAATGAATTTAAAGAAACCAAATTCCATCCAATAATTGAATTGCTAAGTATGTAGGACTTATGGATATTGATCATTAAGTACTATACAGAGAACAAGTATATGGCTTAGGAAGGTGACACTTGACATAGTACTTAAATAAAGAGAAATTCCATAACAAACTAAATGCAATGAGTATGTCATGGAAATTGAAATATGATAAGCTATGGAAATGCTATTAAAGAAACACATAAAATTAATGAGATAAGCCATGGCATGATGTGATAATACTTAGGTTATAAATTAGTGACCAAAGTAGTAAACATGAAACATTGTGACAATTAATGATTATCAAAGTGGAAGCTAAATGAACATGGCTAGTTGAACAATTATCATAAGACATGAACTTAAACTAGTAAGAAAACACATTCATGGAGTACTTATCATGACTAGCTAGGATTGATAGGTCCATGATATGAAAACTAAATTGAAACTATACTTCTAAGTAGTTTGGCTATGTTATACATGCCTTTGAAAAGAATTACATGAAAGAATATGGAAAATCAAATCTATAAAAGGAAAATGCTTAGAAAAACATTGAAAAGCAATGCATGAAAAATTGAAGGAAATGGGAGGATCTAGAATGTACCAGTTTTGGGATAAAAGGAAATATGAAATGAAATACGACATGTATTGGCCTAGTGTTGGCATAAACATGTTAACCAAGTAAATGGATATATATTACTACCTTTTTAAGCTTTAAAACCTTAAAATGGACTATATTGTGTCATTAACCACTTCATAAACTCTAGAAATATGAAGCATACAAATGTCGTTGATTAATTCAATCATGCATTTGATAAGGTTCAACTAGAATCACAAAGATTAGTAATTAATACCATTGGTGAACTTTATAAATTCTGTTATGTGATGATCTGCATGTTTCATTCTTTTGGTTATGAATACTTTAGAAATGGAATTGCCATGCCAAGGACCATGTTTTCCATATATGTATGAGATTTCTCTCTCCTTTTTCTTTTTTTTCCCCCCAAAGCTAGGCCATGTGTTTCATATTATGAAATAAATAAGAATCACTTTCATAGTTATGGATTGCCTATAGGTTATCCCAAAATTCTTTAGCTGATGTGTAGGTTGACATTGGATTGAATTCATTAACAACTAAAGTATAAACTCATGGTTTTGGCATTGACGGTAATTTTAAAGCTATGCCACCATCCTATGAGAGATTGGTCCTGATTTAATTAGGAAAGCAAATTAGAATAAAAATGGAAACATGCATTGGAATTACAAGATGTTATTACCAGAAATCTTAACAAAAGAAAAGAGGAAGCAATGAAGCACACCTGTTAGATCATACTTGTCAGTTTTGATTCATCTAAATGAATACCTCCAAAGCTAAGATTTTCACACGAATCACTTAATTCTCTATAGAAAATGATGAAAATCAGTTATTAAGAATAAATCAATCAACAATAGTAAAGGGACATACCCCTCCCCCCCTCCATCCCCCATCCACTGCTCAGATCCCCCCTCACCTTCACCACACCTCTCCCCCCTCCCCCCTCTCTCGTCCCCACCCAAAACCCAAGCCCACTCCCCCACCTCCTCCCTCTCTAGTCCCCACCCTGCCCCCACCACCCCCTCTCTGGTCCCCACTCGAAACCCTACCTTGACCTCCACCTCCCACCTCTCCGGTCCCCACCGTAACCCCCACCCCGCACACCACCTCCCCCTCTCAAGTCCCTCCCGAAACCCTACCCTGGCCCCCACTCGAACCTCCACCCCACCCCCTCTCTAGTACCCCACCCAAACACAGTTCCCTCCCCCATTGGGACATGTCACCCCCTATGTTACTGCCTTCTCTCCTTGATCTTCTTCTCTAGCTAACGTCTTTCTTCTCCCTCATTTTTTGTTTGGGGTGGAAAGTTTATTAAATCATGGTTTAAACATATATGAATAAAGAAGTTGCCTATATAAAAAATAACTATTAAAGTTTAGACTTTTAAAGTTGTTTTTATATAAAATGACTTTAAAATGTTAGACTTTTAAAGTCATGTGTACAAAAATGACTCTAAAAGTAATCACCTTTTTTTTATAAAAAAAATTTTCAAAATATATACACTTTTTATGTTAGTACTTCTATATATATATGAAAAAATATATGTTAGTTAATTTTAATTTCAAAATATATGTTAGTTAATTTTAAATAATATATATTTGATTGACATTATAAGCTTCCAAAGTTTACTTGTGCCACAAAATACAGTGATAACCAAAATTAAGAAATAAACAAAAACTATAGTAATAAAAGAACATAAGAAAAATAAGATGGTAAATTAATTCTGAGATGGGAATGTGGGTTTGTACATTAAGTTAAATTTCCCTATCCATTTCATGAGCTATATATATGCATGTGCGTGTGTGTGACAGAAACAGACCTGGGTTCTGCTTATATATATATATATATATATATATGAAAGTTTTCTTGACACTAAATTCCCATAAATTGAACTTTTATAAATTGTTATTTGATATGCATACTTTAAAGTGTACACTTTTAAAGTCAACATATATAGTAGTTTCATGCATATATTTTCAGGGTTAGGGTTCGAGTTCATGGTTTTGGGTTAAATATCTACGTATTTTATTGACACTAAGCTTCCAAAGTTTACTTGCATCACAAAATATTGTAGAAAGAATATGTGACAACCAAAGAAGTACAAAAACTATAGTAATAAAAGAACATTAAGCAAAAAAGGAATGAACAATTAATTATCATGTGTGTTATATTTTTAAAGTTGTTTTTAAAAAGCAACTTTAAAAGTCTTAACTTCTAAAGTCATTTTATTTAAAATGACTTTAAATGTGTTATCTTTTAAAGTTGTTTTTAATAAAATGACTTTAAATGTCTCAACTTTTAAAGTCATTTGTAGTAAAATGACTTTAAAAGACTTAACTTTTAAAGTCATTTAATTAAAAACAACTTTAAAAATATAAAATATTTTACAGTTTTTTATAGTTTTTTTTAATTCAAAATATATGCACCTATTGTGCTAGTACTTCACAATTTCTAACAAGTAATATACAATGAAATGACCTTTTAATGATAGTGAACATTGATTCATGCATTCTTTTTATGGACAAGCTCACTGTTAATATTGATCTATATAGTTCATGACAAAAGCACAGCTAAAATTTATAAACATGAAATTATATATATAATACAACTGACTGATACACATATTCTATGTACCCCAAAATATATATTGTTTTCAAACCCAAGCACCTTCCTTACCATTATCACGCACATAATCCTCATTCTCACCAAGTAGTGTTTTGATTGATGGGATTCTTTTGATAATAGAAGGATAATTGATTTCAGCATCTCCCAGGTTGCCTTCCTCATAAAAATTCCTCAAACAAGATGATAAGACTATTGACCATCTCTTATCTAGTTCATCTTGTACATAAAATACTTGTTTTGCTTAAGATGCCAAAGTAAATTGATCATTTTTATAGCCAATCCCATTGAGGCCAACCAATGTCAATCCAAGGACATCAGTTTTGATGCTGTTGTGTTCCACCCAATGGCACTTAAACACAACCACAGTTCTAAAAGTATAATCCAATGCCCATAGCTCTATTATAACCCCGTAATAAATGTCATCCACCATTATTGGCCTGTTATCCTTTGAACTTGAAAAGAATGTAGTATTGGTAGCCAAGCTAACTCCACCATTCTATGGCACTTTTGAGTTATCATGGGCTTTTGTGTAAAAGCGATAACCATTGATGGCATATCCAGCATATTTGATTACTTCTAGACGTGGTCTCATTGTCATCTAGCCCAAGGTTTCTAATATAACATTTCTTGCTACTTCTCAGTTATCTTGAAACTGTGTATATTAAGTAGGCTTAAGTATGCAAGATTAATACATACATACATAGAATGTAGTTTTTAACTTAAGTGAGCTTTCTTTCATTTTACCTTCTTACATAGCCAATTATTGAAACTGCAACAATGCTCATATTATAGCCACTTCTATTTCTTTGCGTAACTTGGATTCTTTTCCTTAAGTACATCCATGTGTTCACTGCGCGCACACACACACACACACATTAATAGAGTAATCATGGAAAATGTAATTAACCATAAGCAATTAAATTCTACATAAGTGCATGCACGCATGATCAACTTACTCAATGTAAGGTTGGACTTCATCAACATTTTGTAACACATAAAGATGCACTGGTCTCATTCTTTATAGTCAACAATCAATACACAAGCACTTGATATGGGTTTGCCAACCTTTGGATCATAAAATGCAACTGATTATTTCTTTCTTAGGATTCCAATGGCATCAACTCTTGCTGAGTACTCTATGCAAAACTCCACTGCTTCCTCTACAATATAACATTCAACTATACACCCCTTTGGTCTATTTTGATTATGCACACACCCTTTTAAAATTTTCATGTATCTCTCAAACAAATACATCCATCACAAGTAAACTGGCCCACAAGTCTGACCTCATCAATGAGGTGCACTGTTAAGTGTACCATGCTGTCAAAGAAGGATGGTGGGAAGATTATCTCAAGCTCACATAAAGTTGTCACCAGATGACCTTGAATTTCTCATAATTTTGAAACATCAACCACCTTCTTGCATAAAGCATTAAAGAAGTAGCAGAATTTTGTAATAGCTCCCTTAACTTTCTCTGGTAACATAGAATGTATTGTTATAGGCAGTAGTTGTTGAATCAAATCATGGAAATTGTGGGACTTCATTCCCAACAAATTTAGCTCTTCCATGGAAACAATGTTTTTGAAGTTTGATGAGTAGCCATTTAGGATTTTGAGCTTGAACAAGGTTTTACACCTTATTCTCCTCTCTCTCTATCGAGAGTATAATTTTCCTTAGGCAGGTATGTTCCTCGACTGCCCCTATCCTCAGGGTGCAACCTCCGCTTCAAACCCATGTTCATAAGATCCATTCGAGCTACAAGTCCATCCTTTGTTTTTCCTAGGATATTAAGCAAGGAACCAATCAAGCTTTCACATACATTCTTCTCAATGTGCATGACATCAAGCACATGGTGCATATGCAGTGATTTTCAGTATGGCAAATGAAAAATATTAATTTCTTCTTCCAACAACTTCTACAATTACTTTCGCCTAGATGTTTACTTTATTTATTAGTATTCTTTCCCCATAAGACATTAATATTTTCAACCTACTCCAATACTTGACATCCTGCCAACATCTTTGAAGGTGTCCTTGTCTCTACACTCCCATTAAATTCTCCCTTCTTAGAATGATATGGATGGTCTTTGCACAATCACTTTCTGTGCCCAAGGAATGCCATTTTCTTACCATGTTTAAGTCGGACAACACATGTTCGATCGCTATAGATAGGACAAGTATTGTATCCCTTCATAATGTATCCAAACAAATTATCATATACAACGAATTCGCTTATTGCCCCAAATATAGCCTTTAGGGTGAATTACTCTTCCTATATGCGTCATATGCTTCAATGCCTATGTCCCATAATGTCTCAAGATCATCTATCAAGGGAGACAAGTACATGGCAATGTCATTCCCTAGCTCCTTTGGACCTAATATCAACATAGTTAGCATCATGAACTTCCTCTTCATACATAGAGATGATGGAAGGTTGTAACAAACTAATATAATAGGCCAACAACTATACCTGCTACTCATAGAACCATGAGGATTAATCCCATCTACAGATAATGCTAGACATAGGTTTCTAGGTTCTTCACCAAGATTAGGCCACATGAAGTCTACGAGTTTCCATGCTGAGCTATCTATTGGATGGCATGGAAAGCTATCAGTTACTCTATCATTGGTATGCCGCACTAATTTCTTCTCTATTTTTGTTATACGAAACATTCTTTTATGCCTTGGAATATGGGGGAAGTACCATAGAACCTTTGCAGGAACGCCTATAGTTGTCTCAGTGGAATTCTTCTTTAACTTCCATCTTGACTGTCCACAAGTTGGGCATGTAGTTTTATCCTTCTGCTCCTCCCTATACAAGATGCAATTATTGGAACATGTATGTATCTTCTCATACTTCAACCCTAGTGTAGACATGGTTTTCTTTACCTCCCATGTGGCTCTCACCAATTTATTATCCTTTGGCATCTTACCCACTACTTTCAAGACATCTGTAAAACCTTGATCTAAAAAACCAAATCTTTATTTCATGTTGTAAAGTTCTACCATTAGGGATAGCTTAGTATAATCTTTACACTCAGGGTACAACCGCTGATTAGCTTCCCTGAATGTAGCATGAAATTGTTCAGGGTCATCCTGGAAGTCATCGTGTGCATCTCAAAATATTGGTACAACTACACTACTATCTCCAACAGTTCCTATAGTGTCTTGACTAGGTCTTGTTGAAGGCTTATGCAGAAGTTCTTCTCCATGCCAAATCCATGGGTGGTAGCTTTCGTCAATTCCATTAAAGCATAAGTGTTCTTTCAACACCCCTACAATTACTTTTTTCAAGTTTTCACATTTTGAGCATGGATAATGAATGCGATTACGATCAACACCTGCCCTAAGTGCAAACTCTATGAAATTTTCTATACCCTCCTCATATTCTTTTGATGTCCTTGTCCCAAACATCCAAGCATATTTGTCCATTATCACAAGAAATCAAAGCAAATTTGTGTGGAGACTTGTAAGACATGAAAAGGTTAGGTTAGGCATTTTTACAAACATAGATATAGATGAATTAGAAGTATTCAAAATAACAACATTTAATGGAAATTTTCAATTAACAATGAAAAAAGGCAGATTATGACAAACACATTCACAAATAAAATCAACTTTTAAAAGAAAAATTTCTAACTACCACCCTATAAAAATTCTTCAAATAAGCATAATACTTATGAGACAAATATAGAGACACTAACCAACACTCAAAAATAGATATTGACCCCAAATTTGTTAATGTAATTCCTATTCACACAAGTACGATTTGGTTTGGAAGAGGGAAACAAAAGTTTGGTTTAGTTTTTGCACAAAAGTGATAAATAGAGAGCACAAGGTGAAAGTCAACAAAATAATTCTTAAAACAGAAGAACAATTGAAGTCATTTTAAGAAAAACAACTTTAAAAGTCTACATTTTTAAAGTCATTTTCAAAAAAACAACTTTAAAAGTAGACACTTTTAAAGTCATTTTAAATAAAATGACTTTAATACTATAGACTTTTAAAGTTGTTTTAAACAAAACAACTTTAATAATGTAGATTTTTAAAGTCATTTTGTATAAAACAACTTTAATAGTCTTTAATTTTTCACTTGAATTTTTTATTTATTTACCTTTTGTTCATTACAAATTTACATAAATACACAATGAAACTGATTTTACAACACAATCATATGTATGTGTATATATAGATATGTATAAACAAACACATCAACAAAGAAATAAATTTAATTTTTGATTACATCCAATGTTACATATATATATATATATATATCAAAATGTTACATATTTTTAGATATTGTCATCGAAGATCAAATAGAGAATTTGCTCTTTTCATCAAAACCTAGCCTAGTGTTTAGCTGGCACCACCCCTTTTCATCAAAATAGGCCAAAATTTGATGTTATAACCACCACTCTTCATCAAACCCTAATTTGGGTGAGAACCACAAATCATATTGTTCTCTCTTTCTTCAATAGTGAGGCTTGAGGGAGAAGTAGTTGTCATTTTCAATGAAATCATTCGATTTTAGTAAAATCAGGATGATCAAATAGATTCTTTAACCCCATGATATGTAGTGCAAAAACCCACATGATCTACAAAATAAAAATAAAAAAATAAAATTTAATAACAAGAAAAGAAATATTTGTGATTTAAAAGAAGTTGTGGTTCACTTACAGTTTTTTCCATGACACAAACAATGCAAATATAAAAATGGAAAGTAAGAAGGGAAAAACAAAGTAGCATAAGGCCCAAAAATGTAGCCTCCATGGCAAAACCATGAGAGGAAGAAGATAAAGGAAAAAACATACTTTGATAGCTTATTTATAAGCCATTGAAGACTTTAGAAATCATTTAGTGATAAACGACTTTGAAAATGTATAACTTTTGAAGTGTCTTATCACTAAATGACTTTAAAAGTCCATTCCTACTAAATAAAATATTCTCGCCAAATTTATTGTGATACTTTTCAAGTCACTTCCTTAAAACGACTTCAAAAGTTGTGCATCTTTAAAGTCGTTTTTGCAAAAACAACTTCAAAAGTTCTACCTGCAAAAAATTCTCTCGTCGCGCCAATTTTTTAAAGTTGACTAGGCTTAAACAACTTCTTATGTTTATATTTTTATAGTCATTTACTTTTAAATGACATCTAAAATATTTATAAAGTCAGCAGTCGTATAAATGACTTCTTTATGCTAACTTTAAAACCCGCCTATGTAGTAGTGCCTCGAAGCCCTTCTCCATCTCGAATAGCCACCTCTCAGCCTCTACTGAATCACCTTCCCCATGGAAGGATGGCACCATCTTGTAGAACCCCTCTAACTACTTAGCCAATGGGTAGCATGTGCTCAAGGCTCCTCTCTCAGTAGCTCTTGGCAAAGGAGCTGTCGGTGCCCAGTGGGATGACTGTGCTAACGTGTCCCTCAGGACTACCATAGTCATCACTGGATGGGTAGAGTGTGTAGCTTGTACTAATTCCCTAACCTGTTGAGTAATCTATTGCGTAATACGTGGCATGAGGCCCTATACTATACGGGCCACCAAATCAGTCTCTTGATCCACTTGCCCTTGTATCTCAGCAAGGGTAGCAACTGGTGGAGTAGGGGTGGACCTAGTCCTTTGTCGAGGAGCTATCTATCAACAATTCAATGTCACAGCATCTAAGTATTCCTCCCATCTCAATCTCAATCATGAACTCATGGGCTATCAATCTAATTGGACCCTTAAAGTAGTGATGACGGAATAAACCCTAGCTCTAATACCAAATTGTGAGACATTGGGTTTTCTAAACCTTTTTCCAATTACATATAATAATAATAATAATAATTTATTTTTATGAAATAGGTAGGATGCCTAAAAATAAAACTCACAATTAACGTAAATAATGCAGCATTCAAAAGAAATGTCCAAAAGGACCCCGAGGGTCATCCAAGATCCAAAACCAAGGCAATAAACAAAAATCAAATCATCGATGCGTTGAGCATGCTAATCTAAAACCAAGAAAAATCAACGCAGTCATGAAATGTCAATAATAATAATAACAATAAGTCCAAAATCTAGTAGGGTCCATCCATGACCACCACATCATACACACATCACCAAGTAAAGGTACACTATACGAATAGTGTGGGTCCAATCTATGCAAAACATCAACATCCATGTATAGCCTAAAAACTCTAACCACAGGTTGAAGAGACATACACTAATTGTAATAACCCCAATTTTTGTAAATTGATTGAGAAAATCAATTTAGTTTGAATTTTTTAAAATTTTGGGCCAAAATATTAGGTTATTGGGAATTCATGTTTTATAGAGAATAAAACATGATTTAAAACTTACAAATTATGAATGTACTAGAAAGATAGATCGAAATGGCACTAAGTACATTCAATTCCGAGTTAAAATGAAAAACCCCTAATTTTCTCCATTTTTATGAATAATCCAAGTTAAAATGAAAAACCCCTAATTTTCTCCATTTTTATGAATAAAAGGGTAAAATGGTAATTTTACCCATAACCGAGATCTAAGACATAAATATTTAGAATGTACTCAGAAATACAATTCCAATGCCACTAAGTACGCTCAATTCCAAGTTCGGGAGAATAAAGCAAATATTTTTCCATAAAAGGGCATAATGGTCCTTTGACACTTCCGTGAGGCCCACAAGGGCCCACAAATGGATCCAACAGTGAGAAAACATGTAATGAGTGGTCAAACCACTACCAGCTAATAGTCGAGAAAGAGGTGGTACTAGAGGATCCAATGTTAATTTAATATCCAAAAGAATTAAAACAGAATTATTACAAGTAAATATGAAAAATTCAAAAACATCTATAAATACAACCCCAAAAATCCTCCAAAAATATTCATAAAATTTATCACAAAATTATCTTGTTTACCCTACAAAACCAATTTTAAATTCATTCCCAAATTTTAGAAACTCCCAAAAACCTCTCTTCTTTCACTTTCTCTCTCCTCTCTCTAAATTGGAACAAGAGACCTAAATTCAATTAGGCACTCTATTCCAAATCAAATATCATAGATCGCACCATTCATATTGTCCTATACTACCTTCTCTACATAACCCCCAAAAAAATTTCAAGATACAATGGTGCAATCAATGGAAAATCACAAAACAAGCGGTTATTGGGCGATCTTATCATCAAGTTGACATTTCTTTTAAATTGGGCTACAAAACCTATGTTTTTCTCCAATCAAGTAGGTGGAAACTCTTTCCACACTTATTTCATGGTATTTTATATAATTTTTATTTTTCTAGAAATTAGTTTTAGGTTAAAACTAATAAAAATCATGTACAGATAACAACCCTTCAATTCTGGATGACATCAGATGGAAAATCTGAGCCCTCCAATCGATCCAGAAGGGTCCAAAATCCCTAGGATAGAATTTTCATGAAATTTAATCAAGATTGGGGCCTTTAATTGAAGAGGAATTGATTGGATGGTCCAAAATGGACTGTCTGATCTTCCTAATAAGATTGACCTCCCGGGACATCAGACAGAAACACACCCTACAGGAGCATCTCTGCGCGTTCTCCGTGTGTGATGCCATCCTGACGGAACGACCATGCAACAACACCGGTCCTAGGGAGCATGTTACCATGCGCGTCTTAGTGACTGGAGTGCGGCAATCGTTCCACCCAACAGGACCTACTCCACCCGATTGATCAAAGTCGTCCATTTTGATGGGCCCAGATCAAATATAGACCATCAAAACTACTATGAACTTCTTTTCTTAATTGTGTAGTTATGTAAACTCCAAATTAAGATCAGAAAAAGTAGGAAAATCTTGTAATGTCTAATTTTCTCAAATCATAAAATTGATAAAATTCTTCAAGAAACTTTCTACTTTTAGGAATTTGGCTTCTAATTTTGATCAGATCTTGGGGGTCTAATGCAATGATGATATAATGTTGAAATCAAGTAATATCCATGGTTTATTTTGACAGATCTAATATAAAATGAGCAATCTACCCTTCATGGTAGAAAATTCCTAAAAATACAAAGGGACCCACTTGATCAATAAGATCAAGCATGATTAGACCCTTTGGATGGGTTGTATGAATGGGATTATGATGAAATCCAGTTAGCTCATGGATTAAATGTGACAAAACAAGTGGATATGATCTTTGGATCTTAATAGAGCAAAAGCCCTAAAGGTAATTAAAACCCTTGATCTAGAGGAAAAGATCTAAAATCTAACAGTTGGATCATAAGTAAAAGTTTCTAATAATCTTAATCTAATTAGTTTAATTGTCTTACTTGATAATAGAATTGTAAATGTGATTTATGTTATAAATTAGGAAGCATGATAGGGTAATTCTTAAATTTTAGCATGCTATGCTCTAAATGTTATTAGTTTGTTATTAGGTTAGTAGATTTAATTATCTTAGGGCCATGTTAGTTCAAATATGATATTTTAGCATGATTTCATTAGAGTATTAGGGAAATTTCATTATTTCATAACTTAGGATCAGGCTAGTTTAATTATAGTTTTATTCTATTAGGTTAAGTTACATTCATAGGAAGCATGTTAGTGTAAATGGTTGTTAAACTTATATTGGATTTATGCGTTAAAGTTTATGATTTAATAGTTGTCAAATTTTATTAGTAGATTCAATTGTTAAGTAGTTGTTAAGATATGATGAACATAAATCACCAAAAATGTAAACTAATGGAATATAGAGATTCATGGACAATTAAGATGAGTGCATGACTTTGACTTAATATTAGTAAGGGCTACAGTTTGTAGGAAAATATAAGCATTATCAAATTCTTGGCCCAAACTAGGAGAATAATAAACCCCATGAATGACATTTTAAATGCTCATGGATTTAATTAAAATCAATTAGAAAGAGTACTTAACGTTAAAATGTTCATAGGAATCTTATGAAAGTTTCAGCTAAGGTCACTCTAATGAATGCTGAACATGGTGGTTAAGGGGGTTCTCTAATAGAGCCTCACTCTTCCCATATCTTCTGTTGATGTTTGTGAGGTCTAAACGCCTCCTTATACGAGGATTGAAGTAAACACTTTGTGTTTAACAATTCAGCTAGTAAGCATTAGCCAATTAAAAATAAGAGGAGCAATCTAGACTTAGGATGAAATAAGTTATCTTCAACTAGTAAAACATTAACTGGTTGAATAATAATAATAAGAGCATAAAAGTTTAGTAAATTATTTAACCCTAATAAAAATTGTAAGTAAGATAAGGATGATCAAACAAGATCGATAGGATCTTGAATGATCAAGAACAATAAGAATCCTAATGTCGTATTTTATTATGTGTGTATGTATGTATGTTCTAGACAAATCTAGATAGAGAATCGAAACCCTTGATCAAATATGATTCAAGGAAGTGAACAAAGATCATCCTCCTTAGGGATGATCAAACAACTAAACTTAAATCAAAGAAAAACTAGATGGTAGAAGCTCTAATCCCTTGATCTTTATCAACAAGTATAAATTGTTGATCAAAGTATCTATGAGAGATCAAGATCAAAGGAAGGAATATACAAAGACTTAGAATAGAAAATATTTAGATCTGAAAGACTAGAAGATCATTCTAACCGTCAGATCTATTAATCAATAGGATAAACACTATCGGAGAAAGATAAATCATGATAGGACACAAGATCCAATCCTTTATATCAAAGGACATAATTAGACAAAGAATATAGATAGGATAAAAAATATGGGATTATCCAAATTGTATAAATATTGATAGTATGTATGGATTTACAGATTGCATATGTCAGGATCATGGAAGATCTGAAGAGATAGATCCCTACTTGAAGGTAGGAGGATTTTATGAATGCATCTACATGAGAAATACATGTTGAATACATGATCATATGTTCGAAAATGTTGACAAGTATAATGTAAATACTTTTATTAAATCCATTAAAAACCCTTATGATCCAACCAATACACATATGAAATTGTTAAGTTAGAATTGAGGAAAACCTTAAGTGAACAAGGAACTAGAAGGTATTCTAGCCATAGATAAACAGACAAATTGTCTAATAGGTATAAAATCAATACATGGGAATCATTCATATAGAATGTTGATCCCTAAACTTATATGAACCTATGCATCATCATTCCCTAAGTTTGAAGTGGAATCCTATCCTTGGTATAAGAATATCAAAATACAAGGATGATGATATAAATAGATAAGACATCTGATAAGTAAAAAGATTACTTTATATACAAGCATGGAGGCTTGTAGTTGTGTTTTAAACATGTATATGCCTGGGGATGCTATGCTAGGAGGGTTAGGAGGTTTGGCCACATACTCTCCGAAATGTGATATATATGATGATACCGTGCCCAAAGAGAGGCAAAATGTCGAGTGGGGTAATTATGGGAAGGCCACTACTGTGACGGTTTGCCTCCCCATATGGACATGACATAGATGATTTTCCACACTTGGTATCTGTGGAGTATGAAACCAGTTATCCGAGCAGCTGGTGCGGATCAGACTACAACATAGTAGTCCTTTGATTATTTTGCATTATGATGCATGGCATAATGAGATGTTGATAGTGCCCAAATAAGGGAGTATTTTTCCAGTAGAGTCTGGATGTTTTATCAACTCAGTATGGATGAGTGTGATGATACTGCCCAAATGAGGGAGTATTTTCTAGCAGAGTCTAGATGATTTATCAACTCAATGTGTCTAAGTGTGACTATTGATGCTTGAGATATTAACTATTTTTCACAGTTTTGACCATATATATATCTATACGACATATACAGTATGTATGTGTAAGGATGTACATATATGACAAAGTAAAGATATTGATCCATGAGTATGAATAATGGGATTATGAAGTATTAGGATTATACTGTCAAATTATCATGTTTCTTGAATCCCCTCCCAAGCATAGCTTACTGAGATATTGTAAATATTTGAATGTTTACAATATCATAGATATAGAGAAGGAGAATTAGGAGCTCAAGACTTAAGAAGACTTGGAAGAATAATCAATCAAGGTATATCCCTTGAAGACATGTATTTTTATTTGAGAGCATTGTATTGTATTAAGAGTTTTTATTGTATGGTGAGCTTTGAAATTTGGATTATGTAATTTGGACAAGTATTGTACTAATACCTGGACTGTACTGTGAACCACTAGATGAATTCTGGAATTTAATAAAGGTATATTCCTTCAATGAAATTTTACCTTGTACAAAATTCTACTTATGTTATGTATGAAGTGATGACTTGGGTTTTACAAAACAAGTTCTAAAGAAAAGAATTTTTGTTGCTTTGTTTTGGAAAATGTATTACAAATGTGTTACAAAATCCCGGGTCGTCACACTAATGGGTCTCTGAAGTACAAAAAGGCAGATGGTCCTCAAAGTCCTTGCTCAATCAACACTGTTCTACCTACTTTCCCTTAGGGCTATCATGCTCCAAATCAGAGGCATTGCAAAACAAAGCAATGCCTCAGCAAACTATCACTTGTGTAGGTGATTACATTTAATAAAGGAACAATAAAATCATGTGGCGTGAAGTATCAATGTCATGGCGAATCTCACAAGATAAAACATGTACAAGGCACATCAAATTATCAGATGTCCATAATGAATAACACATGAAAATCATAAGTTTGAACAAATCGATATCAAAACTAATCATCATCGCATGCAAGGCATGAGCAATGCATGGATATACATTCACCAAAAGCAATAAAAATCAATGTTCAATCATAATATAAATGCATGTCATGATGAATAGTGCTCTATTCACAATCAAGCTTGATGAGTGTCTCAACTACACTCACGGCACAATCAAGCCCAATGAGTGTCTCAACTACACTCATGACACAATCAAGCTTGATGAGAGTCTCAACTACACTCACGACAATATCATGCGGATGAGTGTCTCAACTACACTCATGGCACAATTAAGCCCGATGAGTGTCTCAACTACACTCATGGCACAATCAAGCTCGATGAGTGTCTCAACTACACTCATAGCAATATCAAGCTCGATGAATGTCTCAACTACATTCTTGGCATAATCAAGCCCGATGAGTGTCTTAACTACACTTGCAGCAATACCAAGCCTGACGAGTGTCTTAACTACACTCACGACACAATCAAGAACCAAAATTCATGCATAATCATTATTGATATAACCAAAAAGGGAGAGAGAGCGAGAGTCATTCAATATATCAACAGCATACATCAAAAGCTAGTGTATAACATCCTCAAATAATCCACATCAATGCCACATAAAATGTATTAAGAAGCAGTGTATAAATCATGCGCAAAAGGAGTAGTAACAATATTGGCAATACATACTAAAAAGCAATCTCATGCAAACATGGTAGGACATAAAATCCATGCTTCAAAGTTCTCAAATAATACATCATGATTTAAGAAATCATGGAAAAATCCCAAATGTAATCACCTTCCTCAAAACACAATACTACAATCAAGGGCATAAGCTATAGCACATCGTGCACTTTAACGTACCTGTCACAAGTATCTCCATGATTACCTGTCAATCTGATGGTCAAATCACTCTCTAATAAACCAATCCTAATGTACTTGATAGATTAATGGTCAAGATCACTTTTATTAACAATAACTTGAGATCTATTCTTCTAATCACTTAGATCATCTCATATTTAATGCATACAATTAGTTTTGAAGGTCTAATCACCCTTTGATTGGCCTGATCAACTTGCCGACAAGGGTTAAGCTGAAGATGATTTTGTTATTTCTTTTCTACTTGAAAATGAATATGCATTTGTATTAGTTTGTGAGGAAGAAATGAAATCATCTTTAGCTTTTTAAAACTATGGCAACCCCAACATGACATGAATCGAAAGCTGACATTCCCTCAAGATAGGGCATTCCCCATAAGCGACGCATTGCATTGGATCCTGGGTGCAATGAAAAATAGGCAAGGGTTGCTAGGGCATTCTCCTAGAAGCAACATGCTACATCGGATCCTGGGTATAGTGAAAAGTGGGCAAGGGCTGCTAGAGCATCCCCTTGGAAGCGATGCGTTGCATCAGAACCCAGGTGCAGTAAAAAGTGGACATGGGTTCATACCATGGAGGTCAAGAAAGGCGATAGTAAATAGGGTATCTCTAGAAAATAAGATTCACATCACTACATAGAATATAGGGACACTGACAGGTAAGAGTTTGGAGTTAGTAGACATGATGAAATGTAAGAGAGTCAATATCACTTGTATCCAAGAAACCAACTAGAAAGGGGCTAAAGTTAGAGAAATAGATGGGTATAAATTATGGTATGTAGGAAAGGAAAATAACAGAAATGGAGTAGGAATAATAGTGGAAAAGGAATTAAAGGATAAAGTTGTGGACGTTAAAAGAATCAGTGATAGAATTATAATAATAAAATTTATTCTAAGAGAGCAGATTATAAATGTTATAAGTGCATACGCACCACAAGTAGGGTTACAAGATATAATCAAGAGACAGTTTTTGGAAGATATGGAGGGAGTCATGCAAGAAATTCCCAACAGTAAGGGGATATTTATAGGAACATACTTAAATGGCCATGTAGGAAAAGATACAGAAGGATATGATAGAATACACAGAGGGTATGGTATAGGTGAACGAAATGAGATGGGGGAGAATATCCTCGATTTTGCTTATAACTTGTCCATTGCAAATACACTCTTTAAGAAGAGGGATGAACACTTAATAACCTTTAAAAGTGGACTTCATAAAAGCCAAATAGACTTTTTTCTACTTAGGAATAATGAATAATCTATATGTAAGGATTGTAAGGTGATACCTGGTGAGAGTTTAACCTCACAACATAGGTTAATGGTTATAGATATCTATATTAAAAGATGGAGTAAAAGAACTAAACTTAATACACATCCTAAAACTAAGTGGTGGAACTTAAAAGGAGAGAAAATAACCTCATTCAAAAATAAGTTGATGGTAGAAGGAAATTGGAACTATGAAACAGAAGTAAATACCATGTGGACTAATATGGCCCGATCCATTAAGAAAGTGGCAAAAGATGTCTTAGGAGTATCTAAAGGTAAAAGGCTATTAACAAAGGAAACATGGTGGTGGAGTGAAACAGTGCAAAAAGTTATTAAAGAAAAATAGATGCGTTTTTAAAGCATGGTAGAAGAATAGAAATAATGAAAACTATGAACAATATAAGAATGCTAAAAACACTGCAAAGAGAATAGTAAGTGATGCCAAACTTATAGCATATGATGAGCTCTATAATAGATTAGGAACAAGAGAAGGTGAGAAAGATGTGTTTAAACTTGCAAAAGTAAGAGAATAGAAGGGCAAGGACTTAGATCATGTTAGGTGTATTAGAAGCTATGATCAAAGGGTATTAGTCAAAGAAGATGAGATTAAACAAAGGTGGGAAAGATACTTTCAAAAATTGTTAAATGACAATGGCTCTGAGAATATAGGGATTGAAAATACTATTAAATCTAAATAACGTAGGATATTATAGATATGAATGTAGGATTAGAATACCTAATGTAAAAGAGGCCTTGAAAAAGATGAAATCAGGAAAGGCCATGGGGCCTGATTGTGTACCAATAGAGATTTGGAAGCATATGGGAGATATTGGGGTAGTTTGGTTGACCAAGTTGTATAACAAGATTATAAAATCAAAGAAAATGCCTAATGAGTGGAGGAAAAGCTCTATTGTACCAATCTATAAGAATAAAGGAGACATTCAAAGCTACACTAATTATCGAGGAATCAAACTTATGAGCCACAGCATGAAACTTTTTGAAAGAGTGATTGAGAAGAGGTTATGACATGAAACAAGTGTATCGGAGAATCAGTTTGGTTTCATGCTTGGGAGGTTGACCATGGAAGCTATTTTCTTACTAAGACAATTAGTAGAGAAATATAGGGAGAGAAGGAAAGACCTACATATGGTCTTTATCGACTTAGAAAAAGATTATGATAGAGTCCCTAG
Organism: Warburgia ugandensis; assembly: GCA_035236585.1. Classification (NCBI taxonomy): domain Eukaryota; kingdom Viridiplantae; phylum Streptophyta; class Magnoliopsida; order Canellales; family Canellaceae; genus Warburgia; species Warburgia ugandensis. Next base: position 52,980,829 of record CP141127.1, on the reverse strand, counting down.
AGAGTTAATATGAAGGGTGTTGGGTGGTAAAGGGGTTTCTTAGGGCTATATAGACATAATTAAAGATATGTATGAGGGAGCGATAACAAATGTTAAGACCACTAGTGGCGTGACTATGATTTTCCCATCACTGTAGGATTGCACCAAGGATTGGCATTGAGTCCATACCTCTTCACATTAGTTATGGATGAATTAACAAAACATTTGCATGAGGAGGTTCCCTAGTGCATGCTATTTGCAGATGATATAGTCCTACATGATGAGATAAGGGAGGGTGTAAACACAAAGCTAGAGTTATGGAGAGAAGCATTAGAATGTGAAGGATTTAAAATTAGTTAAACTAAGACAGAATATATGGAATGTAATTTTAGCAACGAGAGTATGAGTGGAACACCAGTCCAGATTGATAACCAAGAAGTCCCCATGAAAGACCACTTTGGTACTTAGGATCATTGATCCATGAGAGTGGAGAGATTGAGAGGGAGGTTACCTAAAGAATCCAAGTGGGTTGAAACAAATGGAGATGTGCATCTGGAGTTTTATGTGATTGACGGGTGCCACTCAAAATAAAAGAAAAATTCTATAGGATGGCTATAAGGTCGGCCATGCTCTATGGATCAGAGTGTTGGGCAATTAAGGAACATTATACTCATAGGATGAGCATCACAAAAATGAGGATGTTGAGATGGATGAGTGGTAAGACAAGAAAGGATAGAATTAGAAATGAAAATATTAGAGAAAATTTAGGGGTAGCACTAATAGGTAACAAGATGAGGGAGATTAAACTTAGATGGTTTGGTGTGACGACCCTTCGTTTTAAATTCAATTACAATTTTGCCCTTGAACTTCAAAGGGCCATAACTTACTCATTTTAACTCCATTTTGGGTGATTCTGGTCTTGTTGGATTCCTTTTTCTGAAACGCACTTAAGGCTACCATTCTAAGGACCAAATTTCTGGGTCTAGTTAGGGTGAACAGTGAAATGACCAAAAATACCCTTATCTCAAAAAGTGAACTTTTCATTACCAACATGGGATTTCAAGGTTACAAAAATGGGGTCATTACATTTGGACATGTCCAAAGGAGACCAAAATGACACCAGTTAGAAGGAGTGATGCAATACAAGTAGAAGGTTCTAAAAGGGCAAGGGGAAGGCCCAAAAGAACATGGATAGAAGTGGTGAGGAAAGATTTAAAAACTTTAGGACTAAATAAAGACATGGTATTTAATAGAGTGGAATGGAGGAATAAGATTCATGTGGCCGACCCCTAATTGGGATATGGTCTTGATGATGACGATGATGATGACTATTTTAGGAGTATTCAAATTAAGGTTTTCATTTCAAATTTAGGTTTGCATTGTCGAAATGATTGCAATGAATATCTTGAATTATGATTTGGTCCTCTGTAGCTCTTACAATTAAGCTTTTAATGAATGGACGGCTCAGAAATAACTTAAATTAAATAAAATCAGACGGCATCATAGGGACACATGATGTGTGATGTGGATACGGAACACGAGCGCGTGTTCTATCACATGGTGACAACATTGCACGTATAGCCTGCACATGTGTGTGCGTGTCACTCAGGTGTGTCTCCAGTGGTGTCTTAGGCATGACCCGAATGGGTTGCCATCGCCAGCGACACTTATAGTCCTAAATTTAGCAATTTTCACCATTTTGATCATTTTTTCACATACATTCACTTTATGACCTTCCCATCAATTGATTTTGCATGTTTCTGAGGTTTTTACTCAATTTTTACCACGTTTATAAAATTTTCTCCTTCACTATTTTTCACATATTTGGCATCCCTAACCATCAGATCACTATGATATTTTATGGGTTTATTCTTTGTCTCATCATGCACAAACTGAATGGATCAGATTATACATCTGGCACCGTTTCATTGGCTTATTTTCATATCAATAGTAAGGGTATACACTGTTACCGAAAAACTACAATCCATGCTGTTTTCAGCGTTAACCCACGAAAACTCAAAAAAATAAGTGAACCAAAAATGGGGAAAGAAGAGGAGAATGAGCCTACCTCAGTCAGGCTAACCGGATGAGGATTAATGGGAGGGGTAATGGAGAGCGGGAACTAAGACAACATTAATGGGAGGGGAGGCACAATTGCATTTTTAAATTTTTTAATAAAAATCTATTCATTTATTTATTTATCACTAAAATGATTACCAGTCATAAATGCTAGTAATCATCACCGTACTCATTTAATGTTCGTCAGATCATGGCTTCTATGCCTGATCTAGTGGGTCCCATATGTGAATTTACCATCCCACCCCTTCCATTTAATGTAATTAAATAGGAAAATTAAAATAATTAGCTATTTTTGCTCTTGTCTCTAATTTTAGCATTCTTAGTGGCATTGAATTTCATTTCTCGAGTACATTTCAAATATTGAGATTTTAGCTCATGATTTCATCTCTAAAATTATCAAATCCCCAATATTCTAATTTTGACAAAATTTTAAATTTCCATGTAATTAGGCATTTCTAGAATTTAAAAATAGCGGGTGTTACATCAAGAGCCCACAAGGCTAGGAATGTATTTGTATAGCACATGGATGATAAGGGAGCATATGGAATATCATGTGAAGAAGAGGGATTACACTTGATAGTCTCCTAAGGTGAAGATCAAGTCAAAATAGAGTAACTAGAATTAGATTGATGGATGAAGAATGGAGATCTTAAGGATAATAGCTCTATGTTGTTGCCATATGTGACATGAAGAATGCCTAAATAGAAGCAAGCTAGTAGCTTGACGTTTTTGCAAACAAGAGGGAGATACTAATACTATGAAGAGAAAGCACCTAGAACCACTCCACTTTCATCAAAAGAGGATGATTGGAGGAGAGAGTCAATGGTAGGTGAATGGGGGCCTCAAGGAGATAGAGAGTAGCTGTTAACATTAGCTACTCATTCTATATGAGGAAGAAGTAGAGAGAAGAAAGGATAGGAAGTAGAAGAAGAAGAAGTGGAAATGGATTGAAAAGAAAATCTCCTTTGCTTTCTTAATCAACTAGTGAAATAAGCATTTTACTTCACCCCTTTCTTGTATTTTTATGTAATTCTCCTTTGTAAGATCTTAAAGTAAATAAAAAAAAGTTTTCATTGCAAGTCTATCTCTCTTTCATTTGTTTTGAAGTATCAACCATAGCAAAAAAAGTGTTATTGCTTTGTTCCTGTGACGACCCGGGTTTTCTCATGCATTTTTAAATGAAAAATCTAAATTCCTAAGGCGAGATCCCTATTTGAAAAACAATGTAGTGCAGCGGAAAAATCTTTTGTTTTAATCTCATTTTGAAAACCCCAAGTGTCATTTGCTTTCACAACGACCAAGGTAATTTTTGAAAAGCTTTAGAAATCACAAATGTTTTTCCCCAGGTCTATCCAGTCACAACCCACAGCCCAACTGTAAATAAATACATGTCCAAAGGGTAGAGAGTTTACTCACATGTATAATTGTTTCCTTTTTGATTCACTTGCTCGTAGCACTAACATAGATGTCCTCTACTCATGGATGGAATCATCTTGAAAAATGTTAAGGATAGGGTGAGTATATACTATACTCAGTAGGAGTCTATCACTGCTAGTTTTATAATGCATGTGACGTTTTAAAATCATATGCTTTTTCCAAAACATGTGCATGTCTGAATACCCAAGTTCAATATCGATATAAAAATCCACTATCGAACTGAAATACTAACGACTTAAAGGATCACATAATCCAAAATCGAAAGTATCATATACATATATATCATAACATTATGATATGCATAAGATGCACAACTGAATCCACCTCATGGATATCTATCATGGTATGGTTGACCAACCTTATATCATGCCATATGCAATGCACATAAATCCATGAAACCATAGGGTCCCACTATGCCCACGACCTCACTGCTGTGTGGTCCCTGAGTACCTAGGGACACAGGATCATATACCTCCACGGGGCATATGACACTTCAACCCAGTGCCGTGACACCAGTGGTAGCCCCTTGTACCACATGCAGTCGAAGCAGGGACATGCCCTTTTTGGGCGTGGTACCGATCCACCTAATAGTGGTAGAGGCTGGGTGGCCAACCCACACCCCTCGGCATAGCACCCACGAGCTTACTAGCCCAAATCATTTACGATCAAATAAGCCAAAAACCTCTTTTTCAAAACCTGTCCTCTTTGGGTCCCTCACAACTGCCTGGCCCTTGGCACTCCAGCATCTTTTGGCAACCCTCAAGGACATGCAATCTTTGAAAGAACTTAATGCTCATAAATCATGCAAGGTATGCAATAGTTTGCAAAACATATCTATGCATAATGTATATACAAAACATGTCTATGCATAAAGCATTTGTCACATGCATGCTAAATAAGTTATATACTTAAATCATGTATTTGTAAAACAATCATAGTTCTTTTAAAAGAGTCTAGTAGCGATAGAACACCTACCTAACTAGGTTGCACTAACCCCTTTGTCCTCGACGCTCCTGAACATGGTTTGGGGAATCAAGGTTTAGTTTGGCCTATCTTTTATGCGTTTTAGAGTAATTGGTCTTATTACATAGGCATTAGGGGTCCATCCCTATGCCTATGGGTGTCCTAAGGTCCTAATTGGGCCTTGGTATCCTTAGTTTTCCAAAGGTCTAGCGGCCACGCGCCACTATCCTATTCTAAGGGTCATGCTCACCTTTGATTGGGCCTTGATCAGGTATTTTATAGTTTGGATGTGTTTGCATCGTCGACACGGACACAATGCCTTTTGCAGCGCCTCAATCGGAGCTCTAGATCTCAAGTTATAAGCATTTTACTGTCGCACGTACATAGGCGTCTTAATAATAAAAAAATGGAATGCTAGGGCGCTGCGCGTCTGCGTCGTGCGCCCCAACTTCCTTAAGGAATGAAGAAAAGCCCGTTTGGTTTTTCAAACTGCGTCAACGTGGGACGTTCCGACTGGAACGTCCTGTTCTTTGGGGAACCGGGGCGTCCTCAGGACACCCTGGTTCGACCCTATTGAACTAGTGCGGCCCAGGGAACGTCCCTAGGTCCTTGGTGAGTCTCCAGGGCTCCATTTTGTATGGTTTTTCATGCAAAAATCTAGGGAAATTGATCCTAGATCTACTATGAAGATGGGTTTTGAGGGATCTTGGGCATACCTGGCTCGTTACTGGGTTTTTCTCCTTATTTTTTCCTCTAGGTCACTATTCCTCAATGGGTTTTCTTCAACGTTTTGGGCTGCCATTAGAGGCGCCCAAGAGCTCTATTTATAGAGCTATGAGAGGGTTCTGGAGGGGGGCTCTCACCGCCTTTGAGTGGTGGTGGAGAAACCTCCAGAATGGCGGTGATTTCACCTCCAATCACCGCTGTTCTAGAACCCTCTAGGAGGTGGAAGATGAAGGGTGCCCGTATCAAAACGGGCCCCTGTGTTTTGCAGCTAAATCCGTTTTTGTAAAAATTACAGTTTTGCCCTTGAACTTCAAAGGGCCACAACTTACTCATTTTAACTCCGTTTTGGATGATTTTGGTCTTGTTGGATTCCTTTTTCCGAGACGCATCTAATGGTATCATTTTCAGGACCAAGTTTCTGGGTTCAGTCAAGGCGATTAGTGAAATGACCAAAATGCCCTTATCTTCAAAACTGAACTTTTCATGGGATTTTAATATTACAAAAATTGGGGTCATTACAGTTCCTCCTCCTACTACTAACATTCTAGCTTCCAACTGTTAGGAATAATAGTGAGTTGTAGGTTAAATCTAACAAAGCCAAAGCTAGAACTAAGTTCACTAGCATTCCCTTGAAATATTTCCTTTGGGAGAGAGCAAGAAATTAGAGAGAAAGTTAAGTTTTTCCAACTTTGTTTCACTGCTGCTACCTTATAGGTGTGTGGCAATAGAACCTTGGATTTCTCCCTTGCTTGCATTTATTTTGGCATTGATCAACGAACTAAACTATTGATATGCTTTTATCTCACCTAGGAATAAGTGAAATGAATTTTTCCTAAGGAGGATCGGAATAGAGAAAGATTTCTTCATCCTTATCTTTTATTTAGTACTCTTACTGTTGGAGAAAATAGCGAGTTAGATTTTTCTTATTTCAATCATCTTTCCTCTATGACAATAGTAATAGGTATTGTTCCTCACTGTTACTGTCTGTGATGAATAAATCATATTATGTATTAAATATCTCCATTTCAATTCATTTTCATCATGATCTAACTATACTTATGGATTCCTTCTCATCCAATTAGTTAAGATAAGGAGTTTCACTAAAAGATTCAATACGAAAGTTAGACAAAGTAATGGATGAGTTGACCAACTTTATCACGTGCTCTCTAGTTTGCTAAGGTAGCGACAATGCATGATGAATTGACCCCATCTTTTATCAAATATATTTATAGATATAATTTTATTGAAAATATAACCCTACCATTTTATTATTTTATATTCAATTATTCTAGGTATCAAATTTCAAATAAAAATTCAATGCTATGGTGGAGAAATACTTGGCCAAAGTACCCCCTATTCACCATGCTCATTAGGTGTATGTAGGAAAAAGTTGGAACACCCAATCACTAGTGAACTCTCCTATAATTTTGTACTTTTATATTTCATTATATTCTTACCTAATTTTTGGTTGTTATATGTTGTTTTCAGGATAATTAAGTAGGAAACAATTTGGCATGTGACAATGTCATCAATAATCATTGGTGTTCAAAGTTTGTTTTTCTAGTGACACTCAATGAAGTTACAGTTGCACACTATAGGTGTAGGTTTATCTTTAAATTCTTATTGGATTTGAGTGAGATTTGAGATGGGTGTTCTTAAATACATTTGAGACATGATGAGATAAGGACACGTTGAAGAATTTTCCAAAAATTTAGAAATATTTAGTGTTATTTGTTTCTTTTACCTTTCCTTGAAAATTTTCTCTTTCTTAATCATTGTAACAAGAAAGTACATGAAAAAGAAGTTGAAAAGTAGATATTTTAGCATATTTTTAGGATGGTTCTATTCTTTACTTGTAGTTTAATTTAAAATTTAAAATTTTTTATTACTTTAATTAAGTTTAATCAATTTATGTTAAATTAGAATTTATGTTATGCTAGTTTTTTTTTCTTCTTCTTCTTATGATTAGAGTGATAGTAGAATAACATTAGGGAACACCGCTATTAAATGGCTTGGAAAATTTAATTCAAAATTTATCTTAATTTAGAAAAGACATAATTTCCCTGAGTACAATTCTTTGATCCAGTATCATTACCCTTCATAATGAATACTTGGAATTAATCTTTGATTCATTATAGGTTTTACATATAATAGTAAATGACCCCAAAATATGACTTTTACTTTTGAGGAGAAGGTATCATTGAAATATGAATGAAAGAAATAAAGGTTTTCTTAAGTGGCAAGGGCGCAAGGGCACATGAGCAAACTTATGAATGAGTTAATGAAAACTCATAACTAAGTTGAAATGTGAATTTTGAGTACAAAATTATTATAAGGCGGGAAGATTGTAATAACCCCAATTTTTGTAAATTGATTGAGAAAATCAATTTAGTTTGAATTTTCAAAAAATTTGGGCTAGAATATTAGGTTATTGGAAATTATCTTTTTATAGAGATTAAAAAATGATTTAAAACTTAGAAATTATGAATGTACTTGAAAAAATGATTTAAATGATATATATGTTCAATTCCGAGTTAAAATGAAAAATCCCTAATTTTCCTCATTTTTATGAAAAAAGCGTAAAATGATAATTTTACCGATAGGATTGGGCAATCTATCTAGTTTCTAACAATCAATGATTTTCAAGCTAACTTTTCAAAGAAACCACATTCTAAGAAAGTGATCATATTTTTTATCTACTTCTTCTTGATTATAAGGAGGAATAACAAGTGGTGGACCCCAATGCTAGTCTTGGTGGTCTTTGATCATAACCTTCAACCACAGTTTATTTTCTTAATTCAAAGAAATATAATCCATTTAATCATTCATCACCTCATCTTATGACTTTTCTAGGGTAAATCTTTTAGGATAATTTGATGCTTTAAACTCATACTATATATTGCATTTGGATTCCACCCCGCAATACTACAATTGATAAGATGTGTACACTTGCAGGAAAACTGTCAACAGCATTCTAGCCATTTTCACATTAATGAACCATGCACACAATGGTTGGGCAATTTTCCTTTAAAAGGCTTATTGTTCCTTTGTTTCATGATAGTTTAGCATTACTTATTTAGTTTTTTGCATCTTATTTTATCTTTAAAAGTTTCATTGTTTGGTTTTAGAAAGTTTTAGGATCAAGAAAGTGTTAGCTTAGGAAGTTTTCATTTTTTAGGAAAGTATTAGTTTAGGAAATTTTCATTTTTTTTTAGGAAAGTGTTAGTTCAAGAAATTTTCAATTTTAGCTAGTTTTCTTAAGTAAAATTTCCTACATTAATTCATTCAAGTTTTGCATTAGTTTCTTTTATTGAATGCATGTTAATCAAGAAAGTTTCTAATTCTATTGAAAATCTTATTTGTAGAAAGTTTCCATTAGTTCATGATTCTAATTTTATGAATTTTCCCATTCCATGTTGTTTAAACTTATAGTTTAATCAAAACACTTTCTTTGGCTAAGACAAGAAACTTAAATAAGATCTAATCAATTAAAAATTCTATGAGATTCCTTGTGGGATCAACCTCCCACAAGTCTCGAGTAAATTTAAAACTACACCAATGCCTCTCGTCAAGGCTTCATAGCAACATCACTCACTTGAGGAAGCTAATTGGGAATTAGGGAGTGAGATGATAAAAGAAGTTCACTAAGTTGCTTTGATATGATGTATTAACAAATTATGAATGAAATTTTCAAAAGGAGGGAAGAGTGTAATATGAGTAATATTATAATTTAAATCATACATTGTAAGTTTCTATCCAAAAAAATTGGATATCTTTTTCCCTTCTCTATTTCATCAATTGACCATAGACTAAATGAAAAGGTTAGCTAAAGAGTCTTAGTGGTAGGCTAATGGAAAGACTTAAGTCGATTAGCCTAAGGGTTTAGTACTTAGAAGCATTGGATGATTTACTAATCAAGGTAAAAGAAGCAAACGAATTATCACTTGAGAGAGTACTTCGAATAGGAGAGTGATATATCATGCAGTGTAAGGCCCATGAACCTAAGGAGGAGAGCTACCATGCGTGCAATGGCCATAAGCCCAACATGTGGGACGACATCTAGCCTCATGCATGGAGCTTCCTTCATGCAACTTAAAGTAAGTGTGCATGTGTGTGTGCTAAGAAATGAAGGATGGAAAGAAGACTTAGATAGTTAGTGATTGAATAATAGAAATGAAGTATAAGTATTGAAAATGAGGAGTGGTGGCTAGTCATGATGACAAGCCACACATGCAACTATACCTAGGCAAACATGTGAAGAGAGAGTATGAGTGTAGGCTTGCTAGTTTTTTTAGAAATGATATTATGAATTACTTTATAAAAGTAGCAAAAATTTTTGTATTTTTTCAAGAAATTGAAAATCATATTGTGTATAGATACTTTGCAAATACCACTCTTTAAGCCTGGTGTTACTTATTAGAAATCTTCACGTAAAATTAAAATAAATAAAGACCATAAGAATCTACTGCCATAGAATCTACTGCTCACATGTGGCAACCCGAGTTTTTGAAATACATTTTTGTTAATCATTTTCAAATGGTGGTCGACCAATTTTGCAAACATTTTGTAAACTTAAGCAGCAAAAAAAAAAAAATTCTTTTAAATTCTTTTCAAAAAAATCGAATGCCACCTTTCACTCACATATACATACATAATTTTGTGTACAACATCAAAGAAACTCATTTTATTAAAATTGCAGGATCGATCTAGTGGTTCACATACACAGCCCCTCTATTACATCTTACGTATACACAAATCAAAATACAATCCAATCCTTTCACAAATGTACACAGCCTTGATCAACAGTATGGTCTTCATCTTCCCATGTCGTATCCCTCCATTCTTCTCGTTCTGTATCTGAGATATTGTAAACATTCAAACATTTACAATATCTCAGCAAGGTATGCTTGGTAGGGGATTCAAGAAAATTTGGAATTGTATAATTCAAATGTACATAATCATCATATTCCATATTAATCACATACTTTATTTCCATGAACCATACCATATATGATCATTCAATCATAAAATTTATCATGTAACATCCACTATGATAATTCGAAACCACTCACCACCATATCGTATGTATATATATATATATATGATCAAAAATCTTAAAAAATAGTCAATATCTCAAACATCAATAACCCTACTCAGATATACTGAGTTGATAAATCATTCAGACTTTTGCTCGGAAAATACTCCCTCATTAGGGCAGTATTGGCATCTCACTATGCCATGCATCATATGAAAAATACTCAAGGACTACCATGCTGTAGTCTGATCAGCACTAGTGCACTCAGAGAACTGCCCTGTTCACCACTGATACTACGGTAAAAAATATTGTGTCACTGCCCATATGGGGAGATAGGACTTTCATAGTGGGGCCTTCCCATAATTGCCCCATTTGACTTTTAGCCTCTCTTCGGGCAAGGTATCATAACATCATCAAATTTTGAGAAGCAGGTGGCCAAACCCTCATAACTTCCCTAGCATAGCATCCCCAGGTTATGCCTGTTTAAAACAAAACCACAATCCTCCATGCTTGTATCTAAAGTACTTCTTGTACATCTTAGACAATATGTCTTTTTATATTATCATTCTTGTATTTCATATCCTCATACTAAGGATATGTTTTTATTTCTAGATTTAGGGATCCTCATTTACAATGAATGATACCCATATTTTTATAAGTTTAGGGATTAATCATTTATTGTAAATGATCCCCATTTCCTTTAATTTGGTATTCATATACCAAATGTTATTAAGTGTAAGGATACTCATTTGATACAAATGATATCCATTATTATTATGTTCTTATCGAAGTTTAGGGGTAATCATAAATGATACCCAGGTATTTATTATGTACTCTATATAATTTCAATTGCTATTTTTATCTCATATGCATGAATTATAATTCAAATCTAATTAAACATATTATCATTCTCAAGCATTATAGTGTCTATAAATAACAACAATTCCACAGACCATAGGTCTTGTATTCTTAAAGTCTCACCTACCTTCACATAGTGATCCATTCCTTCAGATCCTCCATAATTGACATATGTAATCTGTAAATACATACATACTATCATTATCTATACTTTTGGATAATCTCCTATTTTTATTCCTTATCTAATCTTGTCCTTTGATATAAAGGATCTAGATCTATTTTGTGTTCCTACAATCCATATAATCTATCTTCCTCAAATAGTATTTTATCCTATTGATCAGTAGATCTGATTGTTAGAATGATCTTCTAACCTTTCAGATCTAAGTATTTTCTATCTCTAAGTCTTTGTGTGTCCATCACCTTGATCTTGATCTTTCATAGATCCTTTGATCAATAATCTATACTTGTTAATAAAGGTCAAGGGCCTAGATCTTCTATCGTCTAGTTCTTCTTTGATCTAAGTTCAGTTATTTGATCATCCCTAAGGAGGATTATCCTAGTTCCCTTCCTTGAATCATATTTGATCAAGGGTGTGGATTATCTAATCTAATGATCTAGATTTGATCTATAACATACATACTAATAAACATGCACACTAAGTACAATACAATGTTATGATTCTTATTGTTCTTAATCATTCAAGATCCTATGGATCTTGTTTGATCATCCTTATCTTACTTACAATTTTTATTAAGATTAGATATTTAACTAACCTTTTATGCTCTTATTATTATAATTCAACCAGTTAATGTTTTATTGGTTGAAGATAGCTTATTTCATCCTAAGTGTAGACTACTCTTCTTATTTCCAATTTACTAAGGCTTACTAATGGAATGGCTAAACACAAAATGGTTACTTCAATCATCATGTAAGGAGGTGTTTAGACCTCACAAATGTCAACGAAAGGTAGGGGAAGAACGAGGTTCTATTAGAAAACCCCCATAACCTCCACGTTTAGCATTCACTAGTGTGTCCTTAGCTCAACCTTTCATAAGGTTCCTATGAGCATTTTAACCCTAAGTTCTCTCTCTAATTGATTTTAATTAAGTCCATGAACATTTAAAATGTCATTCATGTAGTTTCATTATTCTCGTAATTAGGTCTAAGGAAATGATATTCCTTATATTATCCTACTAACTATAGCCCTTGCTTTCATTAAGTCCATGTCATTCATACTATGTAAATGTCCTTCAACACTATTTTTCATTTAATTACATTTTCAATGTAATTTTCATAACATTAGCATTAAAGTATAAATAAATAAATCTACAATTAAATATACTAAGCAATAAAAGACAATTATAATAATATTCAATAATTCAAATGAAAATCTAGCATGCTATAACTATTTATCATGATCCAACTGTCATTGTTGATTTCTATTCATTTTCATCCCTTTTAGGGTTTAGATCTTGATCCTTCATTTACCTTTAGATCTAATACATCTTATTAATATGATTTGATCATTAGATCATTGATGCATCTCATACAATGATCTGATCCTTCTTGATCCAACCGATCAAGAAGATCTTAAGTCATTGCATCCAATTTAAGGTCATAGATGTTAATCTATCCCAAATCATCATCATCCAGTCCATCAATCCATATGATATTAACTTCATATCTTCATCCAAATACATTCATACAGTCCAATTATCCTTGATCAACTTAATCAAGGAGATTACCACTCATTTTTATGAATCTTACTACTTTTAAGGCTAGATCTCTTAATTAAGCATAGATCAATCATTCTAACCATTGATTCCATGTTTCAAAATCACATGATCATTAGTGGATTAGAATTATAGAGTTTGATCATTCCAAATTTCACTAATCATAGGAATTAGTAATACTTTTCTTAAGTAACAGAATTTTAAATGCATCAAAACGTAAATTTTCAAAGGGCATTAGGTTCTACTCATCAAGAGGAATCCAACCCAACTTTTCGATCTCAATTTGGAGTTAAATTGAGATCAAAATTTGGATTTTAAGATTTTAGCCAGTTTTAAGGGCTGAAATTTGATCTTACTATTTTGTTTAATTACTTGATTTAGAGACCTAGAAATTTTACTTGATGATGTTCCATAAGGTTTTAGGACCTCCTGAACCCACCTATCGGTTTAGATCTCTATTTTGAGATTAACTTGATCACGATCCAATACTATTAGAATAGATTTTAGAAATTATCACAAATAAATTAAATTAAAAACATAAATCTGATGAGTAGGGATCTGAGCCATCCATGGTAGGGATCTCTACCTTATTGCCGGATCCATAGTCTTCAACAGATCAATGGCGGGGGAGATCACCTGGAGGCCAAAAAACACCAAGGAAATGCAGAAATGGAAAGAGGGGAGAAAGGTGCACTTACCTGTGCCAATCTGGTGAAGTGAAGATCACTGGAGAAGGAGAAATAACACTGCAATGGAGAAGAAAACTAGAATAAACCCTAGCTTTTGGATAATTATTCAGTCCTTGATTTCTCCTATTCCATTGCTAGAGCAGGTCTGAAACTATGGGGCTTTTGAATATCCCATCATCCTAAAGATATTCAACGGTTCCAGATCTTGTTCCGCTAGTCAGATTGGTAGGAAAAAGGCATTGAACTTGCTGAAAAAGGAATTAGTATTGTGCTTGACCTTCGTTTTGATTTTTTTGGAGATCTAACCATTGGATCATCATGAAATCTTAGGGGTTTTGTAGATCCCCTCATTCCCAACAGATCCATCGGTGGAGATGTGATTCTAAAAAGTTTAATTGGATGGCTAATTGAATTAGGGTTTCTTACGTGTAAACCTTGGTTCATCGAGGATGATGCATCCCTGGACGCCATGGATGCAGACATAGGGGTTGTCTGTCTGGGTGAGTCTGAGGATATGCCCATAGAGAAAGAGAGAGAAGGAGAGAAGGAAAAGAGAATTGGGGGAGATAGGGGAGGATTTTGGAGTTGGGATTTTGAGGCATTCTACGGGACCTCGTGAAGAACATTAGAAAAAATTTTGGGAATTTTATGAGCTACATATAGAGATTTTTGAATTTTCCATGATTACATGTAATTATCATGTTTGATTTCTTTATATTATTAAATTGTCATTGGATTCCCACTACCACCTCCTTCTCCATTAGTACCTGGTAGTGTCTTAACTCATGATGACATATTTTCTAGCCATTGGATACATTTGTGGGCCCCTTGTGGGCCCCACGAAAGTGTGAAAAGACCATTTTACCTTTTTATGGAGAAATATCTGTTTTATTCTCTTAGACTCAGAATTGATCGTACTTAGTGGCGTTGGATTTGTATTTCTATGTACATTCCAATATTTTATGTCTTACGTCTTGGTTATTAGTAAGATTACCATTTTACCCTTTTATTCATAAAAATGGAGAAAATTAAGGATTTTTCATCCAAACTTAGAATTTGACATACTTACAGTCATTCTGATCGATTTTTCGAGTACATTACAACTATCTAAGTTTTAAGTCTTGATTTTATTTTTATAAAAGTGAATTTTCATGGAACTCAAAGTTCTAGTTCCACTTTTTAAAATTTTAACTTTTAATTTTTTAATAATTCAATTATATTCATAAAATTTGGGGTTGTTACATCAAGACTATAACAACTATCATCCTCCATAACCTAAAGTACTGTTAAATGTTTATAGTTCCCATAGTGTCAAAAAACTAATCATATACAACTATTATATACCCTAACATAATAGGGTCTATCTAAAAACCACAAAGGATAGAGATTGTACATCTAAGATCAATTGCTCTTTGCTTTGGCCTTTCCCTTCTCCTTCACACTAAGCTTGTTGGTAATATCATCTAAAATTGTTGTAGGGGGTGAGCACAACCGAACATTAGGAAAAAGACTAATACAAACTGACCTACCCAAAATACATGGCAACCAATATTCTTACATACATATATCCATATACATCAATATGTAAAGGTAGCTTCTAAGTCAAACTTGGATAATATATATGAAATATGTCTATTGGAGAGGATCATCTCCTGATTAATGTATATTGAAACACATAAAGTAATGCATTCATTCCATAGATCACTTATATTATTCTACATACAAGAAGATATACCACATCCTTACCTTCAATATCACTTAGGAATCAATGTCATTCATTCAATATGAGTATGATAATGCAGATCACTAAAAATGTCCACATAATCCAATATTTTATAAAAAAAATTTGATAAATGATTGACTTGGTAAATCACAAGCAATCTATGAATCAAAGGCAAGATAATAGGGTAAGTGAGTGCATAAAACTTGAAATCAACCACAGATGGAATTAATCAATGAAAACAAGATGAAATATAGTCATGCCACTAGGACAATGGTTTAGAATCTCTACAATAACCCACGTGTCTACAATCCAAAACAAGACTTTTATGCTCATTGGGCACTACTGTCACCCCAGGTAACTACCATCACCACTACATTTGTCGCAAATACCACACAAACTTTGACCAGCCCTCACGTGGTTACCAGTTAATCGTGGGAGCATCTCATAAGCCTACTCCAGAATTTAAAATTCCATTGAGTGATTACCTAGTATAAATTAGAGGATAAAGGACACTTGCTCCTCCTTGCATAGTGTTTCTAGGAGTGAGAACTACTCATAGGGCACGTTCTAAAAACATCCATCATCAATATCATCATATGAGGATAAAACAAATTTTCAAAGCCTTATGAGAAACCATTGAATGTCATCCTTTTCCAAGCATGAGAACGTTTAAATCCATAGCCCCACACATGTTATAAAACATGGTTACCATTAGCTTTTGAAAACATGCATTCATCATTTAAAAGATTATGCATTTGAAAATTTGAAGACATGCATTCCCCATTCATTTAAAAAACATGTGAAAGATTAACTTTCTTATGCAATATAATGCACTTTTCGTTGTTCTGCATCAATCAACCCATCTACAAGTTCAATAGTTCAATAAGATGAATTTAATGATAAGCCATGTGCACACATATAATGTAGTGAATCATAGTGAGTTTTCTTGTCAACAACTATATGGCATCTTTTCTTTATAGTTTAAACTCTATGAATTACATTATAACATCCCAATTTTTCTCAAACAATATTTGGAAATTACCTTTATTTTGAGAAAGATTTGGAAAAAGTATGATATAAGTATGTTTGGAAAATAGTTACCTTTGAACCAGTTGTTATTATCAAAATCTTTTCACATAAGTTAAAATGGGAAGAGTGCACTAAATTAAATTCACATGCCACATCTACTAGTCACAACATAAACTACTATTAGAAACACACTTACATTAATAGTCCATACAGTTTACAATGTTCCAAAATATCAACCTTAGACTTACAATCGAAACTCCTAAACATAGTCTATTACAAAATCAAACTTTCAACATAAGTACGCGATCCTTCACTCACATACATCAAAAAGAAATGCGAGTCACTCAGCTCTTAAGGCATGTCCGTGCCTATTATGTACCTCATCAATGTCTCTCCTAGAATGTTTTATAGGAGGGTGAGTATAAAATGATCACCATGTAATAAAGCTAATACCCCTAGTCCACCCAAGATACATGGTAGTGAATACTATAAGTACTAATGTAGATAAATATGAGATGATACTAAGGCATACATAAGTTGAATTCATAAAAGAGAGATAACAATACAAACAGTATGATGAGTTTAGAATTACCAAAGCATGTTATAATCACATGTACCTTTTAACCTAATGACACATTCAAATCTAGCCTATTAACATGATTCTTGAAATATCAAATGAATGCCGCTCAAAATACTAATTATTAAGTAAAGCCAACATTTGATAAAACCATGATAAATACAATGCATTACATATCATGCTCTGTTGAGAAAGAGTAATGGTTTCTCAAGTATGCTGGTCAAATATGAAAGGAACTTGTACATGACATATGGGGTGACAATTTATCCTTGTCATAGGAATAGTGGCAACTCTTGTCTTGCCAATAGAGACATCCCACAGTGCTAAACATTTGTGGACTATACAACTCTCAAGAGTGACCTAGCATGATCAACATGCACCATAATATATCTCACAAACTCATATGCTTGTATGCACTACCATTACCCTATGGTAACTATTGGTATCATACATTCCCAAGGATACCATGTGGTCATGTGCATAGATCCCCATGGGCAGTTTACTGGCTCTCCTAGAGTAATGAACTACTCTTCCAAAAGCTCATCTTGAGCTAAAAAGCTCCTCACAAGATGGTATCAATCATAATCTCAGAGGGTAAGGACTAATTACTCCTCCTAGCATAGAGTCTCATACGTTACAACTACATGAAGCAAGCTTGCCTCTTGGGAGCCCACTCACTCAACCTGTACGGCCTTACAGCTACCTAGTATGTGCTTGCTAGTGTAGCTTTAATATTACTCTCAAGCACATGAATCAATGTAATAATTGTACATGAGGGATGTTGATCCTACAAGGAATCTCTCAGTTTGGCATGTTGGTTGAATCATACTTAAACCACTTATCCTAGCCAAAGAGAGATTGAATTTTATCTAAATTAAGAATGTAATAACATGGAAATAGAAACATGCATTGAATTGGAAACTACAACTAAGGAAACCTCCTAAAAATAACACTTTCTAAAAACAAAAGTTAGGAACTAACTAAAACTAATGTAACATGCATCTAACTTAAGCAACAATGAACTAAACTAATTACTCAAAACATGCAAAACTAACCCATAAGTACGTGCATGAGCATATGGAAAGTTGGCATAAAACAAGATAACTTATTGAATCAAAATTCGTACAAGAATGGTGTGCACATTACATAAACATAGAAAAGAAAATGTGTACCCTCTTCAAAGACATAAAATTATCCTAAATTCCAATCCAACATTCATTATTCAATAAGTAGCGTCCATGTGGATCCAAGAGAGAACCAAAGGAAAAGAGAGTGAAACGATGAAAAAGAAAACAATAGATGAGCAAGGAAAGATAAGCAATGGAAAGGCTAGGAAATAAAAGACTTAAAGGACCTAAGAGCAGGATCCAAAGGCTACTATTTGTTAGTTGTCACTATAAGAGATTAATGGCTCTTGGATATAAGGATCGTAAGCACAAAATTAAAGGAAAACAACAAGAAAAATTAAGTAAAAAATTAACACTCTTAGAACAAAGAAGCAAACCAAATCAACAAAGGATGAAAAGAAGCATAAAAAGAAACCTAAATTTAGAGGATCTATAAGAAGACATGGAAGATGTTTAATGGACGTGTGCAACACTGGATGTAGGTGATGAAAACGAACCTCCAAGGAGGGAGGTGTGATTCTCCTTATAGGGGAGACATGGATGCACTAATATTTGATTAAGATAAGAAGAGAGAAAATAATTTGAACTAAGGCTTTAGGACAGGAAAGTGATAGGATTAGAAGTTGAGTAGGAAAGGAGATTAGAAGGTGGGATAAGTTGGGAAGGATGGAATTAGAAGGGGGAGGTGCCACTTTTCAATGAAGGTGGCATGGAACTCCTTCCCTTGTAATTCACATTGAAAAGAAAGGTGGAAAGAGAGAGGAAAGTGGGAGGAAAGAGAGGCAAATATGGAGAGATAGAATTCAAGGACTCTTCTCCTATTAGTCCACCTAGCATGCTATCTTACAATGTTAATTATCACCCAAATTTCTTTCTAATTATCCCTTGAAAAATCATATTTTTAGCATGGATAATTTCTTGAATTTCTCCTCCAATCGTGGGACTCCATGTGGCATGGCATAGATGGTTTCACGGCTCAGTTTCACGGCTCATTTGGTTTAGCATCGTGGCTAACACCCTTCGCTTTGATGTCTTGGCTTGCTTGGCCTCCTTAACTTGTCACACTCTTTCATGACTCAAATGACTTAGGTGGCTTTCATGGCTTCCACGTGATGGTGGTGGAAATGCATGAATTCTTTATGGGCCCATTTTAGTCACCTTTGACTATTCTAATTGCTTTCTTGATTGTCCTAGGATGATCTTGAATCTTGATTAAGCTTTGGTATTTATTTCTTTGCCCCTCATTTGATCTTGATCTTGATCTTTAGATCTTAGCTTACTTGATCTTGGCTATTGGATCATCTTCTCAACACCTATAGAAGATAAAAAAATCCTAATTATATCCTAGAAAATTATGACAATTTGCATACTTACTCTGGATTAGCTTTTGAACTTGCAACATATCAAAATTTTGGATTGTTAGGTCAGGAATACATGTGTTATGCAAATTTAAACACTCATCACTTGCCTTGGGGTCTACCTACTCAAGCCACCATTGAGTAGTTTTCCCCAATATCAAATCAACTACACCTAGAAGTCCTTACAACTACTTGGTGATTCTCAGCCTAAAAACTCCAATCATATTGACAATTCTCATTCTAAATCATGTGTATGATAACACATTGAAAAGATTCAATTCTTGCACTTGCTAAACATAAGTCAGATTCTAAAAAAAAATGCAATGCATGGAATTTTCTATTAAGGATACCATGTTTCATATGGTTTCACATTTTCAATCTTGGTCCTATAAGTAATCGACTTGTTTCCATGTTCATACATTCCTTTCATTTACCTATTGTCATGAGCAAGGCTCGGTGCATGGAACCCATTTATCCCAAGTTACCCACACTTCCTCATACATCCACAAGTGAACAATAGAATTTATTTGCCAACAACAATAAATCAAGTAACTAGAGCGCAAGTCATGGAGTAGCTTATATGTTGAATTGACTTGCATTGGTTTATTTTACTCTCACTTCTCTACAAGGAGTGCATTAGAAGCTTTTCATTTGATAGTTTTCTAGCTTATAACTGTTAGTATAATTTGCTTGCTTAGTAAATTAGGGCCTCAATTCAATCCTTGTCTCTTACTATGTGTCTCCTTAAGTTTAGGTTGTTCATAGACTCCCATTCCATGGTTGTTTATACATTTACTAAAAGACGGTTAAATGTCCCTAGCTTATTATAGATTATGAGTTACAATGCATACATCTTAGATTAGTAATTAGGCCATTCCACTTAGGCTATAGTCCATGTGCTTCCTAGAATTTCTTGTAGGAATTATAGCAATATTTCAAAGCATTGTTGGGTTACTTACAATCCAACACACCTAAATCTTTCCATGTTTTAACTAACCTCCTTTCTCATATCTTGAATGTAGATGGTTACTAAATTCTCTCCTCATGTTTTTGTAGCATTTAAGGTGACTTTCCATTCCACACGCACCCCTACAATTTTTTAGCAGGGGCATGTCTTTTTAATTGAGTAAAAATGCTATCCACAAGCAAGTAAATAGGGTCAATTCCCTTGCCCAACCAAATAACTACTTAATTTCTTGTTCCATGAAAATTGACATGTAATGTTTTGGTTTAGGTAAGGTTTAACTCTCCACTTCCCCCTAAGAAAATGCCATATCATTTCTTATAGTTTTTTGAAGTGTAACACCCATACTCGTGTTCACCTCATGCTCCCTTCTAATAGTCATCTGCTACTTTCACCTTTATTTCAAGTTGTTCCTAGTTTAGGTAACCTCAAGTTAGTTACTCATTTCAAGCAATCTCACTAGTATTTCAACCCACAAATATGAGTGAATTTGGGCATCAATTTCCTACTCCAGACTATAGAAAATTGTGCCCCATTTCCCTTCCTTAAAAATAATTCCTTTGGGCAAGATTTTTAGTTGGCTTACCTTAGTTTCATTTCATGTCCTTACCACATGTCCACTTAGATTATAAAATCAAATGCCCACACAACATGCATTTCTAGGTGTTTCAACAAGCATAATAGGATGTCAATTTCTTACAGAAACATGTAGGAAATTGCATTAGGTTTTTCCATTCTAATCTTCCCCAATCATTCATCCTCATTACATCATTTCGTAAGGTAAACATTCACTAATTTCTGAGCTAATATAGCAGGAACACATATGTCTAAACTTGCTTATTTTCCTTCACTAATTTCACCCAAAAACCTCCCTCAATTGGTCCTCCAATCTCCATCATTCAATCCCATCCATTTAAACATAATCATTGCAACCATTGTAGCCAATTCCAAGGGGAAATGCAATGGACTATTAGCAAGATACTGGTCCTGCACTTTCCACCTATTAGGGAAATTAGTATGCCCCATAGTAAATGGAAATCTTCAATTGGAACATATGCAAATGTTTAGTCAACAATTTAAATCATTCAACATTCAATACATGGTAGGAAATCAGAGGCAAACATGATAGAATTGAATGCATAAACAAGGGATTGTACACAAGGTGCATGAAACTATGATTCACAGCTAAACTTCAATAAAAAATTTAAAGCATGTTCATGCATGATTTATTGTTTTAAGGCTAAGATCTATCCAAAATTAACTATATTCCATGTAACATCTATCTCTTAGGAAGAGCCCCTTTGTTCTTCCACCTCATTTGGGAATCCTCTTAGCTCCAACCAAAGTGAGACTTTGCAGCTACAAAGAGACTCCCGATAGGATGCGTGCTCTTCCAGCAATGCATGCAATTCCTAGGTCCTCAATCCCCAATATCTCCTTCTAGCTGGTACTTCTCCCCAACTCCTCACCAAGATCTCCAACTAGTACAGTCGCACAAAAAAGTACCAATCTGCTAATGTTGTAGCTCCAATGCATGCCAGGGTGGGGCATGGAGTTCCACTCTACTATGCTTTTCTTTTTTCCAACTCTCTTGGTTCCTTTCTCTTCTACTCTTCCCACTCTCAAATCCCTCTTCTCTAGCTTGAATTCCTTCTTGAATCCCTGCACTTCTCTCCCCTTCTACATGTTTTTCCCTAGCTCTCTTCAACACCTATTTCAACCCTCAAGGAATCTTGAGTCGGGTCCTCATCTCCAGACCATCGTCCATCATTTTTGGGTTAGGAGTTCCTTTGTTCTTATGTTGGAAGCCTCACCTTTCCAAGCTTTCCTTTTAGTTCTAATGTTGTTACACAAATGAATAAATTAGAGAGGGGGGTTTCCTTCACACTTTATTTTCATTTGCATTTTAGGGTGGCATGTGGTGTGCATGCATGTAGCCAACACCTTACTTTGTTTTATACAATTGTACCCCACATACCCTTACACCTTACTTCCAACTCACCAAGCCTTTCTTCCACCCAATGTTTTCAATCTATTCTCTCCTTAGTTGTAACGTGGCTACTCTCCTAATTACAATTGCTAGTATTTAGAAATGAATTCCAACATTGAGATTCTAAGACATTGTCGAGGAAAGGAAAGGGAAAATGAAAAAAAAAAGAAAAAAAAGAATCCTCCACTTTTTGTAACTTCCATGCATATTATAAAAAGGTTTACATGGTTATAGGCATCACATACACTTAAAATTTTGTTTTATCACTAATGTCCCAACTGGTATTCCTCTCTTTCCTAATGTCCCAAGGATGGTAAGTAATAAGTCTGCTATCTTATATATGTCTATGCACTTATGGGATGTCAGACTATGTTTACACTACTAGTAGTTTTCTTTAAATATTATGTGACTTCCAACATAGTGAACAGCCATGTGCCTCTTTCACCTTAAGGTTACTTTCTTTCATAACCTAGCATTTTTAGTCCTTAGATGATTATTCAACATGTGGTGTCATGAAGTAAAATGTATTCATGAGATTTCATCATTTGCATATAGGAAGAACTAGTTGTTTTAACTTATCCACTTAATTTTCATGCTATATTTTATATATAGTCAACAACTTATAAAAGTTGATCCTCACTAATTTTAGTTGATCAAATCCTTAGAAAATCTATATATGTGGTCTTGATTCATTAAAAATCATCTCAAACATCAAGATGCCTAAGTTAATAGTAAGGATGGTCATGCTTACTACTTGCCATTGTACACTCCTTTAAAAGGTTACATTAGAAATTATTTTCAAGCCTACAAACCATCCAAAAAATTTTGCCAAATTTCCATATCATTCACAAGCCATTGTTACCAAAAACCACAAAATGTCAAAAGAGTATGAATTGTCATGAAAAGCATTAGGAGATGCCTCACAATTGACCCAAAGTCCCCATTTTGTGAGACATCTCCATGCAGAGTCCAGTAGGGAGCATTTTTCTCTTCCACATGAATCTCTTGTCTTTGCCTCATACATATCCTCATAATGTAATGGCTTAGGAGACAAATAGCATGACATTTGTGGTAGACTATCCCCTACATGGTAGGCCATTGCACTCAATTTTAAATATTGGTAAGTATCCAAAATTGTGTAAAATTCATCCAATTAATTACCCATGTGTTATAACTTATAGTTTTAAATTAGGGTTTTCCTTAAAAATTGCAACACGTGTATTTTTTTACTTCATAAATCAAATATTTGATAATTTGCAAGTTTAGAGGCTAATTAGGGGTAAGTATGTATATAACTATAGTTTTTAGAATTTAATAGAGCTTTTGACTTTTTGTAGGAGTCGAGATGATGATCTGATGGTCGAGATTGATTGAGATGAAAATTGAAGATCAAGATCAAAAGATCGAGTCAAGGCCTAAGTCATCAATCCAACATGAGACCAAGGCTCAAAATCACCTTAAAGAATGCAAAGGATGTAATTGGAGAATTCAAAGATGACTAAAGTGGGCCCATGCATAAGCCATGCAAAGTTCATCACATTTGCATGGGATTTGCTCAAGTCACCTGGCCATATATAAGCTATAAGAAGGTGAAAAGCTAAGGAGTCTAGACAGCCATCAAATCCAAGGGGTTGATCCATCAAGAAAAACCAAAAGAGCCCCTAAAGCCAATCATGAAGATGAACCAAATGAGCTAAGCTACACGAAAGGCAATGATTGGAGGAAAATTTAAATAATGTCCATTGGATTTTAAGGGTTATTTTGAAGATATGTGAGAGAAAATCCAATTGGTTAAGGTATCATGTGGGCTAAAAGGAAGAGCTCACTTCATTTTTCTTATTTTTCCATGTTTTTCTCACTTTCCTCCTCACCACAGAAGGCAACCATAAATTTTACTTTCTTAAAGTGTCCTATCTTTCTAAAACTCACCACCCTTCCTAACTCCATCCTAGGTTAACCAATCATCTTTTCCCACCTTTATCTCTCTCACCCTCTATGATTTCAATGTAAAAAACACTAGAGGATGGAGTTTCATGTGAAACTCCTACAAATTAGGAGCTTTCCTCCCTTCCCTATCTCATTCAATCCACCACCTTCCTAAATTCACACTTCACCAAAGCCCACCACTCCTATGTTTACACCTCAACCATCATCCTTATCTTTTTCTTCTCTTCCATTACTTTTTCAACTTTCTTTCTATTTTTCCAAAGGGGATCTATGATTTCTACAAGGGGAGATGCCCCCTCCTAAAAAGGTGGCATCTCATGCCTTGTTGCCATCTTATTTCCCTCTTAGATCTCCACCTTGATCACTCTTAAAAGTCATTTAGGTTTCACTAGATCTAGGATGATCGTAACCCTTAGATTTTCTATTTTTCGTCCCCACCTTAGGATCATCCATCAACTACTTAGGAATTTTTCAAAAGACATAAGGAGGAGGAAGTTGATGTGAAAAACATTATTGGGGAGGGGGACATTGCAACCTCCTAAGAAGGAGGCATCTCCACACCTCCTTCCTCTAAAATCTCCTAGCTTCTTCCTCTCACCTTCTTCTTCCTTTCAACACAAACCTCCTTAGTGGCTGCTCCTCTTCAAGTGTTTCACACATAGGCCAAGCTTTTAGTTCTTCAATTACTCAATTAAAGGTTGGTTTCTATTCATCCTTTGATCTTCTTCTTTTCATTGTTCTTAAACTTCTCTTGTTGCTTAGTTTTATGCTTAGGAAGATGTTGAAGTGCCATTTATTTTCTAGCATTTCTTGCTTGATTGTTCCAAAGATCCAAGGTTGTTTTACCTTGAAGTGACATCTAAGGGAAAGTCACCTTGAATCCATTTGTTACACTTTTATTTTCCTTGATTTTCCTTACCATTAGACCTCTTGATTGTGCTTCCACTTCCACATCTTGTTTTGATGATTATTCAATTTTTCACCCTCAAAGGTTCACATGCATACTTCTTTATCCAATTGGGTAGTGATTGAAGTGTTGGAGGGATTTCAATTTGGTCAAGGATAGTGCGCACATCCAATGGATAATGAGCACTACAATTGTAGAGATTTAATTTGAACTTGTAATGTATTCCACTCAATGAAATTCCATATTTGATTTATGTTACTCTTCTTACTATGCATGTTAATTTTTATTAGTTTAAATGCCTCAATCTTTACTTGTTTTAGAATTATTTTGTAGTAGGTTTAATAATTTCAATGCATTAAAATTGTGTGCACCACTCTAGATGTCACACTCATGATTTTGGTGATTGAAACATGGATTAAAGCTATGATTCATGTTGTTTATTGTTTCCTACAATCCATCTTTGTTAATCAACATTTTACTTTTATTATCTTATTGATGTTGCATAGCAGCTTTTAGGTATGTTGCTTAGGAATCTCATGTGTTTCATGTACATGGATGATAGATCATGCATGAGTCTAGAATCCATGACTTTAGGTTTGTGAATGTGTACTCATAGTTCTTGAAATCATTGCATGTGCTTACAAAGTTAGGATTGCATAAGAGTCATTTATTATAGATCCATCATTGCATATTACACTACTCACACACCATGTACTAAGCACACTATTCTTGATAATTTTGTGAATAATGAGTGGTGGGTTTTGTTGTTTACTTTACATAATCTATGTTTATTAGCATCATTTAGAAAGTTTCTAATTTTCATGTTTAGAAAGTTTTAATTTAGGAAATTTTAATTTTTAGAAAGATTATTTTAGGAAAGTTTCTAAGTTGAGAAAGATTGTTCTAGGAAAATTTCTAAGTTGAGCATGTTTACTTTTAGCATATTTCCATATTTCATATTTACATTTATGTTATGTTTCCAATTTTAATTTGGGCTAAAATTATATTATCTTGGTTAGGTTAAGTAATTTAAGTAAGGATGACTAATCTTACAAAATCTATTCAATTCCTTGTGGGATCGACCTCCATTGCTTGAATTACTATAACTAATTCATTGGGAGTTTAACTTAAAAATCACAACACACAACAAAGGAGTACCATCTCTCTTTCTCTTTTTTTAATGAAAAACCCTAACTAAATGATGCATCTTACCTAAATGTGACTCCTAGTTATTTTCCAGTAGTAACATCCAAGAGAATAGATAGCTAGGATCTATCCTTGTGTTTCAACCATTCCAAACAGTCCATATAAATGAGCAATGAAAACTAGTTATTTGCAAGACCTTTTCATTCTCCACAAAATTTTGAACGCACAACAAATCTACATTACTATAATTTTACAAACAATGTCATGCAATTGGATCAGATAACAGAGGGTACAAGATTTCATGCTCAAAACTATGGCTAAACATCACTTTGCATTATGAAACATAAAGAAAAACCATTCTCTTTTTAACTAAACTTCTTGATATTCAAGGGAACATAAGTTTATATTAAACCCTATTCTATTTCCCACCTACGTCTTAGAAGCTTCCCAAATATCTACTCCTAATTGTTGAAACTTTTGCTCCAAGCTATTGGAAACACTTCAGCTTGGGCATTGTGCTTTACCTTGCCAAAATGGCTTCTTTTCCCTTGAATCTTTCCTTTCCTTCCTCCACTTCCTTCCTAGCTTCAAAGCCTCACAATGTCCTTCAGTTTGCTTAAGTTTTCCTTAGGTTTTACCAAGCTTTCCACTAAAGTTCCCTTCCACCCCTAGTTCTGGTCATATGAACATAAGAAGAGAACTTCATTTCTATGTCTTACTCCCCCATTTATAATCTTCTCTTAAGTGGAGTGTCCAACTGCCTTGCATGGATGAGACCAGCAGGCACTCTCTCTTCATTTCATGTGGTCTCTTGGTCTTACATGCATGCAAATGCCAGCCACTAGCTTTGTTCCCATTTTAAATGCATGAAAAGTCATTATACCTCATCGCCCTATGTTCCCAATTTGCACATCTCAGTTCCTATATTTACATCTATACTTTAGTTCCCCTCTATTAGTTACGTAGTTCCTTCTTTATATAAGTCATTTGATGGAATTATGGAATTAGTGTACTCACCTATCTCATATGTTTCTTCCTCAATTATTGGCTTCATGGAATGAAGCCTTTTCCACCTCGGCCTTCACCTGTATAAGGTACTTACCATCTAGAAATCTATCTCATACTCATTCCATTGACCACACATGACACTCCTACTCTTCATACTTTTTGTATAAGAAGTACCCAATTAGTAGTCCATGTGTTATAAAATATGGGGAATTATTATAGAATTTTTTTCAAAATTCATAGCACATGCATTTCTGATTTGATAATCCAAAAGTTTGATATTTTGCATGTTCAAAAGCTAGTAAAGAGAAAGTATGCAAATTATCATGATTTTTCAAAATTTATTTAGGGTTTCTAATCTATTGTATGTAGCAAGATGATGATCCAATATCAAGATCGATCAAGACGTGAATTGAGATCAAGATCAAGCAAAGGTTCAAGATCATTCTAAGGCAGGAAAATGAGTTCAAGGAAACAATTGGAAGAATCAAAAGTGATTAGAACAAAACCATGCAAAATCCATTCAATTTCATCACCTTTGCATGAGAATTGGAGCCATTCATATAAGCCATACAAGCCATGTAAGCCTAAAACCAAGGGACACAATTGGAGAAGATTTCTAGAACTTATCCTATGAAAAAATTGTAGATTTTTAATAGGATAATTAGAAAGGAAGTTGGGTGAGTATCAAGAAAGGTAGGTACCATGCAAGGTGGACCAATGAGAGAAGAGCTCTTAATTTCTTTTTTCTCTTTCCATCTATCTCTATCACCAGCTAAGACACACCATGCATGGAACATAGGAGGAGGCACCTCCTTGAAAGGTGATACCTCCCATCTTAGTAGTTACCTTACCCATTAGGACTATTTAGAAGAAGCAAAGCACTAAATAGTACACCCTTAGGGCTTCCACACTTAGAGATTGAAGGGATCATGCCTCCTCCCTAAAAAGGTGGCACATCCCTCCTTACCATGATCTCTTAGGGTTTCAACCTTCAAAGCTCCATGCCTCCCTCCTTGGCTACTTCTCCACTTGATGCTCCATGTCTCCATCCTCCTTTCAAGCCGTCCCTGTTGAATTCTTCCAATTTTTAGGTTGGTTTTCCTTTCTCTATTAGATTCCTTGTTGCTTGGTTTGATTTCTAATTTCATGTGTCTTATTCTTTACTTGTTTTCCTTCCTTGTTTGCCTCTAATTTTTTTCTTTAGATTCTTGTATGCTAAGGATTCAATCTCTTGTAATGATAGCCAAGAGTTGGTAACCGTAGGATCAAGTTAGTTGTTCCTTTTTCTTCCTTCAACTCCTTGTCTTTCAAGTGCTTATTCCTTGCCCACATTTTGTTTCCATCTCTTTCACTGTATTTCTCTTTGATTCACATGCCTAGAATTTA
The DNA here is from genome assembly GCA_035236585.1 of Warburgia ugandensis. Classification (NCBI taxonomy): domain Eukaryota; kingdom Viridiplantae; phylum Streptophyta; class Magnoliopsida; order Canellales; family Canellaceae; genus Warburgia; species Warburgia ugandensis. Next base: position 52,952,168 of record CP141127.1, on the reverse strand, counting down.
TTGGATGCTACAGATTGAAGTTAAAAGTAGGTGTCTCCTTGTTATTGAACTAGGCACAATTTTCTTGTAATGATTTGAATTCAATAAATAGTGTTTAAATTCCATGCACACCTTCATTTGTTCATGGCACAAGTCATGTAAGCATCTTAGATTAATTTAGGATGAATGTTTCGATTGCATGATTCACTATTTAAATGGTTGCATCTTAGATTAGACCTTAAGCATGTTAATTTGAATGTTTACGCTAAATTTTGACTCTTAAAAAGTTTTTCATTCTATTTAAAATGTTCTCTCATGTTTAATTTTTAAGCCATTAGGGTTTCTAGTTTTTCATTAATTTTATTTTAATTGAATGCATGTTAGTTTAGAAAGATTTTAATTGTAGTTTTTAGAAGTTTTATTTTTAGAAAGTTTCATTTAGTTCATATTTTTAATATCATGAATCTTTGCATTTCTATGTTATTTACTTTCATAGTTTAAGCAAATACAATCATTCTTTAGCTAGGAATTTAAATAAGATCCAATCAACATACAAATATGTGAGATTCCTCATGGGATTGACCTCACTCGCATGCATCTACTACAATTGATTCTTGCACTTTAATTTCAAACATAAACTAGAAATCCAAATTATGTTCTTACACTCCTTTTCACATTCCTTTACTGAACTTAGTCCATGGGTTGTTAAAGAGAAAGAAAAGAGAATGGTTCATTAATTTTATTTTAATTGAATGCATGTTAGTTTAGAAAGTTTTTAATTGTAGTGTTTAGAAGTTTTAATTTTAGAAAGTTTCATTTAGTTCATATTTTTAATATCATGAATCTTTGCATTTCTATGTTATTTACTTTCATAGTTTAAGCAAATACAATCATTCTTTAGCTAGGAATTTAAATAAGATCCAATCAACATACAAATATGTGAGATTCCTCATGGGATTGACCTCACTCTCATGCATCTACTATAATTGATTCTTGCACTTTAATTTCAAACATAAACTAGAAATCCAAATTATGTTCTTACACTCCTTTTCACATTCCTTTACTGAACTTAGTCCATGGGTTGTTAAAGAGAAAGAAAAGAGAATGGAAAAAAATACCCCATTTTTTCATATTTATACTAGAATGACAATATTCCTTATATTACACTCTTCCCTGCTTATGGGAATTTTGTTCCCAAAATTGTGTAAGTACATCAAGGGGAAAATAAATTTGTGAATCTCTATCTCATCTCTCTCTCCATCTCTTAGGTGGCTTTCTCATGTAAATGATGTTGTTGCAAAACCTTAATGAGATGGATCATCTTGGTTCTTAGATCTTCTCCATCATATCCAAGACCTATACCAATCTCTCCTAAAATGTAAGATATGACTGAAACTCTGCTAGCATCTAATCAAGGATGTGCGTGGGCTTGGTGCATGCTCTCTCAACATTGACACATGAAATACACCATGAACCTTTGATAACTAGAGGGTAGTGCCACGCAGTATGAAACTTTGCTAATCCTCTCCAAACTTTTGAATGGATGCACGTATATAGAACTCAATGAACCCTTAAGGCCAAACCTCATCACTCCTCCGATTGGTGGTAACTTCAAGAAGGTGTGATCACAAACATGAAACTCCAAATCTCATTGAAGAGTTTGGAATTCATATTGTATATGTACTTTCAAATGCCACTCTTCAAACTAGGTGTTACATCTTGAAAATACTCACATAGAATTAAAATAAGTGCATAAGAAGGAACTAGAAATACATGGTAGTGGATCTATTGTTCACAAACCTAAGGACTATCCTCCATAACTTAAAGTAAAATTGGTATTTACAATAATTTGTAGTGTTAAAAAAATCAATTACATTAGATATATCTCCTAATATAATGAGATTTGTTTAGAAACCACACAATAACCTAACCATACATCTATAGTAAAATGCTTGCCTTCTTCACCTTTCCCTTCTCCTTCACACTAAATCTACATGAAATATCATGTAAAATTATTGGTGTAGTGGGTGAACACTACCAATCAATAGGAAAAAGCCTAAGATGTACGGTCTATGTCCTTTGTGGTTTTGAGATAGGCCTTGTTGTGTTAGGGTACAATAGATGTATATGATTGTTGACATTATGGGAACTGTAAACATTTAATAGTACTTTAAGTTACAGATGATAATAGTTGTTATAGTCATCACAAGTAGATCATGTGGCATGTATCTCTAATCCCTCTTATACAATTTATTTACTTTAATTTTATGTGATGATTTCTAAGAAGTAACATCTGTCTTAAAGAGTGGTATTTGAAAAGAACCTAAATGTTATTTGGTTTTTAAACACTTACAAATATAAGGAAATTTCTATTGCTTTTACAAAGTAATTCAAAATATCATTTCTATAAAATGGAGATGTTATAGATTTTGTTATTAGAGCTCATGCCTTACTGCTTACAACTATAATAGTATGAAAACCGTCATTCTCAACTATTCTCATGACTAGAATAGTATCAAAAACATCATTCTCAACTATTAGGGAGTCAAGTCTAAGTTTACTAGGAATAGTTAATTACATATTTATTAGGGTTTTGTTGATTTCAAATGCTTCCTAGGAGATGTAGAGCAGATATCCCTCCTCCCACCAATAGGTTGACCACTACTGGAACCCAGGGTAATATTGGGGTCCAAGGCGACACCACAACTAAGCTGGTTAAGCTTCTCTTGTAGAGGATGAGGTAGTGATTACTAACCCCTAAGAGAGGGAGAGAACCTGCAGGGGATATTGACTTGGATGATGATGGTTCCAAGGGGACAACTTACAAGAGAGATTTACAAAGATTGCACAAAAGTTATTAGGTAGTGATGGAGTAGAAGTGGTAGAGACTTGGCTTTATGATATAGAGAGGATCTTTATAGCCATGGGTATACCCAAGGTGGTAGCTACTTTTGTTTTGACCACTAACATCACACTTTGGCAGCCAGTAGCTGAGTAGAACTATTTTGAGGGTGGAGATATGATGCATGGGAAGATTTCATTGCAAACAAGTTCCTTGCCTAGCATGTTTAGGAGAGGTTGGAGTTGGGATTTTTGAGCCTTGTGCAAGTCACAAGGACAATAGCATAGTATGAGGTCAAGCTTGCTCATTTGAGGAGATTTGGACTAAAGGTATTAGCTAGAGTAAAGGCAGCTCAAAGTTTGGAAGGGGACTGAATTTTCACATGAAAAGTAGGATCTTGACCTCCTAGCCTACCATTATAGCTATGGCAATGGAATTAGCATCTATCCTAGAAGGGGAGTTGAGAGATCCTTCTAAGGATAAGCATAGACCTAGTAGCCAGAGGACCATGTGGAAAGGGAACAAAAGGTTTGTGACAAGGAAGAGTTTCACATGATGAGCTAGGCTAACTTTGGTTTAGTCTACAAGAAGTGAGGAAGTGCAAAGGGTATGCTAGAACTATCATCGACATCATTTAGGTAGATCTTGTTGGGATATAACTATTAAATTTTTATTTTTTTTTGGTTAGCGAGGCCATTTTACAAGTGATTGCCTCAGAGCCGAGAGGGATGTGTAACCGTGTTAGGATCAGATTCCCACGAGCTAGGGATGAGTCTTCACTATGACTACTAATCAAGCCCGTACCTCTATTGTCATTGTGGAAGGTACACACTTGATGTTTGATAGATATGCTCACATATTGATTGACCTGGGATCTCCTTATCTGTTTATTTTTAGGTATATAATTATTAAATGGAGTACCTCAATATTTAACATGTTTTAGTCCTTGTTTATCATAAAGATCACTCATCAGGGTTGTTTCCACATTTTGTAGGATATTTTGGCAATTCAAACCCCAAAAGATGGATAATCTCAAGTCTGAGCATCAATGTCCGCTTGCCTACCAAATTTATGAAGTGTGGGAATTTAGAATGCATTGTTATTATTTTGACAATAGTTATAAACCCTAAAAGCATTGCCAAACCATATCCATGCTAAAGGGGTAGCAAATATTAAAACATAAGGTGGCAGAACTTTTGTGCATGAATGCATGCATTCCACCACATTTGGGGAGATTTTAGGTGGAGCTTAAGAGCCACACATGAGAAAGAAAGCATGAGATGTGAAGTACACTAAATTCGAGGCCCACAGGAGACCTAAATACATCACTTTATCTACCTAGACTCCAAAATAGGGACCACCTACATGTGCACCCTGAATTTTTCATGAAAAAGTGGTGCATCCCACTTAAATTCATGTGAAATACATGAATTTATTAGTATGATTGGTGGAGAAAAATAAGGAAGCAAGGAGAGAGATAAGAAAAAGGGAAATCTACTATTAGTTTTCATCTAAGAATTTTAAGAAAGAGTCACTAAGATCAATTCACATCAAAAATCATCCTAAAGCAACAAATGAGAAGTTGTTTTAGTTAGGCTTGACCAATGAGAAACATCCATAGATGAGAAACGAAGACTAAACCATGATTGGTGGCAAAAATTTTCATGGGCTGCCTACCATTTTTAAGGTGACATAAATGTGTTTTTAAGTGGTGCAAAATATGTTTTACTTTAATCTCATTGGTTGAAGATAAAAATGGGGGGGTTATGAGAGAATAAAGGAATGTGAATCAATTTTGATAAGAAAAATGCAACCAAATCCTAGTTGTTCAAGCTAGAGCATGGTGATCTAACTAATGAGAAGGAATGATCATAAAACAATGCCTTTTTGGATATTAGACTTCAAGGAAATCTTAATCACACCCTAGGGCTCAAGAAAAATTCAATGCAGGATATATTGAGTATAGAAATATAGAACAATAGTCACCCTGCCCTTGTTGAAAAGTCAAATAAAAAACCTACGTAGGAAAAATTTCCACCACTCATTTCAATCCAGTGGCTTACATTCATCTCAGATTTCTAAACTCCAACACATTTAAAAAGCCATTCCAACGTCCCACCTCTTTTCCTTCCCCTTCTCACTTATTTTCCTAGATTTTTTCCCTTCCTTCCTATCTTGTTTCCACCCATAGCCTATCTTCCTTCCCATTTTCCTATATTTCCTTTCCTTTCTATCTTATCTCCTTCCTTTTAACTTATATCCATATCCCCATGGATTTCATTGGTTAAATCCCCATCATCTATCCTTCCTTTAACCCATATGATCTCCACCCTCCATTCCCTAGGGCTTCCACTCCAAAAATCTAAATATAAGGGATTATTCATTCCATTCTCCACTTCTCCATTCACTTGATCCATAGCTTAGAAGATAGGAATCAAAGAGGGGAGAACAAAGGAAAGTTCTTAAATCTAGAGGACCACATGAAGTGATCAAACACCATGGGAGAGCATTTTTAAGAGAGAAACATCCAAGGAGAAGAGATGTAAGAAAGGCTCATTTCATTCTTCCATCATACCTCAATCCATTACATCTTTTTATCTATTCTTCTTACACTTCATCCCACCTTAAAGATCATGTCCCTAGACTTCCATTCTATCATATATCAATCAACAAAATCTTTACCTAAAACTCATTTCTTAACCCTTTTATTCATTCATCCCTTTCACACTCTATTTTTTTTATCTTTCTACTCATTTTCTGACCCTTTCCACCATTTTCTTTTTCAATTATTTTCTAGTTATCCTTTCATTATGAAATTAATGATTTAATTTTTAAACCCCAAAATTTCATAAAAAGCATCCATGTCTAACCTCTTCTTCCATTCATCTCTTTTTACACCAAAGCTCAATTTCATTATCAAGCCTTAATTTTTTTCATGCTGTTTTATTTTTATAATTTTTTGTTTCATCTTCTAGATCAAAAATTCATACCCATGTACTTACATCCTATTCTCTACCATTTAATCCATTATTATCTCCAAGATTTTTTCATTTGCAAACCTTTTTGAGTCTCTTTCTCTCTCTTGGTATTACATGCATAAAGAAGATTTTTGGGTGTAAACACTTCTCCCAAGGGTTTTGGAATTAGTGGTTGATGATCTATGGCTATGTTGAGTGGCAAAGCATGAGTTATGTTGCAAAAAGAGAATAGGAAAGAAAGGTGGTAGTGGGCAAGTTAATAGGGATTCACTAGAAGATCTCTTAAGTGATATGTTGGAAATCCTAGGTGAATGCATTCTAACCCATAAGATTAGTTGTATATGCTTTTGTTATTCTTTTTGTTGTAATAATTTAATGCAATTTCCACTTAAATAGAATAAAAATTCTTTTCTCTTTCTTTAAATGTTATTTCCTTTATGTTATGTTTACTTGTCTTTCTAGTTGTTAAATTTAATTTATTTCTTTATGCTTGTGTCTAATTAGTTCACCTGAGGCATTAAGATGAAATATACATATTAGAAAAATATTTTTTGGATTATGTAATTCTATACTAAATTAAAGCACATTGTTAATATTAGTTTCACAACACTCTAAGTTTACATACTTGTTCATTGCTTGAAAGAAAGGGATACCAAGATAGTAAAACAGAGGGTAACAATATGAGAATGTTTGATAGTCTTGCCCTAAGATGACCAACCATACTTTGAATAAGTATATAAGATGCTAAGAAAGTAATATTTAGAAAATATTTAAAGAGAGCCTAAAAAAAATATTTTTCGTGTTATTAGAGTTATTGTAACTTTATTAATATGTATAGAAAAATCTAGATAGCTTGGTCTTAAGAGTATTTGATTTCTATTATATTGGATTTTTCATTCCTAGGATTAAGTTTAATTTCTAACATTTTTATGTGCTTCTATGATTTTTAATTGATTAATTTATGTTGTAGCTTTAAAATTACTCAGAAATGCATGAATCAAAGTAGTAATTACATGCGAGAAAGGTCAATCCCATGAGGAATCTCATGAAACTTTTGATTGATTGGATTTTATTTAAGTTGCATATCCTAGCCAAAGAAAGATGGTTTTGATTAAACTAGGAATTTAAACAACATGGAATGGGAAACATGCAAAAAATTAGAAACATGAACAAAAGGATACTTTCTAAAAATAAAGATTTTCAATGGAATTAGAAACTTTCCTAAACAAACATGCATTCAATAAAAGAAACTAATTCCAAACTAGAATGAACAAATCTAGGAAACTTTTACTTAAGGAAACTTGCTAAAAATGAAAGTTTCCTAAACCTAAAAGTTTCTAAACTAACCTAAAATTCAAATAACTAAACAAGTAATGCTAAACTATCATGAAACAAAGGAGCAATAAACCACTTAAAGGACAGTCATCTCATTACCATTTGCACGACCCATGGCATTGTGCACATGGTTCATAAGTGAAAAGATAGCTAGAATGCAAGAAATAAAACCTTGATAAATGAGATATAATCAAAATACTAATTAAACTAACTAAAAGGCTAAATAGGTAGCTAAGGAATCAAGAAAATAAGTGTATGGACTGCTGGACGTTGCACATGAAACATGAGATGAAAAATACCAGCAACATGGTGTATATGAAACTCAAATAAAGTAAGGCATGAAAATCAAATTAGCAAGCACATTTTATGGAATATAACACTCAAGAATTGAAGCACATTACAGTTAGAATTATTTTGTAACAATGCTCATCAAACAAGTTTATTCAAAGGCATGAAAATACATAAAAAAAGTGGTGCACATGTACATAGAGAATAAGGCTGAAAATTGCACACTCTTCTCATGCAAGATCTGAACTTCAAATCAAAGACTAAACATACTCCAATGATCCCAATCTAGACTAAGATATCATGCATGTGAATTCAAGAGATAAAATCAAAGAGAAAGATGTAGGAAAGAAGCAAAGAACAAGCAAATAGACAAGGGGAAAACAATGTGATCAAAGTAAGAAATAAGAGAAATTAAGAGGGAAACAAATGGGATTCAAGCCACTTTTTCTCTTGGTTGTCACTACCAGAGAAAAGGTAACTTGCATCTTGAGGAATTAAGCAAGAGAAATAAGTTAAGTGGAAGTAAGAGCAAAAGCAGAGCAATGAGGAACTATGTGTAGGAAACTTAAACAACAAAGAAAGCAATAAAAAAGGAATGAAAGAAATGAATTAAATCAAAGTACCAACTTGGAAATGAAGAGAAAAACCAAATAAACAAAGCAAGGAAAATTTTGTGTAAGACAAGGAAAGCAATCCAAGGTGTTGAAGTCTAAAACCTTAAGAAGATCTCCAAGTTGATGTGATTTCAAGGAAATGAAAGAAACTCCTTTACTTGAATTAGTTGTGGAATTCTTTGGGTACATATAGGTTATTGGGTTTCCAATATGCTAATATCTTATCCTAGGAAGAAGAAGGAGAATTAGAACAATGATTCAAGGTAGGAAAGTTAGGTGGTGATTGGAGATGGAAGATGAGAAGGTAGGTGAGTGGACTTTCTAATCATGAGTAAAGGAAGCGGGGGTTGAATTCCAATGGATTAGGCATGGAGACCCTTTCCTTATGGTATCTTGCATGTTGGGATGGAAAAAAAGTGAAAAAAGATAAGAGAGATGGAGGAAAGAGGTATGAAGGTAAGGTAGTTGAGGGAGGAATGAAATTAAAAACTAGAGTTGTGGAGTGGGTGGAATTAGAAGGAGGGAGGGGTCACCTTTCAAAGATGGTGGCATGGAATTCCTCCTTTTCTTATTATGTTACATGATTAAGAAAGAAAGAGAAAAGAGGGGGGAAGAGGAAATATAAGAAATTTAACTTGGTATGTCTCTTGATTGGTCTACCTATGCATGCATATCTTACCATGTTGATTATCACCCAAAGTCCTTTCTAATTATCCCTTGAAATTCGCTATTTAGCATAAGATATTTGCTTTTAAATATCCTCTAATTGTGCAACTTCATATGGCATGGTTTTCATGTGGCTTGGTGTCTCATTTTGATAGCTTGATTGGCCAAGTCTCTTTGTTTCAAGGATTGAATGGCTTGACTTACTTAAGTTTCCTTGAGTAACTAGGAAACTTCATGTATGGCTCATTTTATAATCCAAAGGCAATGGAAATGGATGGTTTTTTGCATGGCCCCATCTTAGTCACCTTTGATCTTTCAATTGCTTTCTTGGACGTCATTTGCTTGCCTTAATATAATTTTAACCCTTGATTTAGCTTTGGAATGCTCAAGTTTAGGTCTTTGACCCTCTTTCGATCTTGATCTTCAAATCTTATCTTATTTGATCTTAGTCATTAGATCATCTTCTCAACACCTACAAAAGAGTAAAAGCCCTAATTAAATCTTAAAAATTATGAAAATCCACATACTCTCTCTGGATTAGTTCCTAAACCTACTAAATATCCAAATTTTGAATTATTAGGTCAGAAATACATGTGTTATAAAATTTTGAAAATTCTATAAAATAATAACTATAATTTGTAACAGATAGACTACTAATTGAGTACTTTTTATACAAAATTGAACACTTATCAATTTAGTTTAATAAATTATTTAGATATGTTAAAGTAGTTAAAATAAATTTTAATTAAAATTCATTTATTAATAGAGTCCTAGTAGATTGACCCGTACTTGCTATTTCTATGCTATAGTGGACCCCTGCATGTGGGAGGGCTCAAATCATCTACAACTAACTAGGGAGGATGTGAAGTGGTTGATCATGGCAGGATCTAATTAGTAAGAATTAGGACAAGTTTGAAAGAGAGGAGTTGCCTAGGTAAGTAATAACCTAAAAGTCACTCCCCCAAAGAAAATATAGAATAATATAAACCTTTTAGCCTGTTTGTATTAGGGGTAAGCATAATTGTGCACTCTTTGTTATGCATGATTTTGCATTTTATATTGCATCATATAGTTTAGATTTTCTTTACGTAAAAAAAAGAAATATGAAGAAGAAGGGGTATTCTTTCGTTGTATACAACAAATAGTTTTCATTGTATATAAAGAAGAGTCCACTGCACCACTCTCTGGTGTATACATTGCCATCGATCCCTAAATCTAGAAGTATACCCTGAGATCAAATGAGTGGTGAGGCAAGGTTGTATGAATCAAGCCAATCAACAAGACCTTGTTGATGAAATCATTAACCAAGCAACAAAAGTTAAAACTTTAAGAGACTACTCAATATTAGTTCAACTTAACTCCCTTTCCTATTTAATTCTACCTGCAACCATTGTAGAGCAATTCGGGTTAAACTGGGTGTCATCCAACTTTTGTTAATTTTTTATGATTTGGATAGAGAGCATTCCTACCACCATATCAAGGAGTTTCTTGACTTCTACGCTACATTTAAATACCAAAACTTTTTAGATGACTCAATTAGATTATAGCCATATCCTTCTCTTTAAAAGATAAAGCAAAGGCAAGGCTGAACTCTTTATAAACTTGGGAGCAATTGTTGAGGAAGTTCCTGAACAAATTATTTTCAATCCACAAAACCAATTGCCTTCATATAAAAATTATAAATTTTCAATAGAAAGAGGACAAGAATTTTTATGAATGTTGGGAGGGGTTAAAGAGCCTATTTCTCAAGTATCCACGCCATGAATTTGAGAGGTGGCAATAAACACATTATTTTTTAGAATATCTGAGTCCACAAAACTATGGTACTATAGATGCCACTAGTAGTGGGGCACTCATGACCAAGAGAGTCAAGGCATTGAACTTTTTTGAGATGCTATAAGAGAATTCCCAATAATGAGAGTATCCTACCAAGATTGGTAGATATCTACAGCCTCACAAGAAAGGTAGAATTTACGAGATGGGGCCTACTTTTGACCTAAATAGGAAAATAATAAATTGACAAATAAGGTTAACTTCATTCATAATTTTGGGGACTTCCATGAAACCTCCAACTGAGGTTTGCTCTATATGTTCTAGTCTAATCCACCCCACTACTTCATGCACATTTAGCACCACATTCCTTAAATACTTTTTAGAGCAAGTGAATGGCAATGAATGAGTTCCAAGAAACCCAGTAACAATCCTTATGCTGAGACCTGTAATCCTAGATGGGTTAGACATTGCAATTTCTCATGGTCTAAGAACAACCATCAAGGGAGTCCCCTACATTTACCCCATTTCAACCTTTTCCCATAGCCACATTACCACAACAACCTCAGCAATCTAAACAATTTTCAAAGCAATTAGGGAAATGATCATTGGAGGAGACCCTTCCTCAATTTATGCAAAGCACTACAAATTTTATTGCCAAATTGGAGTATCAAATGGGTCAGTTGTTAAGTGAAAGGGAAAAGAACATGTTCCCTAGTTAACCTCTACAAAACCCTAAGGGTCAATAAGAGATAAGCCTATCTTCTAAACAGAACAATTAAGAACAAGCTAAAGTCATAACTACACTTAAGAGTGGTAGAACAACAGATAATCAAGTAAGTGTGACTACGGATGCTAAACCCAATGAAAATACTGCAGAACCCATAAAAACTCAAATGTGTAAAGAGAAGAATGGATAAAAAATCCCCCTCTACCTTGTACCTAGTCCTAAGCCGGATTGTATTCCGAACACTCCATATCCTCAAAGGTTATAAACGAAAATGAAGAGAACACATTTCAATGAGATAATGGAGGTGTTTCAATGAGTAAACATTAATATCCCATTACTCAACCCAATAAAAGAAGCATCTTCTTGTGCCAAAATTTTGAAAGATCTATGCACACAAAATAAAAGAATAAATGTGCAGAAGAAGTGCTTCTTGCCAAGCAATCCATCTCCATTCTATAACACAACACCCCACCAAAGAATAGAGATCCAGGGTGTCCAACAATATCTTATGTGGTAGGGAACATATAGTTGATAGGGCACTACTCTGTTTGAGGTCAAGGGTCAACCTATTGCCTAACTCTATGTACAAGCAATTAGGTCTACGAAAGATGAAGAAGACTACTACCATAGTAAACTTGGTAGATATGTTAATGAAAATTCTAAGTGGTGTGGTAGAAGATGTTTTAATGCAAATTGAAAAATGCTTACTTCATGTTATCTTCTTAGTCTTAGATAGTAAACCTGTAGTAGATTTAGGAAATCAAATTCTTGTCATTTTGGGTTGGTTGCGTGATGACCCAGGTTTTTTTAACACATTTTGTAATACATTTTTTAAAGGCAAGGGCGCCCTTAATAGCAAAAAAATTTCACAAAACAAAGCAGGGAAATTTCTTTTCCTTAGAACTTGTTTTGTAAAACCCAAGTCATCACTTCACACAAAGCATAAGTAGAATTTTGTACAAGATAAAATTCCATTGAAGGAGTATACTTTTATTAAATTCCATAATCCATCTAGTGGTTCATAGTACAGCCCAGGTATTAGTACAATACTCATCCAAATTTCAAACCTCACCATATAATAAAAACTCTCAATACAATACAATGCTCTCAAATAAAAATACATGTCTTCAAGGGATATACCCTAATTGATTATTCTTCCAATTCTCCTTAAGTCTTGAGCTCCTAATTCTCCTTCTTTGTATCTGGATATTGTAAACATTCAAACATTTACTATATGTCAGCAAACTATGCTTGGTAGGGGATTCAAGAAGCATAATAATTTGATAGTATAATCCCAATACTTCATAATCCCATTATCCATACTCATGGATCAATCTCTTTAATTTGTCATATATGTACATCCCTACACATACATACTGTATATGTCGTATAGATATATATGTATGGTCAAAATCATGAAAAATAGTTAATATCTCAAAACATCAATAGCCACACTTAAACACACTGAGTTGATCAATCATCCAGAGGGGAAAATACTCCCTCATTTGGGTAGTATCATCACACTTAGCCATACTAAGTTGATAAAACATCCAGACTCTGCTGGGAAAATACTCCCTTATTTGGGTAGTATCAGCATCTCATTATGCCATGCATCAGAATGCAAAATACTCAAGGGACTACTATACTGCATTCTGATCCGTACAAGCACACTCGGATAATTGCTTTCATACTCCATGGATACCAAGTGTGGAAAATCATTTATGTCATGTCTATATGGGGAGACAAACTACCACAGTGGTGGCCTTCTCATAATTGCCCCACCCAACATTTTGCCTTTCTTTGGACATAGTATCATCGTATATATCAGATTTCGGAAAGTGGGTGGCCAAACCCTCGTAACCCTTCTAGCATAGCATCCTCAGGCCTATGTCTATTTAAAACAAAAACCACAAGCCTCCTTGCTTGTATATAAAGTATTCTTTTACTTATCAAATGTCTTATCTATTTATAGTATCATCCTCGTATTTTGGTATTCTTATACCGAGGATAGGATTTCACTTCAAACTTAGGCATCATCATTTACAATGACTAATACCCATGTTCATATAAGTTTAGGGATCACCATTCTATATGAATGACTCCTTGGGGCTGGAATACCTTCTAGTTCGCTATTCACTTAGGGTTTTCCTCAATTCTAACTTAACCATTTCATATGTGTTTTGGTTGAAGCATCAAGGTTTCAATGGATTTAAGACAAGTATTTACATTACACTTGTCAACATTTCCAAACATAAGATCATGTATTCAACATGATATTTATCATGTAGATGCATTTATAAAATCCTTCTAACTTCATGTAGTGATTCATCTCTTCAAATCTTTCATGATCCTGATTGACGTATGAAATCTGTAAATCCATATATATTATCAATATTTATACAATTTGAATAATCCTATATTTTTTTTCCTATCTATATTCTTTGTTTAATCTTCTCCTTTGACATAAAGGATCTAGATCTTTTGTCCTATCATAATCTATCTTCCTCAGATAGTGTCTATCTTATTGATCAATTGATCTGATGGTTAGAATGATCTTCCAATCTTTCAGATCTAAGTATTTTCTATTCTAAGTCTTTGTGTATTCCTTTCTTTGATCTTAATCTTTCATAGATCCTTTGATCGACAATTTAAACTCATTGATAAAGATCGAGGGCTTAGATCTTCTATCATCTAGTTCTTCTTTGATCTAAGTTCAGTTATTTGATCATCCTTAAGGAGGATGATCTTGGTTCTCTTCCTTGAATCATATTTTATCAAGGGTTTGGATTCTCTATCTAGATTTGTCTACAACATACATACTTAGATACATAATAAAATATGACATTAGGATTCTAATTGTTCTTGATCATTCAAGATCCTATGGATCTTTATTGATCATCCTTATCTGACTTACAATTTTTGCTAGGGTTGAACAATTTACTAACCTTTTATCCTCTTATGGTTATTATTCAACGAGTTAATGTTTTACTAGTTGAAGATAACTTATTTCATCCTAAGTCTAGACTGCTCCTCTTATTTCCAATTGGCTAAGGCTTACTAGCTGAATGGTTGAACACAAAGTGGTTACTTCAATCCTTATGTAAGAAGGCATTTAGACCTCACAAACGTCGATGGAAGGTAGGGGAATAGTGAGGCTCGATTAGAAAACCCCCTTAACCACCATGTTCAACATTCAGTAGAGTGACATTAGCTCGAGCTTTCATAAGGTTCCTATGAGCATTTTAACCCTAAGTACTCTTTCTAGTTGATTTTAATTAAATCCATAAACATTTAAAATGTCATTGATGGGATTTATTATTCTCCTAGTTTGGGCCAAGGATTTGATAATCCTTATATTGTCCTACTAACTGTTGCTCTTACTGTGATTATATTTCATGATGCATATGTATTTAGTGAAGTCCATCTATATGTCATCAATTACCTCTTTTAAGGTATTTTTCATAATTCTACGATTAAAAGAAATTACACCAATAATTCTAAGAAATTTAAAAACAATCATGCTCAAATTGAAATTATAGACCTGAATTTAAATTTCCTATTTAAAAGAAATTAACTAATAATATTATAACATCTTATTCTAGAAAATTAAAGAAATTTACAGTAATATTGGAAAATTGACATGGATCATAATTAAATCAAAATTACTATAAAAGATAATTAATTAAGCATGTGATCAAGATGTCCTTATGATCCAACCATCCGATTTGTCCATCTTTTAGATCTTGGGTTGATATTCCATTAAGAATGCAACCCTTGATCCTTTGTATGTCTGTTTGATCCAACATCATAATAATATGATTCTAGCCTTAGATCATTCAATTTATAGGTCTAATTGTCTTGATCATTCTTGATCCATCCGATCAAGGAGATCCATTGAGATTTTCCATGATCATTTTCTCATTTAAGGGCCTACACCTTGATTTATTTCATATCAATTCAATCCAACCATCCCCATTCTATTTTAACATCATTATATCCTTAGTGGATCTAGATTTTCAATTTTGATCACCAATTTTCAATCTTGATCACCCTAGATCTACATGATCAAGGGTGTAAGTAAGAGTATTTTTAATTAATAGAAATTTTTTATGCTTAAAAACTTATTTTTATGGGTTCAGTATGTTCCCCTCATCAGGATCTATTCATATCATCTAACAGATTGGAAATCAAACTTAAATTGCGTGAGTAATTGCATTTTTAAATTTTTAGCCATTTTCAATGGCTGATTTTAGTCTGTACTATTTTTGACCAAATAAACCTATATAGAGGATTAGAAATCCTGCTATAATAATCAATATTAGAGTTTTGACATCTTCTGGATCCATCCATCGGAGTAGATTTTCAATTTGACATCATTTTGATCATGATCCATTACTGTTGGAACAGATTTTAGGGATTATCATAGGTAAATACAATTAAAAACATAAATATAACATCTCCACTAAATTCTACACACCATTAAAAATACATAGCAACTTTCTGATCTAAAATTGGAGTTAAAATGAGCTCTTAATTGAAGAAACAAAATTTTAGTTAAAAAAATCAACAATGAATATTTGATCCGGCCATTAGAATGTGTTTCAGACTACTTGGAACATGGAAAGATGATCTAGAATGTAACTAGACAATCTTAGAATGTGGCTAAATGATCTGAGCGGGGTCAGGCTCAGATCAGCGCTTAATCTGGGAGATTGGTTGAGATAGTTTGATCTGGACCGTCGGATCAACCCTTCTCTAGATCTCCCAAATCTGAAACATCCAAGGGCTAATATTTCTTACTCTAGGGTTTTGGACCCTTTTGGATCAATTGGATGACTCAGACTTTCCATTTGAGCCCTCCATCATAAAAAAATGAATGGTCCTTATCCTTACTTGATTTTTATAATTTTTAAACTAAAACTAATTTCAAAAAAATAAAAATTACATAAACTGACATGAAATAAGTGTAGAAAGAGTTTCCAGGTACTTGATTGGAAAAAAACATAGGTTTTACAGTCCAATTTAAAGAATTATCCTCTTGATGATAAGATAGCCTGATAACCGTTTGTTTTGTGATTTTCCATTGATTGCATCGTTGGATCTTGAAATTGATTGGAGGTCTTGTGGATAAGGTAATATAAGGAAAATATGAATGGTGAGATTTGGGAGGTTTGATTTGGAATAAAGTGCTTAATTGAATTTTGGTCTCTTGTTCCAATCTAGAGAGAGGAGAGAGAAAGTGAAAGAAGAGAGATTTTTGGGAGTTTTGGGAATTTGGGAATGAATCTAGATCTGGTTTTTCAGTGAATGCAAGATAATTTTGTGAAAATTTTAATGAACATTTTTTGGAGGACTTTTTGGGGGTGTATTTATAGATTTTTTTGAAATTTTCATAATTACTTGTAATAATTATGTTTCAATTCTTTTGAATATTAAATTAACATTGGATCCTCCACTACCACCTCCTTCTCCACTAGCAACTGATAATTGTTTAACCACTCATTACATGTTTTTTTGCCGTTGGATTCATTTGTTGGGCCCTTGTGGGCCCCACGGGGTTGTGGAAGGACCATTTTGCCCTTTTATGGAAAAATATCCATTTTATTCTCCCGAACTCGAAATTGAGTATACTTAGTGGCATTGGAATCGTATTTTTTATTACATTCTAAATATTGAACTCTTAGATCTCGATTATGGGAAAAATTACCATTTTACCCTTTTATTCGTAAAAATGGAGAAAATTAGAGATTTTTCATTTTAACTTAGAATTGAACATACTAGTGCCATTTCGATTGGTTTTTTTAGTACATTCATAATTTAATTTTTAAATCATGTTTTAATCTCTATAAAAATAGAATTTCCACTAAACTAATATTCTAGCCTGGAATTTCTGAAAATTCAAACTAAATTGATTTTCTCAATCAATTTATAAAAATTGGGGTTATTACAATCTTCCCCCCTTATAATTATTTCATCATCGAAATTCACATTTCAACTTACTTATGATTTTTCCTTAACTCATTCATAAGTTTGCTCGTGTGGCCTTGCCACTTAAGGAAACCTCCATTTCCTTTCATTCATAGTTCATGTTACCTTCTCCTCAAAGGTAAAAATCATATGTTTAGAACATAAACACATCTCACTAATAATGCTAATGCATTAATTACTTAATCTGATTCTTTGCTTGATTTTCAAAAGGATTAATAACTCTTAATTAAGTTATCCTTTTGTTTCAAAATCTTCTATTTCACTTGACTGACATACTAAATTTCTATTTCAAATCTCTCAATACTTCATATTTTTCCATTCTAACTTCTATTGCTCATCCTCATTCCTTTTCAACATATATTGTTTTGGAATATCTTCCCTAATATGTATAGTCCTTAGACTATATACCAAAATGACATATTGCTTAATTCTACAATTTCAACTATTATTCTTTGTAACAATCTTCCAATATTTGGGAGTAATTATCTTTTCTTGGCTCTTCCATTATCTGGAAGTACTTATCTCATTTTTATTCTAGATAATCATACTCCTTTACTATTTCTTTCTATTGAAAATTTCTTTTCAAATCCTAATATTAACTAATAGTTTCCTTGTAGTAACTTCTTCCTCAACTTTCATTACTATTCCTATACTATGATTTTCTCTTTATTCATAGCACTTGATTTTCTTATTCCTCCTTTTTAAGATTATGTATTTCTTCATGTTTCTTTCAAGCATACCTCATAACTTTTCCATATACTAACCCTTTATTTGAAGTATTCTTGATAATTCCTATTAAAAGAGTTAATATTGACTTTGTAGTCATCCACTCTCAAGCCTTTAAAAACTCCATAATTTACCATGTATTCTTCAAGTCTCAATAATCTACTATAAACTCTTTAGGGTTTATGTAATCAGTGGCAAGATTATGCTAAAAGAATGTCCTTATAGTATGTTATACAATCAATAAGAGATAAATTTCTTCAATTATCATGGTCATTAGTATCATCTTCCATCTTTGTTGGTCAACTTCTATATCATTCTTAAAATTTACATGACCCTAAACTTCTTCAAATCCACATTTATACTTACTAGATAGTCGATAAGCTTTGTAAGTATTTTAACATATTCTCCAATTGGTCATGATCTTCTCATAATAATTTCATATGTCATCACCACTTATCCATTAACTCTCATTCTCATCAAACTTATAACTCAAAATTTGTTTTGATATTTCAATATAATTTTTCATTTCTAGCTCCCCATTGATGATAATAGGTTGGGAATAACTCATCCATGTGGAGTAAATGATTCTTAACATCATTTATGCATAATCTTACGAATCCTTCATTCTTCTTTTTCTATGGAAACTTGTTGCTCTCCAATGTAAACTTACATAATCACTCCTTTGTCTACTAATCCATAAAATTTGTTCTTTCTACTTATTCAAATTAGTTGATGTCATTTTCCTCAATTACTATAAATATTTCCTCATTCAATCTTATGTTAGATTGAAAATCTCCAAAATATCTTGAAATTTCTAACCACATATTTCTCCACAATCTAGATTCATGCCTCATTCATAATCATCTCATTTGTCCAAAATTTACACTTAAGTTTAGTTGCCTATATTGGTTTATAGGTTTTCATTTCTCATGTTTATTTCACCATTCCTTCAAAATGTATTTTTCCTCATTATATTCCTAATTCTTTCAATATCACCAACTCTATCATATAAATAGAATCAATATCTCTAAATTCATCATATTAATATGCCTATTTATTCATAGGTCTTCACATTCCATTATATCATAAATGCAAATTATAGTCCATAATTATTTCCATATTTCAATTATATCATATAGTTGAATCAATATTCCTCTAAATTTTATCTGCTTATTTTCTTTATTAAGACTTTTTTTTTTCACCAATTTTGAACTATCTCCTTAAATTCTTCTCAAGTAAGATCAACTCTATTTTGATGATTAAATCCTTTAGCTAATTGTCATAATACTACATCGATGTAGCAATTGTAACCCTTACATTTATATTTATTATTTATTATTATTATTATTATTATTATTTTCAAATTTTGTAATAATTCTAAGGTTTTATCTTTAGTATATGTTTCACCTTTCCTATAAGGATTGGATTTTATCCTTCTTCATCCTTTCCATCATATTTTTCCAATTTATCATTTCTTTCTCTTAATCTCCATTACTTCACCTAATAATAGTAATATTAATGTATTTTATTTCTACAAGTATCTTTACTTAAGATTTCAGGTTATACCTGAATATCATACAGTACATTTTTCTCTATTGCAATGTTTTCCTTAGTTGTTTCTATAACTACTGTTCCCTATATTGACTTACTAAGTAGTACTCCTAGTTATTTCACTAAGTAATATCTACTTATACTCCACTAGTACTGCATGAGTTAATTACATTAACTTCTCACCTAATGAGTCAATCACATAACTCTTCCTATACTCATTCTTAACTAATGAATTAATCACATAACTCATTCTCATCAAATACTATCTTATTTCTTATTCACCCACTATTTCTCATCATCTAATTGGATTGTCATCTTCATATTGGACATAAAGTCTTGTCTTGTGTTGGATGAATGGCTCTGATACCAACTGTGTCGACCTGGGTTTTTGTAACACATTTCGTAATACATTTTTCGAAGGCAGGCCACCCTTAGTAGTAAAAGAATTTCACAAAACGAAGAAGTGGAAATTCTTTTCTTTAGAACATGTTTAGTAAAACCCAAGTCATCACTTCATACATAACATAAATAGAATTTTGCATGAGATAAAAATTCCATTAAAGGAATATAATGTTATAAAATTCCTGAATCCATCTAGTGGATCACAGTATAGCCCAAGTATCAATACAATACATGTCCAAATTACATAATCCAAATTTCAAACCTCACCATAAATTAAAAACGCTCAATACAATACAATGCTCTCAAATAAAAATACATGTCTTCAAGGGATATACCCTAATTGATTATTCTTCCAAATCTTCTTGAGGCTTGAGCTATTAATTCTCCTTTTCTATATTTGAGATATTGTAAACATTCAAACATTTACAATATCTCAGCAAGCTATGTTTGGTGGGGGATTCAAGAAGCATAATAATTTGACAGTACAATCTTAATACTTCATAATCCCATTATTCATACTCATGGATCAATCTCTTTACTTTGTCATATATGTACATCTCTACACATACATATTGTATATGTCATATATATATATGGTCAAAATTGTGAAAAATAGTTAATATCTCAAAACATCAATAGTCACACTCAGACACATTGAATTGATCAATCATCCAGAATCTGCTAGAAAATACTCCCTCATTTGGGCAGTATCGTCACACTCAACCATACTGAGTTGATAAAACATCCAAACTCTCTTAGGAAAATACTCCCTTATTTGGGCAATATCAGCATCTCATTATGCCATGCATCATAATGCAAAATACTCGAAGGACTACTATGATGCAGTCTGATCCATACTAGCGAGCTCAGATAATTGCTTTTATACTCCATGGATACCAAGTGTGGAAAATCATCTATGTCATGTCTATATGGGGAGACAGACCGTAACAATAGTGGCCTTCTCATAATTGCCCCACCCGACATTTTGCCTCTCTTTAGGCACAGTATCATAATATATATATATATATATATATCACATTTTGGAGAGTGAGTGGCCAAACCCTCGTAACCCTCCTAGCATAGAATCCCCAAGCCTATGCCTATTTAAAAGAAAAACCACAAGCCTCCTTGCTTGTATATAAAGTATTCTTTTACTTATCAGATGTCTTATCAGTTTATAGTATCATCCTTGTATTTTGATATTCTTATACCGAGGATAGGATTTCAATTCAAACTTAGGGATCATCATTTATAATGAATGATACCCATGTTCATATAAGTTTAGGGATCACCATTCTATATGAATGACTCCCATGGGCTAGAATGCCTTCTAGTTCCTCATTCACTTAGGCTTTTCCTCAATTCTAACTTAACCACTTCATATGTGTTTTGGTTGGATCATAAGGGTTTTCAATGGATTTAATACAAGCATTTACATTATACGTGTCAACATTTCTAAACATAGGATCATGTATTCAACACGTATCTCTCATGTAGATGCATTCATAAAATCCTCCCACCTTCAAGTAGTGATTCATCTATTCAAATATTCCATTATCCTGATTAACGTATGAAATCTATAAAACCATACATACTATCAATATTTATACAATCTGAATAATCCTATATTTTTAATCCTATCTATATTCTTTGTTTAATCTTGTCCTTTGACATAAAGGATCTAGATCTTATGTCCTATCATGATCTATCTTGCTCAGATATGTCTATCATATTGATCAATAGATCTGATGTTTAGAATGATGTTCTAATCTTTTAGATCTAAGTATTTTCTATTCTAAGTCTTTGTGTATTCCTTTCTTTGATCTTAATCTTTCATAGATCCTTTGATCGACAATTTAAACTTATTGATAAAGATCGAGGGCTTAGATCTTCTATCATCTAGTTCTTCTTTTATCTAAGTTCAGTTGTTTGATCATCCTTAAGGAGGATGATCTTGGTTCTCTTCCTTGAATCATATTTTATCAAGGGTTTGGATTCTCTATCTAGATTTGTCTACAACATACATACTTAGATACATAATAAAATATGACATTAGGATTCTAATTGTTCTTGATCATTCAAGATCCTATGGATCTTTATTGATCATCCTTATCTTACTTACAATTTTTATTAGGGTTAGATAATTTACTAACCTTTTATGCTCTTATTATTATTATTCAACTAGTTAATGTTTTATTGGTTGAAGATAACTTATTTCATCCTAAGTCTAGACTGCTCCTCTTATTTCCAATTAGCTAAGGCTTACTAGCTAAATGGTTGAACACATGGTTACTTAATCCTCATGTAAGGAGGCATTTAGACTTCACAAACGTCAATAGAAGGTAGGGGAATAGTGAGGCTCTATTAGAGAACCCCCTTAACCACCATGTTCAGCATTCAGTAGAGTGACGTTAGCTCGAGCTTTCATAAGGTTCTTATGAGCATTTTAACCTTAAGTACTCTTTCTAATTGATTTTAATTAAATTCATAAACATTTAAAATGTCATTCATTGGATTTATTATTCTCCTAGTTTGGGCCAAGGATTTGATAATCCTTATATTGTCCTATTAACTGTTGCTCTTACTGTGATTATATTTCATGATGTATATGTATTTAGTGAAGTCCATCTATATGTCATCAATTACCTCCTTGAAGGTATTTTCCATAATTCTATGATTAAAAGAAATTACACAAATGATTCTAAGAAATTTAAAAATAATCATGCTAAAATTGAAAGTATTGACCTGAATTTAAAATTTCTATTTAAAAGAAATTAAATAATAAATTACAACATCTTATTCTAGAAAATTAAAGATAATTACACTAAAATTCAAAAATCGACATGGATCATAATTAAATCAAAATTACTGTAAATGACAATTAATTAAGCATGTGATCAAGCTATCCTATGATCCAACCATCCGATTTGTCCATCTTTTATATTTAGGGTTGATATTCCATTAAGAATGCAACTCTTGACCCTTTATGTTTCTGTTTGATCAAACATCATAATAACATGATCCTAACCTTAGATCATTCAATTTCTAGGTCCAACTATCCTAATCATTCTTGATCCATCCGATCAAGGAGATCCATTGAGATTTTCCATGATCATTTTCTCATTTAAGGGCCTACACCTTGATTTATTTCATATCAATCCAATCCAACCATCCCCATTCTATTTTAACATCATTAGATCCTTAGTGGATCTAGATTTTCAATTCTGATCACCCTAGATCTACTTGATCAAGGGTGTAAGTAAGAGTGCTTTTAATTAACAAAAATATTTTATGCTTAAAATCTTATTTTTATGGGTTCAGTATGTTCACGTCATCAAGATCTATTCATATGATCTTATAGATTGAAAATTAGACTTAAATTGTGTGAGTAATTGCATTTTTAAATTTTCAGCTGTTTTCAACAACTGATTTTAGCTGTACTGTTTTCTATCCAATAAACCTATATAGAGGATTAAAAATCCTACTGTGATCATCAATATGAGAGTTTTGGCATCTTCTAGATCCATCCAATGGATTAGATTTTCAATTTAACATCATTTTGATCATGATCTATTACTATTGGAATGAATTTTAGTGCTTATCATATGTAAATACAATTAAAAACATTAATATAACATCTCCACTAGATTCTACACACCATTAAAAATTCATAGCAACTTTTTGATCTAAAATCAGAGTTAAAATGAGCTCTCAACTAAAGAAGCAAAATTTAAGTTAAATAAATCAATGACACATATTTGATATGGCGATTAGAACATGTTTTAGACGACCTGGAACATGGAAAGATGATCTAGAATGTAACTAGACAATCCTAGAATGTGGATAAATGATCTGAGTGGGTCAGGCTCAAATCAACACTTGATCTGGGAGATTGGTTGAGATGGTCTAATCTAGACCATCAGATCAACCCTTCTCTAGATCTCCCAAATCTAAAACATCCAAGGGCTAATATTTCTTACTCTAGGGTTTTGGACCCTTTTGGATCAATTGGATGACTCAGATTTTCCATTTGAGCCCTCCATCATCAAAAAATGAATGGTCCTTATCCTTACTTGATTTTTATAATTTTTAACCTAAAACTAGTTTCAAAAAAATAAATATTACATAAACTGACATGAAATAAGTGTGGAAAGAGTTTCCACCTACCTAATTGGAAAAAAACATAGGTTTTGCAGTCCAATTTAAAGAATTATGCTCTTGATAATAAGATAGCCCGATAACCGCTTGTTTTGTGATTTTTCGTTGATTGCACTGTTGGATCTTGAAATTGATTTGGGGGTTTTGTAGATAAGGTAGTATAGGAAAATATGAATGGTGAGATTTGAGTGGTTTGATTTGGAACAAAGCACCTAATTGAATTTAGGTCTCTTCTTCCAATCTAGAGAGAGGAGAGAGAAAGTGAAAGGAGAGATTTTTGGGAGTTTTGGGAATTTGGGAATGAATTTAGATCTAGTTTTTTTGGGGAAGCAAGATAATTTCGTGAAAAATTTAATGA
This sequence comes from Warburgia ugandensis, assembly GCA_035236585.1. Lineage (NCBI taxonomy): Eukaryota > Viridiplantae > Streptophyta > Magnoliopsida > Canellales > Canellaceae > Warburgia > Warburgia ugandensis. The sequence continues at coordinate 52,927,783 of CP141127.1, read as the reverse complement.
ACATTTTTGGGGTTGTATTTATATATGTTTTTAAATTTTTTATAATTACTTGTAATAATTATGTTTCAATTCTTTGAATATTAAATTAACATTGGATCCTCCACTACCATGTCTGTCTCCACTAGCAGCGTGTAGTGGTTTGAGCACTCATTGCATGTTTTCTGGCTGTTGTATGGGCGGCCAGTCTGCCAAAGTAGATAATATCATTGCATGTTTGGGCCCTCGGGCTATTACAGTGGTATCAGAGTCGCCCCTGACGTGATGTGTGGCTGGCCGGCAGACGTGGATGTTTGTTCCCTAGTGGGGTTGAGGGGTGAGCTAAGAGACGTTGGGTAAGCAGTTGTGAGGCAAGAGACCTTAAGAGTTAGTCCCACATCGCTAAGGGAAAAGAAACTGGGATATTGATAAGAGTGGTGAGGACTTTCCTTGTAACTACAAGTTTTCCCCTACGGGGGAAGAACAAAATCGTGAGGAGGCTGGCTGGATGGGTGGCCAGTCTGCCATTACGGACAATATTGTTGCATGTGTGGGCCCTCAGGCTATTATAGTGGTATCAGAGCCGACCCTTGACCCGGTGTGTGGCTGGCCGACGAATATGGATGTCCATTCCCTAGTGGGGGTGAGGGGTGAGCCAAGAGACACTAGGTACATAGTTGTGAGGCAAGAGACCTTAAGAGTTAGTCCCACATCACTAAGGAGAAAGAAACTGGGCTATTGATAAAAGTGGTCAGGACTTTCCTTGCAGTGACTGGTTTTCCCTTAAGGGGGAAGAACAAAATTGTGAGGGGGCTAACTGGGCGGCTAGTCTGCCAAAGTAGATAATATCATTGCATGTGTAGGCCCTCAGGTTATTACGATGGTATCAAAGCCGACCCCTGACCCGGTGTGTGGTTGGCCGGTGAACGTGGACGTCCATTCCCTACGGGAGTGTGAAAGGACCATTTTGTCCTTTTATGGAAAAAAATCTATTTTATTCTCCCGAACTCGGAATTGAGCGTACTTAGTGGCATTGGAATCATATTTCTAAGTACATTCTAAATATTGAAGTCTTAGATCTCGGTTGTGGGTAAAATCACCATTTTACCTTTTATTCATAAAAATGGAGAAATTTAGGGATTTTTCATCTTAACGTAGAATTGAACATAGTGTCATTTCAATCGGTTTTTTAAGTACATTCATAATTTGTAAGCTTTAAATCATGTTTTAATCTCTATAAAAAGAGAATTTCTACTAGCCTAATATTCTAGTTTAGAATTTTTGAAATTTCAAACTAAAATAATTTTCTCAATCAATTTATAAAAATTGGGGTTATTACAGGTTGTTCTTAGCCACAATGAATGCCATCATCAACTGTAGGAATGAAATTACAAAGTTGTCCTTCAAAAATATGGACATTAAGCTAAATGTCTTTAATGCAAGACAACCAAACTTTGGAGATATATTTGGCGTCAATATGATAAAGAGTATACCATCCCTGCCATCCTCCAATAGTGATCCTCTAAAGGCTGTCTTACATATTTTAATTGTGAACTCAATAGTGACAGTTCCATTGATGAAATGAACACATTATTGGATACCACACCTTTAATGAATACTTATCAATGGAGAACCCAAGTTGGACTCCAATGATCCCTCACTTTATATTTGATCCTTTTATTATAGATAAAACACCCAATTTGAACCTAACACCTTTACCAAAAGATCCACAATGTGATATAGGCTCATCTAAAACTGTCCCTATTATGGCAGAGTAGGAAGGAGAGTCCATTGATGTTACCATCAAACATTAGCCCACTCAAGGGTGTAACATACGTATCTAGGATGAGTTAAGTCCCATTGATTCCTTGCATCTAGATAAAGAGTTGTAGGTACAGATTAACCTTATCATTCTTAAAAATGCTAGAGAAGAGGATTATTTTTAAGTGTTCAATGTAGGCACATTAAATCCCCAAAATGCCAACTCTTGGGACAATGTGCAAATAATTGTTTTTAGAAATATTTTATTCATGGTAATTCATGATCATATCCTTTAATTCCATGCCCAAATCCCTGGTTGACAAGAATATGTTGATTATTGTAAAATTTTGAAGTAAAGTGAGTTAGTCTACCTACTCCTCCATGGTTGGATTTAGATTTAGGATTTGTTAGGGTTGGGATTAGGATGCTTAGATTATTTTAAGAACATGGTAGAGTAGATTAGTTAATTAGTTTCATGTTAGGACCATATTAGTCTTTTGTTTGGACTAGCATTCATTATAAATTAATGTTGCATTCAATAGATCACAAGACTATTCCAAAATTGCGGGTACAACTCTTTTCAACCTTTCCTCTTAGGTTTATTATTTTCATTTTTCTCTTGTAGGTAATTCTAAATACTAAAAACTATTTAATTTAAGTTTGGGGGTAGGGTATTTCAAATTTTGATGTGTTCAATTAAGTTTTCAAGTCATTTTAGTAAAGTTTTTGGGAAAAATAGAAAATTTAAAAAAAAAACTATGAAAAGTTCCTTTACTAGGATGACAATTTAGACTTTTTGAATATTTAGTTATCCATCAACTTTGATTAATTTATTAATTTATCCTTTTTCTAAGGTTTTATGAAAATTAAACTAGGAGTAATTATTTCACGATATATGTATAGTTCAAGTTAAAGATAAAATATAACTTAAAGATCCTAAGAAACATAGTGGTGACTTATAACCCACATGAGATTAGGGGCAATCCTCCTTTTTTTTGAAGTTCTACATAACTTCAAAAATTTTCTTTAGCGAATGTAAATTCTTAGTTGTGTCATTATTCTTTATCTTGGTCACTATTGGAAAATCACAAAAGATTTTACTGTATATCTCCTAAGTTTATGATTATTTTAAAGTCATAGGAACCCTAGGAAATGATAGAGGCCATCCTTGGTAATTCCAAAGCCTTTAGTCTTCCTTATACTAATTTTTTTACAATTAAAATATAAGCCTTGTTTTTGTTAGCCAAACAACCATTATCCACATCTATCCCTATAATATATCTATTAACCATTTGTTTTAGAAATATGTAGAGATTATTGAAGAACATATTGAGAAAAACTATGAGCTATATAATTCAAGAGACGAACATCAAAAGGGTGGAAAAGAAGAAAAGTTCAAAAAGGCTATATATATAATGTCAAGAAAAATGAGAAAAGAAAAATAGCCAATGAAAAGGAAATTTTTGTTCCTTTGAAGAAAAAAAATAAGGAAATTTAAGAGAACATCTTAAAGTCCTTTGCTTGTTCTTAGAAACAATCTTTGTTTACCCACATACCCATTCTTTTGACAGCCCTTACCAAAGCCTTTGTTTTATTCTAGTAGAAGTTCTAACTATATCTTATGAGAATTATGGCTTATGGTTATGAACAAATAAGGAAATTGGTAGAGTCTAATATTCCTAATAGTTGATATCCTTTCATGAGACCATTATCATTCTCTCTAAGTTATTGATCTTTTGTATGTAATATGTGAGATTTTTTTTATTTATTGAAAAACATTCTACTCACATTTTAATGAGTGATTTACACCTTTTTGAGTGACTTCCTTATAAGTGTCAATAATAGCATGTGAGAATTGAAGTCTAGCAATTTAGGTTATATTTGACTTAGAAACTGATAATTATGTATGTCAAATATAGCACACACTCACTTTCCAAAGTTTAATTAAATAATGAAGTCATCTTTAGTATAAGAGTAGGATTTTGAACTATTGTTGATTTTTATTAGCAAGCTAATGTTAGGTATTTAAAACAAGTTTGGTAGAAGAAAATTATCTAAGACAAATGAAGGAATTTATGTATTTGTTTTAAAAAATATTTATGGGTATCATTTTCTAAAACCCTTACAAGACTACAACACATTCACTAAGGGTAACCTAGGGGTTTAAAGAATTCTACATATGCTAGATGCATATGATAACACTTGCAAAAGTGGTTGGGAATTTTTAAATTTATTATAATTTATTTTATAGTTTTGCACGAGGACTAGCAAAATCTAAGTCTAGGATATTTGATCTGTAAAGAATTATTATGTATAAGACCTCTATATTTAGTAGGATTTAGCCCTTATTTTATTATAAAGATCACTACGTAGGGTTATTTCCACATTTTGCAAGATTAGGGTACAATTGTAACAAAGGGCATTTTTGGCATTCCAAACCCTTAAAGATGGATAATCCAGAGTTTGAACATAAACATGAGCTTGCCTACCAAATTTAAGAAGTCTAGGAGTTTAAATGAAGAATAGGTGTTGTTATTATTTTCAGCACACTAAGAGACCCTAGAAGCATCACTATACCTTATCATGCAAAAGAGGTTGTAAATATCATAAAATAAGGTGGTAGAACTTCCATGCATGCATGCATACCTTCCACCACCTTTAAGGAGCTTCTAAGTAAAGCATAAGAGCCACACATGTCAAAGGAAGTACAAATGTGAAGCCTTGCCTGGGTGACACTGAATAGTGAACTCAAAGTCCTTCAAGTATTCCACCCATTGCCTCTATCTCATGTTGAGGTTACTCTAGGAGAAAATGTACTTAAGGCTCTTATAGTAGATATAATTGTTTAACCTCTCACCATTTTAGTAGTGTAATGACCCCGAATTTTTGTAAATTATTAAGGAAAATTAATAAAGTTTGAATTTTTTAGAAATTCTAGGCTGGAATATTAGGTTATTGAAAATTCTCTTATTAGAGAGATTACATTATAAATTAAAACATAAAAATTATGGATGTACTTGGAAAACTGATCGAAACAACATTAAGTACGTTCAATTCTGAGTTAAAATGAAAATTCCTTAATTTTTTCATTTGGGGGTAAAACGTTAATTTTACCCATATCCCATATCCAAGAAATAAGACCTCAATATTCATGAAGTACTTAGAAATACGATTCCAACGCCACTAAGTACGCTCGATTCCGAGTTCAGACAAATATTGCCTATTATTCTCCAATTTTAGAGTTAAAAGGGCAAAAAGGTCTTTTCACATAAAAGTGGGGCCCACAAAGTGGGCCAACGTTCTAGAAGCACCAATAATTGCTCAGTGCATTATTGCTGGTAGTGGAGATTGTAGTGGGAATGGAGAATGCATTAGTAATTAAAAATTCTAAAGTAATAAAATATCTTATTAAAAGAAATGATAAAAAATTCAAATTTGGCTATAAATATGTCCCAAAAAATTCCAAAGACTTTTCACAACCTTCACCATGAAATTTCCAAATCTTCCTTGGAATTTCAGCCCCAAATTCCCCTTCATCCCTCCCCAAACTCTCTTTTCCTTATTTCTCTCTCCTCTTTCTAATTGGAACAAGAGACCTAAATTCAATTAGGCACTCTGTTCCAAGAAGAATCTCATCAATTTCACCATCCATAACATCCTATACTACAATATATACAAAATCCCCAAATCAATTTCAAGATCCAACGGTTCCAACAACAGAAAATCACAAAAAAGTGGATAATTGGGCTATATTATCATCAACCGGTAATTCTCTCAAATTGGGCATCAATTATATTGTTTTTCTCCAATCAGGTAGGTGGATCTACTTCCCATAAATATTTATTATGTTTTAGTGTAATTTTTATTTTTCTGTAATTTAATTTGAATGAAAAATGGAAAAAATAAAGTAAATACCAGACCCTTCAATTTATGGTGATAGAGAGCTCAGATGGAAATTCTGAACTTTCCAATCGATCCAGAAGGTCAAAAACCCCTAGGTTACAATTTTCAAGAAAATCGAACAAGGTTTGGACCCTCAATTGAGAGAGATTAATTCTAGTGGGCCCAGATCAAATCTGGACCCTACGAATGGCTATAAACTTCAATTTAAGATTGTGGAGTCATATGAACTCCAAATTGAGATCAGAAAGAAGATATGGAAAGCTTGTAATGTCTAGTTTCTAATGAAGTCATAATATTTCTAAAATTTATTTATGTATTTTTCTGTATTTTGGAAATAAGTGTCCAATTTCTAAGATCTTCAAGATCTGAGGTGATCAGATCTTGGAAATTTATTTTAGTGATGATATACTAATGTAATAAAGTAATATCTATTGTTAATTTGGACAGATCTTGGATAAAATAGGGGATCTACCCTTTGTGGTAGAAAAACCCTAAAAAAAAAAAAAAAAATACAAAGCGACCCACTTGATCAATCAATGAGATCGAGTATGATCAGATCCTTGGGATGGATTAAAGGGATGATATTATGATGGAATCTAGTTAGATCAAGGATGAAATGTGACAAAATCAAGTGGATATGATTTTTGGATCTTAATGGATTAAAAGCCCTAAAGGTAATTAAAACCCTTAATCTAAAGGAAAACACCTAAGATCTAATGGTTGGATCATATTTAAAGGTTTATAACAATCTTAATAACATTAGTTTAATTGTCTTTTATTGGATATAGAAGTGTAAATGTAATTTATGTTTTAAGTTTTAATTGTCTTTTATTGGATATAGAAGTGTAAATGTGATTTATGTTCTAAGTTAGAAAGCATGATAGTGTAATCAATAAATTTTAGTATGATATGCCCTAAATGAGTAATTTGTTAGTAGATTTGATTATGTTAGGATCATGTTAGTGTAAATTAGGATTTAAACATGATTTCATTGTGATAAAAGATGTGTTTCATAACTTAGGATCATGTTAGTTTTATTTCACTAGCTTAAGTTACATTCATAGGAAGAATGTTAGTATATAGTTGTTAAACTTATATTTGATTTATGCTTTCAAGTTGATGATTTACTTATTGTCAAATTTTATTCAATTGTTAAGTAATTGTTAAGATATAAGGAGCATAAATCACCAAAAATGTAAACTAATGAAATATAGAAATTCATGGACAACTAAGATGAATGAATGATTTTGACTTAATAAGGGCTCCAGTTAGTAGGACAATATAAGGAATGATTTATCATTTCCTTGGCCCAAAATAGGAAAATAATGAACGTCCATGGATGACATTGTGCATATCCATGAAAATTAATTAAAATCAATTAGAGAAGGGACTTAAGGTAAAGAGCTCATAGGAACCTTGTCAAAGGTTGAGCTAGTACCACTCCAGTGGACTCTAAACATTGTGGTTATAGGGGGTATACAAGAGCCATGTACTTTTCCCTCACCTCCCATTGACGTAAAAGAGGTCTAAATGCCTCCTTACATGAGGGTTGTATTAACCACTTTTTGAGCAGACTTTAACTGGTAAGTACTGGTCATCCTAAAATAAGGAGGAGTTGTCTAGTGATAGGAAGAAATAAATTATCTTCAACCAAGTAAGACACTAACTGGTTGAATAATAATAAGAACATAAAAAGATAGCAAATTATATAACCCTAATAAAAATAGTAAGTGAGATAAGGATGATCAAACAAGATGAGATCTTGTATGATCAAAAACAATAAGGAAAAAGAAACATCAATGTAAATTAGATTGTTATGTATGATATAGATATTATTTGTATAGATGATTAAACCCATGGATATAGGATATTCAAGGAAGAAAGATTCAGATCATCCTACATAAGGATGATCAAAAGACCATGTAGTATGTACCCTTGATTAGAAAAATGACATTATACGTATGATTTGACAGATATATGTTGATCGAGACTATGCAGATTTCAAGGAGTAAGAATACCTTATTGAGGTAGGTGGATTATTAAGAATGCCTTTACATGAAGATACATGTCTAATACATGATCTTATGTTTTGAAGTATTGACATGTATGATACCAATATATTAAGGTAGATACCTCAAATTGAAATATGATCCAACCAAATAATGAGGAAAATAAGTATTAAATGATCAAGTTGAGAATTGAGAACAACCCTAAGTGAATAGGAAAGTAGAAAATATTCCAGTCCTAGATAAACAGACAGATAGTCTGATATGTACAAGTATTATTTTACATACAAGCTTGGAGGCTTGTGATTTTATTTTAAACAGGCATAGGCCTGTGGATGCTATGCTAGGAGAGTTAAGAGGGTTTGGCCACCCACTCTCTGAAACTTGATGATATTGAATACCAAGCCTAAGAAAGGCTAAAAGTCGGGTGGGGCATTTATGGGAAGGCCACCACTGTGACAGCCATGGTCCTCCCATATGGACATGGATATTGTAATTTCCACTAAGAATGGTATAAGTGGATTATTGAACAGTTATCCGGGCGCGCTGTACGGATCAGACTGCAAGCATAGTAGTTTTTAATTATTTTGCATTATGATGCATATGAAATTGGCATAGTGAAATGCCTTAAGGGATGGCATGATGAAATGTTAGGTAATTGTATATTACCAATATTTTTCCCAAGAAGGAAAATTCCCTGTATAATAACTGGCTGAGATACAAATCTCTTATAATGAAAGGAGTTGATCAGCTTTGTATAGAAATGATTCTTGATTATTTTTACATTTTTAATGGATTTGTCCTTATACAATATGTATGCATAAAGGTGAACACAATTGACAAGGAAATGAGATGTCCTTATAACTAATAGTTATTAATGAATGTGTTTATGATAGAACAAATTATGGGATACTTGAATATTGAGATTATACTGTCAATAACTTACATTCTTATCCCCTACCAAGCATAGCTTGCTGAGATATTGTAAATGTTCGAATGTTTACAATATCTCAGATACAGAGAAGGAGACTTAGGAGCTTAAGACTTGAAGAACAATTGAAGAATAAGTAATCAGGGTATATCCCTTAAAACATTGTATTAGAACATGTATTGAATTTTGAACTTTGTAATTTGGATTGTATATTTGGACAAGTATTGTAAGGATACAATGGGCTATGTACTGTGAACCACTAGATGGATCTTGAAGTTTAATAAAAGAATATTCCTTCAATGGAATTTTATCTTATACAAAATTCTACTTATGTTATGTATGAGGTGGTGACTTAGGTTTTACAAAACAAAATCTAAAGAAAAGAATTTCCACTGCTTTGGTTTGCGAAATTTTTTTACTCTAAGGGTCCTATCTTTACAAAATGTATTATAAAATGTGTTATAAAAACCTACGAAAAATTTTTACTCTAAGGGCCCTATCTTTACAAAATGTATTATAAAATGTGTTATAAAAACCTGGGTCGCCACAGTTGGTATCAGAGCATTCATCCAGTCACAGTACAATCCCAATATGTCCAAGGGAGAATTGACAATCCAAATTTAGATTAAGATAGATATAGTATAAGGAATACTTATAGAAATTTTGGTTTATGACCAGATGCCGCCCAAGAGAGTGACAAGGCAGATAGCTCAAGGTACTTCAGAAAACAATATGGAGGAATTATCAATGAGCAATATGGAAGAAATGGTAGCAAGAGTATTGAGGAACCTTATTCCTAATATTCAACTGCCCCAAAGTTCATCACCTCCAGTTGAAGTTCTTAGTATACAGGCAGAAGCTCAGCCTGCAGTTAGACCCCATACACCAACACCAGAGATTCCTACACCAGTACAAGGCCAATCTTCCCTTGTACCAAGTGAGGAAGTTAGCAATTCTCCATTAGCACCAAAAAAGATTGACCAAATGTTGCAGAGATTTCAGAAAGATGGTGATTGGATATAATGGCAAGGGTGAAGCAGAAAAGACAGAGAAATGGATCTACGAAGTAGAAAGAACATTTGATGTATTACGTACTCCTCCAGAATTGGAGTTTGAATTTGCTACATACCTATTAAAACAAGATGCTGGTTTCTGGTGGAGATCAGCCAACAACACCTTCTTCTCAAATTCTAATGAGACTACTTGGGAGGAATTCAAAGAAGTTTTTAATACTAAGTATTTTCCTACCCATGTAAAATCAAGGAAGGAGAAGGAATTCTTGGAACTTAAACAAGGGAACCTATCAGTGGTGGAGTATGATAATAAGTTCACCCAATTAAAGAGATTTGTTACACATATGTGTGACATTGAAAGGCACACTGTGGATAGATTTATGGAGGGACTACAGCCAGCACTGAAGGTGAAAGTGATGGGTACTAAACCCACCACTATGGCCGATTGTGTAGAGATGGCTTCTAGGTTTGAAGAAGAATTCAAGAAGACTCAAACCATTAAGTTTGGAGGAGGAAACTACAACCAAAGGCCTTTTCAGAAGGGCAAGAGACCTTTCAACAATTTCAAACCCCCCAGAACTCAAGGGAATCATATAAAAAGAAGGCCTTGTCCAAAATGTAGATGATTCCATACTGGAAATATGCGTCCCACTCCGATACAACAACGACCTCCGATCAGATGTTTTAATTGTGGAGAATTCAGGCATATCTGTGCAAACTGCAACAAACCATTAGCTATTAAGGAGGCGAAACTAGACAATATTCCTCGTCACCAAGGAAGGATATTCGCTATCACTGATGGCCAGGCTGGACCGTCTAATGCGGTAATTGAAGGTACATTACTTATATCTGACAACCATGCTAAAGTATTGTTTGATTCTGGATCTACGCATTCCTTTATATCTTGCATATTTGCATCTAGTATACAATTGCCAGTGAAAAATTTGGGATTCAATCTAGATGTAACAACTCCAGTGGGTAAAACAGTTAAATTACAAGAATACCTTCATAATGTACCAATAGAAGTACTGGGAAAAAGAAGAGATGTAGACCTCATTTTACTGAACATGGTGGACTTTGATATCATACTGGGTATGGACTGGTTAGCAAAATACTGGGTAGTTATGCATTGCCACAAAAAGAAAATCACATTTAGCATACCTGGTGAGGAAGTAGTAGTATTATATGGGAAACAACATGATTTAGACAAATCCATTATTTCAGCTATGAAGACTGTCAAGCACATGTCCAAAGGGTGTCAGGTATTTTTAGCAACATTTGTTGCTTTGGATGTGAAACAGCCCAAGATAATAGAAATTGACATAGTCAGAGAATTCCCAGACGTCTTTCCAGAAGAGCTTCCAGGAGTACCCCCACATAGAGAAATTGAGTTTACCATTGAAGTAATTCCTGGTACAACTCCAATTTCTAAAGCACCTTATAGGATGGCCCCATCAGAATTGAAAGAATTGAAGGGTCAGCTACAAGAATTGTTAGACAAAGGGTTTGTTAGACCAAGTAGTTCACCATGGGGAGCACCAGTAATATTTGTGAAGAAGAAGGATGGATCTATGAGATTGTGCATGGACTATAGAATGTTGAACAATGTCACAGTGAAAAATAAGTATCCCTTACCTTGCATTGATGATCTCTTTGATCAACTCCAATCTGCTAAGGTCTTTTCAAAAATCCACCTTAGATCAGGATATCATCAATTGCGTATTAAGGATGAAGATATACCCAAGTCAGCATTCAGAACTCGGTATGGGCATTACGAGTTTCTAGTCATGTCTTTTGGGCTGATCAATGCACCTGCAGTGTTTATGGATCTCATGAACAAAATCTTTAAGGAATTCTTAGACAAATTCGTAATTGTATTTATTGATGATATACTGATTTACTCTACCAGTATGGAAGAACATCAAGAACACTTACAAATTGTACTAAATACCCTCAGACTTCATAAACTGTTTGGTAAATTTAGTAAGTGTGAATTTTGGTTAGACAAGGTCAATTTCTTGGGTCATGTAATTTCCAAGAATGGAGTAGAAGTGGACCCCGCCATGGTTGAAGCAGTAATGAATTGGGAAAAACATAAGACTGTAACAGAAATACGTAGTTTTCTGGGTTTGGAGGGATATTACTGTAGATTTATTCAAGGATTTTCTCGTATAGCCCTTCCTTTGACTTCGTTAACTAGAAAAGGGGTGCAGTTCACTTGGACAGATGAATGTGAGAATAGTTTCCAAGAGCTAAAAGAGAGGTTAACTACAGCACCAGTATTGACATTGCCATTAGGAAGTGGGGGATACGAAATATATTGTGATGCTTCAGGCAAGGGGTTAGGGAGTGTATTGAGGCATAACCAATTACCTTACCATTCTATATGAGTACAGATCCCAATCTCTTACAAGATGGGTCACTATAGACCACAAAACCCCCACTTCCCTGTGTAGGTACAAAAATAGTGTAGAAGTGAGCATTTCCTTTAATTCCAGGAAGCTCCTCTCATAATCATCCATCTAAATGAACTATTGATCCTTCTTAGTCATGGCAGTCAATGGCTCTGTGATATGAGAGAACCCGTCATTGAAACCTTGGTAATAACCTACTAGACCAAGAAAGTTGTGCACCTCAGTTACAATCTTAGGCTACTTCCATTTAGAAATCACCTCAACCTTGTAAGGATCAATTGTGACTCTGTCCTTGGATATTATATGTCCAAGGTAACGAACTTGATCCAACCAAAACTAGCACTTGGAGAAATTGGCATATACTTGGTGTGCTTGCAATGTGCTCAACACCATCCTTAGGTGCTTTTTATGCTACTCTATGCTACTAAAGTGGACAAGGATAACATCAATGAAGACAATCATAAACTTACGAAGATAGTCCTTGAATACCCAATTCATCAAATAAACTAACATTGTGATCACATTTGTCAATCTAAATGCATTACCAACAACTTATAATGGCCATATCCAGTTTGTAATGCACTCTTAGGAATATCCTTGTCTCATATTAACATTGGAAAACACCTTAGTTGACTGCAACTGGTCAAAGAGATCATCAATATAAGATAGTGGATACTTATTCTTCTTTGTGACCCTATTCAACAATTTATAATCAATGCGTAGCCACAAGGATCTAACCCTTCTTCTTCACAAATAGGACTATGGCTCCACATGGTGAAACACTTGGGCATATGAATCGTTGATCTAGCAACTCCTACAAATGCACCTTTAGCTCCTTCAATTCAACAAGAGACATATGATATGGAGCCTTTGAGATGGAAGCTACTCCAGGCAATAGCTCAATGGTGAACTCCATCTCTTGGCTTGGTGGCAACCTAGGTAGTTCATCCCTAAACTCTTGCACTACATCAATCTCCTCGATGCAAAGCATTGACTCCTCTTATGTGTTAACATAGGTCAGAAAAGCCTAACATCCATTAGACATGAGGCGTGTCACTTGACTAGTAGAAATGATATTTATACCTGATGTATCTAATCAGCCCTGGAAAACTGAAGGCTCCCCATTTGCTGTGCATAAGGTCACATGCTTCTTCCTACAATCAACCAATGCTCCATGCTCGACCACCAATCCAAGTCCTAAGATAACTTCAAAATTTATCATACTCATAATGATCAAATCAGCCCTGTCTCTTGTTTGAGATAGTCAAGGGTGCGTCCTGCACAAACTCTTATGTAATGACCAGTTCACCTACTAAGGTGCTGACCTCTAATCACTAAACACAAAACTACTATAGATAAATGATGTGTTTTAAAAATAATACCATAAGTGCAAGGGTCCACTATAGCATAGACATGGAAAGTATGGGTTGATCCACAAGGACTCTATTAATAAATGCATTGTAATGAAAACCTATTTTAAGTACTTTGACCTAGCCAAATAATTTATTAAAACTAAATTAATCAATTAAAAATGCTAAAAATCGTAGAAACACATAACAATGCTAGAAATTAAACCTAATTCTAAGAAATAAAAGTCCAAATATTAGAAATCAAATACTCTTAGGACTAAGCTATCTAGATTTTTCTACACATGTTAATAAAGTTACAATACTCTAAAAACATGAAAAAATAATTCTTTCCAAGTCTCTTTAAATATTTTCTTAATATTATTTTCTCAACATGTCACTATACTTATTCAAAGTATAGTTGGTCTTCTTGTGGAATGGAGTATCAAAGATTCTTGTATATTCACCCTCTATTTTTACTATACTTGGTACCTGTTTCTTTCAAGCAATGACTGAGTATGTAATCTTAAAGTGCTATGAATCTAATAGTAATAATGTGCACTAAATTAATCTAGAATTACATAATTTAAAAAATATCTTATTCTAATATATATTTCATCTCAATGCCCTTGGTGAACTAATTAAACTTAAGCATAATGAAATAAATTAAATCTACCAACTAATTATAACAAGGACATAACAAGAAAGGATCATGATGCTTCAATTAAACAATAACTTATATTTACATACTAATCTTAATTTTTCAAAGGTGCTGCTCCTAGTCTAACAAGGAATGCTCATTCACCATGTATAAGTTAGCTTGAATTATTTAGCTTTTCTTATAACCAATTCAACATCTTCTATTCCCTTTTTTGAGTTTAGCCTATCGCAAGTTTAAGACTCAACACTCAAGTTGGAGGGGATCTTGTCTTATGGAAAGGTCCTTTTGTTTTACTATTTTAAGTAAAAAAATGGTCCTTCTAAGTCCGGTTAGAACTTAAGGCTCTAAATGTGTTATTGAGAAGAATATTAGTGTCCTAAGTGATTTAGGGCCAAACTATGTTTAAAATGTTACAATGTCCACTAATATAGGCATACGTATATAAGTTTCAATCTAACAAGGATAGTTCACACTCTTTTATTTGGGCACTATAACTAGGGCAATATTAGCATTTTCAAGTTTAAGTTCAGTTATTCATTCATGATTTTGACAAAGAAAAATGTGTCACTAGATATCAACTACATTTTTCACATGCTTTCATCATTTTGTAATTTAAAATAGTGCATATGTAAATCATCATTGCATTAACTTGTCCTATCAAAATATAGAAATTAATAAACTTTCCAAGATAGCAATCTTAATCCACCTACCTCTGCTTGAGCACTCCAAATTCAGTGACGTGCATAATTATCCAGTTTATGAACACACTAATCATCAATCACACATGTAACAACATAATTACACATTTAGATCCATGATCGAGGTTTTCTTTTAATTTCTAAGGTCTAGAAATTACCTTAGGTTAGTCTCTGGCACTAGTTGGTATAGTGCAACATGATCACACTCATCCATAGCACTGATCACATTTTATTAACTATTGGTTATTAATCTGATGAACAATGGTTACTGAATTACCAAATCCACATCATTGGTCATTGATTGGCAGTCCACATCTCCTTTCAATACATCTAAAATTACTAACCAACATGGTTACAAGTTAATTTTGTAGATTAAGACCCATAAACTCTTAATTCACTACTTGATCCAATTTTTTATAGTTAGATCTAGGGTCTATGTACTCCTAATAGTTATAAATGTTTAAATTTTAGGTTTCTAGTTGATCCAAACCATTGAATCGAGTTTTATAGCATGATAATGGTGATAAACATATTCAATGTATCTATATCTAATAGAAATTCTATGGTTCACAACCTTTGAGATCTCTGTGATGAATTAACCATCAGATCTAAGGTTACATTTCTAAATTGGTTTGCCAGACATCTAAGGTACTAGATCTCACTTACAAGATATTGATTTTGTCCAATTATCCATAAAAATTTTAGGAATTTTAAGACTTACAATGCATGTTATGCTCAAATTGAAATTTGTTATAGACTGGAGAAGATCAGTAGCAATTTTTCCTGAAACCACATTGATCATCATCCAACAGGTCATTAGGATCATTGGTTCATTGCTAAATGGTCATAAATTAGGGGGATCATGGCTATACATCACTATTACACCCAAATCTCTTTTGAATCAACTTTGATCATCAATTTTCTTTAGGGAATTTTTTTGTGATGTTGAGGGGATCATGATGAATAATCAAATCACCAATTTGAGTCATTTTCACCCCTATGCACACAGTTCCCTATGACTATTCACCATTGTTGGAGTGCTATCGCTGGTGATGGCAAAAGGTGTTGGGAGTGAGGGAGGAAAGGAAAAAAGAGATGGGTCTGCCAGCATGAGGCTTGCTGGACCTTACTATTGGAACATGTAAGAGAGGAGAGGTGAGGGTTCAGGCATGGCAGGCCTACTCAAGCAAGTGGTTGGGCTATGCTGATGGAGTGAGTAAGAGGGAAGGGAGGAGGCAAACTTAGCGTGCCAGTCATGTAGTTGCCTAGAGCAGGGAGAGCAAGGGAAGCTTGGTTTTGGTGGTGGCCAGTTGTGACTACCAGAGTTTTCCCATGCATTTTTAAATGCAAGATCTGATTCCTAAGGCATGATGCATCGCTATTTGAAAACCATTTTATAAAAACAATGCAATGTAGCCGAAAATCTTTTCATTTAAACTCATTTTGAAAACCCCAAGTGTCATTTGCTTTCACAATAACCAATGTAGTTTTTGAAAAACTTTAGAAATCATAAATGTTTTCCCCAGGTCTATTGAGTCACAGCTCACAGCCTAATTATAAATAAATACAAGTACATGTCCAAAGGGTAGAGTGTTTACTTGCATGTATAATTGTCTCCTTTTGATTTTTCTTGCTCGTAGCACTAACATTTCCTGAGGCGTCTTCTACTCGTGAATGGGGCTAACCTGAAAAATGTTAAGGATTGGATGAGTATATACTATACTCAGTAGGAGTCTATCACTACTAGTTTTACAATGCATGCTATGTTTAAAATCATATGCTCTTTAAAACATGTGCATGTTCGAACAATCATGTTCAATATCGATATTAAAAATCATTGTCGAATTGGAATACTGGCGACTTAAAGAATCGTATAATCCAAGTCGAAAGTATCATATATATATATATATATATCATAAACATAATGATATGCATAAGATGCTCAACTAAATCCAACTCATGGATATATGGTATGGTCGACCAACCTCCTGTCATGCCATATGCATAATACAAGTAAATCCTCAACCATAGGGCCCACTATGCCTACGACCTCGCCGCCGTGTGGTCCCCGGGTACCTAGGGACACAGGGTCATAGCCTCCATGGGGCATATGACACTTTGACCTAGTGCCGTGATACCAGTGGTAGCCCCCTGTACCACATGCAGTCAAAGTAGGGACATGCCCTTTTTGGGCGTGGTACCCATTCCACCTAATAGTGGTAGAGGCTGGGAGGCCACCCCAAACCTCTCGGCATAGCACCCACGAGCTTATTAGCCCAAATCATATACGATCAAACAAGCAAAAACTTCTTTTTCAAAACCTGTCTTCTTTGGGTCCCTCACAACTGCCTACCCAGCGTCTTTTGGGCGCTCCAGCGTCTTTTGGTAACCCTCAAAGACATGCAATCTTTCAAAACTCAATAACCACAAATCATGCAATTTATGCAATCATTTGCAAAACATGTCTATGCATAATGTATTTATCATATGCATGTTGAATTCATTTATAAAATTAAGTCATGCTAAACAAGTCATATATCTTATACTTAAAACACGCATTCTCAAAACAATCATGGCTCTTTTTAAAAGTCTAGTAGCAATAGAGCACCTACCTCGAAGTCTCCTGGAGTCGCATCCTTTACCACTCAACCCGACCCTGGGTCTCATTTATAAACTCCTGGATATGAATGGATACAAGGAGTCCTTATCAATTTCAATCTATTTAGAAATTAGATCGCTAGATTAATGGCTAGATCTACCTTTTAGGGTCCATGGGTCCTTGCCTAATTCATTGTCAGGCTAGATCCTATGATGTGGATCTACTATTCAATGGTTAACTCTATAAATTGTCTTTTAATCCTAACTTTATAGTCTCATTAGGTCCGCGTGTCCCAGTTCCTAGGACACCTGTTCATCTTGGTTGAACCGTGACCGCCTCACGTGCGTGCGCGCCCAAAGGTCGTGCCAGGGACCGTGTTTTACACGCGCACATGCATGCTCAAGCGATGCGCTATGACACGCATCCTGGATGGCATCGCACGGACGCACCTTTGGTGTAGCATGGCTCGTCTCAGCTCCCAGGGCACCCCGTGCATCCTAGTCAAGCCAGGACCTGTGCCCCACGTCGCACACACACCCGAAGGCTTCACCAGGGACAGTGTACGCACTGTCGTATGCCTAAAACCTGTTCCAGGACCCTGTCCTAGGCGTAGGTGAAGCATAGCGTCCTTGGGACGCCTAGTTCGTACAGGGCCGGCTGGAACCGGCTTCATCTTCTCTGGCTGTAAAAATCGACTGGGAAAAGACTAGATCCGGCATGGATCTGGCCTAGGGGAAGTGACATGGAGAGAAAGGGAAAGAGAAGCTTTACTTGGGTAGCCGGGGATGCCCTTCTTCCGGCGGTGCGTTTCCCTCTACGCCTGCTAGAAATCCGTGCCATCTGGAACCCATGAAGAAGGGGGAAAACCCCAACTTCCAATGAGGCCAGAGGAACAAGAGGGGAGGTGGGGAGATGGGAATGGCCGGCCTAACTCTGGTCCTGGACGTTGCCGAAAATCGTAGGGAAACTGGGTTTCTAATTTTTGCCGAAAACTCCAGTCCCAAATGACCAGAAAAACCGTCTTTTGGAGAGGGGGAGATAGGGCTTTTTATAACCTTGCTATGGCGGTGCTGCCATTAGTAGTGGCAGAAACCTCTGGAAATAGGGTTTCTGGAGAATTCTAGAGGAAGAAGAGAATGGGGTGCCATTATCAAAATGGCCCCTGCATTTTCTGTCTTTTTCGTTTTTTGTTTAAATTACAGAAATGCCCCTAATCTTTAAACGGCCGTAACTTCTTCATACGAACTCCGTTTTCGGCGTTCTTTGAGGCATTGGATTCCATTTTTCGAGTAGAATCTAATGGTATCAAGTTTTCTTACAAATTCCTTCATTTAATATTTTAAATAAAGTAAAATATTTAACAAAGTTTATTTCCCATAGAATGTCCAATTTTTGTTAAAAATGGCGTAAATTGCTTAAGCATTACATTATTACCCCCTTAAAAGAATTTCGTCCTCGAAATTCCATAAATTATCATCTTCAAGTTATTTTGTCTCTTAGATAACTTCTTGGTGAATGCATTCTCCCCTTAGGAATCAAATCCAGGCTCAACCTCAATTTATTATTTTTATTGTTCCTTCTACAAGGCCTTACCTATAAGGGCCACTTTCGCTACGTACTCTGATGCATACTCCCATACGTGCCAGTTTAACAATACCGGTCTCTAGCTGTAATTCATCTATCTCAAAATCCTTAAATGCCTATACTTTTCTCATCGTGTATACGATAGTCTCCTCGTAGGATCATGATTCTTTATTCATGTATAAATTACTCCATACTTCTTTGAGATCATATGATCTTATTTCTCTTATTTCATTTTGAATATTATAGGATAATCCCTTTTTCTTCTTGTCTTCCATCTAGTGATCTCTTCATCATCCACATCTCCTTCTAATGGTTGGTTATATGTCATTAGTAAGAGTCCAAAAAAAGTTACCTTCTTTCTATTGTGTCTAACTTTGCTTCTTATCTTTTATATTTGTCCCCAAGATACTTCAATAACTGACATGGTATCATGTGCTCTACAGCCAAACCCTTGATTAACTTTGAATTTCAACTGTCTATCATTTTCCATATGTGACTTGATTCCTCGACCAAAGTTACATTCAAAATAGAATCATGAAAGCCAATTAGTAGCATCTTCCATCGAGGACCTTATCATATACTGAAAGTAAAATGTCCTAACTCTATATCCAGTTTCATAATTATTGAATTCATTAAACGCTTTTCTCTGTGAAGATTTTATCCAAACTCATGTCAAATGTTAATGGTCGATTCATCATCATGGGTCAAATGTTCTCATCCAGAGGCCTATCTCACTATTCACATCGATTTGTCATTAGGATTTTTAACAATGTTCCCATTTATGCAAAGCAAAAAGTCTCTTATTCATAACCGAGTACCCTTAGGTCATGGTTGAATCCTTTGTCATTATCTTCTTTATCATTTCCTTACTTGATGATTTTTCTTCGTAATCTGTCAATCCAAAAGTTCTATACTCAATCTAGTAGGGTTAGTCATTAGGAAATTTCTTCAATTGATTTTTCGTACTTGGTATATGCACATAACAACTAACTTTTTTTCTAAAGGCAACGTAACATTAAATCTTCTCCTTATAGTGTGCTAGCCATCTCACCTTTTTTCCTTCCATCCCCTATGTCAATATATTGTGCAATATTTTATCAAGGCTTTATCACCAACCATGCAGTCTGTATTGTCAGGAGGTATCCTCATAAGTAGTGATTTTCTCAATTCCTCAAATTTTATCCTTCAAGTGCCTCCTCATACTTAGCTTATAATAGCAGTTCTCGTTCAATAGCTACTACATCAAATTATACTGAAGCTGTTAAATCATCAAATTTGAAAAACACTCAAGTAAGCATGGAACATTTTTGTAGACATATAGAAAGACTTTATTTGATTACCTATTGATCTCTTTCCAGATATATCTATGGAAAAGTCTATCTCATTGGTGGGGATCGCTCCTTATTTTTACTTCTCTCTCAGTTGTTACTATATTCATTGTACTTGTAGCTCCTGCATGATGTGGCCTAATCAACTAACCTCATACCCTCAAATGACTTAGTCTAACAAGTACTTCTTTAAAGTAAAAATCATGTCCAAATACTTATAATATCCCTCTGAGTATATAACTTCGACTACTAACATATTTGATTAAATAGGGTGTGATACCTTTATTTAGTCAACAGTACTCTAAAGGTAATGACTAAATAATGGTCTTAAGATATTTGCTCTTCCGAATCTATGATAGCAAGTCCTCAATTCGATTCTTGATGGTACCCTACTTGCTAAATGGACAAGTCACTGTCCCGGCTTAATTCCTTTTTCAATATACTTTATTGGCAAGGTGGGATATCACCAAATTTTCCTTTTTATGGATTATATTCATTGGTGTTCCTCATAAGCTAATGGATCTGATAAGAATCTATTTGTAATAATTGATATCAAACCATTTGTAGAATTTAATTTCTAGTTGGTCACCATTCCTCTTCGGAAATTTCTTGTCGCATAATCTCCTGATATTCGATACTCTACTCAAAGTCTTAAACCCCATATGCTTTATCTCTATTATACTCTTTTATAATAAAATCATCACCAACTCAACTATCATCATTCCTTCGAAGTTGATTGGTTTATCTTCCCACCCGAATCAAGATGAAAGATTTGTATGTATCTCTATAAAGTCATGATCTTCTTCTTTTGAATAATCAATATTCATCGAATACTTATAGTTACATCTCTATCTCTTTCTCTCTTTTCTTCAAAATCCTCATTTTTGTCTACCTAGATCAATGCTTTCATTTGAGTGGTTGCATATATTTGATCTACGCAACAGTCAAGAGAAACTTAATACTTCTAGGAAATGTTGAAGTTTTCTAATATCATTGAAATCCTTAATTGCCTATAGCCTCAATAAAATTCATACAATGTCTTAATGATGGCATTGACATTTTGGTCATGCTAAACTTCTCTTACAAGTTCATGTTAGGATCAATCTATTATCATCCTTAGTATTATCATCAAAATCTTTTGATAACTCGGTCGAATTCATTTCCCTATCATATTCATGTTATGTCTCTCTTAATCACATAATATGTTAAAAGTAATCATTTGACCAATCTTTCCAATCATGAAAAGGGAAATCATATTGTACATTACACCACTTGCATTCTACCAACCATTTTGATCAAGGGCATGTCTATTGTACCTACTTTAGTACATAAGAAGAGATGTGAATGACCATAAGGATGCTTGCCATTATCACATACGAGAGAGTATGTTTCAGGTGTGGGATGATCCTTATGAAAAAGCAAAATGTTCACACAAAGAAATTCACCTCACAAGAACCATGTGGTCTCATCAAAAGGAATTCCAAGAATTGAAGCTTGTATGTCTTCGAGAGAAATACTTACCGAAAACAGACCCAACATCAAACATATGAGACTTGAGCTTTTGTATCCCATAACGAAACTTAAAGGCTCGAGCTTTTGTATCCAAGAATTGGCATCTTTCGCACATTAAATCCCAATCCAAACAAAGATCAAACATTAATTGAACATGTTTTAGACTAACACAATTAAAAAATTCACCATTTCCATTTACAAGTAATCATTTAATCAATCTTTCAAATCATCAAAAGGGAAATCATCTTCTACATTGCACCAGCTTGCACCCCACCAACCATTTTGGCCAAGTGCATGTCTATTCTACCTGCTCTAGGACATCAGAAGAGATGTGAATGACCATAAAGAAGAAAGCCATTATCACAAACGAGAGAGTCGATATCATGTGGGGACTGATCCTAATGAGAAATCAACTTGTTCACTAAAACAATTTCCCCAATGTGACCTCATCAAAAGGAATGCAAAGAATTGCAGCTTGTATGTCTTCTAAAGAAACACTTAGCAAAAACATGACTAAGGGACCCAACACCAAACATATGAGACTTCAGCTTTTGTATCCCATAATTGGAGAAATCATCAACTTAAATACATATTTTGTTGAAGCAAATCTTAAAGGTTTGAGCTTTTGTATCCAAGAATTGGCACATGAAATTCCAATCCAAACAAAGATGAAGCATTAACTGAACATGTTTCAGACCAAAACAATTAAAAAATTTACCATTTCCTTTAAAAGTGATCATTTGACCAATCTCTCAAATCATCTTCTACATTAACCAGCTTGCACTCCACGAACCATTTTGGTCAAGCGCAGATCCATTGCACCTGCTTTAGTACATAAGAAGAGATGTGAATGACCGTAAAGAAGAAAGCCATTATCAGATATGAGTGAGTTTATACCATGTGTGGAATGATCCATATGAAAAATAAACTTGTTCACACAAAGAAATTCACCTCTCAAAAACCATGCGGCCTCACCAAAAGGAATGCCAAGAATTGACGCTTGTATGTCTTCTAAAGAAACATTAAGTGAAAACATGACTGAGGGACCCAACACCAAACATATGAGACTTGAGCTTTTGTACCCCTTAATTTGAGAACTCTTCAACTAAAATATAGATCTTGCTGAAGGGAAACTTAAAGAATCGAACTTTTGCATCCAAGAATTGGCATCTTTTGTACATGAAATTCCAATCCAAACGAAGATCAGCCATTACCTCAACATGTTTCAAACCAAAATAATTAAAAAATTCATCATTTCCTTTTAAAAAGTAATCATTTGGCCAATCTTTCAAATCATGAAAAGGGAAATCATATTCTACATTACACCAGCTTGCATTCCACCAACCATTTTGGTCAAGTGCATGTCTATTGTACTTGCTTTAGTACATAAGAAGAGATGGGAATGACCATAAGGACAAATTCCATTATCTCATACGAGAGAGTCTATATCATGTGTGGAATGATCCTTATGAAAAATCAACATGTTCACACAAAGAAATTCCCCTCTTAAGAACCATGCCATCTCATCAAAGGGAATGCCAAGAATTCAAGCTTGTATGTCTACTAGAGAAACATTTTACAAAAAACATAACTAAGGGACCCAACACCGAACATGTGAGACTTGAGCTTTTGTATCCCATAATTTGAGGACTCTTCAACTAAAATAGAGATTTTGCTGAAGCAAAATTTAAAGGCTTAAGCTTTTGTATCCAAGAATTGGGATGTTTCGCACATGAAATCCCAATACAAACAAAGATCAAGCAGTAATTGAACATGTTTCAGAACAAAACAATTAAAAAATTCACCATTTCCATTTAAAAGTAATAATTTGACCAATCTTTCAAATCATGAAAAGGGAAATCATCTTCTACATTACACCAGCTTGCACCCCACCGACCATTTTGGTCAAATGCATGTCAATTGTACTTGCACTAGTACATCAAAAGAGATGTGAATGACCTTAAAGAAGAAATCCATTATCACATACGAGAGAGTCTATACCATGTACAGACTTATCCTAATGAAAAATCAACTTGTTCACACAAAGAATTTCACGACCAAGAAACATGCGGCCTCATCAAAAGGAATGCGAAGAATTGAAGCTTGTTTGTCTTCTAGACAAACATTAAGCAAAAACATGACTAAGGGACACAACACCAAACATATGAGACATGAGGTTTTGCAACCCATAATTGGAGAACTCTTCAACTAAAATACAGATTTTGCTAAAGCGAAACTTAACATCTCGAGGTTTTCTATCCAATAATTTGCACATGAAATTCCAATAAAAAAAAGGAGCAAGCATTAATTGAACATGTATCAAACCAAACCAACTAAAAAATTCATCATTTCCATTTAAAAGTGATCATTTGACCAATCTTTCAAACCATGAAAAGGGAAATCATCTTCTACATTACACCAGCTTGCACTCCACCAACCATTTTGGACAAGCGCACATCTATTGTACTTGCTTTAGTACACAAGAAGAGATGTGAGTGACCATAAGGAAGAATGCCATCATCACATACAAGAGAGTCGATATCATGTGTGGAATGATTCTTATGAAAAATCAACATGTTCACACAAAAAAATTCACCTCTCAAGAACCATGCGGTCTCATCCAAAAGAATGCCAAGAATTGAAGCTTGTATGCCTTCTAGAGAAACATTTACCGAAAACATACCTAAGGGACCCAACAGCAAACATATGAAACTTGAGCTTTTGTGTGCCATAATTGTAGAAATCTTCATCCAAAATATAGATTTTGCTGCAGCGAAACTTAGAGGCTTAAGCTTTTGTATCCAAGAATTGGCATCTTTCGCACATGAAATCCCCATCGAAACAAAGATCAAGCATTAATTGCACATGTTTCAGACCAAAACAATTAAAAAATTCTTCATTTCCATTTCAAAGTAATCATTTGACCAATCTTTCAAATCTTGAAAAGGGAAATCATCTTCTACATTACATCATCTTGCACTCCACCAACCATTTTGGTCAAGCGCACGTCTATTGTACCTGCTTTAGTACATAAGAAGGGATGTGAATGACCATAAGGAAGAATGCCATTGTCACATACGAGAGAGTCTATATCGTGTGTGGGATGATCCTTATGAAATACCATCTTGTTCACATAAAGAAATTCACCTCTCAAGAACCATGGAGCCTCATCAAAAGGAAAGCCAAGATTTGAAGCTTGTATGTCTTCTAGAGAAACATTTAGTGAAAACATGACTGAGGGACCCAACACCAAACATATGAGACTTGAGCTTTTGTATCCCATAATTGGAGAACTCCAACTAAAATATAAATTTTCCTGCAGCGAAACTTAAAGACTTGAGCTTTTGTATCCAAGTCTTTTGTACTTCAAATCCGAACCCAAACGAAGATCAAGCATTAATTGAACATGTTTCAGACCAAAAACCAATTAAAAAATTCACCATTTCCATTTAGAAGTAATCATTTGACCAATCTTTCAAATCATGAAAAGGGAAATCATCTACTACATTACACCAGGTTGCAATCCACCAACCATTTTTGCCAAGCCCACATCTATTGTACCTGCTTTAGTACATAAGAAGAGATATGAATGACCATAACAAAGAATGCCATTATCACAAATGAGAGAGTCCATATCATGTGTGGAATGATCCTTATGAAAAATCAACATGTTCACGCAAAGAAATTCACCACTCTAGAACCATGCCGTCTCATCAAAAGGAATGCCAAGAATTGAAGCTTGTATGTCTTCTAGAGAAACATTTTCCGAAAACATAACTAAGGGACCCAACATCCAACTTATGAGACTTGAGCTTTTGTATCCCATAATTGGAGAACTCTTCAACCAAAATACAGATTTGACAGATGCAAAACTTAACGGCTCAAGCTTTTGTATCCAAGAATTGGCTTCTTTCGCACATGAAATCCCAAGCCAAACAAAGATCAAGCATTAATTGGACATGTTTCAGACCAAAACAATTAAAAAATTCTTCATTTACATTTAAAAGTAACCATTTTACCAATCTTTCAAGTCATGAAAAGAGAAATCATCTTCTACACTACACCATCTTGCACTCCACCAACCATTTTGGTCAAGCGCATGTCTATTGTACCTGCTTTAGTACATAAGAAGAGATGTGAATGACCATAAGGAAGAATGCCATTATTACATATGAGAGAGTCTATATCATGTGTGGGATGATCCTTATGAAAAATCAACATGTTCACATAGAGAAATTCACCTCTCAAGAACCGTGAGGTCTCATCAAAAGGAATGCAAAAAATTGAAGCTTGTATGCTTCTAGAGAAACATTTACCGAAAACATAACTAAGGGACCCAACACCGAACATATGAGAATTGAGCCTTTGTATCCCATAATTGGAGAATTCTTCAACTAAAATATTGATTTTCTTGAAGCGAAACTTAAAGACTCGAGCATTTGTATCCAAGAATTGGAATCTTTTGTACATGAAATCCGAATCCAAACAAAGATCAAGCATTAATTGAATATGTTTTAAAGAAAAATAATTAATAAAATCATCGTTTCCATTTAAAAGTAATCATTTGACCAATATTTCAAATCACGAAAAGGGAAATCATCTTCTACATTACACCAGCTTGCACTCCACCAGACAATTTGGTCAAGCCCGCGTCTATTGCACCTACTCTAGTACACAAGAAGATATTTGAGTGACCATTAGGAACAATCCCATTATCACATACGAGAGAGTCTGTATCATGTGTGGATTGATCCTTATGAAAAATTAACATGTTCACACAAAGAAATTCCCCTCCCAAGAACCATGCAGTCCTATCAAAAGGAATGCCAAGAATTGAAGCTTGTATGTCTTCTAGAGAAACATTTACCGAAAACATAACTAAGGGAGACAACACCAAACATATGAGCCTTGAGCTTTTGTATCCCATAATTGGAGAACACTTTCACCAAAATATAGATTTTCCTGAAGCGAAACTTAAAGACTCTAGTTTTTGTATCCAAGTCTTTTGTACTTCAAATCCGAATCCAAACGAAGATGAAGCATTAATTGAACATGTTTCAAACCAAAAACCAATTAAAAAATTCATCATTTCCATTTAAAAGTAATCATTTGACCAATCTTTTGAATCATGAAAAGATAAATCATCTTCTAAATTACACCAGCTTGCACTCCACCAACCATTTTGGTCAAGCCCACGTCTATTGTACCTACTTTAGTACATAAGAAGAGAAGTGAATGACCATAAGCAAGAAAGCCATTATCACGTACCAGAGGGTCTATTTCATGTGTGGGATGATCCTTATGAAAAATCAACATGATCACACAAAGAGATTCACCTCTCAAGAACCATGCGGCATCATCAAAAGGAATGCCAAGAATTGAAGCTTGTATGTCTTCTAGGGAAACATTTAGCAAAAACATGATTAAGGGACCCAACACCAAACATAT
This sequence comes from Warburgia ugandensis, assembly GCA_035236585.1. Classification (NCBI taxonomy): domain Eukaryota; kingdom Viridiplantae; phylum Streptophyta; class Magnoliopsida; order Canellales; family Canellaceae; genus Warburgia; species Warburgia ugandensis. The sequence continues at coordinate 52,900,603 of CP141127.1, read as the reverse complement.
GAGACTTGAGCTTTTGCACCCCATAATTGGAGAACTCTTCAACTAAAATATAGATTTTCCTGAAGCGAAACTTAAAGACTCGAGCATTTGTATCCAATAATTGGAATATTTTGTACATGAAATGTGAATCCAAACAAAGATCAAATATTGAATATGTTTAAAACCAAAACAGTTAAAAAATTCATTATTTCCATTTAAAAGTTATCATTTGACCACTCTTTCAAATCATGAAAAGGGAAATCATCTTCTACATTACACTAGCTTGCACTCCACCAGCCATGTTGGTCAAGCCCACATCTACTGCACCTACTTTAGTACGTGAGCTGTGAGTAACCATAAGGAACAATGCCATTATCACATATGAAAGAGTCTATATCATGTGTGGAACGATCCTTACGAAAAGTCAACATGCTCACCCAAAGAAATTCACCTCTCAAGAACCATGCAGTCTTAACAAAAGGAATGTCAAGAATTGAAGCTTGTATGTCTTCTAAAGAAACATTTACCGAAAACATAACTCGGGGATCCAACACCAAACATATGAGGCTTGAACTTTTGTGCCCCGTAATTGAAGAACTCTTCAACTAAAATACAGATTTTGCTGAAGGGAAAGTTAAAGGCTCGAGCTTTTGTATCCAAGAATTGGCATCTTACACACATGAAATCCCATTCCAAACAAAGATCAAGCATTAATTGAACATGTTTCAGACTAAAACAATTAAAAAAATTCTTCACTTATATTTAAAAGTAATCATTTCACCAATCTTTCAAATCATGAAAAGGGAAATCATCTTCTACATTACCCCATCTTGCACTCCACCAACTATTTTGGTCAAGCACATATCTATTGTACCTGCTTTAGTACATAAGAAGAGATGTGAATGACCATAAGGAAGAATGCCAATATCACATATGAGAGAGTCTATGTCGAGTTTGGGATGATCCTTATGAAAAATTAACTTGTTCACGCAAGGAAATTCACCTCTCAAGAACCATGAGGCCTCATCAAAAGGAATGCCCATACTTGAAGCTTGTATGTCTTCTAGAGAAACATTTAGTGAAAACATGGCTGAGGGACCCAACACCAAACATATGAGACTTGATCTTTTGTATCCCACAATAGGAGTACTCTTCAACTAAAATATATATTTTCCTAAAGCGAAACTTAAAGACTCGAGCTTTTGTATTCAAGAATTGGCATCTTTTATACATGAAAAGTGAAATCATCTTCTACATTACACTAGCTTGCACTCCACCAGCCATTTTGGTCAAGCCCACATCTATTGCACCTACTTTAGTACGTGAGATGTGAGTGACCATAAGGAACAATGCCATTATCACATATGAGAGAGTCTATATCATGTGTGGAACGATCCTTATGAAAAATCAGCATGCTCACCCAAAGAAATTCACCTCTCAAGAACCATGCAGTCTTAACAAGAGGAATGCCAAGAATTGAAGCATGTATGTCTTCTAAAGAAACATTTAAAGAAAACATAACTCGGGGATCCAACACCAAACATATGAGACTTGAACTATTGTGCCCCATAATTGATGAACTCTTCAACTAAAATACAGATTTTGCTGAAGGGAAACTTGAAGGCTCGAGCTTTTGTATCCAAGAATTGGCATCTTACGCACATGAAATCCCATTCCAAAACAAAGATCAAGCATTAATTGAACATGTTTCAGACTAAAACAATTAAAAAAATTCTTCATTTATATTTAAAAGTAATCATTTGACCAATCTTTCAAATCATGAAAAGGGAAATCATCTTCTATATTACCCCATCTTGCACTCAACCAACCATTTTGGTGAAGCACATATCTATTGTACCTGCTTTAGTACATAAGAAGAGATGTGAATGACCATAAGGAAGAATACCAATATCACATATGAGAGAGTCTATGTTAAGTTTGAGATGATCCTTATGAAAAATCACCTTGTTCACGCAAGGAAATTCACCTCTCAAGAACCATGAGGCCTCATCAAAAGGAATGCCCATACTTGAAGCTTGTATGTCTTCTAGAGAAACATTTAGTGAAAACATGGCTGAGGGACCCAACACCAAACATATGAGACTTGATCTTTTGTGTCCCACAATAGGAGCACTCTTCCACTAAAATATATATTTTCCTAAAGCGAAACTTAAAGACTCGAGCTTTTGTATCCAAGAATTGGCTTTTTTTATGTAATGCCCCGAGCATTTTACGCTAATTGGACATTCTATATGAAATTAACCATGTGACATGTTTTATTTTATTTAAAATATAAATAAAGGAATTTGTAAGAAAAATTAGTACCATTAGATTCTACGTTCAAAATGAAATCTAACGCCTTGAAGAACGTAAAAAACAGAGCTCGTATGACAAAGTTATGGCCGTTTAAAGATTAATGGCAATTTTGTAATTTGTACTTAAAAACGAGAAAATACAAGATCCAAAGCCAATCTCTTCTAGGCAGAGTCTCCATCCACAGACATGGTCATTGTTATCTACTTTCGACAATTTCACCACGCCTTCTTCCTCCGGGTGAAATTAGTATTGTCATCCTTATGCTTCCCAGGGACCTCCAAATGGGAGGAATCCTGGACCGGGAAAGATCGGTGTGGGATCACAACTTATGGCGATAAGAGCAAGTGCCCATACATCCAAAATTAAAAGAAAAAAAAGGGCGGCCCCAGTGCACGAAGCTCCCGCCTATGCAGGGTCTGGCGAAGGAGCGGATCACAGGGGCCTAAAGTACACAGCCTTACCTTGCATTTGCAAGAAGCTATTTCCACGCCTTGAACCTGTGACCTCAAGGTCATACATCCAAAATTATAAAGATATTAAGTCAAGAATCAGGAAAACAAAACAAAGAAACCAAAAAACATCAAGCGAATGTGACAGTCTTACTAGCATAAGATAGAGAATGGTAGGGTAAAAGCTGGAATAATCCCCAATAACTAAGTTCAAATTGTCTATCAAGGTAGCATTGATGGTGCTCTTCCAATCCAGCCAACTCAGATGTGGCAGATCCTCCAAGATCCAGCAAAGCAAGCCCATACTCTGTTCGTGCTATCAGTGAGCAAGAGACACCTGCGCATGCTCTGCACTGCTATCGCCTGTTGCCCATAGTGCAGCAGGGCAAGTAGGATTGTGGAGATCTTGGAAGTAGGCCAATTATAGGTAACGGTGGTCCCCAGGAGCTTAAACATTGATGGGCCCAAGTAGCCTCTCCATTGACACGTCACCCTAGGATAACGAAAGACAACCTCGTCAACATGCGAAGTCAACAAGGGAGCTCCCATCTCACGCCGATGGAAGTGGAAGCAATAAGTGGTGGGATTCCATCTTTTTGCTAAGGCCATTAGAGGAAACGGCCAATAAACTCCACCAATCATATTCTGATAGAAGGGTTCCAAACCTACCTAAAGTATAATATTTTGTCACGCTGGCCCTAATAGTTACCATAGATGAAACTTACATAAACCTGGTTAGTATGGAAGTGAATAATCCAGCACTTCAAAAGAAAGACAAAATGCACAGGGTCATCCGATGGGATGAAATCAATCCAACTGCATGACCAATTCCATGATTCAGGTTCCGTCACAAGACCAAGGCTTTCACCTTTGCATGATCTTTTGCTACAAGAAGTAGAAGAATGGGCTGCATGAGTCCCCAAAAAGTCACTTGACAATCACGAAAGGGGATATGTGTCCCAAAGGCCCGAAAGATGAACGATCGTAAAAATCAAAATCATGCGACAGGAAGGCCGTCACATGTTTTGTCGCATGATACCTGAAAGAAAGGGACATGTAACAAACGTCTCAAAAGGAGAGAAGTCACTTGACCCCATAATCTGCGACGTCAGCTCAAAAGTTTTGCGACAACATCTAGAAGGTAATGCGATCATCTCTTACTAGAGGTGTGATTGCATGACCATGCTGAAGTTCACACGAACCATTGCTAAAATTTCAGTTTTAAAAGACGGCAAAAATAAGACGGTCTAAATACAATCATCTTATAAAATTTTTTATAAAAGGTTTCTCAAAACTATCTTATATATTATAATATTATAAGACAGTTATACAAAAACTCATCATCAACATCATCAAGACCTTATCCCAATTAGGGGTCGGCCACATGAATCTTATTCCTCCATTCCATTCTATTAAACCCCATCATTTCATTTAGTCCCAAAGTTTTTAAATCTTTCCTCACCACTTCTATCCATGTTCTTTTGGGCATTCCCCTTGCCCTTTTAGAACCTTCAGCTTGTATTGCCTCACTCTTTCTAACTGGTGCCGTTGTTGGCCTCCTTTGAACATGTCCAAACCATCTAAGTCTAATTTCCCTCATCTTGTTACCTATTGGTGCTATCCCTAAATTTTCTCTAATATTTTCATTTCTAATTCTATCATTTCTTGTCTTACCACTCATCCATCTCAACATCCTCATTTCTGCGACACTCAGCCTATGAGTATGATGTTCCTTAACTGCCCAACACTCTGATCCATAGAGCATGGCCGGCCTAATAGCCATCCTATAGAATTTTTCCTTTAGTTTGAGTGGCACCCGCCGATCACATAAAACACCCGATGCACATCTCCATTTGTTCCAACCCGCTTGGATTTTCTGGGTAACCTCCCTCTCAATCTCTCCACTCTCATGGATCAACGATCTTAAGTATCGGAAGTGGTCTCTCATGGGGACCTCTTGGTTATCAATCTTGACTGGTGCTCCACTCCTACTCTCCTTACTAAAATTACATTCCATATATTCTGTCTTAGTTCGGCTATTTTTAAATCCTTCCAATTCTAATGCTTCTCTCCATAACTCTAGCTTTATGTTTACACCCTCCCTTGTCTCATCAAGTAGGACTATATCGTCTGCAAATAGCATGCACCAAGGAATCTCCTCATGCAGATGTTTCGTTAACTCATCCATAACTAATGTGAAAAGGTATGGACTCAATGCCGATCCTTGGTGCAATCCGACAGTGACAGGAAAATCACCAGTCATGCCACTAGTGGTCTTAACATTTATTACTGCTCCCTCATACATATCTTTAATTATGTCTATATACCCCTGATAAACCCCTTTAACACCCAACACCCTCCATATTAACTCTCTAGGGACTCTATCATACGCTTTCTCTAAGTCAATAAAGACCATGTGTAGGTCTTTTCTCCTCTCCCTATATTTCTCTACTAATTGTCTTAGTAAGAAAATAGCTTCCACGGTAGACCTCCCAGGCATGAAACCAAACTGATTCTCCGATACACTTGTTTCATGTCGTTGCCTCTTCTCAATCACTCTTTCAAAAAGTTTCATGGTGTGGCTCATAAGTTTGATCCCTCGATAATTAGTGCAGCTCTGAATGTCTCCTTTATTCTTATAGATTGGTACAATAGAGCTTTTCCTCCACTCATCAGGCATTTTCTTTGATTTTATAATCTTGTTAAACAACTTAGTCAACCAAACTACCCCACTATCTCCCATATGCTTCCAAACCTCTATTGGTATACCATCAGGCCCCATGGCCTTTCCTGATTTCATCTTTCTCAAGGCCTCTTTTACTTCAAGCATTCTAATCCTACGTTCATATCTATAATATCTAGTGTTATTTATATTTATAGTATTTTCAATCCCTATATTCTCAGGGCCATTATCATTTAACAATTTTTGAAAGTATATTTCCCACCTTTGTTTGATCTCATCATCTTTGACTAATACCCTTTGATCATCGCTTCTAATGCACCTAACATGCTCCAAGTCCTTACCCTTCTGTTCTCTTACTTTTGCAAGTTTAAACACATGTTTCTGACCTTCTCTTGTTCCTGGTCTATTATAAAGCTCATCATATGTTTTGAGTTTTGCCTCACTTACTATTCTCTTAGCAACGTTTTTAGCATTCTTATATTGTTCATAGTTTTTATTATTTCTAATCTTCTGCCATGCTTTAAAATGCATTCGTTTTTCTTTAATAGCTTTTTGCACTGTTTCATTCCACCACCATGTTTCCTTTGTTAATAGCCTTTTACCTTTAGATACTCCTAAGACATCTTTTGCCACTTTCTTAATGGACTCAGCCATATTAGTCCACATGGTATTTACTTCTGTTTCATAGTTCCAATTTCCTTCTACCATCAACTTATTTTTGAATGAGGTTATTTTCTCTCCCTTTAAGTTCCACCACTTAGTTTTTGGATGTGTATTAAGTTCAGTTCTTTTACTCCATCTTTTAATATGAATATCCATAACCATTAACCTATGTTGTGAGGTTAAACTCTCACTGGGTATCACCTTACAACCTTACATATAGATCTTTCATTATTCCTAAGTAGAAAAAAGTCTATTTGGCTTTTATGAAGTCCACTTTTAAAGGTTATTAAGTGTTCAACCCTCTTCTTAAAGAGTGTATTTGCAATGGATAGGTTATATGACAAAGTAAAATCGAGGATATTCTCCCCCATCTCGTTTCGTTCACCTATACCATACCCTCTGTGTATTCTATTATATCCTTCCTTATCTTTTCCTACATGGCCATTTAAGTCTGCTCCTATAAATATCCCCTCAGTGTTGGGAATTTCTTGCATGACTCCCTCCATATCTTCCCAAAACTGTCTCTTAATTATATCTTGTAACCCTACTTGTGGTGCATATGCACTTATAATATTTATAATTTGCTCTCCTAGAATCATTTTTATTATTATAATTCTATCACTGATTCTTTTAACATCCACAACTTTGTCCTTTGATTCCTTATCCACTATTATTCCTACGCCATTTCTATTATTTTCCTTTCCTACGTACCATAATTTATACCCATCTATTTCTCTAGCTTTAGCCCCTTTCCACTTGGTTTCTTGGATACAAGCGATGTTGACTCTCCTACGTTTTATCATGTCTACTAACTTCAAACTCTTACCTGTCAGTGTCCCTATATTCCATGTAGCGATGCGAATCTTATGTTTTGGAGATACCCTATTTACTATCGCCTTTCTCAACCTCCATGGTATGAACCCATGTCCACTTTTCACTGCACCTGGGTTCTGATGCAGCACGTAGCTTCCGAGGGGACGCTTTAGCAACTCTTGCCCATTTTTCACTACACCCGGGATCCGATGTAGCGCGTCGCTTCTGGGAGAAAGCCTTAACAACCCTTGCCTATTTTTCACCGCATTTGGGATCCGATGCAGTGCGTCACTTATGGGGAACGCCCTAGCTTGAACGAATTTCAGTTTTCGATTCATGTCATGTTGGGGTTGCCATAGTTTTTAAAAGCTGAAGATGATTTATACAAAAACTATCTTATAAAAATAATTGATAAGATAGTTTTCAAAAACCGTCTTATATTTTCATGCACGATATAAGATGGTTTTTAAAAATAGTTTATAAGACGGTTTCCGAAAACCACCTTATAAAATGGTCATAAAATATAAGATGGTTTTCAAAAACTATCTTATAAAATATTTTTATAAGATGATTTTTTAAAATCATCTTATATTGTCATGTTTTATAAGATGGTTTTCAAAAATTGTCCTTTAAATCTTATTTTAAATAAAACACAAAGTTCAACCTTTAACTTTTTACTATTAGATACTTCGATGAAAAACTCGAACATTGAGTTGGATTTATATACATTTTGTCCCCAACTTGTATTTCTCAATTCATATCGGTTGGGAAATATTCATTTTTGTTTTTGTCATATATTTACTTTATTTGATGTTTATGGGTATAAAATTTCTTTTCTTAATCTTTACTTTGCATCATTCTTACTTATCCCAATCCTAGATTTGAAAAGTTGAGTCCTCTAATATATATTATATACATTTTTACCAACTATATATATACATTTTCTGTGCACACCAAGTATTTGGGTTAAATACCCGACCCATGTTATTAATCTTTTCATGTCTAGAAAGTCTTTGCATGCATCTGAACATCAACTTTTGGAAAAAATGGACCAATATGCGTTGATGAGTGCGAAAAGTTCATAGAGTTTGCACTTGAGGCAGATGATTGTTGTAGAATGCGATGTCCATGCTCGACATGTGGAAACCCAAAAAAGGTTATTGTTGGTAAGTTGAAAGAAAATTTGTACTTCAATGGAGTTGATGAAAGCTATAGCCCCTAGACGTGGCATGGAGAGGGAATACCTCATAGGCCCTTAATAAGGTTTGTATGTGTATGTGAAAAAGAAGCCACTAGAAGAAGTATTGCAGATAGTAGTACAGCTGCACCGATGTTTTGAGATATATACAATGACTTCCAAGATGACCTAGAATAAGTTCAGACTATATTGGAGGAAGTCGATGAGCCATTGTATGTTGGGTGTACATATTATACCTAGTTGTCTGTAGTGGTAGAACTTTATAATGTGAAATGAAGATTTGGTATTTCAGATTAAGGTTGTAGAGAATTGAATAAAGTCATTAGTAAAATGCTACTGAAGGAGAACAAATTTACTAGGTTGACATGGGACGCAAAGAAAACCTTGGATGAACTAGGGTTGAAGTATGAAAAAATACATGCCTATCCTAATGATTGTATCTTATACATAAAGGAGTACAAAGGAAAAATTATATGTCCAACTTGTGGACATTCAAGATGGAAGATGAAGAATAATTCTAGTGATCGGCAAGTGAAAGATGTCCCTACAATGGTCTTATGGTATTTCCCCTTATCCCAAGATTCCAAAGAATGTTTCCTATTAAAGAAATAATGAACAAACTAGTATGGTTCATCAAGGAGAGAGTAGGTGATAACTATTTACACCATCTAACGAATAGCGTTGCGTGGAAGCTTGTAGACTTCTTGTGGCCTAATTTTGGGGAAGAACCCAAAAACTTATGACTTGCAATATCTACAAACGAGATTATTCCTTATGGTTCTATGAGCAGTAAGTATAGTTATTGGCCTATTACAATAGTTTGTACAACCTTCCATCATTGTTGTGCATGAAGAGGAAGTTTATGTTGTTAACTATGTTAATATTGGGTCCCATGCAACTTGGAAATGACATTGACATGTACTTAGCTCCCTTGATAGATAATGTTAGGACATTGTGGGAAGTATGATTTGAAGGCTTATGATGCATACAAGAAGGAGACATTCACCCTTTAGTTGTACTACTATAGACAATAAGCAACTTTCCTACACAATAATTTAGAGACATGCAGAGTGAAGGGATGCAAAGCATGTCCTATTTGTAGTGACCAAAAGTGTGGTACATGACTTCAACAAGGTAGGAAGATGGAATTTCTAGGCCACAAAAGATGGTTGCATAGAAATAATCCATACCATTTTAAAATGGGTAAATTTAAAGGTAATGTGGAGATTAGGAAACCTCCAAATAGATTGAATAGACAACAAGTATTGGAACTGTAACAACCCAGGGTTCCAATAGTCACAATATTATCCACTTTGGGCACCCATACACCCCTCACAGTTTTGTTCTTCCCCAGTTTCCTAGGGAAAACTCGTTGTGACCAGTAGAGTTCCCCGAACCCTTATAAACAGCCTAGTTTCCTTTCCCTAGGCAATGTGAGACTAACTCTCTATCCTTCACCCCAGCCTAAAAGCCTACCAGCCTTCTCTTGGCCCACCCTCATTGGCCCAAGGCTTCACATCTTTCTCCCTTGGGGAACACATGTCCCTGCATGATAGCCACAACAAGGCACCCGCGTGTGCCTAGCCACCACACCACGAGGGGAACTGGCTCTGATACCATTTGTAACACCACGGGATTCCAATAGTCATAATATTGTCTACTTTGGGGCGCCCATACACCCCTCACGGTTTTGTTCTTCCCCAGAGAGTTCCCAAACTCTTATAAACAACCTCATTTCCTCTCCCTAGGCAATGTGGGACTAACTCTTTGTCCTTCACCCCAGCCTAGAAGCTTGCCAGCCTTCTCTTGGCCCACCCTCATCAGCCCAGGGCTTCACAGGAACAAGTTGAAAACTTTAATGTACAATGGGGGAAGAAGAAGAAGGCAATTTTGCATACATTTGAAAGCAACTCTAAAAGCTGTTGAAAGAAGAAATCATTATTCTTTGAACTTGAAGGTGGAAATCCCTACACATGTAACATGTGCTTGATGTCATGCACATTGAGAAGAATGTCTACGAAAGCTTGACTAGTAGATTACTTGATATGCCTAGAAAAATAAATGATGAACTTGCAGCTTGAATGGATCTCATGACAATAGGTACGAAGAAAAGGTTGCGTCCACAAGATAGTGGTAGTTGAGGAACATAGTTTCCTAAAGAAAATTATATGAATATCAAAGACGAGAAAACAATAGTGTATAAAACTCTATCAAATATCAAAGTCTCAGATGGGCACTCTTCAAACTTTAGAAACATTATCCCTCTGTTAGGGATGAATTCTCATGATTGGCTTGCATTGATGCAACAGCTCCTACCCTTAGCAATACATTCAATGTTGCCAAATAAAGTTAGAGGATCTATTACTAAATTCTACTACTTCTTTATTGCATTATGCAAGAAGGTGGTGGACACTTCAAAATACAAGAAATTTAAGAGCATTTAGGGACAACCATATGCGAGCTTGAGACAATCTTTCCACCATACACTTAATAGTGCACTCATTAATGAGGTTAGGCTGTGTGGACCTGTTTATTTGTGATGGATGTACTTGTTTAAAGGGTATTGAAGGTGTTAAAAGGGTATGTGCGAAATCACAAGGGTATTGCCAAATGTTACATTGCAGAAGAAGCATTAGAGTTTTGCACTAAGAATTTATTAGAAGTGGATACGAAATCCAACGAAAAAAATAATCAGGTGCATTAATTGATTAAAGAGTTGGTGAACCTCTCTTCAATGGTCATGTATGGATCGTTGATTGTAAGGAGGCACACTTTTATGTCTTGCAAAACATTAATATTGATAAAGTTCAACCATACATTGATAATTAACTAATGTTCTCTCTTTGGTTTCTTTTACATTAATTTAAACAATAATGTTGATGACGTTTACCCTTCAACATATATATATATGTTGAAGGGTATGTAATGTATTATTAACACACATATTATATATAATTTTCATCTCTTCATTGTATAGTGTGCACATGGACATCCTAAAACAGAGGTATCAAAAGAGATGCAAAGAAAGAAAAGTGGCTACAAGATGAACAATGTTGTTCCTTCACTACTTAGTTTTGTCAGAAGGTATTTAATTAAAATGAAATAATGCTTCATTCAACTAATTGATTTCTAATAGTATATGCATGTATACGTTAATCATATAATTTAATATTATACACAGGTTTTAGATCAATGAGATGTTCTAGGTCATAGTATTTATGAGTGCTTGGGTTGGATGGTAATAGGACCTCAACCAAAAGTAATAAAGTATGCTGGATATGCCATCAATGGTTATTACTTTCACAGAAAAGATTGTGATAAGTTAAGAGCACAACAAGGTAATGGTGTTAGCTTAGTTGCTAAAGCTACCTTTTTTCTAGTGCAAATGACAATAACCCAATTGTAGGTAACAATACTTATTACGGGGTTATATGGTGATATGGGAGCTAGATTATACTTGTAGAACTATAATTGTGTTTAAGTTTGATTGGATGCAACATGACAAAGATAGCATCAAAACCAATGCCCTTGGTTTGACATTAGTTGACCTCAATAAGATTGGCTATCAAAATGACTAATTTATTTTAGCATGTCAAGTGAAATAAGTATTTTATATACATGATGATCATGATATGATATAGTCAACTGTTTTATTAGCCTTCCCAAGGAACTTCTATAATGAAGATGACATGGCAATTGATTATCCTTCAATCACTACAACAATGTCATAAATCGATCTAATTAGGGAGAATGAGATGATTACTTGTGTGACACTAGTGAGGAACATGCTCGGGTTGGGTTAGATTGTATATGTGGGAACAAATTAAAATGTTTGTAATATCTGATGTATGAAAATGAATTAATCAATTAATTTTTACACATCACGTGTCATGCCAAATACTGGTTATGCATCAAAGAAATAAAGGATGAGGTAACCTCTACACTTTATAGGTTTTTGAGATTTTTAAGATCCAAAAAATAAGAAAAACTACCTCAATACATATAAGATAGTTATTCATAAACCGTTTTATATTATTCAAATAAAATTAAGGTGGAGAGAGCAATGGCAAAGACAACCATATAATATAAGACAATTTTCTACAAATTGTCTTTTATTTTAATATTATAAGAAATTTTTTAAAATTGTCTTATATTATATGAATATAGGAAGGTTTTAACAAATTGTCTTATATTTTAAAATATAGGAAGATTTTTTCATAACCATCTTATATTCTATTGCATGTACAATGATTTTAAAAAAATAATCTTATATTCATAGAATATAGGATGGTATCTTATTAACCGTCTATTCTATTGAATATAAGAGGGTTTTTCCCAAACCTTCCTATATTATATACCATATAAAAGCCCACCAGTGCACCACTTCTACCCCCCCAACCACACACACACACACACAAATGTCAAAAACCCACTTTCTCACTAAGAGGAAAATCCTTTGAGAAGGAGGAGAAGAAGAAGAAGAAGAAAGAGAGAGAGAGAGAGAGAGAGAGAGAGAGAGAGAGAGAGAGAGAGAGAGAGAGAGAGAGAGAGAGAGAGAGAGAGAGAGAGAGAGAGAGAGAGAGAGAGAGAGAGAGAGAATGTGCACACCACCTTGTTTCCCAATGCAAGGAGAGAAAGAGGAAGAAGAAGGAGCAGCAAAAGAAGAAGAAGAAGTAGTAGAAGGAGAAGAAAGAGAAGAAAGAGAAGAAGGAGGAGGAGGTGAAGGAGAAGGGAGAGAGAGAGAGAACACATTCCTACCCCCACCTTACTCATCATTGTTTTTATCCCTTTAGGTTGGCTCTCCCTCTTTTATTATGTTCATGCTTCTGGTTTTCAAGATTTGCTTCTTGTAGTTGTCCAAGTGAATAGTAGCAGTATATTACTTACCTTCTAGTTAAATTTGTGCATAATTTTCTACTTCGTCAATGAATGGAAATCTTTGAAATTGATCAATCTAGATAGACAACATTAAGAATAAGAAGACCTATGTCTTAGATTTTCAATTTTCATTCGAAAAGACATCCAACTACTAGTTTAAAATATGCTAGTTGTAGTTATCCGTGTGAATAGTAACAGTATATTGCTTACAATCTAGGTAAATTTGTGCATGATTTTCTACTTTGTTAATGAATGAAAATATTTAAAATTGATCATTTTAGATAGAGGAAAATGAGAATAAGAAGACCCAAGTCTTAGATTTTCAATTTTCATTAAAAAGATATCCAACTACTAGCTTGAAGTATGCTACTTGCAATTGTTCGCATGAATAGTAATAGTATATTGCTTACCTTCTATTTAAATTTGTGCATAACTTTTTGCTTTGTTAAAAAATGTAAATTTTTTAAATTGATCATTCTAGATGGAGGACATTGAGAATAAAAAGAGCCATGAGACATCCAACTACTAGCTTAAAAAATGCTACTTATAATTGTTTGCATGAATAGTAAGAGTGCATTGCTTACCTTCTAGATAACTCTGTGCATGATTTTCTGCTTCGTTAATGAATGAAAATCTTTCAAATTGATCATTCTAAATAGAGGACATTGAGAATAAGAAGATCCATGTCTTATATTTTCATTCAAAAAGGCATACAACATCCACCTTAAAGTATGCTACTTATTGTTTTTCTAATGTGAACAGTAAAAGTATTTTGCTTAGGTCCAGGATGGTTGAATTTTTCTTAAATCTATTATGTTTTTTATTGATGCAAAGCATTGATTGCGTTCTATTTTGTGTTAGAAATAGTTTTGTATAAATTTTTACTTTGTTTCTACTCTGATAAATTATGAGGGTGTGATGAGATAAATTCCCTAAATATATTATGCTATTTAAATAAATAGTTTATTAGGTGAATCACATCATAGACATTAAATGCGTCAGTTAAAAAAATAGGGGAGACTTTATTGAATTTTTATTAGGAATAACAATAATTTTTTTTGAAATGCATGACAATCTGGAGAGTAGTCTTAATTAGGACCTTCTTTGGCAGAGTAGTCAAGAGTTAATAACTTATTCTAGTGCTACTTTCCTAAAAGTTAAATGTTTTAATATTTTTCCTATTTATGTACACCAATTATGCACTTAGATGGTGGTTTTTTGTAAACCTATATATATGTTTTTTTTTTTTTTTTCTAAATGTATTATTTTCATTTATTCAGGAAACATGGAACATGAAGAAAGTGAGCATCATGAAGATCAATACAGCACATGTACACCTATTAAGAGAAATGGCAAAGCCAGCCAAAATGGATGATATCATTAAGAGAAAGTCAAAGGAAAAAAAAAGAGATGGTATAGTTTAACAATAAAGGATAGGTGATAGGTGGTAGTGCACATTCTTACACTAATTTTGTTTGTTACATTGTTATAAGCATGGTGTTAGTCTTAATTATTGATTGGAGACATGTATCACCATGAATGAAAGATACAATATAGGAGATGGTGAAGGTTTGTAAATGCTTGCTACATACTACATACTATGTGCCTTTTCTTGTTTTATTTTAGATAGACTAATGTTTATTTTTACTTTGTAGTCTACCTTTGATGTCTCTAATGAGCATAAGAAGAATTCTCTACATGGGTCGGTGAACATTGGAGGAAATGGAAAAGTGATCCTACAAGAAAGTACATACTTCCAAATGCTCATGATCCATCTATACTCCACTCCACATTATCCCTAAGTTGTATTCTAATACCATTGACTAGGCTGCATGGAACCAATTTGTATGGATCTGCCTGTCTTCTAATTTTGAGGTAATTACAACTAGCCCAAATCTTGATTCCTCTAATTATAAAAGTTAATTTTGCTTCATTTCATGTTCCTTTGATATGTAGATAAAGCAAATGAAAGGACAAAATGGTGCGTACTACTAATACTAAGCAACACTACCTCTCCAAGATTAGTTACGCATGGTTAGAAGAATAAGAAGTATGAGTATGTGATAGTTCAATTCTATCTAAATATACTTTACTTTTATTTCATTACCTTTTAATTAATGTCTCTTTGGAAAGCAAAAGAAGGATGGGACCATAGAGCCCATCGATCATGCCTTTATCTAGAAAATGACACATTCACTGACAAAAATGTTGCTTTGGTTGTTTCAAGAATTTTAATTGGTTTTGCATGTCTATCTTTGTATCTCTTGAATTAAAAAAAATATATATATATATATATGGAAATCATTTTGTTCTAATAATTATATGTGTAGGAAGAGTTGACCCAAGAAAGGCCACTAAAGAGACTCTAAGAAGCACTACTATAAAAGGGAACATCCTTGTATAGGGCTATGAGCAACAAGGATGTGCACCTTGGCAAAGTAATGGCCCAAGGTAGCATTGTGGTTCCTTCCAAATTCTTTCATAAATCAATGAATCCTCCAGTAGAGGACATGAAAGCATGGAAGGAGAATATGCTAGATGAGTTATACATGAAGATAAAGAATGATTTCTATAAGGACCTTTGGAGTCTCAAAGGTCCAAGTCTAGATGTTGCCCCTCGACCCCATCTCACAACAGTTGTAGTCCTCCATTTGAAGAAGAGATAGAGAAGTAGCTTTTCGAATGAGATGTCCTAATTAAGGAGGTATGTATTGACTTGTTTAACTTTTCAAAGTTCCATATCTTAGCAATCTTCATTCATTCTTATGTATAGGTGATTTCTTATTTGCAAGTCGGTTGGTGCATGATGTAGTTATATACAGCTAAAAACTACGTCGTTATGGATACACTGGACACTACTAGATAGGGGGCTTTTAAAGTTGATTAAAAAGGATAATCGAAGTTGCTTAGTAAGTGACTTCTATCGAGCTGTCTTGCAAATTTGAAAACTTTTAAAGTTATTTAGGTAAATGACTTTAAAAATAAAGTAGTTTCAAAGTCACTTAAACAAATGACTTCAAAAGTCACAAACTTTTAAAGTCATTTAGTTTAACCAACTTTAAAAGACTTTTGAAGTCGCTTAGACTAAACAACATCAAAAGTTGGTGACTTTTGAAGTCATTTTTACCTGAGAGATTTCAGAAGCCAACCTTTTTGATAGACTTCTAAAGTCATTAATACTAAACAACTTCTAAAGTTGGTGACTTTTGAAGTCATTTTTATATAAACGACTTCAAAAGTCCAACCTTTTTTTATGGACTTTTGAAGTTCCTTACACTAAATGACTTCAAAAGTGCATACTTTGAAGTTATCCCTAAACAACTTCAGAAGGTTGCAACTTTTAAAGTCATTTTTACTTAAGCAACTTCAAAAGCCCGACCTTTATGATGGGTTTTTGAAGTTGCATACACTAAAAGACTTTAAAAGTCCCAAAATTTGTAGTTGCTTGGCCCTAAACGACTTCAAAAGTTTAAAATTTTAAAGTTGTTTAGACCTAAACTACTTTAAAAATCTATACTTTTGAAGTCATTTAGGGCTAAATGCCTTCAAATTTATTTATCTTTTAAATTTAATATCCAAGCACCTGATACGCAAACAATCTTTATAAACATCCAAAACTTATTCCAATACGACATGTATTCACTTCTTAATACGATACCACCTATATACATTGGATAACAAACATCATATACACCTAATACTTCAATCTCCACAAACATGAAAAACTAACATCCCCTACAATGCATCCACATCTTTATTAATACATTACCACCTATGTATACATTGAATAACAAATGTTCTATACACCGAATACTTCAAATAATATTTATAAACATGAAAAACCAAACATCATATGCACCTAATACTTTAATCTTCGAAAACATAAAAAAACAACATCCACTACAATGCATCCACATCTTTCTTAATACACTACCACCTATGTATACATTTAATAGAAAACATTCTATACACCTGATGCTTCAAATAATCTTTATAAACATGAAAAACCAAACATCCAATATAACATGCATCTACATCTTTCTTGATACACCAAATTGTTCTTACAATATAACACCTAACACATCCATAATGGATACAAAACATCCAAACTCATCATTATCCATTCACATCTATCTTGAAAATAATTTATAAAAGAAACCATAGCACATGCATTCTCTATAACATCCACATTCACTTCATTTGTAAATCCATACACATTCACATTTACTTTCACATTGTAAGTACCCTTCTCATTCTTCATCTCATAAAAGTTATATAATTCAATGAATATATTGAAAACCAACCACCACACATTCAATTCATGTACAAGCTCCAAATTCAATTCATCCATACTCATTTATTCCCACATTCTAAATTTTCACTCATTCATTGCTTAAAATACATATGTATATATATATATATATATGAAAGAAAATAATAAAATCTAAAGGAACACACATGAGTGAATGAAAAATACTTTATTATGTATTTCAAGTTTATGTAGTTACTCCAAGTGATCTAATTGAAACTCATTACATACTCAGCGCATTCAGTTCGTATTTCATTGAGATTTACCTTAGAGTAACTCTTCTTATTTGCCCACTCAAAAAGCACAACAGCCTGAAATACAACATATTTAATTAAGCTCAAATCTTTTAGCTAGATCCATAAAAAATGTAGAAAAATTTAAGATTATGAAAAGTAAGAAGTGTTTAACCTTTTTTAAATGGGAGACAGGAATACTATTGAATATGAGGGTCTTCATGTATCTCAAGACATAATATCTGCACTCCCAATTAGACTGTTGCTTAGGGCACTATGCAACAAGGACAACAAAAAAGAACCCATAAGTATCATTTTTAATAATTTGGGTTTAATTAGTGTTAACTTAGAGTAATTAACTATTTCATATACCTTGACATTTTTGAAAGTGACTTTTGATGGTTATACTGTCTCAATGATATTAGCCCATTCAAACCAAACTCTAGAAATTTAAATTTCAAATGCATTATAGATGATAACAAATTACTCTACACATCACACAAGAAAAAAATGCTTACTTATTTATAATTTCTATGAGGGCAGGACAGATGTGCGATCCACAAGAATAAAAAAGGAAAGCATGCCAATCGTGCACATCCAAAATGAGTACCATCCAATGAGACCTACATAAACAATCATATGAATTGTAATGGATGGTAACAATCCCTAAATATAGAATGAGTTGGCAAGAAAACAAGAAAATTAAAACTTACCAACTATTGTAGGGAATCATTAAGCCCTGTCCTTGAGAGTAGTGAAAGAAGCTTGGTAAAATATCCTGAACATGACTCTCTATTAGTCATTGCTCCACTACTTCAGAAATGATGCTAGGGTCAAGAAATTTCTAGTGTACCCTCACCCTCAAAAAGGCTAGTCACATCATTTAAGAAGCTACATAAAAGAAATAAATATTACCTATACCATGAAAAAATAACATTTAAATGTCAAATATTTTATAAGCAAGTATGTGCATATACCCCATGTAGGAGACAATGTGAGGGTGATTGAGTTGATCCCATAGGCAAACTCGTGATAGGCCCTCTGCCATAAGTGACACTTTAACAATGTCCTTAGCAAGCACTTCCTTCTTGATTCGTACAGGGTTGATGGTTACATCATCATTGATAAGACCATAGATTAACCTTAGGGATTGAAGTGTATTAGGTGGGACTTCCACATGCTCCTTGGACGGCTACTATAAAAGATGTAAAATTTTCTACTAAATAATATTAATCAATGAAGAGGACCTAGTTTATCATGAAGAAAAAAACAAAGATATATATAAGTATCTGTTCCATTGGTGCAGCACCAATAGGTGACATTAGAAAGGTGGTCTATTTCGGTGCCACATGTTATTGCTGATTAATCGTATAAAGTTAATAAATAATTAATTGAGGTCTCCAGCTAAAAAATATTGATGAGGAAGATAGTATGATAAGATATATACCATGGACTCTATGGGAATGACTAGTGCCTCTAACCAAGCAATGTGATATGCAATTGCCTGCCTAACAATTATAATATTTTCCATTTCTAATGGGAATGGTAGGTAGGCACTAGCATTCAAAGCCATGGTAATGGACACTTGCTTAGTATGTGGTGGCATACTAATTTCATGCAAAATGTTTGATTCATGCTCATATCATGAACGCACTACAACGTTATTTTGATGGGAATCAATGCCAGTAGGCATTGATGCACCTGCAATCAAATAGACAATAAAGATGTTGAGATAGAGAATTATTACAAAAGGACAATGAAAATTTCTAGTTTTGTCTATATATATATATATATATATATATACCTCATAGGTAGGAATTTCCTTTTGAAGGGGTGCTTGATGTCTCTCATGATCTTCTTCAGTTGGGGAATTGCAACTAGCATCTGATGGAGGTACAAGGGTGTTGTGAGAATTATGAGCAAGGGATGGAGTAACAATCACCAAAGCTCTATCACACAACTGACTAAATATATTAGTCTTTATTTTCTTAACGAGCTCATTGTAGGCTTCCTCATCATCTTGAACTTTGGTAAATGTCCTTTACTAAATAATTTAGAAGGAACAAGATTGCGACCCATGCCCCTAACTCAACTAGGGTGGTCCTTCTTATTGCTCATAGCCCTATACAAGATGTCCTCATTAGCAACAGTGTAGCTTAGAGTTGTAGTAGCAGTGCTTTTTTGTGTAAGAATGTCCTACAAAATTTAATTAGAAAGAAATGATCATGTCATCTAATTAATTGTATAAAATTTATAGACAGGTGGAACCACTTACTATGCAAGAAGAAATTTGCATAGTACTTTCATCTAAGAACTTATTGCCAGTATGACCCATTGAATGTGCCATCTTTCAGAGGATGGAGCGATCAATGGGTTCTATAATCCTAGCTTTCATTTGTTGCCAAGCAAAGACACTATAGTTAGAGATCAACATGTATATAATTATAATAGCATTAGGTTGAAAGGGATAAATTATCACAAATGCTTACTTCACACTCTTTTAAATGAGCATAGACCAACCTAGACTTGTGGTTTTGCATATTTGTTTTATGCACCTTTCTTCCCCTTGCCCTCTTCGCTTGCACATTTGTACGTGCGTGATCAAGTGCAATAGTTAGATGTTACATGTAATTAATTAAATGAAGTATTGCTTCTTCACATACCTTAAATTTGGTGGAGGTGTGGTTGTGTACAAATGCATTCCAAACCTCTTAGTCAATGACGTTGAAGTAAATGGAAGGCACCGTGTACAACCTTGATGGATCTTTGACATTTGGAGCAACATAATTGTGAAGAAGGTTGTTCTTCCATTTTCTCCATTGCTCACTAGCCCCTTGTAAAGCATGCATCTTTTTATCATCTGGCATGTCAAAGGCAGTCTACAAATTGTACATAACAAATTATTATATTTGAAAAATAAGGTAAGTTATAATTTATATAATACATGTACTTCTGTTTACATACCTTCACCATTTCCCATATTGAATTTTTTCCGAGGATGATATAAGTCTCTAGTTCTCAAATGTGATAGGATCCATGCTTATTACTGTAGACCAAAGAAAACTACTACAAGTAGGTGCACTCTCACCAATCTCGTGCCCGCTATTATTGTATTGGACAATTTCTTCAATTCCCTTAGCCTCTCTCTTGATAACCTTTTCCATTGTTGTTCACCCTCTAACCTTTCTTTTGGGAGTAGTGCTCATGTTGGCCTCTTATTTATGCTCTTCGTTGTGGCTGTAATCTTTAGCTTTGATGTTCTTGTCATTCCATCATTATTACAAAGAAGAATACAATGATATTATAACAATGGCATAAAAAGGGCCATGTGATTCATTTAAAGAAATTGAACTGACATGACATTTGCGGCAAACAAACTAAAAGTAAATCAGATAAGACATGCATGAAAATAGAAACTTTCTAAGGAATAGATATTTCTAAAATTAAACTTTCCTAAAACTAAACCTAGAAACTAATTTGCATGATTATAAGTAAAGCAATGTTAACGTGCATGATTCTAGTCATCACATAGCACATCTATATACACATTAATTTGCACTCATATAAACATGACTGAAACAATCTAGCTTTATGTAAGAACTACAACTACCATTCATCAATTAAGAGATACATCTTAAAGCATTTACTAGTAAGCCTAATGTTTGTCTTATTGTGTCTTGTTCATGCCCATTTCTAAAAATACGTTATAAGTCATTCTTATAAAAATGATCAAGCATGTAGTAGGACACCTTGTCATTCTTAAAGCAGCAAAAGATTTTATTCATTGAAGAGTGTCTTTGAAAATCCCGATTGTCATTTCTATAACAAACACAAGGATTATACAGTAGAGTGAGTGTTTCATTCCTACCAAAAATTCAGCAAAGTTTCCTTTGTTGTTTAGATATATGAGCATTTAATGCATGCATGCAAAACACCTAATAGACAATAGAAATAAATTTTCATTGTTTTCAAAACAAATACATACAACTAATCACATACTAGAACCTCCAGTCACAATCACATCACAATACATTCCACTAAATAAAAATGAGTCCACTACATCAAAGTAAATATACATGTAGCTTCTCTAATAACTCATAAATTAAATCCCAAGATATGAGGCTCATTCTTTAGATACTAAAAATCTCAATCGGCTATAACTACCACCCTATAGTTGCTTTCACATCCTTGGCTCAACTTGTTCGTCCTTCTATTCTAGTTCTTCAAATCTGAGACATTGTAAACAATTACAATGTCATAGCAAGCTTAAGACTGTGCAGGTGGAAAAAGGCTGTTATTTTGGAATGCAGTTCATGATTTACGCAACCAAAGTAACTGGGCAATTAATCATACCAAAACAAAATCTTGTTAGCTTAAACACACGATCAAGTTAAACTTGTATGTATGTCTTGTTGCATCTTGTTCATACTCATATTAGAAGCTCATTGTAAGTCATTCTTATCAAGATGATCAAGCATGTACTTGGACCACCTATTGATTAGTTTTGAGAGCTTTAGGTAGGTTGGCTGATGCTTTTAGTCTACTCTAGGCCATATGTAACATGCCTTCTAGTTGAGTTTATTTAACCATAGGTATAGTATTGTTTCACTAATTTTCTTTAGCATATAATGCTTTTATCCTAAGGGTGTAAAGCCATTTACTATTTCTCCTCATGAAGTTACCTTTAGGTCACTTTTCCTTAGGATATGTATTGCTTAGTTAGCTAGGTCATGCCACCATTGTTTGCATTTTTCTCATGCCCAAACACCATCCAAATGGGGCATGATCGTAGGCATTAAATTCTTATTTTATTTGAGGGAATTCATGCTTCAAGATAGTCCTCCACTTCTCTAACATTTGTATGTGTTTTACCTCTTGAGAACTTAGTTACCACTTGTCCTTAAGCATACATGTGCACCCATCTTTTGTTCTTAAGCATGGCTGGTTAAAATGGAGTGATTCAATGACATTTCTTATTTATTCATGAGAAAGATTTAAAACACATCTTTGGTGAAGATAATCAAAGATGATAATGATACAACATGGAAAGATTACGAATATACTAATTCAATTTACAAATTCAGTTAACCTGTCTACACTACTCAACTAAGAGAGGGAGCACTACAAGTTTTTAATGTATGGTTCAGTATCAATGCCTATATTAGTAGTTTGGTTGAATAGTAGCCTATGTTTACATGTTGACTTTAACTTTTAAAGGTGCCACTAGATATAGGCATATATATATATATATGTATGTATGCATGTATGTATGTACGTATGTATGTACATATGTATAAGTTCCACTTTAACAAGTGCAGTTCATATACCCTTTTATTTAGAAACTATAACTAGACAATAATAGCAATTTCAAGTGTGAGTTCAACCATTTAGTTTCCAATTTGATAAAGTAAAATGCATCATAAGATGATAACTAAGTTTCACATGCTTCGACGTCATTTAAAATTTAAGATAGTACACATAAATCATCCTCCACATTAATTCATTCTTATCAAAACATAGCAACTATTTAGTTTTAGGCACACAGGTGGCCAGAGGAAGAGGAGGATGGGGTGCATGCTGGTCGGGGTTGCATCGGTGAAGGGAGAATGATAGGAGCAGAAAAGAGGAGATGGGGCTAACGCGTCAGTCAGGTTGCACTAGCTAAATGAAGACAAAGGAGGGAGATGAAAGGGAGAGAAGAAAAGGGGGAAAGGAATGTGGTTGTGTGCAGTTGGTGGGGTGGTTGTTTTGATCATTGACAGAGGAGTCCAACTGAAAGATGGTTGTGGGCTTTTCAGGCACAATTGGCCAGATTAGGAAGAAGGCAAGGGCTTTTGCTCATTACCACGGGAGATTAAGGTGAAGGGAAGATCGCAAGTAGCAAATCCAAGCAAGGGAGCTTGTTGGAGAGGGATCTGCATGGAGTCAAGTTGTGGCTTGCTCGGAAGATGTCAAAGCGGAGGGTTTTGGACTTGACAAATAGAGATCATCAAAGGGGGTTTTCTAGTTTCCTTGTGGCCTACTGAGGGATGGAGTGTTCTAGAGAAAGAAACCTCATCGATGGGGGTTCTGTTGCCGGAGAGGGTGCTGAATGAAGGAAGGTTGTTGGTGGGAGGAGGAGAAAGGATTACCATTGGGTTTTAAGTCATTAAGAGAGGGGGTGACATTATTAAAATCATTTACAAATAAATGACTTTAAAAGTTTCCACTTTTAAAGTCATTTATTCATAAACAACTCTATAAATTCTTTTTATTGAAACAAAAAAAATTATTTTAAGAGGGAGGGGGTGCCATTATTATAATCGCCCCCTCCTTTAGTTTATTTAATAAATCTAATTTTGGAAAATTTTACACTTGAAAATTTATATTATTTTTACTACTTAAATGTTTAGTTATATAATTATAGTAAAAAAATAGATGAGAGCTACTCAATTCTCAAATTTTTGCAAGTAAGGCCTAATATGCAAAATTACCAAGTTGCCCCTTGCAACAAAATCAAAAGGTATTCATTCAAATTCCAATTACAGCAAACTTAGTGTTGATGGAATCATTTTTTGAGTACAATCACAATGTTTATGTGTTAATATCATATTTGATGTTTATAAAATTTTCACTTTCTATAACTAAAAAAATTGAGAATTTCAAAATAAATTTCTTTTGACACTGATTTCACATAATTCAAAAATTTTGTAAACCATTATTTAAAAATCAAAGATGTTACATAATGATTAGTGTAAATTTTGTAGATATTTTTTTGGTGCTAAATTTGATTGTACATAAAGAAGTCGTTTAGTGTAAATGACTACAATAATGTCAACTTTTAACATATTTTAAAGTTGTTTATAGTAAATGACTTTATAAATTATTTTTATTCAAAATAATTTATATATACCTTTTATGTTAGTACTCTATAATATTTAATAATTAATAGACAATGGAATTAAATTTTTTATGATAGTCAACATTGATTCATGCATTCCTTGTACACACATATAGCTTCAATCCATATAGCTGATGACAAAAGAGCTAGTTGTAAATATGGAATTATATATATATATATATATATTGCAACTCACTAATACATTTCAAAGACCCACAACAACATATAGTTTTCAAACCTTAGTACCCTCCTCACCATTGTCACGCATATAATCCTCATTCTCACCATGCACTACTTTGATTGATAGGATTGTTTTGGTAATAGAAGGGTAATTTATTTTAGTATCTCCTAAGTCATCTTCATCATAAAAATCCTTCAAATAGGATGATAAAATAGTTGATCATCTCTAATCATGTTCGTCTTCTATGTAAAATACTTGTTTTTCTTGAGATGCTAAAATAAATTGATCATTTATATAACCAATCCTATTGAGGTTAACCAATGTTAATCCAAGGGCATCAGTTTTGATCCTATCCTTATTATGTTCCACCTAATCAAACTTAAACACAAACACAGTTTTGAAAGTATAATCCAAGGCCCAAGTCCCATTAGAAAGCTACTAAAACCATAAATTTTATGCAAGTAAACAATTTAGATCTCAAATAATTTAATGAAATAAAAAATCCATAACAAGAATTCCTAAAGAAATTTATTGAATCACCTCCAAATTTACATCAACATTAGGCGCATAAAACTGTCTAAAAGTTTTAGAATTTGCACACTTTTCCAAAGCTTGAAATCCTATCTAAAAAAAAAAACAAAATCCAATATGATGCTTACAATCCACAGTAAATGACCTGTAAATAAAATTATGATGGAATTTAAGAGAAACAAAGGCTAAGCGTGTGAACTAACTAAGGAAAAATCACCTAAAACTAAGGAAAAATCATGAACAAAATGTGAATTTCACGAGGAGAAATCAAGGATTTAGGCTAGCTCTTCTCTTGGTTGTCACTACTAGAGAATTACTAACTTGAATCATGATTGAATAATAATGAAAAACTGATGGAATGGAGTGGAGAAGAAAGAGATTAAGGATTGGAAAATAGCATGAATTCTAACAAGCAAAATAATGAAAACTTAAGTAATGAAATTAAAGTAAAACAATTAAGTTAGTAACTTGAATTGGAGAGAAAATAAGAAAAAGAATAATAAGACACAAAGGAAGAACAGAATCAACAATGTTTCAAAGTCCAACAACAACTCAAGTACCAAAGGAAAGCTAGAATTCAAGGTTGTGTCACTCAACCTCTACTTAGAAAATTCGTATGGAACATGGGGCTATATATAGATGAGTGGTTTCCTAAGAGAGGGATGAGTAAAAACATAAGAAAAGTGGCCCTAGGGTTAGGGTATTGAATGAGGAAGGTTAGGTGAAAGATAAATTAGTAAGATAATGTCATAAACATGACATAAGAGAGATAGGAAGTGTGGCTGGCTAATTTCTAATTTTGAAAAGGATTTAAGCATGATTTTCCTATAAGGAAAGTGGAGCACTTTCCCGTCTAATTTTGTAATGTTTGGTTGATGGAAAGTCATGGAATTAGTGAGAAATAAGGTTTAGGAAATATGTCATAAGATATAGGGTTTTGAAGTTGCTTGAATTGAAGTAGATCTAAGGTTTCCTATTTAGGAAACCTTTGATCACCAAATAGAAAAGTGGGGTGAGGTGGAGAAAATTAATTGGCTAATTAGTTTGCTAAGAAGAGGGGATTGGTTGGATGGTTTAGATGAGAGTTTAAGATGGTGGAGAAATCTTAGAAAGGTTGGACTCTTGAATGGAAAGTGAAATTATTGGTGATATTTGGTAGTGAGGTGGAAAGTGAGAAAAAAGTGGGGAAAACATAAAAAATAGAAGCACTCATCCTATTGGTTCACATGGCAAATTATCCTAATAAGATTTTCCTTAAATTCCTTCAAAATATCCTGTAAAATATCATGGAGAATCCTCTTAATTTTCCTCCAATCCTAGCCTTCCATTTAGCTTAGCTTAATGGCTTTGATGGATAACTTTGAGGGCTCCATTGGCTTGGCTTTGTGGCTGTCTTAGATGGTGCTCTTAGCTTGGCTTCATGGCTCCATACCTTGGCTTGAGTGGTTTAAGTAGTTTGACTTGACTTACTTAGCATGTCATCTTCTGTCATTGGCTTATATGGTTAAGGTGGCTTGAATGGCTCCCATGCAAAAGGAGGAAGAAATGCATGGCTTGCTTCATGGGTCTACTTTGGCCACCCATAGCTCCTTTGATTGTATTAATTGTTTGTTCTAAAGATGATCTTAACCTATGGTTTCATGTTGAAGTAATCATTTTGAGGCTTTCACTCGATCATTTGAACTTGATCTTCAATGTTCATTTTGATTGATCTCGAATGTTGGATAATCATCTTGCTTCCTATAAAAAGTAAAAAATTCTATTTAAACTATAAGAAAATATGATTAATCACATACTTACCTTAAACTAGCTTGAGGACCAACAAAATAATAATATGTTGCCTCATTAGGTAAAAAAATGCATGTGTTATGAATTTTTGGTCTATAAACCCTAATACCCCAATAAGTTATAACACATGGATAACTAATTGGGTAGTTTTTATGCAAAATTAGACTTATCAAACACCTCAACCAATATTTTGCTAGTTCTAAGAAAAGCATGTGAAAAATATTTTTTAAAATTCAAATATAAGGTGTCACTTTCGTAGGTACTCACAATTGCATTTAGCACAACATCCCCTTAAACTCCTAAGTTACCCCTAGTAGACTAGTTAAGCCTCCTGAGGGTTTGCAGTGAATATACCTACAAATTTCCTAATCTAAAATAATCCTCATTCATTCACACTCTACCAATTTTTCACAACTTAATGGAAAGGATTGACAATTTGATAAATCAATCACATACTCGAGGCATTTCATTCTAGTTATTTCTCAAAGTGCATGTGTGTGTACAGCCACATAAGTCCTAAATTCTAACTTGATATGCTTAAATTTCATGGAAAATATGTCTTAACATCAAATCCTCACAAGTATTCTCAGAAATGAAACTATCAAATAAGGAGTTGGACATATTTCTCTCATTATGTGACAGGATCCAATAAGCTAATGATTCACATAAATCTTTTAAGTGCTAAAGAGGCAAAGGATAGTGATCCCTAAGAGTGGATGTCATCATCAAGAATAGTAAGGGTAGTCTACCTTAATTCCTTCTTTTCATATTCTCTTTGTGGCTATTTTCAACCTAAGATCCACTGGTCTTCGGATAGGATGAAACGTAGGCTTAAGACAGGATAAAAAAGGAAGGGCATAAGGATTTCAAAGGTTCAAAATTGAGTAGAGGTCTTCTTTTTTATTGTTGGATAATTCTTCTTTGATTGAAGTAAATTTCTTTTGTAATATTGTCTTTCTTCTCTTTTCATTTTTCTTCACTCTTCTTTTTCTTTTGACTTCTTTGTAAGAAAGACTTCCAATCTTTCTCACTTCTTTAACTCTTTGTCCCTTTTTTTTGAACTTTTCCAATAACTTTACTCATTTTAAAAATGGGTATTGGATGTTTATTTTACTGATTTATTTTGGGTTGAGGTGATTGGGGTTAAGAAAGAAAGGCTTAATAATAGGCTCAAACAACTAACTAGTGGTATGGAATATACTAGGTAGCTTTATGTCTCTATCTGATAGTTAACCAAAACAATGATAATAGGATCACACTAAATTATTACACTAAAGAAATTGTGGAATTACTTATAACTCTCTATAAGTCTTGACCATGTGTAGTGTGTAATTATTTTTCAAGATTTAACCTTCATAAAATGTTTAAGACATGAATAATATGCAAAATTAGACATATACACTCCCATTAAGAGGTGAAAGTAGCAGACTTACTAAATCTGAAAATCCAAATCTCATCATAGTAAGGGAACACTTCCAAAAAAAATTATTTTATTTTGAAAACTCAAGAAAATAAAAAATCTTTATATGCATCTACACCCCCCAACCTAAGTGAAACATTGTCCCAATGTTTGAAAACATAGAATCCTATATGGAATGATGAAGAAGATGGAGTTTGTAAAACCCTAGGTTGCCTCCAAGTAGACACTAAGTTTAATGTCTTCAGCCAGATGTTAAAAATTGCAAATGTAATGTGTAAGATAGACCTCAATGGATCAAAGTTAGATAATGGTGAAGGAATTAGAATTAAATCATCATGTTGTCAAAGGATAATTGCAATACACCATTTCTACAATTTATGATTGCATTGGATGTCACCAAAAATGGACGTCCAAGAATCACTGGGATTCGACTATTGGGGTATGATATAGGATGAGTATCTAGGTCAATGAAATCGACAAGGAAATAAAATTGGTCCACTTGTATTAATACATCCTCAACCATACCGCATGGAGTCTTAATCAATCTATCAACTAATTGCTATGTGGTATTAGTTAGTTTGAGTTCACCAAGCCCTAGTTGCTCATAGATAGAGTATGGAAATAGATTAACACTAGCCCTAAGTTAAGTAGTGCCCTATCTATGACATGGTCTCCAATGATGCCAAAAATTGTAGGGCATCCTGGATCTCTAAATTTTGGTGGACCACTTTAAGCTTTAAATTTGTAGTGTAGACCACTTTAAGAAACTTGGCACAAGGAAGAATATCCTGTGTAACATTGAGTAATGGAATATTTATCTGCACTTGTTTAAATGCTTTCATTATCTCATTGAAATTTGTTCCTTTCTTAGCCTTGTTGAGTAGTTAAGGGAATAGGGCTTTGGGCATATAGGGTGCTTCAACTATAATCTTAGATGGAGTAGGAGATTTTTGTCTAATCTCTTTCTCCTATGTTTTTGCCTTTTCATTCTCCTCTTCCTTTTCCTTAGTCTTCCCTACTTTGTTATCTACCAAACACTAGTCCTAAGGGTTGTGATAGACTTGACTTACTCATGGGGTCTATGTGAAAGAGACCCTATTTCTAACTGACCCTTAAGGTTAGCGATAGGCTAGCTAGAAAACTTTCCTTTTTCCCTTTCACTTAAAGATGCCTGTAACTGAACCACTTGCCTTTCTAACCTGGATATATTTTGACAGCTCTCATTTTGGGTTTGGAATTTACTTATTTCATCATGTTTTTTCATTGATGTTTTTTGTGTTTGTTGGGATAGTTGAAAACCTGTGGTTGGTGTGAAGCAGAAATCCTAGGAAAGTTCTGAGTAGGTTCTCAAATGTACCTCCTTGGTAAGTATTCTTAGATCATGACAAATTGGGATGCCTAGCCTATTCGAGATTATAGGTCTCAGAATATTGGTTGTTGTTGCTAGGATTGCGATATGCCCCAAGAGCATTCGCTACTTGTAAAAGATATTCAGGGCATATTTTATTTGATGGACAAGCTGAAGTTAGATGGGCTGGACTAGAACAAGTAGCACATACCACTTATGGAGGTTTATGGGATAAAGTAGGAACCATGAAATTTTCAAACATAGTTTCAAGTTTGTCCATTTGTCCACTTAAAGGCTCTAGTTTTGTAACTACAGAATCAAGCTTATAGGATAGATTTCTATGTACTCCTATCTCATATAGACCCCTTTCTTTGTAGGCTAGTTTTTTATCTCTCTTCTATTTGAATATTCCCATTGTGGGAATTATTTGCAAATGTCTAAAAGAACTCCTAGGCCTCTCTTTCATCTTTTAGCATGAGGGCCCCTTTACTTGGGGCATCTACAATTTGTCTATTTTGAGGTGTTAATGTTTCATAGAAGTTGCAGCCATTTCTCAGATCCATGATGAAGGAATTTATGTAGTAGTTCATTCCGCTGTTCCCAAGACTCATAATATTGTTCATTGTCCCTTAGTTGGACACCTTTTAATTCAATCCATTCCACCTCATCTCATTTCTAATTCTATCTCCAATCTCCACCTAACTTTCCCACCTAGAGTCATAGTTCTAATACTCTCTTAGAAAAGTATCCATAGTATGGATAATCATTGGAAAAAATTTTGTCTACTGTAAATATGATGGGAATGGAAGGTATGCAAGTAAGATACAAAAACTCTAATCTATTGCAACTTGAACAATAGATAGAGATAAACAATCTAAACAAAGATCAGGCAACAAATCCATTGTGATTCCTCTTCAACAGTGCTAAAAACTTGGTGTATATTTTAAAATTTTACTCACACACACATGAATCAATGTAGTAATTTTCATGAGAGAGGTTAATCCCGTGAGGAATCTCACGAATTTTCAATCAATTGGATTTAGTTAAATCACTTATCTTTATCCAAAGAGATATGGTTTTGATTAAACAAGGAAAGCAACTAACATCTAAAATGAAACATGCATTGAATTAGAAACATGGATTGTAGAAACATACTAAAAGTGAAAGAAGTTAAACTTAGACACATCGTAACAATGAAACTTTCTAAAAATTAAAATTAGAAACTATCTAACTTATCTAAGATGCAAACAACTAAACAATGAATGCTAAACTATCATGAAACAAGACTAACGGTTCACATAATCTTGTAAGCACAATTGAGACTAAGGAAATGCTAAATATATGGTCTCTATTTATATTAGAAATGTGAATGATGATTCATCATGTGGATTGCATCTCATGCATAAAATGGCTGAAAAATGGAAGAGGCTGTTAGATTTATGGTAGAATTGAATGGTTGATTTCATTGTAAAACATTGGTTTAGAATTACTAACACTCATATTTCATATATATGCTGAAAAGAAGATGAAGATGGACCGTAAGTAGAAAAGAACAAGCAATAATATATAGCAAGCAACTAGAGAAAAGAAAAGAACCACTAACCTACTACCTAAATGCCCTTCCTAAAGTCCCATGATCTATGCTTATAAGTCTCACTAAGAAAACCACCATAGTACTCTCCTCTGAACATTAATACCTACATAAATCAAGGACTTTAGGAACTCAAATTTACTTAGGTTTAAGGCCATGAACTAGATGTCATACTATACTCTAATTATTCCACAATATGGCCTCCTAATTCTATAAAAATATATTTACTTCAGTACAATTAAAAGAAAAGTTGTCCAATGTTGAATTGAAGTCTTCTACTCATATTTGAAACTTTGAATAGTTATACCCTTTATTTTATAACCATTCCCAAGCCTATGTTTCATCCCATCTAAAGACATATTGATCTTAAGGTGGAAGATCTCCTTGTTTTTCTTGTTTAAGGTTAGTGATGTTAAGAAAGAAAGGCTTAATAATATGTCTCTCGATTGAACAAAGGTTGCCTATATCATTTCCTCTAGAATTCATGCTACTGTCTGGCCCTTAATATCTTTTTTCTTCACTTCATTCCATCATTTTTTCTTTGTTATTTATTCAAGATTCAAGTTAGTTATTCTCTGGTAGCTGCCCTCTTTTGTTGTCACATATCCCATCATTTTTCTTCCATAAGAAGGACCAAAACCTTACTTTATGGTGTCCAAGGGACAAATTTCTAGCCCACTGATCTGCAAATAATTATATTGCACATCTTTTTGAAGAATTAAAGAAGTTGCAGTGCCTAATGCTAACTTAATTGGGAGATAGTGTAATTCCTACTAATGGAGCTTCAATCCAATTCCAATACTTTAATCTACTTCAACACACTCCAATAATCTCAAACAAATCTTAGATAAAATGCATGTGAAATAAATAGAGAAATCAAGAGAATAAGACCATGAAGGTGGGAAAGAAATGAGCAACAAATAGACCTATATCTAAGTAAGAAACAAAGAGATTGGTGAAGGGAAACAAGAGGATGCAAAGCTACTACTTGTTTAGTTGTCATTACAAGAGAAAAGAGGAGTTGAATCTTGAAGAACCAAGAATGAAAACTAAGTAAAGTGGAAGCAAAATTTAAAGTAGAACAAAGAGGAACTATGCACATGGAACATAAACCACAAAGAAAGCAATAAAAAAATGGAATCAAGGAAAATAATGAAAATAAATAACCTAGAATTGAAGTGCAAAAATCAAAGAAACGTGGAACATAAGGAAAGGCAGCCAAGGTGGGATGCATTGATGACTTGGAGGTTGGCATGGAAGACCAGCCTAGGGTGGGGCGTAGAACTCTTTGGGGTGAAGGGATAATGGGATGATGGACTACTTCTCCTCCTAAAAGATAATATTTGATTAAGATAGGAAAGGAATTATAGGCAGTACTCTAGCAAAGTGGGTGGAAGGTGAGAAGAGATGGACTTAAAAGATGAGATAAAGTGAATTTTCTAAGGATAACCAAAGGGAGGGGAAGGCACCACTTTTCAATGAATTTGGTGTGGAACCCCTTCTTAAAATATTTCATGTGGGGGCATGGAAAGAGGGAGGAAAAGAAAAATAAAGATGGGAAAGAGAGGGGAGATAAATTAGGAAAGTGATAGAGATGGAGGATTGAATTATAAAGTGTTAGGTGGCATCAAGATATTGGATGTCTTAAGGTGGGAGGCACCACTTTTTTAGGTGTGCATCTCCCTTTTTAAGTAAAAGCCATGGAAGTCCTTTTTCTTTAGAAGTTGGAAAAGGGAATAAAAGTGGAAATTAAGATAGGTTCTTTCTCTTGATTAGTCCACCTATGCATGCATATCTTACCATGTATAATTCTCCCTCAAACTCCTAACGATTCCTTGAAATTCACTATTTTAACATAGGATAATTGCTTCTAGAAGTTCTCCAATCATGTGACTCCATCTGGCATGGCTCTCATAGCTTGGTAGCTCTCTCTTTGATGACTCTCTGCTTGATGGCTTAAGTGGCTAAGTCCCTTGGCTTCCTTACCTTTCCTTGTATGGCTTGGTTGGCTTGCATGCATGCCTCTAGTTCTCATGCAAAAGTGGTTTACTTGCATGGTTTTTGCATTGGGCCCATTTTATGTCACCTTTGAGTATTTCAATTTCTTGTTAAGTATTTAATTTTGGCCAAAAGTCTCCTGGTTTAGCATTTAATTAGATAGTCTAACTCATCAATTTGATGATTTTTAGATAAAATATGAAATTTAGCTCAAATTGACCATCCAACCATAAATTGTCAAAATTATCGATCAGATGATCATTCAAGCTAATCAGATGCTTAATGTACTATAAGATGACTCTAATCTAATCTTATATTTTGTAAATAAAACAAATCATGGTTTGAACAGCTAATCAACAGTGCAGATTATCCAAGGGGGCATTGACTAAACTGGATCACTCATAGAGAAAGATTGGATAGTTTCCTAAAAGAAAAAGAGTTCTAATAAAGGGAGAGGAAATCATGGATAAGATTTGGAATGAAGAGGAAATTTCATAGTGGGAAAGTAAATCTTCAAAATTAGAAGGCATGAAGGCCTTAGAAGGAGGAGGGTGCTACTGGTAGAGGAGAATTTTTTGTAATTTATTTCCTTTCCTTTGCTTGTGTCTCCTTCTCCTCGTCGTTTTTTTCTTAGTCTTATAGTTATTCCTTCCATACCTCCATTAGTTCCCCATCAATCCCCTTCTCTTCTCTTTGATTTTGTTTTTTGTTTTACTTCATTGTCATTTTTTGCTGGGTCTCTCACACACAACCAGCTCCCTAGTCTCTTTTCTCTTCCATCATAGCTCCACCTAAACCAACCATCACCAATCCAGTAGGCCATGATGCACCCAGCTCCTATGCCTAGCCCAGCTCCTCTGCTCGCACCCTCTTGATTTCTTGGTCCTCCCTTTGTTTTCCACCTCTCCTCAGCTATTGCCCAAGCGACCCCCTCTCCAACTTCGTTCTCCTTTTCAGCCCATGTCATCTTCACCTTCCCATGCACCGATCTCTATCCAGAATTCCTTTCCATCAAACCCCATCGATCACTCCATCTTCCCTTCCCTCAGCTCTAGTTCCCTTCCACTGCATAGCACCCCAATTTTCTCTCTTTCCTTTTTCAGTTTCCAACAAGGAACTCAATTTAGTTTTCCCCAGTTCTCTCCATCTCCATCTCTCTCTTTATCTTTCTCATTTTCTTCCCTTCTCATCTCTGTTTTTGTTTATGCACCTTTGCCTAGCCCCCTTCTGTTTCTCCTTTGTTCATCGTCGGTGCTCTATACAGACCACAATGGCAAACACCATCTTCCCTATTCTCCATCTATTTCACCAGCATCATCTTCGTCTAGCCCTAATCATTTGCTACCCTGCAGTCACTTGCACCTCTTCCAATTGTCATCTCCATCTTCCATCGGCATTCTCTGCTTCTTCATCTCTATTGTCTTCCATGCACCAACACTGGAACCCATCAATGCCAAACATACATGCCTGAGGCAAGCAAACTAGTCTAGCACCACCATTGATCCTCCATCGCACCAAACTCCCATCACCAGCCAGACCCTCTTCTCCGCTGCTCAGCCACCTCTGTCCCCATTGCCTAGGTTGTTTGCCAGTCGTTCCCCTCTGCCTATCACTGCTTGGGTCCTCTTCAGCATAGCACCATGCACCGACCTTTGCTTCATCAGATTTCCAGCTTCTTCATCTTCTTTAGCAATCTCCTCCAGCAAATTTTTTTTTCCTCTGTTTCAGCTCTGTTTTACAGGAAATTTAAGGAACTTTCAAGAAAAATTCCACTTTTGCCCATAGAACAAAAATTCTAATTACATTTTTTTGTTCTCTTACTGTTCTTATTTGTGTTCTGTTCTATTCATGTTCTGTTATCTACATTCTATGTTGTCCTCACTTAATCCAGGAACTGCTTAATCTGAATCTATCTTATACAAGCTTAATTAGATCAATGGTTCTACTTTGACAAACAAGACCTCTTTATTTCTTCAACTGTTTCGTATCAAAATTTCAATTCGTCTTTAAATCTTGTTATTAGGACACTTCCTAGCATATTTATCATTCCTGATCTTCAATATGAGAATAAAAAATCAGATCTAAGCTGTTAAAGCTCAAAATTTTATCTAGAATAGATCTTTGCAATTATTGAGAATTTGCCTAATCCCTTTGGTAGATCATCAATCAGAAGCACCAAGAAGAGATTGATAAGGTTGATCAAAGTTTATGAGACCAGATCAGAA
Source organism: Warburgia ugandensis (assembly GCA_035236585.1). NCBI lineage: Eukaryota > Viridiplantae > Streptophyta > Magnoliopsida > Canellales > Canellaceae > Warburgia > Warburgia ugandensis. The sequence goes on along the minus strand of CP141127.1, from coordinate 52,865,120 downwards.
GGATTTGATGATAATCGATCTTGGGAAGTAGAATTTTCTTGTTTATTTAGTTAAAATTTTGTCTTTTTTAGTTGAACTTCTGTAATTTTCATTGATTAATCATATCTAAATTTTTATTAGTCTTTTTGTTAATTTCTATCATTTAATTTTAATTTTTGAAGAATAAATTTTATTAAAACTCCAAATTCTTAAAGTGAGTCCCTGTGGGATCGCCCATACTTGCACACGTTACATTACAATATCCCATGTACTTGTAGAAAACTCAACAAGTTTTTGGCACTATTGTCGAGAACCCACAATGGAGTTTTCATAAAATTTAATTGAAAAATATAAAAATCCAAAAATATAAAAAATATAAAAAAGTAGAAATTGCACGATTTTAGTATTTTAGGAATTGTTAAGTACATTTTTTAATTTTCTTAGTGCATAATCACTATATTTCCTAAATTTGGTACTTATTTATATATTTTGTTTAAGAAATTGGAAAGTGAAGGAATTTGGCAAGTGGATCTTCATCAAATAAATAGAAATTTCCCTGCTTTCCTAGAAAAGAATTTTCCTTTTCTTATAAATGAATCTTGTATGAGGTCCCTTTGTAATTTGCAATTGCAATTTTAATTTTAAAAATATTGTATAATACAGGGCAAGTGTGGGATAAGGTGGCCCACACTTGATCTTCATCAGAAAACCCACTGTAAGTATCCCTCACTCCTTTTATTTACTAGATTAGGGTTTGCATTTTCAGGGTTTTTGTTAAGTGTTTAATTTTGGTCAAAATTCCCCTAATTTAGCGTTCAATTAGATCATCTAACCGTTCAATTTTACAAAACTTAGCTTGATTTTGAATATAAATCCAATTGACCATCCAAACCTTAATTTGTCAAAATCAACGGTCAGATGATCATTAGAGTTCATTAGATGACTAATGTGCGGTTCAGATGATTCTAATTTAGTCTTTTCTTTTGCAGATCAACCAAAGGACGCACAGATGGATACGAGTAAAAGATAATGGTGCAGATCATCTTAAAGGGCAATAGATGGACCAGATCACCCATGGAGATAGATGAAATAGAAATCATGGACAAAATGGAAAGAACATGTAAAGGGCAACTCTTTCCCCCACTTATCTTTCCTTTTCTTCCTCTTTCCCTCCTTATTCTCTTTTTCTTTCCTTCATTCTCTCTTTCCTTTCCCACTCCTTTTCTTTCTTTTCTTTTTTCTTCCTTTTCTTTTCTTTCTTTTCTTTCTTTTTCCTTCCTTTTCTCTTTTCTTTCTTTTTCCTTTTCCTCTTCCTTTTTCCCTTCCTTTTTCTCTTTTCTTTCTTTCCTTTTCCTTCTCCTCTTTCTTTTTCCTTCTTTCCTTTTTCTTTTTCCCTTCCTCATTCTCACGTACCCAATGCTCTCTTCTTATATTTTTTTCTTCTCTTCTAGGCTCTTCGGCCCATCTTCATGCACAAAACCTAACTCTCTCCATTCTCTTCTTCCCACCTTCTACTCCCACTCCCTTCTCAATGTATTTTTCTCCTCTCTTTCTCTCTTCCCATCTTCCTCTTCTTTCCCAACCAGACCCATCTCTCTTTCCCATTCTGTTCTCTCTTCTCTACCGCACCACCCAATCTCCACCTGTCTCCTAGCCACCTTTCCATTTCCTTTTCTATTCCTTATCGCATCAATCTTCCAATCCCCCTTTCTCTAGTTTTCACTTGTCGCACTCACTCCCCCTCTCTCAGTTTTTCTTCCTTTGTCATATAGCATGTGCTCTTAGCCATCTCCCTTTCTTGGTCAGTTTCTGTTTTTCTTTCTCCACGATCCCCTACATCGTTATCTCCCTCCTTTGCACAGTTTATAGCCCATCATGCACCAGCCAGTGCTGGGTCACCTCCTTTTATTTTCCAGGTTTCCCCATTCTCTCCATAACGCGCGGCAAAGTTTCCTCCTTTTCCATTGTGGTTCACCGTTCTCTCTTCCGCCTCCTTCACAGAGACTAAGCAACCCATATTTGCTCCACTCATTCATTCCACTGCCACGCACCAGTCGACGCCTCCACCCTCAATGTACCAGACAAGCTCGAGATGTACAGCTCGGCCTTTCCCTGCATCCTCACTGGCCCAAGCTTCCTCCCATCATCGGCAAGCGCACATCCCACCACCTCCGGCATCGTTCTCTGTCACCAGACGGTCTAGGGGAAGGAAACCCGAACAGGATTTTTTCTCCCACGCCCATCTCCTTCTCTTCCCTTCCTCTTTTCCTCTCCTTCTTCCCCATCTTCATTCGTTGGGTTTTCCTGGTTTTTTTTTCTTTTAAAAACCAGATTTTTATCAAATTCCTATTTTGCCCTCTCTCTTTAACAGAAATTACAAATCTGTTCTTTCCTATTAATTCCATCTGTGTCCCCAGTTTAATTCCATCTATGTCCTGCTTTATTCCGGTTTTGTTTTATCTGCGTTTTTCTTATCCAGGAACTGTCCAATCTGAGACAGATCAATCAAGGCCTAACCTCTTAACGGTTTAGCCTTAATCAAAACAAAATCCTCGATTTCTCCTTTGTTTCTTAACGGAATTCAAATTAATTTTACAGGTTCATTCTTTGGACATCCCTAGACATAACCAACGCTTCTGATCTTAGATCTGAAATCCAGAAATCAATCTGAGCCGTCCATTAGTCATCTAATGAACTCTAATGATCATCTGACCGTTGATTTTGACAAATTAAGGTTTGGATGGTCAATTGGATTTATATTCAAAATCAAGCTAAGTTTTGTAAAATTGAACGGTTAGATGATCTAATTGAATGCTAAATTAGGGGAATTTTGACCAAAATTAAACACTTAACAGTTTTGCATTAGTTTATTGTTTTCCATTGCATTCTCAGGGCACATTTATTGCTTTAAGGTGATATATATTGATAAAACTGTCATGGAGTGTGAAAATTAATTAGTAAGGGCACCTGACCCCCACAAGATCAAGGGTGGATTTCATCACCACTCCTTAACCCATTTAGGATAATCACCACAAGCGCACAACCCTACCTTTCAAATTAATTTAAAACCTATTAGAAGAGACCTATAGGGCCATCACATGCTTTTAGGACTATCTTACTAAGATGCAATCTATTGTCACTCTAGTGGCTTTTGAGCACCGTGGTTGTAGTGGGTGTCTTAAAATCCAAGTGATTTTTCTACCCCTTCTGTTGACGTTTGTTGAGGTCTAAATGCCTCCTTACATGAGGATTGTATTAACCACCTTGCGCATAACCTATCTGGTAAGCAATAGTAAAATAAAAAAGAGAGGAGGAGCCTTATATTAGGCTAATTTAAAAACATTGTCCCCACACAAATTCACGAAAGTCAAAATATTGCTTCTTATTAGCCCAAGGATTATTTGATTATGCCTTTTGTTTCTGCGTCATGCGGAGTGAGAGTCAATATTTAGATTAGAATATTTTAGATTAGGCTAGTTTATGCAATGTCGTCGATCTCAAAACCCAGAGCTAGTACCTTTAGACCCAAAGATTCAACACATCCACTAACAAGGGGAAAGAAACCTAGTTTCTATCCCCATATCTGATCCACCGACATAGATCAGTGCAAAACAATCATAGATTTCTATGTGCCTCTACAACTTAATACCCCTTCTTGCATAGCTTTATCTCCCACAAATGGCCACCAATTCGAGTTAATGCTAGGAGTCATTCAATTACTCCCTACCTTTTATGGTTGAGACCAAGAAGAGCCCTACCTACATATCAAGGAGTTCCCTAATATTTGTGCTATATTTAGGTTTCAAATTTTTTTGGATGATTTTATTGGCTTAGGCGACTCCCGTTCTCACTTAAGGACAAAGCTAAGTCATGGCTTAATTCCTTAGAGGTAGGTTCCATACATACGTGGGACCAATTGTCTAAGAAGTTTTTGAACAAGTTCTTCCCTATTCACAAAACAAAAGCCCTGTGTTGTGAAATTATCAATTTCCAACAAAGGGACAATGAGCAATATTACAAATGTTGGGGTGGAATGAACTACTACAAGAATGCCCTCATCATGGATTTGAGAAATGGCCACAGGTTCAATACTTCTATGAGGCATTGACGCCTCAAAATAGACAAATGATAGATGCAGCGAGTAGAGGGACCCTCATGCTAAAGGATGAAAAGTGAGGCATAGGAGTAGTGAGGCATATGAGTTCTTTCATACAGTGGCTAATAATTCTCAGCAATGAGATTACTCAAATAGGAGAGAAAGAAACAACCATCCTACTAGGAAGGGGGCTCTTTATGAGATAGGAGTGCATACTGATCTATCTTGTAAACTTGACTCTGTAGCTGAAAAATTAGGTGGAAGAATGGACAAACTTGAAACCATGTTTAAAACTTTCATGGAAGCTACCTTATCCCATAAACCTCCATAAGAGGTATGCGCTACTTGTTCTAATCCAACTCATTTAACCTTGTCTTATCCATCAAATAAAGCGCTGAACAACTATCTTGTTGACCAAGCGAATGCATTGAAGGCATATCACCAACTTTGCGACTACCCATATTTTGGGACCTACAACCCTGGATGGGCTAGGCAACCCAATTTGTCTTAGTCAAAGAATAACCACCAAGGGAGACCATTTGTAAATATCCTATCTAAAATCTTCCTCTTAGAACTATAATTCCCTAGGCTTCACCTAGCTTTCAACAACCTCAACAACAAAAGAAACCATCTTCAGAGGAAAACATCCATACCATGCTTGAAAAAATTACAAAAGATAATGATGACATTAAAAAGGATTTACACCAGTTGCAAAATGAGAGTAGACATTCAACCAATGTCAACTTTCAAGTGATAGCCAAGTTAGAGATACAGGTAAGCAACTGTCAGCTGAACTACATAATAGAGGAAAGGGTCAGTTCTCTAGTCAATCCATCCCCAACCCTAAGGGTCAATTTGAGATAGGTCAAGTTCTCAAAACCTTAACCCTCATGAGCATGCCAAGGCTATAATCATCCTTCAGAGTGGCTGTTAGATCTATAATAAAATAAGGTAGGCTAAGGAAATTGCAGAGGAAAAAGAGACAACCAAATCACATGAGAAAGAGATTAGATAGATATCTCCTACTCTTTTTGAACCTATAGTGGAGGTACTCTATGTGCCTAAAGCCTCATTCCCTCAATTACTTAACAAGGCTACGAAAAGAACAAATTTTAATGAGATAATGGAAGTGTTTAAAGATGTACAAATTAATATTCCATTACTCAATGCTATAAAGGATTTTCTTTCTGATGCCAAATTTCTTAAAGAGCTTTGCACTACAAAGAAAAAGCTTAATGTGCAAAAGAAAGCCTTCCTCACTAAGTAGGTGAGCTCTTAATTCAACATAAGACCTCAACAAAATTTAAAGATCCAAGAAGTCCTACAATTTCTTGCATTATACGAGATCATGTCATAAATAGGGCATTACTTGACTTAAGGGCTATTGTTAATCCGTTGCCATTCTGTTTATGAGCAACTAGGGCTTGGTGAGCTTAAGCCAACCAACACCACATTGCAATTAGCCAATAAATCCATTAAGATTCCTCGTTGTATGGTTGAGGATGTATTAATACAGGTGAACTAGTTTTATTTCCTTACCAATTTCATTGCCTTGGATACCTAGCCTATAATGGACCCCAGTAGTTAGATCCTAGTGATTCTTAGTCGTCCATTCTTAGTGATGCCCAATGTAATCATAAATTGTCGAAATGGTGTATGACAATTATTCTTTGGCAATATGAAAGTTGAGCTGAATGTCTTCAATGTCAACCATCGACAATTAGATCTTGATCACTCTTGCACCATGATTGAAGATTTAATTCAAAAAGTTCTACCTCTATTATCTACCTTTGATCTACTAGAGGCCTATCTTACACATTGTAAATTCAATTGTTAATGTCTAGTTGAAGACATTAAACATAGCACTTACTGGGATGCAACCCAGGATTTTAGAGTCTAAAGGACACAATTTTCATATAGGATCTTATGTTTTCAAACATTGGGGACAATGTTTCATTCAAGTTGGGGGTGTAGATGGATAGAATTTTGAATTTTCTTAAGTTTTTTTCTTTTAAAAGAAAAGAAAAGAAAAGTTTTTAAGGTAGAGTTCCCTTACTGTGATAAGAACTGGATGTTCAAAATTTAATAATTCCATTGTTTTCACCTCTTAATGGGAATTCATATGATAGTTCTGCATATTATTCTTGTGAAGTATTTTATGAAAGTTAATTCTTGGGAACCATTTACATGCAACACATAATCAAGACTAATAGAGAGGTATGACTTAGAGACCTCGAGGCAAATCAGTGAAGACCTATAATCCAATGAGATTTTAAGACTACCCACTTTCATAGAGTTATAAGTAATTCCATAATTTCTTTAGTGTATATAAATTAGTGTGGTCCTGTTATCCTTGTTTTGGTTAAACATCAAGAATAAATAGGAGTAATAGCTTTATTTCTAGAAAATTTATTGAATCTGATAGGCTTTAGGAAATCTAGGAAATGATATAGGCCATCCTTGCTTAGCCTAGAGACATAAAGCCTACCCAGTATATCTTATCACTAGTTATCCCCGTTGAGTATATTATTAAGCCTTTTCTTTCTTAACCCCATTTACCTTAACCCAAAATAAGCCAGTAAAATAAATATCCATTACCTATTATGAAAATGAGTATAGTTAGTAGAGAAAGTTCAAAATAGGACAAAAAGTCAAAGAAGTGTGAAAATTAGCTATCTTTCTTCCAAGGAAGCCAAAGAAAAAGAAAAAGAAAAAAATTTGAAAGAGATATTCACTTCAAGTACAACAAAAAGAAAAGTTGTCCAAACAGATATTCAATGAAGAACTTTACTCAATTTTGAACTAGAAATCCTTATACCCTTCTTTTTAGAACTTGTCCTAAGGCTACATTTCATCATATTTAAAGACCTCTTGATCTTAGGTGGAACATAGCCTTAAAGATGAGATAAACAGAAGGAATTAAGATAAAAGATACCCAATATTCTTGGTGATAACATCCACTCTTAGGGATCACTTTTCTTCGTCTCATGACCATTTAATAGTTTATGTGAACCATTTGCTTGTTGGATTCAATCACATAATGAGAGAAATATGTTTAAATCCTTATATGAGAATTTCATTTCTAAGAGTATACTATGAGAATTTGAGGTCAAGGCATATTTCCAATGGAATTTAAGTATATCCAGCTAGAAGTCATGATTTATATGGCCGTACACACACACGTACGCTGAGAAATAACTCAAATAAAATGTGTTTAATATGTGTTAGGTGTGTAAAATTTCCAAATCTTCTCCATTAAGTTGTGAAAAACTAGTAAATTGCTAATAAATGAGGATTCTCTGAGATGAAATAAGGGACTCAACCTTAGTGAATTTCATGGGTATATTCACTATAAACCCTCATGAGGAATAATTGGTCTACTATGGGTAACCTAGGGGTTCAAGGGCTTGTTGCATGTACTAAATGCACTCATAAGTACCTACGAAAGTGGAACCTTGTATCAGTTTTTGTAAAATAATTTTTTGCATGTTTTTCTAGGGACTAGCAACATGCTAGTATTTTGGCCAAAAGTACCCTGCTTTAGCATTTAATTAGATTATCTAACTCATCAATTTGATGAATTTTAGATAAAATATGAAATTTAGCTCAAATTGACCATCCAACCATAAATTGTCAAAATTAACAGTCCGATGATCATATGAGCTAATCTTATGCTTAATGTACTATTATATGACTCTAATCTAATCTTATATTTTGCAAATCAAATAGATCATGGTTTGAATGGCTAATCAATGGTGCTGATTATCCAAAGGGGCATTGAATGAACGAGATCACTCACAAAGCAAGATTGGATAGTTTCGTAAAAGAAAACGAGTTCTAATAAGGGGAGAGGAGATCATGGATAAGATTTGGAATGAAGAGGAAGTTTTCTAGTGGGAAAGTAAATCTTCAAAATTAGAAGGCATGAAGGCCTTAAAAGGAGGAGGGCGCTACTGGTACAAGAGAAATTTTTGGACTATTTTTTTTCATTATTTCCTTTCCTCTACTTATGTCTCCATCTCCTCGTCTTTTTTTTCTTAGTTTTATATTCATTCCTTCCATACCTCCTTTATTTCAATTCCCTTCTCTTCTCTTCTCTTCTCTTCTCTTCTCTTCTCTTCTCTTCTCTTCTCTTCTATTTTTTTTTTTGTTTTACTTCTATCAATTTATTTATTTTGGGTCTCTCATGCATAGCCAGCTCCCTTGTCTCTTTTCTCTTCCACAATTGCTCCACCCGATGAACAATTACCAATCCAGCAATCCACGATGCACCTAGCTCCTATACGTAGCCCAACTTCTCTGCTCAATACCTTTTTATTTCTTGGTCCTCCCTCTATTTTCCACATATCCTGTAATAACCCCAATTTTTGTAATTGATTGAGAAAATCAATAAAGTTTGAGTTTCAGAAATTTTGGGTTGAAATATTAGGGTTATTGATAATATACTTCTTATAAAATTATAATCAAATAATAAGACATGTACAATTAAAATTAAACTTAGCAAACCCTTCAGAATGACTGTAGGCACGACAAATTCTGAATTCGAATGAAAAATCCTTAATTTTCTTCATTTCTTGGACAAAAGGGTAAAATAGTAATTTTATCCAAAAATCAAAATCTGAGACATCAAAATTTAGAATGTATTGATAAGTACGAATCCAACACCACTAAGTACGCTCAATTCCGAGATCATGGGAATAAATCCTAATTTTTTTATATATAAAGGGAAAATTGGTCTTTTTACACCATGTGGGGCCCACAAGGGACCCAGAAACGAATCCTATGGCCAGCCCACATGAAATCATGGGTCAAACCATACCAACTAGTCTTGGGGAAGTAGGTGGAGAATGGGAGAATCCAATGCTTATTTAATAATAAAAAAAATTAACCATCATTAATGCATACCATCATGAAAGAAGACCAAAATGCCTATAAATACAACACCAAAAATCCTCCAAAAATTTTTATAAAAATCCCACAAAATTTTATTCACTTCCCCACAAATCTAGACCTAGATCCATCACCAAAAACCCAAAACTCTCAAGAGATCTCCCTCTTTTCATTTTCTTTTTCTCTCTAGATTGGAACAAGAGACCTAAAATCAATTAGGCACTCTGTTCTAGTTATAATATCACAAATTCAATCATCCAAACCTTCCCACCATACCTTATCTACAAAAACCCCAAAGAAATTTTGAGATCCAACGGTTCAAACAACGGCAATCAAAAGAAAGGTGGATCTTGGGCCATATCTTTATCAAAAGGGTATTCTCTAAAATTGGACCATATAACTAATAGTTTTCTCCATTTAGGTAGGTGAAAATACTTTCTGTACATGTTTACTAGTGTTTTATGAAAAAAAAATTCTACTGTAATTTTATTTTGGTAATAAAATGGTAAAAATAAAGTAAACAATAGAACCTTCAATTCGGGACGATTTAGTGCTCAGATGGAAAATCTGAACTTACCAATCAATCCAGAAGGGTCCAAAATCCCTACGTTAGAATTTTCACAAGGATCAGATAAGTTTTTAGCCCTCAATTGATAGGGGATGGATTGGACAGTCTAGAACGGATTGTCTGATCTTTCGATCGGACGGAGCCCAGGACGCCGGATGTGAAGCACCATGGAAATGCCACATGTGGAAGCATTTCCACGTGCGCCTGCACGTGGGACGTCATCCCAAGCAGGACGACGGTGCTTTTGCAAAAACCTTGAGCGGATGCGCCCACCTCGCGTCCCAGTTACGGGCGCGCGACGACGAGCGTTCCACTAGTCCCTCCTGTGTCCATGGACGTCCCGTGCAGGAGCTTTCGTATCTCATTCGCGACAGATGCACCCGGTGAACTGAGTGTTCCACCCAGCTCATTTCTGCCCGACTAATTTGGGCCGTCCATTCCAATGGGCCCAGATTAGATCTAAGCCCTAGGAATGGACTGTGAACTTCCAGATCTGATTCTGGAGTCATATGAACTCCAAATCGAGATATAAAAGAGGCTATGGAAAGCTTACAACCTATATTTTCTTATGAAATGATAAAATGGAGAAAATATGTAATATAAATTTCTATATTTAGGAATCAAGTTTTCAATTGCCAAGATCTTCAAGATCTGAGATGATCAGATCTTGGAGATATGTTTTAATAATGATATAATATTGAAATGAAGTTATCTAAATGGTTTATTTGGACATATCTAATAGATATTTAGGGATTTACCCACTACGGAAGGAAAAACCCTAAAAATTACAAAGGGACCCACTTGATCAATAAGATCAAGTGTGATCAAATCCTTGGGATGGATGGAATGGATGTTGATATGATGAAATCCAAGGAGATCATGAATGAATTATGACAAAAATGAATCAATATGATCTTTGGACCTTGATAAAGAAAACCCCCTAAATATAACTAAAACCCTTAATCAAAAGGAAAAGATCTAAGATCTAATGGTTGGATCATAAGTGAAGGTTTCTAAAAAGATTAATGTAATTAGTTTCATTTTCTATTAATTGATAATAGAATTTTAAATATGATTTATGTTATAAAGCATGCTAGTGTAACTTTTAGACCTTAGCATGACATGTAATTAGATTGTTAACATAGGTTGCTAGATTTAATTATCTTAGGGGAATGTTAATGTGATTTTATGCAAGTATAACTTAGGACAAAGTTAGTATGATATCATGCCTTTGTAACTTAGGATTATGCTAGTTTAAGTATAGTTTTATTCCATTAGGTTAAGTTACATTCATAAGGAGTATGTTAGTATAAATGTTTGTTAAATTTATAATGGAACTATGCTTTAATGTTTATGATTTAATTGTTGTCAAATTTTATTAGTAGATTCAAATGTTAAGTAGTTGTTGAGATATAAAGAGCATAAGTCACCAAAATGTAATCTAATTGGAAATTAGAGTTTCATGAACACATAAGAGGAAGGAATGACTTTGACTTAACATTAGTAAAGGCTATAGTTAGTAAAACAATATAAGGATTATCAAATCCTTAGCCCAAACTAGGAGAATAATAAACCCCATGAATGACATTGTAAATATTCATGGACTTAATTAAAATCAATTAGAAAGAGTACTTAGGGTCAACATGCTTATAGGAACCTTATGAAAGGTTGAACTAAAGTCACTCTAGTGAATGTTGAACATAGTGGTTAAGGGGGTTATCTAATAGAGCCTCCCTCTTCCTCTACCTTCCGTTGACGTTTGTGAGGTCTAAACGCCTCCTTACATGAGGATTAAAGTAACCACTTTGTGTTCACCCATTTAGCTAGTAAGCCTTAACCAATTGGAAATAAGATGAGCAGTCTAGACTTAGGCTGAAAATAAGTTACCTTTAACCAGCAAAACATTAATTGGTTGAATAATAATATTAAGATCATAAAAGGTTTGTAAATTATCTAACCCTAATAAAAACTGTAAGTAAGATAAGGATGATCAAATAAGATCCATTAGATCTTGAATGATCAAGAACAATAGGAATAAGAATATTGTATTGTATTTAGTTTTCATGATTACTAGTATGCACGTTATAGATCAAATCTAGTTCATTAGATTAGATAATCCAAACCCTTGATCAAAGATGATTCAAGGAAGAAAACTAAGATCATCCTTAGGGATGATCCAATAACTAAACTTAGATCAAAGAAGAACTAGATGATAGAAGATAGAAGATAGAAGATAGAAGATCTAGGACCTTGATCTTTATCAACATGTGTAGATTGTCAATCAATGGATCTATGAAAGATCAAGATCAGATCTAGTGATCAATAGGATGGTTCATAATTTTTATATATTGGCAAAATGTATGGATGTACAGATTATATACATCTGTCAGGATCATGGAAGATCTAGGGAGAGGGGTCACTACTTGAAGGTAGGAGGATTTGATGAATGCATTTACAAGGGATATACATGATTGAACCCATGACCTCATGTTGACAAGAGTATTGTTAATACTTGTATTACATCCCTTGAAAACCTTATGATCCAACCAAACACATATAAAATGGCTAAGGACTAGACTATAAGTGAATAAGGAACTAGAAGATATTTCAGCCCTAAGTAAATAGACAGATAGTCTAATATCTATGAAATCTATTTTACATACAAGCTTGGAGGCTTGTGAGTTTTTTTAATAGGCATAAGCCTAGGGGGATGCTATGCTAGAGAAGTTATAAGGATTTGGCTACTCGCTCCTTGAAATTTGATGATTTGATGATACCTTGCCCTATGAGAGGCTAAAAGTCAGGTGGGGCAATTATGGGAAGGCCACCACTGTGAAAGTCCTACCCCTCCCTCATATGGGCAGTGACATAATATTTTCCACTGTGGTATCAGTGGTGAACAGGGTAGTTATCTGAGTGCGCTAGTACGGATCAGACTGCAGTATGGTAGCCCTTTTGATTATTTTACACTATGATGCATATGAGAATATGCATAGTGAAATGCCTTATGTTTTAGCATAATGAAATGTTAGGTAATTGTAAATTACCAATATTTCCCTAGAAGGGAAATTCCCAGTGTAAGATTAGCTGAAATACTAAATTCTCATAATGGAGAGAATTGATCAGCTTAGTTGGGAATGATATTTGACTACTATCATAAATTTAACGGATTTACTCATGTATGGTATGTATGTATATGGATGTACATAACTTACAAAGTAAAGAGTAGAGACATGAATATGTTTAGGGATAATGGGATTATGAAGTATTGGAATTACATTGTCAATTATTATGCTTCTTCAATCCCCTACGAAGCATTGCTTGCTGAGATATTGTAAATGTTGCAATATCTCAGATACAGGGAAGGAGAGTTAGGAGCTGAAGATGACAGAAGACTTGAAGGGAATAATCTTCAAGGTATACCCTTGAAGACATGTATTTTGCTTTGTTGAGAGTTTTATTGTATGGTGAGCTTGAGTTTTGGATTATGTAATTTGGACAAGTATTGTAATAGATTTGGCTGTACTGTGAACCACTGGATGGATTCTAGAATTTAATGAAAGTCTATTCCTTCAATGGAATTTTATCTTGTACAAAAAATTCTACTTATGTCATGTATGAAGTGATGACTTGGGTTTTACAAAACAAGTTCAAAAGAAAAGAATTTCCGTTGCTTTGTTTTGCAAAATTTTTTTACACTATTAAGGGCCTTGCCTTCCAAAATACATTACAAAACGTGTTACAAAAACTTGGGTCATCACATATCCTCAACTACTGCCTCAGCAACGCCCTTTCCAACTTTGTTCTCTTTTTCAGCCTAGGACATCTTCACCTTCGCACGCACCTATATCTGTCCCCAATTCCTTTGCGTCAAACCCCATCGATCACTCCATCTTCTCTTCCCTCTACTCTATTTCTCTTTCATTGCATAGCACCCCACTTCTCTCTCTTTCCTTTTTCAGTTTCCAACAGGGAGCTGAATTCTAGTTTTTCCTAATTTTCTCTGTCTCTCTCTCCTTCTCTTTCTAGTTTTCTCCCCCTCTCATCTCTGTTTTTGTATACCACACCATTGCCCATCCCCCTTTCTAGTTCGCCTCTGTTCATTGTTGGTGCTCTATCTAGACCACACCAGCATCATCTTTATCTTGCCCTGATCACTGACACCTGCCTTGCAATCATCTGCCCCTCTGCCAATTGTCATCTCCATCTTCCCCCAGTGCTCTCTACTTCTTCATCTCTGTTGTCTTCCACACACCAGCACCGGAACCCAGCAACACCAGGCAAACCTTCCTAAGGTAGATAAGCCATTCCAGCACCATTGTCAATTCTCCACTGCACCAAACTCCCATCATCAACTAGCCCCTCTTCTCTACTACTCAGCCACCTTTGTCCCCACTGCCTAAGTCATTTGTTAGTTGTTCCCCTCAACCTATCACCACCTAGGTCCTCTTCAGCATTATACCATGCACCACCTTTGCTTCATTTGATCTCTGGCTTCTTCATCTTCTTAGACAATCTCCTCTGACAAAGTCTTCTTCTTACCTATTTCAGCTCTATTTTATGGGAAATTTAAGGAACTTTTAGGAAACATTCCACTTTCGCCCGTAGAACAAAAATTCCAATTACATTTTTTTGTCCTGTTACTATTCTTATCTGTGTTCTGTTCTATTCATGTTCTGTTATCTACGTTCTGTGTTATTCTCAATCCAACAACTGTTTAGTCTGAATATGTCTTATTCAAGCTTAATCAAATCAGTGATTCTACTTTGACAAACAAGATCTCTTTATTTCTTCAACTGTTTCATATCAAAATTTCAATTCCTAACATGTTTATCATTCCTGATCTTCAATATGAGAATAAAAAATCAGATCTAGGCTATTAAAACTCAAATTTTTATCTAGACCATATCTTTGTAATTATTGAGAATCTGCCTAATCTCTCCAATGGATCATCAATTAGAAGCACCAAGAAGATATTAATAAAGGTTGATCAAAGTTTATGAGACCAAATTTGAACAATTTGATGATAACCAATCTAAGGAAGTAGATTTTTCTTGTTTATTTGGTTAAATTTCTGTCTTTTTGAGTTGAACTTCTATAATTTTAATTGATTAAATAGATATGAAGTTTTATTAGATTTTATATTAATTTTTATCATTTAATTTTAATTTTTGGAGAATTAAATTTTATTAAAACTCCAAATTCCTAACGCGAGTCCCTGTGGGATCGACCGATACTTGCACACGCTACACTACAATAGCTTGTGCGCTTGCGAAGAAGTCAAAACCTTGAACTCAATTGCTTGCCCTAAGATGATCTTAAACCTTGATTGAGCTTTGGAATATTGAAATGTAGATCCTTGCTAGTTGTTTTCATTTTGATATTCAATTCTCATATTAAGTGATCTCAGTCGTTGAATGATCTTCTTAATACCTACAAAAGAGTAAAATTCCTAATTAAATCCTAAAAAATTATATAATTCACATACCTATTTTGGATTAGCTTTTGAATGTTCCAAATATCAAAATTTTGGATTATCAGGTTAAAAATGCATTTGTAATGAATTTTCAGAAAAAACCAAGAAATGACACTATAATTTAAAACACATGAACTACTAATTGGGTACTTTTTATACAAAATAGGACACTCATCATTAGTCATGCCTAGCAAAATGAGGTCTACACTCAGGCTCCTACCTAAGATAATCATAGGCACGTCCTAGAAAAACTCCTGTACTATCATCGTTTCATCCACCAACTTGCTAACCTCTATTAGAAATCCCAACCTACTCAAAGGAACATTTAAACATGCATCAAAACTACTAGAGATAAAAGAATGAGTGGATCTAGGATCAATAAGTTCACCTGCAAATTTGTCTACAAAGAGAAGAGTACCTTCCACGATGGTGTTGGATGTGTGAGCCTGGTTGATAGTAAGGATAAACACTTGCTCCAGACTCTTGAGTGCCTGATCCTATCATGGTTCCTATCTCGTTGAGATATGTAGACTCTACTAACTCTAGTATACTCTCATTCAACATTGCCTGGTTTGCCACAAGCAAAACATGTACGACCTAGTCCTGTACAAAATTCACCTGGATGATGATGCTGACATCTTTGACATACCCCCTCATCACCCTCTCTGCCTCTAGCTTGACCTAGTGCTAGCCTAGTAGGCCATGTAACTATCCTCCTGGAAGTAAACTTCTTCTTCTTGACTACTCTAGTGACTAGCTTAGGGCCAACAAATATGCCCTATCTCTACCAGGGTCCATCAACTTATGCTCTAACATAGATGCAAGCTCCATAGCCCAAGCCTTAGAGGTGGACTTCAAAGTTAAAATCTAATGTTTCAAATCAAAGATCATCCCTTGAACAACCTTTTGGACTACCCTTTTCTTTGAAGAACATACCCCTAACATGAAGCTCCACATTCAAGAAACTCCACCTCATAGTGTAGCAATTGTAATTCTTACATTTACATTTATATTTATTATTATTAATTTTTAATTTTGTAATAATTCTAAGGTTTTATCTTTAATATCTATTTCCTTTCCTACAAAGGTTGAAATTAATCTCTCCTATTTATTTCTATCATATTTTCCAATTTATCTTCTGTTTCTCATAAATTCCACTATTCTACTTAGTATAAGTGAATAATGATTTTATAGTAGTGTTGATGTATTTTATTTCTACACACACACACACACACACACACACATATATATATTTGAAATTTGAGGCTAAACCTGAATATCACATATTACACCATTATATGATGTACTTGTTTTTATTATTTGTTTCTATAACTCACTATTCATATATTGGAATTATTAACTTACAAAGAAATACTCTTAATTATTTCACTAAGTAGTATTTACTTGTACTTCACTATTCCTTCATACTTTAATTCTTTCTATACTCATACTCAACTACAATTATTCTATTCTTATATCAAGAATGCTTTGGCGGGTAATGTACCTTCTATCTTTGCATTGGATGGTTCATCTTGGCCATCGATGATAGCAAATATTCTTCCTTGATGTCAAGGGATATTCTCTAGATTTGCCTCCTTAACTGCTAGAGGTTTGTTGCAGTTGTTGGAAATGTGCCCAATTTCCCCGCAATTATAACATCTGATAGGG
Organism: Warburgia ugandensis; assembly: GCA_035236585.1. Classification (NCBI taxonomy): domain Eukaryota; kingdom Viridiplantae; phylum Streptophyta; class Magnoliopsida; order Canellales; family Canellaceae; genus Warburgia; species Warburgia ugandensis. The sequence continues at coordinate 52,848,443 of CP141127.1, read as the reverse complement.
GGCCTTTGCTGTATGGGAGTAGGATACATATTTCCAAGGTGGAACCTTCTACATTTGGGACATGGCTTTCTTTTTGTATGATTTCTTGGATGTCCAAAATTGTTTAAGGGTCTCTTGCCTTCTGAAAAGACCTTTGATTATAGTTCCCTCCTTCACCAAATTTAGTGATTTGATTCTTTTGTAATTCTTCTTCAAACTTTGAAGCCATCTCCACACAATCTGCCAAAGTCATGTGTTTAGTACGCATTACCTTCATCTTCAGCTTTGGGTGCAACCCTTCAATGAACCGATTCATTGTGTGTGTTTCAGTGTTACACACATGAGTTGTAAATCTCCTTAACTGCGTAAATTTATTATCGTACTCTACCACTAACATGTTTCCTTGTCTAAGTTCTAGAAACTCAATCAGCTTTCTTGCTTGTACATGAGTAGGACAATATTTGTGGTTGAAGACTTCCTTAAATTCCTCCCATGTAATATCTTTAGAATTTGAGAAGAAGGTATTGTTAGCTGATCTCCACCAAAATGCAGCTTCTTATTTTAATACATAGGTAGCAAATTTAACCTTCAACTCTAGAGGAGTACATAGTGCACTGAAAGTTCTTTCTATTCCATATATCCATTCCTCAGCCTTCAAAGCTTCACGCTTTCCATTATACCCACCCTGTAGCCATCTTTTGAAATCTCTCCATCATTTTGTCAACCTTTTCTAAGGCTAATGGAGAATTTCTAGCTTCTCCACTTGGTACAAGGGAAGATTGACCATGTATCAGTGTGGGAGTATCTGGTGATGGTGTTGGTGCATTATGTCTCATAAACCAAATTTTTTATCAGTATTCTATACAACTATTTCTGTCTTAATCTAAAATTGGATTATCATCTTCATATTGGACATAAGGGTACTGTACTATGACTATATGAATCACTCTGATAATAACTGTAATGACTTGGGTTTTTATAACACATTTTATAATACATGTTTCAAAGGCAGGGCCCTTAGTAGTAAAAAAATTTTACAAAACAAAGCAACATAAATTCTTTTCTTTAGAACTTGTTTTGAAAAAACCAAGTCATCATTTCATAGAGAACATAAGTAGAATTTTTGTACAAGATAAAATTCCATTGAAGGAATATACTTTTATTAAATTTTAGAATATATCCAGTGGTTCATAGTACAGGCCAAGTATCATTACAATATTTGCCCAAATTACGTAATCCAAATTTCAAAGCTCACCATACAATAAAAGCTCTTAATATAATACAATGCTCTCAAATAAAAATACATGTCTTCAAGGGGTATACCCTGATGATTATTCTACCAAATCTTCTTCAGTCTTAAGGTCCTAACTCTCCTTCTTTGTATTTCATATATTGTAAACATTCAAACATTTACAATATCTTAGCAAGCTAAGCTTGGTAGGGGATTCAAGAAGCATAATAATTTGACATTATAATCCTAATACTTTATAATCTCATTATTCATACTTATGGATCAATCTCTTTACTTGGTCATATATGTACATCCTTGCACATACATGTTATATACTTTGTATAGATATATATATATATATATATACGTTCAAAACTATGAAAAATAGTTAATATCTCAAAACATAATCATACCCAGTTTATACTGAGTTGATAGATCATCCGGACTCTACTGGACATACTCCCTCATTTGAGCAGTATCGGTAATACATGATTACCAGGCATCTCACCATGCCATATCATAAGTCATTTTACTATGCCATGCATCAGAATGCAAAAATACTCAAAGCACTACTATGCATGCAGTCAGAATCCATACAGGACGCTGGAATAATTGCCCAATAATCCACCTATACCATCCTTGGTAGAAATCACAATATCCATGTCCATGTGGGGGGACCATGGCTATCACAGTGGTGGCCTTTCCATAATTGCCTCACCCAACATTTAGCCTCACTTAGGCTTGGTATCCATATCATAACATGTTTTGGAGAGTGGGTGGCCAAACCCTACTAACTCTTTAGCATAGCATCCCTAAGTATACGACTATTTAAAACAAAACCACAAGCCACCATGATGGTATGTAAAAAATCTATCTGTTTACTTAGGGCTGGAATATGTTCTAATTCCCTATTCACTTAGAGTTTTTTCCTTAATTCTAACTTAACCATTTCATGTGTTTTGGTTGGATCATAAGGGTTTTCAAAGGATTTAATACAAGTATTTACATTACACTTGTCAACATTTCTAAACATAAGATCATGTATTCAACATGTATATCTCATGTAGATGCATTCATAAAATCCTCCTACCTTTAAGTAGTGATCTATCTCTTTAGATCTTCCTTGATCCTAACTGACGTATGTAATCTGTAAATCCATACACACTATCAATATATTTATACAATCATATATTCCTATCTATATTCCTTATTTAATCTAGTCCTTTGATCTGAAGGATTAGATCTTTTGTCCTATCATGATCTATCTTCCTCAAATAGTGTTTATTCTATTGATCAATGGATCTGATGGTTAGAATGACCTTCTAATCTTTCAGATTTAAGTATTTTCTATTCTAAGTCTTTGTGTATTCCTTTCTTTGATCTTGATCTTTCATAGATCCTCTGATCAACAATTTATACTTGTTGATAATGATCAAGGGCTTAGATCTTCTGTCATCTACTTCTTCTTTGATCTAAGTTTAGTTGTTTGATCATCCCTAAGGAGGATGATCTTGGTTCTCTTCCTTGAATCATATTTCATTAAGTGTTTAGATCTTCTATTCTATTTGATCTAAATTGTAAGCAATATGTATATATATATATCATCATCAAGAAGTATTTATTTCTTTTTATTGTTCTTGATCATTTAGGATCCCATGGATCTTATTTGATCATCCTTATCTTACTTATAATTTTTATTAGGGTTAGATAATTTACTAAACTTTTATGCTCTATATTATTATTATTCAACTAGTTAATGTTTTATTGGTTGAAGATGGCTTATTTCATCTTAAGTACCGCTCCTCTTATTTCCAATTGATAAGGCTTACTGGCTGAATGGCTGAACACAAGGTGGTTACTTCAATCCTCATGTAAGGAGGTGTTTTGACCTCACAAATGTCAATGGAAGGTAGGGGAAGAGTGAGGCTTTATTAGAGAACCCCCTTAACCACCATGTTCACCATTCACGAGAGTGACCTTAGCTCAACCTTTCATAACATTCCTATGAGCATTTTAAGGATAAGTACTCTTTCTAATTGATTTCAATTAAATCCATGAACATTTAAAATGTCATTCATGGGGTTTATTATTCTCCTAGTTTGGGCTAAGGATTTGATAATCCTTATATTGTCCTACTAACTATAGTCCTTACTAATATTAAGTCAAAGTTATTCACTTATCTTAATTGTCCATGAATCTCTATATTCCATTAGTTTACATTTTTGGTGATTTATGCTCATCATATGTTAACAACTACTTAACAATTGAATCTACCAATAAAATTTGACAACAATTAAATCATAAACTTTAAAGCATAAATCCAATATAAGTTTAACCACCACTTATACTAACATGGTTCCTATGAATGTAACTTAACCTAATGGAATAAAACTATACCTAAACTAGCATGATCCTAAGTTATGAAATACATGAAATTTTACTACTAATCAATCGAATCATGCTAAAATCTCAAATTTAAACTAACATGGCCCTAAGATAATTAAATCTACCAACCTAATAACAAACTAATAACATTTAGAGCATAGCATGCTAAAATTTAAGAATTATACTATCATGCTTCCTACTTTATAACATAAATCACATTTGCAATTCTATTATGAAATAAAAGATAATTAAACTAATTAGATTAAGATTATTAAAAAATTTTACTTATGATCTAACCATTAGATCTTAGATCTTTTCCTTTAGATCAAGGGTTTTAATTACATTTAGGGATTTTACCCCATTAAGATCCAAAGATCATATCCACTTGTTTTTGTCACATTTAATCCATGATCTAACCGTATTTCATCATAATCCCATTCATACAACCAATCCAAAGGGTTTGATTATGCTTGATTTTATTGATCAAGTGGGTCCATTTGTATTTTTAGGGTTTTTCTACCATAAAGGGTATATTCCTCATTTATGTTAGATCTGTCAAAATAAATCATGGATATTACTTGATTTCAACATTATATCATCATTGCATTAGATCCCCAAGATCTGATCATCTCAGATCTTGAAGATCATGAAAATTAGAAGCTTAATTCCTAGAAATAGAAAGTTTCTTGAATATTTTTATCAATTTTATGATTTAAGAACAAAATAGACATTACAAGATTTTCATAGCTTCTTTCCCATCTTAATTTGGAGTTTAGATGACTCTGTAATTGAACTTTGAAGTTCACAGTCGTTTTAAGGGTCTAGATTTGATCTGGGCCCAGCAGCACAGATGGTCCTAATTAGTCCAGCAGAGTGCGTCTGGTCGGGCGGAGCGGTCGCAGCACTCCCATCACTGGGACGCACGTGGTGATGAGCTCCCTAGGACCAGCATTGTCGTGTGGTTGTTCCATTGGGATGGCCTTGCACATGGAGCACGCGCGTTTCCATGCTGCATCTCAGGAGCCCGATCTTATAAAGAAGATCAAACAGTTTGTTTTGGACCTTCTAATCAATTCCTCTTCAATTAAGGGCTCAAAACTTGATAAAATTTCTTGAAAATTCAATCATAGGAGTTTTGGACCCTTTTAGATCAATTAGACGGCTCAGATTTTTCATCTGAACACTCCATCATATAGAATTGAAGGGTTCTTATCCTTACTTGATTTTTATAATTCTTAGCCTAAAATTAATTTAAAAAATAAAAAATATATAAAATAACCTGAAATAAGTATGGAAAGAGTTTGCACCTACTTGATTGGAGAAAAACATAGGTTTCGCACCCCAATTTAAAAGAAATATCCACTTGATGATAGGATCACCCAATAACCTCTTGTTTTTGTTAGTTCCAGTTGATTGCACCATTGGATCTTGAAATTTCATTTGGGGTTTTGTAGACAAAGTAGTTTAGGACAATAGGAATGGTGATATTGGATTTGGAATAAAGTGCCTAATTGAATTAAGGGAGATTTCTAGGAGTTTTAGAAATTTGGAAATGAATCTAGATCTGGCTTTTTAGGGGAAGCAAGATAATTTTTTGGGAATTTTAATGAACATTTTTGAATGATTTTTGGGGGGGTGTATTTATAGATGTTTTTAAAATTTTCATAATTACTATAATAATTATGTTTCAATTCTTTTGAATATTAAATTAACATTGGATCCTCCACTACCGCCTCCTTCTCTACTGTCAGCCGGTAGTGGTTTGACCACTTGTTACATGTTTTTTGGCCATTGGGTTCATTTGTGGGCCCCACAGAGGTGTAAAAAGACCATTTTGCCCTTTTATGGAGAAAAATCTGTCTTATTCTCCCAAACTAGGAATTGAGGGTACTTAGTGGCGTTGTGTGACGACTTGGGTTTCGTATGATGCAAATTTCATAAAAAGGCAAGATCTCTTGATTTAGAAAAATGAAATGCATGAAAATCTTTTGTTTTGGAAAGCTATCTTTAGTATAAAACCCCGAGTGTCAAAACACATTTTCAAATTATATAGCCATGGCATAGTTTTAAATCAACTCTATTCCCAAGAAAGTGTTAGTCATGCCCCAGCTACAGAGAGTAACTACAATAAAGTAACATTCACTAAAAGATAAGGTAGGGGTTTACTTACTTGTACTTAATTTGGATGTTCTCTTTCACGGGTGTATCCTGTCCTTAAGTGTTTACTTGTACCTGAAAAATATTAAGGATTGAGTGAGTATACACTATACTTAGTAGGAGTCTATCACTACTAGTTTTGCAATGCATGCTATGTTTTAAACCATATGTTCTTTAAACCATGTGCATGTTTGGACACTCATGTTCAATATTGATATTAAAAGCCATTGTCAAAATAGAATACTAATGGCTTAAAGAATCGCATAATCCAAGTCAAAAGTAACATAGATATCATAAACATATACTATGATATGCATAAGATGCTCAACTGAATCCAACTCGTGGATCTATGGTCGACCATACTCATGTCATACCATATGCATGCAAGTAAATCCTCAAAAACATAGGGCACACTATGCCCACGACCTCAGCGCCGTGTGGCCCTCGGGTACCTAGGGACTCTCGGTCATAGCCTCCAAGGGGCATATGACACTTTGACGGGTGCCGTGCACCTCCAGTGGTAGTCCTTGTTTACCACAACAATTGAAGTGATGACAAGCCTTTTTGACGTGGTACCCTTTCCACCTATAATAGTAAAGGCTGGGAGGCCACTCCCAACGTCTCGTATAGTGCCCACGAGCTTACTAGCTCAAATCATATACTATCAAGCAGGCAAGAACCTTTTTTTCAAAACATGTCTATGCATGTATCATGTAGACAAGAATCCTTTTTCAAAACATGTCTATGCATGTAACGCATGTCATGGCAATATATGCACAATGTATTTTTCATATGCATGCTAAGTTCATTTATGAAATCAATTCATGCAAAACAAGTCATGTGCATAAGGATGTAACATAAGTTTATATGATAGACACATAAAGACAGGACATGTAACTTAAAAACATAAAACATGCATTAGAAAAGCAACCATGACTCAAAACATGCATTCTCAATGCATCATGGGTTCTTTTTAAAAGTCTAGTAGGGATAGGACACCTACCTGGTTTGATCGCGCTAATCCCCTTGTCCTCATACGTTCCTGGACGTGGTTTAGGGGAAAAAGGTTAGCTTGGCGTATTTTTATAGGTTCTAGAATAGTTTACCTCACTACTTAGGCATTAAGGGTTCATTCCCATGCCGAATGGCCTCCTAAGGTCCCTAACTGGGCCTTGGAATAGTCAGGTTTGCAAAGGTTTAGTGGCCCCATGCCACTATCATGGTCTAAGGGTAATTCTAGCCTTAGATAGGGGTTTGATCAAGTATTTTATGGTTTGGGTCTGTCCACACCGTCATTGTGGACACAACGCCTCTTGTGGTGCCTCAATCGGAGTCCTAGAACTCAAGTTATGGGTATTTTAGTGTTAGGAATACATAGAAGGCCCAAAACGGGCCCTGCGTCACCACTCCTGGGATGCACCTACGTCCTGGTCGAGCAGTGACCGGCTTACACGTGTGGTTACACACTCCTGACTGTCATCAAGTGGTGCGTTCCACTTATGCGGTACATGCGGTGTGACCGTCGCAAGCCCACACGAGGCGGGCGCTTGGGACGCTAAGGCGTCTCGCGTCAGCGGCGCGGGCCCCTCATTGCGCATCCACCAACACACCTGGCCTCCCCCCCTTTTCTCGTTTACGGGTGCGTCTGTGGACGCGCCCGTTGGTTTGCCTTTAACACACTAGGTGCGTGTTGGTTCTGTGGTGACTTGGGCATCCTTGGGAGGCCCTGGTTCCCTGTCGAACCAGGAACACCCCAGGCACCTGCCCTGGGTTTGTTGTGGCTCCATAGAGCCCCATTTTGCATGGTTTCTCAATAAAAAACTTAGGGACATTCAACCTAAGACTGAGGGGGAGATGGGTTTGGAGTTGTTTAAGGTGTACCTGGTTCGTGGCTGGGTATTTTTCACAGTTTCTCCTCTTGCCTGCAACTTTAAGACTAGTTTTTCCTAGGGTTTTGGGTTGCCATTGGAGGCGCCCAAGAGCTCTATTTATAGAGCTTAAGGAGGGTTCTGGAGGGGGGTTTCCACCCCCATGAAATGGCGGTGGTTTCTCCCCTACACACCGGCATTCTAGAATGTCGGTGATGTAGTATGTTTAGGAAGAAGGGGGTGCCCGTATCAAAATGGGTCCATGTTTTCTCAGACCAATTCGTTTTAAATTTAATTATAATTTTGCCCTTGAACTTCAAAGGGCCATAACTTGCTTATTTTAACTCCGTTTTGGGTGATTCTGGTCTTGTTGGATTCATTTTTTCGAGATGCACCTACACATACCATTCTAAGGACCAAATTTCTGGGTATTGTCAGGGTGAATAGTGAAATGACCAAAATACCCTTATCTCAAAAAGTGAACTTTTCATTACCAATATGGGATTTCAAGGTTACAAAAGTGGAGTCATTACATTCTTACCCCCTTAGGGGAATTTTCTCCCAAAATTCTACAATATACTTAGTCAATCTATCAACAATTACCCAGATCATGTCATGACGCTTAGAGGTCCTAGGTAACCCTATGATGAAGTCCATGGTAATATGATCCAATTTCCATCCGGGTAACTCAAGGGGTTGTAACCATCCCGCAGGTCTTTGATGATTTGCCTTTACTTGTTGACGTGTTAAACAATTTGCCACAAATTCCCCTATGTCTCTTTTCATACCATCCTACCAATATTGTCTCTTTAAGTCTTGATACATCTTAGTTCCTCCCGAGTGTATAGTATACTTAGACCGATGAGCCTCTTTTAAGATTTCTTGTCTTAATTCTTCAGTAGTCCATACCACTAATCTTCCTTGCATGTAAACGCTACCATCTTCCCCTTTAGTAAACCCTGGTTTTCCTATTAAAGCTTGTATGTCTGGATCCCCTTGCTGTGCTTGCTTAACCTTTTCATTAATAGCCGACGTTATCGTTAGACCTGCCATAATGATCTTGCACTTACTTATGTCTGGTTTCCACATTATTACTTCTTGTAATAGCTTCCATCTCTTAGTAAATACACTTGCACACATCCCTTGGGGTTTTTCTACTTAATGTATCAACTACCACATTAGCTTTTCTAGGATGATAATGAATGGAGAAGTCATAGTCTTTTAAGTATTCCATCCATCTTCTTTGTCGCATGTTTAAGTCTTGTTGGGAAAAGATATATTTAAGACTCTTATGATGTGTGAAAACTTCAAACTTTTCCCCATATAGATAATGTCTCCAGATTTGCAAGGCAAAGACTATGGCCACTAATTCCAAGTCATGGGTCGGGTAATTGACTTCATGCTTCTTCAGTTGCCAAGAAGCATAAGCAATTACCTTCCCATGTTGCATAAGTACGCAGCCTAGTCCTTGTTACAAGGCATCACTGTATATCTCAAATCCTCCAATTCCTGAAGGTAAGGTAAGGACAGGTGCTATAATTAACCTTCTCTTTAGTTCCTGGAAGCTTTCCTCACATTTATCAGTCCACTCAAATCTTGGGTCTTTCCTGGTCAGTTTAGTTAAAGGTAAAGCAATTCTTGAAAAACCCTCGATAAATAACTTGTAATATCCGGCAAGTCCTAAGAAGCTTCTTATTTCTGTGACTGTCTTAGATCTTTCCCATTTCTTTACTGATTCAACCTTAGCGGGGTCGACTGCTATGCCATGTTGAGAAATAATGTGTCCTAAGAAATTAACCTTTTCCAGCCAAAACTTATACTTACTGAATTTTGCATATAACTTGTATGCTAGTAGGGTGCTTAATGTTATCCTTAGATGTTCCTTATGGTCTTCAGGAGTTTCTGAATATATCAAGATATCATCCACAAACACTATGATGAATTTGTTTAAGTATTCCTTGAACACCCTATTCATGAGGTCCATAAACACGATTGGAGCATTAGTTAAACCAAAGGACATCACTCTGAATTCATAATGGTTGTATCAAGTCCTAAAGGCTGTCTTAGGGATATCTTCTTCTCTAACTCGAAGTTGATGGTAGCCGCATCGTAGATCAATCTTAGAGAAGACTCTAGCTGACTGAAGTTGATCAAAAAGATCATCAATTCAGGGAAGGGGGCACTTATTCTTAATGGTGACCCTATTTAGCATCCGATAGTCTACGCACAATCTCATGGAGCCATCCTTTTTCTTAACAAAAAGGACTGGAGCTCCTCACGGAGATACACTAGGCCGTGTGAACCCTTTGTCAAGTAGTTCCTGTAACTGGGTCTTCAATTCTTTTAGTTCTACAGGAGCCATTCGGTAAGGAGCTTTGGAAATAGGGGAAGTACCGGGTATAAGGTCAATGGTAAACTCAATTTCTCTTCGTGGAGGTAGACCTGGTAAGTGCTCAGGGAATACGTCAAGAAATTCTTGGACTATCTCGACATCCTCTAGCTTTGGTTGGGGACTCTCGACAGATTCAATCTTGGCCAAGAAGAAGGGACATCACTGAGCAATGTGCTTAACTGCTTGCATGGCAGAAATAACACATGCTCTAGAATAATCCTTTCTTCCTTGGAGGGTGAAAGTTTCTCCATTAGGTAGGGTAAAAGTGACACATTTCTGGCGGCAATCAAGAAAGGCTTGATGAAGGGCTAGCCAGTCCATACCTAGGATGGTGTCGAAGTCATTCATATCTAAGTGAATAAGATTGGCATGTAGCAAATGATCTTTGACCAAAACGGGGACATCCTGGAGATAAGAATAGGTGGGAAGTGCCTGGCCTACAGGAGTCATGACTTCTAGAGTGAAGTCCAAGTCCTGTGGTATAATGTCCATGGTTGATGCAAACTCCCGGGATATGAAAGAATGAGTGGAGCCTGTATCGAATAGAACTTTAGCAGGTGTATCATAGATACAAAGAATACCTTCAACTACTGCATTTGAAGCCTGGGCTTGACTAGAAGTGAGGGCAAAGACACGTCCTTGGCTCTTTGGAACCTAATCTTCTTTACGCTCTTCAACTTTCCTTTTAGGACAATTGCTAGCAAGATGTCCTAATTCTCCACAACTATAGTAAGTGATGTTGAAAGTGGGACATGGTTTGCCTGAATGATTCCTATTACACCTAGGGCATGTCTTCCAGTCTGGTCTTCTTACTTTGTTTTCAAACAGCTTCTTGAAAGGTGGCCTGGGTCCAGATGACTAAAATGGTCTCTTTCCTTTATTTCTCATGGTGTTGGTGTTCTTAGTTTCCTTTATCGCCCGATTCCTTTGATAATATTTTTCATATAGGGAGGCCATCTCTACGGCTTTGGCTACGGTGGAAGGTTGGAAACCTAAAACTTTGTTCTTGAGTCCTGGGTTGAGCCCATCTACAAATCTTTCCGCTGTGTCTTCCTTATTCTAAGTCCATAAATTCTTTTTCCTTATGTTTTCTTACGTGTTTAGGATAATATTTGTCATTAAAGACCTTTTTAAATTCTTACCATCCTATTGTTTCTTGTTGGTCAAAATAAGTCCTTTCCGTTGTTTCCCACCAAAAGGTAGCCTCTCCCCTAAACACAAACGTGGCCACTGGTACCTTTCTTTCTTCAGCTATGTTCATGGCTTTAAATATCTTTTCAATATCATTTAACCATTTTTCAACTGTAGATGCTTCATCTTGTCCTGTGAATGAGGGAGCTAATTTCTAAAACCTTTCTAACTGAACCTTAGTCCTATCTATTGCTTTATCACGGGAAGGATCTCGTGTGGTAGGGGTTTGGGTTTGTTGATTACTCATGTATTGTTCCATATGTTGTAGGAATTGCTGGAATAATTCAGCCATCCCATTGCCCGACCCAGTGGAGTCCACTAGTGGGGCTTCAGGTCTTGGAGCATCACTTACTTTCTTTCTAGGCATCTGTAAATCACAAGGTAATTCACAAGACCTTAGTATGTGTTATCATATTACCCCTTAATCTTTCATGAATGAAACTTAATTATAAGTTATTCTCCTCATAACTGGGTTGTGAGTACCATCAAACCGGGCTCTGATACCAACTGTGACGACCCAAGTTTCGTATAATGCAAATTTCATAAAAAGGCGAGATCTCTTGCTTTAGAAATATGAAATGCATGAAAATCTTTTGTTTTGGAAAGCAATCTTTCATATAAAACCCCGAGTGTCAAAACACATTTTCAAATCATATAGCCATGGCATAGTTTTAAATCAACTCTATTCCCAAGAAAGTGTTAGTCATTGCCCTAACTACAGAGAGTAACTACAATCAAGTAACATTCAGTAAAAGATAAGGTAGGGGTTTACTTACTTGTACTTAATTTGGATGGTCTTTGTCACGGGTGTATCCTGTCCTTAAGTGTTTACTTGTATCTGAAAAATATTAAGGATTGGGTGAGTATACACCATACTTAGTAGGAGTCTATCACTACTAGTTTTACAATGCATGCTATGTTTTAAACCATATGTTCATTAAACCATGTGCATGTTTGGACACTCATGTTCAATATTGATATTAAAAGCCATTGTCAAAATAGAATAATGACGACTTAAAGAATCGCATAATCCAAGTCAGAAGTAACATAGATATCATAAACATATACTATGATATACCTAAGATGCTCAACTGAATCCAACTTGTGGATCTATGGTCGACCATAGTCATGTCATACCATATGCATGCAAGTAAATCCTCAAAAACATAGGGCACACTATGCCCACGACCTCAGTGCCGTGTGGTCCTCAGGTACCTAGGGACTCTCGGTCATAGCCTCCACAGGGCATGTGACACTTCGACGGGTGCCGTGACACCTCCAGTGGTAGTCCTCGTTTACCACAGCAATCGAAGTGAGGACAAGCCTTTTTGGCATGGTACCCTTTTCACCTATAGTGGTAGAGGATGGGAGGCCACTCCGAACCTCTCGGCATAGCGCCCATGAGCTTACTAGCCCAAATCATATACTATCAAGCAAGCAAGAACCTTTTTTCCAAAACATGTCTATGCATGTATCATGCAGACAAGAATCCTTTTTCAAAACATGTTTATGCATGTAACACATGTCTTAGCAATATATGCGCAATGTATTTTTCATATGCATGCTAAGTTCATTTATGAAATCAATTCATGCTAAACAGGTCATGTGCATAAGGATGTAACATAAGTTTATATGATATACGCATAAAGACAGGACATGTAACTTAAAAACTTAAAACATGTATTAGAAAAGCAACCATGACTCAAAACATGCATTCTCAAAGCATCATGGGTTCTTTTCAAAAGTCTAGTAGCGATAGGACACCTACCTGGTTTGATCGCACTAATCCCCTTGTCCTCGTACGTTCTTGGACATGGTTTAGGAGAAAAAAGTTAAATTGGCCTATTTCTATAGGTTTTAGAACAGTTTACCTCACTACTTAGGCATTAAGGCTTCATTCCCATGCCTAAGGGCCTCCTAAGGTCCCTAACTAGGCCTTGGTATAGTCAGGTTTGCAAAGGTTTAGCGGCCCATGCCACTATCATGGTTTAAGGGTCATGCTAGCCTTAGATATGGGCTTGATTAGGTATTTTATGGTTTGGGTGTGTCTGTACCGTCGATACAGACACAACGCCTCTCGCGGCACCTCAATCGGAGTCCTAGAACTCATGTTATGGGTGTTTTAGTGTTAAGAATACATAGAAGGCCCAAAACGGGCCCTGCGTCATTGCTCCCAGGACACACCTGCATCCCGGTCGAGCGACGACTGGCCCACACGTGTGGTTGCACGCTCCCAGGCGTCATCAAGCTGCGCGTTCCACTTACACATAACGTGCGATGTCACCATCATAGGCCCACATGAGGCGGGCGCCCGAGACGCTAATGCGTCCCGCGTCAGTGGAGCACACCCCTCAGGGGCGCGTTCGCCGAAGCACCGGGCCTCTGCCCCTTTTCTCGTTTGTGGGCGCGTCCATGGACGCGCCCGTCGGTTTCCCTTTAACGTACTGGGTGCGTTTTGGTTTTGTGGTGACCTGGGCATCCTTGGGATGCCCTGGTTCAACCCTGTCGAACTAGAATGCCCCAAGCACCTGCCCTGGGTTTGTTGTGGCTCCCTAGAGCCCCGTTTTGCATGGTTTCTCATGCAAAAAATTAGGGACATTCATCCTAAGACTGAGCGGGAGATGGGTTTGGAGTTGTTTAAGGCGTACCTAGTTCGTGGCTGGGTATTTTTCATGATTTCTCCTCTTGCCTGCAACTCCAAGACTAGTTTTTCCCAAGGTTTTGGGCTGCCATTGGAGGTGCCCAAGAGCTCTATTTATAGAGCTTAAGGAGGGTTTCCACTGCCATGAAATGGCGGTGGAGAAACCTCTACGATGGCGGTGGTTTCCCCCTGCACACCGACAATCTACAATGTCGGTGATGCAGTTTGTTTGGGAAGAAGGGGTGCCCGTATCAAAACAGGTCCATGTTTTCTCAGGCCTATTCATTTTAAATTTAATTACAATTTTGCCCTTGAAGTTCAAAGGGTCATAACTTGCTCATTTTAACTTCGTTTTGGGTGATTCTGGTCTTGTTGGATTCCTTTTTCTGAGATGCACCTAAAGGTACTATTCTAAGGACCAAATTTTTGGGTCTAGTCAGGGTGAACAGTGAAATGACCAAAATACCTTTATCTCAAAAAGTGAACTTTTCATTACCAATATGGGATTTTAAGGTTACAAAAATGGGGTCATTACATGTTGGAATTGTATTTTTGAGTACATTCTAAATATTGATGTCTTAGATCTCAGTTATGGGAAAAATTACCATTTTACCCTTTTATTCATAAAAAGAAAGAAAATTAGGAATTTTTTATTTTAACTCGGAATTGAACGTAATTAGTGTCATTTTGATCATTTTTTTTGATACATTCATAATTTATAAGTTTTAAATTATGTTTTAATCTCTATAAAAAGATAATTTCCAATAACCAAATATTCTAGTTTCGAATTTCTGAAAATTCAAACTAAATTAATTTTCTCAATCAATTTACAAAATTTGGTGTTATTACAAAAGGTTAATTTGGAGTAAGTTTGTGAATGATCATAATTTTCTAAGATTTAATTAGGATTTTTATTCTTTTGTATGTTTTGTAGAGATGATCCAATAGCCGAGATTAATCCGGATAAGAATTGAAGATTATGTTTAAGATATCAAGCGTAAGGTCCAATTGTCATAGTCCAAAGCTTAATTTAAGGATGAGTGAAGAAATAGGAAGAGCTAAAGGTGACACAAATGGACCCATAAAGCAAGCAATGCATTTCCACTACCTTTGAATGGGAGTCATTCAAGCCACCTTAGCCATATAAGCCATGAGAGAAGGTGATAAGCTAAGGAATTCTAGCCAAGCCATTCTAACCATTAAAGCCAAGGGTGTGTGCAATGAAGCCATGCCAAATGTGGAGTCATAGAATTGGAGGAGAATTTGAGCAATTATCCACTTTCAAAATTTGGATTTTCAAGGTTTAATTAGACAGTTTGAGAGAATTATGTAGAAAGTAAGATGATTTTGCATTGGTGGACCCATCAAGAGAGAAACCCTACTTTATAAGTCCATCTCTCACACTTTCTCCTATGGTTGCAAATGAAATGAGGGAGGCACCTCATTATGAAAAAGATGCCCCCACTGTCTTATTTGCTAAGCAAGGGTTTCCTAAATAGAAAACCCTAAATCTACTTCAATCCAAACAACTTTAAAACCCTAGATTTTTAGACATCTTTCCTAAACCCCATTGCTTACCACGTCTAGGACTTTCCACAAACCAAACATCATAAAATTTGAAATGAAAGAGCTCCACTATCCTTCTATGAAAAGGATGCCCCCGTTCAAAATTAGAAATCAGCCATCATTTCTCTCTTACGTCATCTTTTAACCTCTCTTTCTTACATCATCTTACTAATTCATCTTTAACATAACCTTCATCATTCAATACCCTAAACATAGGGCCACTTTTCTCAAGTTTTCATCCCTTCCTAAGTTAGAAAACTACTCATTTATAAATAGCCCCATGTTCTATACGAATTTTCCAAGTAGAGGTTGGGTAAAACAACCTTGAAAGGAGAACTTTAACTTTGATCATGGACTTTCTTTGGTGTTTTTCTTCCTTTGGTTTTCAAGTTATTCTTAGAGTTATTTTCTATCCATATCTAGGTTAGTAATTTATTCTCATAGCTTAATTTCATACATGTTTTATGGTGTTTTTACTTCTTTGAATTCCACACCTAGTTGTACCCTTATTCCTCTTTTCTTTTACTTCAAATCTTAAGTTTTCTTTTCTCATTCCTTCAAGATCTAAGTTACCTTGTCTCTACCAGTGACATCCAATAGAGGAGATATCTTAGAGCCTTGGGTTTCCATTTACTTCTCCACATTTTTCTCTTTGTTTCGCATCTTAGTTTTGGGCATTTTTTCCTTAGTTCACCCACTTAGCCCTTGTTTCTCTCAAATTCCTTTATGGGTTTTCTTTGAATTTCATTATACTTAAGTTTGGAAGTTTATACTGAAGTTTTTTTGATGTTTAGGTTCACTTTCTCAAGCAAGAATAGTGTGCATTTTACATATGTTGTAGGTAACTTTGTGTCTATTTTTTGTGTAATTTGGACATGATTGAATACGATATATTGGAATTCTTATTATGGATTAATTGATTCATGAAGGTACTTGATATGTGGGTTATTTTCTTGCATAAAAGTTATAATTTCAATAGCTTTTTAATGTAAGATTTGCTTAATGTTCTTATGTACCAAAATATCGAAACTATTTTTTCCTTAACTTTATGCTTTAATTTCAGCCATCTAAACATTGTTTTTGCTTGAATCCTTAGGTACCCATTTAGATTTTCTTATTGATTATTAGTTTCCATAGTTATTTTCCATGTTAGTTTACTGTTAAAGCATGAAAATTAGTCATATTTTGGGCCATAGAACCATGCGCACAATCCATGGACCATGTGCATGGTACTAGACCACTAGCCTATTTGTTTTTGGATAAGTTAGTAGTTTGATTTTGTTTCAAAAGTTGTAATTTGTTTTGTGCATGTTTTTTAGGTTAATAAAGTTTCCTTGCTGCATTTTAGAAAGTTTCTTTTTTAGTAAGTTTAAGGTTAGGTAAGTTTTAATTTAGGAAAGTTTTTGACTTAGGAGTTTCCTTAAGTGTCATTGTTTAGTTTGAATCTTTTTGAATTGTTGTAGTTTCCTTTAGTTAATTGAATGTTATTTAGGTAAATTTTCATTTTCACTATTTAGTTTTAATTTGGGAAGGTTTTCCTTTTAGTGTTAGTTTCTAATATGAGCACTTTAATCTCCTAATTCAATCCAAACCCATCTATTTTGGATGGAGCTAATTAATTTGAATAGGATCCAATCCATTGCAGATATGTGAGATTCCTCTTGGGATCAAACTTGCTTGGGAAAAAATACTACTTTGATTCATGCACTTGTGAGTAATTTAAAACAAAAACATCAAGTTTTTTGTGCCATTGCAAGGGAATCACAATGGATTAGTGTTTGAATTCTTATTTTGGGTTATTTATCTCAGACATAGTCTTAGGTTGCATTAGATTAGGATTTTTCCATTGCACTTGCAAATCTTGCTAATTCCTTATAAATTGACATATCTTTCTTGTTTTTGTGCAAGGGGAAATTAGAAAGTGGAGCTTCATCAACTAGATAGGATTTCTTTCTTTCTTAGAATAGGACTTTTATTTTTTTGAGTAAAACTTGTAGTGGGCCCATTGTAACTTGCAATTTTAGTTTCAATTCTAAATGAGTTACACTAAATTAGGAAAGTGTGTGGTATGGAGGTCCAGACTTGATCTTCATCAAAAACCTCACAGCAAGTATCCTTCATTTTGATTTATTTTTCCTAGTTTAGGTTGCACTTAGTTTCATTTGCATTTAGTTGGTAGAATAATTTATATAGTTTTAGGATCATTCATCTTATTTGTTGCATCTCAATTAGGATTGTTACATTAAAGAGCACCTATCGACCCTTGGTTGGATAGTATATAGGTTGCATTAGTTTGCTTTCTAGCATTGCATTGCAATATTTATTGCTTTATGGTGGATGCAACTTAATGTTAGTAAGGGCCCCAAATCCTTGTCGCACCTATGAAATCAATCCAATTTCTTATATGCGTGTGATCCCAATTGTTAATCTTTAATCTAAAATCAAGTAGCAAGAGACTTAGGGTTTTGAGCTCATATGAACCTTATTGAAAGAGGAGATATATTGTTACTCTAGTGGCTCTTGAAATTTATGGTTATAATGGGTATCCAAAATCCAAGTGATTTTCCTATACCTTTTGTTGTTGGATGTTGAGATCTAAATGCCGTCTTCCATGAAAATTGTATTGACCACCTTGGATGAGACCTGATTGATAAGCAACAGTCAAATCTAAATCTAAGGAAGACATATGTAGCTTTAGATAAAATGCTACAACCTCACAGGTTAGCAAAGATCTTCAAGGCAAGCTCTTCAACATTAGGAATTGTTTGATTGCATAGCACATAGAGTTAGGAGTCACATTTAGGTGTAATTTTTGTCATTTAGTTAGGTTTCATTATAGTGCATGCAAGGACTTCAATCTCAGCACATTGAGTAAGTACCATTAGATCCTCAGATTGAACGTACACACAAACAAGGGATAAGAAACTAAGTTCCTAACCCCATGGTTGAACCACCAGTAGTAGTTGAGCATAAGGCTATGTGTGATTTTTCATCACACTACCACCACCAATGCAGACCACTTTGAACTTAAACCTGGAGTAATACAATTACTCCCACGTTTTTATGGTCATGAGAGAAAAGATCCATACTTACATATCAAAGAATTCCTAGATATTTGTGCAACTTTCAAGTATAGAAATCTCAGTGATGATTTCATTAGACTTAGGTTATTCCCTTTCTCATTAAAGGATAAAGCCAAATCATGGCTTATTTCTTTAGAGGTCGATTCCATTGCAACATAGGACCAGTTGTCTAAGAAGTTTATGAAGAAATTCTTTCCTATCCACACGACTAATGCCCTTTGTAGGGAAATCATTAATTTTCAACAAAGATAAGATGAACAATATTATGAATGGTGGGAGAGATGGAATGAATTATTGCAAAAGTGTCCTCATCATGGATTTGAAAAATGGCAGTAGGTTCAGTATTTCTATGAGACATTGACACCTCAAAATAAACAAATGGTAGATGCAGCAAGTGGGGGGGCCCTTAAGATGAAAATGAAATAGAGGCATTGGAATTTTTCCAAACTTTAGCAGGCAATTCACAACAATGGGCTTATTCTCATAGGAGAGAGAGAAGTGCCCAACCACAAATGAAAGGAGGCCTATACAAAGTTCAAGTACCATAAGACATGTCTTATAAGCTTAACCCTGTAGATGAAAAATTAAACAAACTAAAAGCTTTAGGTGGAATGTTTGACAAGCTTGAAATTGTGTTTGAAAATTTCATAGCGGCTACTCTATCCCATAAACCTCCACAAAAGGTATGTGCTACTTGTTCTAGTCCATCCCATTTGACTATAGTATGTCCATCAACTAAAGTGTACCTTGAATACCTTTTAGTGCAACTGAATGCATTTGGTGCATATAGCAATCCTAGCAACAACAACCCATATTGTGAGACTTGTAATCCAAGATGGGCTAGGCATCCCAATTTCTCATGGTTTACGAACACTTACCAGGGAGGTACATTTGAGAACCTCCTTATTGAAAACTTTCCTAGGATTTCCACTTCACAGCAACCATTGGGTTTTCAACTGCCCCACCAAACACAAAACCCATTCATGAAAAAACTTGATGAAAATACTAAAGCCCTACATCAAACTAGAAATGAAAGTCAACAAAATATTGCAAAGTTAAAGAGGGAAATGGGGTCAATTGACTACTTCTTTAAGTGAAAGGGAAAGAGAAAAGTTCCCTAGTCATCTTATCCCTAACCCTAAAGGCCAATTCAAAATAGGGTCTACTTGACAAGGACCCCATGAGCAAGCCATGTCTATCACAACCCTTAGGAGTGGGCATCAGTTTGATAACAAAGTAGGACAAACTGAGGAAAAGGAAGGGGCGAATGAAAAAGCAAAAGCACAAGTGAAATAGTCTAGATAGAAATCTCCTACTCCATCTAATCCACCCTATGTGCCCAAAGCCCCATTCCCTCAATTACTAAACAAGACTATGAAAGGAACAAATTTTAGTGAGATAATTGAAGTGTTTAAACAAGTGCAAATAAATATTGATATTCCTACTTATGCCAAGTTTCTTAAAAAGCTATACACAGCAAAGAGAAAACTCAATGTGCAAAAGAAAGCCCTTAGCACCAAGTAGATGAGCTCTTTAATACAACACCAGAGCCCGCCTACATTAGTCCTTAAGCCACTACCTGATAATCTAAAATACTCTTACTTAGGACCAAATGAAACCTTGCCTGTAATCATAGCCTTAGATCTAGATTAGGAATGGGAGGGTAAGCTTATTAATGTTCTCAATGAATATAAGACTGCTCTAGGGTGAACCATAGTAGATATAAAGGGAATTAGTCCAACTGTATCTATGCATATGATACACCTAGAAGAAAATTTCAAACGATCTAAGGAGACACAAAGGAGACTTAATCCTAAGATGAAGGAGGTAGTGAGAGAGGGCTAAAACTTTTAGATGTTAGTGTAATCTACCCTATATTTGATAGCTCTTGGGCTCGCCAGTTTAGATTGTACCTATGAAATTGGGAGTCATACTAATTAAGAATGAGGGTAATGAGTTAGTCCCCACTCATATGACCACCAAGTGGAGAGTATGTGTTGCTTATCGAAAATTGAACTTGGTCATGAGGAAAGACTACTTTCCTCTACCCTTCATTGACCAAATGCTAGAGAGGTTAGTTGGACATAGTTGTTATTGCTTTTTGGATGAATATTCTGGCTATAACCAAATTTTTGTAGCATGTAAGAACTAGGAGAAGAGTACCTTTACCTGCCCTTTCAGAACTTTGCCTATCACCATATGCCTTTTGAACTTTAAAATGCTCTAGCTACTTTCAAAGATGTATGTTGAGCATTTTCTCTGATATGGTAGAGAGATTCCAAGAGGTGTTTATCGATGATTCCTGGTGTAACTTTAAAATTAACAGCAAGTGCACGAATCAATGTAGTATTTTTCATGCATGCAAGGCTGACCCCACAAGAAATCTCATAGATTTACATTGGTTTGGATCTTATTCAAATTGATTAACTTCCACCAAAGAGAGAGATGTGATTAAACAAGGAAACTAAAACAAACTAAGAAGGAAACATGCATAGAATTAGAAACTAGAATTAAAAGAAACTTTAAAAAAAAATTAAAACTAAACAATGAAATTAGAAACTAATCTAACTAAAATGCATTTAAATAAAGGGAACTGATGCAAAACATGCATGGAGTAATTTAGGAAACTACTAAAATGGAAACTTTCCTTAACTAGAATTAGAAACTTTCTAAATATGGAAATTTTATAACTAATTAAAGAGACTTTATAACACTAAACTAACATGAAAAAACATGTAACCAATGAGATCTACTAACTTACATGCATGTGAATGGAAACTACAATTAAAGAGACTTTCTAAATTTGACACTTTCTGAATCCTAGAACTTCCTAATTATGGACTTTCTAAAAATCAAAAGAAAACTATCTAAACCTAAACTAGGATGCAATCAATGAATTAAATATTTTCAAAACAATATTATGCAATTAAATGAAGAAAAAGACAAAGTGGAAAGTGACCTAGTACCATGATCATGATCCATGAACTGTATGCATGGTTCTAAGATGCAAATGTAATCAGAATTGATGAATTTAAAATGAACTATCCCACAAATTAATTAATATATCTAATAAACAACATGAAAGTATGAATCTATTCTTAAGGATTTAAGCAAATAAGGTGCTTAAATAGCTCGAGACAAAGTACAAATTTAAGAGGAGAAAAATTCCAGACTTTAACTACTTAAGAACATCAAACAAATCAAGGAAGCAATTGAAACCACAACCTTTAGGCTTAGAAATAACCTCGATCCAAAGTACTTTGATATGAAACACTTCATAATAAGAATCCCACAAAAATTTATTAAATCACCTCTAAATTACACCAAAAACTAGACGCATAATACATGTTCTAATGCTAGAAATTACATTTTATTCTTAAGCATGAAATCCTATCAAACACCACCAAGAATGCAATCTAATGCTCATAAAAAAAAAAATGATGACAACTTAGATGGAAAGAAGGGTGCAAAACTAGAAAGCAAAACAATGAAAACTAAATCAAAGCAAGCAAACTACTAACCTAAATTGGAGAGAAAATAAGCAAACTAAAAATCCAAAGGAAGAAAAGCAACTAAGAAAACCCAAAGTATAGTAGTAAATAATACCAATAGAAGCTATGTTTCAAGGTGTCTCGCCCACCTCTACTTGGAAAATTCATATAAAACATGGGCTATATATAGATGAGTGGGTTTCTAACTTAAGAAGGGGTGAAAACCTGAAGTATTTTACCAAAGTTAAATCTTGGAATACAATTATACATAGTGCATAAGTTTAGATTAATAGATGGTCATGACTTAGAGACATTGAGGAATTTCAATGAAAACCTATATATCCCATGAGTATTAGTGACTATCATCTTTCTGAGGGTTATAAGTAATTCCATATTTCCTACATCAACTTTGAAAGATCCTAGTGTTCTTTGTGTTTTGGTCAAAATGCCACGAACCAGCTAGGAGTATTAACTTTGTTTTCTATACATTTATTGACTCAGATAGGTTTTAAGAAACTTAGGAAATGATATAGGACGTCCTTATAAAGCCTACCAAGTGCATTATACCACTACTTAGACCATTGAGCCTTTTTGGAAAGGATTTTATTTTTCTAAAACCTAATTTACCTTAACCCGAAGAAACCCCACTGAGAATAACCATTGCCTACCTTTCAAAAATGAGTAGGGATGAAAGAAAAATTAGAAAAAGGACAAAAGCCAAAGAACTAAAAAATATCAGTGTTTACATAGAAAGAAAAAGCCTTTCTTCAAAGAAGAACAAAGAAAAGTGTTCCTTCTTAGAAATGCAAATAAAAGAAAGAAAAACACTATTATAAAAAAAGTGAAAAAGAAAGAAAAAGATGAAATTTTGAAAGAAAAATAGAGAAATATTTCACTTTTAGTACAATTGGATGGGAAATTTGTCTAACTAATCATTGAAGGCCTCTACTCAAATTTAAAATTTTGAATCCTTAAATCCTTCTTTTCATAACCCTATCCAAGCCTACATTTTGTCATATCTAAAGATCTAAAGATCTTAGGAGGAACATAACCTTGAAGAGGATATGGATATAAAGGAATTAAGGTAAACTATTTCTATTGGTCTGAGTAATGACATCTATTCTAAGGAATTATATTCTTTGTCTCATCAGTGCATAAAAAATTATATGAACCATTATTATCTTTGGAGTCAGTCAGATAGTGAGAGAAAATTTCTCTAGGTCCTTTTCTCTGAATGATTTAATTTTGAGTGTATACTAGTGAGAATTTGAGGTTAAGACATCTTTCCAATGAAGCAATAAGCATATACATTTAAAAGTCCTGATGTAGCCATACACACACTGCACTCTGAGATGAAACTAGAATAAAATGGCTCTAGTATGTGGGTAATTTGTGCACTTTCTCATTCATCTTCATTAAGTTGTTGAAGCTAGTACAATATTAATGGATAAGAATTCTCTAAGATAAATTAAGGAACCTAGCCTTATGGAATTTTTGTGGGTATAACATAGGGGTTAAGGGGTTGTTGCATATCCTAAATGCAATCTTAAGTACCTACAAAAATGGAAACCATTTTTCATTCATGAGTTTTTTCATGTTTTGGTCAGGACTAGCAAAATGCTAGTTTGGGGGGAGGGCGTGATAAGTGTATAATTTTGTATAAAAAGTACCCAATTAGTATTTCATGAGCCATAAAATATAGTACTATTTCTAGGATTTTATTGAAATTTCGTAACACATGCATTTCTGACCTAATTATTAAAAAATGTGATATTTTGTAGGTTTAGAGGATAATCTAGAGTAAGTATGTGAATGATCATAATTTTCTAAGATTTAATTAGAATTTTTATTCTTTTGTAGGTTTTGGACAGATGATCCAATATTCAAGATTAAATAGGGTAAGGATTGAAGATTAAGATTAAGAGATCAAGCTAAAGCCCAATCATCATAATCCTAAGCTTAATCAAGGATCAAATGAAGCAATGGGAAGATCTAAAGGTGACTAAAATTGGCCCATAAAGCAAGCCATGCATTCCCACTACTTTTGCATGGGAGCCATTCAAGCCACCTTAGCCATAGAAGCCATAAGAAAAGGTGACAAGCTAAGGAATTCAAGCCAAGCCATTTGAACCATTAAAGCCAAGGGTGTGAGCCATGAAGCCGAACCAAGCAATGATCCACTTTCTAAATTTGGATTTTCAAGGTTTATGTAGATAGTTTGAGAGAATTATGTAAGAAGTAAGATGATTATGCATTAGTGGACCCACCAAGAGAGAAACCCTACTTTTCAATGCCATCTCCCACTCTCTCCTAGGTTTACAAATGAAATGAGGGAGGCACCTCATTATGAAAAAGATTGCCCCCATATTTTCTTATTTGGTAATTAATGGTTTCCTAAATACAAAACCCTAGATCTACTTCAATCCAAATGATAAGTGTTTAATTTTTCATAAAAATCACCCACTTAGTACCCTTTAGTTTTAACTTATAGGGGTAAATTAGAGTTTTTAGACCAAAATTCATATCACATGCATTTTTTGACCTAATAACCCAAAAGTTTGTTATTTTGTAGGTTGAGAAGCTAGTCCAAGGTAAGTATGTGATTAATCATATTTTTCTATTATTTAATTAGGACTTTTCACTTTTTTTGCCGAGATCAACTATGATGAAATTGAAGATTAAGATCAAAAGATCAAGTCAAAGCCTCAAAATCATTAGTTCAACATAAACAAAAGGCCAAGTTCATATTGTGGACCAATAATGGATGTGATTGTAGGAGTTGAAGATGGCCAAAGTTAGCCCATGAAGTAAGTCATACATTCCCACCACCAATGCATGGAAGCCACTTAAACCACCTTAGCCATATAAGCCATGAAAGAAGGGGGCAAGCTAAGGAATTCAAGCCAAACCATACACGCCACTCAACCTAAGGGTTGAAGCCAATAAAGCAAGCCAAGGAAGCTTCCTAAGCCAGCCACGAGCTTAGCCAAGGGAGCCTTCAAAGTTAGGCATCTAAGCCATCATGCTAAGCCAAATGGAAGGCTAGGATTGAATGAGATTAAAGAGAGTTATTCTCCTTAGTTTCCACCTCACCCATAAGATGTACTATGAATTTCCAAAACTCTATCTCATTCCACCTCTTAGGAAACTTGTCAACCAACCAAATTTCTCCACCTAACACCCTCCACCTCTTTCTAACCAATCTCCACTCACTTTCCCAATGTATGAAGCATTCAATGATTTTGGAAGAGGGGAGATGCCCCTTCCTAAAATGGTGGTGTCTCTCACCTATCCACCACCTTAAGGTAGCCAACCTACTTCCCTACTTTCCTATTTGATGTCTACCTTTTTCCCCCATCCTAGCCATTTAATTTTCCACTCTTTAATTGCCACCACACCTTGGTATTAGGTTACCTTAGGAAAAATAGGACAAGTCTTTTAAAATCAGCCCAAAACACAAGCAAAAGAGACTCTTTTTTTAACGTAGAAAAATACGTCTTCTCCATAGGAAGGAGATGCCCACTTCCTTCCAACCATTTTTCTTCATTTGCTTGTTGTTTTGTGAAGTCTTTAGGTGCTGCCACTTCCTTCCAAAGTTTATGCTTCTTCCTCAAGTGTTCAACCTTTAGCTTTCCTTACTTTTAAACTAAGATTCAAGGCTGGTTTTACCTTAGAGTGACAGCCAAGGGAAGTGATCTTGAATCTAGTTTTGTTCTTTATCTTTCATTCTGTCTTTGTTCTCTTCCAGCCCTCTTGATTTTCCAGCTTTGGTTGTTTAAATTTCATTGGATGTTGCCTTAGTTTTGCATAGGATTTTCTCCTGATTTGAAGCATACTTTTCCATGAGTGAATTTTGTAACAATTGAAGAAAAGCTTGGCTTGTAATTGAAGAGCGATTAAGATTAAGTGAACATCATTGTAGTAGCATTTAAATTTCACATTTGGATTACATGTATGGAGTGTTATGTTGATAACTTTTTGGATGTGATCCAATGAAGTTAGTTGGAAATTTCAATGATGTTTGTGTCCAGCAGTTAATTAACTTTGTTCTTGAAGTTTTAATGCATTAGAGGTGATTAATTTCATGTTGTACATGTTCTATTCATTGAATGTTTCAATTACCTTACTGCTGGAATTTCTTTGCATGAAGGGTGTATGTTAATTTCCAGCACTATACAATCATGTTTACTTGATTTTTTAAGAGCCCAATTAGATTTTTAGATAGCTTAGTTAATATGAGAAATAAATTGCATGCTTAGGTTTCCAAAGTAGTTGATTAAATTCACTCTTATCCAATGAATCATGCATACCATTCCATGGTTACATGTATGTTAATTGGATAGTTTTCCTTTCATTGTTGTTAGTAATTTATTTCATTTATTTTTCTAGTTTGGTTGTAGTTAGAATCCATTATTTTGCATCTTAGTTAATTGAAAAGTAATCAAATTTGTCATACCGGTTAGAATAGTTGATTTGGTTGCATACTTTTCTTAGTTTTGCATGATTGGGAAAGTAGTTTATTAAAGTATGTTTCTATTAGATTCTTTATTAATTTCATGATTAGGAAAGTTAGTTTAGGAAATTTCCTAAATTGCATTATAAAATTCTTATATTTTTAATAAAAATCTGACAGAGTTTCCCCTATTTATAGGACAATGCACATTTAACACATGTGGTGCGTATCACCTGATAAGGATAATTTCATCCACAGAAAATTCAAAAGTTTTCACATAATTTAGATCATGAGGATGTTATTTCTGAATCTTAAGGATAATCATCAACTACAATTATATGTAGTAATTACGTGTACTTAATAAAATAGTGCATGACTGAAATTACTATGAAAACTTAACAATCTTAGAATTTACCCACCTTAACCTAGTGATCCAGATTCACCTGAATCAATTGCCAGTCACTTTAGATGTTGCTCGACAAATCAGAAAATGAGGATCAGGGCTTCTATCATCAACTATGAATCAATCTGAGAAATATGATATAAATATCATAATTTAGTCTCTTGATCATGGATTCATACATTAATACTCTAATTTGAATGGTTAAATTGTCATTGACCTGTCGTTTAACCTCATATCAGATATCTTAGAGTGTTGGAGAGTTTAATTTCACACATCAATCAATTAGATTTGATGTTCCAAGCCTAAATTACCCAAATCTAAGTGTTCGAACCATCAGATCTATAAAATAACGATCTGATCAACATTTGTACATTTAATAGGCTTTACATTCATTATTTCTAATCCATATTATCCTCCACATGTAATTCATACCAGTTGATTCATAGATCTACTGTTTGATCGTGTTTTCAATAGTCAGATTTGTAGATCTAGCATTGCTCATGTACTGTGTTTAGATAAAAATTTTAATAGTTAGATGATCTTTGATTGAATTTTTATTGACGTGGTTGTAAAGCTCACTCAGTCAAGATTCCATACATATAAATTTTCCCATTTTTACCTATCCAAAAAATGGTCTCTGATGCTAGAATCTGGTCATAATCATCGAAGAAGACCACTGGGATCAGGCTAGCTACAATTATCCACTTATACCATCCTTGGTGGAAATCACAATATCCATGTTTGTATGAGGGGGACCATGGCTGTCACAGTGGTGGCCTTCCCATAATTACGCCACCCAACTTTTAGCCTCACTTAGGTTTGGTATCTATATCATAACAAGTTTCGGAGAGCGGGTGGCCAAACCCTACTAACTCTCCTAGCATAGCATCCCCAGGCCTACCCCTGTTTAAAACAAAACCACAAGCCTTCATGATTGTATGTAAAGTAATTCTCATACGTATCAAACAATCTGTGTATTTGAATATCTTCTAGTTCCCTATTCACTTATAGTTTTTTTCCTCAATTCTAACTTGACCATTTTATATGTGTTTTGGTTGGATCATAAGGGTTTTCAAGGGATTTAATACAAGTATTTACATTACACTTGTCAACATTTCCATACATAAGGTCATGTATTCAACATGAATATCTATGTAGATGCATTCATAAAATCCTCCTACCTTCAAGTAGTGATCCATCTCTTCAAATCTTCTCTGATCCTGACTGACGTATGTAATATGTAAATCCATACATATTGTCAATATATTTATACAATATGAATAATCTTATATTTTTTTATCCTATCTATATTCCTTGTCTAATCTTATCCCTTGATATAAAGGATTAGATCTTATGTCTTATCATGATCTATCTTCCTCAAATAGTGTTTATTGTATTGATCAATGGATTTGATGATTAGAATGATCCTCTAATCTTTCAGATCTAAGTATTTTCTATTATAAGTCTTTGTGTATTCCTTTCTTTGATCTTGATCTTTCATAGATCCTTTGATCAATAATTTATACTTGTTGCTAAGGATCAAGGGCCTATCTTCTATCATCTAGTTCTTCTTTGATCTAAGTTCAGTTGTTTGATCGTCCTTAAGGAGGATGATCTTGGTTCTCTTCCTTGAATCATATTGGTTCAAGGGTTCAAATCTTCTATTCTATTCGATCTAAGATCTTCTATTCTATTTAATCTAAATTGCAAGCAATATATATATATATATATATTTACCATCATCAAGAAGTATTTATTTCTTTTTATTGTTCTTGATCATTCAAGACCCCATGGATCTTATTTGATCATCCTTATCTTATTTACAATTTTTACTAGGGTTAGATAATTTACTAACATTTTATGCTCTTATTATTATTATTCAACTAGTTAATGTTTTACTAGCTCAAGATAACTTATTTCATCTTAAATCTAGATTGCTCCTCTTATTTTCAATTGGCTAAGGCTTATTAGCTGAATGGTTGAACACAAAGTGGTTACTTCAATCCTCATGTAAGGAAGCATTTAGACCTCACAAGCATCAATGGAAGGTAGGGGAAGATCGAGGCTCTATTAGAAACCCCCCTTAACTACCATGTTGAGAATTCACTAGACTGACCTTAGCTCAACCTTTCATAAAGTTCCTATGAGTATTTTAACCCGAAGTACTCTTTCTAATTAATTTTATTTAAATCCATGTACATTTAAAATGTCATTCATGGGGTTTATTATTCTCCTATTTTGGGCCAAGGATTTGATAATTCTTATATTGTCCTACTAAATATAGCCCTTACTAATATTAAGTCAAAGTCACTCACTCATCTTAATTGTCCATAAATACCTATATTCCATTAGTTTACATTTTTAGTGATTTATGCTCATCATATCTTAACAACTACTTAACAATTGAATCTACCAATAAAATTTGACAATAATTAAATCATAAACTTTAAAGCATAAATCTAATATAAGTTTAACCAGTACTTATACTAACATGGTTCCTCTGAATGTAACTTAACCTAATGGAATAAAACTATACTTAAACTAGCATGATCCTAAGTTATGATATACATGAAATTTTACAACTAATCTAATGGAATCATGCTAAAATCTCAAAATTAAAGTAACATGGCCCTAAGATAATTAAATCTACCAACCTAATAACAAACTAATAACATTTAGAGCATAGCATGCTAAAATTTAAGAATTATACTATCATGCTTCTTACTTTATAACATAAATCACATTTGCAATTCTATTATCAAATAAAAGACAATTAAAATAATTAGATTAAGATTATTAAAGACTTTTACTTATGATACAACTATTAGATCTTAGATCTTTTCCTTCAGATTAAGGGTTTTAATTACATTTAGGGCTTTTACTCGATTAAGATCCAAAGATCATATCCACTTGTTTTATCACATTTAATCCATGATCTAACTAGATTTCATCATAATTCCATTCATACAACCCATCCAAAGGGTCTAATCATGCTTGATCTTATTGATCAAGTGGTTCCCTTTGTATTTTTAGGGTTTTTCTATCATCAAGGGTAGATTCCTCATTTATGTTAGATCTGTCAAAATAAATCAGAGATATTACTTGATTTCAACATTATCTCATCATTGTATTAGATCCCTAAGATCTGATCAT
This sequence comes from Warburgia ugandensis, assembly GCA_035236585.1. Classification (NCBI taxonomy): domain Eukaryota; kingdom Viridiplantae; phylum Streptophyta; class Magnoliopsida; order Canellales; family Canellaceae; genus Warburgia; species Warburgia ugandensis. The sequence goes on along the minus strand of CP141127.1, from coordinate 52,818,450 downwards.
CTCAAATCTTGAAGATCATGAAAATTATAAGCTTAATTCCTAAAAGCAGAAAGTTTCTTGAATATTTTTTTATCAATTTATGCTTCTCCATTAATGCACAAACACTTGACAAATCTGAAGATAGGAGAACACCTCACCAAGATTTTATGATTTCAGAAGAAAATAGACATTGCAAGCTTTCCATAACTTCTTTCCAATCCTAATTTGGAGTTTAGATGACTCCACAATTGAAGATTGAAGTTCATAGCAGTTTTGAGGGTCCTAATTTGATCTGGGCCCAGCGGAATTGACAGCCCAAATTGTTCAGGCAAAGCGGGTCTAGTTGGATGGAGTAATCGCCGCACTTCTATTACAGGGAAGCAAGTTGAACACACTCCCCTAGGACCACTGCTATCATGCAGGCATTCTGTTGGAACGTCATCGCATGTAGAGTGAACATGCGAAGACACTCCCGCAGGGCCTGTGTCCATGCGGTGTTTTGCTACGGCGTCCTAGGAGCCAATCTTATTAGGAAGATCGGACAGTCCTTTTGGATTGTCCAATCAATTCCACTTCACTGAAAGGCTCAAAACTTGATTAAATTTCATGAAAATTCTACCCTAGGGGCTTTGGGTCCTTGTGAATTGATTGGACGGCTCAGATTTTCCATATGAGCTCTCCATCATACAGAAATGAAGGGTTCTTGTCCTTACTTGATTTTTATATTTTTAACTAATTTTAGAAAAATAAAAATTATAGGTACTAATATGAAATAAGTATGGGAAGAGTTTTCACCTACCTGATTGGAGAAAAACGTAGGTTTTGCAGCCCAATTTAAAAGAAATATCCACTTGATAATAAGAACACCCAATAACTCCTTGTTTTGTGATATCCGTTGATTGAATCGTTAGATCTTGAAATTTATTTTTGGCTTTTGTTGATAAGGTATTCTAAGACAATCTAAATGGTGGGATATGTGAAATTTGTTTTGGAGTAGAGTGCCTAATTGATTTTAGGTCTCTTGATCCAATTTAGTGAGAGGAGAGAGAAAGTAAAAGAAGAGAGATTTTAGGCAATTTTGGAAATTTGGGAATGAATCTAGATCTAGTTTTGTAGGGGAAGCAAGATAATTTTGTGTTAAATTTTATGATCATTTTTGGAGGATTTTTGGGGGTGTATTTATAGATGTTTTTGAAATTTTCATAATTACTTATAATAATTATGTTTTAATTCTTTTGAATATTAAATTAACATTGGATCCTCCACTACCACCTCCTTCTCCACTATCAGTTGGTAGTGGTTTGACCACTCATTACATGTTTTTTGCCTGTTGAATTCATTTGTGGGCCCCACGGAGGTGTGAAAGGACCATTTTGCCCTTTTATGGAGAAAAATTTGTTTTATTCTTCCAAACTTGGAATTGAGTGTACTTAGTGGCGTTGGAATTGTATTTCTAAGTACATTCTAAATATTGAAGTCTTAGATCTTGGTTATGTGTAAAATTAGCATTTTACCCTTTTATTCATAAAAATGTAGAAAATTAGGGGTTTTTCATTTTAACTCGAAATTGAATGTACTTAGTGTCATTTCAATTAGTTTTTTGAGTACATTCATAACTTATAAGTTTTAAATCATGTTTTAATCTTTATAAAAAGATAATTTCCAATAACCTAATATTCCAACCCAAAATTTTTGAAAATTTAAACTAAATTGATTTTCTCAATCAATTTACAAAAATTGGGGTTATTACAATAATTATTTCTTTTATGTAGCTTCTTGAATGATGTAATGAGGCTTTTTGAGGTTGAGAACGTACTTTACCAATTCCTTAACCTCGGCATCATGTATGGAGTAATGGCCAATAGAGGCATGTTGATGATATGTTACCAGGGCTATTCCAGTACTCAAAGGGGCAAAGCAATGACCAACTTATTCTTCACATAAGGATTGTATACTTTAATTGCAATTCATTTGATTGTGTGTATAAGGCACATTGGTTACTGCTTATTTTGGATGTGCATGGTGGACAAGCTTGCTTCTTTTTATTCTTATGGATCACATGCCCATTTTGCCCTTTTAGAAATCATAAATAAATAAGCTTTTAATCCTTTTATGTATTATGTATAAATATATAAGTAATTTTTCATCCATATCTAATGCATTTGAAATATACATTTTATAATGCAAGGTTAACATAGTTCAATGTAATTGAGACTGTACAACTACTGAAACTTACTTTGAAGAATATTAAGGTATAGAAAATAGTTAATTATTCTAATTTATAACTAAACTTACAATATTACAAATGGGATTTATTGAACCTTTTTTTTTTCTTATTGGACAAATCCCTAGACAACAATCTGGTTAGGAGTGCATGTAGTATGTGCTAAGATACATGAGAACCTTAATACTTGATGGTGTTGGTATCACGTAATTGAAAAGGTAAGACACTTTTTACTGGTCATAATTTTACATTTTCCTTTGTCACAATTTTGGATGAATTCCAACTCAAAATGTCTCTAATGAATTAAATATGTTCTACTGTAGGTTGTTGTGCTTTATAAGTGGGAAAATAAGAAGAGTTACTCCATAACAAACCTTAACAAAATAAGAAGCAAATGAGCTAAGTATATGTATGAGTTTCAATTAGAACAATTGGAGTGACTATATCAATGTAAATTACCTTATTCACTAATAAAATATTCTTTTGAATGACATGCATGTGTTCTTCTAGTTTTCATTATTTTCATTGAAGTATATATATTTTATGGATGAATAGGGTAAACATGGAGTGTGAAAGTAAATAGCTATATGTTTATAGACTTGTACTTTAAATGAAGTGAATGTGGAGGTTGTAAAAGTGAATGTGTTGTGGCTTCTTTTGTCAAGTCTTTTGAAGACAAATGTGGATGGATGATGAATTTGGATGTTTTACACCCAATGTGGGCTGAATGTATGTTTCTTTTTCATGTGTTCAAAGATTACAAGAACAATATAGTAGGTGGTACATTGAATGTATGCAAAATGCAGGTAGTGAATGTAGTGTAAAGAAAAGATAAAAAAAGAAACTTTTAAAGTCAGATTTTAGATTTTCGAGTTTAATTCTAGACTTATAAGTCAAATTTCTAGAAACTAACTTTAAAATTAACTTTTACAGCCAAAATTTTAGATCTATCTTTCAATGTACCAAACTTTTAAAGTCAGAAATCTAGAATCATCTTTAAAAGTGACTTTTAAAGTTGATTATTAAATTCTAACGTGAAATGTTATCCAAAAATAATGACTTTTCAAGTCGGCTTTCTGAAACCAACTTCAAAAGTCCTAAAAATTTGTAGGTTTTCATTAACATACTTGAAAAGTTTGATACTTTTAAAGTTAGTTATGTGAACCCACTTTAAAAGTTTGACTTTGAAAGTCAGTTTTCTTCCTACTTTTCTTACCAAATTTCTAAGTCAGTTCGATAGAAGATGCTTTAACAATTAACTTCTATTAGTGTTTTTAATCAACTTTAAAAGCCTCTTATGTAGTAGTGTCATGATATTTTCATTTAGTATGGTTATTATTGCATTCATGGGTTCAATTTCCAATAGATGGTTCTATATCTACCTTGCATGATTTGGCTAGAGGAATATCCATGCTAAAGATGTTTCTTATGAGTTCTAGAAAGGATGCATGCTTGCATGATTTTGCCACATTGTGATTCCTAAGTACTTAATATGTTTTCTGTGGGTTTTAAGTGAAGCAAGGTACCTATTGTTTTGCAACCTAATATATATTTATTTGAATTTTTTACTCAAATAAATCCCTAGAAAATGATGTTTTTGAGTTTTTAAACATGGATAAAAACTAATGATCTTTAGCATGCTAATTTTGAGACAATTGAACTATCTATAAAGGATATTTTGGTTGTCAATTTCATCTAGTTTATGACGGTTTTTGAAATTTCAAAGTTGATGCTTAACTAATTGGTTTTTAGCATGTTATATGATTTGTAAGTTATAGTCTTTCAAAACCCAAAATAAGCCAATTTTTTGACACATTGTTGTGCCTAGAAAATGGGTTTGCATGCTGAGTTAATGCTAAATATTTTCTATTTGAGCATGAAATAGTGCCTTTAATTTGACATTTTGGTTAAGATTCCAAATAGTGCATCAATGCTTGAAAGTAATCTATTATGTAAACTATGTTTGAGAGTGTATTTTAGATTAAAAAAGGGCTTCTGTGAAATTTATGTTTTGATATGCATGATAAATTTTGTCTGAGATTTTGCAAAATGTATAAGGGTATAGATTTCATATTTTAGATAGGAAAATGAGCCTAATGAAAGCTATGTTTGGACTTAGTATGAACTGGCCTCCAACTACAAGAGGTGGTAGATACCCATGCCCAAAGAATGGCACTATTCTAGTTGAGGTGGTCACAACCCACTTTCGATGCATATATCTATAGGCCTCATGGTAGATGTGGTGGAAGTCTCTCTAGAGTACTAGTGAGCACACAATTTATGTAGGCCATTCATGAGAATAGTTTGGATACCATGAGATTTTGTTCTGTTGCTCCTAGGAAGCAAGATGATGGTTTGAAAGATGAACTTGGATTGTGGTCACTAGATGAGTAGCCAACTACTAGATAGATAGACATTGCCTATGAAAGTTGGAACTCTTGTTGGAACAACAGAGTGCTTGAAAATTTATCTTAAATATTTTACTATTTTGAAGATATCCAATACATCAAGATTTTACTTAAAATTATCAAGTTCTGATATATATTTTGTATAGATGGAGATGTATATAAATGCATACATATGTAAAATGAGTGGTTATGATACAATGCATGGAATGACTAATAAGAAGCTAATAATGTGGTTTTCTTGCTTTTGAAACATATTTTCAAATCACTATACTATAATGGCATAGATATCAATTTTGTGGTTTTAGTTCTATTTACTAAGTATACCACACATACTCATCCTACCCACACCACAGATAAGTGTGACAAGGAGAAATATTAGGAGCATAGAGTGAGAGATTCCAAAGTTTAGAAATGAAGCAAAAAAGTGAGATAGCAAATAAATTGAACTTTGGTTTCTTATTTTTATTCTATTGACTATAGATATATTCAAGCACTAAGTGCTTGCCTATATTATATTAAACTCTACATTTCTAATCAGGATGTGGCTGATAAACTTTGGGATTATTTTTAAATATAGAATGTAATGTGATGGGACTCAAACATGAGTTTAGTATTTTTCGTATGTATAGTTTGGAATGAATATCATTCAAGCACCCTAGAAACAATCTTTTTACAAAAAAGAGTCTTCAACATGACTTATTTTACAAAAAAAAAATTCACAATAGGATTCTATATTTCAAAATAAATTTAAATACTGAAATTATGTTTTAAAAACCCAGGTCCTTATGTGGGTTCTGGCACATAGTCACTATAGTTTGCAGATGAGGTCCAATGTTGACAACTTGTGACACTGCTTAGAGTGTTTTTCAGCAATGGCATATACTTAGCAGTAGACCCCCTTTATCATACTCAACTTCTTCATGACCACGGCCATGCCTAATGACCCCTAGTTATCATACACCACATCTCAAAGCTACTGATGCTATATCCATGTCATCTACCAACAGCAACAACAACTACTTTTGTTTATAGCATGCCTACAGATTTTTCTAATGCATATAAACATAGATAGTGTCTTACTCTTTTTCTTTTCTTTTTAAATTATTTTTCTTTCTTAATATATACTTAAGAATATAAAATATATTCTTCTCTCTCTCTAGGTTTTTTCATTGTATATTTTTTTGATATTCTTCTTTGTAGATAACCATAACCTTCCAATATGTTAAGATAATTAACCATGTTTTCCTACCTTTGGAAGAATAATCTTCATAATGTCCCCATATATTATGATATTTAACCATACTTTCCAACCTTTTAGATGGTAGCATAAACAAAAAATACTAAGTTAATTATTTTATATATTCAACATTTCTTCCTAACATCACCCAATATAATGTGATGTAGGATGTCAGTTTACAAAAAATTGTTGAAGGAATCAAATAACAAAAGAAAATGCAAAAACAATAGTGAGGTAATTAGATTTTTTGAATGAAGTATCTTAAATTATTTTTAAAAAATTCTAGACTTTTTAGTTATCAAAATAGAGTCTAGATGAGGCTACATGTTTAAGAGGAGAGGAAGATGCACAAACCCAACTTTTCCATGCATGGCAACAATGAAACTCCCTGATATGGAAATATAGAATGTGGAAACTAAAGGGTTAGTACGAATTGAGAAATTGAAAAGGAAAATAAATGATTTCAATGATATGAATGAAGTTACATACTATTTTTTTTTATTTATGGTTTAAGCCATTCATCATGTTTAAAATGTCAAGAATAAACCCATGAGAGATGAACGCAATTATATGATCCTTGATAAGTGTTTTAATTTTGCACAAAAACCACCCAATTAGTTACCCATGTGTTATAATTATACGGGTAGGTTAGTTTTTTAGACCAAAATTCGTAACACATGCATTTTTGAACTAATAACTCAAAAGTTTGCTATTTTGTAGGTCCATAAGCTAGTCTTAGGTTAAGTATGTGATTATTCATTTTTATCTAAGATTTAATTATGGTTTTATACTTCTTGTAGGAAGTAAGATGGTGATTAGACGACCGAGATTGATCGGGATGAAATTGAATATCAAAATCAAAAGATCGAGACAAAGCTGCAAAATCATTACTTCAACAAGAAACCAAAGGCCAAGATCATCTTGTGGACAAGTAATGGAGGCAATTAATGGAGCTAAAGATTGCCAAAGTGGGCCTATGAAGTAAGCCATGCATTCCCACCACCTTTGCATTGAAACCACTTAAGCCACCTTAGCCATATAAGCAATGAGAGAAAGCAGCAAGCTAAGGAATTCAAGCCAAACCATACGAGCCACTCAAGCCAAGGGATGAGCCAAGAAGCCAAGAAATCTTTTGAAGCCAAACATGAAACCTAGCCAATGGAGCCTTCAAAGTAAGTCATCTAAGCCATCAAGCTAAGTTAAATGGAAGTCTAGGATTGGATGAAATTCAAGAGAATTATCCATGAGGTTTCAAGGGATATTTTGAAGATAATTAAGTGAAATCTTGTTAAGATAGTTGCCATATGGGCCAATAGAATGAGAGGCTCCCAATTTGTGATGACTCAGGTTTTATAATGCAATTTTATAAAAACATAGCAAGATCAATCTCCATTTTTAAAACACTTTGTGCAAAAGAATGCAGGAAAAATTTTATTTTTCAAAAATCATTGTACAAAGAGCCCGAGTGTCATAATGAACTCTCAATGCATAGTGCCATGGAAATTTATAGACCAAATAGAAATAAGTATTACTCCGAGGATTGTTAGTCACAGCCACAACTATATAAACAAATACTTATAACCAAGATTACAACAGGTACTAAAAGAATCACTAATTAAGTCTTACCTTTGCCTACTCGACTGTGGTTCTAACACTTCCTGCTACTCCTTCTATTTGTACTTTTTTTAATTTGAAAAATAATGGATGGGGTAGAGTATTTATCATACTCAGTAGGTAACCTGATACTACCATTTGAAAACACGGCAAACAAGCATAGTTTTGATAAACACGATCATAAAAACATTTACTTCTACATTTTGTTTATCATAGGCACATGTGCATAGACTATGTAACTCATAAATTAGCAAGATGAAGCATATGAGCATAAATCTCGGCAAATATATCGGGCGGATATAGTAGGTATGGAAATCTTAAAGTACAATTAACTCAAACCAAATGAGGATATTGCCATCAATGTTGTGCATGTGGACATTTTAGTGAACTATGCAAAACTGGCCAGTCATGAGTACTCATATATGACGATCTCAATGCTACATGTATAACGGTAAAACTAAAATCATAGGGTCACTATGCTCACGACAGCACTCTGCTGAAATCGTGTGGTTCCAGTATCTAGAGACCTACCCACCATAGCCTTTACGGTGACTATGGCTGTCCCCGAAAGGGTACCGTGACACCTCCAGTGGTCGTCCCTATTTACCACAACAGTCAGGGAAGGGACAATGACTTTTTGGCAGTGATACCATCCACCCTTTCGGTGGTAGAGGCCGGGAGGCCAACCCCGTACATAACAACCTCTTAGCATAGTTCCCACTAGGCTCAATAGCCCAAAAACACAAACAGATAAATCCAAATCTTAAACATCGAAACCATGCACTTTATGTATTTATTCTCAAAACATGCGAGCAATGCACCAAAATCTGCTCATGCTAGTATTGTAATTAATGCCATAAATCCATAAGATCGTATCAAACAACTTAATCAAACGCATATGCAATACGGTGACAGATGCAAATGCATCAAAGACATGAATCATAAAAACAAGTTCACATGCGCATAACCCACATATTGTAATAGAAACAGGGCTGCATTTGAAAAACTTAGTATTAGACTACCTACCTTGAGCGTCGTTACTTAGTTTGTGCCTATCTTCAATTCAAGTCAATACCTTGGTAAAGTCCTGAACGACATTCAAATAAAGATTCCGATGTTATTTCTAGGTTTTACAGGGCAAAGGTTAGATTTATATGATTTGTCGGCTTTTAAAGGTCACTTTATGATATTCTTGGGTTAATATTAGTCTAAGAATGTCCTAATCTCTTGATCCTAAATTTTTAGTGTATCATTAGGTCCGCGTCGAAATTACAAACGCAGTGGCTCTTTCGGACTGTTAGTCGGAGTCCTACAGCTCCTGAATTTGCATTTTTAATGTTGTACGATTACGGATGAACAAGATTTGTTCATGCGTAGGGCCCACGCGTTATGGTTCCCAGGACGCTCACGTATGATGCGTGCACTCGAAGGCCACGCCAGGGACCGCGTTAGCACACGCACGCATGCCATAACAACGTGCTATGACACGCGTCCTGGATGGCATCGCGCGGATGCGTCTATGGTGCAGCCGCGGTGCGCCTTGGCTCCCAGGACGTTCCATGCATCCCGGTCGAGCCAAGAAACTATTCACACATGACACGTGCGTGGGGACAGCCCCCAGGGAGCTCGGAATAGGGGTGCGTTACGTTATGCGCCCCTGGCTTGCTCGTGCACCCTTGTGAGGCCTGTGCGCCCCTGAGAGACGCTATCTTTCGACGGGTTTTCACCCGTCTGGCACCTCCCTTCGAAAATCGATGTTTTTTTGACCGAAAAACTCCCAAATCCGGCGTGGATCTGGGCTGGGAAGGAGGGGGAAAGGAGGACAAGTCTGGGCAGCCTGGAATGGCTCCCTGGTCGATGCTTTGACTCCCTCTCCCCTGCCAGATGCCCTGGTCATAGGCCTAGGGCTCTGTAATGAACCCATCTTCCCTAATGGGTTCTCCGGCCGAGAAATGCCAGATCTGGCCAGATTGTGAGGTAAAATGAAGGGGAAAAAGAGAAGGAAAGAGAGGAGAAGAGAAGTTTACCTAGTAACTCAAGATGGAGTTGGTCTCATGCCAGGGATGCTTGCTCAAAAACCCTCCTTGCCGGAGACGGTATTGAATCAAGTTTGAGCCAAATATGCTATGCTGGAGAAGGGGAAGTGGGGAGAAATTTATAAAAGAGGTAAGGCGGTGCCATCCTATGGCAGTGGCACCATTTCTCCTAGCACCGCCTTACAAAGGCAGTGCTGGAAGTTCTGGAAAACTTGGGAAAGGTGGTTGGAGGAGGAAGAAGACGGGGTGCCGTTATCAAAACGGCCCCTTGCATTTTTCATCTTTTTTGTTTTTAGGTATAATTTACAAAATTTGAAGGGGGTAGATGCACCTTCCTAAGAAGTAGGCATCTCCCACCTACTCCACTCTAAAAGAATGCAGCCACCTTTCCCCACTTTCCTCCTTTGAAAGCCTAGTCTCCCACTCATCTTAACCATCCAAAATGTCCTGATTTCATTCCCACCATACCTTAATATTATGGTACCCTAGAGAAAATAGAAGAAAAAAGTATAAAACTCCATAAAAAACCTAAATTAGGGCCTCCTGAGGGAGGAGGATGTCCTCTTCCTTGTACTCCATCATCCTCTTTTATGCCTTTGTTTTTTGGACTCCTTAGGTGCTGCTATCTTCCTAAAGGTGTGTGACATATTCTAGAAATGTTCCACACTTGTTTTTCTTGGTTCTTTCCATGTTAGTTTCTGCCTTGTCCTTTTATGTTGTGCCTTGCCTTAGAAAATATGATTCAAGGCTAGTTTTTCCTTGGAGTGACAGCCAAGGGAAATCACCTTGAATCTAGTTTTCCCTTTACCTTCATTGGCTTTTGTGTTCTCTTTTAAATTCCTTTCAATTCCAGCTTTGTCTTTGATTAGTTTCCATTGATCTTTGCTTATATGCCATAAGATTTCCTTTGAATATCAAGCTTTGTTAGTGGAGGAATCTTCATTAGTATTTTCTTTTTTGGATTCAAGATAGAAGGAATAGTGGTATGCTTCATTCAAAAGTTGACAGTAATCTTCCATGTGATCCATTGCACACCATAAACTTTTGATGATTAATGGAATTCTTTTTACTTGATTTTGACCATGCTTCTTCTTAATTGTTTACTTTATGTTGATGGGATATTAAGTAAGTGAATTTTTAATTCTAGAATTTCCTGCAATCTATTTAAAATACCTCCAAGAACATGCATCCAATCCATAGATGGGACAAATGATTAAGAGGGGCTTTATGGCTGAAGTTTGAAAATCTTGTTGATGTGCTTGTTTACCTGTAGCTCCATAGTTTAATATTCTATATCTACTAATTTGAAATGACTTATCAAAATATGTTGGAACTATGCATGTACGCTATGGCTAGAACACATAGCCTTGATTGATTCAGTGAGTGAATGGATTCCAAGTTGTGGCATTCATTCAAGTGGGAAATATTAATTAAGTTGATCTTGTTTAGCTTATTGTTAGTTGTTAAAGTTCATCCTCTTAATTTACATTGCATTCCTTAGACAATTTCATGATTAGGAAAGTATGTGTTAAAGCATGTTTTCCATAGACTAGTTGATTAATTTCATGCTTAGGAAAGTTAGTTCAAGAAAGTTGATAAATCTTCACTTAAGGAAAGTTTTCACTTTGGGATAACTTTTATTTTAGGAATGTCATCAAATTAGAAAGTCTTCAATTTAGGATAGTTTAAATTTACAAAATGCATATTTTAGAAAAGTTTTCAACTTAGTATATTTCTTATTTTTGCATAGTTTCCAATTTTTATGCTATAGTTTCCATTCTTAGTTTAGGTTAAAAATCAATTAAATTTGGCTACGTTAGATTGTTTAAAGTAGGGACCATTAGTATCACATATTTCTTTGATTTTTATGAGAAGAAAATTGACAAAGGAGCAACAACAATTAGCTGTCCTATATTTATAAACATTGAGGACAATGTCTCATTCAAGTTGGGCGTGGAGAAATGAGATTTCTAAGTTTTTTCTTGCATTTTTGAAAATTTTTGAAAAAAATTGATAAGTTCCTTTATAAGATGAGATTAAAATTTTTGAATATCAAGCCAACTTTTAAACTTTAGCTTATTAATGGAGATGTATACAATTGGTTTACTATTTTATTCTTTTTCTAAAATTTCTCATGAAAAATTAAACTTAGAACATTAATTGCACAAAATAGCTATATATAGTTTAAGTTGAAGAGAAAATATAACTTAGAGAGCCTGAAGAAGATTTGTGGAGACTTATAACCCAAGTGAGTTTAAAGCCTTTCCTTCTCTTCTGAGAGTTATACATAAATTTAAAATTTTCTTTAGCGAACAATAGTTCTTAGTCGGCCTCATTATTCTTCATATTGACCAACTATTGAGAAATCACAAAAGACTAATACCATATATCTCTTAAGTTTATGATCATTCTTAAGTCATATGAAACCTAGAAAATGATAGAGGCCATACTTGGTAAAACCTAGAGCCTTTAGCCTTCCCTATATTATTTTTTGTTAGTTAGACCCTTGAGCCATTCAAATATTAGCCTTTTCGTTATTAGCCAAACAAGATTTACCTATATTAAACCTTAATACATATACATTACTCATTTGTTTTGGAAATATGTAAAGAAGATGGAAGAACTTCTTGAGGAAAAGTATGACCAATACACTTCAAGAGATGAACATCAAAAGGATGAAAAAGAAGAAAATTCAAAGAGGTTATATACAAAGTCAAGTAAAAGAAAAAATAAAGAAAAGAGATAGCCAATGAAAAAGAAGAATGTTCACTCCTATAAGGAAAAATGGAAAATTTATGCATACATTAATAGAAGACCTTTACATATTCTCAAACAACCTTTTCTTAGCTTTATACCCATTCTTTTGATAGACCTTACCTAAGCCTACACTTTATCCTAATGGAAGTCCTAACTTGATCCTAGGAGTAGTCTGGCTTAGATATGGTTACAAATGAATGGGGAGTTTGGTAGAGTGTAACATTCTTAGTAGTTGATATCCTTTCATGAGACCATTATCATTTTTTCTATGTTATCATTCTTTTGTATGAAATATGTGAGACTTTTGGATTTATTGAACATCATTGTACTCACATATTAATGAGAGATGTACACCATTTTAGTGACTTATTTCTGAGTGTAAAGTATATTCTCTAAGAATTGAAGTCAAAGCATATATTTGGATGCTAATTTAGGTTATATTTGACTTGGAGACTATAACTATATATCAGTTATAGCACACACTCATCTTTCGAGGTTTAAAAAAATAATGGGATAACTTTAGCATAAGGGTAGGATTTTGAACCTTTTTGTTCATCTTTATTAGCAAGCTAAATTTAGAAATCAGGATGAGTTGAATCAAAGAAAATTTTCTTAGATGAATAAAGGACTTTTACAAAAAGATTGATAACTTTGTAGGTATATTCACTACAAATCTCACGAGGCCTAACTCGTCCACTAGGGGTAACCTAGGGATTTAAGGGCTTGTTGCATGTGCTAAATGCAATCGTGAGTACCCACTAAAAGTGGCACGTTGTACCAGTTTTTGAAAAATAATTTTTTGCATGTTTTTCCTGGGACTAGCAAAATACTAGTAGGGGCCTATGATAAGTGTTTAATTTTTCATGAAAATCACCAAATTAGCTACCCATGTGTTATAACTTATAAAGGTAAATTAGGTTTTTAGACCAAATTTTGTAACACATTCATTTTTGTTCTAATAACCCAAAAGTTTGTTATTTTGTAGATCCAAAAGCTACTCCAATATAAGTATGTGATTAATCATGTTTTTGTAAGATTTAATTAGGATTTTCCACCTTTTGTAGGAAGTATCTGGTAATCCAATGGCCGAGATTGATCAAGATGAAATTGAAGATCAAGCTCAAAAGATTAAGTCAAAGCTTCAAAATCGTCACTTCAACACAAAACCAAAGGCCAGGATCATCTTGGGGACAGGTAGTGGATGCGATTAAAGGAGCTAAAGATGGCCAAAGTGAGCCCATGATGTAAGCCATGCATTCCCACCACCTTTGCATGGAAGCCACCTATGCCACCTTAGCCATATAAGCCATGAGAGAAGGTGGCAAGCAAAGGAATTCAAGACAACCCATACAAGACACTCAAGCCAAGGGATGAAGCCAAGAAAGCTTCCAAGGCTAGCCATCAAGGGATATTTTGAAGATAATTAAGAAAAAATTTATTTGGATAAGTTAGCATATGAACCAATAGGATGAGAGCCTTCCAATTTTTATGTTTTTCCCACTTTTTCCCACCCCTTTATCACTTTCCACCTCACCACTAAAGACCACTACGAATTTGACTTTCCATCCAAGAGTCCTACCATTCCATAACTCTTCTACCCTCCTAAACATCTATCCTAACCACTCAACCAATCCTAAAGGCATAGGAACCCAATTTACCAATCAAAATTTTCCATCTCACCTTTATTTTCTATTTTTTTCCTACATCTCACTTTCCTTGAATTTCCTCTCACTTTCTTTCCCAACTCCTCTCCCAACCAACCAAAACCCTTGACTAACACCCTCCATCTCTTTCCCATCCAATCCCCATCCACTTTTCTATTTCATAGGAGTTTCAATTACTTTAGAAGGGGGTACATGCCCCTTCCTAAGAAGTAGGCATCTCCCACTTACTCCACTTCAAAAGAAGCAGCCACCTTTCCCCACTTTCCACCTTTGAAACCCTAGTCTCCCACTAATCTTAACCATCCAGAAGGTCTTGATTTCATCCCCAGCATACCTTAATATTAGGGTAACCGTAGAGAAAATAGAAGAAAAAGTATAAAACTCCGCAAAAAAACCTAATTTAGAGACTTCCTTTCAAAGATGAAAATGACACCTCCTCCATGAGGGAGTAGGATGTCCTCTTCCTTCTTCTCCATTCTCCTCTCTTATGCCTTTGTCTTATGGACTCCATGGGGCCTGCTATCTTCCTAGTGTGTGACATCTTCTAGAAGTGTTCCACACTTGGTTTTGTGAGTGTTTGCTTCAATTTTCAAGTTAGTTTCTCATGATTCCTTCCATGTTTTCCTTGGTTCCTTCCATGCTAGTTTTTGTCTTGTCCTTTTTTGTTGTGCCTTGCCTTAGAAACTAAGATTGAAGGCTGATTTTTTCTTCAAGTGGCAGCCAAGGGAAATCATCTTGAATCTAGTTTTCCCTTGTCCTTTAATAGCTTTTGAGTTCTCTTTTAGATTCCTTTAAATTCCAGCTTTGTCTTTCATTAGTTTCCATTGATCTTTGCTTATATGCCATAAGATTTCCCTTGAATATCAAGCTTTGTTGCTTGCTAGTATTTGTTTTTGGATTCACATTAGAAGGAATAGTGGTGCATTTCATTCAAAAGTGGATAGCAATCTTCCATGTAATCCATTGTATGCCATAAACTTTTGATGATTAATGGAATGCTTTTTACTTGATTATTGACCATGCTTCTTCTTAATTGTTTGCTTTATGTTGATGGGATATTAAGGAAGTGAATGTTTAATTCTGGAATTTACAGCAATCTAATTAAAAGACCTCTAAAACCATGCATCCAATCCAAGGGTGGAACACATGATTAAGAGTGGCTTTATGGCTGAAGTTGGAAAATCTTTTTGATGTGCTTGTTTACTTGTAGCTCCATAGTTGAATATTCTATATCTACTGATTTGAAATGCACTTATCAAAACATGTTGGAACTATGCCTGTATGCCATGGCTAGAGCACATGGCTTTGAATGATTTGTTGAGTGAATAGATTCCAAGTTGTGGCATTCATTTTTAGTTGGAAAAAGTAATTAAGTTGATCTTGTTTATTTTATTGTTAGTTGTTAAAGTTCATACTCTTAATTTCCATTGCTTTCCTTAGACAATTGCATGATTAAGAAAGTATGTGTTAAAGCATGTTTTCCATAGACTAGTTTATTAATTTCATGCTTAGGAAAGTTAGTTCAAGAAAGTTGTTATTAAATCCTCACTTAAGGAAAGTTTTCACTTTAGGATAGTTTTTATTTTAGGAATGTCATCAAATTAGAAAGTCTTCAATTTAGGAAAGTTTAATTTTAGAAAGTCCATATTTTAAGAAAGTTTTCAATTTAGCATGTTTCTTATTTTGGCATAGTTATAGTTTCCATTCTTAGTTTAGCTTAAAAATCACTTGAATTTGCCTGGGTTAGATAGTTTAAAGTAGGGACCACTTGCATCATATTAGTTCAACTCCTCATGGGATTGACCTCACTACTGTACTATATTGCAAACGATTTGTGTGCTTGAGCATTTTAGTTAAAACAACAACAATCCTATCCACTTTCTTTGGGTCTTTGAAAAATTAATAAAAATGGTCATCATTTTTACCTAAAAAATTTAGGCTACAATCATTCACTAGGCATAAAATTTGAGTTATAACTTATTTATGTCATTCCAAATATTATGAGCCACTTAGCTTGATAATAAATGTTTTACCATCCACTAAAAAAGGGCTTGTACACCATATGAGAAATGAAGGAGAAAAGGATGCAACCTATACAAACACTAAATTTGGATGATCTAAACCATTCATCATTTTGACCTCCTCTGTTTTGTCTATGCACCAAAAATCATGCCCATTGAAGGCTTCTAGCTACAAGCTTTTTTCTTAAAAAATGCAATGGACATTATTTGAACATAAGAACTTTCATGACCCAAATCATCCAAATGTTGTAAAGTTTGGTATCTAGCCAACCTAAGGTAAGCCTAATATGATGAATGGATCTGATCATCTAAAGAAGGGTCCCATCTAGGAAGTGTAAGCCTTTTCATTTGCAAAATGTCTTTATGATTGAGTTTCCAGGATTGAGTCCTTGACACCTCTATTGAAACCCACCTTTGTATGATTTGACTCATTCATCTTCTTCACCCTCCCCAAAATAGGCTACTACAAAAACTCATGTCCATTGTTTACTTCTAGTTGCTAGTTTTCTCTAGTTTCTTCAGTTGAAAACTTTAATGCTCATGATTAAGATACATTTCAATTGGGAAAACTAGTAGTTTGAAGCATCAAATGGATATGAATTGTTGCGATTGGCCTAAAATAGGCAAAGTGAAGAAAATGAATGAGTCAGATCATTTAGAGCTAAGGTAGAGGTTATGGAGTTAGTTTTGGAGCTCAGTCTTGGTAGCACTTCTCTTTTCCTTTCATTTTTGCCTGCATGTGATTTTATAGTGGCATTCATTACATTGTATAGAAAGAAGCCCCACATGATTTTTTTTTTCTTATAAAACATAATTTTATTAAAATGAGCACAAAATGCTTCTATAGAACAAACAATTTAGGCACTAAATAGTTCTATTTTTAGGGTGCGCATATATATCAGCTTTTGAAATCTTGGAAATTTAGACATCCATAGAAGATGAGTTCGTTATGAGCCCACATGATTATACTAAGTTAAAATGAAGAAGACAACTTTCCAATTATACCTAATCAAGAACTTAAAAAGACATCTATAGTTGTTTCTCATTAATATATACATAAGAGTGGACACATGGTAATATAGTCTCTTTGAAGTTGTAAACTTTCTAGAATTTATTTTGATTAGACATGGCTTGGAAGTTTAATTTCATTGGTTATAGAAATAGGACGTGAAAAGAAAAACCATTAAATCTAGGAATAGAATAGACTTTAATATGTTTAGCTATCCTTTGTCAAGCAATCCAAATTTTATCAAGCAACACCAAATTTCAACCATCCTACCTCTTCCCTTCTATATATGTTACAGATTATGGAGGATTCTTATACTGGGCATGTGCATAATATTAATTTTTTGGCATGCTGGCCTTTCTACTCACATTTTCTGAGTGGTCATTTATTCATCAGATTTGCTCTCTCTCAAGCCAAGTGTATACCAAAAATATTATCTAACAAGTACCTATAGGGTAGGATCCTTCCCCTTAAACCGTGTCCCATAATCAACAAAGATTTGCCCATACTTGAAAGACTGAAGCCCAACTTAGAAATATCCGTTGGATGAGATTTTTGGTAATCTCTTATCTTAAGACAGATGAATACCATGAAATGGATTACTCAAAAAATAAGGTGTGCAGCTGCCTACAATAACGAGAGACATTATGAGCATGACTCTCAAACTCACGCGAACATGTCTTTTCTTATCTGCGAATTTACTTTGCACGAGTACCACAAGGACTATCAATCTCACGCGAACGTCTTTTCTTATCTGCGTATTTACTTTGCACGAGTACCACCAGAGCATTTCTTGATTTCACCGGTTTGGATGCGTAAAGGAACAGAGGTTACTCCCACTGTAAGAATGCACTGCGGTGGTAGTGCCTCGGCCGCGCATTATCAAACACATGTCACACTGTTCCTTCCCCCACTATCCTCACAAAATACCAGCAGTCCTAACTTTGCCTCTTTTCTTTCTTATATCCTCTTCTGTTTTCAATTGAGATACAGAACAGATGGATAAAATGACTAGTAGGGTGGTGAAACTGAAGTCCAAAGATGCAACACCAGCTAGTTTCCAAGAATTCGGGCAGGTTATAGAACCCTCTCCAGATGGAGAGGAATTTGAGTCTTCAGATGCTCAGCTAGATCTCCACCACGGAACTCCAAGGTACTGCCTTTTATAAGTTTTTTTTTTTCCCTTTTCTTTGTTAACTCTTATATGGGTCTTCAGGCACATTCCTTGTAGATTTGTCATCTAAATCAATTTGGGCGTTCTGTGAGATTGTATTTCTAGTTGCGTGGAACAATTTATCTTCCTAAGAGAAGAAACCAAACGACTTAAATTAACCGAGAAGCTAGGTGGGGTTTGTTAAGCATATTCCTGGTGGAATGACCATCTGCTAATTTTATAAAATTCATTGCTACTCCAATTGGTCCTTTTAGCAACGAATATAATTCAGAAAGCAGACTTTCGGATCAATAGATACTAACTTCAAGAAAGCAGGGGTGCCCTTTCATATTTGTTCGCAATAATCAGGATCTCCTTCCTCTTATCCTTCTTGCTTTCGTTGTTTTTCCAGTGCACTGCAGTCCTTGTATCTCATTTTGATGAGCCTTTTCCCTGTCTTTCCTACACTTTCGTAGAGGATATCACAGTGGCTGTGTTTACTCATTCACCAACAAAATACAATATATAGTGACGTTCAAGTATTACAGACTTTCACTTAGATTTTCATTACTCTAGCAAAGGTATTAAATATGTCAAACAAAGTTTGTAACACTCGGCAGCTTTCACAACATACAGATATCTGTAGATATGAGGTTATAAGTGGAGTCTGAGCATGCCTATTCCCTCTTTATCCCGTTTTTTGATGAATTGGGTTTATCAAATTCCATTGCCAATATATTGGGCCTGAAGAGGTTGTCCTCATGTTATTTTATTCGTTCTAGTAGAAGAAGCTCTCAGAATTCTCGTAAACTTGGTACGAGGAAGGTTGAAACTTTGTTGAGTCCACGGAGAAAAAGTCAACCGAATGATAGTTGGAAGTGCTTCTGCAAATCAACTAATTTAATGCTGTCAGCATAAAGCTAGTGACACAAAGTTACGGTGGCTTTGATCCTTATGGAAAGCAATATAAGAATCAACATCATCTAAATGTTCCAAAATGTCACCCCCCATATCTTTGTTGGTTGTCTGCTGTCCCATTAATTAAGACAGCCTAAAAGTAACTTCTTCAATTTGGTGGAGTTCATCAAGATGAGATTGGTTGGCTAGTATAATGATCCCTTCAAAATTCCTAAGTCAGTCATAGGGAGCATAAGATCTGTTCCAAATTGGTTTTTAGATTCCGTTAAAGTTAACAATGCTTTCTATCCCAATTACATCTTGCAAGCCCCTTGATGAAGGTTTCTTTGTGCTGACAAAGCTCAAAGACATAGATTTTGCTGGTTTTATGAAGCTTTTGTAGAAAGAAATGACATCCAATGACAATTACCTCTTATTGGCCTGTCTAAAAGCCATCTGTTTGTGCTAGTAGATATCCAATGTTTGCAGATCTATTTACTACATCAGGTTGTCCGTCGGGAAATTACTAAATGGTGACAAGCCAGATTAGATGCTCAAGGTCTTCATCCAATTCTTAGTTTTCGCATCCTACAGTCTTTCCCACCCGTTTGGATTGTTGATTCAATGTAAATATGAAGGTCTAAAAAACAACCAAATCTATATGGGATCAAAGCTTTCCCAAACTTCTATGGCTTCTAGGGCCTGTGGATTCTCAAGTCTCATAACAAAGAAGGATCTATCAAGCTGCACTATTTAGATCATATCCATTGTCATCTAGGCGGCGTATGTGCTAAATGAGAATTGGCACCCCCTTGAACATCATGGACAACCATGTGGTCCTATTGATAGCTAATCTTAGACTTGCTCACTTCCTTGCATCATGTGCTGTACATCTAGGACCTCTCCACCTTTCTCTCACTCCTTCCACAAATAGGTTAATTCCTATGTGCTTCTCTATTTTATGTAATTACCTGTTTTCTGTAGCCTAAACAATATGATCAATCACTCAATTAGATTTTTCCCATCTCTACAAAATCAAATTTCATAATATGATCATCACTATTCTTTTCAGCATCTTACTTAGGAACCATAACTTTGGCAATAGATGTATGGATAGCCAATTAACAATAGTCATTTAGAGAGTCCATCTAAAAGATTAAAACCTTGAATATTTTCATTGAGTTTAACAATAGCCAATGAGAGAGTTCAACTCATCATCATTATCATCAAGACCTTATCTTTATTAGGGGTCGGTCACATGAATCTTGTTCCTCCATTCCCTCTATTAAGTGTCATGCCTGCATTTAGTCCCAAAGTTTTTAAACCTTTTCTCACCACTTCTATCTACGTTCTTTTGAGCCTTCCCTTTGCCCTTTTACAATCTTCGATTAGGATTGCCCCACTCCTTGTAGCCAATGCCATTTTTGATCTATTGGACATGGCCAAACCATCTAAGTTTAATCTTCTTCTTGTTACCTATTGGTGCAACTTCTAAGTTTTGTCTAATGTTTTTATCTGTAATTCTATTTGTTCTTGTCTTGTCACCCATCCATCTCAACATCATCACTTCATCAATGCTTATCCTATGTACATGTTGTTCCTTCACTATCCAATATTCTAATCCAGAGTGCATGGCTGGCCTTATAGCCATCCTATAGAATGCATCTCCACTTGTTCTTACCTGCTTGGATTTCTCTAGGTAACCTCCCTCTCAATCTCTTCGCTCTCATAAATTATCAATACCAAGTATTGGAAGTGTTGTTTTATGGGGACTTCTTGGATATCAATCTTTACTAGTAATCCACTCCTGCTAAAATTGCATTCTGTATATTCTTCTTAGTTTGGCTAATTTTAAATCCTTCAAATTTTATAACATCTCTCCATAACCCTAGATTTGTACTTACATCTTCATCTTATCAATTAAAACTATATTATATGCAAATAACATGCGCCATGAAATCTCCTCATGCAAATATTTTGTTAACTCATCCATAACCAACAAGAAAAGGTACAGGCTCAATACCAATTCTTAGTGCAATCCTATAGTGATAGGAAAATCACTGCTCTCTATATTAGTGATCCCAATAGTTGTTACTGCTTCCTCACACATATCCTTAATTATGTCCATACACCCTCATGAAACCCCATTCTCACCTAACACCCACCATATTAACTCTTTGAGAACCCTATCATAAGTTCTTTCTCATCTCTCTATATTTCTTTATCAACTGTCTAAGAAAGAAAATAACTTCCATGGTAGACCTCTTAAGCATGAAATTAGTTCTCCGATACACTTGTCTCATGTCGTAGCCTCTTCTTAATTACTCTTTCAAAAAGTTTCATGGCATGGCTCATATGTTTGATCCCCCAATAATTAGTGCAAGTCTATATGTCTTCTTTATTCTTATAAATTGGTGAAATAGAGCTCTTCCTCTATTCATTCAGTATTTTCTTTGATTTTACAAATATGTGTTATTCATTTGCTGGTTGCCTTTTACCTTTATATACACTTAAGACATCTTTTGCCACTTGTTTAATGGATGGCCATATTAGTCCCCATGGTGTTTAATTTTGCTTCATTGTTCAAGTTTTCTTCTACCATCAACATGTTTGTAAATGATGCTATCTTCTCTCCTTTTAAGTTACACCACTTAGTTTTTGGACACCTATTAACTTCATTTCCTTTCTTCCATATTTTAATCTAGATATCCATAACCAGTAACCTATATTGTGAGGTTAGACTCTTTCCCTATATCACCTTACAATCATTACACATTGATCTTTTAGTATTACTAAGTAGAAAAAAGTCTATTTGGCTTTTATGTGGCCACTTTTAAGGTTAGTAAGATGTGTTTGCTATAACTAGATTATATGATAAAGAAAAATTAAGTAAAGCGTCCCCTATCTCATTTCTTTCTCCAATGTCATACCCTTCATGTACCCTATCATATCCTTCCCTTCTTTTTCCTACATGACCGTTAAAGTTTGCTTATATAAATATGGCCTCTGTGTTGGGGATTTGTTGCCTGACTTCCTTCATATCCTCTCATAACTGTCTCTTGATTCTATGCATATGCACTTATAACATTTATAATCTTCTCTCTTACAATAAGTTTTATTAGTATAATTCTATCACTGGTTCTTTAAATGTCTACAATTTTATCCTTTAATTTTTCATCTACACTATCCCTATGCCATTTTCACTTGGTTTCTTGCATACAAGCTATGTTGACTCTCTTGCATTTCATTGTATCTATTAACTCGAGACTCTTACATGTCAATGTGCCTATATTCCATGTGGTACTCCATTACTTGCACAAAGCATGACTTTATAATTGGTACTCAAAGCATGACCTAAGCTACAACTCAATTTTACTATCACCACAACAAGTTTTATGTCTTTCTTGGTGAAACTTGTGTTACAAGTCGTTATATATGTTAAGCTTTGGTCCCTAAGGTTAATCTTATGGTTTTGTGTTATCACAAGGTTAGTGGCCACAGAGTGGAACCTCCAAGTGAGACTTTACTAACAACTCTCTACAACTTAATCTGACATTTCAAGTCTGCAGTTCTTCAATTCACATTTCAATTTATTTCAATTCCATAAGCAACTATTGTACCTTCTAAACTAATGGGAAATATTTTTCTACTAACAGGTTTTATATCATGAGTCTTCAAGATCGAGAACTCAACTTCTCTAAGATTACTCATCATGCAAATGTGACTCAATGCCTTGGATCTATTGGCAGTCATGAGTGGTATCTTGGTGTCGCTAAGGCTTCTATTATTGATTGGAGTATAGTTAATGATGAGTCAGAAGGGAAAATTATACAATCAGCCTGTGGTCATCATTATGTGCCTCCTACTCCTAATGAGGTGGTCATTTTTCGAGTAGTAGGTCCAAAGTTTTTGAAGCTTAATATTGGGACATGGCATGCCGGTCCTTTGTTCAGAACAAAGCAAATGGACTTCTACAATCTCGAATTGAGTGATACCAATGTTAGCATCTTCTCCCTTAAATTTCTATTACCATCTTTCTCCTTTCCAAAACTTTCTTACTTCTGTCTTCTCCATCTATGCATCATATCATGCGACCTTGTGCACATTTGCTAAACCAATGAATTTCCTTCTTGTCTTCATTTTTATATTTCCTTTCAACTACTAGCAGTTTCTTGTATTTTTAGAGAAAACTTGTGGTGTAGTATGTCAACTCTTGTAAGCTTGAAATATATGTCAAGAACATGCTTACTGCATGGCACCAGTTTTAAATTACAATCCTGATGACTAGTTTATATTTGACATTGAATGTGAGAAATTGCTCCTAAGTGGTATTTGGTATTCAATATTCAACTGTAAAAAACACATCTTATTGAATGCTAACTTGCTAAGATTCTCCCACTAAAGCCTATCTAGTAGTCCTATTAGATGCAGGATGCTCGATCAACCAAGTTAGATTCAAGTATATGGTGATGAATCTACCTCATTATATCACAATAATGTTGTGCTCTAACTATAGCATTTAGTGATCCAACATGCAGATGATCTGATCATTATCAGTACCATATGGTGCCTACAGGTCCTACCATCACGTGGGATTTGTTTCGAAGAATGCATATGTTTCATATTTTAAATTATTCAATATTGTTTAAGATAATTTATTTTCATTTATGTAGGTGGTGGATCATACTACACATCATTTCGACAAAGAAGATGGGATAATCTTCGTAATCGATGACTAAATGTGCTTGCAGGTACTTGTTTTGGGACCTGACCTTATCAACATATAGAACTGCATGTTCTCAAATGATGCTCGAGGGATAATGTGTCTTATAGCAATTGGAACTGCCCATGAGCAGTTTTATACTAAAATATATTATAGATAACCAGATTTTTGTCAAATTTTGTTTCTTCCATGGAGTATTGATATCAGCATTTAGTGCACCATGAACGTCTGTGTTTCTGTCTTTCATCTTCTTCAAGTGGTGACCAGGGCTACAGTATGATAAGGTCCACTTAAACTTAGGCACGCCTATAGATCAGTGATTTTCTTTAATAATTGGCCCTAGAACAAGGTTGGACAGTGTTTAACTGGCCACCTTTGATCATAACTGTTGTTATTATCTCAACTCTGTCATTTTCACTTTGTTTTGCTACTTCCATCTCCCGGGAATCTGGTCTCCTACTAGTTCAGTGTTTACCACTTCGAGGGAGTTTCAGACTTGAATGATCAGCCCTGCCCACCGGATCGAGGGTAGCTATCTGACTTTGCTGCTTTATTTGCTGTTTTGCATACTCAATTTTTTTTTTTCCCAAATTCTGCCAGTTATGCTTTCTGTTTTTCTCTTGTAGTTTACTTTTATTTGACCTCTGTTAACTTAAGGTTTTGAACAATCTAGGATCAGCGTTTGGACCCCGTTTTCCTAGTGTGTTATGGGTTCTGGTCATGGGATCGTTGTACTTCTCCAGGCTTCATCAGATAATTGTTTCTTGCTGTATCGAGACCAGTTCAGTCTAGATATTCTTTACAATTCTTGCTCGTCTTTTTCCTTTACTGTCGCCAACCCATCTACTAAAAGGGAACAGAAGGACCAACGAGAAAAAACCACGATATAGCTACAATCTACGGCTGCTGCTGTTTTTAGTAGTCACCAAATTTTGACGGGTCCGGATGTCTTTGTGACAATCGGTTGGACCCTAATCACTCATACCTCAATAAGATAATTCTTTTGATCTCATTTGTGATGTTGAAGTCTAAATTCATCAGCGTCGACCCATTCTCCATACCGTCCAAGATCCATTAAAGAAAACGGAGTATCATTTTATTTTATTTTTTTCTATCAAGGCAAAGTATTATTTGTTAGAGAAAACTACATTAGCCTACTTTAAATTAAAAGTTTCAAACACTTTAGTCCTGAAATTATAATTTTTGCAGTAGTTCTTAGATTGCCCTTAGTCCTTCCATCAATCTTTATCGGGTCCCAAATGCTATATTTTATCCCTTTTTATTTTTTATAAATTTTTATTGAAAACAGAATTAGTTGAAAAGAAAAGAATAGAAAAGGCTCCAACCCCCTTTTTACAAAATTGTAGAGAGAGAGAGAGAGAGAGAGAGAGAGAGAGAGATGTGATAGAAGAAAAGAAAGAAGAAGAGAAGGATTTGACTGCTTGAAGGAGCATGGTGGGCCAGCAAGGAAGAAGAAAAAGGAGCTCGGCTGCCAGTGAGATGTAAGTGCTGTTTGGGAAATTGAATTGAATTTTTTATTGTAGAAAATCATGGATTTAAGTGGGCCAGCAATAGAAAATCATGGATTTAAGTGGGACCCTCTCTTGGTTGAGGTGAGTGAACGAGTGATTGGGCATGGTCTTCATGTGAGTGCTGATTTTTGGGTGGTTTCTCTTTAGAATAATGTTATGTGTCTGATTCCATTATATGTCATTCTATCTTCATTTACAAGCTTCCCAAGGTGGTGGTTTGCTTGCATATATGCATGAGAAGTTGGCCACCTTATTTTTTAGTAACTACTCTCTCTATTGCTCGGATAGGGGCACTCCCATAGCATTTTGAACTTCTTCACTTCTTGGTTTTTGACATGTGGGTCCTTATGGTAATCGAATGATAGGTTGGCTCTCTTTTAGGGTTTCAAGTTGCCAAAAATACACTTTTTTCTCAATTTTATCCTGATCCTACACAATATAAAATAAACCCTAATTAATGATGAATTAAGCAACCCAAGAATTAAGAATGGCAATTATAGGGATGTTAAATGTAATATTTATGTGTATATCATACATCATGTATTTTCAAAGATTCAATTTCTTCTTTGGTTAAGTTTTCAATACAAGCTCATGGTGAAATTCCATACAATGGGATAACTATGATTCCTTAGAAAAGGAAAAGTATGAATTTCAACATCCTCAGCCAAAACAACCTAAATTGCTATATATTTATGAGTTGCATATGGGAATATGTAGCATGTAGTAGAAGATCAATACATAGGACAACTTTATAAATGATGTGTTTGCTCACAATAATAGGTTTGGCTACAATGCTATTTAGATAATGGCCATTCAAGAGCACTTATACTATTCAAGTTTTGAAATGCTAGATGATATCAAGTTTGTAATTAATAGGATCATGATCTAAGTCTATTCATCCTCATGAATATAGTGAACAACATGCATCAAAATATGTGTTGGATTGATTGACTATTTGATCGAATAAATAGTCACTATTTCCACTTTGCTTCAAGGAGTTGTCATGGTTGTGGGATTCTCACCTCTTAACTATAAAAACTAGGAGGTACTAAGATTTTTTTCTTTCAAATGCAAGATGATGACTTAATGAATTAATGTTTGATGGGTTTGGATTTGATGGTTTTACTTCAATGATGTACACACACCATGGGTTGCAAGGAGCATTCATTGGAAACTATAATGAGTATTTTTGGGTTTCAGACACTTTTGTACTTGTTCTTTCACTATATAATGGAGTGGACAATGAAGGTCACTCGAGATAAGTTCTTTC
The DNA here is from genome assembly GCA_035236585.1 of Warburgia ugandensis. Lineage (NCBI taxonomy): Eukaryota > Viridiplantae > Streptophyta > Magnoliopsida > Canellales > Canellaceae > Warburgia > Warburgia ugandensis. The sequence goes on along the minus strand of CP141127.1, from coordinate 52,791,929 downwards.
CAACCTAGGGAGAATGACAGGGGTGTGTCTGTAATTCAGATATTTGATTTTGGATCATCATGTTTTGGATGGATTTGATCAACTAGAAGTTGACATCCTATGGCCCACAATCCAAATGTTTCTTGAAGATTCCTTTGATCAAAAACATATTCTTGAAGTTTCTGATTCTGGATTAGTCAAGTCCTCATGTAATTTAAATAAGCTTGTATGGAAAAATAGGAAACAACTTGTATGGGAAATTAGGAAATTTCTTGTGCCGAAATTGTCTGTATGAAAAATTGCTAGTGAGGGAAATTATAGTCTAGCTATTTAGGAAACTAATCAAGTTTCAAAAACCACTAAAGACTATTGAAGTCTACAAAATTACCTTATTTTTCAAAACAACTATAGTCTTGAATTAGTATAATTTATCACTTGCAAAAAGTGTTTATATATGTTAGGAAAGTTGTTCTCAAGCTATTTAAACACTCCATTAGCATGAATGAAATCAGTAACTTAAGAGTTCTCAAGTTTCTTTTGTTCTTTGTATCTCCTAGGAAATACCCTAGAGTAGTGAGACTCTAACCCTGTATCTTTAAGGCATTGTATCTCCTATAACCTTAGAGTGGTGAACTAGATTTATTCCTATCCTATCATTAGGTATTATTCCCTTAATATCTTTTCCCATATGAGAGTGGGTCTTGTGTAGGACATCCTATATTCCGTATGAACTTAATAGATATCCCATGTACTTAGAATCAATGACTATTGGACAACTTCATGCAATGCACCTAAGATAAATATTGGGATTCACTAGCAAATAAACATTTATGAAGTCCAACTTATGGTTATACTCATTGAGGTGCTTTAAAAAGAAACCGCAAGTGCACAGGTCCATTTTTACATAGACACAGTAAGTACTGGTAAATGCCAGGGGGACTACTTTTAAGGACATAACACCTTTCTTAAAATATCATCACCCAAAAAATAAGCAAAAGAGGAATATGGAATGGAAGTGTAAAAGATATTTTTGCATCTCCTTGCCAGATACTCTTAGAAAAGAGGGTACCTCTTAAGGAGAGAGGTAAGAGAGGATAAGAGGTCATTCATCCTTAAGTTAGGGGCATCCATAGAGAAGGTTTCCTACCATAAGAATGGAATACATTAAAAGATAAACAACATGCAGATAGTGGCCCTTAGCTTAGGACTCAACAAATTCTTACCTTAAGAGATGGGGAAGGAGAGGTACTTTATCATGGAAGTGGTCCTACTTTTCAATATGATGCACTTAGCTAAGAATCTAGGTGACATTATGGAAAGATTTGTTGTTCCTCTCAACCTTTAATCTAGGGTTGGAAAGAATCCTTGTTTCCATAGAAGGGCACAACGTTTATTTCAATCTCCTTTAATCCTAAATCTCATAAAAAAGAAAATATATAGAAGAAAGGAATAAGCATGCATGTGAAAGAGATGGAGAAAAAATAGGAAAGAGTGATACGAGGTGCATATGTGTGCAAAAGAGAAGAGTGAAAAGAAGGTGCTGAGTACATGTTATGGTGGTGTATGTAAGAGGAGGATAAGCATGAAAGGAGTGAGATAGTGTGTGAGAAGGAGGGCTGTGATGGGTTATGCATGTAAAATCTAATGGAGAAAAGTGTGTGTGTGTGGATGAAATAGTAAAGTGGAAGAAGGATGTGTGTTATTCTAAAGAGATTATTCTAATAAAACATTGAAATAAGAAGAATAAGGCATGGAAAGGCTAACATGAAGGATGCATGTAACTTTAAGATTGTTCCTAAGAGGCATGCTATCTTTCATGTGTGCAAAAACAACAATAGTGAAAAAGAAGAAAAAGAAATATAAGAATAAGAATGAAAGGATAACAAAGAAAATAAGAATGGAAATAAGTTGGGTTGAGGAGCATCACCTTTGCTTCAAGGCTTGGATGTGTGAGGCTATGGGAGCTTGGGTGAGGGTGATCCTCCTCCCTATATTTCTTCTAGCTTTGGCTCTTGAACTCAAGGGAGAGTTAGAAGGAAAGAAAGAGGGTCGAGTGCATGGAATGCAATGTAAAAGTTGTATCTGACGTGGAATAAAGTTTGATTAGAAGATGGGATATGAAAGTGTGAAAGGAAGGAGATAAGAGTGGGAAGGCAAGAAGATTTGATAGGATAGGATAGGATAGGTGATATGCTAGGAAGGAAGGAAGATAGAGAGAATAAGAGAAAATTTAAAGATATTTGATGGATTTGGAAAGGAAATTAGGTTGGAGGCATGGTAACACTTTGGGTATATGTGGAGTTCCTAAAATTGTAAGGAGTTTGGATCACTGGGTGATAATGAGTGGTGGACATCATTCTTACCTTAGTACTTTTGCTCGACTTTTCAGCAAGAGCAAGGTTCTAGGGTTTTTAACTTTAAATGCTTCATTCTTAGCTCTTAGATCATCATTATCCTAACTTGAGTGGCTGAGATTTGGTTGGAGTGATCTTATCCAAAAAATTCTTCTTTTAAGGCTTCTTTAGTCTCCACCATTGGATTAGACTGCCCTGGAGTGGACGACATAGATTATATTGAGACTTCCTTACACACTCTAGGTTTTCTTTGTTAATCTCCTCGTCCACCATAATTTTCTCCATTCAATAGCATTCCACCATAGTGGGATGTCTTTTTCTATGAAATTATGGGCTATTTTCCTTGGAAATAGGTGGGCTGCCCACGCAAAAACTCTTCATTAATAGAATCTCACTTTTGTCTTAATTACAAATCTAGCCTCTCATTGGTCCATCCTTTCTTGAATGTGTCTTCATTGTCTATTTAGAATGTGTATCAATAAGGATAGATCTTGACCTTTAGGTTCTTTTCAATCATAGATTTCCTATAAATTGTCACCCTCTTGTCCTCCATGTGTTTCTCCACCAATCATCATTATTTCTTCATGTATTCCACTTGGAATTAAGTGGGAATTACATCATTGCATGGAAATTTCATGCTCCCCCTTAGATGGTGCCTACTTAGGTTGAGTATGAGAGAGAATGTAATGAGTTAGTCTCATGTGGGCTTTGCTCTTCTAGCTTGTTTTATTTCAGAATCTCCCATTGTATGTGATCTCATTGTATATGATTTGAGCTTCCTTCAAAAGCTTCCCAAGGTGCTAAAATGTATGCATGTATGCATGGGATGTTTTGTCACCTTACTTTGATATGAATACCCTATTATGAATAAAGATTAATATTTCATTTAGGGTTTCTGACTACTCTGACTTTGTATTTGACATCCAATTTCTAATCTAAATACCTGAACTTCATGTTTGGCATGTATGGATCCACAATATAGCTTTAAAGGTAAAATTGCTCTTTCAGGGGTAAAATTGTTAATCTTGTGAATTCTTTTATTTGCAGCTAGACCTGCAAAATGCGTAATTAACCCTAATTAGTAATAATTAAGTAATTCTTGGGGGCTAAAAACTACTAAAAATAGAGGTATGTGTGCAATATTTCTATATATATCAAATACCCACAAACTTAGAATTTACTAGTCCTCAATAAAAATAGAAAAGAAGTCTGAAAAATTCCTAACCACTTTTTACGAGTGCTCTTGTTTGTATTTAGTGTTTGTAAAAAGCCTTTAAATAACTAGGTTACCTCTAGTGGACAAGTTGTAGTCTCATAAGGGTTTCAAAAAATGTACCAATAAACATTTTCAAAAAAGTTATAAAAGTCCATGTATCTCAAAGAATCTTCTTACACCGAACATTCATTAAATTCCTAACTTTAGCATACTAATATAAACGACCAATAGTTCAAAATCCTGCACTTATGTTAAAGATATTTAATTAGTTCATCAAGCTCAGAATATGAGTGTGTGAATACATAACCAATATATATATATATATAACTGTTAGTTTTGAAGCAAATTATCACCTAAATTACCATCAAAAAGTATATTTTGTCTTCAAATTCTCACATATTTCATACAAAAGAATAATAACAGAAAGACTCTTATATAGTCTCATGAAAGGATATCAAATAATAAAGAATGTCTTATTCCACCAAATTTCCTACTCATTCATAATCATAACCAAGCTATACTATTTCTAAGATCAAGTTAGGACTTTTAATAGGATGAAATATGGGCTTAGGATAGGGTTATCAAAAGAAGGGTATAAGGATATGTAAATGTGTTTTGAAAGATATGTAAAGGTCTTTTACTAAAGTATTCTCATTTTTCTTTCTACCATAAGAGTGAACTTTTATTTTTCCATTGGATATCTTTTTTCATTTTTTTTCATTGTCTTATTTATTTAACATTTAAATATGGCTTTTTTTCTAAACTTTCAAATCTTTCTGTTCATGGCTTGCACTGTAATGGTCATACTTTTTCCAATATAATTCTTTAACCATCTCTACATATTTCCAAAAGCACAAGATAATGGATATATTATATTGGTTCAATAGGGTAATGGTTGATGAGTTTACAATGAAAAGGCTTAGTAAAAAGGCTTAAGGGATTATCTGGTGGTGTAATAATATAGGAAAGCTAAAGGTTCAGGGTTTACTAAGGATGGCCTCTATCATTTCTTAGTTTTCATATGACTTGAATTGACCATAAAGTCAAGAGATATATGGTATAGTATTTTAGATGTTTTCCTAATAGTTGACCAAGGTAAGAATAATGAGTCAAACTAAGAATTATGTACGTTGAATAAAATTTTGAATTTATGTATAACCCTTAAAAAGAAAGATTAGCTCTATAGTTCACATGGGCTAATAAGTCTCTACAAATCTTCTCTAGTATATTTAAATTATAATTTCTCTTCATGTCAAATTATATGCATATGGCTATGTTGTGCAATGAATATTTCGAGTTCAATTTTTTATGGAAAACTTTAGAAAAAGGATATATACATGAACTAATTGTATATAAATATATTAATAAGCTAAAGTTCAAAAATATATTGAATATTCAAAAATCCAAATTCTCATTCCTGTAAAGGAACTTCTCATAAGTTTTTATCAAAAATTTTGATTCTTTTAAAGAAACTAAGGAAAACAAAAAGTAACTAAAAAGATGGTGGAGACATCAAATTTAAAAATATCTTATACCTATACTTAAATTAAATGTTGTGCCCAATGTTGTGAAATGAAAGCATGGATAAATGAAAAACTAATTAAAGAGAAGGGTTAGAATGATAGTACATGCACTCCAGTGACAATACATTGATCTTGTTGATATAGACACAAAAAATGAAAAAGAAAGATGAAAACTACTACAACTCTACTAGTGCTACCCTATGCTACAAATGACTGGTTGTTGTATCTAGTCGTAATAAATATGCTCCTCTAGGTGGAGTTCCTCTTCTTCATCAGGGTTTCTCACCACAAAGTATGGTTTCAATCACTGGTTATTAAATTTAGAAAGTTAGCCATCATTCTCTATCTTCATAGCCCCGTGAGGATAGTCAGTCTTGACTACATATTGGCTGGTCCATAAAGAGCATAACTTTTAAGCAAAGATATGTAGATGAGAATTATAGAGAAGGACTTTCTAACCTGGTTCAAACATTTTGTGTACGATGGATTTATCATGAACCATCTTCATACGATCCTTGAACCTTTTGGCATTATTGTATGCATCTCTCCTATGTTCTTCCAACTCTTAAAGTTGAAATTTCTTGTGGGTCCTAGTTTGATCATTATCAAAGTTAAGCTATTTGATTTCCTGGTATGCCTTATGTTCTTGCTCAAGAGGTAGACTGCAAGCTTTTCCAAAAATTATATGGTATGGAGACATAGCAATAGGGGTCTTATATGCTATTACATAAGCCCAGATCTTATTAGTTAATCTTAAAGATCAACCTTTCCTACTAGAGTTCACCATTTTCTCCAGTATGCACTTAATTTCCCTATTAGATACTTAATCTTGCCTGCTACTGTAGGGATGGTAGGGCATTGTAACTCTATGGGTAACACCATATTTGTTCATTAGGGTCTTTAATGCCCAGTTGCAAAAATGCTTTCCTCCATCGCTGATAATAACACATGGAGTACCGAAGCGTGAAAAGATATTATATCTTGACCACCACTTTGTAGTCATTTGTCTTACATGCTACTTCCCCTATCCATTTATCCACATAGTCCACTCCCACGAGGATGTAAACATTCGAAAAAAGTTAAGGAAGGGACCCATAAAGTGAATGCCCCAAATGTAAATAATTTCAATAGTTAAGAAGGTTTAGTGGCATAATAACTACTTGCCAATGCCTCCTAATTTTTGGAAATGATCAAATGCTTTATTGTAAATGTGAGAATCATTAAAAATGAAGGGCTGGTAAAATCCACACTACAAAATCTTTGCAGTGTAATAGCCTCCCTAGGCATGGTCATGGAAAAAGAAAATGATTTTATTGTTTTCATTATCAAAAACACATCTTCTAATTATTTGATTGGGACTGTACTTAAATAAGTATGTATCATCCCATATAAAATAATTCACCTTAGCTAGAAACTTAGATATAACTTGCTTTGACCAATGTGCTAGTAATTTATCTATTACAAGATAGTTGACAATGTCAACATACCATGGTAACTAGGAAACCTATAGAAATTTCTCATCAAGGAAAGTTTCTTTGATGCACATAGGTTCACTCACAGATCAACTATTAACTTGGATGGGTGAGCTACTACTACATAATTAGAACCTTTATTGTCCCGAATTTTTATGTCAAATTCTTGCAGCAAAAGAATCCATTGAATGAGCCAAAGCTTGGCATCTTTCTTAGAAAGAAGATGCTTCAATGCTACGAGACCTGAATAGATTATAACTTTAGACCCTAAAAGGATGGACCTAAAGTTGTCCAAGGTAAAAGGAACAATGCTTTCTCCATAGCGGAGTAGTTTAGTTGGGCATCATTTAAAGTCTTACTTGCATAATATATCACATGAAGAAGTTTAGCAAATCACTGCCCTAAAACAATGTTGATCATATAAAGGGAGGCATCACACATAATCTCAATTGGTGCACTCCAATCCAGTGGTCGTATGATAGACGCAGAGGTGAGTTCGGCCTTAAGACATTCAAAGGCTTTCATGTAGTTTTCATCTAAGTTAAAAATCGCGGCCTTTGCCAACAGATTATAAAGGAGCTCAGAAATTTTGTTAAATTTTTTAGTGAAATGTTTGTAAACACTAGCATGGCCTAGGAATGAGTAGATCTCCTTTACAGTCATAGGAGGGGGAAGATTAGAGATGAAGTCCACTTTGGCCTTGTCAACCACAATGTCAATGTGTGAAATTATATGCCTTAATACTATGCCACCTTTTATCATCAAATGACATTTCTCCTAGCCAAGTACGTAAACTTCTTTTCCTGGAACCTCCCAAACACTGGAGCTTGGTGGGCCAAGCACACATCAAAATTAGATCCAAATACTAAAAAATCATACATGAACACCTCCAAGAACCTTTCCATCATATATGAGAATATACTCATCATACATCATTGAAAAGCCACCAATGCATTGCATAGCCCAATAGGCTTGTTTCTATGGCTAAGGTTCTGAAAGAACATGTGAATGTAGTCTTCTCTTCATCCTCTGGTCCTATAAGAATTTGGTTATAAATGGAATATCTATTAAGGAAACAACAATACTCATGACTAGCCAACCTTGCTAGCATTTGGCCTACTTATGAAGGGAAGAGGAAAGTGGTCTTTCCTTGTGATCAAGTTCAACTTATGGTATTCGATATAGACTTTCCACTCGGCAGTAATGCGAGTGGGGACTAACCCATTGTCCTCTTTTCCAACTATCGTGACTCCATATTTTTTAGGGACAGATTAAATAGGGCTAACCCATGCACTATAAAAATTTGGGTAGATGATACGTACATCTAACAACTTTAGCACTTTGTCCTAACTACCTCTTTCATGTGAGGGTTTAACCACCATTGCGATTCCCAAGATGTTTTAGCATTCTCTTCTAAATGGATTCAATGCATGCATATGGTTGGCCCCCTTGATAGCACCCTATTGCTATCTTATGCATGTGAAGAATATGAAGCAACTTACCTTCTTGTTCTTGATTGAGATCAATGGCATTGAAAATATACAAGGTTTTAGAAGGACCCAAATTTGCATATTTTAGACATTTTGGCAATAGTTGTAGGTCTAAAGTGGGTGTTTTCTCAGGCAGGTTCTAAGCAATTGAAGGTGGTGCTAGGGGCTTTAAATTTTGTCTCTATTTTAGAGTGCCTACTACCAATGCAGTTTGAAGTAATGGTCTACTTCCTCCTTGGGATTGGCTTGATACAAAAATGGATTGGGATTTGAGGATGATGAAAAGGTATCATGAACTAGAATATCTAAAACATTAGTGACAAAAGAGTCTATAGAGTCCATTTGTTGTGCTCCATTAAAAATGTTGAACTCTAGTCTCATGTTGCTAGCGAATAGTTTCATGACTCCATTCTGATAGCTGATTATGGTTTTAAATCTAGCTAAGAACATTTAGCCCAAGATGATAAGAATTTCATTATTTGGATTTAGTACAGGTTCTATGTCTAGGATAAGAAAGTCAGTTGAAAAGAGAAATTGAACTACTTGTATTAAGACATCTTCTACTACTACTCTAGGAATCTTATCAGAACGGGTTATTAGTTGGCAAGTGGTAGAGGTAGGTTTTAACTCACCTATGCCTAGTTGGTCATAGATCAAATATGGCAACAGGCTACCGTAGCTCCTAAATCTAGAAGTGCCTTATCAAATTTGTGTTCCCCAATAACACATGAAATTGTTGGGCATCCAAGATCTTTCTACTTTGTAGAATTTGATGTTGCAGTATGGAACTAACTTGTCTAACAATGAAGCCTTTCTATGTACATTAAGCTTGCTCTTATGTGTGCCTTTCCTTCAGAAATTTAGCATAATGAGGGAACTTTTTGATAGCACTGATGGAATGTAGATACTTGTTTAAATATGTCCATTATCTCATTACAATGTTTTTCTTCTTTATTGTATGAATTCTCTAAGGAAAGGGAGCCTTTTGGGGGTTGTATTAGTCTGGCCTACCTAGTTGTCTACTTGTTTTCCACTCATAAGGGTTGTGATTGACTTGGTTTGATATAACAATGATGAACTAACCTCATACTAGCCCTTGGTGTTTGGCACTTGCTGACTAGGGAACTTTCCTTTTTCCCTACCATGTAGAGTAGCAAATAACTACCCCATTTGATATTCCAACTTTGGAATACATTGCAAGTTGGCATGCAAGGTCTACTTAGTATCTATTTGAAATTTGTTTTATATCATTTTGGAACTACATAGTCCCTTACATGAACATGTTCGGCTTCTCCTCTAGTGTTTGTATCCTTTGTTGGGATGAAAACTATTGAGAAGACTGCTATTGCTAAGGCATGTTGTTTCTGGGAAAAGGTTATTGATGAAGTTTCCCCGATTGATGCCCTTGGTGGTTATAAACCAAGAAAAGTTTGGATGCTAGCCAATCCAGGGTTGTAGGTCTCAGAAAGGGTTATTGTTGGTAGATTGGTGATATGCATTCATAGTATTTGCCTACTCTTATAAGAACTTAGGAAAACTAGAGCTAGATGGACAATGGAGCAGAGTTTGATTTGGACTTGAATAGATTGAACAAACCTCATATTAAGGTTGCACAAGTGATCTATTCATCATGAAGGCATCTAACCATTGGGATAGATTATCTATGTTATTTACCTACTAAGTCAACATGTCAACATCTTTACTAGAAAGATTTAGAGAGAACCCTATCTCATATAATCCAACTTTCCTTTATGGCTATGAATTTATTTTCATTTGAGTAAAATAGTCCCACTGATTGGAATTCTTAGTAAGTTTTTGAAATAAATTCTAGGCTTCCACATCACTTTTAGCCATTAAAGCCCCTCCACAGTGGCATTTATCATATGTTGATTCTGTGGTGTCAGACCTTTATAGAAATATTGAATCTATTACCACCTTCAAAACCTTGGTGGGGACATTTTAAAAGCAAGTCCTTCCAGTGTTCCCAGAATTCATAGAAATTCTCTCCCTCTTTTTGTTGGAAATTTATAATTTTATGCCTAAGGGCATTGGTTTTATGGACAAGGAAAAACTTATTACGGAATTTCCTAGATAGTTGATCCTATATGGTGATGGACCGTACTTCTAGAGAGTTGATACATGCCTTAGCATTATGTTTTAAAGAAAATGGGAATATCCTTAACCTAATACAATCATTAGAGAAATAGTAGAGAGTTGAGCAATGCCTTAGCATTATCTTTTAAAGAAAATGGGAATAGCCTCAACCTAATAGAGTCATCAGAGAAATTGTGGTACTTGAAGGTAGAATAATTGTCCTTTGACATGATGGTATGAGTTTTGCTTGTATAACCCATAGAAACTTGGTAGGATTTGAATAACTCTTAGTTTTAATTCAAAGAGTTCTTCATTAATTATAGATAGAGCTATACAAGATGGCGAGTTGAAATTGACTGGCGTAGAGTAATTTTTCAATGGTTTCACTTCTTCTACTTCATTAGGCATTTCTTCAGCAAGGATCTCTTGGTTTTCTGGATTTGTTTGGCCTTGTCTGATGGTATGTTCAATCTCTATATTTAAGGGTACTAGATCAGGATTGAGTGATTGGTGATTGTGCATACACCAACGGATGCTATAGTTATTTTACGTTTGTATACAATGAAAGAGACCTTTTTTTAACTAGTTTAGGGGAATCCTAAATTCGGTAATGTAACCTAAATGTTGAAACAAACTAAAAATCAAAGACACCAAATATTTTTTAAAGGAAAGGCCTTTAGATTATTTCTAATCATAGGTAGCTCTTCCTCTCTTTTAGATTTCTGCTACTGCTTACTAGTTAGATCCTGATATGAATCGACCTCTTCACACTCTCCTTAGTTAGCTGTAGGTGATATGATTTATAGAATGTGTTGGTGGGGCTAGACTTTTAAATATTGACGCAATTGATTAGATATGGGCCACTGGAGTGGCCATAGGTTGCTTCCTTCCAAGAGGGTTCTATGAGCTCAAAAAGTAGCTAACGTCTCTTCTAGATTGATTTTAAATTAAAATGGAAGGTTGGGGCACATTATGTGCTATTTAATCTAGGTGGGCAAAGGCGTGGTGATGAAATCCACCCTTGATCTTATAGGGGTTAATTTTTGTTACTTTTAAACAATCCCACATAATTCAATCAACATATAAGCTACTTAAAGCAATGGACGTGTCCTATGACGAAATGAAAGTTGTAAATCTAATGCAACTACCTATATGCTACCTAACAATGGTTCAAGGCTTAATAGACAGGACATTATAACCTTAATAGCATATGTCCATGGATTATAACCGAGCTTCAGCTATCTTTATTAAGTAGTTTCTTTCTGACGCAAAAGTCCTAATTAGTATGCAATAGTTAATCATGGAATGCAACTCTATGCTATTAAAGTACCATCCATAACATAAGAAATTAAAGTACTATAGAAACCCTAATCTAAGAAATGAAAAGAAAATGGGAAAGCTCACAGTGGGGTCCTAGAATAAGTCCTCTTATACATGGTGGTTCCATGTACATACCACCTCCTCTTTCAGGTTAGGATGACTCACCCTTGACCTATATTATTACAACTCTTAATTTTAAATGAATGATTGAGTAAAAGAAAAGTACAACTTCCATCTAACTACAATCCACTCAAATAAAAAATTTAGAAACTACCTTAAGGTCTTCCTCTAAGTCTTTATTCTTATCAAGATTCTTACATAAAGGAAAAGGCAAGTATCAAATTCATAGGAATAAGGCACACGTACAGATTCAAATATATGCAGCCCTAATCTACAACTAGTGGTAAAGCATTACAACCTAGATATTAATTAAACTCCATTGTGAGTCCTTGGTGACAGCACCAAAAAACTTGATGTACTTTAAAAATAACTGTAAGTGCACGAGTTCATTATAACATAGGCACAACAAGTACATGCCAATCCCACGAGGACTACTTTTAAGGATTTTCAATTAAAAGTTTGATTATGTTACCTTAAACTAGCCAATCAATTAACTCAAGAAAAGAAGCAATAAAGTAAGGATGTAAAGACAAAGCAAGGAAAGAAACACGTAATTAAAGGAAAGAAATTAAACTAGAAATTAAAAAAATAAAGAAATCAAGGAAATAAACATCTAAATAAAGAAAGTAACTAATAATCAAAAGGAACTTCTCATTAATTGATTGGTTACACAAATTTCTTAATTAAGCAAATGAAGAAATCAATAAAGGAAAGCAATTAAAAGTCCTTCAACTTTGGGCTGGAACTTAATGTGGGGCCTTCATGTTATGTCACTTAGGAGGAGCTTGCAAGCTTTTGTTTAACCCATTATACACTAACTTACTACTATGTTGTTCTCATCTCCTTAACCCCAACATGCCACAACTTAAAGTCAAATCTTTTTCAAAGATCCTTAGGAATGAAGTGCTAGGGTATCAAAGAGAAGAGGAACCTAAACACCTTTCCTAAAAGATCACCACCCATAAAGGATGCAAAATAGGTATGGAACGTTTGTGTAAAATAAATTTTTATATCTCGTTGCTAGATACTCTTAGAAAAGAGGGTAGCTCTTAAAGAGAGAGGATAAGAGGTCATTCATCCTTAAGTTAGGGGAATCCATAGAGAAGGCTTACATCCTTAAGAATACATTAAAAGAAAAATAACATGCAGATAGTGGCCCTTGGCTTAGGATTCACTAAATCCAGCCTTAGGAGAAGAGGAAAGAGATAGGTACTTTATCTTGGAAGTGGTCCTACTCTTCAACATGATGCCCTTAACTAAGAATATAGGTAGCTTTATTGAAAGATTTCTCTCAACCATTAATCTATGATTGGAGAGACTCCTTGCTGCATAGAAGGGCACAAGGCTTCTTTCCATCTCCTCTAATCCCAAATCCCATAAAAAAGAGAATAAATGGAAGAAAGGACTAAGCATGCATGTGAAAGACATGGATATAAAAGAGGAAAGGAGTGAAAAGAAGGTGTTGAGTTCATGTGATAATAGTGTGTGTAAGAGAGAGAGAGAGAGAAGAGGAGGATAAGCATGGAAAGAGGGAGATGGTGTGTGAGGAGGGCTATGATGGATTATGCATGTAAAATCTAAGGGAGAAGTGTGTGTGTGTGTGTGTGTGTGCGTGCGTGCGTGTGTGTGTGTGTGTGTGTGTGTGTGTGAAATAGTTAAGTGTAAGAATGGCTGGAACATGCTACATGTAATTCCTAGAAACATAAACAAATGCTATAGTAAACACATGCAAAGAATTAAACTTGCATGCAATTGTAAGGCTAATGCATGTAGTAACTAAACATGTAAGGATGTGTACTACTCTAATTAGTGCATGCAAGGGATGATTCCAAAGCATGGAAAGAAGAAGAATAAGGCATGGAAAGGCTAACATGAAGGAAGCGTGTAACTCTAAGATAGTTCTTAGGATGCATGCTATCTTTCATGCATGCAAAAACAACAATGCTGAATGAGAAGATGAACACATGCAAGTCTATGATTCTTATGCCTACAAAACATGAAGGAATTGGTGTGCAAAGAAGAAGGAGAAAGATAATAAGGAGAATGAAATGAGAATAAAGAAAATAAGTAGGCAAATGGGTTGTGTTGAAGACCTTTACCTTTGCTCCTAGGCTCAGACGTGTGAGGCTATTGGAGCTTGGGTGAGAGTGATCTTCCTCCCTTTGTTTCACCTAGATTTGGGTCTTGAACTTAGGAAATGTTAGAAGATAGGTTTTTTTTTTTTCTCATCACCTCTTATTTATAGAGGTTTAGGAGTGGAAACCCTAGGGAATTGAAGGCTAAGATCTAAGAAAGAAAATATTAAAGGATGGTTGAGATGTCAGGGAGATGAGAGAATAAGAAGGAAACCAAAAGGGTGGAATGGTTGGAATGGTTGGAGTGCATTGTAAAGGTTGTATTTGATGTGGAATGGAGTTTGATTAGGAGATGGGATAGGAAAGTGGGAAAGGAAATAAGACTTGGTAGGATACGATAGATGATTGGCTAGGAAGGAAAGAAAATAGAGAGAATAAGAGAAAATCTAGGTGATTTGATGGATTTGGAGAGAGAATTAGGTGGGAGGCGTGGAAACACATTGGGTATATGTTGAGTTTTTAAATTTTAAGGAGTTTGGACCATTGGATGATAATGAGTTCTGGAAATCATTCTTACCTTAGGAATTTGATTTGACTTTTCAACAAGTGGAGACTGGCTAGGGTTTTGAACTTCTTAGTGCTTCATTCATGGCCCTTAGATCATCATATCCTATCTTATGTGGCTGAGATTTTGTTGGACTGATTTAATTATCTTAAAAGATCTTCTTTTAAGGCTTCTTTACTCTCCACCATTGAATTGGACTACTCTAGAGTTGATGGTCTATATTCCATTGAGATTTCCTTATCCACTCTAGGTTTTCCCTTATTTTTCTCCTAAACCACCATAATTTTCTCCACCTAATAGCATTCTAACATAGTGGGACATCTTTTTCCTAAAAACTAGGGGCTCTTTTCCTTGAAAATTGATGGGGCAGCCTACAAAAAATCTCTCCACCAATAGGATCTCAATTTCATCTTCATTGCAATCTAGATTCTTATTGGTCCAACCTTAATTGAATGCGTTTTCATTACCTATATGGAATACACTTCTCATAGAAGTTGAATCAAGGCATAAGACATGTATAATTGAAAACATATTCGATGAACCATTCAAAATGACTGTAAGCATGTCAAATTCTGAGTTAGGATGAAAAACCTTTATTTTTCTTCATTTTTAAGCATAAAAGGGAAAAATGGTAATTTTACAAATTACCAAGACCTGAGACATCAAAATTTGGAATGTACTTAGAAATACGAATCCAAAGCCACTAAGTATGCTCAATTTCGAGCCCAGGAGAATAAAACAAAATTTTCTCCATAAAAGGACAATTTGGTCTTTTCACACATCCGTGGGGCCCACAAGGGACCATCATTAGTCAAACCACTACCACCTACTAGTGGAGAAGGAGGTGGTAGTGGGAATCCTAAGACAATTAAATATTCAAAAGAAATCAAGTTGATAATTACAAGTCATCATGGAAAATTCAAAACACCACTAAAAATAGCTCATAAAAATCCCAAATTTTTTACTAATGTTCCTCACAATGTCTCCTAGCATGTCTCAAAATACTAGCTCCAGAAACCTCCCCAAACTTTGCAAAATTTTCTTTCTTTTCCTTTTTCTCTCTCATTCTCTGTCAGAGTGTTTACAGACGCACCCTGCACTCTAGACCTAGTGGATACGTCGGGCGCGTCATCCTTGATGGTATTGGGTTTTCACCTAGAAATCCTATTTGAATTAGCCATTACTCTTGAACCGTTAAAAATTTATCTTCACCATTGGATCTAGTCGGAAAAGGGTGATCTATAAAAACACTTTGGTCCCATGATGATCCATATCCTAGATCTCTACAAAATTCAAAACGAAATCCATTTCGGTGCCATTTACCATCTTTGACAGTTTCCTCAAGTCATTCTGGCCAATTTGGGCGGTGAATGGTGATCTTGTACCGTATAAGATCTTCATCACGACGACATCCACCAAAGCCTCAAGTTTATCCACCTTCTTCGGTAAGAGAAATGGAGAAATTTCTCTCTGTATATGTTTGTCAGCATCTAGGTTTTCTCTATCTTCTCTAGTAGGTTTTCTCCTTCTCCGGTGAACTCCTCCCACTCAGACTGGCACAGGTAGGTGCACTTGCACTCCCCTTATATTTCCAGTAGATAAACCATGTTTTCCAACAACCAGGAGAACTCCCCAGCTGTTGATTCGTCGGAAACGACGGATTTGACACTAAGGGTTGAGATCTCCTCCATCCATAGCTCAGATGCAACTTCTAAGCCATTGGATGGATTCCTAGGGCCCCAAAACCCCAGGACATGAGATCTGGGCCACTCAAAGTCATGGATGGAGGAGATTTGGCCACAGGTGATTTGACGATCTAGATTGAGACCGTCTTGCCTATAGCCAGTCACTTCTATCCAACTACTTGGCATAGGCTATAATGGGGGCAGGCCACTAGGCGTCCTGCACCCACAAGCACATATTTGATCTGGGCCATCCATTGTGTTAACTAAAAACTTAAATCTCCAATTAAGAGCTTAATTTAGTTCATATTTTAGATTTGAAACTTTCTATGGATTCCTTATCTCTTCTAGAATTAACTGAACTTATTAGATCCCTGTTTTAAATTATATTTACATGTTCTATTTAGTAAAATCCATGTCATTGATCTTGGATCATGGCCCAGATGACCTAAAATTGAAAATTTGAACCAATGGATGTGTTCAGAAGGTCCCAAAAACCTAAGAAACATGATCACAATAGAAATTTGGTTTCTATAGATTAATTAAATATAGAAAATAGTAATAGCAAAATTCAGCCCTTAAAATGGGTTGAAAGCTTTAAACTTCAATTATGATCTCAATTGAAATCCAAATTGAGATAAAAAAGTTTTGATGGATTCCTTATGATAATTAGAAAGTACTAAACCAATAAAATTGTAATTTTAATTCATTAAATTTTCTATAATTAAGAGGATAAATATGCTAACATCCTTGATCTACAAGATCTAGGATGATCAAATCAATCAAAACTGATTTGATGATGATATAATAATGTAATAAGATAAATAAGTGGGTTATATGTAATTGAATAGGCAGATCTTTATAGATCTAGCCTTAAAAGTAATAAAAAATCATAAAAAGGGATGGAAATCTCCTTGATCAAGGATGATTGGACTATATGAATACATGTTGATGATGATATTGAGTTAATATTTTGTTAATTAATGGGGTGGATGATGAGGATTCGGGCTAGATCAAGATCTTTGTTCTTAAATGGGATAAAGTAACTTAAGATCTCCTTGATCGGGTAGATTAGGGAAGATCAAATCAATGGATGAGATACATCAATGATTTAACAATGAAATTACATCAATAAGAAATGTTGGATCTAAAAGACAATGAAGGATCAAGATTTTAAACCCTAAAAAGATGAAAAATGAATAAGGATCAATTAAGACTGTTGGATTATGATAGCATGTTAGATTTCTATTTGAATTATTGAAAATTATGATAATTGTCTTTCATTGCTTAGTAGAGTTAATTATAGATTTATTTATTTAATTTTTAATTTTTCTTTTTATTTATGCTTTAATGCTTTAATGCTTATGTAATGGAAATTTCATTGAAATTATAATTAAATGAAATTAGAATAAAAGGACATTTACATGGGATATATGACATGGACATAATGATAGTAAGGACTATAGTTAGTAGGATAATATAAGGAATATAAATTCCTTGGTCCAAATTAGGGGAATAATAAAACTCCATGAATGACATTTTAGTTCATTGATTTATTTAAAATCAATTAGAAAGAGTACTTAGAGTTAAATGCTCATAGGAACCTTATGAAAGGTTGCGCTAGGGTCACTCTAGTGGATGATAGACATAATGGTTAGGGGGCTTCTCTAATAGAGCCTCGCTCTTCCCCCACCTTCTGTTGATGTTTGTGAGGTCTAAACGCCTCCTTACATGAGGATTGAAGTAACCATTTTGTGTTCAACCATTAAACTAGTAAGCCTTAATCAATTTGACATAAGAGGAGCTGTCTAGACTTAGGAAGAAATACTCTACCCTTAACCAATAAAACATTATTTGGTTGAGTAATAATAATAAGAGCATAAAATGTAGTAAACCATCTAATCCTAATAAAAATAGTAATCAAGATAAGGATGATCAAACAATATCCATAGGATCTTGAATGATCAAAAGCAATAAGAATACTAATGTAGTATTATATTATGTATGTATATGTAAAAATTATGTATGTAGGAAAACATAGATAGAGAATCCAAACCCTTGATCAAATCTAATTCAAGGGAAATTAGGATGTCCCTCATAGAGATACATACTTGTATAGATGAATAACTTGATACATATGGTATCATAGATGTATGACTACAAATTAGGATGAGCAATATGGAGGAATATCACTTGGGATATACTAATCAAGACCTGATACCACTTTGAGGTAGGTGGATGTACAAAGATGTATTAGAGACTCATGTGTATACATACATGATTTTCTATCTAGAATTATAGATCTTCATGGTATAATTATGCTCAGTAGCTTAGCATAGTCATGCTCCAAAACACATGATCTAAACAAGTGATCCAAAAACATAAGATCCAACTAAGTGATCTAACCAAATGATCAAACTGAGTGATCCAACCTCATAATCTAATCCAATCAATCTAATCTGATGATCAAGTCTAAGGTGGTGAAAGTAATGAGATATGTAGACTAAGGAAACCCTAAGAATAGGGTATGTAATATATTTCAGCCTTAGTTAAACACACATATCATCTGATACATACAATGTACTTTCCATACAAGTATGGAGGCTTGTGATTTTGTTTTGCACAGAGATAGAGACTAGGGATGCTATGCTAGGGAAGTTATGAGGGTTTCGCCACCTGCTTCCTAAAACTTATATGATGGATACCATGCTCAAAGAGAGGCTAAATGTTGGGTGGGACAATAATGGGAAGGCCCCACTGTGACAGTCATGGTCCACCCCATGAGGACATGGAGTTGATATTCCACAGTTGGTATCAGTGGAGGATTGCAGTCATCTAGGCACGTTGTCTGGATTGTGATTGATGCATAATAGTCCTAATGTATTTTGCATTATGATGCACATGTGATAGGCATAATGTAATGCCATGGCATGATGAGATGCCAATACATGAGTTCCTAGAAATCCCCATATAAAGATTGGCTGGATACTGATTTCCTAAGTGGAAGTATAGCCAGGGGAAGGATCAAGTTTTGAGCAATCTTCACTATATTAACTAATTTGTCACGTACTACATAAATAATATATATACTCTATGTGGAGAATACTTATGAATGGATAACCAGGATGAAATAAGGACTGAGGTATGTATTCTTATATTGATGAAGTAGTATGTTTTTGTATCCCCCACCAGGCATAGCTTGTTGAGGCATTGTAAATGTTTCTATGTTTACAATACCTCAAATTCAGAGGAAGACATGTATTTTATTTGAGGGAATTGTATTGTATTGAGAGTTTTAAATGTATGATGAGGTTTGCAAATTTTGAATTATGTAATTTGGAAAGGTATTGTACTGATACAGGGCTGTACTGTGAACCACTAGATGGATTTTGGATGTTTAATAAAATTATATTCCTTCAATGGAATTTTATTTTGTACATAAATTGTACTTATGTTATGTATGAAGTGGTGACTTGGGTTTTCAAAACAAGTTTTAAAAGAAAAGAATTTTTGCTCTTTTAGTTTACAAAATTTTTTCTCTAAGGGTTTCAAAAATGTATTACAAAATTTGTTTAAAAAACCCAAGTTGTCACATTTCTAAAAGGATAGATCTTGGCCTTTAAGTGCTTGGAGAGTAAGATGAATTTTAATTGTAGATTTCTTGTAAATTATCTCTTTCTTCTCCTCATTTTTCTTAACCAATCATCATTATTTCTCCATGTATTCAACATGGAATTAAGTGAGAATTACCACCTTTGCATGAAAATTTTGTGCTCCTTCTTAGGTGGTCCCTTCCTTAGGTTGAGTAGGAGAGAGAATGTAAAGAATAAGTCTCATTCGAGCCATGGTCTTCTAACTTGTTTTATTTAAGAAGGTCCCATTGTGCGTTATCTCATTGTAAATGATTTGAGCTTCATTCATAAGCTTCCCAAGATGGTTTAATGCATGCATGGAAAATTCTATTACCTTACTTTGATACAAAAATCCTATTTTGAATATATAGGCTTGATGTTCCATTTAGTGTTTCAGACTGCTATGACTTTGTATTTGACATCCAATTCCCAAGCTGAACTCTTGAACTTCATTTTTGGCATGTCTTAGAATAGAATGTAGATTGGAAGGTAAAATTGCTCTTTCATGAGTAAACTTGTTAATTTTAATGCATTTTATTCATTTGTACCCTAGACCTGCAAAATTTAGAATCAACTTTAGTGAGTGATGATTAAGTGATTTTTGGGACTAAAAACTACTAAATATAAAGGCCTGTGTGTAATATTTCTATATATAACATTCATTTAGTAACACTTGATATATAGTGTCCACTAAGTGTTCCACATTACTAACTTCATGTCATATGTGTAAAATATTTTCTCGCACCTTAATGTATGTTCAATGGAAATATCACATTTGACAAGTATTATAGAATTAAGTTTTCATTCTCATTCTCATCTAGACATCATTTAAGGTTTATAAAGATTTGGAGTTCCATTTCTCTTTGACTTGAATTCTAAATCATTTTTTTGTAGAACTTCTAAAATATCACCTAAGGGTTGAGAGGTCATCCCATAACACTCTAAGCAAGCCTAAAGTTTTTATATCGATGAGCAAAACCTTAATGATGTTGATCTAACATTGTTAGTGGACAAACAAGGACTATCTTACGATCAAATGGAGATGAATGATTGCTACGAGACGACAACTCAAATTCCATGAAGTTTTCAAGTCTTAGTCGACATAAGTCAAAGCTGATTTCATGCCAGAGATGTACCACAAAATTTCTACGAAAGATAAGTTCAATGTTGAAATTCTATTTAAATATTGAAGTCTTGCAAGTTGAGTACTGATAATTTTCAATGTTGTTGATTTGGTTTTTTGACACCCAACAACTAATTTTCTCCAAAGTTGGATGTCATCAATTCTTTCATAAGAAATTATTACAAGTTCATGATAGTTGATTGATTGGTGACAGTCAACAACCATAGACTTCTATTGACACCCAAAATTTTAAATTAAGGTTTTATCAAATTTCCAAAATATTTTGAAGGTGGGATCGATCTTTGTCTTTTAAAACCTCTTTTGAAAATACAAAATGTCAAAAAAAATTAAAATCATCCACCCAAAAGTTCTAAGTGCTTCCATTTCAAAAGCACTTATTTTCTCAAAGTCTTCCAATAAGTGTTTAATTTTACATAAAAACCACCCATATAGTCACCCATGTGTTACCACTTATAGGGGTAAAATACGGTGTTTTTAACAAAAATTTGTAACACATGCATTTTTGACCTAATGACTCAAAATTTTGATATTTTATAGGGTTAGTGGCTAATTCAAGGTATGTGATGATCTAATTAGATTTTTTTTTATCTTTTGTAGGAAGAGAGATGATGATCTAATGGCCGAGATTGATCAAGATGAAATTGAAGGCCAAGATCAAAAGATCAAGTCAAAACCTCAAGTCATGACACCAACATGATTGGTGGAGAAAATCAAGAGGATTATCCATGAGATTCTAAGGGATATTTTGAAGAGAATTAAGAAAAAATTCATTAGGATAAGTTAGCATGTGGACCAATAGGATGAGAACCATTAATTTTTCATTTTTTTCGATGTCTTTCCAACCTTTTTATCACTTTGCACCTCCTCACCAAGTAGCACCTCGAATTTGGCTTTCCATTAAAAAATTCTACCATTCCAAGACACCTCCACCTTCTTAAACTCCCATCCCAACCACCAAACCAACCCCCACCTCCTAGGAAATCCCTTAGCCAATCAAAATTTTCCATCTCACCTCTATTTCCTACTCATCTGTGACGACCTGGGTTTTCTCATCCATTTTTAAATGAAAAATCTAAATTCCCAAGGCGGGATCCCTATTTGAAAAACAATGCAGTGCAGCAGAAAAATCTTTTATTTTGAAACTCAATTTGAAAACCCCAAGTGTCATTTGCTTTCACAACAACCAAGGTAGTTTTTGAAAAGCTTTAGAAATCATAAGTGTTTTTCCCCAGATCTATCCAGTCACAGCACACAGCCCAACTATAAATAAATACAAATACATGTCCAAAGGGTTGAGAATTTACTTACATGTATAATTGTTTACTTTTTTATTTACTTGCTCATAGCACTAACATAGATGTCCTCTACTCGTGGATGGAATTATCCTGAAAAATGTTAAGGATAGGGTGAGTATATACTATACTTAGTAGGAGTCTATCACTACTAGTTTTATAATGCATGAGATGTTTAAAATCATATGCTCTTTCAAAATATGTGCATGGTTGAACACTCATGTTCAAGATCGGAATTAAAAACCATTGTCAAACCGAAATACTAACGAATTAAAGGATCACATAATCCAAATCGAAAGTATCATATATATATATATATATCATAACATTATGATATGCATAAGATGCTTCATTGAATCCAACTCATGGATATCTATCATGGTATGGTCGACCAACCTCATATCATGCCATATCCAATGCAAAGAAATCCACAAAACCATAGGGTCCAACTATACCCACGACCTCGCCTCTGTGTGGTCCCCGGGTACCTAAGGGCACTCGGTCATAGCCTCAACGGGGCCTATGACACGTCGACCCAGTGTCGTGACACCAGTGGTAGCCCCCTGTACCACATGCAGTCGACGTAGGGACGTTGCCCTTTTTGGGTGTGGTACCCATCCACCTAATAGTGGTAGAGGCTGGAGGCCAACCCAAACCTCTCAGCATAGCGCCCACAAGCTTATCATCCCAAATCATAATCAGATCAAATAAGCGAAAACCTCTCTTTTTTCAAAACTTGTCCTCTTCGGGTTCCTCACAACTACCTAGCCCTCGGCAGTCCAGCATCTTTTGGTAACCCTTAAGGACATGCAATTTTTGCAAGAACTTAATGCTCACAAATCATGCAATGTATGCAATTGTTTGCAAAACATATCTATGCATAATGTATATACCATTATTTACAAAAAAAGTCTATGCATAAATCACTTATCACATGTATGCTGAATTAAGTCATGCTAAACAAGTCATATACTTAAAACATATATTCTTAAAACAATCATGGCTCTTTTAAAAAAGTCTAGTAGCAATAGAGCACCTACCTAGTTAGGTCACGCTAACCCCTTTGTCCTCGTACGCTCCTGAACATGGTTTGGGAAATCAAGGTTAGTTTAGCCTATCTTTTATAAGTTTTAGAGTGGTTGGTCTTATTACTTAGGCATTAAGGGTTCATCCCCATGCCTATGGGTGTCCTAAGGTCCTAATTGGGCCTTGGTATCATCAGTTTTCCAAAAGTCTAGCGGTCATCTAGCGGCCACGCTCTACCATCCTATTATAAGAGTCATGCCCACCTTTTATTGGGCCTTGATCAGGATTTTATAGTTTGGGTGTGTCCGCATCGTCGACACAGGCACAACGCCTTTCACGGCACCTCAATCGGAGCTCTAGATCTCAAGTTATAAGCTTTTTAGTATCACATGTACATAAGGCCCTTAAGAGTGAAAATACAGAATGCTAGCGTGCTGCACAACAGCGGCATGCGCCCCAACGGGCTTTAAGAAGCAGAAATCCTAGAACGCTAGTGCGCTGCATGTCAGCGCCCCAACGGGCTTTAAGAAGCAGAAATCCTAGAACGCTAGTGCGCTGCATGTCAACGGCATGTGCCCCAGCGGGCTCGTCTACAGACCTGCCGGATTTTCCGCTTGTCTCTTCCTTTTGCAGGCGCGTCCACGGACGTGCCCGTTTGGTTCTTTTGAACACGGTCGACGCGTTTCGTTCCAGCTGGAATGTTCTATTCGTTGGGGGACCGGGGCATCCTCAGGACGCCCTGGTTTGACCCTGTCGAACCAGTACGGCCCAGGGATCGTCCCTGGGTCCATGGTGACTCTCCAGGGCTCTATTTTGCATGATTTTTTAGGCAAAAAGTTAGGGAAACTGAGCCTAGGACTACTATGAAGACGGGTTTTGAGAGATCTTGAGCATACCTGGCTCATTGCTGGGTTTTTCTCCTCGTTTCTCCTCTTGGTTGCTTCTCTAAAATGGGTTTTCTTCAAGCTTTTGGGCTGCCATTAAAGGCGCCCAAGAGCTCTATTTATAGAGCTATAAGAGGGTTCTGGAGGGGGCTCTCACCGCCCTTGAATGGCGGTGGAGAAACCTCCAAAATGGCAGTGATTTCTCCTCCAATCACTGCCGTTCTAGAACCCTCTAGGGGCTTGAAGATGAAGGGTGCCCGTATCAAAACGGGCCCCTGTGTTTTGCAGGCTAAATCCGTTTTTAGTAAAAATTACATTTTTGCCCCTAAATTTCAAAGGCCATAACTTGTTCATTTTATCTCCGTTTTGGGTGATTTTGGTCTTGTTGGATTTCTTTTTCCGAAATGCACCTAATGGTATCATTTTTAGGACCAAATTTCTGGGTTCAGTCAAGGTGAATAGTGAAATGACCAAAATGCCCTTATCTTCAAAAACTGAACTTTTCATTGCTAACTTGGGATTTTAAATGTTACAAAATTGGAGTCATTACATCATATCTTTCCTCGTACCTTCTTTTCTTCTTTTTATCTCTTTCCTATCTCAACCATGCAACTACTTTCCATGATTTTGAAGGGGGAGATACCGCTTCCTAAAAAAGTGGCATCTCCCACGTACTCCACTTCCAAATGGCAAGCACCATGCAACCTTGGTTCCTCTTTAAAAATCCTAACTTGTCCACCCATATGAGCCATCCAAATGACTTATTTTCATCCCTACCACACTTGATCATTAGGAAACCCTAGATAATAATAGGAAAAAAAACTATAAAAGTCTAAAAAAACATAGGTTAAAGGGCCCTTTTCCTCTTAGGAAAAAGACGCCTCCTACACTTGGAGGAGGTCACCTTCTTCCTAACCTTCCTTATTCCATTGTTTTTCTTGGATTTTCTCTCCTTTCGGGTGGATGCTACTCTTTCCCAAGGTTTGTAGGAATCTCTTCAAGTGTTCCACACTAGTCCTTAGTGTTTAATTTGTTCTTCAAAGGATTGTTAATCTACCCTTGAAGTGACAGCAAAGGGAAGTCTCCTTGAATCTAGTCGTTCACTTTTCTTTTCATTGCCTTTGAGTTCTCTTCTAGTTTCCATGTAGTCTAGCAGTGTTTTCCTTACTTTTCCTTGAGTGTTGTCATTATATTTCATAAAATCTTCCCTTGAATCTCAAGCCTATTAGAGAAGGAATCATTGTTAGGATTTGATTTTGAATTTAACTTGGGAGAAAGCGTGCTGCGTTCTCATCAAAAGTGGAATGATCCTTCATGTAATCAATTGTATGCAACATTTTTGATGATTAGTGGAATACTTTTAATTGACGGATACTACAAGGTTGTTTTATTTCAATGTTACTTCTATGGTTTGATGGTTAACATAAGAATGTTGTTGTAACTTTCAAATCAAGCCAATCAAAAGACTTATGGAAACATGTGTCCCATACAAAAGAGGAACGCATGGTTTTGAAAGCCTTAGAGGTTGAAGCTTGAATGATATTTTCAGCTTGATTATTCCTTCATAGTTCATTAGTTTCATTGTTCATTCAATCAAGCATGGTTTTGAATAATTTTTTATTAAGTGAGATCCAAGTTGTTGCATTCATTCATGTTAGGAAAAATAGTTAGTTAATTTATCTTGTTTTGTTTCTTAGCACATTGTTGATTAGCTGTTAAATTTTATTCCCTTGATTTCCATTGTATTCTTTAGAAGTAGCATGATTAGGAAAGTAGTTGATTAGTGCATGTTTCCTAAGTTAGTTGCTTAATTTCATGCTCAGGAAAGTTGTTAAAATTGCATTTTTAGAAAATTTTAATTTAGGAAAGTCATAAATTTAGAATGTTTGTAGTTAGGAAAGGTTTATTTTTAGAAAGCATGTTTTAAGGAAGTTCTTAATTTTAGTAAGTTTTAAGTTTCTTTTGTATAATTTTTATTTTTGTGTGCTCATTTTTATTCTTAGTTTAGGTTAAAGAACTTTTGAATTTGTCTAGGTTAGATCATATAAAGTAGGGAGCCCTACCATCACATTCATTTGATTCCTCGTGGGATCAACCTCCTTACATGGGAATACTACAACCAATTCATGCACATGCATGTCTAACTTTATAATCACAATAAGTTTTTGCATTATTACCAGGGAGTCACAACATTTGTGTAGTGTTCCATACTTTAGATTATTTTCCTCTAGTCTAGGGTTAGCGTGCATTAGTTTAGGTTTAGCATTATATTTTTGCATTTAGTTGTTATTTTTCTCATATTGAAGAATTTCTTTCATTTTTTGAGAGGAAAATCAACAAAGGAGTGGCAATCTTGTGGGCCATGGCTTCATAACATAGATTAGGTTTTCATTGCTTTCCGAGATTAGGATTTTTTAGTGAAACTTGTGGTGAGGTCCGTTGTAATTTGTAATGTTTTTATTATTCAATTTTAAAAGGGTTGTGATAATACAAAGCAAATGTGGGTTATGGTATCCCACACTTAATCATCATCGAACTCCCCATTGTAAATATCCCTCACTTTCTTTTTTGTTTTCCTAATTTAGTTGCATTTATTGTAGAATTGCATTTGGATGGTAGTATAAATCATATACATCACAAGCATGCA
Organism: Warburgia ugandensis; assembly: GCA_035236585.1. Taxonomy (NCBI): domain Eukaryota; kingdom Viridiplantae; phylum Streptophyta; class Magnoliopsida; order Canellales; family Canellaceae; genus Warburgia; species Warburgia ugandensis. Next base: position 52,765,414 of record CP141127.1, on the reverse strand, counting down.
CTGATAATTGTTGCATAATACTTAGGATTGTTGTATTAGTTCAAGCACCTATTTAAATAAGGTTAGCTTAAGCTCAACTGTAACCAAAGCATAAGCTGCATGGTTATAGTGTCTCGTTTGTTAAGTAGATGCATATAGGTATTTTGAATTTTCTCAAGCTTCCAAAAAAAAAAATAATAATTTTGGAGGAGTTCCCTTACTATGATGAGAATCGAATGTTTAGAATGTACTAATTATAATGTTTTTCACCTCTTAGTGGGAGTGTATATGATTAGTTTTGCATATTAGTCTTGTGTTGAAGCATTTTATGAAAGATAACCATTTACACATAGCACATAGTCAAGACTAATAAAGAAATATGACTTAGAGAACCTAAGAAAAATCAGTGGAGATCTATAACCCAGTGAGTTTAGAGACTATCTTCTTTCAAGAGAGTTATAAGTAATTCCACAGTTTTCTTTAGTGAATATAACTTAATGTGATCCTATTATCTTTGTTTTGGTTAACTATCAAGAATAAATAGAATTAATAGCTTTATTTCTTGAAAATTTATTGAATCTGATGGGCTTTAGAAAACTTAGAAAATGATATAGGCCATCCTTGTTCATCTTAGAGACATAAAACCTACCCAATATATCATACCACTAATTACCCCTTTGAGCCTATTATTAAGCCTTTTCTTTCTTAATCTCTACTACCTTAACCCAAAATAAGCCAGTAAAATAAACATCCATTACCCATTGTCAAAATGAGTAGAGTTAGTAGAAAAGTTCAAAGAAAGGACAAAAATCAAAGAAATGAAAAGTATTAAAGTGTGTACATAGAATAAAAAAACCTTTCTTTTAAAGAAAAAGAAATACATCAAAAATAAAGAAAAAGAGTATTATCATAAAAAGAAAAGAAAAGAAAAGTGATGAAGAAAAGAGAAAGAAAAATACAATTGAGATATTCACTTCAAGCACAATCAAAAGAAAAGTTATCCTAATAGATGTTCATTGAAGACCTCTACTCAATTTTCAGCCTACATTTCGTCCTAGTGGAAGACCTGTGAACATTAGGTGGAACATAGCCTTAAAGAGGACATAAAAATAAGGAATTAAGGTAACTACCCCTACTATTCTTGGGGATAACATCCACTCTTAAAGACCACTTTCTTTGTCTCTTTAGCACTTAAAATTTTATGTGAACCATTAGCCTTGTTGGACTCAATCACATAATGAGAGAAATATGTTTAAACTCCTATCTAAGAGCTTCATTTCTGAGGGTATACCTATAAGGATTTGAGGTCAAGACATATTTCCAATGAAATTTAAGCATATCCAGTTAGAAGACATGAGTTAAATGGTTGTACACCCACATGCACTCTAAGAAATAACTAGAATGAAGTGTCTTTAATATGTGTATGATTTGCAAAATTGTCAATCCTCACCATTAAGTTGTCAAAAACAAGTAGAGTACTAATGAATTAGAACTTTCTGAGATAAAATAGGTGACTCAATATTAGGAAATTTTGTATGTATATTCACTGCAAAACCTCACAAGGCCTAACTCATCCACTAATAGTAACCTAAGGGTTTAAGGGCTTGTTGCATGTGCTAAATGCAAACGTGTTAAGTGTTCAATTTTGGTCAAAATACCCCTAATGTAGTATTTGATTAGAGCATCTAGACTATTAATTTTAAGATTTTACATCAAATATTTCATTTTAGCTTTAATTGGCCATCTAACCATTGAATTGTAAAATTTAGTGGTTAGATAATTATTAAAGCTAATGAACGGTTTAGATTGCGCTAATTGGGTCCTGTGCATTGTAGATCAATCGACTTAGGCGTGGACACTCCAAATCGAATCAAGGATATTAGATGGAGATCAGATGAAGTTTCATGGAAATAAGATGGAATTTGAAGAATCCTAGGACAAGACAAAGTTGAAGACTTTCTTCTTTCAGAGTTCTAGCAAGACCAAGAAAGCTAGTGGACCCCACCTATCTCCTCTTCCTTTTCTTTTTCCTCTCTTTTTCTCTTATCCCTCTCCTTTCTTTTCTCTCTCTCTCTCTCCTGTCTCTTTTTCTCCTTCTCTTTCACACATCTCTCTCTCCCTCTCCTTTTTATTCCCCTTCCCCTCTCTCTCCAAAACATGTTTTTTCCCTCTTAAGAGGGTGGGGCTGGCTGACTGACTTTCTCCCTCTCCTTTCACGATCCCTCACTTCTCCTCTTTTTCTCTCACCGCACTCTTCCTCTTCTTCCCCTCTCTTCCCCACTTTCTTTCCCAACTGGCATCTCCTCTGCCTCATCTCTGGCCACACCACTCCTCTTTGCTTCACCTCTACCTAGCTCCTCTATCTCCCTCTCTTACTGCTGCCCAGTCCCACCACCACTGGTTGCCCAACACAGAGTTCCCAGTCTTATCTTCTTCTCTTATCTCCTTTGCTTCCCATCAGATCAACTGCCAGGCCAGCCATAGGTGCGTGACACACCTGGGCTGGCTGGCATCATCTTCTCCTCTCTCTCTCTCTCTCTCTCTCTCTCTCTCTCTCTCTCTCTCTCTCTCTCTCTCTCTCTCTCTCTCTCTCTCTCTCTCTCTCTTTCTCTCTCTTTCTCGTGACTTCCCCATCACTATCCCCTGCACGCACAAACCCAGCACTCTTAGTCCCCATATCTCTCTCTGTCTCTGGTCACGCTTCATTGCCACACCCCCTTCTCTATCACCAGCCACGCAGATCCATTGTCTGTTAGGCCTGGTTGTCACCTTCCACTGGTCTAGTTCTCCAATCACCGGCCTTGCTCCCTTTTCACCTGTACGGCTCTGCTTCAACATAGCATTGGCACTAGGTGATACAATCACCGGCCCAAGCTTCTTCCACCTCATCGGCGTTCTTCCTCTTCGTCTCCGGCCAGTCTAGGAACGGAAACCCAAGTCGGGTTTCCATTCCTTTTTCTTTTCCCTCTCTTTCTTCCTCCCTTCTTCTCAATCCCCCTTCTTCTCTTCACCAGACGCCTCGGGAGAGAAAACCCAACTCGGATTTTCTCCCATCTTTCTTCTCTCCCTTTCCTCTTCTCCTCCTTCTTATTCTCCTTCCTCTTTTCCTCCCTCCTTCTTCCTTCTTCCCACCTTCACCGGGTTTCATCATTTTCCTGGTTTTTTTCGTTAAAAACGAGAAACCCCAGAAAATTATGGTTTTACCCTTGGCAGATCTCAGAAATTACAAATCTGTCCATTTTCAAAAATCCCATTTGGGTCCCCTGTTTAATTCCATTTGGGTCCCGTATTTAATTCCATTTGAGTCCCCGATTTAGTTCCATCTATGTCTTCATTTTAATGACATCTATGTCCCAGTTTTGTTTTATTCACATTTTGAGAATCCAAGGACAGTGCAATCCAAGGACAAGCTTATCCAGGATGCCTTTTAGTTTTATTTTCTGTTGTCTTTTGAATAAATGATTGTGCAAATTACAGAAATTGAATAAAGTTGGATTTTAGTTTATTCTTAGTTTATTTTTAGTTAGCTTTTGTTTTTATTCTTTTATTAATTGAATTTTATTATAAACTCCATCATTTTAAATCAAGTCCTTATGGGATCGACTCGTACTTTCATAAGCTACACTACAATAGCCCATGCACTTGCGGTTAAACAATCAACAAAACGTGAGTACCTATGAAAGCGACACTTTGCATTTGTTTCTGTAAAATGATTTTTGCATATTTTGCTAGGACTGGCAAAATGCTAGTTGAGGGGTGTGGTAAGTGTTTAATTTTGCATAAAACCCACCCAATTAGTACCCTTGTGTTATAACTTATAGGGGTAAATTAGAGGGTCTAGACCAAAATTTGTAACACATGCATTTCTAACCTAATAACCCAAAAGTTTGTTATTTTGTAAGTCCAAAAGTTAGTCCATGATAAGTATGTGATTAATCATGTTTGTTTTTAGGATTTAATTAGAATTTTTACTTTTTGTAGGAAGTAAGATGGTGATCCAATGGCCAAGATCAATTGGGATGAAATTGAAGATCAAGGTCAAAAGATTGGGTCAAAGCCTTAAAATAAGCATTTCAACATAAACTGAAGGCCAAGATCATCTTGAGGAGTAGTAATGGATGTGATTAAAGGAGCTAAAGATAGCCAAACAGGGTTCATGAAGTAAGTCATGCATTCCCACCACTTTTGCATGGAAGCCACTTAAGCCATCTTATCCATGTAAGGCATGAGAGAAGGTGGCAGACAAAGGAATTCAAGCCAAACCATACAAACCACTCAAGCCAAGGAATCTTCCTAAGCTAGTCATAAAGATTAGCCAATGAAGCCCTCAAAGTTAGCCATATAAGCCATCAAGTTAAGCTAAATGGAAGGCTAGGATTGGAGGAGATTCAAGAGAGCTATCCATGAGTTATTTTGAAGATAATTAAGGAAAATTTATTAAAATAAGAGGCATGTGGACCAATGGGACAAGAGCAACCAATTTTTAGAGTTTTTCCCATTTTTTCCTAAATTTTTTCCTTAGCCTTAAGATGCACTACAAATTTCTAAAACTCTTACTCCTTCCACCTCTTAGGAAACTTCTTAACCAATAAATTTCTCCACCTAACACATTCCATCTCCTTCCTAATCTATCCCCACCCACTTTCCTAAAAAATAGTCTTTCAATGGTTTTTGGAAGGGGGGAGATGCCCCTTCCTAAAAAGGTGGTGTCTCCCACCTACCTCCCACCTTAAGACAACCCACTTGCTCCACCCACTTTCCAAAATATATATATATATATATATTTTCTTTAATAGCACAAGAAAATTGAAAATCCCTATGCATCTACACACCCCACCCAAAATGAAACATTGTCCCCTGTGTTTGAAAACATAGGATCCTATATGGAAAGATGTAGAAGATGGAGATTTTAAAAACATCTAGGTTGCCTCCCAGGGAGCGCTAAGTTTTACTTCTTTGGCCAGACATAATGATGACTACAATGGTGGTAATCTACAAGGGTCCTTGAGTGGTAATCTAAGGTGGGTCACGATACTATGTGCCTCTAATAGTATCCCATGAACCTAAGGATTAGGCATCTCTAAGAAAGGTTTTAACCTCTAACCATTTACTTTTTCGATATCTCAATCCTTCTCAATCTTGATGGCCCTATGAGGATAGACAGTGCATACTATATAAGGTTTGGTCCACCTAGATCTAAGTTTTCCTATGAAGAGATGCAGTCTAAAGTTATACAATAAGAACTTTTATCCATCTGTGAAGGATTTTCTTAAGATTTGGCGATCATGTGTAACCTTTATTTAGTCTTTGTATAATTTTGTAGAGTCATATGCTTCTGTCCTCAATTCTTCCAACTCTTTAAGTTGAAGTTTTTGGTGGGTTCCAGTAGAATATAAGTCAAAATTGAGCTTTTTGATAGCCCAACATGCTTTGTGCTCTAACTCTATTGGTAAGTGGCAGGCCTTTACATAGACCAGGTGATAAGGTGACATTCCTATAAGGGTTTTATACATTGAGTCTCATAGACCAGTCTTTCCTACATGGATTGACTATCTTCTCTAGAATTCGCTTTATCTCCCTATTCAATACCTCTACTTGGCCATTGGTTTAAGGGTGGTATGGGGTAACTATTCTATGGTTGACACCATACTTTTTCATTAAATTCATAAACACTTTATTACAAAAGTGTCTTCCCCCATCACTATTATGGCTCTTAGAGTACCAAACCTTGCAAAGACATTTTCTTTTATGAACTTTACTGTAATTTTATGGTCATTGGTTTTGCAGGGTATAACCTCCACTCACTTGGGCACTTAGTCCACTCCTACTAGTATGTAAAGATTTCCAAAAGAATTAGGAAAGGGTCCCATGAAATCTATGCCCCAAACATCAAATGGCTATAGAATAAGTATTGGGTTTAAGGGCATCGTATGTCTGCTTCATAGACTACCTAATCTTTGACACCTTACACATGCTATGCAGTAAGCATGTGCATCCTTAAATATGGTAGGTAGGGCAATAAAAACCACAATGTAAATTTTTTGCAGCAATCTTTCTTGAGTTAAAATGGCCCCAACATGCATAATCAGGATAAAAGGAGATGATTTGATTGTGTTCTCTATCTAGTATCCATCTCCTAATCACTTGATAGGACAATACTTGAAAAAGTATGGGTTGTCCCAAGTAAAATATCAAAGCTTAGTAAAAATCTCTTTTATCTTGTTTGGTCCAATGATTAGCCATTTGTCCTATAAGAAGATAATTAACAAGATCAGCATACTAAGACAACTAGGAAATATCCAATAACTATTCATCCAGGAAGGATTCAATTTTAGGCAAGTGATCGCTAATATGCTCCACCACTAGTCTGGAAAAGTGATTTGCTACACCATTTTTTGCATCTTTTTTATCCCAAAATTTTAAGTCAAACTCCTATAGCAATAGTATCCAATGGATCAACTTGGATTTCACATTCTTTTTGGAAAGGAGGTATTTTAAAGCTGCATGATCTGAGTACAATATAACTTTAGATCCTAACAAGTAAGGTCTAAACTTATCCAAAGCATACACTACAGCTGAAAACTCTTTCTCTGTGGTTGAATAATTGAGGTGTGCATCATTTAGTGTTTTACTACCGCAATATATGACATGGGGAAGTTTATCGATGCGCTACCCCAAAATAGCTCCAATGGCAATCAAACGCATGACAAATTATCTGAAAAGGTACATTCCAATTTGATGGTTAGATAATGGGTACAGAAGTCAACTCAGCCTTGAGTCACTCAAATGCTTTCTTATAATCATCATCAAATAAAAAATGGCCTTTTTTGTAAGTAAATTACAAAAGGGCTTGGCAATTTTGATAAAATCCTTAATGAAGTGTTTGTAAAAGCCAGCATGTCCTGAAAAGGAGCAGATTTCTTTCATAGTCCTTGGTGGAGGAAGGTTGGCTATTAGATCCAATTTTGCCTTATCAACTTCTATCCCATTGGGGGATATTATGTGGCCTAAAACTATCCCACTTTGTACCATAAAATGTCAGTTTTCCTAGTTTAAAACAAGAATTTTTTGTTGACACCTTGCTAGAACTAACTTTACGTGGTGTAGGCACTCATCAAATGATGACCCAAATACAGAGAAGTCATCCTAAACACTTTAAGAATCCTTTCTACCATATTAGAGAAAATGTTCAACATACACCTTTGAAATGTAGTTGGAGCATTGCAAAGCCCAAAAGGCATATGTTGGTAAGCGAAGGTTCGAAGGGGTAGGTGAAGGTGGTCTTCTCTTAGTCCTCTAGTGCTATTGGAATCTAGTTATAACCAAAATTTCCATCCAGCAAATAGTAATAGCTATGTCTGACTAACCTCTCTAGAATTTGGTTAATGAATGGTAGAGGAAAGTGATCTTTCTTTGTGACCACGTTCAACTTTTGATAATCAATGCAAACTCTCCACTCGGTAGTCATGTGGGTGGGCATTAACTCATTATCCTCATTTTTTACTACTGTGATCCTAGATATCTTAGGTACAACCTGAACAGGGTTGACCCAAGTGCTGTCAAGGATAGGATATATATCGCCAACATCTAAAAGCTTTAGGAATTCATCTTTAACTACATCCATCATGTGGGGATTGAGTTGTCTTTGAGTTTCTTTAGAAGTTTTGTATTTTCTTCTAGGTGTATCCTATGAATATGGACAATTGGACTAATCCCTTTTATGTCTGCTATCATCTACCCTAGAGCAATTTTATGTTCCTTAAGGACATCTAAAAGCTCACCGTCCTATTCATTATCTAAATCTGATGCTATTATCATAGGTAAGGTTTCATCTAGACCTAGGTAGGAATATTTTACGTTGTCAAGCAAGGTTTTTAGGTCCAAAGATGGTGGTTACTCTATCAAGGGTATGGGGATAGATTCAGAAGGTGGGAGTGGTTCCACATAAGGACCCCACTTGGAGGTATCCATGATTGGAGCAACCTCTAAAAGGTTGTTTACCTCCTTAATAGACTTCCCTATATCAAAATTTTCATTAAAGTGCATGAGACAAGCCTTTAGTGGTTCAGAGATGGACAATGGTGGATGAATCTCGCTAATTAGAATCTCGATCAAATTGATATCACAAGAATCATCATGGTCTAAATGTTGTTGATCAGCATTCAAGATATTTAGCTTAACTTTCATGTTGTCAAATCAAAATTTCATTACATCATTCCTACAATTAATAATGACGTTGGATATTGCCATGAATGGATGTCCAGGGATGACTAGAATCTGACTATTGGAATTAGATACAAGTTGGGTGTCCAGTTTAATGAAATCAACTAGGAAACAGAATTGGTCCACCTATATCAAGACACCTTCAACCATGCCACGGGGTATCTAGATAGATCTATCAGCTAATTGTAGCATGATAGTGGGTGGCTTTAGCTCAGTGAGTCTTAGTTGCTCATAGACAGAGTATGGCAACAAGTTAACACTTGCCCCTAAATCAAGTAATTCCCTATCTATGACATGGTTTCCAATAATGTAGAAAATAGTAGGATACCTTGGGTCTCTAAACTAAGGTGGGGTCTTGTGTTGAATTAAAGAGATTACTTGCTTGGTAAGGAAAGCTTTCTTTTGTACATTTAGCTTTCTTTTTCTTGTGCTGAGGTCTTTTAAGAACTTGGCATAGGTGGGGAACTATAGTTTTGTGAGGAAAGTTTTGGGTAGGAGTTCATAGATGGTCCCTCTTGGTAGTTATTCTTCCACCAGGGAAAATTGGGATGCTTAGCTCATCCAGGGTTGTAGGTCTCAGAATATGGCTTATTGTTAGGTTGGTGATATGCATTCACTTGATCAACAAGATAATCGTTTAGCACTTTATTTGATGGGCAAGACATGGTTATATGGGCTAGGCTAGAACATATAGCACAAACCTCTTGTGGAGGTTTAAGGGACGACATAGCCATAAAGGATTGAAACATAGTTTCAAGTTAGTCTATTCTATTATTGGACTTGTCCAATCCTACTATTAAATAATTGAGTTTATGAGATAGATCAGTATGCACTCCTATCTCATAAAGACTCCCTCTCTTCGTGGTTACTTCTCTCTCTTCTATTTAAATAATCCCATTGCTGGAAATTATTTGCTAGAGTCTAAAAGAACTCCCAAGGCTCACTCTCATTCTTTAGAATGAGAGTCCCTCCACTTGTTGCATCTATCATTTGTCTATTTTGAGGTGCCAATACCTAATGGTCTATACTTTAAACTATGTAACCTATCCCAAATCCAAGTGATTTTTGTCTTAAATGACAAACATGCTAAATGAGAAACTTTCCTAAAACATGCACTTTCTAAAATTAAAACTTTCCTAAATTAAAAACTTCTAATTGTATGACTTTGTTAACTAAAAACTTTCCTCAAATGAAATGTAGCAACTTTCCTGAACATGAAATTAATAGCTAATCTAATGGAAACATGCTTTAACAAACTACTTTCCTCTTCATGCAAAACTAAGAAAAGTAGGCAACCATATTAATTATTTTAACAAGTACAATAAATTTGATTACTTTCCAACTAAATAAGATGCAAAATAATGGAATATACTACAATCAAATGAAAAAAATAAATGATAGCAATTACTAACAACAAGGAAAGAAAAACTATCCAATTAACATACATTTAATAGTAGAATGGTATGCATGATTGATTGGATAGAAGTGGGTTTAATAAACTACTTTGGAAACCTAAGCATGAAATATATTTCTAACATTAACTAAGCTATCTAACAATCTAATTGGACTCTTGAAAATTGAAGTGAACAAGATTATATTGTGCTAGAAATTAACACACACCATTCATGCAAAGAAATTCCAGCAGTAAGGTAATTGAAACATTCAATGAGTAGAACATATAGAACCAACTAATCTCATTGAATCGCATCCAAAAAATCATCAACGTAACATTCCACACATGTAATCCAAATCTGAAACTTAAATGCTATTTCAATGGTGTTCACTCAATCTCAATCAATCCTTAATTATAACCCAAATTCTTCTTCAATTGTTCTAACATTCATTCATGAACAAGTATGCTTGAAATCAAAGGAGAATCCTATGAAAAACGAAGGCAACAATCCAATGGAACTTAAGCAACCAAAGATAGAAAATCAAGAGAGCTGAAAGAGAATAAAGATGCAATGAAAGCTAAGGAACAAAACTAGATTCTAGATGACTTCCCTTGGCTATCACTCAAAGGGAAAACTAGACTTGAATCTTAGTTTAAATCAAGGAAAACAAGGCAAACTAATATGAAAAGAAAGAAATTTCAGCAAAGAATAACGAACCTTCAAAGATGAATCAAAACCCCACAAATCCTAGGTTGAACATTTGAGGAAGAAATATGAACCTAGGAAGTTTGTAGAAGCACCCAAAGAAATCACAAAACAATAAGCAAAAGATAAAAATGTGGCTTGAAAGAAGTAAACGTCTCCTTCCTATGTAGGAGAAATCTTTTCCTATACTAAAAGAGTGGTTAGTTTTGATTGAGTTTTGGGCTGGTTTTATAAGATTTTTCCTATCTTTCCTAGGGTAACCTAGTACTAAGGTGTGGTGGAGATTAATGTGAAAACCCCAACTTTTTTGAAATTAATTGGAATTTTTACGAAAATTGAGGTGGAATATTATATTTAATATAATATTATTTTTTAGAAAAAAAATGAAGTCTTGAAACATAGATATTTGGAATCATATTCAGAAAATAGGTCAGAATGACTATAAGCATGCTAAAATCTGAGCTCAGGTGAAAAATTCCTCTTTTTCTTAATTTTTGTGTGGGGTCCACAAAAGTTAGCTGAGTAGGAGGATAGCCAAGACAAGGAATATCAATGATGAGGAATCTCTTATGATTTTAATAAGAAAAGAATAAAAATTATTTTTAAGAAATAACAAAAATTTTAATTAAAATGATTCAAAACAGCCCTATAAATGCCCCTCTCATTATTCACACGAAATTCCAAATCCCTAGAATCTCTCCCACACTCTCTCTCTCCCTCTCACTCTCTCTTTCCTCCTCTCCTTCTCCTTCTCCCTCTTCCTTTTCTTTCATTTTCTTTTCTTTTCTCTCTCCTCCTCCCTTTACAGTCTATAGAAGCATTGGAGGGAATATTCCCTCAAAGAACATTGGGCATGTCTACGGACGTGTCGTCCCTGATAGACTAGGGTTTTTGCCTGAAAACCCTAATTCAATTAGCCATTGGATTTCAATCTCCATTGTTGGATGGGTTTGGGCTGGCATGATCAATAAAAGCCCTAAGATTTCAGATTGATTAGGGGTGTATTAATTAGTGATATCACCAAAAAACAGTAACTCTAACAAAACCATAATGGCTATTTTCCATTTTTCGGCTTCCTCCAGTAACAGCACCTACCCAAGTTTCCATTATCCAATTCCCCTTACTTCCCTCTTCATTTCCCCTCTCCTATTTTTCTTTCCCAGCATCGGCAAGCACCCCCGGCTGTAAAGAATTACAGAAACCCTAGTCGTCCGACTAGGGCTTCAATATACGATGAAATTTTATCTCTCTGGCTATAGTCTCTACTCCAAATGGGATCCAGGTGGCTTCCCTTCTTTTCCCCCTTCATTACAAGTCTTCCAAGTGAGATCTCTAGCCTCCTAGAGTATGAATATAGGCCATTGTTTTGACTGTAAAATTCAAACTCTAATTCAGAGCTCATTTTAACTCCAAATCAAGATTGGAAAGAATCTCTGAATTCCTGGTGTATAGTAGAATATAATGGAAACATAATATTTAATTTTTATTCACTGTAAATCATAAAATGTGATAGTAATTCCTAAGATCAGTCAAATTTGACATGATCAGACCTTAGAATTCTGATCCATTAGTGACCTAATGATGTAATAACTTAAATAAATGGATTGGATGTAACCGATTTGGAAGATCTTAAGATCTTGACAATTAAAAGTAATAAAGTCCTTGAAAATACATAATAATCTCCTTGATCAAATTGATCAAGGATGATCAAAAACTTTGAATTAGTATGAATGATGATCTAATGATAAGATCATTAGAAATGAATGGCCTGATATAGCTAATTTGGGATAGATTGAGATCTATGCCCTTGATTTTGATAAAATGACTAAAGATCTTCTTAATCGGTTTGATCAAGAAGGATCAGATCATATGATGAGATGCATCAATGAACTAGTGATGATATCACATTAAGATAATGTGATAGATCTAACTAAAAATGAAAGATCAAGATCTAAACCCTTAATGGGGTGAAAAATGAATAGGAATCAAAATATGATCATTGAATCAAAATGGACAAATATGATATATTCAAATGAGAATATGAATTATTATATTCTATTGTAAATGTTCTTTTAATTGCTAAGTAAGTTTAATTGTTAAATTTATTTATTTATGCTTGAATGTTCATGTTATGTAAATTACATGAAAAATGTAATTAAATAAAAATAGATATTGATGGACATTGACAATAAATAGAGGACATGGATTTAATGATAGTATGGGCTATAATTAGTAAGACAATATAAGGAATATCATTTCATTGACCCAAATTAGGAGAATAATAAACCCTATGAATGATATTTTAAATGTTCATGGACATTAATTAAAATCAAATAGCAAGAGTACTTAGGGTATATGAGCTCATAGGAATCTTATAAAAGGTTGAGCTAAGGTCACTCCAGTAAATGTTGAACATGGTGGTTAAGGGAGTTCTCTAATAGAGCCTCGCTCTTCTCGCACCTTCTGTTGATGTTTGTTGAGGTCTAAATGCCTCCTTATATGAGGATTGAATTAACCACTCTGTGAACAGCTTTTAACTAGTAAACCTTAGTCAATTGGAAATAAGAGGAGCTGTCTAGAATTAGGAGTACATAAATTATCTTTAACCAGCAAAACATTAGCTGGTTGAATAATAATAAGATCATAAAAGGATAGTAAAATATCTAATCCTAATAAAAATATAATTAAGAGAATCAAAGATCAAACAAGATCCATAAGGAGATCTTGAATGATCAAGAATAATAAGAATCATAATATTGTGTTAGTATGTAGGTTTTTGAATTAGTATAAATGTTAGAGTTATATGTAGATCAATAGATTAGACCCTTGATCAATATGATCCAAGGAAAAAGATCCAAATCATCCTATGTAAGGATGATCAAAAGTGTGATGACCCAAGTTTTTATAACACATTTTGTAGTACATTTTGCAAAGACAGGGCCCTTAGTTGTAATTTTTTTTTGCAAAACAAAGCAACAAAAATTCTTTTCTTTAGAACTTGTTTTGTAAAACCCAGGTCATCACTTGATAAGATAAACTTTCATTAAACTTCAGGATCCATCCAGTGGTTCACAGTACAGCCTGGTATCATTACAGTACTTGTCCAAATTACATAATCCAAATATCAAAGCTCACATACAATAAAAACTCTCAATACATATAATGCTCTCAAATAAAATGCTTGTCTTTAATGGATATACCTTGATTGATTATTCTTTCAAGTCTTGGGCTCCTAACTCTCCTTCTCTGTATCTGAGATATTGTAAACAATCAAACATTTACAATATCTTAGCAAGCTATGCTTGGTAGTGGATTAAAGAAGCAACATAATTTGACTATATATTCATAATAGTCATTAATTCCTATATTCATTTCAGCCATAAACATGATCATGGATCAATCTCATTTCTATAACCTTTCTTTTATCATTTATATACATCCTTATACATAATGTAAATGAACAAATTCATCAAAATAGTGAAAATATTCAATTCTTATTCCCAACTAAGCTAATCAACTCTTTCAATTGTAAGAGAACAGTATATCAGCTAGATACTATAATAGGAATTCCCCTTTTTCTAGGAATATTGGTAATATAAAATTACCTGGCATTTCATTATGCCATATATGCGGCATCTCACTATGCCTATCTCATATGCATCATAATGCAAGATAAATCAAAGGCTACCATGCTTATAGTCTAATTCATACAACGTGCCTGGATAATTGCTCAATAATCCACTCATACCATATTTAGCGAAAATATAAAATCCATGTTCGTATGAGGGGACCATGGCTGTCATAGTGGTGGCCTTCCCATAATTGCCCCAACCAACTTTCTACCTTTCTTAAGCATGAAATTCATCATCAACAAATTTTGGAGAGTAGGTGGCCAAACCCTCATAACTCCCTTAGCATAGTATCCCCAATCCTACACCTGTTAAAAATAAACCCACAAGCCTCCATACTAGTATGCAAAATATTTCTTATACCTATCAAACAATATATCTGTTTATTTAGGGCTAAAATATCTTCTACTTCCCTATTCACTTAGGGTTTTCTTCATCTCTACACGTAACAATTTCATATCTATTTTCTCATTACTTGGTTGGATCATAAGGATTTAGCACAAGGTATTTGCATTATACTTGTCAACATTTCTATAGATAAGATCATGTATTCAACATGTATCTTTCATATAAATGCATTCATAAAATCCTCTTATCTCAATAGGGTATTCTTACTCCTTGAAGTTTTCCATAGTCTTGATTAATGTATATTTGTCAAATCATACGTATAATGTCATCTTTCTATCTAAAAGTACAAACTACATGGTCTTTTGATCATCCTTAAGTAGGATGATCTAAATCTTTCTTCCTTGAATCACATATAATCAAGGGTTTAGATCTTCTAACTTAATAAATCTATATTACAAATATATTCACATAATAATAATCTACTCTACATTTTTATTTCTTTTCTTTTGTTGTTTTTTATCATTCAAGATCTCCTCTTAGATTCTTGTTTGATCATCCTTATCTTATTTACAATTTTTATTAGGATTAGTTAATTTGCTAACCTTTTATGTTCTTATTATTATTTCTCAACTAGTTAGTGTTATTGGTTTAAGGATAATTTATTCACTACTAATTCTAGACAACTCCTCTTATTTCCAATTGACTAAGGCTTACTAGCTATAGGCTGCTCAAAAAGTGGTTACTTCAATCCTCTTGTAAGAAGGTGTTTAGATCTCAACAAACATCACCAGAACGTGAGGGAAGAGTGAGGCTCTATTAGATAACCCCCTTAACCACAATGTTCAGCGTCCACTGGAGTAGCCTTAGCTCAACCTTCCATAAGGTTCTTATGTGCTCGTAAACCCTAATTTATCTCTACTTGATTTTTATTAAAGTCCATGATCATATAAAATGTCATTCGTGGATGTGTATTATACCCCTAATTTGGGCCAAGGAAATGGTAAACCATTCCTTATATTGTCCTACTAACTATAGCCCTTACTAATTAGGTCCAAGTTAAGTCATTCCTTCTTACTTATGTCATGAAACTCTAATTTCTCATTAGGTTACATTTTTTATGTTGTATGCACGTTATCGTAACTAATTATTAATTAAATCTACTAAGAAATATGACAATAATGAATCATAAACTTCAAAGCATAAAAGTAATATAAATTCAATAATCTAAGGATAGCAACACTACGTAACTACTATCATGATCCCTAATTAATGAAATCAAATTAAACTAACATGATCTTAAATCACAATTCCATTACCATCTTAAATGGAAATCATACTATGGTCCATACTCAAATTAAACTAGCATGACCCTAATTCATATATTACTTATCCTAAGGATATTTAAAGAAAATCGTACGTACTAACATGACCCTAAGATGATTAAATCAAACTATCAAATAACATGTAGATCATTTACATTAAAATGAAGAAATAACTTAGCATGGATCCTATAATCGTGCCATAAATTAAAGTTAAAATGAATCTAATAATTAAATAAAATTGTACTAATCAATTTACAACATTAGAGGCTTTTAATATGATCCAACCATTAGATCTTAAGTACTTGCCTTAGATCTAGGGTTTTTACTTTATTATAGGTTTAAAGATCATCTTCACATGTTTTTGTTATAACTGATCAATGATCTTACTATATCTCATCATTATTAACTCCTTCCCACCCATCCATAAGGTTCGATCATGCTTGATCTTACTAATCAAGAAAGTTCCCTTACAAATTTTAGGTTACTTCTACCATAAAGGGTAGATTTCTTAATTTATCATAGATCTATCATATTAAATTCTCAATTTCACATATCCTTATTATTATAACATAAATAGATCAAATCCTTAAGGTCTAATCATCTCAGATCTTCAAGATCATGGAAGAAAGAATCTTATTTTCTTTAAACAGAAAGTTTCTTGCAATATTTCTAAATTTTATTATTTCATATAAAATTAGACATTAGAAGCTTTCCATTGCTTCTTTCTGCTACTGATTTGGAGCTAAGATGACTCTGTAATTCAAGTTTAAGGTTCATAGTCATTTTAATGATCCAGATTTGATCTGGCCATTAGAACAGAAAAACAAGCGAAACCAGTTGTCCCTCACTATTTTACTAGTGACTACCGGTGGAAATGGGGTGGTAACCTGTAAATGGTGAGACAATCCAGATCGGACCGTCAAATCATCATCCCCCTTTTCTCCTTCAAATTGGGTCATTGGATCTCTATGAAATTGGCTGTTATTTCATACCTAGAGGTTTTGAACCCTTTTGAATCTATTGGATGGCTTAGATTTTTCATCTAAGCCCTCATAATGTAGATCTAGAGGGTTTTTCACCAAAACATGATTTTTTGAAACATTAACAGAAAATCAAATTCAGTGAAATTAAAAATATAAAAAATGACATAAACTGAATATTGGATGATATCCTCCTACCTGATTTTCTCAAAATTGACAAATTGATACCAAAATAAATAAATCCTCACCGTATGCCATAGCACAAAATAAATCTTGATTTGTCTATTTCTGTTTATTGAACTATTGGATCTTGAAATTACTTTAGGGATTTTGTAGATGAGGGAATTTACAATAATATGGATAGTGGGATTTATGAAATTTGACCTGGAATGGAGTGGCTAATTGAACTTAGGGCTCCTGGGGGAGGAGTTTTGCTCTGATTTTTTAGGTGAACAATGAGATTTTGTGGTGAAGTTGTGGAAATTTTTGTGAAATTTTTAGAATTATTTATATGCAAGTTTTTAAATTTTAAATTAATTTTTCATAAAAATCTCCTTCTTTCTTTTTATTATTTTATTTATGGGTGGAGTTTCCACCTCCACCTTTTCCTCCACTACAATCTGGTAGTGCATTTCTCAATTATTGTTGCTTCCAGAGCATTGGCCTACTTTGTGGGCCCCACTTTCATGTTAAAAGACCATTTTGCCCTTTTATTCATAAAAATGGAGAAAAATGAATTTTATTTATATAAACTCAGATTTTAGTGTACTCAATGGTGCTGGAATTGATTTTTCCAATACATTCCAAATATCAAATTTTCAATCTTGGTTATGGGTGAAAATGGCCATTTTACCCTTTTATGTAGAAAATTGAGATTTTTCATTCTAACTCAGAATTTAACAAAATTAGTTTTATTTGATTTGATTTTTCCTATACATTCTTAATTTCTATGTTTCTACTCATGGTATAATCTCAAATCATTTACAAAAATTGGGGTTATTACAATCTTCACCCCTTACAATAATTTCGTCCTCAAAATTTGTAATACTACAACTTATTGAAATAAGTTAGGATGTAACTTCCTCATTTCTACTTTTGTTTTCTATGTGGCTTCTTCAATAGAGTGATGTTTCCATAAGATCTTAACTAAGGAAATTGTTTTGGTTCTCAACTTCTGCTCTTTGTGGTCCAAAATACGTATTACCCTTTCTTCAAAGTTTAGGTCTGGCTTCAATTCCTTTGGCACACTTTAAAGTTTATGCGTATCATCTTATATGTGTTTTTTGTAACATGGATACATGAAATACATTGTAAGCTACTAGACCAATTCTTTCTAGTATTTCAATTGGACCAATGAGCATAGGACTGTGTTTTCCTTGGTTTCCAAATCTCAACACCCCTTTAACTAGTGATATTTTAAAACATATGTTCTCTCCCATTTCAAATTCCAGATTTCTATGTCTTTTGTCGGCATAACCCTTCTAACGACTGTGTGCCGTTAACAACCTCTTCTTTATCATGCTAACCTTGGTTGTACACTATTCCACAAGTTTGGACTTCATTAGTTTTCTTTCTCCAACTTCACTCCAACAAGTTGGTGATTGACATAGTTGCCCATACAATGCTTCATATGGTGCCATATCAATACTAGTCTGTAAACTGCTGTTATATTCGAATTCTACCAATGGAAGATGTTCACCCTAGTTTCCTTTCTAGTCTAATGCATATGCCCTCAACATATCTTCTAGTATCTGTATAGTTCTTTCTCGTTGTCCATCTGTTTGGGGATGAAATGTTGTATTGAAGCTAAGCGAAGTTCCTAACACTTGTTGTACACTCTTCTAACATCTTGAAGTAAATCTCCCATCTCTATCAAAGATGATGGATAATGGAATCCCATGAAGACTTACTATTTCTTTTATGTACAACTTAGCTAGACTATCCACTGACTAATTTCGTCTAATTGGAAGGAAATGTATTGATTTTGTTAATCTATCCACAATTACCAAAATCATGTCATGACCTTCCCTTGTCCTTAGTAATCTTACCATAAAATCCATAGTAATGTTGTCCCATTTCCATTCTAGAAGTTCTAGTGTTTGTAACATTCTAGCTGGTTTTTGATGTTTAGCTTTTACTTGTTGACAATTTAGACACTTAGCCATAAATTTCCCTATATCTCTTTTCATGCCTTCCACCAAAAGCTTCTTTTCAAATCCTAATACATCTTTGTACCTCGTGAGTGTATAGAAAATTGGGCTGATGGGCTGATGAGCTTCTGATAACAGTTCTTTTCTCAATTTCTTGTTTGAAGGAACCACTAATCTCTCCTTAAAATATATCCCTCCATTTGTACCCTTACAAAACCCTGTATTTCTACACAATTCTTGAATTATTATATCCCCTTCCTGAGCTTTAAGAATTCTATCCACAAAAGCTAATTTAATGGAGATGTTTGTAAGTACAACTCTTGTCTATCTCCTTAACACATCGACCACTACATTTGCTTTTCCAGGATGGTATTGGATGGTGAAATCATAGTCTTTGATGTATTCCAACCATCTTCTTTGTCTCATGTTTAGATTAGCTTGAGTGAATATGTATTTGAGACTCTTATGATCTGTGAATACATTGAAATTTTCTCCCTAACAAAAGTGTCTCCAAATTTTCAAGGCAAATACTACAGCTGCTAACTCTAGGTCATATACTGGGTAGTTCATTTCATGCTTCTTTAGTTGCCTAGAAGCATAAGCAATGCCTTTCCCATTTTGCATTAATACACTACCTAGTCCTTTGCTTGAAGCATCACAGTATATTTCATAACCCCCACTACTCGATGATATTGTGAATATTGGTGCTATAGTCAATCGCTTCTTTAATTCTTGGAAACTATTCTCACACTCCTCTTTCCAGGTAAACTGTACCCCTTTTCTAGTTAATGTAGTCAAAGCAAAGGCTATATGGGAAAATGCTTAAATAAACCTATGGTAGTATCCTGCCAATCCCACAAAACTATGTATTTCTATTATTGTCTTAGGTGTCACCCAATTCATGATTGCTTCAACCTTGCTTGGGTCCACTTCTACCCCATTCTTAAAAATTACATGACCCACGAAATTAACTTTCTCTAACTAGAATTCACACTTACTAAATTTACCAAATAATTTATGTGTCCTGAGGGTATTTAGTACAATCTGTAAGTGTTCTTGATGTTCTTTGATACTGGTAGAGTAGATCAATATGCCATTAATAAATACTATCACAAATTTGTCTAAGTATTCCTTGAATATTCTATTCATCAAATACATAAATATTGCTGGTGCATTGGTTAGTCCAAAAGACATAACTAGAAACTCATAATACCCATACCGAGTTCTGAATGCTGACTTCGGTATATTCTCATCCTTAATATGCAATTGATGATATCCTGATCTAAGGTCAATTTTAGAAAAGACCTTAGCACATTGAAGTTGATTAAAGAGATCATCAATGCGAGGTAAGGGGTATCTATTCTTTATTGTTTCATTGTTCAACATTCTATAGTCGATGCACAATCTCATGGACCCATCTTTTTTCCTCAAAAATATCACTAGTGCTTCCCATGGTGAACTACTTGGTCGAACAAACCATTTGTCTAACAACTCTTATAGTTGGCTTTTCAATTCTTTCAATTCTTCTAGGGTCATTCTATAGGGGGCTTTGGAAATTGGAGTTGTACCAAGAATTAATTCAATGGTAAACTCAATTTCCCTATGGGGTGGTAATCCTAGAAGTTCTTCTAGGAAGACATCTGAGAATTCCCTGACTATCATCAATTTATGTTATCTTGGGCTGTTCAACATCCAAAGCAACCACTGTTGCTTAAAAATGCTTGAAATCCCTTAAACATATGTTTGGTAGCTTTCGTAGCTGATATGATTGATTTGTCTAAGTCATTGTGTTTCCCATACAGTACTAATACTTCCTCACCAGGTATGCTAAATGTGATTTTCTTCTTGTGACAATCCATGATTACCTAGTATTTTGCTTACCAATCCATACCCAGTATAATGTCAAAATCTACCATGTTGAGTAGAATCAGATCTATATCTATTCTTTTCCCTAGTACTTCTATAGGTACATTATGAAGGTATTCTTGTAGTCTAACTATTTTACTAATCGGTATTGTTACATCTAGATTGAATCCCAAGTTTTTCACTAACAATTGTATACTAAATGCAAACACACAGGAGATAAAGGAATGAGTAGATCTTGAATCAAACAATACTTTAGCATGGTTATTAGATACTAGTAATGTACCTTCTATTACTGCATTAGATGTTCTAGCCTGGCTATCAGTAATAGCGAATACCCTCCCTTGAGGATGAGGGACATTATTTAGTTTTACCTCCCTAACTGCTAATGGTTTCTTGCAGTTTGTAGACATGTGTCCAAGTTCTCCATAGTTGTAACATTTGATCGAAGGTCATTGTTGTAAGGGAGTGGGACATATATTCCCAAAGTGGAATATTCTACATTTAGGACAAGGTCTTCTTTTGATATGATTCCCTTGACTTATTGGAGGTCTAAAGTTGTTGAAGGGTCTTTTGCCCTTTTGAAAAGCCCTTTGGTTGAAGTTTCCACCTCCTCCAAACCTAGTGGTTTGAATCTTCTTCAAACTTAGAAGCCATTTCTACACAGTCTGCCAGAGTGGTGGGTTTAGTGCCCATCACTTTCACCTTCAGCCTTGGCTACAACCCTTCCATGAACTTGTCCACTGTGTCAATCTCTATATCACAAACATGTGCAAAAAATCTCTTCAATTGGGTGAATTTATTGTCATAATCCACCATTAATAGGTTCCCTTGTTTAAGTTCCAAGAACTCCTTCTCCTTTCTTGATTTTACATGGATAGGAAAATACTTATGATTGAAAACTTCTTTGAATTCCTCCCGTGCAGTTTCTTCAAAATTTGAAAAGGTGTTGCTAGCTGACCTCCACCAAAATGCAACCTCATGTTTTAATAGATATGTGGCAAACTTGACTTTCAATTCTAGAGGAGTACGTAATGCACTGAAAGTCCTTTCTATTTCATATACCCATTCCTCTGCCTTATCGGCATCGCCCTTGTCGTTATATCCAATAACCATCTTTTGAAATCTATCCATCATTTTATCAATCTTTTCTGGTGCTAATGAAGAATTTCCAACTCCCTTACTTGGAACATGGGAAGATTGCCCTTGTACTAGTGTGGACGTATCTGATGTTGGTGTGCTGTGTCTTATTTTAGGTTGAGCTTGAGCACTTTGTATATCAACTGGAGGTGATGAACTCTGGGCTGTTGGATTTGAGGAAGAAGATTCCTCAATATTCTAGTCACCATTTTCTCCATATTGTTCATGGTTAATCCCTCCATATTATTCTTTAGAGTATTCTAAGATGTTTGCCTAGTTGCTCTTTTGGGTGCCATCCGCTCATAAACCAAATTTTCTATTAGTAATTTATATAACTCTTTCTATCTAAATCTATATTTGGATTGTAATTTCTTCCCTGGACATACTAAGCTGTAACTATGACTGGATTATTAGCTCTGATACCAACTATGATGACCCAGGTTTTTATAACACATTTTGCAAAGACAGGGCCCTTAGTAGTAAAAAAATTTTGCAAAACAAAGCAGCAAAAATTCTTTTCTTTAGAACTTGTTTTGTAAAACCCAAGCCATCACTTCATAACATAAGTAGAGTTTTGTACAAGATAAAATTCTATTGAAGGAATAAACTTTTATTAAACTTCAGGATCCATCTAATGGTTCATAGTACAGCCCGGTATCATTACAATACTTATCCAAATTACATAATCCAAATTCCAAAGCTCACATACAATAAAAACTATCAATACATATAATGCTCTCAAATAAAATGCATGTCTTCAATGGAAATACCCTGATTGATTATTCTTTCAAGTCTTCTCAAGTCTTGGGCTCCTAACTCTCCTTCTTTGTATTTGAGATATTGTAAACATTCAAACATTTATAATATCTCAACAAGCTATGCTTGGTAGGGGATTAAAGAAGTAACATAATTTGACAATATAATCCTAATACTCATAAATCCCATTATTCATTTCTGTCATAAACATGATCATGGATCAATCTCATTTCTATAACCTTTCATTTATCATTCATGTACATCCTTATACATAATGTATATGAACAAATTCATCAAAATAGTAAAAATATTCAATTCTCATTCCCAACTAAGTTGATCAACTCTTACAATTGTAAGAGATCAGTATATCAGCTAGTTACTATACTGGGAATTCCTTTTTCTTGGAAATATTGGTAATATACAATTACCTGGCATTTCATTATGCCATATATAAGGCATCTCACTATGCCTATCTCATATGCACCATAGTGCAAAATAAATCAAAGGACTACCATGCTTGCAGTCTAATAGATACAGCGTGCCAAGATAATTACTCAATAATCCACTCATACCATATTCTATGGAAATGTAAAATCCGTGTGTGTATGTGGGGACCATGGCTGTAATAGTGGTGACCTTCCCATAATTGCCCCACCCAACTTTCTGCCTTTCTTAGGCATGGAATTCATCATCAACAAATTTTGGAGAGCAGGTGGCCAAACCCTTATAACTTCCCTAGCATAGCATGCCAAGGCCTATGCATGTTTAAAACAAAACCACAAGCCTCCATGCTCGTATGTAAAATAGTTCTTATACGTATTAGACAATATGTCTATTGATCTAGGGCTGGAATATCTCCTACTTCCTATTCACTTAGGGTTTTGTTCAACTCTACACCTAACCATTTCATATCTATTTTCTCATTATTTGGTTGGATCATAAGGACTTAGCACAGGTATTTGCATTATACATGTCAACATTTCTATACATAAGATCATGTATTCAATATGTATCTTTCATATAGATGCATTCATAAAATCCTCCTACCTCAATAGGGTATTCTTACTCCTTGAAGTCTGCCATAGTCTTGATCAACGTATATCTAACCAATCATATGTATAATGTCATCTTTCTATCCAAAGGTACATACTACGTGGTCTTTTGATCATCCTTAAGCAGGATGATCTGAATCTTTCTTCCTTGAATCACATATGATCAAGGGTTCAGATATTCTAACTTAGTAAATCTATATTACAAGTATATTCGCATAATAATAATCAACTCTACATTTGTATTTCTTTTCTTTTGTTGTTTTTAATCATTCAAGATCTCCTTTTGGATTCTTGTTTGATCATCCTTATCTTATTTATAATACTTATTAGGATTAGTTAATTTACTAACCTTTTAAGTTCTTATTATTTTTTCTTAACCAATTAGTGTTATTGGTTTAACGATAATTTATTCACTCATAATTCTAAACAACTCTTATTTCCAATTGACTAAGGTTTTGTCACGACCAGGGTTTTCTCATGCATTTTTAAATGCAATGTCTAATTTCCTAAGGCGGGATGCATCCCTATTTGAAAATCATTTTCTAAAAACCATGCAATGCAACGGAAAACCTTTAGTTTTAGACTCATTTTTGAAAACCCCGAGTGTCATTTGCTTTCACAACAACTAAGGTACTTTTTGAAAAAATTCAGAAATCATAAATGTTTTTCCCCAGGTCTTTCCAGTCACAATGCACAGCCCAACTGTAACTAAGTACAAACACATGTCCGAAGGGTTGAGAGTTTACTTACATGTGTATTTGTCTCCTTTTGGATTTACTTGCTCATAGCACTAACATAGATGTCCTCTTTGTGAGTGAAGCTGTCCTGAACCATGATACATACGGACGTATCTTGTCCTTGAGTGCTTATTGATGTCTGAAAAATGTTAAGGATTGGGTGAGTATATAATATACTCAGTAAGGCCTATCACTACTAGTTTTATAAATGCATGAGATGTTTCAAAATCATATGCTCATTCAAAACATGCGTATGTTTGAATACTCGAGTTCAATATCAGTATAAGAATCCATAATTAACTGAAATTCAAAATATGCGTATGTTTGAATACTCGAGTTCGATATCAGTATAAGAATCCATAATCAACTGAAATTCTCATAACTTAAAATGTCACATAATTCCAAAAGTGAAAGTATCATATGACATCATGATATGCAATAGATGCCTCGTGGAGTCCAACTCATGGACCTCTAGTATGGTATGGTTGACCAACCTCATATCATGCTATATGAAATGCACATCAAACCATAGGGTCCACTATGCCCACGGCCTCCTCGCCGTGTGGTCCCCGGGTACCTGAGGACACTTGATCATAGCCTCCACGGGGCCTATGACATGCCGACCTAGTGCCGTGACACCAGTGGTAGCCCCCTGTACCACATGCAGTCGACGTAGGGACTTGCCTCTTTTTGGGCGTGGTACCCATCCACCTATTAGTGGTAGAGGCCGGGTGGCCAACCTGCACCCCTCGGCATAGCACCCACGGGCTTACTTGCCCAAATCACATAAGATAAGTCAAAACCTTTTGTTAAAACTTGTCCTCTTTTGGGTCCCTCACAACTGCCTGGCCCTCGGCACTCCAGCGTCTTTTGGGAACGCTCAAGGACATGCAATCTTTGCAAGTACTTAAATCATGCAATGCATGCACTTGTTTGCAACACATATATGTGTATATGCAGTCATTTCAAAACATGGTTATGTTCAAAGCATTTAACATGCACGCTGAATTAATTCATGCAAATCAAGTCATATGTTCTCAAATAACAATATTTCTTTTAAAAGAATCTAATAGTGATAGAGCACCTACCTGACTAGGTCGCGTTAACCCTCTTATCCTCGTATGCTCCTGAACATGGTTTGGGGACTCAAGGTTAGTTTAACCTATCTTTGATGGGTTTAGAGTAGTTGGGTCTTACTACTTAGGCATTAGGGGTCCATTTCCATGCCTATGGGTGTCCCAAGGTCCTAATTAGGCCTTGGTATTCTCAGTTTTCCAGAGTCCTAGTGGTCACGCGCCACCACCCTATTCTAAGGGTCATGCCCTACTTTGATTGGGCTTTGATTAGCGATTTTATGGTTGGCTGTGTCCGCGTCGTTGATACCGACACAACACCTTTTGCGGCTCCTCAATCGGAGCTCTAGATCTCAAGTTATAAGCGTTTTAACATTGTGTGTGCATATAGTCTTAAAGACAAAAAAAAGAGGAATGCTAGGGCGCTGCGCGTCTGCGACGTGCGCTCGTTTGGTTTTTTCAAACGGCGTCGACCTGCGTCAACGTGGGATGGTCCTATTGGATCGTCCCGCCTGTTAGTGACCTGGGTCGTCCTCAGGTCACCCTGGTTCGACCCTGTCGAACCAGTGCGGCCTGGGGACATCCCAGGGGTCTTTGTGGCTCTCCTCGAGGCCTATTCTCCATGGTTTTTCATGGAAAAACCTAAGGAAACTGAGCCTAGGACTATGGGTGAGATGGGTTTGGGAAGTTTTGGAGCATACCTGCTTCGTGAGTGGTTTTCTCTCCACATTTTCCCCCCTTGGTCACTGCTTCACGGCTGATTTTCTCCAAGGCTTTTGGGCTGCCATTAGAGGCACCCAAGAGCTCTATTTATAGAGCTTTTACAGAGGGTTCTGGAGGGGTTCTAACTGCCTTTGAATGGCGGTGGGGAACCCTCTAGAATGGCGGTGGTTTCTTCTTGAAACACCGCCATTCCAGAAACCTCTAGGAGGTTGAAGACGACGGGGTGCCCATATGAAAACGGGCACCTGTGTTTTTTAGGTTAAGTCGTTTTTGTGAAATTTACAGTTTTGCCCCTGAACTTCAAAGGGCCATATCTTGCTCATTTTAACTCCATTTTAGGTGATTTTGGTCTTGTTGGATTCCTTTTTCTGAGACGCATCTAGTGGCACCACTTTTAGTACCAAATTCCTGGGTTTAGTCAAGGTGACTAGTGAAATGACCAAAATGCCCTTATCTTTAAAACTGAACTTTTCATGGGATTTTAATATCTCAAAAATTGGGGTCATTACATTATTACCCCCTTAAAATAATTTCATCCTCGAAATTCCATAACTTATTATCTTCCAGGTATTTGTCTCTTAGATGATTTCTTGGTGGATGCATTCTCCCCTTTAGGATCAAATCTAGGTTCATCCTCAATTTATTATTTCGATTGTTCCTCCTATAAGGCCTCACCTATAAGAGATACTTTTGCTGCGTACTCTGATGCCCCGCCATACTCTCATACGTACCAATTTAACAATACCGTTTTCTAGCGGTACTTCATCCATCTTGAATTTCTTAGATTCCTATACTTATCTTATCATGTATAAGATAGTCTCCTCGTAAGATCATGCTTCTTTGCTCATGCATATACTTCTTTCAAGATCATATTAGCTTATTCCTCCTATTTTGAATATCATAAGATAATCCTTTTCATCTAGTGATCTCTTTCATTATCCACAAGTCCAAAAAGTTACCTTCTTTCTATTGTGTCTAACTTTGCTTCTTGCCCTTGTTTCCAAGATACTTCAATAACTGATATGGTATCATTTTCTCTATAGTCAAACTCTTACTTAACTTTGAATTTCAACTATCTGTTGTTTTCCATATGTGACTTGATTTCCTTGACCAAGGTTACATTCAAAAATGAAAGCCAATTAGTAGCCTCTTCTATTGAGGACCTTATCATATACTGAAAGAAAATGTCCTAACTCCATGTTCATTAAACGCTTTCCTCTATTGAAGATTTTATCCAAACTCATCTCAAATGTTGATGGTCGATTCATCATCATGAGTCATATGTTTTCGTCTAGAAGCCTATCTCACTATTTCTCATCCATTTGTCATTTAGGATTTTCAGTAATGCTCTCATTCATGCAAAGTAAAAAGTTTCTTATAACCGAGTACCCTTACTTGGTCATGGTTGAATCCTTTGTCTTCATCCTCTTTGCCCATTCTTTGCTTGATGATTTTCTTAGTAACTTTTTCAATCCAAAAGTTCTATACTCAATCCAGTAGGGTTAGTCCTTAGGAAATTCCTTCAATTAATTTTTCATACTTGGTATATGCTTATAACAACTAACTTTTTGTCTAAAGGCAAGTAACATCACATCTTCACCTTATAGTGTGCTAGCCTCCTCAACTTTTCTCTTTTCATTCCTTATGTCAATATATTGCCCAATCTTTTATTAAGGCTTTATCATCAACCATGCAGTCTGTATCGTCAGGAGGTATCATCATAAGTAGTGATTTTCTCAATTCCTCAACTTTTATCTTTCAAGTGGCTCCTTATTTTATCTCTCAAGTGCCATCTCATAGCCATAATTCTCCCCCAATAGCAATTATATCAAATTGTACTGAAGTTGTTAACTCAACAAGTTCAACAAGACTCAGATAAGCATAAACATTTCCTTAGACATAGAAAGACTTTAATCCATTACTTATTGATCTCTTCCCAGATGCGTTATAAGCTCAAGGGCCTCTAGAGTGATCAGTACTTATCTTTCTTTCAATCCATGTCTGTAGTAGTTTTCAGACCTAAAGTAATTTCTTTACCTTGTCATGGTAGCCACTAAGGTTTGAAAAACCTTTCGCATTGGTTTAGATCACTTCTTATTTTTGCTCCTATCTCAGTTGCTACTGTCCTCATCAACTGACCATGTACCCTTAATTGATTTAGTTTGACAAGTACTTCTTTCAAGGAAAACTCAAGTCTAGAGACTTATAACATCCCTTTAAGTATATAACTTTGACTACTAACTCATAGATACTAGCATACTTGATTAGATATGGTGGGATACCCTTATTTTAGTCAATAGTACTCTAAAGGTAATGACTAAATAATGGTCTTAAGATATTTTCTCTTCCAATCTATGATAGTAAGATCTCAATTTGATCCTTGATGGTACCCTTCTTGCTGAAGATAGATAGATGGACAAGTCACTGTCCTGACCGCATTCCTTTTTCAATACAACTTTATTTACTCATGTAGTGGCAAGGTGAGATATCACCAAATTTTCCTCTTTCATGGATTATATTCATTGGTGTTCCTCATACGCTAATGGATCTGATAAGAATCTAATTGATATCAAACCATTTGTAAAAGTTTAACTTCTAGTTGGTCGCCATTCTTCTTTGAAAATTTCTTGTCACATAATCTCCTGAAATTCGATACTCTACTCAAAATCTTAATCCCCATATGCTTTCTCTCTTTTCTACTCTTTTGCAATAAGATCACCAACTCATCTATCATCATTCCTTTGCATTTGTTTGATCTACCTTTCTATGGGATTCTATGTATCTCCATGAAGTCATGATCTTCTTCTTTGAATATTCTATATTCATTGAATACTTATAGTTACATCTCTATCTCTTTCTCTCTTTTCTTCAATATCCATTTGGTCTACCTGGATCAATGTCTCTATATGTGTTGTTGCATATATTTGATACTTCATCTATCTCTTTTAAGTAACATATATGATAAACTGAATGCTTCTCAGAAATTCTAAACTGTCTTAAGATCATTGAAATCCTCAATTGCTTGTAGCCTCAATAAAATTCATATATTGTCTTAATATTGACGTTTTGATCATGCTATGTTAGGATCAATATATTATCATAGATCTATCATCCCCAATATTATCGTAAAAAATCTTTTGATAACTCAGTTGAATTCATTTCCTTATCATATTCGTGTTATGTTCCTCTTATTCACATAATATGTCACTGGTATACCTCTTCTGATTTGCTCCATAATTCTTAGGTAATTATTTTTCAATAGCATTTTACTCTCCTGAATAGTATCCAAAATTAAGCTAAGTCCTTCATACCTTTGTGATCTAGTATGACTCACAGTTATTTCCTAATATTCTCTTGCATCCTCATCACTCTTAGATTAAAATCTTCAAAGTCTGTCTCTTACATCCCCTACCATACTTATATCATATCCTTGTACTCATATTCTGATATTCTTTATGATGGTAAGATGGTCATCTAGGTTCTTCAATTTTCTCACTTTTGATGAGATTACTTTAGTGCAGGTCAGAACTATCTACTAACAAGTTCACTAACATACTCATTCATCATTCTCATCACAATATGATCCTTATATGAGATTTCATCTTTGCACCACTGCACAACAATCCTTATTTCTCATGATTTTGATAGGATTTAATCAATCCAATATCTAAGTATTTGCTAGGACTATCTCCTTTTTCACCTATGTGTTTATGGTGAAATGCCTTGAGCATTAATATTATAATCCTCAAATAGAAGTAGTCATCTCTACTACTCCTTCTTATACTACTTATCCTTAATTTTCTTTATTGTCTATGACCCTTGGACATGCTGTGAAAGGATAAAACCTGGGCTCTGATACCAACTGTGACGACCTGGGTTTTCTCATGCATTTTTAAATGCAATGTCTAATTTCCTAAGGCGGGATGCATCCCTATTTGAAAATCATTTTTATAAAAACCATGCAATGCAACGGAAAACCTTTAGTTTTAGACTCATCTTTGAAAACCCCGAGTGTCATTTGCTTTCACAACAACTAAGGTAGTTTTTGAAAAACTTCAGAAATCATAAATGTTTTTCCCCAAGTCTTTCCAGTCACAATGCACAGCCCAACTGTAACTAAGTACAAACACATGTCCAAAGGGTTGAGAGTTTACTTACATGTGTTTTTGTCTCCTTTTGGATTTACTTGCTCATAGCACTAACATAGATGTCCTCTTTGTGAGTGAAGCTGTCTTGAACCATGATACATACGGACGTATCTTGTCCTTGAGTGCTTATTGATGTCTGAAAAATGTTAAGGATTGAGTATATAATATACTCAGTAGGGCCTATCACTACTAGTTTTATAAATGCATGAGATGTTTCAAAATCATATGCTCATTCAAAACATGCGTATGTTTGAATACTCGAGTTCAATACCAGTATAAGAATCCATAATCAACTGAAATTCAAAATATGCGTATGTTTGAATACTTGAGTTCGATATCAGTATAAGAATCCATAATCAACTGAAATTCTCATAACTTAAAATGTCACATAATTCCAAAAGTGAAAGTATCATATGACATCATGATATGCAATAGATGCCTCGTGGAGTCCAACTCATGGACCTCTAGTATGGTATGGTCGACCAACCTCATATCATACTATATGAAATGCACATCAAACCATAGGGTCCACTATGCCCACGGCCTCCTCGCCGTGTGGTCCCCGGGTACCTGAGGACACTTGGTCGTAGCCTCCACGGGGCCTATGACATGCCGACCTAATGCCGTGACACCAGTGGTAGCCCCCTGTACCACATGCAGTCGACGTAGGGACTTGCCTCTTTTTGGGCGTGGTACCCATCCACCTATTAGTGGTAGAGGCCGGGTGGCCAACCCAGACCCCTCGGCATAGCACCCACGGGCTTATTTGCCCAAATCACATAAGATAAGTCAAAACCTTTTGTTAAAACTTGTCCTCTTTTGGGTCCCTCACAACTGCCTGGCCCTCGGCACTCCAGCGTCTTTTGGGAACCCTCAAGGACATGCAATCTTTGCAAGTACTTAAATCATGCAATGCATGCACTTGTTTGCAACACATATATGTGTATATGCAGTCATTTCAAAACATGGTTATGTTCAAAGCATTTAACATGCACGCTGAATTAATTCATGCAAATCAAGTCATATGTTCTCAAATAACAATATTTCTTTTAAAAGAATCTAATAGTGATAGAGCACCTACCTGACTAGGTCGCGTTAACCCTCTTATCCTCGTACGCTCCTGAACATGGTTTGGGGACTCAAGGTTAGTTTAACCTATCTTTGATGGGTTTAGAGCAGTTGGGTCTTATTACTTAGGCATTAGGGGTCCATTCCCATGCCTATGGGTGTCCCAAGGTCCTAATTAGGCCTTGGTATTCTCAGTTTTCCAGAGTCCTAGTGGTCACGCGCCACCACCCTATTCTAAGGGTCATGCCCTACTTTGATTGGGCTTTGATTAGGGATTTTATGGTTTGGATGTGTCCGTGTTGTCGATACAGACACAACACCTTTTGCGGCTCCTCAATCGGAGCTCTAGATCTCATGTTATAAGCGTTTTAACATTGTATGTACATATAGTCTTAAAGACAAAAAAAGAGGAATGCTAGGGTGCTGCGCGTCTGTGATGTGCGCCCAGCATCCTTAAGAAACCAAAAAAACGATGCACGCTAGCGCTCTACTCGTCGTCCCTTTAGCGGGCGCGTCCCTGGACCTGCCCATTTGGTTTTTTCAAACGGGGTCGACCTGCGTCGACGTGGGACGGTCCTATTGGATCGTCCTGCCTGTTAGTGACCTAGGTCGTCCTCAGGTCACCCTGGTTCGACCCTGTCGAACCAGTGCGGCCTGGGGACGTCCCAGGGGTCTTTGTGGCTCTCCTGGAGGCCTATTCTCCATTGTTTTTCATGGAAAAACCTAGGAAAACTGTGCCTAGGACTATGGGTGAGATGGGTTTGGGGAGTTTTGGAGCATACCTGCTTCGTGGGTGGTTTTCTCTCCACGTTTTCCCCCCTTGGTCACTACTTCACGACTGGTTTTCTCCAAGGCTTTTGGGCTGCCATTAGAGGCACCCAAGAGCTCTATTTATAGAGCTTTTACAAAGGGTTCTGGAGGGGTTCTAACCGCCTTTGAATGGCGGTGGGGAACCCTCTAGAATGGCGATGGTTTCTTCTTGAAACACCACCGTTCCAGAAACCTCTAGGAGGTTGAAGACGACGGGGTGCCCGTATCAAAATGGGCACCTGTGTTTTTCAGGTTAAGTCATTTTTTGTGAAATTTATAGTTTTGCCCCTGAACTTCAAAGGGCCATATCTTGCTCATTTTAACTCCGTTTTGGGTGATTTTGGTCTCGTTGGATTCCTTTTTCTGAGACGCATCTAATGGCACCACTTTTAGTACCAAATTCCTAGGTTTAGTCAAGGTGACTAGTGAAATAACCAAAATGCTCTTATCTTTAAAACTGAACTTTTCATGGGATTTTAATATCTCAAAAATTGGGGTTATTACAGGTTTACTATCTAAGGGCTGCTCAATAGTTATTTCAATCCTCATGTAAGAAGGTGTTTAGACCTCAACAAACGTCACCAGAAGGTAAGGGAAGAGCAAGCCTCTATTAGATAACCCCCTTAACCACAATGTTCAGCATCTACTAGAGTGACCTTAGCTCAACCTTCCATAAGGTTCTTATGAGCTTGTAAACCCTTATTTATCTATACTTGATTTTTATTAATGTCCATGATCATATACAATGTCATTCATGGATGTGTATTATTCTCCTAATTTGGGCCATGGAAATGATAAATGATTCCATATATTGTCTTACTAACTATAGCCCTTACTAATCAAGTCTAAGTCAAGTCATTCCTTCTTATTTATGTCTTGAAACTCTAATTTTTCATTAGGTTATATTTTTTTTGTTTTATGCTCTTTATCATAACTAATGATCAAATAAATTTACTAAGAAATATGACAATAATGAATCATAAACTTCAAAGCATAAAACTACTATAAATTCAATAATCTAAGGATAGCAATATTATGTAACTACTATCATGATCCCTAATTAATTAAATAAAATTAAACTAACTTGATCTTAAATCACAATTCTATTACCATCTTAAATGGAAATCATACTATAGTCCATACTCAAATTAAACTAGCATGACCCTAATTCATATATTACTTATCCTATAGATATTTAAATAAAATCATGTGTACTAACATGGCCTTAAGATGATTAAATCAAACCATCTAATAATAGGTAGATCATTTACATCAAAATGAAGAAATAACTTAGCATGGATCCTATAATCATGGCATAAATTAAAGTTAAAATAAATTTAATAATTAAATGAAATCATACTAATCAATTTACATCATTAGAGGATTTTAATATGATCCAACCATTAGATCTTAAGTCCTTTCCTTAGATCTAAGGTTTTTACTTCATTATAGTTTCAAAGATCATCTTCACATGTTTTTATCATAACTGATCAATGATCTTACTAGATCTCATCATTATTAACTCCATCCAACCCATCCATAGGGTTTGATCATGCTTGATCTTACTGATCAAGAAAGTTTCTTTACAAATTTTAGGTTACTTCTACCATAAAGGGTAGATTCTTTAATTTGTCATAGATCTATCATATTAAACCCTCAATTTTACTTATCATTGTCATTATAACATAAATAGATTAGATCCTTAAGGTTTGATCATCTCTGATCTTCAAGATCATGGAAGTAAGAATCTTATTTTCAATAAATAGAAAGTTTCTTGCAATATTTCCTAAATTTTATTATTTCATATGAAATTAGACATCCTAAGATTTTCATAGCTTCTTTCCACTAGTGATTTGGAGCTCATATGACTCCGAAATTCAAGTTTGAAGTTCACAATCGTTTTAAGGATTCAGATTTGAACTGGCTATTAGAATAGGACAAAACAGGTTCTTCATACAAGTGGATAATATGGCCTACTTTAGGATAGAAATACTAGAACAAATTGAGGATTTGAATTCCTACACATTAAAGCTTAGTATTTTAATAAAGTTCTTCTACAAAAATAGTCTTGCTGCAATATATTAACGCAAGGAGAGAGTGGTGATATTTGTTACTTCGGGGAGGCTTGTTGCATCTTTTTATAGCTTGCAAGTTTCACATAAACAATGGAAAATTATCAAATAAATCTAGATTTAAAACTAGATTAAAAATATGTATATAATTCATTCAACTATAGACACCACTATTTTAAGTCATATTATTCAAATTTTGAGTCATCTCCAATAGCTTATTTGATCCATAAGAGAAAATAACATAAAATTTGAAAATAAAGAAAAATAGTATCTATTAGAGAGAACATTTTCCTACGACCATGCAGTTCAAATGATATTATAGGATATCCTGCATAAATTTATGTTTCTTTGGAATCCCTTTTGTTTTTTAGTAGTATAGTACATATAGTGATTTCTAATGAGTGAATAGATTATGTTAACCTCAATGTTGAACAATCAAATAATGTAGAACACTTTAGTTATAACTTATTCAAAATTAGTAAAAGAACTAATAGGAAAATGATAAAGACGTGCCATAACTTGTTTGTCTTGTAGGATCTCTAATAAAATTCTTCTTAAAACTTTTCATAATAAATTCACATCAATCAATGCCTTTAGTTTTCGATTTATGATCGGAGTTAAATCATCAATTATTCCTTCATCATCTCTTTATCCTACATTTTTGCATATTTAGATATATTCTTCGTTGTCTAAACATTAAAATTTCAGATGTTATGACACTTAAACAAAGTAGTTCTGATACATACTAACAATCTTCTTTATCTGAAAGAATCTTTAGATTATTTTGTAACTATTTAGATTGCTTTTTTTTTTTTTTTAAGTTATGTCAATAGAACATGAAAGTCTTAGGAAACTAATAAAAGGATTAACTTCCACAATATCAAAAAGGTTGGCAATGAGTTTGGTAGCACATGTTTTTAAAATAACATCTTAAAGATGAATTTTTTTTGTTAAAGGTGGAATGTCCTTGTCTAAAAGCATTTTGAAACACATCTTTCTTCATTTAAAACCCCGAGTGACTTATTCCATCCTTTTAGAAAACATGGGTCCATGTCAGAGCCATTTTAATTTAACTTAAACAAAATCAAAGAGCTTCCTAGAATTGTTAGTCATAAATAAATCTACTAAAAAATAAACATCAATTCATAATTGAAGTTCTAGGCGTTAATAGCTTTATACATGAATAGTTCATAGAATAGAAACAAAAGCTATCTCATAACATCATAGTCTAGTGCTCACTTTTCTCTCTTATACTAGTGTAGGACTTGGCCTCTTGTTGATCCTCTACCCCTCATACTGTTGATCTGCATGTTGTTAGTATTTTGGTTTGAGTAAAAATTTACTCAGTAGGAACACCTAAAGCCACAAAACCATAAACCTCAACATCTAGCATACATATGCTTTTGAATAACACATTTTCAATGCAACTAAGAAATTCCACGACTTCCATAGTAGTTCACTGCAATGCAATTTTAACCAAATAAGATGTAGGTTAGGACTTGGGGAATAAATTTTCACCTCTCACTTCCTTTATTCCTTAGTGAATTTCATGAACCACCACCACCAAGTTGCATCTACATTTCATTTTCACTCCTTCGCTGACCACACACTAATAGTGAAAATAGTAGCCTATCTTGTGAATTCATAAGTTTTCTTCAATTGAAATATCTTTTAGGTAGGTCTTTGTGAGGTTTTAAATTTCCATTATATTGGTTCAATCAATCAAGATCAATGTAGCCTATAGCATCGATAACGAGATTGTATTTGGAGAATTTAAATTAGTACTAACACCATTTCCCCGTAGGAAATGTGCAGAAAAATGGTGCCATTAACTCTAACTATTGCTTGGCATTGTAATGATCTTTTAATTCCCAATTGACTACATTTAATCTAATAACAACTTAGCAATTGAATTCCATTATCCTCACTACTTAAAGGGCCCAATAGGTAGAGGAAAGGGTGTTAGTTTCTTACTACTATGCTAAAGAAACTTAGGAGCTTCTCCTCCTTGTTTAGCATCCTATAACAGTAGCAGTTAGTTTGATTGACAACCCAATATTTAATTTTATTGTTCAATCACCGACCTAAAAGACCAAAAATTTAGTTTCATGCAATTTGAACTATTTTAAAGTTTCTAGACATAGTTTTTGGGCACCATTTTCTAGCTACGGTGTGCAAGAAAATGGTGTGCATGAATGAATATAGTTTGTGGAAAAATAGGTTGGAAATTGAAGCAAGGATCCTTTTTATACCAATCTCATGCTCACACATCAAAGGGAAGAAACAAAAAGGAATTTTTCATAAAGAGGTGGAAAGCATGGATGTTCATGCGTATCAATTATCCACTATTTCCATCCTACATGTAGAAATGGAAAAAAAAATGAGCATCACAATTCAGTTAAAAGCTCAAGATTTCAAAAAAGAATGAGGCATTTCTAGCCATTCAATGAATCTACAGCTACTACCATTCAGCATGCATATGGATTAAAGGTAATAATAAAAATGGAATTCCAGGGACTCTATGCATGGACACTAGTGGTAGCATTAACATGATCATTTCAATTTATTTTATTTTTTTCGAGGAAAACATCTTCTTTTCATGAGCTAAGCCAACGGAAATTTTAATAGTTCTTCCAAACTAAAATTCACCACGTAATTATACTTTTAAGGACTAGATTCCAACTTAGCTCTTTGACTTGTAGGTTCTCTCTTCTTCCCTATGTGGAGCTGCAAACTAGGCAGTGCTCCACTTCTAGCTCACCACCTTCCCAAGCTTTCTTGCTTCAAATTTTAGGTTTGCCATGATCATAAGCCTTCTCCTGGATCATTTACCCAAAGGAATTTCCCCACTTTATTCTTCCCTACACTACCTATAGGTCATCTTCTTGCTCACTTCGCATGGGCAAAAATGGATTCATTCAAGCTCCTAAGTTTTTATTCATTTTTAGGTGAACTGCATATACAGGATGTATAGGTGGCCTTAAGTGGGGAGACAACTGCTTTTGGCTTGTGTTTCCATGTGGATGGCCCAGATCCCATCTAGTGCATTGAGGCCCACTTGTCTGTGTTCAATTAAAATCCAGCATTTGACATTATTGGTTCAATTATATCCTGTTTAGGTTAAAATTTGCAATTGTATCCTGACTAGTAATACACTTTATTTTGTATTTCTAATTAATTATAGGGAATTTCACCATGGGCTTGGGCCAGGTTTAGACTAGGACCTTCCCTTAAAGAATTTGCCCATTCATTCATCATTTTAACATTAATTTTAAATATAATTTCCTTTTATGGCTCACTTGGTGAAATAGCAATAATTACCCTATATAGACAAATACTTCTAGTTCTTTAGATTTTCTCAACAATTTTCCTCAATTCCCATCATAACTTAATTTCCTGATCTGCTTGTTGAATGTTGTTGAATTCCCCTCCTTAATGGATAAGTTGTACAAAGAAAAGTGATTAAATAGTAAATAAAAATAAAAAACTACCCCATTTTTTGAAAAATATTAATTTATTCATTCAAATAGTATATTTACATATATTACACCCTACCCCCTTATAAAAATTTGGTCCTTGAAATTCTGTAGGTGTGTATCAACATGTTAGAAAAACTTTGGCAATTGTTGTCTCATATCCGCTCAGCCTCTCTAGTGGCTTCCTCATGCGAATGCTACTGCCATAGAACCTTGACGAGAGGAATCATCTTGGTACGTAATACCTTCTCCTTCCTGTCAATGATCTATACTGGCCGCTCCTACAATGTCCAGTCTAGCTATAAGTTGGCTAGTACCTAATCTGGGACATGAATAGTGTTTGCAATATATTCCCTAGCATGGAAAACATGGAATATGTCATGCACATATGCTAGTGAGGAAGTGCTAATCTATAGGCTATTTTTTCAATCCTCTCAAGTATCTCAAACGATCCCACAAATCTAGGGCTTATCTTACCCTTCACCCCAAATCTCATCACCCATTTGGTTGCAAATACCCTCAAAAAGATGTGATCTCCAACCTAGAACTCCAAATCTCTGTCCTCATAATGACATAGTTCTTCTATCTATTAAACGTAGCCATTAGGCACCTCTAAATTAGCCTCACTTTTTTCTACCCACTACTCTATCAACTCTGATCTTACAAATTATCTCTCACAAATGTCACTTCAGCATGTTGGTGTGGGGCATGGCTTGCTATATAATGTCTCATATTGTGACGTCCAGAGTTTTTGTAACACATTTTGTAATACATTTTTCAAAGGCAGGGCGCCCTTAGTAGTAAAAATTTCTCGCAAAACAAAGTAGCAAAAATTCTTTTCTTTAGAAATTGTTTTGTAAAATCAAAGTCATCACTTCATACATAACATAAGTAGAATTTTGCACAAGATAAAACTCCATTGAAGGAATATACTTTTATTAAATTCCAGAATCCATCCAATGATTCACAGTACAGCTTGGTTATTAGTACAATACTTGTCCAAATTACATAATCCAAATTTCAACCCTCACCATACATTAAAAACTCTCAGTACAATACAATGCTCTCAAGTCTTCTTAAGTCTTGAGCTCTTAATTCTCCTTCTCTGTATTAGAGATATTGTAAACATTCAAACATTTACAATATCTCAGCAAGCTATGCTTGGTAGGAGATTCAAGAAGCATAATAAATTGATAGTATAATCCTAATACTTCATAATCCCATTATTCATACTCATGGATCAATCTCTTTACTTTGTCATATATGTACATCCTTACACATACATACTGTATATGTCGTATAGATATATATACAGCCAAAATCATGAAACATAATTACTATCTCAAGCATTAATAGTCACACTCAGACACACTGAGTTGATCAATCATCTAGACTCTGCTGGAAAAGACTTCCTCATTTAGGTAGTATCATCACACTGAGCCATACTAAGTTGATAAAACATCCAGACTCTGCTGAAAAATACTCTCTTATTTAGACAGTATCGGCATCTCATTATGCCATGCATCATAATGCAAAATACTCTAAGGACTACTATGCTACAGTCTAATCCATACTAGCATGCTTGGATAACTACTTTCATACTCCACGAAGATACCAAGTGTAGAAAATCATCTATGTCATGTCTACATGGGGAGACAAACCGTCACAGTGGTGGCCTTCCCATAATTGCCCCACCTGACATTTTGCCTCTCTTTGGGCATGGTATCATCATATATATCACATTTCAGAGAGTGGGTGGCCAAACCCTCATAAACCTCCTAGAATAGCATCCTCAGGCATATGCCTATTTAAACCAAAACCACAAGCCTCCATGCTTATATATAAATTAATCTTTTAACTTGTCAGACGCCTTGTCTGTTTATATCACCATCCTCGTATATTGGTATTCTTATACTGAGGATAGGATTTTACTTCAAACTTAGGGATCATCATTTACGATGAATGATACCCATGTTCTTATAAGTTAAGGGATCACCATTCTATATTAATGATTCCCATGAATTAATTTTATACTTATCAAACAATTTATCTATTTATCTAAGGTTAGAATACCTTCTAGTTCCTTATTCATTTGGGGTTTTTCTCAATTCTAACTTAAGAATTTCTTATGTGTTTTAGTTGGATCATAAGGGTTTCAATGGATTTAATACAAGTGCTTACATTATACTCGTCAACATTTCCACTCATCAGATCATGTATTTAGCATGTATTTCTCATGTAGATGCATTCATAAAATCCTCCTACCTTCAAGTAGTGATTCATCTCTTCAAATCTTCCATGATCGTAATTGACGTATGAAATTTGTAAATCCATACATACTGTCAATACTTATACAATCTAAATAATCCTATATTTTTTATCCTATCAATATTCTTTGTCTAATATTGTCCTTTTATATAAAGGATCTAGATCTTGTGTCCTATCATGATCTATCTTCCTCAGATAGTGTTTATCCTATTGATTAATAGATCTGATTGTTAGAATGATCTTCTAATCTTTCAGATCTAAGTATTTTCTCTTCTATGTCTTTGTGTATTCCTTTCTTTGATGTTGATCTTTCATAGGTCCTTTCATCAACAATTTATACTTGTTGATAAAGATGAGAGCTTAGATCTTCTATCCTTTAGTTGTTCTTTAATCTATGTTTAGTTGTTTGATCATCCCTAAGGAGGATGATCTTAGTTCTCTTCCTTGAATGATATTTGGTCAAGGGTTTGGATTCTCTATCTAGATTTTTCTACAACATACGTACGTAGATGCATAATAAAATACAACAATAGGATTCTTATTTTTTTTTATCATTCACGATCTTATGGATTAGGTTTGATCATCCTTATCTTACTTACAATTTTTATTAGGATTAGATAATTTACTAACCTTTTATAGTCTTATTATTATTATTCAACCAGTTAGTATTTTATTGGTTGAAGATAGCTTGTTCCATCCTAAGACTAGATAGCTCCTCTTATATCCAATTGGATAAGTCTTACTAGATGAATGGTTGAACATAAAGTGGTTACTTCAATCATCATGTAAGGAGGCGTTTAGACCTTACAAACATCAACGGAAGGTAGGGGAAGAGCAAGGCTCTATTAGAGAACCCCCTTAACCACCATGTTCAATATTCACTAGAGTGACCTTAACTCAACCTTTCATAAGGTTCCTATGAGCATTTTAACCCGAAGTACTCTTTCTAATTGATTTTAATTAAATCCATGAACATTTAAAATGTCATTCATGGGATTTATTATTCTCCTAGTTTGGGCCAAGGATTTGATAATCCTTATATTGTCCTACTAACTATAACCCTTATTATAATTATACTTCATGATGTATATGTATTAAGTGAAGTCCATCTATATGTCATCAATTGCCTCTTTTAAGGTATTTTCCATAATTCTACAATTAAAAGAAGTTACACCAATAATTCTAAGAAATTTAAAGGCAATCATGCTAAAATTGAAAGTATTGATCTAAATTTAAAATTTCTATTTAAAAGAAATTAACTAATAATATTAAAACAACTTATTCTAGGAAATTAAAGATAATTACACTAAGATTGGAAAATAGACATGGATCATAATTAAGTCAAATTTATTGTGAAAGATAATTAATTAAGCTTGCAATCAAGCTATCCTTATGATCCTAATCTTAGAGTATTCAATTTATAGGTCTAATTGTCTTGATCATTCCTGATCCATCTGATCAAGGAGATCCATTGACATTTTCCATGATCTTTTTCTCATTTAAGGGCCTACACCTTGATCTATTTCATATCAATCCAATCCAACCATCCCCATGCTATTTTATCATCATTAGATCCTTAGTGGATCTAGATTTTCAATTCTGATCACCTTAGATCTACTTGGTCAAGGGTGTAAGTAAGAGTATTTTTAATTAACAGAAATGTTTGATGCTTAAAATATTATTTTTATGGTTTCAATATGTTCCCCTCATCAAGATCTATTCATGTCATCTTACAGATTGAAAATCAGACTTAAATTGAGTGAGTAATTGAATTTTTAAATTTTTAGCCATTCTCAACAACTAGTTTTAGTTTGTACTATTTTTTATCACAGAAACCTATATAGAGGATTAGAAATCCTACTATGATAATCAATCATAGGGTTTTAACAACTTTTGGATCCATCCATCAGATTAGATTTTTAATTTGGCATCATTTTGATCGTGATCCATTACTATTGGAACATATTTAGTATTATCATACGTAAATACAATTAAAAACATAAATCTAACATCTCCATTAGATTCGACACACCATTAGAAATTAATAGCAACTTTCAGATCTAAAATCAAAGATAAAATGAGCTCCTAATTGAAGAATTAAGATCTGAGCTCAATAGATGGATGGCTAAGATCACTCCAATAGAAAATGACAAAATAGAGAGTGGCCTGCCTCCATTATCATCTTTTACCGGTGATCTAAGAGGGGTGATTGGCTATGGGCAAGATGATCTAATATGGGCCCCAAGAAATCATCCAATGGCTTAGAAGCCTCATCTAAGCCATCCAAGATGGGGATCTCAGCCCTATTGCTAGATCCATCTTTCCCGACAGATCAATGGCTAGGGAGATCACCTTAAGGCCGGAGAACCTAAGGGAGGTGCTGGAAATGAAAATAGAGGTGAGGGTGACTTACCTGGTCAGGTTTGGTGAAGAAAGCTTCACCAGAGAGAGATTTCATAGCAAAAAAATATAAGAAACCCTAGACGTGGGAATTTCATACAGGTGACTTTTTCCCTGTCGTCATTACCGGAGAATGTCGGGGATCATGGGGTTTTGTAGATCTCATGTATCTGAAGAGATCCTTTAGTTTAAGATCACTTTTCACCAGCCAAATTAGCTGGAATAACTTGAATTAATTGCCTAAGATAGTAACCTTGTCGAATGTAATGCCTCAAAATTTGGAGATATTTTGTAAAAGTGGTTAATTTTGAAAATTAATATATGTTTTAGATGTTTAATATTAATAAAAATATAAAACAAAGGAATTTGTGAGAAAATTAGTACCATTAGATTCTACATTCAAAATGGAATCCAACGCCTCAAGGAACACTGAAAACAAAGTTCGTATGAAGAAGTTATAAGCATTTGAAGATGGAGGGTATATATGTAATTTGTGTATAAAACAAATAGGATCTGAAAACACAGGGGACCGTTTTACTAAGGGCACACCCCCAGGTCGTCCCCTACCTCCAGCCACAGACCTACACAGGCACCGCCTCTGTGAGGCAGCAGAAATGGCGGCACCGCCTTACTCCCTCTATAAAAACCCTCTTCCCCCTCATCATCGATCATCTTCTTCTCCTCTTTCTTCAGCTGCCTTCACCCAAATCTGGCAGCTAGGGTTCCAACAAAAATCAGAAAACCCTCATCTAGATTTCCTCTGCAAATTCTGACACGGTCCAGGTCATCCCTTTGGGCCGACCATCCTCCCTTCTCTTTTCTTCCCCTTCTTCCTCTAGTTGCATCGGAACAGTGGGTTTTCCCTTATTCTAGTTTCTAAGCAATAAAGGGAGCCGCATCATGGAAAGATGGTACCATCTTTGGATGCCCAGGTACGTCCCCATCTCCCTCTCTAAGTTTCCCTCTCTTTCCAGCCCAGATCCCCACCGGATCTGGTATTTTTTTGGCCAGAAAATGTCGGAGGTGGGTTCCTTCCAGAACCCCCCAACGCAACCCTCTCTGGGATGCAGCGTGCGATGCCTGCCCACGACGTAGTCCCTGGCACGACCTTCAGGTGCGCAATGTGGGGCACTGGTCCTGGCTCGACTAGGATGCATGGGATGCCCTGGGAGCCCGGCTCAACCAGGATGCATGGGGTGCCCTAGGAGCCAAGACAGGCTATGCTATGCTGAGGACGCATCCGCACGACGTAGTACAGGACGCGCTACACCGCGTCGCTCAGGTGTGCACATGTGCATGAATGCAGTCTCGATTCAACAGAGAAGCGCACGAGTCTTGGGAACCGCGACACGTGGACCCTATGTGGACAGTCCTAGATCGTCCATTGAGGCATGACCTTTAAAATCCAAGTTCAGAGGCTATATAACTCCGATTGACGATCCGAAAGGACCATTGCGTCTATAATTTTGAATCAACATAGACCTAATTATACAATAATATTTAGGAGAAAGAGACTATTTGGGAAGAATATAGCCTAAAAACCATAGAGAACTTATGAATCCATAAGATCAACTATGGCTAGACCTCAAGAATAAATCTAAGAGAGGCCTTAGTACATTCTTAGTCCATGATTGGACCAAGAGTTATGTAAATCAACTCCTAGAAAACTGAAATCATATAGAGTTAGCCGTTAACTAGTGAATTTAGAAATCATGATTAGATTTCATGTTTAAATGATATACAGGACCCATAAAGGTACTTTAGGACTTGACTAAAAGAGGGATAGAAGCTAAGTGATGACAATCGACGTAGGTAGTATGATACTGCTACATTTTAATGCATTCCCAAATATACTAGATTTGTAGGTAGTCTGATACTACTAAGTTTTTAAAACGCATCTTACACTCAGACTTGCTTTCTTATCATGTTTGGCATGTTTTTGAGATATGATGTTCTTATGCAAGTATGCAGCCTTGTCTTCATGATTTTATGGCCTTGAAGCACTTGAA
Organism: Warburgia ugandensis; assembly: GCA_035236585.1. Taxonomy (NCBI): domain Eukaryota; kingdom Viridiplantae; phylum Streptophyta; class Magnoliopsida; order Canellales; family Canellaceae; genus Warburgia; species Warburgia ugandensis. The sequence continues at coordinate 52,721,089 of CP141127.1, read as the reverse complement.
TCTACCACTGTACTTAATATGTTTTTGAGATATAATGTTCTTATACCAGCATGAGGAATTGTCTTCTTGTTTTATGGCTTTGAATGCGATATTAGCATAAATTGATTTTATGTATTGCTCGCATGATTGAAAAAGAGATGCACAAATTATATGATTTCGATGAGTGAGATTGAGGATTGCCATGTCATATAAATCATCTCATAATACCAGCACATGATGCATAACCTTGATGGTTACCAAAAGACGCTGGTGAGGCAGTGTGAGGGCCAAGCAGTGTGAGGGACCCAAAGAGGACATGATTTTTATATTTTTGGGCTATTGAGCCTGGTGGGCACTATGCTAAGAGGTTGTTATGTATGGGGTTGGCCTCCCAGCCTCTACCACCAAAGGGTGGATGATATTACTACCAAAAAGGCATTGTCCCATCCTTAACTGCTGTGGTAAACAAGGACGACCACTGGAGGTGTTCATGGCACCCTTTCGGGGACATCCATAGTCGCCGTGGAGGCTATGGTGGATTCCAAATATATGCTGAGTGTGAGCATAGTAACCCTGTGATTTCATTATGATTGATATGCATATAGCATTGAGATGGTCGTATACGAGTACTCATGACCAGTTGGCGTGACGTGTACGCCGAGAGATTCATCTGCATGATGTTAGCATTTGTTGGAATGATGACTATTTTAAGAATTTCATGATTTTTATATTTTACTCATTGGCTTAATGTATTGTCAAGATCATATTACTTGGATCTATTGCTTTCTACCTTATGATTTTAGTCATATTTAGATGACGTGATTTGCATACGAATTCCATGAGTGAAATAATGAGGTTACGTTTTATGCATAAATATGCATGTTTATACAAAATGGAATCACTGATATTTTACATGAAAAAGCTCTTTGCATTATGCATGTTGCCTGTCGTGTTTTCAAAATAGTAGTATCAGATCACCTACTGTGTATGAAAAATACTCACCCAAATCTATTATTTTCCAGATTAGCTCCACCCAAGGATAGAAGAAGCATCATGAAAAGTCAGTACTACAATCAAGTAAAGCAAGAAGGGACAAGCATGAATGTAAGTAAACACTCTACCTTTTGGACATGTATCTGTACTTATTTACAGTTGGGCTGTGAGCTGTGACTAGATAGACCTGGGAATCCATTTATGATTTTTGAAAATTTCAAAACTACTTTGTTTGTTGTGAAAGCAAATGACACTGAGGTCTTCAAAATGAATCTAAAACAAAAGATTTTTCGCTGCATTGCATTGATTTTCTAAAAGTGTTTTCAAATAGGGATCGATCCAGCCCTAAGAATTAGTTATTGCATTTAAAAATGCATGTGAAAACCCAGGTCATCACATCGGAGGTTATTTTTTGTTTAGAATTTCCTGACGATCCAGGAGGTGGATCATCATAGCCCCTTAGGGCTTTTGTACATTTCCTTATCCCGAACAGATCCAACGGTGAAGATCTAAATCTGTTGGAAACCTAAAAAAGATTGCTCAATGTGAGTTGAGAGGACATTTGTGATTCCATTGCTCAATCCTAGGGTTAGGACCACTATGTCATGTATGTGTTTTATGCTACTCAATCCTAGCATTAGGACCACTAAGTCACTAGGATAGTTCCTAGTGCTAAGATCACTAAGTCACTAGGATAAGTGTGTGTTTTACATTACTCATCTTAGCTAGGATCATAGTTTAAAACTAAGTACGTCATAGGTGGGGACTAAGGGAATAATTTTCCTTGGTCTCTATTTAAAACTATCCAACCTAGCCAACCTAATTTAAACTATTGTGATGCTAGTGGTCCCTAGTTTAAACTATCTAAGCTAGCCAAAATTCAAGTGATTTTTGTCCTAAATTAAGAAAGTAAATTAAAGCATGAATTTGGAAACTAAGCAAAAACAAGAAATATGCTAAATGGAAAACTTTCCTAAAACATGCACTTTTTAAAACTAAAACTTTCCTACTTTAAAAACTTCTAATTTCATGACTTTCCTAATTAACAACTTCCCTTAAATGAAATCTAGTAACCTTCCTAAACATGAAATTAACAACTAATTTAAGGGAAATATGATTTAACATCTACTTTCTTAATCATGCAGAATTAAGAAAAGTAAGCAACCAAATCAACTATTTTGACAAGTATTGACGAATTTGATTACTTTCCAACTAACTAAGATGCAAACTAATGGAATATAAGTAAACCCAAACTAGAAAAATTAAATGAAAGCAATTACTTACAACAATGAAAGGAAAACTACCCAATTAACATGCATGTAACCATAGAATGGTATGCATGATTCATTGGATAGAAGTGGATTTAATCAACTACTTTGGATACCTAAGCATGCAATATATTTATAACATTAACTAAGCTATCTAACAATCTAATTGGACTCTTGAAAAATCAAGTGAACAAGATTATATTGTGCTGGAAATTAACATACATCATTCACACAAAGAAATTCCAGCAATGAGGTAATTGAAACATTCAATGACTATAACATGTAAAACATAAAATTAATCACTTCTAATGCATTCAAACATATAAGAAAAAAGTTAATTTATTTCTGGACATAAACATGAATTGAAATTTCCATCTAATCTCAGTGAATCACATCCAAAAAGTCATCAACATAACACTACATACATGTAGTCCAAATCTGAAACGTAAATGCTATTACAATAATGTTCACTTAATCTCAATCAATCCTTAAATACAAGCCTTATTCTTTGTCAATTGTTCCAACATTCACTCATGAACAATTATTCTTGAAATCAAGGGGCTATCCTATAGAAAACTAAAGGAACAATCCAATTGAACCTAAGAAACCAGAGCAGAAAAATCTAGAGGGCTAAAAGAGAATAAAGATGCAATGAAAGATGAAGAACAAAACTAGATTCAAGATGACTTCGCTTGGCTATCACTCCAAGGGAAAACTGTGAAGACCCGGGTTTTTGTAACACGTTTTGTAATGTATTTTGAAAGGCAGGGCGCTTAAGAGTGTAAAAAATTTTTGCAAAACAAAGTAGCGGAAATTCTTTTCTTTAGAACTTGTTTTGCAAACCCAAGTCACCACTTCATACATAATATAAGTACAATTTGTGTACAAAAGAAAATTCCATTAAGGAATATACTTTTATTAAATTTCCAAGATCCATCCAGTGGTTCATAGTACAGCCAAATCTATTACAGTACTTGTCCAAATTACATAATCCAAAACTCAAGCTCACCATACAATAAAACTCTCAACAAAGAAAAATACATGTCTTCAAGGGTATACCTTGAAGATTATTCTCTTCAAGTCTTATATTGTCTTCAGCTCCTAACTCTCCTTCCCTATATCTGAGATATTGCAACATTTACAATATCTCAGCAAGCAATGCTTGGTAGGGGATTCAAGAAACATAATGATTGACAATGTTATTCCAATACTTCATAATCCCATATCCCGCAACACATTCATGTATCTACTCTTTACTTTGTAATTTATGTATATCTATATACATACATACTCTTCATGAATAAACCAGTTAAATTTATGAAAGTAGCCAAATATCATTCCCAACTAAGCTGATCAATTCTCTTCATTTAGAGAATTTACTATTACAGCTAATCTTACACTAGAAATTTCCCTCCTTAGGAAATATTGGTGGGAAATATTGGTATTATACAATTACCTAGCATTTCATTATGCTAAAACATAAGGCATTTCACTATGCCTATTCCCATATGCATCATAGTGCAAAATAATCAAAAAGGTTGCTATGTTGCAGTCTAATCCGTACTAGCTCACTCGGATAACTGCCCTGTTCACCACTGATACCACGGTAGAAAATATTATGTCACTGCCCATATGGGGGGGCAAGACTTTCACAGTGGTGGCCTTCCCATAATTGCCACCACCCGACTTTGGGCAAGGTATCATCATATCATCAAATTTCAAGGAGCGGGTGGCCAAACCCTCATAACTCCTCTAGTAATAGCATTCCCCTAGGCTTATGCCTATTAAAACAAACTCACAAGCTTCCAAGCTTGTATGTAAAATAGATTTCATATATATTAGACCATATGTCTGTTTACTTAGGGCTAAAATATTTTCTAGTTCCCTATTCACTTATAGTTTAGTCCTTAACCATCTTATATGTGTTTGATTGGATCATAAGGTTTTCAAGAGATTTAATACAAGTATTAACATTACTCTTATCAACATAAGATCATGAGTTCAATCATGTATGTCTCATGTAAATGCATTCATCAAATCCTCCTACCTTTAAGGAGTGATCTCTTTTCTCAAATCTTCCATGATCCTGACTGATGTATATGATCTATACATCCATACGTATTGTCAATATATAAATTATGAACAATCCTATTGATCACTAGATTTGATGTTTAGAATGATCTTTAGATCATTCATATCTAAGTATTTTTCTATCTCCTAAGTCTTTGTGTGTCCATCTCCTTGATGTTGATCTTTCATAAATCCATTGATTTACAATCTACACCTGTTGATAAAGATCAGGGTCCTAGATCTTCTATCACCTGTTGAAGGTAACTTATTCAAGCCTAAATCTAGATTGCTCCTCTTATTTCCAATTGGCTAAGGCTTACTAGCTGAATGGGTGAACACAAAGTGGTTACTTCAATCCTCATGTAAGGAGGCGTTTAGACCTCACAAACGTCAACGGAAGGTAGGGGAAGAGCGAGGCTCTATTAGATAACCCCCTTAACCACTATATTTATCATTCACTAGAATGACCATTGCTCAATCTTTCATAAGGTTCCTATAAGCATGTTTATACTAAGTACTCTTTCTAATAGATTTTAATTAAGTCCATGAATATTTATAATCTCATTCATGGGGGTTATTATTCTTCTCCTAGTTTGGGCCAAGGATTTGATAATCCTTATATTGTCCTACTAACTATAGCCCTTACTAATTAAGTCCCAGGTACTCCATTCTTATTTGTGTCATGAAACTGTACTTTCTCATTAGATTACATTTTTGATGTTTTATGCTCTTTATCTTATAACAAGTAGATCTATTAATAACATTTGACCATAAATGAATTATAAATTCAAAGCATAAAACTACATAATTTAACACTTAATGATAATGAGACAAGGTACTTAAAATTACTCTAACATGATTCCCAACTAATATACCTTAATAACTTAATTTAAACTAACATGGACTTAAGGTATAATCTCATACTATAGTATAAACTTATATGAAATTCTAGCATGGTCCTAAGTTAGATTGGTATGAAATCATACTAAAGTGCCCCTAAGATAATTAAATTTGGCAACTTATGATAACAATGAAATCACATTTCATGCTAAAGTATAAATGTTATACTAGCATGCTTTATAACATAATCATATTTAAAATGCTATTATATAAATTGAAACTAATTACATTAACATTTTTAGAAACCTTTACTTATGATCCAACCATTAGATCTTAGATCTTTTCCTTTGATTAAGGGTATTAGTTATATTTAGGGGATTTTCTTTATGAAGGTCCAAAGATCATATCGATCCATTTTTATCATAATCCATTCATGATTTCTTGGATTTCATTATATCAACATTCATTTTATCCATCCCAAGGATCTGATCACACTTGATCTCATTGATCAAGTGGGTCCCTTTGTATTTTTAGAGTTTTTCTACCATAATGGGTAGATCCCTTAATATATCTCAGATATGTCCAAATAAACCATAGATATCACTTTATTTCAATAGTATATCATTAGTAAAACATATTTTCAAGATCTGATCATCTCAGATCTTGAAGATCTAGGTAATTGGAAACTTGTGTCGTTAATACAAAAAGTTTTACTGAATATTATGTCTATTTTATCATTTCATCAGAAAATATATGTTTCAAGCTTTCCATATCTTCTTTCTGATCTTAATTTGGAGTTCAGATGACTCTAGAATGTGCTCTGAAAGTTCACAGTCCTTCCTAGGGCCTGGATTTGATCTGGGCCCAAGGAACGGACGGCCCAGATTAGTCGGGCAAAACGTCCTCGGTTCGTTGGGTGCATTCGTTGCTATGAAATGTGGAAGCGCCTGCACGGGGTGTCACGAACATGCGCAGGACGTCGTCACACGTGCTTACACGAGCACGCGGGCGGCGTTTCACACGTCATCCATTCAATCGGGGGATCGGACTATCCGTTTGGACCATCCAATCAATCCCTTCTCCATTGAGGGACCAAACCTTTATGAAATTTCGTGAAAATTGTACCTTAGGGGTCTTGGACCCTTTTAGATTGATTGGTAAGGTACGATTTTCCATCGGACCCCTCTATAGGCCTGAATTGAAGGTGCTGTTATTACTTTTTTTTCATCAAAATAAATTACAGTAAAATAAAATTTTCATTAAACATAAGTAAACATGTATAGAAAGTATTCCCACCTACCTGATTGGAGAAAAAACCTTGGTTATATGCCCAATTTAAAAAGAATACCTTGTTGTTGAAGATATGGCTTAAGATCCACCTTTCTTGCAAATTACCATTGTTTGAACCGTTGGATCTTGAAATTTCTTTGGGGGTTTTGTAGATAAGATATGGTGGGATGTTTTGGACGGTGAAATTGATGAAATTAGTTCTAGAACAGAGTGCCTAATTGATTTTACGTCCATTGTTCCAATCTAAAAAGAAAAAGAAGTTGAAAAGAGAGATATTTCTTTGAAATTTTGGGTTTTTGGGGAGAAATCTAGGTCTAATTTTTTAGGGAGAGTGAAGAAAATTTTGTGGAGATTTTATGTGCATTTTTGGACAGTTTTTGGGGTTGTATTTATAGGCATTTTGGTCTTTTTTTCATGATTATAATATTTAATTTTTTATTATTAAATGGCATGAAAGTCTCACATGCTCCATTTTTTCTTTCCATGCTCCATTTTTCTTCCCCAAGACAAGCTGATGTTTGTTGACCCATGACCCCAGGTGGGCTGCTCATAAGATTCGTTTTTGGATCTCTTGTGGGCCCCATGTGGGCCCCACATGGTGTAAAAAGATCGTTTTGACATTTATGTATAAAATTTTGGGTTTTATTCCCATGATCTCGGATTTGAGTGTACTTAGTGGTGTTGGATTCGTATTTCTCAGTACATTCTAAATTTTGATGTCTCATATTTTTATTTTTGGGAGATTTTGATTTTTGGGTAAAATTACTATTTTACCCTTTTGTCCAAGAAATGAAGAAACTTAAGGATTTTTCATCCGTATTCAGAATTTTGTCGTGCTTACAGTCATTTTGAAGGGTTTACTAAGTTTAATTTCAATTTTACATGTATTATTATTTGATTATACTTTTATAAAAAGTATATTCTAAATAACCCTAATATTTCAGCCCGAAATATCTGAAACTCAAACTTTATTGATTTTCTCAATCAATTACAAAAATTGGAGTTATTACAAAAACGAGCCAAGAATCTTAGTTTAAATTCAAGGAAAACTAAAAGAAAATTAGGGTAAAACTAACATGAAAAGAAAGTTATTCCAGCAAAGACTAACCAACCTTCAAAGATGAATCAAAACCCCACAAATCCTAGGTTCAGCACTTGAGGAAGAAGCTTGAACTTTGGAATTTTGTAGCAACATAGAAAGACTTCATAAAACAACCAGAAAAAAGAGACAATTGGGCTAGAATGAAGTGAATGTCCTCCTCCCTAATGGAGGAGGCATCCTTTTCCTATGGTGAAAAGAGAGTGTTTTGCTTGGATTTTGGGCTGGTTTTATAAGATTTGTCCTATCTTTCCTAGGGTAACATAGTACTAATATGTTGTGGGAATTAAAGAGTGTGAATTTGTAATGGCTATGATGGGGGAAAGGGGTAGACAACAAATAGGAAAGTGGGGAAATAAGTGGCTGTCTTAAGAAGGGGGTAGGTGGGAGATGCCACCTTTTTAGGAAGGGGCGTCTTCCCCCCTTCCAAAAAATGTTCCTCCATTTTTTAGGAAAGTAGGTGGGGATAGGTGTGACGACCCGGGTTTTTGAAACACATTTTATGATATATTTTTCAAAGGCAAGGGCGACCCCTCAGTAAAAAAATTTCGCAAAACAAAGCAGTGGAAATTCTTTTCTTTTTAAACTTGTTTTGAAAACCCAAGTCACTACTTCATACATAACATCAGTACAATTTGTGTACAAAATAAAATTCTATTGAAGGAATATGATTTTATTAAACTTCCAGGATCCATCCAATGGTTCATAGTACAGCACGGTATCAATACAATACCTGTCCAAATTACATAATCCAAAATTTACAAACCCAAGTCACTACTTCATACATAACATCAGTACAATTTGTGTACAAAATAAAATTTTATTGAAGGAATATGATTTTATTAAACTTCCAGGATCCATCCAATGGTTCATAGTACAGCACGGTATCAATACAATACCTGTCCAAATTACATAATCCAAAATTTACAAACCTCACCATACATTAAGACTCTCAATACAATAAAATTCTCTCAAATAAAATACATGTCTTCAAGAGGAGGTATCTTGTTTGATTATTCATCTACATCTTCTTAAGTCTTCTATAGTCTTGAGCTTCTAACCCTCCTTCTCTATATCTGAGGTATTGTAAACATGAAAACATGTACAATACCTCAGCAAGCTATGCTTGGTAGGGGAATACAAAAACACACTACTTCATCAACATAAGAGTATATACCTCAGACCTTATTTCATCATAGTTATCCATTCATAAGATATCTCCACATAGGGTACATACGTTATTTATGTAGTACATGACAAATTAGTTAAAATAGTGAAGATTGCTCAAAACTTCTTACTTTCCTTGGCTATACTCCCACTTAGGAGAGCAATACCTAGCCAAAGATTATTCAACACTTGTTCCTTCCCCTGGCTATACTATCACTTAGGAGAGCAATACCTAGCCAATCCTCATATGGGATTTTCATTCTAGGAGCCAATGTAATAGCATATCATCATGCCATACTTGTTCCTTCCACTGGCTATACTCCCACTTAGGAGAGCAATACATAGCCAATTATCATAGGGGTGTTCATTCTAGGAAGTCATGTAATGGCACATCATCATGCCATAGTATCATACTATGCCTATCATATGTGCATTATAATGCAAAATACATTAGGACTACTATGCTTACATCCTCAATCCGTACAGCGTGCCCAAATAACTGTATAATCCTCCACTGACACCAACTGTGGAATAATCAATCCATGTCCTCATGGGGTGGACCATGGTTGTCATAGTGGGGCCTTCCCATTACTGCCCCACCAGGCATTTAGCCTCTCTTTGGGCATGGTATCATCATATAAGTTGCAGGAAGTGGGTGGCCAAACCCTCATAACATCCCTAACATAGCATCCCCAGTCTCTATCTCTGTGTAAATCAAAATCCACAAGTCTCCATACTTGTATGAAAATATATTGTACATATCAAACGATCAGTCTGTTTAACTAAGGCTGGAATATTATACATACCCTATTCTTAGGGTTTCCTTAGTCTCAATATCTCATTATTTTCACCTCATTAAACTTGATCAATAAATTAGATCAAGTGGATTAGATTATGAGGTTGGATCATTTTGTTTGATCATTTAATTAGATCACTTAATTTGATCATATATTTTTGGATCACTTATCATATGTTTTGGATCCCTTAATTGCATCACATGTTTTGGATCCCTTAATTGGATCACATGTTTTGGATCCCTTCATTGGATCATATGTTTTGGATCCCTTCATTGGATCATATGTTTTGGATCCCTTCATTGGATCATATGTTTTTGGACCACTTAATTGGATCATGTATTTTGGATCACTTAGTTGGATCATCTATTTTGGATCAAATGTTTTGTATCACTTGTTTGGATCATGACTATGCTAAGGTACTAAGCATACTGATATAATGAAGGTCTATATTTTTAGACAGATAATCATGTATATCTATACATGAATCTCGAATATATCATTGTATATCCACCTACCTCGAAGTAGTATCTTGATTCATACATCTCTAGTGTATTCTTCCACAATGTCCATCATGGTCTGGATTCATCCATCTGTTAAACCATATGTATAAGGTTATTTCCCTATTCAAGTATGTATTCCTATAAATGATACCCTAATTTTTCCTTGAATCAAATTTGATCAAGGGTTTGGGATTCTCTATCTATGTTCTTCTACATACGCATACATACTATAAAATACTACAATAGTATTTGTTTTTTATCATCCAAGATCCTATGGATCTTGTTTGATCATCCTTATCTTGATTTTCAATTTTTATCAAGATTAGATGATTTACTACACTTTATGCTCTCATTATTATTACTCAACCAATTAATGTTTTATTGGTTGAGGGTAGCTTATTTCATTCTAAGTCTAGATTGCTCCTCTTATGTCAAATTGGCTAAGGCTTACTAGTTAAATGGTTGAACACAAAGTGGCTACTTCAATCCTCATGTAAGGAGGCATTTAAACCTCACAAACGTCAACAGAAGGTGGGGGGAGAGCATGGCTCTATTAGATAACCCCCTTAACCACTATGTCTATCATTCACTAGCTTGACCCTAACTTAACCCTTCATAAGGTTCCTATGAGCATTTAATCCTAAGTACTCTTTCTAATTGTTTTTAATTAAATCCATGAACTAAAATGTCATTCATGGAGATGTATTATTCTCCTAAGTTGGACCAAGGAATTTATATTCCTTATATTATCCTACTAACTATGGTCCTTACTATCATTAAGTTTATATCATACATTCTATGTGAATGTCCATTCCTTCTAATTTCATTTAATTACCATTTCAATGAAATTACAATTACTTAAGCATTGAAACATAAGTTGAAAGCATAAATAACAAGTAACCAAACACTTAAATAAACAATTAAATAAATAATTCAACTAAGAAATGAAAGACAATTATCATAATGTTCAATAATTGAAATAGAAATCTAACATGTTATCATGATCCAAGGGTCTTAATTGATCCATAGTCATCCTTCATCTTTTTAAGGTTTAGATCTTGATCCTTCATTTTATGTTAGATCCAACATATTATATTGATGTAATTTAATTATTAAATCATGGATTTATCTCATCCATTGATTTGATCTTCCTTGATCTACCCGATCAAGGAGAGCTTAGGTTACTTTGTACCATTTATGGGCATAGATCTTGATCTAGCCCAAATCCACATCATACATTTATTAAATCCTTATGATCTTATCTCAAGATCATCATCAAAATACATCCATGATGTCCAATCATCCTGGATCATCTTGATTTAGGAGATACTATTCATTTTTAGGGATTTTAGTAACTCTTAAGGCTAGATCTCTTAAGATCTGCCTAATCAATACCATTTAATATACTTATATTATTTATTATGTTATAACATCACCATCCAAAAATGTATTAGTGGTCTGATCATCCTAAATCTTGTAGATCAAGGATGTTAGTTACTTATCCACTTAATTACAGAAATTTTAATTAATTAAAATTAAAATTTTATAAGTTCAGTCCATTTGGATTATAAGAGGGAATCTATCACAACTTTCCAATCTCAATTTGGATTTCAATTGAGATCGGAATTGAAATTTTAAGATTTTAGCCCATTTTAAGGGCTGAATTTCACCTTACTGTTTTGATCATTTTGGACTGATATAGAGGTATAAAAACTCTACTATGAACATGTATATTAAGGTTTTTAGATCTTCTAAACACATCTATCGGTTCAGATTTCATGTTTGGGGTTATGTGGGCCATGATCCATGATCAATGGCACGGATTTCATAAAAAAGATCATGTAAATACTACTTAAAAACACGATCTAATAATTTCAGTGAATTAACAAAATCAACATTATTCCAAATAAAGTTTCTGATCTAAAATCAGAGGTCAATTAAAGTCAAAATTAATATTTCAATATTTTAGCCCGTTTTAAGGGCTGAATTTCATCTTTTATGTTTTTGATCAATTATTTCATATATAAGAACATAAATCTGACTGTGTACATGATCCTAAGCTATTAGAGTGTCTATGAAGACATCCATCAGTTCAGATTTGTCTTTTAAAGTCATCTGATCCATGATCTAAGATCATGGGTACTAATTTTACTAAATAACTTATGTAAATACAAATTAAAACATGGATCTAATAATTTCAATACATGGTAAACACTACAAGGAGTCCATATCAATTTTTTGATCTAAAATCATAGCTATATCAAGCTCTGAATTGAAGAATTATGATTTTCAGTTAACAGAATAGACGGCCCAGATCAAATCTGGGTTACAGGTACGGATCTCCCCCATCTAGTAAAACCAAGAATCCAGATTTCACATCCTGGGGTTTTTGGGCCCCAGGAATCCATCCATCGGCTCAGAAGTAACATCTAAGCTGTGGATCGATGGGATCTCAACCCTCAGTGCCAGATCCATCATCTCCAACAAATCAATGGCTGGGGAGCTTCCATCCTTGCCGGAAAACCAAACTAACCTACTGTAAATGAAATACGGGTGCAAGTGCACCTACCTGGAAGAAGATATTCCGGATCTATGCCCGAAAAACCAAAAAATCCACTCCTTATAATATAAGTCGCCGGAGCTTCTGTTTTATACTAATTTATCCACGGATACTCCACGAATTATGGTAAAATCAAATGGGTTTTGCATATCTTGATATTACCCAACTATCCAATGGTCAAGATTAGGTTTCAACAGCTGAAAATTAACGTATAGCTCAAAAACTATAACAGGGTGAAAACCCTTCTTGTTGGGACGACGTGTCTGTGGCAGTGCCCGATATCCAGAGCAGGAATATTCCTCCTAGTGCTTCCGTGGACACTCTAACAAGGGGAATAAAATGCAAGGAAAGGGAGGAGAAAAGAGGGAGAAGGATGATGAATTTTGGTCTGAGATTTTGGCAGAGTCTAGGGGACTTCGTGATGGATTTTTGGAATATTTTTGGAAATTTTTATGATGTCTATTTATAGGGATTTTTAGTGTTTTTCATCATAACACCTAATTATTATGTTTTTTCCTTTTTAATATTTAATATTTATTTGATTCCCACTACCACCTCCTTCTCCACTAGCTGGTGGTAGTAGTTTGACCCATGATTGCACGTGGTCTGGTCATTGGATTCCATTTTGGGTCCCTTGTGGGCCCCACATGAGTGTGAAAAGACCAAATTGCCCTTTTATGGAGAAAAATCCATTTCATTCTCCCGAGCTCGGAATTGAACGTACCTAATGGCGTTGGATTCGTATTTTCGAGTACATTCTAGATTTGGATGTCTTAGGTCTTGGTTATTTGTGAAATTACTATTTTTCCCTTTCATTCATTAAAATGAAGAGAAATACAGACTTTTCATCCGTATTCAGAAATTATCGTGCTTACAGTCATTTTGAAGCATCCGCCGCATATGTTTTCATTATACATCTCTCATACCTTAATTCCACTTCTATGAGAAGTGCATATTTCATAACCCTAATATTCCAGCCTGATTTTCATTGAAATTCTAAATTTCAATATTTATTTAATTTCATTATAAAAAATTAGGGGTGTTACAATAGGTTAGGAAAGAGGTGGGATGTGTTTGGCCTATAAGTTTTCTAAGAGATGGAATGAGATGGAGTTTTGGAAATTTGTAGTGCATCTTAAGGGTGAGGTGAAAAATAAGGAGAAAGTGGGGAAAACTCTAAAAATTGGTTTCTTTTATCCCATTGGTCCACATGCCCTCTTATTTTAATATCTTGAAAATAACTCATGGATAACTCTTTTGAATCACCTCCAATCTTAGCGTTTTATTTAGCTTAGCGTGATGGCTAAGACGGCTAACTTTAATGGCTCCATTGGCTAAGCTTCATGGCTGGCTTAGGAAGTTTCCTTGGCTTCAACCCTTAGCTTGAGTGGCTTGTATGGTTTGGCTTGAATTCCTTAGCTTGCCACCTTCTATTAGGGCTTATATGGCTAAGGTGGCTTAAGTGGCTTCCATGGAAAGGTGGTGGGAATGCATGGCTTACTTCATGGCCCCACATTGGCCATCTTGAGTTCCTTTAATCACATCCATTACTTGTGCATAAGATGATCTTGGCCTATGGTTTCATGTTGAAGTGATGAATTTGAGGCTTTGACTCGATCTTTTGATCTTGATCTTCAATTTCATCCCGATCGATCTCGGTCATTTGATCACCATCTTAATTCCTACAAAAAGTGAAAAATCCTAATTATATCCTAAAAAAACATGATTAATCACATAATTACCTTTGAATAGCTTCTAGACCTCCAAAATAACAAACTTTTGTGTTGTTAGGTAAAAAATGTATGTATTATGAATTTTGGTCTAAATGCTCTAACTTACCCCTATAAGTTGTAACACATGGGTACTAATTGGGTGTTTTTTATTCAAAATTAGACACCTATCACTAGGAAGAAGTGATTTCTCATCTCTCACTTCCTAACTCCTCTAAAGGAACCATTTAAAGTTTCCTTACAAATTTCCCTTTATTCCTTAGTGGATTTCGTGGACCATCACCACGATGTTTTATCTACATTTCTTTTTCACTCCTTTAGTATCCACACACTGACAATGAAAATTCCTATATTGAGAATTCATGGTTTTCCTTAAAATGAAATCTCTAACAAGTAGGCCTCCTTGATGTTGTTGACTTCCCTTTCATTGGTTTAATCAATCAAGTTCAACTTAGCCTACAGTATTCATATCTAGATTATTTTTGGAGAATTTAAATTAGTATCGGTGCTCTTTTCCTACATGAAAATGATGCCATTAACTCTAGCCATAGCTTGGAATTGTGATGATCTCTTAATTCCCAATTGACTGCACTTAATCAAATAGCGACATAGCAATTGAATTTCATTATGCTCACTACTTAAAGGGCCCAACAAGTTGAGGAAAGTGCACTAGTTTCCTGGTACTACGCATGAACTTAGGAGCTTCTCCTCCTTGTTTACCACCCTTTAATAGTAGCAATTTGTTTGAGTGAGGGACAACCCCACATCTAATTTGAAGGTCCAATAACCCACCTAAAAGACCCACAATTTACTTTCATACCCTTTGAACTATTTTAAAGTTTTTAAACATTGTTTTTAGGGACCATTTTGCTAATACTATGTGTAGGAAAATGGTGAGCATGAACCTTTATGGTTTATGCACCTAAAAATAGCCTAGAAATTGAAGCAAGGATCCAACTATTTTAGGCCAACCTCATGCTCACACATCAAAGGGGAGAACCCAGAAAGGAATTTTGTATAAGGAGGTGGAAAACATGAATGTTCATGCATGTGAATCATTCCTTGTTTTCCTACTGCATGTAGAAAAAAAAAATGGAGCATCACAAAATTTAGTTAAAAATTCAAGATTTAGAATTAAAGTGAGGTATTTCTAGTCATGCAATACATCTACAACTACTATCATTGAGTATGCATTTGGACTACAAGCTCAATCCAATAGAAATCAGTAAATAAAATGATATTTTAGGAATTTTGTATGGATACTACTGGAAGTAGTAACATGATCATTTCAAAATTTTCGTTTTAAAGGAAAACATCTGGTTTTCTTGAGCTAAGCCAAGGGAAATATTAATAGTTCTTCTAAACTGAAATTCCCTACATGATTAAACTTTAAATAGCTGAATTTTAACTTAGCTCCCTAAGTTGCAGGTTCTCTCTTCTTCACTTGTAGAGTTGCAACCTTGGCAGTGTCTCCTGGTAAATGTGCAATTTTGTGTAACAGGTATCCAATTTGTAGTCCATGTATTATAAATTATAACTTAAAAGTATAGGATTTTCTCAAAATCCATAAGCCATGCTTTTTTGACCTACTAATCTAAAAGTTTGATATTTTGTAGGCTCAAGAACTAATCTAGAGTGAGTATATTAATAATCATAATTTTTTTGGATTTAATAGGATTTTGACTCTTTTGTAGGTGCCAAGAAGATGATTCAAAAGTGAGATCAACTATGTTGAGAATTGAAGATCAAGATCAAAAGAAAGAAAGGACCAAAATATCATTATTACAAACCTTAATCAAGGTTCAAGATCATCCTAGGGAAAGCAAGGAATAAATTGAAAAGATCAAAGTTGATTAAAATTGGCCCATCCACAAATCAAGCAATTCTACCCCTTTTGCATGAGAGCCACGCAAGCCATCAAGCCACCAAGAAATGAGCTACCAAAGTGAACTTTGAAGCCATCTAAGTGATGCCACATGGAGACACATGATTGGAAAATCTTTTGAAGCAATTATTGTAATGACTCCAATTTTGTAACATTGAAATCCCAAGTTAGCAATGAAAAGTTCACTTTTTGGAGATAAGGGTATTTTGGTCATTTCACTATTCACCCTAACTGAACCTAGAAATTTGGTCCTAAGAATGGTACCATTAGGTGCGTCTCAGAAAAAGGAATCCAACATGATCAAAATCACCCAAAACGGAGTTAAAATGAGCAAGTTATGGCCCTTTGAAGTTCAGGGGCAAAAATGTAATTTTCATTAAAAAAGGGATTTAGCCTGAGAAACACAGGGGCCCGTTTTGATACGAGCACCCCTCTTCTTCAACCTCCTAGAGGGTTCTAGAACGGCAGTGTTTGGAGGTTTCTCCACCGCCATTCAATGGCGGTGAGAGCCCCCTTCAGAACCCTCTTATAACTCTATAAATAGAGCTCTTAGGCGCCTCTAATGGCCGCCCAAAAGCTTGGGAAAAACCCATCATGGAGAAGCAACCAAGAGGAGAAAACATGGAGAAAAACCTGGCCACGAACCAGGTATGCCCAAAACCCCTCCAAACCCGTCTCCCCCTTAGTCCTAGGCTAAGTTTCCCCAAGTTTTTGCATGAAAAATCATGCAAAACGGAGCTCTAGGGAGCTCTAGGATGCCCAGGTCCTCATCAAACCGAAACGCACGCTGTGCGTTGAGAAAACCTGACGGACGCGTCCATGGACGCACCTGCAAATGAGAGCGTTGGGCGGAAGACAGGTGCGTCGGCAGACATGCTCGCTAGGGTGCATGCCGCTGACATGGGACGCATTAGCGTCCCAGGCTTCCACCTCGTTTCGTTTGACCCTCTATGTACACTCGGGACTAAAAAGGCTATAACTTGAGATCTAGGGCTCCGATTGAGGCACCACGAAAGGCGTTGTGTCCGTGTCGACAACGCAAATCATAAAATACTTGATCAAGGCCCAATCTAAGGTGGGCACGACCCTTAGACTATGATAGTGGTGCGGGGCCACTAAACCTTTGTAAACTTGATGATAACAAGGCCCAGTTAGGACCTTAGGACACCCATAGGCATAGGAATGAACCCTTAATGCCTAAGTAGTGAGATCAACTATTCTAAAACCTATAGAAATAGGCCAAACTAACCTTGTTTCCCTAAACCATGTTCAGGAGCATACGAGGACAAGGGGATTAGTGCGACCTAGCCAGGTAGGTGCTCTATCGCTACTAGACTTTTAAAAGGAGCCATGATTGTTTTGAGACTGCATGTTTTAAGTATAAGTTATATGACTTGTTTAATCTTATAAATGAATTCAACATGCATATGACAAATAAATTATGCATAGATATGTTTTGCAAACAATTGCATATATTACATGATTTGTGAGCATTGAGTTCTTGAAAAATTGCACGTCCTTGAGGGTTACCAAAAGATGCTGGAGTGCCCAAAAGACGCGGGGTAGGCAGTTGTGAGGGCCAAGCAGTTGTGAGGGACCAAAAGAGGACAAGTTTTGAAAAAGAGGTTTTTGCTTGTTTGATCTTATATGATTTGGGCTAATAAGCTCGTGGGAGTTATGCCGAGAGGTCTGGGTTGGCCTCCAGCCTCTACCACTATTAGGTGGAATGGGTACCATGCCCAAAAAGGGCAATGTCCCTACGTCGACTGCATGTGGTACAGGGGGCTACCACTGGTGTCACGGCACTGGGTCGATGTGTCATATGCCCCGTGGAGGCTATGACGTTGTGTCCTTAGGTACCCGGGGAGCACACAGCGGCGAGGTCGTGGGCATAGTTGGGCCCTATGGTTTGATGATTTACTTGCATTGCATATGGCATGACATGAGGTTGGTCGACCATACCATATATCCATGAGTTGGATTCAGTGGAGCATCTTATGCATATCATTATGTTTGTGATATATATGATACTTTCGATGTGGATTATGTGATTCTTTAAGTCATCAGTATTCCAATTCGACAATAGTTTTTAATCTCGATATTGAACTTGAGTATTCAAACATGCACATGTTTTGAAAAAGCATATGATTTTAAACATAGCATGCATTGTAAAACTAGTAGTGATGGACTCCTACTAAGTATAGTATATACTCACCCAATCCTTAACATTTTTCAGACACAAAGTAAACACTTAAGGACAAGGTACGCCTGTGACAGAAGACACCCAGATTAAGTGCAAGTAAGTAAACCCCTACCTTATCTTTCAATGTTACTTGATTGTAGTTACTCTCTATAGCTGAGGCTATGACTAACACTTTCTTGGGAATAGAGTCAATTTAAAACTATGCCATGGCTAGATAATTTGAAAATGTGTTTTTGACACTCAGGGTTTTTATACGAAAGATTGTTTTCCAAAACAAAAAGTTTTTCATGCATTCCATATTTATAAAACAAGAGATCTCGCCTTTTCATCAAATTTGCATCATATAAAACCCGAGTCATCACAATTATCTTATGCATAAATTGTAAAATTCAAAACATAAATTACCAAGGAGTATCAAATGGTAACATAGCATGCTAAGTGGACCATTCATACAAGTGCTCATTCCATTTCTTCTTTCCAACTTTGTCTCTCTCTCTTTTCTCTCTCTTTCCAATCTCCCACATGAATTACATCTTAAGCAAGGTGGGGACACCACCTTCATTGAAAAGTGCACCTTGCCCCTCAAGACTCCCTTTTAGATTCCACCTCTCCACCTCCTTCCACCCATTTTCTTATTTCCAACCACTTCTTTACACCCTCTTTTATCTCTTACAATAGAGAGGAGGAGGACACCTCCCTCCTAAAAAGTGGTGCCTCTCACCTTGCTCCCTCGCATTTCAACTTTCATCCCTCCACACCTCCCACCACACATCCTTCAATCTTAGCAAGTCTTCTTCCTTTGGTTTTCAAGTTTTTCTAGGTTGGTTCCTTTACATAGTTTCATCCCCTTATTACTTGCTCTGCTCTCTAGTTTCATGATTCTTATTCTTTACTTGTTTTCATGTCTTCTTTGCTCTAGTTTTGTGCTTTGGATCCTTGTATCCTAAGGTTATTAATCTCTTTAGTGATGATGAATAGATGATAACCATAGGATCAAGTGAAAAAAATCTTTGTTCCTCCATTGAATAGCCTTTCCATTGTTTCACTTTCCTTACCCATTTTTGAGTTTGTTCCATCACTTTTCCCACGTATGCATGTTACATATTGAATAGTAAATGTTGGATTGAAATTTTGGGTTACTTTTATGTCTTTGAAGAGTATGCACTTTATTTCCATGTTCATGCAATATGCACACCATTTTTGTATGAATTTCAATTCAATAAAATAACATGTTTCATACACAAGTTTCCATGCTTATTTCTAATGCTTCAAGTCCTCTAAATTTTGTGTTTAATGTGTGTGTTCCATGCCCATTGATTCACTGATTTATGACTCCATTCTAGAAAATTTCATGTGCATGTTTCATCTTAGTTTCCATGTGTCTTTCACTTAAGCTTTCATGTGCACCATTTTAGCCAAGTTTTCACTTCATGAATCATGTGCACTTTTATTAAGTATTTGTTGCATGTTTTGTTGATTATGATTTGTTCAAGTTTAGTTTAGATTTCATTGGTTAATTTCTTTACATCTTAGAATAGATTTATATAGTTTCTTATTTTATTTTAGAACTATTACTTTTACCGAGTCTCTTTAGTTCATATTTCTAAATCCATGTATGTTTCCTTTTCCATGTTGTTTACTTTCCTAGTCCAGCCAAAAGCAATCTCACTTGGCTTGATTAGATAATCTAAATAAAATCTAATCAACATATGAAACCATGAGATTCCTCGTTGGATCGACCTCTCTCACATGTAAATGACTACATTGATTCATGTACCTGTGAGTAATTTTAAAGCTATACTAGCTCTACTTCCACCTTATTTGGCACCTTCCCAAGGTTTCCCCCTTAAAATTTCAAATTCACCACAATCAGTCTCCTCCTGGATCATTTTCCCCTAGTAATTTCCCAAATTTCTCCTTCCTTGAACTACCTACACATTGTCTTATTCCTCACTCCACATGGGCCAGAACTGATTCATTTTAACCTCGAAGTTTTTCTTCATTTTATACTTAGGTGAATTGCATACATCAGATGGATAGGTGGCCTTAAGTGGGGAGACAGCTACCTTCGGCACGTGTCCCCAAGTGGCTAGCCCAGATCTCATCTGGTGCATTAAGGTTCACTTGTCTACATTCAATTAAAAACTTTCATTTGACGCTATTTGTTAAATTATATCCTATTTAGGGTAAATTTTGCAATTGTACCCTGACCAGTAATACACTTTATTTTTTATTTCTACTTGGGTTGGGCTTAGACTAGGGCCTTCCCTTAAAAAAGTGGTTCCTTCATTCATTATTTTAACATTTTTTTAAATTATAATTTATTTTTCTACCTCACTTAATGAAATTGTAATAATTCCCCTATCTAGGAAAATTACTTATAATTCTTCAGGTCTTCCCAACAATTTTCCTCCTAACTTAATTTCTAAAAGTGACTATTCAATCTTCCCAAATTCTCCTCCTTAATGGATAATTTGTATAAGGAAAAGTGATTAAATAAATAATAAAAATAAAATAATTTACCCCATTTATGAAAATTATTATTTTATTCATTAGAATTGTCTATTTATATATATATAAATATATTACACTTCTACACCTATTATCCAAAAGCAGAATTGGAGTACACCATCTAAGATAATGTGTGATGATTGAGACTATGCATCAACGGTAATTTGGGGTAGTGTATTGATAAACTTTCCCATGTGATACACTATGCTAGGAAGTATAATGACCAGAATTTTTTAAGTTCAAAGATAAATATTTGAACTCTAGAAGTGAGATTTTATAGAGATTAAATTTAATAGAGATGACCCATAATCAGCTTCTACACAAAAAAAGGAATTGAACGACATAAAGAACGCTGAAAACGGAGATCAGATGACAAAGTTATGGGTATTTGAAGATTCGAGGGCATTTTTGTAATTTTGTAAACATTAAGGAAAAACCAGAAAATGTAGGGGCATTTTGATAATGACACCCCCCTTCATCATCACCACGTCATCCACCTATCATCATGTCTATGCTGGTGAACTGGTAGGCCCCGCTACTTTCTATAGTCATCCTTTGCGGCATTGAGAGAAAAGACAGCACTGCCACAAGGATAGTGCTGCTGTGGAGATGGCGCACCACCGCCATCACCAGCTATAAAAACCCATATTCTCCCCCTTTCTTCCATCATTTTTCTTCTTCTCTCCCTCTACAACCACTTTCTCTATTTTTTTTGGCAATAATAAACAGAATCACTATCTAAATCTCAAAAACAGCCACCCAAAATAGGGACATATCAAAGATTAAACACCACCATTAGATTCCTTATAAAGAGAGGATCAAAAGCCCTCTAAAATTTTCTGAATTGGAGTTAGTTTCACCACTAATCGGGTTGAAATTTCAAATTCTAGCAACATTGCATTTTTTGGAGAACATCCGACGTGAAATTCTTATTTTTCTGCATCTACTGAATGTGGAATGACTCCAAACTTGACAAGAGTGAAGGTAAGAGCCTGATCTAAAAGCCCTTTTAATTAGGAGTTAAACAGACTTAAAAATTATCACCTATGACAACTATGCCGATCATCTTCTCCGGCGATGGCAAGTTACACCAGTGACCTAATTTTTTTTTGCATCCTAGTTCAGAATTTGAATCTGGACCATTAAACTGACCATAAGTACAAAATTGAGATTTTGGGAGCTACATAACTCCACTTAACAATTTGAAAAGTCTGTTGTGTTCGTCATGACAAAGCAGATTTAAATATACAATAAAAGTAGGATTAGAGATCAAGTTTAGACTAATCAACCCTAAAAGTCATGAAATTTGAATGGATGAGTTAGATAGAAGGTGATAAGAATATATGGAATGATTAATTAGTGAATCTAGGTGTATATTAAATCATTTTAACTCTTCCGATCATCTTAACATGTTGATAACATTGATCTTAGACAAATTAAGTTTAGAATTATAGATGTACATTAAATCTGACCATCAAATCATCACATATAGTGTAGATAGGTAATCAAATCATGTGAGGAACTAAAATTTAGTCTGATTACACCTAAATTAAGTTATAAATTGAACAATTAAATGTTTAGATTTACTTTAAACTCTGAGATATATTAGAATTAACATAGATAGTGGTTAGAAACCCTAAATCTGACCATTGATAGATAGGATCAGAGTATAGATCGATGATCTAGGTTGTTCATCTATAAATCTGACTGATGATTAGTATATATTAGATTATAATAGTTGGATTCTTAATCTTAAATCTAGGATCCCACAAAGACATTGAAAGAGATCCTAGGTTTGAATTGAAGAAAATACGATCCAAGTAACATCATTGAGGTAGGTAGTCTGATGCTACTAAGTTTTCAAATGCATTCTAAGGTCTAAAATGATTTACTTGACTCTATTACCATGTTTAGTATGCTTTTTGAGATATGATATTCTTATAATAAGCATATGGATTGTCCTTATGATTTATGACCTTGAATACAATTGTTTGCATATTTTATGAGCAGTTTTTATATATGCACGTAGGTAGTTTGACGAGCCTGTGGGCACTATGCTAATTGTGTAGATTGCATATTGAGGCAACCTATAGAGGGAAGAAAACATTGAGTTCCAAGTGGGTAGATCGCTAATTGAGGAAACCTACGAAGAGAACAAAACTTTGAGTTCCATGTGGATAGATCTCTGATTGAGGCAACCTATGGAAGGGAACAAAACCTTGAGTTCCATTATTTGGAAATATATAATGAGCAAGTGATTTATGCATGAACAGTCATGTTTACATAAAGTGATTGCATGATTTTATTATCTGAAAAACCCCTCTTGATAGTATGCATGTTGCATGCCGTGTTTTCAAATTAGTTGTATCAGATCACCTATTTAGCATGTTAAATACTCAACCCAATATATTATTTTTATAGATAAGCTCAATCAAGAATAGAAGAAGTATCAGAAAGTTTTAGTGTTGCGATCAAGTGGGAGAAGATAAAGACAAACGTAAATGTAAGTATATAATTTATTGTTCTAAGACATGTATATGTACTTAGTACAATTGAACTATGAGCTGTGACTGGATGGATTTGAGATACATTTATTGTATTTTGAGTAAACATTATTTTGTTTATCTTGGAAGTAAATGATACTGTATTAATTTTTGAAGATTCTTGAAGAAAAAATGAGATATAATGAGATAGATGTAATTGTGACATAGCTACTTTTGGAACTCTTACTAGCAAGGTGCAAGTCAACCTTAAAGTGAAGATTTTAATGACAATTAAATCACAAGACAATAGACTGGAATAAGGAGATTATAAAAATAAGTAGTTTAGCAAGTAAAATGATTATCAGAGGAGAGTAGAGAAGGTTATACATGACTAAAGGATTATGGTGATCTAAAGTTAAAGGAAAACAAAATAGTTCCACAAATGAGTCATGTAAATAGCTAAGGTTTGAAGATTTGGATAAGTAGATCGAGAAAATAAGGAACAAATACCTTGAAGCCTTAATGCGTAATAATTTATAGAATTTCGAGGATGAAATTCTTTGTAGAGTTAATAATATAATGACCCGAATTTTTGAGTCCAAAGATAAATATTTGAACTTTAGAAGTGAGATTTTATAAAGATCAATTTTAATAGAGATGACCTCATAATCAGGTTCTACTCAAAAAATGGAATTGAATGACATAAAGAACACTGAAAACGGAGATCAGATGACAAAGTTATAGGATTTGAAGATTGGAGGGCATTTTTGTAATTTTGTAAATGCATGGGTTCATTATGATAACAACACCCCCCTTTGTCATCACCGTGTCATGGACGTGTCATCGTATCTATGCCGGTGAACTGGTAGGTGCCGCCCCCTTCTCTGGTCATCCTTTGCAGTGCTGGGAGCAAAGACGGCACTGCCGCAAGGGTGGCGCTATCGAGGAGATGACCCACCACTGCCATTACCAATTATAAAAACCCATCTTCTTTCCCTTTCTTCTATTGTTTTCCTTCTTCTCTCCCTCTACTGCCACCCAAATGATCACTATCTAAATCTCAAAAATAGCAACCCAAATGGTGATAGATCGAAGATTAAAAACCACCATTGGATTCCTTGTGAAGAGAGGATCAAAAGCCCTCTAAATTTTTTTTGAATCGAAGTTAGTTTGACCACTGATCGGGCTGAAATTTCAAATTTCAGTAACATTGCATTTTTTGGAGAACCTTTGACATGAAATTTTTGTTTTTCGGCATCAAATGAAAGAGGAATGACTCCAAACATGACAGGCATGAAGGTAAGAAATTAATTTACAAACCCTTTTAACTAGGAATTAAACAAACTTAAAAATTGTCACCTGTGGTAACTGCGCCAGTCATCTTCTCTGGTGATGGCAAGTTACACCGGTGACTTAATTTCTTTTCGCATCCTGGATTCAGAATTTGAGTCTAGACCATTAAACAAAACCAAAACACAAATTTTGAGATTTTAGGAGCTATCTAAGTCTGATTAAAGATCTGAACAGTTCATTGTGTTCATCTTGACGAAAATATGCAATAAAATTTAGGATCAAGGATCAATTTTAGACTGATCAACCCTGATAGTCATGAAATTTGAGTGGATGGGTTAGATTGAAGGTGATCAGAATATATGGAATGATTAATTAGTGAACCTAAGTGTATATTAAATCATTTTTACTGATTAGATCATGTCCATATATTGATAACATTGATCTGAGACATTAAGTTTAGAATTATAGATCATACATTAAATCTGACCATCAAATCATCAAATAAACTGCAGATGAGTAATCAAATCATGTGAGGAACTAAAATTTAGTTTGATTATGCCTAAATTAAGTTATAAATTGAATAATTAAATGTTTAGATTTACCTTAAAATATGAGATATATTAGAATTAACATAGATAGTGGTTAGAAACCCTAAATATGACCATTGATAGATAGGAGCAGAGTCTAGATAGACGATCTAGGTTGTTCATCTATAAATCTGACTGATGATCAGTATATATTAGACTATAATAGTTGGATTCTTAATCTTAAATCTAGGATCCCACAAAGACATTGAAAGAGATCCTGGGTTCGAATTGAAGAAAATACAATCCAAGTAACATCATTGAAGTAGGTAGTCTGATGCTACTAAGTTTTCAAATGCATTTTAAGATCTAAAATGATTTACTTGACTCTATTACCACGTTTAGTATGCTTTTTGAGATATGATATTCTTATAATAAGCATACGAATTGTCCTCATAATTTATGATCATGAATACGATTGTTTGCATATTTTATGAACAGTTTTTATATGTGCACATAGGTAGTCTGATGCTACTAAGTTTTCAATTGCATAATATAAATGATTTCCTTGAATGTATTTTTTTTGTTTAGTATGTTTTTGAAATGATATCCAGATATGGTATTTTTATGATGAATTTGTGAATTATTCTCATGATTTATTATTTTGATTAAAAATACTATTGCTTATATCTTTCCTAGTTCATTTCTACTCTTGAATGATGAAACAGTTTTATATGCATTACTCGCATATTTTGAAAATAAATTGCATGATTTATGATTATTGAGAATTGGATTATATGTATATATCGTTTTTGGGCTAATGAGCCTGGTGGGCCCTATGCTAAGTGTGTAAATCGCCGATTGAGGCAACCTACAAAGGGAACAAAACTTTGAGTTCCAAGTGGGTAGATTACCGATTGAGGCAACCTATGAAGAGAACAAAACCTTGAGTTCTAAGTGGATAGATCGCCGATTGAGGTAACCTGCGGAGGGAACAAAACCTTGAGTTCCATTATTTGGAAATATATAATTTGCAAGTGATTTATGCATGAACACTCATGTTTACATAAAGTGATTGCATGATTTTATTATCTGAAAAACCCCTCTTCACAATATGCATGTTGCATGCTATGTTTTCAAATTACTGGTATCAGATCACCTATTAAGTATGTTAACTCAACCCAATATATTATTTTTACAGATCAGCTCAATTAGGAATATAAGAAGTATCAAAAAGTTTTAGTGCTACGATTAAGTGGGAGAAGATAAAGACAAATGTAAATGTAAGTATATAATTTATTGTTCTGAGACATGTATATGTACTTAGTACAGTTGGACTATGAGTTGTGACTGGATGGGTCTGGGATACATTTATTGTATTTTGAGTAAACATTATGTTGTTTTTCTTGGAAGTATTGACACTCAGGATTTTTAAAAATGGATTTAAAAGAAAACGTTTCTTTTACTACATTGCATTGTTTTCCAAATAGCGTCTGACTCTACATTAGAAATTAGTTATGTATTTAAAAATGCATGTGAAAACCCGGGCCGTTACAGGAAGTGCTTCAATAATGGCCAACTCAATTATTCTACTATGGAGAAAGAGTTGTTGGCTATGGTATTTGCCTTGGATAAATATAGATCTTATTTGCTAGGATCTAAAGTCATTAGCTATTCAGACCATACAACACTAAAATAACTTCTTTCTAAGAAGGATGTTAAACTGAGGCTCATCTAATGGATATTATTGCTATGAGGGTTTGATTTAGAAATTCAAGATAAGAATGGTTCTGAAGATGTTGTAGCAGACCATTTGTTTGGGTTAATTGTGGAGTTTACTAGTGAAATGTGCTTATAATAGAAACCTTCCCTAATGAATATCACTTACACATTTCCTAGTTACCTTGGTACACAATATTGTCACTTATCTTTTTATAAGTCAAATGTCTAATCATGGTCAAAATAGGATAGAAAAAAAATTTCTTACAGATGTAAAGAACTTTTCATTGAACAATCCATACTTGTTTAAGTACTATCTTGATTAGGTTATTAGGAGATGAATACCAGATAGTGAACATCATCAAATCATTTTCTTTTTCCATGACCATGCATGTGGGGGCCATTTTAGGGCAAGAAAGATGGCTACAAAAAATTCATAGTGCAATTTTTATTGGCCTACCATTTTTAGGGATTCACATGCTTAATGCATAACATGTGCATGGTGTCAATAGTTAAGGAGTATAGGAAAAAGAAATATGATGCTTCAAAATGCCATTTTGATTATTCGGCCTTTTGATGTTTGGAGAATGACTTTATTGACCTTTTCCCACTCCTATGCCTCTACATCCTTGTGAAAGTAGACTATGTGTCCAAATGGTTGAAAGCCATAGCATGTAAGACCAACGACCATAAAGTGATAGTCAAGTCTTTAAAAGGGAATCTTTTTACATACTTTGACACTCGACGAGCCATTATTAGTAATGAGGGAAAACACTTTTATAATAGAGTATTTAAGAATTTAATGAAAAAAACATGGTGTTCTCCATATAATTGTGTTTAAGACTTCTCTACCATCTTCAAACTAGTGAACAAGTAGAAGTTTCAAATAGAGAGATAAAGTAAATATTGGAAAAGACAATTAATCTTAGCTAGAAAGACTGGTGTTTAAAACTTAATAATGCTTTGTAGGCCTATTGTATTGTAACAACTTGCACTTTTATAATACAAATATTTATCTTATAATGGCAACATAACCTAGCTAGCTCAACTAGTTGTGAGCGAGTGCTAATGACTTAAGTCTTGAGTTCAAACCATCAAAATGATATGCTAACTTAATTTTTTAGAGAAAATCAAGATCCTAAAAATGAGGGAACCTTCACATACAATGAATCCACTTGATATGGACATCCACTACTAGAAAATAGAGATATATCAGTATAAGAAGAAAATAAAGTAAATTATGTGGATTATGGGAAATTAGGAAAGTCAACCTAGGATTGTGATCTAGAGTGTAATGAAAGGAAAGGTTAGGATCATGTGGATCTAAGGAAATAATAAGATGAATATCTATGGAGTGTAAGATAGGAAAGGAATTAAAGTATAGAATATGGTTAGAATAATACTAGGATTTAAGTGGGGAAATATTGGAAAGAAAAGTAGGAAAAAGATCTGAGATAAAATAGACAAGGAAAGAAGAGATTAACATCAATAGACAACTAGACAAGACATCACATATAGAGTCTAGGACATCCTGGATAGACAAAAAAAGTAAAGAGAGAGAGAGAGAGAGAGAGAGAGAGAGAGAGAGAGAGAGAGAGAGAGAGAGAGAGAGAGAGAGAGAGAGAGAGAGAGGAGACTACATTTGGAGCTGGTGCATTCTTCTTAGATGTTACGTTTTGGAATAAGAAAATTGTATAGAAGAATAGATTCATCTACGAGGTAGGGGTTGTTGGAATTTTTCCTAAGTTGGTTGATTTTTAAATGTGAATTCATCATGATGCTTTGATCCACATTCCTTTTGATTGACTATACTCTTGTCAAATGCACAAGGTTCTTCATGATATTACACATCATGAATTGGTTGTATTCTAATGAAGTTGGATGCATGAGTTTTTTGCCACATCAATTGAAATTTAATGCCTAAATTTTTGCTTATATTCATGACCATGTGAAGTGATTTTGACAAATTTCATTCCTTTATCAATAGTGTTAGGATGCATCATATGTTAACTCTTCACCATTGAAACATTTTCTTATTAACTCTTAAGATCCACACGCATCATACCTAATTATTTTCAATAAAAAAAATTTAGGTTGGATAAGTATGATCAATGTGGTTTAATTGAAGAGATTTGAAGTTTTGAGTATAAAGATTTTATGTTTAGCAAATTTGAAAATTAAAGAAAATGAATGGGAAAGAATATATGTTGTGTGTGGGACATGCATATCTTGAAAATAATAGCAATAATATGTCCTTCTTCCTTATTGAAGTGTAGCATGAATAACATCATGACTTCATTGTTACATTTATTGACTTATATAATTTTTAATGGTCCACGTTTTACATATATATTGGCTTAGGTTATGCATGAATCAGTAAGTTTTATTTTGGATGTGGTTTAGATCCTTCATGTCAAAATCATGCATGCACTTAAACACGTTAAGACTACTTTACATAGTTGAGAATGGA
Organism: Warburgia ugandensis; assembly: GCA_035236585.1. Lineage (NCBI taxonomy): Eukaryota > Viridiplantae > Streptophyta > Magnoliopsida > Canellales > Canellaceae > Warburgia > Warburgia ugandensis. The sequence goes on along the minus strand of CP141127.1, from coordinate 52,691,708 downwards.
GGTTGTGTGATTGGGTCATGAAACTTTAATGAGTAATGAATATTCAAATCCAAGTTGAAATAATTTAGTTCACATTGAGAGCTTAGCTTGTATGGCACATTGTGCACTGTAGAAAGGTTGTCACCTAGTGTAAGGATAAAATATATGACACCTCGTGCACAAGTAGAGTTATTCGCAATAGCGCATGGACAATGTGCACCACACCTGATGTGTGGATATTGCCTCAACACCTAGTTCCTAATTACTACACAATGTCACACTAAGTAGAATATATTTCAAGCAAGCAAATTGGCTAAAGTTCTAGATGTATATGAACTCGTGTTCATATGGAACTTCATGCACACCATTGATGATAAATCCTAGTCTACACGTACACTATTGACACAAATGTAGGCATGTAGTTGATTTTGCGTTGTTGATCCATACATACCCTATTACAAAGTATGGATCATACACATGAATTTAGAGCTTTTCCCTTTGAAGGAATTAGTATCACAGGCATGATAGTGGTTTAACACCATAGATTTCCAAGTGTCCTCTTAGGCTTTAGTCAACAAAGTGGCACAACCATTAGTGCAAACCTTTTGTTTTAAGTATCATGCATGCACTAGATATTATGGCTTAGATTTGTCATGTACACTATTCACCATATAGTTAAATAGCCATGGACATATTACTCTTGTCATGGATCATCACATGTTGCAATCAGCTTTATGCATTCCATCTTTGTGAATGATATGTTATACATTAAAGTTAAAAGCAATAGATCTCAAAAGTAAGGATGTATATGACTTCGTGCTAAAAATAATTTGAGGTTTGACGCTAGAAATTTGGGCATGGATATATGATTTAAGTGCATTTGGAATAAGTTTTTATTCATGAATTATACATAAGAAAACTCAGCACACAATTCTTGAAGAAAACATGCAAACTACATCAGAGTATAGTTGTGAAGCTTTGCATGAATTTCTTTGAAAAATATGAAATAGTTTATTGGAAGTTGTATTTTCTGCACATGTAGAAAAGTCCTATGAACAAAAATTGAAAGTACAAAACTTGAATTATGTACATAGAAATAGATTATAAGTACTTTCACGTTTTGCAATGGAAAAGAAAGTTTTTTTTATTTTGATAAAGCACTAATGGTGCGAATGTATCTATCCCAATATAGTTGTCTCTTATTGTTGATACAAATAGACGACTCTTGGAGTCTATACTATGAGAAAAATTAAGCAACTTTGGAGAGTTGTGCCTAGCTTAGAATTAGGCTACTCATAATTGAACCTAGCTTATGGCAAATTATAAGACCCCTCTAGTTGTTGTGCTAGGAAGATCAGTTGGCTACTAGCTTTTGATATAGATACTTACCTTAAGAGGCTTAGAAACAAATATGTTTCATGGGGATACTACTCTCAAATTGATCAGGTACCCCATGAGGACTGGTGTAGCCTGTGTGTTATTTGTGGCCAAGCTTAGTCGGATGATAGTCCTCTATGTGCATAGTCGATCCTATTGTTACTGGATGTGGACTGACATGTCAGTCACCCTCGAGGATATTGATCATTGCCCAATTAGGCAAGTGAGAGGATGCTATCACTTAATGATATGATAGTTTTATGGATCAATATGACATGGTACGCTATGATATGATTGGATATGATTCCAAATCTCAGATGCCTTTGCACATCAACAGTTTACTAGATTTCTAAAATGATTTGGAAACTACTAAGTTTTGATAACTAGTATTTAATTATCTGCCATGCTTAATTTATGCATATATGTTTACCGTGGTTTTCAAATGACTTGTTAGGCATTTTCCTTCTGGGTACTTATCCCTACAAAACATTTCAAGTGAAGCATGAGAGGTCTAGGTGGTCGATTAGTAGAAGTTGAACAAGGAGAAGTAGAGGAATAAAATATGAATAAGACTAGTTAGCTGAAATCATTACCACTTTAAATTTTGAACTATGAACATTTGAGTATGAACAAAATAAGATAGGTGACACGAATATATATTAGTTTAAATTATGAATTGGATTTAAATTCCTTCTTATTTGGGCTATGACTAGGCAATTGTGGAATGGTATGTTTTTCATTTTGCTATTATATTTGAAGCTTTTAAAAGTGACATTGAGTTGAAGGGTGGAATTGAGAAAATATATATGTATTTATATATTTAAAATGTTTCTTTAAAAGAAAGATCTTGCATGAAAGTTTCCTTTTTGAATTTTATTTCAAAATTTTCTTTTCTAAAACCTTGGGTTGCCACAATTGGTATCAGAGTATGGTTTACACTGCTTATGGCCAAACAACAATGAAACTATATAATAATAAATAATGATAAAATAAATAAATAAATGATATAAAAAACTATGTAATAATGCAATTAGCTAAGTAGTAGTTTGTAGGATTTTGGTTATTGACATTTATATGACACCTAAAAGGCATAGAGTCTAAAGCATAAGAAAATAACATGATTCATAATGACTCTACCAAGGATGTGATAGAACTCCTCTTCCAAAGGATGAAACAAAGGTTACACACTCTTGGTCATAGATGAGAGTTTAGAGAAGCAACTGGAGATGATGAATTGGGACCAAGAGGTGACACATTGTTAGAGCAATTCAAAAAGATAGCTCCAAAGTTTTTAGGAGAAGATGGAATAGAAGTACATGAGACTTGGATTTACAAAGTACAAACAATTTTTAAATCTATGAACGTGCTAGAGGATAGACAAGTTCCATTTCCTACATTTGCGTGGATTGGAGAGGCCCTACATTGGTGGTCCACAGTGGACAGAACTTACTTCAATGATATGGAAGTGGTTGAGTGGGAAGACTTCAAAAAAGTCTTCATTAACCAATACTTCCTAACTCATGTTAAGGAGTAGAAGTAGCAAGAGTTCTTAGGTTGGTGCACGGTTCCATGATAGCAGAACAATATGAGACCAGATTTGTTAAGTTGAGATGTTTTGCTTTAGAAGTGTGTCCCACAGAACTAAAGCCTGCCTAAAAGCTTGGTAGAGGATTAAATTTTCACATAAGTAAGATACTAACTACTAAACCTCCTCAGTATTGAAGGCAGTGGAGTTTTCAGCTATCATCAAACAAGAGTACAAAGAGTTTAACAAATATTGTGTGAAAATTAGTGGGCAGAAGCCAAATAGGAGGAGGGCAAAAGACAATTTGCAATGCTCAACTTGCCAAAAATTTCATCCAGGGAAGCCCTATTATATGTGAGAGTGAAGATTCTTCAATTACAATGAGAAGGGCCACTTCTTAAGAGACCACCCAAACAAAGGTAAAGATGAACAATGACAACAAGAACAAATTCATTGGTGTTAAGGGAGAGTTTTTGTATTGACAAATGAACAAGTAGGTACATCAAATTCCATGGTTGAAGGTACTCTCTAAATTTTTGATAGACTTACCTTTATATTAACTGATCATCATTACATACACACTAGGTGTCTATTTAGAAGTGAGGATCCCAATAGGTGAAGTAGTAATCACACAAATTTTTGCAAGATGTGCCTATTCGAGTGTTAGATCAAGGACTTAGTGCTAACCTAACCCTCTGAAGCACAATGGACTTCAATGCATCTTAGGCATGGATTGGCTAGCAAACCATGGGGACTTATTGATGAAGCAACCTTGAAATTTTGAGGAAATTTTTTTTATAAGAAGGGTACAATATAAAAACTTGTATTTTCTAATATAAATATTTACTAGTTGAGTAGTGAGTGTTAGTGACTTAAGTTTAGAATTCAAACCACCAAAATGACGTGCTAACTTAATATTTTGGAGAAAATCTAGATTCCTAAAAGCTAGGAAACATTCACATACAACGAACCCACTTGGTATCGACTTTTACTACTAGTTAGAAGAATAGATTTGTCTATGAGGCAAGGGCCATAAGAATTTCCCTAAGCTTGTTGGTTTTCAGATGTGAATTCATCATGATGTTTGATACATGTTCCTTTTGATTGATTATACTCCTACCAAATTCTCAAGGTTCTGCATCATATAGCACATCATAAATTGGTTTGTATTCTAATGAAGTTGGATGCATGAGCTTTTTGGCATATCAATTCAAATTTTGATGCCTAAATTTTTGCTTCTATATAAGATCATGTGAAGTGTTTTTTCCAAATTTCATTCCTTTATCAATAGTGTTGGGATGTATCATATGTTAACTCTTCTTTGCTGAAACACTTTGTGTAACTCTAAGATCCACACACATCGTACCTAATTATTTTCAATAAAATTTTTTAAAGATGAATAAGTATTATCGATACTGTTTAATTGAGGAGATTTGAAGTTTTTGGTATAAAGATTTTATGTTTAACAAATCTAGTAATTAAAGAAAATGAATGGTTATGTATATATGCTACATATTGGTCAAGCATATCTTGAAAAATGATAACAATAATATGTCCTTCTTCTATATTAAAGTGTGGCATGAATAACATCATGACTTCATGGATACATTTAATGACTTATATAATTTTTAAAGTCCCACCTTTTGAATATATATTGCCTCAAGTTGTGCATGGATTACTTTGATAAATGACACATGAATCAATAAGTTTTCTTTTGGACATGGTTTAGATTCTTCATGTCCAAATCATGAATACACTTAAACATGTTAAGATTACTTTATATAGTTGAGAATCATTGATGCGCTAAATGGAGGTTGTGTGATTGGATCATGAAACTATAATAAGTATTGAACATTCAAATCCTAGTTGAATGAATTTAGATCACATTGAGAGCTTAACTTGTATGGCACATTGCCCATAGATGGAAAGGTTGTCATCTAGCACAAGGATAGAATGCATGACATCTTGAACAAAAGTGGAGTGCTTAGCACCAGCGCAAGGGCAATGCTAACCACACCTTGCATATTGATATTACCTCAACACCTAGTTCCTGATCACTGTACAGAGTCACACTAAGTAGAATCAATTTCAACCTCATTGATTAGTTAAACTTCTACATGTACATGCACTCTTGCATTCGTAAGGAATTTCATGTGCACCATTGATCATAAGTCCTAGTCTGAGACTACACTATTGATACAAATATAGGCATGTCGTTGATTTTGAGTCATTGATCCATGCATACTCTATTATAAGGTATGGATCACACACATGAATTTAAGGCCTTTCATTTTGAAGGGATTAGTATCACAAGCATGATAGTAGTTTAACACTGTGGTTTTCCAAGTATCTTCTTAGGCTTCAATCATGTAAGAGGCACAACCATTAGTGCGTACCTTTTGGTTCAAGGACAATCCATGCACTCTGATCATGGATCATCACATGTTCCAATTAGCTTTATGCTTTCCATGTTTGTGATGGATATACTATACTATAAAGTTAAAATCAAATAGATCTCAAAACTGAGGATGTATATGATTTGATGCTAAAAATTGCCCATGGATATATGATTTAAGTGCATTTGGAATAAGTTTTTATTCATGTATAATACATAAGAAAATCCATCATAAAATTCTAGAAAAAGACAAGTGAACTATATCAAAATATAATGATGAAGCTTTACATGAATTTCTCTAAAGAATATGAAATACTTTATTAGAAGTTATATTTTTTGCACATGTAGATAAGTTGTATGAACAAAAATTGAAAGCACGGAACTTCACACATGCATATAGAAATATATTAAAAGTCCCTTCACATTTCATAATGAAAAGAAAGTTATTTTTATTTTAATAGTGCACTAATGGTGCAAATGTATCAATCAAAATATAGTCAACTCTTGTTGTTGGTACAAATAGATGACTCTTAGAGTCGATACCGTGAGAAAAATTAGGCAACCCAAGAGACCTATTCCTAGCCTAAAATGAGGTGACTCATGACACTTGAGCCTAGCCTAGAGTAAGTTATAAGAACCCTCTAGTTGCTTTGCTAAGAGGATCAATTGGCAACTAGCTTCTAATATAGATACATGTGCTGAGAGGTTTACTTGTGAGTATGTTTAATGGGGTGACCACTCTTAAATTGATCCGGTGCCCACATGATGATTGGTGTAGCATGTGTGTTATGCGAGGCTAAGCATAGTAAGATGATAGTCTTCTGTGCACATAGTAGACCCTATTGTTACAAGACGTGGACTGAGATGTTGATCATCCTCTAGGATATTGACCATCACCAAATTAGGCAAGTGATAGGACATTATCACTCAGTGATATGATAGGATTATTGATCAATATGCCACAGTATGATATTATATGATTAGATATGATTTTGTAAAATGTGATATGATAGGATTCAATATGATATGACCAATTCTCAGATGTCTTTGCACATCAACAGTGTATGAGATATTTAAAATAATTTGGAAACCACTAAGCTTTGATAATGGACATTTAGTTGTCAACATTCTTTATTTACACATATATGTTTGTCATGGTTTTTGAACGACTAATTAGGCATTTCCTACTTAGTAGTTGTAGTCACACCTACAAAATGTTTTAGGTGAAGCACGAGAGGACTAGGTGGTCTACTAGTAGAAGTTGAACAAGGACAAGCAAAGAAAGAAAATATGAATAAGAGTAGTTAATTGAACTCGTTACTACTTAATTTTTTATACTATGAACATTTGTGTATGAATTAAATAAGACAAGTGACACTGATTTATTTAGTTTAAACTATGAATTGAATTTAAATTCCTTATTGCTTTGGCCATGACGAAAAAACCTTGAAACGGTATGATTTCTATTCCGCTATTATATGGGAAGGTTTTTAAAGTGACACTAGGTTCAAGGGTGGAATTGAGAAAATATGCATGGATTATCTATTTCAAATGTTTTTTGAAAAAATCTAGTAGGAAAGCTTCTTTTCCAAATTTTATTTTGAAAACTCGGGTCACCATAGGTACTGCATACAAGACCCCTATAGGCATGTCACCTTACCATCTAATCTATGGAAAGGCCTATTGTCTCCTAGTAGAACTTGAGAATAAAGCATGTTGTTCCATGAAAATGCTCAATTTTGAGTATGATCCTGCTGGGTCCCATAAGAAGCTCCAACTCAATGATTTGGAGCAAATTAGGAAGGATGCATATGAGTTTGCTACGCTATTCAAGGATTATATTAAAGCACATTATGATCAACACATTTTGCATAATTCCTTTACAGCAGGATATAAAGTCCTTTTGTATGAATATAGGTTGCATCTATTTCCCGAAAAACTTCATTCTTGATGGACTAGACCCTATGTTATACATATTGTTTACCCTCATAGGGCTATCAAGATCAAAAAGGATGGGGAGATTTCCAAAGTAAATGGACAATTATTGAAACCTTATTTGGAGTTGGTAAACCCTAAAATAGGGGAGATTTTACTTGAGGGACCAGTCTACCATGACTCTCCATAGCATGTCTTATGGCACTTGCATCCATCATGAGTTCATCATTCATCATTGTCTTTTATCGTTGATTGTATGATTGTATATTTGGCTAAAGATGCTAAACTTAGCACTTACTAAGAGGAAACCCAATATTGGAATCCTATGTTTCAAAACATTAGGGACAATGTTTAGTTTAGGTTGAGGGATGTTGATGTGCATGTGAATTCTAAGTTTTTCTTGTATTAAAAAAAATAAAAATAAATCATAGTTTTTTTTATTTATTTTTAAGGTCAAGTTCCTTTATTATGAGGAGAACTAGACTTTCCAAAGCTTAGTATTTCTCCTACTTTAACTTCTTAATAGAAATGCATGTCTAATTTTTCATTTTGTTCATATCCTAAACTATTTTTTGAAAGTTAAATCTTAGAACGCACTTAAACACAATGCATAGTATAGGCAAATAGATGATTATGACTTAAAGACTCTAAGGAAAATTGGTGGAGACATACACTCGATGAGTATTAGGGACTATCATATTTCTGAGGGATATATATAATTCCATAATTTCTTTTGTGAACATCAATTTTGAAAGATCCCATTATCTTTGTTTTGATCAATTTCCAAGAATTAAATAGAAGTACTAACTTTCTTTCGTAGACATTTATTGAATCTAATAGGCTTTAAGAAACATATCTTGTTTTAGCCTAGAGACATAAAGCCTACCCAATATATATTACCACTAGCTAGACCCTTTGAGCCTCTTGGTAAGCCTTTTCTTTCCAAATTCATCTACATAAACCCAGAAACTCAATTAAATATCCATTTCCTATCATTTAAGAATGAATAAAGATGATAAAAAAATGTTCAAAAGTGACAAAATTCTAAAAAGTGGAAAATATCAAAGTTCTTACCAAAAAAAACCCTTCCTGCATAGAACAATGAAAGTAAAAATGAATTATTAGAAAAAGAAAAGAAAAGTGTTTAAAAGAGGAAGGAAAAATAGAAAAGATATTCACTTAAGTGCACTCAAAAGTAAAGAAATTGTCCAACATTCATTGAAGACCTCTACTTAGATTTGAAATTTTGAATCCTTATACCCTTTCTTTTTAAAATCATTCTCAAGACTAAGTTTCATCCTATCCAAAGACATATTGATCCAAAGTGGAAGATAGCTTTAATGATGATACAAGTATGAAGGAACTAAGGTGAACTACTACTGGTTTTGATCATGTCATGCATTCTTAGGGATCGCAATTCTTTATCTCATCTTTGCTTATAAAATAATGTGAACCATCAGTGTTGTTGGATTCATCACATAGTGGGAAAATTTTGTTTAACCCTTTTTCTTCGAGAGCTTCATTTATGAGTGTATACTAATAAGAATTTAAGGTCAAAATATATTTTTAATGGAGTATAAGCACATCTATTTAGAAGTCTAGACTTTTGTAGCTTGTATACACACTGCACTTCGAGATATAATTGTAATTGGCTTTGGCATGTGGGTAACTTGTAGAAATTTCATTCATCCTTATTAAGTTGACAAAGTTAGTAGAGTACTAATGGATAGGAACTCTCTAAGAGAAACTAATGAACTTACCCTTATTGAATTTTGTGGGTATATTTACTGCAAACACTAATGAGGCCTAACTTGTCCACTAGAGATAACCTAAGAATTTAAGGGCTTGTTGGACATGCTAAATGCAACTGTGAGCACCTACTAAAATGCCAACCATTTTTTGTCTTCATGATTTTTCACATGTTTCACTCAAGACTAGCAAAATCTTGGTTGATGGGTGTGATAGGTATTCAATTTTTCCTAAAAAGTATCTAATTAGTACCCCATGTATTATGAATTATAGAGCATTATTTTAGGGTTTTCCCAAAAATTCATGACATATCAATTTCTTAGCTAATGATTCAAAATTTTGAATTTTTACAAGTTCAAAAGCTCATCCAGAGTAACTATGTGAATTGTCATAATTTTTTAAATATTAGTTAGGTATTTTTTATTTTTATAAGTATTGAAATGATGATCCAATGACTGAGATCACTTTTAATGAGAATTAAAGATCAAGATCAACCGAGAGAGCAAGGATTGAAATTTCCATGATTCCAAAGTGAAGCAAGGGTTAAGATCATCCTAGGGTAAGAAAATGAGTTCAAAAAAGCAATTTACAAAATCAAAGTTGAATAGTATGGGCCCATTCAATTCCACCACCTTTACATGATAATTGGATCCATGCAAATCACCTTACCGACATGAGCCATGCTAGGAAATGACAAGCTATAGAAGCCATGGAGCTAGGCCACTCAAGCCATCGAAGTAAGCCATGAAGCCATCTAAGCAAAGCTACTTAAAACCACATGATTGTAGAGATTTCCAGCAATTATCTCTGTGCTAAAATTGTGAATTTTAAAAGATAATTAGCAAGTAATTTGATGGTGATTATCACATGGGAAGATATGCATGCGAAGTGGACCAATAGGAGAAGAGTTTGGATTCCATTTCTTCCCCCCCGCCCCCCCTCCTCTCTCTCTCTCTCTCCAATGACTTGAATCTAGAAGGGGAATCATTTTTTTCCTTATTTCTGCATCCCACTTCCCTTCCTAAGTCCATCAACAATTTTCTTCTTTCATAGATTCCCTTCCCAACTCAACTTCTAATTCCCCCACCTTCCTATCTTAGAGTCCTATTTCTAATTCCATTCTTTCTTCCCTCATGGGGATAGAGTCCTAGCAAGTTAGAATGCTCAACTCACCTACAAAAAGCATCTAGGTCATCCACACATGAGAGATAGAAGGTGGAGATGCGTCTTGCTCATTGAAAAGTGGCACATCCCACCTTGGTGCTGCTCTAGGGTTTCAAATGCAAAAGAATTTGGGCTGCCCACCTTGGTGAAGCTCCATACCTCCTTCGTATCTTGTTCTTTTAGCTTTTGCATGCAATTTTCAAGTTGGTTTTCCTTGCTAATTTTCATTCATTGTTGTTTCTATGTTTCTTTGATTCATGCACATAGTTCTAGGTGTTTTTTCTTTGTTGATTTGCTTCTAAGTTTTCTTTTGTCCTCTTTGATCCAAGGCCACTTATCTCTTATAATGACATCCAAGAGGTAGTAGTCTTGAGTCATTCTTGTTCTCTTCTATTTCCTTGTTATTTCTTACTTGTTAGCATCTTCCCTTGCTCATCCTTGGTTTGGTTTCCATCTTATCTATCTCTCTTTCACTCTCTTTCTTTTGGGTTCACACACATGCATCTAGAGGATGTAGGATTGTTGGAAGATTGAAATTTAATATCTTATTCCATTATTTGAATGTTGCACACTCTTTTTGTGTAAGGGTCCAATTTGAATAACTAATGTATATGGCACTACAAGTGTGTAATCTTTCAATACAATGAACAAAGTTTCTCTTAGCATCATGCACATCATTTTATTTTATTTTAGAATAGTTTTTTTATTTCCATGAATGTTCTAATGCTCTAAATCCTTGAAATCTTATGTTTTGTGCCTCAGAATCTTTTGTTTCATGCTTGAAATTCTATGCACGCCCATCTAAGGTTCTTGTGCACTCTTTTAATTGTTACTCCTTTAGCTTGCATGATTTGTTAATTCGATTTAGTTTATGTTTAGGGTTATTTATTTGCTATTTATGTTGTTTTCCTTGTTAGAGTAGTTTTAGTTAGTTTTAGAAACTTTTATTTTTAAAAAGTTTCTAGTTGAAAAGTTTTACTTTTAGAAAGTTTCCTTGATTTAAGTTTGCTAGATTAAGTCATAGTTTTTCATTAGTTTTATTTATTGAATACATGTCAGTTGAAAAGTTTCTAATTCCATTCAATATCTTTACTTTTAGGAAGCTTCTTTAGTTTAGTTTCTAATTCCATGCGTGTTTCCATTTTTATGTTCTTTTTAATTCTTAAAATAAACCAAATACAATCTTTGTTATAGGATAGGTAATTCAAACAAGATCCAATTTATTAAAAATTAGTGAGATTCCTTGTGGGATTGACCTTGCTTGCATACAAGTACAACATTGATTTGTGCACTTGCAAGTGATATTTAAAGCTACACCACTTCATTTTCCTTATTATTCCCAAGTCCCAAAAAACAAAGAGGAAGATAGAAGGAAGACCAAAAAGCAAACAAAGGTGATAGATGTGTATAATTCTAAGTTAATAAAAGAGAGATAGGATAAGGTAGAATGATGGAAATAGTTATGTGTACCAGTTAGAGATAGTCGGGGAAGTGCATGTAGAACTAAGATAAAAGGGAGAAGGGAGCTTGTAGGGGTGAGTGAAGGTGGAGGTGTGGAGTGTAGGGGTTAATGCATGTAATCTTATAGAAGGAGGGTTGAATGATTATGCATGCAATGAATGGAGCATGGATCTTATTGAAAAGGGGTATAGTGGTAGGAAAATGCAAGGTAAGATGCATATAAAGGAGAAAATCGTAATGTGAGGAAATGGAAAGCTTCACAAGAATGATATTCTTGAAAAAGAGAAAGGTGGAGGGCATGTAAGTATGAGATGGGGGAACTCATGCAATTGTTGTGAAGGTATGCATGTAAGGGCTAAGGGTACTGTGCATGAAAGACTGAAGAGAATGGATGTGAGAAACAAGATGGAAGGAATTGGGGAAGGATGAGACTCTTACTCTTCTCCAAGGGTGTGGACATGTGAATCAATGGAAGAGTTGGTGAGAATGATCTCTTTCCCTTTGTTCTCCAATGTTTGGCTATATGTCATAGGGAAAAGTAAGATATCTCTTGTTCTATTTTTCTCACCTCTATTTATAGATTTTATAAGGTGAAGGCCTAAGAAATGGATATCTAAAATGACAAGGGGAGGGAATTAAGGAATGGTTCGAGATGGAAGGATGGAAGGAGTGGAATAAGGATTCTAATGAGATTAGAAGAGAGATAAGGGAGGAAAAAGATAAAGAAAGAGAATAAGGGAGGATTGGAAGGAGTTAAGGATGTATGTAGAGAAGGAAAGGAAATCCAGGAAAAGATACAAAATAGTAAGTCATGGGGGAAGAGGCATGGAATGCTTTGGTTGTATGATCGAATGTTTAGAAAATCTGAAATAGATGTGGACTATTGGATGGAAATAGATGGTGTAGATCTTTCTGCCTTAGAATTTTACCTTGAATTCTCATGGATTGAGTGGTGGCTAGGGTTTGTGACTTTTCCTTACTTCATTACTGGCCATTGGATCATGCTTCACCTAGCTTGAGTGATGAGATTCATTAAAAGTGTTCTTCTTAAAAGCATCTTCTTTAGGGCTCTTTTTCTCTCCACCATTGGATTAGTATGCCTCAGAGTGGATGGTATAGATTGATTTTAGATTTCCTTATCTACTTTAGGTTTCTCCTTCTTTTTTTCCCAGCGTACCATTATTTTCTTTATCTAATAGAATTAAAGGATAGGTGAACGTCTTAGCCCTTAAATTTGGACATTTTTCTCCCAAAAAGTATGTTGGAAGCCCATCAAAAAAATTTCTACTGATGGGGCATTGTTCTAGTACAATATGCATGAACAATGTTAGATCTTGGCCTCTAATGCATGAAAAGTAAGGATGATTTTCAACTACAGATTTCCCATAACTCTCCTCCTCTCCTTTATTTTCTCCACATTTATTCCATATTTTCCTTTTGTAAAAATGTGGGATTTTGTGTGACTCACCACCTTACGAGGGAAAAATCTTGTGGCTCCTTAGGTGGTTGCATCTTGTGATAAAGTAAGAGAGAGAGTGATTGGAAGAAGCCTTCACGCAAGCCCTAGGCATCTAACTTGTTTTGTTTTAGAAAAGCTCTCATTGTATGTAATTTAAGCTTCCCAAGGTAGTGGAAAGCCTGCACACATGAATTCATGGGAAGTTCTGTCACATTTACTTTTGATAAGACCATAGTTTTTAGTACGAATATGGCTGATGTTTCACTTAGGGTTTTTGACTACCCTAACTTTGATAATTGCAACCACTTTTCTTTATGAGCTCCCAAACTTCATCTTTGGTAGGTCAGGGCCCCTATTGTATCTTGGACTCTAAACTTACCCTTTTAAGATTTTGAATTCCAAAAGTACCTGTTGCCTCATTTGTACCTTAGACTTGTAAAATGTAGAATTAACCTTAATTATTGATGTTTAAGTTATTTCTGAGACTAAAACCTACTAAATATAGAGGTATTTGTGTAAGATATATATATATATATATCATAACACATAGGGGATATTTATAGAGGTGAACTTACGTAGTCATGTAGGAAAAGTGAAGGAAGGATATGATTGGGTACATGGAAGGTATGATATTAGAGAAAGAAATGAGAGGGGGAAAGTTATCCTCAATTTTGCTATAACATCACAATTTTTCCAAAATGCTTATGCTTTTAATTTTGAAAGCAATAGAAAATTTCCTTATTTTTGAAAAGTCATTAAAGTCATAATACATAAGTACTTTGTGAAATACTTCAATGCCATACTAGGTGTTACAATCAAAGCCTCCACATATATGTAAAAATAATGCTCTAACTTAAAGATGGTTATAAGTACTTGCCACAGGATCATCACTGGTCATAAGTAGAATCACATACCCTTTTGAAATAAATAAACAGCGCAAAATAAAATTCTACAACTATTTTAAGTGTCAGCAAAATAAATTATGCATATCCTAAAATGAATTCCTATTCAAGGAATCTACTAATAAGAGCACAAAAGTATCACTGTCATACATCTAACTTGAGCTCGATGCCTTCACCTTTCCTTTATCCTTCGTGCTCAACTTCTAAAGAATATCATCTAAAAATGTTGGTTGTAGAGGGTGTGCAAATCAACCTCTCACGATTTGGAAGAAAGCTAATATAAGTTAGCCCAATGAAAATATGGTAACCATTATTGTGTATATAGATAGGCATCCATAAGTAATTTAGTACATAGGCCCAAGCTAGGCATGACTTAGGTTTTGTTTTACAAAAGCCCCAAATACTTAGTCATAACAAGGAGTGAGAATATTCTAAAAGCAAATCACATAGCGAGACTATCAAAACCCAAGTCATGCATGAACCAACAACTGATGAATCATCTACTCAGTAAATTCTTAGTAACCAAGTAAATGATGTGCACAATCTACCATCAAATATGAATTCTAAGTCCACATCACCATGGTTAGGGAACCTCTCAAGAATTGACCAACATGTCCAACATGCCCCATCCACACCCAGACTCATATGTTGTAGGGCCCTTCTGTCACCCTAGTGATTATCATAACCTCTACATAGACACATGGGTACTTGACAATCTTGACTCACAGAACCTCATGGTGGCTACTCGGCTATCTCTTATAGCACTGCCTATGAGAAGCTACTCCTAGTGCCCACCATCTCCATCACAGGGTTAGTATCAATTTCATCTTAGGGGTTAGTGGCCAACTACACCTTCTAGCATAGGGTCTCTATGACTTACAGTAGCAGGTAGCATGCATCCCTTAATCTCACAAACACCACAAGCATGTGTGCCTCCAAGTCTTATTGTTGCCCTAGTTGTGCATGCCTACTGGTCTTATTGTACTTGTAGAGCACCTACTAAAGTAGTGATAAAAAATACATCTTTAGGACTTATAACTACACAAAGATTGCCTACCATCATCCTAATATGGCATATAGCTACTCATAGAGTGCTTGCCTAAAGCATCAACAAATCCACATCGACGATGTCTTACAGCTACTCATAGAAAACCCGCCTAAAACATCGATGGAAATCTGTATATCCAAGGCCTACAGTGAACCATAGAGTGCTTGCCTAAAAGATTGATGAATATCAAACCACAGTACCAAATACATGGTAGGTCAATGCGATGTGTGAAATCCATTTCATTCTTTAAATTCCAAGAACTTAGTTTATTATAGCTTATGGTGGTTTAAGTTATAGTCCTTGTTATTATAGAGCTACAATCCTCCATTAAAGTGTGAACATCCATCCAATTATAGATCCCTAGTTAACGAACTAGCATATTCTTTATGCTATCCATGTATGATAGTTTAAGTCACCCTTACCCTCTGTGATATCATTTTGTCATTTCATTGGGTCTTGGAGAACCTAATGATCCTTGAATGTTTACTTTCTCTTGTACTTCCTAGGCTATAAGGTTTTCCTAACTTTAACATAGTTAGTTGGTGAAGGGGCATTCTACCACAGACTAGCTTTCCAAGGTAACCATAGGGTTGGTCAAGAGAATTCTCAACTTTATTATTGAAGCCCCCACATGGTTACCAACACTAAGTTCCCATAGATGGTTTTATGTGATTACATGTCCTTTGACTTAGAGGCATGTTTTCAATCAAGTATATTGGACATCCTAAGGTTTCCACCTTCTACCCAAGTATACTACTTGTTATTCTTAGTCTTGGAATCCTCCTCCGAACTCCAAATTCAACTAAGGGTAAGCAGTCTATGACTCAACACTAAGTTTTAACAAGGATAGAGTGGCTTTCTAGTATATGACTCTCCTTCATCTTGACTAAGTTGGGTTCAACATCTTCAACTTATTATCATAGGCCAAAATCTAAGGGCAAGTTATGATAGTATGCATTTGAGACATAGGAAAACACCTAGAGTCTCTTTTGGTGTGATTATGCTAAGGTTCCACAGTGTATTCATGTTATTATAATTGGGTGAATGGAATTAGCTGGCCTATTGGATTTTCCAGCAGTCCACTGCCTTATCCTACACCCCTTTAGCCCATTTAATTTTAGTGTCTTCTCATTACACTTGATGATGTTCATTTTAATAGGTTGTCACGTGGTTTATAATAATTCATGCTAAGTCTTACCATGGTTTGGGTCAAATTTGTATACTAAACAGGTGTAGGTTTACACCTGGTTTCTATTGAGAATTCTATAGTGTATTGTTTTACAACTTCACTCTTCTCACCTCTATCTTTAGCTATTTGTTCATATCAAGTATGGTCAATTCCATTATGGATTGTATATTGATGTCTATGATTCAATTTAGAGATCTTTAGTGTTCATTTTGCTGCCACATACTATGTACTTTAGTCATTCCTCATGCATCTAGCTATAGACTCACCTAAGTCCCTCCTATGTTCACCATTTTCATGTGAGGTTTGTCATTGCTCGGGTTACTATTTTCAATAGGATTCCATATTGATTAGTCATTAGACATATTAATAGGGTTTATTAGTGTTAAGCTCATTGATAGTTTAATCCAATTAATCATTTTCAACTTGGCTAACTGATTCCAACACAAAGTGTCTCCCTGCAGGAAATTCCTGCAGGGATGCTTCAGTAGAATCATCTTTTCTCTCTCATTTCTCCACCAAATCCATCCATTCAAGATTTTATAATTAGATATATGATAAAGATATAATTCAGGTCCAATTTTGTAATATTAAAATCCGAAGTTAGCAATGAAAAGTTCAGTTTTTGAAGATAAGGGCATTTTGGTCATTTCACTATTCACCTTGCCTGAACCCAGAAATTTGGTCCTTAAAATAGTACCATTAGGTGCGTCTCGGAATCCATCAAGACCAAAATCACCTAAAACAGAGTTAAAATGAACAAGTTATGGCCCTATGAAGTTCAGGGGCAAAAATGTAATTTTTGCAAAAAAAAGGATTTAGCCTGCAAAACACAGGGGCCTGTTTTGATACGGGCACCCTTCATCTTCAATCTCCTAGAGGGTTCTAGAACGGTGGTGATTGGAGGAGAAATCACCACCATTCTGGAGGTTTCTCCACCGCCATTCAAGGGCGGTGAGAGCCCCCTCTAGAACCCTCTTATAGCTCTATAAATAGAGCTCTTGGGCGCCTCTAATGGTAGCCAAAAAGCGTGAAGAAAACCCATTGTGGAGGAGTAACCTAGAGGGGAAACGAGGAGAAAAACCTAGCAACGGGCCAGGTATGCCCAAGATCCCTCAAAACCTGTCTTCACAGTAATCCTAGGATCAATTTCCCTAAGTTTTTGCATGAACAATCATGCAAAATGGATCCTTGGAGAGCCACCAAGGACCCAGGGATGTTCCCTGAGCCGCACTGATTCGACAGGTTCTAACCAGGGTTTCCTTAGGATGCCTCAGTCCCCCAAACAACCAAAATGTCCCACCGGGACGAGACGCGTTGACCACATCTGAGAAAACCAACGAGCGCGTCCAGGGATGCGCCCGCTGAGGTGCACGCTGTAGGCGCGCAGCGCGCTAGCGATCCAAGATTTTTCCATTCTTAAGGAAGCTGAGGGCGCATGCCACTGATGCGCAGTGCCCTAGCATTCCGCCTTTTCACTCTTAAGGCCTGATGTACGTGTGACACTAAAACGCTTATAACTTGAGATCTAGAGCTCTGATTGAGGCGCCACAAAAGGCGTTGTGTCCGTGTCGATGATGCGGACACACCAAACTATAAAATCCTTGCTCAAGGCCCAATAAAATGTGGGTATGAACCATAGAATAGGATGGTGGCGCGTGGCCGCTAGACCTTTGGAAAACTGAAGATACTAAGGCCCAATTAGGACCTTAGGACACCCATAGGCATAGGGATGGACCCCTAATGCCTAAGTAATAAGACCAACTACTCTAAAACCCATAAAAGATAAGCCAAACTAACCTTGATTCCCCAAACCATGTTTAGGAGCATACAAGGACAAAGGGGTTAGCACGACCTAGCCAGGTAGGTGCTCTATCGCTACTGGATTCTTTTAAAAGAACTATTATTGTTTTGAGAATACATGTTTTAAGTATATGACTTGTTTAGCGTGACTTAATTCAGCATACATGTGATAAATTCTTTATGCATAGACATGTTTTGGTAAATAATTGCATATACATTATGCATAGATATGTTTTGCAAACTATTGCATACATTGCATGATTTGTGAGCATTAAGTTCTTGCAAAAGTTGCATGTCCTTGAGAGTTACCAAAAGACGCTGGAGTGCCGACGGTCAGGCAGTTGTGAGGGACCCGAAGAGGACAGGTTTTGAAAAAAGAGAGGTTTTCACTTGTTTGATCTAATTATGATTTGGGCTGATAAACTCGTGGGTGCTATGCCGAGAGGTTTGGGGTGGCCACCAGCCTCTACCACTATTAGGTGGATGGGTACCACGCCCAAAAAGGGGCAACGTCCCTACATCGACTGCATGTGGTATAGGGGGCTACCACTGGTGTCACGGCACTGGGTCGACGTGTCATAGGCCCCGTGGAGGCTATGATCGAGTGTCCTCAGGTACCCAGGGACCACATGGCGAGAAGGTCGTGGGCATAGTTGGACCCTATGGTTTTGTCAGAGCGCACAATCCAGATAGTCGAAGATATGTTGCGAACTTGTGCCCTCGATTGGAAGCAGAGCTGGGATGAAAACCTACCACTAGTCGAGTTTGCGTACAATAATAGTTTTCAGTCGAGCATTGGCATGGCTCCATACGAGGCGCACTATGGGAGACCCTGTCGATCACCCACCAGTTGGAGTGAAGTTGGAGAGTCCAGGGTGCTCCAGTCCGAGCTAGTAGAGCAATGCATCGAGAAGGTCAAACTCATAAGAAGATGCCTCCTCACAGCTCAAAGCTGCCAAAAGAGCTATGCTGATCGAAGGAGGAGACCATTAGAATTCGACATAGGAGAGCACGTTTTCCTGAAGATATCTCCCACTAAAGGAGTTATGCGGTTCGGTATCAAAGGCAAGCTTAGTCCGTGTTACATAGGACCTTTCAAAATCTTAGAGAAAGTGGGAAAAGTGGCCTACAGGATCGCACTACCCCCTCAGCTATTTGAAGTGCATAACGTATTCCATGTATCTATGCTAAGGAGGTATGTGCCTGACCCCGCTCATGTCATCAACCAAGTACCCATAGAGTTGATGGAGGATCTCAAGCCAGAAACGAGACCAGTTGAGATCTGGGATCGTAAGAATAAGAAGCTGCGAAACAAGGACATACCCTTAGTCCAAGTTTTGTGGAGAAATACGCACATGGAAGAAGAGACTGGGCAACTAGAGTCAGAAATGCGAGAAAAGTACCCCGAGATCTTTTAACTGTATATAAAGTAGAATTTCGGGGGAAAAATTCCCCTAAGGGGGTAAGAATGTAATGACTCCAATTTTGTATTATTAAAATCACAAGTTAGCAATGAAAAGTTTAGTTTTTGAAGATAAGGGCATTTTGGTCATTTCACTATTCACCTTGCCTGAACCCAGAAATTTGGTCCTAAAAATGGTACCATTTGGTGCGTCTCAGAAAAAGGAATCCAACAAGACCAAAATAACCTAAAACAGAGTTAAAATGAGCAAGTTATGGCCCTTTGAAGTTCAGGGGCAAAAATGTAATTTTTACAAAAAACGGATTTAGCCTGCAAAACACAGGGGCCCATTTTGATACAGGCACCCTTCATCTTCAACCTCCTAGAGGGTTCTAGAACGACGGTGATTGGAGGAGAAATCACCGCCATTCTGGAGGTTTCTCCACCGCCATTCAAGGGCGGTGAGAGCCCCCTCTAGAACCCTCTTATTGCTCTATAAATAGAGCTCTTGGGCGCCTCTAATGGCAGCCCAAAAGCTTGAAGAAAACCCGTTGTGGAGGAGTAACCTAGAGGGGAAATGAGGAGAAAAACCCAGCAATGAGCCAGGTATACCCAATATCCCTCAAAACCCGTCTTCACAATAGTCCTAGGATCAATTTCCCTAGGTTTTTGCATGAAAAATCATACAAAAGGGAGCCCTGGAGAGCCACCAAGGACCCAAGGACGTTCCCTGGGCCGCATTGGTTCGACAGGGTTGAACTAGGGTGTCCTGAGGACTCCCCGGTCCCCCAAACGACCAGAACGTCCCACCGGGATGAGCATGTCGACTGCATCTGAGAAAACCAACGAGTGTGTCCAGGGACGCGCCCACAAAAGAGAGAGACGGGCGGGAAAATCTGGCTTGTCTATAGACTTGCCCGCTAAGGCCCATGCCATAGACGTGCAGCGTGCTAACGATCCTAGATTTTTCTGTTCTTAAGGAAGCTGGGGCGCATGCCACTGACGCGCAGCGCCCTAGCATTCCACCTTTTTACTCTTAAGCCCCTTATGTATGTGTGACACTAAAACGCTTATAACTTGAGATCTAGAACTCCGATTGAGGCGCCACAAAAGGTGTTGTGTTTGTGTTGATGATGTGGACACACCCAAACTATAAAATCCCTGATCAAGGCCCAATCAAAGGTGAGCATGAACCATAGAATAGGATGGTGGCGCGTGACCTCTAGAGTTTTGGAAAACTGAAGATACCAAGGCCCAATTAGGACCTTAGGACACCCATAGGCGTAGGGATGGACCCCTAATGCCTAAGTAATAAGACCAACCACTCTAAAACCCATAAAAGATAAGCCAAACTAACCTTGATTCCCCAAACCATGTTCAGGAGCATACGAGGACAAAAGGGTTAGCGCGACCTAGCCAGGTAGGTGCTCTATCCCTATTGGATTCTTCTAGAAGAACTATTATTGTTTTGAGAATACATGTTTTAAGTATATGACTTATTTAGCATGACTTAATTCAGCATGCATGTGATAAATGCTTTATGCATATACATGTTTTGGTAAATAATTGCATATACATTATGCATAGATATGTTTTGCAAACTATTGCATACATTGCATGATTTGTGAGCATTAAGATCTTGCAAAAGTTGCATGTCCTTGAGGTTTACCAAAAGACGCTGGAGTGCCGACGGCCAGGCAGTTGTGAGGGACCCGAAGAGGACAGGTTTTGAAAAAAGAGAGGTTTTTTCTTGTTTGATCTAATTATGATTTGGGCTGATAAGCTCATGGGCGCTATGTCGAGAGGTTTGGGTTGGCCACCAGCCTCTACCACTATTAGGTGGATGGGTGCCACGCCCAAAAAGGGGCAACGTCCCTACGTTGACTGCATGTGGTACAGGGGGCTACCACTGGTGTCACGGCATTGGGTCGACGTGTCATAGGCCCCGTGGAGGCTATGACCGAGTGTCCTTAGGTACCCGGGGACCACACGACGAGAAGGTTGTGGGCATAGTTGGACCCTATGGTTTTGTGGAATTATTTGCATTGCATATGACATGATATGAGGTTGGTCAACCATACCATACTAGAGATCCATGAGTTGGATTCAATGAAGCATCTTATGCATATCATAATGTTATGATATATATATGTGATACTTTTGATTTTGAATTATGTGATCCTTTAAATCGTTAGTATTTCAGTTAACAATGGATTTTAATATCGATATTGAACTTGAGTATTCAGACATGCACATGTTTTGAAAGAGCATATGATTTTAAAACATCTCATGCATTATAAAACTAGTAGTGATAGACTCCTACTGAGTATAGTATATACTCACCCAAATCCTCAACATTTTTCAGATAGAAAGTAAATACTTAAGGGCAAGAAACGCTTGTGCTAGGAGACACCCAGACTAAGTGCAAGTAAGTAAACCCCCACCTTATCTTTCAATGTTACTTGATTGTAGTTACTCTCTAATAGCTGGGGCTATGACTAACACTTTCTTGGGAATAATGTTGATTTAAAACTTTGCCATGGCTAGATAATTTGAGAATGTGTTTTGACACTCGGGGGTTTTATGAAAGATTGTTTTCCAAACGAAAAAGATTTTCATGCATTTCATACTTATAAAACAAGAGATCTCGCCTTTTTATCAAAATTGCATCATATAAAAACCCGGGTCATCACAGAAATCCCCTTGGTTGAGCTATTTTCCAAAATCTAAAGGCCACGATTCAAAAACGCTACCTTGTTGGAAATTCCAGCAGGGTACCATAGCAGTCCACATTCTAGCTATAGCAGTAAACAACATCAATGTGTAAAACATAATTTTTGGGAAAGCATGGTAGATGATAGAAATGGAAACATTTACTACTAGTTTTCTCATGCTAAGCACAAGAAAATATTATCTCGCTTCCTAATGCTCCCCTACATTAAATTGAGCTTCCAACTCACTGATTTACCATGGTGAGTTGGTCTCCCAACAATGTTGAGTCCCCACCCTAGCTGGACGCCTCCACTCCTTCCACTAGCTCACTTTGATTGTGATCCTTCACTAAGCTTTCTTCCAATCAGTTCCCATTTCACCTTGGATCATTGGTCTAGCTTCACTCCAGCTTTATCTTGTCAGATTTCTCATCCCAAATCTCGGTTCTTTCTCTCTCCTTCCTTCCCTTGCCCACTTATATCTAATCTATTGCATTATACTCTAGTGGCCAGGTGTCTCTCGATTGAAACTAGCTGCCACTCCCTCAATGAAATCATGTGGTGGCTGGTCTCTTGTTAAACAAATGACCTCCCATTTTAAATCTACAATAAACACCTCCCTTGCCCCCACTTCTAAAGTAATCACAATTGTAACCCATCACCTATTGGTTTTCAATTGCACCAATTTGAATGCTAACCCCCAAATTGAAATCTAATTGCAATCATATCCCATGTCAAGTGATTAGGAATTCTTGATTCAAATTGATAATTTCCCCCACACTCATTATTTATGTGGTGACCCACACGTACTCATCCAATGGTGGATCTCCTTCTTGGTCCACCTTTCCCTACTCTATGGTCTATGCATATATAGCTCTTCCCTTAGGTAGATGCACTAATTAGCATGTTAGTACATAGTCTAAGGTGTCTCTTTCCATCCTTCTTCATCCGTTAGTGTAAATCAACCTCTTACTTAAGTGGGGATCAATTGGTGGAGCCCATATGATCCAATCCATCCATCAACTAAATTAGAACTTTGACCTATGTGATGTTCCATTCTTAACATCCAATGTATCTCACACTCTAATATGACATCCAAATGGATTGTTCATTTCTAATTAATAGTAAAGAGTGTTAAGAAAATGTGAAATCAGAATGGAATAGAAATAAAAAAAATTGCCCTATTTTTTGTAATTGTATTTATTTGTTCATTGCAAATGTATATTTACATATATCACATTTTCTTTGACATATAACCTACCACTAACAATCACATTCTTTAGGAAAAGAGGTTAGCACTTAATAACCTTTAAAAGTGGACTATATAAAAGCTAAATAGACTTTTTTCTACTTAGGAATACTAAAAGATCAATGTGTAAGGATTGTAAGGTGATACCCAGTGACAGTTTAACCTCACAATATAGGTATATGGTTATGGAGATCTGCACTAAAAGATGGAAGAAAATAAATGAACTCAATATGTGTCTAAAAACTAAGTGGTGGAACTTAAAAGGGGAGATGATAACATCATTCACAAATAAGTTGGAGGTAGAAGGAAACTGAAATAATGAAATAGAAGTAAACACCATGTGGACTAGTATGGCCGAGTCCATTAAGTAAGTGGAAAAATATGTTCTAAGAGTATTTAATAAGAGTATCTAAAGGTAAAAGGAGACCATTCTAGAAGCATCCAAAGGTAAAAGGCAACTAGTAAAGATAACTTGGTGGTGGAGTGAAAAAGTGCAAAATGTTATTAAAGACAAAGTGGTGTGTTTTAAAGTAAGTAGAGGACTACAAATAACAAAAACTTTGAGCAATATAAGAATGCCAAAAAGGTTGCTAAGAGAATAGTAAGTGAGGCTAAACTCAAGGCATATGAGGATCTCTATAATAGATTAGGATCAACAAAATGTGAGAAAGATGCATTCTTGCAAAAATAAGAGGAAAGAAGGTAAGAACTTGGACATTAGAGATACGATGGCAGGATTAAAATACATGAAGTGAAAGAGTCCTTGAAAAATATGAAACTAAGAAAGGCCCTGGGGGTCTAATGGTATATTAGTAGAGATTTGGAGCAATTTGGTTGATAAAGTTGTTTAACATGATTGTAAAATTGAAGAAAATGCTAGATAAATGGAGAAAGAGATTTACTGTACCAATTTATAAGAATAAAGGAGACATAGAGTTGCACAAATTATCAAGGGATCAAATTTATATGTCATACCATGAACTTTTTGAAAGAGTGATTAAGAAGTTCCTATAGAATGAGACAAGTGTATTAGAGAGCCAATTTGGTTTCACGCATAGGAGGTATACCATGGAAGCTATTGTTTTTCTTAGATAATTGATATAAAAAGACAGGGATAGGAATAAGGACCTCCATATTGTCTTTATTGACTTAGAAAAAGTTTATGATAAAGTCCCCAAAGAGTGTGTGTTGGGCTAGAAAAGGGTTTCATGGGTGTATATAGACACAAATGCGGATATCTATAAGGGAGTGATCACGAATGTTAGGACCATTAGTGAAGAGACCTGTGATTTTCCTAATGCTATAGGATTGCATCAAGGATCGGCATTGAGTTCATACCTTTTGACGTTGGTTATGGATGAGTTAAAAAAATATCTACATGAGGAGATCCCATGGTGCATGCTATCACAGATGATACTATTTTGATTAATAAAACAATGGAGGGTTTAAACACAAAGCTAAGAGTTATGGAAAGATGCATTAGAATCTAAAGGATTTAAAATTAGCCTGACTAGAACAGAGTATATGGAATGTAATTTTAGCAAGGAGAGGAGTGAAGCACCAATAAAGATTGATAACTAAAAAGTGCCCTTAAAAGAACACTTCTAATAGTTGAGAGAAGAGAGAATGAGAGGGAGGTTACCTAGAAAATCTAAGCAGGTTCAAACAAATGGAGATGTGCCTCTAAAGTTTTCTATGATTGGTTGAGGCCACTCAAAATTGAAAGGGAAATTCTGTAGAATGGTTGTAAGGCCATCCATGCTCTATATATTCTATTATTTTACATATTCAAAATTAGGAACCTTAGATAATTTCCATATTTCATTAAATTGTAAAATTGTAGAAGATTTTTGGATATTACGTTTGTTACCCCCTTCAAAAAAATTTGTCCTCAAAATTCCTCATCTTCTAATCATCAAATTGCTTAAGATACCTTACCCATGTTGCTTCTGTGATTGACTAGTTCTATCAAAGGACTTGACTAGAATAGTGTCCTTATTTCTCAACCTTCAATCATTTTTATCTAGAATTTGGGTTGGTTTGGTCTCAAGGGTTACATATGAAGGACTTAAAATTAGTTGAACTAGAACAGAGTATATGGAATGCAATTTTAGCGAGGAGAGGAGCAAAGGACCAGTAAAGATTGATAACCAAAAAGTGCCCCTAAAAGAACACTTCTAGTACTTGAGAGGAGAGATTGAGGGGGATGTTACCTAGAAAATGTATGTAGGTGCCACTCAAAAGTGAAAGGAAAATTCTATAGGATGGTTGTAAAGCCGGCCATACTCTGTGTACCAAATTATTTTAAGCCTTCAAAAATATATTTTTAAACCCTAAATAATTTCCATTTGTTGCTCCCTTCAAAGAATTTCATCCTCAAAATTCCTCATCTTCTAGTTATCAAATAGTTCAAGATACCTTACATTCATATCTGACTCTAGGTCCCACGTTGCTTCTATGACTAGCCAGTTTTGTCAAAGGACATTGAGTAGAATAATCTCCTCATTTATCAACCTTTGATCCTTCCTATCTAGAATTTGGGTTGGTTTGGTCTCAAGGGTTACATCTAGCTGCATCTCTTTTAGCAATTGCTCCAATATATGTGATGGGTCTCTACTCACTTCCATAACATAGAAGAAATGTGAAACAGGTTGTGGACTTCTGACAAATACAACCATAATGCCATTCTATATGCCACCATATGAATCTTATCCAAAATCTCAAAAGGGTTAATATATCAAGGATTCTGCTTCCCCTTCAAATTGAACCTCATGACTCCTGTAGTTGGTGAAACTTTTAGTGAAAAATCATCACCGAGCTCAAATTCTTGGTCTCAACACCTCTTACTTGTAGTAATCTTGTAATTGCTTTAAGCTACAAGATGTTATTTTCAATTGAGTTTTACTTTCTTAACACACTTTTTACTTGGCTCATTTTTTATGATCCTATTCTCGCCAACCTCATTCCGGTAGGTCAATAAACAATAAGGTCACCTATACAATGCTCTAGAGGGAGACATGCCTATACTCTAGCTGAAGCTATTGTCATAGGTAAACTCTGTTAGAGGTAAGCTATCATCCTAACTCCCTTCCAAATCGATTATACGTACCCTCAACATGTCTTGCAGAGCTAAGATCAGTTGCTCTTACTGATCATCAATCTATGGATGAAAAGTAGTTTAGATCTTAGAGTCGATCCCAATGACACTTGTATGATCCTCCAAACTAGGAGGTGAATCAATTGGATTCATCTAAAGTCATGGTTATGGGTATACATGTAGGCATACTATCTCCTCGACGTACAGTTGAGCTAAACTATCTATAGGTTGTTTGTCAAATGGGGAGAAAATCCCCGAAAAACCTTAGTCAATCAATGATCAGCCATTTCATGTTGTGCTCACTCAATGTCCTGGGCAACCCCACTATGTTATTCATAGTGATGTGGTCCCACTTCCATTCAAAAAGCTCAAGAGGGTGTAATAATCCCACCAACCTCTGATGCTTAGTTTGAACTTACTAACATGTAAGGCATCTCTCCACAAATTGCCCCACATCCTTCTTCTTGTCACCCCACCAAAATTGTCTCTTTTGGTTCTAGTGCATCTTTGTTCCTTCTTGATGGCTAAGGTATTATGTCTAGTACGTCTCTCTCAAGATATCTTGCCTTATTTCAGCATATGACAACACCACTAATCTTCCCTAAATCGTCATGCTACCATTAGCCTCTCTTGTGAAACCTTGTTTCCCCACAAATGTTTGCATTTCTACATCATCCTTCTAAGCTTGAAGGACTCTCTTCAAAATGACAAAGCTCACCACCAAGTTAGCCACAAAGATTCAATCATGCTGAATCACTAGCTTGCATCAAACCACATCCAAACACTACTATAGAAAGTGGCTTATAAGATAGTTAAAAATAGGTATAAAAGATGGCTAAATAACCATCATATACTAAGCAGTCTTGTAAAATGAAAACAAATATAAGATGGGTTCTTATATAGTCTTATATTAAAAGTATTATAAGATGGTTTTTGAAAGCTATATTATAAAGCTAGAATTATATAAGATGATTTTTTTTCAAAACCGTCTTATAAACATGAATTATATAAGATGGATTTTGAAAAATGGTCGTATAAAGCTATGTAATATAGGACAGTTTTTAAAAAACCAACTTATAAATCTATGTAATATAGGATGGGTTCTGAAAATCACCTTATAAAGCTATGTAATATACTATGGTTTTTCAAAAATCATTTTATAAAGTTGTGTAATATAGGATAGGTTTTGAAAAACTATCTCTTAAAGTTGTGTAATATAGAACTGGTTTTGAAAAACCATCTTATAAAGCTATGTAATATAGGATGCTTTTTCAAAAACTGTCTTACAACTCTTGGATATTATAAGACATTTTTTGAAAAATTGTCTTTTTAAGCTATGTAATATAGGATTGTTTTCCAAAAACCATCTTATAAATCTTGCATATTAAATGATGGCTTTTGAAAATTCATCTTGTAAAGTTGTGTAATATAGTATGGTCCTTCAAAAACCATGTTGTATTTTGACAGTTTTATAAGATAGTTTTTCAAAAACCATCCTATAATGTATATACTTCCTGCACAATTTGTGTATTTTTTTGTTTATTTCTGTAGTTCAAAAATACATTCAACACTTCATGTATGTAGCCTACAATCATTCTATAAAATGCATTCATACACATTCAACACTTCCAACATTCCACATTGAACATCTCTACACACTTCTCATTAAAATAAAAAAATACATGGATTTCAAGAAAAAAAAAGGAAAATATCCATATAAATGAAGTTTTGTTTTGTATTTCACTAGTAAAAATGTTTATGTTCAATAACATAAGTTATCTACAAATTAAAAGTGAAAAGATATTTAGTCTATTCCATTTTGATGTCATCTAGATTTAATTGGGAGTAACTCTTGCTTCTCATATATGCTCGAGAGACAACAAATATTAAATCAATTGAGATATTCATGTTGGAGTCATCTAAGAGATATAAAAAACTGTAAGAATGATGAAAAATCAATTAATTGTCTTACCTTTCTCAAATGGGAAATCATAAATCCTTTGCGAATGATAGTTCTTATATATCTAACAAAGTAATACCCACACTCCCAATCAGATTGCTGTCTAGGGTACTGCAGAATAAATTCAATAGAAAATGTTCAAATATTATTTGTAATTATAAATTTAGGTTATAAATTATACTAAAGAATGAGTAAAACTTTAGCATTTTTCAAATTCAGTTTTGCTGGGTAGTTAATATTTCCATATCGGACAATTTTATGCCAATCACTGCATATATATGTCAAAAGCATTATATATGAATAAAGAGGATAGTTATCAATTATCTAACTATTGTAATGAAAGAAATAAAAGGCACATTTACTTATTATTGATTTTCATCAACAAGCTTCGAATGTGCTCTCTACAAGATTAAAAAAGCACTGCATGCCCACCATGCATATCCAAAGTTAGTAACATCCAATGAGACCTATATACATAATCAATGAATTGAAATTTACAAAATTTAACTTATATAAATATTCATGACTATAGAATGATATAATTTAGCAACACATGTAATAAATTAAACGTTATAGTAGGGAATTAGTAAGGCCTGTCTCTTGTCACAGCACTAGAACCTAAATATGATCTCTTCTATTTGTTTCTCCTCAAGCCAATGCCCATTTTGTCCAAAGATGATAAGAGGGTCAAGGAATTTGTAAATGACCTTGACCTTTAATTTTTGGAATTTATCATGCACAGACCTATAAAAACTTAATGTTAAATACTTATCATGTCTTATTAACAAGTAATATCAATCTTATTCTTAATAGAGTAGTTACATGACATATCCTATATAAATAATGGTATGAGTGTATTTTAGTTGAGCCAAATTATATATGTCTAAGAGGTCCTCTTTTGTAACTGGAACCTCAACTATGTAGTGGGCAAGAACAATGGCCTATATCCTTATAGGGATAATTTCCTTAGTAATGAAGATATATAAGAAGAGACAAAGATATTCAATTTTATCATAGAAATGGATATAACTACCTGGGATGGGGTAATCAATACATTAGAATTTGTTGTAGAGGAGGAGGTCACCCTCAATTGCACCTTGTGCTTCTTTTGTTTAACATTAGATGCAAATAATATTTAAAAATTTAGCTGAGTCCTCAAAATTGTTGTTAAACATGATGTTGTCATACCATATACATACCTTAGGCAATGGTAGGAGGGCATCTTGTTGGAGGACAACAGCAATGTACACATGCTTAGTGTTGGACACGTCAACCTACCATACAACATGATTGAAAAAACCTCATATAGTGTAGCCACATCGACATAGTTCTTAGCTGTATATAGCTACAACATGCACTGACTCACCGGTAAATAAAAATTAATATATACATGATAATGATGAACATTATTAAATAATTGAACATTGAAAAGGTAAACATGTCATTACATAGCTCCTTGATTAAGATATCTCCTTCGAAGAGTTGCTTCTCTACCTCTTTTCTAGATGGATGATTGCAACTATTGTTAGATGGGGGTCAAGGGGCAACATCTTGAGTTGGAACTCTAAAACTCCTAAAGTCCTTATAGAAATCATTCTTTACATTCACATATAACTCATTGAGCATATTCTCCATCCATTCTTTCATGTCTACTAGAGGATTCTTTGATTTGTGGAAGAATTTGGATGGAACCACATTGCCTTCTTGGGCTCTTACTTGGCTAGGGTGCTTATCCTTGTTGTCCATAACCATATACAGTATGTCCTCCTTTGCAGTAATGTTGCTCAAATTTCCTATAGTTACACTTTTTTCGGTCAACTCTTCTTGCACATGTAATTAAGATCAAGATCAATTCCATACATACAATATCATTCAAGAGATACAAAGATAGAAACATAATACCCCTTACAATTCTTGAAGCAACCAAGATAGCATTTTCATCAGTGAAGGTTCAGAAGCTACACCCCTATGAGTGTGCCATTTTCCAGAGAAGGGCATGATCGATGGGCTTCATAGTCCCAACCTTATTTTGCTATCAAGAGAGACACTAATTTGGAGTTAAAGAAATAAGAGTAAGGTATATTTAGATATAAATTAACTATCACATATACTAAGCAATCCTAGAGAGGCATTATTGCATGTGATTAGTCCCATGCACCATTTTTTCCTTTCATATGCTTTCCCTACACACCAAAGAAACACATAATTAAGCATAATCAAATTTTATAATTACAAGAATCAAACTTTGGGTTAATTCTAATTACCTCAAAATAGAAGATAGGTGGGTCGATACAAATTGATTCCATCCATCCTGCTCAGTGATGCTAGGATGCAAGTTCTGGACAGCGTGGAGTCTCGATGGATCAAAGGCATAAAAGTAGACTATGACATGTTAGTCTATCTGAAATAAAATGAGAATAGGCACATAATATATTGTATGTAGCAAGCATTTATAAACCTTCTCCATCTCCCATATTGCATCTTTAATTGATGGTGACACTATTCCAATTAGTTATTGACACTCGTACCATATTTCTAATAGTGGAACAAATAAAACTAGTGTCAGAATGTGCACTGTTACCTATCGGCAACCTTCTATTGTTAAACTGTACCGTCCCTTTTATTCCCTTTGACTTTCTCTTAATGACATGCTCCATTTTTGTTGGCCCTCTACCCTTTCTCTTAATAGGAGTACTAATGCTGGATTGTTCTTCATGATGCTCACTTTCTTCATGTTTCATTCTAGCTACAAAGTGAAAACAATACATTTAGAAAATAACAGCCAAAGTACATTTTAGAAGATTTTTAGAGCAAAAAGTATAAGTAAATACATAAAATTCAGATATAGTCAAACTCACTTTTACTTTTTCCTTTTCCCTTTCTCTGATTTTTTTTACTTCTTTCTATTCATACTCTTAGTTAAATTTGAAACTTAACCATCATGAATAACATATACAACAAAGTATAAAATGCTTTAGAATAGTCCCCAATACAACATTGATAAGCTAAATAATAGAGACTAAATCTATCTACTTTACAAGATCATATAGATAGGCTTAGAAAAACAACCATCTAAGTGTATAGTTAGTGTAC
Organism: Warburgia ugandensis; assembly: GCA_035236585.1. Lineage (NCBI taxonomy): Eukaryota > Viridiplantae > Streptophyta > Magnoliopsida > Canellales > Canellaceae > Warburgia > Warburgia ugandensis. The sequence goes on along the minus strand of CP141127.1, from coordinate 52,660,213 downwards.
ATAAATAGGAATGATATTAAAAAAATTAAACCCAAGTGTCATCATTCCCAATAAAAATTTGATAGTCTCCCTATTTTTACAAATTACACATTTAACGTGATTCAATTCACCTAATAAACTATTTATTTAAATATCATAATAAATGCAGATATTCCATCTCATCACACCCTCATAATTTTTTCATAGCATAAGCAAAGTAAAAACTAATATAAAGCTCGTCCTAATGTAAATTATAAGATAATCAATGCTTTGGACCAATAAAAAATATAGTAAATTAAAAAAAAAATCAAATCATGAACATAAGCAAAATATTGTTACTGTTCATGCGAAAAATGACAAGTAACAAATTTTAAGCTAGTAGTTGGATGTCTTTTGAAATGAAATTTAAAAATCTAAGGCTTGGGTCTTCTTATTCTCAATGTCTTCTATCTAGCATAATCATTTTTAGTGATTTCCATTGATTAATGAATCACAAAATCAGGATCAAAGTTTTCTAGAACGTAAGAAAAATAGTGTTAATGATCACATGAACAATGATAAGTAGAGGACTTTAAGCTAATAATTGGATGCCTTTTTGAATGAAAATTGAAAGTCTAAGACTTGGATCTTCTTACTCTCAATGTCTTCTATCTAGCACAATCAATTATAAAGATTTCCATTGATTAACGAAGCAAGAAATTATGTACAAAGTTGTCTAAAACCTAAGCACAATACTGTTATTGTTCATGAACCATGACAAGTACAATAATTTAAGCTAGTAGTTGAGTGCTTTTTTGAATGAAAATTGAAAATCTAAGACTTGGGTTTTCTTATTCTAGCATGATCAATTTTAAAGATTTTCATTGATTAATGAAGCTAGAAATCATGCACAAAGTTGTTCAGAACCTAACTAAAATATTGTTACTGTTCATGCAAAAAACAACAAGAGGCAAACTTTAAGCTAGTAGTTGGATGAATTTTTGAATGAAAATTGAAACTCTAAGACTTGGATTTTCTTATTCACAATGTCTCTATCTAGCATGATCAATTTTAAAGATTTGCATTGATTAACAAAGCAAAAAATCATGCACAAAGTTGTCTAGAACCTAAGCAAAATACTATTAATGCTCACATGAACAACAACAGGTAGTAGATTCTACTCTAATAGTTGGATGCTTTTTTTTAATGAAAATTAAAAATCTAGGACTTGGGTCTTCTTATTCTAAATTTCCTCTATCTAACAAGATCAATTTTAAAGCTTTACATTAATTAATGAAGGAGGAAATTTATACACAAACAACTACAAGTAGCAGATCTTGAAAAATAGAAGCATGAACATAAGAAAATCAAAGTGAGAGCCTACATAAAGGTAGAAAAATGGTCAGGAATAAGGTGGGGCCATGCATGCATTCTCTCTCTCCCTTCTCCTTCTTCTTTTTCCTTCTCTCTCTTTGCTCATGCGTTCTCCTTCTTCTCATCTCTCTCTCTCCCCTCTTCTTCTTCTTCTTCTCCCCCTTCTTCTCTGTAGTTTTGACCTGGGTGAGGGAGGGTTTTTGTTATTTACATGGGCATCTTGAGGTTGGGGTTGGGAGGAAGGTTTAATAAGAAACTTAATAGAGGAAGGTTTTTTGAAAATAATCTTATATTCTAAGAAACCATCTTATATTCTCGTAATATAAGATAGTTTTTAGAAAACCATCATATATTCCTATAAATATAAGATGATTTACAAGAAACCATCTTATACTTTATCATAACAAGAGGAAGGTTTTCTAAACCATCTTATATAATATGGCCCTTTTGAAAGTAAAGTTCTAAGATGGTTATTAGAAGACCATCCTATATTTACATGTATATATAGGACGGTTTTCTAAAAGATGTCTTATATTATTCTAATAATATAAGATAGTTTAGAGAAAACCATCCTATATTCTTCTACATATAGGATGGTTTATTGTAACTATCTTATATTACCCGTAAATCTTTCCTAACAATCCCTCCACCTTAATTTTATTTGAATAACAATAAACGATTTATGAATATCTAATTTATTTTAAAATAGTTTTCCTAATACTCTCAATCTTCAAAATCTTAGTAACTTGTGAAGGACAAAGGATATTCCCATCCCTCATTTACTTGAGGTTTAACCCATGATTTTCATGACATATGATATGTAACTTAATTGATTAATTGAATTTATGCATTAAATGTTACAAATGTTTTAATCAATCAGATCCAATGAAACCACCTCACTAGCATCACGCACATAATCCATCTAGTCTCCTTGATTAGATCAATTGATGCCATTGTTTTAGTGATTGAAGAGTAATCAATTGCAGTGTCACCTAGATTGTCTTCATTGTAGAATTCCCTTGTGGAGGCTAATAAAATAGTTGACCATCTCATATCATGTCCATCTTGTACATAAAATACCTATTTCACTTGACATGCCAAAATAAACTGGTCATTTTGATAGCCGATCTTATTGAGGTTAACCAATGTCAAACTGGGGGCATTGGTTTTGATGATATCGTTATTGTGTTCCACCTAATTACACTTAAATACAACCACAATTCTACAAGTATTTTCCACTACCCATATGTCACATATAACCCAATAATTAAGTATTGGGTTATTGTCCTTTGAACTAAAAAGAAAGTAGCTTTAGTAACTAAGCTAACACTACTATCATGTTATGCTCTTGACTCATCATAGTCTTTTGTGTGAAATCCATAACAATTGATGGCACATCTAGCATACTTTATTAATTATTATTGAGGTCTCATTGCCATCCAACCCAAGGATTTAGAAACACTATGACCTGGAATATCTCACTTATCTATAACCTATGTATAATTAATATTACTTATTTAAGATGATAATTGTATATGTACATTTGCTATTACAAATCAATCAAGTGAATGAAGCATTATTTCATTGTAATTTAATAACTTTTGAAGCCAAGTAGTGAAGGAATGACAATGTTCATTTTGCAGCCACTTCTCTTTCTTTGCATCTCTTGGATACCTTTCTTTTAGGAAGTCCATCTACTTACTACAATGAAGAGATGATATATATATATATATATATATATCATGCATGCATTAATAATACACACACACACTTAAGAAAATGTGAAAGAAACCAAAGAGTGGGCATTAGCTACGTACTAAATGTGTGGATGAACTTCATCGACATTAATGTTTTACAAGACATAACGATGTGATTGGTTTTGTTCCTTATGATCAATGGTCGACACATGTTATGTTTTGAAGTTGCAAGCACATGAATCGGTTATAGTAATTCATGCAATTGAGGTCGATTCCACGAGGAATCAAATGATTTGTGATTTTAGTGGTTCACTAACCTTGCCAAAGATATTAAAATTTTATCCTAAACTAATAATTGAAACTTTAACACATAAAATATAGAAATTTTCTAAAAATAAAATATGTTCAGCGTAACAACTTTCCTAAAAACACACTTTCTAAAAAGAAAACTTTCCTAAACTAAAAACCTTTTAAATTTAGAACTTGCCTAATTTAGCTTTCTAAGCATGAAAATTGGAAAATTTATAGACTCTAACTATGTTAACTCGTATAAGAAATGAAGCAACAAATATACCACTTTCCTAAACTAAATTTTCTAAAATGGAAATTAGAAAATTTCTAAATAACATGTAAGAAGCTAATATAAACTAATATGTAAGACTAATTCAACCTTTTCCTAAGCAATGAAAACAAGAACATAACTATGCAACAATTCCATGGAAAATACATCTAGAATCATGCTCATGATCCAAGATCCATGCACATGGAACAAGATGCTATGCATCTTACTACTAAATGCAAACCCTTTCCAAAACTAAAATGCAAGGCATGTCAGGCAATGATAAAGGAAACATTGCATGTAACAAATATAACATATGATGACAAACTAGTTCAAAAGACTAGCATCAAGTACCATGTGCATGACACCTAGAGTGAGTAACATGGTCCTAAAAAGCTAAAATGCAATTCCTACGTAGTCAAGAAACTAAGTGAGGCAAATAAGCATGAAATTAAATCATTAACCAGCACCTTAATATCATCATACAATTCCTTCACTAATCATTCAATAAACTTCTTCCAACCCTTTTCAAAACCATGCACATAGAACAAGTTTTATGCATTTGGAATTAAAGTGTTTGTGGATGATTTTTGTACTTAGATTAAGAGGTATTTATGTGAGGAACTTGTTAAAATAATGCACTAATGAAAGGATAACTCAAAAACATTCCTCAACAATATTGAAGCAATATTCGTTCAAGGGAAAAGATTAAAAAGATGGTGCACAAGATTCATGGAATGTGTGCCCCATGCTTACATGCTATGAACTTCGAAAGAAACTCTCAATACAACTTCTAATCCCTCTTAACCCAAGAAGCATCAAGATAAAATAGGAAAATCCAACAAGGAACAGGATAGATCTTAAAAAGGGCAAGCTATAACTTAATCAATCCAAAGGCTAAGCAAAGATTGCAAACAATGACAATGATGAAAGAAAAAGAGTGTACCTTATATAGAAGAAAAGAACAACCAAGTATGAAATCATAAAGACCTTAAGGTAATGGTGCACTAAAGAGGATGATTGTGGAGGACTTTCCAAAGGATGAGGGGCATTGAGGAGAGGAGAATGGAAGAATGGAATGCCTCCTCTTTTGTAATGGTTGTTCCTTTCCTCTCAAAAAAAAAAAAAAAAAAGAAATCTATACTTTGAACTCTGTTGTGGGTGTTTATATATTTTCTTTATGGATTTTTATAAGGTGAATTAAAGAAAAGGGTGGGTGGGGATGGCATGGGAAGAGGATTGGGTGGTTAGGATCAGGATATGGGTGGTTACCTAGGATTTTTAATGAAGAATCATGGTGGGCTAATAGGAAGGAGGCTCCTACTTTGTAGGATCTAGCATAGAGCTCCTTCCATCAAGTTTTTTCTATGTGGATTGAGGTAAGCAAATGGGGAAAAAAAAGACGTGGGAAAGTTTTGGGTAGTAAGGAAGAAAGAAATAAAAAGTGACATGGATGGGAGAGATGTGGCAACCTAGGATTTGCCCAGGCAATGGTGGTGTGGCAACTTGGGTTTTTTAAATACATTTTTGTTCTTTATTTTCAAATAGTGGCTGGGCAATTTTGCATAAATTTTAAAAACTTAAGCAGTAGAAATATTTTCTTTGAAATTCTTTTTAGAAAACCAAAATGTCACATTTCACTCACATATACATACATAATTTTGTATACAACATATGTTTCCAAAGAAACTCATTTTATTAAAATTGTAGGATCGATCCAGTGGTTCACATACATAGCCCCTTTATTACATCTTATGTCCAAAATACACAAATCAAAATACAATCCAATCATTTCCACAATAGTACATAATCTTGATCAATAGTATGGTCTTCATCTTCCCATGTCGTATCCCTCCATTCTTTTCTTTCTAGATCTAAGATATTGTAAACATTCGAACATTTACAATATCTTAATAGGGTATGCTTGCTAGGGGATTCAAGAACATATGAAATCGTATAATTCAAAAGTACAGTATTCATAATCATCATATTTCATATGAATCACATAATTAAATTTCCATGAACCATACCATATATGATCATTCTATCATATAATTTATCATGTAACATCAACTATGACAATTCCAAACCACTCACTACTATATCATATGTATATATATATATATGGTAAAAAACTGTGAAAAATAGTCAATATCTCAAACATCAATAATCATACTCAGATATACTAAGTTGATAAATCATCTAGACTTTTATTACGAAAATACTCCCTCCTTATGGAAGTATTGGCATCTCACTATGCCATGCATCATAATGCAAAATACTCAAGGACTACCATGCTATAGTCTGATCCATACTAGTACGCTCGGATAACTGTCCTGCTCACCACTAATACCACGATAAAAAATATTGTCTCAGTGCCCATATGGGGAGATAGGACTTTTACAGTGGGGCCTTCCCATAATTGCCCCACCCGACTTTTAGCCTCTTTAGGCAAGGCATAATAATATCATCAAATTTCAGAAAGTGGGTGGCCAAACCCTCATAACTTCCCTAGCATAGCATCCCTAGGCTTATGCTTGCTTAAAACAAAACCACAAGAATCCATGCTTATATCTAAAATACTTCTTGTACATCTCAGATGATCTGTCTATTTATATTATCATCCTCGTATTCAATATCCTCATACTAAGGATATAATCTCATTTCTAGATTTAGGGATCCTCATTTACAATGAATGATACCCATGTTCATATAGGTTTAGGGATTAATCATTTATTGTAAATGATCCCCATTTCCTTTAATTTAATATTCTTATATCAAATGTTATTAAGTGTAAGGATACTCATTTGATACAAATGATATCCATTATTGTTATGTTCTTATCTAAGTTTAGGGGTAATCATAAATGATACCTAGGTATTGATTATGTATTCCATCTAATTTCAATAATCATTTCTATCTCATATACATGAATTATTATTCAAATTTAACTAAGCATATTATCATCCTCAAGCATTATAATGTTTATGTATAACAACAATTCCACAGACCATAGGCCTTATATTCTTAAAGTTCCACCTACCTTCATGTAGTGATTCATCCCTGCAGATCTTCCATGATTGACGTATGTAATCTATAAATACATACATACTATCATTATCTGTACAATTTTGGATAATCTCCTATTTATATTCCTTATCTAATCTTGTACTTCGATATAAAGGATCTATATCTGTCTTGTGTTCTATAATTCATACAATATATCTTCCTTAGATAGTGTTTATCCTATTGATCAATAGATCTGATGGTTAGAATGATCTTCTAATCTTTCAGATCTAAGTATTTTCTATCTCTAAGTCTTTATGTGTCCATCTCTTTGATCTTGATCTTTCATAGATCCTTTGATGAATAGTTTATACTTATTGATAAAGATCAAGGGCCTGTATCTTCTATCATCTAGTTCTTCTTTAATCTAAGTTTAGTTATTTGATCATCCCTAAGGGGAAGATCCTGGTTCACTTCCTCGAATCATATTTGACCAAGGGTTTGGATTATCTAGTCTAATGATCTAGATTTGTCTACAACATACATACATGGATACGTAATAAAATACAACATTCGGATTCTTATTGTTCTTAATCATTCCAGATCCTATGGATCTTGTTTGATCATCCTTATCTTGCTTATAATTTTTATTAGGATTAGATAATTTACTAACCTTTTATGCTTTTATTATTATTATTCAACCAGTTAATGTTTTACTAGTGGAAGATAGCTTATTTCATCCTAAGTCTAGATAACTCCTCTTATTTCCAATTGACTAAGGCTTACTAGTTGAATGGCTGAACACAAAGTGGTTACTTCAATCCTCATGTAAGGAGGTGTTTAGACCTCACAAACATCAACGAAAGGTAAGGGAAGAGTAAGGCTCTATTAGAAAACCCCCTTAACCACCATGTTCAACATTCACTAGAGTTACCCTAGCTCAACCTTTCATAAGGTTCCTATGAGCCTTTTAACCCTAAATACTCTTTCTAATTGATTTTAGTTAAATCTGTGAACATTTAAAAGGTCATTCATGGGGTTTATTATTCTCCTAATTTGGGCCAAGGATTTGATAATCCTTATATTGTCCTAGTAACTATAGCCCTTACTATCATTAAGTCCATGTCATTCCTTCCATATAAATGTCCTTCAACTCTATTTTTCATTTAATTACATTTTCATTGCAATTTACATAACATAAGCATTAAAGCATAAATAAATAAGTAAATCTAACAATTAAATCTACTAAGAAATAAAAGACATTTACAATAACATTAATAACTCAAATAAACACATTTAACATATCATCATGATCCAATAGTCATCTTTCATTTCCAATCATCTTCCATCCTATTTAGGGTTTTAGATCTTGATCTTTTATTTTTATTAGATCTACTCATTTTCTCAAAGTGATCTCATCACTAGATCATTGATATCATCTTATCACATGATCTGATCCTTCTTAATCTGACCCATTAAGAAGATCTTAATCTATTTTATCCAATTTAAGGTCATAGATTTCAATCTATCCCAAATCATTATCATCAAGCCCATCAATCGATGCGATCTTAACTTTATATCATCATCCAAATACGTCCACACTATCCAATCATCCTTGATCAAACTGATCAAGGAGATTACCATTCATTTCTATGGATTTTACTACTTTTAAGGGTCAAGATCTTAAGATCTAGAAAATAAATTACATCCAACCATTTAATTATTGAAATTATACATTTAAATCATTATATAAACTATTTTAAAAGGTCTGATCATGCTTGATTAATCAAATCATGAAGATCCATGCTCATTTTTATGATTTTTATTCTTTTAAAGCTAGGTTTCTTAATTAAACATAGATCAGTCACTTCTAACCATTGATTCCATGTTCCAAAATCACAAGATCATTAGTAGATCTGAATTATAAAGTTTGATCATTCCAAATTTCATTGATCATAGGAATTAGTAATACTTTTCTTTATTAAAAGAATTTTACATGCATCAAAACTTAAATTTTCGGAGTTCAGTACCTTATACAAGTGACAAGGATTCTATAGCAACTTTCAAATTTAAAATCTGAGCTAAATTAAGCTCTCAATTGAAGAAACAAGATTTCAATTCAAAAATTGGACGGCTAAGATCATTCCAATAGAAACCGACAAATGGGAGGTTGGCCCTCACCTGTTACCTAGGATTACCCATCACCAAGGATGGGTGACTAGTGATAGGTAAGACGACCCAGATCTGGACCATCGGATTGCCCATCCCTAGATCTCCCTCATCTTACAAGATCTACGCCTAAGATTTCATCCCCTGGGCTTGTTGGGTCCCAAAAAATCATCCAACGGCTCAAAAATTTCAATCTAAGCCATCCATAGTAGGGATCTCTACCTTGTTTCCAGATCTGTCATTCCCGACGGATCAATGGCTGGGGAGATTCTCCTGAGGCTAGAGAACTTAAGGAAAGTTGTTGGAATGAATGTAGGAAGGAGGGAACCACTTACTGTGACACCCCAAGTTTTTATACACACCAAAATAATAATTTCCGAAATTAGTAGTCAGGATCCCTGTTTTTGAAAGAAACATTTCTAAAGTGACCAAAAATGAAAACTTAAACAAAAGCATTTCTTTCAAAGTCTGGGGAGTCATACAACTACAAAACTACGGATTTAACAGTGAAATGAAATACCATTTCCACCAAAAATCTGACAGAGTTTCCTCTGAAATTTGGACCATTGCACATGACTAGTGCAATACAAACTCACCTGATAAACAATGTATAATACATATCATAAGGGAGACTCAATCTCCACACCCATCCACAACCAAATGTTGTTTTCAATAAAATACACTCCAACAATGGATAAGAAAATATAACCACTACTAAATACCTAGGGTCCCTCCATACAGCCATCACATCCAACATAAATCCACATTCTGACATCCAGGTCTCATTTCATTTTTAACTAAAGTACAGCCCATACTGAAAACCCAAGGTGAGGTCTTGAACAAACCTGGTCATCTCTAAACATCATCTGTGCTTCGCTGGAAAGCTGCCATCACTTTTACCTGCTCTGTCAGCATGTCAACCTATTGTCAATCTGTGTATCTAAGGCATTGCATATCAAAGCAATGCCTCAACAAGCCATGCTTGTGTAGGTGATATACATTCAAGTAAACTCGATAAAAATAAATCACATGGCACAAGGCATAAAGATCATAAAATGATCAAACATAATATAAAGACTTAAATCACACGATGAAGGACCTACCAGGTCTATGAAATAAATAAGATATCACCAACCATGATATCAGGAAATGCACACTCCAAGAAAATCTAGAAACACATGAATGCATGTCAAAAGTATCAAACATCATACACAGTCAAGCTCTATGAGTGTATTAAGTACACTCATGGCAATGTGGGGTCAACTCTCTGTACCATCCGCTTTCACCCTTGCACCCTCACGGGCACTCAAGCACTCACGGGGTGAAAAATCACATTCTACAACAGGATCAATAGTCTCAAATATCAAGTCAAAGAGATTCTCACATGTCAAAAATACCCATAATCAAGTGGATATCACGAAAGATATGAAAAACAATGCATGCAATAACCACCAGAAAGATAGCACGCACATGAGAAGTTACATGCTGAAATCTATCTCACGCATATGGTAAGGCATAAATCACATGCCTCAAAACACAAATCACCAAATCAACATTTGAAAATCATGGAAAATTTGTGAATGAAATCACCTACCTTAGTATCGTAATATCCCCAAACAAACGCGTAACCAATATCAAGGTGTATGCCCTGATGTACCTGTCATGCCATAAATCATGTCATGGTTAACGCATATAACCAAAACCTAAAGCCTGATTAGCTTGATCTAAATCATCTAATAGCATTTAGTAGTTTTGCTATTAAAAAGTTACTCCAAACTAGATTTTTATCTTAAATCTAGGCCTGCCTTGTTGAGACGATCACAACGCCTCTTTTGGATCGTGATTTGGACCTTTGTAGCTCCTAAAATCAAGGTTTAAAGGAATAAAGGGTCAAAAAAGACCAAAATCCAGAAAATGGGCTCGCCGTACGCGCGGTGCATGCCGTCTACATGTGCGTGTACTGCGCGTGGCAGGTGCGTCTATGGACGCACTTCGCGTCAGAACCCGCGTGGGGTAGCGGGCGCGTCTGTGGACGCGCTCTACGCATGGGTACAAAATAGCGTGCATGGGGCGCGTTCAGAGACCTGTTCGTCCCACATGGCGTGCACTAGTCACGCCGCGTGGCACTCCCTCGTCCCTACATTTTCCCCCCGTTTCGGTCACCGTTGCCGGAGACAACAACCAGACTGGTTCGCCGTCGCCGGTGACCCTAGGTGCTCTGTTTTTTTTAGTTTTCTGGCTTCCCTAGCCATCCGATCACCACGAAATTTCATGGGTCGGTTCCTTACATCATCATGCTCAAGATGAATGGTCCAGATCCTCATCTGACATTGTTACATTGACTTTTTACCAGGGCAACAGTAATGCCTAATTTTTTACCCGATGATGAACTTGGAAAACAAATGTACAGGAAAGAGTGGGGCAAGCTTACCTTGGTCCGGCTAGTCGGAGGTAGGTGAGGGCCCACCGCGTTCGTCCGGTTGCCGGGAGTGCTGGTCGCTGGAGAATCGTCACCAGTGGGTGGATATTACACTTATATGCTGGTAGTGGAAGATTTTCACCAGATAAGGAGAAATAATGCCAGAGAAATAAAGAAAACTAAAAATAACCCTAGACACCAGAAAATAGATTCAGTCTGTGATTTCTCTAGGGCTATAGCTAGAGAAGATTAGAGACCATGGGGATTTTGTAGACCACCACACACTGAAGAGATTCATTGGTTCTAGATAAACTTATAATGGCAAGATTAGTAGGAATCATAGGGATTAATCACTAGAGATAGTACCAGTACCTTGCTTGTCTTCGTTTTGAGCTTCCCAAAGATATAAGAAGAGGATCATCATGGAAACTTAGGGCTTTTGTAGATAAAGCCCCGTCCGACCAGATCCAATGGTGAATTTTTAAAAATTAACAGTTGTAATTTGATGGCTAATTCATTGAAGGTTTCCAGGTGGAACCCTATTTGCAATGGGGACGAAGTGTCCCTGGACGCTCCCGATGTAGACATGGAGTTGTTTGCCTGAGTGCATCTGGGTGCACACCAACAGAGAAAGAGATGGAGAAATTGGAAAAGATTGAGGGGGAGTTTTGAGATGCAATTCTAGGGGAGTTTAGGGCACCTAGTTGGGGAATTTTAGGAAAATTTTTGTGAAAATTTCTGGGCTATTTATAGGGATTTTTGAATTTTCCTTGATTACATATCATAATTATGTTTCATTTCTTTTTATTATTAAATTGTCATTGGATTCCTACCACCACCTCCTTCTCCACTAGCAGGTGGTCATGGTTTGACTCATGATGGGGGTCTTCTAAACCGTTGGCCCACTCTGTGGACCCCACATAGTTATGAAAAGATTGATTTGCCCTCTTAATTCCAAAAATGGAGAAAAATAAGGATTTTTCATCCGGACTCGGAATTTGACATACTTATAGTCATTATGATCATTTTTTTTAGTACATTACAAATATCCATGTTTTAAGTCTTCATTTTATTTTTATAAAAATGAATTCTCTTAGAACTCAAAGTTTTAGTTCCACTTTTAGAATTTCCATTTTTAATTTTTAATAATTCAAATATATTCATAAAAATTGGGGTTACTACAGGTGGGAGGTGTCATTTTCTTAGGAAAAAGGCATCTCCCACTTTGGTTTCCATGTGAAATTCCTACAGGAGTGAGGGATATGGAAACAAAAGATAGGGATAGTGTAGCCTTGGATGAAAAATGAATGAAGAGGATAAGGTGATGAGGTGGAATGAGGTAGCTTCCTACAAAGGTGGGGATTGGTTGGAAGGGTTAAGTGGCACTCTAGGATTGGTTGGGTAGTTGAAATGAAAGTTTAAGATGGTGGAAGAGTGTTACAAAGGTAAAACTTGTTGATGTTTTTCGCAAGTACACAGACTATTGTAGTATAGCTATGCAAATAAGGATCGAACCCACAGGGACTCGCTTTAATTGGAGTTTTCAATAAAATTTAATCCAAATAAAAGAACCAAAACAAAGAATATATCAGAATTAAACCATCAATAAAATAAAATCCAAATTTATTCAACTATTGTAATTTACACAATTATTTATTCCAAATACACAGAAAATGCAACGAAATAAGTAGTCTTGGATAAGCCTGTCCTTAGATAGTCATAATGTGGATAAGTTAAAATTGGAATAGCATTGGGACACAGTTGGTATTAAATTAGGGGCTCATATGGAATTAAACTGGGGACATGGATGGTATTAATGACAAAGGACAGAGTTGGAATTCCTCAGATCTGACATGGGCACAAGTGGAAATTAGCTTGATTTCTGGTTTTTATTAAAAACTAGATGAAAACGTGGGGAAGAAGAGGAGAAAACCATAGAAGCAAGGGGGAAGAAGGAAGAAGGAAGAAGGAGAAGAGGAAGGAGGAGAGGGAGGAAAGAAGGAAAGGGAGAGGAGAAGAGGGAAAGAAAACCCGAGTTGGGTTTTCTTCTCCGGAGTATCCGACTCAGAGAAGAAGAGGAGAGGGGAAGAGATGGGAAGAAAAGGGAAACAGGAGGAAAACTTGAATCTGGGTTTTCTTTTTCTTAGCCGTCCGGAGATCGACATCGGTGATGCAGAGGCCGATGATCCCAATGGAGGGGAAGAGAGAACAGAGAACAGATGGGCGGTGAGTAGTCTGGGCAGTGGTGCCGCCGTCTGGTCGGTACTAGTTAGGCTGGAAATGGGTCTAGGCGGTGATGAATTTTTTTTGAAAACTGGGAAGAAAAGGAAAACTCAAGAGATAGAGAGAAAGAGAAGTAGGAGAAGAAGAGCATGGAAGTTGGGGATGATGCCAGGCCTGTGGTGTGTCACACACATATGGCCGGCCAGTGGGGAAAGGAATGAGAATGTGAGAGAGGGATTTGTCTGAGAAGGAGAAAACGATGAGAGATAGAAGGGTGGAACGGTGAAACAGATGAGAAAAAAAATGTAGAAGAAAAGAGGGGATATAGAGAAAGCTGAGAGAGAGAGAATAAGAGAAGAATAGGCAGACGAGGGAGAAAGTGAACCAAAGGGGGAGCGCACGCGTAAGAGAGGGAGAGAAGAGACTTCAGAGAGTGGAATGTGTGGAAGATAGAGACGTGTAGGAAAGGGAGGAAGAGAAAAGAGAGAAAAGAATGAGAGAAATGAGATAAGAGAGAGAGTGGGGTCCACTAGCTTCCTGGTCTTGCTAGAACTCTGGCTTCAACTTTGTCCTGTCCTAGGACTCTTCAAAGGCTTTTTTCCATAAAACTTCATCATCCTCATTTGATATCCTTGATTCGATCTGGAGCATCCACGCTTGAGTTGATTAATCTGCAATACACAAGACCTAATTATAATCATCTAAAGCATTCAGTATTCCTCTGATTAGCTTTAATGATCATCTGACCACTAAATCTTTCAATTCAATGGTTGATGGCCACTTAAAGCTAAAATAAAATATTTCATGTAAAATCTTGAAATTAATGGCTTGGATTCTCTAATTGTACACTAAATTAGGGGTATTTTGACCAAAATTAACACTTAACACACACTCCAACTAGCATTTTGCTAGTCCTGAGCAAAATATGCAGACAACTATTTTACAAAACTGGTACAAGATGCCACTTTCGTAGGTACTCACGATTGCATTTAGCACATGCAACAAGCCTTTGAACCCCTAGGTTACCCCTAGTGGACGAGTTAGGCCTCATGAGGGTTTGCAGTGAATGTACCCACAAAATTCAATAAAGTCAAGTCTCCTATTTTATATCAGAGAATCCTCATTCATTAGCAATCTTACTAGTTTTTCACAACTTAATGAGGAAGATGTGACAAATTGACACACCATACACATATTAAAGACATTTTATTTGAGCTATTTCTCAGAGTGCATATGTATGTGTACAGTCACATAAATCTTGACTTCTAATTGGATATGCTTACATTCCATTGGAAATATGCTTTGATCTCAAATCCTTATAGGTATATGCTAAGAAATAAAACTCTCAAATAAGGGGTTAAACATATTTTACTCATTATGTGATCGAATCCAACAAACTGATGGTTCACATAATTCTTTTTAACACTCATGAGACAAAGGAAAGTGATCCATAAGAGTGGATGTTAATACCAAGAATATTAGGGGGCTTTTACCTTAATTCTTTCTTTTCATCTCCTCCTTAAGGGTATGTCCACCTAAGATCAATAGGTCTTTACTTAGGACGAAATGGAGGCTTAGGACAGGTTTAGAAAAGGAGGGTATAAAGAATTCAAAGGTTCAAAATTGAGTAGATGTCTTCAATGAATATCTTCTAGGACAACTTTTCTTCTTGGTTTGTACGTGAAGTGAATTTCTCTTTCAAACTTTGGTCTTTCTTTTCTCTTTGATTTTTTATTTTTTTATTTTTTTGGAAGAAAGACATTTAACTTTTTCTCACTTCTTTGACTTTTTGTCCTATTTTGAACCTTTTCTACTCTACTCATTTTGAAGATGGGTAATGGTTATTTATTTTACTAGGTTATTTTGGGTTAAGGTGAATGGGTTTAAGAAAGAAAAAGCTTAATAACAGGCTCAAAAGGCTAACTAGTGGTATATTATATTGGGTAGGCTTTATGTCTCAGGGCTAAGCAAGGATGGCCTATATCATTTCCTAGGTTTCTTAAAACCTATCAGATTCAATAAATTTCTAGAATTAAAGCTATTATTCATATTTATTCTTGATGGTTGACCAAAACAAAGATAACAGGATCACACAAATTTATGTACGCAGAAGAAAGTGTGGAATTACTTATAACTCTCTAAAAGAAGATAGTCTAAAACTCTCACTAATTTTCCTCAAGGTCTCTAAGTCATACCTATATATTAGTCTTGATTATGTGCTATGTGTAATTGGTTTCTGAGAATTAACTTATAAAATGCTTCAACACATGAATGATATGCAAAACTAATCATATGCATTCCCATTGAGAGGTGAAAATAGTATATTTACTAAATTATGAACATCCAGTTCTCATCATAGTAAGGAAACTCTACTTTAAAACTCTCTCTTTTTTTCTTTTTTATAAAATTTTCAAAAATTTTTTTCAAGAAAACTCAAAATCTCTAGTGCATTTACACCCCCCAACCTGAATGAAACATTGTCCCTAATGTTTAAAAACAAAGGATTCTATATGAAAGTGGAGGGATGTAGACTCTAAACACTTGGGTTGCCTCCCAATAAGCACTAAGTTTAACGTCTTCAGCCAGATGTTACCTAACCTAACTTCCTAAACCTAGAGCTAATTGGGTTAGCTTTCTTTGTCCTAATCCCAACCTTAAGATGACATGGTGAGAAGTCTCATGCTGCTTCAAAATTTTGCGGTAATCTATATATGGCCTCCACCTTGAACTTTTAGGTGGTGATATGAATATAATATAGTAGATCACCACAATTGTAAGAGTGGTGGAACCATATTGATGATCTCCCACCTTCAATATTTCATGGTAGTCAATATAGTTGCTCCACCTTGAAAATTGAGGTGAGGGTAACTCAATGACTGCATGAACTACCGTGTATTTTCTTAGACCATATGGTGACAACCAGTCCTTGTCTTGACCAAATTGAGGGATAATAATGGCCATTCTATGCAATTTATCTTTTTCCTCAATGTCCCTATCATTGTCCTGAACTAGGGTAATAACCTGACTCTTCCCTTCTTTAATAGGTTGTTCTTATATTACTAGAGGCGGGGACAAGGTTTGGCTGAAACCCTAGTTATCTTCTGATGTGTACCCTACAGTAGGTTGATGCATATCAACTAAGTTTGCTTCTTTCTGTTTGATAAGTACAGGTATGGTAGCAATTGGGCCTATATTATCATCTGATGTTTGTTCAAATAAGGTTGCTAGGTCCCAATTAGGTACATCTTCTACATTGAAAGGCTCAATTTGAATTTCATGCTTATGATGATCTACTCTAGCTTGCAATCTAGAAGTGTCCATTAGAGGCACAGTATCCAACAACTTAGGCATCTCCTCGATAGATGTGTCTTCATCAGAGTCATACAAATAGGTGGGAAACGCATCTAGAGGAAGAGGGTTGGATTTTTCTAAAGTGTTATGCTCTTCATCAATGGAAGTCTCTTCATAATCAGAATCAGGACATGACTCAAGTATATCGAAGTTGGAGATTTCTAAGGATGGTTGTAGACTTTGTGGCTCATAAGGATCATAGGAAATTTCCATCTTAGTATTAAGAATAAATGACTTTAGATTCCCCCTAATTTATTTTAGTTTTTCCTCAAATTCCTCTGTCCCTCATTTTATTTCCTCAGTGTAATCCTCCATCATTTGTCTTATTTCCTTGTGCTATTATTTCACACATATGTTGTATTTTTTCATCTAATAGTGGTTCTTCTAGTAGAGGAAATGACTCATAGGGTTGGTATTATTGTGGCATTAGGGTACTAAAAAAGGACTGAGCAGGCTAAACACATGATGGCTGACCCTAATATTATGAATAATCATGGTAGTAGTGATTAGGGTGAGCCCATTGTGGTTCTTCCTGATATTGGTAATCCTGAGACCATGGTTGTTCATGATGCCTAGCCCATCCATTGGAGTCTTGATAATTTGTCTCAGAATGAAAATTGCTAGGGTATTGGAATGCATCAGGTGCATCCCCTGGCTTGTGATAGTATTCATTATATGTGGAGCTTTATGGGGGCCAGGAAAGGGTGGAAATTGGTGCCCATAATAGGTATAGTCATTATGGTATTGAGGTTGTGGCGCAACTTGCCTAGAAGGTATTAGACTAAGCAATTGACTTTCCATAACATCTAGCCAATCCATCGATGCATCTAATCTATGAAATCTATCCCCTTCTTGATAGGCTTCCTTTTCTTTCTTTTTTTCTTTTTTAAGATGAAAACTAACCTACATGATGCAACCTAACTTCTTAGAAAGATGAACAAAAAAAGGACACAATATAATTCTTGAGGCTAATAAGCAACATATTGA
This sequence comes from Warburgia ugandensis, assembly GCA_035236585.1. Classification (NCBI taxonomy): domain Eukaryota; kingdom Viridiplantae; phylum Streptophyta; class Magnoliopsida; order Canellales; family Canellaceae; genus Warburgia; species Warburgia ugandensis. Next base: position 52,642,470 of record CP141127.1, on the reverse strand, counting down.
TTTTCTTAAAATTGTGTGGGGACAATGCTTTTAATTAGCCTACTCTAGTACTCCTCATCTCCTTTAGACTTGATTATTGCTTACCATTTAGGTTATTCACAAGGTGGTTAATACAACCCTCATGTAAGGAGGCGTTTAGACCTCACAAATGTCAACAGGAGGTGAGGGAAGAAGGAGGCTCTATTAGACAACCCTCAATAACCACAGTGCTCAAAAGCCACTGAAGTGACAATAAATCGAGTCTTAGTAAGAGGGTCCTTTGAGCATGTGATAGCCTTATAGGTCTCTTCTGATTGATTTTGATTTTATTTGAATGCTAGGGTAGCACTTGAGGTGATTATCCTGGGTGGGCCAAGGAGTGGTGATGAAATCCACCCTTGATCTTATGTGAGTAGGGTGCCCTTACTAATGAATTCCACACTCCATGGCAGTTCGATCAGCATATATATCACCTTAAAGCATTAACCGTGTCCTAAAATGAAAATAAAAGCGATAAACTAATGCAAAACCTAAAAATGCAACAATTATAAGAGGATGTTGTCGATATGTTTTATACTACCAAACAATGCAAATTTACTCTAAATGCAAACCCTACTCTAGGAATTTAAATGAGTGAGGAGACCTACAGTGGGGTTTCTGATGAATATCAAGTGTGTGCCACCTTATCCCACACTTGCCCTGTATTATTACAACCCTTTAAAAATTAAAAATGCAAATTACAAAGGGCCTCATAACAAGCTTCACTCAAAAGAGAAAAAAAATCCTAATCTAGGAAACCAGGGAAATTTTCATGTCGATGAAGATTTTCTTGCCAATTTTCTCCACTTTCTTGTTTCCTGAAAAAGAAAATTTAGAAATAAGTACCAATTTCAGGAAATTAGGTGGTTATGCACTAAATAAAATTTAAAAATACACCTAAAATGCAATTCCTAATATTTTTTATTTTTTTGGATTTTTTTTCAATTTCTTAAAATTTTTTGATTTTTTTGGATTTTTTAATTAGTATAGCTATGCAAATATGGATCAAACCCACAGGGACTCGCTTTAATTGGAGTTTTCAATAAAATTTAATTAATAAAAGAACCAAAACAAAGAATATATTAGAATTAAACCATCAATAAAATAAAATCCAAATTTATTCAACTGTTGTAATTTACACAATTATTTATTCCAAATACACAGAAAATGCAATGAAATAAGTAGTCCTAGATAAGCCTGTCTTTAGATAGTCATAATGTGGATAAGTTAAAATTGGAATAGCACTGGGACCCAGTTGGTATTAAATTAGGGCCTCATATGGAATTAAGCTGGGGACATGGATGGTATTAATGATAAAGGACAAAGTTGGAATTCCTCAGATCTGACATGGGCAAAAGTGGAAATTAGCCTGATTTCTGGTTTTTATTAAAAACCAGATGAAAATGTGGGGAAGAAGAGGAGAAAACCATAGAAGCAAGGGGGAAGAAGGAAGAAGGAGAAGAGGGAGGAGAGAAGGAAAGGGAGAGGAGAAGAGGGAAAGAAAACCCGAGTTGGGTTTTCTTCTCCGGAGTGTCCGACTCGGAGAAGAAGAGGAAAAGCTGGCCGGAGAAGAAGAGGAGAGGGAAGAAGGTGGAGAAGAAAAGGAGAGGGGAAGAGATGGGAAGAAAAGGGAAAGAGGAGAAAACCCGAATCTGGGTTTTCTTTTTCTTAGCCATCCGGAGATCGACGCCGGTGATGCAGAGTCCAGTGATCCCAATGGAGGGGAAGAGAGAAGAGAGAACATATGGGTGATGAGTAGTCTAGGCAGTGGTGCCACCATATGGTCGATGCTGGTTAGGCCGGAAATGGGTCTAGGCGGTGATGAATTTTGTCTAAAAACTGGGAAGAAAAGGAAAAGTCAAGAGATAGAGAGAAAGTGATGCAGGAGAAGAAGAGCATGGGAGTTGGGGATGATGCTAGGCCTGTGGTGTGTCACACACCTATGGCTGGCCAGTGGGGAAAGGAATGAGAATGTGAGAGAGGGACTTGTCTGAGAAGAAGGAAATGATGAAAGATAGAAGGGAGGAAGGGTGAAACAGATGAGAGAAAAAACGTAGAAGAAAAGAGGGGATATAAAGAAAGCTGAGAGAGAATAAAAGAAGAATAGGCAGATGAGGGAGAAAGTGAACCAAATGGGGAGCACGTATGCGTAAGAGAGGGAGAGAAGAGACTTGAGAGAGTAGAATGCATGGAAGATAGAGACGTGTAGGAAAGGTGGGAAGAGAAAAGAGATAAGAGAGAGAGTGGGATCCACTAGCTTCCTAGTCTTGCTAGAACTCTAGCTTCAACGTTGTCCTGTCCTAGGACTCTTCAAAGTCTTTTTTCCATGAAACTTCATCATCCTCATATGATATCCTTGATTCGATCTGGAGCATCCACGCCTGAATCAATTAATCTGCAATGCACAGGACCTAATTAGAATCATCTAAACCATTCAGTATTCGTCTGATTAGCTTTAATGATCATCTGACCACTAAATCTTTCAATTCAATGGTTGATGGCCACTTAAAGCTAAAATAAAATATTTCATGTAAAATCTTGGAATTAATGGCCTAGATTCTCTAATTGAACACTAAATTAGGGGTATTTTGACCAAAATTGAACACTTAACCAGACTCTTTGACGGGAAAGTGAAATTCGTTGTGCTTCTTTAGGGTGAGGTGGAGAGAGAGAAAAAAGTGAGACAATCATGGACAAAATAATAAAAATGGAGTGGTATCTTCCTATTGGCCCACATGCTACCTTATCCAAATGAATTTTCCCTCAATTATCTTTAAAATAACATTATAGTTTTCAAGGATATTTTGTTGGATTTTCCTCCAATCTTAGCCTTCCATGTAACTTGACTCTTGTGGCTAGATGTCTAACTTTGAGAGCTCCATTAGCTTGGCTTCATAGATGGCTTTGAGGACTCTCTTAGCTTGGTTTGATGGCTCAAATCCTTAGCTTTGATGGTTGTCTAGGATCCTTAGCTTATCACCTTCTTCATGGCTTGGATATGGCTAGGTGGCTTAAGTGAATCCCATGCAAAGGTGGCCTTTACATGGCTTATGCATGGGTCCACATTGACCACCTTTGAATCCTCCAATTTTACTTTTTATGTGCTTTAAGGTGATCTTCATCCTTGATCATATGTTGGATTGATGAATTTTAGGCTTTGACTTGATCTTCAATTTTCATCTCGATTGATCTCAGCTGTCAGATCATCTTAGTTCCTATAAAAAGTTAAAAACTCTAATTAAATCGAAGAAAAATATGACTATTCACATACTTACCTTGGATTAGCCTCTAAACCAGTAAATTATCAAATTTTTAGTTTATTAGGTCAGAAATGAATGTGTTAGAATTTTTTGGCTAAAAGCCCTAATTTAGCCCTTTAAGATATAACACATGGTTAACTAATTGGGTGGTTCTAGTACAAATTTGGATAGTTATTAATACACGAATGTTGGGGAGAGGTTCACCAACTTTTGGATCAATTAATCCACTGACCTTTCTTTCTTAGAATTTCAATAGCATCCACCATTGATAAATACTTGCAAAGCTCTATTGCTTCATCTTTAATGTAACATTACACCACTTCTTCTGTAATATAACATTTGGCAATACAACCCTACAACCAATTGTGATTTTGTATATACACTTTTAACATCTTTATGTACATTTTAAATAGGTACATCCATCTCAGATAAACAGGTCCACACAGCTTAATCTCATCAATGAGGTGTACCATTAAGTGTACTATGATATCGAGGAAGGATGGTGGGAAGATTGTCTTAAGCTTGCATAAGGTTGTTACTAAATTGTCCTTGAATTCTTGTAATTTCAAAGTATCCAGCATGTTTGTACACAGAGAATTAGAGTAGTAGAAGAATTTAGTAATAAGTCCTCCAACTTTATCTAACAGTATCTAAAGTATTGTAATAGGTAGGAGTTGTTGCATCAATGCATGGAAATTGTGAGACTTCATCCCTAACAGTCTCAAATCTTTCATAGAGACAATGTTTATAAAGCATGAAGAGTATCCATCTAGGACTTTGATCTCTGACAAGGTTTTACACACTATTCTTCTCTATTCTTTGCTAAGAATATAATTTTCTTCAAGCAAGTATGCCCCTTGGTTGCCCATATCCTATGGATGCAACCTTCACTTCAAAACCATTGTCATGCGATTCATTCGAACTGCAACTTCATCCTTTATTTTTCCTAGCATGTCGAGTAAAGTACCAATCAAGCTTTCATGAACATTCTTCTCAATGTGCATGACATTAAGCACATGGTGCATGTATAGAGATTTCTAGTATACAAGTTCATAGAATATTGACTTCTTCTTCCAACAACTTTTAGTACACGAAATTGCCTTCTTCTTCTTTCATCATGATACATTAAGTTTCTCAACCTACTCCAATACTTGTCATCTAGTCAACCTCTTTGGACGTGTCTTAGTCTCCAAACTACTGTTAAATTTCCCCTTTTCAAAATGGTATGGATGGTTTTTATGGAACCATCTTAAGCGTGAATGTCTCTTTTTTGTATGCATCATAAGTTTAAACACCTATTTTCTACAATGTCCTAAGATCATTGTGAAATGAAGCCAAGTACACATCAGTGTGTGACACCCCGGGTTTTCTAAACCTTTTTCCAATACATATAATAATGGAAATAATTTGTTTTATAAAATAGATGGGATCCCTGAAAGTAAAACTATAAATTTTACACAACATCAAGGAAAAATACCCAAAAAGAGGAAACCCTAAGGGTCATCCACATCCCAAAATGTATGATGATGAACAAAATCAAATTTACATATTTTAAGCATACTCAAATTTAAAACCATGATAAGATACATAAGCTATGAAAAGAAAATGATGATATAAGTCCAAAAGCCCTAGGTTCCATCCATAATCACCCCATCATCCACATGTAAGTATATACACACTATACAATGGTATGGGTCCAATCTATCCAAATATACAAATACCCAAGTAGAGTCCCAAAAGTCTAATACAAGTTTAAGAGGCGTACATTAATCTATTTTTGAATACAAAAGGTAAATGGTTCTCAGGTCTTCGTCCAAATCAATGCTACTCCACCGACTTTCCTTTCAGGCTATCATGCTCCAAATCTGAGGCATTGCAAAACAAAACAATGCTTTAGCAAGCTATGCTTGTGTAGGTCATCACATTCAATTAAAACTTAATAAAATCACATGGTGCAAAGTATCAATATCATGGTAAATCTCATAAAATAAACATGTATAAGACTGTCAATAATCGAATGCCCATAATGAAATAACATATGAAAATCATAAATCTGCACGAATGGATACTAAGTCCGATCATGATAACATGCAAGGCATGATCAAAGTATGAATGTGCATCCATCAAACAATACAAGTCCATGATAACAAAATAATATGCATGCAAGTCATGATAAATAAAACACTGCACCAAAAAAAATCCCAAGAGTGTCCCACGATGCTCAATCACTGGTGATGAGTACCTGTGTAGCTTGCATCAGCCCTGAGAGTCACTCACGACCTAGCCTACCTTGCCTTGGTTCACCCCACATATAAATCCACACGAGCATATAGAATAATAGTATGGGCTACTATGCTATAGTGGCAACCCCACTAGGATCTGAACCACTGTTGCTCCCTGTCGACACCTAAGTGAGAGACTTTCTCCATCCCCATGGGGAAGAATAGACTCGTATCAAGGACTACCCATGATACCACCACCTACGTACCTGGCCTTGTGCCACTCAAAGACGATGTCTAATCATCATCATCACAAAGTCAGAGGGTAGGTGGTCAACCCTACAACCCTCCTAGCATAGTATATATTGGGTGGAAGCACCCATCATAAATCAACAACAAGTTATAAATCATGGGAAGACTCTATAAAATAACCTCAATAAGTATGATTAAAGCCCATGATAAATATAGTCCATCACAAGTAAAACATGGTTATTTGCAAAAATAAAATGTCATGCTACCAACAAAACGTAGGAACATATTCATGTGAACATGATAAGATGCAAAAACACATGCATCAAGAACTTTAGAGAACAGGTCATGTTCACTGAAATCACGAAGAAATTTTGAATGAAATCACCTACCTCGATAAATGCAGTACTCCAATTAGGGGTGCAGACAATGTCGCATCGTGCACTCTGACATACTTGTCACATCATAAGTCATCAATCGCTTAGCATTCTCCCATCTAAAAGTAAACAAATCTAAGTGATAACTTCATTGATCTAACCATTAATCCCAAATCAATGGCCCAAATCATTTGATTAACCCCTTATTGGGCAATCCTGTACTAGATGTAGGTTTTTCTAACCTCTAGACAATTATTTATGGTTTCTTATCATCAATCTTGGTCATGATCCACTTAATTTATGCCCCTAATTCAATCAAGGGTCAGTCCATAACATCTTGTGAAATTTGGAGATGATCCGACATTGGATCGCTCCATAACATTCATAATTGACATCTAATCATCAATTCTAACTATTCTTATCATGATCCCTCTAATTTTAGTGTTTATTTAGTAATTTAAATATGTCTCTATAATTATACCCTGATCTAACTATCAGATTGCTCTCTAATCAACCAACCCCAAGGCACCTAATTAGATCAACAATCACAATCACTTTTTCTTGACAATCATGTGAAATTTGCCTTGCTAATCCTCTAGATCATATTATATTTGATGCATATAATCAAGGTCTAAGAATTGATCTAGGTTATCTAATGGTATTTAGTGGTTTAACCATTTAAAAGGTATTAAAATCTAGATTTTTTAAGTCAAATCCAGGTCTGCGCTATCGAGGTCATCATAATGTCTCTTTCGAATCACGATTTAGACCTCTGTAGCTATAAAAATCACCTTTTTTATGAATGAACGGCTTAGAAAATCCAAAAATAATTAAAAAAGCATGCAGCCCCCTTGCGCCTGCATGTCATGCCACCTGTGTCACCATCGTTAAGGACGTTAACCGGTCTGGTCTGTCGTCGCCGAAGATGATGGCCAGACTCCATTCGCTGCTGGCGAGCTCCAGGTGCCCAAATCTTACAATTTTTGCACTATTTTGTTAACTTTTTCACGTACAACCCACTTTTAAGCTCCCCATCCATAGATTTTGGAATTTTCTTATATTTTTACATGATTTTACCACATTTTTAAAAATCTCCCTATTACTGTTTTTTGTGTTTTTCATCATCCCTAGCCGTTTGATCAATATGAAAATGGATGGGTTTGTTCTTTGTGTCATCATGCACAAGATGAATGGTTCTGATCATTATCTTTCACCATTTCATTGACTTATTTTAAACATAATAGTGACGCCTAAAACTTACCAGAAAATGGCAAATCCATGCTTTTTTTGGTGTTAAAAGAATGACTAACTTCAAAATAATTGCAAAAAAGAGAGGGGAAAAGAGGGGATGGTGCCTACCTTGGTCCAACCGGTAAAAGGGGGAGAGAAGTCTATCATTGCGTGTGCTAAGGGTAAGTTGCGCAGTTTCCTAGTTGTTGTGGTAGCTGGTGTTGGCTGTCACCAATGGCAGGCAAAATGGGGGACTGATTATCGAAAACGAGATGGGGGAAATGCAGTTAAAGCCCCCGTTTAAAATTATTTCAAATCTATTTTATTATTATTATTATTATTTGAAATGATTACCAACATTTATGGTGGGTAATCATCACCTTACCTCATAAATGCCAATCAACTCTTAGTTTCAATCTCTATCTTTTTTGTTTCATCTGCCCCACTTGTGAAATGACTATTCTATCCTCTAATTAATTTCAATTAAATACAAAAAGTAAAATAACTAGCCATTTTTACTCTGATCTCCGATTTCAGCATTCTTAATGGCATTGGATTCCATTTTTTTAGTACATTCTAATTATTGAGGTTTTAACTAGAAATTTCATCTCCAAATCCTTAATTTCCTAATTTTCTAATTTCTTAATTTTTTTAATTTCCCATAATTTCACAAAATTAAATATTTCTAGAATTTAAAAATGGTAGATGTTACACAATATCATTCCCAAGTTCCTTGGGATCTGATATTAATATAGTTAACATCATGAACTTTCTCTTTATGCACAACAATGGTGCAAGGTTGTAACAAATTATTATACCTGATAGTCGCAAGTGCAAACTACAAAAATCACCCAATTAGTTGCCCATGTGTTATAAATTATAGTGTGAAATCAAGGTTTCTTGCTGAAATTTTATAACACATGCATTTCTGACCTAATAAAAAAAAGAAGAAGATATTTTGTTAGTTCAAAGGCTAATCCAAACTAAGTATATGAATGATCATATTTTTAGAATTTAATTAGGGTTTTCTTACCTTTCGTAGGTCTTGGAAAGATGATCCAAAGGCCGAGAATGATTGAGATGATAATTGAATAACATGATAAAAAGATTGAGTCAAGGCCTAAATTTCTACATTTCAAAGGATCAAGGTCTAAGATCATATCAAGGTAAGATGATGGATCAAATCAAGCAATTAGAAGAGCTAAAGGTAACTAAAATGGACCCATGAAGCACGTGTTGCATGTCCACTACCTTTGTATGGGAGCCATTCAAGCCAACTTCATATAAGACATGAGAGAAGGTGACGAGCTAAGGAATTTCAAGTGAAGCCATTAGAGCTTAGGGTCTGCCATGAAGCCAAGCCAAATAAGCCCTCAAAGTGAGCCACATAAGCTAGTTAAGCCAAAAGCCACATGGAGTCATACAATAGGTGGAGAATTCAAGCAATGATCCACTTTCAAAATTTGGATTTTCAAGGTTTAGTTAGAAGGTTTGAGAGAATTATATATAAAAAGTAAGATGATGATGCATTGGTGGACCCATCATGAGAGAAATCCTACTTTTCAACTCCATCTCCTACTCCTTTTCTGAGGTTTACAAGTTAAAGGAGGGAAGCACATCACTATGAAAAAGACACCCTCCACTTTCCTATTTGGGGATCAAGGGTTTCTAAAATAGAAAATCCCAAATCTATTTCAATCTAAACACCTATAAAGCCTAGATCATTACACATCTTTCCTAAACCCCATTCCATACCACTTACATGAGTTTTCATCAACCAAAAATCATAAAATTTGAAATGAAAAAGCTCCACTCTCCTTCTGTTATCGTTTTTCGCAAGTGCATGGGTTATTGTGGTAAAGCTAATGCAAGTACGGGTTGATCCCATAAGGACACACTTTAAGAATTTAGAGTTTTTAATAAAATTTAATTATTTAAAATTTGAAATTAATTAACAAAAATTAATAGAAAGAGAAATTAGACTTCAGATACAATTTATCAATGAGAATTATTGAAGTTCAAATCAAGAAGAAAGAGGATTAGCTAAATAAACAAGAAAATTCCAATCCCTAGACTGATTATTATAATTTCTTCAGATCTAGGCTCATAAACTTTTATTAGACTCCATCAACATCTTTCTGGTACTCCTGGTTGATGATCTGCTTTATTAGGCAAATTTTAGAAATTCTAAGAGATCTGGCCTAGATAAGAATTTTGAGATTTTAATGGTTTAGATCCCTTTACGGAGTTCAGATTAAAGATCAGAGACATTACCCATGCTAATGGATGTCCTCGGAATGATATTCTAAAATTAATTAAAAATCTGATCTAAAAGAGAGGCTGATTTAATGTTAACTTGTTGGTTTAAGCTAAACTGTTGATTCTATTATGCTTAAATCAACCAAAATTTGATTTTTGGAATTATTTGAGAATAGCATAAAACCTGGATAAGCAAAACTTGAATAGGTAAAAAGTTGAAATAGACTAAAAGACAAAGAAGTATGCAAATGGGATTTTAATTTTTATCTTAAGGGCATTTATGGAAATTTTGGTTTTAAACTAAAACCAGTAAAAACCCGATGAGGAAGAAAGATGACAAAGGAGATGGAGGCTGGTGATGGAGGAGAAGATATGGGGAGAAATGGAAAATTGTGGGAAAACCCGTGTTGGGTTTTCTCCAGTGAAGACTCTGAGTTGGGTAGAGGCCTGTCCTGGTGCGTCTGGTTCAGGCAATGTGGAAAGGACTGAGCAGTCGACCAGTGGTGGACTAGGTCGGTTTGTGTTGCTGAGCTGGGCGTGATGATGGAGCATAGGCAGTGGATTGTGCTTGGTGTAGCCGGTAAAGACACAAGAAAATACAGACCTTCTTACTCCTAGTGTGGTGGAACTAGGCAGAGGGGCTGGTGCTTTAGAGTTGGTGCAGTTGCCCAGTATCGATCCAAAGGAGAGAGTTGTGAAAGGTTGGTTTGCTCGAACAAGGAAACAGAGGCAGGAATGTGAGAGAAAGAAAGAGATAAGAAGGGGAGATGATGCGAGAGAGTAGGGAGAGATAGAGAAGGTGGGTTGGTAATGATGTAGGGTGGAGGAGTAGATGCATGTGGTGAGTGGTGAAGCAGATGAAGAGTAGGCTGTGGTGCGGTAATGGGATTGGGCAATAAAGATGGAGACTGACTGGTGGAAGAACTAGGCCGACGACCCATACTGGTTGGTGTGCATTGGTCTGTCTCTTTGGGTGGACAACAATTTGAGTGGAGCTATAAGTAGAAAGGGAAAGCTATTCGGTGTGGTGGACTGGAGGGAAGAAGAGGGAGATATGGGAAAAGATGGGCGAGCAGAATTGAGGGAAAAGGATCGAATGAAGGATGCCCTCCCATGGTTCAGCCAATAGTGGAGAAGAACATGAGAGAGGGAGAATGGGAGTGAAAGGAGATTGTGGTGCACAGAATTTAAAATCTAAAGACAGAAGTAGGAAAACGAAAGAAAAAAAAAATGGCAACAATAGAGACAAGGAGAACAACTAGAAAAGGCAACTAGAACCAAAAGGAAAAACCAACCCAAAACTCCCAACAACTCAAAACTCAAAAACGTCAAAACATTTTTTCAAAACTCCCACAATTCCCCCTTCGTATAGATTTCCTCCCTCTTATCTTATCTCTCCCTCTTTCCTTTAAGAGTTAGTTTCCTACCAGGAAACTTCCTCTTCTTCCAAAGTAGGACTCTTCTTCTATTAAGAAACCTTCAAATTCTACTTTCTTAGAGATCTAGTCCATTCATTGCTCTCTTGACTCATCTACACCATTGAAATTCACTCTGATCCATCCATGCTTCTTTTGGTTGATATACACTGTTGAATATCGATTTGAGCGATCCAACCATCCTTTAGTTGATTTACAAGACTAAAGACTATATTAGAGTCATCTAAACTATACATTAAGCATCCAATTGGCTCAAATGATCATCTGACCTTAATTTTGACAATTTACGATTAGATGAGCAATTTGAGCTAATTTTCATATTTTATCTAAAAATTGTCAAATTGATGAGTTAGATGGTCTAATTAAATGCTAAACTAGGGGTCTTTTGGCCAAAATTACACACTTAACACACCCCTCAACCAGCATTTTGCTAGTCCTGAGCAAAACATGCATAAAACTATTTTATAAAAAATTGGTATAATGTGCCACTTTCATAGGTACTCACGATTGTACTTAGCACATGCAACAAGCCCATGAACTCCTAGGTTACCCCTAGTAGACGAGTTAGGCCTCGTGAGGGTTTACAATGAATATACGAACAAAATTCCTTAAGGTTGAGTCCCATATTTTATCTCAAAAAATCCTCATTCATTATCAATTTATTAATTTTTCACAACTTAGTAAAGAGGACTTGAAAATTTTACATATGATACACATATTAAAGATATTTTATTTGAGTTTATTCTCAGAGTGCATATGTGTGTACAGTTACATAAATCTTAACTTCTAACTAGATATGCTTAAATTCCATTGGAAATATGTCTTGACCTCAAATCCTCACAAGTCTATGTTTAGAAATGAAACTCTCAGATAAGGCATTTAAACATATTTCTCTCATCATGTGATGGAATCCAACAAGCTAATGATTCACACAAATCTTTTGAATACTCATGAGACAAAGGCAAGTGATCCATAAGAGTGGATGTTATCACCAAGAATATTAGGGCTCTTTTACCTTTATTCCTTCTTTTTATCTCCTCTTTAAGGCTGTGTCCACTTAAGATCAATAGGTCTTTAACTTGGATGAAATGTAGGCTTAAGATAGGTTCAAAGAAGAGGAGTATAAGGAGTTTCAAAAGTTCAAAATTGAGTAGAGGTCTCCACTGAATATTTGTTAGGACAACTTTTCTTTTGGGTTTGTACTTGAAGTGAATTTCTCTTTTAGATTTTGGTCTTTCATTTTCATTCTTTAAAAAAAAAAAAGATTTCACTTTCCTTTTTCTTCTTTGGAAGAAAGACAGCTAATTTTTCTCACTTCTTTGACTTTTTTTCCTATTTTTGAACTTTTTCTACTCTACTCATTTTGACAATGCGTAATGGTTATTTATTTTACTGAGCTGTCTTAGGTTAAGGTAAATGGGGTTAAGAAAGAAAAGGCTAAGGAGTGACATAATATAATGGGTAGGATTTACGTCTCTGGGCTGAGCAAGGATGGCCTATGTCATTTCCTAGGTTTGCTAAAGCCTATCAAATTCAATAAATTTTTTGGAATTAAAGTTATTGTTCTTATTTATTCTTGATATTTAACCAAAACAATGATAACAGGATCACACTAAGTTATGTATACTAAATAAATTGTGGAATTACTTATAGCACTAAAAAAGAAGATGGTCTCTTACTCACTAGGTTATAGGTCTCTACTGATTTTCCTCAATACCTCTATATTAGTCTTGATTATGTGCTCTATAAATGGTTTCTGAGAATTAAATTTAATAAAATACTTCAACACATGAATGAAATAGAAAACTAATCATATGCATTCCCATTAAGAGGTAAAAATAGTAGAATTACTAAATTTTGAACAGCCAATTCTCATAACAATAAAGGAACTTTACTAAAAACCTTTTTTTCAAAAAAATTTCTAACTTTTTCCAACTTGTTCTTTGTTTTAAACTTTTTTTTCAAAAGAAAATTCAAAATCCCTATGTGCATCTACACCCTCCAACCTGACCAAAACATTGCCCTCAATGTTAGGAAAACATAGGATCCTATATGATAATGGAAGGATGTAGAAGATGGAGAATTGAAAAACATCTGGGTTGCCACCTGGGAAGCGCTAAATTTTATGTCTTCAGCCAGACATTACCTAACCTAACTTTCTAAACTTAGAGCCAACTAAGTCAGCTTATTTTTCCTCATCCTAACCCTAAGATGAAATGGTGAGATTTCTCACACCACTTCAGAATTTTGCGGTAATCTATATATTGCCTCCACCTTAAAATTTTAGGTGGTGATATGAATATAACATAGTAGACCACTGCAATTGTGAAGGTAGTGGGACCATATTGTTGATTCCCATGTTCATTATTTCACGGTAGTTAATATAATTGCTCCACCTCATAATTTGAGGTGAGGGTAACACAATGACTACATGAACTACCGTGTATTTTCTTGGACCATATGGTGACAAACAGTCCTTGTCTTGACCAAATTAAGGGACAATATTGACCATTCTATTCACTTTATCTTTTTACTCCATGTCCCTATCATTGTCCTCATCTAGGGTAATAACCTGACTCTGACCTTCTCTAATAGTTTGTTCTTGTATTACTAGAGGTAGGGACAAGGTTTGACTTAAACCCTGGTTATCTTTTGATGTGTACCATATAGTAGGTTGATGCATATTAATTGACTCTTTTTCTTCCTATTTAATAAGCAAAGGGACGTTATCAATCGTGCCTATATTACCATCTGATGTTTGTTCAAATAAGGCTGCTAGGTCCCCATTAGATAAATCTTCTACATTGAAAGGAATAATTTGAATTTCATGCTTGATAGGAGGATCTACTCTGGCTTGCCATCAAGAAGTTTCCATCAAAAGCATAGTATCCAATAACTATTGCACCTCCTCAATAGATGTGTCTTCATCAAAGTCATAAAAATAGGTGGGACACGCATTTAGAGGGCTTTATTCTCTTCATCAATGGAAGTCTCTTCATTATACTCATCAGAAGCAGGACATGGCTCGAGTAGATCTAAGTTGGAGGTTTCTAAGGATGGTTGTAGACTTTGTGCCTCATAAGGATCATAGGAAATTTCCATCATAGTGTCAAGAATAAATGGCTCTTGATTATCCCTAATTTGTTTCAATGTCTCCTCAAATTGCTCCCTCCCTCATTTTATTTCCTTAGTGAAATCCTTCATCATTTGTTTTAATTTCGTATTCCGAGAAGGCATGCCTTGTTATATTATTTCGCACATATGCTGCATATTTTCTTCTAATAGTGGTTCTTCATCCTGTAGAGGAAATGACTCATAGGGTTGGTATTGTTGTGGCATTGGGGTACTAAAAAAGGATTGAGCAGGATGAATACATGATGGTTAACCCTAATATTCTGAATAATCATGGTAGTGCTGACCAGGGTGAGACCATTGTGGTTCTTCTTGATAATGGTAATCATGAGACCATGGTTGTTCATGATGCTTAGCCCATCCATTATAGTCTTGATAATTTCTCTTAGAATAAAAATTGTTAGGGTATGTGAATGCATTAGGTGCATCCATTGGCTCCTGAAAGTATTCATTGTATGTGGAGCTTGATGGGGATTAAGAATGTGTGGAATAGGGATGATCAGAATAGGTATAGTCATTATAATATTGAGGTTGTGGTGAAACTTTCCTAGAAGCTATTAGCCTAAGCAATTGACTTTCCATAAGATCTAACCTATCCATTGATGCATCTAATCTATGAAATATATCCCCTCCTTGATAGGATTTTTTTTTTTTTTTTAAAGATGAAAACTAGCCTACATGAGGCAACCTAACTTCTTAGAATGATGCACAAATAAAGGGCATAATATAATCCTTGAGGCTACTAAACAACAATATTTTGACATTCTTCAATTTGTGGGGGACAGTGCTTTTAAATTAGCTTAATCTAGTGCTCTTCCTCTCCTTTAGATTTGACTATTGCTTACCAATTAGGTTCTATGCAAGGTGGTTAATACAACCCTCATGTAAGGAGGCATTTAGACCTCACAAACATCAACATGAGGCAGGGGAAGAGCAAGGCTGTATTAGATAACCCCCAATAACCTCAGTGCTCAAAATCCACTAGAGTGACAATAAATTGCTTCTTAGTAAGAGGGTCCAATGAGCATGTGATGGCCCTATAGGTCTCTTCTGATTGATTTTAATTTGATTTGAAGGGTAGGGTAGTGCACTTGAGGTGATCATCCTAGGTGGGCCAAGGAGTGGTGATGAAATCCACCCTCGATCTTGTGGGGGTAGGGTGCCCTTACTAATTAAATTCCACTCTTCATGGCAGTTCAATTAGCATATATATCACCTTAAAGCCTTAAACGTGCCCTATGAATGCAATTAAAACAATAAACTAATGTAAAATCCTAAAAATGCAATGATTATCAAATATGCTTTCTATATGCACTTATACTTTCAAATAATGCAAATTCAAATCCTAATCTAAGAATTAAAAGGAGTGAGGAAACTTACAGTGGGGGTTCTAATGGAAATCAAATGTGGGCCACCTTATCCCACACTTGCCTATATTATACAACCCTTTAAAAATTGAAATGGAAATTGTAAATTACAAAGGGCCTCATTACAAGATTCACTCAAAAGAAAAGAAAATTTCTAATCTAGAAAAGCAATAAAATTTCTATTTTAATGAAGATTTCCTTGCCAATTTCTTGCACTTTCCTATTTTCGTGAAAAGAAAATTAGAAATAAGTACCAAATTTAGAAAATAAGGTGGTTATGCACTAAAAATTTAAAATATTCACCTAAAATTGCCTAAAATGCTAAGAATATGCAATTCCTAAAAAAAATTATTTTTCTAGATTTTTCTAAATTTTTTGAACATTTGGATTTTTAATTAAAATTTATAAAAACTCGGTTGCGAGTCCCCAACTGTGATGACCCGGGTTTTCTCATGCATTTTTAAATGCAATGTCTAATTTCCTAAGGCGGGATGCATCCCAATTTGAAAACCATTTTATAAAAACCATGCAATGCAGCGGAAAACCTTTAGTTTTAAACTCATTTTTGAAAACCCCGAGTTTCATTTGCTTCAACAACTAAGGTAGTTTTTGAAAAACTTCAGAAATCATAAATGTTTTTCCCCAGGTCTTTCCAGTCACAATGCACAGCCCAACTGTAATTAAGTACAAACACATGTCCAAAGGGTTGAGAGTTTACTTACATGTGTATTTGTTTCCTTTTGGATTCACTTGCTCATAGCACTAACATAGATGTCCTTTTTTGTGAGTGAAGCTGTCCTGAACCATGATATATATGGACGTATCCTGTCCTTGAGTACTTACTGATGTCTGAAAAATGTTAAGGATTGGGTGAGTATATAATATACTCAGTAGGGCCTATCACTACTAGTTTTATAAATGCATGAGATGTTTTAAAATCATATGCTCATTCAAAATATGCGTATGTTTGAATACTCGAGTTCAATATCAGTATAAGAATACATAATCAACTGAAATTCAAAATATGCATATGTTTGAATACTCGAGTTCAATATCAGTATAAGAATCCATAATCAACTGAAATTCAAAATATGCATATGTTTGAATACTCGAGTTCAATATCAGTATAAGAATCCATAATCAACTGAAATACTCATGACTTAAAAGATCACATAATTCCAAAATTGAAAGTATCATATATATGATGACATCATGATATGCAATAGATGCCTCATGGAGTCCAACTCATGGATCTCTAGTATGGTATGGTCGACCAACCTCATATCATGCTATATGAAATGCACATCAAACCATAGGGTCCACTATGCCCACGACCTCCTCGCCGTGTGGTCCCCGGGTACCTGAGGACAGTCGGTCATAGCCTCCACAGGGCCTATGACATGTCGACCCAGTGCTATGACACCAGTGGTAGCCCCTGTACCACATGCAGTCGACGTAGGGACTTGCCTCCTTTTCGGCATAGCACCGACGGGCTTAGTTGCCCAAATCACATAAGATAAGTCAAAACCTTTTGTTAAAACTTGTCCTCTTTTGGGTTCCTCACAACTGCTTGGCCCTCGGCACTCCAGCGTCTTTTGGCAACCCTCAAGGACATGCAATCTTTGTAAGTACTTAAATCATGCAATGCATGCACTTGTTTGCAACACATATATGTGCATAATGTATATGCAGTCATTTCAAAACATGGCTATGTACAAAGCATTTAACATGCATGCTGAATTAATTCATGCAAATCACATGCAAATCAAGTCATATATCTAAAACATATGTTCTCAAAATAACAATAGTTCTTTTAAAAGAATCTAATAGTGATAGAGCACCTACCTGACTAGGTCGCGTTAACCCTTTTGTCCTCGTACGCTCCTGAACATGGTTTGGGGACTCAAGGTTAGTTTAGCCTACCTTTTATGGGTTTAGAGCAGTTGGGTCTTATTACTTAGGCATTAGGGGTCCATCCCTATGCCTATGGTTGTCCTAAGGTCCTAATTGGGCCTTGGTATCCTCAGTTTTCCAAAGTTCTAGTGGCCACACGCCACCATCCTATTCTAAGGGTCATGCCCTACTTTGATTGGGCCTTGATCAGGGATTTTATGGTTTGGATGTGTCCGTGTCATCGATATGGACACAACACCTTTTGCGGTGCCTCAATCGAAGCTCTAGATCTCAAGTTATAAGCATTTTAGTGTTGTATGTACATAGAGTATTTAAAGACAAAAAGTCAGAATGCTAGGGCGCTGCGCTTCAGCGTCATGCTCCCTGCTTCCTTAAGTAACAAAAATTTAACATGCGCTAGTGCTGCGTGTCTGCGGCACGCGCCTCAGCAGGCGTGTCCATAGACGCGCGCGACATCTCCGCTCATCTATCCCTTTAGCGGGCGCGTCCAGCCCGTTTGGTTTTTCAAACGGACGTCGACCTGCGTCGACGTGGGACGTTCCTATTGGATCGTCCTGCCCGTTAGAGACTTGGGTCATCCTCAGGTCACCCTGGTTTGACCTTGTTGAACCAGTGCGGCCCTGGGGACGTCCCAGGGTCCTTGGTGGCTCTCCCAGGATCCGTTTTGCATGGTTTTTCATGCAAAAACTTAGGGGAATGGAGCCTAGGACTATGGGTGAGATGGGTTTGGGGAGTTTTTGAGCATACCTGCTTCGTGGGTGGTTTTCTCTCCACGTTTTCCCCTCTTGGTCATGCTCCGCGATGGGTTTTCTTCAAGGTTTTGGGCTTCCATTAGAGGCACCCAAGAGTTCTATTTATAGGGCTTTTAAAGAGGGTTCTGGAGGGGTTCTAACCGCCTTTGAATGGCGGTGGGGAAACCTCCAGAATGGCGGTGGTTTCTCCTCGAAACACCACCATTCCAGAAGCCTCTAGGAGCTTGAAGACGACGGGGTGCCCGTATCTAAACGGGCACCTGTGTTTTTCAGGTTAAGTCGTTTTGTGAAATTTACAGTTTTGCCCCTGAACTTCAAAGGGCCATATCTTGCTCATTTTAGCTCCGTTTTGGGTGATTTTGGTCTTGTTGGATTCCTTTTTCTGAGACGCATCTAATGGAACCAATTTTAGGACCAAATTCCTGGGTTTAGTCAAGGAAACTAATGAAATGACCAAAATACCCTTATCTTTAAAACTGAACTTTTTATGGGCTTTTAATATTACAAAAATTGGGGTCATTACACCAACAATGGCTCCAAAAACTTGTTATTGTTTTTTACAAGTGTACAGGCTATTGTGGTATAGCTAATACAAGTATTGGTCGATCCCACAGGGACGTTCTTTAAGAATTTGGAGTTTTTAATAAAATTTAATTATTTAAAAATTAAAATTAATTGACAAAAGTTAACAAAAAGAAAAATTAGACTTTAGATACAATTTATCAATGAGAATTACCAAAGCTCAAATCAAGAATAAAGAGAATTAACTAAAGAAACAAGAAAATTCTACTTCCCTAGACTAATTATTGTAATTTCTTCAGATCTTGGCACATAAACTTCAATTAGACTCAACATCTTTTAGGTACTCCTGATTTATGATCCACCAAATGGATTAGGTAGATTTAATAAATTCTAAGAGATCTGGCCTAGATAAGAATCTTAGGAACTAGATAGTTTAAATCACTTTTCGGAGTTTAGATTAAAGATCAGAGATGTTACTCATGCTAATGGATGTCCTTGGAATGATATCCTAAAATTAATTCAAAATCTTATCTAAAACCGAGGATGAATTAATGTTAACCTCTTGGTTTGAGCTAAACTGTTGATTCGATTATGTTTAAATCAACCAAAATCTAATTTCTAGAATTATCTAAGAGCAGCATAAAACCTAGATAAGTAAAACATGACTAGGGACAAAGACAAAATAGACAAAGAAGGATGCAAATGGGATTTTAATTTTTATCCTAAAGGCATTTTTGGAAATTTTGGTTTCAAACTAAAACCAGTAAAAACTTGATGAGGAAAGGACTAAGCTAGGTAGACGCCTGTGCTGGTGTGTCTGGTTTAGGTGGCGTGGAAAGGATTAAGCAGCCAACTGATGGTGGACTCGGTTGGTTTGTGTTGCCGAGCTGGGCATGATGATAGAGCATAGGTGGTGGATTGTGCTAGGCATAGCTGATAAAGACGCAGGAAAATGTAGACCCTTACAAACCTTTCTACTCCTAGTGTGGTGGAACTGGGTGGAGTGGTTAGTGTGTTAGAGCTGGTGCTGTTGCCCAGTATCAATCCAAAGGAGAGAGTGGTGAAGGGCTTGTTCGCTCGAACCAAGAAACAAAGCCAGGAACATGAGAGAGAGAAAGAGATAAGAAGGGGAGATGATGCGAGAGAGCAGGGAGAGATAGAGAAGGTGGGTCAGGAACGACGCTGGGTGGAGTAGATGCGCATAGTGAGTGGTGAAGTAGATGGAGACTGGGTTGTGGTGTGGTAATGGGATTGGGCAATAAAGATGGAGGCTGACTGGTGGAAGAACTAGGCAGACGACTTGGTACTTGTTGGTGCGCATTGGTCTGTCTCTTCGAGTGGACAACGGTTTGGGTGGAACAATAGGTAGAAAGGGAAAAGCTGTTGGGTGCGGTGGACTAGAAAGAAGAACATGGCAGAGATGAGGGAGACATGGGAAAAGTTGCGGCGAGCAAAATTGGGAGAAAAGGATTGGATGAAGGCTACCCTCCCATGGTTCAGCCAAGAGTGGAGAAGAACATGAGAGAGGGAGATTGGAATGAAAGGAGATTACATTGCATAGAATCTAGAATCTAAAGACAGAAGTAGGAAAAAATAATAATAATAAATATTTTTCCAACAATAGAGGCAAGGAAAACAACTGAAAAAGTCAAGTAGAACTAAAAGGAAAAACCAACCAAAACTCCCAACAACTCAAAACTCAGAAACATCAAAACTTCTTTTCAAAACTCCCACAATTCCCCCTTCTTATAGATTTCCTCCCTCTTATCTTATCTCTCCCTCTTTCCTTTAAGAGTTAGTTTCCTATTAGGAAACTTCCTCTTCCTCTAAATTAGGGCTCTTCTTCTGTTAAGAAACCTTCAAATTCTGCTTTGTTAGAGATTTGGTCCATTCATTGCTCTATTGACTCATCTACACCATTGAAATTCACTATGATCCATCCATGCTTTTTTTGGTTGCTATCAATTTGGCCAATCCAACCATCCTTTGGTTGATTTGCAAGACTAAAGACTAGATCAGAGTCATCTAAACTATACATTAAGCATCCAATTGGCTCAAATGATCATCTTACCTTAATTTTGAAAATTTAAGGTTAGATGAGCAATTTGAGCTAATTTTCATATTTTATCTAAAAATTATCAAATTGATGAGTTAGATGGTCTAATTAAATGGTAAAGTAGGGGTCTTTTGACTAGAGTTTCACACTTAACACCTTCCATGAAAAGGATGCCCAGCACTTGTTTAAATTTAGAAACCATCCATTATGTCTCTCTTATGTCATCTTTCCACTTCTCTATCTTACAACATCTTGATAATTCATTTTTAACCTAACCTTCCTCATTCAATGCCCAAATACTTAGGCCACTTTGCTCATGTTTTCATTACTTCCTAGGTCAGAAAACTACTCATCTATATGTAGCCCCATGTTCCATGAGAATTTTTGAAGTAGAGGTTGGGTGAGACAATCTTGAAGGGACCACTCTAGGTTGGGATATTTTGAAGTGTGGATCTTGAACTTTATTTAATTTTTTTCTTCCTTTAGTTTTCTAATTTTTTTGATAGTTATTTTCACTCTAATTCCAAGTTAGTAATTTACTTCCATATCATACTTTCATAGTTGTTTCATCGTATTTTTACTTTGAATTTCATGCTAGTTCCACCCTTGTTTCTTGCTTCCAAATATTAGTATTCTTTGCTCATTCTATCAATATCCAAGATAACACATCTCTGATAGTGATAGGCAAGAGGGAAGATGGCTTAGACTCTTGGGTTTCCACTTAGTTCTACATCGTTTTGTCCATGTTTTGCATCTTAGATTTAGGCATCACTTTCCATACTTAGTTCACCCATCTAGCTTTCTTTTCACTTGAATTTATTTAAGGATTTTCTTTATATGTCATTATACATTAGTTTGGAAGCTTTAGATTAATGTTTTTTTGTTGTTTAGATTCACTTTTTGCAAGAATAGTGCACACTTTACATATGTTGTAGATAGCTTTATGCATCTATACTTTTGTATAATATGGACATGATTCAATAATGTTCTATGGGAATTATTTTTATGAATTAATTATTTCATCAATGTTCTTGGGATATGGGTTGTTTCCTTGCATAAAATTTGTTGTTAAAGCATGAAAAATAGTCATCTTCTTGGTTGGAGAACCATGCCCACAATCCATGGACCATGCACATGGTACTAGACCACTTGCTCATTTGATTTTTGGATAAGTTAGATCCATGAACTTGTTTTAAAAAAAGAAATTTAATAAAAAAATTTACATATTTTTTTAAGTTAGAAAGTTTCCCTTTTTCGTTCTAGAACATTTCTATTTCTATAGGTTTTAGGTTAGGTAAGTTTTAATTTAGAAAATTTTCCTTTTTTAGTAGTTTCCTTAAGTTTCATTGCTTAGTTTGAATCTTTCAAAAGTGATGTAGTTTCCTTTAGTTAAGTGCATGTTATTTAGGTTAGTTTCTAATTTTATTGTTTAGTTTTAGTTTTTTTGTAAGTTTCTTTTAAGTTTAGTTTCTAATTCCATGCATGTTTCCTTCTTAGTTGTTTTACATTTCTAATTTAATCACATCTTTATCTCTTTGGCGGAAGTTAATTGATCTAAATAAAATCCAATCAATTGCAAATATGTGAGTTTCCTTATGGTATCAACCTTGCTTGCATGAAAATCCTACATTGATTCATGCACTTGCGAGTAATTTTAAAATAACACATCAAGTTTTTGGAATCATTGCTAAAGAATCACAATGGTTTGTGGTTGAATTCTTATTTGGATTGTTTATCTTTAGTGATAAGTGTTTAACTTTTTATAAAAACTACCCAATTATTTATCCATGTGTTACAACTTATAGGGGTGAATTAGGGTGTTTAGATTAAAATTCATGAAGCATGCATTTTTTGACCTAATGAACCAAAAGGTTGATATTTTATAGGTCTAGAAGTTAATCCAAGGTAAGTAAATGATTAATCATATTTTTCTAGGATTTAATTAGTTTTTTTACTCTTTTGTAGTGGAATGAATGCCCAACGACCTATATAATGCTTCGCAGAGTTTTTCGCCAGGGGTGAATGGGGCAACACACCCCTACCTAGGGGTGTGGGTCAGAGCTCCTAAAGAAATTTGAAGAAAGCAAAGGTCTTGGAGAGATGATTCGACAGTTGAGATCAACGAAGATGAACATTGAAGATCAAGATTAAAAGATTGAGTCAAATCCTAGCAATCATCATTTTGACATAAATTCAAAGGTTAAGATCATCTTTTGCACTAGCAATGGATCTAATTAAAGGAGCTAAAGGTGGCCAAACTTGGCCCATGAAGTAGGCCAGCACCTTCACTACCTTTGCATGGGTTACATGTAAGCCACCTTAGTCATATAAGTCAGGGGAGAGGGTGACAAGCTAAGGAATCCAAGCCAAACCATTCAAGCCGAACTAAGGGATGAAGCCAAGCTAAGCGCACCATGAAAGCCAGCCATGAAGCCAGGCCAATGGAGCCCTCAAAGTTAGTTATCAAAGCCATTAAGCTAAGCTAAATGAAAGGCTGGGATTGGAGGAAATTAAATAGGATTATCTATGGGATTTTAAGGTATATTTTGAAGATAATTAAGGGAAATCTTATGAGGATAAGTTGGCATATAGGCCAATAGGATGAGAGCCTTACTATTTTGATGTTTTTCCACTTTTTCCCACCTTTTTATCACTTTCCACCTCACCACCAAATACCACAACGAATTTGACTTTCCATTCAAGGGTCCTACCATTCCATAACTCTTCCATATTCCTAAACTCCCATCCTAACCACCCAACCAATCCCATGTCATTGTGAAATCACTTAACCAATCAAATTTTTTTAATCTCACCTCACTTTCCTAAGTTTTTCCTATAGCCCACATTCTTTTCTTCTCCCCATCTCTTTCCTACCATATCACTTCACCGACCTTCCAAATTTGGAGGGGTCTCCAATGATTTTTGAAAGGGGAGACATCCCTTCCTAAAAGGTGCCATCTCCCACCTACTCTGCCCCAGCATGAAAGCCACCTCTGACCCCTTGTTTCCAATTTGAAAACCTTAGACTTTCTCCCATCCTAGCCATCCAAAATAACCTGATTTCATCCCCACCACACCTTCATATTAGGATACCCTACGAAAATTAGGAGAAAAACTATAAAAGAAGTACCAAATTGAAGGAGAAGGTACCTTTACACTAGGAAAAAGATGCCTCTTCCATAGAAGGAGATGTCCTCTTCCTAAGCCCCTTCTCTCAAATCTTCTGCTTGTTTCCTTGGTCCTCTTTCAGTGGTACTCTCTTACTAAGGTGAGAAGCAGATCTCCAAGCTATTCCACACTTGATCCTTAAGTTAGTTGATTCTCCTTTCAAGGTTGGTTCATCTCACCATTTCTTTTGTTTGATCTTAGGCTTTTCATGCTAGCTTTTGCTTTACTTTCCTCTAATTTTCTTCACCTTAAATACTAAGATTCAATGCTAGTTTTCCCTTGAAGTGATAGCCAAGGAAAGTCATCTCGATCTAGTTTTTCCCTTTGCCTTTCATTACCTTGACTTCTCTTTTTAGTTTCCTTGAATTCAATCCTTATTCTCTTAGTTTCCCTAAGTTTTGCCTTGTTATTCCATTTGAATCTCCCTTGAATTTCAAGCATGCTTATTCATAATTGATATTTGGAACAATTGAAAAAGGATTAGATTGTAGTTGTGGCTGACTTAAGATCAAGTGGACTTCATTGTAATAGGATTTTAATTTCAAATTTGGATTACATGTATGGGAGCTTTATGCTAATGGATTTTGATGTAATTCAATAATGTTTATTAGAGTTTTCAATTCATGTTGATGTCCTATTAGCTAATAGCTTACATTCTTGAATGTCTACTTACATTAGAGTTGATTAGTTCCATGTTTTACACTTTATATTGAGTGAATGATTCAACTACTATGTTGTTGGAATTTCATTTCAAGTTGGTTTTGTTTAATTTCCTGCACCATGCACTTTATGTTCACTTGAATTTTCAAGCACCCAATTAGTTCTTTAGATTTCTTAGTTAATGTTAAAGTAAGATTGTGTGCTTTGGGATTTGCAAAGTTGTTGCCTTCATTCATGATAGGAAAGTAGGTTAGTAGAGTTTATCTTAATTAGTTTGTTTGCATGTTGTGCTTAGAGTGTAGTTGTTAAAGTTTCTTTTTCCATATGTTTAAATGCTTTATTTAGAATATTGAATGGTTAGGAATGTAGTTGTTTAATGCATGTTTCCTTAGGTTAGTTATTAATTTCATGCATAGAAGAGTTACGTTAAGAAAGATGTTAAAATCACTCTTTAGGAATGTTCACTTTAGGAAAGTTGCTTATTAGAATTTTTAGAATGTTCTTACTTTAGGAAAGTCTTTAATTTTGGAAAGTTTTACTTTTGAAAAGTGCATGTTTTAGGAAACTTTTCAATTTTACAATGTTTCTAATTTTTTCTCAATTTCCATTTCCATGTGTTCTCTTGAATTTTGGCTAGGTTAGATAGTTTGAAGTAGAAACCACTAGAATCACATTAGTTCAACTGCTCATGGGTTGGACCTCACTAGTGTGCTATATTACAAATGATTCATGCACTTGCAAGTTTTATTTAAAAAACAACATTTAGTCATAGTTGTAGGTTGCGTTAGGTTAAGAGATTTGCATCATAGATGCTTATTTCGTTAATTCCTTGCAAAATTAATCTATCTTACTTGTTTTATGCAAGGACAATTTGGAAAAGGAGCAACTTCATCATATCGAATTTATTTGCTTTCTAAGATTAGGGTTTTTCTTTTCTTTGAGTGAAACTTGTAGTGAGGTCTATTGTAACTTGCAATTTTAATTTCAAATTTAAATGGGTTGTATTAAAACAAGGCAAGTGTATTGTATGGAGGCCCACACCTGATCTTCAAAAAAAATCCCACTGTAAGTTTCCCTCCCTTTGATTTACTTTTCTTAGTTTAGGTTGCATTTAGCTTAATTTGAATTTAGTTGGTAGAATAATTCATATAGTTTTAGGATCATTCATCTTATTCGTTGCATCTTCAATTATGGTTGTTGCATTAGTTGCACCTATCTACCCATTGATTGGATAGCATATAGGTTACTTTAGTTTCCCGTTCTTGTATTTTCATTACATGTATTTTTGCTTTATGGTAGATGGAACTTAATGTTAGTAAGGGCCCCACAAGAATGCTCATATGATAAGGATTGGATTTCATCACCAAATCCTTGACCCAACTAGGATCAATTCAATTAATTGTATGCTTGCAATCCTAGCTATTAATCTTAATCTAAAATTAAATAGCAAGAGACTTAGGGTTTTGAGTTCATAAGAACCTTTTTGAAAGAGGAGATCGATTGTTACTCCAGTGGCTCTTGAACTTTGTTGTTATAGTGGGTATCCAAAATCCAAGTGATTTTCCCATGCCTTTTGTTGATGGATGTTGAGGTCTAATCACCTCCTTCCAAGAGAATTATATTAACCACCTTGGGCAAGATGTATTTGGTAAGGAATAGTCAAATCTAAATCTAAGGAGAAGCTATTTAGCTTTAGTTAAAAGCTACAACCTCATAGATTAACAAAGATCTTCAAAAAAAGCTCACTAGCATTAGTAATTTTTTGAATGCATAGCACGTAGAGTTAGGAGTAACATTTAGATATAGGTTTCATTGTAGTGCATGCAAGGATGTTGATCTCAACACACTGAATTAGTACAATTAGATCCTGAAATTGAACATACACATAGACAAGGGGTAAGAAACCAAGTTTCAAACCCCATGGCTGAACCACCAATGGTAGTTGATCATAAGGCTATGTGTGATTTTATACACCACTCCAATTAAATAGTCCATCACACATCACATCGCCATTTACTAATGCAAACCACTTTGAACTTAAACTTTGAGTAATACAATTACTCCCATGTGTTCTATGGTATTGAATCCCTTGATATTTTTGCTACATTCAAGTATAGAAATGTCACTAAGGATTCTATTTGACTTAGGTTATTCCCGTTCTTATTAAAGGATAAAGCCAAATCATGGCTTCATTCTTTAAGGGTCTATTCCATTGCCACATGGGACCACTTGTCTAAGAAATTCTTGAACAAATTCTTTCCTATCCATAAGACTAATGCCCTTCATAGGAAAATCACTAACTTCTAACAAAGAGATGATGAACACTATTATGAATGTTGGGACAGATGAGATGAGTTGTTGCAAAAGTGCCCCCATCATGATTTTGGAAAATGGTAGCAAGTTCAGTATTTCTATGAGTTATTGACACTTCTAAATAAACAAATAGTAGATGTAGCAAGTGGACGACCCTTATGATGAAAGTCAAACATGGGCATGGGAATTTTTCTAAACATTAGAAGACAATTCACAACAATGGGATTATTGTCATAGGAGATAGAGAAATGCTTAGCCACAAAAGAAATGCAGCCGATATGAAGTTGGAGTACTTTCAGATATGTCTTATAATCTTGGCCTTATAGTTGAAAAATTAAACAAATTAGAGCCTTTAACTAGAAGGATGGGTAAACTTAAAACTATGTTTGAAACTTTCATGGCTGCCACTCTATGCCACAAACCTCCACAAGAGGTATGTGCTACTTGCTCTAGTACATCCCAACTAACTACAACTTGTCCATCAAATAAAGTGCACCTTAAGTACCTTTTAGAACAAGTGAATGCTCTTGGTGCATATCCCAATTTGTCATAGTTTAAGAATATTTACTAGGGCATCTGTGAACCCCCTCTTAAAACTTTCTTGGGACTTTTGCTTCATAACAACCACCAGGTTTTCAATTGCCTCAACAAACATAAAAACCATCAATGGTGGATAATATATAATATGTCATGAAGAAACTTGATAAATATAATAAAGCCTTGCATCAAACATAGAGTGAGAGTCAACAAAATATCATAAGATTAGAGATGCAAATGGATCAGTTGTATGCATCTTTAAGTGAAAGGAAAAAAGGAAAGTTTCCCAATCAGCCTATCCTAAAATCTAAGGGACAATTAGAATTAGTGTCTAGTTCACAAAGATCCCATGAGCAAGCCAAGTCTATCACAACCCTTAGGAGTGGTCAGCATGTTTATGATAGAGTAAGACAGACTGAGGAAAAGGAAGAGGAGAATAAAGAAGCAAAAATACAAGAGAAAGAGATTAAACAGAAATATCCTACTCCATTTGAGTCTATAATGAAGGCACCCTATATGCCCAGAGCACCATTCCCTCAATTGCTCACAAGGTTAAGAAAGGGACAAATTTCATTGAAATAATGGAAATGTTTAAACATGTACAAATACATATTCCATTACTCAATGATATAAAGGATATTTCTGCTTATGGCAAGTTTCTTAAAGAGCTATGCATAAGAAAGAGAAAACTCAATGTAGCCCACCTAAGTTTAGACACTCAAGGTGTCCTACCTTTTCTTGTGTAATTGAAAAAATGTCATAGACAAAGCATTACTTGACCTAGGGGCTGGTGTTAATTTATTGTCATTCTCTGTTTGTAAGCAATTAGGGCTTGGTGATCTTAAATCAACTAACACCACTTTGTATTTAGAAAATAGATCAATTAAGATTCCATGTGGAATGGTTGAGGATGTATTAATTCAGTTGGACAAATTTTATTACCCTATAAATTTCATTATGCTAGATACCTAGTATATGTTAGACCTCTAATGTCAGATCTGGCAATTCTTGGATGTCCATTTGTTTGTCATGTCTCATGCCATCATTGACTATAAAAATGCAATGATGCAATTATCTTTTGGCAATATGAAAGTTGAGATTAATGCTTTTAATGTTAACCATCAGCATTTGGATCTAGATGATGATTCTTGTGTAGTCAATCTAATTGACGAGTTGATGCAAGATATTTATCCACCATCATCCTTATTAGATCCACACGAGGCATGTTTAGCACATTTCAACTATGAATTTGATATAGAGAAGTCCATTGATGAGATTAATAAACTTTTAGATGTTGCACCTATAATGGATACCTCTAAATGGGGCCCTCATGTGGAACCACTCCCTCCATCAAAACCTATCCCAGTGCCTTCAATAGAAAACCACCTACACTGGTCCGTAAGCCATTGCTTGATAATCTAAAATACTCTTACTTAGGACCAGATGAAACCTTGCCTATAATCATAGCCTCAGAACAATATGAGAAAAAAGAGACTAAGCTTCTTAATGTTCTCAAAAAACACAAGACTGCTCTACGGTGGACCATAGTAGATATAAAGGGAATTAGTCAAGCTATGTGTATGCATAGGATAAACCTCGAAGAAAATTCGAAACCATCTAGGGTGACACGAAGGAGACTTAACCCTAACATGGAGGTAGTGAGAGTTGAAGTGCTAAATTTTTATGATGTTGGTATAATCTACCCTATATCTAATATCACTTGGGTCAACTTAGTTTAGGTTGTACCTAAGAAGTCAGAAGTCACAGTAATTAAGAATGAGGATAATGAGTTAGTCCCCACTCGTATGACCACCAAGTGGTGAGTACATGTTGATTATCGAAAATTAAACTTAGTCATAAGGAAAGACCACTTTCCTCTACACTTCATTGCTCAAATGCTTGAGAGTTAGCTGGACATACTTATTATTACATTTTAGACGGATATTCTAGCTATAATCAAATTCCTATAACACTTGAGGACTAGGAGAAGACTATTTATACCTACCCTTTTCGGAACCTTTGCCTATAATTATATGCCTTTTGGACTTTGCAATGCTCTAGGTACTTTTCAAAGGTTTATGTTGAGCATATTCTCTGAGATGGTAGAGAGATTCTTAGAGGTGTTTATGGATGATTTTTCCTCATTTGGGTTTACTTTTGATGAATGCTTGAACCATTTAAAACTGGTCCTTGCTAGATGTCAGGAAAAGAACTTGGTACTAAATTGGAAAAAATGACATTTGCTTCTCAAAATGGCATTGTTTTTGGCCACATTATATCACATAATGGTATAGAAGTTGATAATGCTAAAGTGGTTTAATCTCTGGCCTTCCTCCTAAAAGGATGGTGAAAGAAGTTTGCTCATTTTTAGTCCATGCTAGTTTTTATCCAAGATTCATCAAAGACTTTAGCAAAATTGCTAAGCCCCTATGTAATTTACTTACTAAGGATGCAACTTTTGAGTTTGATAATGACTGGATGAGAGCATTTGTGTGCCTAAAGGATGACTGGACTTTTGCACTAATTATTCAACCACCTAATTGGATTGCACCATTTGAAATAATGTGTGACGCTTTAAACTACGAAATAGGGGCTGTTTTGGGGTAGCACATTGATAAACTTTCCCATGCGATATATTATGCTAGTATGACACTCAATTATTCCTAACTCAACTATTAAGAATAGGAAAGGAGTTGTTGGCATTTGTTTTTACACTAGATAAATTTAGATCTTACATGCTGGAATCTAAGGTCATAGTATAATTTTATCATGCAGCACTTAAATATCTTCTTTTAAAGGATAATGCAATACCTAGGCTGATCAAATAGATACTATTTCTATAAGAATTTGATCTTGAAGTTCAAGATGAAAGGTTTCAAAATTATTGTAGCCGACCACTTATCCATGCTAGTTGTGGAGTCTACTAGTGAGAATGTGCCTACTATAGATGCATTTCCAAAGGAACAATTGTTACACATTTCTCAATTTCCTTTGTATGCAAATATAGTACTATCTTTTTACTAATCAAATGCCTAGTCATTGGTCCAAGGAAGAAGAAAAAATTTATTATTGAGGTTAAACACTTTACCTAGGATGACCAATACTTATTTAAGTATTATCCTTATCGGGTAATTATGAGATCTATACTTGACCATGAACAAAATAAGATCATCTCCTTTTATGCTAACCAAAGTTGTAGTGGCCATTACAATTCTAAAAATATAGCTGCAAGGTGACAACACATGCTTATTGCTTAGCATGTGCAAGGTGACAACAACTATGAAGAATAGGAGAAAAGAATATGATGCCCTTGAACCCCATTTTAATAGTTGAACCATTTGATGTTTGGGGCATAGATTCTATGGTACCTTTTAGAACTCTTTAGGAAATCTTTACATTCTAATGGGGTTGATTATGTGTCCAAAAGGGTAGAGGCCATTCCACACAAAACCAATGACCACAAGGTGGTGGTCATGTTCTTAAAAGGAAACATATTTTTAAGGTTTGGTTCACCTAAGGCCATCGTTACTGATGGGAGAAAATATTTTTGTAGCAAGGTATTTGAGAGTTTAGTGAAGAAATATGGAGTTACCCATAGAATTGCTATCCCTTATCATCTTCAGACTAGTGGATAGGTAGTGGTGTCTAATAGGGAGATAAAATGAATTTTACAAAAGATAGTCAATCTAAATAGGAAAGACTAGTCTTTGAGGCTTAGTGACACTTTATGGGCCTATCGATTGCACACAAAACTCTTATAGGCATGTCACACTACCAACTAGTTTGTGGAAAAGCCTGCCACCTTCCAGTAGAACTTGAGCATAGAGTATATTGGGCAATCAAAAAGCTCAGTTTTGACTTAGGCTCTACTAGAAACCACAAGATGTTCCAACTCAATGAGTTAGAAGAGATTAAGAAAGATGCATATGAGTCTGCAAAGAAATACAAGGATCGGATGAAATATAGACATGATAGACACATCTTAAGGAAGTTCTTTACACCTGGAAGAGAGGTCCTTTTATACAATTCTAAATTACATCTTTTTCTAAGAAAACTTAGATCTCAATGGACTAGACCCTACATAGTTCAAAATGTATCTCATCATGGGACCATCGAGATAGAGAAGGACAGTGAGCTATTCAAAGTCCATGGACAAAGGTTGAATCCCTTCCTAGAGTTGAAAACCCTTGAGATGGAAGAAACATTACTTGAGGAACCAATTTAAGAGGATCCATCATAGTATGTCCCATGACACCAGCTTGCATCCATCATGCATTCATATTATCATCATTGCATGATACATTTACTTGAAGATGTTAAACCTAGTGCCCACTAGGAGGCAAGGTAGAGTTTTTAGCATCTCTTTGTCCTACATCACCCATTTATCATATAGATGTCCTATATTGCAATACATGGGTGTTGATGTTTAGTTTAGGTTAGGGGTATAGACATGCATGATATGTTGAGTTTCTTTCATCTTGTTAAAAAAATTATTTTGGATTTTTCTAAGTTTTCAAGGTCAAGTTCCTTTACCATGATGAGAATTGGATCATCAAAAGTTTAGTATTTCCACTATTTTAACTTCTTAATAGAAATGCATATGGTTAATTCTTCATTGCATAAGTCTAGACGAATAGATGATTATGACATAGAGATTCTAAGGAAAATTAATGGAGACCTACATACCCAAGTGAGTATTAGAGAATGTCATCATTTAGAGGGTTATAAATAATTCCACATTTTCATCAGTTTACATGACTTTGAAAGATCCCATTATCTTTGTTTTGGTCAAATATGCAAGAACTAAAAGGAATACTAACTTTAGTTTCCTCAATATTTATTCATCTAGATAGGCTTTACAAAGCGTGGCAAATGATATAGGCCATCCTTCTTTTAACCCAAAAACATAAAGCCTACCCTGTACATTATGCCATTAGTTAGACCCTTTGTGGCTCTTGGTAACACCTTTTCTTTTCCAAACACCAAATTACCCTAACCCAAAAACTCAGTAAAATAAAAATAATATCTATTACCTACCTTTAAAAAATGAGTAGAGATGGTAGAAAAATTAGAAAAATGAAAAAAAAAAACAAATAAGTGAAAGATATCAAAAGTACAAAGAAAAGTGTTCCTTCTCAGAAATCCAAGGTAAAAAGGAAAAAGAGTATTATCCAAAAATAAATAAGAAAGGAAAATATGGAGAAGATATTCACTTTAAATACAATCAAAAGAAAAGTTGTCTAGATTTTTTATAATCGATGTAGCTTCGTCATTTGTCTCTCTTCCCCCATTCCTTATCCTTGGTCTTAGCTTAAAGGAATTGACATATAACATTTATTTAATACACAATTTGTAAGTAAGTTACCAAAACTTTTTGTGTTGTAGATGGCAAAGATTCAATAGGAATGGAATAGGAATCCCTAAAGAAGAGAGTTCTTGAAAGGAGAAGGGAAATTACATAAATAGAGGAATTCATTGACCTCAAACATTAAAAAAGAAAAAGAAAAAGGGTCATTGATCTCTACTCAAATTTGAACTTTAAACCCCTGATATCCTTCTTTCCACAACCTATCCTAAGCCTACGTTTCATCCTATCTAAAGACCTATTGATGTTACAAAGGAACATATCCTTAATGAGGATATAAATATAAAGGAATTAAATTAAACTATTTTGATGGTCTTGGTAATGGCATCTATTCTAAGGGATCATATTCTTTGTCTCATGAATGCTTAAAAAGATTATGTGAACCATTAGATTATTGGACTAGGTCACATAGTGAGTGAAATTTGTTTGTCCCCTTTCCTCTAAGAGCTTTAATTCTGAGTGTATACCACTAAGAATTTGAAATTAAGATATCTTTCCAATGGAGCAATAAGCATTACTATTTATAAGTCCTAACTTATGTAGCCTATACACACACAACACTCTGAGATGAAAGTGGAATAAAATGGCCTTGGTATGTGGTTATTTGTGGACTTTCTCATTCATCTTTAGTAAGTTCTTAAAGCCATTAGAGTATTAATAATTCTTTGGCATAAATTAAGGAACCTAGCCTTATGGAATTTTGTGGATATATTCACGGAAAACCCTCACAAGGCTTAACTCATCCACTAGGAGTAACCTAGGGGTTTAAGGGTATGTTGCATATCCTAAAAGCAGTTGTGAATACCTATGAAAATGACAACCATTTTATTTTCATGATTTTTACAAATTTTGCTCAGGACTAACTAAATGCTTGCTAGGGTGTGTGAGAACTATTTAATTTTGTATAAAAAGTACCAAATTAGTTATCCATGTGTTATAACTTATAGTGTTAAATTAGGATCTTTTGGCCAGAATTTTATAACACATGCACTTTTGACCTAATAATTAAAAAATGTGATATTTTGCAGGTTTAGAGGCTAATCCAGAGTAAGTATATCAATGATCATATTTTTAGGATTTAATTAGAGGGTTTTCACCTCTTTTAGGTCTTGGAAAGATGATCCAAAGACTGAGAATGATTGAGATGAGAATTGAAGATTAAGATCAAAAGATTGAGTCAAGGCCTAAATTTCAACATTTCAAAGTAGACCAAGATCCAAGATCATATCAAGGCAAGATGATGGATCAATGGAAGCAACTGGAAGAGCTAAAAGTGACTAAAATGAACCCATGAAGCAAGTCATGCATTTCCACTAACTTTACATGGGAGCCATTCAAGCCACCTTAGCCACATGAGAGATAAGAGAAGTGACAAGCTAAGGAATTTCAAGCCAAGCCACTAAAGACAAGGGTGTGAGGCACGAAGCCAAACTAAATAAATCCTCAAAGTGAGCCACTTAAAGCAATAAAGCCAAAAGCACATGGAGTCATACAATTCGAGGAGAATTCAATCAATGACCCACTTTCTATATTTGGATTTTCAAGGTTTAATTAGAAGGTTTGAGAGACTTATATATAAAAACTAAGTTGATTACGCATTGGTGGACCCATCAAGATAGATACCATAACTTTCCAACTCCATCTCCTCCTCTTTTTCATAGGGTTACAAGTTAGGAGGAAGGCACCTCATTATGAAAAGATGCCCCCCACTTTCCTATTTGGTGATCAAGGGTTTCCTTCATATAAAACCCTAGATCTACTTCAATCCAAACAATATCAAAATCCTAGATCCTTCACATCTTTCCTAAACCCATACCTTACCACTTCCATGACTTTCCATCAACAAAAGATCATAAAATTTGAAAGGAAAAAGCTCCACTCTCTTCCCATGAAAAAGACGCCTACCCCTTGTTTAAATTTAGAAACCATCTATCATGTCTCTCTTATGTCATCTTTCCACTTCTCTTTCTTACATCTTCTTGCTAATTAATTTTTAACCTAACCTTCCCCATTCAATACCTAACCCTAGGGCTACTTTTCTCATGTTTTCACCCCTTCCTATTTGGGGAAACTACTCACCTATATATAACCCCATGTTCCATACAAATATTCCAAGTATAGGTTGGGTGAGACAACTTTGAATGGAGCACTCTAGCTTGGGATCCTTTAAAGTATGGGTCTTGGACTTTCTTTCATGTTTTTCTTCCTTTTGTTATCTAATTGCTCTCTAATTCCAGGCTAGTAATTTACTTTCATAGTTGTTTCATGGTGTTTTTACTTTGAATTCCATGCCTGGTTCCACCCTTGTTTCTTGCTTCCAAATCCCTAGTATTCTTTGCTCATTTCATAAGATCCAAGATAAAACATCTCTGGTAGTAATAGGCAAGAGAGAAGATAGCTTACCCCCTTGGGTTTCCACTTAGTTCTACATCGTTTCCTCGTTTTGCATCTTAGATTTAGGCATCACTTTCCATACTTAGTTCACCCATCTAACTTTCGTTTCTCTTGAATTATTTAGGGATTTTCTTTGCATATAATTATACATTAGTTTGGAAGCTTTAGATTTTCTTTGTATATAATTATTGTTTAGATTCATTTTTTGTAGGCAAGAATAGTGCACACTTTACATATGTTGTAGATAGCTTATGCATCTATATTTTTGTGTAATTTTGGACATGATTCAATAAAGCTCAATGGGAATTCTTGTTATGGATTAATTATTTCATCAATGTAATTAAGATCCAGATTATTCACTTGCATAAAAATTTCTTTTTCAATAGCTTTCTAATGTGAGATTTTTTTAATGTTCTTAAGTATCAAAATCTTGAAAAAAAATTTCCTTAACTCTGTGCTTTAATTCCAGCCATCTAAAGTATCCATTTCGATTTTCTTATTTTTTATTAGATCTCATAATTATTTTGCATGAAATTTACTATTAAATCATGAAAATAGCCATCTTTTAGGCCACAGAACCATGGACACAGTTCATGGACCATGCACATGGCACTACACCACTTACCTATTTGATTATTGGATGAGTTAGTTGCATGATTCTGTTTTAAAAATTGTTAATAAATTGTTTGGAATTTGTTTTATCTTTACAAAGTTTCCTATTGTATTATAGAAAGTTTCCTTTTTACAGGTCTTAGGTTAGGTAAGTTTTAATTTAGGAAAGTTTTCTTTTTTAGTCCTTCGTTTTTATTGATTAGTTTGAATCTTTCTAATGTGCTATAGTTTCCTTTAGTTAAGAATGTGTTAGGAAAGTTCACCCTGCTATCAGCCCTCTGTCCCTCTCTTCCACTCCTAAACCCCTCCCTCTCTTCTCTGCATCTCTCTCTCTCTCAACTTCTCTCCCTCGTTCCCAACTCTCCTTTCTTCCCTTGTCTCCCCCTCTTGTTCCTCTATTCATCTCATGCACCCATCATTACAGCCTCCACTTCAAGCTCTTCCTCTCTCAGACTATCTGAATTAAGGAGGAAGGACTGCTGCAATGGAGGTTCACCATATAACTACAACACTTCTCTCTCTCCCTCAAAATTCTCCCGTCTCTCTCTCACTCTCTCTCTCTTTCTCGCTCACACCAGTCCCTATTCATCACAAATACCAGTCCTTATTCATCACCAATTTGCTTATGTTTGTCACTGAATTCTCACCAAATTCTTTCATTTTTGCAACCATCCAATAAATTAAACAAAACCCAAATCAGGTTTTTCTTCAAATCCCCCAACTCCCCCTTCATTTCATGTTTCAAACACCACAAGGAGCTAATTGAATAGCTCCATGTGTTTTTCTCTTCCTCTCTAGTATGAGGAGAAGAAGAAGTTTTTTTCCCAAAAATTTTAGAACTACCCTTTAGCCTTTACTTGTAATTCCACTTACATACTATTTGTCTTTTCCCTATTCTGTCTTATTCTTATCTAGGTTTTCTATTATTCTTATATAGTTCCAAGAAGTGTGTAATCCATACCCTATTTTGGTTAAGCTTAACCTAATCAATGGTCTAACTTTAATAAATAGGATTTCTTTATTTCTTGATATTTTTCATATTACATTTTCAATCAATTCTTAGATTTTGTTTTTAGGATAGTTCCTATTTGATTCAATAGTTCTGATCTTCAAACTAAAATTCATAGATTTGATCTATGCCATACAAAATTCTTCTTTAGTCCAGACTATCAAAATTTTAGGGGAGATTTTTAATCTAGCCATTGGATCCTTAATTAGCAATATTAGTGAGAGATTGATGAAGATATATCAACTTTGATTACATCATATTTGAAGAAATTTGAAATAATCAAGCTAAGGAAGTCAATTTTATTTGTTTTTCTGTTAATTTTGTCTTTTTGAACTTAGATTTATGTAATTTTCATTGGTTGAATAGATCTAAGTTTATAATTTACTTATTTCTTTCAATTTGTGGCTAATTAAATTTTATTTAAGCTCCATCTTTTTAAGTCAAGTTTCTAAGGGATCGATTCGTACTTTCATCAGCTACATTACAATAACCTGTGCACTTGTGGTAAACAATTAACAAGCTTTTCGCATTGTTGCCTCAGAATTGCAATGGATTTGTGGTTGGATCATCATTTAGATTGCTTATCTTTAGCCATAGTTTTAGGTTGCATTGGGTTAGGGTTTTGCATCACAATTGCTTATTTTGTGAATTCCTCACGAAATTAATTCTTCTTACTTGTTTTGTACAAGGGGAATTTGGTAAAGGAGTGGCTTCATCACTTTGGGTTTATTTGCTTTCCTAGACTATGATTTTTGCTTTTTGGGTGAAACTTGTAGTAAGGCCCCACAGGAACCCTTATAAGGTAAGGACTGGATTTCATCACCAACTCCTTGACCCACCTAGGAATTAATTAACATCCTTGTATATCACAATCCCAACCCTTGAACTTTAATTTTATAATCAAGTAGAAAGAGACTTCGGGTATTGAGCTCATAGGAAGCTTTTAAAAGGATGCAATCTATTGACACTTTAGTGGCTTCGAAGAATTGTGGTTGTAGTTGTTGTCTAAAACCCAAGTGATTTTCCATGCCTTCCATTGGCATTAGTTGAGGTCTAAGTGCCTCCTAGTACATGGATTGTATTAACCACTTTTGAGCAAAACCTAACTAATAAGTAGTAGTCAACTTTGGACAAAAGGAGGAGCTGTCTAGATCTAGGTCTAAGAAGCTACTACCTATGCACTAAGAAAAGATAATCAAGACACTACTCGATTAGTGGATACTAGTATTTGATTGCGGATCATGTAAAGTTAGTGTCAGCATATAGATTAGGACATTTAGATTAGGATAGTTTATGCAAGGGTGTCGATCTCAAAACATAAGAGTTAGCACCTTTTAAATTAGAGATTGAACTTAACCTTAGACAAGGAAAAAGAAACCAAGTTCCTATCTCCTTGGCAGAACCACCAACAAAAGTCGAGTGCAAATATATTAGATATTTTTATGTGCCATTCCAACTCAACACCCCATTGTGCATAGCTCTACCTTCAACAAATGCACACCACTTCCAGTTAAAGCTAAGAGTAATCCAACTACTCCCCAATTTTTATGGTCAAGACTAAGAAGACCATTACATACATGTTAGGTAATTCCTTAATATTTGCACCACATTTATGTACCAAAACTTTTCTGAGGATTTTATTAAGCTTATGCTATTCTCATTCTCACTTTAGGATAAAGCCTAGTCATGGCTCAATTCCTTGGAGGTAGGCTCCATTAATACATGGGACCAATTGTCTAGGCAGTTTTTGAAAAAATTCTTCCCTATTCACAAAACAACTGACCTTCATTGGGAAATTATTAATTTCCAACAAAGGGATAATGAACAATATTACTAGTGTTGGAAATGGTGGAATGAACTGCTACAAAAATGCCCTCATCATGGATTTGAGAAATGGAACAGGTTCAATACTTCTACTACACATTAGCGACTCAAAATAGACAAATGGTAGATGTCGTGAATGGAGGGACCTCATGCTAAAAGATGAAAGAGAGGTCTAGGAGTTCTTTTAGACATTGGTAGATAATTCCTAGTAATGGGATTATTCAAATAGAAGAGAGAGAAACAACCAACCAACCAAGAAAGGGGGTCTATATGTGAGAGGAGTACATATAGATCTATCCTATAAGCTTGACTTTGTCGTTGCAAAACTAGTGCCTTTAAGAGGAAGAATGGACAAACTTGAAACTATGTTTGAAACTTTCATGACAGCTATTATATCCTATAAAACTCTAGAAGAGGTATGTGTTACTTGTTCAAGTCGAGAACATCTAACTTTAGCTTGTCCATCAAATAATGTATACCTTAAATATCTTTTAGAATAAGCAAATGCTCTTGGGCATATCGCAATCCTAACAACAACAACCCATATTTTGAGACCTATAATCCAGGATGGGCTAGGCATCCTAATTTGTCATGGTCTAAGAATGCCTACTAGGGAGGTACATCAAAGAACCTTCCTATTCAAAACTTTCCTTGGATTTTTGCTTCATAGCATCCACTTTTGGCGACATCTAATGCACTCATAAATTGTAGAAATGGTGTATTGCAATTATCCTTTGGTAACATGAAAGTTGAGATAAATGTTTCAATGCCAACCATCACCAATTCGATCTTGATGATTCTTGCAACATGATTGAAGATTTGATTCAAGAAGTTCATCCACCATTGTCTAACTTCAATCCACTAGTGGGTCAAACAACACTTCAGGAAAGTTAATGAATAAGAATCTTACCTTCCAGCATTGCATTGGAAGTCTATGCCTGCCCACTGGTAATGACAAAGACTTGGCCTTGGCTTTTGGGAAGTGGTTCTCCTTTATTCTTCTCCCTTATTCTTGTTCTAGTG
This sequence comes from Warburgia ugandensis, assembly GCA_035236585.1. Taxonomy (NCBI): domain Eukaryota; kingdom Viridiplantae; phylum Streptophyta; class Magnoliopsida; order Canellales; family Canellaceae; genus Warburgia; species Warburgia ugandensis. Next base: position 52,602,774 of record CP141127.1, on the reverse strand, counting down.
TATTTTCTAGCCATATGTCCTACCTCTCCATAGCTAAAGCATTTGAAACTTGGTCTAGTAGAAGGTTTGGCCAAATGATGCCTCCTGCATTGTGGACAAGGTCAAGCCTTTGATGATCTATTTTGGTGATTGAGGTGGTATTTTTGTTAAAATTGAGACCTTGAAGACTACATGGACCTCTTTCCTTTATTGAAGCATTCATTCAACCTAGTAGGCTTTTCTTTTTCCTATCTTTCTTTAGTTGTTCTCTCGTGATTTTTCTTGAACATATATGCCATCTTTACTGCTTCAGCCACAATAGTGGGTCAAACACCCAAAATCCTACTCCTCAATCTAGCAGCATGTCCATCAACAAACATTTTTGCTACTTGCTCAGCGTTCATGCATACATTGGGCACAAACCTTCTTAGCCGAGTAAACTTATTCTCGTGCTAAATGATAGTCATGTCACCTTGTCCTAGGCTCAAAAATTCTTTCTCTTTTCTCCACTTGATGTGGGGTAGAAAGTATTTGCTAAGAAACATAGTCTTGAACTCTTCACATGGTATAGCATCTACACCCTCAAAATGGGTTCTCTAGAACATTTTCCACCGAAAAGCTGCCTTGCCTATCATTACAAAGGGAACCATGAACCTCAATTCCTTTAATAACTTTTTCAACTTAAAAATTCAAATTCTCTATAGGATCCTCTTTATCTACACTAGAGAAAGCCAAAGGATCTTCTTAAATCGATCAACTAAAGTCTCAGGCCTACCTACATTTCCTCTTGGTTCTCCTACTCCACCAACTAGTGGTCCTTGTGGTTGATTATACAAAAACTACATTAGTTGTAGCACTAGCTACTGGATAATAAATCTAGCCACATTCCCCATTTACGAGGAACTAGACGGTACTTTAGAAGGTCCATTATTAGCTTCAGGTTGTCTTCTAGGTGGCATTAGTTTCAAGATAATGTAATCCTCTATAATTATTTTCTCAAGCTACTCACACTATGACCAAAGGATCATAATTTTTACTAATCACAAATTTTCATTTGGTACATGGTTGTGAATGATCATAACTTTGGATCTACTGAGACCCCAAGTTTTCTAAAACATTTTCCCAATAATAATAATATATTTTATAAAATAAGCAGGATCCCTGAAATAGAAAACTCACAATTAACATAAATAACACAAGCATTCAAGAGAAATGTCCAAAAGAAAACCTTGAGGGTCATCGAAGATCCATACCACGACAATAAAAAAAATCAAATAATCAATAAGCTCAACATGCTCAATCTAAAACCACGACAAATCAAACACCAATCATGAAAAACATAGTAATGATAACATGTCTTAAATCCTAAGGGTTCCATCCATGATCACCACATCATATGCACATGTGCAAGTAAATGTACACTATACAAAAGTGTGGGTCCACTCTATCCAAAATAACAACATCCATGTACGGCGGCCCAAAAGGGTCTAATCACAAGTCGGAGAGACATACACTAGGTTAGTCTCTGAGCACAAAATAGCAAATGCTCCTAAAGGTCCTTCCTCAATCAGCGCTGCTCCACGTGCTTTCCTTTAGCAATATCACACTCCAAATCTGAGGCATTGCAAAACAAAGCAATGCCTCAGCAAGTTATTATTTGTGTAGGTGATGACAATTAATTAAAACATGTGATAAACACTTAGCAAAGAGTGCTAATATCATGTCGAGTGTCATAGAGTAAACCATTTAGATGGGAATTTAAATCATCAGGCATCCAAAATGAGTGACACATAAATCTCATAAATCTGAATGAAATAATTAGGATCAAAAGATGCTTTTTGCCTGAGCAAAGCAATATCAAAGAAAAACATCATGGCATGCGAAGCATGATCAATACATAAATAAGCATCTGTCAAAATAGATAAAAACCCATGTTAACAAAATAATATGAAGCATGTCATGATAAATAGGGCACTACACATAATAAGCCCTAGGAGTGTCCCACTACACTCAATCACTAGCAATGAGGACTCATCCCAACATTCAAGGTCTCTAGCCCGTAGCTCACACACCAGATAGGCAGCATAGCCCATAGGCCCACCCACATCTGGCCACGTACCTAGGCATCACCATCAATACATCATCACATTGTGGGTATGCAATCACATATGCACTGCATGAACAAGAAGAATAAGAGTATGGACTACAATGCTGCAATGGCAACCACTCCAGGGTCTCAACCACTACCGCTCCCTATCGACACTAGTAAGGGAGACTTCCTCTATCTCGCATGGGAGAAGATGGACTTGTAGTGTGAACTACCCATGATCCCACCCTTACAGACATTGGCCCCCTTTGGGGCAGGTATCTAATAATATCATCATACAATTAGAGGGTGGGTGGCCACCCTACAAGCCTCCTAGCATAGTACTTATCCAACAACAACATCCATCATAAAACAACAAAACATAGTATAAATCATGGAAAATTCCCGTGTGAAATAAACCTCAATAGGCTCAAATCAAAATCCATGATAAAGTGTAATCCATTGCATATCAAAACATGGATAATCATATAATCAAATGTCATAATATTAAACATGAAGTACTGAACACATTTCAATAAACCACGATAGGGCGTAAAACACATGCCTCAAGAATTTTAGATAACAAGTCATGATCAATGAAATCATGAAAAAATCCCAAATGTAATCACCTACCTCAGAAATGTTGTACTCCAATCAGGCACGTAACAATATCAAGTCATGTGCTTTGACATATCTATCACATCATAAGTTATCCGATCAATTGGTTCTCTTAAATCTAAAAAATAAGCTAATCCATGTGATAAATTCCCTGATCTAGTAGTTAAATCCTAGATCAACGGTCTAGATCATAAGATTAACCCTCAATTAGGGTAATCCTGAATTGGATGTTGGTTTTTATAACATCTAAACCAAAAACTGAAATCTTTGATGGTTAATATATGCCATAATTCGTTTAATTAATGTCACTAAATCAATAAAGGGCCAATCTTCTTCATCTTATGAAGTTTGGAGACGATCCAACCATTGGATCACTCTTTATCAATTGTAATCAACATCTTATCATCAATTCCAATCATTTTCATCATGATCCATCTTATTTCTATGTTTGTTTAGTGATTTTCATCCATGCCCTTAATTACACATTGATTTGACAGTCAGATCACTATCACTAAATCAATAAAGGGTTAGTCTCCTTCATCTTATGAAGTTTGGAGATGATCCAACAATTGGATAGCTCTTTATCACTTATAATCAACATTTGATCATCATTTCCAATCATTTTCATCATCATCCATCTAATTTCAATGTTTGTTTAGTGATTTACATAGATGTCCTTAATTACACGTCAATCTGATGATCAGAATGCTCTCTAATCAACCAATCCTAAGGCACCTGATCAGATCAATGGTAAGATCACTTTTCTTGATAATCACATGAGAGCTATTCTCCTAGTCCCTTAGATAATCTCATATTTGATACACATAATCAATTTTTAAAGCCTGATCTAGGTTATTGAATAGTATATTGTGATTTGACTAATTTAAAAGAGATCAAATAAAAGTTTTCATGTCAAATCTAGGTTCGCGTTGTTGAGACAAACACAACGGATGTCTCAAATCATGAATTGGACCTCTATAGCTCCCATAATCGAGCTTCTAGTGAATGGATGGTCCCCATTTATTGATTTTAAATTAAATAATTCTACTAAACATCATGAGGATGCTTGCTGCAAGACGTGCGTATGGAATATGTACACACATTTCGTCTCTCATGCCAAGACATTGCACATGCAGCCCGCACGTGCATGCATATCGTCTTGCACGTCTCCAGCAATGTCAGTAGAGTATTCACAATCAGTAAAAAACGGCAATCCATGCTATTTTTCAATGTCAATAGCTGGAAAAGCTTTACATCATGCCAAAAATGGGGAAAGAGAAGAAAGAATAGCCTACCTTATGTCAAGCAGCCCATGGGAGAGGAAACTCCGTTGCACACGTGAAGAGGGGGCACTGCATGGCTTAATCTTTGAGATATGCATGTGTAAGTAAGAACAAATTGAGACTGTGAAATTGCAAATGGCTCATTAAATCAGTTATAGTTTGTTTGATGGTTACTTAAACTAATCCAGGCAGGCATATTTTAAGTTGTCGATGTTTCTTTGGTTTTGATTTAATTTTAATTTTGAAAACACCTGATCAGGTATGTGAATGTGATGGGATGGAGACAGAGTCTCCCTTATTCTTTTATGTATGAAAATTATGTTTATCAAGTACTTCACAATGACATCCATTAAATGTCTAATGTCCACAAATTAGAGAAAACTCTACCAAGTTTTTAGTAGAAATGTAGCACTCCTTTCACCGATAATCCTTTTTGAGAAAAAAAAATGACACTCGAGGTTTTTAAAAGGTTCTTTCATGAAAAATGTTTTTCGCTATTTGTTTTCTAAATACTTTTACAAACTAAGGGGCCAAAATTTTAAAAAAAATTAAAAAAGAAAGTCTTATAAAAGCCTAGGTCATTACAGTTGGTATCAGAACCAGTTCCCCTTGTGATGTGGTGACTAACCGCTTGTGGTACTAGCCGTAAAGGGAGAAGGCCTAGGGACCCCATGGATGGGAGATGGCTAAGGGACTCAAGCAATCATGTGAGGATGCATGGTCCCTAATGGGGAAAGAGGTGAAGGTTTAGGGACCCTGTAGGTGGGAGATAGCTAAGGGACTAAGAGTTAGTTCCACATTGCCTGGGGAGAAGGATTTGGGCTAGTTATAAGAGTTTGGGAATCTTTAACAGTTGTGAAGCATTTTAAAGCCGTGATGCACACTGTACCAAAGTGGACAATATCACACTATTGGACTCCCAATTGTTACATCTTAATAGTCGAGTAAGACATCAGGATGGATGAGATAAAGGTAAGTTTAAAATATAATAAGAATAGATATAGGATAAGGGAATTCATTACAATTTTCTATATTGTCAACTCTATTTCTAGTTGCCTCCATTGCTGCTAGAGATAAGCATGTAAAGAATGAGAGAATGGTCAAATATCTTACCAACACTGATGCCCTGTCCAAATGGACAAGTCCAAACATTAAACCAAAAGAAATTTACCATATAGTTAAATTCAACTTTAATTCAACAAGAATTATAAAAAACATTGAACAAACAATAAGTGTGGATACAATAGAACAAGTGATTAACTTATTCTCTAAAAAAGTTTTAAAACCTTATCTTGAATCAGATAAGTATAAGTTTGTCCATATAGGATTAATTCAGGATGGATTTAAACCTTTAACACTCAATGGTTTGAATGCTTCAATCCTTGCAATATTAAGACAGGTTCGATGTCTTGACTGGGCACCATCCCTAATGGGAGTCCTCCAGACTAGTCTATGACATGGACTAGTCTATATTAATGTCTTTCTGGATTTTACCCTTTCCTTAACTAATCCAAATATTATAAATGCTCTGAATTTTTATGTCAAGACTCATGGCTACAATTTTAAAACAAGATCAGAAACTATTGTGGTTACCTATAGGATTCACTTTAAGGTTCTGTCAACCCTGGCCACTAATGCTAGGAAAAAATCCCCAAAAGATAAAATAGTCTGAATAGTGACTAATCCATTATCTTCAGATATTGTCAATAGGATGGTTAGATGGAATGAAATAATGTTTCCCAAAACATGGCAATTGTCTGAGGCAATTTTGCCCAAACTAGTTATCAACCAAAGCCTTGACCAAATTGTCCAAACGGAGGATGGTGACATTGAAATTAGCTTTGATAATAGAAAGTTATTTAGACTTCCTAGAATTACTTCCTATTCTTCATCATCATCAAGGTTTTCTATTGAAAATAGACCAGTCACTAGTTCTATAAAAGAGCTAAAAATTTCAGATAATAACATTGTACAAACTATTTATAAAAGGTCTCTTGATAATAATCCGACTCCATCCTAGATGGAATTTAATATCTAAGTTCATGGATTTTAGCCCAAGAAGCAAACTCAGAAAAATAATAAGCAATGAATTTCACTTTAATAAAAATAAAGAATTCATAAATTGGTACTTCAAAAATTGCAATGAATATTTGCAGTATAACAAAGAGGAATTTATAATCACTTAAGCGAAACAAAAATTCCAATGTATTTTATCCCTTGGTTTCTAAACAAATTCTTAAGTGATGAACTCAATGCAATCAGACAATGGGAATCTCCTCAAGGAGAAAAGGCCTCTTCTATTTTCCCCCCAACTCATGCCCTTAAATTATCCATGGAGGATAAAATTCTTGAAACCGCTGCCTATTCTAAGGTAGGAAACTACCAAGCAATCTCATATAAATGATGATGAAAATCTAAGGAGTAGGTAAAATTTTTTACCATATAAATGATGTTAAAGGGAAGAAAAAATGAAGAGAAACTTTGATCCCTAAAAAGATTGAACCTCCCCTTAAACCTCCTCCTGAAATCAAGGAGTTTAAGATGGAAAATGATACTGAAGAAATAATTCAAACAATCAAACAAAGACTTGCTAACTTAAATCTAAATACTTTGTTAGGCAATGAATCAAAAAAAGTAATAGAAGAAGAAAGAGAAGATAATATAAGTTCCGAAGATATTTCTGAAACTAAACTTATGCAAGTTCCAAAGAATGGATAGATTCTATTATAAAAGGCCAACTTTGGCTGATGTGTTAATAGAAGAAAATGGCATTTATATACAAAATGATTACAGAGAAAATGCAATCTACGAATGAACATAGATGGCATGATTGATAATCAAATTTTCTACATGATTCAAATTTTGATGTTCCCCACTGTTTGTAAATAGAAGGGTAATACCAATAGGAATATTGCCGAAATGGTCACTGCCAGGTTTATGGGAAACCTCAAAGGTTGGTGGGGTAATTATATCACCCCAATCTAGCATACTGAGATTCTCTCTAGTATCAAAATAGAACCTCATACTAGCCAAGCTACAGAAGATGCAATTTATGCATTAGTTTACACGATTGGTGAACATTTTAGGGGAAATATTAGATCCCAGTTTGAAAATTCTAGGGCACTTCTCCAAAATCATAGGTGTCCTTCATTAACCCATTTTAGATTGTATAAAAACATTTTCCTTGCTAGAGTTATGCACCTTCTAGATGCAAATCATAGTCACTAGAAACAAAAGTTTATAGAAGGTCATCCATATTTGTTTACGGAAAGTGTTAAAAAGACTTTGAAAGCCAAGTTTAAGGAAAATATTCCATATGAACAATTGACTTATGATCAGTTAATTTAGTCATGTATCAATGAAGGATTAACTCTCTATAATGAAATAAAACTTAGAAAACAGCTCAAGAATGAAAGAATCACAAAAAAGAAGCAATTAAGAGAGTTTTATCAACAATTTGCATTTGATGTCCCAAAAATTTAAACACCCAATAAGGGGAAACAAAAACAATTTCATAAGAAATTTAGGAGAAATAAAGAGAGTAGACAAACTCAAAAAAAGATTGAGGAACCTTATAATCAGAGAGATAAATCCCAAGTCAAATGTTACAAATGTTGAAAAAATGGAACACTATGCTAATTAATGTTATACAAAATGAAAGATTCAGAAACTAGAAATTGATGAAAACCAGAAAAAATATTTGTATAAAATCATGCTAAACTCTTCTGACTCAAAACTATCTAATTTATCTGTTTACGACACTTCATCCTCTGAATAAAAAAATAATGAGTATTGCAATGATCAGTATAATACATTGAAAGTAAACAAAGATGCAAGCTACTGGAAGGCTATTATTGAAATGAACAATCTCTCTACTAATGTTTTATTTCAATTCAATAAGATCTCCTTGATGTTGTTGATTTGGTTGATGATAAAAACATTAAAAAATTAATACTCGAGAAAATCCTAACTTCCTCAGAAAATAAAGAAGAAAGTAAAATAATTGACACTGATAATGTTTATAAAATGTCAGAAGTCACTTGGAGACTAAATAATAAACCTAAAATATCAAGTAATATAATAATTCAAGACTTAAAAAGAGAAATAAATAATCTTAAGATCGAAATTGTCCTATTAAAGGATGAAAATAGCCTCTTAGACAAAAGAGTTACTAAATTATAAAATAAGAAAGAACTCCAAATTGGAGAAACTTCTAACATAGAATCAATTAAGTAGGTTCATCCCCAATATTTGGACTTAATCTAACAAGTCACCTTACAAAAATGGTATATCAATATCACTATAACTATGGGAACAGAATGGTACCACACAGACTTAATAACTCTTGTTGATAGCAAAGTATATATTAGTTATATCCAAGAGGGTCTAATACCAACTAAATATTTTGAAAAGACTTCCCAAAGTTTTATGTTAGCTAGTAATAAGAAGCTAATTTTCAAGCATGTACAAGTTTTAAAGAGGTAGAAAATAGGAACATATACTGTAAAAAATGCATCATAATGTCACCATTCAAATGCATATTCAAGCAACAATTTGCATGCCTTCTTGGATGAAATATGAAACACTAAAATGTGGGTTTTCTTAAAGTCAATGAGTTATATCTAGAATGATCAATTTCAAGCATTGACAACCATTAAAGAAGTAGAAAATCAGGAACATATATAGTAAAAAATGCATGGTAATGTTATCCTTCCAATGTATATTTAAGGAACAATTTACATGCCCTCTTGAATGAAACAACAAAATCTAAATCATGGGTCTTCTCAAACTCAATGTATTCTAAATATAATTATCAATTTCCAGCATTTACAAGCATTAAAGAAAAAAAAAATCAGAAACATATATAGTAAAAAATATATGATAATATTACCATTTAAATGCATATTACAACAAGCATACTTTAAGCTGCAATTTGCATGCCTTTTTGAATGAATCTTCAAAATATAAAACATGGGACTTCTTAGACTCAATGTATTCTATCTACAATGATCAATTCTGAGCATATCTAAATATTAAAGAAGGAAAAAAGTTGGAACATATATGGAAAAAAATGGATAGGAAAACATATGTAGTAAAAAAGTGTATGGTAATGTTAACATTCAAACACATATTTAAGAAACAATTTGCATGCCTTTTTGAATGAAACTTCAAAATCTAAAACATGGGGCTTCTAAAACTCAATATATTCTATAAAGGATGATCAATTTAAAGCATTTACAATTATTAAAGAAGTAAAAAATTAGGAATATATATAGTAAAAAATGCATGGTAATGTTACCATTCAAACACATATTGAAGAAACAATTTGTATGCCTTCTTGAATGAAACATCAAAATATAAAACATGGGACTTCTCACACTCATTGTATTCCATCTAGAATGATCAATTTCAAGCATTTACAAGTATTAAAGAAGTAGATAATCTAGAACATATATAGTAAAAAATGCGTGGTAATGTTACCATTTAAACACATATTAAAGAAACAATATGCATGCCTTTTTGAATGAAACTTCAAAATATAAAACAAAGGGCTTCTCAAACTCAATTTATTCTATCTATAATGATCAATATCAAGCATTTACAAGCTCCAATTGAAGAAGAAATTTAGGAACATATATAGTAAAAAACACATGGTAATGTTATCCTTCAAACGCATATTCAATCAACAATTCGCATGCCTTCTTTAATAAAACATCAAAAATATAAGTCTTCTTAAACTCAATGTATTCTATATACGATGATCAATTTCAAGCATTAAAGAAGAAAAAAATAAGGAACATATATATTAAAAAATACATGGTAATATAACCATTCAAATGAGCATTACAACAAACATACTTCAAGCAACATTTTGTATACCTTTCTGAATGAAACATCAAAATCTATAACATGGGACTTCTTGGACTCAATGTATTCTATCTAGAATGATCACCTTCAAGCATTTACAAGCATTAAGGAATCAAAAAATTAGGAACATATATAGTAAAAAATGGATGGCAAAGTTACCATTCAAAAGCATTTTCAAGATCAAAATTTTCATGCCGTTTTGACTGAAACATCAAATTCTAAAACATTAGGCTTCTCAAACTCATTGTATTATATATAGAATGTTCAATTTCAAGTATTTAAAAGCATTAAAGAAGCTAAAAATAAGGAACACATATAGTAAAAAACATATGGTAATGTTACCATCCAAACGTGTGTTACAACAATCATTATTCAAGCAACAATTTGCTTGCCTTTTTTAATGAAACTTCCAAAATTAAAACATGGGACTTCTTTGAGTCAATGTATTCAATCTATAATGACCAATTTCAAGCATTAACAAGATTTAAAGAAGTAGAAAATCAGGAACATTTATAGTAAAGAATGCATGGTAATGTTACCATTCAAATGCATATTCAAGAAATAATTTGCATGCCTTTTTGAATGAAACTTCAAAATATAATACATGGTGCTTCTCAAACACAATGTGTTCTATCTAGAATGATCAATTTCAAGCATTTACAAGAATTAAAGAAGCAAAAAATTAAGAAAATATATAGTAAAAAGGGCATGGTAATGTTCTCATTCAAATGCATATTCATGCAACAATTTGCATGCCTTTAAGAATGAAACATCAAAATCTAAAACGTAGATTTTGATGTTTCATTCAAAAAGGAATGGGACTTCTTGGAATCAATGTGTTCTATCTAGAATGATCAACTTCAAGCATTTGCAAGCATTAAAGAAGCAAAAAACCAGGAACGTATATAGTAAAAAATGCATGGTATTGTTACCATCAAATGCATATTCAAGAAATAATTTGCTTGTGTTTTTGAATGAAATGTTAGAATATAAAACATGGGGCATATCAAACTCAATGTATTCTATCCTGAATGATTAATTTCAAGCATTTACGAGCATTAAGAGACAGAAAATCTGGAACACATATAGGAAAAAATGTGGGGTAATGTTACCATTCAAATGCCTACTACATCAAGTACAATTCATGCAACAATTTACAAGCCTTTTTTAATGAAACTTCTACAACATCCCAAATTTTAAGGCTAATTTAGTGAATTCTAGGAAAATGTGAAATTGGGATCAAAAGAATATATTAAATTTCATATTTTTGGAATTTTATAAGTAATAAACTTGATAGATATTAAATCATATATTGAGACTCGAATGAAAAAGGGCTTAACAGAGGGGCCATATTTGATACGGGCACCTCCTTCCCTTAAGTGAACACAACAAGCATGGGGCCTACTCTTCCCAAACCTGACATATCAAGAAAAAAGGAAAGAAACTCAACGACGAGGGAGATTGGTGGGGGAGAAGAAGAGGGGAGAATGCAAGACAAAAGGAGAAGAGAGGAGAGGAGAAAGGAGAGAATATGGAGAGCCAGGCTGCTGGAGGAGTTCAACATGCCGGCGAGCACAAAAAAAAAAACAGAGTCAGGGTTACCAAAAATTTTAGAGTCGCCGGAGACGATGCTGGCTCATATCATTGATTTGAGCCTATCATCTTGCTCAACTCTGAGAGGTGACCAAAAACCCTAAGCTTAAGGGCAAATCTGAGATGAGTTGAACATTAGATTGAAGGAGAGATCGTCGCAAGCCTAGGTCAGAGGGTTTTTCCAACAGATTGGAGCCAATCCAACCCATTCAAGAGAGGGAAAAGCACGAAAATGCATTTAAAAGGTGAGATCTATAAAACCCATTTTTTGATTTGATGAATTTTATTAAGTCCATGTGTTTTTATGCTAGATCTAGGTTTAGGTATGATCTAACTATCCATTTCTTAATCCAAACATAGAATTAGGTAAGTAAGCACTTGATAAAGCTTGAAATCAACTGAGATCATTGATCGAGGGTGAAAATCGATCGGACAATCTTAGTCGTCTAATCAGGTACTATTCACATAGTAACTTTTCTATATCTTATTGACGATTAGACACCACAGATGAGTTCCCCATCCTTAAAAATGATATGATGACAAGAATTATATGAATTTGAAATGAAATAGATCGGATGATTTAGGCTGTCCGATCTGTCACTATTCAAACAGAGACCTTGTGATGTCGGATCAATGATTAGATGCCAAGGATGGACCCCTGAACCTTGAATTGGGTTAGATATAATATAAATTGTGAAATTTGGATAAACATATATAAAAAATTGGGTGATGCTCATTATATCAATATGATTTAGGAATACAATTATAAGTTGTATTGAAGATCGTAGCTGTGACGACCCGGGTTTTTGTAACATGATTTGTAAAGTATTTTGAAAGGCCCTTAAGAGTGTAAAAAATTTTCGCAAAACAAAGCAGCGAAAATTATTTTCTTTAGAACTTGTTTTGAAAACCTAAGTCACCACTTCATACATAACATAAGTACAATTTGCGTACAAAATAAAATTCCATTGAAGGAATATACTTTTATTAAACTCCAGGATCCATCCAGTGGTTCACAGTATAACCAAATCTATTTCAGTACTTGTCCAAATTACATAATCCAAAACTCAAGCTCACCACACAATAAAACTCTCAACAAAGAAAAATAGTTTTCTTCAAAGGTATACCTTGATGATTATTCTCTTCAAGTCTTCTATCGTCTTGAGCTCCTAACTCTCCTTCCCTGTATCTGAGATATTGCAACAAGTACAATATCTCAGCAAGCAATGCTTTGTAGGAGATTCAAGAAACATAATAATTAATAAGGTAATTCCAATACTTCATAATCTCATTATCCTTAAACATACTCTTTACTTTGTAAGTTATGTATATCTATATACATACATACCCTTCATGGGTAAACCAGTTAAATTTATGAAAGTAGTCAAATATCATTTCCAACTAAGATAATCAATTCTCTTCGTTTTGAGAATTTCTTATTACAGCTAATCTTATATTGAGAATTTCCCTTTTTGGGAAATATTGGTAATATACAATTACCTAGCATTTCATTATGCTACAACATAAGGCATTTCACTATGCCTATTCTCATATGCATCATAGTTTAAAATAATAAAAAAGGTTGCTATGTTGCAGTATGATCCGTACTAGCACGCTCGGATAACTGCCCTGTTCACCACTGATACCACGGTGGAAAATATTCTGTCATTGCCCGTATGGGGGGGCAAGACTTTCACAGTGGTGGCCTTCCCATAATTGCCACCACCCAACTTTTAGCCTCTCTTTGGGCAAGGTATCATCATATCATCAAATTTCAAGGAGCGGGTGGCCAAACCCTCATAACTCCTCTAGCAATAGCATTCCCCTAGGCTTATGCCTATTAAAACAAACTCACAAGCCTCCAAGCTTGTATGTAAAATAGATTTCATATATATCAGACCATATGTCTATTTACTTAGGGCTGAAATATTTTCTACTTCCCTATTTAGTCTTTAACCATCTTGTATGTGTTTGGTTGGATTATAAGGTTTTCAAGAGATTTAATACAAGTATTAACATTACTCTTGTCAACATAAGATCATGAGTACAATCATGTATATCTCATGTAAATGCATTCATCAAATCCTCCTACCTTTAAAGATTGATCTCTTTTCCCCAATCTTCCATGATCCTGACTAATGTATGTAATCTGTACATCCATACATATTGTCAATATATAAATTATGAACAATCCTATTGATCACTAGATCTGATGTTTAGAATGATCTTTAGATCATTCTTATCTAAGTATTTTCTTTTCTATCTCTAAGTCTTTGTATGTCCATCTCCTTGATCTTGATCTTTCATAGATCCATTGATTGACAATCTACACATGTTGATAAAGATCAAGGTCGTAGATCTTCTATCATCTAGTTCTTCTTTGATCTAAGTTTAGTTATTGGATCATCCCTATGGAGGATGATCTTGGTTTTCTTCCTTGAATCATCTTTGATCAAGGGTTTGGATTATCTAATCTAATGAACTATAACAAGCATACTAATAAACATGCATACTAAGTATAATACAGTATTCTTATTCCTATGGTTCTTGATCATCCAAGATCTAATGGATCTTGTTTGATCATCCTTATCTTACTTACTATTTTTATTAAGGTTAGGTAATTTACTAACCTTTTATGCTCTTATTATTATTATTCAACCAGTTAATGTGTTGGTTGAAGGTAACTTATTCAAGCCTAAATCTAGACTGCTCCTCTTATTTCCAATTGGCTAAGGCTTACTAGCTGAATGGGTGAACACAAAGTGGTTACTTCATTCCTCATGTAAGGAGTCATTTAGACCTCACAAAGGTCAATGGAAGGTAGGGGAAGAGCGAGGCTCTATTAGATAACCCCCTTAACCACTATGTTCATCATTCACTAGAATGACCATAGCTCAACCTTTCATAAGGTTCCTATAAGCATGTTTACCCTAAATACTCTTTCTGATGGATTTTAATTAAGTCCATGAATATTTATAATGTCATTCATGGGGTTTATTATTCTTCTCCTAGTTTGGGCCAAAGATTTGATAATCCTTATATTGTCCTACTAACTATAGCCCTTACTAATTAAGTCCAAAGTACTCCATTCTTATTTGTGTCATGAAACTCTACTTTCTCATTAAAATACATTTTTGTTGTTTTATTCTCTTTATCTCATAACAAGTAGATCGACTAATAACATTTAACCATAAATGAATTATAATTTCAAAGCATAAAACTACATAATTTAACACTTAATGATAATGAGACAAGATACTTAAAATTACTCTAACATGATTTCCAACTAATATACCTTAATAACTCAATTTAAACTAACATAGACTTAAGGTACAATCTCATACTATAATATAAATTTATATGAAATTCTAGCATGGTCCTAAGTTAGAATGGCATGAAATCATACTAAAGTGCCCCTAAGATAATTAAATATAGCACCTTATGATAACAATGAAATCACATATCATGCTAAAGTCTAAATGTTATATTAGCATGCTTTATAACATAGTCATATTTAAAATGCTATTATATAAAATGAAACTAATTACATTAACATTTTTAGAAATCTTTACTTATGATCCAACCATTAGATCTTTGATCTTTTCCTTTGATTAAGGGTATTAGTTATATTTAAGGGATTTTCTTTATTAAGGTCCAAAGATCATATTGATCCATTTTTGTCATAATCCATCCATGATTTCTTGGATTTCATTATATCAACATTCATTTTATCCATCCCAAGGATCTGATCACACTTGATCTCATTGATCAATGGGTCCCTTTGTATTTTTTGGGTTTTTCTACCATAATGGGTAGATCCCTTAATATATCTCAGATATGTCCAAATAAACCATAGATCTTACTTTATTTCAATAGTATATCATTAGTAAAACATATTTTCAAGATGTGATCATCTCAGATCTTGAAGATCTAGGTAATTGGAAACTTGTTTCTTTAATACAGAAAGTTTTTACTGAATATTATGTTCATTTTATCATTGCATCAGAAAATAGAGGTTTCAAGCTTTCCATAGCTTCTTTCCGATCTCAATTTGGAGTTCAGATGACTCCAAAATGCGATCTGAAAGTTCATAGTCCTTCCTAGGGCCTAGATTTGATTTGGGCCCAAGGAACGGACGGCCCAGATTTTTTGGGCGGTAAACCAAGCCGGGTGGAATGCGTTATGTTCATCGGGACCGTCCGCTGCGATGAAATGTGGAAGTGCCCTCACAGGGCGTCCATGGACACGCGCGGGACATTGTCCGTCCAATCGGGAGATCAGACAGTCCATTTGGACCGTCCAATCAATCCCTTCTCAATTGAGGGACCAAACTTTCTTAGATCATTGTGAAAATTCTACCCTAAGGGTTTTGGACCCTTCCGGATCTATTGGTGTAGTCAGAATTTTCATCTGAGTAATTTATAATCCTAAATTAAGGGTTCTGTTATTACTTTATTTTTAACTTTTTTATCATCAAAATAAATTACAGTAAACTAAAAATTACATAAACCAGTATTAAAAATGTATAGAAAGTATTCCCACCTACCTGATTCCAGAAAAAACCTTGGTTATATGCACAATTTAAAAAGAATACCTTGTTGATGAAGATATGACCTAAGATCCACCTTTCTTACAAATTTTCGTTGTTTGAACCATTGGATCTTGAAATTGCTTTAGGAGTTTTGTAAAATAGATATGGTGGGAAGTTTTGGACGGTGAAATTGATGAAATTAGATCTAAAACAGAGTGTGTAATTGATTTTATGTCTCTTGTTCCAATCTAAAAAGAAAAAAGAAATTGAAAAGAGAGATATCTCTTGGAAATTTTGGGTTTTTGGGAAGGGATCTGGGTCTAATTTTTCAGGGAGAGTGAAGAAAATTTTGTGGGGATTTTATGAGCATTTTTGGAGGGTTTTTGGGGTTGTATTTATAGGCATTTTGGTTTCATGATTATAATATTTAATTTTTTATTATTAAATGGCATGAAAGTCTCCTATGCTCCATTTTTTCTTCCCCATGCTCCATTTTTCTTCCCCAAGACCAGCTGGTGTTTGTTGACCCATGACTTCACATGGGCTACTCATAAGATTCGTTTTTGGGTCCCTTGTGGGCCCCACATGGTATAAAAAGACTGTTTTTCCATTTATGTATAAAATTTTGGGTTTTATTCCCATGATCTTGGATTTGAGTGTACTTAGTGGCGTTGGATTCATACTTCTCAGTACATTATAAATTTTGATGTCTCATATTTTAATTTTTGGGAGATTTTGATTTTTGGATAAAATTACTATTTTATCCTTTTGTCCAAGAAATGAAGAAACTTAAGGATTTTTCATCCAAATTCAGAATTTGTCGTGCTTATAGTCATTTTAAAGGGTTTGCTATGTTTAATTTCAATTTTACATGTCTTATTATTTGATTATAATTTTGTAAAAAGTATATTCTAAATAACCCTAATATTTCAGCCTGAAATATCTGAAACTCAAACTTTATTAATTTTCTCAATCAATTACAAAAATTGGGGTTATTACAATAGCATGGAAAATAACACCCAACTCCAACCCATGAGTTGATCTAGATAGGAATCAAGGGTTAAGACCACTAAATAGTGAAAGTGACTTACAATCACTTAAGAAGAGTAGTGGATAGTCAATCTAGGGCTAATAGCATGGATTGAAAATTCAGTAACTGTTTATCACTAAATTAGTTATCAACCAATAGCCAATGAAACACCTTTAGCACAGTAATAAACACAGTCACTTTGCCTTGTGCCAAATAGTGTTAGAGAAGCTAGGAGAAGTCCTAAAATTATATAAGTAAATATTTGTTTTTATTGTTATGGAGGTGTGATTCAGATGGAGTGGGTACGAGAACTGAATGAAGTATTCACATCGGTGACCTAGAAGATCTCCATTTGAGGGTGGTGGAATTAAGATTGCAAAGATTTTCATTGTATATGCATTTGTAGATGAGTTTCCAGCTTTGAAACATGTCTTTTTAGTTTATGTGAAAGGTAAGATAAATGTGCATGCTGACATTCAATCATGATTAAATTACTCATGTGTAAGCACATGTTGTACATTGTGATGTCTCAATTCATTTGTTTGTTCATAACTACGCATCCCGAGTAAGGTGGGTACTGAATGAGGTCACCTTGGAGAGGGAAATAGAACCTTGAGGGTTAGCCCAAGTGAGGTGGGTACCGAATGAGGTGACCTTGCAGAGGGGCCCAAAGAGGATAATAATGTTTGGTGTACACTTTAAAACACATAACGACACGTCCCTAGTGAGGTGGATACCAAATGAGGTGACCTTGCAAAGGGTAATAAAACCTTGAGGGTTAACCCAAGTGAGGTGGGTACCAAATGAGGTGACATTGCAGAGGCACCCAATGAGGATAATATTGTTTGTTGTACACTCTAATATGTATAATAACACATTGATATTTGATATGTGAAATGGCTAGTAAGAACAAAGACTAGCATTAGGAAATGAAAATGATTTGTGAGTTTGACATGTGATTGCATACTTTACATTTCAAAGAATGTGTTTTAGTACTGATGCATTATTATTTCTTCCATTTTGGCATGGATTCATGATTTTGATGAATGTTGAATGATTCAAGTTAAAGGATAATTGAATTGTGTTTGCATGATTTAGCATGGACAAATTGTTTTATATAGAATTATTATTATTTTGTTTATATAAAACTACGTCTGATTCCACCTACATAAGTGATTGCTTGCTAAGGCATTTGCTTTAGTTTGCAATGCCTTAGAGACATAGAATAGTAGCAGGTCTGGCATGTTGATATTATTTCAAAATAGTGAGCTACTTACTGAAAGAGCATGCCAATGAAAGCTTTGAAAAATGACTAGTAAGAATTGGTTTTTACATTGAAGTTGTGGTATCCAATGAGAAAGAGACAACATTGAATGTAGCTATGAGAATTTGGAAGACTTATGCAACAAGGTTGTGCTATGGAGGTTTTAGATGTGTTTTGTTTGATGGAATTTTTTTTATTTCTTTAGATGTATGAAAAGGAGACAGAGTCTCCATTTATGTTATAAAAATGTCGATGAATGTTTATTAGGTACTTCTCAATGACATGATTTATATGTCATATGTCTGTAAAACAAATGAAACTCTACTAGATTTTCGGTAGAAATGAGTACTCATTTCATTGAAAATCCTTGTTTTGAGAAAAGAAAAAATGACACTTGGGGTTTTTCAAAATGAATTTAAAAGAAAAGTATTTCTGCTACATTGCATTGTTTTTACAAAAATGATTCTAAATTGGATCAGTCTTGCATTAGGAATTAGTCTTGTATTTAAAAATACATATGAAAACCTGGGTCATCATAGGTGGTATCAAAGCCCAGGTTTAGTCCACCCATAGCCAGTTACATTGAGTAAAGTCTTAAGCAATCTCAAAAGTAAGATGTGGTGATTAATCAGTTTGAGAGTAACTCATAAAAAAAGGATCATATGATGAAGGGAAGGATGCCACCTAAGAGGACGAATCCGAGGACGACAACCCCCTCTACTGAGCCATCTGACTAGGGTAGTGAGATGATGGACTTCATGCCTGACATGATGTAAAACCTCAATCAACTAATGCAGTAGCAACAATAGATGCAAACCACAAGGGTTGGAAAGTTTTACAAAGACAATAGATTTTAGTCCTAGTATGAGTAAGAGTAATCTTACGAACTTAGTATAGTTCTTAGAGTAAGGAACAATAGTATAAGAGTACAAAATTAGTACATTTGAATGAAAACTTTATTAGAAATAGATCTATTCACATGGGGTGACCTTTAGAGGATCCAAGTTTTAATTTTGATGATGCATATAAACCTAATGATTATGATGAATATTGCACAATAATATTTTGATTATAATGAAAAGAGGGCAAAGAATAATCACATTGGGAGAGAACTTAAGAAAAATTAAGAGATTACAACATTAGTTTGCGTATATTGTTGATACATTCGATGGATAAATTTTAGTATTAGGAAAATTAGTGACGGTTGATGTAATATCCACTATTTTTAAATTTCTAAAAATAAAAAAAAAATCTGTATTTGTGGAATTTTGCAAAAAATGAGGTAATTATGGAAAATTGAGAATTTGAAAATTTTGAAGATAGAATCTCACGTTAAAACCTCAATAATTGAGATGTGCTTGAAAAATAGAATCCAACCCCACTAAGAGCGCTAAAATCGGAGATCAGATCAAAATTTGCTAATTATTTCAATTTAGATTATTTAATAAATTAACTGAGAAGAGTAAAATAGAGATTTTCCAACTGAGGCCCACAAATCAGTACTGAAACCCACTATCTGACAAGCATTGATGAGGGTATGGTGGTGATTACTAGCATTAATTGCTGGTAATCATGAGTTTTCCCCTCATTTATTACCTCCCTCGTTTTTCTCCCGGCATTTATCTCACTCTGTTACGCGTGCTGCTAATGACTATGCAGGAGACAGAGCCCTGACGTCGGATGGTGGGACACAGTAATTGAACGTGTTTTCCCCACCTTCGGCAATGGCAAGATTTTCATTTTCCACCATACAACTATTGGAGGTAGGCCTCCACTCCACTCCTCTTCCCTTCCATTTTCGGCTTTTCCCCTCGTATTTATGCGCTTTTGACGCCAGAACTAGTGACTATGAGTAGGTTACTAATTTTTATGAAGATAGTTGATGAAATGGCATTAGGTGGATAATTTGAATTGTTCATCTTGTGCATGATGATACAAAGAACAAACACATGAATTTTCATGGTGATCGAACAACTAGGAACGCTGAAAAACTCAAAAAATAGTAATATGGAGATTTTTAAAAATGTGATAAAAAGCATGTAAAAACATGAGAAAATGATAAATTCCCTTAATGGGAAGCTTAAAAACAGGATCTAAGCAGAAAACTAAACAAAACGGTGCAAAAAATCACACCAGTTGGACACTTGAAGTCGCCGGTAGTGACCGGAGTCCAGTTGTAGTCTCCGGCCACGGCATCCAATCGGTCATTGTTCCCGATGATGACACCCAACAACGGTAGCTCGACAGCACACGCAGTCGATGAGTCAGTCAGTGAGAGCATGCGAAGCATGTCAGGAGGCGAGCGCACAAGCAACATGCGGCACAAACCACTACGCAACACTCCCGTGACAAGCGGCGACGTGCAGCGCACACATGCATGCGGACGGTACACGCTCGCAGTGCACAAGCGCATCACGTGTGGCGCTGCTTTTTCTTGATTTTTGGATTTTTCTAAGCCATTCATTCACAAAAGATGTGATTTTAGGAGTTATAGACGTCCAAATCGCGATCCAAAGGAGGTGTTGCAATTGTCTCAATGACGTGGACCCAGATTTCAGATAAAACCTAACTTTGAGCACCTTTTAAATGATTAAACCAATAAATACTATTAGATGACCTAAATCAAGCCGATCAATGTATGATCAAGCCTTAGACCTTGATTGTATACATCAAATATGAGATGCTCTAAGTGATTAGAAGAGTGGATCTCATTGAATTTCCAAGAAAAGTGATCTTAACCGTCAATCTGAGCAGGTGCCTTAGGATGTGCTGATCAGATACATGTGAATCTCTAAAATAAATAGAAATTTAATGGATCATGATGAAAATGAGAAGGATTGAAATAAAAAATGACATATAATGGTCTAGATGTTAGAAAGACAAACATCTAGCTAAGGATTGCCCTAATGGAGGGTTAATCAGATGATCTGAGCTGTTAATCTAGGATTAACTACCACATCTGGGAGGTTATCACTTGGACTTGTTATTTGAGATGTGAGAACACCAAGTCAACTATCACTTATGATGTGACTAGTATGTCAGGACACACAACATGATATAGCTTACGCACCTAATTGGAGTACCACGTTTATCTAGGTAGGTGATGACATATGAGAATTTTCCTTAATTCATGATCATGATTTCTCAATTGAAATTCCTGAGGTAGGTGTTTTATGCTCTATCGTGTTTATTACTTCACTTTTGATGGCATGACATTGATTATATGATTATCCACTCTTTCACATGTGATGGATTATACTTTATCATGTATTTTGATTCAACCTATTGAGGCTTATTTCACTTCAGAGTTTTTCATGATTTATAGCATATTTTGCTGCTTATGATAGGTGTTTCTACACTATGGGTACTATGGTAGGAGGGTTGTAGGGTTGGCCACCCGCCCTCGAACTTTATGATGATGATGATTAAACACTGCCCTTGTGTGGTACAGGGCCAGGTACGTAGGTGGAGGTATCATGGGTAGTCTCCCCTACGGATCCATTCCTCCCCATGGGGACAGAGAAAGTCTCCTATTATGGTGTCGATAGGGAGCGACAGTGGTTGAGATCCTTGTGTGGTTGCCACTGTAGCATAGTTTCCCATATTGTTGTTCTGTATGCTCATATGAATTTATTGTGGGGTGAACCAGGGCAAGCCAGGCCTAGGCCGTGAGGGATATTAGGGGCTAATGCAGGCTGCACGGGAGGGACCCAGGGTTGGTATGAGTACTCATTATTGATGATTGAGTGTCGTGGAACACTCTCAAGGCATGTTTTTGTACAGTGCCCTATTTTATCATGACATGCATTATATTTCAATGTGGACACAGATTCTTATTGCATTTAATGGATGCTCATTCATGTTTTGATCTTGCCTTGCAAGCCTTGATGTTTTGCTTTGATATTGTTTTGCCTCAAATGGAAAGCATGTTTTGATCTTGATTGTTCGTTTAGATTATGAGATTTATGAGCTTTACATTTTGAAAGATTGATGATTTCATTTTACTTATAAATGATTTACTCTATTGATACTTGGCATGATATTAGTATTCTTTGCAAGTATTTACTACATGTGTTATGACACTCGACGTGATATTAGTACTCTTCGCAAGTGTTTATTGCATGTTTTATTATATTCGACATCATATTGGTACTCTTCGCAAGTGTTTATTGCATGCTTTGGTTCTCGTAATCACCTACACAAGCAAGCTTGCTGAGGCATTGCTTTGTTTGCAATGCCCTAGATACAAAGAGTGACTACAAGTTGATGCACTGATAGAGCAGGTAAAAGTGATGGCAGCTTCCCTATGAAGCATTGAGGATGTTCAGAGATGTCAAGGTTTGTTCAAGACCTCACTTTGGGTTTTGAGTATGGACTGTACTTTAATTAAAATTGCAATGTGACCAAGATGTAAGAATATGAATTCATGTTGGATGTGATGGCCGTGTGGAGGGACCCTGGGTATTTTGTTGTGACTTGATTTTCTTATCCACTGTTGGAGTATATTTTATTGAAAATAGTATTTGATTATGTGGATGGGTGTGGAGACTGAGTCTCCCATGTGTCATGTCTTATACTATGTTATCAAATTATTTTGTCTTGCACTGGTCATGTGCAATGGTCTAAAATATAGAGGAGAACTCTGCCAAATTTTTGGTGGAAATGGTATTTCATTTCACAGCTAAATCTATGGCTTTGTGGTTGTATGACTCCTTGGATTTGGAAATAAATGCTTTTACTTAAGTTTTATTTTGGTCACTTTAAAAATCAAAGTTTTTTAAAACAGGGATCCCAACTATTTTTGTAAATTATTATTATTATGTTGTTAAAAACTCAAGGCATCATAGTTAATCTACTTATGTAAATGAATTATTGATTGAAGGAATGAAAATGAGTTATTATATATATATATAGAAATACTAACAGCTAGTTATCATTGAGAACTAAATCCCTATTTAAATGATTCTTGAGAGTTCTAGTTATGAATTGGAGATGCATAATGCATAAAGGGGATGACAACTGTTTTATAAGGATGATTACTAAATGACAAGAAAGAAAAGCAAATGAGTGGAGAATTGAAGCATAAATACAGAAACTTAGCGAATAAGTTCAAGCTCTAACTTGGGTAGTGTGTATAAATTTTTGAAAGGGCTTAACAACTATGGCAATAACTGCAATATGAGAATAATTATGAAGGATCAGGAATGATTACAATTAATGAGAACTTGAGAAAGTTAGCGAAGTATTGTATTAACCTAAACTTGAAAGTGGATTTATTTGATGAATAAATTGTAGTACGGTGAAAATCATGGGAAATTTGATGAAATAAGGTCCTAATGTTTTTATCGGTGGATTTTTTTGGGTTATGAGATGAAAATTAATTAGTTCTGATGCATACCAAAAAAACTGAGGGCCAGAATTAGTGAGAAGAGAATGTTTATGAATTATCATGAGGGTTTTAATTATGATTTGTAATGTATATTTCTAGAAGACATGACAGTTATTTTACAAGAATAATTATTAAATAGTGATGATTACATAATGAATCAACTAGGGAGAAAGACAGATGAAGTGAGTGGGGCAAGATGAAATTTATTATTATTTATTTACATTCAACATGGGCAGTGATGATATTGTGGTTTCTAATAACAAAGATTTTTATGAAAGATCAGTTTCATTGGATGTGAGATTGACAGAGGTGTAATTAATTTTGACTAATATGACCATGGGATAATTCATTGTTATAGGAAATGAAATAGTGAAGACACTAAAAATGGAATTATGAGAATTCTAGATAGATGTCTCTTAGGAAGGTTGGTAATGGTCAATAACCTTGCCTAAAGGGTAACTGGTGATACAAAGAAAGAGGTGGCTACTTTAAAGCAGAAAGATTAGACAGCTCAATAGTATTTGAACAAGTTTACATGCTGAAGAGGTGTGTTACTTGCAAGGACAAGTACTTAAATAGTTACATCTTATAGTAGATGCCACTATAGTGGCAATAGTATCAGCAGCCACCATTCCAGCAGAAATCCTTTAGATGCTTGATTGTGGTGAGTTAGTACATTCTTTTAGAGACTACCTCAGAGGGCAACGAGTCAGATAGATTGACATTGAGATCAGGGCAGAGATGGCCCCACATTAGCAGTGATGAGTTTCTACCATTATTTCAAGACAAGCATAGGCTTCAAACTAAATGGTGGAGAGTATTTTCTTAATTGTTGGTGGGCATGTTATGATCCTCCATGATCTAGCACCCAGTCATTCTTTCATTTTATGTGTTGGCAATTTGCTTAGACATGCCTGGATGTGTTATCCTTTCGGTTGGATATTATGACTTATGCAAGAAAGTTATTGGAGGCTAATGAGTACTTTTAAGAGGTACCTACGAAGCTAGTAAAAGAGAGATGTTGAACGATGATATCATCCTACTTGTTGTGGTGGATTATGATGTCATCTTTGGGATGGATTGGTTGATCCTACCTTGAAAGTAGTGCATTACTTTTTAGAGGGCACCAAGTTTTATTGTTGTTTGTGTGATAATAGAGGACCGTTATTGGCCATAGGCTAAGCACAAAGATGAGGTGCAAGAGTTTATAGTCTTGCATGAGGAATTTTCATGATATTGCTATAAGAGAATGATTTTGATGTGGATTTGGCATCAGGTATAGTATTTTTTACCCAAAATGCCATATAGGATGGCATTAGTGTTCTTCATGAGAAGAGAGATAGATCCTTATTGCTATGCATGGATTGTCATTCATTTGATAACACCTCAATAGAGAACTGATATTCTTAATTGTATATTGACGATTTATTTGATCAACCTAGGATGGTGCATGGTGTATGTGGAGATTGAATTGAGGTGTGGTTATAACCAGCCTACAATTATGAGTATGACATCTTTAAGATGATTTTTAGAACTCGTTATGATTGTTACGAGTTTTGGATGGTGCAATTGGTGGAACCAATACATTAACAAAAGGCATGGATATGATGGGTTGAATCTTCAAATATATTTGAATGAGCCATGATTATCTTAATAGATAGTATTGTTGTATACTTTACGAACAGAGAGGAGCACAAAGAATCATTGTGCATTAATTCAGAATGTTTAAGGACCCATCATTTGTTGCAAATATCTATAACATGAGTTATGGTTGGAGGAAGTGAATTTCTTTTATCGCAATACATTTAATGATAGAGACACAATTTATTAAGACTATGATGGGCTGAGATTAACTAAACTGCTAAATGAGGTTCATAGTTCCTTAATCTTATGAACTGCTAGTGCTGAATAATTGCGTTTCACCAGGATATTAGTGATTTATAATATTATGTGAGATTGTTCTCTTACGGGTAATCAGAATTCAATTTATGATTTATACTTGTGAGTAGCTGATGAGAGAGGGTGCGAGTGGCACTAGCAAGTTTCTAGGTGCTTACAATATAATCATGTTATGGATAATGTTATAGGTGAGCTGATATACTCCATAATAGATTCATCATAGATTTTCCTATAGGTGAGCTGAGATGCTTTGATTTTAGTAAGATTGTGATTTTGTCGATGTTAAAGTTGTACACAAATAACTAACTCCTAGATGAGAGTTTGGTTGATGTTAATCGCACTATATGTGGTTATGATGCATTCTAATTAAATTCTAAGTTGCTTAATCTAAAATGGTTTACCATTTGTCAATTTATGTGAATTGGCATATGAGGAGATGACATGATGTGGAATTGTTTGTTTATCAATGCTGATGCTGGAATTGTTGACATAATTAGTTAACTTGTGATAGGGTGATACCTTCAGAACTGTCTAAAGAATAACATGAAAATAATTTTGAGGACAAAATTCCAATAAGAAGGGAAGAATGTAACATCCCAAATTTTAAAGGTCAAATTGAGTGAATTTTAGAAAAAAGTGAAATTGGGATCAAAAGAATAGATTAAATTTCATATATTTGGAGTTTTATAAGTAAGAATCTTGATATCTATCAAATCATGTATTGAGACCTCTATAATTGGATATTACTCGAAAAGACGATTCAAATGACACCAAGTTTGTAGAAATCAAAGTTCAGATGGAAGAGATATGAGGAGTTAAAGATTAAGGGTATTTTGGAAAAAAATGATTTAAAAAGGGCTTAAATAGAGGGAGCCATATTTGATAAGGGGAACCCCCTTCCTTAAGTAAACCCGACAAGCGTCAGGTCCGCTCTTCCAAACCCAACATATCAGAAAAAAAGGAAAGAAGCATGACAACAAGAGAGACCAGCGAGGGAGAAGAAAAGGAGAGGAGAAGGAGAGAATATGGGGAGAAAGGCTGTTGGAGGAGTTCAGCATGCTAGTGAGCAAAAAGAGAGAGAGAGAGAGAGAGTTAGGGTTACCAAAAATTTCAAAGTCGCAGGAGACTATGCCAGCTCAAATCGTTCATCAAAGCTAATAATCTTGCTTAGCTTCGAGAGGTGACCAAAAACCCCAAGTTTGAGGGCAAATCTAAGATGAGTTGAATGCCAAATTGAAGGGGAGATAGTCACACGCCTAGGTCGGATGGTTTTTTCTATGGATCGAAGCCAATCTAGCCCATTCTAGAGAGGGAAAAGCACGAAAATGCATCTAGAAGGTTAGATCCACAAATCCCAAATTTTGATTTGATGAATTTTATTAAATTCATGCATTTTTATGTTGGTTCTTGGTTTAGGGATGATCTAACCATCCATTTCTTAATCCAAACATAGGATTAGGTAAGTACTTGATAAAGCTTGAAATCAACTGAGATCGTCGATCTAGGCTAAAAATTGATCGGACAATCTTAGCCATC
The DNA here is from genome assembly GCA_035236585.1 of Warburgia ugandensis. Classification (NCBI taxonomy): domain Eukaryota; kingdom Viridiplantae; phylum Streptophyta; class Magnoliopsida; order Canellales; family Canellaceae; genus Warburgia; species Warburgia ugandensis. Next base: position 52,575,698 of record CP141127.1, on the reverse strand, counting down.
TGATCAGGTGCTGTTCACATAGTAACTTTTCAATGTTTGATTGACGATCACACCATAGAAGAGTTCCCCATCCTCAAAAATGATATGATGACTAGAATTATATGAATTTGAAGTGAAACAAAACCGATAATCTCAAACAAAGACCTTGTGATGTTGAATGAATAATCAGTGCCAAGTATGGACTCCTAAACCTTGAATGGGCTTAGATATAATATAAATCATGAAATTTGGATAAACAAATATAAAAAATTGGGTGATATGAACTATTCATGATGCTCATTATATCAATCTCATTTAGCAATACAATTATAGATTGTATTGACGACTATAGCATGAAAAATAACACCCAGCTCTAACCCAAGAGTTGATCTTGATAGGAATCAAGGGTTAAGACCACTGAATAGTGAAAGTGACTTGCAGTCACTTAAGAAGAGTAGTGGATAATCAATCCAGGGCCAATAGCGTGGATTGAAAATCTAGTAACTATTTGTCATTAAATTAACCATCAACCAATAGCTAATCAAACACCTTTAGCACAGTAATAAACACTATCACTTTGTCTTGTGCCAAATAGTGCTAGGGAAGTTAGGAGAAGTCCTAGAATTATATAATTGAATATGTGTTTGTATTTTTACAGAGGTGTGATTGATCGGGAGTGCATACGCGAACTAAATGAAGTATTTGCATTAGTGAACTAGAAGATCTCCATTTGACGGTGGTGGAATTAAGATTACAAAGATTTTTGTTATATATGCATTTGTAGATGTGTTTCAAGCATTGAAACATGTCTTTTTAGCTTATGTGAAAGCTAAGATAAATGTGCATGCTGACATTGCTTCTTGATTAAAAGAGCATGTTGAACATTATGATGTTTCAATTCATTTGTTTGTTCATAACTACGCATCCTGAGTAAGGTGGGTACTGAATGAAGTGACCTTGTAGAGGGAAATAGAACCTTAAGGGTTAGCCTAAGTGAGGTGCGTACCGAATGAGGTGACCTTGCGAAGGGGCCCAAAGTAGATAATAATGTTTGCTGTACACTCCAAAACACATAACGATGCGTCCCGAGTGAGGTCGATATCGAATGAGGTGACCTTGCAGAAGGAAATAAAACCTTGAGGGTTAGGCCAAGTGAGGTGGTTACTGAATGAGGTGACCTTACGGAGGCGCCCAAAGAGAATAATATTGTTTGCTATACACTTTGATACGTACAATAATACGTTGGTATTTGATATGCAAAATGGCCCGTAAGAGCAAAGACTGGTATCAGGAAATGAAAATGATTTGTGAGTTTGACATGTGATTGCATACTTTGCATTTCAAAGAATGTGTTTTAGTACTGATGCATTATTATTTCCTCCATTGTCGATTGGATTCATGATTTTGATGAATGTTGAATGATTCAAGTTAAATGATAATTGAATTGTGTTTGCATGATTTAGCATGGACAAATTGATTTATATAGAATTATTATGATTTTGTTTTTATAAAACTGCATCTTATTCCACCTACACAAGCGATTGCTTGCTAAGGCATTGCCTTAGTTTGTAATGTCTCAGAGACAGAGAATAGTAGCAGGTCTAACATGTTGACATTATTTCAAAATAGTGAGCTATTTACTAATGGAGTGCACAAATGGAAGCTTTGGAAAAAGATAGGTAAGAATTGGTTTTTACATTGAATTTATGGTATCTGATGAGAAAGATACTGCATTGTATGTAATTATGAAAATTTGAAAGACTTATGTGATGGCTTGTGTTGTGGAGGTTATGTGTTTGTTTTATTTGATATAATTTGTTTTATTTCTTTAGATGTATGAAAAGGAGATGGAGTCTCCATTTATGTTACAAAATGTCGACGAATGTTTATTATGTACTTCATAATATCACATGTCTGAAAAATAGAGGAAACTGTAATAACCCCAATTTTTGTAAATTGATTGAGACAATCAGTAAAGTTTAAGTTTTCAGAAATTCCAGGCTAGAATAATAGGTTATTGGAAATTCTCTTTTTATAGAGATTAAACCATGATTTGAAACTTAGAAATTATGAATGTACTCAAAAAATTGATCAAAATGACACTCAGTACGTTCAATTCCAAGTTAAAATGAAAAATCCATAATTTTCTCCATTTTTATGAATAAAAGGATAAAATGGTAATTTTACCCATAAGCATGATCTAAGACTTCAATATTTAGAATGTACTTAGAAATACGATTCCAACGCCACTAAGTACACTCAACTCTTAGTTCGAGAGAATAAAATGAATTTTTTCCATAAAAGGGCAAAATGGTCCTTTCACACCTCCGTGAGGCCCACAAACGAATCCAACGGCCAAAAAACATGTAATGAGTGGTTAAATCACTACCAACTGCTAGTTGAGAAGGAGGTGGTAGTGGAGGATCCAATGTTAATTTAATATTCAAAAGAAATGAAACATAATTATTACAAGTAATTATGAAAAATTCAAAAACATCTATAAATACACCCCCAAAAATCCTCCAAAAATGTTCATTAAATTTTTCGCAAAATTATCTTGATTCTCCTAAAAAATCAGATATAGATTCATTACCAAAACTCTTTCTTCTTTCACTTTCTCTCTCATCTCTCTAGATTGAAACAAGAGACCTAAACTCAATTAGGCACTCTGTTCCAAATCAAATCTCACAAATCCCACCGTTCAAATTGTCCTATACTACCTTATCTACAAGACCTCCAATTCAATTTCAAGATCCAAAGGTGCAATCAATGGTAAAATACAAAACAATCGATTATCGGGCTATCTTATCATCAAGAGGATAAATCTTTAAATTGGGCTACAAAATATATGTTTTTCTCTAATCAAGTAGGTAGAAGCTATTCTTATATTGATTTCATATTAGTTTATATAATTTTTATTTTTCTAAAATTATTTTTACATTAAAAATTATAAAAATCAAGTAAGGGTAAGAACCCTTCAATTATGTACGATGGAGGGCTCAGATGGAAAATCTGAGCTATCCAATCGATCCATAAGGGTCCAAAACCCCTAGGGTAGAAGTTTCAAGAAATGTAATCAACTTGATTGAAGAGGAATAGATTGGACCCTAGGGATGGATTGAGTGAATGGGATTATGATGGAATCCATTGAGATAATAGATAAAATATGAAAAAAAAATAAAGGGATATGATCTTTGGACCTTAATGGAGTAAAAACACTAAAATTAATTAAAACCCTTGATTAAAAGGAAAAGATTTAAGATATAATAGTTGAATCATAAGAAAAAGTTTCTAATAATCTTAATCAAATTAGTTTAATTATATTTTATTTGATAATAAAATTGTAAATGTGATTTATGTTGTATATTAGGAAGCATGATAGTATAATTCTTAAATGTTAGCATGGTATGCTCTATATGTTATTAGATTATTATAATAGGTTGGTAGATTTAATTATCCTAGGCTCGTGTTAGTTTAAATTTGAGATTTTAACATGATTCCATTTGATTAGTAGTAAATTTCATGTATTTCATAACTTAGGATCATGCTAGTTTAAGTATAGTTTTATTTCATTAGTTTAAGTTACATTCATAGGAAGCATGTTAATATAAATAGTTGTTAAATTTATATCGGATTTATGCTTTAAAGTTTATGATTTATTTAGTGTCAAATTCTATTAGTAGATTCAAATGTTAAGTAGTTGTTAAGATATATTAAGCATAAATCACCAAAAATATAAACTAATGGAATATAGAGATTCATGGATGATTAAAATGAGTAAATGACTTTGACTTAATATTAGTAAGGGCTATAGTTAATAGGACAATATAAGGATTATCAAATCCTTGGCCTAAACTAGGAGAATAATAAACCCATGAATGACATTTTAAATGTTCATGGATTTAATTAAAACCATTTAGAAAGTGTACTTGGGTTAAAATGCTCATAGGACCTTATGAAAGGTTCAGCTAAGGTCACTCTAGTGAATGCTAAACATGGTGGTTAAGGGGGTTCTCTAATAGAGCCTCACTCTTCCCCTACCTTCTATTAACGTTCGCGAGGTCTAAACGCCTCCTTACATGAGGATTGAAGTAACCACTTTGTGTTCAACTATTCAGCTAGTAAACCTTAGCCAATTGGAAATAAGAGGAGTAGTTTAGACTTAGGATGAAATAAGTTATCTTCAACTAGTAAAACATTGCTGGTTGAATAATAATAATAAGAGCATAGAAGGTTAGTAAATTATCTAACCCTAATAAAAATTATAAGTATGATAAGGATGATCAAACAAGATCTATGGGATCTTGAATGATTAAGAACAATAAAAAGAAATAAATACTTCTTGATGATATATATATATATATATTGCTTGTAATTTAGAAGATCTTAGATCAAATAGAATAGAAGATCTAAACCCTTGATCAAATATGATTCAAGGAAGAGAACCAAGATCCTCCTCCTTAAGGATGATCAAACAACTGAACTTAGATCAAAGAAGAACTAGATGATAGAAGATCTAAGCCTTTGATCTTTATCAACAGGTATAAATTGTTAATCAAAGGATCTACTAAAGATCAAGATCAAAGAAAGGAATACACAGACTTACAATTGAAAATGCTTAGATCTGAAAGATTAGAAGATCATTCTAAACATCAGATCTATTGAACAATAGGATAGACACTATGTAGGGAAGATGGATTATGATAAGACAAAAGATCTAGATCCTTTATATCAAAGGACAAGATTAAACAAAGAATATAGATAGGATAAAAATATAGGATTATTTAGATTGTATAAATATTGACACTATGCATGGATTTACAGATTTCATACGTCAATCAAGATCATGGAAGATTTGAAGAGATGAATCACTACTTGAAGGTAGGAGGATTTTATGAATGCATCTACGTGGGATGTACATGTTGAATACATGATCTTATGTCTGGAAATGTTGACAAGTGTAATGTTAATTCTTGTATTAAATCCACTGAAACCCTTATGATCCAACCAAACACATATGAAATGGTTAAGTTAGAATAGAGGAATAGACTCTAAGTGAGTACAAAAAGTCTACTTATGTTATGTATGAAGTGATGACTTAGGTTTTTCAAAACAAGTTATAAAGAAAAGAATTTTCGCTGCTTTGTTTTGTGAAATTTTTTTACTACTAAGGGTCCTGCCTTTGAAAAATGTATTACAAAATGTGTTACAAAAACCTAGGTCATCACAGAAACTCTACCAAATTTTTGGTAGAAATGAGCTCTCATTTCACCAAAAATCCTTGGTTTGAGAAAAGAAAAAATGACACTTGAGATTTTCCAAAGTTAATTTAAAATAAAACTCTTTCCTCTGCATTGCATTATTTTTACAAAAATGATTCTAAATTGGATCGATCCTGCATTTGGAATTAGTCTTGTATTTAAAAATACATATGAAAACTCGGGTCGTCACAACTTCAAAATCTAAAATGTAGGACTTCTTAGACTCAATGTATTTTATCAAGAATGATCAATTTCAAGCATTTACAACTATTAAAAATGCAGAAAATCAAGAACATGTCTAGTGAAAAAAGCATGGCTATGATACCATTCAAACGCATATTCAAGAAAAAAATTTCAGGCCTTTTTGTATGGAACTTGAAATCCTAAAACTTGGGCCTTCTCAAACTCAAAGTATTCTATGTAGAATGATCAATATCGGTCATTTATAAGCATTAAAGAAGTAGAAAATTAGTAACATATACAATAAAAAATGCATGGTAATCTTATCATTCAAACACGTATTCAAGTAACAATTTGCATGCCTTATTTAATGAAACATCAAAATCTAAAACATGGGCCTTCTTAAACTCAATGCATTCTATATAGAATGATCAATTTCAAATGTGAGTTACAATAAACATACTTCAAGCAAAAAATTAATTGAGAGAAAGAAAAAACTCATTAAAGAATTGCATGGCCTTTTGAATGAAACATAAAAAACTAAAACGTGGGAGCTCTTGCACTCACAGTGTCCTTTCAAAAATGATCAACTTCAATCATTTACAAGCATTAAAGAAGCAAAAAATAGGAAACATATGTAGTAAAAACTGCATGGTAATGTTACCATTCAAACGCATATTCAAGCCAAAATTTAAATGCCCCTTTCAATGAAAATTCAAAATCTAAAACATGGGGCTTCTCAAACTCAATGTATTCTATTTAGAATGATTAATTTCAAGCATTTGCAAGCATTAAAGAAAAAAAAATCAGGAGCATATATAGTAAAAAACATATGGTATTGTTACCATTCAAATGCATATTAGAACAAGCTTACATCAAGCAACAATTTGCATGCCATTTTGAAAGAAAAATCAAAACCTAAAATGTGTGACTTGTTAGACTCAATGTATTCTATCTAGAATGATCAATTTCAAGCATTTATAAGCATTAAAGTAGCAAAAAATCAGGAACATATATAGTAAAAATTAGGAACATATATAGTATAAGACGCATGGTAATGTTACCATTCAATCGCATGTTCATGAAACATTTTGCAAGCCTTTTTGAATGAAACTTCAATATATAAAACATGGGGTTCCCAAAATCAATGTATTCTATCTATAATGGTCAATTTCAAGCATTTACAAGCATTAAAGAAGTAGAAAATCCAAAATATATATGGTAAAAAATGCATGCCTTCTTGGATGAAACATCAAAATCTAAAATATAGGCCTTCTCAAACACAAAGTATTCTTTATAGAACAATCAATTTCAAGCATGAATTAAAGTAGCTGAAAATTAAGAACATATATAGTTAAAAATGTATGGTAAAGTTACTATTCAAATGCGAACTACAATAAGCATACTTCAATCAATAATTTTCATACCTTTTTGAATGAAACATCAAAATATCAAACATGGGTTTTCTTAGACACAACGTATTCTATCTACAAATATATATTTCAACTATTTACAAGCATTAAAGAAGCAGAAAAACAAGAACATGTATGGCAAAAAATGCATGGTTATGTTCCCATTCAAATGCATATTCAAGCAATAATTTGCATGCTAACTTGAATGAAACATCAAAATCTAAAGCATGGGACTTCTTGTACTCAATGTATTCTATCTAGAATGATCAATTTCAAGCATATACAAGCATTAAAGAAGTAGAAAATCAGGAACATATGCAGTATAAAACACATGGTATTGTTATTAATCAAATGCATATTCAAGAAACAATTTGCATGCCCATTTGAATGGAACATCAAAATATAAAACAAGTGGTTCTCAAAATCTTTGTATTCTATTTAGAATGATCAATTCCAAGCATTTAGAAGTGTTAAAGATGGAGAAAATCAGGAACATATATAGTGGAAAACATATGGTAAGGTTACCATTGAAACACATATTACAAAAAGCATAACAATGACAGTTCAAAATCTAAATCATGGGACTTCCTAAACACAATGTATTCTATCTAGAATGATCATTTTCAAGATTTTATAACCATTAAAGAAGCAAAAAATTAGTAACATATATAGTAAAAAATACATGGTAATGTTACATTCAAATGCATATTCAAGAAACAATTTGTATGCTTTTTTTAATGAAATTTTAAAATCTAAAATAAGGGGCTTCTCAATCTCAATGTATTATATATAGAATGATCAATTTCAAGAATTTACAATCATTGAAGAAGCAAAAAATCAGGAACATATATAGTAAAAACGCATGGTAATGTTGCCATTCAAATGCATATTTAGCAACAATTTGCATGCCTTGTTAAATGAAACATGAAAATTTAAAACATGGGACTTCTCAAAATAAATGTAACGTATCTATAATGATCAATTTAAAGCATTAAATAAGCAAAAAAATAGGAACAAATATAGTAAAAAACACATCGAAATGTTACCATTCAAATGCGTATTACAACAAGCTTACTTCAAGCAACAATTTGCATGCTTTTTTTAATTAAACATCCAAATCTAAAAGATCGAACTTCATAGACTCAATGTATTCTATCTAAAATGATTAATTTCAAGAATTTACAAGCATTCAAGAAGTAGAAAATCAGGAACATGTATAGTACAAAATGCATGGTATTGTTATTATTCAAATGCATATTCAAGCAATAATTTTCATGCCTTCTTAAATGAAACATCAAAATAAAAAACATGGGTCTTCTTGAACTCAATATTTCCTATATAGTATGATCAATTTAAAGCATCTACAAGCATTAAAGGGGTAAAAAAAATAGGAACATATGCATTAAAAAAATGCACGGTAATGTTACCATTCAAACGCATTTTCAAGAACCAATTTACATGACTTTTTGACTAAACCTTCAAAATCTAAAACATGGGGCATCTCAAACACAATGTATCCTATATAGAATTATCAATTTCAAGTATTTACAATAATTAAAGAAGAAAAAAATTAGGAACATATGCAGTAAAAAAATTATGGTAATATTACCATTCAAATGTGTATTATAACAAGGATACTTCAACCAACAATTTTCATGCCTTCTTTAATAAAAATTCAAAATCTAAGATGTGGGACTTCTTAAACTCAATGTATTCAAACTAGAATGATCAAGTTCAAGCATTTAAAAGTATTAAAGAAGCAAAAAATTAGGAACATTCAAATGTTAGCATTCAAATGAATATCCAAGAAACAATTTACATGCCTTTTTTCAATGAAACTTCAAAATATAAAACATGGGGCTTCCAAAACAGAATGTGTTATATCTAGAATGATAAATTTGAAGCATTTAAAAGAATTAAGGAAGCAAAAAATCATGAACATATATAGCCAAAAATGCATGGTAATGTTATCACTCAAATGCATATTCATTCAATAATTTCCATGCCTTCTTGAACAAAACATCAAAATCTAAAACACCGGTCTCCTTAAACACAATGTATTCTACATAAAATGATCAATTTCAAGAATTTTAGGCATTAAATAAGAAAAAAATTAGGAACATATTGTGACGACCTAGATTTTCTCATCCATTTTTAAATGCAAGATCTAAATTCCTAAGGCAGGATGCATCCCTATTTGAAAACCATTTTATAAAAACCATGCAATGCAGCGGAAAATCTTTTGTTTTAAACTCATTTTGAAAACCCCGAGTGTCATTTGCTTTCACAACAATCAAAGTAGTTGTTGAAAAACTTTCAGAAATCATAAATGTTTTTCCCCACGTCTATCCAGTCATAGCACACAGTCCAACTGTAAATAAATACAAATACATATCTAAAGGGTAGAGAGTTTACTTATGTATAATTTGTCTCCGGTTTGATTCACTTGCTCGTAGCACTAATATTTCCTGAGGCATCTTCTATTTGTGAGTGGAACTATCCTGAAAAATGTTAAGGATACTCAGTAGCAGTCTATCACTACTAGTTTTTCAATGCATGCTATGTTTAAAATCATATGCTCTTAAAAACATGTGCATGTTCGAACAACCACGTTCAACATCGACATTAAAAACCACTGTCGAATTGAAATAATGATGACTTAAAGAATAGCATAATCCAAGTCGAAAGTATCATATATCATAAACATAATGATATGCATAAGATGCTCAACTAAATCCAACTCATGGATATCTGGTATGGTCGACCAACCTCATGTCATGCCATATGCAATGCAAATAAATCCTCAAACCATAGGGTCCAACTATGCCCACGACCTTGCCGCCGTGTGGTCCCCGGGTACCTGAGGACACAGTGTCATAGCCTCCACGGGGCATATGACACATCGACCCAGTGTCGTGACACCAGTGCTAGCCCCCTGTACCACATGCAGTCGACGTAAGGACATGCCCTTTTTGGGCGTGGTACCCATCCACCTAATAGTGGTAGAGGTTGGAGGCCAACCCAAACCTCTCGGCATAGCCCACGAGCTTATCAGCCCAAATCATATCAGATCAAACAAGCGAAAACCTCTTTTTCAAAACCTGTCCTCTTTGGGTCCCTCACAACTGCCTACCCAGGGTCTTTTGAGCACTCCAGCATCTTTTGATAACCCTCAAGGACATGCAATCTTTCAAAAACTCAATGTTCACAAATCATACAATATATGCATTTGTTTGTAAAACATATCTATGCAATTATTTGCAAAACATATCTATGCATAATGTATATGCAATTATTTGCAAAACATATCTATGCATAAAGCATTTATCATATGTACGCTAAATTAAGTCATTCTAAACAAGTCATATACTTATACTTAAAACATGCATTCTCAAAACAATCATGACTCTTTTAAAAAGTCTAGTAGCAATAAAGCACTTACCTCAAAGTCTCCTAGAGTCGCGTCCTTTATCACTTCAACCTGTCCCTGGGTCTCATTTATAAACTCCTAGGTATGAATGGATACAAGGAGTCCTTATTAATTTCAATCTATTTAGACATTAGATTGCTAGCTCTGCCTATTGGGTCCATGGTCCTTGCCTAATTCATTTGTCAGGCTAGATCCTATGATATGGATCTATTATTCAATAGTTAAACTGCCTAATTCATTGTCAGGCTAGATCCTATGATCTAGATCTACTATTCAATAGTTAAACTCTGTAATTTGTCCTTTGATCTAAACTTTAACGTCTCATTAGATCCGCGTGTCCCAGTTCCCAGGACACCCATGCATCCTGGTTGAACCGCGACTGCCTTACGTGCGTGCGTGCCCAAAGGCCGTGCCAGGGACCGCGTTTTGCACGCGCACATCCATGCTCAAGTGATGCGCTATGATGCGCATCATCGCACGGACAGAACTTGTAGCATGGCGCGTTTCAGCTCCCATGGCACCCCCTGCATCCTGGTTGAGCCAGGACCCGTGCCCTATCTCACGCGCGCACCCGAAGGCTGCACCAGGGACAGTGTTCGGACCTGAACATGCATGCCCAAGCAACGTGCTATGACGCGCGTCCTAGATGACATGGCGCGAACACACCTTGGCATAGGCAAAATGTGCCTTGGCTCCCGGTCAACCTAGGGCTGTGCTTGGGACGCACCAAGGCCACACCCATACACAATCGCATGCCCCCATGCACAGTGGCGTGCCTGGGGTCCGTCCACGGGCTCAATCGGGTGTGCATCACGCACCACGCCCAGGATCGTCTCCTTCGTTGGTCCGGTCCTGGGTTCTACAATTTTCAACCAGAAAATGATAGGTCCAGCCTGGTTTTGACCTGGGGAAGTGGAAGGGAAGAGGAGGGAAGGAAAAATGGCTTACCTGGGTCGCCAGAGATCGTGCTCCTCTCGCCTGCCTAAACCCTTACATTGTTAGAATTCTTAAAGCAGAAAAACCCCAACATCAAAACCGAAAAAGAGAAGGGGGGAAATGGGGAGATGGGAATGGAATGGCCAGCCTGATTTGGGCCTGGCCATTGCCGGAAAACACAGAGGGACGGGTTTCATATTTTTGCCAGAAACCCCAGCCCAAAAGTTGCCGGAAAATCGTGTTTTTGAGAGGGGGAGATGGGGCTTTTTATAGCCCTGCTATGGCGGTGCCGCCCTTGGCGGTGGCAGATCCCTCTGGAAAAATCGAGATTTGAGGGTTTCTAAAAGAATTTGGGGAGGAAGACGATAGGGGATGCCGTTATCAAAACGGCCCCTGCGTTTTTCGTCTTTTTCGTTTTTCTATTTAAATTTCAGAAATACCCCTATCTTTAAACGATCGTAACTTCTTCATACGAACTCCGTTTTTGGTGATTTTTGAGGCATTGGATTCCATTTTTTGAGTAGAATCTAATGGTACCAAATTTCCTTAAAAAATCCTTTTTTTACTATTTTAAATAAAGTGAAACATTTAACACAGTTCATGTCCCATAGAATGTCCAATTTTTGTTAAAAATAACGTAAATTGCTCGGGCATTACATTATTACCCCCTTAAAAGAATTTCGTCCTCAAAATTCCATAAATTATCATCTTCATGGTATTTTGTCTCTTAGATAACTTCTTGGTGAATGCACTCTCCCCTTAGGAATCAAATCTAGGCTCATCCTCAATTTATCATTTTTATTGTTCCTTCAACAAGGCCTTACCTATAAGGGCCGCTTTCGTAGCGTACTCTGATGCATGCTCTTATACGTGCCAGTTTAACAATACCAGTTTCTCGTGGTAATTCATCTATCTCGAAATCTTTAGATGCCTACACTTTTCTCATCATGTATAGGATAGTCTCCTCGTAGGATCATACGTCTTTATTCAGGCATAAATTACTCCATACTTCTTTCAAGATCATATTATCTTATTTCTCATAGTCCCTTTTGGATATCATAGGATGATCCCTTTTTCTTCTTGTCTTTCATCTAGTGATCTCTTCATCATCCATATCTCCTTCTAATGGTTGGTTACATGTCATTAGTAAGAGTCCAAAAGTTACCTTCTTTCTATTGTGTCTAACTTCGCTTCTTATCTTTTATATTTGTCCCCAAGATACTTCAATAATTGATATGATATCATGTGCTCTATAGCCAACCCTTGATTAACTTTGAATTTCAACTGTCTATCATTTTCCCTATGTGACTTGATTCCTTGACCAAAGTTACATTCAAAATAAACTCATGAAAGCCAATTAGTAGCATCTTCCATCGAGGACCTTATCATATACTGAAAGTAAAATGTCCTAACTCTATATCCAGTTTCATAATTATGGAATTCATTAAACGCTTTTCTCCGTGAAGATTTTATCCAAACTCATGTCAAATGTTAATGGTCGATTTGTCAAATGTTAATGGTCGATTTATCATCATGGGTCAAATGTTCTCGTCCAGAGGCCTATCTCACTATTCACATCTATTTGTCATTAGGAGTTTCAATAATGTTCCCATTTATGCAAAGCAAAAAGTCTCTTATTCATAACTGAGTAACCTTACTAGGTCATGGTTGAATCCGTTGTCATCATCCTCTTTGTCCTTTCTTTGTTTGATGGTTTTGTTTGTAATCCTTTCAGTCCAAAAGTTCTATACTCAATCCAATAGGGTTAGTCCTTAGGAAATTCCTTCAATTGATTTTTCGTACTTGGTATATGCTCATAACAACTAACTATTTGTCTAAAGGCAAAGTAACATCACATCTCGCCTTATATTGTGCTGGCCACCTCAACTTTTCTCCTCCCATTCCCTATATTGTTCAATCTTTTATCAAGGCTTTATCATCAATCATGCAGTCTGCATTGTCAAGAGGTATCCTCATAAGTAGTGATTTTCTCAATCCCTCAAATTTTATCTTTTAAGTGCCTCCTCATACTTAGCTTATAATAGCAGTTCTCGTTCAATAGCTGCTACATCAAGTTATGCTGAAGCTATTAAATCATCAAATTTGAAAAACACTCAGGTAAGCATGGAACATTTTCGTAGACATATAGAAAGACTTTATTCGATTACCTGTTGATCTCTTTCTAGATATATCTATGTCATAAGCTCAAGGATTTCTAAAGTGATCAATACTTATCTACCTTTCTTTTCAATTCAAGTCAGCAGCATCTTTTAGACCCACAGTGATTTCTATGGTTTGTCATGGTATCTATTCAGGTTTGGAAAATCTTTCACATTGGTTTAGATCACTTCTTATTTTTGCTCCTATCTCAGTTGCTACTGTCCTCATCGTACTCATAGCTCCTCTATGATGTGGCCTAATCAACTCCATGATGTGGCCTAATCAACTGACCTCATACCCTCAAATGACTTAGTCTAACAAGTACTTCTTTCAAGGAAAACTCAAGTCTAAAGACTTATAACATCTCTCTGAGTGTATAACTTCGATTACTAACATACTTCATAAATTAGGGTGGGATCCCTTTATTTAGTCAACAGTACTCTAAAGGTAATGACTAAATAATGGTCTTAAGATTTCTGGTCTTCTAATCCATGATAGTAAGACCTCCATTTTGATCCTTGATGGTACCCTGCTTGCTAAATGGGCAAGTCACTATCCCGGCTTAATTCCTTTTTCAATATATTTTATTGGCAAGGTGGGATATCACCAAATTTTCCTTCTTCCTTTTTATGGATTATATCCATTGGCGTTCCCCATAATCTAATGGATTCGATAAGAATCTAATTGTAATAATTGATATCAAACCATTTGTAGAATTTAATTTCTAGTTGGTCACCATTCCTCTTCGAAAATTTCTTATCGCATAATCTCCTGAAATTCGATACTCTACTCAAAGTCTTAAACCCCATATGCTTTCTCTCTTTTATACTCTTTTACAATAAGATCACTAACTCATCTAGTATTATTCCTTTGCATTTGTTTGATCTTCCTTCCTATAGGTTTCAAGATGATAGAATTGTATGTATCTCCATAGCGTCATGATCTTCTTCTTTTGAATATTCAATAGTCATCGAATACTTATAGTTACATCTCTATCTCTTTCTCTCTTTTCTTCAAAATCCTCATTTGGTCTACCTGGATCAATGTCTCTATATGCTTTGTTGCATATAATTGATACTTCATCCTAAATTCAATGCTTCTCAGAAATTCTAAACTGTCTTAAGATCATTGAAATCCTCAATTGCCTATAGCCTCAATAAAATTCATAAAATGTCTTAATAATGGCATTGATGTCTTGATCATGCTATACTTTTCTTACAAGTTCACGTTAGGATCAATCTATTATCATCCTTAGTATGCTCATCAAAATCTTTTGATAACTCAGTCGAATTCATTCCCCTATCATATTCGTGTTATGTCTCTCTTAATCACATAATATGTCACTTGTATACATCTTCTAATTTGCTCCATAATACTCAGGTAGTTATTAGTCGACAGCACTTCATTCTTCATAAGACTCCAATTAAGATATCCAAATTTGAGCTAAGTCCTTCAAGATCCATACCTTTGTGACCTAGTTCGAATCACAGTCATCTCCTAATATCATCTTGCATTCTCATCCCTCTTAGATTATCATCAAAATTCTTCTCAAAATCTATCTTTTACATCCCCTATCGTACTCATATTCTGATATTCTTTATGATGGTAAGATAGCCATCTAGGTTCTTTAATGTTCTCATCTTTGGTGAGATTAATCTATTACAGGTCAGAACTATCCACTAACAAGTTCACTAACATCTTCATTCATCATTCTCATCATAATATGATTCATATATGAGTTTACACATTTGCACCACACAACAATCCTTAATCCTTAAGTTGTCTTAGACTAGATTTTGGATAAGGGTTGCACTATCCTCTGCCTAATTATTTGTGAAACCAAGCTGTGTTTCACCTATTTATTCATGGTGAACTGCCTTGTGCATTAATATTGTAATCCTCAAATAGAAGTAGTCATCTCTACTACTCCTTTTTATACTACTTCTTCTGGATTTTCTCTATTGTCTATGACCCTTGGACATTATGGAATGGCTGTGAAAGGATAAAACCTGGGCTTTGATACCAACTGTGACAACCCGGGTTTTCTCATGCATTTTTAAATGCAACATCTAAACTCCTAAGGCGGGATGCATCCCTATTTGAAAACCATTTTATAAAAACCATGCAATATAGCGGAAAATCTTTTGTTTTAAACTCATTTTGAAAACCCCGAGTGTCATTTGCTTTCACAACAATCAAAGTAGTTGTTGAAAAACTTTCAGAAATCATAAATGCTTTTCCCCACATCTATCCAGTCATAGAACACAGTCCAACTATAAATAAATACAAATACATGTCTGAAGGGTAGAGAGTTTACTTTCATGTATAATTGTCTCCTGTTTGATTCACTTGCTCGTAGCACTAATATTTCCTGAGGCATCTTCTATTTGTGAGTGGAACTATCCTGAAAAATGTTAAGGATAGGGTGAGTATATACTATACTCAGTAGGAGTCTATCACTACTAGTTTTTCAATGTATGCTATGTTTAAAATCATATGCTCTTAAAAACATGTGCATGTTCGAACAACCACGTTCAACATCGATATTAAAAACCACTGTCGAATTGAAATACTGATGACTTAAAGAATAGCATAATCCAAGTCGAAGGTATCATATATCATAAACATAATGATATGCATAAGATGCTCAACTGAATCCAACTCATAGATATCTAGTATGGTTGACCAACCTCATTTCATGCCATATGTAATGCAAATAAATCCCCAAATCATAGGGTCCAACTATGCCCACGACCTCGCCGCCGTGTGGTCCCTGGGTACCTGAGGACACAGCATCATAGCCTCCATAGGGCATATGACACATCGACCTAGTGACGTGATACCAATGGTAGCCCCCTATACCACATGCAGTCGACATAGGGACATGCCCTTTTTCGACGTGGTACCCATCCATCTAATAGTGGTAGAGGTTGGAGGCCAACCCAAACCTCTCGACATAGCGCCCACGAGCTTATCAGCCCAAATCATATCAGATCAAATAAGCGAAAACCTCTTTTTCAAAACCTGTCCTCTTTGGGTCCCTCACAACTGCCTACCCAGCGTCTTTTAGGCACTCCAGCATCTTTTGATAACCCTCAAGGACATGCAATCTTTCAAAAACTCAATGCTCACAAATCATACAATATATGAATTTGTTTGCAAAACATATCTATGCAATTATTTGCAAAACATATCTATGCATAATGTATATGCAATTATTTGCAAAACACATCTATGCATAAAGCATTTATCATATGTACGCTGAATTAAGTCATGCTAAACAAGTCATATACTTATACTTAAAACATGCATTCTCAAAACAATCATGACTCTTTTAAAAAGTCCAGTAGCGATAGAGCACCTACCTCAAAGTCTCCTGGAGTCGCGTCCTTTATCACTTCAACCCGTCCCTGGGTATCATTTATAAACTCTTGGGTATGAACGGATATAAAGAGTCCTTATTAATTTCAATCTATTTAGACATTAGATCGCTAGCTCTGCCTATTGGGTCCATGGTCCTTGCCTAATTCATTTGTCAGGCTAGATCCTATGATATGGATCTATTATTCAATAGTTAAATTGCCTAATTCATTGTCAGGCTAGATCCTATGATCTGGATCTACTATTCAGTAGTTAAACTCTGTAATTTGTCCTTTGATCTAAACTTTAAAGTCTCATTAGGTCCCCATGTCCCAGTTCCTAGGACACCCGTGCATCCTGGTTGAACCGCAACCGCCTTATGTACGTGCTCGCCCAAAGGCCGTGCCAGGGACCGCGTTTTGCACGTGCACATGCATGCTCAAGTGATGCGCTATGACGCGCATCATCGCATGGGCACAACTTGTAGCATGGCGCGTTTCAGCTCCCAGGGCACCTCGTGCATCCTGGTCGAGCCAGGACCCGTGCCCTATGTCACGCATGCACCCGAAGGCTGCACCAAGGACAGTGTTTGCACGTGCACATGCATGCCCAAGCGACGTGCTATGACGCGCGTCCTGGATGACATGGCGCGAACACACCTTGGCGTAGGCGAAATGTGCCTTGGTTCCTAGGCCGCCCATGAGTCCCGGTCGAACCAGGCCTATGCCTGGGATGCACCGAGGCCACGGCCATACACAGTTGTGTGCCCCCGTGCGCAGTGGCGTGCCTGGGGTCCGTCCAAAGGCTCAGTCAGGTGTGCATCACACACCACGCCCAAGATAGTCTCCTTCGTTGGTCCGGTCCCAGGTTCTGCAGCCGAAAAACTCTAGGTCCGGCCTAGTTTTGACCTGGGGAAGTGGAAGGGAAGAGGAGGGAAGGAAAAATGGCTTACCTGGGTCGCCAAAGATCGTGCTCCTCTCGCCTGCCTAAACCCTTACGTTGCTGGAATTCTTGAAGCAGAAAAACCCCAACGTCAAAACCGAAAAAGAGAAGGGGGGAAATGGGGAGACAGGAACGGAATGGCCGGCCTGATTTGGGCCTGGTCGTTGCCGGAAAACACAGAGGGATGGGTTTCCAGTTTTTACCAGAAACCCCAACCCAAAAGTTGTTGGAAAATCATGTTTTTTAGAGGGGGAGATGGGGCTTTTTATAGCCCTGCTATGGCAGTGCTGCCCTTGGCGGTGGAAAATCCCTCTAGAAAAATCGATATTTGAGGGTTTCTGGAAAAATATGGGGAGGAAGACGACAGGGGGTGCCGTTATCAAAATGGCCGCCTGCATTTTTCATCTTTTTCGTTTTTCTGTTTAAATTCTAGAAATACCTCTTTCTTTAAATAGCCATAACTTCTTCATACAAACTCCATTTTGGGTGATTTTTTAGGCGTTGGATTCCATTTTTTGAGTAGAATCTAATGGTACCAAATTTCCTTAAAAACTCCTTCGATTACTATTTTAAATAAAGTGAAACATTTAACACAGTTCATGTCTCATAGAATGTCCAATTTTTGTTAAAAACAGCATAAATTGCTCGGGCATTACACATATATAGTAGAAAACATATGGTAATGTTGCCATTCAAACGCATGTTACAACAAATGTACTTCAAACCAAAATTTGCATGCCTTTTTCAATGAAACATCAAAATCTAAAACATGAGGTAAAATCAATGTATTGTATCTATAATGATCAATTTCAAGCCTTTACATTAAAGAAGCAACAAATCAGGAACATATAAAGTAAAAAATGTATGGCCTTGTTACCATTCAAATGCGTTTTAGAACAAGCTTACTTCAAGCAACAATTTGCATGCCATTTTGAAAGAAAATTCAAAATATAAAATGTAGGACTTATTAGACTCATTGTATTTTTTCTAGAATGATTAGTTTCAAGCATTTATAAGAATTACAGAAGTAGAAAATCAGGAACACATATAGTAAAAGATGCATGGTAATGTTACCATTCAAACTCATATTCAAGAAACATTTTGAATACCTTTTTGAATGAAAAATCAAAATATAAAACATGGGGCTTCTCAAAATCAATGTTTTCTATCCAGAATGATCAATTTCAAACATTTGCAAGCATTAAAGAAGTAAAAAATCATGAACACATACAATAAACAACAAATGGTAATGTTATTATTCAGACACATATTCAGGCAACAATTCGCATACCTTCTTGAATGAAACATCAAAATATAAACCATGGCCTTCTCAAACTCAATGTATTCTATATAGAATGAACAATTTCAAGAATTTACAAGCATTAAAGAAGCTAAAAATTAGGAACATATATAGTAAAAAATGTATGGTAAAGTTACTGTTCAAATGTGTACTACAACAAGCATATTTCAGGCAACAATTTGCATAACTTTTTAAATGAAAGTTCAAATTATATAACATGGGTCTTCTTAAACTCAATGTATTCTATCTACAATGGTGAATTTCAACTATTTACAAGCATTAAAGAGGCAAAAAAATAGGAACACATGTAGGGAAAAAGCACGGTTACTTTACTATTCAAACGCATATTCAAGCAACAATTTCATGCCTTCTTGAATGAAACATAAAAATCTAAAGCATGGGACTTCTTAGAATAAATGTACTCTATCTAGAATAATCAATTTCAAGCATTTACAAGCATTGAAGGAGTAGAAATTTAGGAACATATGTAGTAAAAATGCATGGTCTTGTTACCATTCAAATTCATATTCAATAAACAATTTGCATTCCTTTCTGAATGAAACATCAAAATATAAAACATTAGCCTTCTCAAAATCAAGTATTATGAATAAAATGGCACTCAAAGAGTGTTACAAAAATAATGGATGGAAATGAGGAAAGATTCATTACAAGGAAACTATTATTCAAGGACAGAATTTGACAAGAAGTTGTCAATTGAAGGAAATAGTAAAGAAGTATGAACTATAGAGAAGAAATAAAGTATACACTTCCAAATAATGGAAGAATAAGAAAAGACAAAAATACTTCCAAAGATTGGAAGGTTGTTACAAAGAACAATAGTTGAAGTTATAGAATCTTATCAATATGTATTATAGGAAGTCTAAGGAGTATACATAGTAGGAAAGCTATGTCCAAACTTTATATGTTGATACATAGTAGGAAAGCTATGTCAAAACTTATATGTTGAAAAAGAATGAGGATGAGCAATAGAAGGTATAATGGAAAATTGTGAAGTATGGAAAGATTGGTGAAAATTACCAATCAAGTGAAATGGAAGGTTTTGAAACAAAAAGGGATAACTCAATAAGAGTTATTAATCATTTCTTTTGGGAAATTCTAGAAATAACTAGCTTTAGTATATAGTGAATTATTAAGGTTAGTCATGGATGAGTATTTTAACCTTGGAGAAAAAGGTAGTATAGAAGAGGGACGAAAGGAAATAGAATTTCCATAAGTGGCAAAGCCACATGTGTAAAGCTATGAAAGAATTGTGAAAACTCCTAAGTGAGTTGTATTACAAATTTCGAGGACAAAATTATTGTAAGGGGGGAAGATTGTAATAACCCCAATTTTTGTAAATTGATTGAGAAAAATCAATAAATTTTGAGTTTCAGATATTTCGGGCTGAAATATTAGGGTTATTTAAAATATACTTTTTATAAAAGTATAATCAAATCATAAGACATGTAAAATTAAAATTAACCTTAGAAAACCCTTCAAAATGATTGTAAGCATGACAAATTTTTAATTCGGATGAGAAATCCTTAAGTTTTTCATTTTTTGGACAAAAGGGGTAAAATAGTAATTTTACCCAAAAATCAAAATATTCCAAAAATCAAAATATGACACATCAAAATTTAGAATTTACTAAGAAATACGAATCCAACGCCACTAAGTACACTCAAATCCGAGATCATGGGAATAAAACCCAAAATTTTATGCATAAAGGGCAAAACGGACTTTTTACACCATGTGGGGCCCACATGGGGACCACCACGTCCCCAACAACCAATTTGATCAGCAGCCCATGTGAAACATGGGTCAACAAATATCAGCTGGTCATGGGGAAGAAAATTTAGGCATGGGAGCATTGAAGACTTTCATGCCATTTTATATTAAAAAAATAACATATTATAAACATGGAAAAAGACCCAAAATGCCTATAAATACAACCCCAAAAATCTCCCAAAAATCCTCATAAATTCTCCATGAAATTACCTTCAATCTCCTTGAAAAATTAGATCCAGATCCCTCCCCAAAAACCCAAAATTTCCAAGAGTTAGATCTCTTTTCAACTTGTTTTTCTTTTTAGATTGGAACAAGAGACCTAAAATCAATTAGGCACTCTGTTCCAGATCTAATTTGATTAATTCCACCGTCCAAAACTTCCCAACATATCTATTCTACAAAACCCCCAAAGAAATTTCAAGATCCAACAGTTCAAACAACGGTTTGCAAGAAAGGTGGATTTTAGGCTATATCTTCATCAACAAGGTATTTTTTTAAATTGGGCATATAAATGAGGTTTTCTCTCCAATCAAATAAGTGAAAATCCTTTTTATATATGTTTAGTATTTTTCTATGTAATTTTTATTTTACTATAATCAATTTTGGTAATAAAAAGGTAAAAATAAAGTAAACAATAGAACCCATGAATTAACCATTAATTCATGATGATGGAGTGCTCAGATGAAAAATCTGACTCCACCAATCAATCTAGAATGGTCCAAAACCCTTAGGGTAGAAGTGTCAGATAGATCTGAGTAGTTTTGGACCCTCAATTGAGGGAGATTAATTCTGGTGGGCCTAGATCAAGTCTGGACCCTAGGAACGGTTGAAAACTTCAATTTAAGATTGTGGAGTCATATGAACTCCAAATTGAGATCAGAAAGAAGCTATGGAAATCTTGTAATGTCTAGTTTCTAATGAAGTCATAATATTTCTAAAATTTATTTCTGTATTTTTCTGTATTTTGGAAATAAGTGTCCAATTTCTAAGATCTTCAAGATCTAAGGTGATCAGATCTTGGAAATTTATTTTAACGATAATATAATAATGTAATAAAGTAATATCTATGGTTAATTTGGACAGATCTTGGATAAAATAGGGGATCTACCCTTTATGGTAGAAAAACCCTAAAAAAAAAATACAAAGGGACCCACTTGATCAATGAGATCAAGTATGATCAGATCCTTTGGATGGATTAAAGGGATGATATTATGATGGAATCCAGTTAGATCATGGAGGAAATGTGACAAAATCAAGTGGATATGATTTTTGGATCTTAATGGATTAAAAGCCCTAAAGGTAATTAAAACCCTTAATCTAAAGGAAAACACCTAAGATCTAATGGTTGGATCATATTTAAAGGTTTATAATAATCTTAATAAAATTATTTTAATTGTCTTTTATTGGATATAGAAGTGTAAATGTGATTTATGTTCTAAGTTAGAAAGCATGATAGTGTAATCTTTAAATTTTAGTATGATATGCCCTAAATGAGTAATTTGTTAGTAGATTTGATTATCTTAAGATCATGTTAGTGTAAATTAGGATTTAAACATGATTTCATTATGATAGAAGATGTGTTTCATTCTTATCATAAGGTGTTAGATTTAATTTAAGTACCTTGACTCATTTTCATTGAATGTTAAATTAGGTAGTTTTATGCTTTAAATGTATAATTCATTTATGGTTGAATGTTAGAAGTAGATTTACTTGTTATGAGATAAAGAGCATAAAACATCAAAAATGTATTCTAATGAGAAAGTAGAGTTTCATTACACAAATAAGAATGGAATACTTTAGACTTAATTAGTAAGGGCTATAGTTAGTAGGACAATATAAGGATTATCAAATCCTTGGCCCAAATTAGGAAAAGAATAATAAACCCCATGAATGACATTATAAATATTCATGGACTTAATTAAAATCCATTAGAAAGAGTACTTAGGGTAAACATGCTTATAGGAACCTTATGAAAGGTTGAGCTATGGTCATTCTAGTGAATGATGAACATAGTGGTTAAGGGGGTTATCTAATAGAGCCTCGCTCTTCCCCTACCTTCTGTTGATGTTTGTGAGGTCTAAACGCCTCCTTACATGAGGATTGAAGTAACCACTTTGTGTTCACCCATTCAGCTAGTAAGCCTTAGCCAATTGGAAATAAGAGGAGCAGTCTAGATTTAGGCTTGAATAAGCTACCTTCAACCAAGCACATTAACTGGTTGAATAATAATCATAAGAGCATAAAAGGTTAGTAAATTACCTAACCCTAATAAAAACAGTAAGTAAGATAAGGATGATCAAACAAGATCCATTAGATCTTGGATGATCAAGAACAATAAGAATAAGAACACTATATTGTACTTAGTATGTATGTTTAGTATATACTTGTTATAGTTCATTAGATTAGATAATCCAAACCCTTGATCAAAGGTGATTCAAGGAAGAAAACCAAGATCATCCTCCATAGGGATGATCCAAGACTGAACTTAGATCAAAGAAGAACTAGATGATAGAAGATCTAGGACCTTGATCTTTATCAACATGTGTAGATTGTCAATCAAAGGATCTATGAAAGATCAAGATCAAGGAGATGAACATACAAAGACTTAGAGGTAGAAAAATACTTAGATATGAATGATCTAAAGATCATTCTAAACATCAGATCTAGTGATCAATAGGATTGTTCATAATTTATATATTGACAATATGTATGGATGTACATATTACATACATCGGTCAGGATCATGGAAGATTGGGAAAAGAGATCAATCCTTAAAGGTAGGAGGATTTGATGAATACATACATGATTTTACTCATGATTTTATGTTGACAAGAGTAATGATAATACTTGTACTAAATCTCTTGAAAACCTTATGATCCAACCAAACACCTATAAGATGGTTAAGGACTAAACTATAAGTGAATAGGGAACTAGAAAATATTTCAGCCCTAAGTAAACAGACATATGGTCTGATTTATATGAAATCTATTTTACATACAAGCTTGGAGGCTTGTGAATTTGTTTTAATAGGCATGAGCCTAGGGGATGCTATTGCTAGAGGAGTTATGAGGGTTTGGCCACCCGCCCTTGAAATTTGATGATATGATGATACCTTGCCCAATGAGAGGTTAAAAGTCGGGTGGTGGCAATTATGGGAAGGCCACCACTGTGAAAGTCTTGCCCCCCCATAGAAGCAGTGACATAATATTTTCCACCGTGGTATCAGTGGTGAACATCGCAGTTATCCCAACGCGCTAGTACGGATCAGGCTGCAGCATAGCAACCTTTCTGATTATTTTGCATTATGATGCATATGGGAATAGGCATAGTGAAATGCCTTATGTTATAGCATAATGAAATGCTAGGTAATTGTATATTACCAATATTTCTCATATTTCCCAAGAAGGGAAATTCCCAGTATGAGATTAGCTGTAATACTAAATTCTCAAAATGAAGAGAATTGATCAGCTTAGTTGGGAGTGATATTTGACTATTTTCACGAATTTAACTGGTTTACCCATGAAGGGTATGTATGTATATAAATATACATAACTTACAAGGTATAGAGTATGTTTAAGGATAATGAGATTATGAAGTATTGGTATTACATTGTCAATTATTATGTTTCTTAAATCCCCTACCAAGCATTGCTTGCTGAGATATTGTACTTGTTGCAATATCTCAGATTCAGGGAAGGAGAGTTAGGAGCTGAAGACTATAGAAGACTTGAAGAGAATAATCTTCAAGGTATATCCTTGAAGACATGTATTTTTCTTTGTTGAGAGTTTTATTGTATGGTGAGCTTGAGTTTTGGATTATGTAATTTGGACAAGTATTGTACTAGATTTGGCTGTACTGTGAACCACTGGATGGATCCTGGAGTTTAATAAAAGTATATTCCTTCAATGGAATTTTATTTTGTACACATTGTACTTATGTTATGTATGATGTGGTGACTTGGGTTTTCAAAACAAGTTCTAAAGAAAAGAATTTCTGCTGCTTTGTTTTGCGAAAAAATTTTACACTCTTAAGGGCCTTGCCTTTCAAAATACTTTACAAATCATGTTTTCAAAAACCCAGGTCATCACATGATCAATTTCAAGCATTTACAAGCATTAAAGAAGCAAAAAATCAGGGACATATAGAGTAAGAAACATATGGGAATGTTACCATTCAAACACAAATTACAACAAGCTTACTCCATGCAACAATTGGCTTGCCTTTCGGAACGACTGTTCAAAATCTAAATATTGGGACTTCTTACTCAAAATTTATTCTATCCAAAATGATCATTTTCAAGCATTTACAACCATTGAAGAAGCAGAAAATTAGTAACATATATAGTAAAAAATGCATGGTAATGTTACCATTTAAACACATATTCAAGAAACAATTTACATTCTTTTTTAATGAAACTTCAAAATCTAAAGCATGGGGCTTCTCGAACTCAATGATCTATCCAAAATGATCATTTTCAAGCATTTACAACCATTGAAGAAGCAGAAAATTAGTAACATATATAGTAAAAAATGCATGGTAATGTTACCATTTAAACACATATTCAAGAAACAATTTACATTCTTTTTTAATGAAACTTCAAAATCTAAAGCATGGGGCTTCTCAAACTCAATGAATTCTATCTAGAATGATCAGAATGAAGCATTTACAAGCTCTAAAGCAGCAGAAAATTAGGAAGATATATAGCAAAAAATGCATGTTAATGTTATCATTCAAACACATTTTCAAGAACAAATTTACATGCCTTTTATACTGAAACATCAAAATTTAAAACATGGGGATTCTCAAACACAATGTATTCTATATAGAATGATCAATTTCAAGTAGTTACAAGCATTAAAGAACCAAAAAATCAGGAACATATATAGTAAAAAACATACAAACACGTATTACAACAAGGATACTTCATGCAACAACTTGAATGCCTTTTTTGAATGAAACATCAAAGTCTAAAACATGGGACTTCTTAGATTCAATGTATTCAAAATAAAAGGATCAATTTCAAGAATTTAAAAGCATTAAAGAAGCAAAATATTAGGAACATATATAGTAAAAAAAATGCATTGTATTGTTAACAATCAAACGCAAATTCAAGAAATAATTTGCATGCCCTTTTTAAATGAAACTTCAAAATACAAAACATGGGGCTTCTCAAGCACAATGTGTTCTATCTAGAATGATCATTTTCAAAAATTTATGAGCATTAATGTAGTAGAAAATCATGAATATATAGTAAAAAAAAGCATGGTAATGTTATCATTCAAACACACATTCATGCAACAATTTGTATTCCATCTTAAACAAAACGTCAAAATCTAAAACACGTGTCTTCTTAAACTCAATGAATTATACATAGAGTAATTAATTTCAAGTATTTTCAATAATTAAATAAGTAAAAAATTAGGAACATATATAGTAAAAAATGTATGGTAAATTTTTCCATGCAAACGAGTATTACAACAAACATACTTTAAGCCATAATTCGCATGCCTTTTTAAATAAAACATCAAAATAAAAAACATGGGGCTTCTTAGACTCACTCTATCTAAAATTATCAAATTCAAGCATTTATAAGTACTACAAAGTAAAAATCAGTAACATATGTAGTCAAAAATGGCTAATAGTGTTACCATTCGAATGCATATTCAGGAAACAATTTGAATGCCTTTTTGAATGAAACATCAAAATCTAATACATGGGCTTCTCAAACTCAATTTATCCTATCTAGAGTGATCAATTTCATGCATTTACAAGCATTAAAGATGTAGAAAATCAGGAACAAATTAGTAAAAAATGTATGCTAATGTTACCACTCAAACGCCTATTCCAACAGGAATATTTAATACAATAATTTGCATTCCTTTTTGAATGAAACTTCAAAATATAAAACTTGGAACTTCTTAGACTCAATTTATTCTATCTAAAATGATGAATTTCAAGAATTTAAAACCATTAAAGAAACAAAAAATCAAGAACATATATTATCAAAAATGCATTGTAATGTTACCATTCAAACACATATTCAATAAAAAAATTTGCATGCCTTTTTTAATGAAACATGAAAATCTAAAATATTGGGCTTCTCAAATTCAAAATATTCTATCTCTTACAAGCATTAAAGAAGAAAAAAATTGGGAACATATATATTAAAAATTGCATGGTATTGATATCATTGAAATGCATATTCAAGCAACAATTTTCATGCCTTCTTGATTCAAACATCAAAATCTAAAGCATGGTTCATCTTAAACTCAATGCATTCTATAAAAAATGATCAATTTTAAGCATTTAAAAGCTTTAAAGAAGCATAAAATCAGGAGCATGTATAGTAAAGAATGCATGGTAATGTAACCATTCAAACGCATGTTACAACAAACATGCTTTAAGCAACAATTTGCATCCCTTTTTGAATGAAGCATCAAAATCTAAAACGTGGAACTTCTTGAACTCAATGTATTTTATATAGAATGATCCAATTCAAGCATTTACAAGAACTAAAGTAGCAGAAGATCAGGAACATATAATGTAAAAAAATGCATGGTAATGTGACCATTCAAACGCATATTGAAGAAAGATTTTGCATGACTTTGTGAATGGAACTTCAAAATCTAAAGGATGGGGCTTCTCAAACTAAATGTATTCTATCCAGAATGATCAATTTCATGCATTTACAAGTATTAAAGAAGCAAAAATCAGGAACATATATAGTGAAAAGCATATGGTAATGTTACCATTCAAGCGCATATTACAACTAGTATTCTTCATGCAACAATTTGCATGCCTTTTTGAATGACACTTCAAAATCTAAAATGTGGGACTTCTTTGAATCAATGTATTCTATCTTGAATGATCAATTTCAAGCATTTACAATCATTGAGGAAGCAAAAAAACAAGAACATATATAGTAAAAAATGCATGGCAATGTTACCATTCAAATGCATATTCAAGAAACAATTTTCATGCATTTTTGAGTGAAACTTGAAAATCTAAAACAGGGGCTTCTCAAACTCAAGTATTCAATCTACAACAATCAATATCAAGCATTTACAGGCTTTAAATAAGCAAAAAATCTTGAACACATATAGTAAAAAAGGCATGGTAATTTTATAATTCAAATGCACGTTCAAGCTACAATTTGCATGCCTTCTTCAATGAAACATCAAAATCTAAAACATGGGTGTTCTTAAACTTAGTGCATTCTATATAGAATGACCAAATTCAATAATTTACAAGCTTTAAAGAAGTAGAAATTAGGAACTTATATAGTAAAAAATGAAAGGTAATATTGTTGTTCAAACGCTTGATACAACAGACATACTTCAAGTAACAATCTGCATGCCTTTTTGAATGAAACATCAGAATCTAAAACATGTGACTTCTGAAACTCAATGTATTCAAACTAGAAGGATCAATTTCAAGTATTTAGATGAATTAAAGAAGCAAAATATCAGGAACATATATAGTAAAAAAATGCATTAAAGAAATAATTTGCATGCCCTTTCTGAATGAAACTTCAAAATACAAAACATGGGGCCTCTCACGCACAATGTGGTCTATCTAAAATGATCAATTTCATGAATTTATAAGCATTAAGGTAGCAAAATATCATAAATATATATAGTAAAAAGTGCATGGTAATGTTATCATTCAACAACATTCATGCAACAATTTCTATTCCTTCTTGAACGGAACATCAAAATCTAAAATATGTGTCTTCTTAAACTCAATGTATTCTACATAGAGTAATTAATTTCAAGCATTTTCAAGCATTAAATAAGTAAATAAATAGGAACATATGTAGTAAAAAATGTATGGTAAAGTTTGCCATGCAAATAAATATTACAACAAACATACATTAAGCCATAATTTGCATGCCTTTTTTAATAAAACATCAAAATAAAAAACATATGGATTCTTAGACTGAATGTACTCTATCTAGAATGATCTACAAGTATTAAAGAATTAAAAATTAGGAACATATGTAGTAAAAAATACATGGTAGTGTTACCATTCAAACGCATATTCAGGAAACAATTTGAATGCCTTTTTGAATGAAACATCAAAATCTAATACATGGGCTTCTCAAACTCAATTTATCCTATCCAAAGTGATCAATTTCATGAATTTACAAGCATTAAATATGTACAAAATCAAGAACAAATTAGTAAAAAATGTATGGTAATGTCACCATTCAAACGCCTATTACAACAAGAATTTTTAATACAATAATTTGCATTCCTTTTTGAATGAAACTTCAAAATCTAAAACTTGGGACTTCTTAGACTCAATTTATTCTATCTAAAATGATGAATTTCAAGAATTTACAACCATTAAAGAAACATAAAATCAAGAACATATATCATAAAAAACGCATTATAATGTTACCATTCAAATGCATATTCAATAAAAAATTTGCATGCCTTTTTGAATGAAACATGAAAGTCTAAAATAATGGGCTTCTCAAAATCAGTGTATTCTATATATAATGATCAATTTTAAGCATTTTCAAGCTTCAAAGAAGCAGAAAATCAAGAACATGTATAGTAAAGAACGCATGGTAACCATTCAAACGCATGTTACAACAAACATGCTTCGAGCAACAATTTGCATGCCTTTTTTAATGAAGCATCAAAATCTAAAACATGGGCCTTCTTGGACTCAATGTATTCTATCTAGAATGAGAAATTTCAAGCATTTATAAGCACTAAAGTAGCAAAAAATCATGAACATATACTGTAAAAAAAAAATGCATGGTAACGTTACCATTCAAACGTATATTCAGGAAAGAATTTGCATGCCTTTTTGAATAAAACTTCAAAATGTAAAAGATGGGGCTTCTCAAACTAAATGTATTCTATCTAGAACGATCAATTTCATGCATTTACAAGAATTAAAGAAGCAAAAAATCAGGAACATATATAGTAAAAAACATATGGTAATGTTACCATTCAAATGCATATTACAACTAGTATTCTTCATGCAACAATTTGCATGCCTTTCTGAATGACACTTCAAAATCTAAAATGTGCGACCTCTTAGACTCAATGTATCTATCTTGAATAATAAATTTCAAGCATTTACAACCATTGAAGAAGGGAAAAAACAAGAACATATATAGTAAAAAATGCATGGCAATGTTACCATTCAAATGCATATTCAAGAAACAATTTTCATGCATTTTTGAATGAAACTTGAAAATCTAAAACCTGGGCTTCTCAAACTCAAGAATCCAATCTACAACAATCAATATCAAGAATTTTCAAGCTGTAAATAGCAGAAAATATTGAATATATATTGTAAAAAAGGCTTGGTAATTTTATAATTCAAACGCATATTCAAGCTGCAATTGCATGCCTTCTTCAATGAAACATCAAAATCTAAAACATGGGTGTTCTTAAACTTAGTGCATTCTATATAGAATTACCAATTTCAAGCATTTGCAAGCTTTAATGAAGCAGAAAATTACGAACATATATAGTAAAAAAAGCAAGGTAATGCTGCTGTTCAAACGCTTGTTACAATAAACATACTTCAAGCAACAATTGGCATGCCTTTTTGAATGAAATATAAGAATCTAAAACATGTGACATCTTGGACTCAATGTATTCTATTTAGAATGATCAACCTCAAGTATTTACAAGCATTAAATAAGCACAAAACTAGGAACGTATATAGTAAAGAACGTATGATAATGTTACCATTCAGACATGTATTAGAACAAGCATACTTCAAGTAACACTTTGCATGCCATTTTGAATGAAAATTCAAAATCTAAAACATGGGACTTCTTAGACACAATGTATTCAATCTAGAATGGTCAATTTCAAGAATTTACATGAATTAATGAACTAGAAAGTCAGGAACATATATAGTAAAAGACGTAATGTTGCCATTCAAGTGCATATTCAAGAAACAATTTTCATGCCTTTTTGAGTGAAACTTGAAAATATAAAACATGAGGCTTGTCAAAATCAATGTATTCCATCTAGAATAATAAATTTCAAGTATTTACAAGCATTAAAGAAGTAGAAAATCAAGAACATATACTATAAAAAACGCAAGGTATTGTTATTATTCAAACGCATATTCAGGCAGCAATTTGCATGCCTTCTTGAGTGAAACATCAAATTTAAAACATGTGAATATAAGACATAGGTATTCTTAAAATCAATGTATTCTATCAACAAAGTTCAATTTCAAGTATTTACAACAATTAAATAAGTAGAAAATTTGGAACATGTACAGCAAAAAATGCATGGTAATATTTCCATTCAAACGCATATTCAAGGAATAATTTGCATGCCTTCTTGAATGAAACATCAAAATCTAAAGCATGGGACTTCTTAGACTCAATGTATTCTACCTATAATAATCAATTTCAAGAATTTACAAGCATTAAAGAAGTAAAAAATCAGGACCATATATTTTTTAAAATGTATGGTAATAATACCATTCAAATGCGTATTAAAACAAGCATACTTCAAGCAACAATTTGCATGCCTTTTTGAATTAAAGTTCAAAATATAAAACATTGGTCTTCTCAAGATCATTGCATTCTATGTAGAATGATCAATTTAAATCATTTAGAAGCATTAAAGAAGCAAAAATTAGGAACATATATAGTAAAAAACATATGGGAATGTTATGAATCAAACATGAATTACACCAAGCTTACTTCATGCAAGAATTTGCTTGCCTTTCGGAGTGATTGTTCTCTAAATCTTAGGACTTCTTAGACTCAATGTATTCTACCCAGAATGATTATTTTCAAGCATCCACAACCATTGCAGAAGCAAAAAAATTAGTAACATATGTAGTAAAAAATGCATGGTAATGTTACCATTTAAACACATATTCAAGAAACAATTTGTAGTCTTTTTTAATGAAACATCAAAATCTAAAACTTGGGGCTTGTCAAACTCAATGAATTCTATCTATAATGATCAACATGAAGCATTTACAAGTTCTAAATATGCAGAAAATTAGGAACAAATATAGCAAAAAATGCATGGTAATGTTATTGTTGAAACACATTTTTAAGAACAAATTTACATGCCTTTTTTACTGAAACATCAAAATCTAAAACATGGGGGTTCTCAAACACAATGCATTCTATATATAATGATCAATTTTAACTACTTACAAGCATTAAAGAATAAAAATATCAGGAATATATACAATAGAAAACATATCGTAATGTTCCCATTCAAACGCGTATTACAACAAGGATACTTCATGCAACAATTTGAATGCCTTTTTTGAATGAAACATCAAAATCTAAAACATTAGATTTCTTAGACTCCGTGTATTTAAACTAGAAGGATCAATGTCAAGCATTTACAAGCTTTAAAGAAGCAAAATATCAGGAACATATATAGTAAAAAAACACATTGTAATATTAACAATTGAATGCAAATTCAAGAAATAATTTGCATGCCCTTTCTGAATGAAACTTCAAAATACAAAATGTGGGGCTTCTCAAGCACAATGTGTTCTATCTAGAATGATCAATTTCAAGCATTTACAAGCATTAAAGCAGTAGAAAATCATAAATATATATATAGTAAAAAATGAATGGTAATGTTATCATTCAAACACACATTCTTGTAATAATTTGTATTCCTTCTTGGATGAAACATCAAAATCTAAAACACGTGCCTTCTTAAGCTCAATGTATTCTACACAGAATAATTAATTTTGAGGATTTTCAAGCATTAAAGAAGTAAAAAATTAGGTAGATATATAGCAAAAAGATGTATGGCAGAGTTTGCCATGAAAAAGAGTATTAGAACAAAAGTACTTCAAGCATTAATTTGCATGCCTTTTTTAATAAAACATCAAAATAAAAAACATGGAGCTTCTTTGTAACCCCAAAATTTTACTATTGCATGATCGAGGTATGAGTTTCCTAAGAGGATAAAGTTTCATGGAATTAGAATCAGGAATCAAAATATAAATAGTTAGATTCTACTCAGAAATTGGAATCCAACAACCCAAAGAACGTTGAAAATAGAGTCCGGATGAGGAAGTTATGGGACTCGTCGATACGAATACAACAGCACTAAGTTTGCTGAAATCAAAGATTGAACGAATAAATGGTAATTTTCTTACAGAGGGGTATTTTAGTAATTTACCTAGAGGGCCCTGTAATAACCGCAATTTTTGCTAATTGATTGAAAAAATCAATTTAGTTTGAATTTTTAGAAATTCTGGGCTAGAATATTAGGTTAGTGGAAATTCTCTTTTTATATAGATTAAAACATGACTTAAAACTTACAAATTATGAATGTACTTGAAAAACCGATCAAAATGATATTAAGTACATTCAATTCCAAGTTAAAATAAAAAATTTCTAATTTTCCTTATTTTTATGAATAAAAGGGTAAAACAGCAATTTTACCCATACCTGAGACCTAAGACTTCAATATTTAGAATGTACTCAAAAATACAATTCCAATGCCACTAAGTATGCTAAATTCTGAGTTTGGGAGAACAAAACGGATTTTTCTCTAGAAAAGGGCAAAATGGTCTTTTCACACCTCCGTGGAGCCCACAAATGGATCCAACGGCCAGAAAACATGTAATGAGTGGTCAAACCACTGCCAACTCATAGTGGAGAAGGAGGTGGTAGTGGAGGATCCAATGTTAATTTAATATCCAAAAGAATTAAAACATAATTATTACAAGTAATTATAAAAAATTAAAAAACATCTATAAATACACCCCCAAAAATCCTCCAAAATATTCATAAAATTTACCACGAAATTATCTTGCTTACCTTACAAAACCAATTCATTGCCAAATTTCCAAAACTCCCAAAAATCTCTCTT
Source organism: Warburgia ugandensis (assembly GCA_035236585.1). NCBI lineage: Eukaryota > Viridiplantae > Streptophyta > Magnoliopsida > Canellales > Canellaceae > Warburgia > Warburgia ugandensis. The sequence continues at coordinate 52,542,102 of CP141127.1, read as the reverse complement.
CTTCCATTTTCTCTCTCCTCTCTCTAAATTGGAGCACGAGACCTAAATTTAATTAAGAACTCTGTTCCAAATAAAATCTCACAAATCTCACCATTCAAATTATCCTACACTACCTTATCAACAAAAACCCAAAATAAATTTCAAGATCCAACAGTGCAATCAATGAAAATCACAAAACAAGCAATTCTTGGGCGATCGTATCATCAAGTGGGTATTCTTTTAAATTGGACAACAAAACCGATGTTTTTCTCCAATCAGGTAGGTGGAAACTCTTTCCACCCTCAATTCATGTTAGTTTATATATTTTTTATTTTTCTAAAATTAGTTTTATGTTAAAAATAATAAAAATAAAGTAAGGATAAGAACCCTTCAATCCTGGATGATGGAGGGCTCAGATAGAAAATTTGAGCCATCCAATCAATCCAAAGGGGTCCAAAACCCTAGGTTAAGAAATATTAACCCTTAGATGTTTCAAATTTGGGAGATCTGGAGAAGGGTTGATCCGACGGTCTAGATCAGACCACCTCATCCAATCTCCTAGATCAAGGGTTGATCTGAGCCTGACCTCGCTTAGATCATTTAACCACATTCTAGGATTGTCTAGTTACATTCCAGATCATCTTACGATGTTCCAGATCATCTAAAACACGTTCTAATGGCCAGATCAAATCTGGGCCGTTGATTTTTTTAACTGAAATCTTGTTTATTCAATGGAGAGCTCATTTTAACTCTGATTTTAGATCGAAAAGTTGCTATGAATTTCTAATGGTGTGTAGAATCTAATGAAGATGTTATATTTGTGTTTTTAATTGTATTTAGTATGATAATCACCAAAATCCATTCCAATAGTAATGGATCAGGATCAAAATGATGTCAAATTGAAAATGTAATCCAATGGATGGATCTAGAAGGTATCAAAACCCTAATATTGATAATCATAATAGGATTTATAACCCTCTATATAAGTTTATTTGTTAAAACATTACAGACTAAAATCAGCCGTTGAAAACAGTTGAAAATTTAAAAATGCAATTACTCACTCAATTTAAGTATGATTTTCAATCTAAGATGTTATAATAGATCTTAATGAGGGGAACATATTGAACCCATAAAAACAAGATATTAAGCATCGAAAAATTTTTGTTAATTAAAAATACTCTTACTAACACCCTTGATCAAGTAGATCTAGGCTGATCAGAATTGAAAATCTAGATCCACTAAGGATCTAATGATGATAAAATAGCATGGAGATGGTTGGATGGGATTGATATGAAATAAATCAAGGTGTATGCCCTTAAATGAGAAAATGATCATGGAAAATCTCAATGGATCTCCTTGATCGGATGAATCAAGAATGATCAGGACAATTGGACCTATAAATTGAATGATCTAAAGTGAGGATCATATTATTATGATGTTGGATCAAACAGAAACATAAAGGATCAGGGCTTGCATTCTTAATGGAATATCAACCCTAGATCTAAAAGATGGACAAATCAGATGGTTGGATCATAAGGATAGCTTGATCACATGCTTAATTAATTATCTTTTATAGTAAAATTGATTTAATTATGATCCATATCTATTTTCCAATTTTAGTGCAATTATCTTTAATTTCCTAGAATAAGATGTTGTAATATTATTTGTTAATTTCTTTTAAATGGAAAATTTAAATTTAGGTCAATACTTTCAATTTTAGCATGAATTTTTGTAAATTCCTTTGAATTATTGGTGTAATTTCTTTTAATCATAGAATTATGAAAATTTCCTTAAAAGAGGTAATTGATGACATATAGATGGACTTCATTAAATACATATATATCATGGTGTATAACCATAATAAGGGCTATAATTAGTAAGACAATATAAGGATTGTCAAATCCTTAGCCTAAACTAGGAGAATAATAAATCCCATGAATGACATTTTAAATGTTCGTGGATTTAATCAAAATAAATTAAAAGGAGTACTTAGGGTTAAAATGCTCGTAGGAACCTTATAAAAGGTTGAGCTAAGGTCACTCTAGTGAATGCTGAACATGGTGGTTAAGGGGGTTCTCTAATAGAGCTTGGCTCTTCCCCTACCTTCCGTTGATTTTTGTGAGGTCTAAATGCCTCCTTACATGAGGATTAAAGTAACCATTTTGTGTTCAACCATTCAGCTAGTAAGCCTTAGCCAATTGAAAATAAGAGGACCTATCTAGACTTAGGATGGAAGAAGCTATCTTCAATCAGTAATGCATTAACTAGTTGAATAATAATAAGAGCATAAAAGGTTAGTAAATTATCTAATCCTAATAAAAATTATAAGTAAGATAAGGATGATCAAACAAGATCCATAGGATCTTGAATGATCAAGAACAATGAGAATCCTAATGTTGTACTTTATTATGTATCCATGTATGTGTGTTGTAGACAAATTTAGATAGAGAATCCAAACCAGTGATCAAATATGATTCAAGGAAGAGAACCAAGATCATCCTCCTTAAGGATGATCAAACAATTGAAGTTAGATCAAAGATGAACTAGATGATAGAAGATAGAAGATCTAAGCCCTTGATCTTCATCAACAAGTATAAATTGTTGATTAAAGGATCTATGAAAGATCAAGATCAAATAAAAGAATATACAAAGACTTAGCATAGAAAATACTTAAATCTGAAAGATTAGAAGATCATTCTAACCATCAGATCTATTGATCAATACTATCTGAGGAAGATAAATCACGATAGGACACAAGATCTAGATCCTTTATATCAAAGCACAAGATTAGACAGAATGTAGATAGGATAAAAAATATATAGGATTATTCAGATTGTATAAATATTGACAATATGTATGGATTTATAGATTTCATACATCAATCAGTATCATAGAAGATTTGAAAAGATGACTCACTACTTGAAGGTAGCAGGATTTTATGAATGCATCTACATAAGAAATACATGTTGAATACATGATCTTATGTCTGGAAATGTTGCCAAGTATAATGTAAATACTTGTATTAAATCCATTGAAAATCCTTATGGTCTAACCAAAACACATATGAAATGGTTAAGTTAGAATTGAGGAAAACACTAAGTGAATAGGGAACTAGAAGGTATTCCAGCCTTAAATAAATAGACAAATTATCTAATAAGTATAAAATCAATGCATGGGAATCATTCACATAGAATGGTGATCCCTTAACTTATATGAACATGGGTATCATTCATTGTAAATGATGATCCCTACGTTTGAAGTGAAATCCTATCTTCAGTATAAGAATACGAAAATATGAGGATGATGATATAAACAAACAAGATGTCTGATAAGTAAAAGAATACTTTATATACAAGCAAGGAGGCTTGTGGCTTTTGTTTTAAACAAGCATAGGCCTGGGGATGATATGCTTGGAGGGTTACAAGTGTTTGGCCATCCACTCTCCAAAATCTCATACAGATGATGATACCATGCCCAAAGAGAAGCAAAATGTCGGGCGGGGCAATTATGGGAAGGCCACCACTATGACGGTCTGTTTCCCCATATAGACATGACATAGATGATTTTCCACACTTAGTATCCGTGGAGTAGGAAATCAATTATCTGAGAGTGCTGGTACAGATCAGACTACAGCATAGTAATCCTTTGAGTATTTCACATTATGATGTATGGCATAATGAGATGTCGATACTGCCCAAATAAGGGAGTATTTTTCCAGTAGAGTTTGGATGTTTTATCATCTCAATATTAACTATTTTTCACAATTTTGATCGTGTATATATATATATATATATATATGACATATACAGTATGTATGTGTAAGGATGTACATATATGACAAAGTAAAGAGATTGATCCATGAGTATGAATAATGGGATTATGAAGTATTAGGATTATACTGTCAAATTATTATGCTTCTTGAATTCCCTACCAAGCATAGCTTGCTGAGATATTATAAATGTTTGAATGTTTACAATATCTCAGATATAGAGAAGGAGAATTAGGAGCTCAAGACTTAAGAAGATTTAGAAGAATAATCAATCATCCCTTGAAGACATGTATTTTTATTTGAGAGCATTATATTGTATTGAGAGTTTTTAATGTATGGTGAGGTTTGAAATTTGTTTTATGTAATTTGGACAAGTATTATACTGATACCTGGGTTGTACTATGAACCACTAGATGGATTCTGGAATTTAATAAAAGTATATTCCTTCAATGGAATTTTATCTTGTACAAAGTTCTACTTATGTTATGTATAGAGTGATGACTTGGGTTTTACTAAACAAGTTCTAAAGAAAAGAAATTTTGCTGCTTTGTTTTGTGAAATTTTTTTACTACTAAGGGCACCCTGCCTTTGAAAAATGTATTACAAAATGTGTTACAAGAACCTGGGTCATCATAGTTGGTATCAGAGCCATTCATCTAGTCACAGTACAGTACCCTTATATCCAATATGAAGATGACAGTCCAATTAGAGGATGAGAAATAGTGAGTGAATAAGAAATAAGATAGTATTTGATGAGAATGAGTAGAGAATGAGTTATGTGATTAACTCATTAGTTAAGAATGAGTATAGGAAGAGTTATGTGATTGACTCATTAGGTAAGGATTTAATGTAATTAACTTATGAAGTACTAGTGGAGTTTAAATAGATATTACTTAGCAAAGTAACTAGGAGTACTACTTAGTAAGTTAATGCTATCAATATAAGGAATAGTAAGTTATAGAAACAAATAAGGAAAATACTACAATAGAGGAAGATGTACTGTATGATATTCAGGTATAACCTAAAATCTTAAGTAAAGATAATTGTAGAAATAAAATACATTAATGTTACTATTATTAGGTGAAGTAATGGAGATTAAGAGAAAGAGATGATAAATTGGAAAAATATGATGGAAAGGATGAAGAAGGATAAAATCCAACCCTTATAGGAAAGGTGAAATAGATATTAAAGATAAAACCTTAGAATTATTACAAAATTTGAAATTATAAATAATAAATAATAAATATAAATGTAAGAGTTACAAATACTACATGGATGTATTATTATGACAATTAGCTAAAGGATTTAATCATCAAAATAGAGACGATCTTACTTGAGAAGAACTTAAGGAGATAGGTAAATATTTTCAAAATTGGTGAATGAAAAGAATTTTAATAAAGATAAATAAGGAGATAAAATTTAGAGGAATGTTGATTCAACTATATGATAGAATTGAAATATGAAAATAATTATGGACTATAATTTGCATCGATGATAGAATGGAAAGTGAAGACCTATAAATGAATATGGATATTAATATGATGAATTTAGAGATATTGATTCTATTTATATGATAGAGTTAGTGATATTGAGAGAATTATGGAATATAATGAGGAAAAATACATTTTGAAGGAATGGTGAAATGAACATGAGAAATGAAGACCTATAAACAAATATAGGCAACTAAACTTAAGTGCAAATTTTGGACAAATGAGATGATTATGAATGAGGCATGAATCCAAATTTTGGAGAAATATGTGGTTAGAAATTTCAAGATATTTTGGAGATTTCAATTTAACATAATATTGAATGAGGAAATATCAATAGTAGTTGAGGGAAATGACATCCACTGATTTGAATAAGTGGAAAGAACAAATTTTAAGGATTATTAAACAAAGATGTGATTATATAAGTTTACATTGGAGAGCAACAAGTTTCCTTAGAAAAAGAAGAATGAATGATCAATGAGATTATACATAAATGATATTAAATACCCTTTACTCCACATGGATGTTCTTCCCAACCAATTATCATCAATGGGGAGCTGGAAATGAAAAATTATGGTGAGATATCAAAACAAATTTTGAGTTATAAGTTTGATGAGAATAAGAGTTATTAGATAAGTGGTGATGACATATGAAATTATTATGAGAAAATCATGACCATTTGGAGAATATGTTAAGACACTTACAAAACTTGTCAACTATCTAGTAAGTGTACATGTTGATTCTAAGAATGATATGGAAGTTGAACCAACAAAGATTAGAGATGAAACTGAATTGTGAGGTAACATTGACAGTTAGAAAATTTAATCTCTTGTTGATTGTATAGCATACTATAAGGACATTCTTTTAGTATAATCTTATCATTGATTACATAAACCATAAAGAGTTTATCATAGATTATTGAGACTTAAAGAATATATGGTAAATTATGGAGTTTTTTAAAGGCTTGAGAGTGGATGACTACAAAGTCAATATGGACTCTTTTAGTAGGAATTATCAAGAATACATCAAACAAAAGGTTAGTATGATAAGGAAAAGTCATGAGGTATGCTTGAAAGAAGCTTGAGGAAATACATAAGCTTAAAAAGGAGAAATAAGAAAGTCAAGTGCTATGAATAAAGAGGAAATCATAGTACAAGAATAGTAATGAAAGTTGAGGAAGAAGTTATTACAAGGAAACTATCAGTTACTATTAGGATTGGAAAAGAAATTTTCAATAGAAAGAAATAGTAAAGGAGTATGATTATCTAGAACAAAAATGAGATAAGTACTTCCAAATAATGGAAGAACCAAGAAGAGATAATTACCTCCAAATATTGGAAGATTGTTACAAAGAACAATAGTTGAAATTGTGGAATCAAAGCAATATGTAATTTTGGTAGATAGTCTAAGGACTATACATATTAGGGAAGATATGCCAAAACTATATATGTTGAAAAGGAATGAGGATGAGCAATAGGAGTTAGAATAGAAAATATGAAGTATTGAAAGATTGGTGAAAATAAGGAATAAAACTTTAGTATACTAGTCAAGAGAAATAGAAGATTTTGAAACAAAAGGATAACTCAGATAAGAGTTATTAATCCTTTTTGAAAGTCTAGCAAGAATCAACTTAAGTGATTAAAACATTAGCATTATTAGTGAGATGTGTGTTTATAACCCAAAAATGTGATTTTGCCTTTGAAAGAGAAAGTGATATGAACTATGAATGAAAGGAAATAGAGGTTACCTTAAGTGGTAAGGACACATGAGCAAACTTATGAATGAGTTAATGAAAACTCATAAGTTGAAATGCGAATTTTGATGACCAAATTATTATAAGGGGGGAAGATTGTAATAACCCCAATTTTTGTAAATTGATTGAGAAAATCAATTTAGTTTGAATTTTTAGAAATTTTGAGCTAGAATATTGGGTTAGTGAAAATTCTCTTTTTGTAGAGATTAAAACTGTAATAACCTCAATTTTTGTAAATTGATTTGAGAAAATCAATGAAAGTTTGAAATTTCAGAAGACTCGGGCTAGAATATTAGGTTAAAAGCAAATATCTTTTCATAGAGATTAAATCATGAGTAAAAACATAGAAATTAAGAATGTACACAAAAAATCAAACCAAATGACACTAATTTTGTTATATTCTAAGTTAGAATAAAAAATCTCATTTTTTCTACCTAAAAGGGTAAAACGATCATTTTCACCCATAACCAAGATTTAAAATTTGAATATTTGGAATGTACTAAAAAAACAGGAAGGTACTCAAAAAATCAATTTCAGCACCATTGAGTACACTAAAATCCGAGTTTGGATAAATAATATTCATTTTTCTCTATTTTTATGAATAAAAGGGCAAAATGGTCTTTTCACATGAAAGTGGGGCACAAAGTAGGCCAATGTTGTAGAAGTAACAATAATTGAGTAATGCACTACTATATTTTAGTGGAGGAAAAGGTGGAGGTGGAAACTCTACCCATAAATAAAATAATAAAAAGAAAGAAGGAGATTTTTTTTATGAAAAATTAATTTAAAATTCAAAAACTTGCCTATAAATAATTCTGAAAATTTCACCGAAATTTCCACAACTTCACCATGAAATCCCTAGACTCCCCTGGAAAATGAGAGCAAAACTCTTCCCCCATCTCCCTCAATCTCTCTCCTCTCTCCAAAATAGTACCAAGAACCCTAAGTTCAATTAGCCACTCCATTCTAGATCAAATTTCACAATTCTCACCATCCATATTATTCTAAATTCTCTGATCTACAAAACCCCCAAAGTAATTTCAAGATCTTATTTGGTGTGTTATGGCATAGCATCCCCAGGCTTATGCCTATTTAAAACAAAACCACAAGCCTCCATGCTTGTATCTAAAATACTTCTTATACATCTCAGATGATCTATCTGTTTATATTATCATTCTCATATTCAATATCCTCATACTAAGGATATAATTTTATTTCTAGATTTGGGGATCCTCATTTACAATAAATGATACCCATATTCTTATAAGTTTAGGGATTAATCATTTATTGTAAATGATCATCATTTCCTTTAATTTGGTATTCATATACCAAATGTTATTAAGTGTAAGGATACTCATTTGATACAAATGATATCCATTATTATTAAGTTCTTATCTAAGTTCAGGGGTAATCATAAATGATAATGAGGTATTTATTATGTATTCCATCTAATTTCAACAGTTATCTCTATTCATATACATGAATTATGATTCAAATGTAACTATGCATGTTATCATTCTTAAGCATTATAATGTTTATGTATAATAACAATTCCACAAACCATAGGTCTTGTATTCTTAAAGTTCTACCTACCTTCATGTAATGATCCATCCCTTCAGATTCTCCATGATTGATGTATATAATCTATAAATATATACATACTGTCATTATTTGTACAATTTTGGATAATCTCCTATCTATATTCCTTATCTAATCTTGTCTTTTAATATAAAGGATCTAGATCTATCTTGTGTTCCTATCATTTATATAATATATCTTCATCAGATAGTATTTTATCTTATTGATCAATAGATTTTATGGTTAGAATAATATTCTAACCTGTCAGATCTAAGTATTTTCTATCTCCAAGTCTTTGTGTATCCATCTCTTTGATCTTGATCTTTCATAGATCCTTTGATCAACAATCTATTCTTGTTGATAAAGATCAAGGGCCTAGATCTTCTATCATCTAGTTCTTCTTTGATCTAAGTATAGTTATTTGATCATCCCTAAGAAGGAAGGTCCTAGTTCTTTTCCTTGAATCATATTTAATCAAGGGTTTGGATTATCTAATCTAATGATCTAGATTTGTCTACAACATACATATATGAATACTTAATAAAATACAAAATTAGGATTCTTATTGTTCTCGATCATTCAAGATCCTATGGATCTTGTTTAATCTTGATTATCTCACTTACCATTTTTATTAATATTAGATATTTTAGTAACTTTTTATGCTCTTATTATTATTATTCAACCAGTTAATGTTTCACTGGTTGAAGATAGCTTATTTCATCCTAAGTCTAGATTGCTCTTCTTATTTCCAATTGACTAAGGCTTACTAGCTAAATGGCTAAACACAAAGTGGTTACATTCACTAGACTGACCTTAGCTCAACCATTCATAATGTTCCTATGAGCATTTTAACCCTAAGTACTCTTTCTAATTGTTTTTAATTAAGTCCATGAACATTTAAAATGTCATGCATAGGGTTTATTATTCTCCTAGTTTGGGCCACGGATTTGATAATCCTTATATTGTCTTACTAACTATAGCCCTTACTATCATTAAGTCCATGTCATTTATTCCATGTAAATGTCCTTCAACTCTATTTTTCATTTAATTACGTTTTCAATGTAATTTTCATAACATAAGCATTAAAGCGTAAATAAATAAATGAATAAATCTAACAATTAAATCTACTAAGCAATAAAATAAAATTATAATAACATTCAATTATTCAAATGAAAGCTTAACATGCCATACTAGTTCAGCATGATCCAACACTCATAGTTGATTTTTATCCATTTTTCATCCATTTAGGATTTAGATCTTGATCTTTCATTTTCCTTTAGATCTAATACATCTTCTTAATATGATTTGATCTAAATCTATCCCAAATTAACCTCATCGGGCCCGTCAATCTATATGATCCTAACTTTATATCATCCTCCAAATATGTCTATAATGTCCAATCATAACTAATCAAGGAGATTTCCCTTCACATTTATGGATTTTACTACTTTTAAGGGTCAAGATCTTTAGATCTAGAACATAAATTACATCCAACCATTTAGTTATTGTAATTATACATTTAGATCATCATCTAAACTATTTTGAAAGGTCTAATCATTCTTGATTAATCAGATCATGAAGATCCATGCTCATTTTTATGATTTTTCTTCTTTTAAGGCTAGATTTCTTAAATAAACATAGATCAGTCACTTCTAACCATTGATTCCATGTTCCAAAATCATAAGATCATCAATGGTATAGAATTATAAAGTCTTAACATTCCAAATTTTACTGATCATGGATGTTAGTACCATTATCTCTTAAAAACAAAAATTTTCATGAATTGAATTTATGATTTTGTTGGTTCTGTGGGTTCTCCTCACCAAGAGGAATCTAATCCAACTTTCCAATTCAATTTGGAGTTAAATTATGATCAGAATTTGGATTTTAAGATTTCAGCCAATTTTAATGGCTGATATTGATCTTTACTGTTTTTATTCAATTACTTAATCGAGAGATCTAAAAATTATCCTATGATCATGGTCATTAGGGGTTTGAGATGTCCTGAATCCATCCATGGGTTCAGATCTCTATTTTAAGATCATCTTGATCATGATCCAAGGTTGTTACTATGGATTTTACCATTTAATTTACATAAATATAGTTATCATGCTTCCATAAGATTCTACATAATGTGAGGAATTCATCAGAGCTTTCAAATCTAAAATTGGAGCTAAAATGAGCTCTTAATTGAAGAAATAAGATTTCAAATCAAAATTCAACGGTTCAGATCAACTCCACAGAACGTGACAAAATGGGAGTGCTGCCTGCATCACGTTACCTAGGATTACCCATCGGGGAGAGGTGACCAGTGATAGGGGAGACAGTCCAGATTAGGACCGTCGAATCGCCCATCATCCAATCTCCCTGATCTCAGTAGATCTATGCCTAAGATTTCATCTCTTAGGGTTTTTGGGCCATAGGAATCCATCCAACATCTCAGAAGTTTCATTTGAGCAGTCCATGATGGGGATCTCAACCTTGTTGCCGGATCCATCATTCTTGATGGATCAACGGCTGGGGAGATCACTTGGAGGCTGAAAAAACTAAGGAAGGTGCTGGAATGTACAGAGGGGAGAAGGGTGCACCTACTTGTGCTAGTCCAGTGAGGTGAAGATACCGGAGAAGAAGAAATAATGCCTTAAAATAAAGAAAACTAAAAAATAACCTTAAATGCTAGAAATATATTTAGTCCGTGATTTATCTAGTGCCGTTGCAGGAGAAGAGCGGAGACCATGGGGCTTTTGTAGATCACCCCATTTTGAAAATATTTAACAGTGCAAGATCAAGGTTTAATAGCCAGATTGGCTGGATTATTATAGAATAATCACCAGAGACAATACCCACTACCATGTTTGTCTTTGTTTTGATTTTCCCGACAATCCAGGGGTGGATCATCATAGAAAGTTAGGGCTTTTGTAGATCAGCCATGTTTGACCATATCCAACGGTGAAGATTGAAAGTTAATGGCTAGGTGTTGAGTTGTTTTACCGCAAGTGCACGGGCTATTGTAGGGTAGCTTATGCAAGTACGGGTCGATCCCACGAGGACTTGATTTAAAATGGAGTTTTCAATAAAATCTAATTAATAAAAGAACCAAAACAAAAACTATACTAGAATTAAACTAACAATAAAATAAAATTCAAATTTATTCAACTATTGCAATGTACACAATTATTTATTCCAAAAACACAGAAAATGCAATAAAATGATCAGTCCTGGATAAGCCTGTCCTGGATTGCACTGTCCCTGGATAAGAAAAACGCAGATAAAACAAAACCGGAATAAAGAAGGATACAGATGGAATTAAACTGGGGACACAGATGGAATTAACAGAAAAGAACAGATTTGTAATTTCTGTTAAAGAGAAGGGGCAAACTTGGAATTTCGTGAAAATCTGGTTTTTAAGAGAAAAAACCAGGAAACCACAACGAATGAAGATGGGGAAGAAGGAGAGGAAAAGAGGAAGGGAAGAGAAGAGAAGAGAAGGAGATGGGTGTGGGAGAAAAAACCCGTTTCGGGTTTCCGTCTTCGGGACGTCCGGAGGCGAGAAAAACGCGAGAGCCGTTGGGCTGGGCGCTCGATCCAGATGGTGAAGCCTTTGTTCTGGTTTCGACGATGCAGAGACGCCAGAGAATATTGGGCTGCTGGAGATGTGCAGACGCTTAGGTTGAATGGCTATGGTGTCGAGTGATGCTGAACCAGTGGAAAGGTGCGGCCGGGTCGGACTGGAATCGCCTGGCCGATGAAGAGATTTGTGGCTTTGCGACGGTTGATGGGAGAGGACGACTGATGGAAGTGAACTACTGGGCCGGTGAAGCTGGACGACTAGAAGTAGAGCAGCCTGGGCCAAAGACGCCTTTTCTGGGATGGGTGTTGCTACGATGAAAGATGGCTGGCTGTGCTTGAGAAACCCAGTAGACAGAAGAAGAAAAAACAACTATGAAGTAAACAAGAAAAACTACACAGAAGCAAAGTTGGAAAGATGGGTTGGTGTAAACAAAAGAAGAGAGGGATCAGAATGTGAGAAAGATAGATAGGGAGAATGGAGAAGGAGAAGTAGAAGTAGAAGAGAGATGGGGGCCGGTGATGGGTGCGACTAGATTAGGCTGGGCTTTGAGCGGTAGGAGGAATTGGGGTGGTGCTGTGCTAAAGTAGATGTCGTTGATCTGGAAGGTGGAGGCGATTGGATCTGGGCTTGCACCTGGCCGGTGAAGACGTTGGGAAGCAGGGGAACCTGGTGAGGTGGGATCTTGCTTGGGCGGTTTGGTGTGAAGGAGGCAGTGGAGGCTGGGGAGGTGCGATGGTGATGGGATGGAAGCGAAACAAAGACAGAGGGGAAAAGAAGAAGAACGAGAGAGAGAGAGAGAGAGAGAGAGAGAGAGAGAGAGAGAGAGAGAGAGAGAGAGAGAGAGAGAGAGAGAGAGAGAGAGAGAGAGAGAGAGAGAGAATGGGAAGTGGGGAGAATAAGAGGGAGAGTTGGGTACGTGAGAATGAGGAAAGGAAAAAGGAAAAAAAGGAAAGAAGGAAAAAGGAAAAAGGAAAAGGAAAGAAAGAAAAGAGGAAAAGGAAAAGGAAAGAAAGAAAAGAGGAAAAGGAAGAGGAAAGAAAAGAAAGAAAAGGAAAAGAGAAAAAGGAAGGGAAAGAGGAAAAGGAAAAGGAAAAGGAAATAGGAAGAAAAAGAAAAAGGAAGGAAAGGAAAGAAAGAAGTGGGGGAAGGAGTTGTTCTTTCCATTTTGTCCATTTTTATTCCATCCCTCTCCATGGGTGATCTGGTCCATCCATCTCCTTTTAAGTTGATCTGCACCGTTATCTTTTACTCGTATCCATCCGTGCATCCTTTGGTTGATCTGCAAAAGAAAAGACTAAATTAGAATCATCTGAACCGCACATTAGTCATCTAATGAACTCTAATGATCATCTGACCGTTGATTTTGACAAATTAAGGTTTGGATGGTCAATTGGATTTATATTCAAAATCAAGCTAAGTTTTATAAAATTGAATGGTTAGATGATCTAATTGAACGCTAAATTAGGGGAATTTTGACCAAAATTAAACACTTAACACACCCCCCAACCAGCATTTTGCTAGTCCCGAGCAAAACATGCGAAAAACCAAATTTCAAGATTTCAAATTTTATTTTTAAGTCAACTCCTCTTTTTCCTCAGAGAATTATCTTCAATAAATCACATTAACTTTATCATACTAATAAAAATGACTGAGAAATTCAAAACCCTACCCATATGCCAAAATAATTCCAATTAAGCTCAAATCTCAGAGTGAGTGTGTGCATGTACAGTTTACATATGGAATCATCTTGATCTCTAAACAAACTTCTAACTTTTGAACTCCATCCGAAATATGTTTTGACCTCAAGCCTCACTAATGACATACACTCAGAAACAAAATCTCTCAGATAAAGGGGTCAAATCATATCTCTCTTTTAATTATGTGAGTTGAGTCAATAAAAGCAAAATTTTCTCACATGTACTCATGAAAATTGGGAGTTACTAAGGAATTTCATTGTTTTGATCCCTTTAGAATAGATGCTATTACCTTTGAATATTTAGAAATACCAGCCTTTCAGATCCTATCCATTCATTTCCTCATCAAGACTATTTTCATCCTAGAATCAATAGGTCTTTAACTGGGACGAAACGTAGGCTTAGGACAAGGTATCAAAGAAAGGGTATAAGGATATTCAAAGTTTCTTCAGAAAATAAGTAGAGGTCTTCTAAAATTGATAATTCTTTCTTTCTTTGATGAAGTGAATATTTTTGTTTCCATTTTTCTTTGTATTCTTCAAACTTTTTTTTTTTTTTTTTTCAGGCTATTTTAGTACTTTTGAATCACTTTGAAGAATATTTCTTTTCTTGATATCCACTTTTCTATTTTCATTACAACTAAAAGGTATTTCTTCATTCTTCTCTAACTCATTTTTCAAAGAAAATGGGTAATGGATAATTTATACTGGGTTAATATGGGTAAAGGATAATTTGGGTGACAAAAGAAAAGGCTTATATTAAAGGCTCAAGTTGGCTAACTAGTGGTAACAATACTTTATGGGTAGGCTTTATGTCTCTAGGTTATAACAAGGATGGCCTAAATCATTTTCAAGGTTTCCTATAATCTATCAAATTCAATGAACTTCTAGAATTTTAAAGGTAATATTCTAATTATCCAGGTAATTAGCCAAATTAAGAGTTTGGGATCAATTTTCTTTAAGCACGCTGAAGAAAATTAGGAACATTTATAACCTCTCAAAAAATGAATGGCTCTAAAACTCACTTAGGTTATAGATCTCCACTGAATTTCTTCAGAATTTCTAAGTTATAGCCACTTATCAATCTAGACTATCTATATGCAACTGCGTGTACAGATGTGATCTGAGACTTTGCTTTCATAGAATACTTTAGAAAATGAGTAAAAAGATGAATTAATCATATTCAATTCCATTAATAAGCTAAAGTTATTTAGATTATACTTCAGAAAATCCAATTCTCATCATAGTGTAGGAAATGACCTAAAATTTTTCAATTTTTTTTTTTTTTTGAAAAACTAAGGAAAACACCTAAAAATCTAATAAAAACTAGAATTTGTTAGAATTCTACACCCCCCAACCTGCCAGAAACATTGTCCTCAATGTTTAAAAATTAGGACCTAAAATGAATATGAGTGATGCAGAAAACAACAAAAATATGGTACAGAGGGATCAAATCCACTCAATCCTGATAAACAGGATCCTCCAGAGTTGTGGACTCAACTTCTGGATTCTCATAATCTAGGAAAGGCTTTAAACGTTGACCATTTACTTTAAAAGAATGACCAGTCCTAGTATTCTCAATCTCGACAAATTCCATATGGAAAAACTTCTTTTACTATATATGGACCAGTCCATCGAGATCTAAGCTTACCTGGAAATAAGTGAAGCTTAGAATTGTAAAGTAGAACCTTTTGGCTTGGAGTAAAGGATTTTCTCATTATCTTCTTATCATGAAAAACTTTCATCTTTTCTTTATATATCCTATTACTCTCATATGCTTCTTTCCTGATCTCTTCCAACTCATTAAGTTGGAGTTTGCGATGTGAGCCTGCTTTATTCATATTGAAATTGAATGTCTTTATTGCCCAATAGGCTCTATGTTCCAATTCCACAGGCAAATGACAAGCCTTACCGTATACAATACGATAGGGAGACATACCAATCGGGGTGCGATGTGCAGTCCTGTAAGCCCAAAGCGCATCGGTCAGTCGAAGAGACCAATCTTTACGATCTGGATTAACAGTCTTTTGAAGGATTTGTTTGATGGCCCGATTAGATACTTCTACTTGTCCACTTGTTTGTGGGTGATACGGTGTTGCAACTTTATGTGTAATATTATATTTTTTCATTAGTGCTTCAAATGGTTTGTTGCAAAAATGTGTACCGTTATCACTTATAATGGCTCGAGGGGTCCCGAATCTAGAAAAAATATTTTCTTTTAAAAATTTAAGAACTATTTTGTGATCATTATTCCTACACGGGATAGCCTCAATCCATTTTGAAACATAGTCTACGGCTAATAAGATATAAATGTAGCCAAAAGAAGGTGGGAATGGACCCATGAAATCGATACCCCAACAATCAAAAATTTCTATGATAAGAATAGGGTTTAGAGGCATCATATTCCTACGGGTTAGTCCTCCTAACTTTTGACATTGCTCACATAATTTACAGAACACATGTGTGTCTTTGAACAACGACGGCCAATAAAAACCGCACTGTAAAATCTTTGCCGCTGTTTTCTGGGCAGAAAAATGTCCACCACATGCTTCTGAATGACAAAAGGAGATAACACTATGTTGTTCTAAGTCAGGGACACATCTCCTAATGATTTGATCTGGGCAATATTTAAACAGGTATGGATCATCCCAGAAATAGTGCTTAACATTGGAAAAGAATTTTTTCTTTTCTTGTTTAGTCCAATGTTCCGGAATTTTCCCTGTGACTAAATAATTTGCAATATCAGCAAACCAGGGAGGATGGGAAACATGAAAAAGTTGCTCATCAGGAAAAGTGTCTTTAATTGGCAACTCATCTAAAGGCTCTGTTAGGACTAGGCGAGACAAATGGTCAGCTACCACATTCTCTACTCCCTTTTTATCTTTTATTTCAATGTCAAACTCTTGGAGTAAGAGAATCCATCTAATTAGTCGTGGCTTAGCATCTTTCTTAGAAAGAAGATACTTGAGGGCCGAATGGTCAGTGAATATGACTATTTTAGATCCAACCAAGTAAGACCTAAATTTATCCAATGCGAAGACAACTGCTAAGAGTTCTTTCTCCGTAGTAGAATAGTTCATTTGGGTACTATTTAAGGTCCTACTGGCATAATAGATGACGTATGGCTTCTTTTCTTTTCTCTGTCCTAGTACAGCTCCTACAGCATAGTCACTGGCATCACACATGATTTCAAAGGGTAGACTCCAATTAGGTGGCTGCATGATAGGTGCGGTGGTCAACTTGTCTTTCAACTTTATAAAAGCTTCTTGACAATCCTCAGTCCACTCAAAAGGAGTATCCTTTGTGAGGAGGTGACATAGTGGTCTAGATATTGCACTAAAATCCTTAATGAACCTCCTATAGAATCCTGCATGACCTAGGAAAGAGCGAATGTCCCTAATAGATTTTGGAATGGGTAGATTGGAAATTAGATCAACTTTAGCTCGATCTACCTCTATACCTTTAGATGACACAATGTGACCTAAGACAATTCCCTTAGGAACCATGAAATGACATTTTTCCCAATTAAGCACTAGGTTCTTCTCTTTACAACGAGTTAAGACTTTTCTTAGATTTTCAAGACATATTTCAAATGAATTACCGAAAACAGAAAAGTCGTCCATGAAAACCTCTAAAATTCTCTCCACCATGTCACTGAAAATGCTTAACATGCAACGTTGAAATGTGGCGGGAGCATTACATAATCCAAATGGCATTCTTTTGTAAGCAAAAGTGCCAAAAGGACATGTAAATGTGGTCTTTTCCTGATCTTCGAGTGCAATTTCTATTTGGTTATACCCTGAATAACCATCTAAGAAACAATAGTACTGATGTCCTGCAACCCTTTCTAACATTTGATCAACGAAGGGCAAAGGAAAATGGTCCTTCCTTGTAACAGGATTCAACTTTCGATAGTCGATACACATACGCCAACCAGTAGTAACCCTAGTAGGGATCAATTCATTGTTGGCGTTAGTGATTACTGTCACTCCAGACTTCTTTGGAACCACCTGAGTAGGACTTACCCATTTGCTATCACTTATGGGATAGATGATTCCCACATCAAGCAACTTTAGGACTTCTGCTCTAACCACATCTTTCATATTAGGATTTAACCTTCTTTGCATTTGACGACATGGCTTAGCTTCATCCTCTAGATAGATCCTATGGGTGCAGATTAAAGGGTTAATGCCCTTTATATCAGCTATGGTCCATCCTATAGTACCTTTGTGTTCTTTTAAAGTGTCTATTAACTTTTCCTCCTGAGATGTTTCTAATTGGGAGGAAATTATTACAGGAAAAGTCTCTTTGTCTCCTAAAAAGGCATATTTTAAATCTGAGGGTAGAGATTTCAGTTCTAGCTTAGGAGGTTCTATGAATGATGGAAGGGGAGTGGACTCCCTCATTGGAAGGTCCTCGAAAGGAGGTTTCCATTTTTCTGTTTCCATGATAGGAACAGAATCCAGGAGGGCATTAACTTCCTCTATTAATGCATCCTCATTAAACTCATTAAAATGGGCCAAACAGGCCTCTAGTGGGTCCGACAAGGAAGAGGATTGAAACTGATCTTGCACAACTGAATTGATCATGTTAACACTGTGCAAATCATCAGTAGTTTCACCAGGTTGCTTACAAATGTTAAAGATGTTTAGCTCTAATGTCATATTGCCAAAGGACAGCTTTCATGACACCATTTCTACAGCTTGATTAAGGCATTGGACGTAGCCAAAAATGGTCGTCCCAAGATGACTGGTATTTCATTCTTCTCATTCACCACCGGTTGTGTATCTAGAACTAGAAAATCGACAGGGAAACAAAATTGTTCTACCTGGACTAACACATCCTCTATTACCCCTCTCGGTATTTTTACAGAACGGTCAGCTAGCTGGAGTGTAGTAGATGTAGGTTTTAGTTCACCCAGACCTAACTGTTCATATACCGAGTATGGTAATAGATTTACACTAGATCCTAAATCAAGAAGAGCTTGGTTAATCTTGTAGCTGCCAATAATGCAAGTAAGAGTGGGGCAACCAGGATCTTTGTACTTTGGTGGTGTATGGTGTTGAAGAATAGAACTAACTTGTTCAGACAAAAATGCCTTCTTCTGGACATTCAACTTTCTCTTTATGGTGCATAAGTCTTTTAAGAATTTGGCATACGATGGGATTTGTTTTATAGCATCTAAGATCGGTATGTTGATCTTGACTTGTTGAAAATCTCTAAAATCTCATCATTAGAAGCAGACTTTGGGGCTTGACGCAACCTTTGAGGAAATGGAGCAGGTATAGGACATGGATCAACAGTGAAACAGTGGTCCTTTTGTTTAGAGTTTTCTTTAACTTTCGTGGATTTTTCTACCTTTTCAGTCTTTTGAGGCTCATCTTTCTCAATTCTTTTACCACTCCTAAGAATAGTAACAGCCTTAGTTTGTTCCATGGTAGAGCTAGATGTTTCATCAGATGCATTAATGCTAACCGCATGCACTCCCTTAGGGTTTGCTTGTGGTTGAGCTGGGAACTTTCCTTTTTCCATACTTTGCATCATTTGACTCATCATGTTTTTTAATTCATTCATGGACTGGTTGGTTTGTTTTATTTGACTTTCTAATTGAGAAATTTTCCTTTCCTGGTTTTGAACGTTTTGATTATCCTCAACATGCCTTTTAGGTGGAGGTAAGTAAGGTCCACAAGGAGGTTGATGAGTTTGATAAGGTAAGGTAAGAAGTCCTTGGTTTTGTTGATGAGGTTGATATTGTCCTGATTGTGGAACATTAGCAGAAGGTCCATTTTTCCAACTAAAATTTGGATGGTTTCTCCAGTTGGGATTATAAGTGTCTGAATATGGGGAGAAAGGTCTTTTATATGTGTTAAGTGCATTAGCTTGATCATGAAGTACATCTTGAAAAGCAGGGATTGTAGGACATTCCTGAGTAAGATGTGACGTACTTTCACAAATACTACACACTTGTTCTTCTTTATTTGAGTTTTTCTTTCCCATTTCTATGGCTTCTACTTTTCTCGCTAGGGATGCTACTTTGGCATTGATATCATCTTTTTCAGACATAGCATACATGCCTCCCCTAGCATGGGTGTTATTGGGCTTAGGTCTATCTCGTATGTTCTATTCTTTCGAGTCAGCAGTCCGTGCACTTTTAGCTAGCCATTCCAAATACTCCTCCGCCTCATCTGGTTGTTTGTTGAGAAAGTTGCCATTACACATCATCTCTACAAACCGCATGTCGAATTTAGTCCTTCATAAAAGAAGCTGATGATGCGCCATGGTTCACAGCCATGATGTGGGCAAGTGAGTTGTAGTTCTTTGAACCTTTCCCGGATTGATAGAATGATTCTTTATCCTTCTGAGTAAAGTTCATTATTTTGCGACGAAGTGTATTGGTTTTATGGGTAGGGAAAAACTTCTTTAAGAATTCCCTAGTCATTTCATTCCGTGTTCTTATGGAACCCGATGGCGATGCATTAAACCACATTTTTGCTTTTTCCTTTAAAGAGAAAGGAAAAAGTTTAAGTCCGACAAGATCTAGACCTATATTTTGAGTTCTCTGGGTACTACATACCTCATCAAATTCTTTAAGGTGCAAATAAGGACTCTCACTATCTAGACCATGGAATTTGGGAAGTAATTGGATTACTCCCGTTTTTAATTCTAACGCACCAGCATTTTGAGGAAGAATTACACAGGATGGTGTGCTGGTGCGTGTAGGCTGAAGGTAGTCTTTTAAAGTTCTACCACGAAAGTTTTGATGACCCTCATTATTATTATCCCCATGTTCACTTTGTTGGTCCCACTCCCTATTGTTTCTTCTCCAATCTCTATTTGGTTGATGATTATTCCTCCTTGGTGGAGGTTGATATTCATCTTCTATCAAGGGTGGTGGGTCCTCATTCATGATGAATGGAGCCCCTTGACTTCCATGGGGTGAATTACCCCTTGAGCATTGATCAGCCATAGATGTGGCCTGATCTTGCAGTATGTCTTTTTGGTCGTACTTGACTAACCTTCCGGTTTTGTCGCGTCTCCAAAAGTGCATACAAGGAGAGCTTCTTTTTCGTTTTTTTTTTTTTTTTCTTTGAGAAAACTAACCTAAATGATGCAACCTAACTTCTAGAATGATGCACAAACAAAAGAGCACACTCAAATAATCCTAAGGCTAATAAGCAGCAATATATTTGATTTTCTTGATTATCTGTGGGGACGATGCTTTTATTAGCCTAGACTAGCGCTCCTCCTCTTTTTAGAAGTTGATTACTGCTTACTAGTTGGGTTTTGTCCAAAGTGGTTAATACAACCCTCGTGTAAGGAGGCGTTTAGACCTCAACAAACGTCAATAGGAGGTGGGGGAAGAGCGAGGCTCTATTAAGTAACCCCCAATAACCACAGTGATCAAAAGCCACTGGATTGACAGTAACTCGCGTCCTATTAAGAGGG
The DNA here is from genome assembly GCA_035236585.1 of Warburgia ugandensis. Lineage (NCBI taxonomy): Eukaryota > Viridiplantae > Streptophyta > Magnoliopsida > Canellales > Canellaceae > Warburgia > Warburgia ugandensis. Next base: position 52,520,826 of record CP141127.1, on the reverse strand, counting down.
TCCTACGAGCATGTGATGGCCCTATAGGTCTCTTCTGATTGATTTTAAATTAACGTGAAAGGACGGTTTGCGCGCTTGAGGTGATTATCCTAAGTGGGCCAAGAGGTGGTGATGAAATCCACCCTTGATCTTATGGGGGTAGGGTGCCCTTACTAATTAATTTCACACACCATGGCAATTCGATCAGCATATAAATCACCTTAAAACTTTAAACATGCCCTAAGAATGCAATTAAAAGCAGTAAACTAATGCAAAATCCTAAAATGCAACAATTATAAAAAAATTGATTCTATATGAGTTACACTACCAAACAATGCAAATTATTCTAAATGCAAACCCTAATCTAGGAAATAAATGAGTGAGGAAACTCACAGTGGGGTTTCTGATGAAGATCAAGTGTGGGCCACCTTATCCCACACTTGCCCTGTATTATACAACCCTTTAAATTTTAAAATGGAAATTGCAATTTACAAGGATCCTCACTACAAGATTCACTCAAAAGGAAAAAGAAAGTCCTATTCTAAGAAAGCAGGGAAGTTTCCAATTTGGTGAAGATCCACTTGCCAAATTCCTCCACTTTCCTATTTCCTGAAAAATAAAATTAGAAATTAGTACCAAATTCAGGAAACAAGGTGATTATGCCCTAAAAAAAATTGAAAAATGCACCTAAAATTTCCTAAAATGCTAAAATTGCAATTCCTAATTTTATGTATTTTTCTGGATTTTTCTGATTTTTTTAAAATTTTCTGATTTTTTAGGATTTTTTAATTAAATTTTATGAAAACTCTTTTGCAAGTCCCCAGCAACGGCGCCAAAAACTTGTTGAGTTGTTTTACCGCAAGTGCACGGGCTATTGTAGGGTAGCTTATGCAAGTACGGGTCGATCCCACGAGGACTTGATTTAAAATGGAGTTTTCAATAAAATCTAATTAATAAAAGAACCAAAACAAAAACTATACTAGAATTAAACTAACAATAAAATAAAATTCAAATTTATTCAACTATTGCAATGTACACAATTATTTATTCCAAAAACACAGAAAATGCAATAAAATGATCAGTCCTGGATAAGCCTGTCCTGGATTGCACTGTCCCTAGATAAGAAAAACGCAGATAAAACAAAACCGGAATAAAGAAGGATACAGATGGAATTAAACTGGGGACACAGATGGAATTAACAGAAAAGAACAGATTTGTAATTTCTGTTAAAGAGAAGGGGCAAACTTGGAATTTCGTGAAAATCTGGTTTTTAAGAGAAAAAAACCAGGAAACCACAACGAATGAAGATGGGGAAGAAGGAGAGGAAAAGAGGAAGGGAAGAGAAGAGAAGAGAAGGAGATGGGTGTGGGAGAAAAAACCCGTTTCGGGTTTCCGTCTTCGGGACGTCCGGAGGCGAGAAAAACGCGAGAGCCGTTGGGCTGGGCGCTCGATCCAGATGGTGAAGCCTTTGTTCTGGTTTCGACGATGCAGACGCCAGAGAATATTGGGCTGCCGGAGATGTGCAGACGCTTAGGTTGAATGGCTATGGTGTCGAGTGATGCTGAACCAGTGGAAAGGTGCGGCCGGGTCGGACTGGAATCGCCTGGCCGATGAAGAGATTTGTGGCTTTGCGACGGTTGATGGGAGAGGACGACTGATGGAAGTGAACTACTGGGCCGGTGAAGCTGGACGACTAGAAGTAGAGCAGCCTGGGCCAAAGACGCCTTTTCTGGGATGGGTGTTGCTACGATGAAAGATGGCTGGCTGTGCTTGAGAAACCCAGTAGACGTAAGAAGAAAAACAACTATGAAGTAAACAAGAAAAACTACACAGAAGCAAAGTTGGAAAGATGGGTTGGTGTAAACAAAAGAAGAGAGGGATCAGAATGTGAGAAAGATAGATAGGGAGAATGGAGAAGGAGAAGTAGAAGTAGAAGAGAGATGGGGGCCGGTGATGGGTGCGACTAGATTAGGCTGGGCTTTGAGCGGTAGGAGGAATTGGGGTGGTGCTTTGTGCTAAAGTAGATGTCGTTGATCCGGGAAGGTGGAGGCGATTGGATCTGGGCTTGCACCTGGCCGGTGAAGACGTTGGGAAGCAGGGGAACCAGGTGAGGTGGGAACTTGCTTGGGCGGTTTGGTGTGAAGGAGGCGGTGGAGGCCGGGGAGGTGCGATGGTGATGGGATGGAAGCGAAACAAAGACAGAGGGGAAAAGAAGAAGAACGAGAGAGAGAGAGAGAGAGAGAGAGAGAGAGAGAGAGAGAGAGAGAGAGAGAGAGAGAGAGAGAGAGAGAGAGAGAGAGAGAGAGAGAGAGAGAGAGAGAGAGAGAGAGAGAATGGGAAGTGGGGAGAATAAGAGGGAGAGTTGGGTACGTGAGAATGAGGAAAGGAAAAAGAAAAAAAAGGAAAGAAGGAAAAAGGAAAAAGGAAAAGGAAAGAAAGAAAAGAGGAAAAGGAAAAGGAAAGAAAGAAAAGAGGAAAAGGAAGAGGAAAGAAAAGAAAGAAAAGGAAAAGAGAAAAAGGAAGGGAAAGAGGAAAAGGAAAAGGAAAAGGAAAAAGGAAGAAAAAGAAAAAGGAAGAAAAGGAAAGAAAGAAGTGGGGGAAGGAGTTGTTCTTTCCATTTTGTCCATTTTTATTCCATCCCTCTCCATGGGTGATCTGGTCCATCCATCGCCTTTTAAGTTGATCTGCACCGTTATCTTTTACTCGTATCCATCCGTGCGTCCTTTGGTTGATCTGCAAAAGAAAAGACTAAATTAGAATCATCTGAACCGCACATTAGTCATCTAATGAACTCTAATGATCATCTGACCGTTGATTTTGACAAATTAAGGTTTGGATGGTCAATTGGATTTATATTCAAAATCAAGCTAAGTTTTATAAAATTGAACGGTTAGATGATCTAATTGAACGCTAAATTAGGGGAATTTTGACCAAAATTAAACACTTAACACTAGGAGTGGATGATTAATTCAAATAGGGTTTCCTAGGTGGAAACCCTAGTTCATCGGGGATGACGTGTCCCTGGACGTTCCCGATGCAGACGCAGGGGTCATGTGCCCAGGCACATCCAGGGACACGCCCACAAAGAAAGAGAGAGAAAGAGAGAAGGAAAAGAGAAATGGGGAAGATGGATGGGAAGTTTACCGCTGGGATTTTGGGGCATTGTAGGGGACCTCATGGAGGACATTAGGAAAATTTTTGGGAATTTTATGAGCTATTTATAGGGAATTTTGAATTTTTCATAATTATATGTCATAATTATGTTTCATTTCTTTTTATTATTAAATTGTCTTTGGATTCCCACTACCAGCTCCTTGTCCACTAGCAACGGTAGTGGTTTGATTCATGATGACATGTTTTCTGGCCATTGGCTCCCTTTGTGGGCTCCACGGAGGTGTGAAAGGACCATTTTGCCCTTTTATGGAGAAAATTTTGTTTTATTCTTTCGAACTCAGAATTGAGCGTACTTAATGGTGGTAGAATTGTATTTTTGAGTACATTCTAAATATAATTGTCCTAGGTCTCTGTTATGAGTAAAATTACTATTGTACCCTTTTATTCATAAAAAATAGAGACAAATAAGGATTTTTCACCTAAACTTAGAATTTGATGTACCTACAGTCATTTTGATTGGTTTTTCGAGTACATTACAAATATCCAAGTTTTAAGTCTTGATTTTATTTTTGTAAAAATGAATTTTCCTGGAACACAAAGTTCTAGTTCCACTTTTAAAATTTTAACTTTTAATTTTTAATAATTCAATTATATTTATAAAAATTTGGGTTGTTACATGGGACTTCCTAAACTTAATATATTTTTTCTAAAATGATCAATTTCAAGCATTTGCAGCCACTAAAGTAGAAGAAAATTAGGAATATAAAGAGTAAAAAATGCATTGTAATGTTACCATTTAAATGCATATTTAAGCAATAATTTTCATGCCTTCTTGAAAGAAACATTAAAATTTAAGACATGGGACTTCTTAAACTCAAAGACTTCTATGTAGAATGGTCTATTTCAAGCATTAAACAAGAAGAAAATCAGAAATATATATAGTAAAAAATGCATGGTAATGTTACCAACAAAACACATATTCAAGCAACAATTTGCATGCCTTTTTGAATTAAACATCAAAATCTAAGACATGGGACTTCTTATGCTTAATCTAAGACATTATAGTAGCAGATAATTTAGAAAATATATAGTAAAAAAAACCATGGTAATGTTACCATTCAAGCAACAATTGTATGCCTTCTTAAATAAAATATCAAAATCTAAACACAGGTCTTATTAAACTCAATGTATTCTATCTAGAATAATCAATTTTGAGCATTAACTAGCATTAAAGAAGCAACAAATCAGGAACATATATAGTAAAAAATGTATGATAATGTTACAATCCAAATGCATATTCAAGCAATAATATGCATGCCTTCTTGAATTAAAAAATAAAAATATAGGCCATGAGACTTCTTAAACTCAATGACTTCTATGTAAAATGATCAATTTCAAGCATTAGAGAAGAAGAATATCACAAATATATACAGTAAACAATGCATGGTAATGTTACCATCCAAACACATATTCTAGCAACAATTTTCTTGCCTTCTTGAATCAAATATCAAAATCTAAGACATGTGACTTCTTAAATTCAATGTATTTTATCTAGAATTATCAATTTTAAGCATTTAAAATCATTAAAGAAGCAAAAAATCAGGCATATATATTGTAAAAAACACATGGTAATGTTACCATTTAGACACATATTCAAGCAAAAATTTGCATGACTTTTTGAATGAAACATCCAAATCTAAAACATGGGACTTCTTAAACTCAATGACTTCTATGTAGAATGATCAATTTCAAGCATTAAAGAAGAAGAATATCAGAAATATATACAGTAAACAATGCATGGTAATGTTACCATCCAAACACATATTCTAGCAACAATTTTCTTGCCTTCTTGAATCAAATATCAAAATCTAAGACATGTGAATTCTTAAATTCAATGTATTTTATCTAGAATTATCAATTTTAAGCATTTAAAATCATTAAAAAAGCAAAAAATCAGGCATATATATTGTAAAAAACACATGGTAATGTTACCATTTAGACACATATTCAAGCAACAATTTGCATGACTTTTTGAATGAAACATCAAAATCTAAAACATGGGTCTTCATAATATCAATATATTCTATCTGGAATTATCAAATTTAAACATTTATAAGCATTATAGAAGCAAAAAATTAGGAATATATATAGTAAAAAATGCAAGGTAATGTTGCCATTCAAACACATATTCAACCAACAATTTGCATGCCTTCCTAAATGAAACATCAAAACCCAAAATGTGGGCCATCTTAAACTCAATGTATTCTATTTAGAACATTCATTTTCAAGCATTTGCATGCATTAATGAAGTTAAAAATTAGGAACACATATAGTAAAAAATGTGTGGTAATTTAACCATCCAAAGACAGATTCAAGCAACAATTTGCATGCCTTCTTAAATGAAACATCAAAATCTAAAACATGGGAATGCTTAAACTTAATGAATTCTATGTAAAATGATCAATTTCAATCATTAAAGATGCAGAAAATAAAAAACATATATAGTAAAAAATGCATGGTAATGTTACCATCCAAACACAGATTCAAGCAACAATTTGCATGCCATCTTGAATTAAACATCAAAATCTAAGACATGGGACTTCTTAAACCCAATGTATTTTAACTAGAATGATCAATTTCAAACATTTACATGCATTAAAGTAGTAGAAAATCAGGAATATATATATATATATAAAATAAAAAATGCATGGTAATGTTACCATTAAAATACATATTCAAGCAATAATGTGCATGCCTTCTTGAATGAAACATCAAAATCTAAAACATGGGACTTCTTAAACTTAATTAATTCTATGTAGAATGATCAGTTTCAAGCATTAAAGAAGCAACAAATCAGAACCATATGGAGTAAAAAATGCATGGTAATTTAACCATCCAAACACATATTCAAACAACAAATTACATGCCTTCTTGAATAAAACATCAAGATCTAAGACATGGGACATCTTAAGCTCAATGTATTTTATCTAGAATGATCAATTTTAAGCATTTACATGCATTAAAGTGGTAGTAAATTAGGAATATAAATAGCAGAAAAAACATGGTAATGTTTCCATTCAAATGCATATTCAAGAAACAATTGCATTCCTTCTTGAGTGAAACATCAAAATCTAAAACATAGGTCTTCTTAAACTCAATGTATTCTATCTAGAATGGTCAATTTCTAGCATTTACAAGCTTTAAATAAGCAAAAAATTAGAAACATATGTAGTAAAAAATGGGTATTAATGTTACCATCCAAACACATATTCAAGCAACAATTTGCATGCCTTCTTGCAAGAAACATAAAAATCTAAAATATAGGACTTTTTATGCTCAATATATTCTATTTAGAATGACTAATTTCAAGAATTTACAAACATTAAAGAACCACAAAATCAGGAACATATATAGTAAAAAATGCATGGTAAGTTACAATCCAAACACATATTCAAGCAAAAATTTGCATGCCTTTTTGAATTAAAGATCAAAATCTAAAAAATAGGACTTCTTAAACACAATGCGTTTCACTTAGAATGATCAATTTCAAGCATTTACAAGAATTAAAGAAGAAAAAAATCAGGAATATATATATAGTAAAAAATGCTTGATAATGTAACCACTTGAATGCATATTCAAGCAACAATTTGCATGCCTTCTTAAATGAAACATCAAAATATAAAACATCTGGCTTCTTAAACTCAATGTATTCTATATAGAATGATAAATTTCAAGCATTTACAAGCATTAGCAAAGCATAAAATCAAAAACATATATAGTGAAAAACATATGGTAATGTTAGCATCCAATCACTTTTTCAAGCAAGAATTTGCATGCCTTCTTGAATGAAATGTCAAAATCTAAAATAATGGGCTTACTAAATTCAATGTATTCTATCTAGAATGATAAATTTCAAGAATTTTTAAGAATTAAAGAAGAAGAAAATAAGGAACATATATAGTATAAACGGAATGGAAATGTTACAATTGAAACGTAAATTGCAACAAGCATACTTCAGGAACAAATTTGCATGCCTTTTTTAATGAAAGCTCAAAATCTAAAACATGGGACTATGTAGACTCCATGTATTCTATCTATTATGTTTAATTTCAAGCATTAAAGAAGATAAAAATCTAGAACATATATAGTAAAAATTGCATGGTAATGTTACCATCTATATGCATATTCAAGCAACAATTTGTATGCCCTTTTTGACTGAAACTTCAAAATTTAAAACATAGGTATTCTTCAACTTAATTTTTTCTATACAGGATGAACAATATCATGAATTTGCAAGGGCTAAAGAAGCAAAAAATCTGGAACATATATAGTAAAACACGTATGGTAAAGCTACCATTCAAATGCATATTACATCAATCACACTTCAAGCAACAATTGGCATGCTATTTTGAATGAAACTTCAAAATCTAAAACATGGGACTTCTTAGACCCAATGTATTCTATCTAGAATGTTCAATTTTAAGCATTTGGAAGAATTAAAGAAGAATAAAATCATGAATGCTTATAGTAAAAAATGCATGGTAATGTTACCATTCAAACACATATCGAAGCAAGAATTGCATGCGTTCTTGATTGAAACATCCAAATCTAAAATATGAGTCTTCTTAAAATGAATGTATTCTTCCTAGAATGATCAATTTTCAGCATTTACAAGCATTAAAGAACCAGAAAATCAGAAACATATTCAATAGAAAGCACATGGTAAAGTTACCATCCAAACACATAAGCAAGCAAAAATTTGCATGCCTTCTTGAATTAAACATCAAAATATAGTATGTGGGACTTCTCAAAGTCAATGTATTTTATCTAGAACGATCAATTTCAAGAATTTACATGCATTAAAGTAGGAGAAAATCAGGAATATATGTAGTAAAAAATTCATGGTAATGTTACCATTTAAATGCATATTCAAGCAACAATTTTCATGCTTTCTTGAATGAAACATCAAAATCTAAAACATGGAACTTCTTAAACTCAATGACTACTATGTAGAATGATCAATTTCAAGCATCATAGGAGAAGAAAATTAGACATATATATGGTAAAAAATGCATGGTAATGTTACCATAACAACACATATTTAAACAATAATTTGTCTACCTTCTTGAATTAAAGATCAAAATCTATGACATGGGACTTCTTATGCTCAATGTATTTTATCTTAAATGATCAATTACAAGCATTTACATGAATTAAAGTAGCAAAAAAATAGGAAAATAAATAGTAAAAAATACATGGCAATGTTACCATTCAAACACATATTCAAGCAACAATTGTATGCCTTCTTGAATAAAACTTCAAAATCTAAAACCTGGGTCTTCTTCAACTCAATGTATTCAGTCTAAAATGATTAATTTCAAGCATTGACTAGCATTAAAGAAGCAAAAAATCAAAAACATATATAGTAAAAAATTCATTGTAATGTTACAATCCAAACGCATATTGAAGCAACAATTTGCATGCCTTCTTGAATTAAACATCAAAATATTGGGTGTGGGACTTCTTAAACTCAATGTATTTTATCTAAAGTTATCAATTTCAAGTATTTAACCCCATTAAAGTAGTAGAAACTCAGGAATATATAAAGTAAAAAATGCATGGTAATGTTACCATTTAAATGCATATTCAAGCAACAATTTTCATGCCTTCTTGAATGAAACATCAAAATCTAAAACATGAGACTTATTAATCTCAATGACTTCTATGTAGAGTGATCAATTTCAAGAATTAAAGAAGAAGAAGATTGGAAACATATATAGTAAAAAATGCAAGGTAATGTTACCATCCAAATACATATTTAAGCAACAATTTTCTTGTCTTCTTGGATTAAACATCAAAATCTAAGACATGGCACACCTTAAATTCAATGTATTTTATCTAGAATGATAAATTTCAAGAATTTACAATAATTAAAGAAGCAGAAAATCAGTCATATATGCTGTAAAAAATGCATGGTAATGTTACCATTTAAACACATATTCAAGCAGCAATTTACATGACTTCTTGAATAAAACATCAAAATCTAAAACATGGGTCTTCTTAATCTTAATATATTCTTTCTAGAATGATCAATTTCAAACATTTACAAGCATGAAAGAAGAAGAAAATTAGGAACATATATAGTAATAAATGCTTGGTAATGTTACCATTCAAATGCATATTCAACCAACAATTTGAATGCCGCCTTGAATGAAACATCAAAATCTAAAACACTGGCCTTCTTAAACTAAATGTATTCTATCTAGAAAGATCAATTTCAAGCATTTACAAGCATTAAAGAAGTTGAAAATCAAGAACGTATATAATAGAAAAAGCGTGGTAATGTTACCATCCAAACGCATATTCAAGCAATAATTTGCATACCTTCTTGAATGAAACATCAAAATCTAAAACATAGGAATGCTTAAACTCAAGAAATTCTATGTAGGATTATCAATTTAAAGCATTAAAAGTATATAAAATAAATAACATATATAGTAAAAAGTGCATGGTCGAAACAAAGATTCAAACAATAATTTGCATGCATTCTTGAATTAAACACCAAAATTTAAGGCATGGGACTTCTTAAACCCAATGTATTTTATCTAGAATGATCAATTTCAAACATTTAAATGCATTAAAGTAATAAAAAATCAGGAATATATGTACTAAAAAATGCACGACAATATTAACATTTAAACGCTTATTCAAGCAACGTTGTGCATATCTTGTTGAATGAAGTATCAAAATCTAAAATATGGGACTTCTTAAACTTAACGAATTCTATGTAGAATGATCAATTTCAAGCATTAATGAAGTAGTAAATCAGAAACATACATAGTAAAAAATGCATGGTAATGTTACCATATGAACTCATATTCAAGCAACAATTTGCATGCCCTCTTGAATTAAGCATCAAAATCTAAGACATGGGACTTCTTAAGCACAATGTATTTATATAGACAAATCAATTTCAAACATTTACATGCATTAAATTTGCAAAAAATTAGGAATATATATAGTAAAAAACACATGGTAATGTTACCATTGAAGCTCATATTCAAGTAACAATTGCATTCCTTCTTGAATGAAGTGTCAAAATCTAAAACAAGGGTTTGCTTAAACTCAACATATTCTATCTAGAATGATCAATTTCTAGCATTTGCAAGCATTAAATAAGTAGAAAATCAGAAAATATATAGTAAAAAGCAGGTGGTAATGTTACCATTCAAATGCATACTCAAGCAACAATTTGCATGCCTTATTGAAAGAAACATAAAATTTTAAAATATGGGACTTCTTATAATCAAAGTATTCTGTCTAGAATGATCAATTTCAAGCATTTAAGAAGCACAAAATCAGGAATATATATAGTGAAAAATGCATGGTAATGTAACAATACAAACACATATTCATGCAACAATTTGCATGCCTTCTTGAATTAAAGATCAAAATCTAAGAAATGGAACTTCTTAAAATCAAAGCATTTGATCTAGAGTAATCAATTTCAAGCATTTACAAGTAGAAAATCACAAATATATCTAGTAAAAATTGCTTGGTAATGTTACCACTTGTATGCATATTCAAGCAACAATTTGAATGCCTTCTTGAATGAAAGGTCTAAGTCAAAAACATGTGCCTACTTAAAATCAATGTATTATATATAGAATGATAAATTTTAAGCATTTACAAGCATTAAAGAAGAAGAAAATCAAGAAAATATGTGGTGAAAAATGTATGGTCATGTTCCCAACCAATCGCATTTTCAAGTAACAATTTGCATGCCTTCTTGAATGAAACGTCAAAATCTAAAACATGGGACTTCATAAACTCAATGAATTCTATGTAGAATGATCAATTTCAAGCATTAAAGAACCAAAAAACGAGAAACATATATAGTAAAAAACGCATGGCAATGTTACCATCCAAACACATATTCAAGCAACAATTTGCATTACTTCTTGATTTAAACATCAAAATCTAAGACATGGGACTTCTTAAATTCAATGCATTTTATCTAGAATGATCAATTTCAAGCATTTATAAGCATTAAAGTAACAAAAAATCAAGAATATATATATATAGTAAAAAATGCATGGTAATGTTACCATTTAAATAGATTCAAGCAACAATTTGTATGCCTTCATGAACAAAACACCAAAATATAAAATATGAGACTTCTTAAACTCAATGTATTTATCTAGATTGACCAAATTCAAGCATTTACAAGTAGTAAAGAAGTAAAAACTTAGGAACATATATAATAAAAAAAATGCATGGTAATGTCACAATCCAAAGGCATATTCAAGCAACAATTTGCATGCCTTCTTGAATTAATGATCAAAATCTAAGACTTGAGACTTCCTAAACTCAATGCATTTTACCTAGGATGGTCAATTTCAAGCATTTACAAGCATTAAAGAGGCATACCACTTAAACACATAATCAAGCAACAACTTGCATGCCTTCTTAAATGAAACATCTAAATCTAAGACATGGGGCCTCTTAAACTCAATGTATTCTATATAGAATGATAAATTTCAAGCATTTGCATGCAATGATGAAGCAAAAATTCAGGAACATAAATAGTAATACACATATGGTAATGTTAACATTCAAGTGTGCATTACAATAAGCATACTTCAAGCAACAATTTGCATTCCTTTTAAATGATACTTCAAAATATAAAACATGGGACTTCTTAGACTCAATGTATTCTATCTAGAATGATCAATTTCAAGAATTTACAAGCATTAAAGAAGCAAAAAATCATGAACATATTTAGTACAAAAGGCATGGTAATGTTACCATTCAAAAGCATACTCAAGAAACAATTTGCATGCCTTTACAAATGAAACTGCATAATCTAAAACATGGGGCTTCTCAAACTCAATGTATTCTGTCTAAAATGATCAATATCGTGCATTTACAACCATTAAGGAAACTAAAAATTAGGTACATATACATTAAAAAATGCATGGTAATGTTACCATTCAAACCAGTATTCAAGCAACAATATACATGCCTTTCTTGAATGAAGCATCAAAATCTATAATGTAACACCCCTAATTTTTGTAAGGAGATTGAATATATAATGAAATTGAAATTTTCAAGGAAATTTAGGTTCGAATATTAAGATTATTAAAAATGCACTTCTCATAGAAGTGGATTCAAGGTTGGAAACCTAGATATTTGATATGTACATGGAAAATTGGCTTGGATAGACTATAAGTTTGCCCAATTCCGAGTTCGGGAGAAAAATCTATATTTTTCTCAACTTTTAACCTAAAAAGGGAAAAAAATGTAATTCCACCTCACAATCAAGGTATAAGACATGTATAACTGAAAACATACTCAACGAACAGATTAAAATGGCAATAAGTATGTCAAAATCAGAGTTCATATGAAAATTTTATATTTTTCTACATTTTTCAACAAAAAGGGCAAAAAGATCATTTCACATTAATGTCGGGCCGACAAATGTGGGCCAATCGTCCAGAAACATCAATAATTGGTCAAACCACTACCAGCTTGTAGTGGAGATAGAGGTGGAAGTGGGACAATTCTTTTTTATATAAAACTCGAAAGAGAAAAACATAATTATTAGGGGGAAAAGATTAAAATTTTTAGAAAATGTCTATAAACACCTTAGAAACATTCCAAAAAAAATTCATAAAATTCACCATGATAGTCACCAACTCCTCTGATTCCAGCTCCAAATTCCCTCTCCTTCTCTACTATCTCCCTCTTTTCCTCTCTTTCTTTTCTTATTTTCAATTTTACCCCTAAGTGGAAAACCTATAGAAATCTAGTGATCTAACCCTCATACCAGAAATCCAAATTCCAAATCAATTTATAACAAGCTCATCTAAAGAATTCCTATGCTAATTACATGATCCACAGGCAAATTCTTTGGAAGATCACAAATTATGTCGTCTCCAGCATAGTTCACTTTTCGGTGAGGATTTTCTTAATTTTGGCAAGATCTTCTCCTTTGCACACATCTAGGTAGGTTTTCTATATCTTTATTTTCATTTTTCAATATATTTTTCCTAAAATCGGGTCATCGGACTGGTTTTTCAGCCAAAATTCTAGAAAAACAAATACCGGTGATGCAAGCCTCGAACACCATTAAGGACACCTCAAATGGAAAATTTGAGCCGTCTAATGGATTTAGAAGCCCCAAAAACCTTAATAACTATGATCATAGTAAGTTTTATTTTTCATCTAGACTTAATTTTTAGAAATAAGATCTGATAGTTCAGAATCAATTTGGGTGGTTGAAATTGATGGAAACTTGAAAATTCACTTCCAAACTCAATTTAAATCCAAATCTAGATGGAAAAGAAGTTATAAATTCCTTGTATTGTATATAATATTACAAAATAATGATATTGAGGTTTTTAATTTTATTTATATGAAATAAATTTTAAAGTTAGTTCCAACAGTGGTGGATCATGATCAAATTGATGTTGAAATGGAAATCTGATCCAATGGATGGATCCAGGATATGTCAAACCTTAGTAAGAATGATCATAATATAATTTCTAAGCCTCTAGATTAGTTAAATTAATCAAAACATTACAGATTAAAATTAGCCATTAAAAATGGATGAAAATTTTAAAATGAAATTTGTCACTCATTTTAAGTCTAATTTTTTATCAAGAAGATTATATGAATAGATCTTGATGAGGGGAACATACTGAACCCATAAAAACAATATTTTAATCATTAAAACTTTCTATTATTTAAAAATACACCTACTAACACCGTTGATCAAGTAGATATAGAGTGACTAGAAGTGAGGGTTTGGATCCATTAAGGATATAATGATGATGAATCATCATGGGGATGGTTGGATTGGACTGACATGATCTGACTTAAAGTTTAGACCATTGAAAGTAAAAATGATCATGGAAAATCGTCATGGATCCTCTTGATCTGGTAGATCAAGAACAATCAGATCAGATGGACCTATAAAAGTGATCATCTAAGGCTAATATCATGTTATTAGAGATGTTGGATCAATAAAAAAACATGACAAATAAAGGGTTGTACTCTTAATGGAATATTAACCCTAGAGCTAAAAGATGGACAAATTAGATGGTTGAATCATAAGGATAAATTGATCATCTGCTTAGTTAATGGTCTTTAATAGTAGATTTGATTTAATTATGATCCATGTCAAGTTTTCAATTTCAGTATAATTTTCTTTAATTTCTTAGATTAAAATGTTGTTAATATTCTAGTCAATTATTTTATTGGCAAATTTAATTCATGTCAATTCTTCAATTCCAACATGATTGTCTTTACATTCCTTAGATTTAGATTTATTAGTGTAATTTCTTTTAATTTCCTTTACATTAGTAGAGTCATGAAAAATACCTTAAAAGGGGTAATTAATGAAATATAGTTGGATTTCACAAAATACACATGTACATCATGAGAAATAATCATAGTAAAGGCTATAGTTAGTAGGACAATCTAAGAGGTGGACTTTCCATTTCTTTGGCCCAATTTAGGAGCATAATAAACCTCCATGAATGACATAGTAATGTTCATGAAATTAATTAAAATCAAGTAGAAATAAACTTAGGGTTATGGGCTCATAAGACCTTATTGAAGTATAACTTAAGGCTATCCCATTTCATGTTTTTTATCGGGGTTAAGGGGGTTTCTATTGAGCCTCAGTATCCCTCCACCTTTTGTTGACATTTGTTGAGGTCTAAACGGCTCCTTACATGAGGATTGAATTAACCATGCTGGGAATGGCACATATTTGGTAAACAATGGCCAATTGGAAATAAGAGGAGCTGTCTAGATTTAGAGATAAATAAATTATGCTCAATTTAATAAAATATTAACTAGTTGACAAATAATAATAAGAGCATAAAAGGTTAGCAATTTATCTAACCCTAATAATAATAAAAATTGTAAATAATATAAGGAAGATCAAACAAGATCCAGGAGAGATCTTGAATGGTCACAAACAAAAGGAAAAGAAATATAATGTAGAGTATAGTATTGTTCTATGATTTTACTTATAGTGTGGATTGTGAACTTAGAAGGTTTGAAACCTTGATCATATATGATTCAAAGAAAATTAGGGCATCCTTCATAGGATAATCCAAATACATGTAGAAAGAATACTTGTATAAAGGAATAACTTTATATATATGGTTTGACAGATGTATGAATCAAGACCATGATGGACAATATGGAGTGAATACCACATTGAGGTAAGTGGATGTACAAGAATGTATGAAGGATTCATGTGTATATATATACATGATCTTCTATTTATAATTATATACCTTCATGATATAAGTATAGGGTTTGGCCACCTACTTCTTGAAATGTATGATATGATGGATACCATGCCCAAAGAGAGGCTAAAAGTCAAGTGGGGCAATCATGGGAAGACCGCCACTGTGACAGCCATGGTCCTTACCCATGCAGACATGGATTTTGTTATTTTCACAGTTGGTATAAGTGGATTATCATGTACTTATCTGAGCATTGTACAGATTTAGATTGTGGCATAGTAGTCCTTGAGTATTTTGCATTATGATGCATATATGATAGGCATAGTGAAATGCCATAGCATAATGGATGTCAAGTATGATGAAATACATGAGTTCTTGGAGAGAAAATCTCCATATGAGATTTGGATGAATATTGATCTCCTAAGTGGGTAAACATGATGTATGTACTTTGTGATGAGATGGTCAATGAATGGGTAAACTTGATAGAATGATGAATAAGATATCGTATTATTGTATTAATGAAGTATTATATTCTTGTATCTCCTATCAAGTATAGCTTGCTAAGATATTGTAAATGTTTGAATGTTTACAATATCTTAGATATAAGGAAGGAGACTTCAGGACGTATAGATTGAAGAGCCTAGGCACTATTAGATTGATCAGGTATCTTCTTTGAAGATTGTGAAACCAGAGTATGTATTTTGTATTTGGACAATGGATTGTAATTGTAATACAGGGGCGGTGTAAAGTGAACTACTGAATGATTCCTAGTATTCAATAAAAATTTATTTTAATACAAAAATATTTTTGGAGAGAAAATATGTTGAGGTGAGACTTAGGTTGTGTTACAAATTGATTTAAAAGAAAATAATTTCGACAGTATTGTTTGCGAAATTTTTTTACTACTAAGGGCCCTGTCTTTGAAAATTGTATTACAAAATATGTTACAAAAACTGAGGTCGTCACATATAACATGGGTGTTCCTGAAATGAATGAATTCTATATAGAATGAACAATTTCAATAGTTTGTAAGCATTAAAGAAGCAGAAAATCAAGACAATATATAGTGAAATGCATATGGTAAAGTTACCAATCAAACACATATTACAACAAGCATACTTCAAGCAACAATTTGCATGCCTTTTTGAATGAAACTTCAAAATCTAAAGCATGGGACTTCATAGACACAATGTATTCTATCTAGAATGCTATATTTTAAGCATTTGTAAGCATTAAAGAAGCAAAAATTTTGGAACCTTTATAGTAAAAAATGCATGGCATTGTTACCATTCAAACGCATATTCAAGCAACAATTTGAATGTCTTCTTGAATGAAACATTAAAATCTAAAACATAGGTCTTCTTATTCTATCTAGAATCATCAATTTCAAGAATTTACAACCATTAAAGAAGCTAAAAATTAGAAATAGATACATTAAAACATGCATGGTACTGTTACCATTCAAATGCATATTCACGCAATAATATGCATGCCTTCCTAAATGAAGCATCAAAATCTAAAACAAGGGTGTTCTTAAACTCAGTGAGTTCTATATAGAATGAATAATTGTAAGCATTTATAAGAATTAAAAAAGAAAAAAATTAGGAACATATATATATATCCCTGATTTGCTCAGAATTGATGCCAAAATAAATAAATCCTCGCCGTATGCTATAGCACACCAAATAAATCTTGATTTGTCCTTTTTTGCTTATTGAATCATTGGATCTTGAAATTACTGTGGGGTTTTGTAGATCAGGAAATTTAGAACAATATGGACGGTGGGATTTGTGAAATTTGATCTGGAATGGAGTGGCTAATTGAACTTAGGGCTCTCTTGGTACTATTTTAGAGAGAGGAGAGAGAAAGTGGGAAAAACAGAGAGATTAGGGGACATGGGGGAGGAGTTTTGCTCTGATTTTCTAGGAGAGTGTAGGGGATTTCGTGCTGAAGTTGCAAAAATTTTGTAAAATTTTCAGATTTATTTGTAGGCAAGTTTTTTAATTTTAAATTAATTTTTCATAAAAATCTGCTTCCTTCTTTTTATTATTTTATTTATGGGTGGAGTTTCCACCTCCATTACAATCTAGTAGTGCATTGCTCAATTATTCTTTCTTCCAGAAAATTGCCCTACTTTCTGGGCCCCACTTTCATGTGAAAAGAGCATTTGGCCCTTTTATTCATAAAAATGGATATTATTTATCCAAACTCGGATTTTAGTGTACTCAATGGTGCCGGAATCGATTTTTTGAGTACCTTTCTATTTCTTGAGTAAATTCCAAATATTCAAATTTTAAATCATGGTTATGGATGAAAATGACTGCTTACCCCTTTGTGTAGAAAATTGAGATTTTTTATTTAAACTCAGAATTTAAAGAAATTAGGGCCGTTTGATTCGATCTTTCATATGCAATCATCATTTCTAGGTTTCCACTAATGATTTAATCTCGATGAAACGATATTTGCTCTTAAACTAATATTCTAGTTAGATCTTTTGAAATTTCAATCTGTCATTGATTTTCTCAAACCCAAATCCCATGGAGTCTGAGAAGCTTCCAAATACATCATTCTAAATTTTAAAAGCCTTTGTATGACTCTTCACACAATGTCTGATCACTATAAGTTGTTAGAATTGCAAGGTATAATGCCAAAACATTACATGCCCTTGGATGTCCCAAGGCATAAAGTCAAATATGTTTGAGTACTCGGATGTTGTCAAACACAACGTTTAGAGTTTTCAAATCGTTGGTTGATCTTTGGCACAATGTCTTTGCACGTTAAGCCCTGACAAGTCCCGTGGTAAAGCATCAAAACATACATTCCTTGGTAGTCCTGAAGCAACATGTCAAATCACTTTGAGTCCTGGGAAGTTTCCAGGCACAATGTCTAAGAATTTTGATCCTTTCAATGATCCCTGGCACAATTTGTGAGAGCTTTAAAAGTGGAAGTCCCAGGACCAAATTTTAAAACCAAACATGTCCCAGCTAGTTCCGAGGCCCAAAGTCAAATCACTTCGAGTCCTGGGAGGTTGCCAAATGCAATGTTTAGGCTTTTCAAGCCATTGGATGATCTTTTGTGGAATGATGAGATCATACTAGATCTCATCACTATTAAATCCATCCAACTCATCCATAGGATTTGATCATTCTTGATCTTACTGATCAGGAATGTTCCTTTACAAATTTTAAGTTACTTCAACCAGAAAGGGTTGATTTCTTCATTTATCATAGATTTGTCACATTAAACCCTCAATTTCGCATATCCTTATCATTACAACGTAAATAGATTAGATCCTTAAAGTCTGATCATCTTAGGTCTTCAAGATCATGGAAGTAAGAACCTAATTTTCCTTAAACAAAATTTTCTTGGAATATTTCCTAAATTTTATTATTTCATATGCAATTAGACATCATAAGCTTTTCGTAGCTTCTTTCCACTCCTGATTTGGAGCTTAGATGAGTTCGGATTCAAGTTTGAAGTTCACAGTTGGTTTAACGGTCCAAATTTGATCTGGGCATGAGAACAAGACAAAACTAGCGGAACCGGTCTTCCTGCCCTATTTTCCCATTTACCACCAGTGGAAACGGGGTGGTGACCTGTAAATGGTGAGACGATCTAGATCGGATCGTAAAATTGCCATCCTGCATTTCTCCTTCAAATTGGGCCATCATGTCTCCACGAAATTTGATGTTATTTTTATGAATCTATTAGACGGTTCGGATTTTTCATTTGAGCCCTCCATGATGTAGATATGGAGGGATTTTCTCCAGAACTTGATTTTCCAAAGAATTAATAAGAAATCAAATCCAGTGAAACTAAAATATAAAAAATGACATAAACTAAATCTTGCACAACATCCTCCTACCTGATTTGCTCAGAATTGATGCCAAAATAAATAAATCCTGGCCGTATGCCATAGCACACCAAATAAATCTTGATCTGTCCTTTTCTACTTATTGAATCGTTGGATCTTCAAATTACTGTGGGGTTTTGTAGATCACGGAATTTAGAACAATATGGACAGTGGGATTTGTGAAATTTGATCTGGAATGGAGCGGCTAATTGAACTTAGGGCTCTCTTGGTACTATTTTAGAGAGAGGAGAGAGAAAGTGGGAAAAACAGAGAGATTAGGGGACATGGGGGAGGAGTTTTGCTCCGATTTTCCAGGAGAGTGTAGGGGATTTCGTGCTAAAGTTGCAAAAATTTTGTAAAATTTTTAGATTTATTTGTAGGCAAGTTTTTTAATTTTAAATTAATTTTTCATAAAAATCTGCGTCCTTCTTTTTATTATTTTACTTATGGGTGGAGTGTCCACCTCCATTACAATCTAGTAGTGCATTGCTCAATTATTCTTTCCTCCAGAAAATTGCCCTACTTTCAAGGCCCCACTTTCATTTGAAAAGAGCATTTGGCCCTTTTATTCATAAAAATGGATATTATTTATCGAAACTTGGATTTTAGTGTACTCAATGGTGCCGGAATTGATTTTTTGAGTACCTTTCTATTTCTTATGTAAATTCCAAATATTCAAATCTTAAATCTTGGTTATGGATGAAAACGATTGCTTTACCCCTTGTGTAGAAAATTGAGATTTTTTGTTCAAACTCAGAATTTAAAGAAATTAGGGTCGTTTGATTCGATCTTTCATATGCAATCCTCATTTCTAGGTTTCCACTAGTGATTTAATCTCTATGAAATGATATTTGCTCTTAAACTAATATTCCAGCCCGATCTTTTGAAATTTCAATCTGTCATTGATTTTCTCAAGCCCAAATCACATGGAGTCTAAGAAGCTTCCAAACACATCATTCTAAATTTTAAAAGCCTTTGTATGACTCTTGGCACAATGTCTGATCACTTTAAGTTGTTAGAATCGCAAGGTATAATGCCAAAACATTACATGTCCTTGGATGTCCCAAGGCATAAAGTCAAATATGTTTGAGTACTCGGATGTTGTCAAACACAACGTTTAGACTCTTCAAGCCATTGGTTGATCCTTGGCACAATGTCTTTGCACGTTAAGCCCTGACAAGTCCCACGGTAAAACATCAAAACATACGTTCCTTGGTAGTCCTGAAGCAACATGTCAAATAACTTCGAGTCCTGGGAGGTTTCTAGGCACAATGTCTAAGAATATTGATCCTTTCAATGATCCCTGGCACAATTTGTGAGAGCTTTAAAAGTGGAAGTCCCAGGGCCAAATTTTAAAACCAAACATGTCCCAGCGAGTGCCGAGGCCCAAAGTTAAATCACTTCGAGTCCTGGGAGGTTGCCAAATGCAATGTTTAGACTTTTCAAGCCATTGGATGATCTTTTGTGGAATGATGAGATCATACTAGATCTCATCACTATTAACTCCATCCAACTCATCCATAGGATTTGATCATTCTTGATCTTACTGATCAAGAAAGTTCCTTTACAAATTTTAGGTTACTTCTACCACAAAGGGTTGATTTCTTCATTTATCATAGATCTGTCACATTAAACCCTCAATTTCACATATCCTTATCATTACAATGTAAATAGATCAGATCCTTAAGGTCTGATCATCTCAGGTCTTCAAGATCATGGAAGTAAGAATCTAATTTTCTTTAAACAAAATTTTCTTGGAATATTTCCTAAATTTTATTATTTCATATGCAATTAGACATCATAAGCTTTTCGTAGCTTCTTTCCACTCCTGATTTGGAGTTCAAATGAGTCCGGATTCAAGTTTGAAGTTCACAGTTGGTTTAACGGTCCAAATTTGATTTGGTCGTGAGAATAGGACAAAACCGGTCATCCCGGCCTATTTTCCTGTTTACCACTAGTGGATACAGTGTGGTGACCTGTAGATGGTGAGATGATCCAGATCGGACCGTAAAATCGCCATCCTGCATTTCTCCTTCAAATTGGGCCATCATGTCTCCACGAAATTTGATGTTATTTTATATCTAAGGGTTTTGAACCCTTCTGAATCCATTAGATGGTTTGGATTTTTCATCTGAGCCCTCCATGATGCAAATATGGAGGGATTTTCTCCAGAACTTGATTTTCCAAAGCATTAATAGGAAATCAAATCCAGTGAAGCTAAAATATAAAAAATGACATAAACTGAATCTTGCACGACATTCTCCTACCTAATTTTCTCAAAATTGATGCCAAAATAAATCCTCGCCGTATGTCGTAGCACACCAAATAAATCTTGATTTGTCCTTTTCTGCTTATTGAATCGTTGGATCTTGAAATTACTGTGGGGTTTTGTAGATCAGGGAATTTAGAACAATATGGACGGTGGGATTTGTGAAATTTGACTTGGAATGGAGTGGCTAATTGAACTTAGGGCTCTCTTGGTACTATTTTAGAGAGAGGAGAGAGAAAGTGGGAAAAATAGAGAGATTAGGGGACATGGGGGAGGAGTTTTGCTCCGATTTTCCAGGAGAGTATAGGGGATTTCGTGCTGAAGTTGCAAAAATTTTGTAAAATTTTCAGATTTATTTGTAGGCAAGTTTTTTATTTTTAAATTAATTTTCATAAAAATGTGCTTCCTTCTTTTTATTATTTTATTTATGGGTGGAGTTTCCACTTGCATTACAATCTAGTAGTGCATTGCTCAATTATTCTTTCTTCCAGAAAATTTCCCTACTTTCTGGGCCCCACTTTCATGTGAAAAGAGCATTTTGGCCCTTTTATTCATAAAAGTGGATATTATTTATCCAAACTCGGATTTTGGTGTACTCAATGGTGCCGGAATCGATTTTTTGAGTACCTTTCTGTTCCTTAACTAAATTCCAAATATTCAAAATTTAAATCTTGGTTATGGATGAAAACGACTACTTTACCCCTTTGTGTAGAAAATTGAGATTTTTTGTTCATAACTCAGAATTTAAAGAAATTAGGGTCGTTTGATTCCATCTTTCATATGCAATCCTCATTTCTAGGTTTCCGCTGATGATTTAATCTCTATGAAATGATATTTGCTCTTAAACTAATATTCCAGCCCTATCTTTTGAAATTTCAATCTGTCATTGATTTTCTCAAACCCAAATCGCATGAAGTCTTAGGCTTCCAAACACATCATTCAAAATTTTAAAAGCCTTTGTATGACTGTTGGCACAATTTCTGATCACTTTAAGTTGTTAGAATCGCAAGGTATAATGCCAAAACATTACATGTCCTTAGATGTCCCAAGGCATAAAGTCAAATATGTTTGAATACTCGGATGTTATCAAACACAACGTTTAAACTCTTCAAGCCGTTGGTTGATCCTTAGCACAATGTCTTTGCACGTTAAGCCCTGACAAGTCCCACGGTAAAACATCAAAACATACGTTCCTTGCTAGTCCCAAAGCAACATGTCAAATCACTTCGAGTCACGGGAAGTTCCCAGGCACAATGTCTAAGAATTTTGAGCCTTTCAATGATCCTTGGCACAATTTGTGAGCACTTTAAAAGTGGAAGTCCCAGGGCCAAATTTTAAAACCAAACATGTCCCAGCGAGTGCCAAGGCCCAAAGTTAAATCACTTCAAGTCTTGGGAGGTTGCTAAATGCAATGTTTAGACTTTTCAAGCCATTTGGATGATCTTTTGTGGAATGATGAGATCATACTAGATCTCATCACTATTAACTCCATCGAATTGATCCATAGGATTTGATCATTCTTGATCTTACTGATCAATACTCAATGTATTCTGCTTAAAATGATCAAATTGAATTATTTATAAGCATTACAGAAGCAAAAAAGAGATGAACATATATGCTAAAAGATGCATGGTTATGTTATAGTCCAAGAGCATATTCAAGCAACAATTTGGATGCCTTCTTGAATGAAACATCAAATTCTAAAACGTGGGACTTCTTAAACTCAATGTATTTTATGTAGAATGATCCATTTCAAGCATTTGCAAGAATTAAAGAAGTAGAAAATCAGGAACATATATAGTAAAAAATGCATGGTAATGTTGTCATTCAAACGCATATTCAAGAAACAATTTGCATGCCTTCTTTGAATAAAACATCAAAATATAAAACATTGGACTTCTCAAACTCAATGTATTCCATATAGGATGATCAATGTCAAGAATTTGTAAGCATTAAATAAGAAAAAAAATAGGAACATATATAGCAAAAACCGCATGGTAATGTTACCATTCAAATATGTATTCAAGAAATAGTTTGCATGCCTTCTTGGATGAAACATCGAAATCTAAAGCATGGGACTCCTTAAACTCAATGTATTTTATTGAGAATTATTAATTTCAAACACTTACATTATAGTAGCTGAAAATTAGGATTATATATAGCAAAATATGCACGTAATGTTATCATTTAAATGCATATTCAAGCAACAATTTGCATGCCTTCTTGAATTTAGCTTCAAAATCTAAAGCATGGGCCATCTTAGGCTCAATGTATTCTATCTAAAATGATCAATTTCAAGCATTTACAAGCATTAAAGAAGTAGAAAATTAGGACTATATATAGTAAAAAATGCATGGCAATGTTAACATCCAAACGCATATCCAAGCAACAGTTTGCATGCATAATTGAATTAAACATCAAAAGCTAAGACATGGAACATCTAAACCTCAATTTACTTTATCTAGAGTAATCAATTTCAAGCATTAAAAGCAATAAAGAATTAGAAAATCAGGAATATATATATATAGCAAAAAATGCATGGTAATGTTACCTCTCAAAGGCATATTTAGGCGACAATTTGCATGCCTTCATGAATGAAACATCGAAATCTAAAACATGCACCTTCTTAAACAAAATGTATTCTATCTAGAATGATCAATTTCATGAATTTACAAGCCTTAAAGAAGTAGAAAATGAGGAAGATATGTAGTAAAAATGTATGGTAAATTTACCATCCCGAAGCATATTCAAGCAACAATTTGCACACCTTCTTGAATGAATGTGACGACCCGGGTTTCGTATGATGAAAATTTCATAAAAAGGCGAGATCTCTTGATTTAGAAATATGAAATGCATGAAAATATTTTGTTTTGGAAAGAAATCTTTTGTATAAAACCCCGAGTGTCAAAACACATTTTCAAATCATATAGCCATAGCATAGTTTTAAATCAACTCTATTCCCAAGAAAGTGTTAGTCACAGCCCTAACTACAGAGAGTAACTACAAACAAGTGACATTCACTAAAATATAAGGTAGGGGTTTACTTACTTGTACTTAATTTGGATGTTCTCTGTCATGAGTGTATCCTGTCCTTAAGTTTTTACTTGTATCTGAAAAATGTTAAAGATTGGGTGAGTATACACTATACTCAGTAGGATTCTATCACTACTAGTTTTACAATGCATGATATGTTTTAAACCATATGTTCTTTAAACCATGTGTATGTTTGGACACTCATGTTCAATATCGATATTAAAAGCCATTCTCAAAATAGAATACTGATGACTTAAAGAATCGCATAATCCAAGTCAAAAGTAACATAGATATCATAAACATATACTATGGTATGCATAAGATGCTCAACTGAATCCAACTCATGGATCTATGGTCAACCATACTCATGTCATGCTATATGCATGCAAGTAAATCCTCAAAAACATAGGGCACACTATGCCCACGACCTCAGCACCGTGTGGTCCCTGGGTACCTAGGGACTCTCGGTCATAGCCTCCACGGGGCATATGACACTTCAACGGGTGCCGTGACACCTCCAGTGGTAGTCCTTATTTACCACAGCAATTGAAGGGAGGACAAGCCTTTTTGGCATGGTACCCTTTCCACCTATAGTGGTAGAGGCTAGGAGGCCACCCCGAACCTCATGGCATAGCGCCCACGAGCTTACTAGACCAAATCATATACTATCAAGCAGGCAAGAACCCTTTTTTTTCAAAACATGTCTATGCATGTATCATGTAGACAAGAATCCTTTTTCAAAACATGTCTATGCATGTAACACATGTCTTGGCAATATATGCGCAATGTATTTTTCATATGCATGCTAAGTTCATTTATGAAATCAATTCATGCTAAACAGGTCATGTGCATAAGGATGTAACATAAGTTATATGATATATGCATAAAGACAGGACATGTAACTTAAAAACTTAAAACATGCATTCTCAAAGCATCATGGGTTCTTTTTAAAAGTCTAGTAGTGATAGGACACTTACCTGGTTTGATCGCGTTAGTCCCCTTGTCCTTGTACGTTCCTGGACATGGTTTAGGGGAAAAAGGTTAGCTTGGCCTATTTCTATAGGTTCTAGAATAGTTTACCTCACTACTTATGCATTAAGGGTTCATTCCCATGCCTAAGGGCCTCCTAAGGTCCCTAAGTAGGCCTTCGTATAGTTAGGTTTGCAAAGGTTTAGTGGCCCCAGGCCACTATCATGGTTTAAGGGTCATGTCAGCCTTAGATAGTGGCTTGATCAAGTATTTTATGGTTTGGGTGTGTTCGCACTATTGATATGGACACAACACCCCTCGCAGCACCTCAATCAGAATCCTAGAACTGAAGTTATGGGTATTTTAGTGTTAAGAAGACATAGAAGGCCCAAAACGGGCCCTGTGTCACTGCTCCCGGGATGCACCTGCGTCCCGGTCGAGCAGTGACTGGCCTGCACATGCCATCGCACGCTCCCAGCCGTCATCAGGCTGCACGTTCTACTTATGTGGAATGCGCAGCATCACCGTCGTAGGCCCACACAAGGCGAGCACCTGGGATACTAATGCGTCCTGCGTCCGCCAACACAACGGGCCTCCATCCCTTTTCTCGTTTACTGGTGCATCCACGGATGCTCCCGTTAGTTTCCCTTTAATTCATTAGGTACGTTTTGGTTCTGTGGTGACCTGGGCATCCTCGGGATGCCCTGGTTGGACCTTGTCGAGCCAGAGCGCCCCAGCCACCTTCCTTGGGTCTGTCGTGGCTCCCTAGAGACCCGTTTTGCATGGTTTCTCATGCAAAAACTTAGGGACATTCAACCTAAGACTGAGAGGGATATGGGTTTGGAGTTTTTTAAGGCATACCTGGTTCGTGGCTGGGTATTTTTGACAATTTCTCCTCTTGCCTGCAACTCCAAGACTAGTTTTTCCCAGGGTTTTGTGCTGCCATTGAAGGGGGATTCTGGAGGGGGGTTTCCACCGCCATGGAATGGTGGTGGAGAAACCTTCAGAATGGCGGTGGTTTCCCCCTGCACACCGACATTCTAGAATGTCAGTGATGCAGTATGTTTGGGAAGAAGGGGGTTGCCCGTATCAAAACGGGTCCCTATTTTCTCAGGCTAATTCGTTTTAAATTTAATAACAATTTTGCCCTTGAACTTCAAAGGGCCATAACTTGCTCATTTTAACTCCGTTTAGCGTGATTCTGGTCATGTTGGATTCCTTTTTTTGAGACACACCTAAGGGTACCATTCTAAGGACCAAATTTCTAGGTCCCCTCAGGGTGAACAGTGAAATGACCAAAATACCCTTATCTCAAAAAGTGAACTTTTCATTACCAACATGGGATTTCAAGGTTACAAAAATGGAGTCATTACATTCTTACCCCCTTAGGGGAATTTCACTCCCAAAATTCTACAATATATACAGTCAAAAGATCTCGGGGTACTTTTCTCGCATTTCTGACTTCGGTTCCCATGTCTCTTCTTCCATGTGTGTATTTCTCCACAAAACTTTGACTAAGTGTATGTCCTTGTTCTGTAGCTTCTTAGTCTTATGATCTAGAATCTCAATTGGTCTTGTCTCCAGCTCAAGATCCTTCGTCAACGCCATGGGTACCTGGGTGATGACATGAGCAGGGTCAGGCACGTACCTCCTTAGCATAGATATATGGAATACGTTATGCACTTCAGATAGCTGAGGGGTAGTGTGATTCTGTAGGCCACTTTTCCCACATTCTCCAGGATTTCAAAAGGTCCTATGTAACACGGACTAAGCTTGCCTTTGATACCGAACCACATAACTCCTTTAGTGGGAAATATCTTCAAGAAAACGTGCTCTCCTATGTCGAATTCTAATGGTCTCCTCCTTTGATCAGCATAGCTCTTTTGCTGGCTTTGAGTTGTGAGGAGGCGTTTCTTTATGAGTTTGACCTTCTTGGCGCATTGCTCCACCAGCTCGGATTGTAGCACCCTAGACTCTCCAACTTCACTCCAACTGGTGGGTCATCGACAGCGTCTCCCATAGAGCGCCTCGTATGGAGCCATGCCAATGCTCGACTGAAAGCTGTTGTTGTACGTGAACTCCACTAGCGGCAGGTTTTCATCCTAGCTCTACTTCCAATTGAGGGCACAAGCTCACAGCATATCTTCAACTATCTAGATTGTGTGCTTTGACGGTCCATCGGTCTGTGGATGGAAGGCTGTGCTAAAGTTCAAGGAAGATCCTAAGGATTTTTGGACGGACTTCTAGAGTTGTGAAGTGAAGCGGCTATCCCTATCTGAAGTGATACTAAGGGGTATGCCATGTAAACTCACTATCTCTTTAATGTACAACTGAGATAGGCTGTCAGTGGATTGGGTATGGCGTATAGGAAGGAAATGGGTTGTCTTAGTCAATCTATCAACAATTACCCAGATCATGTCATGACCCTTAGAGGTCCTGGGTAACCCTACAATGAAGTCCATGGTAATATGATCCCATTTCAATTTAAGTAACTCAAGGGGTTGTAACAATCCCACAGATCTTTGATGTTCGGCCTTTTCTTGTTGACATGTTAGACACTTTGCCACAAATTCCCCTATGTCTCTTTTCATACCATCCCACCAATATTGTCTCTTTAAGTCTTGATACATCTTAGTTCCTCTCGGGTGTATAGTATACTTAGACCGATGAGCCTCTTTTAAGATTTCTTGTCTTAATTCTTCATTAGTCGGTATCACTAATCTTCCTTGCATGTAAACGCTACCATCTTCCCCTTTAGGAAACCCTGGTTTTCCTATTAAAGCTTGTATATCCGGATCCCCTTGCTGTGCTTGCTTAACCTTTTCATTAACAGCCGACTTTATCATTAGACCTGCCATAATGATCTTGCGCTTACTTATGTCTGGTTTCCACATTATTACTTCTTGTAATAGCTTCCATCTCTTAGTAAATACACTTGCACACATCCCTTGGGTTTTTCTACTTAATGCATCAGCTACCACATTAGCTTTTCCAGGGTGATAATGAATGGAGAAGTCATAGTCTTTTAAGTATTCCATCCATCTTCTTTGTTGCATGTTTAAGTCTTGTTGCGAAAAGATATATTTAAGACTCTTATGATCTGTGAAAACTTCAAACTTTTCCCCATATAGATAATGTCTCCAGATTCGCAAGGCAAAGACTATGGCTACTAATTCCAAGTCACGGGTTGGGTAATTGACTTCATGCTTCTTCAGTTGCCGAGAAGCATAAGCAATTATCTTCCCATGTTGCATAAGTACGCAGCCTAGTCCTTGTTGTGAGGCATCGCTGTATATCTCAAATTCACCACTTCTTGAAGGTAAGGTAAGGACAGGTGCTATAGTTAACCTTCTCTTTAGTTCCTGGAAGCTTTCCTCACATTTATCAGTCCATTCAAATCTTGTGTCTTTCCTAGTCAGCTTAGTTAAAGGTAAAGCAATTCGTGAAAAACCCTCGATGAATCTCCTGTAATATCCGGCAAGTCCTAAGAAGCTTCTTATTTCTATGACTATCTTAGATCTTTCCCATTTCTATACTGATTCAACCTTAGCAGGGTCGAGTGCTATTCCATCTTGAGAAATAATGTGTCCTAAGAAATTAACCTTTGCCAGCCAAAACTCACACTTACTGAATTTTGCATATAACTTGTGTGCTCGTAGGGTGCTTAATGTTATCCTTAGATGTTCCTTATGGTCTTCAGGAGTTTCTGAATATATCAAAATATCATCCATAAACACTATGATGAATTTGTCTAAGTACTCCTTGAACACCCTATTCATGAGGTCCATAAACGCGGCTGGAGCATTCTGAATTCATAATGGTCGTATCGAGTCCTGAAGGCTGTCTTGAGGATATCTTCTTCTCTAACTCGAAGTTGATGGTAGCCGGATTGTAAATCAATCTTAGAGAAGACTCTGGCTAATTGAAGTTGATCGAAAAGATCATCAATTTGGGGAAGGGGGTACTTATTCTTAATGCTGACCCTATTTAGCATTCGATAGTCTATGCACAATCTCATGGAGCCATCCTTTTTCTTAACAAAAAGGACTAGAGCTCCCCACGGAGATACGCTAGGCCATATGAACCCTTTGTCAAGTAGTTCCTGTAACTGGGTCTTCAATTCTTTTAGTTCTGCAGGAGCCATTCGGTAAGGAGCTTTGGAAATAGGGGAAGTACCGGGTATAAGGTCAATGGTAAACTCAATTTCTCTTGGTGGGGGTAGACCTGGTAACTCCTCAGGGAATACGTCAGGAAATTCTTAGACTACCTCAACATCCTCTAGCTTTGGTTGGGGACTCTCAACAGATTCAATCTTGGCCAAGAAGAAGGGACATCCCTGAGCAATGTGCTTAACTACTTTCATGGAAGAAATAACACACGCTCTAGAATAATCCTTTCTTCCTTGGAGGGTGAAAGTGTCTCCATTAGGTAGGGTAAAAGTGACACGTTTTTTGCGGCAATCAACAAAGGCTTGATGAAGGGCTAGCCAGTCCATACCTAGGATGGCGTCAAAGTCATTCATATCTAAGTGAATAAGATTGGCATGTAGCAAATGATCTTTGACCAAAATGGGGACATCCTTGAGATAAGAATAGGTGGGAAGTGCCTGGCCTACAAGAGTCATGACTTCTAGAGTGAAGTCCAGGCCCTGTGGTATAATGTCTAAGGTTGAGGCAAACTCCCGGGATATGAAAGAATGAGTTGAGCTTGTATCAGATAGAACTTTAGCAAGTGTATCATAGATAAAAAGAATACCTTCAAATACTACATTTGAAGCCTGGGCTTGACTGGAAGTGAGGGCGAAGACACGTCCTTGGCTCTTTGGAACCTGATCTTCTTTACGCTCTTCAACTTTCCTTTTAGGACAATTCCTAGCAAGATGTCCTAATTCTCCACAAGTATAGCAAGTGATGTTGAAAGTGGGACATGGTTTGCCTGACTGGTTCCTGTTACACCTAGGGCATGTCTTCTAGTCTAGTCTTCTTCCTTTGTTTCCAAACGGCTTCTTGAAAGGTGGCCTGGGTCTAGATGACTGAAATGGTCTCTTTCCTTTATTTCTCATGGTGTTGGTGTTCTTAGTTTCCTTTATCGCCTGATTCCTTTGATAATCTTTTTCATATAGGGAGGTCATCTCTACGGCTTTGGCTACAGTGGAAGGTTGGAAACCGAGAACTCTGTTCCTGAGTCCTGGGTTGAGCCCATCTACAAGTCTTTCTGCCGCGTCTTCCTCATCAGCACAAGCATGTGGTGCAAATCTTCGGAGGTTGATGAATTTATTTTCATACTATTGGACAGTCATGTTTCCTTGTTCTAAGTCCATAAATTCTTTTTCCTTCTGTTTTCTTACGTGTTTAGGATAATATTTGTCATTAAAGACCTTTTTAAATTCTTCCCATCCTATTGTTTCTTGTTGGTCAAAATAAGTCCTTTCCGCTATTTCCCACCACAAGGTAACCTCTCCCCTAAACATAAACGTGGCCATGGGTACCTTTCTTTCTACAGCTATGTTCATGGCTTTAAATATCTTTTCAATATCAATTTACCATTTTTCAGCTGTAGATGCTTCATCTTCTCTTGTGAATGAGGGAGCTAATTTTTGAAACCTTTCTAACTAAACCTCAGTCCTATCTATTGCTTTATCAGGGGAAGGATCTCGTGTGGTAGGGGTTTGGGTTTGTTGATTACTCATGTATTGTTCCATGTGTTGTAGGAATCACTGGAATAATTCAGCCATCCCATTGCCCGACCTGGTGGAGTCCACTGGTGGGGCTTCAAGACTTGGAGCACTGCTTACTTTCTTTCTAGGCATCTGTAAATCACAAGGTAATTCACAAGACCTTAGTATGTGTTATCATATTAGCCCTTAATCTTTCATGGATGAAACTTGATTATAAGTTATTCTCCTCATAATTGGGCTATGAGTAATGTCAAACCGGGCTCTGATACCAACTGTGATGACCCGGGTTTCATATGATGCAAATTTCATAAAAAGGCGAGATCTCTTGCTTTAGAAATATGAAATGCATGAAAATCTTTTGTTTTGGAAAACAATCTTTCGTATAACACCCCGAGTGTCAAAACACATTTTCAAATCATATAGCCATGTCATAGTTTTAAATCAACTCTATTCCCAAGAAAGTGTTAGTCACAGCCCCAGCTACAGAGAGTAACTACAATCAAGTAACATTCACTAAAAGATAAGGTAGGGGTTTACTTACTTGTACTTAATTTGGATGTTCTCTGTCACGGGTGTATCTTGTCCTTAAGTGTTACTTGTATCTAAAAAATGTTAAGGATTGGGTGAGTATACACTATACTCAGTAGGAGTCTATCACTACTAGTTTTACAATGCATGCTATGTTTTAAACCATATGTTCTTTAAACCATGTGCATGTTTGGACACTCATGTTCATTATCAATATTAAAAGCCATTGTCAAAATAGAATACTGACGACCTAAAGAATTGTATAATCTAAGTCAAAAGTAACATAGATATCATAAACATATACTATGATATGCATAAGATGCTCAATTGAATCCAACTCATGGATCTATGGTCGACCATACTCATGTCATGCCATATGCATGCAAGTAAATCCTCAAAAACATAGGGCACACTATGCCCACGACCTTAGCGCAGTGTGGTCCCCGGGTACCTAGGGACTCTCGGTCATAGCCTCCATGGGGCATATGACACTTTGACGGGTGCCGTGACACCTCCAGTGGTAGTCCTTGTTTACCACAACAATCGAAGTGAGGACAAGCCTTTTTGGCATGGTACCCTTTCCACCTATAGTGGTAGAGGCTGGGAGGCCACCCCAAACCTCTCGGCATAGCGCCTATGAGCTTACTAGCCCAAATCATATACTATCAAGCAGGCAAGAACCTGTTTTTGTCAAAACATGTCTATGCATGTAGCACATGTCTTGGCCATATATGCGCAATGTATTTTTCATATGCATGCTAAGTTCATTTATGAAATCAATTCATGCTAAACATGTCATGTGCATAAAGATGTAACATAAGTTATATGATATATGCATAAAGACAGGACATGTAACTTAAAAACTTAAAACATGCATTAGAAAAGAAACCATGACTCAAAACATGCATTCTCAAAGCATCATGGGTTCTTTTTAAAAGTCTAGTAGCGATAGGACACCTACTTGCTTTGATCGCGCTAGTCCCCTTGTCCTCATACGTTCCTGGACATGGTTTAGGGGAAAAAGGTTAGCTTGGCCTATTTCTATAGGTTCTAGAATAGTTTACCTCACTACTTAGGTATTAAGGGTTCATTCCCATGCCTAAGGGCCTCCTAAGGTCCCTAACTAGGCCTTGGTATAGTCAGGTTTGCAATGGTTTAGTGGCCCCGGGCCACTATCATGATTTAAGGGTCATGTCAGCCATAGATAGGGGCTTGATCAAGTATTTTATGGTTTGGGTGTGTCTGTACCGTCTATACGGACACAACACCTCTCCCGGTGCCTCAATTGGAGTCCTAGAACTGAAGTTATGGGTGTTTTAGTGTTAACAATACATAGAAGGCCCAAAACGGGCCCTATGTCACTACTCTCGGGACACACCTGCATCCTGGTTGAGCGGCGACCAACTCGCATGTGCGGTCGCATGCTCCCGGGCGTCATCAGGCTGCGCGTTCCGCTTATGCGGAACATGCGGCGTCACCATAGTAGGCCCACACGAGGCGGACGCCCGGGATGGTAATGCATCTCGAGTCAGTGACGCGCGCCCCACAAGGCGTGTCTACTGATGCACCGGGCCTCTGCCCCTTTTCTCGTTTGCTGGCATGTCCATGGACGCTCCCATCGGTTTCCCTTTAACGCATTGGGTGCATTTTGGTTCCGTGGTGACCTGGGCGTCCCGAGGACGCCTTGGTTCGACCCTGTCAAACCAGAATGCCCCAGCCACCTACCCTGGGTCTGTTGTGGCTCCCTAGAGCCCCGTTTTGCATGGTTTCTCATGCAAAAACTTAGGGACATTCAACCTAAGACTGAGGGGAAGATGGGTTTGGAGTTGTTTAAGGCGTACCTAGTTTGTGGCTGGGTATTTTTCACGGTTTCTCCTCTTGCTTGCAACTCCAAGACTGGTTTTTCCCAGGGTTTTGGGCTGCCATTGGAGGTGCCCAAGAGCTCTATTTATGGAGCTTAAGGAGGGTTCTTGAGGGGGGTTTCCACTGCCATTCCATGGCGGTGGAGAAACCTCCAGAATGACGGTGGTTTGCCCCCTACACACCAACATTCTAGAATGTTGGTGATGCAGTATGTTTGGGAAGAAGGGAGGTGCCCGTATCAAAACGGGTCCTTATTTTCTCAGGCCAATTCGTTTTAAATTTAATGATAATTTTGCCCTTGAACTTCAAAGGCCCATAACTTGCTCATTTTAACTCCATTTTGGGTGATTCTGGTCTTGTTGGATTCCTTTTTCTAAGACGCACCTAAGGGTACCATTCTAAGGACCAAATTTCTGGGTCTAGTTAGGGTGAACAGTGAAATGACCAAAATACCCTTATCTCAAAAAGTGAACTTTTCATTACTAGCATGGGATTTCAAGGTTACAAAAATGGATTCATTACAATGAAACATCAAAATAAAAAACATGGGACTTCAAAAACACCATGTATTCTATCAAGGATGATCAATTTCAAGCATTAAAGAGGCAAAAAATTAGAAACATATATAGTAAAAAATAGATGGTAATGTTATCATTCAAACACGTATTCAAGCAACAATTTGCATGCCTTCTTAAACGAGACATCAAAATATAAAACATAGGACTTATCAAAGTCAATCTATTCTATCTAGAATGATCAACTACAAGCATTAGTGAAGCAGAAAAATTTGGGACACATATAGTAAAAGATGCATGGTAATGTTACCGTTCAAACACATATTCAAGCAACAATTTGCATGCCTTCTTGAATAAAACACAGGACTTCTTAAACTAATTGTATTTTATGGAGAATGATCCATTTTAGGCATTTACAAGCATTAAAGAAGCATAAAATCAGGAACATATATAGTAAAAAATGCATGGTAATGTTGCCATCCAAATGCATATTCAAGCAACAATTTACATGCCTTCTTGAATTAAACATAAAAATCTAAGACATAGGACTTCTTAAAATTAATGTATTTTACTTTGACTGATCAATTCTAAGCATTTACAAGCATTAAAGAAGCAAAAAGTTATGCATGTATATTAAAAAATTCATGGTAATGTTACCATCTAAAGGCATACTCAAGCAACAATTTGCATGCCTTCTTGAATGAAACATAAGAATCTAAAACCTAGGTCTTCTTAAACTCATTCTATTCTATCTAGAATCATCAATTTCAAGAATTTATAATGCTTAAAGAAGTAAAAAATAAGGAACATATGTAGTAAAAAATGCATGATAATGTTACCGTCCTAATGCATAGTGATGCAATAATTTGCATGCCTTCTAGAATGAAACATCAAAATAAAAAAGATGAGACTTCTGAAACTTAATGTATTCTATATAGAATGATCATTTTCAAGCATTAAAGAGGCAAAAAATGGGAAAATATATAGTAAAAAACATGTTGTAATGTTATCATTCAAATGCATATTTAAACAACAAATTGGATACTTTCTTAAATGAAATATCAAAATCTAAAACATAGGACATCTTAAAGTCAATGTATTCTATCTAGAATGATCAATTACAAGCATTAAAGAAGAAAAAAATTATGAGCATAGAGAGTAAAACATGCGTGGTAACGTTACCATTCAAATGCATATTACAACAAGAATACTTCAACTACTAATTTGCATGTCTTTTTAAATGAAACATTAAAATCTAAAATATGGATCTTCTTAGAATTAATATATTATATATAGAATGATTAATTTCAAGCATTAAAGCAGCAAAAAATTCAGAACATATATTGTAAAAAACGCATGGTAATGTTACCATTCAAATGCATATTCAAGAAACAATATGCATGCCTTTCTGAATGAAAATTCAAAATATAAAACATAGGGATTCTCATACTCAATATATTCTATAAATAATGATCAATTTCAAGTATTTACAAGCATTAAAGAAGTAGAAAATCAAGAACATATAGAGTAAAAAATGTGTGGTAAAGTTACCATTCAAATGCATATTACAACAAGCATAATTCAAGCAACAGTTTACATGCCTTTTTGAATGAAACATCAAAATATAAAACATGGGTCTTCTTAGACACAATATATTATATTGACAAAAATCCATTTCAAGCATTTATAAGCATTAAAGAAGCAAAAAAACATGAGCATGTATAGTAAAAAATGCATGATAATGTGAACATTCAAACTCATATTCAAGCAACAATTTGTATTCCTTCTTAAATGAAACATCAAAATCTATATCATGGGACTTCTTAGATTCAATGTATTCTACCTAGAATGATCAATTTCTAGCATTTACAAGTATTAAAGAAGCAAAAAATTAGGAACATATGTAGAAAAAATGCATGGTATTATTACCATTCAAACGCATATTTAAGAAACAATTTGCATGACTTTCTGAATGAAACTTCAAAATCTAAAACATAAGGCTTCTCAAACTCAATGTATTCTATATAGAAAGATGAATTTCAAGCATTTAAAATATTTATGATGCAGAAAATCAAGAACATATATGTTAAAAATGCATGGTAATGTTGCCATCCAAAGCCATATTAAAGCAACAAATTGCATTTCTTCTTCTTGAATTAA
Source organism: Warburgia ugandensis (assembly GCA_035236585.1). Classification (NCBI taxonomy): domain Eukaryota; kingdom Viridiplantae; phylum Streptophyta; class Magnoliopsida; order Canellales; family Canellaceae; genus Warburgia; species Warburgia ugandensis. The sequence goes on along the minus strand of CP141127.1, from coordinate 52,484,600 downwards.
ACATCAAAATCTAAACATGGGAATTTGTAAAATTGATGTATTCTATCTAGAATGATCAATTACAAGCATTAAAGAAGTAGAAAATTATGAATATATATAGGAAAAAATGCATGGTAATGTTATCATTCAATCACATATTCATGCAAAATTTTGCATGTCTTCTTGAATGAAACATCAAAATCTAAAATTAGGGTCATCTTAAGCTCAGTGTATTCTATCCAAAATGTTTAGTTTCAAGCATTAAAGATGCAAAAAATCAGGAACAAATATAGTTAAAAATGCATGGTAAAGTTACCATTCAAACGCAAATTAAAGAAACAATTTGAATCCCTTTTTTAATGAAACTTCAAAGTCTAAAACATGGACCTTCTTAAACACAGCATATTCTATAAAGAATGATCAATTTCAAGCATTAAAGTAGCAAAAAATTTAGAACTTATATAGATAAAAATGCATGGAAAGGTTATCATTCCAATGCATGTTCAAGCAACATTTTGCATGCCTTGTTAAATGAAACATCAAAATCTAAAACATGGGTCTTCATAAAATCAATGTGTTATATATGGAATGAACAATTTCAAGCATCTGCAAGCACTAAAGAAGCAAAAAATCAGCAACATATATAGTAAAAAATGCATGGTAATGTTACCAGTTAAATGAGAATTCAAGCAACAATTTTCACGCCTTCTTGAATGAAACATCAAAATCTACTACATGGGTCTTCTTAATCTCAATGTATTCTACCTAGAATGATCAATTTCAAGCATTTACAAGCATGAAATAAGATGATAATAAGAAACATATATAGTAAAAAGACACATGGTAATATTACCATCCAAACACATATTCAAGCAGCAATTTGCATGCCTTCTTGAATGAAACTTCAAAATATAAAATATGGGACTTCTAAAACACAATGTGTTCTATGTAGAATGATCAATTTCAAGAATTAGAGAAGCAAAAACTCAGAAATATATATAGCAAAAAATGCATGGTAATGTTACCATCCAAACACATTTTCAAGAACCAATTAGGATGCCTTTTAGATTTAAACATCAAAATCTAAGGGCTGGGGCTTCTTTAACTCAATGTATTTTATCTAGAATAATCAATTTCAAGAATTAAAGAAGCAAAAAATTAGGAACATATATAGTAAAAAATGCATGGTAATGTTATGATCCAAATGCCTATTCAAGCAACAATTTTCATCTCTTCTTGAATGAAACATCAAAATAAAAAACATGGGGCTTCTTAAAGTCAATATATTCTATCAAGAATGATTAATTTCAATCATTAAATATGCAAAAAATTAGGAACATATATAGTAAAAGATGCATGGCAATGCTCCCAATCAAACGCATATTCAAGCAACATTTTGCATCTCCTCTTGAAGGAAACATCAAAATTCTTAAAGTCAATGTATTCTATCTAGAATTTCTAATTACAAACATTAAAGAAGCAAAAAATTAGGAACATCTACTGTAAAAAATTCATGGCAATGTTTCCACTCAAACGCGTCTTACAATGAGCATACTTCAAGCAACAATTTGCATGTGTTTCTAAATGAAAATTCAAAATCTAAAACATGGGACTTCTCAGATTCAATGTATTATATCAAGAATGATCAAATACAAGCATTTATAAGCATTAAAGAAGTAGAAAATCCAAAATATATAAAGTAAAAAATGCATGGTAATGTTACTGTTCAAATGCATATTCAATAAGCAATTTGCATGCCTTCTTGAATAAAACATTAAAATCTTAAATATGAATCTTCTTAAACTCAATGTATTCTATCTAGAATAATCAATTTCAAGCATTTACAAGTGTTAATGAAGTAGAAAATCAGGAGCATATGTAGTAGAAAAAGCATTGTAAGTTTACCATTCAAACACATATTGAAGCAACAATTTGCATGCCTTCTTGAATGAAATATCAAAATCTAAAACATGGGGGACTTCTTAAACTTGATGTATTTTATCTGTAATGATAAATTTAAAGCATTTACAAGTGATAAAAAAAGAAAAAATCGGGGACATATATAGCACAAAACTCATGCTAATGTTACCATCCAAACGCTTATTTAAGCAACAATTTGCATGCCCTCTAGAATTAAATCTCAAAATACATGACATATGACTTCTTAATCTCAATGTATTTTATTTAGAATGATCAATTACAAGCATTATAGAACCAGAAAATTAGGAATATAGATAGTAAAAAAATGCATGGTGATATTACCATTTAAAAGCATTTTCAAGCAAGAATATGCATGCCTTCTTGAATGAAACATCTAAATCTAAGATGGGCCTTCTTAAAATCAATGTATTCCATCTTGAATGATCAATTTGAAGCATTTACAAGACTTGAAGAAGCAAAAAATTAGGAAGATAAAGATTAGGAAGATAAAATGCATCGTAATGTAACCATCCAAACTCATATTCAAGCAATAATTTACATGGCATTTTGAATGAACCATCAAAATCTAAAACATGGGACTTATTGAAATCCTTGTATTTTATCTAGAATGATCAATTTCAAGCATTTACAAGCATTAAAGGAGTAGAAAATCAGGAATATACATACCCAAAAAATGCATTGTATTGTTATCATTTAAACACATATTCAAGCAACAATTTGTATGCCTTCTTGAATGAAACATCAAAATCTAAAATGAGGGTCTATTTAACTCAAGGTATTCTATTTAGAATGATCAATTTCAAGCATTTACAAGTATTAAGGAAGTAGAAAATTAGGAACACATATAGTAGAAAAGAAATGGCAATGTTACCAACCAAACACATATTCAAGCAACAATTTGTGGGCATTCTTGAAAGAAATATCAAAATAAAAACACATGAGACATCTAAAACTGAATGCATTCTATCTAGAATGATCAACAACAAGCATTAAAGAAGCAGAACATTAGGAACATATATAGTGAAAAATGCATGGTTATGTCACCATTCAAATGCATATTCAAGCAACAATTTACATGCCTTCTTCAGTGAAACTTCAAAATCTAAAATATGGGTATTCTTAGGCTCAATGTATTCTATCTAAAATGATCAATTTCAAGGATTTACAAGCATTAAATTTACAAATAATCCAGAACATATAAAGTGAAAACACATGGTAATGTTACCATTCAAATGTATATTCAACCAACAATTTCCATGCCTTCTTTAATGAAACATCAAAATCTAAAATATGGGTCTTCTTAAACTCAATATATTTTATCTGAAATGATGAATTTCAAGAATTTACAAGTATTAATGAAGCATAAATTCAGGAACATTTGTACTGAAAAATGCACAGTAATGTTGCCATCCAAATGCACATTCAAGCAACAATTTACGTGTCTTCTTCAGTGAAACATCAAAATCTAAAACATGGGACTTCCTAAACTCAATTTACTCTATCTAGAATGATTAATTTCAAGTATTTACAAGCATTAAAGAAGCAAAAAATCAGGCACATTTAAAGTAAAAAATGTATGTTAATGTTACCATTCAAACGCATATTAAAGTGACATTTTGCATGCCTTCTTGAATGAAACATCAAAATCTAAAATAGGGGACTTCTTAAACTCAATGTATTTTATCCAGAATGATCAATTTCAAGCATTTACATGCATTAAAGAAGAAAAAAATTAGGAATATAGATACTAAAAAATGCATGGTAATGTTACCATTTAAATGCATATTCAAGCAACAATTTGCATGCCCTCTTTAATGAAAATAAGGAACACATGCAGTAAAAAAGGCATGGTAATGTTACCATCCATATGCATATTCAAGCAATAATTTGTGTGCTTCTTGAATGAAACATCAAAATAAAAAATATGGGACTTCTAAAACTCAATGTATTCTATGTAGCATGATCAATTTCAAGCATTAAAAAAGCAAAATATCAAGAACATATATAGTAAAAAATGCATGGTAATGTTACCACTCAAATGCATATTCAACTAATAATTTGCATCCCTTCTTTAATGAAACATCAAAATCTAAAATACGGTTCCTCTTAAACTCTGTGCATTCTATCTAAAATGATAAATTTCAAACATTTAAAATTATTAATGAAGCAAAAACTCATGAACTTTTATACAAAAAAAATGCATGGTAATGTTATCGTCCAAATATATATTCAAGCAACAATTTGCATGCCTTCTAGAATAAAACAAAAAAATATAAAACACGGGACTTCTTAAACTTAAAGTATTGAATGATCAATTTTAAGCATTTGCGAGCATTAAAGAACCAAAAAATTAGGAACATATATAGTAAAAAATGCATGGTAATGTTACCATTCCAATGCATATTAAAGCAACATTTTGCATGCCTTCTTAAATGAAATATCAAAATCAAAACCATGAGATTTCTTAAACACCATGTATTTTATCTAGAACGATCTATTTCAAGCAATTACAAGCATTAAAAGAAGCAGAAATTGAGGAATATAGATACTAAAAAATGCCATTAAAACACATATTCAGACAACAAATATCATGCCTTCATGAATGAAACATCAAAATCTAAAACATGGGCCTTCTTAAACTAAATGCATTCTATCCAGAAGGATCAATTTCAAGCATTTACAAGCATTAAGGGAGCAAAAAATTAAGAGCATATATAGTAAAAAAGGCATGGTAATGTTGTAATTCAAATGCAAGCAAAAATTTGTGTGCCTTCTTCAATGAAACATCAAAATTAGAGACTTGGGACTTCTGAAACACATTGCATTCTATTGAGAATGTTCAATTTTCAACATTAAAGAAGTAGAAAATTGGAAACATATATAGTAAAAAATGCATGGTAATGTTTGCATTCAAATGCATATTCAAGCAACAATTTGCGTGCCTTCATGAATGAAACTTCAAAATCTAAAACATGGGTCTACTTAAACTCAATGTATTTTATCATGACTGATCAGTTCCAAGCATTAAAGAAGCAAAAAGTCAGCAATATATATAGTAAAAAATGCATGGTAATGTTATCATTTAAAGGAATTCAAAAGAAATAATTTGTATCTCTTCTTGAATGAAGCATCTAAATCTAAAACATGGGTCTTCGTAAACTCAATGTATTCCATCTCAAATGATCAATTTCAAGAATCTACAAGCCTCAAAAAAGCAGAAAATTAGGAAGATATATAGTATAAAATGCATCATAATGTAACCATCCAAATGCATATTCAAGCAATAATTTTCATGACTTCTTAAATGAAACTTCAAAATCTAAAACATGAGACTTCTTAAACTCATTGTATTTTATCTAGAATGATCAATTCCAAGCATTTACAAGCATTGGCGAAGCAGGAAATTAGGAACATATATATAAAAAATTCATGGTAATGTTATGATTCAAATGCATATTCAAGTAACAATTAGAATTCCTTCATGGACGAAACATCAAAATCTAAGGCATTGGACTTCTTAAGCTCAATGTATTCTATTTAGAATGATCAATTTAAAGCATTTGCAAGTATTAAAGAAGTAGAAAATTGGGAACACATATAGTAGAAAAGGTATGGTAACATTATCATACAAATGCATATTCAAGCACCAATTTGCATGCATTGTTAAATGAAACATCAAAATAAAAAACATGGGACTTCTGAAACTTGATGTATTCTAGCTAAAATGATCAATTTCAAACATTAAAAAAGTAGAATATATGGAATATATATAGTAACAAATGTATGGTAATGTTACCATTCAAATGCATATTCAACAAACAATTTGCACGCCTTCTTGAATCAAACATCAAAAACTAAAACATGGGTCTTCTTAGAATCACTATATTCTAAAAAATGTATGGTATTATTACCATTTAAACACATATACAAGCAACAATTTGCATGCCTTCTTGAATAAAACATCAATATCTAAAACAAGGGTATATTTAAACTCAATGTATTCTCTCTAGAATGATCAATTTCATGCAATTACAAGTGTTAAGGAAGAAGAAAATCAAGAACACATAGTAGTAAAAAAGAAATGGTATTGTTACCATCCAAATGCATATTCATGCAACAACTTGTAGGCATTCTTGAATGAAACATTAAAATTAAAAACATGGGAGTTCTAAAACTCAATGCATTTTATGTACAATGATCAATTTCAAGCATTAAAGAAGAAAAAACTTAGGAATATATTTATAGTTAAAAATGCATGGTAATGTTACCATTCAAATGCACATTTAAGTAACAATTTTCATGCCTTCTTAAATAAAACTTCAAAATCTAAAACATGGGTCATCTTAGACTCAATATATTCTATCTAAAATGATCAATTTCAAGCATTAAAGTGACAAAAAATCCAGAACATATAAAGTAAAAAACACCCAGTAGTGTTACCATTCAAATGCTATATTGAACAAACAATTTGCGTGCCTTCTTTAATGAAACGTCAAAATCAAGAATATGGAACTTCTTAAACATGGTGTATTCTATCTAAAATGATGAATTTCAAGCATGTACAAGTATTAAGTTGGTAGAAAATCATGAACATTTCTATTAAAAGATGCATGGTATTGTTACCATCCAAATGCATATTCAAGCAAAATTTTGCGTGACTTCTTGATTGAAACATCAAAATAAAAAACATGGGACTTCTTAAACTCATTGTACTCTATCTAGAACGATACCTTGCAAGCATTAAAGAAGAAAAAAAATTAGGAACATATATAGTAAAAAATGCATGGTAATGTTATGATTCAAACTCATATTAGAGCAACATTTTGCATACCTTCTTGAATGAAACCCCAAAATCTAAAACATGGGACTTCTTAAACTCAATGTATTTTATCTAGAATTATCAATTTCAAGTATTTATAAGCATCTAAGATGAATAAAATTAAGAATATAAATACTAAAAAAGGCAAGGTAATGTCCCAATAAAAAGCATATTCAGGCAACAATTTACATGCCTTCTTAAATGAAACTTCAAAATCTAAAACATGGGTGTTCTTAAACTCAATGTTTCCTATCTAGAAGGATCAATTTCAAGAATACGCAAGCATTAAGGGAGCATAAAATTAGAAATTTATATAGTAAAAGAGGCATGGTAATGTTGCAATCCAAAAGCATATTAAAGCAACAATTTGTGTGTAACAACCCCAAAATTCTACTATTGCATGATTGAGGTATGAGTTTTCTAGGAGGATAATTTCTTTATGGTGTAAGAATTAGGAACTAAAACATACATAATTGGATTGTACTCATAAAATGGAATCCAACGACCCAAAGAACGTTAAAAACGAAGTCTGAATGAGGAAGTTATGGGACTTCGAAGTCAGGGCAATTGCGGTAATTAAAAGTTAAAAAGAAACTAAGAACATGAAATTGAAATGATAAAATCTAGATTCTACTCATCGATACAAATCCAACGACACTAAGTTTGCTGAAATCAGAGGTTGGACGAATAAATGATAATTTTCTTACAAAAAGGTATTTTAGTAATTTCCCTAGTTGCCCCACTTGCAGAAATGCAAGTCCGATAGTGATGAGGTGTTGGGCATGTAACAATCATACATGTCGACTCAACTTAGGCTGAGTGGAATGATGAGGAAAAAAATAATCATTCTATGTTTAATATATAAAAAGAAAATAATAAAAGGAGGGGCCATATTTTATAGTGGCACCCCCCCTTAGTGGTTTTCTAAAAACAGATCGTATGATCTGTTCTCAAACCAGGAAACCCTAGCAACCTAGGTTTTCCCTGCACTCGGTTGCCCAGATGTGATCATCGTTCATTGGTGAAACTGCAGACCTGAAATCCCCCATGTCAACCTTCTTCCCTTTCACCGGTGACCTGCAGAAAATTTGGATCACCAGCATGTCCAGGTCACAACAAAACCCTTCTATGTACTTCTCTCTCCCTTTGATATCCTTCCCCATGGTTGGTGAGCTAGGAAATCTCCAAACCCCATTTCTGAAGGGTGGTAATTGGTAGCTTGAAAACCTAAAACCCATCTCCTCATGTGATTACCTACCAGCCATCTGTCTCCGGCAAACTGCATCCCAAACCCATCTTCCCCCTTCGTTTTTCTAGTGACGACAAACCCAGTTTTTCCCCTTTGTCACCAGTGCACAGCTTTCTCTCCCTCTTTGTTCCTCATCACCGGCAAGTCAGATCTGTTGGCCAGTGTGCCCAGATCTTCGATGTACAACCCCTCTCACTGTTGATTTTTCCCTATGCTATTCTTCATGGCATAGCACAGCTAGGCCTCCAGGTTGGCTGGTGTGCCCATGATCACCCTTCTCCTCTGTTCTCTCCACAGCAGGGCACAACCAGGCTTAGGAAGGCCGGTGTGCCCAGGTTTTAGACCCCTTTTCCCCTATATTTGTTTTGGTGTCTTAGCTGCGGGCGATGACAGAACCACCACCCAAAACCACCATCACACTCCCATCTTTCCTCTGCATTCACTGTTCATGCAAGTTAGGGTCGAGTTGACTCACCCAATCAACTCACCCCAACTCGTTTATGGTGAATTGAGTTGACTCAGTGAACCCCATGTTTAACCCTTGATCTTCAAACTTGGATTTTGATCAATCCAGGAAGAGTTTTGAAATCCAAGAGTACCCTCGTGATCCTTGTGATGTAAGGAACAAAACCCAGTCTTCCCAATCTTTTATTTGGGAAGATTTGACTATTGAAATTGCCAGACCTTTCATCAAAGGTCAGATCATTTGATCTGTGACAATCTAACTTTGTTTTCCAATCCAAATAGTCTATCACAAACATTAGGAACTGTAGATCAAAAATCTGATGAGAGATTTAGGATCAAAAGCTCAATTAGAGAAGATTTCACCAATCTTGATCAACAACCAAGATCAATCAACGATAGATGTATGGAAATTGATCAAGCTCTATGACCCTAGTCAATTCTACCCATTCAATTAGATCATTTAGCTAGAAATTACTAATTGATTATTTGATTTAGAGGGTCCAGGTGAAAATGAGGATTTGATTAGCGTGAAAGGATGGCAATCAATGTTAGTGGAATTGAAGAATGTGTCACACAAGGTAGGTGGAAATTTAAGACAATAGGTCTAAATAATAAGATATATGTTCTAAACATGATCTTATTTCTGATTATAAATGTTATGAAACTAAAATGGTATGATTGATATTCAACATGCTTTAAATTGTAATGATGAAAATAATGTTAATTAAAAGAATTGCATATTATAATTGATGCTTATGACTTGTACATCATGTATGTGAATTGTGAAATTATGTTTATGGTACATGGGTGCCACGTCAGTATTGATGATGTATGAGTCTAGGTTTATAGGATACATCCTTGGTGGATTATCACCAAATAAGTGAGGATGTTATGCTTGTTATGAAATATATGAACAGAAAAATTTCTTATTATTATGATTATTTTACATCTGGGCATGGAGGCCTGAGAGTTTTGTTTTAGACAAGCGTAGGCTAAGGATGCTATGCTAGGAGAGTTATGAGGGTTTGGCCACCCCCTCTCCAAAATTTATTATGTTATGAATACTAAGCACTATGTGTTGATAAAAGTTGGGAGGGGCAATTATGGGAAGGCCGCTACTGTGACAACCATGGTCCTCCCGTATGGACATGGATATTATGATTTCCACTGAGGATGGTATAGGTGGATTATTAAGAAATTATCCAGGCGCGTTGTACGGATTCTGACTGCATGCATAGTAGTCCTTATATTTGATGCACTATGGTGCTTATATAATGGCATTATGAGATGTCTTATATGATATGGCATGATGAGGGCATGAGGATTATATTGATATTCCAGTAGAGGCTGGATGATTATGAACCCCACATGATGAGGGGTATGCTTTTGAAACCCAATATAGTCTAGGAATGTAGATTAGGAGACATTGATTATATTCATAATTTTGGATGTCTTTTAACAATTTTCATATATGTGTGCATATGCTATATGTATATGATTGAGGGCATAATTTCATATAAGTTTCATATGGGTATATGAATGGGTAGAACTGTTATGTAGAGTATGGTTTATGGAATTGGATTACTTTATTTATATAACAAATAATAATTAAAGATGTTTGATAAATCAATGGATTGCTTATAATTATGAAACATGTAGATATTGATAATTATGAAACATTTTAATAATTGATTTATCAATGGATTGTTAATGATTATGAAACATGCAGATATTTGGTTTATAAATGGATTATTGAAATGTTCAACATATAGTAAACCCAATTCAATATAATTGCTATGAAAATGAATATTCTAATTACTATGGAATAATTAATGTATATAAAGATTCAACATGCTTCTTAAACTCTTCTACCAAGCATAGCTTGCTGAGATATTGTAATTGTTTTATGTTTACAATATCTAAGATACAGATAGATAGGAGAAGATGTACACAAGAAGAGGAATCTAGTAACCATACTTCTGCGTTCAAGTATACATGTTATTAAAGCTTTTGTATTGTGTAGTTAGTCATTTGAATTGTGATATTAGAAATTTAATATAATGTTATAGGGGTTGTACAAGTGAACCACTAGATGGGTCCTGTTTTAAGAAATGAATTTCTATCTTCTAGAAAATTATATATATGTATAGTGTGAGCATGAAAGTGATATCTAGGTTTTTGGAAAAATGAATTTAAAAGTAAAATCTTCCACTATTTTTCAATTTTAAAATTAGAGGCATGACACCTTTTGAAAGCACGAAAAATTTTCATGAAAAACCCAGGGTGTCACATTGTGTGCCTTCTTGCATGAAACATCAAAATAAAAGACATGGGACTTCTAAAACATAATATATTCTATCAAGAATGATCAATTTCCATAATTAAAGAAGTAGAAAATTAGAAACATATATAGTAAAAAATGCATGATAATGTTACCATTCAAACGCATATTCAAGCAACAATTTATGTGCCTTCTTGAATGAAACTTCAAAATCTAAAGCATGGTTCTTCTTAGATTCAATGTATTTTATCTAAAATGATCAATTTCAAGCATTTACAAGCATTAAAGAAGCAAAAAATTAGGAATATATATAGTAAATAATGCATGATAGTGTTACCATTTAAAGGCATTCCAAAGCTACTATTTGTATCTATTCTTGAATGATGCATCTAAATCTAAAACATGGGTATTCTTAAACTCAATGTATTCCATCTCAAATGACCAATTTCAAGAATTTACAAACCTCAAAGAAGCAAAAGTATAAAATGAATCATAATGTAACCATCCAAACGCATATTCAAGCAACAATTTTCATGCCTTCTTGAATGAAACCTCAAAATCTAAAACATGGGACTTCTTAAACTCAATGTATTTCATCTAGAATGATCAATTTAAAGAATTTACAAACATTAACAAAGTAGAAAATTAGTAACTTATATAGTAAAAAATGCATGGTAATGTTACGATTCAAATGCATATTCAAGCAACAATTTGCATTCCTTCTTGGACAAAACATCAAAATATAAGACATGGGACTTATTAAGCTCAAAGTATTCCATTTAGAATGACCAATTTCAAGCATTTACAAGTGTTAAGGAAGTAGAACATTAGGAATATATATAGTAAAAAAGGCATGGTAACATTACCATCCAAACATATATCCAAGCAATAATTTGTGTGCATTCTTGAATGAAACATCAAAATAAAAAACATGGGAGTTCTAAAACTCGATGTGTTCTTTCTAAAATGATCAATTTCAAGCATCAAAGAAGTAGAAAATCCGGAACATATATAGTAACAAATGCATGGTAATGTTACCATTCAAATGCATATTGAAGTAACAAATTGGATGTCTTTTTGAATCAAACATCAAAATCTAAAGCATGGGTCTTCTTAGATTCAATGTATTCTATCTTAAATGATCAATTTCAAGAATTTACAAGCATTAAAGTGGAAAAAAATCCAGGACAAATAAAGTAAAAAACACATGGTAATGTTACTATGCAAACGTGTATTCAACCAACAATTTGCATGCTTTCTTGATTGAGATATCAAAATCTAAAATATGAGTCTTCTTAAACATAGTGTATTCTATCTTGAATGATAAATTTCAAGCATTTACAAGAATTAAAGAAGCAGAAAATTAGGAACATTTATACTAAAAAATGCATGGTAATGTTACCATCCAAATGCATATTCAAACAACAATTTGCATGCCTTCTTGAATGAAACATCAAAATTTAAAACATGAAACTCTTAAACTAAACATATTCCATATAGAATGATCAATTTCAAGCATTTGCAAGCATTAAGGAAGCAGAAATCAGGAACGTATAAAATAAAAAAAGCATGGTAATGTTGCCATTCAAACGCATATTAAAGCAATATTTTGCATTCCTTCTTGTTTGGAGCATCAAAATATAAATTATAAGTCTTATTAAACTTAGTTTATTCTATCTAGAATAATCAATTCAAGCATTTACAAGTATTAATGAAGCAAAAAATCAGGAATATATATCGTAAAAAAAGCCTGGTAAGGTTACTATTCAAACACATATTCAAGCAATAATTTGCATGCCTTCTTGAACAATATCAAAATGTAAAAATTTGGACTTCTTAAGATCAATGTATTTTTATCTAGAATGATCAATTTCAAGCATTTACAAGCATTAAAGAACCAGAAATCAAGGACATATAGAGCACAAAATGCATGGTAATGTCACCATCCAAATGCATATTCAGCAACAATTTGCATGCCCTCTTGAATTTAACATCAAAATAAAAGACATGGGACTTCTTAATTTCAATGTATTTCATCTAAAATGATCAATTTGAAGCATTTACAAGCACTAAAGAAGTAGAAAATTAGGAATATATATAGTTAAAAATGCAGGGTAATGTTACCATTTAAAGGCATTCTCAAGCAACAATTTTGCATGCATTCATGAATGAAACATCTAAATCTAAAATATGGGTCTTCTTAAACTCGATGTATTACACCTTGAATGATTTGTTTTAAGCATTTAAAATCCTTAAAGAATTAGAAAATCAGGAAGATATAAAGTATAAAATACGTCGTATTGTAACCATCCAAATGAACATTCAAGCAACAATTTGCATGTTTTCTTTAATGAAATATCAAAATCTAAAATATAGGACTTCTTAAACACAATGTATTTTATCTAGAATGATCAATTTCAAGCATTTAAAAGCATTAAAGGAACAAAAATGTGGAATATCTATACTAAAAAGCGCATGCTAATGTTACCATTTAAACGCATATACAAGCAATGATTTGCATGCCTTCTTGAATGAAACGTCAAAATCTAAAACAAGAGTCTATTTAAACTCAATGTATTCTATCTAGAATGATCAATTACAAGCAATTACAAGTATTAAAGAAGAAGAAAATAAGGAACACATATAGTAAAAAAGAAATGCTATTGTTACCATCCAAATGCATATTCAAGCAACAACTTGCATGCATTTTTTAATGAAACATTAAAATTAAAAAAATGGGAGTTCTAAAACAAAGTACAGTCAATCTACAATGATCAATTTCAAGCATTAAAAAGGCAAAAAATTAGCAACATATATAGTAACAAACACATGGTAATGTTACCATTCAAATGCATATTCAAGCAACAATTTGCATGCCTTCTTGAATGAAACATCAAAATCTAAAACATTGGTCTTCTTAAAGTTAATATATTCTATCTAAAATGATCAATTTCAAGCATTAAAGTGGCAAGAAATTAAGAACATATAAAGTAAAAAACACATGGTAGTGTTACCATTCAAATGCTATATTGAACCAACAATTTGCATGCCTTGTTTAATGAAACATGAAAATCTAAAATATGAAACTTCTTAAGCACAATGTATTCTATCTAAAATGATGAATGTCAAGCATTTGTAAGTATTAATGAAGTAGAAAATTGTGAAAATTTATACTAAAAAATACATAGTATTGTTACTGTCCAAATGCATATTCAAGCAAAATTTTGCATCCCTTCTTGATTGAAACATCAAAATAAAAAACATGGGACTTCTTAAACTCATAGTATTCTATCTACAATGATAAATTTCAAGCACTTGCAAGCATTAAAGAAGTAGAAAATCTTACATATATAGTAAAATACGCATTGTAATGCTATGATGCAAACTCATATTAGAGCAACATTTTACATGCCTTCTTGAATGAAACATCAAAATCTAAAACATGGGACTTCTTAAACTCAATTTTTATTTATTTAGAATGATCAATTTCAAGTATTTACAAGCATTAAAGATGAATAAAATCAGGCAACAATTTGCATGCCTTCTTAAATGAAACTTCAAAAATTGAAAACATGGGTGTTCATCAACTCAATGTATTCAATCTAGAAGGATCAATTTCAAGCATTTACAAGCATGAAGGGAGCAAAAAATCAAGAATGTATATAGTAAAAAACGAACAGCAATGTTGCAACCCAAATGCATATTAAAGCAACAATTTTTGTGCCTCCTTGAATGAAACATCAAAATAAATTACTTGGGACTTCTAAAACACAATGTATTCTATCAAGAATGATCAATTTCCAGCATTAAAGTAGTAGAAAATCAGAAACACATATAGTAAAAAATGCATAGTAATGTTACCATTCAAATGCATATTCAAGCAACAATTTCTATGCCTTCTTGAATGAAACTTGAAAATCTAAAGCATGGGCCTACTTAGACTCAATGTATTCTATCTAGAATGATCAATTTCAAGCATTTGCAAGCATTAAAGAAGCAAAAAATCTAGAATAGATATAGTAAAAAATGCATGGTAATGTTACCATTTAAATGCATTCCAAACCTAGAATTTGCATCTCTTCTTGAATGAAGCATCTAAATCTAAAAATTCTTAAACTCAATGTATTCCATCTCAAATGATCAATTTCAAGCATTTACAAGCCTCAAAGAAGTAGAAAATCAAGATGATATATAGTATAAAATGCATCATAATATAACCATCCAAACGAATATTCAAGCAACAATTTTCATGCCTTCTTGAATGAAACCTCAAAATATAAAACATGGGACTTATTAAACTCAATGTATTTTATCTAGAATGATCAATTTAAAGAATTTACAAACATTAACAAAGTAGAAAATTAGGAACATATATGGTAAAAAATGCATGGTAATGTTACGATTGAAATGCATTTTCAAGCAACAATTTGCATTCCTTCTTGGATGACACATCAAAATCTAAGTTCAATGTAGTCTATGTAGAATGATCAATTTTAAGCATTTACAAGTATTAAGGAAGCAAAAAATTGAGGAACACATATAATAAAAAAGGCATGGTAACTTTACCATCCAAACACATACTCAAGCAACAATTTGTGTGCATTCATGAATGAAACATCAAAATAAAAACACATGGGACTTCCAAAACTTGATATATTCTATCTATAAATATCAATTTCAAGCATTAAGGAAGTAAAAAATCAGGAACATATATAGTAAAAAATGCATGGTAATGTTATCATTCAAATGCATATTCAAGCAACAATTTGCATGCCTTCTCGAATGAAACTTCAAAATCTAAAATATGGGTCTTCTTAGAATCAATATATTCTATCTAAAATGTTCAATTTCAAGCATTAAAGTGGTAGAAAATCAAGAACATATAAAGTAAAAAACACATGGTAGTGTTACCATTCAAACGCTATATTGTACCAACAAGTTGCATGCCTTCTTTAATGAAACATCAAAATCTAAAATATGGAACTTCCTACACACAGTGTATTCTATCTAAAATGATATATTTCAAGCATTTAAAAATATTAAGAAGCAGTAAATCATGAACATTTATACTAAAAAATGCATGGTATTGTTATTGTCCAAATGCATATTCAAGAAAAAAAATTGCGTGCCTTCTTGATTGAAGCATCAAAATTGAAAACATGGGACTTCTTAAAATCATTGTATTCTATCTAGAATGATAAATTTAAAGCATTTACAAGCATTAAAGAATCAAAAAATTAGGAATATATATATTAAAATATGCATGGTAATGTTACGATTCAAATGCATATTAAAGCAACACTTTACATGCTTTCTAGAATGAAACATCAAATTCTAAAACATGGGACTTCTTAAACTCAATGTATTTTATCTAGAATGATCAATTTCAAGTATTTACAAGCATTAGAGATAAATAAAATGAGCAATGTAGATACTAAAAAATGTAAGGTAATGTTACCAATGGCATTGATCAAATATTGCCTTATTTGAATCCTAATAGTAGTTGGTCTGTCAATCAAGATCGTTGGATCTATTTATCATTCCAAGTCATGTTTCTCATTTAATTTAGTTCAATTCAAGTATAATTAGTAAATTTTGAATACTAGATCAAGAATTTCTTGTAATTTACCCACCGATTAGGACTTTCAATTCAAATTTGCATGAGATTTCAAGGATCTAATGGTTAGACAATCTGATCTAGGGGCATCCGCACTAGGATTGATGATCTAATTTGCCTTTTACTAATCATTTGTCCATTACAATTTGTTTAAGGACCTAAACATACTTCTACAGTAATCGAATATATCTTTTACAGATGATCCAATAGCTAAAACTTATTAAGAATGGTTGGATATGTCTTTTACATATGATCTAACTATTCTAGTTCATTGAAGGTGATCAAATCTACTTTTTCATAAGATCTAAAAAGCTAACATTCCTAGAAAAGGGTTGAATTCATCATTTACAAACAATTCAATGGTTATCATTCAGTGGAGATGATCAAATTGATCTTTATGAGGCACAAATCATTGATCAATGTGTTAATGAAGTGATTGCATCTCTGATTAGTCATTGATCATCACAATAGGTGAAAGATCATCCTCAGGTTGATGTTTTACCATGAATCTAGGGTTTGGATCTGTCTTTTATAGGTGATCCGATGACCACAACTCATTAAGAGTGTCAATCTACCTTCTTTAGATGATACAACGACAAGGGTGTGACACCCTTGATTTTTCATGAAATTTTTTTGCTTTTATTTCAAAAGATGGTGCACCTCTAAATTTTAAAATACAAAAACATCAAAAGTTTTTTCCTTGAAATTCATTTTCCCAAAAACCCAGATGTCACCTTTAAGCTCACACTATATATATATATATATATATATATATATATAGTTTTCTAGAAGATAGACATTCATTTATTAAAAATAGGACCCATCCAGTAGTTCGCTTATGCAACCCCTATAAACATCAGATTAAATTTCTAATATCACAATTCAAATTACTAACTACACAATACAAAAGCTTTAAATAAAGTATATACCTAATCGCAGAAGTATGGCTACTAGATTCCTCTCGTCGTGTACATCTTCTTCTGTCTAAGGCACATACCTTCTTTGAGTCAATGTATTCCATCTATACTGATCAATTTCAAGCATTTACAAGCATTAATGAAGTACAACATTAGGAACATATATAGTAAAAAATGCTTGGCTATGTTACCATTCAAACACATATTCAAGGAATAATTTGCATTTCCTTTTTAATGAAACTTCAAAATCTAAAACATGTGTCTTCTTAGACTTAATGGATTCTATTTGGAATGACCAATTTCAAATATTTACATGCATAAAGAAGCAAAAAATCAGCAACATATATAATAAAAAATGCATGGCAATCTTACCATTTAAACACATATTCAAGAAACAATTTGTATGCCTCCTTCATTGAAATATCAAAATCTAAAACATGGGATTTCTTGAACACAATGTATTCTATCTAGAATGATCAATTTCAAGCATTTACAAGCATTAAAGAAGCAGAAAATCAAGAACATATATAGTAAAATATGGATGGTAATGTTACCAATCAAGCACATATTCAAGCAACAATTTACATTTCTTTCTGAATGAAACTTCAAATTCTAAAACATGAGCCTTCTTAGACCCAATGTATTCTATCTAAAATTATCAATTCAAATTTTTACAAGCATTAAAGAAGTAGAAAATCAGCAACATATATAGTAAAATATGCATGGTATTGTCACCACTCACACACTTATTCAAGCAACAGTTTGCATCTTGCTTGAATGAAATGTTAACATCAAAAGAAGGGGCCTTCTTAGACTCAGTGTATTCTATCTAGAATAATTAATTTCAAGTATTTACAAGCATTAAAGGAGCAGAAAATCAGGAACATATCCACTAAAAAGTGCATGGTAATGTTACCATTCAAATGCATATTCAAGCAACAATTTGCATGCTTTCTTGAATGGAACATCAAAATCTAAAGACCCATCTTAGACTCAATGTATTCTATCTAAAATGATAAATTTCAAGCATTTACAAGTTTTAAAGAAGCAAAAAAATAGGAACATATATAGTAAAAAATGCATGGCAATGTTACCATTCAAATGCATGTTCAAGCAACAATTTACATGCCTTGTTGAATGAAACATCAAAATCTAAATATATGGGCCTTCTTAAAATCAATGTATTCTACCTAGAATGATTAATTTCAAGTATTTACAAACAATAAGGTACCAAAAAATCCTAAACATTTATATTAAAAAAAGCATGGTAATTTCATTTTTCAAATGCATATTCAAGCAACTATTTGCATGCATTCTTGAATATAACATCAAAATCTAAAACATAGGTACTCTTAAACTCAGTGTATTATATATAGAATGATCAATTTCAAGCATTTACAAGCAAGAAAGAAGCAAAAAATTAGGAATATATACTAAAAAATGCATCGTAATGTTACCATCCAAATGCATATTCAAGCAACAATTTGCATGCCTTCTTGACTAAAACATCAAAATCTACAACTTGGGACTTATTAAATGCAATGCATTCTACGAAGAATGATCAATTTCAAGCATTTAAAGGTATTAAAGAATTAGAAAATTAGCAACATATTTTGTAAAAAATGCAAGGGAATGCTACCATCCAAATGCACATTCAAGGAACAATTTGCATACCTTCTTAAATGAAACTTCAAAATCTAAAACATAGGTATTCTTAAACTCATTGTATTCTATCAGGAATGATAAATTTCAAGCATTTATAAGCATTAAACACGCAAAAAATTAGGAGCATATAGAGTACAAAATGCATGGTAATGTTACTATTCAAACCCATATTATAGCAAGCATATTTCAAGAAATAATTTGAATGCATTTTTTAATGAAACATCAAAATCTAAAACATGGGACTTCTTAGATTCATTGTATGTGATTTGAAATGATTATATCAAGCATTTAGAAGCATTAAAGAAGCAAAAAATTAGGAACATATATTATAAAAAAGGCATTGTAATGTTATCATTCAAACATACATTCAAGGAACAATTTGCATGCCTTCTTGGAGGAAACATCATAATCCAGCATATGTGCCTTCTTAAAATCAATGTATTTCTACCTAAAATTATCAATTTTAAGCATTTATAAGCATTAAAGAAGCAAGAAATCACGAACATATAAAGCAAAAGCATATGATAATGATACCATTCAAATGCATTTTACAACAAGCATACTTCATGCAACAATTTGCATGTCTTTTAAAATGAGACTTCAAAATCTAAAACATGGATCTTGAATACTAGAATGATCAATTTCAAGCATTTACATGAATTTACTAAGGAGAAAATTAGCAACATATATAGTAAAAAATGCGTGGTAATGGTACCATTCAAATGCATATTCAAGCAAAAATTTGCATGCCAACTTGAATGAAACATCAAAATCTAAAACATGGGACTTATAAAACTCAATGTATTCTATCTGGAATGATCAATTTCATGCATTTACAAGCATGAAAGAAGAAAAAAATCAGCAACATGTATAGTGCAAATATGAATGGTAGTGTTGCCATTCAAACTCGTATTACAACAAGCATACTTCAAGTAACAATTTGCATGCCTTTTGAATGAAACTTCAAAATCTAAAGCATGGGAATTCTTAGATTTAATGAATTCTATCTGGAATAATCAATCTCAAGAATTTACAAGCACTAACGAAGAAAAAAATTAGGAACATTTATTGTAGAAAATGGGTGGTAATGTTATCATTCAAATGTATAATCAAGCAACAGTTCGCATGCCTTCTTAAAGGGAACATCATAATCTAGAACATAAGTGTCCTTAAACTCAATGTATTCTACCATAATGATTAATTTCAATCATTTACAAGAATTAAAGAACCAAAAAATTAGGAACTTACATATCAAAATATGTATGATAATTTTACCATTCAAACACATATTATAACAACCATACTTTATGCATTTGCATGGCTTTTTGAATGAAACTTCAAAATAAAAAACGTGGATCTTCTTAGACTCAATATATTCTATCTAGAATGATCAATCTAAAAAATTCACAAGCATTAAAGAAGCAGAAAGGAAGCAACATATATAATAAAAAATGCATGGTAATGTTACCATTCAAATGCATATTCAAGCAACAATTAGCATGCCTGCTTGAATGAAACATCAAAATCTAAAACATGAGATTTCCTAAACTCAATATATTCTATCTAGAATGATGAATTTCAAGCATTTACATCCATTAAAGAAGTAGAGAATCAGGAACATATATAGTAAAAATGGATGATAATGTTACCATTCAAATGCATATTCAAGCAACAATTTGCATGTTTGCTTGAATGAAACATCAAAATCTAAAGCTTAGGCCTTCTTAGACACAATGTATTCTATTTAGAATAATTATTCTAAAGCATTAAATAATATAAAAATAAGGAACATATATAGTAAAAAATGCATGGTAATGTTACCATTCAAACACATGTTCAAGTAACAATTTGCATGCCTTCTAGAATGAAACATCAAAATCTAAAACATGGGTCTTCTTAAACTCAATCTATTCTATCTATAATGATCAATTTCAAGAAATTACAATCATTAAAGAAGCAAAAAATTAGGAACATATATAGCAAAAAATGTATGAAAATCTTACCATTCAAATGAGTATTACAACAACCATATTTCAATCAACAATTTGCATGACTTTTTGAAGGAAACTTCAAAATCTAAAACATGGGTTTCATAGTACTCAATGCAATCATCCTAGAATGATCAATTTGAAGCATTAAAGAAACAAAAAATTTGGAACATATATTATAAAAATTGCGTGGTAATGTTATCATTCAAATGTATATTTTAGCAACAATTTACATGCCTTCTTGAAGGAAACGTCATAATCTAGAATAGGGTTCTCATTAAACTCAATGTATTCCACATAAAATGATCAATTTCAAGCATTAAAGAAGCAAAAATTTATGAACATATATAGCAAAAAATGTAGGATAATGTTACCATTCAAACACATATTACAATAAGCATACTTCATGCAACCATTTTCAGGCCATTTTGAAAGAAACCTTAAAATCTAAAACATGGGACATCTTAGACTAGGTGTATTCTATCTAGAATGATCAATTTCAACTATTTACAAGAGAAGCACAAAATCAGCAACATATATAGTAAAAAATGAATGCTATAGTTACCATCCAAATGCATATTCAAGCAATCATTTGCATTCCTACTTGAATGAATAATCAAAATCTAAATCATGGGCCTACTTAGACTCAATGAGCATATGCAAGCATTAAAGAAGTAGAAAATAAGGAACATATGTAGTAAAAAATGCATGGTAATATTACCATTCAAACGCATGTTCAAGCTGCAATTTTCATGCCACCTTTAATGAAACATCAAAATCCAAAACATAGGCGTTCTTAAAACCAATGTATTCTATCTAGAATGATCAATTTCAAGAATTAAGGAAACAAAAAATCAGGAACACATATAGTAAAAAAATGTGTGGTAATATTGCCATTCAAATGCATACAACAACAAGCATACTTCAAGCAACAATTTGCATGAGACTTCCTAGATTTAATGTATTCTATCTAGAATGATCAATTTCAAGAATTAAAGAAGAAAAAATTTAATAACATATATAGTGAAAAATGCATGGTAATGTAACCATTCAAATGCATATTCAAGAATAATTAGCATGCCTTCTTAAAGGAGACATTATAATCTAGAACATGGGTCTCCTTAAACTCGATGTATTCTTTATTAAATGATTGATTTCAATCATTTACAAGCATTAAAGAAGCAAAAAATCAGGAACATATATTTCAAAAAACATATGATAATGTTACCATTCAAACACATATCACAACAAGCATACTTCATGCAATAATTTGCACTCCTTTTTGAATGAAATTTCAAAATCTAAAACATAGGACTTCTTAGACTCAATGTATTCTATCTAGAATAATAAAGTCAAAATATTAACATGAATTAAAGAAGCAAAAAATCAGCAACATATATAGTAAAAAATGCATGGAAATGTTACCATTCTAACGAATATTCAAGCAACAATTTGCATGACTACCTGAGTGAAACATCAAAATCTAAAGGATGGGCCTTCTTAGACTCAATGTATTCTATCTAGATGATCAATTTCAAGCATTAAAGAAGAAAAAATTCAAGAACATATATAGAAAAAAAGCATGGTAATGTTACCATTCAAATGCATGTTGAAGTAACAATTTGCATGCCTTCTTTAATGAAACATCAAAATCTAAAATATAGGTATTCTTAAACTCAATGTATTCTATCTAGAATAATCAATTTCAATCATTTACAAGCATTAAATATGTAAAAAAGCAAGAACATATATAGTAAAAAATGCATGGTAATATTGCCATTCAAACGCGTGTTACAATAACCATATTTCAAGCGACAATTTGCATGCCCTTTTTAATGAAATTTCAAAATCCAAAACATGGGAACTCCTAGATTCAATGAATGCTATATAGAATGATCAATTTCAAGCATTTACAAGCACTAAATAAGCAAAAAATTAGGAACATTTACTGTAGAAAATGGGTGGTAATGTTATCATTCAAATGTATAATCATGCAACAATTTGCATGCCTTCTTGAAGGAAACATCATAATCTAGTATATGGGTCTCCTTGAACTCAATGTATTCTACCTATAATGATCAATTTTAAGCATTTACAAGTATTAAAGATGCAGAAAATTAGGAACTTATATAGCAAAATATGTATGATAACTTTACCATTCAAACACACATCACAACAGGCATACTTCATGCAACAATTTGCATGCTTTTTTGAATGAAACTTCAAAATCTAAAACATAGATCTTCTTAGACTCAATGTATTCTATCTAGAAGGGTCAATCTCAAATATTTACAAGCATTAAAAAATTAGAAGTAAGCAACATATATAGTAAAAAATGCATGGTAATCTTATCATTCAAACGCATATTCAAGCAACAGTATGCATGCCTGCTTAAGTGAAACATCAAAATCTAAAACATGAGATTTCTTAAACTCAATGTATTCTATCAAGAATGATCAATTTCAAGTATTTACATGCATTAAAGAAGAACAGAATTAGGAACATATGTAGTAAAAAGTGGATGGTAAGGTTACCATTCAAATGCACATTGAATCAACAATCTACATTTCTTTTTGGATGAAATATCAAAATCTAAAACATGAGACTTCTTAGACTATTGTATTCTATCTAGAATGATTAATTTTAAAGATTTATAAGCATTAAATAGGTAGAAAATTAGCAACACATATAGTAAAAATGCTTGGTAATGTTACCATTCAAACGCACATTCAAGCAAAAATATGCATGCTTGCTTGAATGAAACATTAAAATCTAAAGCTTGGTCATTCTTAAGCACAATGTATTCTATCTAGAATGATCAATCTCAAGCATTAAAGAAGCATAAAGTATGGAACATATATAGTAAAAAATGCATGGTAATGTTAATATTCAAACACATATTTAAGAAATAATTTGCATGCCTTCTAGAATGAAACATCAAAATCTATAGCATGGGTCTTCTTAAACACATTGTATTCTATATAGAATGATCAATTTCAAGCAATTACAATCATTGAAAAAGCAAAAAATTTGGAACATGTATAGCAAAAAATGGATGGCAATCATACCATTCAAACATGTATTATAATAAGCATACTTCAAGCAACAATTTGCATGACTTTTTGAAGGAAAATTCAAAATCTAAAACATGGGTCTTATAGGACTCAATGTATTCTTCCTAGAATGATCAATTTCAAGCATTAAAGACACAAAAAATTAGGAACGCATATTGTAAAAAATGCGTGGTAATGTTATCATTCAAATGTATATTTTAGCAACAATTTGTATGCCTTCTTGAAGGAAAGATCATAATCTAGAATAGGGGTCTCTTAAACTCAATGATTCCGCATAAAATGATCAATTTCAAGCATTTACCAGCATTAAAGAAGGATAAATTTAAGAACATGTACAGCAAAAAACATATGATAATGTTGTAACACCCTAACTTTTGTAATGAAATTGAATAAATAACGAAATTGAGAATTTTAAGGAAAAATCAGGCTAGAATATTAGGGTTATTAAAAATGCACTTCTTATAGAAGTACAATCAAAGTATAAGACATGTATAATTGAAAACATGCTCAACAAATCCTTCAAAATGGCCGTAAGCACGACAAATTCTGAATTTGGATGAACAATCATTATTTTTCTACATTTTTATGAACAAAAAGGGTAAAATGGTAATTTTAGTCATAACCAAGGCCTAGGACATAAGAAAAAAAAGGAATGTACTCAAAAATACAAATCCAATGCCACTAAGTATGCTGAATTTCAAGTTCATGGGAAGAAACACTATTTTTCTCCATTTTTGGACTTAAAAGGGGAAAATGGTCTTTTCACACCTGCGGGGCACACAAGGGACCCACAAAGGAATCCCATGGCTAGAAAACATATAATTATGAGTCAAACCACTACCACCTGCTAGTGGAGAAGGAGGTGGCAGTGAGAATCCAATGAACATTGAATAATAAAGAGAATAAAACATAATAATTGCACATAATCATGAAAAAACCCAAAATGCTTATGATTACCTTAGAAAAAAATTACCAAAAATGTTCACAAAATTCCCTAGCCTCCCCGAAAATCTTAGCTCAAAAATCCTCCCCCTTCTCTCTCTTTTCTTCCTTCTTTCTCCTTGTTTTTTTCTTCTGTAGGTGCATCCATAGATGCACCTAGGGGAATATTCCACCTTAAATCATCAGGTGCGTCTATAGACGCATCATCCTTGACGAGCAAGGTTTTCACCCTGCTACGATTTTTCAACTACACGTTCTTCATGGACCGTTAAAACCTTAATCCACTCCGTCAAAAAGGTTCAACACATCCAAATACACAAAAGCCCTATACTTTTGCAACGATCAATGGAATATTTACTAGCCAAATTGTCGAAAAATAGTAGCTTTGGCGACTTATAATTAGGCATGGATTTTCTTATTTTTTGACCTCTGAACACTCCAAGTAGGTGCATCTCCCTCCCCTCTTTCTAATTTGGTATTTAGGTTGTGTTTTCTAGCCTCCAGGAGATCTCCCCGGCCATTGATCCGTCTAAGACGATGGATCTGGCAACAGGGTTGAGATCCATTATCTTGGACTGCTCAGATGAAATCTCTGAGCCTTGGATGGATTCCTAGGGCCCAAAAACCCCAAGAGATGAAATATGGGCCATTGATGGTCAAAGATGGAGGAGATTCGGCCATGGGTGATCTGACAATCCAGATCTAGACCGTCTTGCCTATAGCCGGTCACTTCCACCCGACCACCTGGAATAGGCAGTAACGAGGGTAGGCCGCTAGTCGTCCCCATACCTGTAAGCCCAGAATTGATTTGGGCCGTCCAAGTTTGAACTAAAACTTTATTTTTTTCAATTAAGAGCTCAATATAGCACTGATTTTAGATCTAAATCATTTTGTAGGTTCCTTATCACTTTTGTAAGCTATTGAACTCATGAAATGTATGTTTTAAATTGTATTTATTTGAGATTATAACAAAAATCCATAGTAATAACCTTAGATCATGATCAAGATGATCCTAAAATTGAAACCTAAAATGATGGATGGGTTTAGAGGATCCCAAAACCTTAAGGATAATGATCACAGTAAAATTTTTGGGTTTCTAGATCAAGTAAATCAACAAAAATAGTAAGATTAAAATTTAGAGTTTAAAATGGGCTGGAATCTTAAAATCCCAATTATGATCTCAATGTAACTCCAAATTGAGATAGCAAAGCTGGGTTGGATTTCTTGTGATGAGTAGAACCTACTAAACTTAGAAAATTTATGTTTTGATGCATGTAAAATTCTGTTAATAAAGAAAAGTACTACTAATTCTTATGATCAAGGATGATTGGACAGCATGGATGTGTTTTGGTGCAGATAGGAACTTAATATCATATGGATTTATGGACTGGATGATGATGATTTGGGATAGATCAATATCTATGCCCTTAAATTGCATAAAATGACTTAAGATCTTCTTGATCAGTTGGATCAAGAAAGATCAGATCATTTGATGAGATGCATCAATGATCTAATGATGAAATCACATCAAGAAGATATATTAGATCGAAAGGAAAATAAAAAGATCAAGATTTAAACCCTAAAAGAGATGAAAGATGAATAATGACCATTGGCTCAATATGAATAGTTAAGGCATGTTAGATTTTCATTTGAATTATTAAATGTTATTATAATTATCATTTATTGCTTAG
This sequence comes from Warburgia ugandensis, assembly GCA_035236585.1. Taxonomy (NCBI): domain Eukaryota; kingdom Viridiplantae; phylum Streptophyta; class Magnoliopsida; order Canellales; family Canellaceae; genus Warburgia; species Warburgia ugandensis. The sequence continues at coordinate 52,457,972 of CP141127.1, read as the reverse complement.
TAGATTTAATTGTAGATTTATTTATTTATGATTTAATGTTTATGTTATGAAAATTACATTGAAATTGTAATTAAATGAGATTAGAGTTGAAAGGACATTTACATGGAATAAATGACATGGACTTAATGATAGTAAGGGCTATAGTTAGTAGGATAATGTAAGGAATATCATTTCCTTGGCCCAAATTAAATGAATAATGAAACTCCATGAATGACATTTAAATGTTCATGGATTTAATTAAAATCAATTACAAAGAGTACTTAGGGTTAAAATGCTCATTGGAACCTTATGAAGGGTTGAATTAAGGTCACCCTAGTGGATGATGAAGATGGTGGTTAAGGGGGTTCTCTAATAGAGCCTCGCTCTTCCCCCACCTTCCGTTGACATTTGTGAGGTCTAAATGCCTCCTTACAAGAGGCTTGAAGTAATCACTTTGTGTTCAACTATTCAACTAGTAAACCTTAGCCAATTTGACATAAGAGGAGCCGTCTAGACTTAGGATGAAATAAGATATCCTCAACCAATAAAACATTAATTGGTTGAGTAATAATAATAAGAGCATAAAAGGTTAGTAAATTATCTAATCCTAATAAAAATTGTAAGTAAGATAAGGAAGATCAAACAAGATCCAAGAGAGATCCTGAAAGATCACAAACAAAAAGAAAAGAAATTTAATGTAGATTGTAGTGTTTTTTATGATTTTACTTATAGTGTAGATTGTGAACTTAGAAGATTTGAAACCTTGATCATATATGAATAAAGGAAAGTTAGGGCATCCCCGATAGGGTAACCCAAATACATGTAGAAAGAATACTTGTATAGAAGAATAATTTTATATGTATGGTCTGACAGATGTATGAATCAAGATCATGATGGACAATATGGGAAGGCTGCCACTGTGACAGCCATGGTCCTCACCATGAGGACATGGATTTGTTATTTTCACAGTTGGTATCAGTGGATTATTATACAATTGTCTGGGTGCATTGTACAGATTGAGACTATGACATAGTAGTCCTAAAGTATTTGCCATTATGATGCACAAATGATAGGCATAGTGTAATGCCATGGCATGATGAGATGCCACTACATGAGTTCTTGGAAAGAAAATCCCAGTATGAGAATTGGCTGAATATTAATCTCCTAAGTGAAAGTATAGCCAGGGTAAGGAACAAGTTTTGAACAATTTTCACTATTTTAATAGATATACTCTATGTTGAGATAACTCATGAGTAGATAACCATGGTGGAATAATGATTGAGGTAAGTATTCTTATATTAGTGAAGTAATATATTTTTGTATCCCCTACCATGCATAGTTTGCTAAGATATTGTAAATGTTTGAATGTTTACAATATCGTAGAAACAGAGAAGGAGAAGTAGGAGCTCAAGATGATAGAAGACTTGAAGAGAATAATCAATTAAGGTATGTCCCTTGAAGACATGTACTTCCATTTGAGAGCATTGTATTGTATTGAGTGTTTTTAATGTCAGGTGAGGTTTGACTTTGGATTATGTAATTTGGACAATGGTTTGTAATTATAATATAGGGGATGTGTAAGAGTGAACTACTGGATGATTCCTGGTATTCAATAAAATTTTATTTTATACAAAATGTCTATGTGTATTATGTACCTTGAGGTGGGACTTGGGTTTTATTGCAAACAAATTTAAAAGAAAAGAATTTTCGCAGTATTGTTTGCAAAAATTATTCATCATTAAGGGTCATGTCTTTGAAAAATGTATTGCAAAATGTTTTACAAAAACCCGAGTCGTCACAGTTGGTATCAGGGCCATTCATCTAGTGACTCACATCCCCAATATGTCCAAAGGAATAATCCAAATTAGGATATATTAGAAATGGGTTAAGTAGAATGCTTATATAAAAATCTAGGTTTTGAGCAGATGCCACCCAAATGGGCAACAAGGAGGACGGCTCAAAGGGAACCTAAGAATGTTATGGAAGGATCATCTGGGAATAATTTGGAGGAGGTGATGACTAGGGTATTGAGGAATCTTCTTCCTCAACTTATATAGCTTCAGGCTACTCCAGTTGAAGCACCAAGTATTTAGGCCCAGGCTCAACCTAACTCTGGGACCCAGTGCTCCTATACCCAGACAGGAAATTCCACGTCCAGTATGGAATAATTCTTCACCTATACCTAGTGGAGTGTTGGAAACCTCTCAATTAACACTTGAAAAGATAGACAAGATGGTGGAAAGGTTCCAAAAGATGGTTATCAGCTACAATGGCAAGGCTGATGCTGAGAAAGCTGAAGAATGGATTTATGAAGTAGAGAAGACCTTCAGTGTGTTGAGAACTCTGAAGAATCTAAACGTCAAGTTGGCCACATATATATTGAAGCAAGAAGCAACTTTCTCATGGAGGTTAGCACAAAGGAATTTCTTCTCCAATCTTGAAGAAATCCCATGGGAAAAGTTTAAGGAAATTTTTAACGAAAAAATTTCCCAATCCATGTGCAAGTCTGAAAGGAGGAGTTCCTAGATCTACAACAAGGAAATCTTTCAGTTGTTGATTATGAGAATAAGTTCATTCAACTGAAGAGATTTGTAAGCCATATATGTGATACTAAAAGGCATACGGTGGATCGTTTTATGGAAAAGTTACACCCAGGGCTAAGAACGAAGGTGCTAGGAACCAAACCTACAACTATGACTGAGTGTGTCGAAATGACTTCTAAATTTGAAGAAGACTATAAGAGAAATCAATTCACCAAACATGGAGGAGGGGGCAATTATCATCAAAAACCCTTCAAGAAGGGCAAGAGATTATTGAACAACTTCAGGCCTTCTAACCATCAAGGAAATCAATCTAAATGAAAACCATGCCCCACATGCAGAACATATCATCCAGGCTATGCGTACCCCCTCCCAATGCAACAACCACATCAACCTCCTTTCAAATGTTACAAATGCTGCGAGTTAGGGAATTTCTCTAATAACTACTACAAACCCTTCGCAGTTAAGTGTGCAAAGCCTGAAAATGTACTACGTCATCAAGGAAGGGTGTTCGCCATTACTGACGGAGACCCTGGAACTGCCAGAATGAAAATGGGAACATATCACCATGGACTTTGTCATATGGTTGCTAAGGACTTGGGCATGTCATGATATGATTTGGGTAATAGTTGACAGGTTAACCAAGTCGACACACTTCCTTCCGATCAAACAAAACCAATCTGTTGACAGTTTAGCCCAGTTATATGTAAGAGAAATAATTAGTCTTCATGGGTCCCACTGTCCATCATCTCTGATAGAGATAGAAGGTTTACCTCTAGAAGCTGGAAGAGCATGCAACAGGCTTTGGGGACATCACTAAAGTTTAGTACAACCTTTCATCCCTAAACTGATGGTCAATTAGAAAGAACCATTAAAACCTTAGAAAAATATGCTAAGGGCTTGTGCACTAGACTGGAAAGGAAGTTGGGATGAACATCTTCCACTGTTGGAGGTCGTTTATAATAACAATTTCCATGTAAGTATCGGTATGCCACCATATGAAGCATTCTATAAATGACCATGTTGATCGCCAATCTTTCGGTATGATGTGAGGGAGAGGAAGTTGATAAAATAAGAACTAGTGGAATAATGTACAGACAAGGTAGAATCATAAAGAAAAGATTTTTGGCTGCTCATAGTAGTCAGAAAAGTTATGCGGATAAAAGACGCAGAACCTTGGAATTCGAAGTAGCTGACCATGCGTTATTCAAGGTTTCACTAGTTAAGGGAGTAAGGAGGTTCGGAAGTAAGGGTAAACTCAATCCAAGATATATTGGTCCTTTTGAAATTCTGAAAAGGGTTGGTTGTGTGGCTTACAAATTAGCCCCACTACCCCAACTCTCAGATGTGCACAACATATTTCACGTATTCATGTTACGGAAATACATTCCAGATGAGACTCATGTGCTTCAAAGGACACCAAAAATGTTAAGTATAGATCTAACCTTCAAGGAAAGGGCAATCCAGATCTTAGAAAGGAAAGAGCAACAATTGAGGACAAAATCTATCTCTTAAGTCAAGGTATTATGCCAACATCATGTAGTCGAGGAAGCTACCTGGGAATTAGAAGAGGAAATGAAAAAGTTGTATCCGAGTTTGTTTGAGCAATTGTAAATTAGATATTTTGAGGATGAAATTTTTGTAAGGGGGGTAGATTGTAACACCCCTAATTTTCACAATGAAATTGAATAAATAATGAAATTGAGAATTTCAAGGAAAATTCAAGCTAGAATATTAGGGCTATTATAAATGAACTTCTTATAGAAGTACAATCAAGGTATAAGATATGTATAATTTAAAACATACTCAACAAACCCTTCAGACTGATTGTAAGCACAACAAATTCTGAATTCGGATGAAAAATCCTTATTTTTCTACATTTTTATGAACAAAAAGGGTAAAATGGTAATTTTACTTATTACCAAGACCTAAGACATAAAATAAAATTGGAATATACTTAGAAATATGAATCCAATGCCACTAAGTACGCTCAATTTTGAGTTCATGGGAATAAACACTATTTTTCTCTATTTTTGGACTTAAAAGGGCAAAATGGTCTTTTCACACCTGTGGGGCCCACAAGCGACCCAAAAAGGAATCCAATGGCTAGAAAATGTGTAATTATGAGTCAAATCACTACCACCTACTAGTATAGATGGAGGTAGTAGTGGGAATCTAATGAACATTGAATAATAAAAAGAATAAAACATAATAATTACACATAATCATGAAAAACACCCAAAATGCCTATAAATACCTCAGAAAAAAATTCCTAGAAATGTTCATAAAATTCCTTAGTCTCCCCCAAAATCTCTGCTCAAAACTCCTTCCCCTTCTCTCTCTTGTCTTCCTTCTTTCTCCTTGTTTTTTTCTTCTGTTAATGCGTTTGCAAACACACTTGGGAGAATATTCCACCCTGAATCATAGGGCACGTCTGTAGACGTGTCGTCCCCGACGAGCAGGGTTTTCACCCTACTACAAATTTTCAATTAGATGTTCGTATGCACCGTTAAAACCTTATTCCACTCCATCAAAGGTTCAGCACATCCAAATACACAAAGGCCCTATACTTTTGCAATGATCAGTGGAATATTTACCAGCCAAATGGTCAAAAAATAATAGCTCTGGTGATTTATAATAAGGCATGAATTTTCTTATTTTTTGGCCAAGTTTCTGGCCTTTGAATAGTCCAAGTAGGTGCATCTCCCTCCCCTCTTTCTATTTTGGTATTTAGGTTGTGTTTTCCAACTTCCAGGAGATCTTCCCGGCCATTGATCTATCAGAGATGATTGATCCAGCAACAAGGTTGAGATAGACCATCTTGGATGGCTTAGATGAAATCTTTGAGCCGTTGGATGGATTCCTATGGCCCAAAAACCCTAGGAGATGAAATATGCGCCATCAATGGTCAAAGATGGAGGAGATCCAGCCATGGTTGATCTGACGGTCCAGATTTGGACCGCCTCACCTATAGTAAGTCACCTCAGCCCAACCTCCTAGAATAGACAATAACGGTAGCGAGCCACTGGTTGTCCCCGCACAATTAATCCTAGAATTGATCTAGGCCATCAAATTTTGAACTGAAACTTTATTTTTTTCAATTAAGAGTTCAATATAGCTCTGATTTTAGATCTGAAACTTTTTGTAGGTTCCTTGTCACTTTTGTAAGCTACTGAACTCATGAAATGTATGTTTTAAATTGTATTTATTTGAGATTATAATAAAAATCTGTAGTAACAACCTTGGATCATGATCAAGATGATCCCAAAATTGAAACCTGAACCAATGGATGGGTTTAGAGGATCCCAAAACCTTAAGGATAATGATCACAATACATTTTTTGAGTTTCTAGATCAAGTAAATCAACAAAAATAGTAAGATTAAAAATCAGCCTTTAAAATGGGTTGAAATCTTAAAATCCCAATTTTGATCTCAATTTAACTCCAAATTGAGATTGAAAAGTTGAGTTGGATTTCTTGTGATGAGTAGAACCTACTAACTTTATAAAATTCTATTAATAAAGAAAAGTATTACTAATTCTTATGATTAGTGAAATTTGGAATGATCAAACTATATAATTCTGATCCATTGATGATCTTGTGATTTTTAAACATGGAATCAATGGTTATAAGCGATTGATCAATGTTTAATTAAGAGATGTATCCTTAAAAGTAGTAAGATCCATAAAAATGAATGGTAATCTCCTTGATCAAGTTGATCAAGGATAATTGGATAGTATGGATGTGTTTTGATGAAGATATGAAGTTAATATCATATGGATTTATGGACTAGATGATGATGATTTGTGGTAGATCAATATCTATGCCCTTAAATTGGATAAAATGACTTAATATCTTCTTGATCAGTTGGATCAAGAAAGATCAGATCATTTGATGAGATGCATCAATGATCTAATGATGAAATCACATTAAGAAGATATATTAGATATAAAGAAAAATAAAAAGATCAAGATCTAAACCCTAAAAGAGATGAAAGATGAATAATGACCATTGGATCATGATGAATTGTTAAGGCATGTTAGATTTCCATTTGAATTACTAAATTTTATTATAATTATCATTTATTGCTCATTAGATTTAATTGTAGATTTATTTATTTATGCTTTAGTGTTTATTTTATGAAAATTACATTGAAAATGTAATTAAATGAAATTAGAGTGTAAAGGACATTTACATGGAATAAATGACATGGACTTAATGATAGTAAGGGCTATAGTTAATAGGATACTGTAAAGAATATTATTTCCTTGACCCAAATTAAGAGAATAATAAAACTCCATGAATGACATTTAAATGTTCATGGATTTAATTAAAATCAATTAGAAGGAGTACTTAGGGTTAAAATGCTCATAGGAACCTTATGAAGGGTTGAGTTAAGGTCACCTTAGTGGATGATGAACATGGTGGTTAAGGGGATTCGCTAATAGAACCTCACTCTTCCCCCACCTTCCGTTGACATTTGTGTGGTCTAAATGCCTCCTTACATGAGAATTGAAGTAACCTCTGTGTTCAACCATTCAAATAGTAAACCTTAGCCAATTTGACATAAGAGGAGCTGTATAGACTTAGGATGAAATAATTTATCCTCAACCTGTAAAACATTAACTGGTTGAGTAATAATAATAAGAGCATAAAAGGTTAGTAAATTATCTAATTCTAATAAAAATTATAAATAAGATAAGGAAGATCAAACAAGATCCAAGAGTGATCTTGAAAGATCACAAATAAAAAGAAAAGAAATATAATATAGATTATAGTGTTTTTCTATGATTTTACTTATAGTGTAGTAGAAGATTTAAAACCTTAATCATATATGAATAAAAGTGTTGATGTTTTTCGCAAGTGCACGGGCTATTGTAGAATCAGATGTAATTTAAGTCATTCAGCCAGGGGCAAAATCAGAATTTTGCTCGAAACTTCCTTAAAACTATCATAAATAAGAAATAGCTAGAGAAGAAAATGGGATGGCTGGAGAAGATTGCTGGAGGAGATGTGCAGATGGCTGGCATGTCCCTGTTCTGGCTTCCCATGGTTGGACATCGCCTAATCGGTCTGTAGTAGATGGGTTACCGACCAGAGTGGGAGGGTCGTCTGAAGAGAGAGAAAAAAAAAAAAAAAAACGCCTTTTCTAGGCGTCAGATGAATAGAGCTGGTTGATCTGGGTGATGGATGAGAAGGGTGATGAAGGCAGGGGAGCCTAATCATGTGCTGATCTTGGTTGGACTGGAGTCGCCTGACCAGTCGGTGTTGGCCCTGTGGAAAGGTGTGATGAACGCTAGGTTGTTGAGAGCTGGGAGAGGTATGGAAGTGCAATGGAAATAAGAGAGCTGTATGGGAGCAGTACTGGAAGTAGGGGCTAAACATGGTCTTGGAGAGTGTGATCAACAGAAACAAAACAAAGAGGGGTGCGATGAGTGAAAGAGATGGAGAAATAGAAAAGGAAAAAATGGTGCTTGAACTACAACAACAGAAGAAAGGGTAAGGTGAGAATGTGAAGAGGAAGGCAAGGTGGTGTTGTGAGGTGGCGTGATGGAGGTTGATGTTGATGTGTTGGGAGAGAAAACAATGAAGGAGAGGGGTAGGTTGGGTAAGTGAGAATAGAAAGCTGAGAGATGGGAGCGGGACTGGTAGAGATAGATGCATTGAAGATAATGAAATGAGATGGATGGGAGGTACGGTGATGAGTGCGATTAATGGTGGAACTCGGTTTACTATTAGAAACCGAGAATAGAAAAGAAAAAGGACTGGGGTGGAGATGAATCCTGGGTTATGTGATTGGTTTGAGAAAATGGGTCTTGGAAGAAAAGGAGCTTGGCAGACAAGGGAAAGAGAGGTATGGAGAATAGAGACTAATGGTGCTTAAGAGGGAAACAAAAACAATGAATTGAAGAACAGGAAATAAAGAGGCAAGCAAGGAAAAATGATGAATAAAATGGATTGCAAAGAAGACAACCCAGAACAAAACTTCCAAAAACTCCCAAAACTTCAACTCTCCAAGAACAACTCTCCTCTCCCCCATACAGTTTCCCTTGTTTAGAGCCTTTGCCCATCCTTGTTTTTCTCCACTTCCTTCCTTGAAGAGGTAACTTCCTATGAGGAAACATTATCCTCTCCCAAATTAGGACTCTTCTCATTAGGAATTCTTTTCCAGTTAGGATTCTTCTCATTATTAATCTTCACTTATCTGCAACATTGAGATTAAATTCAAGCCATCCAATTTCGTTTAGTTGGTATGCAAAAGAAAGGACTAAATTAAAAATCATCTAAACCGCACATTAGTCATCTAATAAGCTTTAATGATAATTTGACCATTAATTTTGAGAAATTAAGGTTTGGATGGTCAATTTGAGCTAAATTTTGCAGTTTTAAAAGATTAGATGATCTAATTGAATGCTAAACTAAGGGTCTTTTATCCAAAATTAAACACTTGACAAAAGGAAAGTTAGGGCATCCCTCTTAGGATAACCCAAATACATATATAGAAGAATAATTTTATAGGTATGGTTTAACAGATGTATGAATCAAGATCATGATGGACAATATGGAGTAAATACTACTTGAGATGCATGGATCAAGACAGGGGAAGGAACAAGTTTTGAGCAATTTTCACTATTTTAACATCCTATACTATGTATATACTCTATGTTGAGATGACTCATGAGTAGATAACCATGGTGGAATAATGACTGAGTTAAGTATTCTTATATTAGTGAAGTAGTATATTTTTGTATCCCTACCATGCATAGCTTGCTGAGATATTGTAAATATTTGAATGTTTACAATATTACAAAAACAGATAAGGAGAAGTAGGAGTTCAAGACAATAGAAGTCTTGAAGAGAATAATCAATCATGGTATGTCCCTTGAAGACATGTATTTTCATTTGAGAGCATTGTATTGTATTGAGTGTTTTTAATGTAAGGTGAGGTTTGACTTTGGATTATGTAATTTGGACAATGGTTTGTAATTATAATACAAGGGCATGTAAGAGGGAACTGCTAGATGATTCCTACCATTTACAAGCATTAAAGAAGCAAAAAATTAGGAACATATATTGAAAAAACATATGATAATGTTACCATTCAAATGCATATTACAACAAGCATACTTCATGCAATAATTTGCATGCCTTCATGGAGAAGCAGAAAATCAGGAACATATATTATAACAAAGGCATTGTAATGTTATCATTCAAACATATATTCAAGCAACAATTTGCATGCCTTCTTGAAGGAAACATCATAATCTATAATATGTGTCTCCCTAAGCAACAATTTAAGCATTTACAAGCTTTAAAGAAGTAAGAAATCATGAACATATAAAGCAAAAACGTATGATAATGCTACCATTCTAATGCATATTACAATAAGCATACTTGATGCAACAATTTGCATGGCTTTTTAAATGAAACATCAAAATCTAAAACATGGATCTTCTTAGACTCAATGTATTCTATCTAGAATGAACAATCTCAAATATTTACAAGCATTAAAGAATTAGAAAGTAAGCAACATATATTGTAAAAAATGCATGGTAATCTTACCATTCAAATGCATATTCAAGCAAAATTTGCATGCCTTCTAGAATGAAACATCAAAATCTTAAATGTGGGTCTTCTTAAACTCAATGTATTCTATCCAGAATGATCAAATTCAAACAATTGCACTCATTAAGAAAGCATAAAATTTGGAACGTATATAGTAAAAAATGGATGGTAATCTTACCATTCAGATGCATATTTCAACAAGCATACTTCAAGCAACAATTTGCATGACTTTTTGAAGGAAAATTCAAAATCTAAAACATGGTTCCTAAAGGACTCAATGTATTCTTCCTAGAATGATCAATTTCAAGTATTAACAAGAATTAAAGAAGTAGAAAATTAGGAACACGTATTGTAAAAAATGTTGGGTAATGTTCTCATTTAAATGTTTATTTTACCAACAATTTGTAGCCTTCTTGAAGGAAACATCATAATCTAGAATAGGGGTCTCCTTAAATTGTGATGACCCGGGTTTTTATATGTTGCAATTTTTATGCAAGGGCGAGATTTCTTGTTCTATAAGTATGAAATGCATGAAAATCTTTTTCGTTTTGGAAAACAATCTTTTATAAAAACCCCGAGTGTTAAAACACATTCTCAAATTATCTAGCCATGGCAAAGTTTTAAATCAATATTATTCCCAAGAAAGTATTAGTCACAGTCCCAGCTATTAGAGAGTAACTACAATCAAGTAACATTGAAAGATAAGGTAAGTATTTACTTTGTGTCTGAAAAATGTTGAGGATTGGGTGAGTATATACTATACTCAGTAGGAGCCTATCACCACTAGTATTATAATGCATGAGATGTTTTAAAATCATATTCTCTTTCAAAACATGTGCATGTTTGAATACTCAAGTTCAATATCAATATTAAAATCCATTATCAAACTGAAATACTAACGACTTAAAGGATCACATAATCCAAAATCGAAAGTATCATATACATATATATTATAACATTACGATATGCATAAGATGCTTCGTTGAATCCAACTCATGGACATCTAGTATGGTATGGTCAACCAACCTCATATCATGCCATATGCAATGCCAATAAGTCCACAAAACCATAGGGTCCAACTATGCCCACGACCTCACCGCCGTGTGGTCCCTAGGTACCTAGGGACACAGGATCATATACCTCCACGGGGCATATGACACTTCATTCATCGTAAATCATGCAATTTATTTAAAACATGCATGCAATACATAAAATTTGCTCATGCTAGTATCGCATTCAAAGTTATAACCTTGCCTACAAGCCTGCTAGCCTAGAAGCCTATCAGCTCTCTCTGGCCCACCCTCATCGGCCTGCCCTCTTCAGCCCGCCCTCATCGGCCAAGGCTACACTTATCATGCAATCTATGCATGTAGCATATATGTCTTGGCAATAGATGTGCAATGTATTTTTCAAAACCTGCCCTCTTTGGGTCCCTCACAACTGCCTGGCCCTCACAACTGCCTACCCAGCGTCTTTTGGGCACTCCAGCGTCTTTTGGTAACCCTCAAGGACATGTAATTTTTTCAAGAACTCAATGCTCACAAATCATGCAATATATGCAATTGTTTGCAAAACATGTCTATGCATAATGTATTTAATCATATGCATGTTGAATTCATTTATATGCTAAACAAGCCATAAAATAAGTCATGCTAAACAAGTCATATAATTTATACTTAAAACATGCATTCAAAACAATCATGGCTCTTTTTTAAAAAGTCTAGTAGTGATAGAGCACCTACCTGGCTAGGTCGCACTAACCCCTTTGTCCTCGTACGCTCCTGAACATGGTTTGGGGAATCAAGGTTAGTTTGGCCTATCTTTTATGGGTTTTTGAGTGGTTGGTCTTATTACTTAGGCATTAAGGGCCCATCCGTATGCCTATGGGTGTCCTAAGGTCCTAATTGGGCCTTGGTATCATCAGTTTTCCAAAGGTCTAGCGGCCACGCGCCACCATCCTATTCTAAGGTTCATGCCCACCTTTGATTGGGCCTTGATCAAGGATTTTATAGTTTGATTGTGTCTGTTTCATCGACACAGACACAACGCCTTTTGCGACGCCTCAATCGGAGCTCTAGATATCAAGTTATAAGCTTTTTAGTGTCACACGTACATAAGGGCCTTAAGAGTGAAAAGGCAGAATGCTAGCGTGCTGCGCGTTAGTGGCATGTGCTAGTGTTTTCTTAAGGAGCGAAAAAATCCCGGTTTGCTAGCCTGCTGCGCGTTTGCGGCATGCGCCTCAGTGGGCGCATCTCCAGACGCACCGGGTTTCCTGCCCGTTTTACCCTTTTGCGGGCGCGTTCGTTTGGTTCTCTCAGATGCGGTCGACGCGTCACGTTCTGTTTGGAACGTCCTATTTGTTGGGGGACCGGGGTGTCCTCAAGACACCTTGGTTCGACCCTGTCAAACCAATGCGGCCCAGGGAACGTCCCTGGGTCCTTGGTGACTCGCCAGGGCTCTATTTTGCATGATTTTTCATGCAAAAACTTAGGGAAACTGAGCCTAGGACTACTGTGAAGACGGGTTTTGAGGGATCTTGGGCATACCTGGCTCATTGCTGGGTTTTTCTCCTCGTTTCTCCTCTTGGTTGCTTCTCTAAGACAAGTTTTCTTCAAGCTTTTGGGCTGCCATTAGAGGTGCCCAAGAGCTCTATTTATAGAGCTATAAGAGGGTTTTGGAGGGGGCTCTCACCGCCCTTGAATGGCGGTAGAGAAACCTCTAGAATGGCGGTGATTTCTCCTCCAATCACCACCATTCTAGAACCCTCTAGGAGGTTGAAGATGAAGGGTGCCCGTATCAAAACGGGCCCCTATGTTTTGCAAGCGAAATCCGTTTTTTATAAAAATTACATTTTTGCCCCTGAACTTCAAAGGGCCATAACTTGCTCATTTTAACTCCGTTTTGGGTGATTTTGGTCTTGTTGGATTCCTTTTTCCAGTACGCACCTAATGGTACCATTTTCAGGACCAAATTTCTGGGTTCAGTCAAGGTGAATAATGAAATGTCCAAAATACCCTTATCTTTAGAAATTGAACTTTTCATTGCTAACTTGGGATTTTAATATTACAAAATTGGAGTCATTACATTCTTACCCCCTTAGGTGAATTTTGGCCCAGAAATTCTACTATATATACAGTCAAAAGATCTAAGGGTACTTTTCTCGCATTTCTGACTCCGGTTCCCAAGTCTCTTCTTCCATGTGATCATTTTTCTCCACAAAACTTTGACTAAGGGTATGTCCTTGTTCCGTAGCTTCTTATTCTTATGATCCCGAATCTCAACTGGTCTCGTCTCTAGCTTGAGATCCTTCATCAACTCTATGGGTACCTGGTTGATGACATGAGCAGGGTCAGGCACGTACCTCCTTAGCATAGATACATGGAATATGTTATGCACTTCAGATAGATGAGGGGGTAGTGCGATCCTGTAGGCCACTTTTCCCACTTTCTTCATGATTTCAAAAGGTCCTATGTAACACAGACTAAGCTTGCCTTTGATACCGAACCACATAACTCCTTTAGTGGGAGATATCTTCAAGAAAACGTGCTCTCCTATGTCGAATTCTAATGGCCTCCTCCTTTAATCAACATAGCTCTTTTGCCGACTTTGAGCTGTGAGGAGGCGTTTCATTATGAATTTGACCTTCTCGGTGCATTGCTCCACCAGCTCCGACTGGAGCACCCTGGACTCTCCAACTTCACTCCAACTAGTGGGTGATCGACAGGGTCTCCCATAGAGCACCTCGTACGGAGCCATGCCAATGCTTGACTGAAAGCTGTTGTCGTACACGAACTCTACTACCAGTAGGTTTTCATCCCAGCTCTGCGTCCAATCAAGGGCACAAGCTCGCAGCATATCTTCGACTATCTGGATTGTGCGCTCTAACTGTCCATCGGTCTGTGGATGGAAGGCTGTGTTATAGTTCAAGGAAGTTCCTAAGGATTTTTGGACGGACTTCCAGAGTTGTGAAGTGAAGCGGCTATCCCTATCTGAAGTGATACTAAGGGGTATACCATGTAGACTTACTATCTCTTTGATGTATAGCTGAGATAGGTTGTCAGTGGATTGGGTATGACGTATAGGAAGGAAATGGGCTGTCTTAGTTAATCTATCAACAATCACCCAGATCATGTCATGACCCTTAGAGGTCCTGGGTAGCCCTACGATGAAGTCCATTGTAATATGGTCCCATTTCCATTCGGGTAACTCAAGGGGTTGTAATAATCCCGCAGGTCTTTGATGTTCAGCCTTTACTTGTTGACATGTTAGACACTTTGCCACAAATTCCCCTATGTCTCTTTTCATACCATCCTACCAATATTGTTTCTTTAAGTCTTGATACATCTTAGTTCCTCCTGGGTGTATAGTATACTTACACCGATGAGCCTCTTTTAAGATTTCTTGTCCTAACTCTTCATTAGCCGATACCACTAATCTTCCTTGCATGTAAATGCTACCATCTTCCCTTTTTGTAAACCTTGGTTTTCCTATGAAAGCTTGTATATCCGGATCTCCTTTTTGTTTTTGCTTAACCTTTTCATTAACAGCCGACTTTATTGTTAGACCTGCCATAATGATCTTGTGCTTACTTATGTCTAGTTTCCATGTGATTACTTCTTGTAATAGCTTCCATCTCTTAGTTAATAAACTTGCACACATCCCTTGGGTTTTTCTACTTAATGCATCAGCTACCACATTAGCTTTTCCAGGGTGATAATGAATGGAGAAGTCATAGTCTTTTAAGTATTCCATCCATCTTCTTTGTCGCATGTTTAAGTCTTGTTGGGAAAAGATATATTTAAGACTCTTGTGATCTGTAAAAGCTTCAAACTTTTCCCCATATAAATAATGTCTCTAGATTCGCAAGGCAAAGACTATGGCTGCTAATTCCAGGTCATGGGTCGGGTAATTGACTTCATGCTTCTTGAGTTGTCGAGAAGCATAAGCGATTACCTTCCCATGTTGCATAAGTACGCAGCCTAGCCCTTGTTGCGAGGCATCGATGTATATCTCAAATTCGCCATTTCCTGAAGGTAAGGTAAGGACAGGTGCTGTAGTTAACCTTGTTTTTAGTTCCTGGAAGCTTTCCTCACATTTATCAGTCCATTCAAATCTTGTGTCTTTCCTGGTGAGCTTATTTAGAGGTAAAGCAATTTGTGAAAAACCCTCGATGAATCTCCTGTAATATCCGGCAAGCCCTAAGAAGCTTCTTATTTCTGTGACTGTCTTAGGTCTTTCCCAGTTCTGTACTGATTCAACCTTAGTGGGGTCAACTGCTATGCCATCTTGAGAAATAATGTGTCCTAAGAAATTAACCTTTTCCAGCCAAAACTCACACTTACTGAATTTTGCATATAACTTGTGTGCTCGTAGGGTGCTTAATGTTATCCTTAGATGTTCCTTATGGTCTTCAGGAGTTTCAGAATATATTAAGATATCATCCACAAACACTATGATGAATTTATCTAAGTACTCCTTGAACACCCTATTCATGAGGCCCATAAATGCAGCTGGAGCATTAGTTAAACCAAAGGACATCACTCTGAATTCATAATGGCCGTATCGAGTCCTGAAGGCTGTCTTGGGGATATCTTCTTCTCTCACTCGAAGCTGATGGTATTCGGATCGTAGATCAATCTTAGAGAAGACTTTGGCTAACTGAAGTTGATTGAAAAGATCATCAATTCGGGGAAGGGGGTACTTATTTTTAATGGTGACCCTATTTAGCATCCGATAGTCTACGCACAATCTCATGGAGGCATCCTTTTTCTTAACAAAAAGGATTGGAGCTCCCCACGGAGATACGCTAGGTCGTATGAACTCTTTTGTCAAGTAGTTCCTGTAACTGGGTCTTCGGTTCTTTTAGTTCTGCAGGAGCCATTCGGTAAGGAGCTTTGGAAATGGGGGAAGTGCTGGATATAAGGTCAATGATAAACTCAATTTCCCTTGGTGGAGGTAGACCTGGTAAGTCCTTAGGGAATACGTCAGGAAATTCTCGGACTATCTCGACATCCTCTAGCTTTGGTTGGGGACTCTTGAGAGATTCAATCTTGGCTAAGAAGAAGGGGCATCCCTGAGCAATGTGCTTAACTGCTTTCATGGCAGAAATAACACACGCTCCAGAATAATCCTTTCTTCCTTGGAGGGTGAAAGTATCTCTATTAGGTAGGGTAAAAGTGACATGTTTCTGGTGGCAATCAACAAAGGCTTGATGAAAGGCTAGCCAATCCATACCTAGGATGGTGTCGAAGTCATTCATATCTAAGTGAATGAGATTAGCATGTAGCAAATGGTCCTTAATCAAAATGGGGACATCCTGGAGATAAGAATAGGTGGGAAGTGCCTGGCCTACAGGAGTCATGACTTCTAGAGTGAAGTCTAGGTCTTGTGGTATAATGTCCAAGGATGATGCAAATTCCCGGGATATGAAAGAATGAGTGGAGCCTATATCAAATAGAACTTTAGCAGGTGTATCATAGATAGAAAGAATACCTTCAACGACTGCATTTGAAGCCTAGGATTGACTGAAAGTGAGGGCAAAGACACGTCCTTGTCTTTTTGGAACTTGATCTTCTTTATGCTCTTGTACTTTCCTTTTTGGACAGTTACTAGAAAAATGTCCTAATTCTCCACAACTATAGCAAGTGATGTTGAAAGTAGGACATGGTTTTCCTGAATGATTTCTGTTACACCTAGGGCATGCCTTCTAGTCTGGTCTTTTTCCTTTGTTTTCAAACGGCTTCTTGAAAGGTGGCCTGGGTCTAGATGACTGAAATGGCCTCTTTCCTTTATTTCTCATGGTGTTGATGTTCTTAGTTTCTCTTATTGCCTGGTTCCTTTGATAATCTTTTTCGTATAGCGAGGCCATCTCTACGGCTTTGGCTACTGTGGAAGGTTGGAAACCTAGAACTCTGTTCCTGAGTCCTGGGTTAAGCCCATCTACAAATCTTTCTGCTGCATCTTCCTCATCAGCACAAGCACGTGGTGAAAATCTTCGGAGGCTAATGAATCTACTTTCATACTGTTGGACAGTCATATTTCCTTGTTCTAAGTCCATAAATTCCTTTTCCTTCTGTTTTCTTATGTGTTTAGGATAATATTTGTCATTAAAGACCTTTTTAAATTCTTCCCATCCTATTGTTTCTTGTTGATCAAAATAAGTTCTTTCTGTTGTTTCCCACCAAAAGGTAGCCTCTCCTCTAAACACAAATGTGGCCATGAGTACTTTTCTTTCTTCAGCTATGTTCATGGCTTTAAATATCTTTTCAATATCAATTAACCATTTTTCAGCTGTAGATGCTTCATCTTCTCCTATGAATGAGGGAGCTAGTTTCTGAAACCTTTCTAACTAAACCTCAGTCCTATCTATTACTTTATCAGGAGAAGGACCTCGGGTGGTAGGAGTTTGGCTTTGACTACTCATGTATTGTCCCATATGTTGTAGAAATTGTTGGAATAACTCAGCCATCCCATTGCCCGACCCAGTGGAGTCTACTGGTGGGGCTTCAGGTCTTGGAGCATTGCTTCCTTTCTTCTTAGGCATCTGTAATCACAAGGTAATTCACCTAACCTTAGTTTGTATTATCCTATTACCCCTTACTCTTTCATGGATGAAACTTGATTATAAGTTATTCTCCTCATAACTGGGCTGTGAGTAACGTTAAACTGTGCTCTGATACCAACTATGACAACCCAGGTTTTTATATGATGCAATTTTTAAGAAAAGGCGAGATCTCTTGTTTTACAAGTATGAAATGCATAAAAATCTTTTTCATTTTGGAAAACAATCTTTCATAAAAACCCCAAGTGTCAAAACACATTCTCAAATTATCTAGCCATGGCAAAGTTTTAAATCAATATTATTCCCAAGAAAGTATTAGTCACAGCCCCAGCTATTAGAGAGTAATTACAATCAAGTAACAATGAAAGATAAGGTAGGGGTTTACTTACTTACACTTCGTCTGGGTGTCTTCTATCACAAGCGTTCCTTGCCCTTAAGTATTTACTTTGTGTCTGAAAAATGTTGAGGATTGGGTGAGCATATACTATACTCAGTAGTAGCCTATTACTACTAGTTTTATAATGCATGAGATGTTTTAAAATCATATGCTCTTCCAAAACATGTGCATGTCTGAATACTCAAGTTCAATATCGATATTAAAATCCATTGTCAAACTGAAATACTAACGACTTAAAGGATCACATAATCCAAAAGCGAAAGTATCATATACATATATATCATAACATTACGATATGCATAAGATGCTTCATTGAATCCAACTCATGGACATCTAGTATGGTATGGTCGACCAACCTCATATCATGCCATATGCAATGCAAATAAGTCCACAAAACCATAGGGTCCAACTATGCCCACGACCTCACCGCCATGTGGTCCCCGGGTACCTAGGGACACAGGATCATATACCTCTATGGGGCATATGACACTTCATTCGTCATAAATCATGCAATTTATTTAAAACATGCATGCAATGCATAAAATTTGCTCATGCTAGTATCGCATTCAAAGTTATAACCTTGCCTACAAGCCTGCTAGCCTAGAAGCCTGTCAGCTCTCTCTGACCCACCCTCATCGGCCCACCCTCATCGGCCAAGGCTACACTTATCATGCAATCTATGCATGTAGCATATGTCTTGGCAGTAGATGTGCAATGTATTTTTCAAAACCTGCCCTCTTTGGGTCCCTCACAACTGCCTGGCCCTCACAACTGCCTACCCAGTGTCTTTTGGTAACCCTCAAGGACATGCAATTTTTTCAAGAACTCAATGCTCACAAATCATGCAATATATGCAATTGTTTGCAAAACATGTCTATGCATAATATATTTAATCATATGCATGTTGAATTCATTTATATGCTAAACAAGCCATAAAATAAGTCATGCTAAATAAGTCATATAATTTATACTTAAAACATGCATTCAAAACAATCATGGCTCTTTTTTAAAATGTCTAGTAGCGATAGAGCACCTACCTGGCTAGGTCGCGCTAACCCCTTTGTCCTTATACACTCCTGAACATGGTTTGGGGAATCAAGATTAGTTTGGCCTATCTTTTATGGATTTTTGAGTGGTTGGTCTTATTACTTAGGCATTAAGGGTCCATCGGTATGCCTATGGGTGTCCTAAGGTCCTAATTGGGCCTTAGTATCATCAGTTTCCCAAAGGTCTAGCGACCACGTGCCACCATCCTATTCTAAGGGTCATGCTCACCTTTGATTGGGCCTTGATCAGGGATTTTATAGTTTGGGTGTGTCTGTGTCATCAACACAAACACAACGCATTTTGCGGCGCCTCAATCGGAGTTCTAGATCTCAAGTTATAAGCTTTTTAGTGTCACACGTACGTAAGGGCCTTAAGAGTGAAAAGGCCGAATGCTAGCGTGCTGCGCGTCAGTGGCATGCGCCCGCCTTTTCTTAAAGAGAGGAAAAATCCTGGTTTGCTAGCGCGGTGCGTGTCTACAGCATGCACCTCAATGGGCGCCTCTCCAGACACGCCGGGTTTCCTGCCCGTTTTACCATTTTGCGGGCGCGTCCGTTTGGTTCTCTCAGACGCGGTCGACGTGTCACATTCTGTTTGGAACGTCCTATTTGTTGGGGGACCGGGGTGTCCTCAAGACACCTTGGTTCAACCCTGTCGAACCAATGCGGCCCAGGGAATGTCCCTGGGTCCTTGGTGACTCACCAGGGCTCTATTTTGTATGATTTTTCATGCAAAAACTTAGGGAAACTGAGCCTAGGACTACTGTGAAGACGAGTTTTGAGGGATCTTAGGCATACCTAGCTCGTTACTGGGTTTTTCTTCTTGTTTCTCCTCTTGGTTGCTTCTCCAAAACATGTTTTCTTCAAGCTTTTGGGCTGCCATTAGAGGCGCCCAAGAGCTCTATTTATAGAGCTATAAGAGGGTTCTGGAGGGGGCTCTCACCTCCCTTGAATGGCCGTGGAGAAACCTCCAGAATGGTGGTGATTTCTCCTCCAATCACTGCCATTCTAGAACCCTCTAGGAGGTTGAAGATGAAGGGTGCCCGTATCAAAATGGGCCCCTGTGTTTTGCAGGCTAAATCCTTTTTTTGTAAAAATTACATTTTTGCCCCTGAACTTCAAAGGGCCATAACTTGCTCAATTTAACTCCGTTTTGGGTGATTTTGGTCTTGTTGGATTCCTTTTTCCAATACGCACCTAATGGTACCATTTTTAGGACCAAATTTCTGGGTTCAGTCAAGGTGAATAATGAAATGACCAAAATGCCCTTATCTTCAAAAACTGAACTTTTCATTGCTAACTTGGGATTTTAATATGAAAAAATTGGAGTCATTACATAAACTCAATGATTTCACATAAAATGATCAATGTCAAGCATTTAAGAGCATTAAAGAAGGAGAAATTTATGAACATGTATAGCAAAAAACATATGATAATGTAAGCATTTAAATGCATATTATAATAAGCATACTTCATGCAACAATTTGCATACCTTTTTGAAAGAAACTTCATTCATAGACTAGATGTGTTCTATCTAGAATTATCAATTTCAACTATTTACAAGCATTAAAGAAGTAGAAAATTAGCAACATATATAGTAAAAAATGCATGGTATAGTTACCATCCAAATGCATATTCAAGCAACCATTTGTATTCCTACTTGAATGAACAATCAAAATCTAAAGCACAGGCCTACTTTGACTCAATGACCATATACAAGCATTAAGAAGTAGAAAATAAGGAACGTATATAGTAAAAAATGCATGGTAATGTTACCATTCAAACGCATGTTCAAGCTACAATTTTCATGCCATCTTTAATGAATCATCAAAATCTAAAACATAGGCATTCTTAAAACTAATGTATTCTATCTAGAATGATCAATTTCAAGCATTAAAAAAATAAAAAATTAGCAACACATATAGTAAAAAATGCATGGTAATGTTGTCATTCAAATGTGTATAACAACAAGCATACTTCAAGTAACAATTTGCATGCCTTTTTGAATGAAACATCAAAATTTAAAACATGCGGCTTCTTAGATTCAATGTATGCTATCTATAATTATCAATTTTAAGCATTAAAGAAGTAGAAAATCAGGAACATATATAGCAAAAAGTACATGGTAATGTTACCATTCAAACGCATATTCAAGAATAATTTGCATGCCTTCTTGAAAAAAACATCATAATCTAGAACATGGGTCTCCTTAAACTGAAAGTATTCTATATAAAATGATCAATTTTAGGCATTTACAAGCATTAAAGAAGCAAAAAAATAAAAACATATATTTCAAAATAATGTTATCATTCAAACGCATATTACAACAAGCATAGTTCATGCAATAATTTGCACTCCTTTTTGAATGAAATTTCAAAATCTAAAACATGAGAGTTCTTAGACTCAATGTATTCTATCTAGAATGATAAATTTTAAATATTTACAAGAATTAAAGAAGAATAAAATTAGCAACATATGCGGTAAAATATGCATGGCAATGTTACCATTCTAAAGCATATCCAAGCAACAATTTGCATGACTGCTTGAGTGCAACATCAAAATATAAAGCATGATCCTCCTTAGAATCCATGTATTATATCTAGAATGATTAATATCAAGCATTTACAAGCATTAAAGAAGTAAAAATTCAAAATCATATATAGTAAAAAATGTAAGGTAATGTTACCATTCAAACACATGTTTGAGCAACAATTGGCATGCCTTCTTTTGTGAAACTTCAAAATCTAAAACATAGGTATTCTTAAACTCAATGTATTCTATCTAGAATGATCAATTTCAAGAATTAAAGATGTAAAAAATCAAGAACATATATAGCAAAAAATGCATGGTAATGTTGCCATTCAAATGCTTATTACAACAAGCATGCTTTAAGCAACAATTTGGTTGCTTTTTTTAATGAAACTTCAAGCTACAATTTGCATGCCATGTTTAATGAAACATCAAAATCTAAAACATAGGTATTCTTAAAACCAATGTATTCTATCTAGAATGATCAATTACAAGCATTAAAGAAACAAAAAATCAGGAACATGTATAGTAAAAAATACGTGGTAATTGTGACACCTTGGGTTTTTCAGGAAATTTTTCATGTTTATTTCAAAAGATGGTGGGCCTCTAAATTTTAAAATACAAAAATAGCGAAAGATTTTTCTTTGAAATTCATTTTTCCAAAAACCCGGATATCACCTTCATGCTCATACTATACATATATATATATATATATAGTTTTCTAGATGATAGAAATTTATTTATGAAAACAGAACCCATCCAATGGTTCACTTGTATAGACCCTATAACATTATCTTAAATGTCCAATATCACAATTCAAATGACTAACTACATAATACAAAAGCTTTAAATAAAATGTATACTTGTGCACAGAAGTATGGTTGCTGGATTCCTTTTGTTGTGTACATCTTCTCCTGTCTCTCTGTATCTGAGATATTGTAAACATAAAACATTTACAATATCTCAGCAAGCTATGATTGGTAGGGGAGTTTAAGAAGCATGCTAAATCTTAAGATACATTAATTATTCAATAGTAATTAGAATATTTATTTCCATAGCAATTGTGTTAAATTGAATTTACAATATGTTTTATATCTCAATAATCCATTTGTAAGCCAAATATCTACATGTTTTCATAATTATTAATAATTTCATTGATAAATCAGATATCTTTACTTATTATTTATCATTAAAATAAATACTTCAATTCCATGAACCATACTCTATATACATTTCTACCCATTCACTAACCCATATGAAAAGATAAATGAAACTACTCCCTCAATTATATTAATATAACAATAATAAAATTATATTAAAATTGTTAAAGGACATGCAAAATTATGAATATAATCAACATCACCTAATTTGCATTCCCAGACTATACTCGGTTTCAGAATCACACCCCTCATCATGTGGGGTTCATAATTATCCAACCACTACTGGTATATCAATATAATCCTAATGCCCCTCACTATATAGGTTCCACAATCCTCCAACCATTCCTGGGAAAATGATGTAAGGCATATCATCATTCTGTATCATATAAAGCATCTCATAATGCCATCATATATGCATGTCCCATAGGTAGAATGCACAACAGATACAATATTGTCCTCTTTGGGTTCCTCACAACTGCCTGACCCTCACAACTACCTAACCAGCGTCTTTTGGGCACTCCAGCATCTTTTGGCAACCTTCAAAGACACGCACCATAGTGCATCAAATATAAGGACAACTATGCATGTAGTCAGAATTCATACAATGTGCTTGGATAACTACTCAATAATCCACCTATACCATCCTCGATGGAAATCACAATATCCATGTTCGCATGGGGAGGACCATGGCTGTCACAGTGGTGACCTTCCCATGATTGCCCCACCCAAATTTTTGCAACACATAGTGCATGGTATCCACAACATAATAAATTTTGGAGAGTGGGTGGTCAAACCCTCATAACTCTCCTAGCATAGCATCCCCAAGAGTACGGCTGTTTAAAACAAAACTCTCAAGCATCCATGCCTGAATGTACAATTTGCATGTCTTTTTAATGTAACTTCCAAATATAAAACATGGGACCTCATAGAGTAAATGTATTCTATTAAATGATCAATTTCAAGCTTTTACAAGGGTTAAAGAAAGAAGAAATTAGTAACATATATAGGAAAAAAATGCATGATAATGTTATCATTGAAATACATATTCAAGCAATAATTTACAAGCTTTCTTGTATGCACAAAAAAATCTAAAACATTGGCCTTCTTAAACATAATGTATTCTATATAGAATGATCAATTTTGAGCATGTACCAACATTAAAGAAGCATGAAATCAGGAACATATATAGTAAAAAATGTATGGTAATGTTACCCATAAAACGAGTATTACAATAAGCATACTTCATGCAACAATTTACATGCCTTTTTGAATGAAACATCAAAATCTAAAACATAGGACTTCTTAGATTCGATGTATCCTATCTAGAATGATCAATTTCAAGCATTATAGGCTTTAAAGAAGCAGAAAATCTGGAACATATATAGTAAAAATGCGTGGTAAAGTAACCATTCAAATGCATAGTCAAGCATTAATTTGCATTTCTTTTTGAATGAATCATAAAATAAAAAAGATGGGTATTCTTAAAATCAATGTATTCTATCTAAAATAATCAATTTCAAGCATTTACAACATTAAAGAAGGAAAAAATCAGGAACATATATAGTAAAAAATGCATGGTAATGTTATAATTCAAACATATATTCAATCAACAATTTGCAAGCCTTTATGAATGGAATATCATAATCTAAAACATGTACTTTACTAAACTCAATGCATTCTATCTAGAATGATAAATTTCTAGCATTTACAAGCATTAAAGAAGTAGAAAATTAGGATCATATATAGTAAAAAAGGTATGGTAATGTTACCTATACAACACGTACTGCAACAAGCATAGTTCAAACAACAATTTGCATGCCTTTCTGAATGAAACTTCAAAATCTAAAACATGGGCCTACATAGATTCAATGTATTCTATCTAGAATGATCAATTTCAAGCATTTACAAGCTTTAAAGAAGTAAGAAATTTGGAATATGTAAAGTAAAAACCCCATGGAAATGTTACTATTCAAATGCATATTCAAGCAATAATTTGCATGCCTTCTTTAATAAAACATAAAAATATAAAGTATGGGTCTTCTTAAATTTAATGTATTCTACCTAGAAAGATCACTTTCAAGCATTAAAGATGCAGAAAATCAGGAATAGATATAGTAAAAAATACATGGTAATGGTACCATCCAAATGCATATTCAAGCAACAATTTGCATGCCTTCTTGAATGAAACATCAAAATCTAAATCATGGGACTTATTTAACTCAATGTATTCTATCTAGACTGATCCATTTCAAGCATTTATAAGCATTAAAGAAACAGATGTTAGGAACATATATAATGAAAAATACATGGTAATGTTGCCATTCAGAAGGCATATTCCAGCAACAATTTGCCTGCCTTCTTGAATGAAACATCAAAATTTGAAAGATAGTTCTTCTTAAACTCATTGTATTCTATCTAGAATGATTAATTCAATCATTTACAAGAATTAAACAAGGTGAAAATTAGGAACATATATAGTAAAAAATGCATATAAATGTTATCATTCAAACGCATATTACAACAAGCTTACTTCATGCAACAATTTGCATGTCTTTTTAAATGTAACTTCAAAATCTAAAACATGGGACTTCATAGAGTAAATGTATTCTATAAAATGATCAATTTCAAGCTTTTACAAGTGTTAAAGAAGGAAGAAATTTGTAACATATATAGGGAAAAAATGCATGAGAATGTTATCATTCAAATGTATATTGAAGCCCTAATTTACAAGCTTTCTTGAATGCACAACATAATCTAAAACATTAGCCTTCTTAAACACAATATATTCTATCTAGAATGATCAATTTTGAGCATGTACTAGCATTAAAGAAATATGAAATCGGAAACATATATAGTAAAAAATGTATGGTAATGTTACCCATCAAACAAGTATTACAATAAGCATACTTCATGCAACAATTTGCATGCCTTTTTGAATGAAACATCAAAATCTAAAACATAGGCCTTCTTAGATTCATTGTATCTAAGTAGAATGATCAATTTCAAGCATTTATAGGCTTTAAAGGTGCAAAAAATCTGGAATATATATAGTAAAAATGTGTGCTAAAGTAACCAATCAAATGTACATTCAAGCATTAATTTGCATTTCTTTTCGAATGAGTCATAAAATAAAAAAGATGGGTATTCTTAAACTGAATGTATTCTATCTAAAATGATCAATTTCAAGCATTTACAAGCATTAAAGAAGGAAAAAATTGGGAACATATATTGCAAAAAATGCATGGTAATGTTATAATTCAAACATATATTCAATCAACAATTTGCAAGCCTTTTTTAATGGAATATATAATCTAAAACATGTATCTTACTAAACTCAATGTATTCTATCTAGAATGATCAATTTATAGCATTTACAAGCATTAAAGAAGCAGAAAATTAGGATCATATATAGTAAAAAATGTATGGTAATGTTACCTATAAAACACATATTGCAACAAGCATACTTCATACAACAATTTGCATCCCTTTTTAAATGAAACATCAAAATCTAAAAGATAGGCCTTCTTAGCCTCAATGTATTCTATCTACAATGACCAATTTCAAGCATTTATAAGTATTAAAGAAGTCAAAACTAAGGAACATATATAGTAAAAAATGTGTGGGTAATGTTACCATTCAAATGCATATTCAAGCAAGATTTTGCATTTGTTTATGAAAGAAACTTCAAAATCTAAAATATGAGTCTTCTTAGGCTCAACATATTCTATTTAGAATGATCAATTTCAAGTATTTACATGTCTTAAAGAAGTAGAAACTTACCAACATATATAGCAAAAAATGCATGGTAATTTTACCATTCAAACATATATCCAAGCAACAATTTGCATGCCTTTTTGAATGACACACAAATATCTAAAACATGAGACTTCATATATGCAATGTAGTCTATCTAGAATGATCTATTTCAAGCAATAAAGATGCATAAAATTAGGATCATATATTATAAAAAAAAATGAACGGTAATGTTCCCATTTAAATGCATATTCAAGCAACAATTTAACTCCGCCAATGCCGATCCCAAGCCCAGATGAAAAAGGAGGAGGGTCTTACGTCAGGTGCCAGCCGACAAGGTAGAAGTTGAAGATGATTTTGTTATTTCTTTATTACAAATGAATATGCATTTGCATATTAGTTTGTGAGGAAGAAATGAAAATCATCTCCAGCTTCTTAAAATAAGGAACCCTTGCGTCAGGTAGCCAGCCAGCAAGGGTGAAGTTGAAGATGGTTTTGTTATTTCTTTTCTGCTTACAAATGAATATGAATTTGTATATTAGTTTGTAAGGAAGAAATGAAAATCATCTTCAGCTTTTTAAGAACAATGGCAACCCCAAATACGACCTGAATAAAAAATAGACATTCCCTCAAGCTAGGGCATTCCCCATAAGCAACGTGCTGCATTGGATCCCTGGTGCGGTGAAAAATAGGCAAGGGTTGCTAGGGCGTTCTCCCAGAAGGGACACACTACATCGATCCTGGGTGTAGTGAAAAATGGGCAAGGGCTACTAGAGCATTCCCTCATAAGTGACGCGCTGCATCAGAACCTAGGTGTAGTGAAAAGTGGACATGGGTTCATATCATGGAGGTCGAGAAAGAGGATAGGAAATAGCGTATCTCTAGAAGTTAAGATTCGTATCGCAACATGGAATATAGGGACACTGATAGGTAAGAGTTTGGAGTTAGTAGATGCGATGAGACGTAGGAGAGTCAACATCGCTTGTATCCAAGAAACCTAGTGGAAAGGGGCTAAAGCTAGAGAAATAGATGGGTATAAATTATGGTACGTAGGAAAGGAAAATAACAGAAATGGCATAGCAATAATAGTGGATAAAGAATTAAAGGATAAAGTTGTGGATGTTAAAAGAATTATTGATAGAATTATAATAATAAAACTTGTTCTAGGAGAGTAGATTATTAATGTTATAAGTGCATCCACACCACAAGTAGGGTTACAAGATATAATCAACAGACAGTTTTGGGAAGATATGGAGGGAGTCATGCAAGAAATTCCCAACACTGAGGGGATATTTATAGGAGCAGACTTAAATGGCCATGTAGGAAAAGATAAGGAAGGATATGGTAGAATACACGGAGGGTATGGTATAGGTGAACGAAATGAGATGGGGGAGAATATCCTCGATTTTGCTTTGTCATATAACCTATCCATTGCAAATACACTCTTTAAGAAGAGGGATGAACACTTAATAACCTTTAAAAGTAGATTTCATAAAAGCCAAATAGACTTTTTTCTACTTAAGAATAATGAACAATCTATATGTAAGGATTGTAAGGTGATACCCGGTCAGAGTTTAACCTCACAACATAGGTTAATGGTTATGGATATCCATATCAAAAGATGGAGAAAAAGAACTGAACTTAATACACATCCAAAAACTAAGTGGTGGAACTTAAAAAGAGAGAAAATAACCTCATTCAAAAATAAGTTGATGGTAGAAGGAAATTGGAACTATGAAATAGAAGTAAATATCATGTGGACTAATATGGCTGAGTCCATTAAGAAAGTGGCAAAAGATGTCTTAGGAGCATCTAAAGGTAAAAGGCTATTAGCAAAGGAAACATGGTGGTGGAGTGAAATAGTGCAAAAAGTTATTAAAGAAAAACCGATGCATTTTAAAGCATGGTGGAAGATTAGAAATAATGAAAACTATGAACAATATAAGAATGCTAAAAAAGGTTACTAAGAGAATAGTAAGTGAGGCTAAAGTTAAAGCATATGATGAGCTCTACAATAGACTAAGGAATAAGAGAAGGTGAGAAAGACGTGTTTAAACTTGCAAAAGTAAGAGAACAGAAGGGTAAGGACTTAGATCATGTTAGGTGTATTAGAACTGATGATCAAAGGGTATTAGTCAAAGATGATGAGATCAAACAAAGGTGGGAAACATACTTTCAAAAATTGTTAAATAACAATGGCTATGAGAATATAGGGATTGAAAATACTATAAATTTAAATAACATGGGATATTATACAAATGAATGTAGGATTAGAATACCTGAAGTAAAAGAGGCTTTGAAAAAGATGAAATTAGGAAAGGCCATGGGGCCTGATGCTATACCAATAGAGGCTTGGAAGCATATGAGAGATATTGGGGTAGTTTGGTTGATCAGGTTGTTTAACAAGATTATAAAATCAAAGAAAATGCCTAATGAGTGGAGGAGAAGCTCTATTGTGCCAATCTATAAAAATAAACGAGACGTACAGAGCTGCACTAATTATCAAGGGATTAAACTAATGAGCCACACTATGAAACTTTTTGAAGGAGTGATTGAGAAGAGGCTACGACATGAAACAAGTGTATCGGAGAATCAGTTTGGTTTCATGCTTGGGAGGTCTACCATGGAAGCTATTTTCTTACTAAGACAATTAGTAAGAAATATAGGGAGAGGAGGAAAGACATATGGTCTTTATCGAATTAAAGAAAGCTTATGATAGAGTTCCTAGAGAGTTAATATGGAGGGTGTTGGGTGGTAAAGGGGTTTCTCAGGTATATATAGACATAATTAAAGATATGTATGAGGGAGCGGTAACAAATGTTAAGACCACTAGTGGCGTGACTGGTGATTTTCCTGTCACTATAGGATTGCACTAAGGATTGGCATTGAGTCTATACCTTTTCACATTGGTTACGGATGAGTTAACAAAACATCTGCATAAGGAGATTCCCTAGTGCATGCTATTTGTAGATGATATAGTCTTACTTGATGAGACAAGGGAGGGTGTAAACATAAAGCTAGAGTTATGGACAAAACATTAGAATCTGAAGGATTTAAAATTAGCTAAACTAAGACAGAATATGTGGAATGTAATTTTAACAAGGAGAGTAGGAGTAGAACACCAGTCAAGATTGATAACCAAGAAGTCCCCGTTAAAGACCACTTTCAGTACTTAGGATCAATGATTCATGAGAGTGGAGATATTGAGAGAGAGGTTACCCAAAGAATCTAAGTGGGTTGGAACAAATGGAGATGTGCATCTGGAATTTTGTATGATCGATGGGTGCCACTCAAATTAAAAGAAAAATTCTATAGGATTTCCATAAGGCTAGCCATGCTCTAAGGATCAGAGTGTTGGGCAGTTAAGGAACATCATACTCATAGGATGAGCGTCGTAGAAATGAGAACGTTGAGATGGATGAGTGGTAAGACAAGAAAGGATAGAATTAGAAATGAAAATATTTGAGGAAATTTAGGGATAACACCAATAGGTAACAAGATGAGGAAGACTAGACTTGGATGGTTTGGACATGTTCAAAGGAGACCAACAACAGCACCTGTTAGAAGAAGTGAGGCAATACAAGTAGAAGGTTCTAAAAGGGCAAGGGGAAGGCCCAAAAGAACGTGGATAGAAGTGGTGAGGAAAGATTTAAAAATGTTGGGACTAAATGAAGCCATGATATTTAATAGAGTGGAATGGAGGAATAAGATTCATGTGCCCGACCCCTAATTGGGATAAGGTCTTGATGATGATGATGATGATTCAAGTAACAATTTGCATGCCTTCTTGAATGAAATAACAAAATCTAAACCATAGACCTTCTTAAACTCAATTTACTCTATCTAGAATAATCAATTTGAAGCATTAAAAAATCAAAAATTCATAAACATATATTGTAAAAAATGCATTGTAATGTTACCATTCAAAAGCATATTACAACAAGCATACTTCAAGAAACAATTTGCATGCCTTTTTGAATGAAACTTCAAAATCTAAAACATGGGCCTACATAGATTCAATGTATTCTATCTAGAATGATCAATTTCAAGCATTTACAAGCTTTAAAGAAGTAAGAAATTAGGAATATGTAAAGTAAAAAACACATGGCAATGTTACTATTCAAATGCATATTGGAGCAATAATTTGCATGCCTTCTTTAATAAAACATAAAAATATAAAATATGGGTCTTCTTAAATTTAGTGTATTTTGCCTAGAAATATCACTTTCAAGCTTTAAGGATGCAAAAAATCAGGAACATATATAGTAAAAAATAATTTCCAATGTTACCATCCAAACTCATATTCAAGCAACAATTTGCATGCCTTCTTGAATGAAACATCAATATCTAAATCATCGAACTTATTTAACTCAATGTATTCTATCTAGATTGATCAATTTCAAGCATTTACATGCATTAAAGAAGCAGAATGTTTGGAACATATATAGTGAAAAGTACATGGTAATGTTGCCATTCAAACCCATATTCCACCAACAATTTGCTGCCTTCTTGAATGAAAAATCAAAATTTTTAAAAATAGTTGTGACACCTCGAGTTTTCTAAATCTTTTTCCAATACATATAATAAAATAAATAAATTATTTTATAAAATAGGTTGGATCCCTAAAAATAGAACTCGAAATATATAAATTTTATGCAGTGGTAACGAGAAATACCCAAAGAAGAAGAAAACCCCCAGGTCGTCCACCCCAAACTCTATGCCATCCCAGCCCTATTCACCAATGTGCACACTCTTCCTGGGTAGATCCCTTTGTTCTTTTTGGCACTGATGGATCCTTCTCCTTTGGCTCCAGTGAAATACCTCATTTCCGGTTTGCCTGATGGAAACCCTTGTTAGGTTTTTTCTTGTCTCCAACAAGCTACCCTCTCTCCAGCATCGATGACCTATTTCTTTCATCGGGCGCAACGACCTTCCCCAGGCAAACACCATCTCCATCAACCCTGGCACAACCAGAAATCCCTCTGGGGTTTTGCCACTACAGAATCATTGGTGCCCAAATTATTTCTCCCCCCACTGGTGCACAGCCCTTATTCTGGGCAAAACCTTCCTCCGATCTCCACCATTCTTAGAAACCAATCTTCATTTTGATCTCAATTTGTGTATATGCATCTAGATCTAGGGTTTTGGCCGAGTGGGTAAGGGGGAAGATGATTGGAATTTGTCAGTTCCATGGAATTCCAGTCCCCATAACTGTATGTGTAAAAGTTGGAATTTATGAGTTCTTCGAAATTCTAGTCCCCAGAACTATAAGTGTAAAAGTTGGATTCGTAAGTTCTCAGAATTCTAGTCCCTAAAACTGTATATGTAAAAGTTGGAATTTGTGAGCTCCTTGGAATTCCAGTCCCCAGAAATATAGGTGTAAAATTTAAAATTCTCTAGTTCCACGAAATTCCAGTCTTTAGAATTGTACGTATAAAATCTAAAATTAGACGGAGAAATTGACTTAGAATTTGACCACTCTACCCAAAATTATGGTTTTGCACTTCAAACGTTGTTATGGTCAGACGCATATTAGTTTACTTGGACATTGGTTCTTTGATGGGTCCACTAACGGTTGTCAGCATAAAAGCCTTTGGTATTGCAATAAGGCTTAAAATAGAAGGGATAAGGCAAGTTGCTTATCCTAAAACATCTTTTGTTCTTTTTGTTGCTATAGCAATTGTATGTATTCTAACTCAATTAAAGTACCTAAATAATATGGAAGTGCATAGTCGATAGTGGAAAAGAGGGCGATTAAAGCTAGTGGAATTGAAGAATGCATCATAAGAGCTAGGTGGAATTTTAAGAGTACATACTTGTTTACATATTAAGATCCGTATTTGATACATGACCATATTCCTTATTATGGAAATGATAATTTAATCTATTTGAACCATGGAATTACTACGAATTAGTGATTTAAAGTGCCTAATATGAGGCATTGTTATGAGATTTCATATGAAATATGTCTTGAATAATTATTATTAGATGCATTTGAAATTGTATGTAATTCCATGTATCTTATGTGACTCTTATAGAAAATTTAAAAAGGATTAAATATTATCCTTGATATATTATTCCTCTTAAAGAGAGGTGGTGGATTATGGCCATGGCCCATAGATGTACATATGGTACGTACATATAAATATGTATATGGACCCATTATATATTATGATATGATTGTCATTGGTATTGATATCTCCCTAAGGTGGGTCTATGGGCTAACGGGCTAGTGGAGTACACTCCCCGAGGCGGGCTTGAGAGACTAATGGACTAGTGGAGAGACCTCCCTAAGGCAGGTCCAATGAGGCTGATGAGCTAGTGGAGGATTGTAATGACTCCATTTTTGTAACCTTGAAATCCCAACTTAGTAATGAAAAGTTCACTTTTTGAGATAAGGGTATTTTGGTCATTTCACTGTTTACCCTGACTAGACCCAGAAATTTGGTCCTGATAATGGTATCCTTAGGTGCGTCTCAGAAAAAGGAATCCAACAAGACAAGAATCACCCAAAACAGAGTTAAAATGAGCAAGTTATGGCCCTTTGAAGTTCAAGGGCAAAATTGTAATTTAATTTAAAAACGGATTTGGCTTGAGAAAGCAGGGACCCGTTTTGATACGGGCACCCCTCTTCTTCCCAAACCTACTGGAGGGTTCTAGAATGGCGGTGTGCAGGGGAGAAACGATTGCCATTCTGGAGGTTTCTCCACCGCCATTCCATGGCAGTAGAAACCCCCCTCCAGAACCCTCTGAAAGCTCTATAAATAGAGCTCTTGGGCGCCTCCAATGGCAGCCAAAAACCCTGGGAAAAACCCATCTGGGAGAAGTAGGAAAGAGGAGAAAACGTGGAAAATAGCCGGCCCTGAACTAGGTACGCCTTAAACCACTCCAAACCCATCTCCCCCTCAGTCTTAGGATGAATTTTCCTAAGTTTTTGCATGAGAAACCATGCAAAACGGGGCTCTAGGGAGCCACAACGGACCTAGGGAAGGTGCCTGGGGCACATTGGTTCGACAGGGTCGAACTAGGGCATCCTGAGGATGCCCAGGTCACTACAGGACGAAAACGTGCCACGTGCATTAAGGAAACCCGACAGGCGCGTTCGTGGACGTGCCCGCAAACGAGAAAGACAAGAGGAAGCCCGATGTGTCGGCAGACGAGCCTGGTGGGGCGCACGCCACTGACGCAGGATGCGTTAGCATCTCGGGCTCCCGTCTCGTATGGGCCTTCTTATGTACTCTTAATACAAAAACGCCCATAACTTGAGTTCTAGGACTCCGATTGAGGCGCCGTGCAAGGCGTTATCTCCGTACTGATGGCACAGACACATCTAAACCATAAAATACCTGATAAAGTCCCTATATAAGGCTGGAATGACCCTAAAACTATGTTAGTGGCGCGGGGCCACTAAACCTTTACAAACCTGACTATACCAAGGCCTAGTTACAGACCTTAGGAGGCCCTTAGGCATGGGAATGAACCCTTAATACCTAAGTAGTGAGGTAAACTGGTCTAGAACCTATAGAAATAGGCCAAGCTAACCTTTTTCCCCTAAACCATGTCCAAGAACGTACAAGGACAAGGGGACTAGCGCGATCAATCCAGGTAGGTGTTCTATCGCAACTAGACTTTTAGAAAGAACCCATGATGCATTGAGAATGCATGTTTTGAGTCATGATTGCCTTTCTAATATCATGTTACGTCCTTATGCACATGACCTGTTTAGCATGAAGTGATTTCATAAATGAACTTAGCATGCATATGAAAAATACATTGCGCATATATTGCCAAGACATGTGTTACATGCATAGACATGTTTTGAAAAAAGATTATTGTTTGCATGATAAATGTAACCTTGGCTGATGAGGACGGGCCGATGAGGGCGGGCTAGAGAGAGCTGACAGGCTTTTAGGCTATTAGGCTTTTAGGCAGGGTTATGACTTTGATGGCAATACTAGCATGAGCAAATTTTATGCATTGCATGCATGTTTTGTAACTGATTGCATAAATTGCATGATTTGAGATGATTGAGCTTTAGCTTTATCTTTATATGCTTTTGGGCTAGTAAGCTCGTGGACGCTACGCCGAGAGGTTTGGGGTGGCCTCCCAGCCTCTACCACTATAGGTGGAAAGGGTACCACGTCAAAAAGGCATGTCCTTACTTCGATTGCTGAGTGGTATTGAGGACTACCATTGGTGTCACGGCACCCGATCAAAGTGTCATATGCCCCGTGGAGGTTATGATCGTGTGTCCCCAGGTACTCGAGGACCACATGGTGATGAGGTCGTGGGCATAGTGTGCCCTATGTTTTTGAGGATTTACTTGCATTGCATATGGCATGACATGAGGATGGTTGACCATACCATGGATCCATGAGTTGGATTCAGCTGAGCATTTTATGCATATCATATATGTTTATGATATCTATGTTACTTTCGACTTGGATTATTCGATTATTTAAGTCGTAAGTATTCTATTTTGACAACGGCTTTTAATATCGATATAGAACATGAGTGTCCAAACATGCACATGGTTTAAAGAACATATGGTTTAAAACATAGCATGCATTGTAAAACTAGTAGTGATAGCCTCCTACTGAGTATAGTGTATACTCACCCAATCCTTAACATTTTTCAGATACAAATAAACACTTAAGGATAGGATATACCACGACAGAATCGTGATAGAGAATGTCCAAATTAAGTACAAGTAAGTAAACCCCTACCTTATCTTTCAGTGAATGTTACTTGATTGTAGTTACTCTCTGTATCTGGGGCTGTGACTGACACTTTCTTGGGTATAGAGTTGATTTAAAGCTATGCCATGCCTATATGATTTGGAAAGGTGTTTTGACACTTAGGGTTTTATACAAAAGGTTGCTTTCCAATATGAAAAGGATTTTCATGCATTTCATATTTCTAAAACAAGATATCTCGCCTTTTTATGAAATTTGCATCATATAAAACCCAGTTCGTCACAGATGGTATCAGAGCGCGGTTTGACGTTACTCACAGCCCAGTTATGAGGAGAATAACTTATAATCAAGTTTCATCCATGAAAGAGTAAGGGGTAATAGGATAACACATACTAAGGTCTTGTGAATTACCTTGTGATTTACAGATGCCTAGAAAGAAAGGAAGCAATGCTCCAAGACCTGAAGCCCCACCAGTGGACTCCACTGGGTCGGGCAATAGGATGGCTGAATTGTTCTAGCAATTCCTATAGCATATGGGACAATACATGAGTAATCAACAAACCCAAACCCCTACCACACGAGATCCTTCCCCTGATAAAGCAATAGATAGGACTGAGGTTCAATTAGAAAGGTTTCAGAAATTAGCTCACTCATTCACAGGAGAAGATGAAGCATCTACAACTAAAAAATGGTTAATTGATATTGAAAAGATATTTAAAGCCATGACCATAGTTGAAGAAAGAAAGGTACCCATGGCCACATTTGTGTTTAGGGGAGAGGCTACGTTTTGGTGGGAAACAACGGAAAGGACTTATTTTGACCAGCATGAAACAATAGGATGGGAAGAATTTAAAAAGGTCTTCAATGACAAATATTATCCTAAACACGTAAGAAAATAGAAGGAAAAGGAATTTATGGACTTAGAACAAGGAAACATGACTGTCCAACAGTATGAAAATAAATTCGTCAGCCTTCGAAGATTTGCAGCACATGCTTGTGCTGATGAGGAAGACGCGGCGGAAAGATTTGTAGATGGGCTCAACCCAGGACTCAGGAACAAAGTTCTAGGTTTCCAACCTTCCACCGTAGCCAAAGCCATAGAGATGGCCTCCCTATATGAAAAAGATTATCAAAGGAATCAGGCGATGAAGGAAACTAGGAACATCAACACCATGAGAAATAAAGGAAAGAGACCATTTCAGTCATCTGGACCCAGGCCACCTTTCAAGAAGCCGTTTGAAAACAAAGGAAGAAGACTAGACTAGAAGACATGCCCTAAGTGTAACAAGAATCATTCAGGCAAACCATGTCCCACTTTCAACATCACTTGCTATACTTGTGGAGAATTAGGACATTTTGTTAGGAATTGTCCTAAAAGGAAAGTTGAAGAGCGTAAAGGAGATCAGGTTCCAAAGAGCCAAGGACGTGTCTTTGCCCTCACTTCCAGTCAAGCCCAGGCTTCAAATGCAGTAGTTGAAGGTATTCTTTCTATCTATGATACACCTGCTAAAGTTCTATTCGATACAGGCTCCACTCATTCGTTCATATCCCGGGAGTTTGCATCAACCTTGGACATTATATCACAGGACCCAAACATCACTCTAGAAGTCATGACTCCTGTAGGCCAGGCACTTCCCACCTATTCTTATCTACAGGATGTCCCTGTTTTGGTCAAAGATCAATTGCTACATGCCAATCTTATTCACTTAGATATGAATGACTTCGACGCCATCCTAGGAATGGACTGGCTAGCCCTTCATCAAGCCTTTGCTGATTGTCACCAGAAACGTGTCACTTTTACCCTACCTAATGGAGACACTTTCACCCTCCAAGGAAGAAAGGATTATTCTGGAGCGTGTGTTATTTCTACCATGAAAACAGTTAAGCACATTGCTCAGGGATGTCCCTTCTTCTTGGCCACGATTGAATCTGTCGAGAGTCCCCAACCAAAGCTAGAGGATGTCGAGGTAGTCCAAGAATTTCCTGACGTATTCCCTGAGGAGTTACCAGGTCTACCCCCACCAAGAGAAATTGAGTTTACCATTAACCTTATACCCGGTACTTCCCCTATTTCCAAAGCTCCTTACCGAATGGCTCCTACAGAACTAAAAGAATTGAAGACCCAGTTACAGGAACTACTTGACAAAGGGTTCATACGACCTAGCGTATCTCCGTGGGGAGCTCCAGTCCTTTTTGTTAAGAAAAAGGATGGCTCCATGAGATTATGCGTAGACTATCAGATGCTAAATAAGGTCACCATTAAGAATAAGTACCCCCTTCCCCAAATTGATGATCTTTTTGATCAACTTTAGTCAGCCAAAGTTTTCTATAAGATTGATCTATGATCCGGCTACCATCAACTTCGAGTTAGAGAAGAAGACATCCCTAAGATAGCCTTCAGGACTCGATACGGTCATTATGAATTCAGAGTGATGTCTTTTGGTTTAACTAATGCTCCAGCCACGTTTATGGAACTCATGAATAGGGTGTTCAAGGAGTACTTAGATAAATTCATCATAATGTTTGTGGATGATATCTTGATATATTTAGAAACTCTTAAAGACCATAAGGAACATCTAAGGATAACATTAAGCACCCTACGATCACACAAGTTATATGCAAAATTCAGTAAGTGTGAGTTTTGGCCGGAAAAGGTTAATTTCTTAGGACACATTATTTCTCAAGATGGCATAGCAGTCGACCCCGCTAAGGTTGAATTTGTACAGAAATGGGAAAGACCTAAAACAATCATAGAAATAAGAAGCTTCTTAGGACTTGCCGGATATTACAGGAGATTCATTGAGGGTTTTTCACAAATTGCTTTACCTTTAACTAAGCTAACCAGGAAAGACACAAGATTTGAATGGACTGATAAATGTGAGGAAAGCTTCCACGAACTAAAGAGAAAGTTAACCACAGCACCTTTCCTTACGTTACCTTCAGGAAGTGGCAGATTTGAGATATACAGTGATGCCTCGCAACAAGGACTAGGCTGCGTACTTATGCAACATGGGAAGGTAATTGCTTATGCTTCTTGGCAACTCAAGAAGCATGAAGTCAATTACCCGACCCATGACTTGGAATTAGCGGCCATAGTCTTTGCCTTGCGAATCTAGAGACATTATCTATATGGGGAAAAGTTTGAAGTTTTCTCAGATCATAAGAGTCTTAAATATATATTTTCCCAACAAGACTTAAACATGCGACAAAAAAGATGGATGGAATACTTAAAAGACTATGACTTCTCCATTCATTATCACCCTAGAAAAGCTAATGTGGTAGCTGATGCATTAAGTAGAAAAACCCAAGGGATGTGTGCAAGTTTATCTACTAAGAGATGGAAGCTATTACAAGAAGTAATAACGTGGAAACCATACATAAGTAAGTGTAAGATCATTATGGCAGGTCTAACGATAAAGTCGGCTGTTAATGAAAAGGTTAAGCAAGTACAACAAGGAGATCCGGACATACAAGCTTTCATAGGAAAACCAGGGTTTACTAAAGGGGAAGATGGTAGCGTTTACATGCAAGGAAGATTAGTGGTACCGACTAATGAAGAATTAAGACAAGAAATCTTAAAAGAGGCTCATCGGTCTAAGTATACTATACACCCGGGAGGAACTAAGATGTATCAAGACTTAAAGAGACAATATTGGTGGGATAGTATGAAAAGAGACATAGGGAAATTTGTGGCAAAGTGTCTAACATGTCAACAAGTAAAGGCCGAACATCAAAGACCTGCGGGATTGTTACAACCCCTTGAGTTACCCGAATGGAAATGGGATCATATTACCATGGACTTCATCGTAGGGTTACCCAGGAGCTCAAAGGGTCATGACATGATCTGGGTAATCATTGATAGATTGACTAAGACAGCCCATTTCCTTCCTATATGCCATACCCAATCCACTGACAGCCTATCTCAACTATACATCAAAGAGATAGTGAGTTTACATGGCATACCCCTTAGTATCACTTCAGATAGGGATAGTCGCTTCACTTCACAACTCTGGAAGTCCATCCAAAAATCCTTAGGATCTTCCTTGAACTTTAGCATGGCCTTCCATCCACAGATCGATGGATAGTCAAAGCGCACGATTTAGATAGTTGAAGATATGCTGCAAGCTTGTGCCCTTGATTGGAAGCAGAGCTGGGATGAAAACCTACCAGTAGTAGAGTTCGTGTACAACAACAGCTTTCAGTCGAGCATTGGCATGGCTCTGTACGAGGTGCTCTATGGGAGACCCTGTCGATCACTCACCAGTTGGAGTGAAGTTGGAGAGTCTAGGGTGCTCCATTCCGAGCTGGTGGAGCAATGCACCGAGAAGGTCAAATTCATAATGAAACGCCTCCTCACAGCTCAAAGCCGGCAAAAGAGCTATGCTGATCAAAGGAGGAGACCATTAGAA
Organism: Warburgia ugandensis; assembly: GCA_035236585.1. Classification (NCBI taxonomy): domain Eukaryota; kingdom Viridiplantae; phylum Streptophyta; class Magnoliopsida; order Canellales; family Canellaceae; genus Warburgia; species Warburgia ugandensis. The sequence continues at coordinate 52,418,340 of CP141127.1, read as the reverse complement.
TTCGACATAGGAGAGCACGTTTTCTTGAAGATATCTCCCACTAAAGGAGTTATGCGGTTCGGTATCAAAGGACAGCTTAGTCTGTGTTACATAGGACCTTTTGAAATCATGAAGAAAGTGGGAAAAGTGGCCTACAGGATCGCACTACCCCCTCATCTATCTGAAGTGCATAACGTATTCCATTTATCTATGCTAAGGAGGTATGTGCTTGATCCTGCTCATGTCATCAACCAGGTACCTAGAGACGAGACCAATTGAGATTCTCGATCGTAAGAGTAAGAAGCTACAGAACAAACACATACACTTAGTCAAAGTTTTGTGGAGAAATGCACACATGGAAGAAGAGACTTGGGAACTGGAGTCAGAAATGCGAGATAAGTACCCCGAGATCTTTTGACTGTATATATTGTAGAATTTTGGGGGCAAAATTCCCCTAAGGGGTAAGAATGTAATGACTCCATTTTTGTAACCTTGAAATCCCAAGTTGGTAATGAAAAGTTTACTTTTTGAAATAAGGGTATTTTGGTCATTTCAATGTTCACCCTGACTAGACCCCAAAATTTGGTCCTAAGAATGATACCCTTAGGTGTGTCTCGGAAAAAGGAATCCAACAAGACCAGAATCACCCAAAACAGAGTTAAAATGAGCAAGTTATGGCCCTTTGAAGTTTGAGGACAAATTTGTAATTTAATTTAAAAACGGATTTGACCTGAGAAAATAGGGACCCGTTTTGAAACGGGCACCCCTCTTCTTCCCAAACCTACTGGAGGGTTGTAGAATGGCAGTGTGCAGGGGAGAAACCATCGCCATTCCATGGCGGTAGAAACCCCCTCCAGAATCCTTTGAAAGCTCTATAAATAGAGCTCTTGGGCGCCTCCAATGGCAGCCAAAAACCCTAGGAAAAACCCATCTGGGAGAAGCAGGCAAGAGGAGAAAACGTGAAAAATACCTGGCCATGAACCAGGTACACCTTAAACCACTCCAAACCCATCTCCCCCTCAGTCTTAGGATGAATTTCCCTAAGTTTTTGCATGAGAAACCATGCAAAACAGGGATCTAGGGAGCCACAAGGGACCCAGGGAAGGTGCCTGGGGCGTACTGGTTCTACAGGGTCGAACCAGGGTGTCCTCGAACCAGGGTGTCCCGAGGACACCCAGGTCACTATAGGACGAAAACGCGCCATGTGCGTTAAGGAAACCCAATGGGCATGTCCATGGTCGTGCCTGCAAACGAGAAAGACGGGCAGAAGCCCAGTGTGTCAGCAGACGCGCTTGGTGGGGCACGCGCCGCTGACGTAGGACGCGTTAGTGTCCCGGGCTCCCATCTCGTATGGGCCTTCTATGTACTCTTAATACAAAAACACCCATAACTTGAGTTCTAGGATTTCAATTGCGGCGCCACAAAAGGCGTTGTGTCCGTATCGACAGTGCGAACACACCCAAACCCTAAAATATCTAATAAAGCCCCTATCTAATTGAATCTTGGATGATATCCTCTAACCTGATTTGCTTAGAATTGAAGAATTCATGCCAAAATAAATAAATCCTTGCCGTATGGCATAACACACCAAATAAATCTTAATTTGTCTTTTTTAGTTTATTGAACCGTTGGATCTAGAAATCACTTTGAAATTTTGTAGATCAAGGAATTTAGAGCAATATGGACGGTGAGATTTGTAAAATTTGATCTAGAACAGAGGGGCTAATTGAACTTTGGGCTCTTGGTACTATTCTAGAGAGAGGAGAGAAAAGGAGGGAAATAGAGAGAGATTAGTGGAGATGGGCTAGAGTTTTGCTCTGATTTTCTAGGGGAGTCTAGGAGATTTCACGTTGAAGTTGTGAAGATTTTTATAAAATTTTAAGAATTATTTATTGGCAAGCTTTTGAATTTTAAATTAAAATTTCATAAAAATCTCCTTCTTTCTTTTTATTATTTTATTTATTTGTGGATTTTTCACCTCCACTAAGCTCGATTATTCTTGCTTTCAGAACATTGGCCTACTTTGTGGGCCCCACTTTCATGTGAGAAGACCATTTTGCCCTTTTATTCATAAAAATAGAAAAAATGGATATTATTTATCCAAACTTGGATTCTAGTGTACTCAATGGCGTCAGAATCGATTTTTTGAGTATCTTTTAATTTTTTGAGTAAATTCCAAATATTCAAATTTTAAATCTTGGTTATGGGTGAAAATGACTATTTTACCCTTTTATGTAGAAAATTGAGATTTTTCGTTCTAACTCATAATTTAACAAAATTAGTGTCATTTGATTCGATTTTTCGTATACATTCTTAATTTCTAGGTTTCCACTCATGCTTTAATCTCTATGAAAAGATATTTCTTTTTAACTAATATTCGAGCCCGATCTTCTAAAATTTCAAACTTTGATTTATTTTCTCAAATCAATTTACAACAATTGGTGTTATTGCACAATGTCTAAAGAATACATGTCCTTAAAAGTCCCTAGGCTCAAACCCAAATCACTTGAAGTTCTATAAGCATCCAAACAATCATTCTAAATTCTAAATGCCTTTGTATGACTCTTGGCACATTGTCTGATCACTTTAAGTGGTTAGAATTGCAAGGTATAATGCCAAAACATTACATGTCCTTGGATTTCCCAAGGCATAAAGTCAAATCTCTTCGAGTACTGGGATGTTGTCAAATACAACGTTTAGACTTTTCAAGCCGTTGGATGATCCTTTGCACAATGTCTTTGCACGTTAAGCCCTAACAAGTCCCATTGTAAAACATCAAAACATACGTTCCTTGGAAGTCCCTAAGCAACATGTCAAGTTATTTCAAGTCCTGAGAAGTTCTGAAGCACAATGTTTAAGACGTTTTAGCCTTTCAATGATCCTTGGCACAATTTTTGAGCGCTTTAAAAGTGGAAGTCCTAGGGCCAAATTTAAACACTAAATAAGTCCTAGCGAGTCCATTGGCCCAAAGTTAAATCACTTCGAGTCTTGGGTGGTTTCCAAACACAATGTTTAGACTTTTCAAGTCATTGATTGATCTATTGGTCTCATCATTATTAACTCCATCCAACCCATCCATGGGATTTGATCATGCTTGATCTTATTGATCAAGAAAGTTCCTCTACAAATTTTAGGTCACTCATACCATAAAGGGTAGATTTCTTAATTTATCATAGATGTATCATATTAAACACTCAATTTCACACATCCTTATCATTATAACATAAATAGACTAGGTCCTTAAGGTCTGATCATCTCAAATCTTTAAGATCATGAAAGTGAGAATATTATTTTCTTTAAACAAAAGTATCTTGCAATATTTCCTAATTTTTATTATTTAATATGAAATTAGAAATCATAAGCTTTCCATAGCTTCTTTCAACTCGTGATTTGGAGCTCAGATGACTCCGAAATTCATGTTTGAAGTTTGCAATCATTTTAACAATCCATACTTGATGTAGCCATTAGAAAAGGACAAAATTGGCAGAACTGGGCATCCCGCCCTATTTTGCCGGTGACCACAGGTGGAAACGTGGTGGTGATGTGTAAATGGTGAGATGATCCAGATCGGACCATCAAATCACCATCCCCCCTTTCTCCTTTAAATTGGGCCATCATATCTCCACGAAATCGACTATTATTTCATATCTAGTGGTTTTGAACCCTTCTGAATCTATTGGACAGCAAAGATTTTTCAGCTGAGCTCTCCATGATGTAGATATAGAGGGTTTTTTACCATAACTTGATTTTCCAAAATATTAACAGAAAATCAAATCCAGTGAAAATAGGCAAGTTTTGCTCTGATTTTCCAAGGGAGTCTAGGGGATTTTGCGGTGAAGTTGTGCAATTTTTTATCAAATTTTTAGAATTAATTATAGGCAAGTTTTTGAATTTTAAATTAATTTTTCATAAAAATCTCCTTCTTTCTTTTTATTATTTTATTTATGGCTGTAGTTTTGACCTCCACTACAATATAGTAGTGTATTGCTCAATTATTCTTGCTTTTAGAACATTGGCCTACTTTGTGGGCCCTACTTTCATGTGAAAAGACCATTTTGCCCTTTTATTCATAAAAATGGACAAAAATGGATATTATTTATCCAAATTTGAATTTTAGTGTACTCAATGGCATTAGAATCAATTTTTTGAGTAAATTCCAAATTTTAAAATTTTAAATCTCGGTTATGGATAAAAATGACTGTTTTACCCTTTTATGTAGAAAATTGAGAATTTTCGTTCTAACTCATAATTTAACCAAATTTATGTCATTTGATCCGATATTTCGTATACATTCTTAATTTCTAGGTTTTCACTCATGATTTAATCTCTATGAAAAGATATTTACTTTTTAACTAATATTTCAGCCTGATCTTTTGAAATTTCAAACTTCCATTGATTTTCTCAAATCAATATACAAAAATTGGGGTTATTACACAATGTCAAAATAATACATGTCCAGAAAAGTCCCTAGGTTCAAACCCAAATCACTTCGTGTCCTGGAAGCTTCCAAACACATCATTCTAAATTTTAAATGCCTTTGTAAGACTCTTGGCCCAATGTCTGATCACTTTAAGTGGTTAGAATCACAAGGTATAATGCAAAACATTACATGTCCTTAGATGTCCTAGGGCACAAAGTCAAATCTCTTCAAATACTGGGATGTTGTCAAACACAACGTTTAGACTTTTCAAGCCGTTGGATGATCCTTGGCACAATGTCTTTGCATGTTAAGCTCTGACAAGTCCCATTGTAAAACATCAAAACATACATTCCTTGGAAGTCCCTAAGCAACATGTCAAATCACTTTGAGTCCTAATAAGTTTTTAAGCACAATGTCTAAGACTTTTTAGCCTTTCAATGATCCCTGACACAATTTCTGAGCGCTTTAAAAGTGGAAGTCCCAGGGCCAAATTTAAAAACCAAATATGTCCCAGTGAGTCCACTAGCCCAAAGTTAAATCACTTCGAGTCTTGGGAAGTTTCCAAACACAATGTTTAGACTTTTCAAGCCATTGGATGATCTTTCGTGGAATGATGAGATCTTACTAGATCTCATCACTATTAGCTCCATCCAACCCATTCATAGGATTTGATCATGCTTGATCTTACTGATCAAGAAAGTTCCCTTACAAATTTTAGATTACTTCTACTGTAAAGGGTAGATATCTTATTTTATCATAGATCTATCATATTAAACCCTCAATTTCACATATCCTTATCATTATAACATAAATAGATCAGATCCTTAAGGTTTAATCATCTCAGATCTTCAAGATCGTGGAAGTAAACACCTTATTTTCTTTAAACAAAAGCTTATTGTAATATTTCCTAAATTTTATTATTTCATATTAAATTAGACATCATAAGCTTTCCATAGCTTCTTTCAACTTGTGATTTGGAGCTCAGATGACTCCTTAATTCAAGTTTGAAGTTCATAATCATTTTAGCAGTCCATATTTGATGTGGCCGTTAGAATAGAAGAAAATCAACAGTACCGGGCATCTCGCCCTATTTTACTGGTGACCACTAGTGGAAACCGGGTGGTGACTTGTAAATGGTGAGACGATGCAGTTCGGACCATCAAATCACCATCCCCCTTTTCTCCTTCGTCATATCTCCATGAAATTGGTTGTTATTTCATATCTAGGGGTTTTGAACCCTTCTAAATCTATTGGGTGGTCCAGATTTTTCATCTGAGCCCTCCATGATGCTGATATGGAGGTTTTTTCACTAGAACTTGATTTTCCAATACATTAAACAAAATCAAATCCAGTGAAATAAAAAATATAAAAAATGACATAAGTTGAATCTTGGATGATATCGTCAGAATTGAAGAATTGTTGCCAAAATAAATAAATCTTCGCCATATGCTATAACACACTAATTAAATCCTGATTTTCCTTTTATTGAACCGCTGGATCTTGAAATTACATTGGGGTTTTAAAGATTAGGGAAATTAGAACAATATGGACGATGGTATTTGTGAAATTTGGTCTAGAATGGAGAGGCTAATTGAACTTAGGGCTCTTGGTACTATTCTAGGGAGAGGAGAGAGAAAGAGGGAAAAAGAGAGAGATTAGGGGAGAAGGGGCAGGAGTTTTTCTCTAATTTTCCAGGGGAGTCTAGGGGATTTCGTGGTGAAGTGGTGAAAATTTTTAGGGGGGTTTATTTAATTGCACATGTTAGGATTTTTTCAGATATGCCGGCATATCTCAAATGTGCACTTTATTTAACTATGTATCTTTGGCATATTTGAGATATCGGGTTTATTTAACTGCGTTATCTTTGGCACATTTGAGATATCGAGTTTATTTAATTGCGATATCTTCGGCACATCTGAGATATCGGTTTTATTTAATTGCGATATGTTCGGCATATTTAAGATATCAGCTTTATTTAACATATGGAGGAGTTGATATATTTAGCGTTTTGGAAATATGCCAAACCATGTATGCAGTGTAAAATGCCCCCATTTTTAGTGAGAGAAAAATCAACTTTGAACCTGCATTTTCTAGCGAGAGAAGAGAAGAAGGAGAGTTCAACGCGTGGTAGCAGTAGCTGGAGACGTTGACGCCATCTCTTCTTCCGACCAGCATTTTTCGTTCTGTGCATTCACATCTTGGAAAGGAAATCTATTTCTAAAACATTGAAGAGAAGAAGAGGAGTTGGATGCCTGGTAGCAGTTGTCGGAGACATTGACATGATCTCCTCCCGACCAGCATTTTTCGTTCCAAGATCCTGTGCGCTCACATCTTGGAAAGGTAAACCCTATTTCTAGAACCTTGAAGAGAAGAAGGGGGAGTTTGATCGTATTTGAGGTAACACTATGAAAAACCCTATCCCTCTCTTCTTCTCTTTCCCCTTCCGACGGCCAAGGCGGAAGCCATTTCCTTTGATTGACTCCGGTAGTCTATCCTTCCCTTTCAGCTGCTCTAAATCATAATATTGTTGCAATTATCTTTTTATTTTGGATTTTGATTTTGATTTTAAAAGCATCTTTCAAAGATCTGTAAACTTCTTCGTTGATAGACAAATATCTTGTAGGTTGCAGAGGAGGGTAATGAAAAATCCCCTTTAAATGATTTTTCTTTCCGTTTTCATCTTATGGACTTCCATTCTGATAGTTTATTTGTCTTGAAAAATTATGAGATTATCTTCAGATTTTCTTGGAATGATAAAATCCAGGTTTTGATCTGTCTTTTTTGTTCTTCTTTTTGCTCCTTTTTTTTGAAGTGAGTGAAAGTTTCACCTGTTTGGTTTTCTTTTTGCAAAGATTTTCTCCATAAGTTTTTATGTTTCACTTTCCTTCTGCCGTAGCTTATATTTTGTACCTAGAAGATGTTCTAATAGTTATTGGAAGTTTTTATATCTTGTTGGGTCGAAGAAATGAATTTAACAAGCTGTAGATATGTCGATAGGTAAGTTTGAACCTAGTGCTCCAGAAAATTGAAATGTAGCTTGAAATATTCAAATACCTCTAGAGGAAATAAGGTTAAGTTCTCGTATTAGGTCCTCGACTTATTGGGATGGGATAAATCTCAGTGTTTCCAAGAACAATGTAAAACCAATGCTTTCGGATGCCCTTTGTAGCTGTTGGAGGTCTTTTGTGAGTGTGCGAGGCTTGACACATGTGGTCTTTGCCATGCTCTGATCTGTTGGCTGTCCCATTCATGCATCCTTTATGAAAATCATTGTGGTAGATGATGAAGTTTCTAGTGTTTATGACTGACTGAATACTTTTAATAAATTTTCTTTGTCTCCTGCATTATTAATTCTTCTTTTTCTATCCATTTATCTCTAAATCTAGGGTTTTTTTTCATGATTTTTATCATCCTATTGTAATCGCTGTGTTTTTCTTTCTAGACAACCTATTGCTTGGTTGATTCTCGTGAATCTTTTTATGGTTTGTTACTGTTGTGTTAGATGGCAGAACACTTTTGGGTTTGATCGAATGGTTTGCATACTCTCGTGAAGGTGGATCAGTGAACACCATTACAACTGGTAAAAGAACATCTCACGACGACATTAGAAGTTGTAAAAGAACACCTAAGATTTTGAGTGAAACATAGTGCTGTTCCTTTGAGTAAAAAAACAAACATTTGAGAACTAATCATCTTGATCCATAACATATATACAACCATTGAACATTCTTGTTCTACACTCTTAACTTTCTACAAATGAAATAAGTAACTCCAGTTTAGGAGTTTGAAGTAGTTAATGTAGATAAAGTTGCTAACAATCAATATCCCAACAATCCTACCATGAGAACACAAACTATAAATTATTTTATGAAAAACGTCATTAGAAATATAACATGTATTTAATTTTAATGCCATAACTGCCTGAAGCTATCAGCATAGATTATGAGAGAACATCTTAAATCTTAGAAGTAAAAAAAGCCTGCTAGAACCCATCTCTATGTACTATATGACATATATTTGCATATAACATGCAAAGTATTCCATTGGAACATGGTTTCCAGGGTTTTGTTTCTATTTCCACAATGGTGTTTCCAGGGTTTTATTTCTGTTTTATGAATCTTTCGATTGATTTAGTTGATGGATTGTCTATGTCTATATACATGCTGATATGGATGGAATAAGCATGATTAGGTTGTTACTATAAGAGGATGATTGTGGGGTTAGAGTAGTTTGGGTTGCTGTTGGGGGAGAATTTTAGTCAGCAAATAAGTGGATGAGAGTAATGTAGGGAAGAAGAAAATGACGTAAGTTTGTTAGGTATAGGTAAATAACATATGCATGAAATAGGCCTTTCTATGTGCACTATGTTTTCCTTTTTCTGTTTTGAATTTGTTATGAAAGTTTACCTTTGGTGTTTGATTGCATATGCGAAGTATGTGAGAATGCATTTTAGTGTTGTGTGTGAAATGTAAAATCTATGAGAGGGTGTAGAAGTTCTCACTATTGCTTGGCATGGGATTTATTTACTACATCAATTGACGTTAACTGCTCTGACCTATTCCTTTTGGAGACACATGAGCTCATTGTTGTTATGTGCTTCAGCGAATAATTTGTATTCGTACTGTATTATCTCATACACAAAGGCTTTGGGTTGTCATTCTAACTCGTAACAGCACTACGAGATGCTCTAGATTTAAAATTCTGGTTTTAATAATCTAGAATAAAAAAATTATAGGGATAATTTTTCTTGAATCTCTGTATGTTTATGTGACTCAATTATGGTAAGATGCAATTTTCTTTTGACAGTCCCGTATTTCCATCTGCTTGTATCAACTATTAAACTTTTCTGCAATGGTCATGGAATATTCTGATATATTTTTTTGCTGAAAGTATTTTCCTTTTGCCTGAAAGTATTGCATTCTGACCTTTTCCTTTAAATAGAGCACTTTTCTAACATGATAGGCTATATTGGTGTTGTAATGGAGCTGCATGTTGTTGAAGCTGTGAAGTTATAACTTTCTTGTGGGTTGAGAGTTGAAACTTTGGTGAACATTGGGGTTGAGATTGTATGCAAAGCATGCTGAGGTTTACTTTTATTGAGTCTATTGGTATATTTCCTGCTAAAAAATGGAATCCTATTTTCTAAATCTTGCATTATCTCTGAATTTGTATATCTATTTGTTAGTGCGTGTTACCCAACATTTTGATGGGCTGATGTTGAAAAATTGCTGGAGGGGTTATTCTACTTCTTCAGAGGGACAAATGTGTGTATTCATGCTAGGACTCCTATTATTTTCAATATATTGTTCCTGATCGGTATCTATCATTGTTCTTGATTTTTTTGTTTAGATGCCTAGTTTCGTTACATCCACTTGTACTGGGACAATGAGAGAAGGAAACAAATGAACAGCTGCAATATTGGCGAAAGAAAAAGGACTGAAATATTTGGAAATTAGTCTACAAAAAATCCTATCGTCGAAAAGGGAAGCTTTGTGTAGGCATGCCTGCTTTGATGGGACCAGAGTAGATAAACATTTTGGATCACCAAAAAGCTGGTTTCCGTAAGTAGTTTTAGTTGTATGCATAAGTCCATGGATTAACATTGGCAAGCATTGCATAGAAGCTATTTACAATTTTCTCTCTGATAAGACATGGTGAAGGTTCAAGATTGGAGCACCCTTAACCAATATGACAAGGTTTGACATGAAAAGTGTGTTTTTATAGGTCCAAAACTATCTCCAAAGTTCATGCTTAAGGAAGCAATTTATTATTTTGGGGTCCATATTCAGAAATATGTGAAACACTACACTTCTCCAATATAGGTGCCCAATTTCTTATTTGAAACAACAAACAAATTTTTTTAACTAAAAAATGTAAAAAGCTTGTACCTTCACTAGATATTTTCCTAGAACTAGAGTTCAAAAATATGCAACTCATGCATCGTCATTTTTAGTGTGAAAGAATCTTATATGGTCACCAAATAGAACCTCTGATTATTTTAGTCATATATATTAAGTTTGCATCACCAGGACATCATCAGGCCTCAATGGAGATAATAAAAGATTGTTTCATTTAAGCGTCTATTTGCAATTTATAGTCTGTGCAATCGACTCATATGATTCAATAGTCACTCAACTATTGATGTAGCTCTTTATGCTATGCCGAATTCCATTGGCTTCCATTTTTTCATCCGATTATCTTCTCGTTCAATGCATCCTCCTGTTAGTATGATATATTGGAGACATTTTTTAGATCCGCGTAAAAGAAAAGAGAGAGTCCCTATGACACCTAGCCCTGGTCATGCCGAAGATGTGGACAGTGTGTCTTAATACATAGTTCATAGAGACAAGGGACCATACAATAAATGGACTAAGGAACAAGAGAACTTTATCCTCGAAACACTTTATGATAAAATCATAGAGGGTAGGCTCGTTGCAACTGGTAGTATGCCGAAGGGTGCAGTGATTAAGGAATTGCTGCTTCGCTTCAAAATGCGATTTGGAGTTGATCTAACGATGAAGCAATTGAATACCAAAATAAGACTTTTCAAAAGCAAGTACATCACACTTGCAAAGTTGAGGAATGGAGACATGGGATTAGGGTGAGATGTAGAGAGAAATTGTTTTCTTGCAACTCTAGAGATCATGAATACCCACCTCCAGGTAAGGGTCCACCCCATTTATATAAAATATAAATCATCTTTATCTTGCCTTTACAATTATTTGTGTACGTACAGTCAAATCCAGAGGCTCGTTGCTTATTTGGGAGGAACTTATGGAACTATGAGCACTTGTAGACCGTGTTTGGGGGGAGCAATGACACCAGAGATTTCTCCTCAAGGATGAATACTTCTGTACAAGATGATGGACACCGTGATTTCAGTATGACTGGGAGTCAACATACAGGACCACCTGAGGAAGTATACATACCAAATATATCAAATGTGCATGTTCATGCATTTGACTTACATATCCCATATTATGGGGAGGAAGCTGAAGGAGACAATGATGGATTGCACCCACAAGATCCATCTGAAAACCTTCCACAACCCCCTATCCTCCAACCTGCCTCCACAACATCATCCTCAATTCCCCCCTCTAGGACTATTAACCCACAGCGAGTGAGGGGAAAAGCAAAGCAAGCCAACCAATCATCGTCCTCAGTAGGTAATGCTCCCCCTTCATACATTGATCCTTCCATTATATCAAGGTTTGAAAGACTTGCAGGCATAGACAACAACTCCTGGATGACTGCATTGGATTCTTTGGAGGTTTTGACAGAGATGGAGAGGGTTAAGGCATATAGTATTCTGCTAAAAACAGAAATAGGCTTCAAGGAGGGTTTTGCTCGTTGGTCATAAGAGAGACAATTGTTGTTTGTGAGGATGCACCTGTAGGTGTTGGTCCTTCTCATGGAAACTATTTTGGTTGAAATTATTTGGTGTGTAATTATATTGGACCTCTTTAGGCCATATTCATACCTGTTTAGACATATATTATTCCATACATTGAGACTACGGATAATTAATTGTACCTTTATTGTGCTGTCATTATATGATGTCAACATTGAATTACAAATGAGTAATGCACACACTTGCATATTACAGTATACATTTTTGATATTACAAGGCAATGGCCGAAGATGGACAGTCTAGTGCTGCATGTAATGAAGAAGTGCTTTGTGAGGTGCATAATGTGATACACACAGCCGCATCACGCATGCTTAGGCATATTATGCAATTTGAGGAGGATGCTGCGTTGCACATGCAAATGCCACGTCCGATGAGCACCAAAAGAAGCACTCGAGGTTATGAGGAATTTTGATTAGTTTATGAAGAAACTGGGATGAGATTCCAAAAATTGTATAGAATGCATCAGTTCCAGTTTAGTAAGCTAGTGAATATTTTTCAAACCTCTGGGCTCTTATCAAGCACCCGATGGGTGTCAGTGGAGGAGATGGTGGCAACCTTTTTAAAGATTGTTGGACAAGATTCAAGGTACGAACCAGCAGCGAAGGATCTATTTAGATCCACTTATACCATTAGCACCAACTTCCACAAAGTTCTTCATGCACTGTTGAAGTTGTTTGGTCCCCTTATGGCTGCTCATGCAATGGAGGACCACCCTGAGATTTCAAACAACTATCAAAGAGACAATCACTTCATGGTAATTGTAGCTCTCTTCTCGATATCTTTAATACAATAGATTGGGACCTTACACGCTTAACATTTAATATGTTATATACTATTGACAGGGTTGCATTGGAGCTATTGATGGGACATTGATACCTGTTATGGTTTTTGGTGCGGGTCCTCATGATTTGTCAAAGTGGCGTACAAGGAAAGGTTTCCTCGCATAGAACGTGCTTACATGTTGCAATTTTGACATGCAGTTCACTTATGTGCTTGCTGGCTTTGAGGGGTCTGCACATGACTTTGTTGTGCTGAAAGAGGCTCTTACAAGAGGAGGAGCATGGTTAACAATTCCGGATGGTAAATCCATTATGTGTTTGCATTTGTAAGTTATACGTAGATGTTTTCTTCATTAATTGCTCATGCGTTTATGGTATAGGAAAATACTACCTGGTCGACGGAGGTTATGCAAATAGGAAACAATTTCTTGCCCCTTATCGAAGGACTAGATATCATCTGAAGGAGTTTGCCGAGGGAATGCAACAACCACAAAATGCCGGGGAGCTATTCAACCTTCGACATTCATAGTTGAGGAATGTAATAGAAAGAACATTTGGTGTTCTAAAGGCCAGATTTCCCATTCTCAAGACTGTGCCTCCCTTTCCTCTTAGGACACAGGTTAATATTGTTAAAGCATTATGTGCGCTACATAATTTTATGCGCCAGGAACGTGTTGATGATATGTGCCCACTAGAGGAGATGGGAGACATTTTTTATTCTCAAAGTGACAATGACAGTGACAGTTGCAACTTAAGCAGTGATTCAGATGATGAAATTGTCACTGAAGTCAACTTGGAGAGGGTGAATGCTGGTATGCAAGTGTTGCATCAGGATGGGATGGAGATGCAGGGTTTACAAACAGTCTTGATGAGCTCGGACAATTCATAGAGCACACGGTTACACCCTACCCAGGAGTCTGCTTGTCGAGATGCTGCTGATTGGCGTGCTTCCATAGCACAGAAACTGTGGTTTGATTATTTTCATAGAAATAGCCAGTAGTTGTGCATTCGTGTCATAGAAAATGTGGTATTGATACTCCTGTTTAAGGATGTAATGGTTAACTACTTGACTATTTGATTTGCAACTATATATACATATGGTAATGGTTAAGGGGGGAGCATTGGTGCAAATTTCTCATGCGAGCTATTATGCGCTTGTGTCTGTTCTCCTAGTTGCTTTGGTTTGATCACACAACCTGGCATATGTATCATTGATATCAAGATGTTCCTGATCAAGCCCTTGCCAAATTCTATTGTTATGCATTGAAGCTTAGCTGTTATCTGTTCTTTAATGAATTCTAGTACCTTTGTTTATTTTATTCAGTTCTCTGTTAACCTGGGTTTGAGTGCAATTGCATCAGTTTTGGATTCCATTATAAGCTAACTAAGAAGGTAACTTCCCTTTCCCCATATCATATGCTGCTCTAAACCAGGAAAATGCAAATCACTTCTCTCTCACCCCCCCATTCATCTTTCCCCTCAAGTCCCAAGTCCTGAAACATGTAGCTTTCTAAGAAGGTAAACATAGAAAGTCCTCCATCCCTACAAGCCTTAAAGATGCAATATGAACAACAACTTTTTGTCTCTCTTCTTCCCCAATCCTACAAGCAATTAAGACACAACTTTATCCTACAAACCAGATCTAGAAAGCAGCAAAACATAGTATTTGAGCGTCCAACTCTCTCCCCTTCACCCACTATTCAATTTTAAGGGTTCATGGAATTGGGTTTTGATTTTCCTCTGACATGAACTTGGTTTCAACTCAGTTTTATGATTCTCTATTCATCAACTAGTTCATCTTGAAAAGGGTTTCTTCTACCTTACAATCTCTAACACTCACAACTCCATTTCTACTGTTTATTTTGTGTTGATCTTTATTAGGGTCATTATTTTAGAGAGAGAGAGAGAGTAGAACTTAATTACAGTCATCAGTTTTAGGAAGATAACAGTTTTGTCACTTCACAATGTCTTACTTTTTTAAATTGGGTGCTTCAAGTGACAATTGTTCATGTGTTATATTGTGACAAATAATTAGAAGTAGCTGCCTTTAGTTTTGTATAATTTTCCTAGAGACAGTTGGCAAGTTTCCTATAACTGCTTGTTGTGAAAGCATTGTATAGAATAGAAACATGTAAATCAAAGGTTAAAATAGCTCTAATGAAGGTGCTTGGATGAAAGTCATGTGATTTATTCATCCAAGAACTGAAGCAAGCTAGAAAGAAATGAACTAGCAAATAGTTTGTTCCAAAATAAGTTCAAGTAGATGGTGATGTAAGCAAAACAAGTCTCAAGTTCACACCACAGCATGACTCAATTAATATTTCATCAAGCTATGAAGCACAAACCCAACAAACTAATGAGCAATGGTGCCGAGCTAGGTCTAAAGTTGAAGGCCTCAAGCCTAATCTACAATGGGATCAGTAAACTACATCTTCAAATGAAGTACCTCATAACGTAAAGAGGTAATGACGTAGGAAATAAAAAATGTTAGGCCTGACATATAGATCTACTCAAACTTATTGAGTCAATAAGTTAGCTACATAACATGGTCATGTTCTTCTACAAGAGCGATCTAGCCCAGCACACTGGGTTATTCAAGAATAGAAGCCGGAGTCCAATAGTTATGCCCAGTAGCTCTCACAATTGTATCCCATCTCATTGTAGACAAATTTGCTCACCAATTCATAGAACCCCTTAAAAATCCTGCAGGCGTATGAATGTCCATCCCCATCTGAATGGAAGTGCCTTCACTCTTGACTTTAGTTTACACTATTCTTTCTACACCTATAAAATAGTCCAGCAAGATCTAGGCAGCTCCCAGCATCCTCATGACCCTTTTGGTCTCTTGTAAATGTTGCCCAGGTCATATAGAAGCTACCGCCCAGCTTTTTGAGTATCCAGCATCTTATTCTCTGATGTAGATATTCTCTTGCTATGAAAACTAATGGATCTCAGGCTTCTCCATCTTCACACATCCTACAAGTATGCTGTTTGAATAAGACTCACTTACAATTAATGTAATGCCTTAAGTGGAGATCTGAACCATATTTCATCGAGTTAATATTTTACCTTCTTGAGTTCTCTCTTATTGATATCCAACAAAGTTGTTCTACTTTAGGCTGTACCTTCAAACGAGAGTCTAAAGATTTTCATGATTATATATCTATGTGTCTCTCTATGTATATTTACCATTTTTCTTCTGGATTCATTTTTTTCCCCTGAACACTTGCACATTCATGTTACGAATGAGGCCCTTTATTTACAGTTATGCTGCTGAAATATCCTTTTTCTAAATGTGCTTCAGACTCCCGATATTTATGAATTTTGTTATGAACTCCGCCAATGCCGGTCCCAAGCCTGGATAAAAAAGGAGGAGGGTCTTACATAAGGTGCCAGCCAGCAAGGGGGAAATTGAAGATGATTCTATTATTTCTTTCTTACAAATGAATATGCATTTGTATATTGGTTTGTGAGGAAGAAATGAAAATCAGCTCCAGCTTCTTAAAAGATGGCCACCCTTGTGTCAAGTAGCCAGCCGACAAGGGGGAAGTTGAAGATGATTCTATTATTTCTGTCTTACAAATAAATATGCATTTGTATATTAGTTTGTGAGGAAGAAATGAAAATCATCTTCAACTTCTTAAAATATGGCCACCCTTGCGTCAGGTAGCTAGCCGACAAAGGTGAAGCTGAAGATGATTTTAATAATTTTAATGAAAATCATCTTCAGCTTTTTAAAAACTATGGCAACCTCAACATGACATGAATCAAAAAATGACATTCACTCAAGCTAAGGCGTTCCCATAAGCGATGTGTTGCATCGGATCCCGGATGCAGTGAAAAATAGGCAAGGGTTGCTAGGGCGTTCTCCTAGAAGCGACGTGCTACATCGGATCCTGGGTGTAGTGAAAAATGGGCAAGGGCTACTAGAGCGTCCCCTCAGAAGCGACGCGCTGCATCAGAACCCAGGTGCAATGAAAAGTGGACATGGGTTCATACCATGAGGTCAAGAAAGGCGATAGTAAATAGGGTATCTCCAAAACATAAGATTCACATCGCTACATGGAATATAGGGACACTAACAGGTAAGAGTTTGGAGTGAGTAGACACGATGAAACGTAGGAGAGTCAACATCACTTGTATCCAAGAAACCAAGTGGAAAGGGGCTAAAGCTAGAGAAATAGATGGGTATAAATTATGGTACGCAGGAAAGGAAAATAATAGAAATGGTGTAGGAATAATAGTGGATAAGGAATTAAAGGATAAAGTTGTGGACATTAAAAGACTCAGTGATAGAATAATAATAATAAAAATGATTCTAGGAGAGCAGATTATAAATATTATAAGTGCATATGCACCACAAGTAGGGTTACAAGATATAATTAAGAGACAGTTTTGGGAAGATATGGAGGGAATCATGCAAGAAATTTCCAACACTGAGGGGATATTTATAGGAGCAAACTTAAATGGCCATGTAGGAAAAGATAAGGAAGGATATGATAGCATACACAAAGGGTATGGTATAGTCGAACGAAATGAGATGGGGGAGAATATCCTCGATTTTGCTTTGTCATATAACCTATCCATTGCAAATACACTCTTTAAGAAGAGGGATGAACACTTAATAACCTTTAAAAGTGGACTTCATAAAAGCCAATTAGACTTTTTTCTACTTAGGAATAATGAACGATCTATATGTAAGGATTGTAAGGTGATACCTGGTGAGAGTTTAACCTCACAACATAGGTTAATGGTTACGGATATTCATATCAAAAGATGGAGTAAAAGAACTAAACTTAATACACATTCAAAAACTAAGTGGTGGAACTTAAAAGGAGAGAAAATAACCTCATTCAAAAATAAGTTGAGGGTAGAAGGAAATTGGAACTATGAAACAAAAGTAAATACCATGTGGACTAATATGCCTGAGTCCATTACGAAAGTGGCAAAAGATGTCTTAGGAGTATCTAAAGGTAAAAGAATATTAACAAAGGGAACTTGGTGGTGGAATGAAACAGTGCAAAAAGCTATTAAAGAAAAACGAATGTGTTTTAAAGCATGGCAGAAGATTAGAAATAATGAAAACTATGAACAATATAAGAATGCTAAAAATGTTGCTAAGAGAATAGTAAGTGAGGCTAAACTTAAAGCATATGATGAGCTCTATAATAGACTAGGAACAAGAGAAGGTGAGAAAGATGTGTTTAAACTTGCAAAAGTAAGAGAACAGAAGGGTAAGGACTTAGAGCATGTTAGGTGCATTAGAAGCAATGATCAAAGGGTATTAGTCAAAGATAATAAGATCAAACAAAGGTGGGAAATATACTTTCAAAAATTTTTAAATGACAATGGCCTTGAGAATATAGGGATTGAAAATACTATAAATCTAAATAACACTGGATATTATAGATATGAACGTAGGATTAGAATACTTGCAGTAAAAGAGGCCTTGAGAAAGATGAAATCAGGAAAGGCCATGGGGCTTGATGGTATACCAATAGAGGTTTAGAAGCATATGGGAGATATTGGGGTAATTTGGTTGACCAAGTTGTTTAACAAGATCATAAAATCAAAGAAAATGCCTGATGAGTGGAGGAAAAGCTCTATTGTACCAATCTATAAGAATAAAGGAGACATTCAGAGTTGCACTAATTATCGAGGGATCAAACTTATGAGCCACACCATGAAACTTTTTGAAAGAGTGATTGAGAAGAGGCTATGACATGAAACAAGTGTATCGGAGAATCAGTTTGGTTTCATGCCTAGGAGGTATACCATGGAAGCTATTTTCTTACTAAGACAATTAGTAGAGAAATATAAGGACAAGAGAAAAGACCTGCACATGGTCTTTATTGACTTAGAGAAAGCTTATGATAGAGTTCCTAGAGAGTTAATATGGAGGGTGTTGGGTGGTAAAGGGGTTTCTCAGGGGTATATAGACATAATTAAAGATATGTATGAGGGAGCAGTAACAAATGTTAAGACCACTAGTGGCGTGACTGGTGATTTTCCTGTCACTGTCGGATTGCACCAAGGATCGGCATTGAGTCCATACCTTTTCACATTAGTTATGGATGAGTTAACAAAACATCTGCATGAGGAGATTCCCTGGTGCATGCTATTTGCAGACGATATAGTCCTACTTGATGAGACAAGGGAGGGTGTAAACGTAAAGATAGAGTTATGGAGAGAAGCATTAGAATCGGAAGGATTTAAAATTAGCCGAACTAAGACAGAATATATGGAATGTAATTTTAGCATGGAGAGTAGCAGTGGAATGGAGGAATAAGATTCATGTGGCTGACCCCTAATTGGGATAAGGTCTTGATGATGATGATGAGGTTGTTATTCCTAAATTTCTTTTCTGCTTACTCCGAGAGTACCCTTCGTATTTTAGGTTACAAACTTAAACATACTCCTTAATGTTAAAATGTTATTAGAGTCCTAAATTGGTTGTTGGATGACCCAGAAGTTCCCTTTGTACATAGTAAAATAATCTCATCTTTATTTTTGCATTCGTATTAAGCATATGATGATGCTTAACTTTCACAAGCTCCGTGTACATATCTTTGACTATGATTAATTTATCTGTGTCTTTGTCTGTATTTTTATTAATTATCTTCTTGCTTCAATTTTCTCTCACTGTTTCTATAACTATATTTGATGTTTCATATGTAAACACAATTTAGCAGGTGACCATGTGTGTATACTTGCATGCACAGGTGTTGCATTATACAGCTTCTGATGATCATCTTCTGATACTATGAATGTAATCATGTAGTTCATTTTGATTTATGGATGGATGCTGACCTTCAATTGCTTAAGAGGATGGATGCTGACCTTCAATTGATTATGGAAATTAAGCTTTTGATTTATGTGGTTAAAGTGCAATGACTGGTTATAGTGTTTGATGTGAATGAAATTTGTTTATAATTGTCTGGGCACTTCTCTGCCACTTTCTGTTTAAGTAAGATTATTTGTATAACATCTTAAGTTATGAAAATCCAGGACTTCTTCATGTCTCCGTGCATAATATTACAAAGCTGTGTGAGAACAGAATCAATATGCATGGTCAGAAGTCATCAAAATATGCCTTGGCCAAGGTTGTAGACTTGATAGCTTGGATATGTGATGTTCTATAGGTATTCTTTGGAAGAATATGTATGTTTTCTCTTATTAAGTTTCATATCCTTGCAACTGTAAGGGTGGGTCTATATTTTTGCTATAGAGAAGTCAGTATCAAGCATCAGCAAATGGCTATAAGGAAGAAAAAGTACAAAGTCCAATACCAGGGTTCAGTACTAGGAAAGAGAATAATGTCATTTGTGAGATCTTATTACATCAATTCGATATTCTTTGAAATAGTTGATTGAAGACACCATGTCTAAGACTCTAGGAATAGACTTCCAGTATGAGTTTGCTTGTCAAATATGGATTTTCTTATTTATATTGTATTAGTATTTAATGTATGTTCTGACAAAATCTGTTTATATGTAATTTGCTTTCATTGATGGCTAACTTTGCATCAGTATAGGTGATCTAATTGCTGGATGCCTTTTCTTGTTGAACTCAGTACATGAATGTTAGATAACATTCAGACAGGGCTAGCTTTTCTTGGGTTTGGACCTCGATTTTCTTTTTTTACTGTTCTACGATTATTTCTTCTGTCCTCCCAACATTGGCTTTTTAAGTTTGTATTTCTACTAGTATTATTTCTGAGATTGGAATGTATTTATGTGTGAATTTTCGTGTATATAATATTAGCATGCAAGTGGTATAGTTATAATCCTTATGTTGAAATGTTTGTTTGACTTTATTATTTGTTAGGCTAAACATCTTCATGGACAGCTATTAAAAACACTGACCAAATCAAGCATAAACTAAGATTGTAAATCCTACTCTATGATCAAACTGTAAAAACACTTTCCACTTTTCACTTATCTAACTGTAGTCATTTTCATTTATATTTGTGAAGCAAACATGGAGCAAGTAGAAGAGGTAGAAATAGAACAATTATGACACATAGAAGCAGAACAATCAAAGCTATCAAGCACATGTCCATCAGTAACACCACCAGTCAGTGTCAAGAGAAAGGTCAGGGGGCCAACACAAATGGATCATATAAATAAGAGATCCTCAAAGGGAATAAAAGAAATGGTACAATTCAACAGTAGTGTGATGACCTGGGTTTTTATATGATGCAATTTTGATAAACAGGCGAGATCTCTTGTTTTATAAATATGAAATGCATGAAAATCTTTTTCATTTGGAAAACAACCTTTCATAAAAACCCCGAGTGTCAAAACACATTCTCAATTTATTTAGCCATGGAAAAGTTTAAATCAATATTATTCCCAAGAAAGTGTTAGTCACAGCCCCAGCTATTAGAGAGTAACTACAATCAAATAACATTGAAAGATAAGGTAGGGGTTTTACTTACTTGTACTTAGTTTGAGTGGTTCCTAGCACAAGCGTTCTTTGCCCTTAAGTATTTACTTGGTGTCTGAAAAATGTTGAGGATTGGGTGAGTATATACTATACTCAGTAGGAGCCTATCACTACTAGTTTTATAATGCATGAGATGTTTTAAAATCATATGCTCATTCAAAACAAGTGCATGTCTGAATACTCAAGTGCAACATCGATATTAAAATCCATTGTTAAACTGAAATACTAACGACTTAAAGGATCATATAATCCAAAATCGAAAGTATCATATACATATATATCAGAACATCATAAGATGCTTCATGGAATCCAACTCATGGATCTCTAGTATGGTATGGTCGACCAACCTCATATCATGCCATATGCAATGCACATAAATCATCAAACCATAGGGTCCACTATGCCCATGACCTCCTCGCTGTGTGGTCCCCGGGTACCTGAGGACACTCGGTCATAGCCTCCATAGGGCCTATGACACGTCGACCCAGTGTCGTGACACCAATGGTAGCCCCTTGTACCACATGCAGTCGACGTAGGGACTTGCCTCTTTTTGGGCGTGGTACCCATCCACCTAATAGTGGTAGAGGCCGGGTGGCCAACCCAGACCCCTTGTCATAGCACCCACGGGCTTACTAGCCCAAATCACATAAGATCAAATAAGCCGAAACCTCTTTTCAAAACCTGTCCTCTTTGGGTCCCTCACAACTGCCTGGCCCTTGGCACTCCAGCGTCTTTTGGCAACCCTCAAGGACATGCAATCTTTGCAAGTACTTAAATCATGCAATGTATGTACTTGTTTGCAAAACATATATATGCATAATGTATATGCAATCATTTACAAAACATGTTTATGTACAAAGCATTTATCACATGCATGTTGAATTAAGTCATGCTAAACAAGTCATATACTTAAAACATATGTTCTCAAAACAATAACAGTTCTTTTAAAAGAATTTAATAGTGATAGAGCACCTACCTGACTAGGTTGCGCTAACCCCTTTGTCCTCGGACGCTCCTGAACATGGTTTGGGGACTCAAGGTTAGTTTAGCCTATCTTTTATGGGTTTAGAGCAGTTGAGTCTTATTACTTAGGCATTAGGGGTCCATTCCTATGCTTATGGGTGTCCTAAGGTCCTAATTGGGCCTTGGTATCATTAGTTTTCCAAAGGTCTAGTGGCCACGCACCACCATCCTATTCTAAGGGTCATGCCAACCTTTTATTGGGACTTGATCAAGGATTTTATAGTTTGTATGTGTCCGCATCATCAACATGGACACAACACCTTTTGCGGCGTCTCAATCGGAGCTCTAGATCTCAAGTTATAAGCGTTTTAGTGTCGCACATACATAGGAGTCTTAAAAATAAAAAGACAGAATGCTAGGGCGCTGCGCGTCTACATCGTGCGCCCCAGCTTCCTTAAGGAACAAAAAAATGACAAACTACTAGCATGTTGCGCGTCTGCGGCGTGCGCCTCAGCGGGTGCATCTGCAAACGCGTCGGGTTTTCCGCCCGACGGTCTCTTTTGCGGGCGCGTCCCTAGACGAGCTCGTTTGGTTTTTCAAACCGTGTCGACGTGGGACGGTCCGATTGGAACATCCTGCTCATTGGGGAACCGGGGCATCCTCAGGACACCCTAGTTTGATCCTGTCGAATCGGTGCGGCCCAAGGAACGTCGTTGGGTCCTTGGTGGCTCTCCTGGGCTCCGTTTTGCATGGTTTTTCATGCAAAAACCTAGGGAAATTAATCTTGGAACTATGGTGGAGATGGGTTTTGAGGGATCTTGGGCATACTTGGCTCATTGCTGGGTTTTTCTCCTTGTTTTTCCCTCTAGGTCACTACTCCAAGACGGGTTGTTCTTCAACGTTTTGGGCTGCCATTAGAGGCGCCCAAGAGCTCTATTTATAGAGCTAAGAGAGGGTTCTAGAGGGGGCTCTCACCGCCTTTGAATGGTGGTGGAGAAACCTCCAGAATGGCGGTGATTTCTCCTCCAATCACCGCCGTTCTAGAACCCTCTAGAGGTTGAAGATAAAGGGGTTCCCGTATCAAAATGCGCCCCTGTGTTTTGCAGGCTAATCCGTTTTTTAATAAAATTACATTTTTGCCCCTGAACTTCAAAGGGACACAACTTGCTCATTTTAACTCCGTTTTGGGTGATTTTGGTCTCGTTGGATTCCTTTTTCTGAGATGCACCTAATGGTACCATTTTTAGGGCCAAATTTCTGGGTTTAGTCTAGGTGAATAGTGAAATGACTAAAATACCCTTACCTTCAAAAACTGATATTTTCATTGCTTAACTTGGAATTTCAATATTACAAAATTGGAGTCATTACAAGTAGAGGCCAACCAATTGGTGGTACTACACATGCCTATGCTAGCTTCATATGTTGCACTGTTAGAAGACTTGTGCCAGTATTAGTGATTGGTTGGAGACTTATATCGCCACAAGTCAAAGATTCAATATGGGAAATGGTCAAGGTATGCAAATTCTTCATACATATAACATAATATGTCCTTTATATTTATATATTTTGTTTTTGTTTGCATATGAATCATGTCATGATACACAAAGTTACTGCAATACTCACTAGTAAGTTAGTCACTTAACTTAACATGCTTCTTCTTTTGTTTGTAGTCTGCCTTTGATGTATCTATTGAGTGCAAGACACAAGCATTGCTAGGAGCTGGTGAAGCTTGGAGGAAATGGAAGAGTGAGCTTGCAAGGAAGTACATACTTCCAAATTCCCATGATCCTTCTACGCTTAACATGGTCCCTCAGTTGTATTCCTGCTTCATTGACCAAGAAGCATGGAATCAATTTGTACAATATAGGCTATCTCTTGATTTTGAGGTAATCACAACTTGAAGTAGCTAAGCTAAATTTTGAATTTTGAATCTTGTAATTATTATAATTGATTGACGTCCAAGCAAAGCGTATAAAAGGATAGAAGGTGCGTGAACATAACCATATGTCACGCCACCTTTCAAGGGTTGGCTATGCACGATTAGAGGCAGATGAAGTAAGTATATCATGTGACATTCCATTTATCTAATCATAGTAGATTTTTATTTATTAACTCTGACTTAGTGTCTCTTATTACAGCAAAAGAAGGCTGGGACAACAGAGCCCATCGACCGTGCTATTCTATGGAAAATGGCACATTTGAAAGGACGTAACTCCCACACATTTACCAATGAGACAACTGCAGCAATTGCTTCAAGAATTGTAAGTAGTTTAAGACTTTAAGTTTTATACTTTTACTTTATCTGCATACTGCCTAGTTAAATGCTTTTATACTTTTATACTCTTACATAGTACATTATATAAATATTACATATATAAATAGTGATTTGATCATGTTATGGTCTTTACGTGTGCAGGAAGAGTTGACCCAAGAGAGTGCAAGTGCAAGTACAGGGACTCTTAGCAGCACTGCTGCAAAGGGGGACATCATGTATAGGGCAATGGGCAACAAGGATGGGCACCCTACACTAGAAGAATTGGAAGAATGGAAGAATCAAACAATTGTAGAGATATATAGCAAGGTCAAAGATCAACTGTTGAAGGAACTCCAGGGTGGCAAAAGAACCTCATGTGAGGATGTTGGCCCTCAAGCTGAAGCTCAACCTCAAGTTCAACCACCCCAATTTGACAATAGCTGCACTTCTGCTCCTCCATCAGATGAAGAGGTGGCAGAACAAGTACTTGAATGTGCTATCCCGATCAATGAGGTATGTATATTGACATGTTTAGTTTTACAATGTTACTTATTTACTAACCTTTTTAGTTTACATTACATCACTAATTATTATATATATATATGTCATTTCTCAAATGCAGGTGGATCAATGCATGTTGCAGCTATATACATCTTAGAACTATGCGACTGTGGCAACACTGTACGAAGTTCGACCCAAGACTTCTGCCAACTTATATGGTAAGTTGATGCCTCCACATACTAAGTGCATGTGCATCACTGCTGCATTCAACCAAATGCTCCCCTTCCATTTCTAGTTCAAGGGGATGATGTTGAAACTATTGGGGATGCAATTGCAAATCATGTGTGGTGGCCAAAGAAACACATAAAACCAATGATATCCAATTTCAAGGTACATATATACTAAATGTAGTCATGGCTTCATTTTCTCCTACCTTTTTTAAGTCATCCTGAATTGTTAATTGATTAATATTGTCTGCAACATGTCGGATCACCAAAAGCAACACAAGGGGCAATTGAAGCAAAGCTCATTGCCAGCAAATTCTGGCGTAGTGGTAAGTGTAGCCACATCCCATCCTTCCCAGGTAGTACTAGATCTATATATTTGCATAGTTGTATCATGTTACATTACATGTGAACTTGAACGATGCAACAGCTAACAAGTTCAAAGAACTTATTAGTTGTTAGGTGCTCACTGCTCACTTCACTACTCACAAATCACAATGTTATATTATAAAATATTCTAATTTTACCTCACTGTGTCTCTTCAAATTATATATGCTGATATACCAATATATGTTGTATATATTCATTACTAATTTCTAAAATGTTACATGATTACATCTACAGTGTAGGGATCAGGTGGAGGTTCCACCTAACACACCTCCATTCCTAAGGGTATTGTACAGACTGGCCAATGAAGACAAACAAATGAACCCTATAAGGATAGAGGCAGGTGTGCTTTCAAACGATGTGGTTGAGGTTCCACTCTTCAAGGAAGACTTCTTAGCCATATGTAATCTGGTTGAATTGAAGTACATGCACATCGTAGTCTATATAGGGTACGTTGTGCTCTATTAACGTTAAGACTTACGAATCAATGTAAGTCTGTCATATTAAACCCTCAATTTCACATATCCTTATCATTATAATGTAAATATATTAGATCCTTAAGGTTTGATCATCTCAGATCTTCAAGGTCATGGAAGTAAGAATCTTATTTTCTTTAAAAAAAAATTCTTGCAATATTTTCTAAATTTTATTATTTCATATGAAATTAGACATCATAAGCTTTCCATGGCTTCTTTCCATCCCCGATTTAGAGCTTAGATGACTCCAAAATTCTAGTTTGAAGTTCACAGTCGTTTCAATGGTCAATATTTGATTTGGCCATTAGAATAGGACAAAACAGGTGGAACGGTCATCCCGGACTATTTTACCAATGACTACTAGTGGAAACAGGGTGGAAACCTATAAATGGTGAGACAATCCAGATCGGAATGTCAAATCACCATCCCCCTTTTCTCCTTCAAATTGGGCTATCATATCTCCACAAAATTGATTGTTATTTCATATCTATGTGTTTTGAACCCTTCTAAATCTATTTGATTGTTCAGATTTTTCATCTGAGCCCTCCATGATGCAGATATGGAGGGTTTTACACCAAAACTTGATTTTTCAAAACATTAACTAAAAATCCAATGCGATAAAATTAAAAATATAAAAATTGACATAAACTGAATCTTGGATGATATCCTCTGACCTTATTTGCTCAGAATTGAAGAATTGATGCCAAAATAAATAATCCTCGCCGTATACCATAACACACCAAACAAATCTTGATTTGTCTTTTTCCATTTATTAAACCGTTGGATCTTGAAAGTACTTTGGAGCTTTGTAGATTAGGGAATTTAGAATAATATGGACGTGGGATTTGTGAATTTTGATTTGGAACGGAGTGGCTAATTGAACTTGGGCTCTTGGTACTATTCTAGAGAGAGGAGCGAAAGAGGGAGATTAGGGGAGATGGGGGTGGAGTTTTCCTCTGAATTTTGAGGGGAGTCTAGGGGATTTTCTGGTGAAGATGTGAAAATTTTCAGAATTATTTATAGGCAAGCTTTTGAATTTTAAATTAATTTTTCAAAAAAATCTCCTTTCTTTTTATTATTTTATTTATGGGTGGAGTTTCCACCTCCACTACAATCTAGGAGTGCATTGCTTGTTTATTCTTACTTCCAGAACATTAGCCTACTTTGTGGGCCCTACTTTTGTGTGAAAAGACCCTTTTGCCCTTTTATTCATAAAAATGGAGAAAAATAGATATTATTTATCCAAACTCGGATTTTAATGTGCTTGATGGTGCCAGAATCTATTTTTTGAGTAAACTTCAAATATTCAAATTTTAAATCTTGGTTATGGGTAAAAATGATCGTTTAACCTTTTTGTGCAGAAAATTGAGATTTTTCATTCAAACTCAGAATCTTATGAAATTAAGGTCGTTTGATTCGAATTTTCGTATGGAATCTTAATTTCTAGGTTTCTACTCATGATTTAATCTCTATGAAATGACATTTTCTTTTAAACTAATATTCCAGCCCGATCTTCTGAAATTTTAAATTGTCATTGATTTTCTCAAATCAATTTACAAAAATTGAGGTTATTACACAATGTCAAAATAATACATATCCTTAAAAGTCCCTAGGCTCAAACCCAAATCACTTTGTGTCCTGTAAGCTTCCAAACACATCATTCTAAATTTTAAATGCCTTTGTATGACTCCTGGCGCAATGTATGATTTCTTTAAGTGGTTAGAATTGTAAAGTATAATGCCAAAACATTACTAGCCCTTGGATGTCCTATGGCACAAAGTCAAATCTCTTCAAGCACTGAGATATTGTTAAACACAACGTTTAGACTTTTCAAGTTGTTGGATGATTCTTGGCATAATGTCTTTGAACGTTAAGCCCTGACAAATCCAATGGTTAAACATCAAAACATACGTTCTTTGGAAGTCCCTAAGCAACATGTCATATCACTTCGAGTCTTGAGAAGTTTTCAAGCACAATGTCTAAAACTTTTTAGCCTTTCAATGATCCCTAGCATAATTTCTGAGCGCTTTAATAGTGGAAGTCCCAAAGCCAAATTTCAAAACCAAATATGTCCCAGCGAGTTCCTAAGCCCAAAGTTAAATCACTTTGAGTCTTGAGAGGTTTCCAAACACAATGTTTAGACTTTTGAAGCCATTGGATGATCTTTTGTAGAATGATGAGATCTTACTAGATATCATCATTATTAACTCCATCCAACCCATCTATAGGATTTGATCATGCTTGATCTTACTGATCAAGAATGTTCCTTTAATAATTTTAGGTTACTTCTACCATAAAGGGTAGATTTCTTATTTTATCATAGATATGTCATATTAAACCCTCAATTTCACATATACTTTTCAGTATAATGTAAATTGATTAGATCCTTAAGGTCTGATCATCTCAGATCATCAAGATCATGAAAGTAAGATTCTTATTTTCTTTAAACAAAAGCTTCTTGCAATATTTTCTAAATTTTATTATTTCATATGAAATTAGACATCATAAGCTTTCTGTAGCTTCTTTCCACTCATGATTTGGAGTTCAGATGACACAAGAATTTGAGTTTCAAGTTCACAGTCGTTTTAACGGTTTAGATTTGATTTGGCTCTCAGAATAGGACAAATTTGGCGGAACTGGTCATCCCGCCCTATTTTACTAGTGACCACTAGTGAAAACTGGGTGGTGACCTGTAAATGGTGAGACGAACTTGATCGGACCGTCAAATCGCCATCCCCCTTTTCTCCTTCAAATTGGGCCATCATATCTCCACGAAATTGGTAGTTATTTCATATATAGTGTTTTTGAAACCCTTTTGAATATAATGGATGGTTCTGATTTTTCATCTGAGCCCTCCATGATGCAAATATGGAAGGTTTTTCACCAAAACATGATTTTCCAAAAAATTACCAAAAAATCAAATCCAGCGAAATTAAAAATATAAAAAATGGCATAAACTAAATTTTGGATGATATCCTCCTGCCTGATTTGCTAAGAATTGATGCCAAAATAAATAAATCCTCGTCGTATGCCATAACACCAAATAAATCTTGATTTGTCTTTCTCCATTTATTGAACCGTTGGATCTTGAAATTACTTTGGAGTTTTATAGACTAGGGAAATTAGAACAATGTGGACAGTAGGATTTGTGAAATTTGATCAGTAATGGAGTGGCTAATTGAACTTAGGGCTCTTTGTACTATTCTAGAGGGAGGAGAGAGAAAGAAGGAAAAAGAGAGAGATTAGGGGAGATGGGGGTGGAGTTTTGCTTTAATTTTCTAGGGGAGTCTAGGGGATTTCGTTGTGAAGTTGGAAAATTTTTGTAAAGTATTTAGAATTATTTATAGGCAAGTTTTCAAATTTTAAATTAATTTTTCATAAAAATCTCCTTCTTTCTTTTTATTATTTTATTTATGGGTAGAGTTTTCACCTCCACTACAATCTAGTAGTGCCTTGCTCAATTATTCTTGCTTCCAGAACATTGGCCTACTTTGTGGGCCCTACTTTCATATGAAAAGACCATTTTGACCTTTTATTCATAAAAATGGATATTATTTATCCAAACTCGAATTTTAGTGTACTCAATGGCGCTATAATCGATTTTTCGAGCACCTTTTGATTTTTTGAGTAAAGTCCAAATATTCAAAATTTTAATCATGGTCAAGGGTGAAAATGATCATTTTACCTTTTTGTGTAGAAAATTGAGATTTTTCTTTCTAACTAATAATTTAACAAAATTAGTGTCATTTGATTCGATTTTTTGTATACATTCTTAATCTCCAGGTTTCCACTCATAATTTAATCTCTATGGAAAGATATTTTCCTTTAAACTAATATTGTAGCCCGATCTTCTAAAATTTTAAACTTTCAATGATTTTATCCAATTAATTTACAAAAATTGGGGTTATTACACAATGTCAAAATAATACATGTCCTTAAAAGTCCCTAGGCTCAAACCCAAATAACTTTGAGTCATGGAAGCTTCCAAACACATCATTCTAAATTTTAATTGCCTTTATATGACTCTTGGCACAATGTCTGATCACTTTAAGTATTTAGAATCGCAAGGTATAATGCCAAAACATTACATGTCCTTGGATGTCGCAAGGCACAAAGTCAAATCTCTTCAAGTACTGAGATGTTGTCAAACACAACGTTTAGACTTTTCAAGCTGTTGGATGATCCTTGGCACAATGTCTTTGCATGTTAAGCCCCAACAAGTCCAATGGTAAAACATTAAAGCATACGCTCCTTGGAAGTCCTTAAGCAACATATGAAATCACTTAGAGTCCCGAGAAGTTTTCAAGCACAATGTCTAAGACTTTTTAGCCTTTCAATGATCCCCCGCACAATTTTTGAGCGCTTTAAATGTTGAAGTCCTAAGGCTAAATTTCAAAACTAAACAAGTCCCAGCGAGTCCTTAGACCCAAAGTTAAATCACTTCGAGTCCTGAGAGGTTTCCAAACACAATATTTAGACTTTTCAAGCCATTGGACTATCTTTTGTGGAATGATGAGATCTTACTAGATCTCATAATTATTAACTTCATCCAACCCATCCATAGAATTTGATCATGCTTGATCTTACTAATCAAGAAAGTTTCTTTACAAATTTTAGGTTACTTCTACCATAAAGGATAGATTTCTTAATTTATGATAGATCTGTCATACTGAACCCTCAATTTCATAAGTCCTTATCATTATAACCTAAATAGATAAGATCTTAAGGTATGATCATCTTAGATCTTCGTGATCATAGAAGAAAGAATCAAAAGTTTCTTGCAATATTTCTTAAATTTTATTATTTCATATGAAATTAGACATCATAAGCTTTCTGTAGCTTCTTTCCACTCATGATTTGGAGCTCAGATGACTCCAAAATTCGAGTTTGAAGTTCATAGTTGTTTTAACGGTCTAGATTTGATCTGGCCGTTAGAACAGGACAAAACTGGTGGAACTGGTCATCCTGCCCTATTTTACTAGTGACGACTAGTAGAAACAGTGTGGTGACCTATAAATGGAGAGAAGATAATGATCGGACCGTGAAATTGCCATCCCCCTTTTCTCCTTCAAATTGGGCCATCATATCTCCACAAAATTGCCTATTATTTCATTTCTAGTGGTTTTGAACCCTTCTGAATCTATTGGACTATTTAGATTTTTCATCTGAACCCTCCATGATGTAGATATAGAGGGTTTTTCATCAGAACTTGATTTCCCAAAACATTAACAGAAAATCAAATCAAGTGAAATTAAAAATATAAAAAATGACATAAACTGAATCTTGAATGATATCCTCCTACTTAATTTCTTCAGAATTGATTCCAAAATAAATAAATCCTCGCCGTATGCTATAACACACCAAATAAATCTTGATTTGTCTTTTTCCATTTATTGAACCATTGGATCTTGAAATTACTTTGCGGTTTTGTAGATCAGGGAATTTGCAACAATATCGATGGTGGGATTTGTGAAATTTGATCTCGAAAGGAGTGGCTAATTGAACTTAGGGCTCTTGATGCTATTCTAGAGAGGGGAGAGAGAAAGAGGGGAAAAGGGAGATATTAGGGAAGATGGGGGAGGATTTTTGCTTTGATTTTCCAAGGGAGTCTGGGGAATTTCATGGTGAAGTTGTGAAACCTTTTGTAAAAATTTCAAAATTATTTATTGGCAATTTTTTTAATTATAAATTAATTTTTCATAAAAGTCTCCTTCTTTCTTTTTATTATTATATTTATGGGTGGAGTTTCCATCTCCACTACAATCTAGTAGTGCATTGCTCAATTATTCTTGCAACCAGAACATTGGCCTACTTTGGGCCCCCACTATCATGTGAAAAGATCATTTTTCCCTTTTATTCATAAAAATGGAGAAAATTGGTTATTATTTATCCAAACTCAAATTTTAGAGTACTCAATGGCACCAAAATTGATTTCTTGAGTACCTTTTGAATTTTTGAGTAAATTCTAAATATTCAAATTTTAAGTCAGAATTTAATGAAATTAGTGTCATTTGATTCGACTTTTTGTATGCATTCTTAATTTCTAGGTTTTCACTCATGATTTAATATCTATAAAAAGATATTTTCTTTTAAACTAATATTCCTGCCCGATCTTCTAAAATTTAAAGCTTTCATTGATTTTCTCAAATCAATTTATAGAAATTAGGGTTATTATGCAATGTCAAAATAATACATGTCCTTAAAAGTGCTTAGGCTCAAACCCAAATCACCTCGAGTTCTGGAAGCTTCCAAACACATGATTCTAAATTTTAAATGCCTTTGTATGACTCTTGGCACAATTCTGATCACTTTAAGTGGTTAGAATCGCAAGATATAATGCCAAAACAATACATGTCCTTGGATGTCCTAAGGCACAAACTCAAATCTCTTCAAGTATTGGGATGTTGTTAAACAGAACGTTTAGACTTTTCAAGCCGTTGGATGATCCTTGGCACAATGTCTTTGCATGTTAAGCCTTGACAAGTTCTATGGTAAAACATCAAAATATACATTCCTTGGAAGTCCCTAAGCAACATGCCAAATCACTTTGAGTCCTGAGAAATTTTTAAGCACAATGTCTAAGATTTTTTAACCTTTCAATGATCCTTGGTACAATTTTTGAGCACTTTAAAAGTGGAAGTCCTAAGGCAAAATTTCAAAACCAAACATGTCCTAACAAGTCCCTAGGCCCAAAGTTAAATCACTTGGAATCCTAGGAGGTTTCCAAATTCAATGTTTAGACTTTTCAAGCCATTGGACGATCTTTTGTGGAATGATGAGATCTTACTAGATCTAAGATCTCATCATTATTAAATCCATCCAACCCATCCATAGGATTTGATCATTCCTCATCTTACTAATCAAGAAAGTTCCTTTATAGATTTTAGGTTACTTCTACCATAAGGGATAGATTTCTTAATTTATCATAGATCTATCATACTAAACCCTCAATTTCACTTATCCTTATCATTATAACCTAAATAGATTAGATTCTTCAAGTCTAATCATCTCAGATCTTCAAGATCATGAAAGTAAGAAGCTTATTTTCTTTAAACAAAAGTTTCTTGCAATATTTCCTAAATTTTATTACTTGATATGAAATTAGACATCATAAACTTTCAGTAGCTTCTTTCCATTCATGGTTTGGAGCTCAGATGACTCCAAAATTCAAGTTTGAAGTTCACAATCAGTTGAACGGTCCAGATTTGATTTGGCCGTTAGAACAGGACAAAATCGGTGGAACCTGTCATCCTTCCCTATTTTACCAGTGACCACCAGTGAAAACTAGGTGATGACCTGTAAATGGTGAGATGATTCAGATTGGATCATCAAATCGCCATCCCCCTTTTCTCCTTCAAATTGGGCCATCATATCTCCACGAAATTGGTGATTATTTCATCTATAGTAGTTTTGAACCCTTCTGAATCTATTGGATGGTTCAGATTTTTCATCTGAGCCCTCCAAGATGTAGATATGGAAGGTTTTTCACCAGAATTTGATTTCTAAAACATTAACAAAAATCAAATCTAGTGAAATTAAACAATATAAAAAATGACATAAACTAAATCTTGGATAATATCCTTCTACCTAATTTGCTAAGAATTCATGCCAAAATAAATAAATCCTTGTCGTATGCCATAACACACCAAATAAATCTTGATTTGTCTTTTTCCATTTATTGAACCGTTGGATCTTGAAATTACTTTGGGGTTTTGTAGACCAGGGAAATTAGAACAATATGGACGGTGGGATTTGTGAAATTTGATCTGGAACGGAGTGGCTAATTGAACTTAGGGCTCTTAGTATTATTCTAGAGAGAGGAGAGAAAAAGAGGGAAAAAGAAAGAGATTAGGGGAGATGGGGGCGGAGTTTTGCTCTAATTTTCGAGGGGACTCTAGGGGATTTCGTGGTGAAGTTGCAAATATTTTTGTAAAATTTTCAGATTTATTTATAGGCAAGTTTTCAAATTTTAAATTAATTTTTCATAAAAATCTCCTTCTTTCTTTTATTTTATTTTGTTTATGGGTGGAGTTTCCACCTCCACTACAATCTAGTAGTGCCTTGCTCAATTATTCTTGCTTCTAGAGCATTGGCTTACTTTGTGGGCCCCACTTTCATGTGAAAAGACCATTTTGCCCTTTTATTCATAAACTGAATCTTGGATGATATCCTCCTACCCGATTTGCTTAGAATTGAAGAATTGATTCCAAAATAAATAAATCCTCGCCGTATGCTATAATGCACTATATAAATCTTGATTTGTCTTTTTTTGTTTATTGAACTGTTGGATCTTGAAATTACTATGGGGTTTTGTAGACCAGGGAATTTAAAACAATATGGATGGTGGGATTTGTGAAATTTGATCTTCAACAGAGTGGCTAATTGAACGTAGGCTCTTAGTACTATTCTAGAGAGAGGAGAGAGAAACAGGGAGAGATTAGGGGAGATAGGGGAGGAGTTTTGCTCTCAACTTCCAAGTGAGTCTAGGGGATTTCGTGGTGAAGTTGTGAAAACTTTTGTAAAATTTTCTGAATTATTTATAAGCAAGTTTTTTAATTTTAAATTAATTTTTCATAAAAATGTCCTTCTTTCTTTTTATTATTTTATTTATAGGTTGAGTTTCCACCTCAACTACAATCTTGCAGTGCATTGCTCAATTATTGTTGCTTTTAAAATGTTGGCCCCACTTTCATGTGAAAAGACCATTTTGACCTTTTATCCATAAAAATGGATATTATTTATCCAAACTCAGATTTTAGTGTACTCAATGGTGCTGGAATTGATTTTTCGAGTACCTTTTGAATTTTTGAGTAAATTCCAAATATCCAAAATTTAAATCATGGTTATGGGTGAATGTGACCCTTTTACCCTTTTGTGTAGAAAATTGAGATTTTTTGTTCGAACTCAAAATTTAACAAAATTAGTGTCATTTAATTCGATTTTTCATATGCATTCTTAATTTCTAGGTTTCCACTCATGATTTAATCTCTACAAAAAGATATTTTCTTTTAAACTAATATTCCAGCCTGATCTTTTAAAATTTCAAACTTTCATTGATTTTTTCAAATCAATTTATAAATATTGGGGTTATTACACTGTCAAAATAATACATGTCCTTAAAAGTCCCTAGGCTCAAACCCAAATCACTTCGAGTCTTGGAAACTTCCAAACACATCATTCTAAACTTTAAATGCCTTTGTATGACTCTTGGCACAATGTGTGATCACTTTAAGTGGCTAGAATTGCAAGGTATGATGCCAAAACATGACATGTCCTTGGATGTCGCAAGGCACAAAGTCAAATATATTCGAGTATTGGGATGTTGTCAAACACAACATTTAGACTTTTCAAGCCGTTGGATGATCCTTGGTACAATGTCTTTGCACGTTAAGCCCTAACAAGTCCCATGGTAAAACATCAAAACATACGTTCCTTGGAAGTTCCTAGGCAACATGTCAAATCACTTCGAGCCCTGAGAAGTTTTCAAGCATGATGTCTAAGACTTTTTAGCCTTTGAGTGTTCGAAAAGTGGAAGTCCTAGGACCAAATTTCAAACCAAACATGTCTGATCATTATAACATAAATAGATCAGATCCTCAAGGTCTGATCATCTTAGATCTTCAAGATTGTGGAAGTAAGAATCTTATTTTCTTTGAACAAAGGTTTCTTACAATATTTTCTAAATTTTATTATTTCATATAAAATTAGACATCATAAGCTTTCCATAGCTTCTTTCCACTCATGATTTGAAGCTCAGAGGACTCTGGAATTCAAGTTTGAAGTTCACAGTAGTCTTAATGGTTCAGATTTGATCTGGCCATTAGAACAGGACAAAACTGGCGGAACCAATTGTCCTGCCCTTTTTTACCGGTGAGCACCAATGGAAACAAGGTAGTGACCTGTAAGTGGTGAGATGATCTAGATCGGACTATCAAATCACCATCCCCCATTTCTCCTTCAAATTGAGCCATCATATTCCCATGAAATTAGCTGTTATTTCATATCTAGGGGTTTTGAACCCTTTTGAATATATTGGATGGTTCAGATCTTTCATCTGAGTGATCCATGGTGCATATATGGAGGGCTTTTATCAGAACTTGATTTTTCAAAACTGTAACAGAATATCAAATCAAGTGAAATTAATTTTTTTTTAAATGACATAAACTGAATCTTGGATGATATCCTCTGACCTAATTAGCTCAAAATTGAAGAATTGATGCCAAAATAAATAAATCCTCGTTGTATGCCATAACGCACCAAATAAATCTTGATTTGTCTTTTTCGTTTATTGAACCATTTATGTAGAGGATACATGTATTTAAACATGATCTTATTTTGATCACTATAGATTGATAATAAATGTCTTAGATTATTTATGAAATAACAATTTATGATGATATGAATATAAAGTGATTGATTAAGTTAGTTATGGAATTACTTAAGGATAGAATGAGAAGATTTGAACTAAGTAGTTGGACGCCCAAATCTTAGTGAAAGAAGTTGTAGTCAAAGTCCTTATATAACCAGACATATAGTCTGTAAGTAAAACTCTTATTTTTCATACAAGCGTGGAGGCTTGTGGTTTTGTTTTAGACAGGCATAGGCTTAGAGATACTATGCTGGGAGGGTGGTCATTAGGGTTTGGCCACCTGCTCTTCAAAAATTGATTATGTGATAGATACCATGGCCTAAGAGAGTAGAAAGTTGAGTGGGGCAATCATGGGAAGGTTGCCACTCTGACAACCACGGTCCCCCCATACGAACATGGATATTATATTTTTCCACCATTGGTATCAGTGGAGCATTGAGTAGTTATCTGAGCGCCAGTACAGATCAGGTTGCAACAAAGTAGTCTTCGACGTATTTTGCATTATGATGCATATGAAATAGGCATAATGAAATGCCTTATATTATGACATGATAAAATGCCTAGTAATTTATTATTACCCATATTTCCCGTGAAGGGAAAAATTCCTAATATAGAAATTGGCTAAAATATTGACCCTTATGGTGGAAAGTGCTGATTATGAATATTGACCCCACTATAGTGAAAGGAGTTGATAATAAAATTAGCATAGTTTGGGAATGTTTACTATTGTCATTATTGACTACTTTCATGATTTTAATGGATTTATCAGTATACAGTATATACATATAAGAATTAATATGGGAATTCTAATAATGTCATATATTTTATAATTCTTACAAATGGAAATATTACATGGATTTATTATATGAATAATGGAAGTATTGGATTTTGAGATATATTGTTGAATTATCATGCTTCTTGAGATATATTGTAAATGTTTGAATATTTACAATATCTCAGATACAGATAAGGAAGATTAAAAGCTCAAGACTTGAAGATAATCATTACAGTACCATTGATCAAGGTATTTACTTTAAGAAAATTTGTATTGAGTACTTCGTAATGTCAATTATGTAATTTGGACAATGTATGTAATAATACAGGGGTTGTCTAAGTTAACCACTAGATTGGATCTTGATTTTTAATAAAATTATTTTTATTGTTATTCAATGGAAATTTTTATTTTGGTACACAAATCTATGTATAGTAAGAGAGTTAAAGTGACATTTGGGTTTTTGCCAATCAATTTCAAAGAAAATATTTTTTCACTGTTTATATTTTAAAAAATTTCACACAATCAGGGCCCTACCTTTGCAAATGTTTATAAAAATGTGTTTGAAAAACCCAGGTTGTCATAGTTGGTATTTGAGTGGTTCATCCAATCAATTTCAGCCCCAATATATCCAATATAAAGATGACAATCCAAATTTAGGTTAGGATAGAATTAGTTAAATAGAGTACTTATATAGAAATTTAGATTTATGAGCAGATGCCACTTAAGAGAACTAAGAGGATGGCTCAGAAGACTAGTGATTATGATATGGAGAACTCATCACAAGAAACCAATGTCGAGGAAATTATAACATGAGTACTACGGGGTCTTCTTCCCCATCTTCAACAACCTCAAGCACCTATACAGCCTATAACAGTACAAAGTGCACCAACCCCAGCTCAGCATGAAGCAGGGCCCAACACACCAATTTAAGAACATAACACTCCAACACTAGCATAGGATCATCCTTCACCTGTACCTATTGGAGTGATTGGATATCTCAACTAACACCAAAGAAGTTGGACAAAATGGTGGAGAGATTCCAAAGATGGTAATAAGCTATAATGAAAAAGGTGATTATAAAAAAACAGAGGAATGGATATATGAGGTTGAGAAAACCTTTGATGTTTTACAAACTCCTGGAGAGGTAAAATTCAAGCTTGCTACATATATTCTGAAACAAGAAGCTGTTTTCTGGTGGAGATCAACAAAGAGGAATTTCTTTATACATTCAGAAGAAATTTCATGGGAAGAATTTAAGGAGGTTTTTAACAACAAATATTTTCGTCTACATGTGCAAGCAAGAAAGGAGAAAGAATTTTTACATTTACAACAAGGAAATCTATTTGTTGTAGAATATGAGAACAAATTCATCTAATTAAAGAGGTTTGCACCACATATTTGTGGCATGGATAGATAGACTACTGATCGATTCTTAGAAGGAATACACCCAAGATTGAGAACAAAGGTGTTGGGTACCAAACCCACAACTCTAGTTGAGTGTGTAGAAATGGCCTCCAGATTTGAGGAAGATTTTAAGAAAAATCAAAATCTAAAAAGAGGAGAATTGAGAAACTTCAATCCATGACCTTTTAAGAAAGGAAAAGGGCCCATGAATAATTTCAGGAGTCCAGCAAATCAGGGGAACCATACAAACAGAAGGGCTTGTCCCAAATATAGAAGATACCACCCTGGAAATATATGTCCTGATCCAGTACAATAACCACAACAAAGACCTCCAATCAAGTGTTTTAATTGTGGGGAAATGGGACATATGGCCAATAACTGCATCAAACTTCTAGCCATCAAAGAAGCAAAACCAGAGAATGTCCCTCAACATCAAGGGAGGGTATTTGCTATTACTAACGGTCAAACTCAAAAGTCAAATGCGGTGATTGAAGGTACATTGCTTATATTTGATAACTATGCAAAAGTACTATTTGACTTAGGATTTACACACTCTTTTATCTCCTATTCCTTTGTGTCAATTATAAATCCATAGTTGAAAGACTTAGTATTTAAATTAGATGTGATAACTCTAGTCAATAAGTTAATAAGAGTAAGAGAATTCCTTCAGAATGTCTACAGAAGTATTGGGAAAAAGAATGGATATGTATCTTATATTACTTGACATGGTAGATTTGGACATTATTTTGGGAATGGATTGGTTAGCAAAGTATTGGGTAGTGTTGGATTGTTGTAAAAAGAAAGCCACATTAAGTATACCTGGTAAAGAAATTTTGATATTTCAGGGAAAACAAAACAAATTAGACACATGTATCATATCAGCTATGAAGGTTGAAAAACACATCTCCAAGGGTAGCCAAACATTTATAGCAACAATGGTTAATTTGGATGTGGAACCACCCAAGATAGAAGAAATAGAAGTAGTCAAAGATTTTTAGGATATTTTCACAATAGAACTTCTAGGGGTTCCCACCTCATAAAGAAATTGATTGTTACCTTGTACAACTCCAATTTCTAAGGCAGCTTATAGGATGGCCCCAGCTAAGTTGAATGAGTTGAAGAGTCAGTTACAAGAATTGTTAGACAAAGGATTTGTTCGACCAAGTAGTTCATCGTGGGGAGCACTAGTTATCTTTGTAAAGAAGAAAGATGGCTCAATGAGGTTGTGTATGGATTATAGAATGGTAAATAATGTGACCATAGAGAATAAATATCCTTTACCCTACATTAATGATCTCTTCGATCAACTCTAATCTACTAAGTTCATTTCAAAGATTGACCTTAGATCAGGATATCATCAACTACGAATCAAAGATGAGGATATATCGAAAATAGCATTCAGGACTCAATATGGGCACTATGAGTTTCTAGTCATGCCTTTTGGATTAACAAATACACTAGCACTTTTCATGGATTTGACGAATAGAGTTCTCAGGGCTTTCCTAGATAAGTTTTTGATAGCTTTTATTGATGATATATTGATTTACTCTACCAGTATCAAAGAACATCAAGAACACTTACAAATTATGCTAAACATACTAAAAAAACACAAATTGTTTGCTAAATTTAGTAAGTGTGAATTCTGGTTAGAGAAAGTCAATTTCTTGGGCCATGTAAATTTTAAAAATGGGGTTGAGGTGGACCCAATAGAAGTTGAGGCAGTAATGAATTGGGAAAGGCCTAAGACGATAACAGAAATCTATAGTTTCCTTGGACTTGTGGGATATTATCATAGATTTATTGAAGGATTTTCCCTTTTAGCTCTACCTCTAACTACATTGACCAAAAAGGATGTACAATTTACTTGGATAGTTGAATGTGAAAGTAGTTTCCAAGAATTGAAGAAGAGGTTGAATACAACACCAGTATTGACCTTGCCATCAAGAAGTGGAGGTTATGAGATTTAATGTGATGCTTTAAGAAAGGGTTTAGTAGTGTATTAATGCAAAATAGTAAAGTCATTGCTTATGCTTCATGTCAATTAAAGAAGTATGAAATGAATTACCTAGTACACGACCTAGAACTAGCTATTGTAGTGTTCACTTAAAAATTTGGTGACATTACCTGTACAGTGAAAAATTTAATGTATTCACCAATCATAAGAGCCTCAAGTACATTTTCACCCAGGCTGACTTGAGCATGAGATAGCCTAGATGGATGGAGTACATCAAAGATTGCAATTTCACCATCCAATACCATCCTAGGAAGGGGAACGTAATTGTTGATGCACTAAGTAGAAAGACAAAAATAATACTTACCAACATCATCATCGAATCAGCCTTTGTAGATCACATAATACAAGCCCAAGAGGAGGATATAGTAACTCAAGAATTATGTGACAAGAATGGTTTTTACAAGGATATAGATGGGGGTATTCATTTTCAAGAAACATTAGTTGTTCCATCAAGTTCAGATTTGAGGAAAGAATTATTACAAGAAGCTCATCAGTCAATATTTTCTATTCACCCTAGGGATACAAAACTGTATCAGGATTTAAAAAGGAATTTTTAATGGGAAGGTATGAAAAGAGACATAGGTGAATTTGTAGTTAGGTGTCTAACTTGTCAACAAGTGAAAGATGAACATCAAAGACCTGCTGGAATGTTACAAACACTAGAACTTCTTGAATGGAAATGGGAACATGTCACACTGGATTTTGTGGTAGGATTACCTAAAATAAGAGAACGGCATGACATGATATAGGTAATAGTAGACAGATTGACAAAGTCATCTCACTTTCTGCCAATCAAACAAAATCAGTCATTTGACAATTTGGCCAAACTATATGTCAAAGAAACAGTAAGTCTTCATGGAGTCCCATTATCGATCATCTTAGACTAAGATGGAAGATTTACTTCTAAATGCTGAAAGAGTGTACAACAAGCACTGGGTACAACACTTAAATTTAGTATAGCATTCTGTCAAAAAGAACCATTCAAACATTAGAAGACATGTTGAGAGCATGTGCTTTAGATTGGAAAGGAAATTGGGATGAACATCTTCTATTAATAGAATTTTCATACAACAACAATTTTCATGCAAGTATCAGTATGGCGCCATATGAGGGATTGTATGGATAGCACTATTGATCATCAACATGTTGGAGTGAGGTTGATGAAGTCAGAATTGGTAGAACAATGTGTAAAGAAAGTCAAAGTAATTAGGAAAAGATTATTAACAGCTCATATTCGTCAAAAGAGTTGCGCTGATAGACAATGCAAAAACTTAGAGTTTGAATTGGGGATCCTGTATTCCTAAAGGTCTCTCCAGTTAAAGGGATTATGAGGTTTGGAACTAAGAGAAACTCAGCCCTAGATATATTGGTCCTTTTGAAATATTAGAAAAGATTGGTATAGTGGCTTATAGATTAGCCTTACCTCCACAATTATTTGAAGTACATAATGTGTTTCCTGTTTCCATGTTACATAAATATATACTTGACATTACACATGTACTTCAGAAAATGCTAGAAGAGTTAAGACCAAATTTTAACCTTTGAGGAGAGGGCAATTCGAATTTGGGAACGAAAAGAATAGAAGTTGCAAACCAAAGTAATTCCTTTAGTTAAAGTATTGTGGCAACATCACTCAGTTGAAGAAGGCACATGGGAGACTGAAGAAGAAATGAGAAAGTCACATCTTGAATTCTTTGAGTAGTTATAGTATAAGTAAATTTCGAGGAAGAAATTTTTGTAAGGGAGGAATAATGTGAAAGCCTCAATTTTTGTAGAATTATTTGAATTATTGGAAATTTTTGTGCACATCGAGGTGGAATATTGTATTCATAAAAAATCAACTTTTTCTAGAAATAGAA
This sequence comes from Warburgia ugandensis, assembly GCA_035236585.1. Taxonomy (NCBI): domain Eukaryota; kingdom Viridiplantae; phylum Streptophyta; class Magnoliopsida; order Canellales; family Canellaceae; genus Warburgia; species Warburgia ugandensis. Next base: position 52,376,077 of record CP141127.1, on the reverse strand, counting down.
TCAAAATCTTGAAACATAGATATTTGGAATGTACTAAAAAAATTGAGTCAAACAACTATAAGTATGCTAAAATACAAGTTTGGATGAAAAATCCATACTTTTCTTAACTTTTGAATTTTATTTTTACCCATAGGGTTAAAACAATAATGTCACTTTTGTGTGGAGTCCACAAAAGTTAGGTGAGTTGTGTGATAGCCAGCCCAAGGAATCTGTCATGATGAAAGTATGAAATGATGAGAAATCCACTTTCAATTTAATAAGAAAAGTGGAAAATTATATAATTAAAATTTTATTTAAAATAATAAAAAAATTCTTATAAATACACCCCCTAAAATCCCATGAATTTCCCTTGATCATTCTCCTCTCTCTCTCTCCTCCTCTCATTCTACCTCTTTCTTTTCTTTTTCATTTTCATTTTCTTTTCATTTTTTTTTCACTCTCTTTCCCTTTCCAGCCATAGAGTGCATCTACAAATCCACGCTAAGGGAATATTCCCTGCAGAGTGTTGAGCGCATCCACCGATGTGTCGTCCTCGATGGACCCAGGGTTTCCCCCTAGGTACTTTTTTGAATGAGACATAGAACTTGGACTGTTGCAACCAAGATCTGATCTGTTCATTATCTTTGGATCATCACAAGCGTCAAAAGCACCATATTTTATCAGAAGATTATTCACTGGTGAAATCATTGCAAAATAGTAACTTCAGCAACTTATATTTTCTAGCTTGGATTTTTATTTTTCAGCATACTTTTCATTTCTGGACACCTAAGGTAAGTTCCCCTTTACCTCCTCTATCTATTTTGGTAATTTTTAAACCCAAATGATCACTGGACTGGATTTTCTGGCCATTTTTTTGGGTGAATCCAATAACGGTGACCTAGGTCTAGAAACCAATCAAAGACTACTTAGATGAGAAATCTGAGCGTCCAATCGATTCAGAAGGTCCCAAAACCCTAGGATATGTGGGGACAGTAAGATTTTAATTGCTTTTATTCATAGATTCGAAGGGAATTTGATCTGATGGTCCAGATTGGACCGTCTCAAATGACCTCCGCTGATCTGTTTCGAAGACATAGATGGGAACCCAACACAAAGATGTTCCTTGCGGGAGCATTTCTACACACGCACCCCGCGTACGACACAGTTATAAAGAAAACTAACACTGCCTACGTCCCAAAAATGGAGACACTAGCTGCTTTGTTTTCTTGCGTCCTCATCATCTAGAATTGATTTGGACCATTGAAAATTTTCCTAAAACCTTAAAAATGTGATTCTAAGCTCTATTTAACTCCAAATTGAGATCGGAAAGGACCACTGAATTCTTCTTAATGAGTAGAATCTATTGAATTCATAAAAATTTGGATTTAAGTACTGTATCTTTATGGATGGGATGTATTGATGATTAAATGATGGGATAACATGAAATTAAGGGTCAAATGTAATAGATATGTAAGAAATTATGATTTAGACACTTAATATCATCCAAAACCAGAGATCTAAGAAAGGAAACTTAGATCAGATGGTTATATCATGATGGAAATTGGTAATATGCTCAATTTTTATATGAATTGTTAATTTGTACGTTAATTTTCTTTGATTTAATTGTATATTTACTTGTTAGATTAATTTTATGATTTAATGTTCATGTTAAGTAAATATAAGAAAATTACATGGAAAATCATAAAAAATGTAATTATTTGATTAGTCAAAATCTAGATTTGCTTTCATGAATACTTACGAAATGTGGATGGCAGGAAATTAATCATAGTAAGGGATATAGTAATTAGTATAAGATAAGGATAGAAATTCATCACCATATCCTTAGCCCATTTAGGAGAATAATTAACATCCATGAATGACATGATCAACGTTCATGGACATAAGTTATCAAGTAGAAAAGGGACTTAGGGAAAAAGAGCTCATAGGAACCTTGTGGAAGGTTAGATCTAGTGCCACTCCAGTGGACTCTAAACATCATGGTTATGGGGATATACAAGATCCAACTGATCTTTTCGTGCCTTCTGTTGACGTTTGTTGAGGTCTAAACACCTCCTTACATGAGGATGGTATTAACCACTTTTTCAGTAGACTTTAACTTGTAAGCATTAGTCAAATTTGAAATAAGGAGCAGTCTAGAATTAGTAAGGAATAAATCATTTTCAACCAATAAAACACTAACTAGTTGAGATTAATAAAAAGAACATAAAAAGTTAGGAAATTATCAAATCAAACTAAACTTTAAATAAGATGATTATGATCAAACAAGATCAATTATGAGATCTTGAATGATCAAGAACAATTAAAGATAGAATTATAAATTTGGATTAAATTCTGTATTTAGGATATAGATTTTATTAAAAGTAGATCAATAAGTTAGATGGTCTAAACCCTTGATCAATATGATCCAAGGAAAAAGATCCAGATTATACTCTTTAAGGATGATCAAAAGATCGACTAGGAAGTATATATGGAATTGGTGAATGACTTTATATATATGATTTCATAGATACAATGAAGAATACAATGATCAAGACCGATGAGAAGTGGGATTATTGAAAGTTAAGGTAGGTGGACCTTAACAGTGTATTTATGTAGAATATACATGTATTTGTACATGATCTTATTCTGATAATTATAGATTGATTATAAATGTCTCAGATTATTTATGAAACAACAATTTATTATGATATGAATATAAAGTTATTGATTAAGTTAGTTATGAAACTATTTAAAAATAGAATGAGAAGATTTGAACTAAGTAGTTGGACCCCAAATCTTAGTCAAAGAAGTTATAGTTAAAGTCCTTATATAACTAGACAAATGGTTTGTAAGTAAAACTTATTTTTCCATATAAGCATGGAGGCTTGTGGTTTTTTTTTAGAAAGGCATAGGCTTAGGGATACTATGCTAGGATGGTTATTAGGGTTTGGCCATCCACTCTCCAAAAATTAATGGTGTGATAGATTCCATGCCCTAAGAGAGGCAAATAGTTGGGTGGGGCAACTATGGGAAGGCTGCCACTATGATAGCCATAGTCCTCCCATATGGACATGGATATTGTATTTTTCCACCGTTGGTATCAATGGAGTATTGAGTAGTTATCCGAGATCGTTAATATGGATTAGGCTACAGCATAGTAGTCCTTAATGTATTTTGCAGTTTGATACATATGAAATAAGCATAATGAAATGCCTTATATTATGACATGATAAAGTACCCAGTAATTTATTATTACCAATATTTCCCATGAAGGGAAAAATTCCCAATATAGAAACTGGCTGAAATATTGACCCCTATGGTGGAAAGTGTTCATTATGAATATTGACCCCACTATAGTAAAAGTAGTTGATAATAAAATTAGCATAGTTTGGGAATGTTTACTATTGTCACTATTAGCTACTTTCACAATTTTAACAGATTTATCAGTATACAGTATATACATATAAGAATTAATATGGGAAGTCTAATGAATGTCATACATGTTTTAATTCATAGAAATGTAAACGTTTCATGGATTTATTATATGAATAATGAACGTATTGAATTTTGAGATATATTGTTGAATTATCATGCTTCTTGAATCCCCTACTATGCATAGCTTGTTGAGATATTGTAAATGTTTGAATGGGTCTAATATCTCCGATACAGATAAGGAGGATTGAAAGCTCAAGACTTAAAGATAATCACTACAATACCATTGATCAAGGTATTTACTTTGAGGAAATTTGTATTGAGTACTTTGTAATTTGGATTGTGTAATTTGGACATTGTATGTAATAATACAGGGGTTGTGTAAGTGAACCACTGGATTGGATCCTAATTTTTAATAAAAGTATTTCTATTATTATTCAATGGAAATTTTATTTTGGTACAAAAATCTACATATAGTAAGAGAGTTAAAGTGACATTTGGGTTTTTGCCAATCAATTTCAAAGAAAATGTTTTTTCATTGCTTAGATTTTAAAAAATTTCACAAAATTAGGGCCCTACCTTTGTAAATTTTTATAAAAATGAGTCTGAAAAATGCAGGTCGTCACAACATATTCTTTGGAGTCCCTAAGTCTTCCTTCATTTTATACTTAGGTAAATTGCATGTAAGGGATGGATAGGTGGCCTTAAGTGGGGAGACAACTACCTTTGGCCTCTGTCCCCACGTGGGAGGCCCATATCCCATTTACTTCTTTGAGGCCTACTTGTCTATGTTCAATTGAAACCCTGTATTTCAAACTATTTGTTCGATTATATCCTATTCATGGTAAATTTTACAATTGTACCCAGACCAATAATACTCTTTATTTTCTATTTCTATTTAATTGGTTGGAATTTACCTATATGCTTTGGGTTAGGCTTAGACTAGGACCTTCCCTTAATAACTAGCCTACTCATTCATCATTTTAACATCATTTTTAATTATATTTTCCTCTTATGGCTTGCTTAGTGAAATTGTAATAATTTCCCTATCTTGGAAAATTACTTCTAATTCTTTGGAACTTTGCATCAATTTTCATCCTAACTTAATTTTTCAATGCACTTGTTCCTTGTTGGCAAATGTACTTCTCCATTAATGATTAAAACATATGCAAAATAACTAATTAAATAAATGAAACACGTTTACCCTATTATTTGTAGATACATTGATTTATTAATTGAAATTATATGTTTACCTATATTACATTAGGGTCCCATTAACTGTAGTAATAGCTTGGCATTGTAATGATCTTTTAGTTCCCAATCAACTGCAATTTAACTGATAACAACTTAGTAATTGAATTCCATTATCCACACTCCATAAAAGGGCTAAACAAGTTGAGGGAATTGTGCTAATTTCCTAGTCTTATGCATAGGAAACTTAGGTGGTTTTCCTCGTTTAGCATCCTCTAGTAGAAGCAATTGGGACAACCCAATATCTAATGTGAAGGTTTAATCACCCACCTAAAAGTACCAAAATTTAGTTTCATATAATTTGAACTATTTTAAACATAGATTTTTCGTGCCATTTTCATGCCATTGTGTGTAAGAAAATGGTGCCCATGAACCTATATGGTTTGTGCACCTAAAACAAGTTTAAAATTGAAGCAAGGACCCAACTTTTCTATGCCAATCTCATGCTCACACACCAAAGCAAAGAACCCAAAAGTGAATTTCGATAATGAGGTGAAAAACAACAATGTTCATGCATGTGAGTCATCCCCTATTTTCCTCCTACATGCATAATTAAAAATAGAGCATCAAACATTCCATTTAAAATCATACGATTTTAAACAAAAATGAGGCATTTGTAGTCATGCAATGCATCTACAACCCTGAATTTGGATTATTAATTAAATCCAATAGAAATCAGTATATAAAAATGAAATTCCATGAGCTCCATGCATGGATACTAATGGTAGCAGTAACATGATCATTTCAATTTTTTTTCAAGGAAAACATCTTCTTTTCTTGAGCTAAGCCAAGGAAAATATTAGTAGTTCTTCCTAAGCTAAAATCCCCTAGCTTATTATGCTTTGAGTGGCTATATTTCAACTTACCTCCCTAGTTACAGGTTCTCCCTTCTTCACTACATGGAGCTTCGACCCAGGCTGTGGCTCTGCTTCTAGCTCAATTTCCCCTTAAAATTTTTTAAGTACAACATGACTCCAAATCCTCTCCTAGATCATTCCAATCCCCACCCTAACAATTCCTCCAATTTCTCCTTCCCTACACTACCTTTAGGTCATCTTCTTCCTCACCTTGCATGGGCCGAAATAGATTCATTCCAGTCGCCAAGTCTTTCTTCATTTTATACTTAGGTAAATTGCATATAAGGGATTGAAAGGTGGCCATAAGTTGGGAGCTACCTTTGGCTTGTGTCCCCACGTGGGTGGTCCATATGCCATCTACTACATTAAATCTCACTTTTTTGTGTTCAAATTAAACCTTGTGTTTCACATTGTTTGTTTGATTGTATCATATTCATGGTAAATTTTACTGTTGTAACCTAACAAGTAATACCTTTATTTTTATATTTCTAATTAATTGGTAGGAATTTCTCTGTGCCTTGGGTTAGGTTTAGATTAGAAGCTTCCCTTATTAACTGGCCTACTTATTCATCATTTTAATATCATTTTTAATTATAATTTCCTATTATGGCTTTCTTAATGAAGTTGTAATAATTCCCTCAAATTCCATCCTAAATTAATTTTTTGATGCACTTGTTCCTTTTTGCTAAATGTACTTCTTCATTAACGACTAAAATATAAACATAATAAATAATTAAATAAATGAAAAAAATTACCCTATTATTTGTAAATACATTGATTTATTAATTGGAATTAGATGTTTACATAGATTACACTAGGGTGCCACTAACTCTAGCAATGGCTTGGCATTGTAATGATATCTTAGTTCCCAATTGACTACAATTTATCTAATAACAACTTAGTAATTGAATTCCAGTATACACATTGCTTAAAAAGGGCAAACAAGATGAGGGAAGTGTGTAAGTTTCCTGCTCATGTGCACAGGAAACTTATTTGCTTTTCATTCCTATTTAGCACCCTCTACTAGTAGCAATTTGGTTGAGTCAAGGATGACCCAACTTTCTAATGTGAAGTTTCAATCACCCACCTAAAAGACCCACAATTTAGTTTCGTATGATTTGAACTATTATAAAGTTTTTAAACATAGTTTTTTGGCCCCATTTTCTTGATACAGTGTGTAGGGAAATAGTGCACATGAACTAGTATGGTTTGTACACCTAAAATCAAGCTAAAAATAGAGCAAGGACCTAACTTTTCTATGTCAATCCCATGCTCACACATCAAAGGGAAAAGATAGAAAGAAATTTCAATAATGAGGTGGGAAACAAGGATGCTCATGCGTGTGAGTCATCCGCTGTTTTACTCCTGCATGCATAAACAAAAATAGAGCATCACACAATTTAGTTAAAAGCTCAAGATTTTGAACAAGAATGAGGCATTTCTAGTCATGCAATGCATCTACAACTAATAACATTGAATGTGCATTTGGATTACTAACTAAATCCAATAGAAATGAGTAAATAAAAATGGAAAGCATTTGGATTACTTTCATTTGGTTGTCTCTCCCAGAGAAATGGTAACTTAGATGTTGAAGAATTAAGCAAGAGAAATAAGAGAAGTAGAAGTAGGATTGAAAGGAGAACAAAGAGGAACTATGCATAGGAAACTTAAGCAATAAGAAAAGCAATGAAAGCAAGGAATTAAAGCAATGCACCAACCTAGAACCAAAGTACAAAACTAAAGAAACAAAGCAAAGAAAAGGTTGTGGAAGACAATGAAGAAGCAGCCAAAGTGTCAAAGTCGATAACCCTAGGAAGATCTCCACGTAGACATTCTTGATTTTAAGGAGTTAGAAACAATTCCTTTACTTGAATTAGGTGTGGAACTCCTTGGATATATATATATATACATACATATATATATATATATATATATATAGAGAGAGAGAGAGAGAGAGAGAGAGAGAGAGAGAGAGAGAGAGAGAGAGAGAGAGAGAGAGAGAGAGAGAGATTTGGGTTTCCAATATACTAAGATCTTCTCCAGGAAGAAGAAGGAGAATTAGATCTAGGACACAAGGTAGGAAAGTTAGTTGGTGATTGAAGATAGAATATTAGAAGTTTAGGTGAGCTAGGTGAGTGGACTTTCCAATTATGAACAAAGGAAAGGGGGAGGAGTTGAATTATAAGGCCTTAGGCATGGAATCCCTTTCCTTAAGGTATCATTCATGTTGGGATGGAAAGAAGGTGGAAAGAGGTAAGAAAAATGGACGAAAGAGGTAGGAAGGTGAGGTAGTTGAGTGGGAAATGGACTTAGAAAGTGGAGTAGTGCAGTGGGTGGAATTAGAAGGGGGTGACACATTACCTTTCAAGAAAGGTGGAATGGAACTCCTCCCTTTCTAATTATATGATATGTTGAGTGGGAAAGATAGAGAAAAGAAGGGGAAAAAGAAAGGGAAGGATAAGGAATTTTGACTTGGTTTCTCTCTTGATTGGCATGTGGCATGGCTCTCATGTGGCTTGGTAGCTCACTTTGATGGCTTTATTGGCTAAGTTCTTTGGCTTCAAGGCTTGAATGGCTTGCCTTACTTAGGTTTCCTTGTTAGACTATGAAGCCTCAAAATGGCTCCAATTCTCATGCAAAGGTGGTGGCATTGTATGATTATTTGCATGGAACCTTTTAGTCACCTTTGATACATCCAATTGCTACCTCAAATTTCATTTATTTGCTTCAAGATGATCTTGAACCTTAATTTAGCTTTGAAATGTTGAAAGTTAGGTCTTTGGCCTTCTTTTAATCTTGATCTTCAAATCTTACCTTTCTTGATCTCAATCGTTGAGTCATCTTCTCAACACCTATAAAAGAGTACAAACGCTAATTAAATGTTAGAAGACTATGATTATTAACATGCTTACTCTGAATTAGCTTATGAACTATTGAAATATCAAACTTGTCAATCATTAACTTAGAAATGCATGGGTTAATTTAGGAAAAACCCTAGAATAATTTCTATAATTTATAATGCATGGACTACTAATTGGGTTTTTTTATTATACAAAATTGAACACTTATCATACCTCTAACCAGAATTTTGCTAATCTTAACAAAGACATGTCAAAAATCATTAGACCAAAAATAGTTTTCATTTTCATAAGTACTCATGATTGCATTTAGCATATTCAACAAGCCCTTATACTCCTAGATTATCCATAGTAGATGAGTTAAGCCTCATCAAGGTTTGCAATGAATATACCCACAAAATTTAATAAGACTAAGTCCTTTATTATCTTAGAGAATTATCATCCATTAGCACTATACTACCTTTAACAACTTAATAAAGATGAATGAAAATTTCCACAAGTTATCCACATGGTCATTTTATTACAGTTATATCTCGGAGTATATGTGTGTACAGGCTACATAAGTCTGGACTTTCAAATAGATATGCTTTTATTCCATTAAAAATATGTCCTGGCCTCAAATCCTCACTAGTATACACTTAGAAATAAAACTGTTAGAGAAAATGGTATAGACAAAATTCTCTCACTATGTGATCGAATCCAAAGATACTAATGGTTCACATAATTTCTTTTAAGTACAAATGAGACAAAGGAATACAATCCCCAATAATAGATGTCATTATCAAGACCATAAGAATAGTTCACCTTAATTTTCTCTTGTTTATATCCTCTTTAAGGCTATCTTCCACCTTAAGATTAATAGGTCTTTAGATAGGACAAAACATAGGTTTAGGACTAGGTCTGAAGGAAAATATAAAAAGGTTTCAAAGGTTAAAATCGAGGTAGCAGTCTTTAATAAATATTTAACAGTTTTTCGTTTAAATGTGCTGAAGTGAAAATCTTTTCTATTTCTCTCCTCACAACTTTCCTTTTTCTTAATATTCCTTTTTTCTGACTTTTCTTTGTATTTATTTTCTTTATTTGAGGAAAAGACTTTTCTATGTAAATACTTTAATATTTTTCATTTCTTAGATTTTTGTTCTTTTTTCACTTTCCTTACCATCTCTACTCATTTTTGAATGATAGGTGATGGATATTATTAACTATGTTTCTAATAAGGTAAATGGGGTCTTAAGAAAAAAAGGTTTACCAAGACTCTCAAGGGTCTAACTAGCGGTACAATATACTAGGTAGGCTTTATGTTTCTGAGTTGAAACAAAAATTTCCTATATCATTTCCTAGGTTTCTTAAAAGCCTATTAGATTCAATAAATGTTTAGGAAACTAAGTACTTCTATTGTAATTCTTGGCAATTGACCAAAACAAAGATACTAGGATCTCTCAAAGTTTAAGTATGCTAAAGAACTTATGGAATTATTTATAATGCTTCAAAAAGATGATAGTCTCTAATACTCACAGGGTATATAGGTCTCCACCGATTTTCTCAGGGTTTTTAAGTCATAACCATCTATTAGTCTAAACTATGTATTGTGTATAAGTGTGTTCCGAGATTTAACTTTCATAAAATACTTTACAACATTAATAAAGTGTAGAATTAACCATATGCATTTCTTTTAAGAATTTAAAGTAGAAGAAATACTAAGCTTTTGAAAATCCAATTCTCATCATAATAAAGGAACATTGACCTTAAAATTTTTGAAAACTCTTTTTTTGAATAAAAATTCAAAATCTCATGCATATTTATGCCCCTCAACCTAAACTAAACATTGTCCTCAATGTTATAAAACATTTTTAAAGACTCCATTTTTGTACCATTGAAATCCCAAGTTAGTAATGAAAAGTTCACTTTTTAGAGATAAGGGTATTTTGGTCATTTCACTATTTACCTAACTGGACCGAGAAATTTGATCTTGAGAGTAGTACCCTTAGGTGCATCTCGGAAAAAGGAATCCAACAAGACCAAAATCACTCAAAACGGAGTTAAAAGGAGCAAGTTATGGCCCTTTGAAGTTCAAGGGTAAAAGTGTAATTTAAATTAAAAACGGATTTTGCCTGAGGAAAATAGGGACTCGTTTTGATACGGGCACCCCTCTTCTTCCCAAACCTCCTGGAGGGTTCTAGAACGGCAGTGTGCAGGAGAGAAACCACCGCCATTCCATGGCGGTAACAACCCCCTCCAGAACCCTCTTAGAGCTCTATAAATAGAGCTCTTGGGCGCCTCCAATGGCAGACCAAAAGCTTGGAAAAAACCCATCGTGGAGAGGCATGCAAGAGGAGAAAATGTGGGAAAAACCTGGCCATGAACCAGGTATGCCCAAAACCCCTCCAAACCCTTCTCCCCCTTAGTCTTAGGATGAGTTTCTCTAAGTTTTTGCATGAAAAGCAATACAAAACAGGCCTCTAGGGAGCCACAAAGAACCCAAGGATGGTCCCTAGGGCGCACTAGTTCAATAGGGTCGAACCAGGGCATCCCAAGGACGCTCAGGTCACCATGGGACGAAAACGTGTCGACCGCGTTAGAGAGAAACCAGCGAGCACGTCCGTGGACGCGCCCACAAATGAAAAAGATGGGGAGAAGCCCGGTGGGTCTGCAAATGTGCCCCGCTGGGCCGCACGCCGTTGACGCGGGACGCGTTAGAGTCCTGGGCTTCCACCTCGTATGGGCCTTATATGTACACTTGAGAGTAAAATGCCCATAACTTGGGTTCTAGGGCTCCGATTGAGGCACCATGAAAGGCGTTGTGTCCGTATCGACAACGCGGACACACCCAAACCATAAAATACCTGATCAAGGCCCTATCTAAGGTGGGCATGACCCTTAAACTATGATAGTGGCGTGGAGCCACTAAACCTTTGTAAACTTGATGACACCAAGGCCCAGTTAGGACCTTAGGAGACCCATACGCATGGGAATGAACCCTTAATGCCTAAGTAGTGAGATCAGCCATTCTAAAACCTATAGAAATAGGCCAAGCTAACCTTGTTCCCCTAAACTATAAGCAGGAGCTTACGAGGACAAGGGGGCTAGCGTGACCAAACCAGGTAGGTGCTCTATCCCTACTAGACTTCTAGAAAGAACCCATGATTGTTTTGAGAATGCATGTTTTAAGTATAAGTTATATGACTTGTTTAGCATGACTTAATTTTATAAATGAATTCAGCATGCATATGATAAATACATTATGCATAGACATGTTTTGCAAACGATTGCATAAATTGCATGATTTGTGGTTATTGAGTTTTGAAAAAATTGCATGTCCTTGAGGGTTACCAAAAGATGCTGGGTAGGTAGTTGTGAGGGACCCAAAGAGGACAGGTTTTGAAAAAGAGGTTTTTACTTGATTGATCGCATATGATTTGGGCTAATAAGCTCATGGACGCTATGCTGAGAGGTCTGGGGTGGCCTCCCAACCTCTACCACTATTAGGTGGAAAGGGTACCACGCAAAAAAAAAGGCATGATCCTCCATCGACTGCATGTGGTACAGGGGGCTACCACTAGTGTCACGGCACTAGGTCGAGGTGTCATATGCCCCATGTAGGCTATGACCGAGTGTCCTTAGGTACCTAAGGACCACACGGCGAGGAGGTCGTGGGCATAATGGGCCCTATGTTTTGAGGATTTACTTCCATTGCATATGGCATGACATGAGGTTGGTCAACCATACCATATATCCATTAGTTGGATTCAGTTGAGCATCTTATGCATATCATTATATTTATGATATATATGATACTTTTGACTTGGATTATGTGATTCTTTAAGTCGTCAGTATTCCAATTCGACAATGGTTTTTAATATCGATATTGAACATGAGTGTTCAAACATGCACATGGTTTAAAGAGCATATGATTTTAAACATAGCATGCATTGTAAAACTAGTAGTGATAGACTCCTACTGAGTATAGTATATACTCACCCAATCCTCAACATTTTTTAGACACAAAGTAAACACTTAAGGACAGGGTACGCCTGTGACAGAAGACACCAAGATTAAGTACAAGTAAGTAAACCCCTACCTTATCTTTCAATGTTACTTGATTGTAGTTACTCTCTGTAACTGAGGCTGTGACTAACACTTTCTTGGGAATAGTTTTGATTTAAAACTATGCCATGGCTATATAATTTGAAAATGTGTTTTGACACTCGGGGTTTTATACGAAAGATTGCTTTCCAAAACCAAAAGAATTTCATGCATTTCATAGTTCTAAAACAAGAGATCTCACCTTTTTATCAAACTTGCATCATATAAAACCCGGGTCGTCACAACATTGGACTCCTATATAATGAATGGCTAATGTAGAACAATGAGACTCTCCAAAAACCAAGGTTTACCACCCAGTGAGTGCAAAGTTTAACTTCTTTAGCAAACATACATTGCCATGATGAATGCAATTTTAATAATGAATTCTAGTATCAGGGAACATGCTAAAGAAGGTGATAAGTATCCAAATTTGTATAAAAACCACCGAATTAGTTGCCCATGTGCTATAACTTATAGTGTTAAATTTGGGTTTTTTACTAAAAATTATAACACATGCATTTCTGACCTAATAAACCAAATATTTTATAATTTGTAGGTTCAGAGGCTAATTTTGGTAAATATGTGGATAATCTTAATTTTTAAAGATTTAATTAGATTTTTTCATCTTTTGTTGGAAGCGAGATGGTGATTAAATGGCTTAGATCGATCGATATGAAAATTGAGGATCAAGATAAAAACATTGAGTCAAGGCCTAAATGTCATCAATCTAAAGTGATGTGAAGGATCAAGATCATCTTAAGACAAGTAAAGGATGGAATCAGAGAAATCAAAGCTGACTAAAGTGGGTCCATATAAAAACCTAGCAAAGTCCACCACCTTTGCATGGGATTCACTTAAGTCACCTAAGTCATATAAGCCATGAAAAAGGAGACAAGCTAAGGAGCCTAGACAAGCCATTAAAGCCAAGGGTTTGAGCCATCAAGCTAAGCCAAATGAGCTTTCAAACTAAGCCATCAAACCACTTAATCCAAGCTACATGGAAGGCCATGGTTGGATGAAGAATTATAAGACATTATCCATTACAAAATGAGGATTTTTATCAGATAATTAGCAAGAATATCATAGCATGCTCATGTGATCCAATAGGAAAAAAGCCATCTCTTTCTCTCTCTCTCTCTCTCTCTCTCTCTCTCTCTCTCTCTCTCTCTCTCTCTCTCTCTCTCTCTCTCTCTCTCTCTCTCTCTCTCTCTCTCTCTCTCTCTCTCTTTTCCTTTTTTTTTTTTTCTTTCCATCCATTTTCCTTTCCCATATTTTTCTCTCCACATATCTCTCCCTATATGGTTTTCACATGGAACACCCTAGTTGAAGGAGTTCCATACCCAACTCCAACAAACTAGGAGCTTCCTTTCACACCTCATCCTACACTATAGTCATAGTTGTCTTAAGTGACCAATCTCCCCATGCCACCTAACTTATCTTCCTTTATCTCACTTTCCCTTTCTTTCCTTCCACCTTTGATGCATTCCACATGAAATACCCTCTGGAGATGGAGTCCCATGTGTAGATACTTCAAAATAGGAATCTCTCTCCCCTCCTTATCTCATTCACTCCACCACCTTCCTAATCCCCTTCTAACCTAATTAATCCCCTTACTCCACCTCATTCCCTTTCTTTCTCCTTATCTATCCCTCTCTCTCTTCATCCTTATCTTCACCTCTTTCTATTTATAAATTAGTACATGAATTTTACAAGGGGAGATGTGCCATCCTAAAAAATTGGCATCTTCCACCTTATCTCCCACCATATTCCCTCCTTAAGAAAACTCTAGGTAGCCACCCCATCCTAACCATCCACTCTCCTTCTCAACTCATCCCCACCCTACCTTTTCCTTAAGTCACCCTAGAAAAACTTAAGAAACGAGATATATGTATGCCCCAAAATAAGTTCCATGCGTAGAATTTTAGGAAGAGAGGAACGTCTACTCCAAAAGAGGAAGTGTCCCCATCTTTCCTTTCTTTAAGCCTTCAACACACTCTCCTTGGGCATCCAACTTTCGTCCAAGCTTTGCATGCCTATTTTAGCTTGATTGTTCCTTGGTTTTCAATCCTTTCATGGTTATTTTTCTACAACTTTTCTTTCTTTCTTTTTCATTGTGCTTGATCACACTTGGATGCTAGTTTCATGCATAGGATTCATCCTAGTTTTCTTTCCAGTTTCCATCTCTTTTAATAGTAACTTCTTGCTTATTTATTCTAGATTCAAAGTCTCTTTTCTCTTCAAGTGATAGTCAAAGGAAAATTTTCCTTGAATTTTGTTGCTTTCCATTCCTTTTTCTCTCCTATTCTTGCTTTGTTGTAATCCAATCTAGGTGATTTCATTTCCAATCTCATGGCTGTTGATCATTTGCTTTCTCCCATGTGTTCCACGTGTGATGCTTGTGAGATTGGATGTTTAAGGGTTCTTTGACTGAGCTTACTTATTAGAAGACTGTGCATCATTTCCTTCTTTCAATACATGTATATATGCACCATAATAGTCTTAGAGGTATGTCATGTTAGATCTAGTTGCATTAGTTTTATGCTCTTGAATAATAGTCACAGGATTTTGCTTAAGAATCAAGAAACACCATGCTTTGGCTCCATGTGCATCGATCTTGAACTATATACATGATTCTAAGGGTGAGTGCATTCCATGGTAATTACTTAGATGTGCATCTTAGATTAGCACATGTTTATTTAGATAGGTAGTTGTTTCATATCTTTAAAATCACATGTTTATTGTTTCATCTTGCACTCTCTTTAACCATGATCTATATGCACCACCCTTATGGTTGTGGGCATAGCAAGTGGTTGATTTGTTACTTATTTTTGCTTGTCTCCATATCTTTGGTTTCCTTTAATTTAGGAAAGTATTAATTTTAGCAAGTGTGTTTTTAGGAAATTTTTCACATGAGTTTGATTGCTTTGGTTAATTTTCATATTTCATGTTTTTAAATTTATACTAAGTTTCCATTCTTGGTTTAGGATTAAAACCACTTTCTTTGACTAGGCTAAGTAGTTTAATCAAGGGTCCACTAATCACACAAATCATTCTATTCCTTGTGGGATTGACCTCCATTGTGTGCTTATACTATAACCAATTCGTGCACTTACGAGTTAAGTAAAACAACGCAACAAGTTCTTGTTGTCGTTGTTGGGAAATCACAAAGAAATTTTGTAGTGGATCTTAACTTAGATTGTTTACTTCTAATCTAGGTTTAGGGTGCATCAGTTTAGGATTTTTCATAATTTTTTACATTTATTGTTATTTCCTCATATTGACCATAATTGTTTAATTAAGAAAAGTGGCAAAGGAGCTATGGCAATCCTATGGGCTAAAGCTTCATCAACTCAATTAGGATTTTACTATTTTTCTTATATTAAGGTTTGGTATAGCAGCCCACACTTGATAATCATCAAAACCCCCATTGTTAGGAATTTTTACTCCATTTAATTTTCTAGTATAAGTACATTTAGTATAATTGCATTTGAATGGTATTTTAGCTCATATAGAATAGATCATTTATGATAAGTGTTGCATATTATTTAGGGCAATTGCATTAAGCACCTATTTCACAAAGGTGATCCTAAGCTCGACTATAACTAAGATATAGGCTATCTAGTTATAATGTCTTGTCTGTTGAGGTGTTTGGCCCTTCATTAAGTAGCATATAGGTAGGCATTAGTTTGCTTTTATTTTTCATTGCATTTTAATGCTTTATGGAGGAATGGATTATAATGTTAGTAAGGGCCCTAGAGGAACCCTCATAAGATAAGTATTAGATTTGATAGCTAGATCCTTGGCCTATCTACGAAATCAATTAAAGTCTTGTATGTTGCAGTCCTAACCATTGAACTATTAAATTAAAATCAAGTAGCAAGAGACTTCAGTATCAAGCTCTTAGGAACCTTTTAGAACGAGGTGATATACTATCACTTCTAGTGGCTTCTAAGCATTGTGGTTATAGTGGGTGTCTTAAAATCCAAGTGATTTTTCCTTACCTTTCATTGATTTTGGTTAAGGCATAAATGCCTCCTGACACAATATTTGTATTAATCACTTTAGAGTAGAATCTAATTGGTAAGAAGTAGCCAAGTATGCAAAAAAGGAGATGTCTAGATTTAGGTCTAAGAACCTACCACCATATGCAATAACAAAAGATAATCAAAGTAGCCCTATTAGCAACTTACTGAGATTGATTGTCCATCACAGAGAGTTAGAGCCAGCATATAGTGAGGTAATATCATTTAGTTCGGAATTAGTAGTGTATGCAAGGGTGTTGATCTCTAAACTTAAAGTTAGAACCTTTTGACCTAGAGATTGAACATGTCCTTAAGCAAAGGGTAAGATACCAAGTTCCGATCCCCATGGTTGAACCACAGGCAGAAGTTGAGTGCAAATCTATTAGTGATTTGTATGTGCTACTCCAACCTAATACCCTATCCTATATAGCATTACCTCCAACAAATGAGACCATTTCGAATTAAAGTTGAGAGTCATACAATTACTTCCCACTTTTTATGGTCGAAAACAAGCAAATCCATACCTAGATGTCAAAGAATTCCTTGATATTTCTACCACATTTAGATTTAAAAATTTTTTAGACGATTCATCTAGGCTAACATAGAACTATCATACAATCTTGATTCGATTATAGAAAGAATGGACAAGTATGATGGGAGAGTAAACAAAATTGAAACTATGTTTTAGACTCTCATGGCTACTATATCCATTAAGCCTTTGTAGAAGGTTTGTGCTCTCTGTTCTAGGCCAGCCCATGTGACCATATCTTGTCTATCAAATAGAGTGCTCAATGACTATCTTCTAGAACAAACTAATGCCTTGAATGCATATCTCAATCTTGGCAACAAACCCTATTTTGAGACTTATAATCCTAGATGGGCTAGGCATCCCAAATTTTTGTGGTCAAAGAACAACTATTAGGGAGGGTCACCTATGAACCACCCTACCCAAAATTTTCCTAGAGCAATAGTTTGCCAACAACCACCTGGCTTCCAACAACCTTAGCAACTAAAGAAACTAACTTTTGAGGAGAACATACAGTCCCTTATGGAAAGATCTTTGAAGCAAAATAAAGACACTAACAAGGCCTTATACCAATTGTACGTTGATAGATGACATTCCTCCTATGTCAACTCTCAAGCCATAACCAAGTTAGAAATGCAAGTAAGCTAGTTGTTTGTTGTATTACAAGATAGAGGAAAGGGCTAGTTTCCTAGTCAGCCCATCCTTAACTCTAAGGTCCAATTTGAGATAGGGTCTAGTTCTCAAACTCGTAATTCTCATAGCAAGCCATGTTCATAATGAATTTTAGGAGAAGCTGTCAAGTCAACAACAAGGTATGGCAGCCTAAGGAGATTCTAGAGGAACGTGAGGCAATCAAAATGCAAGAGAAAGAAAAGAGATATAAATCTTGTATTGAACATGTAGTAAAGGCACCCTATGTGCCTAAAGCTCCATTTCCTCAATTATTGAATAAAGCTAGGAAGGGAACAAATTTTAATGAGCTAATGGTTGTTTTAAAACATGTACAAATCAATATTCCATTGCTCAATGTCATCAAGGATATTCAAACCTATGCTAAGTTCTTGAAGGAGCTTTGCACAAGAAAGAGAAAGCATTCCTCATTGAGCAATAAAACTCTTTGATCCAACACTAGAGCCCAAGTTTAAGGACCCAAGGTGCCCTAAAATTTCATTCATTATTGGATACCATGTCATCGATAGGGCATTGCTTGACTTAGAGGCTAGTGTTAACTATAATAACCCCAATTTTTATAAATTGATTTGAGAAAATCAATGAAAGTTTGAAATTTCAGAAGACTCAGGCTGGAATATTAGGTTAAAAGGAAATATCCTTTTATAGAGATTAAATCATGAGTGAAAACTTATAAATTAAGAATTTACGTGAAATATCGAATCAAATGAGATTAATTTCGTTAATTTCTGAGTTAGAATGAAAAATCTCAATTTTCTACATAAAAGGGTAAAACAATCATTTTCACCCATAACCAAGATTTAAAATTTGAATATGTGGAATGTACTCAATAAACTGAAAGTTACTCAAAAAATCAATTCTGGTGCCATTGAGTACACTAAAATCTGAGTTTGGAGAAATAATATCCATTTTTCTCCATTTTTATGAATAAAAGGGCAAAATGGTCTTTTCACATGAAAGTGGGGCCCACAAATTAGGCCAATGTTTCGGAAGCAACAATGATTGAGCAATGCACTACCAGATTGTGGTGGAGGAAAAGGTGGAGGTGGAAACTCCACCCATAAATAAAATAATAAAAAGAAAGAAGGAGATTTTTATAAAAAATTATTTTAAATTCAAAAACTTGCCTATAAATAATTCTAAAACTTTCATAAAAATTTCCACTACTTTACCATGAAATCCCCTAGACTTTCATGGAAAATTAGAGGAAAAATCCTCCCCCATCTCTCCTAATCTCTCTCTTTTTCCCTCTTTCTTTCTCCTCTCTCTAGAATAGTACTAAGAGCCTTAACTTCAATTGGCCATTCTATTCCAGATCAAATTTCATAAATCCACCATCCATATTATTCTAAATTCCCTAATCTACAAACCCCTGAAGTAATTTTAAGATCCAGAGGTTCAATCAACAAAAAAATACAAATCAATATTTATTTGGTGTGTTATGGCATACGACTAGGATTTATTTATTTTGGAATCAATTCATCAATTCTGAGAAAATCAAGTAGGAGGATATCATCCAATATTCAGTTTATGTCATTTTTTATATTTTTAATTTCACTGGGTTTGATTTTTTGTCAATGTTTTAGAAAATCAAGTTTCAGTGAAAAACCCTCCAATAGATTCAGAAGGGTTCAAAACTCCTAGGTATGAAATAACAGCCAATTTAGTGGAGATATGATGGCCCAATTTGATGGATAAAAGGGGGCTGGTGACTTGATGGTCTGATCTAGATCGTCTCACCATTTACTGGTCACCACCCCGTTTCCACTGGTGGTCCTCGGTAAAATAGGGTGGGATGGCCGGTTCCGCCTATTTTGTCCTATTGATCTAGACCGTTAAAATGACTATGAACTTCAAAATTGAATTTTGGACTCATCTAAGCTCCTAATAATAGTATAAAGAAGCTATGGAAAGCTTATGATGTCTAATTTCATATGAAATAATAAAATTTACAAAATATTGCAAGAAACTTTCTGTTTAAAGAAAATAAGATTCTTACTTCCATGATCTTGAAGATCTGACCTTAAGGATCTAATCTATTTTTGTTATAATGATAAGTATATGTGAAATTGAGGGTTTAATATGATAGATCTATGATAAATTAAGAAATCTACCCTTTATGGTAGAAGTAACCTAAAATTTGTAAAGGAACTTTCTTGATCAGTAAGATCAAGCATGATCAAACCCTATGGTTGGGTTGGATGGAGTTAAAAATTATAAGATCTAGTAAGATCATTGATTAGTTATGACAAAAACATGTGAAGATGATCTTTGAACCTATAATGAAGTAAAAACCCTAGATCTAAGGAAAGGACTTTTAAAATCCCCTAATGATGTAAATCAATTAGTATGATTCTATTTAATTATTAGATTCATTTTAATTTTAATTTATGGCATGATTTCCATTTAAGATGGTAATGAAATTGTAATTTAAGATCATGCTAGTTTAATTTGATTTCATTAATTAGGGATCATAATAGTAGTTACATAGTATTGCTATCCTTAGATTATTGAATTTATATTAGTTTTATGCTTTGAAGTTTATGATTCATTATTATCATATTTCTTAGTAGATTTAATTGATAATTAGTTATGATAAAGAGCATAAAACACCACAAATGTAACTTAATGAGAAATTAGAGTTTCATGACATAAATAAGAAGGAATGACTTGACTTTGACTTAATTAATAAGGGCTATATAGTTAGTAGGACAATATAAGGAATGGTTTACTATTTCCTTGGCCCAAATTAGGAGAATGATACACATCCATGAATGACATTTTATATGATCATGGACATTAATAAAAATCAAGTATAGACAAATTAGGGTTTACGAGCTCATAAGAATCTTATGGAAGGTTGAGCTAAGGTCACTCCAGTGGACATTGAACATTGTGATTAAGGGGGTCATCTAATAGAGCCTCGCTCTTCCCTCACCTTCTAGTGATGTTTGTTGAGGTCTAAATGCCTCCTTACATGAGGATTGAAGTAACTACTTTATGAGCAGCCTGTAGCTGGTAAGCCTCAGTCAATTGGAAATAAGAGGAGTTTTTTAGAATTAGAAGTGAATAAATTATCCTCAAACCAGTAATGCTAACTGGTTGAGAAATAATAATAAGAACATAAAAGGTTAGCAAATTAACTAATCCTAATAAAAATTGTAAATGAGATAAGGATGATTAAATAAGAATCCAATAGGAGATCTAGAATGTTAAAAAAAAAGAAAAAAAAAAAAAAGAAAAGAAGAAATACAAATGTAGAGTAGATTAATATTATGTGAATATACTTGTAATATAGATTTATTAGGTTAAAAGATTTGAACCCTTGATCATATGTGATTCAAGGAGGAAAGATTCAGATCATCCTACTTAAGGATGATCAAAAGACCATGTAGTATGTACCTTTAGATAGAAAGATATTATACATATGATTTGATAGATATACGTTGGTCAAGACTATGGTAGACTTTAAGGAGTAAGAATTCCCTATTGAGGTAGGAGGATTTTATGAATGCATCTATATGAAAGATACATGTTGAATACATGATCTTATGTATATAAATGTTGACATGTATAATGCAAATACCTTGTCCTAAATCCTTATGGTCCAACCAAATAACAAGAAAATAGATATAAAATGGTTAAGTGTAGAGTTGAAGAAAACCCTAAGTGAATAGGGAAGTAGAAGATATTCCAGCCCTAAATAAATAGACATATTGTCTGATACGTATAAGAAATATTTTACATAAGAGCATGGAGGCTTGTGGTTTTGTTTTAAACAAGAGTAGGCTTGGGGATGCTATGCTAGGGGAGTTATGAGGGTTTGGACACTAGCTCTCCAAAATTTGTTGATGATGAATTCCATACCTAGGAAAGGCAGAAAGTTGGGTGGGGTACTTATGGGAAGGCCACCACTGTGACGGCCATGGTCTTCCCCTATAGACATGGATTTTACATTTTCACTGAATATGGTATGAGTGGATAATTGAGTAGTTATCCGGGGGCATTGCATGGATTAGATTGCAAGCATGGTAGTCCTTTCATTTATTTTACACTATGATGCATATGAGATAGGCATATTGAGATGCCTGATATATGGCATAATGAAATGCCAAGTAATTGTATATTACCAATATTCCCATGAAAAAAAGGAAATTCCTAGTTTAGTAACTAGTTGATATAATGATCTCTTACAATTGAAAGAGTTGATCAGCTTAGTTGGGAATGAGAATTGAATATTTTCACTATTTTGATGCAGATCTCTTACAATTGAAAGAGTTGATCAGCTTAGTTGGGAATGAGAATCGAATATTTTCATTATTTTGATGAATTTGTTCATATACATTATGTATAAGGATGTACATAAATGATTAAAGAAAGGTTATAGAAATGAGATTGATCCATGATCATGTTTATGATAGAAATGAATAATGGGATTAATGAGTATTAGGATTATATTATCAAATTATGTTACTTCTTTAATCCCCTACCAAGCATAGCTTGTTGAGATATTGTGAATGTTTGAATGTTTCCAATATCTCAGATATAGAGAAGGAGAGTTAGGAGCTCAAGATTTGAGAAGACTTGAAAGAATAATCAATCAGGGTATATCCATTGAAGACATGTATTTTATTTGAGAGAATTATATGTATTGAGAGTTTTTATTGTATGTGAGCTTTGAAATTTGAATTATGTAATTTGGAGAAGTATTGTAATGATATTGGGCTATACTATGAACCACTGGATGGATCCTAAAGTTTAATAAAAGTTTATTCCTTCAATGGAATTTTATCTTGTACAAAACAAGTTTTAAAGAAAAGAATTTTTGCTGCTTTGTTTTACAAAATTTTTTACTACTAAGGGCCCTGTCTTTGCAAAATGTATTACAAAATGTGTTATAAAAACCTGGGCCATCACATTAACCTATTTCCATATTCTATCTATGAGCAACTTTATATTGGGGATCTCAAACCAACCAATACCCCATTACAATTGGCAGATAGATTGGTAAAGACACCATGTGTCATGGTTGAAGATGTCTTGATATAGGTAGACTAGTTTTATTGTCTAGTAGAGTTCATTGTACTAGACACCTAGCCTTTATACGACCCTGGTAGTTAAATCCTGGTTATATTTGGACGTCCATTCTTGGTGACATCCAATGGCATTATTAACTAGAGGAATAATGTGATGAAGCTGTCATTCGGCAACATGACAATCAAACTCAATGTCTTTAATGCCAACCAACACCTTTTAGACCTAGATGATGCTTATGAAGTCAATTTAATTGAGGGTATAATTCAAGACACTAATCCACCATCATCCATCTCCCACCCACTTGAGGCATGTCTAATGCACTTTAATTGTGATTTTCATTTATACAAATCTATTGAAAGGTAAACAATCTTTTTGATGCAACTCTAATCATGGATACCTCCAAATGGAGACCTCTTGGGGAGCCACTCCCTACATTAGAGTCTATTTCCCTACCCTCCATAGAGCAACCACCTTCTTAGGTTGTACAATCCTTACCAGACAATATCAAATACACTTACCTAGGACCAGATGAAACCTTGCCATCATTAAAGCTTTAGATTTAGACTTGGAATAGGAAGTAAAACTTCCTAATGTTATCAAGGAATGTAAGATTGCTCTAAGATGGACTATAGAAAACATTAAGGTGATTAGTCCAGCTATGTGTATGCATAGATCCACTTAGAAGAGAATTCTAAATCATCCAGGGAAACTTAAAGAAGACTAAATCCCATATGAAGGATGTGGTAAGAGATGAAGTCCTTAAGCTTTTAGATGTTGGTGTGATACATACCCCATCTCAAATAGCACTTTGGTTAGCCCTGTTAGGGTTGTACCCAAGAAATCTGGTGTCACTATAATAAAAAATGAGGACAATGAGTTAGTGCCCATTCACATGACCACTGGGTGGAGAGTTTATATTGATTACTAGAAGTTGAAGGCAGTCATGAGGAAAGATCACTTTTCTCTTTCCTTTGTTGACCAAATGCTTGAGAGGTTAGCTGGTCATAATTATTACTGTCTTCTATATGGTTATTCTAACTATAACTAGATTCCTATACCACTTGAAAATTAGGAGAAGACCACCTTCACCAACCCTTTTAGGACCTTTACTTACTAATGTATTCCTTTCAAACTTTGCAACAATCTAGTCGCTTTCCAAAGGTGTATGCTGGGCATATTTTCCAACATGGTAGAAAGGTTTGTAAAAGTGTTTAGTTCCTCTTTAATGAGTGCCTACACCATTTGAAGTTAGTTCTTAAAAGCTGTCAAGAGAATAATTTAGTATTAAACTGGGGAAAATGTCATTTATTGTGCACAGTGGCATTATTCTAGGCCAAATAACATCACACAATGGTATAACAGTAGATAAGGTCAAGGTGGATTTAATCGCCAACCTTGCTCCACCAAGGACAGTAAAAGAAATCCACTTTTTCCTAAGTCATGCTAGGTTTTACAAGAGATTCATTAAAGATTTTAGTAAGATTGCTAAACACCTCTCAAAGAAAGCCACTTTTGACTTTGATGATGGTTGTAGAAAAGCATTCGAGCACTTAAAGGCCAAACTACACCTATAATCTACCACCTGACTAGAGTGCACCATTTGAGATAAATTTATAATATACTACACAATTAGGGCTCTTTTGGGGTAGCATATTAACAAACTTTCCCATGTGATATACTACGCTAGTAAAACACTCAACAATGCACAACTCAACTATTCTACCACAGAGAAAGAGTTGTTGGCTATTGTGTTTGTGCTGGACAATTTTAAATCTTACTTGTTAGGATCTAAATTTATAATATACTTGGATCATACAGCTTTCAAATATCTCCTTTCTAAAAAGGATGCAAAACCCAAACTGATTCAATTATACTACTGCTATGGGAATTTGATCTTGAAATTTAGGATAAGAAAGGTTGTGAAAATTTTGTAGCAAACCACTTATCTAGACTAGTGATGGAGCATATTAGCAGTAATATTCCTACTACAAAAGGTTTTATAGACGAACAATTAATGCACATTTCCCAGTTACCTTGGTATGGAGATACAATTAACTATCTTATTACAGGATAACTACCTAATCACTAGACCAAACAAGTTAGAAAATGATTCATGGCCGAGGTTCAATACTTTACTTAGGATGACTTGTATTTATTTAAGTACTCTCCCGATCAAGTTATTACTAGATACATACCTAATAGCATAATGAAATCAACTCCTTCTGTCATGATCATGCTTGTGTGGGCCACTTTAGCTCTAGAAAAATAGGGTGGTTTTTACTGGCCCACTATTTTTAAAGATTCACATGCTTACTACACAACATGTGCTAGGTGCCAAAGGTTAGAAAGTCTAGGGAGAAAAAATATGATGTCCTTAAACCCTATCCTAATTGTAGAACCTTTTGATGTTTGGGGCATAGATTTCATAGGACCATTTCCTAAGTCCATAAGATATTTATACATCCTTGTGGGGTTGAACTACATGTCCAAGTGGGTGGAGGCCATACCTTGCAAGACCAATGACCTTAAGATGGTGGTTAAATTTCTAAAAGAAAATATATTTACAAGGTTTGGTACTCCATGTTCCATAATTAGTGATGGGGGCAAACATTTTTGCAATAAAGTGTTTAAAAATTTAATGAAAAAGTATGCTGTCAACAATAGAATAGCTACCTCATATCATCATCAGACTAGTGGGCAAGTAGAGGTGTTGAATAGGGAAATTAAGTGCATTTTAGAGAAGACAATCAATCCAAGCAGGAAAGGCTGGCCTTTAAGACTTACTGATGCTTTATAGGCCTATCACATTGCCTATAAGACTCCTATAGGTATGACACCCTACTTCCTAGTCTATGAAAAGGCCTACCACTCACTAGTAGAATTAGAACATAAGGCATATTGGGCTATCAAAAAGCTCAATTTTGATTTAGATGTTGTGGAACCCATAGAAAATTCCAACTCAATGAGTTGGATGAGTTGAGGAAAGATGCATACAATTTTGCACAGTTATACAATTACTGAATGAAGGTTAATCATGATAGACAAATCTTAAAGAATTCCTACACCCCACGACAAAAGGTCATATTGTATAATTCTAGTTTGAATCTATTCCCAAGGAAACTTAGGTCTTGATGAATAGGACCCTACACAACATATACCATATATCCTCATGAGGCCATCAAGGTAGAAAAGGATGGTGAGATCTCAAAGGTTAATGGACAAAGGCTTAAACCATTCCTAGAACTAATTAACCTTGAGGTAGAGGAAATGTCATCGGAGGCACTGACCTACCATGACCCACCACAACATGGTCCAGAACACCCTGCACATTACATAGAGGTTTCCACTTTTCCTTATATTTTTGAAGGAAAAATAAAATTTTAGGTCAAGTCCCTTTATTGTATTAGAATTAGATTTTTTGAAACTTAGTAATTCTACTACTTTAACCTCTTAATGGAAGTGTATATGGAGAATCTTGCCCATTACTCATGTCTTGAAGCAGCTTATGAAAGTTCAATCTCAAAAAATACTTACACATAGCACATAGTCTAAACTAATAGAGAGGTATGACTTAGAGACTTTGAGGAAAATCAGTAGAGACATATAACTAAGTGGCATTTTAGAGACTATCTTCTTTTTTAGAGTTATAAGTAATTCCATATTTTCTTTAGTGTACATAACTTTGTGTGATCATATTATCTTTTGTTTTGGTTAATTGCTAAGAGTAAATATGAGTATTATCTTTGTTTCCAAAACATTTATTGAACTTAATAGGCTTTAAGAAACCTAGGAGATGATATAGGCCATTCTTGTTTTAATCCAAAGACATAGAACCTACCCAATATATTATACCACTAGCTCACCCCTTGAGCCTATTAGTAAGCTTTTTTCTTTCTTAACCCCACTTACCTTAATCTAGAAAAACCCAATAAAATAAATATTCATTACCTATTTTTAAAAATGAGTAGAGATTGTAGAAAAAGTTCAAAAGGGACAAAAAGTTAAAGAAGTGAAAATTACCAAAAGACATACAAAGAAAAAGTCTATCTTTCAAAGATTTCCAAAGAAAAGTGAAAAGAAAAAATGTTTAAAAGTTAAGAATACAAAAGATATTCACATTAGTATAGTCAAAGTTCTCCAACAATAAAAAGAAGACCTCTACTCAATTTTGAAACTTTTGAATCCTTATACCCTTCTTTTATGAACTTATCTTAGGCCTAGCTTTCATCCTAATTAAAGAGCTATGGATCTTAGGTGGATAGACTTAATGAGGATATAAAAGAAGGAATTAAGGTACCACTACTAGTCTTGGTAATAACATCTATTCTTAGGGATCATATTCCTTTGTCTCTTTAATGCTCAAATTCTATTTAAACCATTAGCCTTATTGGATTTGGTCACATAATGAGAGAAATATGTTTAATCCCTTTTTCTGAGAGCTGAATTTTTGAGAATATACTTGTGAGAATTTAAGGTCAAAGCATATGTCCAATGGGAAACAAGTATGTCTAACTAGAAGTCCTAACTGATGTAGCTATACATACAATGCACTCTGAGAGATAATTATAATAAAATCACTTTAGTATGGGGAAAATTTGTAGATTTGTTATTCATCTCTACTACGTTGCTAAAACTAGTAGAGTACTAATTGATGAGGATTCTTTGAGATAAAATAAGGAATTCAATCTTATGAAATTTTGTGAGTGTATTTATTGCAAACCCTCACAAGGCCTAACTTGTCTATTAGAGGTAACCTAGGAGTTTAGGGGCTTGTTGCACAAGCTAAATGCAATCGTGAGTACCTATAAGCGACGCTACATTGGATCCCAGGTGTGGTAAAAAATAGGGAAGGTTTGCTAGGGCGTTCTCCCAGAAGCGACGCGCTACATGGGATCCTGGGTGTAGTAAAAAATGGGCAAGGGCTGTTAGAGGGTTCCCTCGAAAGCGGCATGCTGCATCAGAACCCAGGTGCAGTGAAAAGTGGACATGAGTTCATGCCATGGAGGTCAAGAAAGGCAATAGTAAATAGGATATCTCCAAAAAATAAGATTTGTAATGCCACATGGAATATAGGGACATTCATAAGTAAGAGTTTGGAGTTAGTAGACGCGATGAAATGTAGGAGAGTCAACATCGCTTGTATCCAAGAAACCAAGTAGAAAGGGCTAAATTTTGAGAAATGGATGGGTATAAATTATGGTATGTAGGAAAGGAAAATAATATAAATGGCATAGGAATAATAGTGGATAAGGAATTAAAGGATAAAGTTGTGGACGTTAAAAGAATTAGTGATAGAATTATAATAATAAAACTTGTTCTAAGAGAGCAGATTATAAATGTTATAAGTGCATAGCACCATAAGTAGGGTTGCAAGATATAATCAAGAGATAGTTTAGGGAAGATATGGAAGGGGTCATGCAAGAAATTTCCAACACTGAGGGGATATTTATAGGAGCAACTTAAATGGCCACGTAGGAGAAGATAAGGAAGGATATGATAGAATACACGAAGGGTATGGTATAGGTGAACGAAATGAGATGGGAGAGCATATTCTCGATTTTGCTTTGTCATATAACCTGTCCATTGCAAATACACTCTTTAAGAAGAGGGATGAACACTTAATAACCTTTAAAAGTGGACTTCATAAAAGCTAAATAGACTTTTCTCTACTTAAGAATAATGAACGATCTATATGTAAGGATTGTAAGGTGATACCCGGTGAGAGTTTAACCTGACAACATAGGTTAATGGTTATGGATATCCATATCAAAAGATGGAAGAAAGGAAATGAACTTAATAAGTATTCAAAAATTAAGTGGTGGAACTTAAAAGGAGAGAAAATAACCTCATTCACAAAAAAGTTGAAGGTAGAAGGAATTTGGAACTATGAAATAGAAGTAAATACCATGTGGATTAATATTGTTGAGTCCATTAAGAAAGTAGCAAAAGATGTCTTAGGAGTATCTAAAGGTAAAAGGCAGCTAGTAAAGGAAACATGGTGGTGGAGTGAAACAGTGCAAAAAGTTATTAAAGAAAAATGGATTCATTTTAAAGCATGGCAGAAGACAGAAGTAATGAAAACTATGAACAATATAAGAATGCTAAAAAAATTGCTAAGAGAATAGTAAGTGAGGCTAAACTTAAAGCATATGATGAGCTCTATAATAGACTAGGAATAAGAGAAGGTGAGAAAGATGTGTTTAAACTTGCAAAACTAAGAGAATAGAAGGGTAAGGACTTAGATCATGTTCAGTGCATTAGAAGTGATGATCAAAGGGTATTAGTCAAAGATGATGAGATCAAACAAAGGTGGGAAACATACTTTCAAAAAATGTTAAATGACAATGGATCTGAGAATATAGGGATTGAAAATACTATAAATTTAAATAACACTAGATATTATAGATATGAACGTAGGATTAGAGTACTTGAAGTAAAAGAGGCCTTGAAAAAGATGAAATCAAGAAAGGCCATGGGGCCCGATGGTATCCCAATGAAGGTTTGGAAGCATATGGGAGATATTGGGGTAGTTTGGTTCACCAAGTTGTTTAACAAGACTATAAAATCAAAGAAAATGCCTGCTAAGTGGAGGAAAAGCTCTATTGCACCAATTTATAAGAATAAAGGAGACATATAGAGTTGCACTAATTATTGAGGGATCAAACTTATGAGCCACACTATGAAACTTTTTGAAAGAGTGACTGAGAAGAGGCTACGACATGAAACAAGTGTATCGAGAATCAGTTTGGTTTCATGCCTGGGAGGTCTATCATGGAAGATATTTTTCTTACTAAGACAATTAGTAGAGAAATATAGGGAAAAGAGGAAAGGCCTCCACATGGTCTTTATCAACTTAGAGAAAGCTTATGATAGAGTCCCTAGAGAGTTAATATGGAGGGTGTTGGGTGATAAAGGGGTTTCTCAGGGGTATATAGACATAATTAAAGATATGTATGAGGGAGCGGTAACAAATGTTAAGACCACTAGTGGCGTGACTGGTGATTTCCCTGTCACTGTAGGATTGCACCAAGGACCGGCATTAGCCCATACCTTTTCACATTGGTTATGGATGAGTTAATAAAACATCTGTACGAGGAGATTCCCTGGTGCATACTATTTGCAGATGATATAGTCCTACTTGATGAGATAAGGGAGGGTGTAAACACAAAGGTAGAGTTATGGAGAGAAGCATTAGAATCTGAAGGATTTAAAATTACCCGAATTAAGACAGAATTTATGGAATGTAATTTTAGTAAGGAGAGTAGGAGTGAAACACTAGTCAAGATTGATAACTAAGAAGTCCTCATAAAAGACCACTTTTGGTACTTAAATCAATGATTCATGAGAGTGGAGAGATTGAGAGAAAGGTTACTCAGAGAATCCAAGCGGGTTGGAACAAATGGAGATGTGCATCTAGAATTTTGTGTGATCGGCGAGTGCCGCTCAAACTAAAAGGAAAATTCTATTGGATGGCCATAAGGCCGTCCATGCTCTGTGGATTAGAGTGTTGGGCACTTAAGGAACATCATACTCATAGGATGAGCGTCGCAGAAATGAGGATGTTGAGATGGATGAGTGGTACGACAAGAAAGGATAGAATTAGAAATGAAAATATTAGAGGAAATTTAGGGGTAGCACCAATAGTTAACAAGATGAGGGAGATTAGACTTAGGTGGTTTGGACATTTTCAAAGGAGGCCAACAACGGCACTAGTTAGAAGGAGTGGGGCAATACAAGTAGAAGGTTCTAAGAGGGCAAAGGGAAGGCCCAAAAGAATGTGGATAGATGTGGTGAGGAAAGATTTAAAAACTCCATGGTATTTAATAGAGTGGAATGGAGGAATAAGATTCGTGTGGCCGACCCCTAATTGGGAGAAGGTCTTGATGATGATGATGATGATGATGATGATGATGATGAGTACCTATGAAACTGACAACCATTTTGTTTTTCATGATTTTTTGCATGTTTTACATGGGACTAGAAAAATTGTAGTTGGGGGTGTGATTAGTATTCAAATTTGTATAAAAATCACCCAATTAGTTGCCCATGTGTTATAACTTATAGTGTTAAAATAGGGTTTGTTACCAAAAATTATAACACATGCATTTCTAAAATAAATAAAACAAATATTTGATAAGGCTAATCTGGGGTAAGTATGTTAATAGTCATAATTTTTTAGGATTTAGTTAGAGCTTTTATTATTTGTAGGAAGCAAGATGGTGATTCGACAGCCAAGATCAATCAAGATGAAATTTGATGATTGTGATCAAAAGATTGTCAAGGCTTAAGTGTCATTAATCCAAAGTGAGATCAAGGATCAAGATCACCTTAAGGCAAGTAAAGGATGCAAATTGGAGAAGTTAAAGGTAACTAAACCAGGCCCTTGTACAAACCATGCAAAGTCCACCACCTTTGCATGGGATTCACTTTAGTTACCTAAGCCATATAAGTCATGAAGAAGGTGACAAGTTAAGGAGCCTAAACAAGCCATCAAAGCTAGTTGAGCAACCAAGCCAAGCTAAAAGATCCCCAAAGCCAGCCATGAAGGTAAGCCAAATGAGCTCTGAAAACAAGCCATCATGCCACTTAAGCCAAACTACACAGAAGGCCATGGTTGGAGGAAGAATTATAAGCAATTATCAATGCCAGGACTTTTAAGAGAGAATTAGCAAGAATATCATAACATGCTCATGTGGTCCAATTGGAAAAGAGCCCACTATTTCTCTTCTTCTTCTTCTTCTTTTTTCTTTTTTTCTTCTTTTTTCTTTCTTTCCTTCCCATCCTTTTTTCATTCCCACCTTTTTCTCTCCACATATCTTTGTGTATGCTTTTCATGTGGAACACCATGGTAGAAGGAGCTCCATGCCCAACTACAAACTAGGAGCCTCCATCCACACATCATCCTCCCCTCTCATCTTAGTTGTCATAGGTGGCCAATCTCCCAAGCCACCTAACTTATCTCCCTTCCCCTATCTTTCCTTCCACCTTGCATGCATTCCTCATGAAGTACCCTTGGAGTCCCACACATAGATCCTACAAAATAGGAATCAACCTCCCCTCCTTATCTCATTCACTCCACCACCTTCCTAATCCCCTTCTAGCATAATCAATCACCTTGCTCCAGCTCATTCCCTTTCCTTCTCCTTATCTACACACCCCCCTGTCTCTCTCCATGCTTATCTCCAACTCTTTTTATTTCCAAGTTATTACACAAATTTTACAAGGGGGAGATGCCCCCTCTTAAAAAAGTGGCATCTCCCACGATATTTCCTCCTTAAGGAAACCCTAAGCAGCCACCCCATCCTAAACATCCATTCTCCTTCTCATTTAATCCCGACCCTTCCTTTTCCTTAATTCACCCTAGAAAAGCTTAAGAAATGATACATACATACATACATACATACATACATACATACATACATACATACATACATACATACATACATACATACATACATACATACATACATACATACATACATACATACATACATACATACATACATACATACATACATATATATGCCCCAAAAGAAGTTCCATGCATAGAATTTTTGGAAGAGAGGAAGGGTTACTCCAAAAGAGGAGGCATCCCCATCTTTCCTTTCTTTAAGCCTTCAATGAAGTCTCCTTGGGAAGCCAACTTTCTTCCAAGCTTTCCACACCTATTTCAGCTTGATTGTTGCTTAGTTATCAACCCATTCAAGGTTTATCATTTTGTTTGACCACACTTGGATGCTAGTTTCATGCATAGGGTTCATCCTAGTTTGTTTTTTAGTTTCTATCTCTTTTACTAGTACCTTCTTACTTGTTTATTCTAGATCCAAATCTCTTTTCCCTTAAAGTGACAATCAAAGGAAAAGTTTCCTTGAATCTCCTTGCTTTCCATTGCTTTTTCTCTCTTATTCTTGCTGTGTTCTAGATCTAATCTAGGTGATTTCATTTCCAATCTTATGGCTGTTGATCACTTACTTTCTCCCATGGGTTCCACGTGTGATGTTTGAGAGATTGGACATTTAAGGGTGCGTTGATGGAGATTAATTTATTAGAAGAGTGTGCATCATTTCCTCGTTTCACTGTATGTATATGTGAACCATAATTGTATTGTTTTCTCTATACTTGTATTATTATTTCATTCAATAAAAATCTAGCTTTGATTCATGTTATTCCATTCTCATTATGACTATCAATAAATGTTTTCTTTGATAATTTGATGCCATGTTTAATGCTTAGAGGTATGTCATGTTAGAGCTAACTGCATTAGTTTCATGCTTTTGCATAATAGTCATAGGATTTCACTTAAGAATCATGATGCACCACACTTTAGCTCCATGCGCATGGATCTTGAACCATATGCATGATTCTAAGGGTGAGAACATTGGTTGGCAATAACTTAGATGCACATCTTACATTATCACATGTTTATTTAGATAGGTAGTCATTTCATATCTTTAAAATTGCATGTTTGTTAGTGCATCTTACACTCTCTTTAACCATGATATATGTGCACTACCCTTTGGGGTTATGGGTATAATAAGTGGTTGATTTGGTACTTATTTTTTCATGTCTCCATATCTTTAGTTTCCATTAGTTAGTTTGTATTATTGAAATTTTTTGTAAATTTCATTTTTAGAAATTTTTAATTTAGAAAAATTATTAATTTTAGTAAGTGTGTTTTTAGAAAATTTCCACATGAGTTTGATTGCTTTAGTTAATTTTCATATCTCATGGTTTTAATTTATGCTAAGTTTCCATTCTTAGTTTGGGATTAAAACCACTTTCTTTGGCTTGGCTAAGTAGCTTAAGTAAGGTTCCACTAACAACACAAACCATTCAATTCCTTGTGGGATCAACCTCCATCGAGTGCTTATACTATAACTAATTTGTGCAATTGAGAGATAAGTAAAACAACACAATAGGTGGGTCATGGTATACAGGTTCCTCTAAAAAGATCTCCTCTACTTTAGTTTGACCAACTCTAGATAGAGTTTCAATCTCTGCTCATTGACTTTGGAAATCTCACCATCCTTTTCCATCTTGAAGGCCCCATGAGGGTAAATAGTACATACTATGTATGGTCCAATCCAACGAGATCAAAGTTTTCCAAGGAATAGATGCAATATAGAATTATACAATAGGACCTTCTGTCTTAGGGTTAAGAAGTTTTGTCGGATGTGTTTATCATGATTACTATTCATGCGATCTTTTTACTCATGTGCATTTTTCCCAAGGTCATCCAACTCATTAAGTTGGAGCTTTTTATGGGTTTGTGCAATATCTAAGTCAAAAATGATATTTTTAATGGACCAATATGCTTTATGTTCAAGTTACACTAGTTGGTGGAAGTACTTTCCATCGACCAAGTAGTAAGGTAACATACTTATAGGGTTCTGTATGCAGTATGATAAGCCCATAAAGCATCACTAAGTCTTAAAGACCAGTCTTTCCTATTTAGATTGACTATCTTTTCTAAAATTTACTTTATCTCCCTATTAGACACTTCTACCTGTCCACTTATTTGAGGATGATAAGGCATAAGTAATACCATATTTTTTATTAATGTCTCAGGCACTCTATTGCTAAAGTGTTTACCTCCATCACTAATAATGGCCCTAAGGGTACCAAAGCATGCAAATAAATTTTTCTTTAAGAACTTGACAACCACCCTGTGGTCATTGGTCTTACATAGTATGGATTCTACCCATTTGGACACATAGTCCACTCCCACAGGGATGTATAGATAACCAAAAGAGCCAGGAAAAGGTCTCATAAAATTAGTGCCCCAAACATCAAAAGGTTCAATGATAAGAATGGGGTTTAAAGGCATCATATTTCTTTCTCCTATGTTCCGTAATTGTTGACATCTAGCACACACTATGTAGTAAGCATGTGCATCCTTGAAAATAATGGGCCTATAAAAAGCATGGTGCAAAATCTTTGCGACTATCTTTTGAGCAAAAGAAAATTATTTTATGATGTTCATTATCGGGTGTGTATCTCTTAATGACCTAATTAGGACCGCATTTGAACAAGTAATGATTGTTTTATCTAAAGTGCTTGAGCTTAGCAATGAATCCTTTTATATCTTGTTTTGACTAATGATTAGGCATTTGACTTGTGATAAGATAATTAACTATATATGCATGCCAAGGCAACTGGGAAACGTGCAACAATTGTTCATTTGGAAAGGTTTTTGTTATAGGCACATTCTTCCTAATAGACTCTACAACTAATCTAAATAAGTGGTTTGCTACAACATTATTAGAGCCTTTCTTATCCCCAATTTCTAGATCAAACTCTTGTAGCAATAGTGTCCATTAGATCAGCCTGGGTTTATCATCATTTTTTGAAAGAAGGTACTTTAAAGATGCATGGTCTAAGTACACAATGACCTTAGATCCAAACAAGTAAGATCTAAACTCATCCAGAGCAAATACAACAAACCAAAACTCTTTTTCTATAGTGGAATAATTGATTTAGACATCATTGAGGGTCTTGCTAGTATAATATATTACATGGTAAAGTTTATTAATATGCTACCCCAACACAACCTTGATCCAATAGTCTGACACATCACACATTTTTTCAAATGTACTTCAATGTAGTGGTCCAATAATAGGTGAAGAAGTTAATTTAGCCTTTAAGTACTCAAATGATCTCATACAATTTTCATCACAGTCAAAAGTTGTCTCCTTTGTATGTAAATTATGTAGGGGCTTAGCAATTTTACTAAAGTCCTTGATGGATTGTCTATAGAAACCATCATAGTCTAAAAATGAGTGAATTTCCTTCACCATCCTTGGAGGGGGAAGGTTAGAGATTAAATGGAATTTGTCTTTGTCTACTTCTATACCATTGTGTGACATGATGTGGCTTAGAACAATGTTATTTTGTAACATGAAATGACATTTCTCCAAGTTTAACACTAAGTTCTTTTCCTGAAACTCAACAAGGACAAGTTTTAAATGGTGCATGCATTCATCAAATGAAGAACCAAATATAGAAAATCATTCATAAACACTTCTAGGAACCTCTCCTCCATATCAGATAATATGCTCAACATAGACCTTTGAAAAGTAGTTAGAGCATTACAAAGTCTAAAAGGCACATGACAGTAGCCAAAGGTCCCAAAAGTGCAGGTGAAGGTAGTCTTCTCCTTGTCCTCATGTGCTATGGGGATTTGGTTATAATCAGAGTATCAATCAAGAAAATAGTAATAATTATGACTGGCTAACCTTTCCATCATTTGATCAATCAAGGTTAGAGGAAAGTGGTCTTTCCTCATGTCCTAGTTTAGTTTTCAGTAATCTATAAAACTTCTCCACCCAATGGTCATGCTGGTGGAGACTAACTCATTATCCTCATTACAGATTACTGTGACTTCAGACTTCTTGGGGACAACCTTTGAACTGGGATGGCCCAAGTGCTGTTAAATATACGGTATATGTCAC
This sequence comes from Warburgia ugandensis, assembly GCA_035236585.1. Taxonomy (NCBI): domain Eukaryota; kingdom Viridiplantae; phylum Streptophyta; class Magnoliopsida; order Canellales; family Canellaceae; genus Warburgia; species Warburgia ugandensis. The sequence goes on along the minus strand of CP141127.1, from coordinate 52,339,891 downwards.
CAACATCTAGGAGTTTAAGTACTTCATCTCTCATAACCTCTTTCATATTGGGGTTTAGTTTCCTCTGTATTTCCCTAGATGGTTTAGCATTCTCTTCTAAGGAGATTATATGCATACACACAATAAGACTAATCCCCTTGATGTCCACTATGGTGCTAAGTAAGAATATTTCATATTTTTAGGTAATGGCTTAAGGACCTACATAGGTGTTTTTCTATTGAAGGCACTGGAATAGAATCTAATGGAGGAAGAGGTTCCACTTGAGGGCCCCATTTGGACGTATCCATTATAGGTGCAACATCTAAAAGACTATTTACCTCTTCAATGGACTTATCTATATCAAAGTCATAGTTAAAGTGTTCTAGACATGCCTCTAGTGGGTTTAGGATAGACAAAGGTGGATTAGCATCTTGAAATAGACCTTCATTTAAATTGACTACGTAAGAATCATCTAGGTCTAGATGTTGATGATCAGCATTAAAAACATTGAGCTTGACTTTCATATTTTTGAAGATAACTTCATCACACCATCTCTTCAATTGATGATGGCATTGGATGTTGCCAAGAATGGTTGTCCAAGAATTACCAAGATTTAACTACCAGGGTCTGACATAGGCTAAGTATTCAGGACAAGAAAGTAAAATTGGTCCACATGTATTAGAACATCCTCAACCATACCACATGGAATCTTCACTAATCTATCTACTAATTGCAAGGTAGTATTAGTTAGCTTAAGGTTACTGAGCCCAAGTTGCTCATAGATAGAATATGGTAACAAATTTACACTAGCCCCTAAATCTAGTAACCCTATCAATGATATGGTTTCCAATAACATAAGAGATGGTAGGACAACCTGGATCTCTAAAATTGGGAAGGCTCTGGTGCTAGATTAAAGAGCTCACCTTCTTAGTAAGGAAGGCTTTCTTTTGCATATTAAGCTTTTGATTTTGTGTGCATAGTTCTTTGAGAAATTCCCCATAAGTAGGAATATCTTTAATAGCATTGAGTAATGGAATATTTATTTGAACATGCTTAAACACATTCATTATTTCATTGAAATTGGTTCCTTTCTTAGCCATGTTTAATAATCAAGGGAATGGGACTTTAAGCACATAAGGTACCTCCATTATAAGCTCAAATGGAGTAGTAGGTTTTTGTCTTTTCTCTTTCTCCTATTTTTTAACTGGTTCATTCTCCTCTAAGTTTTCCTTAGTTTGCCCTAAATTATTATCAGCCTGAAGGCCACTCTTAGGTGTAGTTATGAACTTTGCTTGCTCATGGGGTCTTTGGGTATGTGAACTTGAGCCTAATTTGAACTATCCTTTAGGGTTTGGAATTGGCTGACTAGGAAATTGTCCCTTTCCTCTCATTCAAAGCAGCTGACAATTGACTCATTTGCATTTCTAATTTGGCAATAGCTTTTAGATTAACATTATTGCTCTGTCTTCTCTAAAAGATGGCTTATCTAGTTTCATACTAGTGTTTTAAATTTTTCTCCATAAATGATTGTATAGTTTCCTTGAATGTGGGTTTCTTGGGTTGAGGAAGCTGAAAACCAACTAATTGCTATGGAACTAAAGTCCTAGGAATGTTTTGTGCAGGGGGTTCATAGATGGACCTCCTTGGTAATTGTTCTTAGACCATGACAAATTAGGATGCCTATCCCATCCTAGAATATAGGTCTCAGAATAAGGATTATTTCTAGGGCTGTGATATGAATTTAGAGCATTTGCTTGTGCTAAAAGATATTCATATTATACTCTATTAGATGGAGAAGTTGATGTTAAATGTATTGAGCTAGAACAAATAGCACAAACCTCTTGTGGAGGTTTAGTGGATGTATTAGCAACCATTATGGCATCTAGTTTGGCAATCATTTTCTGGAACATATTTTCCACCTTGTCCATTCATCCATCCTAGGAGTTGAGCTTATATGACATATATGAGGTCCTATTTTATACAAGCCTCCTTTCCTTTGTGCTTGGGTATTTGTCTCTCATATTGGAATAGTCCCATTGTTAGGAATTGTCGGCTTAAGTTTGAAAAAAGTTCCCAAGCCTCTCTATCTACCATTTGTCTATTTTGAGGGGTAAGTGCCCCATAGAAGTGCAGAACTTGCTGCCATTTCTCAAATCCATGATAGGGACACTTTTACAACAATTCATTCTATCTTTCCCAATATTCATAATATTGTTCATTGTATCTTTACTAAAAATTGATAATGTCCCTAGGAAGGGCACTAGTCTTATGAACGAGGACAAATTCATTCAGAAACTTCCTAGGCAACTAGTCTCATGTGGCAATGGAATTGACCACTAAAGAATTTAGCTATGATTTGGCCTTATTGTTCAATAACAAGGGAAACAACCTAAGTCTAATAAAACCATCCAAAACATTTGAAAATTTGAATGTAGCACCAATATCAAGGAATACCTTGAATCCAGGTGCAGATCCTCTCTCTCTCTCAACCACAAAATGTTGGGAGTAACTGTATGACTCTGGGTTTAAGTTCAAAGTGGTCTACATCAATGAGTGGCAATGTGATGCATGATGGAGTATTTTTTTGAAGTGGCAAATATAAATCTCTAATGGCCTTGCACATAACTATTGTTGGTGGGTTAGCCATGGGGTTAGGAATTTGATTTCTCACCCCTTGCCTACGGGTATGTCCAATCTCAAGATCTAATGGTACTAGCTCAGTGTTTTGAGATTGATGACCTTGTGTGCATTAAGATGAAAACCTATTTAAATGATACAACCTAACTCTAAATGTGGCTCCTAACTCTATGCAATGCACAATTAATCCTAACGGTTCACTATCTAGCTGTTTTGATAATGTTTTTTAATCTACAAGGTGGTAACTTTTAAGCCTCTAGATAACTCGTTTTATTCAGACTCAACTATTTCTTACCAGTTAGGTTTTGATCCAATGTGGTTAATACAATTCTCATGGAAGGAGGCATTTAGACCTTAACAATCATCAACGAAAGGCATGGTAAAATCACTTGGATCTTGAATACCCACTATAACCACGATGCTCAAAAGCCACTGCAATAACAATATATCTCCTCCTTTTAAAAGGGTCCTACAAGCTTGAAACCCTAAGTCTCTTACTACTTGATTTTAAATTAAGATTCAAGAGTTGGGATCATGAACATACAAGGAATTGATTTCATTACCTAAGTGCGCCAAGGATTTGGTGATGAAATGTAGTCATTATCTTGAGGGTTCCTATGGAGCCCTCACTATCAATGTCTTCCATCCACCATAAAGTAATAAATGTGTAATGCAATACAAGTAAAGGAAACTAATTCCTTCCTATATGCTATCCAATAAAGTAAGATTTGTTGAATAAGTGCAATCTAATGCAACAATTATAATGAATGACCCTAATCTCTATGAATTACACTACAAACCAATGTGCAAACTATATTAAGAAAATAAAAGAGAGTGAGAGAAGCTTACAATGGGGTTTTGGATGAAAATCAAGTGTGGGCCACCATACCCCAAACTTGTTCTTTATTATTACGACCCATTTAAAATGAAAGAAATAATTACAAATTACAATGGGGCCTCACCACAAGTTCACTCAAAAACCTAATCTAAGAGAGCAAGGAAATCCTAATTAGGTTAATGAAGCTTTGGCCCATGGGATCATCATCGCTCCTTTTGCCAAATTCTCCCTCCACAAAATAAAGAAAGATGGTCAATTTGTGATGAATTAGTAAAATATACAAATATGATCCAAAAACCCTAATCTAATACAACCTAAAACTATGAATATAGATAAATAATCTAAATAAATATCTAACCACAAATCCATTGTGATTCCTTAGCAACGGCACCAAAAATTTGGTGTAAGTTTAAAATTACTCACAAGTGCACAAATCAATGTAGTAAATTTCATGTGAGAGAGGTTGATCTCACAAGGAATCTAATGCAATTTTTAATTGATTGAATCTTATTTAAGTTTCTTATCTTAGCCAAAGAAAGAGGATTTTGATTAATTAAAATTTTAAACAATATGGAATGAGAAATATGAATAAAATTAGAAACATGAAATAAAGAAACTTTCTAAAAATAAAGGTATTCAATAAAATTAGAAATTTTCCTAACTAACATGCATTCAATAAATGAAAGTAATACAAAACTAGAATGAATGAATCTAGGAAACTTAAACTAAAGAAACTTGCTAAAAAATGAACTTTCCTAAACTAACACTTTCCTAAAACTAAAACTTTTTAAAAATAAATTAGATAGTTTCTAAACTAATCTAAGATGCAAAACAAGTAACTATCAAAATCTCAACTTAACCTAAGGAAAGATATAGCTAACAATTTAGACATGAATTTCAATCACCATGTGCATGACCACAAAAGTGTGTGCATGGTTCATGGAGTGAAAGATGCACAAAATTACAAATTAAAAGCTAACAACATGTAAACTAATCAAATAACTCATTAAACTAACTAAAAAGCTAAATAGGTTTCTATGATTTCAAGCAAACAAAGTGTATGGACTGTTGGATATTTCACATGAAACATGAGATGAAAAACTATAGCAACATGGTGTATATGAAGCTCAAATCAAGTTAGGCATGGAAAGAAAATTAGTAAGCACTTTTCATGAAATATAAGATTGAAGGATTGAAGTACTTTACTGCTAGAATTAAACAAATAGTGCTCTTGAAACAAGTTCATTCATTGACTTGAAATTACATCAAAAAGTGGTGTGCATGTACGTAGATAACAAGGCTGGAAATTATGTACTCTTCTTAATAAAAATCTCAACTTCAAATCAAAGATTATACATTCTCCAATGATCCCAATCTAAAGTGTACAAAATCCTAGCATACACATACATTAGTTTTATACGTCTATTCCATTTTCAAAGTTTGTTGGCTCTACGTTCTTCCCCTTTGGTTGGGGCATCGTAGAGTTGAGTTAATGGAGGTAAGTAAACCATCCCTACCATTTGGCAAGGCTAATAGGTTGACCCTCTAGAAGAGTGGGAGGTTGGTCTCTCCTTGGGATGATTTTCCCTCAAATATCATGGATGTGAATTCAAGAGAGAAAATCAAAGAGAAAGATGTAGGAAAGAAGCAACAAACAAGCAAATAGACAAGAAAAAAATAAGATGATCAAACCAAGAAACAGGAGAACATTAAGATGGAAACTAAAGAGATTGAAACTATTTTTTCTTTTGGATGTCACTATCAGAGAAAATGTAACTTGTATATTAAAGAATTAAGCAAGATAAATAAGAGAAGTAGAAGCAAGAATGAAAGGTGATCAAAGAGGAACTATATGTTGGATACTTAAGCAAAAAGAAAGCAATAAACTAGCAATTAAAGCAAGGTAACAACCTATAATTGAAGTGAAAAACTAAAGAAACAAAGCAAAGAAAAGGTTGTCCTATATGGAAGATTGGATTGAAAAGGAGGATGAATGTTTTATAAATTTTGAATTAAGAAATTGTTGAAAATATTCTCATAACTAGATTTTATTCAAAAAAATGGAATGCAACGACACAAAGAACACTGAAAATGGAGTTCGGATGAAAATTTTATTAGCATTTGAATTTGAAGGGTATTTTTGTAATTAAAAGATTTAAAATGCAGTGGGCCATTTTGTTAACGACACCCTCTCTCCATCTTTTCGTTTGTGCCGAGAAAGACGATAGGCAATCATGTTGCCCAACTCTAGTAACCATTTGTGGTATCGAAAAATAATGTTACTACCTAAATTTTAAAATCCTATTTGAAAGATTCGATTGAAGAAGAGGATGAATGTTTTATAAATTTTGAATTGAGAAATTGTTGAAAATATTCTCATAATTAGATTCTATTTGAAAAATGGAATCCAATGGCACAAAGAACGCTAAAAATAGAGTTCAAATAAAAAAGTTATGAGCATTTGAAGTTGAAGGGCATTTTTATAATTAAAAGATTTGAAAAAAGATTCAAAACACCCTCCCTCCATCTCCTCGTTTGCACTGAGAAAGACAGTAGGCAATCACGCCGCCCACCTCCTTCCACTATTCGCGGCGGTGGGTAATAATGTAACTACTTGAATTTCAAACTCCTATTTAGAAGATTAGATTAAAAAGGAGGATCAATGCTTTATAAATTTTGAATTCAGAAATTGCTAAAAATTTCTCATTATTTTATTCTATTCAAAAAATGAAATCCAATGACACGACACAAAGAACACTGAATATAGAGTTTGGATGAAAAAGTAATGAGCACTTGATATTGAAGGGCATTTTTATAATTTAAAGATTAAAAAGGATTCAAAATCTAGCAGTCGTTTTGATAATGACACTCTCCCTCCGTCTCCTTGTTTATGCCAAGAAAGACTGTAAGCAGTCCCGCCGCCCACTTCCGATCACCATTTGCATTGTTGAAAAATAATGTAACTAATCGAATTTTAAAGTCCTATTTGGAAGATCGGATTGAACAAGGGGATGAATGTTTTATAAATTTTGAATTGAGAAATTGTTGAAAATATTTTCATAAATAGATTTTATTTGATAAATGGAATCCAACTACATAAAGAACACTAAAGAATGAGTTCAGATGAATAAGGCATGAGAATTTGAAGTTGAAGGGCATTTTGGTAATTAAAACATTAAAAAAGGATTCAAAATGTAGGACACTATTTTGATCACCACACCCTCCCTCTGTCTTCATGTCTGCGCCACATCTATGCTGAGAAAGATGGTAGGTTGTCACACCACGCACCTTCTATCAGCACTTGCAGTGCCAAGAAATAATGTAACTACCCAAATATTAAAGTACTAGTTGGAAGATTGGATTGAATAGAAGGATAAATGTTTTATAAATTTTGAATTTTAAAAGTGAAAATCTGCACAAAATAATCTAGTAATTAAATTCTATTCCAAAAATGGAATCCAATGTCACAAAGAACACTAAAAACGGAGTTCAAATGAAAAAGTTAAGAGCATTTGAAGTTGAAGGGAATTTTTGTGATTTAAAGATTAAAATAATTAAAAAAGCAGGGACTATTTTGATAATGATACTCTCCCTCTATCTCTATGTCTGCACTAAGAAAGATGGTAAGTGATCATGCCACCCACTGAGAAAGACCAATTTGGAAGATTGAATTGAATAGGATGATGAATGTTTTATAAATTTTGAATTGAGAATTTGTTGAAAATATTCCCATAATTAGATTCTATTCAAAAAATGGATTCCAACAACACAAAGAACACTGAAAATGGAGTTAGGATGAAAGATTTATGTGCATTTGAAGTTGAATGGCATTTTGGAAATTAAGATAATAAAAAAAGGATTCAATATGCAGGGGCCATTTTGATAACAAAACCTTCCTCTGTCTTTGCTTCTACACCATGCTTGCGGCTAATGGGCAGGCCCTGTCACGCCCTATTAGCACACTGGGAAAGACTGTAGGTGGTCACACCACCCATCACTGTCACCGTTTACTACACTGGGAAAAAATGTAATTGCCCAAATTTTGAAGTCCTATTTGGAAAGTTAGATTGAACATGAGGATGAATGTTTTATAAATTTTTAATTTATGAGCATTTAAAGTAGATGGGCATTCCTAATTAAAAGATTAAAAAAAGGATTCAAAATGCAACGAGGCATTTTGATAACTTGCATTTTGATAACGACAACCTCCTTCCACCTCTGCATCTGTGCCGAGAAAGACGGTAAGCAGTTGCTTCGCCCACCTCCAGCCACTATTTGTAGCACCGGGAAATAATGTAATGACCTGAATTTTAATGTCCTATTTTGAAGATTGGATTGAACAAGAGGATAATTTTTTTATAAATTTTAAATTAAGAATTTTTTGAAAATTTCATATAATTAGATCCTGTTTGAAAAATGAAATCCAATGATACAAAGAACACTGGAAATGAAGTCTAAATGAAAAAGTTACAAGCATTTGAAGTTGAAGGGCATTTTTGTAATTAAAAGATAAAAAAGTATTCAAAATGCGAGGAGCTGTTTTGATAATGACATCCTCCCTCCATCTCTGCATTTGTGTAGAGAAAGATAGTAGGCAGTCAAGCTGCCCACCTACTTCACTGTTTGCAGCGCTGAGAAATAATGTAACTACCTAAATTTTAGAGTCCTATTTGGAAGATTGGATTGAGTAGGGGGATGAATATTTTTAAATTTTAGAAGTTAGAATTTGTTTAAAATATTCTCACAATTAGATTCTACTCGAAAAATAAAATCGAATGACACAAAGAACACTGAAAACAAAGTTTGGATGAAAAAGTTTTGAGCATTTAAAGTTGAAGGTCATTTTCATAATTAAAAGATTTAAAAAAGGATTCAAAATGCAGGGCATTTTGATAATAACACCCTCCCTATATCTCCTTGTTTGTGGTGAGAAAGACGACAGGTAGTTGTGCCGCCCACTTTGGTCACCGTTTGCGACACTGGAAAATAATGTAATTACCCAAATTTTAAAGTCCTATTTGGAAGATTGGATTGTATAAGAAGATGAATATTTTGTAAATTTTAAATTCAGAATTTGTTGAAAATATTCTCATAATTAGATTTATTCAAAAAATGGCGTCCAATGACACAAAGAAGAATGAAAACAGAATTCGGATGAAAATGTTATGAGCATTTGAAGTTGAAGGGCATTTTACTAATCAAAAGATTAAAAAAAAGGATTCAAAATGTAGGGGATGTTTTGATAATGATGACCTCTATTAAGTGTTCAATTTTGGCCAATATACCCCAACTTTAGCATTTAATTAGATCATCTAACTAATTAATTTGGTAATTTTTTGTAAAGAATATGAATTTTAGCTTAAATTGGTCATCCAACCATTAATTTATTAAATTTAATAGTTAGATGATCATCCAAGCTAATCAAATTCTTAATGTATGGTTTAGATAACTCTAATCTAGTCTTATATTTCATAGATCAAATAGATCGTGATTTGGATGGTTAATTCTATGGTGCAGATTAGTTGGATTGGATATTAGATGACTTGAATTGTGTTGATTAGTGTCAAATCAAAAATCAATGGTGCAAATTATCCAAAAAGGCATTGAATGAACGATATGAATCACAAAGCAAGATGGGATTGTTTCCTAAAAGAAAAGAGTTCTAATTAGAGGAAAGGACATCATGGATAAGATTTCCTAAGTAAGAGATTAACTTTGGAATGAAGAGTTGCATAATTAAAGGGGGTAGAAGTTTCTTAGTGGGAAACTAACTCTTCATTGTAAGGAAAGTTGAGGGATAATGAAATTAGAAGTATGCAGAAGATATATAGGAGGAGAAAAGGGTACTCATGGGAGTAATAGGAGGAAGATTGTTTCACTTGTTTTCTTTGCTTGCCATTCTTTTTCTTCATCCTTTGTTCTTTCTGTTTTGTTTCCTTTTATTGTAGTCCCCTTCTTCAATATGTCCTTTATTTCTCCCACACCCAACTTATCATTTCTCATTTTTATTTATTTATTTTCTCTCTATTTCCAGCATGAAACCGGAATTCATTTTCCCTAGCCACCATTCTCCCTCTCGTTCTCTCTATTTTTTCTTTAGATCACTAAGCCGATGCCACCCCAAATTCCAAACTCAGGTTTCACCGGCCTCTAAACCAAGCACCTCTCCCCCTCCGGCCTGCTCCACTCTCTCCTCCCCACTCATTTCTCTATCTCTCATTATCTCCCTCTCTGTTCACTTGCAAAGCTCGGCATATCTCCCTTTCTCTCCATTCCAACCAATGCAACCTGATTGGCAGGCCGCGCTGATTGTTGTTCTCTTCTTTCTCGACTTCCACCTCTGTCTCACTCTCTATTTAGTCACCTTCCAATGGCAATCCTCCTCTCTTCACTATTCTCCTTCACTACACCATACCAAATCCCTTACCCAACACATCACTGGTGTTTGTCTACTCAGCTCTGGCAAATCCACCCTGTTCTCCCCATATCCCTCTCGTTCCACTCAATCTATCTCCCTGACCCTTCTCTCCATCCGTTCACATCATCGGTCATCTTCCCCTGTTCTTTGGCCCAACACATACCATCTAATCACCAATGTCATCTTTGTCGTCTACCCTTGTTCTCTGGCATGACATAGCACTATCGTCCAGCACTAAACCAGCCAAGTTCCCTTCTATCATCCCTTCGGCTTCACTAGCTTGCCCAATAGGAGTCGTCTTTCCCTATTTCGTCGAGTTTTTATGTTTTAAGAGAAAAAGAAGGAACTTGTAGTGAAATTTCCAATTTTTTCCCATAGCACAATAAATTCAATTACATTTTTATCCTGTTACTATTCTTATTCGTGTTCTATTCTATTCCTGTTTTGCTTATTTGTGTTTTGCATTATTCCATGATTAATCTATGAACTATTTTATCAATCCCTATTTTAAATAAAATCTAACTGAATCAACAGTTTTGCTTTAATAAACATGATTTCTTCAAATTCTCATATGTTTCACATCTGATTTTTAATCAACTGACAGATCTTGTTTTTAGGACATTTTATAGCTTGTTTATAAAATCATATCTAAGCCATTAAAATGCAAAATCCTTATCTAAACGAGATCATCTAAATTTTGAAGAATCTTCTTAATCCATCCATTGGATAATTAATCAAAAGCACCAGAAAGATATTAATGAAGGTCAATCGAGATTGTAGATATCATATTTAAAGAAAACGATGTGATCAAGCTAGGGAAGTAGATTTTTTCTTGTTTCTTTAGTTACATTTCTGCCTTTTTGGGTTGGACTTCTGTAATTTTCATTGATTAAATATATTTAAAGTTTGATCACACTTTCATTCAATTTCTGTCAATTATTTTTAATTTTTGAACAAGCAAATTTTATTTAAACTCCAAATTATTAAGGCAAGTCCTTATGCGATCGACCTATACTTGCATATGCTACACTATAATAGCCCATGCACTTATGATAAAATAACAAGTTTTTGGCACTGTTGTCAGGGACCCACAATAGAGTTTTTATAAAATTTAATTCAAAAATTCAAAAAAATAAAACAAATAGAAATTGCATTGTTTTAGAATTTTTAGTTGGATTTTTTAATTTTCTTAGTGCATAATCAACTTATTTCCTAAATTTTGTACTTATTGCTATTTTTAATCTTTAGGGAATTAGAAAGTGGAGGAAATTGGTAAGTGGAACTTTATCAAATAACTAGAATTTCCTTTCTTTCTTAGAATCTAATTTTTTCATTTTTTGAGTAATTCTTGTTGTGAGGACCAATGTAACTTGCAATTTTTAATTCCAATTTTAAAAGGGTTGTATTAAAACAAGGCAAGTGTGGATAAGGTGGCCCACACTTGATCTTCATCAGAAACCCCATGGTAAGTTTTCCTCACTCCTTTTATTTTTTAGATTAGGGTTTACATTTAGAATAATTTTGCATTGTTTGGTAGTGTAATTGCATGTAGAAAGCCTATTTGGTAATTGTTGCATTTTTAAGATTTTGCCTTAGTTTATAGTTTTAATTGCATTCTTAGGGCATGCCTATTGCCTTAAGGTCATTTATATATTGATCAAAGTACCATGGGGTGGGAAAATTAATTAGTAAGGGCACTCAACCCCATAAGATCATGAGTGGATTTCATCACCACTTCATGGCCCGCCTAAGATAATCACCACAAGCGCGCAACCCTACCTTTTCAAATTAATTTAAAATCAATTAGAAGATACTTATAGGGTCGTCACATGGTCATAGAACCCTCTTATTAAGATGTGATCTATTTTCACTCAAGTAGCTTTTGAGCACTGTGGTTATAGTGGGCATCTTAAAATCCAAGTGATTTTCCTATGCCTTCTGTTGATCTTTGTTGAGGTCTAAACACCTCCTTACATGAGGATTGTATTATCCACCTTAGCGTAGAACTTAACTTGTAAGCAGTATTCAAATCTAAAAGAGAGGAGGAGCACTAGATGAGGCTAATCTAAAAGCATTCTCCCCACACAAATTCAAGAAAGTTAAAATATTGTTGCTTATTAACCTAAGGATTATTGGATTGTGCCATTGTTTGTGCATCACGTAGAGTTAGAGTCAGAATTTAGATTAGGACATTTTAGATTAGGCTAGTTTATGCAAGGATGTTGATCTCAAAAACTAGAGCTAATACATTTTTACCTAGAGAATGCAACCAAAGACAAGGGAAAAGAAACCTAGTTCCTATCCCCATGCTAGAACCACTAGCAGAGGTCGAGTGCAAAATAGTTAGAGATTTCTATGTGCCTGTACAACTTAATACCCCATATTGCATAGCTTTACCTTCCACAAATACCAAACACTTCCAGTTAAAGCCGAGAGTCATTCAATTACTCCTTACTTTTTATGGTCGAGACTGAGAAGACTCTTACCTACATATCAAGGAGTTCCTTAATATTTGTGCCACATTTAGGTTTCAAAATTGTTTGGATGATTCTATTAGACTTAAGCTATTCTTGTTCTCACTTAAGGACAAAGTCAAGTCATAGCTTAATTCCTTGGAAGTAGGTTCCATACATACATGGGACCAATTGTTTAAGAAGTTTTTGAAGTTCTTCCCTATTCACAAAACAAATGCCTTCATTGTAAAATTATCAATTTCCAACAAAGAGATAATGAACAATATTATGAATATTACGAATGTTGGGAATGATGGAATAAATTAGTACAGAAATGCTCTCATCATGGATTTGAGAAATGGCAGTAGGTTTAATACTTCTATGACTCATTCATTGATGCCCCAAAATAGAGAAATGATAAATGTAGGGAGTGGAGGGACCCTCATGCTAAGGGACAAAAGTAAGGCATGGGAGTTCTTTCAAACATTAGCCAATAATTCTCAGTAATGGGATTATTCAAATAGGAGGGAAAGAACCAACCAGCCTCCAAACAAAGGGGGTATATATGAGATAGGAATGCATACAGATCTATCCTATAAGCTTGACTCTGTAGTTGACAAATTAAACAAACTAGAGCCTTTAGTGGAAGAATAGACAAACTTAAAACTATGTGTCAATCTTTCATAGCTACTACTTTATCCCATAAACCTCCACAAGAGGTATGCACTACTTGTTTTGGTCTGGCTCATCTAACTTCAGCCTGTCCATCCAATAAAGTATATACTAAATATCTTGTAGACTAAGTGAATGCATTGAATGCATATCACCAACTGAGCAACAACCCATATTCTGAGACCTACAATCCTAGATGGGTTAGGCATCCCAAATTTTCCTAGTCAAAGAATAATCACCAAGGGGGAACACCAATGAACCCCTACGCAAAATTTTCATCTTAGGCCTATAATTCCTCAATAGCCACTTAGCTTCCATCAACCTCAACAACTAAAGAAACCATATTTAGAGGGCAAAATTGAGAGCATGCTGAACCAATTCCAAAATATCAATTCACCAGCCCTAGCAAAATTAGATATGTAGGTGAGCCAATTGTTAGCTGAATTACATAATAGTGGAAAGGATCAGTTTCCTAGTCAACACATCCCCAGTCCTAAGGATCAATTTGAGATAGGGTCAAGTTCTCAAACCCTTAACCCTCATGAGCATGCCAAGTCTATAACCACCCTTAGGAGCCATCGTCGATTGATAACAAAGTAGAGCAGTCTAAGGAAACTGTAGAGGAGAAAGAGGTAACCAAAATAAATGAGAAAGAGATTAGACAGACATCTCTTACTCCTTTTGAGCCTATAGTGGAGGGACCCTATGTGCCTAAAACACCATTCCCTCAATTACTCAACAAGGCTAAGAAAGGAATAAATTTTAATGAGATAATGGAAGTGTTTAAACATGTACAAGTCAATATTCCATTACTCAATGCTATAAATGATATTCCTTCTCATGCCAAGTTTCTTAAAGAGCTCTGCACTACAAAGTGAAAGCTTGATGTGAAAGCTAAAGCCTTTCTCACTGAGTAGGTAAGCTTTTTAATTCAGCACAAGACCCCACCAAAATTTAGAGACCCAGGATGTCTTACAATTTCTTGCATTAAAGGAGATCATGTCATAAATAGGGCATTACTTGACTTAGGGGCTAGTATTAATCTATTGCCATATTATTTCTATGAGCACCTAGGGCCTAGTGAGCTTAAGCCAACCAACACCACATTGTAGTTAGCTAATAGATCAATTAAGATTCCCCGTGGTATAGTTGGGGATGTATTAATACAGGTGGACTAGTTTTGTTTTCCTGTCAATTTCATTGTCATGGATACCCAGCCTGTAGCAAACCCCAGTAGTCAGATCCTAGTGATTCTTGGACGTTCATTCTTAATGACATCCAATGCAATCATAAATTATAGAAATGTTGTATTACAATTATCCTTTGCTAATATGAAAGTTGAGATTAATGTCTTTAATGCCAACTATCAACAATTAGATCTTGATGACTCTTGCAATATGATTGAAGATTTAATTTTCAAAATTCTACCACCATAATCTACCTTTGATCCACTACAAGCCTGTCTTACACATTATAAATTCAATTGTTAATGTTTGGCTGAAGACGTTAAACTTAGCACTTACTAAGAGGCAACCTAGGGTTTTAGAGTATACATCACTCAATTTCCATATAGGATCCTATGTTTTCAAACATTGGGGACAATGTTTCATTCAGGTTGGGGGTCTAGATGCATATAGGGATTTTAAATTTTCTTGAGTTTTTCCAAAACAAAAAAGTTTTTAAGGACAATTTCCCTTACTATGATGAGAATTGGATGTTTAGAATTTAGTTATTCCACTATTTTCACCTCTTAATGTAAGTATATATGATTAGTTTTGTATATTACTCATATGTTGAAGCATTTTATGAAGGTTAATTCTCAAAATCCATTCACACATAGCACATAGTCAAGACTAATAGAGAGTTATAAGTAATTCCACAATTTCTTCTGTGATCCTAATAGGTTTAGGAAACCTAGGAAACAATATAGGTCATCCTTACTCAACCTAAAGATATAAAGCCCACCCATCATACCACTAGTTAGCCCCTTTGATCCTATTATTATGCCTTTTCTTTGTTAACCCCATTTACCTTAACCTAGAATAAGCCAATAAAATAAATCTCCATTACCCATTGTCAAAATGAGTAGAGTTAGTATAAAAAGATCAAACAGAGGACGAAAAGTCAAAGAAGTGTGAAAATTAGATGTATTTCTTCCAAAGAAGTATATAAAAAAAAACATGAAAGAGAAAGACAAAAAAATGAAATAGATATTCATTTAAAGTACAACCCAAAAGAAAAGATGTCATTGAAATCCTTATACCCTTCTTCTCTGAACCTGGCCTAAGGCTATGTTTTGTCCTAGTTAAAGACATATTGATCTTAGGTGGAACATAGCCTCAAAGAGTAGATAAAAAGAATGAATTAAGGTAAAATAGCCCTATTATTCTTGGTGATAACATCCACTCTTAGGGATCACTTTCCTTTGTCTCCTGAGCATTTAAATTTTTTTATTAAGTGAACCATTAGCATATTGGATTTAGTCACATAATGAGAAAAACATGTTCAAATCCTTATCTGAGAGCTTCATTTATGAGAGTATACCTATGAGGATTTAAGGCAAGACATTTTCAATGGAACTTAAGCATAGCCAGATAGAAGTCAAGATTTATGTGGCCGTATACACACATGCACTCCGAGAAATAACTTAAATAAAATGTCTTTCATATATGTATGATTTGTACAAATTGTCAAATCTTCTCCATAAGTTGTGAAAAACTAATATAATGCTAATGAATAAAGATTCCCTGAGAAACTCGTAGACTTCATGTGGCCTAATCTTGGTGAAGAACCTAGAAACCAACGTTTGGCATTATCTACAGATGGGATTAATCCTCATCGTTATACGAGTAGTATGTATAGTTGTTGGCCCGTTATATTAGTTTGTTACAACCTTCCACCATCTCTATGTATGAAGAGGAAGTTCATGATGCTAACTATGTTGATATTAGCTCCAAAGCAGCCAGGGAATGAGATTAATGTGTACTTGTCTCCCTTGATTGGGCGAATTTATAATCCCTATCCATGTAGTCGCATCATTTTTCATCCATTCTATTTGAATTGGTACTTTCTTCATCACGATTACTGTGAGAAGACATCCACAATAATTAGCCTTGGGCAGTTTATTTGTGAAAATGTATTATGGGACGTAGGCATTGAAGCATATGATGCATACAGTAAAGAGTCATTCACCCTAAAGGTTATATTATTGTAGACAATAAGCAACTTCCTTGCATACGGTAATTTGTCTAGATGCACTATGAAGAGATACAATGCTTATCCTATATGTAGTGATCAAACATGTGCTATAAGACTTAAACATGGTAGGAAAATGGCATTCCTTGGGTACGGAATATGGTTGCATGGAGACCATCCATATCATTCTAAGAAGGGAGAATTTAACAGGAGTGTAGAGATAAGGACACCTCCAAAGATGTTGACAGGATGTCAAGTATTGGAGTAGGTTGAAAAATATTAATGTCTTGTGGGGAAAGAATATGAAGAAATCAAGTAAACATGCAGGTGAGAGTAATTATAGAAGTTGTTGGAAGAAGAAATCAATATTTTTTCATCTGCCATACTAGAAATAATTGCATATGCTCCATGTGGAAGCTTGACCGGTACCTTAATATCCGAGGAAAAACAAAGGATGGACATGCAGCTAGAATGGATCTTATGAACATGGGTTTGAAGAGGAGGTTGCACCCAAGGATAGGGGCAGTCGATGAACATACCTGCCTAAGGCAAATTATACTCTCGATAGAGAGGAGAGGAGAATAATGTGTAAAACCTTTTTTGAGCTTAAAGTCCTAGATGACTACTCTTCAAACTTTAAAAACATTGTTTCCATGGAAGAGGTAAAATTGTTAGGGATGGAGTCCCATGATTAGCACGCATTGATGCAACAACTACTACCAGTAGCAATGCATTTTGTGTTACCAGAAAAAGTTAGGGGAGCTATTACAAAATTCTGCTATATCTATAATACTTTATGCAAGAAGGTGGTTGATGTTTCAAAATTATAAGAAATTCAAGGTCATCTAGTGACAACTTTATGTGAGCTTAAGACAATCTTCCCACCATCCTTCTTTGGCATCATGGTACACTTAACAACGCACTTCATTGATGAGGTCAAACTCTATGGGCTAGTTTACTTCCAATGGATGTATTCATTTGAGAGATACATGAAAAATTTAAAAGGGTATGTACATAATCACAACAGGCCAGAGGGGTTTATAGCTTAATGTTATATTGTGGTGGGGCTTTGCATAGAGTACTTGGCAGGAGTAGATGCCATTGGAATCCCAAGAAAGAAACAATCAGTTGCATTTCATGAACCAAAGGTTGGAAAACCTCTATAGAGTGGTCGTGTATTGACCATTGACTATAAAGAATGAGACCAGGCGCATCTTTCTGTGTTACAAAATGTTGATGAAGTCCAACCTTAGATTGCATAAGTTGATCATGCATGCATGCACTTATGTAAAATATAATTGCTGATGGTTAATTACATTTTTCATGATTACTCTATTATTTTTTTTGTGTGTACGTAGTGAACACATGGATGTCCTCGTAAAGAATCCAAGTTACACAAAGAAACATAAGTGGCTACAATTTGAGCATTGTCACACTTCAAATAATTGGCAGCATAAGAAGGTAAAATGAAAGAATGCTCACTTAAGTTAAAAAACTACATTCTATATATATATATATGTATGTATGTATGTATGTATGTATGTATGTATGTATGTATGTATGTATGTATGTATGTATGTATGTATGTATGTATGTATGTATGTATGTTTGTATATATTAATCTTACTTAAGCCTACTTAATATACGTGTATAGATTCAAGATCAGTGAGAAGTAGTAGGCAATGGTATATCAAAAACTTTGGGTTAGATGGCAATGAGACCACAACTAGACGTAATAAAATATGCAGGATATGCCATCAATGGTTATTACTTTTACACAAAAGACCATGATTACTCAAGAGTGCAACAGAATAGTGGAGTTAACTTAGTTGTCAGTGCTACGTTCTTTTCAAGTTCAAAGGATAATAGGCCAATAGTGGCGGATGATATTTATTAGGGGGTTATAAAGAGATTTGGGCCATGGATTATAGTTTTAGAACTGTGGTTGTGTTTAAGTGTGATTGGGTGGAACACAACAGCATAAAAAATGATGCCCTTGGATTGACATTGGTTGACCTCGATAGGATTGGTTATAAAAATGCTCAATTTATTTTGGCATCTCAAGCACAACAAGTATTTTATGTACAAGATGAATGTGATAAGAGATGGTCAATAGTTTTATCATCCTGTCCAAAGGATTTTTATGAGACAGACAATCTAGGAGATGCTGAAATCAATTACCCTTCTACTACCAAAACAATCCCATCAATCGAAGAACTACTTGGTGAGAATGAGGATTATGAACATGACAATGGTGAGGAAGGTGCTTGGGTTTAAAAACAATATATATTTTGGGGTACATGGAATATGTATATTAGTCAGTTGTAATATATATATATACATATATATATATATATATATATATAATTTTATGTTTATAATTTGTAGCTCTGCTTTTGTCATGAGCTATATGGATCAATATTGACAGTGAGCTATATGTGTGTGTGTGTGTGCATAAAAAGAATCATGAATCAATGTTCACTATCATAAAAAGGTCATTTCATTGTATATTACTTGTTAGATATTGTGAAGTACTAACACAAAAGGTGCATATATTTTGAATTAAAAAATTATTAAAAAAAGCATAAATATTGCACACTTTTAAAGTCATTTTCAATCAAATGACTTTAAAACTTAAGACATTTAAAATCATTTTATATAAAATGACTTTAGAAGTTAAGACTTTTTTTAAAGTCATTTTTTAAAAATATAACACACATCATAATTAATTGTTCATCTTTTTTTGCTTAGTGTTCTTTTATTACTATAGTTTTTGTACTTCTTTGATTGTCACATATTCTTTCTACAATATTTTGTGATGCAAGGAAACTTTAGAAGCTTATTGTCAATCAAATACACACATGATTTAACCTTGAACCCTTACCCTAATTCTATATTTATAATTCTAATTAGCTCTTTTGTTATGTGTATGTATGGATTGATAGCTAGCTATGTATATATGTGCATACAAAGAATATATGCATGAAACTATATGTTGTCTTCAAAAGTGTACACTTTTAAAGTATGTACATCAAATAACAATTTACAAAAGTTTGACTTATGTGAATTTAGTGTAAAGAAAACTTTAATATAAGAACCATGCTCTCTCTCACACACACACATGCATATATAGGAAAATTTAAGCTAACACACCCACATTCCCGCCTCATAACTAATTTACCATCTTATTTTGCTTAATGTTCTTTTATTACTATAGTTGTACTTCTTTGGTTATCACATAATTTTATTTCTTTAGGAGTCTTTCTATAGTATTTTGTGACACTTAGTATCAATCAAATATATACATATATATATATATATATTCATTTAAAATTAAGTATATAGAACCCTAACCTAGCTAAGCTTGTACCTTGAACCTTAACCTCGAGGCTTGAACCTTGAACCTTGAATCCTGAACTTGAACCCTAAAACTTTAATATATATATATATATATATATAAGAACCACACTCTCTCTCTCTCTCACACATGTATATATATATATATAGATATATATATATAACTCATAAAATGGACAGAGAAATTTAAGCTAACACACCCACATTCCCACCTCATAATTAATTTACCATCTTATTTTGCTTAATGTTCTTTTATTACTAAAATTTTTGTACTTCTTTGATTATAACATATTTTTAATTTTTAATTTTGGTTATCACCATATTTTGTAGCACAAGTAAACTTTAGAAGCTTATAGTGTCAATCAAATATATATATATATATATATATTTCATTTACAATTGACTAATTGTTACAGATGAAGTGCTAACATAAAAAGCGTGTATATTTTGAATAAAATTTAAAAAAAAAAAGGTGTATACTTTTAAAGTTGTTTTTCTCTAAATGACTTTAAAAATATATCATTTTAAAGTCATTTTATATATAAATGACTTTAAAATTCTACACTTTTAAAGTAATTTTATATATAAACAAATTCTTTATCCACCCATATTTAAACCATCAAATAGGCTTCCTGCCCTAGACAAAAAATGAGGGAGAAGAGAAAGAAGAGAGAAGAAGAACAAAAAGGAAGGAGAGGAGGCAGCATATACCTAGTTGGTTGGGGGGCAGTAGAGCTAGGTCACCTGAGGAGGGGTGGGTAGGGGCGGAGGAGGGGAGCTGGGTTTGGACCAAGTGAGGGGGAGGGGAGAAGGGGAGTGTGTTCAACGGGGACTAGAGAGGGGTGGGGTGGTGGTTCGGGTGGGGTGGTGGTTCGGGTGGGGTACCAGAGATAGGAGAAGTGGAGGGCATGGAGGGGGTTTGGGTGGGGACCGGAGAGGTGGGAGGTGGGGGGTGCTGGTGGGGTATACTGGAGAGGGGAGGTGGGGGGCAGGGAGGGGGTTTTGGTGGTGTATTGGAGAGGGGGGAGGCAGAGAGCGGCAACGAAGGTGAGGGGGGATCCAAGCAATGCGTTGGGGGGGGTACCTCCATTTATTGCTATTGATTGATTTATTATTAATGACTAATTTTCATGATTTTTGTAGAGAATTAAGTGATTCATGCCCAAATCCTAGCTTTGGAGGTATTCATTTAGATGAATCAAAGCTAACAAACGCGATCTTACAGGTGTGCTTAATTGCTTCCTCTTTTCTTTATTAACATTTCTAGTAATAATATCTAGTAACTCCAATGCATGTTTCCATTTTATTCTAATTTGTTTTCTTAGTTAAATCAAGACCAATCTCTCTTAGGTTAAGTGGTGTAGCTTTAAAATTACTCGCAATGACAAACCCATGAGTTTGTGCAGTAAATGTTAATGAATTCAATCCAATGTCAACCTACACATTAGCCAAAGAATTTTGGGACAACCTATATAGGCAATCCATAACTATAAATATTTTTATGATGAAAAGTAATGATTCTAGTTTTGAAATCTATTATTACATTTACCAATGTTATTAGTGGTTTGAAATATTTTGGTAAGTTTTTTACTAGCTAAGTTGGTGAATAAGATTCATAGCTGAGTTGAATCCAATCTAATTTGAAAGATATTCTTTTTTATTTCATAATATGAAACACATGGCCTAGATTTAGGAAAAGAAAAAGAAAAAGAGAAATCTCATACATGGATGGAAAACATGGTGCTTGACATGGCAATTCCATTTCTAAAGTATTCATAACCAAAAGCATGAAACATCCAAATCATCACATAGCAAAATCTAAAAAGTTCAACAATGGCATTAACTACCAATCTTTGTGATTCTACATGAACCTTATCAAATTCATGACTGAATTAATCAACAATAGTTGTGTGCTTCATATTTCTAGGGTTGGTGTTCTCAACTCTTCGAGCTACTTCTCTTCTTCAATTTTGGTCGCTACGCTTCGCTCTTGTTGGTGCCTTGGTGCTTGAAAGGGGACCAAAGAGGAGAAAGCTTACTGACTCAAGAACTCATTCGTCCTTGAGCTTCGACTTGCTGACTTGGTTCCTTAAAACCTATTTCTCTGACTTGGTCTGGTCTCCTTGAAGTAGGTGTTTTGCTTTGGTCGTAGCTACACCTTGTTCGATATCTTCATTCTTTTCTAACGCAATAGCACTTTCGACTTGCATGTGTAAAGCATATAGCTAGCATGAAAACCATTTGGCTACCGCAACTCCGCTGCACTTCGCTTTGGTGGAAAAAACTCTTTAATATGAGTTAGTATATATACTATAACTTTTATACTTATAAATTAGTCTCGTATGGTAAAGAGAAATACTGCTTTAAGGTAGCATCCGCCCTTTTTCAATCAACAAACTATTGCCATTGATAAGTCTTCCATCCTGTCCCTCCTAAGGCTTTCATTGTGGGGGTGCTTTCAATTTCAATGACTCCATTCATGACTCATTTTTCATCATCTAAAATTGAAAAAAGAAAGTGAGAGTACAGTGGAAATTCCATAGATTCTCAAAGAGCCATTTTGAGTAGAAATGTGCCTACCAAACCTATTGGTACTGATTTGCTACTCGAATGTTGAATGAAATCAAATATCGAATAGGTATGGCAAAGGACACAAGACTTTTTCCTGAGACAAAAGACTACTAGATTCTAATACTGATGAAAAGTCTGTAGGATTCATCGAGCACACCTCATTTGGTAGAAAAGGGGTTGCGCCTCCAAACACGAAGCACCCCAAAAGGATGAAAAGGCTTTCTACCTCATAGAATCAACTATCACGTACGAATGAATAGGTAATAGTGTGCTAGAGGTCGAATGGCTTTATGCTTTTTAAGGGTTGTCCCAGAATTTTTCCAATCCCTTACTTCGATCCAGAGATCTGAGAAAAATCACTTGGCAGATTAATGTCAGAGACAGACCTTTCCATGCGGGAAAAGAGCCGCGCCTAAGGGTTGCCAACTTTTTTGACAAATGAACTCAAAGATCCACTCACCCCCCACCGAATATTTCTGTGTGCTTTATGTCTAGCATGATCTAGTTGCTCTTTCTAAGACACTCGAAATACTGGTTTGTTGGCGGTTAAAAAGAAAAGCACGAATGACTACTTACGCCTGCGCGAAGTGATGAAAGATTTTGAATTCTTTTCTTTGTGTTAAAATCTCCTTACTAAGAAAACGTGTAAGTAAAAAAAATTGATTTGTGAACTTTACATGTTTTCTTTCTTAAGAAAAGAAGTTGGACTTTGTTAAGAAAGAAAGTAAATAGAAAAAAAGGAAGTGTGAATGTTCTGCTCAGCTTTCCGAACAAAGGCTTGGGATGAGAAGCTTGTCTTGTGTTAGATTTGTTTCATCGATGGGTTGGGTTGCCCATGGGACCTTTCTCAAGAAAGATCAACCTAATAACAACTTCCTTCTTTTTCTATGGAGAAAGGGCACCATTCGAGTTTGGTATCTCGATTGAGAGGACAAGAAGTGCGATTGATAGAATAAGGGGATCGAACAAGTTGATCAAGTTAGGGTACAAGCAAGTAGGATTTTCAAGTCGGATTTCTTGAACAAGGATGGGCAAGTTGGCTAGACTTGGTTGACAACCCCGGATCTGAGACCTAGAGTGGGGGGGGTTAAGTTCGAGGGTAGAGGATTTTTTTTATTTCCAATGCAAACAATCAAAGCCTTACAACTTGACTGAATCTAAAGTAGTGGAATTCAATACCAAGCAGGATTCGAACCTACACTCTTGCATCAATTACATCTTTGAGTATCCGTCAATCATGACGATTACCCCGTAACCGTTTCGTTTCGGGTACATCAGGGGCCTACTCTTGGACTCGCTAGACTGGGGGCGGGGGGTCAACGAGAATAGGAAGAAAAGGCAATAAAGTAGCAGAGGAATTCTTGGGCTGCCTTAAGAACAGGGATTCTGAAAGGGAAGGTAAGTATTGTTAGATCCTTTCTTTTGAAGTGGGGTTCCGTCCTCTCTTGCCTTGCGACCTAGGTATTCCGTTTCTGGTTTCTGCCGTGCAGCATCCAAGTGTGGCTTTCGTTTCTCAGCTTTTCATAAACTCCTACTCGAGTGACTCGGCGAGGTGTTCTCCTATCTTCAGCTTTTTCAAGTGTTTACACATTAATGGCAAAGCAAAAGGGGAGAGACTTCGAGTTATTAGCCAGAAGGAAACCCTCCCCTACTGGGGAGACAGACAGATTTGGTGTTCTCCAAAAAAAGCTTAAGTCAATCGTCAAGGTACCTATTTTGGTTAATGACACAATATAGTCCTTTTTAAGTTCTTAAAACTTAAAAAGGCACTAATATATATCCATTTACTTGGTTAACTTGTTCATGCCAACATTAGGCCAATACATGTCGTATTGCCTTTCATATTTCCTTTTATCCCAAAACTAGTGCATTTTAGATGCTCCCATTTCCATGAATTTTTCATGCATTGCTTTTCGATGATTTTCTAAGCATTTGCCTTTTATAGATTTTATTTTCCATATTCTTTCATGTAATTCTTTTCAAAGGCATGTATAACATAACCAACCTACTTGGAAGTATATTTTCAATTTAGTTTTCACATCATGGATCTATCAATCCTAGCTAGTCATGTCAGGTACTTCATGAATGTGTTTTCCTACTAGTTCAACTTCATGTCTTTTGATAATTGTTCAACTGACTATGTTCATTTAACTTCCACTTTGATAATCATTGTCACAATGTTTCATGTTTAATACTTTGGTCACTAATTTAAAACCTAATTATTGCATCATGCCATGGCTTATCTCATTGTTATGTGTTTCTTGGATAGCATTTCCATAGCTTATCACATGTCAATTTCCATGACATACTCATTGCATTTAGTTTGTTATGGAATTTCCATGGCTTATATCATATTCATCTCCATGTCACATTCATAGTCTATGTATATCATCTTATGGCATTTCTCTTTATTTAAGTACTATGTCAAGTGTCATTTTCCCAAGCCATATACTTGTTCTCTCTATAGTACTTAATGATCGATATTCATAGGTCCTGTGGACTTAGCAATTCAATTATTGGATGGAATTTGGTACATGAATTGTGTACATGTACATATATAGATGAACATCTAGCATAAGTTAAGTTTATCACTACTTGTGAATAACTACACCCACTAAAAGATGTGAACTTGAACCAGTGGAGTTAAAGACTATTGAAAGGTCTATGGGATTTATAGCCCCTTTACAAATATCTATACTAAGAAAGCAAATACTTTTCATGCATCATTTACCTATTTTCCTTGAGGTTAGTTTGTCGAATATGTTAGATATTGTATGTTTATATGAATGGATGAAGATGGAGTCGCCTTTAAATTTTTTTTACTTAAACTATGTTTATCAGGGACATCTGTTTGGTTTCTTTAAATTCATTACATAGCCTTTTTTGTTCTAATCTCATTGAGTGTTTCCTTGTAGTAATGATGTAATGGCAGGTAGTCGTGCCGCCCACCACTCGTCACCACTTACTACACCCAGAAATAATGTAACTATCCAAATTTTGAAGTCCTATTTGGAAGATTAGATTGAATAGAAGGATGAATGTGTAATAAATTTTGAATTTTAGAAGTTATAATTTTTTGTAAATATACTAATAATTAAAATCCTTTTGTAAAATAGAATCCAACAACTCAAAGAACATTGAAAATGGACTTCAGATGAAAATGTTATGAGCATTTGAAGTTGAAGGGAATTTTTATAATTTAAAGATTCAAAATGCAGCGGGAAGTTTTAATAACGACCCCCTCCCTTTGTCTTAGTGCCTGCACCATGCCTCCACTGCATTTGAACTAGGAAAGATAGTGGTCGGTCACGCTGCCCACATTTAATCATCATTTGTGGTATCGAGAAATAATGTAACTACCCAAATTTTAAAGTCCTATTTGGAAAATTAGATTGAATAGGAGGATGAAGGTTTTATAAATTTTGGATTTTAGAAGTCTGAATTTGCAAAAAATATTCTAATAATTAGTTTCTATTCAAAAAATGGAATCAAACGA
The DNA here is from genome assembly GCA_035236585.1 of Warburgia ugandensis. Lineage (NCBI taxonomy): Eukaryota > Viridiplantae > Streptophyta > Magnoliopsida > Canellales > Canellaceae > Warburgia > Warburgia ugandensis. The sequence continues at coordinate 52,314,275 of CP141127.1, read as the reverse complement.
CATAAAGAACATTGAAAATGGAGTTCAGAACAAAAAGTTATGAGCATTTAAAGTTGAAGGGCATTTAGGTAATTAAATGATTAGGAAAAAGATTCAAAACACAGGAGGCCATTTTGATAACAACACCCTCCCTTCGTCTTTGCATCTACACTGAGAAAGATGGCAAGTGGTTATGTTGCAAACCTACGATCATCGTTTGCTGTGTCCGAAAATAATGTAACTACTGAATTTTAAAGTCCTATTTGGATAATTGGATTGAACAAGAGGATGAATGTTTTATAAATTTTGAATTGAGAATTTGTTTGAAATATTTCATAATTAAATTCTATTCCAAAAATGGAATCCAACAACATAAAGAACACTAAAAATGGAGTTCAAATGAAAAAGTATGACCATTTGAAGTAGAAAGGTATTTTGTTAATTAAAAGATTAAAAAAAAGGATTCAAAATGCATGGGGCTGTTTTAATAATGACATACACCTTCTGTCTCCATGTCTGCACCACATTTGCACCAGGAAAGAAGGTAAGTGGTAGTGGCGCCCACCTCCAATAATCGTTTACTGCCCCAGGAAATAATGTATCTATCAAAATTTTGAAGTCCTATTTGAAAGATTAGATTGAACAGGAGGATTAATGTTTTATAAATTTTGAATTTTAGAAGTTAGAATTGGTTGAAAATATTCTCATAATTAAATTCTATTCAAAAAATAGAATCCAACAACTCAAAGAACACAAAAAACGGAGTTCATATGGAAACATTATGAGCATTTGAAGTTGAAGGGCATTTTGGTAATCAAAAGATAAAAAAAAGGATTTAAAACATTGGGGACCATTTTGATAATGACTTCATCCCTTTATCTCTATGTCCATGCTACATCTGCACAACACCTATGCTAGGAAAGATGGTTGTCATTTATGTCACCACCTTCGATCACTGTTTGCAGTGCTGGGAAATAATGTAACTACCCAAATTTGAAAGTCATATTTGGAAGATTGGATTGAACAAGAGGATGAATGTTTTATAAAATTTGAATTTTAGAAGTTAGAATTTGTTGAAAATATTCTCTTAATTAGATTCTATTCAAAAAATAGAATCCAATGACACAAAGAACACTAAAAACAAAGTTGGATGAAAAAGTTATGAGCATTTAAAGTTGAAGGGCATTTCGATAATTAAAAGAATAAAAAAAAGGATTCAAAACACAAGGGCCATTTTGATAATGACACCCTCCCTTTGTCACTGTGTCTGCGATAAGAAAGATGGTAGGTGGTCACGTCGCCCACCTATGGCCATCGTTTGTTGCGTTGGGAAATAATGTTACTACCTAAATTTTAAAGTCCTATTTGGAAGATTATATTGAATAAGAGGATAAATGTTTTAAAATTTTGAATTGAGAATTTGTTGAAAAGATTCTCATAAATAGATTCTATTTGAAAAATAGAATCCAATGACACAAAGAACACTGAAAGCGGAGTTCAGATGAAAAAGTTATGAATATTTGAAGTTGAAGGGCATTTTGATAATTAAAAGATAAAAAGTGATTCAAAACATAGGGGGCCACTTTGATAACGACTCCTTGCCTCCTCCACATATGTGCCATGCCTACACTGTGTTAGCAACGGGAAAGAAGGTAGGCAGTCACACTGCCCACCTTTAGTCACAATTTATTGTGTTGGGAAATAATGTAAATACAAAAATTTTGAAATCCTATTTGGAAGATTAGATTGAATAGGAGACAGATATTTTATAATTAGAAGCTAGAATTAGATGAAAATATTCTCATAATTAGATTCTATTTAAAAAATAGAATCCAATGACTCAAAGAACACTGAAAATAATGTTTGGATGAAAAAGTTATGTACATTTGAAGTTGAAGAGCATTTTGGTAATTAAAAGATTAAGAAAAAAGACTTAAAATGTAGGGGCCATTTTGATGGTGACACACTCCCTCCGTCTCTATATCTGTGTTATACATCTGCACCACATTTAGACTAAGAAAGATGGTAGGCGGTCATGCTGCCCACCTTTGGTCACTGTTTGCGGCACCGAGATATAATGTAACTATTTGAATTTAAAAGTCCTATTTGGAAGGTTGGATTGAATAAGAGATGAATGTTTTATAAAATTTGGATTTTAGAAGTTAGAAATTTTTTTAAAATATTGTCATAATTAGATTCTATTTGAAAAATGGAATCCAACAACACAAAGAATATTGAAAACGGAGTTTGGACGAAAAGGTTATTCGCATTTGAATTTGAAGGCCATTTTGGTAATTAAAAGATTCAAAAAAGGATTCAAAATGCAATTGGCTGATTTGATAATGACACCCTTCCTCTGTCACCACGTTTGCACCACACCTGCACTGTGTTTGCATTAGGAAAGATGGTAGGGGTCGTGCTACCCACCTCCAGTCACAGTTTACTACACCAGGTAATAATGTAAATACCCAAATTTTAAAGCCCCATTGGGAAAATTAGATTGAACAAGAGCATGAATGTTTTATAAATTTTGAATTTTAGAAGCTAAAATTTGATTAAAATATTCTCACAATTAGATTCTATTCGAAAAATAGAATCCAATGATCGACAGAACACGAAAAATGCAGTTACGATGACAAAGTTATGAGCATTTGAAGTTAAAGGGAATTTTAGTAATTAAAAGATTAGAAAAAAGGATTCAAAATGTAGGGGGCCATTTTGATAACAACACTCTCCCTTCATTTTCTCGTCTGCCCAAAGAAAGATGGTAGGCAGTTGCGCTGCCCACCTATAGTCATTGTTTATTGCGTTGGGAAATAATGTAACTACCTAAATTTTAAAGTCCTATTTGGAAGATTGGATTGAAGAAGAGGATGAATGTCTTATAAATTTTAAATTGAGAATTTGTTTATAAATATTTTCAAAATTAGATTGTATTCAAAAAAGAAATCCACCAACTCAAAGAAGAGTGAAAACAGAGTTCGGATGAAAAGGTTAAGGGCATTTGAAACTTAAGGACATTTTAGTAGCTAAAAGATTAAAAAAAAGGATTCAAAAAGCATAGGGCCATTTTGATAACAACACCCTCGCTCCTTCTCTGCATCTACATCACACTTGCACTGTGTTTGCATTGGGAAAGATGGTAGCAAGTGCACCACCCACCTCATACCATAGTTTACTATGCCTGAAAATAATGTAACTACCCATATTTTAAAGTCCTATTTGGAAGATTAGATTAAACAATAGGATGAATGTTTTTTTAATTTTGAATTTTAAAAGTTAGAATTTGATAAAAATATTCTTAGAATTAGATTCTATTTGAAAAATAGAATCCAACGGCTTAAAGAACACTAAAAACGGAGTTTAAACAAAAATGTTATGACCATTTGAAATTGAAGGAAATTTTGGTAATTAAAAGATTAAAAAAAAAAGGATTCAAAATGTAGGGGCAATTTTGATAATGACACCCACCATCCATCTTTGCTTCTACGCCATGTCTACACCCCTTCTATGGTGGGAAAGACGGTAGGCGGTCATTCTGCCCATCTTTGGTCACCAATTGCGGCGCTGAGAATTAATGTAACTAGCAAAATTTTAAAGTCCTATTTGGAAGATTGGACTGAATAGGAGGATGATTTTTTTACAAATTTAGAATTTCAAAAGTTAGAATTTCTTGAAAACATAGTCATAATTAGATTCTTGTCGAAAAATGGAATCCAATGACACAAAAAACACTAGAAACGGAGCTCAAATGAAAAAGTTATGAGCATGTGAAGTTGAAGGGCATTTTGATAATTAAAAGATTAAAGAAAGGATTTAAAACTTCGGTGGCTATTTTCATAACGACACCCTCCCTTTATCTCCACGTCTATGCCATGCCTACTCCGTGTTTACATCGAGAAAGACAGTAGACGGTCGTCCCGCCCACCTCCGGTTACAGTTTCCTACACCGAGAAATAATGTAAATACCTAAATTTTGAAGTCCTATTTGGAAAATTAGAATGAATAGGAGCATTAATTTTTATAAATTTTGAATTTTAGAATCTAAAATGTGATGAAAATATTCTCATAATCAACTTCTAATTGAAAAATGGAATCCAATGACTAAAAGAACATAGAAAACAAAGTTCAAATGAAAAAGTTATGTGCATTTGAAGTTGAAGGGAATTTTGGTAATTAAAATACTAAAAAAGGATTCAAAGCATAGGTGGCATTTTGATAATGACACCCTCCCTTCGACTCTCTATTTGCACCACTTCTGCATAGCATCTGTGCTAGGAAAGACAGTAAGCAGTCGTGCCGCCCACCTCCTGTCACAGTTTACTACATGTAGAAATAATGTAACTACCAAAATTTTGAACTCTTATTTAGAGGATTAGATTGAAAAGGAGGATGAATTTTTTTTTTATATTTCAAATTTTAGAAGCTAGAATTTGATGAAAATATTCTCAGAATTAGATTCTATTTGAAAAATACAATCCAACAACTCAAAGAATACTGAAAATGGAGATTGAACAAAAACTTATGAGCATTTGAAGTTGAAGAAAATATTGGTAATTAGAAGATTAGAAAAAAGGATTCAAAATGCAAGGGGCATTTTAATAATGACACACTCCCTTTGTCTCCGCATATGCACCAAGAAAAATGGCAAGCAGTAGTGTCGTTCACCTACAGTCATGTTTGCTGGGTTGGGAAATAATGTAACTACCTAAATTTTAAAGTCCTATTTGGAAAATTAGATTGAATAAGATGATGAATGTTTTATAAATTTTGAATTGAGAATTTATTGAAAATATTATCATAATTAGATTCTATTCAAAAAATAGAATCTAACAACTCATAGAAGCCTGAGAACGGAGTTCGGATGAAAAAGTTATGAGCATTTATAGTTGAAGGGCATTTTGGTAACTAAATATTTTTTTTTTAAAGATTCAAAATGCGTAGGGCCATTTTGATAATGACACCCTCCTCCATCTTCGTGTTTGTAGCACACCTACACTGCATTTTCAATGAGAAAGATGGTAGGTAGTTGTGCCGCCTACCTCAAGGCACAGTTTACTACGCCTGAAAATAATGTAACTACCCAAATTTTGAAGTCCTATTTGGAAGATTAGATTGAACAGGCAAATGAATGTCTAATAAATTTTGAATTTTAGAAGCTAGAATTTGATGAAAATATTCTCAAAATTAGATTTTATTCAAAAAATAGAATACAATGACTAAAAGAACACTGAAAATGCTGTTTGGATTGAAAAGTTATGAGCATTTGAAGTTGAAGGGCATTTTGGAAATTAAAAGATTAAAAAAGGGATTGAAAATGCAGAGGTCATTTTGGTAATGACACCAATGCTCCCTCTCATTGTCTATGCTAGGTCTGCATCACATCTGCACTGGGAAAGATGTTTGCCAATCATGCCGTCCACCTTGGAAGATTGGATTGAATAGGAGGGTGATTGTTTTAAAATTTTTGAATATTATAAGTTAGAATTTTTTGAGAACTTTGTCATAATTAGATTCTATTCAAAAAATGGAATCCAATGACACAATGAACATTGAAAATTGAGTTGGTATGAAAAGGTTATGAGCATTTGAAGTTGCAGGGCATTTTGGTAATTAAAAGATTAAAAAGTGGATTCAAAACTCAGGTGGCCATTCTGAGAACAACACCCTCCCTCTGTTTGCACGTCTATGCCACATCTGCAACACATTTGCATCTAGAGAGAAGGTAAGTAGTTGTGATACCGACCTCCGATTTTAGTTTACTGTGCCGGGGAATAATGTAAATACCCAAATTTTTTAAGTCCTATTTGGAAAATTAGATTGAATAGGAGGATGAATGCTTTATAAATTTGATTTTTAGAAGCTAGAATTTGATGAAAATAATCTCATAATTGGATTTTATTCAAAAAATGGAATCTAATAACTAAAAGAGCATGAAAAACGAGGTTCAGATGAAAATATTATGAGCATTTGAAGTTGAAGGGCATTTTGGAATTAAAAGACTAAAAAAAGGATTCGAAGCACAGGGGGATGTTTGATAATGACAGCCTCCCTTCGTCAGTGCTTCTACATCGCATTTGCACTGAAAAGACAATTGGCGGTCGTGTCGCCCACCTCCGGTCATAGTTTACTACGCTGGTAAATAATGTAACTACCCAAATTTTGTGGAAGATTAGATTGAACAAGAGGATGAATGTTTTATAAATTTTGAATTTTAGAATCTAGAATTTGGTGAAAATATCCTTAGAATTATATTCTATTCAAAAAATAGAATCCAACAACTCAAAGAACACTGAAAACAGAGTTCAAACGAAAAAGTAATGAGTATTTGAAATTGAATGACATTTTGGTAATTAAAAGATTAGAGAAAAGGATTCAAAATGTAGGGCACCATTTTGATAAAGACAACTTCCTTTTGTCTCTACGTCTGCACTAAGAAAGATGACAGGCGGTCGTGCTGCCTACCTACTGTCACATTTGTTGTGACTAGAAATAATGTAACTACCAAAATTTTAAAGTCCTATTTGGAATATTCAATTTAATAAGAGGATGAATGTTTCACAAATTTTGAATTGAGAATTTGTGGAAAATATTCTCATAATTAGATTCTATTCAAAATATAGAATCCAATGACTTAAAGAAGTTTGAGAATGGAGTCCGGATGAAAAGATATGAGTATTTGAAGTTGAAGGGCATTTTGGTAATTAAAAGATTCAAAAAAGGATTCAAAACTCAAGTGGCCATTTTGATAACAACACCCTACCTCTATCTCCATGTTTGCACCACACCTACACATCATTTGCATCTAGAAAGAAGGTAGGCAGTCGTGCCGCCCCACCTTTGATCACAGTTTACTGCGCTAAGAAATAATGTAAATACCCAAATTTTTAAGTCTTATTTGGAAAATTGGATCGAACATGAGGATGAATGTTTTATAAATTTTAAATTTTAAAATCTAGAATTTTATGAAAATAATATCATAATTGGATTCTATTCGAAAAATGGAATCTAATAACTAAAAGAGCACAAAAAACGGAGTTCAAATGAAAAAGTTATAAGCATTTGAAGTTGAAGAGCATTTTGGTAATTAAAAGACTAAAACAAGGATTCAAAGCACAGGGGGCATTTTGGTAACGACACCCTCCCTTCATCTCTACGTCTGCATCGCGTCTGCATTGGAAAGACGGTTAGCGATCGCGCCGCCCACCTTCGGTCACAGTTTACTATGCTGGAAAATCATGTAACTACCCAAATTTTGTGGAAGATTAGATTGAATAGGAGGACGAATATTTTATGAATTTTGAATTTTAGAGATAGAATTTGATGAAAATATACCCAAAATTATAATCTATTCAAAAAATAGAATCCAACGACTCAATGAACACTGAAAACAGAGTTCCAACAAAAAAGTTATGAGTATTTGAAGTTGAATGGAATTTTAGTAATTAAAAAGATTGGAAAAAAGGATTCAAAATGTCGGGGATCATTTTGATAACAACAACCTCCCTTCCTCTTTACGTCTGTGCCAAGAAAGATGGTAGGCAGTTGTCCACCCACATATTGTCATCAAGTTTGCTCCGCCGAGAAATAATGTCCAAATTTTAAAGTCTTATTAGAAAGATTAGATTGAATAAGAGGATGAATGTTTTACATATTTTGAATTGAGAATTTGTTGAAATTATTCTCATAATTAGATTTTATTTGAAAAATGGAATCCAACGACACAAAGAAGCTTGAGAACGGAGTTTGGATGAAAAAATTATGATCATGTGTAGTTGAAGGGCATTTTGATAACTAAAATATTAAGAAAAAAGGATTCAAAATGCACAAGGCAGTTTTGATAATGACACCCTCCCTCCTCCATGTCTACAGAACACCTACACTGTGTTTGTGCTAGAAAAGATGGTAGGTGGTCGCACCACCCACCTCCGATCATAGTTTACTATGCATGGAAATAATGTAAATACCCAAATTTTGAAGTCCTATTTAGAAGATTAGATTGAACAGCCAAATGAATGTTTTATAAATTTTGAATTTTAGAAGCTAGAATTTGATGAAAATATTCTTAGAATTAGATTATATTAAAAATAATAGAATACAATTACTCAAAGAACATTGAAAATGGAGTTTGGATGAAAAAGTTATGAGTATTTGAAGTTGAAGAGCATTTAGGCAATTAAAAGATTAAGAAAAAGGATTGAAAATGCAGGGGTCATTTTGATAATGACACCCTCCCTCCTCCCCAGCTGTGCCACATTTTGCACTATGTTTGTGCTAAGAAAGAAGGATGATGGTCATGCCGCCCACCTTCGATCATCGTTTGCAACTGACAATTAATGTAACTACCCGAATTTTAAAGTCCTATTTGGAAGATTGGATTGAACAGGAGGATGATTGTTTTATAAATTTTGAATTTTATAATTAAGAATTTCTTGAAAACATTGTCATAATTAGATTCTATTCGAAAAATGGAATCCAACGACACAAAGAACACTAAAAATGGAGTTCGGATGAAAAAGTTATGAGCATTTGAAGTTAAAGGGTCTGTGAGACACTTACACTGCATTTGAATTTTAAAATTTAGAATTTGATGAAAATAATCTCATAATTGAATTATATTCAAAAAATGGAATCCAATGATTAAAAGAGCATGAAAAATGGAGTTTGGATGAACATGTTATGAGCATTTGAAGTTAAAGGGCATTTTATTAATTAAAAGACTAAAAAGGGGATTCAAAGCACAGGGGGACACTTTGATAAAGTCATCCTCCCTTCATCTCTATGCTTACACTGCATCTACATAGGAAAGATGGTTGGCAGTCCCGCCACCGCCCACCTCCGATCACAATTTACTACACTAAGAAATAATGTAACTACCCAATTTTGTGGAAGATTAGATTGAATAGGATGATGAATGTTTTATAAATTTTGAATTTTAGAAGCTAGAATTTGACGAAAATATTCTCAAAATTAGATTCTATTTAAAAAATAGAATCCAACGACTCAAACAACACTGAAAATAGAGTTTGGACGAAAAAGTTATGTGCATTTGAAGTTGAAGGGCATTTTGGTAATTAAAAGATTAGGAAAAAGGATTAAAAAATGCAGGGGCCATTTTGATGATGACATCCTCCCTTTGTCTCCATGTCCACCAAGAAAGATGGCAGGCGGTTGCTACCCACTGACGATCACCATTGGTTGCTTAGGGAAATAACGTAACTAACATGAATTTCAAAGTCCTATTTGAAAGATTGGATTGAACAAGAGGATGAATGTTTTATAAATTTTGAATTGAGAATTTTTAAAAAATATTGTCATCATTAAATTCTATTTGAAAAATGGAATCCAACGACTCAAAAAGACAAAAAATATAGTTCGGATGAAAAAGTTACCACCAATTGAAGTTGAAGGGCATTTTAGTAATTAAAAGACTAAAAAAAGGATTCAAAGCATAGGGGCCCATTTTGATAACGACACTCTCCCTTCGCCTCTTCATTTGCACCAGATCTTCATAACGTCTACACTGGGAAAGATGATAGGTGGTCGCACCACCCAACTCTGGTCATAGTTTACGATGCTTAGGAATAATGTAACTACCCAATTTTTAAAGTCCTATTTGGAAGATTAAATTGAATAGGAGGATGAATGTTTTATAAATTTTAAATTTTGGAAGCAAGAATTTAATGAAAATATTCTTAGAATTAGATTCTATTCAAAAAATAGATCCAATGACTTAAAGAACACTGAAAATGGAGTTCAGATAACAAAGTTATGAGCATTCAAAGTTGAAGAGCACTTTGGTAATTAAAAGATTAGAAAAAGGGATTCAAAATGCAAGGGCTGTTTTGATAATGACACCCTCTATCTTTGCGTCGGCGCCATGTCTACACCGTGTCTGCGTTGGGAAAGATAGTAGGCAGTCATGCCACCCACCTTTAGTCATCATTTGTGGCACTGAGAATTAATGTAACTAGTCGAATTTTAAAGTCCTATTTGGAAGATTGGATTGAACAGGAGGATGATTGTTTTATAAATTTTGAATTTTAGAAGCTATAATTTCTTGAAAACATTGTCATAATAATATTCTATTCAAAAAATGAAATCCAACGACATAAAGAACACTGAAAATAGAGTTTAGATGAAAAAGTTACTAGCATTTCAAGTTGAAGGGTATTTTGATAATTAAAACATTAAAAAAGGATTTAAAATGCAAGTGGCTGTTTTGATAACAACACCCTCCCTCTGTCTCTATGTCTGCGCCACACTTGCACTACATTTGCATTGGGAAAGATGGTAAGTGGTCATGCCACCCACCTCAAGTCATAGTTTACTGCGCTAAGAAATAATGTAAATACCCAAATTTTGAAGTCCTATTTGGAAAATTAGATTGATTAGGAGGATGAATGTTTTATAAATTTTGAATTTTAGATGTTAGAATTTGATAAAAATATTCTCATAATTAGATTCTATGCGAGAAATGGAGTCCAACTACTAAAAGAACATGGAAAGCATTTTGGTAATTAAAAGACTCAAAAAAAGGATTCAAAGAACAAGGGCAATTTTGATAATGATACTCTCCCTTTGTCTCTACGTGTGCACCATGTTTACATCTCATCTACGCCAAGAAAGACAATAGGCAGTCGTGCCGCCCACCTCTGCTCACAGTTACTATGCCTAGAAATAAAGTAACTACCCAAATTTTGAAGTCCTATTTGGAAGATTAGATTGAAAAGGGGGATGAATGTTTTATAAATTTTTAATTTTAGATGGTAGAATTTGATGACAATATTCTCATAATTAGATTATATTAAAAAAAATAGAACCCAACGACTCAAAGAACATGGAAAATAGAGTTCGGACAAAAAAGTTACTAGCATTTGACATTGAAGGGCATTTTGGTAATAAATGATTTACAAAAAAGGATTCAAAATGCAAGAGCTATTTTAATAACGACACCCTCCCCCCGTCTCTGCATCTATGCCACGTCTACACAGCAACTGTGTTGGAAAGACTATAGGCGGTCACGCCGCCCACCTCTAATCACCATTTGCTGCACCAAGAATTAATGTATTACCCAAATTTTAAAGTCCTATTTGGAAGATTAGACTAAATAGGATAATGAATTTTTTATAAATTTTGAATCTTATAAGATAGAATTTCTTGAAAACATTGTCATAATTAGATTTTATTAAAAAATGGAATCCAACGACACAAAGAACACTAAATATAGATTTCAAATGAAAAACTTATGAGCATTTGAATTTGAAGGGCATTTTGGTAATTAAAAGATTACAAAAGGGATTCAAAATGCAAGTGGCAGTTTTGATAATGACACCCTCCCTCTATCTTTGCATCTACGAGCCTACACCATGTTTGCATCGAGAAAGCTGATAGGCGGTAGTGCCGCCCACCTTCGATCATTGTTTACTTTGCTGGGAAATAATGTAAGTACCCAAATTTTGAAGTCCTATTTGGAAGAATAGATTAAATAAGAGTTTGAATGTTTTAAAAAAATTTAATTTTAGAAGCTAGAATTTGATGAAAATATACTCATAATTAGTTTAATTTGAAAAATAAAATTTAATGACTAAAATAACACTGTAAACGGAGTTCGAATGAAAAAGTTAAGAGCATCTAAAGTTGAAGGGCATTTTGGTAATCAAAATATTTGAGAAAGGGATTCAAAGAGTAGGGGACCATTTTGATAATGCAACCCTCCCTTTGTCTCTGCGTCTGTGCCAAGAAAGATGGTAGGCAATCACGCTACCCACCTACAGTCACCATTTACTGTGCTAGGAAATAATGTAACTACCTAAATTTTAAAATCCTTTTTGGAAGATTGGATTGAACAGGGGGATGAATGTTTTATAAATTTGGAATTGAGGAATTTTTTAACATATTCCCATAATTAGATTCTATTTGAAAAATGAAATCCAACGACTCAAAGAACACTGAAAACGGAGTTCAAATGAAAAAGCTCTGAGCATTTGAAGTTGAAGGCATTTTGGTACGAGAAGATTTTTTTTTGAAAAAAAAAAAGGATCCGAAACACATGGCACCATTTGCTGCATCTACACCATGTCTACACTAGGAAAGATGGTAGGCAGTCACACGACCCAACTCCAATCACCATTTGCTACACCAAGAAAAAATGTAACTACCCGAATTTTAACATCCTATTGAAAAGGTTCAATTGAGCAGGAGGATGAATGTTTTATATATTTTGAATTCTAGAAGCTAGAATTTGTTGAAAATATTGTCATAATTTGATTCTTTTCAAAAAAATGGAATCCAACAATACAAGGAACATTGAAAATGGAGTTCGAATGAAAAAGTTATGAGCATCTAAAGTTGAAGGGCATTTTAATAACTAAAAGATTAGAAAAGGGATTCAAAACATAGGGGGTTATTTTGATAACAACACCCTCTCTCTGTCTCCTTGCCATTGCGATGTCTGCACTGCATCTTCACTGGGAAAGATGATAAGCAGTAATGCCAGGCACCTCCAATCACTATTTGCGGCGCCTAGAAATAATGTAACTACCCCAATTTTAAAGTCCTATTTGGAAGATTGTGACTGAACAGGAGCATGAAAAATGGACTCCAATGACACAAAGAACACTGAAAAACGACATTTGAATTAAAAAGGTATGAGCATTTGAAGTTAAAGGGCATTTTGGTAATTAAAAGAATAAGAAAAAGGATTAAAAAAAACGGGGCCATTTCAATAACGACACCCTCCCTCCATCTCTACTCTGCACCTTGCCTACGTCAAATTTTCATTGGGAAAGAGGATAGGTGGTCACGTTGCACATCTATGGTCATCGTTTATTGTGCAAGGAAATAATGTAATTACGCAAATTTTGACGTCCTATTTGGAAGATTAGATTTACCAGGAGGATAAATGTTTTATAGTTTTTGAATTTTAGAAGCTAGAATTGTTGAAAATAATCTCATAATTAGATTTTATTCAAAAAAATAAAATACAATGACTCAAAGAACACTAAAAACAAGTTCAGATGAAAAGTTATGAGTATTTGAAGTTGAAGGGCATTTTGGTGATTAAATTTAAAAAAAAGGATTCAAAATGCAAGGGTTGTTTTGATGACGACACCCTACCTTTGTCTTTAGATATAGGATGGGAAAGATGGTAGGCAGCTGCATCAACCACCTCCGATGATCGTTTGCGGACAAGGAAATAATGTAACTACCTGAATTTTAAAGTCCTATTTGGAATATTGGATTGAACAAGAGGATGAATGTTTTATAAAATTTGAATTTTAGAAGTTACAATTTGTAGAAAATATTCTCATAATCAGATTCTATTCCAAAAATGGAATCCAACCACACAAAGAATACTAAAAACAGAGTTTGGATGAAAAAGTTATGAGCATTTAAAGTTGAAGGGCATTTTGATAATTAAAAGATTAAAAAAAAGGATTCAAAACGCAGTGGGCCATTTTGATAATGACACTCTCCCTCCATCTTTGCAACTGTGCCACGTCTACACCACATTTGCACCAAGAAAGACAGTAGGTGGTCACACCGCCCACTTCTGGTCACTGTTTACTGTGCTGAGAAATAATGTAACTACCCAAATTTTGAAGTACTATTTGGAATAATAGATTGAATAGGAGGATGAATCTTTTATAAATTTTGAATTTTAAAAACTAGAAATTGTTGAAAATATTCTCATAATTAGAATCTATTCTAGAAATTGAATCCAACGACTCATAGAACAATGAAAATGTAGTTTGGATGAAAACTTATGAGCATTTGAAGTTGAAGGGCATTTTTATAATTAAAAGTTTAAAAAAATGGATTCAAAATGTGGGAGATCATTTTAATAGAGATGCCACCCCTCCATCTTTACGTTTGTGACATGCCTGCACATTGTTTGCATAGGAAAGACAATGGTCGTTTCCGTCGTCCACCTCCGATCATTGTTTGTGGCACTAGTAAATAATGTAACTCTCCAAATTTTAAAGTCTATTGTGAAGATTGGATTAAACAGGAGGATAAATGTTTTACAAAATTTGAATTTTAGAAGTTAGAATTTGTTGAAAATATTCTCATAATTAGATTCTATTTGAAAAACGGAATCTAACACACAAAGAACACTTAAAACACAGTTTGGATGAAAATGTTATGAGAATTTGAAGTTGAAGGGCATTTTGATAATCAAAAGATTGAAAAAAGGATTCAAAATGCAAGGGGCTATTTTGATAAAGACACCCTCCCTCTGTCATTGTATCTACACCTAGAAAGACGGTAGTCGATCTCGTCGACCACCTCTAATAATAGTTTACTTCGTTGGGAAATAATGTAACACCTAAATTTTGAAGTCCTATTTGGAAGATTAGATTGAATGGGAGGATGAATGTTTTATAAATTTTGCATTTTAGAAGCTAATTTGTTTTAAATATTATCATAATTAGATTATATTCATAAAATGGAATCCAATAACTCATAGAACACTGAAAATGTAGTTCGGATGAAAATGTTATGAGCATTTGAAGTTGAAGGGCATTTTGGCAATTAAAAGATTAAACAGGGATTCAAAATGCAGGGCCTATTTTGATAACGACACCCTACCTCCCTCTCCGTGTTTGCGCCACGTCTGTATCGGGAAAGATGGCAAATAGTCACGCCACCCACCTCTAATGACCGTTTGTGGCACCTAGAAAGAATGTAACTACCCAAATTTTAAAGTCCTATTTGGAATATTGGATTGAATAGGAGGATGAATGTTTTATAAAATGTTAATTTTAGATGTTAGAATTTATTGAGAATATTCTCATAATTAGATTATATTGGGAAAATAGAATCTCAACGCATAAAGAACACTAAAAATGGAGTTCAGATGAAAAAGTTATGAGCATTTAAAGTTGAAGGGCATTTTAATAATTAAAAGATTAGAAAAATGGATTCAAAATGTAGTGGGCCATTTTGATAATGACACCCTCCCTCCGTCTCCGCATCTGCACCATGTTTATGATAAGTAAGACAACAGGCTGTTGTGCCTCCCACCTCCGGTCATCTTTTACTATGGCGGCAAATAATGTAACTACCCAAATTTTGAACTCCTATTTAGAAGAATAGAATGAATAGGAGGATGAATGTTTCATAAATTTTGAATTTTAGAAGCTAGAATTTTTTTTATATATTCTCATAATTAGGTTCTATTTGAAAAATGGAATCCAACAACTCAAAGGACACTAAAAATATAGTTCGGATGAAAAAGTTATGAGCATTTGAAGTTGAAGGGCTATTTTGTTAGCAACACCATCCCACTGTCTTCACATCTACGCCACTTCTGCATAGCATCTGCTACCGAAAAGATGGTAGGAGTTCGCGTCGCCCACCTCCAGTCACCATTTGCAATGCCGAGAAATAATGTAACTATCCAAATTCTAAAGTCCTATTTGGAAGATTGGATTCAACAGGAGGATGAATGCTTTACAAAATTTGATTTTTAGAACTTAGAATATGTTGAAAATATTCTCATAATAAGATTCTATTTGAAAAATACAATCCAACAAGACAAAGAAGACTCAAAAAGAAGTTTGGATGAAAATGTTATGAGCATTTGAAGTTGAAGGGAATTTTGATAATTAAAATATTAAAAAGGGAATTCAAAACATTAGGGCCTATTTTAATAATGACACCCTCCCTCTGTCTCCTCACTAGTGCCACGTCTGCACCAAAAATTACAGTTGGCAGTTGCGCGACCCACCTACAGTCATAGTTTACTTCACTGAGAAATAATGTAACTACCCAAATTTTGAAGTCCTATTTGGAAGATTAGATTGAATAGGAGGATGAATGTTTTATAAATTTTGAATTTTAGAATATAGAAATTGAAGAAAATATTCTCATAATTAGATTCTATTCGAAAAATAAAATCCAACGACTCAATGAACACTAAGAACGACTTCGAACAAAAAAGTTATGAGCATTTGAAGTTGAAGGGCATTTTGGAATTAAAAGATTAGAAAAAGGATTTGAAACCTAAGGGGATGTTTTGATAATGACACCCTTCCTCCGTTTTCATGTCTGTGCCATGTCTACACTATGTCTGCGGCGCCGAAAAATAATGCAACTACCCAAATTTTAAAGTCCCATTTGCATTGAACAAGAGGATAAATGTTTTATAAATTTTGAATTTTAGAAGTAAAAATTTGTTGAAAAAATTTTCATAGGTATATTCTATTCAAAAAATGGAATCCAATGAGACAAAGAACATTGAAAAGGGAGTTTGGACGAAAAAGTTATGAGCATCTGAAGTTGAAGGGCATTTTGGTAATCAAAAGATCCAAAAAAAGGATTCAAAACACAGGTGACCATTTTTCATAACGACACCCTCTATATCCACGTCTGCACCACACCTACATTGGGTTTTGGTGAGAAAGACGGTAGGAGGTTGCGCCGCCCACCTTTGGTCACAGTATACTATGCCAGGAAATAATTTGACTACCCAAATTTTGAAGTCCTATTTGGAAGTTTAGATTGAAGAGGAGGATGATTGTTTTATAAATTTTAAATTTTAGAAGTTAGAATTTGATGAAAATATTCTCATAATTAGATTCTATTCAGAAAATGGAATCCGAGGACACAAAGAACACCAAAAATGGAGTTCGTATGAAAAAGTTATGAGCATTTGTCGTTGAATATTTTGCACTGGCCATTTTGATAATGACACTCTCCCACCGTTTCCATGTCTGCACCATGCCTGCACTGCATTTGCATTGGGAAAGATGGTTGGCAATCACACCGGCCACCTCCGGACACCATTTGTCGTGCCAAGAAATAATCTAACATCCCAAATTGGAAAGCCCTATTTGGAATATTGGATTGAATGGGAGGATAAATGTTTTATAAATTTAGTATTTAGAATTTTCTCATAATTAGATTCTATTTGAAAAATGGAATCCAACGACACAAAAAACACTAAAAACAAAGCTTCGATGAAAAAGTCACGAGTATTTGAAGTTGGAGGGCATTTTGGTGATTAAAATATTAGAAAAATGAATCCAAAATGTAGTGGGCCATTTTTTATAATGACAACCTCCCTTTGTCTCTGCATCTGCACTACATTTATGTTGAGTAAGACGATAGGCAGTTGTGCCATTCACCTTCAGTCACCATTTACTACGGTGGCAAATAATGTAACTACCCAAATTTTGAAGTCCTATTTAGAAGAATGGAATGAACAGGAGGATGAACATTTTATAAATTTTGAATTTTAGAAGCTAGAAATTTTGGAATTATTCTCATAATTAGGTTCTATTCAAAAAATGGAATCCAACAACTTAAAAAATACTGAAAACATAGTTCGGATGAAAAAGTTATAAGCATTTGAAGTTGAAGGGCATTTTTTAAATTAAAAGATTAAAAAAAGGATTCAAAGCACAATAGGCTATTTTCTTAGCGACACCATCCCACTGTCTCCTCGTCTATGCCACTTTTACATAGCATCCGCGAACGAAAAGATGGTAGGCATTCACGTCGCCCACCTCCGGCCACCATTTGCAATGCCGAGAAATAATGTAACAACCTGAATTTTAAAGTCCTATTTGGAAGAATGGACTCAACATGAGGATGAATGTTTTATAAAATTTGATTTTATGAACTTAGAATATGTTGAAAATATTCTTATAATAAGATTCTATTTAAAAAATGGAATCCAATGAGACAAAGAAGATTGAAAATGAAGTTAGGATGAAAAAGTTATGAGCATTTGAAGTTGAAGGGATTTTGATAATTAAAATATTAAAAAAAGAATTCAAAACTTTGGAGCCTATTTTGATAACGACACCCTCCCTCCGTCTTCTCATTAATGCCACGTCTGCACCACCTCTACACCTAAAATTACAGTTGGCGGTCGCATGGCCCACCTACAATCACAGTTTACTTTGCTAAGAAATAATGTAACTACCCAAATTTTGAAGTCCTATTTGGAAGATTAGATGGAATAGGAGGATGAATTTTTTATAAATTTTGAATTTTAGAAGATAGAAATTGAAGAAAATGTTCTCATAATTGGATTCTATTCAAAAAATGAAATCCAACGACTCAAAGAACACTGAAAACGACTTCGGACAAAAAAGTTATGAGCATTTGAAGTTGAAGGGAATTTTGGAATTAAAAGATTAGAAAAAGGATTTAAAACGTAAGGGGATGTTTTGATAATGACACCCTTCCTCCGTCTCCGTGTCTGTGCCATGTCTGCACTATGTCTACACTTGGAAAGACAATAACATTCGCCCCACCCACCTTTGGTCACCATTTGTGGTGCCAAAAAATAATGTAACTACCTGAATTTTAAAGTCCCATTTGCATTGAAAAAGTGGATAAATGTTTTATAAATTTTGAATTTTAGAAGTAATAATTTATTGAAAATATTCGAATAAGTAGATTCTATTCAAAAAATGGAATCCAACAACACAAAGAACACTAAAAAGGGAGTTTGGATGAAAAAGTCATGAGCATCTGAAGTTGAAGGGAATTTTGGTAATCAAAAGATTCAAAAAAAAGGATTCAAAAAGTAGGTGGTCGTTTTACATAACGACACCCTCTATATCCTTGTCTACACCACGCTTGCACCAGGTTTGGGTGAGAAAGACTGTAGGCAGTTGCGCCGCCCACCTCTTGTTCCAGTATACTGCAATGGGAAATAATTTAACTACCCAAATTTTAATGTCCTATTTGGAAGTTTAGATTGAACAAGAGAAGGATGATGGTTTTATAAATTTTAAATTTTAGAAGTTAGAATTTGATGAAAATATTCCCATAATTAGATTCTATTCAAAAAATGGAAACCAAGACGCAAAGAACAAGGAAAATGGAGTTTGTATGAAAAAGTTATTAGCATTTGCTGTTCAATATTTTGCATTGGTCATTTTGATAATGACACTCTCCCACCATCTTTGTGTCTGCACCATGCCTGCACCGCATTTGCACTGGGAAAGATGGTTGGCAATCGCACTGGCTACCTCCGGTCACCATTTGTTGTGCCAAGAAATAATCTAACTTCCCAAATTTGAAAGTCCTATTTGGAAGATTGGATTGAACAGGAGGATAAATGTTTTATAAATTTAGAATTTAGAATATTCTCATAATTAGATTCTATTTGAAAAATGGAATCCAACGACACAAAGAATACTAAAAATGAAGTTTCGATGAAAAAGTCACGAGCATTTGAAGTTGGAGGGCATTTTGGTGATTAAAAGATTAGAAAAATGGATTCAAAATGTAGTGGGCCATTTTGATAATGACACCCTTCCTCTGTCTCCGCATCCACCCCATGTTCATGCTAAGTAAGACAGCAAGCAGTTGTGTCGCCCACCTCCAATCATCGTTTGCTACACCTGCAAATAATGTAACTACCCAAATTTTGAGGTCCTATTTGGAAGAATAGATTGAATAGGAGGATGAATGTTTTATAAGTTTTGAATTTTGGAAGCTAAAAATTGTTGGAAATATTCTCATAATTAGATTTTATTTAAAAAATGGAATCCAACTAGTCAATGAACATTGAAAACATAGTGTGACGACCCAAGTTTTTGTAACACTTTATGTAATGTATTTTGAAAGGCAGAGCCCTTAATCGTGTAAAAAAATTTAGCAAAAAAAAGCAGTGAAAATTCTTTTCTGTAGAACTTGTTTTATAAAACCCAAGTCATCACTTCATACATAACATAAGTAGAATTTTGTACA
This sequence comes from Warburgia ugandensis, assembly GCA_035236585.1. Lineage (NCBI taxonomy): Eukaryota > Viridiplantae > Streptophyta > Magnoliopsida > Canellales > Canellaceae > Warburgia > Warburgia ugandensis. Next base: position 52,294,577 of record CP141127.1, on the reverse strand, counting down.
AGATAAAATTCCATTGAAGGAATAGACTTTCATTAAATTTCAGAATCCATCCAGTGGTTCACAGTACAGCCAAATCCATTACAATATTTGTCCAAATTACATAATCCAATTCAAAGGTCACCATACAATGAAACTCTCATTATAATACAACACTCACAAATAAAGCAAAATACATGTCTTCAAGGGTATACCTTGAAGATTATTCTCTTCAAGTCTTCTATCGTCTTGAGCTCATAACTCTTCTTACCTGTATCTGAGATATTGCAACATTTACAATATCTCAGCAAGCAATGCTTGGTAGGGGATTTAAGAAGCATAATAATTGACAATGTAATTCCAATACTTCATAATCCCATTATCCCTAAACATATTCATGTATCTACTCTTTACTTCGTAAGTTATGTACATCCATATACATACATACTATACATGGGTAAATTAGTTAAATTTATGAAAGTAGTCAAATATCATTCCCAACTAAGTTGATCAATTCTGTCCATTATGAGAATTTAGTATTTCAGCTAATCTTACAATGGAAATTTCCCTTCTTGGGAAATATTGGTAATATACAATTACCTAGCATTTCATTATGCTCAAACATAAGGCATTTCATATCATAGTGCAAAGTAATCAAAGGACTACCATGCTGCAATCTGATTCATACTAGCGTGCTCAGATAACTGCCCTATTCACCACTGATACCACTGTGGAAAATATTATGTCACTGCTCATATGAGGGGACAGGACTTTCACAGTGGTAGCCTTCCCATAATTGCCCCACCCAACTTTTAGCCTCTCATAGGGCAAGGTATCATCAAATCATCAAATTTCAAGGAGCGGGTGGTGAAACCCTTATAACTCCTCTAGCCTAGCATCCCCCAAGTTTATGCCTATTTAAATAAAATCACAAGCCTCCAAGCTTGTATGTAAAATAATTTCATACGTATCAGACCATCTGTCTGTTTACTTAGGGCTGAAATATCTTCTAGTTCCCTATTCACTTATAGTCTAGTCCTTAACCATCTTATATGTGTTTGGCTGGATCATAAGGTTTTCAGGAGATTTAATACAAGTATTATCATTACTCTTGTCAACATAAGGTCATAGGTTCAATCATGTATATCCCATGTAAATGCATTCATCAAATCCTCCTATCTTCAAGGAGTGATCACTTTTCCCAAATCTTCCATGATCCTGACTGATGTATGTAATCTGTACATCCATACATATTGTCAATATATATAAATTATGAAAAATCCTATTGATCACTAGATCTGATGTTTAGAATGATCTTTAGATCATTCATATCTAAGTATTTTTCTATCTCTAAGTCTTTGTGTGTCCATCTCCTTGATCTTGATCTTTCATAGATCCATTGAATGATAATCTACACATGTTGATAAAGATCAAGGTCCTAGATCTTTTATCATCTAGTTCTTCTTTGATCTAAGTTCAGTTATTGGATCATCCCTAAGGAGGAGGATCTTGGTTTTCTTCCTTGAATCATCTTTGATCAAGGGTTTGGATTATCTAATCTAATGAACTATAACATACATACTAATAAACATGCATACTAAGTACAATATAATATTCTTATTCTTATTGTTCTTGTTCTTGATCATCCAAGATCTAATGGATCTTGTTTGATCATCCTTATCTTACTTACAGTTTTTATTATGGTTAGGTAATTTACTAACCTTTTATGCTCTTACTATTATTATTCAACCAGTTAATGTTTTGCTGGTTGAAGGTAACTTATTTAAGCCTAAGTCTAAATTGCTCCTCTTATTTTCAATTAGCTAAGGTTTACTAACCGAATGGGTGAACACAAAGTAGTTACTTCAATCCTCATGTAAGGAGGCGTTTAGACCTCACAAATGTCAACGGAGGGTAGGGGAAGAGCGAGGCTCTATTAGATAACCCCCTTAACCACTATGTTCAACATTCACTAGAGTGACCCTAGCTCAACCTTTCATAAGGTTCCTATAAGCATGTTGGCCCTAAGTACTTTTCTAATAGATTTTAATTAAGCCCATGAACATTTACAATGTCATTCATGGGTTTATTATTCTCCTAGTTTGGGCTAAGGATTTGATAATCCTTATATTGTCCTACTAACTATAGCCCTTACTAACGTTAAGTCAAAGCCATTCCTTCCTCTTATGTGTTCATGAAACTCTAATTTCTAATTAGATTACATTTTGGTGACTTATGCTCATTATATTTCGACAACTACTTAACATTTGAATCTACTAATAAAATTTGACAACAATTAAATCATAAACTTTAAAGCATGACTCCAATATAAATTTAACAAACATTTATACTAACATGCTCCCTATGAATGTAACTTAACCTAATGGAATAAAACTATACTTAAACTAGCATGATCCTAAGTTATGTAATATATGAAATTTTACTAGTAATCTCATGGAATCATGCTAAAATCTCAAATTCAACCTAACTTGGCCGTAAGATAATTAAATTTCTACCCTATTATAACAATCTAATAACATTTAGAGCATAACATGTAAAATTTAAGAATTACACTATCATGCTTCCTAATTTATAACATAAATCACATTTACAATTCTTTTATCAAATAAAAGACATGTAAATTAATTAGATTAAGATTATTAGAAACTTTTACTTATGATCCAACCATAGATCTTAGATATTTTTCTTTTGATTAAGGGTTTTAGCTATATTTAGGGGGTTTTCTTTATTAAGGTCCAAAGATCATATTGATTTGTTTTTATCATAATCCATCCATGATCTCCTTGGATTTCATTATATAAATATCCATTTCATCCATCCCAAGGATCTGATCACACTTGATCTTATTGAGCAGTGGGTCCCTTTGTAATTTTTAGGGTTTTTCTTACCATAGTGGGTAAATCCCTTAATATCTCTTAGATCTATCCAAATAAACCATTTAGATAACTTCATTTCCATATTATATCATTATTAAAACATATTCCCAATATCTGATCATCTCAGATATTGAGTATCTTGGCAATTAGAAACTTTTTTCATAAATATAGAAGTTTTATTACATATTTTCTCCATTTTATCATTTCATAAGAAAATAGAGGTTGTAAGCTTTCCATAGCCTCTTTTCGATCTCAATTTAAAGTTCATATGACTCCGAAATTGGATTTGGAAGTTTATAGTCTATTCCTAGGGCCCAGATTTGATCTGGGCCCATCGGAATGGACGGCCCAGATTAGTCGGGCGGAAACGAGCCGAGCAGAACTCTTGGTTTGTCGCACATCCATGACGGACATGCGACGGACGCTCCTGGCCAGGACGTCCATGGACGCGCGTAGGACGACATCGCATGCGTTGCACGAGCGCATGCGGTGTCTTACACGCCGTCCATGGGACTTTGGTCTGATCAGGAGGGAACGGACTGTCCAATCTATCCCCTCTTAATTGAGGGTCCAAACCTTGATAGATTTTTGTGAAACTTTCACCCTAGGGGTTTTAGACCCTTCTGGATTGATTGGAAGGGTCAGATTTTCCATTTGAGCTATCAATATTCCTGATTTGAAGGTACTGACATTACTTTATTTTTACAATTTTTTTACCAAAATAAAATTACAGTAAAATAAAAAATTCACAAAACACTAATAAAAATGTCCAGGAAGTAGTTCCACCTACTTGATTGGAGAAAAATGTAGGTTATATGGACCAATTTAAAAGAATACTCTTTTTGATAAAGAGATGGCCCAAGATCCACCTTTCTTGTGATTTCCGTTGTTTGAACCGTTGGATCTCGAAATTTATTTATAGGTTTTGTAGATAAGGTGTGTTAGGAAGTTTTTGATGGTGGGATTTGTGATATTGGATCTGGAACAGAGTGTCTAATTGAATTTAGGTCTCTCGTTCCAATCTAGAGAGAGAAAGAGAAAATGAAAAGAGGGAGATTTCTTGAGATTTTTTGGTTTTTGGGGATGGATCTGGGTCTAAATTTGCAAAAAAAGTGAAGACAATTTTGTGGGAATTTTATGAACATTTTTGGAGGATTTTTGGGATTCCATTTATAAGCATTTTGGGTCTTCTTTCATGATGATATGTAATAATGATGGTTAATTTATTATTATTAATGTAGCATTGGATTCTCCCATTCTCCACTTTCTTCCCCAAGACCATCTGGTATGGTTTGACCCATGATTTCACATGGGCTGGACATAGGATTCGTTTTTGGGTCCCTTGTGGGCCCCACATGGTGTAAAAAGACCATTTTGCCCTTTATGTATAACAATTAGGGTTTATTCCCATGATCTCGGAATTGACCGTACTTAATGGTGTTGGATTTGTATTTTTTAGCACATTCTAAATTTTGATGTCTCAGATTTTGATTTTTTTGGATAAAATTACTATTTTACCCTTTTGTCCAAAAAATGAAGAAAATTAAGGGTTTTTCACTTGAATTCAGAATTTGTTGTGCTTACAGTCATTTTGAAGGGTTTGCTAAGTTTAATTTCATTTATACATGTCTTATCGCTTGATTATACTTTTTGCGCCTAGAAAGATGGTAGGAATTCATGTTGCCCACCTCCATTCACCGTTTGGGATGCCTGGAAATAATGTAACTACTAAAATTTTATAGTTCTATTTGGAAGGTTGGATTGAATGAGAGGATGAATATTTTATAAAATTGGATTTTTTAGAACATAGAATATGTTGAAAATATTCTCATAATAAGATTCTGTTTGAAAAATGGAATCCAACAACATAAAGAACACTGAAAATAGAGTTCAGATGAAAAAGTTATGATCATTTGAATTTGAAGGGCATTTTGATGATTAAAAAATTCAAAAAATTCAAAACATAAGGGACTATTTTGATAATCACACCCTCCCTCGTCTCCACGACAGTGCCACATCTACGTTGGAAAAGATGGTAGGCAGTCAAGCCGCTCACCTCTAGTCATAGTTTACTTTGTCAAGAAATAATGTAACTACCCAAATTTTGAAATCCTATTTTGAAGATTAGATTGAATAGGAAGATTAATGTTTTATGAATTTTGAATTTTAAAGTCTAGAAATTGAAGAAAATATTCTCATAATTAGATTTTATTTGAAAAATGACATCTAATGACTTAAAGAACACTAAAAATGAGTTCAGAGGAAAATGTTATGAGCATTTGAAGTTGAAGGTCGTTTTGGAAATTAAATTATTAAAAAAAAGGATTTTAAATGTAGGGGCCATTTTGATAATGACACTGTTCCTCTATCTCCGTGGCTATGCGATGTATGCACTACATCTGTGTTTGGAAAGACGATAGAGTTCGTGCCACCCACCTATGGTTGCCGTTTGTGGTGCCGAGAAATAATGCAACTACCCAAATTTTAAAGTCCTATTTGCATTGAACAAGAGGTTAAATGTTTTATATTTTTTGAATTTTAGAAGTAAGAATTTGTTGACAATATTCTTATAAGTAGATTCTATTCAAAAAAATGGAATGCAATAACACCAAAAACACTGGAAAGGAAGTTTAGATGAAAACACAGACGACCAATTTTCTTAATGACACCTTCTGTATCCCCATCTGCACCACACCTGCACTAGGTTTGCAGGGAGAAATATAGTAGACGGTCGTGCCACCCACCTCCAGTCACAGTATATTGCACTGGGAAATAATTTAATTACCCAAATTTTGAAGATCTATTAGGAAGATTAGATTAGATTAGATAAAGAGATTTTTTTTTTTATAAATTTTGAATTTTAGAAGATAAAATTTGATGAAAATATTCTCATACTCAGATTCTCTTGGAAAAATGGAATCCTTTGAAGTTGAAGGGCATTTTGGTAATTAAAAGATTAAAAAAGGGATTGAAAACAAAGGGGGGGCATTTTAATAAAGACACCCTCACATCGTCTCTGCATCTGTGGCCATGCCTACATCACATTTTCACCGGGAAAGACTATAGGCACTCACGTCGCCCACCTACGATCACCGTTTAGTATGCTGGGAAATAATGTAACTACCCAAATTTTGAATATCTATTTGGAAGATTAGATTGAAAAGGAGGATGAATGTTTTACAAATTTTGAAATTTAGAAGCAAGAAATTGTTGCAGATATTCTCATAATTAGATTTTATTCAAAAAATGGAATCCAACAACTCAAATAACACTGAAAATGAAGATTGGAAGAAAAAGTTATGAGCATTTGAAGTTGAAGGTCATTTTGAAAATTAAAAGATTAAAAAAAGGATTTTAAATGTAGGGGCCCATTTTGATAATGACATGTTCCTCTATCTTCGTGTCTATGCCACGTCCACACCCGTTTGCACTTGGAAAGACGATAGAGTTTGGCCACCCACCTCAGGTCACTGTTTGTAGCGCCGAGAAATAATGTAACTACCCAAATTTTAAAGTCCTATTTGCATTGAATAAGAGGATAAATGTTTTATATATTTTGAATTTTAAAAGTAAGAATTTGTTGACAATATTCTTATAAGTAGATTCTATTCAAAAAATGGAATGCAACAACACAAAAAACATTGAAAAGGAAGTTTAGATGAAAACACAGATGACTATTTTTCACAACAACACCCTCTGTATCCCCATCTGCACCACACCTGCACTGAGTTTGCATGGAGAAAGATAGTAGGTGGTCACGCCACCCACCTCTAGTCACAGTATATTGCACTGGGAAATAATTTAACCACCCAAATTTTGAAGACCTATTAGGAAGATTAGATTAGACAAGAAGATAATCTTTTTACTATAAATTTTGAATTTTAGAAGCTAGAATTTGATGAAAATATCCTCATACACAGATTCTCTAAGAAAAATAGAATCCTTTGAGGTTGAAGGGCATTTTGGTAATTAAAAGATTAAAAAAGGGATTAAAAACGAAGGGGGGCATTTTAATAATGACACCCTCACATCGTCTCTGCATCTGTGCCACACCTACATCACATTTTCACCAGGAAAGACTATAGGTGCTCATATCGCCCACCTACAATCACCGTTTACTATGCTAGGAAATAATGTAACCACCCAAATTTTGAATTCCTATTTGGAAGATTATATTGAAAAGGAGGATGAATGTTTTATAAATTTTGAAATTTAGAAGCTAGAAATTGTTGAAGATATTCTCATAATTAGATTTTATTCAAGAAATGGAATCCAACAACTCAAAGAACACTGAAAATGAAGTTTGGAAGAAAAAGTTATGAGCATTTGAAGTTGAAGGTCATTTTGAAAATTAAAAGATTAAAAAAAGAATTTTAAATGTAGGGGCCCATTTTGATAATGACATGTTTCTCTATCTTCGTGTCTATGCCACGTCCACACCCGTCTACACTTGGAAAGACGATAGAGTTCGGCCACCCACCTCTGGTCACTGTTTGTAGCGCCGAGAAATAATGCAACTACCCAAATTTTAAAGTCCTATTTGGATTTAATAAGAGGATAAATGTTTTATATATTTTGAATTTTAAAAGTAAGCATTTGTTGACAATATTCTTATAAGTAGATTCTATTCAAAAAATGGAATGCAACAACACAAAAAACATTGAAAAGGAAGTTTAGATGAAAACACATATAACTGTTTTTCATAACGACACCCTCTATATCCCCATCTGCACCACACTTGCACTGAGTTTACATGGAGAAATATAGTAGGCGGTCACGCGACCCACCTCTAGTCACAGTATATTGCACTGGGAAATAATTTAACTACCCAAATTTTGAAGACCTATTAGGAAGATTAGATTAAACAAGAAGATAATTTTTTTATTATAAAATTTGAATTTTAGAAGTTAGAATTTGATGAAAATATCCTCATACTCAGATTCTCTAAGAAAAATAGAATCCTTTGAGGTTGAAGTGCATTTTGGTAATTAAAATATTAAAAAAGGGATTGAAAACGAAGGGGGGCATTTTAATAATGACACCCTCACATCGTCTCTGCATCTATGCCACACCTACATCACATTTTCACCAGGAAAGACTATAGGTGCTCACATCGCCCACCTACAGTCACCGTTTACTATGCTAGGAAATAATGTAACCACCCAAATTTTGAATTCCTATTTGGAAGATTAGATTGAAAAGGAGGATGAATGTTTTATAAATTTTGAAATGTAGAAGCTAGAAATAGATTTTATTCAAAAAATGGAATCCAACAACTCAAAGAACACTGAAAATGAAGTTTGGAAGAAAAAGTTATGACCATTTGCAGTTGAAGGTCATTTTGAAAATTAAAAGATTAAAAAAAGGATTTTAAATGTAGGGGCCCATTTTGATAATGACATGTTCCTCTATCTTCGTGTCTATGCCACGTCCACACCCGTTTGCGCTTGGAAACATGATAGAGTTCGGCCACCCACCTCTGGTCACTGTTTGTAGCGCGGAGAAATAATGCAACTACGCAAATTTTAAAGTCCCATTTGCAATGAATAAGAGGATAAATGTTTTATATATTTTGAATTTTAAAAGTAAGAATTTGTTAACAATATTCTTATAAGTAGATTCTATTCAAAAAATGGAATGCAACAACACAAAAAACATTGAAAAGGAAGTTTAGATGAAAACACAGATGTCTGTTTTTCATAACGACACCCTCTGTATCCCCATCTGCACCACACCTGCACTGAGTTTGCATGGAGAAATATAGTAGGCGGTCACACCACCCACCTCTAGTTACAATGTATTGCACGGGGAAGTAATTTAACTACCCAAATTTTGAAGACCTATTAGGAAGATTAGATTAGACAAGAAGATAATTTTTTTATTATAAATTTTGAATTTTAGAAGTTAGAATTTGATGAAAATATCCTCATACTCAAATTCTCTATGAAAAATAGAATCCTTTGAGGTTGAAGGGAATTTTGGTAATTAAAAGATTAAGAAAGGGATTGAAAACGAACGTGGGCATTTTAATAATGACACCCTCACATCATCTCTGCATCTGTGCCACACCTACATAACATTTTCACCGGGAAAGACTATAGGTGCTCACATCTCCCACCTACAATCACCGTTTACTATGCGAGGAAATAATGTAACCACCCAAATTTTGAATTCCTATTTGGAAGATTAGATTGAAAAGGAGGATGAATGTTGTATAAATTTTGAATTCTAGAAGCTAGAAATTGTTGGAGATATTCTCATAATTAGATTTTATTCAAAAAATGGAATCCAACAACTCAAAGAACACTGAAAATGAAGTTTGGAAGAAAAAGTTATGACCATTTGCAGTTGAAGGTCATTTTGAAAATTAAAAGATTAAAAAAAGGATTTTAAATGTAGGGGCCCATTTTGATAATGACATGTTCCTCTATCTTCGTGTCTATGCCACGTCCACACCCGTCTGCGCTTGGAAACATGATAGAGTTCGGCCACCCACCTCTGGTCACTGTTTGTAGCGCGGAGAAATAATGCAACTACGCAAATTTTAAAGTCCCATTTGCATTGAATAAGAGGATAAATGTTTTATATATTTTGAATTTTAAAAGTAAGAATTTGTTGAAAATATTCTTATAAGTAGATTCTATTCAAAAAATGGAATGCAACAACACAAAAAACATTGAAAAGGAAGTTTAGATGAAAACACAGCTGACTGTTTTTCAGAACGAAACCCTCTGTATCCCCATCTGCACCACACCTGCACTGAGTTTGCATGGAGAAATATAGTAGGCGGTCGCACCACCCGCCTCTAGGCACGGTATATTGCATTGGGAAATAATTTAACTACCCAAATTTTGAAGACCTATTAGGAAGATTAGATTAGACAAGAAGATAATTTTATTATTACAAATTTTGAATTTTAGAAGCTAGGATTTGATGAAAATATCCTCATACGCAGATTCTCTACGAAAAATAGAATCCTTTGAGGTTGAAGGGCATTTTGGTAATTAAAAGATTAAGAAAGGGATTGAAAATGAAGGGGGGCATTTTAATAATGGACACCCTCACATCGTCTCTACATCTGTGCCACACCTACATCACATTTTCACCGGGAAAGACTATAGGTGCTCACATCGCCCACCTACAATCACCGTTTACTATGCTAGGAAATAATGTAACCACCCAAATTTTGAATTCCTATTTGGAAGATTAGATTGAAAAGGTGGATGAATGTTTTATAAATTTTGAAATTTAGAAGCTAGAAATTGTTGAAGATATTCTCATAATTAGATTTTATTCAAAAAATGGAATCCAACATCTCAAAGAACACTAAAAACGAAGTTTGGAAGAAAATGTTATGTGCATTTGAAGTTGAAGGACATTTTGGTAATTAAAATTTAAAAAAAATGCATTAAAAATGCATGGGCTGTTTTCATAGCGATACCCTACCTACATCTTCACGTCTGCACTAGATCTGGACCGGGGCCACCTACGTCCGATGACAGTTTGCGGCACCAAAAAGTAATGTAACTACGCAAGGTTCAAAGTCGTATTTGGAATATAGGATTAGTTAGGAGGATGAATGTTTTATGAATTTTGAATTTTAGAAGTTAGAATTTGTACAAAATATTCACATAATTAGATTTGATTCAACAAATGGAATACAACCACATAAAAAGCACTAAAAATGGAGTTTGGATGAAAAAGTTATGAGCATTTAAAGTTGAAGGGCATTTTGGTAATTAAAATATTAGAAAAAAGGATTCAAAACTCAGTGGGCCATTTTGATAATGACACCCACCATCTCCATGCATGTACCAAATTTGTGCCAAGAAAGATGATAGGTCGTGCCACCCACCTCCAGTCACTATTTACTGCATCGAGAGATAATGTAACTACCCAAATTTTGAAGTTCTATTTAGAAGAATAGATTGAGTAGGAGGATGGATGTTTTATAAATTTGGAATTTTAGAAGCTAGAAATTGTTGAAAATATTCTCATAATTAGATTTTATTTGAGAAATTGAATCCAATGACTCAAAGAACACTGAAAACATAGTTTGAGTGAAAAGTTAAGCGCATTTGAAGTTGAAGGGCATTTTTATAACTAAAAGATTAAAGAAAAGGATTCAAAATGTAGGGGACCATTTCGATAAAGACATTGTTGCTCTATCTCCATGTTTACACCACACTAGCACAGCATCTACGCTGAGAAAGGCAATGGGTTTTCGCGTCGCCCATCTCTGATCATCGAGAAATAATGTAACTATGTGAATATTGGATTGAACAGGAGGATGAATGTTTTATAAATTTTGAATTTTAGAATGTTGAATTTGATGAAAATATTCTAATAATTAGATCCTATTCGAAAAATGGAATCCAATGACTCAAGGAACATTGAAAACAAGTTTGGATGAAAAAGTTATAAGCATTTGAAGTTGAAGGGCATTTTAGTAATTAAAAGATTAAAAAAGGATTCAAAATGCAAGGGGCCATTTTGATAATGACACTCTCCCTCCATCTCCTTGTTTGTGCCATGTTTGCACTACATTTGCACTGAGAAAGATGATAGGCAGTTGCCTCGCCCACCTCCAGTCATAATTTAGTTCGTTGGGAAATAATGTAACTAACCAAATTTTGAATTTTAGATTCTAGAATTTGATGAAAATTTCTCATAATCAAATTCTATTAAAAAAATGAAGTCCAATGACTAAAAGAACATGGAAAATAGAGTTCAGATGAAAAAGTTATGAGCATTTGAAGTTGAAGGGCATTTTCATAATTAAAAGTCTAAAAAAAGGATTCAAAGCATAGGGAGACATTTTGATAACGATACCCTCCCTTCATCTCTGTGTCTGCACTGTGTTTGTGTAGGGAAAGATGGTAAACGATCACGCCACCCACCTCTGGTCATAGTTTACTACGCTGAGAAATAATATAACCACCCAAATTTGAAAGTCCTATTTGGAAGATTAGATTGAAAAGGAGGATGATTTTTTTATAAATCTTGAATTTCAAAAACTAGAATTTGATGAAAATATTCTCGTAATTTGATTCTATTTGAAAAATGAAAGCCAATGACTCAAAGAACATAGAAGACGGAGTTCGGACGAAAATGTTATGAGCATTTGAGGTTGAATGGAATTTTGGTAATTAAAAGATTAGAAAAGAGGATTCAAAATGCAAGGGGTTGTTTTGATAATGAGACCCTCCCTCTGTCTCTGCATCTATGCCATGTCTACATCACGTCTGCATTAGGAAAGATGGTAGGCAGTCGTGCTACCCACCTCTGGCCACAGTTTACTGCACTGAGAAATAATGTAACTACCCAAATTTTGAAGTCCTATTTGGAAGATTAGATTGAATAAGAGGATGAATGTTTTATAAATTTTGAAATTTTGAAGAAAATATTCTCATAATTAGATTATATTCCAAGAATGGAATCCAACGACAGAAAGATTACTGAAATGGAGTTCAAATGAAAAAGTTATGAGCATTTGAAGTTGAAGGGCATTTTAGGTAATTAAAAGATTGAAATAAGGGATTCAAAACGTAGGTGGCCATTTTGATAATGACACCATCCTTATGTCTCCGCGTTTGCTCCACGCCAGTACCGCGTTTGTGTCAGGAAAGATGGTAGGCGGTCGGGCCACCCACCATCGGTCACAGTTTACTACACCAGGAAATAATGTAACTACATGAATGTCAAAGTCCTATTTGGAATATTGGATTGAACAGGAGGATGAATGTTTTATATTTTTTGAATTTTAAAAGATAGAAATGGTAGAAAATATTCTCATAATTAAATTCCATTTTATTCTATTCAAAAAATGGAATCCAACGACACAAAATAATGTAACTACTGAAGTCTTATTTGGAAGATTGGTTGACTAGGAGGATGAATGTTTTATAAATTTTGAATTTTAGAAGCTAGAAATTCTTGAAAATATTCTCATAATTAGACTATATTTGTAAAATGGAATCCAACGGCTCAAAGAACACTGAAAATGTAGTTGAGATGAAAATGTTATGAGCATTTGAAGTTGAAGAGCATTTTGGTAATTCAAAGATAAAAAAAGGATTCCAAATGCAGGGGCTATTTTGATAACAACACCCTACCTCTGCCTCCACATTTTCGTCAAAAAAGGCGGCAGGCAATCATGTCGCCCACCTCCGGTGACTATTTGAGGCATCGAGAAATAATGTAACTACTCAAATTTTAAAGTCCTATTTAGAATATTGGATTGAACAGGATGATGAATGTTTTATAAATTGTTAATTTTAGAAGTTAGAATTTCTAGAAAATATTCTCACAATTACATTCTATCCAAAAAAATGAATCTCGCCACACAAAGGACACCGAAAACGGAGTTCGGATGAAAAAGTTATAAGTATTTAAATTTGAAGGGCATTTTGGTAATTAAAATATTAAAAAAATGGATTGATAACATAGTGGGCCATTTTGATAATGAAATCCTCCCTCTGTCTCTGTGTCTGCACCATATTTGTGTCGAGAAAGATGATAGGCGATCATGCCACCCACCTCCGATCACAATTTACTATACTGGCAAATAATGTAACTACTCAAATTTTGAAGTTCTATTTGCAAGAATAGATTGAACTGGAGGATGAATGTTTTATGAATTTTGAATTTTTAAAGCTCGAAATAGTTGAAATTATTCTCATAAATAGATTTTATTCAAAAAGTGGAATCCAACAACTCAAAGAACACGAAAACCATAGTTCGGATGAAAAAGTTATGACCATTTAAAGTTAAAGGCCATTTTTGAAATTAAAATACTAAAAAAAAAGGATTGAAAACACAGTAGGCCGTTTTGAGAGCGACACCATCCTTCTGTCTCCACATCTACACCACTTCTGCATAGTATCTGTGCCCAAAAAGATGTTAGGCATTCACGTCGCCCACCTCTGATCATTATTTGTGATGTTGGGAAATAATGTAACCACCCAAATTTTAAAGTCCTATTTGGAAGATTGGATTAAACAGGGGATGAATGCTTTCTAAAATTTGAACTTTAGAATTAGAATTTGTTGAAAATATTCTCATAATGAGATTCTATTTTAAAAATGAAATCCAACACCCAAAGAACACTGAAAACGGAGTTCAGATGAAAAGTTATGAGCATTTGAAGTTGAAGGGCATTTTGACAATTAAAAGAGTAAAAAAAGATTCAAAACACAGGAGGCAATTTTGAAAATGAGACTCTCCCTCCATCTCCATGTCAGCACCACATCTGCACTGAGAAAGGTAGTAGGTGGTCGCACCACTCACCTCCAGTCATAGTTTACTTTGTCGGGAAATAATGTAACTACCCAAATTTTGAAGTCGAATTTGGATGATTAGATTGAATGGGAGGATGAATGTTTTATAAATTTTGAATTTTATAATCTATAAATTGAATAAAATATTCTCATAATTAGATTCTATTTGAAAAATGAAATCTAACAACTCAAAGAACCCTGAAAACAAGTTCGGATGAAAAAGTTATGAGCATTTGAATTTAAAGGGCATTTTGGTAATTAAAAGATTAAAAAAGCAATTAAAATGTAGGCGCTATGTTGATAATCTCACCCTTCTTCCATCTCCAAATCTATGTGACGTTTGCACCACGTTTGTGCTGGGAAAGATGGTAGGCGTTTGCACTACCCACATTCGATCACCATTTGCGACACTGAGAAATGATGTAACTACCCAAATTTTAAAGTTGTATATGGAAGATTGCATTGAATAGAAGGATAAATATTTTGTAAATTTTGAATTTTAGAAGTAAGAATTTTTTGAAAATATTCTCATAGGTAGATTCTATTCAGAAAGTGGAATCCAATGACGAAAAGAACACCGAAAAGGGAGTTTGGATGAAAATGTTATGAGCATCTAAAGTTGAAGGGAATTTTAGTAATCAAAAGATTAAAAATAAGGATTCGAAACATAGATGGCCATTTTTCATAATGACACCCTCCCTTTGTCTCTGTATTTGCACCATGCCTGTAATGCATTTGTTTCGGGAAAGATGGTAGGCATTCGCTCTGCCCACCTTCGGTCATAGTTTACTACTCTTAGAAATAATTTAACTACGTAAATTTTGAAGTTCTATTTAGAAGATTAGATTGAACAGGAGGATGAATGTTTTATAAATTTTGAATTTTAAAAGTTATAATTTGATGAAAATATTTTCATAATTAGATTCTATTCAAAAATTGGAATCCAACAATGCAAAGATCAATGAAAACGGAGTTCGTATGAAAAATTTATGAGCATTTGCAGTTGAATATTTTGCAAGGGCTGCTTTGATAACGATTCTCTCCCACCTTCTTCGCATTTATGCCACACCTACATTGCATTTGCATCAAGAAAGATGGTAGGCAATTGTGCCACCCACCTTCAGTCACCATTTTAAAGATTGGATTGAATAAGAGGATGAAAGTTTTATAAATTTTGAATTTTAAAAGTTAGAATATTTTGAAAATATTTTCATAATTAGATTCTATTCAAAAAATGGAATCCAATGACACAAAAAACACTAAAAATGACGTTTGAATGAAAAAGTTATGAGCATTTAAATGTTGAAGGGCATTTTGGTAATTAAAAGATTCAAAAAATGGATTCAAAACATAGGAGTCCGTTTTAATAAAGACACCCTCCCTCTGTTTCCGCATCTGCACCATGAAAGACGATGGGTAGTCTCATGGCCCACCTTTGGTCACCATTTGTTATGCTGAGAAATAATGCAACTACCCGAATTTTAATGTCCTATTCGCAAGCTTGGATTCAATAGGAGGATGAATGTTTTATAAATTTTGAATTGAGAAATTGTTTAAAATATTCTCATAATTAGATTCTATTCGAGAAATGGAATCCAACAACATAAAGAACATTGAAAACAAAGTTAGTATGAAAAAGTTATGAGCATTTGCCAGTGAAGGGAATTTGGGTAATTAAAATTTTTAAAAAAGACTGAAAATGTAGGGGGCCAATTTGATAATGACACCCTCTCTCTGGTCATTGTTTGCAGCACGAGGAAATAATGTAACTACCTAAATTTTAAGGTCCTATTTGAAAGATTGGATTGAATAAGAGAATGAATGTTTTATAAATTTTGAATTAAGAATTTGTTGAAAATATTCTCATATTTAGATTTATTCGAAGAATGGAATCCAATGACATAAAGAACACTAAAAACAAAGTTTAGATGAAAAAGTTATGATTATTTGAAGTTGAAGGGCATTTTAGTAATCAAAAGATTCAAAATGCATGGCGCTGTTTTGATAACGACACCCTCCCTTCGACTGCTCGTTTGTGCCAAGAAAGACTATAGTCGGCTGCGCTGCCCACCTCCAATCACTATTTGCAGTGCTGGAAAATAATGTAACTACTCGAATTTTAAAATCCTATTTGGAAGATTGGATTGAATATGTGGATAAATGTTTCATAAATTTTAAATTGAGAATTTGTTGAAAATATTCACATAATTAGATTTATTTGAAAAATAAAATCCAATGACATAAAGACATTAAAAACGGAGATCGGATGAAAAAGTTATGAGCATTTGAAGTTGAGAGGCATTTTGGTAACTATAATACAAAAATGAAGGATTCAAAATGCAAGGGTCATTTTGATAACGACATCCTCCCTCTGTCTCTGTGTCTGCTCCATGTTTGCATAACATTTGTGCCTAGAAAGGTAGTAAGCAGTCACGCTGCCCACCTCCTGTCATCGTTTGCGATGTTGGGAAATAATGTAAGTACCCAAATTTAAAATATCTATTTGGAAGACTGGATTAAATAGGAGGATGAATTTTTTATAAATTTTGAATTTTAGAAGCTAGGGTTTATTAAATTATTCTCGTAATTAAATTTTATTCAAAAAATGGAATCCAACAACATAATGAACACTGAAAACGGAGTTCGGATGAAACAGTTATGAGCATTTAAAGTTGAAGGGAATTTGGGTAATTAAAAGATTAGAAAGAAAGATTCAAAATGCAAGGGGCCATTTTGATAATGACACCCTCCCTACTTGTCCATGTTTATGCTGAGAAAGATGGTAAGCAGTCGTGCCACCCACCTACGATCACCCTTTGCTATGCATGGAAATAATGTAACTACCTAAATTTTAAAGTCCTATTTAGAAGATTGGATTGATTAGGAAGATGAATTTTTTTTAAAAAATTTAATTTTAAAATTTATAATGAAACTATTCTCATAATTAGATTATATTCGAAAAATGGAATCCAACGACACAAAGAACACTAAAAATGGAGTTCAAATGAAAATGTTATGAGAATTTGAATTTGAAGGGCATTTTGATAATTAGAAAAAAAAAAAAAAGTATTCAAAACACGAGGGGCCACTTTGATAACTACACCCTCCCTGCATCTCTGGTTCTGCCTCGTGTCTACTCTTAGAAAGATAGTAGTCAGTTGTGCTGCCCACCTCTAGTCACCATTTGTAAGTACTCGAATTTTAAAGTTCTATTTGGAAGATTGGATTGAACAGGAGGATGATGGTTTTATAAATTTTGAATTTTAAAAGTTATATTTTGTAGAAAATATTCTCATAATTAGATTCAATTCAAAAAATGGAATCCAATGACACAAAGAACACTAAAAATGGAGTTTGGAAGACAAAGTTATAAGCACTTGAATATGAAGGGAATTTTTGTAATTTAAATGTTAAAAAAAGGATTCAAAACACAAGGGGCCATTTTGGTAATGACACCCTCCCTCTGTCTCCTCATTTGTGCCAAGAAAGATGATAGGTAGTTGCACCGTCCACCTCTAGTCATCATTTGCAACACTTGAAAATAATGTAACTACCCAAACTTTAAAGTCATGTTTGGAAGTTGGATTGAACAAGAGGATGAATGTTTTATAAGTTTTGAATTGAGAATTTTTTGAAAACATTCTCATAATTAGATTTATTTGAAAAATGGAATCTAACGACATAATAAACATAAAAAATGAAGTTCGAAAAAAAAACTTATGAGCATTTGAAGTTGAAGCACATTTTGGTAATTAAAAGATTCAAAAAAGGATTCAAAACATAGGGGGCCATTTTGATAGCGACACCCTCCCTCCATCTCCATGTTTGCACCACACCTTCACTATATTTGTGTCATGAAAATTGGTAAGTAGTCACACCACCTACCTTCGGTCACCATTTACTGCGTTGGATAATAATGTAACTATCCAAATTTTGAAGTCCTATTTGGAAGATTAGATTGAACAGGAGGATGAATGTTTTATTAATTTTGAATTGTAGAAGTTAGAATTTGTTGAAAATATTTTAAAAATTAGATTCTATTCAAAAAATAGAATCAATGACTTAAAGAACACTGAAAATGGAGTTTGGACGAAAAAGTTATGAGTATTTGAAGTTGAAGGGAATTTTGGTAATTAAAAGATTAAAAAGAATGCAAAAAGCAGGGCAATGTCTGGATAATGACAAACTCCCTCTGTCTCCACGCCTACCCTAGGAAAGACAGTAGGCGATCATGCCACCCATCTCCAGTCACCATTTGTTGCATTAGGACATAATCTAACTACCTAAATTTTAAAGTCCTTTTTGGAAGATTGGATTGAAGAGGAGGTTAAATTTTTATAAATTTTAGAAGTTTTAATTTGTTGAAAATATTCTCATAATTAGATTTGAGTCGAAAAATGGAATCCAATGACATAAAAAACATTGGAAATGGAGTTCAAATGAAAAAGTTATGAGCATTTAAATGTTGAAGGTCATTTTGGTATTTAAAAGATTAAAACAAGGAATCAAAACGTAGGGGGCTATTTTGATAATGAATCCCTCCTTCTGTCTCTATGTTTGTGCTGAGAAAGATGATAGGAGGTTGTCTAGCCCACCTCCAGTCACCATTTACTGCTCTGGGAAATAATGTAACTACCTAAATTTTAAAGTCCTATTTGGAAGATTGGAGTGAATAGGAGGATGAATGTTTTAAAATTTTTGAACTGAGAAATAGGTTAAAATATTCTCCTAATTAGATTTCTTTTCAAAAAATGGAATCCAATGATACAAAGAACATTGAAAACAAGGTTCGTATGAAAAAGTTATGAGCAATTGTAGTTTAAGGGCATTTTGGTTATTAAATGGTTAAAAAAAAGGATTGAAAACACAAGAGGCCATTTTGATAACAACACCCTCCCACCTTCTCCCCTTTTGCTCCACGTCTGCACCGCTTTTGCACTAGGAATGATGGTAGGCAGTCGTGCCACCCACCTCTCGTCACTGTTTGTGACGTTGGGAGAAAATGTACCGACCTAAATTTTAAAATCCTATTTGGAAGATTGTATTGAACAGGAGGATAATGTTTTATAAATTTTGAATTTTAGAAGTTAGAATTTGATGAAAATATTCTTGTAATTCGACTCTATTCGAAAAATGGAATTCAATGACCCAAAGAATACTGAAAACGGAGTTTAGATGAAAAAGTTATGAGCATTTGAAGTGGAAGGAAATTTTGATAATTAAAATATTAGAAAAAAGGATTCAAAATGCAGGGGGCATTTTGGTACGACACCCTCCCTACATTCTCTACATCTACTCCAAGAAAGATGGTAGGCAATTGCGCTATCATCCTACAGTCACCGTTTGCTGCACCAGAAAATAATGTAACTACCTGAATTTTAAAGTCCTATTTGGAAGAATGGATTGAACAAGGAATGAATGTTTTATAAATGTTTGATTTTGGAAGTTAGAATTTGTTGAAAATATTATCATAATTAGATTCTATTTGAAAAATGGAATCCAATGACAAAAGAACACTAAAAATGCATTTCAGATGAAAATGTCATGAGCATTTGAAGTTGGAGGGCATTTTGGTAACTAAAAGATCAAAGAAAAAGGATTTAAAATGCAAGGGACGTTTAGATAATGACACCCTCCCTCTGTCTCCATGTTTTCATTGAGAAAGATGTTAGCAGTCGTGTCGCCCACCTCCGGTCACCGTTTGTTACATTGAAAAATAACGTAGCTACCCAAATTTTAAAGTCCTATTTAGAAGATTGGATTGACAAGAGAATGAATGTTTTATAAATTTTGAATTGAGAATTTGTTGATAATAAAATCATAATTAGATTTATTCAGAAAATGAAATCCTATGACACAAAGAACACTGAAAACGGAGTTCGAATGAGTTTAATATTTGTACCTAGATTTTCAAAACAGTAGAATTAAGGCAAATTAATGATAATTGATTTTTAAGACAAATATTCAAAGTAAAGGAGTTTAAAATTTATCTTTTAATGTAATTGAAATGTGAAATTGTTCTTGCTGGTGCAAAATAAAATATTTTGTGCATTTCTAATATTTGTACCCTGAACCTTCAAAATAGTAGAATTAAACCTAATTAGTGATAATTAAGTATTTTCTAAGACTAAAATATTCAAATCATAAGGGTATGCATACAATTTATCTTTTAATATAGTTGGAATATAAAATTGGCCTTTCTTGTATTAAATTATATATTTTGTTCATTTCTTTCATTTGTACCCTGGACCTTCAAAATGGTAGAATTAAGAAAAATTAGTAATAATTAAGTGAATTTTAAAAATAAAATATTTAAAATATAGGGGTATGTATATAATTTATTTTTTAATAATAGATGGAATGCGAAAATCTCTTTCTTGTGTAAAATTAGGTATTTTGTGCATTTTTTACATTTGTATCCTGGTCCTTCAAAACAATATAATTAAACCTAATTAATGATAACTAAGTGATTTTTAAGACTAAAATATTCAAAATATTGGGATACATATACAATTTATCTTTTAATATAGTTGGAATGTAAAATTGCTCTTTCTTTTGTAAAATTAGATATTTTGTGCATTTTTTACATTTGTACCCTAGACCGTCAAAACAATAAAATAAAATTGAATTAGTGATATTTAAGTGATTTCTATGACTAAATTATTCAAAATAAACGGATATGTATAGAATTTATCTTCTAATATAGTTGAAATTTGAAAAAGCTCTTTCTTGTGAAAAATTAGATAATTTGTGCATTTTTTTTCATTGTAATCCTATAGATTCAAAATAGTAAAATTAAGCCTAATTAGTGATATTAAAGTAATTTCTATGACTAAAATATTAAAAATATAGGGATATGCATACAATTTATCTTTTAATATAGTTGGAATGTGAAATTGCTCTTTCTTTTATGAAGTTAGATACTTTGAGTATTTTTTACATTTGCATCATATACGTTTAAAATAGTAGAATTAAACATAATTTGTGATAATTAAGTGATTTCTAAGTCTAAAATATATGGATATGTATACAATTTATCTTTTAATATAGTTGGGATGTGAAATTCCTCTTTCTTATGCAAATTTAATATTTTGTGTATTTTTTATTTATACTATGAACCTTTAAAATAGTATAATTAAGCCTAATTAGTGATAATTAAGTGATTTCTAAGACTAAAATGTTCAAAATATAGGTATATGTATACAATTTATCTTTTAATATAGTTGGAATATGAAATTGCTCTTTCTTGTGTAAAATTAGATATTTTATGCATTTTTTACATTTATATCGTCGACCATCAAAATAGTGGAATTGAATCTAATTATTGACAATTAAGTGATTTCTAAGACTCATCATCATCATCATCATCATCATCATCATCAAGACCTTATCCCAATTAGAGGTCGGCCACATGAATCTTATTCCTCCATTCCACTCTATTAAATACCATGTGTTCATTTAGTCCCAAAGTTTTTAAATCTTTCCTCACCACTTCTATCCACATTCTTTTGGTCCTTCCCCTTGCCCTTTTAAGACTTTCTACTTGTATTGCCTCACTTCTTCTAACCAGTGCCGTTGTTGGTCTCCTTTGAACATGTCCAAACCATCTAAGTCTAGTCTCCCTCATCTTATTACCTACTGGTGCTATCCCTAAATTTTCTCGAATATTTTCATTTCAAATTCTATCTTTTCTTGTCTTCCCACCCATCCATCTCAACATCCTCATTTTTGCATGCTTATCCTATGAGTACGATGTTCCTTAACTGCCCAACATTCTGATCCATAGAGCATGGCCGGCCTTATGGCCATCCTATAGAATTTTCCTTTTAGTTTGAGTGGCACCCATCAATCACACAAAACTCCAAATGCACATCTCCATTTGTTCCAACCCGCTTGAATTACAGGGCAAGGTCTAAACATTGCATTTGGCAACCTCCCAGGACGCGAAGTGATTTAACTTTGGGCCTCGGCACTCGCTGGGACATGTTTGGTTTTAAAATTTGGCCCTGGGACTTCCACTTTTAAAGCACTCACAAATTGTGCCAGGGATCATTGAAAGGCTCAAAATTCTTAGACATTGTGCTTGGAAACATCCCGTGACTTGAAGTGATTTGACACGTTGCTTCGGGACTACCAAGGAACGTATGTTTTGATGTTTTACCATGGGACTTGTCAGGGCTTAATGTGCAAAGACATTGTGCCAAGGATCAACCAACGGCTTGAAAAGTCTAAACGTTGTGTTTGACAACATCCGACCACTCAAACATATTTGACTTTATGCCTTGGGACATCCAAGGACATGTATTGTTTTGGCATTGTACCTTGTGATTCTAACAACTTAAAGTGATCAGACATTGTGCCAAGAGTCATACAAAGGCTTTTAAAATTTAGAATGATGTGTTTGGAAGCTTCTCAGACTCCATGTGATTTGGGTTTGACAAAATCAATGACAGATTGAAATTTCAGAAGATCGGGCTGGAATATTAGTTTAAAAGCAGATATCGTTTCATATAGAATAAATCATCAGTGGAAACCTAGAAATGAGGATTGCATATGAAAGATCGAATCAAACGACCCTAATTTCTTTAAATTCTGAGTTTGAACAAAAAATCTCAATTTTCTACGCAAAGGGCTAAAGCAGTCGTTTTCATCCATAACCATGACTTAAAATTTCAATATTTGGAATTTACTCAAGGAATAGAAAGGTACTCAAAAAATCGATTCCAACACCATTGAGTATACTAAAATCCGAGTTTGGATAAATAATCTCCATTTTTATGAATAAAAGGGCCAAATGCTCTTTTCACATGAAAGTGGGGCCTGGAAAGTAGGGCAATTTTCTGGAAGAAAGAATAATCGAGCAATGCACTACTAGATTGTAATGGAGGTGGAAACTCCACCCATGAATAAAATAATAAAAAGATGGAATCAGATTTTTATGAAAAATTAATTTAAAATTAAAAAACTTGCCTACAAATAAATCTGAAAATTTTACAAAATTTTTGCAACTTCAGCACAAAATCCCCTACACTCTCCTGGAAAATCAGAGCAAAACTCCTCTCCCATGTCCCCTAATCTCTCTGTTTTTCCCACTTTCTCTCTCCTCTCTCTAAAATAGTACCAAGAGAGCCCTAAGTTCAATTAGCCACTCCATTCCAGATCAAATTTCACAAATCCCACCTTCCATACTGTTCTAAATTCCCTAATCTACAAAATGCCACAGCAATTACAAGATCCAAGGATTCAATAAGAAGAAAAGGACAAATCAGGATTTATTTGGTGTGCTATGGCATACGGTGAGGATTTATTTATTTTGGCATCAATTCTGAGCAAATCAGCCAGAAGGATGTCGCGCAAAATTCAGTTTCTATCATTTTTTATGTTTTAGTTTCACTGGATTTGATTTCCTGTTAATGCTTTGAAAAATCATGTTCTGGAGAAAATTCCTCCATATATCCATCATGAAGGGCTCAGATGAAAATTTTGAACCGTCTAATAGATTCAGAAGGGTTCAAAACCCTTAGAGACGAAGTAACAACAAATTTCGTGTAAACATGATGTCCAACTTGAAGGAGAAATGCAGGATGGCAATTTTACGGTCCGATCTGGATCGTCTCACCATTTACAGGTCACCACCCCATCTCCACTGGTGTTAAATGGGAAAATAGAGCAGGATGACCGGTTCCGCCAGTTTCGTCCTGTTCTGACGGCCAGATCAAATTTGGACCGTTAAACCGACTGTGAACTTCAGACTTGAATCCGAACTCATCTGAGCTCCAAATTAGGAATGGAAAGAAGCTACGAAAAGCTTATGATGTCTAATTGCATATGAAATAATTAAATTTAGGAAATATTCCAAGAAAATTAGATTCTTACTTCCATGATCTTGAAGACCTGAGATGATCAGACCTTAAGGATCTGATCTATTTACGTTGTAATGATAAGGATATGTGAAATTGAGGGTTTAATGTGACAGATCTACTACGATAAATAAAGAAATCAACCCTTTGTGGGAGAAGTTACCTAAAATTCGTCAAGGAACTTTCTTGATCAGTAAGATCAAGAATGATCAAATCCTATGGATGAGTTGGATGGAGTTAATAGTGATTAGATCTAGTATGATCTCATCATTCCGCAAAAGATCATCCAATGGCTTGAAAGGTCTAAACATTGCATTTGGCAACCTCCCTGGACTTGAAGTGATTTAACTTTGGGCCTTGACACTTGCTGGGACATGTTTGGTTTTAAAATTTGGCCCTAGCGCTAACAAATTGTGCCAGGGATCATTGAAAGGCTCAAAATTCTTAGACACTGTGCCTGGAAACTTCCTGAGACTCGAGGTGATTTGACATGTTGCTTCGGGACTACCAAAGAACGTATGTTTTGATGTTTTACCATGGGCCTTGCCAAGGCTTAATGTGCAAAGACATTGTGCCAAGGATCAACCAATAGCTTGAAAAGTCTAAACGTTATGTTAGACAACATCTGACTACTCAAACATATTTGACTTTATGCCTTGGGACATCCAAGGACATGTAATGTTTTGGCATTACACCTTGCGATTCTAACAACTTAAAGGGATCAGACATTGTGCCAAGAGTCATACAAAGGCTTTTAAAATTTAGAATGATGTATTTGGAAGCTTCTCAGACTCCATGTGATTTGGGTTTGAGAAAATCAATGACAGATTGAAATTTCAAAAGATCGGTCTGGAATAATATTTTAAAAGCATATATCGTTTCTTAGAGATTAAATCATCAGTGGAAACCTAGAAATGAAGATTGCATATGAAAGATAGAATCAAACGACCCTAATTTCTTTAAATTCTGAGTTTGAACAAAAAATCTCAATTTTCTACGCAAAGGGGGAAAGCAGTCGTTTTCATCCATAACCAAGACTTAAAATTTGAAGATTTAGAATTTACTCCAGAAATAGAAAGGTACTCGAAAAATCTATTCCGGCACCATTAAGTACTCTAAAATCTGAGTTTGGATTAATAATATCCATTTTTATGAATTAAAGGGCCAAATGCTCTTTTCACATGAAAGTGGGGCCCAGAGAGTAGGGCAATTTTCTGGAAGAAAGAATAATTGAGCAATGCACTAGTAGATTGTAATGGAGGTGGAAACTCCACCCATAAATAAAATAATAAAAGGAAGGAATCAGATTTTTTTGAAAAATTAATTTAAAATTAAAAAACTTGCCTACAAATAAATCTGAAAATTTTACCAAATTTTTGCAACTCCACCACAAAATCCCCTACACTCTCCAAGAAAATCAGAGCAAAACTCCTCCTCCATGTCCGCTAATCTATCTGTTTTTCCCACTTTCTCTCTCCTCTCTCCAAAATAGTACTAAGAGAGCCCTAAGTTCAATTAGCCACTCCATTCCAGATCAAATTTCAAGGAAACCCACCGTCAATATTGTTCTAAATTCCCAGATCTACAAAACCCCACCGTAATTTCAAGATCCAAGGATTCAATAAGAAGAAAAGGACAAATCAAGATTTATTTGGTGTGCTATGGCATACGGTGAGGATTTATTTATTTTGGCATCAATTCTAAGCAAATCAGCCAGAAGGATGTCGCGCAAGATTCAGTTTCTATCATTTTTTATGTTTTAGTTTCACTGGATTTGATTTCCTATTAATGCTTTGAAAAATCAAGTTCTGGAGAAAATTCCTCCATATCTCCATCATGGAGGGCTCAGATGAAAATTTTGAACTGTCTAATAGATTCAGAAGGGTTCAAAACCCTTAGATACGAAGTAACAACAAATTTCGTGTAGACATGATGTCCAACTTGAAGGAGAAATGCAGGATGGCAATTTTACGGTCCGATCTGGATCGTCTCACCATTTACAGGTCACCACCCCGTCTTCACTGGTGGTAAATGGGAAAATAGGGCAGGATGACCGGTTCCGCCCGTTTCATCCTGTTCTGACAGCCAGATCAAATTTGGACCGTTAAACCGACTGTGAACTTCAAACTTGAATCCGGACTCATCTGAGCTCCAAATAAGGAGTGGGAAGAAGCTAAAAAAAGCTTATGATGTCTAATTGCATATGAAATAATAAAATTTAGGAAATATTCCAAGAAAATTTTGTTTAAATAAAATTATATTCTTGCTTCCATGATCTTGAAGACCTGAGCTGATCAGACTTTAAGGATCTTATCTATTTACGTTGTAATGATAAGGATATGTGAAATTGAGGGTTTAATGTGACAGATCTATGATAAATGGAGAAATCAACCCTTTGTGGTAGAAGTAACATAACATTTGTAAAGGAACTGTCTTGATCAGTAAGATCAAGAATGATAAAATCCTATGAATGAGTTGGATGGAGTTAATAGTGGTGAGATCTAGTATGATCTCGTCATTCCACAAAAGATCATCCAATGGCTTGAAAAGTCTAAACATTGCATTTGGCAATTAGCAAGAAAGGACACATCAAGATTTATTTGGTGTGGTATGGCATACGGCGAGGATTTAATTATTTTTGCATCAATTCTGAGCAAATCAGGCAAGAGGATGTCATGCAAGATTCAGTTTATGTCAATTTTTTATATTTTAGTTTCACTAGATTTGATTTCTTGTGAATGCTTTGAAAAATCAAGTTCTGGAGAAAATCCCTCCATATCTGCATCATGGAGAGCTCAGATGAAAAAACCTGAACTGTCTAATAGATTCAGAACGGGTCAAAACCCTTAGATATGAAATAACACCAAATTTCGTGGAGACATGATGGCCCAATTTGGAGGAGAAATGCAGGATCGCGATTTTACGGTCCGATCTGGATCGTCTCACCATTTACAGGTCACCACCTCGTTTCCTCTGGTGATAAATGTGAAAATAGGGCGGGATGACTGGTTCGGCCAGTTTTGTCCTGTTCTAACGGCCAGAGCAAATTTGGACCGTTACACCGACTGTGAACTTCAAACTTGAATCCGGACTCATCTGAGCTCCAAATCAGGAGTGGAAAGAAGCTACAAAAAGCTTATGATGTCGAATTGCATATGAAATAATAAAATTTAGGAAATATTCCAAGAAAATTTTGTCTAAAATTAGATTCTTACTTCCATGATCTTGAAGACCTGAGATGATCAGACCTTAACGATCTAATCTATTTACGTTGAAATGATAAGGATATGTGAAATTGAGGGTTTAATGTGACAGATCTATGATAAATGAAGAAATCAGCCCTTTGTGGTAGAAGTAACCTAAAATTTTTTAAGGGACTTTTTGATCAGTAAGATCAAGAATGATCAAATCCGATGGATGAGTTGGATGGAGTTAATAGTGATCAGATCTAGTATGATCTCACCATTCCACAAAAGATCATCCAATGGCCTGAAAAGTCTAAACAATGCATTTGGCAACCTCCCAGTACTGGAAGTGATTTAACTTTGAGCCTCGGCACTTGCGAGGACATGTTTGGTTTTAATATTTGGCCCTAAGACTTCCACTTTTAAAGTGCTCACAAATTGTGCCAGGGATCATGAAAGGCTCAAAATTCTTAGACATTGTGCTTGGAAACTTCTCGTGAGTTGAAGTGATTTGACATGTTGCTTCAGGACTAGCAAGGAAGGTATGTTTTGATGTTTTACCATGGGACTTGTCAGGGCTTAACGTGCAAAGACATTGTGCCAAGTATCAACCGACGGCTTGAAAAGTCTAAACGTTGTGCTTGACAACATCCGAGTACTCAAACATATTTGACTTCATGCCTTGGGACATCCAAGGACATGTAATGCTTTCGCATTATACCTTGCTATTCTAACAAGTTAAAGTGATCAGACATTGTGTGAAGAGTCATACAAAGGCTTTTAAAATTTAGAATGATGTATTTGGAAGCTTCTCAGACTCCATGGGATTTGGGTTTGAGAAAATCAATGACAGATTGAAATTTCAAAAGATCTAACTAGAATATTAGTTTAAGAGCAAATATCGTTTCAATGAGATTAAATCATCAGTGGAAACCTAGAAATGATGAATGCATATGAAAGATAGAATCAAACGACCCTAATTTCTTTAAATTCTGAGTTTGAACAAAAAATCTCAATTTTCTACATAAAGGGGTAAAGTAGTCGTTTTGATCCATAACCAAGATTTAAAATTTGAATATTTGGAATTTACTCAAGAAATAGAAAGGTACTCAAAAAATCGATTCCGGCACCATTGAGTACACTAAAACCCGAGTTTGGATAAATAATATCCATTTTTCTCCATTTTTATGAATAAAAGGGCCAAATGTTGTTTTCACATGAAAGTGGGGCCCAGAAAGTAGGGCAATTTTTGGAAGAAAGAATAATTGAGCAATGCACTACTAGATTGTAATGGAGGTGGAAACTCCACCCATAAATAAAATAACAAAAAGAAGGAAGCAGATTTTTTTGAATAATTAAATTAAAATTAAAAAACTTGCCTACAAATTAATCTAAAAATTTTACAAAATTTTTGCAACTTCAGTACGAAATCCCCTACACTCTCCTGGAAAATCAGAGCAAAACTCTTCCCCCATGTCCCCTAATCTCACTGTTTTCCCACTTTCTCTCTCCTCTCTCTAAAATAGTACCAAGAGAGCCCTAAGTTCAATTAGCCACTCCATTCCAGATCAAATTTCACAAATCCCACCGTCCATATTGTTCTAAATTCCTTGATCTACAAAACCCCACAGTAATTTCAAGATCCAACGATTCTATTAGCAGAAAAGGACAAATCAAGACTTATTTGGTGTGTTATGGCATATGGTGAGGATTTATTTATTTTGCCATCAATTCTGGGCAAATCAGGCAGGAGGATGTCATCCAAGATTCAGTTTATGACAAATTTTTATATTTTAGTTTCACTGGATTTGATTTCTTGTTAATGCTTTGGAAAGTCAGGGTGTGGAGAATATCCCTCCATATCTGCATTGTGCAGGGCTCAAATGAAAAATCCGAACCGTCTAATAGATTCAGAAGGGTTCAAAACCCTTAGATATCAAATAACATCAAATTTCGTGGACACATGATGGCCTATTATGAAGGAGAAATGCAGGATGGCGATTTTACGATCCGATCTGGATCGTCTCACCATTTACAAGTCACCACCCCGTTTCCACTAGTGGGAAACGGGAAAAGACGGCGGGATGACCGGTTCCGCTGGTTTTGTCCTGTTCTAACTGCCAGATCAAATTTGGACCGTTACTCCGACAGTGAACTTCAAACTTGAATCAGGACTCATCTGAGTTCCAAATCAGGAGTGGAAAGAAGCTACGAAAAGCTTATGATGTCTAATTGCATATGAAATAATAAAAATTAGGAAATATTCCAAGAAATTTTTGTCTAAAGAAAATTAGATTCTTACTTCCATGATCTTGAAGACCTAAGATGATCAGACCTTGAGGATCTGATCTATTTATGTTGTAATGATAAGGATATGTGAAATTGAGGGTTTAATGTGACAAATCTATGATAAATGAAGAAATCAACCCTTTGTGGTAGAAGTAACCAAAAATTTTGTAAAGGAACTTTCTTGATCAGTAAGATCAAGGATGATCAATTCCTATGGATGAGTTGGATGGAGTTAATAGTGATGAGATCTAGTAGGATCTCAGTATTCCACAAAAGATCATGGTATGTTTTGATGTTTTACCATGGGACTTGTCAGGGCTTAACGTGCAAAGACATTGTGCCAAGTATCAACCGACGGCTTGAAAAGTCTAAACGTTGTGCTTGACA
This sequence comes from Warburgia ugandensis, assembly GCA_035236585.1. NCBI lineage: Eukaryota > Viridiplantae > Streptophyta > Magnoliopsida > Canellales > Canellaceae > Warburgia > Warburgia ugandensis. Next base: position 52,264,704 of record CP141127.1, on the reverse strand, counting down.
ACATCCGAGTACTCAAACATATTTGACTTCATGCCTTGGGACATCCAAGGACATGTAATGCTTTCGCATTATACCTTGCTATTCTAACAAGTTAAAGTGATCAGACATTGTGTGAAGAGTCATACAAAGGCTTTTAAAATTTAGAATGATGTATTTGGAAGCTTCTCAGACTCCATGGGATTTGGGTTTGAAAAAATCATTGATAGATTGAAATCTCAAAAGATCAGGGAAGAATATTAGTTTAGGAGCAAACATCCTTTCAATGAGATTAAATCATCAGTGGAAACCTAGAAATGATGAATGCATATGAAAGATAGAATCAAACGACCCTAATTTCTTTAAATTCTGAGTTTGAACAAAAAATCTCAATTTTCTACATAAAGGGGTAAAGTAGTCGTTTTGATCCATAACCAAGATTTAAAATTTGAATATTTGGAATTTACTCAAGAAATAGAAAGGTACTCAAAAAATCGATTCCGGCACCATTGAGTACACTAAAACCCGAGTTTGGATAAATAATATCCATTTTTCTCCATTTTTATGAATAAAAGGGCCAAATGTTGTTTTCACATGAAAGTGGTTCCAGAAAGCAGGGCAATTTTTTGGAAGAAAGAATAATTGAGCAATGCACTACTAGATTGTAATGGAGGTGGAAACTCCACCCATAAATAAAATAACAAAAAGAAGGAAGCAGATTTTATTGAATAATTAAATTAAAATTAAAAAACTTGCCTACAAATTAATCTAAAAATTTTACAAAATTTTTGCAACTTCAGTACGAAATCCCCTACACTCTCCTGGAAAATCAGAGCAAAACTCTTCCCCCATGTCCCCTAATCTCACTGGTTTTCCCACTTTCTCTCTCCTCTCTCTAAAATAGTACCAAGAGAGCCCTAAGTTCAATTAGCCACTCCATTCCAGATCAAATTTCACAAATCCCACCGTCCATATTGTTCTAAATTCCTTGATCTACAAAACCCCACAGTAATTTCAAGATCCAACGATTCTATTAGCAGAAAAGGACAAATCAAGACTTATTTGGTGTGTTATGGCATATGGTGAGGATTTATTTATTTTGCCATCAATTCTGGGCAAATCAGGCAGGAGGATGTCATCCAAGATTCAGTTTATGACAAATTTTTATATTTTAGTTTCACTGGATTTGATTTCTTGTTAATGCTTTGGAAAGTCAGGGTGTGGAGAATATCCCTCCATATCTGCAATGTGCAGGGCACAAATGAAAAATCCGAACAGTCTAATAGATTCATAAGGGTTCAAAACCCTTAGATATCAAATAACATCAAATTTCGTGGACACATGATGGCCTATTATGAAGGAGAAATGCAGGATGGCGATTTTACGATCCGATCTGGATCGTCTCACCATTTACAAGTCACCACCGCGTTTCCACTAGTGGGAAACGGGAAAAGAGGGCGGGATGACCGGTTCTGCTGGTTTTGTCCTGTTCTAACTGCCAGATCAAATTTGGACCGTTACACCGACAGTGAACTTCAAACTTGAATCAGGACTCATCTGAGTTCCAAATCAGGAGTGGAAAGAAGCTACGAAAAGCTTATGATGTCTAATTGCATATGAAATAATAAAAATTAGGAAATATTCCAAGAAATTTTTGTCTAAAGAAAATTAGATTCTTACTTCCATGATCTTGAAGACCTAAGATGATCAGACCTTGAGGATCTGATCTATTTATGTTGTAATGATAAGGATATGTGAAATTGAGGGTTTAATGTGACAAATCTATGATAAATGAAGAAATCAACCCTTTGTGGTAGAAGTAACCAAAAATTTTGTAAAGGAACTTTCTTGATCAGTAAGATCAAGGATGATCAATTCCTATGGATGAGTTGGATGGAGTTAATAGTGATGAGATCTAGTAGGATCTCAGTATTCCACAAAAGATCATGGTATGTTTTGATGTTTTACCATGGGACTTGTCAGGGCTTAACGTGCAAAGACATTGTGCCAAGTATCAACCGACGGCTTGAAAAGTCTAAACGTTGTGCTTGACAACATCCGAGTACTCAAACATATTTGACTTCATGCCTTGGGACATCCAAGGACATGTAATGCTTTCGCATTATACCTTGCTATTCTAACAAGTTAAAGTGATCAGACATTGTGTGAAGAGTCATACAAAGGCTTTTAAAATTTAGAATGATGTATTTGGAAGCTTCTCAGACTCCATGGGATTTGGGTTTGAAAAAAATCATTGATAGATTGAAATCTCAAAAGATCAGGGAAGAATATTAGTTTAGGAGCAAACATCCTTTCAATGAGATTAAATCATCAGTGGAAACCTAGAAATGATGAATGCATATGAAAGATAGAATCAAACGACCCTAATTTCTTTAAATTCTGAGTTTGAACAAAAAATCTCAATTTTCTACATAAAGGGGTAAAGTAGTCGTTTTGATCCATAACCAAGATTTAAAATTTGAATATTTGGAATTTACTCAAGAAATAGAAAGGTACTCAAAAAATCGATTAGGCACCATTGAGTACACTAAAACCCGAGTTTGGATAAATAATATCCATTTTTCTCCATTTTTATGAATAAAAGGGCCAAATGTTGTTTTCACATGAAAGTGGGGCCCAGAAAGTGGGGCAATTTTTTGGAAGAAAGAATAATTGAGCAATGCACTACTAGATTGTAATGGAGGTGGAAACTCCGCCCATAAATAAAATAACAAAAAGAAGGAAGCAGATTTTTTTGAATAATTAAATTAAAATTAAAAAACTTGCCTACAAATTAATCTAAAAATTTTACAAAATTTTTGCAACTTCAGTACGAAATCCCCTACACTCTCCTGGAAAATCAGAGCAAAACTCTTCCCCCATGTCCCCTAATCTCACTGTTTTCCCACTTTCTCTCTCCTCTCTCTAAAATAGTACCAAGAGAGCCCTAAGTTCAATTAGCCACTCCATTCCAAATCAAATTTCACAAATCCCACCGTCCATATTGTTCTAAATTCCTTGATCTACAAAACCCCACAGTAATTTCAAGATCCAACGATTCTATTAGCAGAAAAGGACAAATCAAGACTTATTTGGTGTGTTATGGCATATGGTGAGGATTTATTTATTTTGCCATCAATTACAGGCAAATCAGGCGGGAGGATGTCATCCAAGATTCAGTTTATGACAAATTTTTATATTTTAGTTTCACTGGATTTGATTTCTTGTTAATGCTTTGGAAAGTCAGGGTGTGGAGAATATCCCTCCATATCTGCATTGTGCAGGGCTCAAATGAAAAATCCGAACCGTCTAATAGATTCAGAAGGGTTCAAAACCCTTAGATATCAAATAACATCAAATTTCGTGGACACATGATGGCCTATTATGAAGGAGAAATGCAGGATGGCGATTTTACGATCCGATCTGGATCGTCTCACCATTTACAGGTCACCACCCCGTTTCCACTAGTGGGAAACGGGAAAAGAGGGCGGGATGACCGGTTCCGCTGGTTTTGTCCTGTTCTAACTGCCAGATCAAATTTGGACCGTTACACCGACAGTGAACTTCAAACTTGAATCAGGACTCATCTGAGTTCCAAATCAGGAGTGGAAAGAAGCTACGAAAAGCTTATGATGTCTAATTGCATATGAAATAATAAAAATTAGGAAATATTCCAAGAAATTTTTGTCTAAAGAAAATTAGATTCTTACTTCCATGATCTTGAAGACCTAAGATGATCAGACCTTGAGGATCTGATCTATTTATGTTGTAATGATAAGGATATGTGAAATTGAGGGTTTAATGTGACAAATCTATGATAAATGAAGAAATCAACCCTTTGTGGTAGAAGTAACCAAAAATTTTGTAAAGGAACTTTCTTGATCAGTAAGATCAAGGATGATCAATTCCTATGGATGAGTTGGATGGAGTTAATAGTGATGAGATCTAGTAGGATCTCAGTATTCCACAAAAGATCATGGTATGTTTTGATGTTTTACCATGGGACTTGTCAGGGCTCAACGTGCAAAGACATTGTGCCAAGTATCAACCGACGGCTTGAAAAGTCTAAACGTTGTGCTTGACAACATCCGAGTACTCAAACATATTTGACTTCATGCCTTGGGACATCCAAGGACATGTAATGCTTTCGCATTATACCTTGCTATTCTAACAAGTTAAAGTGATCAGACATTGTGTGAAGAGTCATACAAAGGCTTTTAAAATTTAGAATGATGTATTTGGAAGCTTCTCAGACTCCATGGGATTTGGGTTTGAAAAAATCATTGATAGATTGAAATCTCAAAAGATCAGGGAAGAATATTAGTTTAGGAGCAAACATCCTTTCAATGAGATTAAATCATCAGTGGAAACCTAGAAATGATGAATGCATATGAAAGATAGAATCAAACGACCCTAATTTCTTTAAATTCTGAGTTTGAACAAAAAATCTCAATTTTCTACATAAAGGGGTAAAGTAGTCGTTTTGATCCATAACCAAGATTTAAAATTTGAATATTTGGAATTTACTCAAGAAATAGAAAGGTACTCAAAAATTCGATTCCGGCACCATTGAGTACACTAAAACCCGAGTTTGGATAAATAATATCCATTTTTCTCCATTTTTATGAATAAAAGGGCCAAATGTTGTTTTCACATGAAAGTGGGGCCCGAAGCAGGGCAATTTTTTGGAAGAAAGAATAATTGAGCAATGCACTACTAGATTGTAATGGAGGTGGAAACTCCACCCATAAATAAAATAACAAAAAGAAGGAAGCAGATTTTTTTGAATAATTAAATTAAAATTAAAAAACTTGCCTACAAATTAATCTAAAAATTTTACAAAATTTTTGCAACTTCAGTACGAAATCCCCTACACTCTCCTGGAAAATCAGAGCAAAACTCTTCCCCCATGTCCCCTAATCTCACTTTGTTTTCCCACTTTCTCTCTCCTCTCTCTAAAATAGTACCAAGAGAGCCCTAAGTTCAATTAGCCACTCCATTCCTGATCAAATTTCACAAATCCCACCGTCCATATTGTTCTAAATTCCTTGATCTACAAAACCCCACAGTAATTTCAAGATCCAACGATTCTATTAGCAGAAAAGGACAAATCAAGACTTATTTGGTGTGTTATGGCATATGGTGAGGATTTATTTATTTTGCCATCAGTGCAGGCAAATCAGGCGGGAGGATGTCATCCAAGATTCAGTTTATGACAAATTTTTATATTTTAGTTTCACTGGATTTGATTTCTTGTTAATGCTTTGGAAAGTCAGGGTGTGGAGAATATCCCTCCATATCTGCATTGTGCAGGGCTCAAATGAAAAATCCGAACCGTCTAATAGATTCAGAAGGGTTCAAAACCCTTAGATATCAAATAACATCAAATTTCGTGGACACATGATGGCCTATTATGAAGGAGAAATGCAGGATGGCGATTTTACGATCCGATCTGGATCGTCTCACCATTTACAGGTCACCACCCCGTTTCCACTAGTGGGAAACGGGAAAAGAGGGCGGGATGACCGGTTCCGCTGGTTTTGTCCTGTTCTAACTGCCAGATCAAATTTGGACCGTTACACCGACAGTGAACTTCAAACTTGAATCAGGACTCATCTGAGTTCCAAATCAGGAGTGGAAAGAAGCTACGAAAAGCTTATGATGTCTAATTGCATATGAAATAATAAAAATTAGGAAATATTCCAAGAAATTTTTGTCTAAAGAAAATTAGATTCTTACTTCCATGATCTTGAAGACCTAAGATGATCAGACCTTGAGGATCTGATCTATTTATGTTGTAATGATAAGGATATGTGAAATTGAGGGTTTAATGTGACAAATCTATGATAAATGAAGAAATCAACCCTTTGTGGTAGAAGTAACCAAAAATTTTGTAAAGGAACTTTCTTGATCAGTAAGATCAAGGATGATCAATTCCTATGGATGAGTTGGATGGAGTTAATAGTGATGAGATCTAGTAGGATCTCAGTATTCCACAAAAGATCATGGTATGTTTTGATGTTTTACCATGGGACTTGTCAGGGCTCAACGTGCAAAGACATTGTGCCAAGTATCAACCGACGGCTTGAAAAGTCTAAACGTTGTGCTTGACAACATCCGAGTACTCAAACATATTTGACTTCATGCCTTGGGACATCCAAGGACATGTAATGCTTTCGCATTATACCTTGCTATTCTAACAAGTTAAAGTGATCAGACATTGTGTGAAGAGTCATACAAAGGCTTTTAAAATTTAGAATGATGTATTTGGAAGCTTCTCAGACTCCATGGGATTTGGGTTTGAAAAAATCATTGATAGATTGAAATCTCAAAAGATCAGGGAAGAATATTAGTTTAGGAGCAAACATCCTTTCAATGAGATTAAATCATCAGTGGAAACCTAGAAATGATGAATGCATATGAAAGATAGAATCAAACGACCCTAATTTCTTTAAATTCTGAGTTTGAACAAAAAATCTCAATTTTCTACATAAAGGGGTAAAGTAGTCGTTTTGATCCATAACCAAGATTTAAAATTTGAATATTTGGAATTTACTCAAGAAATAGAAAGGTACTCAAAAAATCGATTCCGGCACCATTGAGTACACTAAAACCCGAGTTTGGATAAATAATATCCATTTTTCTCCATTTTTATGAATAAAAGGGCCAAATGTTGTTTTCACATGAAAGTGGGGCCCAGAAAGCAGGGCAATTTTTTGGAAGAAAGAATAATTGAGCAATGCACTACTAGATTGTAATGGAGGTGGAAACTCCGCCCATAAATAAAATAACAAAAAGAAGGAAGCAGATTTTTTTGAATAATTAAATTAAAATTAAAAAACTTGCCTACAAATTAATCTAAAAATTTTACAAAATTTTTGCAACTTCAGTACGAAATCCCCTACACTCTCCTGGAAAATCAGAGCAAAACTCTTCCCCCATGTCCCCTAATCTCACTGTTTTCCCACTTTCTCTCTCCTCTCTCTAAAATAGTACCAAGAGAGCCCTAAGTTCAATTAGCCACTCCATTCCAGATCAAATTTCACAAATCCCACCGTCCATATTGTTCTAAATTCCTTGATCTACAAAACCCCACAGTAATTTCAAGATCCAACGATTCTATTAGCAGAAAAGGACAAATCAAGACTTATTTGGTGTGTTATGGCATATGGTGAGGATTTATTTATTTTGCCATCAATTGCAGGCAAATCGGGCGGGAGGATGTCATCCAAGATTCGGATTTATGACAAATTTTTATATTTTAGTTTCACTGGATTTGATTTCTTGTTAATGCTTTGGAAAGTCAGGGTGTGGAGAATATCCCTCCATATCTGCATTGTGCAGGGCTCAAATGAAAAATCCGAACCGTCTAATAGATTCAGAAGGGTTCAAAACCCTTAGATATCAAATAACATCAAATTTCGTGGACACATGATGGCCTATTATGAAGGAGAAATGCAGGATGGCGATTTTACGATCCGATCTGGATCGTCTCACCATTTACAGGTCACCACCCCGTTTCCACTAGTGGGAAACGGGAAAAGAGGGCGGGATGACCGGTTCCGCTGGTTTTGTCCTGTTCTAACTGCCAGATCAAATTTGGACCGTTACACCGACAGTGAACTTCAAACTTGAATCAGGACTCATCTGAGTTCCAAATCAGGAGTGGAAAGAAGCTACGAAAAGCTTATGATGTCTAATTGCATATGAAATAATAAAAATTAGGAAATATTCCAAGAAATTTTTGTCTAAAGAAAATTAGATTCTTACTTCCATGATCTTGAAGACCTAAGATGATCAGACCTTGAGGATCTGATCTATTTATGTTGTAATGATAAGGATATGTGAAATTGAGGGTTTAATGTGACAAATCTATGATAAATGAAGAAATCAACCCTTTGTGGTAGAAGTAACCAAAAATTTTGTAAAGGAACTTTCTTGATCAGTAAGATCAAGGATGATCAATTCCTATGGATGAGTTGGATGGAGTTAATAGTGATGAGATCTAGTAGGATCTCAGTATTCCACAAAAGATCATGGTATGTTTTGATGTTTTACCATGGGACTTGTCAGGGCTCAACGTGCAAAGACATTGTGCCAAGTATCAACCGACGGCTTGAAAAGTCTAAACGTTGTGCTTGACAACATCCGAGTACTCAAACATATTTGACTTCATGCCTTGGGACATCCAAGGACATGTAATGCTTTCGCATTATACCTTGCTATTCTAACAAGTTAAAGTGATCAGACATTGTGTGAAGAGTCATACAAAGGCTTTTAAAATTTAGAATGATGTATTTGGAAGCTTCTCAGACTCCATGGGATTTGGGTTTGAAAAAATCATTGATAGATTGAAATCTCAAAAGATCAGGGAAGAATATTAGTTTAGGAGCAAACATCCTTTCAATGAGATTAAATCATCAGTGGAAACCTAGAAATGATGAATGCATATGAAAGATAGAATCAAACGACCCTAATTTCTTTAAATTCTGAGTTTGAACAAAAAATCTCAATTTTCTACATAAAGGGGTAAAGTAGTCGTTTTGATCCATAACCAAGATTTAAAATTTGAATATTTGGAATTTACTCAAGAAATAGAAAGGTACTCAAAAAATCGATTCCGGCACCATTGAGTACACTAAAACCCGAGTTTGGATAAATAATATCCATTTTTCTCCATTTTTATGAATAAAAGGGCCAAATGTTGTTTTCACATGAAAGTGGGGCCCAGAAAGCAGGGCAATTTTTTGGAAGAAAGAATAATTGAGCAATGCACTACTAGATTGTAATGGAGGTGGAAACTCCACCCATAAATAAAATAACAAAAAGAAGGAAGCAGATTTTTTTGAATAATTAAATTAAAATTAAAAAACTTGCCTACAAATTAATCTAAAAATTTTACAAAATTTTTGCAACTTCAGTACGAAATCCCCTACACTCTCCTGGAAAATCAGAGCAAAACTCTTCCCCCATGTCCCCTAATCTCACTGTTTTTCCCACTTTCTCTCTCCTCTCTCTAAAATAGTACCAAGAGAGCCCTAAGTTCAATTAGCCACTCCATTCCAGATCAAATTTCACAAATCCCACCGTCCATATTGTTCTAAATTCCTTGATCTACAAAACCCCACAGTAATTTCAAGATCCAACGATTCTATTAGCAGAAAAGGACAAATCAAGACTTATTTGGTGTGTTATGGCATATGGTGAGGATTTATTTATTTTGCCATCAATTCTGGGCAAATCAGGCAGGAGGATGTCATCCAAGATTCAGTTTATGACAAATTTTTATATTTTAGTTTCACTGGATTTGATTTCTTGTTAATGCTTTGGAAAGTCAGGGTGTGGAGAATATCCCTCCATATCTGCATTGTGCAGGGCTCAAATGAAAAATCCGAACCGTCTAATAGATTCAGAAGGGTTCAAAACCCTTAGATATCAAATAACATCAAATTTCGTGGACACATGATGGCCTATTATGAAGGAGAAATGCAGGATGGCGATTTTACGATCCGATCTGGATCGTCTCACCATTTACAAGTCACCACCCCGTTTCCACTAGTGGGAAACGGGAAAAGACGGCGGGATGACCGGTTCCGCTGGTTTTGTCCTGTTCTAACTGCCAGATCAAATTTGGACCGTTACACCGACAGTGAACTTCAAACTTGAATCAGGACTCATCTGAGTTCCAAATCAGGAGTGGAAAGAAGCTACGAAAAGCTTATGATGTCTAATTGCATATGAAATAATAAAAATTAGGAAATATTCCAAGAAATTTTTGTCTAAAGAAAATTAGATTCTTACTTCCATGATCTTGAAGACCTAAGATGATCAGACCTTGAGGATCTGATCTATTTATGTTGTAATGATAAGGATATGTGAAATTGAGGGTTTAATGTGACAAATCTATGATAAATGAAGAAATCAACCCTTTGTGGTAGAAGTAACCAAAAATTTTGTAAAGGAACTTTCTTGATCAGTAAGATCAAGGATGATCAATTCCTATGGATGAGTTGGATGGAGTTAATAGTGATGAGATCTAGTAGGATCTCAGTATTCCACAAAAGATCATGGTATGTTTTGATGTTTTACCATGGGACTTGTCAGGGCTCAACGTGCAAAGACATTGTGCCAAGTATCAACCGACGGCTTGAAAAGTCTAAACGTTGTGCTTGACAACATCCGAGTACTCAAACATATTTGACTTCATGCCTTGGGACATCCAAGGACATGTAATGCTTTCGCATTATACCTTGCTATTCTAACAAGTTAAAGTGATCAGACATTGTGTGAAGAGTCATACAAAGGCTTTTAAAATTTAGAATGATGTATTTGGAAGCTTCTCAGACTCCATGGGATTTGGGTTTGAAAAAATCATTGATAGATTGAAATCTCAAAAGATCAGGGAAGAATATTAGTTTAGGAGCAAACATCCTTTCAATGAGATTAAATCATCAGTGGAAACCTAGAAATGATGAATGCATATGAAAGATAGAATCAAACGACCCTAATTTCTTTAAATTCTGAGTTTGAACAAAAAATCTCAATTTTCTACATAAAGGGGTAAAGTAGTCGTTTTGATCCATAACCAAGATTTAAAATTTGAATATTTGGAATTTACTCAAGAAATAGAAAGGTACTCAAAAATCGATTCCGGCACCATTGAGTACACTAAAACCCGAGTTTGGATAAATAATATCCATTTTTCTCCATTTTTATGAATAAAAGGGCCAAATGTTGTTTTCACATGAAAGTGGGGCCCAGAAAGCAGGGCAATTTTTTGGAAGAAAGAATAATTGAGCAATGCACTACTAGATTGTAATGGAGGTGGAAACTCCACCCATAAATAAAATAACAAAAAGAAGGAAGCAGATTTTTTTGAATAATTAAATTAAAATTAAAAAACTTGCCTACAAATTAATCTAAAAATTTTACAAAATTTTTGCAACTTCAGTACGAAATCCCCTACACTCTCCTGGAAAATCAGAGCAAAACTCTTCCCCCATGTCCCCTAATCTCACTTTTTTTCCCACTTTCTCTCTCCTCTCTCTAAAATAGTACCAAGAGAGCCCTAAGTTCAATTAGCCACTCCATTCCAGATCAAATTTCACAAATCCCACCGTCCATATTGTTCTAAATTCCTTGATCTACAAAACCCCACAGTAATTTCAAGATCCAACGATTCTATTAGCAGAAAAGGACAAATCAAGACTTATTTGGTGTGTTATGGCATATGGTGAGGATTTATTTATTTTGCCATCAATTCTGGGCAAATCAGGCAGGAGGATGTCATCCAAGATTCAGTTTATGACAAATTTTTATATTTTAGTTTCACTGGATTTGATTTCTTGTTAATGCTTTGGAAAGTCAGGGTGTGGAGAATATCCCTCCATATCCGCATTGTGCAGGGCTCAAATGAAAAATCCGAACCGTCTAATAGATTCAGAAGGGTTCAAAACCCTTAGATATCAAATAACATCAAATTTCGTGGACACATGATGGCCTATTATGAAGGAGAAATGCAGGATGGCGATTTTACGATCCGATCTGGATCGTCTCACCATTTACAGGTCACCACCCCGTTTCCACTAGTGGGAAACGGGAAAAGAGGGCGGGATGACCGGTTCCGCTGGTTTTGTCCTGTTCTAACTGCCAGATCAAATTTGGACCGTTACACCGACAGTGAACTTCAAACTTGAATCAGGACTCATCTGAGTTCCAAATCAAGAGTGGAAAGAAGCTACGAAAAGCTTATGATGTCTAATTGCATATGAAATAATAAAAATTAGGAAATATTCCAAGAAATTTTTGTCTAAAGAAAATTAGATTCTTACTTCCATGATCTTGAAGACCTAAGATGATCAGACCTTGAGGATCTGATCTATTTATGTTGTAATGATAAGGATATGTGAAATTGAGGGTTTAATGTGACAAATCTATGATAAATGAAGAAATCAACCCTTTGTGGTAGAAGTAACCAAAAATTTTGTAAAGGAACTTTCTTGATCAGTAAGATCAAGGATGATCAATTCCTATGGATGAGTTGGATGGAGTTAATAGTGATGAGATCTAGTAGGATCTCAGTATTCCACAAAAGATCATGGTATGTTTTGATGTTTTACCATGGGACTTGTCAGGGCTCAACGTGCAAAGACATTGTGCCAAGTATCAACCGACGGCTTGAAAAGTCTAAACGTTGTGCTTGACAACATCCGAGTACTCAAACATATTTGACTTCATGCCTTGGGACATCCAAGGACATGTAATGCTTTCGCATTATACCTTGCTATTCTAACAAGTTAAAGTGATCAGACATTGTGTGAAGAGTCATACAAAGGCTTTTAAAATTTAGAATGATGTATTTGGAAGCTTCTCAGACTCCATGGGATTTGGGTTTGAAAAAATCATTGATAGATTGAAATCTCAAAAGATCAGGGAAGAATATTAGTTTAGGAGCAAACATCCTTTCAATGAGATTAAATCATCAGTGGAAACCTAGAAATGATGAATGCATATGAAAGATAGAATCAAACGACCCTAATTTCTTTAAATTCTGAGTTTGAACAAAAAATCTCAATTTTCTACATAAAGGGGTAAAGTAGTCGTTTTGATCCATAACCAAGATTTAAAATTTGAATATTTGGAATTTACTCAAGAAATAGAAAGGTACTCAAAAAATCGATTCCGGCACCATTGAGTACACTAAAACCCGAGTTTGGATAAATAATATCCATTTTTCTCCATTTTTATGAATAAAAGGGCCAAATGTTGTTTTCACATGAAAGTGGGGCCCGTAGCAGGGCAATTTTTTGGAAGAAAGAATAATTGAGCAATGCACTACTAGATTGTAATGGAGGTGGAAACTCCGCCCATAAATAAAATAACAAAAAGAAGGAAGCAGATTTTTTCGAATAATTAAATTAAAATTAAAAAACTTGCCTACAAATTAATCTAAAAATTTTACAAAATTTTTGCAACTTCAGTACGAAATCCCCTACACTCTCCTGGAAAATCAGAGCAAAACTCTTCCCCCATGTCCCCTAATCTCACTGTTTTTCCCACTTTCTCTCTCCTCTCTCTAAAATAGTACCAAGAGAGCCCTAAGTTCAATTAGCCACTCCATTCCAGATCAAATTTCACAAATCCCACCGTCCATATTGTTCTAAATTCCTTGATCTACAAAACCCCACAGTAATTTCAAGATCCAACGATTCTATTAGCAGAAAAGGACAAATCAAGACTTATTTGGTGTGTTATGGCATATGGTGAGGATTTATTTATTTTGCCATCAATTCTGGGCAAATCAGGCAGGAGGATGTCATCCAAGATTCAGTTTATGACAAATTTTTATATTTTAGTTTCACTGGATTTGATTTCTTGTTAATGCTTTGGAAAGTCAGGGTGTGGAGAATATCCCTCCATATCTGCATTGTGCAGGGCTCAAATGAAAAATCCGAACCGTCTAATAGATTCAGAAGGGTTCAAAACCCTTAGATATCAAATAACATCAAATTTCGTGGACACATGATGGCCTATTATGAAGGAGAAATGCAGGATGGCGATTTTACGATCCGATCTGGATCGTCTCACCATTTACAGGTCACCACCCCGTTTCCACTAGTGGGAAACGGGAAAAGAGGGCGGGATGACCGGTTCCGCTGGTTTTGTCCTGTTCTAACTGCCAGATCAAATTTGGACCGTTACACCGACAGTGAACTTCAAACTTGAATCAGGACTCATCTGAGTTCCAAATCAGGAGTGGAAAGAAGCTACGAAAAGCTTATGATGTCTAATTGCATATGAAATAATAAAAATTAGGAAATATTCCAAGAAATTTTTGTCTAAAGAAAATTAGATTCTTACTTCCATGATCTTGAAGACCTAAGATGATCAGACCTTGAGGATCTGATCTATTTATGTTGTAATGATAAGGATATGTGAAATTGAGGGTTTAATGTGACAAATCTATGATAAATGAAGAAATCAACCCTTTGTGGTAGAAGTAACCAAAAATTTTGTAAAGGAACTTTCTTGATCAGTAAGATCAAGGATGATCAATTCCTATGGATGAGTTGGATGGAGTTAATAGTGATGAGATCTAGTAGGATCTCAGTATTCCACAAAAGATCATGGTATGTTTTGATGTTTTACCATGGGACTTGTCATGGCTCAACGTGCAAAGACATTGTGCCAAGTATCAACCGACGGCTTGAAAAGTCTAAACGTTGTGCTTGACAACATCCGAGTACTCAAACATATTTGACTTCATGCCTTGGGACATCCAAGGACATGTAATGCTTTCGCATTATACCTTGCTATTCTAACAAGTTAAAGTGATCAGACATTGTGTGAAGAGTCATACAAAGGCTTTTAAAATTTAGAATGATGTATTTGGAAGCTTCTCAGACTCCATGGGATTTGGGTTTGAAAAAATCATTGATAGATTGAAATCTCAAAAGATCGGAAGAATATTAGTTTAGGAGCAAACATCCTTTCAATGAGATTAAATCATCAGTGGAAACCTAGAAATGATGAATGCATATGAAAGATAGAATCAAACGACCCTAATTTCTTTAAATTCTGAGTTTGAACAAAAAATCTCAATTTTCTACATAAAGGGGTAAAGTAGTCGTTTTGATCCATAACCAAGATTTAAAATTTGAATATTTGGAATTTACTCAAGAAATAGAAAGGTACTCAAAAATCGATTCCGGCACCATTGAGTACACTAAAACCCGAGTTTGGATAAATAATATCCATTTTTCTCCATTTTTATGAATAAAAGGGCCAAATGTTGTTTTCACATGAAAGTGGGGCCCGGAAAGCAGGGCAATTTTTTGGAAGAAAGAATAATTGAGCAATGCACTACTAGATTGTAATGGAGGTGGAAACTCCGCCCATAAATAAAATAACAAAAAGAAGGAAGCAGATTTTTTGTATAATTAAATTAAAATTATAAAACTTGCCTACAAATTAATCTAAAAATTTTACAAAATTTTTGCAACTTCAAGATTTAAATCCCCTACACTCTCCTGGAAAATCAGAGCAAAACTCTTCCCCCATGTCCCCTAATCTCACTGTTTTTCCCACTTTCTCTCTCCTCTCTCTAAAATAGTACCAAGAGAGCCCTAAGTTCAATTAGCCACTCCATTCCAGATCAAATTTCACAAATCCCACCGTCCATATTGTTCTAAATTCCTTGATCTACAAAACCCCACAGTAATTTCAAGATCCAACGATTCTATTAGCAGAAAAGGACAAATCAAGACTTATTTGGTGTGTTATGGCATATGGTGAGGATTTATTTATTTTGCCATCAATTCTGGGCAAATCAGGCAGGAGGATGTCATCCAAGATTCAGTTTATGACAAATTTTTATATTTTAGTTTCACTGGATTTGATTTCTTGTTAATGCTTTGGAAAGTCAGGGTGTGGAGAATATCCCTCCATATCTGCATTGTGCAGGGCTCAAATGAAAAATCCGAACCGTCTAATAGATTCAGAAGGGTTCAAAACCCTTAGATATCAAATAACATCAAATTTCGTGGACACATGATGGCCTATTATGAAGGAGAAATGCAGGATGGCGATTTTACGATCCGATCTGGATCGTCTCACCATTTACAGGTCACCACCCCGTTTCCACTAGTGGGAAACGGGAAAAGAGGGCGGGATGACCGGTTCCGCTGGTTTTGTCCTGTTCTAACTGCCAGATCAAATTTGGACCGTTACACCGACAGTGAACTTCAAACTTGAATCAGGACTCATCTGAGTTCCAAATCAGGAGTGGAAAGAAGCTACGAAAAGCTTATGATGTCTAATTGCATATGAAATAATAAAAATTAGGAAATATTCCAAGAAATTTTTGTCTAAAGAAAATTAGATTCTTACTTCCATGATCTTGAAGACCTAAGATGATCAGACCTTGAGGATCTGATCTATTTATGTTGTAATGATAAGGATATGTGAAATTGAGGGTTTAATGTGACAAATCTATGATAAATGAAGAAATCAACCCTTTGTGGTAGAAGTAACCAAAAATTTTGTAAAGGAACTTTCTTGATCAGTAAGATCAAGGATGATCAATTCCTATGGATGAGTTGGATGGAGTTAATAGTGATGAGATCTAGTAGGATCTCAGTATTCCACAAAAGATCATGGTATGTTTTGATGTTTTACCATGGGACTTGTCAGGGCTCAACGTGCAAAGACATTGTGCCAAGTATCAACCGACGGCTTGAAAAGTCTAAACGTTGTGCTTGACAACATCCGAGTACTCAAACATATTTGACTTCATGCCTTGGGACATCCAAGGACATGTAATGCTTTCGCATTATACCTTGCTATTCTAACAAGTTAAAGTGATCAGACATTGTGTGAAGAGTCATACAAAGGCTTTTAAAATTTAGAATGATGTATTTGGAAGCTTCTCAGACTCCATGGGATTTGGGTTTGAAAAAATCATTGATAGATTGAAATCTCAAAAGATCAGGGAAGAATATTAGTTTAGGAGCAAACATCCTTTCAATGAGATTAAATCATCAGTGGAAACCTAGAAATGATGAATGCATATGAAAGATAGAATCAAACGACCCTAATTTCTTTAAATTCTGAGTTTGAACAAAAAATCTCAATTTTCTACATAAAGGGGTAAAGTAGTCGTTTTGATCCATAACCAAGATTTAAAATTTGAATATTTGGAATTTACTCAAGAAATAGAAAGGTACTCAAAAAATCGATTCCGGCACCATTGAGTACACTAAAACCCGAGTTTGGATAAATAATATCCATTTTTCTCCATTTTTATGAATAAAAGGGCCAAATGTTGTTTTCACATGAAAGTGGGGCCCGTAAAGCAGGCAATTTTTTGGAAGAAAGAATAATTGAGCAATGCACTACTAGATTGTAATGGAGGTGGAAACTCCACCCATAAATAAAATAACAAAAAGAAGGAAGCAGATTTTTTTGAATAATTAAATTAAAATTAAAAAACTTGCCTACAAATTAATCTAAAAATTTTACAAAATTTTTGCAACTTCAGTACGAAATCCCCTACACTCTCCTGGAAAATCAGAGCAAAACTCTTCCCCCATGTCCCCTAATCTCACTGTTTTTCCCACTTTCTCTCTCCTCTCTCTAAAATAGTACCAAGAGAGCCCTAAGTTCAATTAGCCACTCCATTCCAGATCAAATTTCACAAATCCCACCGTCCATATTGTTCTAAATTCCTTGATCTACAAAACCCCACAGGAATTTCAAGATCCAACGATTCTATTAGCAGAAAAGGACAAATCAAGACTTATTTGGTGTGTTATGGCATATGGTGAGGATTTATTTATTTTGCCATCAATTCTCGGGCAAATCAGCAGAGGATGTCATCCAAGATTCGGTTTATGACAAATTTTTATATTTTAGTTTCACGGGATTTGATTTGCTGTTAATGCTTTGGAAAGTCGTGGTGTGGAGAATATCCCTCCATATCTCGCATTGTGTGGCTCAAATGAAAAATCCGAACCGTCTAATAGATTCAGAAGGGTTCAAAACCCTTAGATATCAAATAACATCAAATTTCGTGGACACATGATGGCCTATTATGAAGGAGAAATGCAGGATGGCGATTTTACGATCCGATCTGGATCGTCTCACCATTTACAGGTCACCACCCCGGTTCCACTAGTGGGAAACCGGAAAAAAGGGCGGGATGACCGGTTCCCCTGGGTTTGTCCTCGTTTCTAACCGCCGGATCAAATTTGGACCGTTACACCGACAGTGAACTTCAAACTTGAATCAGGACTCATCTGAGTTCCAAATCAAGAGTGGAAAGAAGCTACGAAAAGCTTATGATGTCTAATTGCATATGAAATAATAAAAATTAGGAAATATTCCAAGAAATTTTTGTCTAAAGAAAATTAGATTCTTACTTCCATGATCTTGAAGACCTAAGATGATCAGACCTTGAGGATCTGATCTATTTATGTTGTAATGATAAGGATATGTGAAATTGAGGGTTTAATGTGACAAATCTATGATAAATGAAGAAATCAACCCTTTGTGGTAGAAGTAACCAAAAATTTTGTAAAGGAACTTTCTTGATCAGTAAGATCAAGGATGATCAATTCCTATGGATGAGTTGGATGGAGTTAATAGTGATGAGATCTAGTAGGATCTCAGTATTCCACAAAAGATCATGGTATGTTTTGATGTTTTACCATGGGACTTGTCAGGGCTCAACGTGCAAAGACATTGTGCCAAGTATCAACCGACGGCTTGAAAAGTCTAAACGTTGTGCTTGACAACATCCGAGTACTCAAACATATTTGACTTCATGCCTTGGGACATCCAAGGACATGTAATGCTTTCGCATTATACCTTGCTATTCTAACAAGTTAAAGTGATCAGACATTGTGTGAAGAGTCATACAAAGGCTTTTAAAATTTAGAATGATGTATTTGGAAGCTTCTCAGACTCCATGGGATTTGGGTTTGAAAAAATCATTGATAGATTGAAATCTCAAAAGATCACGGAAGAATATTAGTTTAGGAGCAAACATCCTTTCAATGAGATTAAATCATCAGTGGAAACCTAGAAATGATGAATGCATATGAAAGATAGAATCAAACGACCCTAATTTCTTTAAATTCTGAGTTTGAACAAAAAATCTCAATTTTCTACATAAAGGGGTAAAGTAGTCGTTTTGATCCATAACCAAGATTTAAAATTTGAATATTTGGAATTTACTCAAGAAATAGAAAGGTACTCAAAAAATCGATTCCAACACCATTGAGTACACTAAAACCCGAGTTTGGATAAATAATATCCATTTTTCTCCATTTTTATGAATAAAAGGGCCAAATGTTGTTTTCACATGAAAGTGGGGCCCGTAAAGCGGGGCAATTTTTTGGAAGAAAGAATAATTGAGCAATGCACTACTAGATTGTAATGGAGGTGGAAACTCCACCCATAAATAAAATAACAAAAAGAAGGAAGCAGATTTTTTTGAATAATTAAATTAAAATTAAAAAACTTGCCTACAAATTAATCTAAAAATTTTACAAAATTTTTGCAACTTCAGTACGAAATCCCCTACACTCTCCTGGAAAATCAGAGCAAAACTCTTCCCCCATGTCCCCTAATCTCACCGTTTTTCCCACTTTCTCTCTCCTCTCTCTAAAATAGTACCAAGAGAGCCCTAAGTTCAATTAGCCACTCCATTCCAGATCAAATTTCACAAATCCCACCGTCCATATTGTTCTAAATTCCCTGACCTACAAAACCCCACAACAATTTCAAGATCAAACGATTCTATTAGCAGAAAAGGACAAATCAAGACTTATTTGGTGTGTTATGGCATATGGTGAGGATTTATTTATTTTGCCATCAATTCTGGGCAAATCAGGCAGGAGGATGTCATCCAAGATTCAGTTTATGAAAATTTTTTATATTTTAGTTTCACTGGATTTGATTTCTTGTTAATGCTTTGGAAAGTCAGGGTGTGGAGAATATCCCTCCATATCTGCATTGTGCAGGGCTCAAATGAAAAATCCGAACCGTCTAATAGATTCAGAAGGGTTCAAAACCCTTAGATATCAAATAACATCAAATTTCGTGGACACATGATGGCCTATTATGAAGGAGAAATGCAGGATGGCGATTTTACGATCCGATCTGGATCGTCTCACCATTTACAGGTCACCACCACGTTTCCACTAGTGGGAAACGGGAAAAGAGGGCGGGATGACCGGTTCCGCTGGTTTTGTCCTGTTCTAACTGCATATCAAATTTGGACCGTTACACCGACAGTGAACTTCAAACTTGAATCAGGACTCATCTGAGTTCCAAATCAGGAGTGGAAAGAAGCTACGAAAAGCTTATGATGTCTAATTGCATATGAAATAATAAAAATTAGGAAATATTCCAAGAAATTTTTGTCTAAAGAAAATTAGATTCTTACTTCCATGATCTTGAAGACCTAAGATGATCAGACCTTGAGGATCTGATCTATTTATGTTGTAATGATAAGGATATGTGAAATTGAGGGTTTAATGTGACAAATCTATGATAAATGAAGAAATCAACCCTTTGTGGTAGAAGTAACCAAAAATTTTGTAAAGGAACTTTCTTGATCAGGAAGATCAAGGATGATCAATTCCTATGGATGAGTTGGATGGAGTTAATAGTGATGGGATCTAGTATGATCTCATCATTCCACAAAAGATCATGGTATGTTTTGATGTTTTACCATGGGACTTGTCAGGGCTCAACGTGCAAAGACATTGTGCCAAGTATCAACCGACGGCTTGAAAAGTCTAAACGTTGTGCTTGACAACATCCGAGTACTCAAACATATTTGACTTCATGCCTTGGGACATCCAAGGACATGTAATGCTTTCGCATTATACCTTGCTATTCTAACAAGTTAAAGTGATCAGACATTGTGTGAAGAGTCATACAAAGGCTTTTAAAATTTAGAATGATGTATTTGGAAGCTTCTCAGACTCCATGGGATTTGGGTTTGAAAAAATCATTGATAGATTGAAATCTCAAAAGATCAGAGAAGAATATTAGTTTAGGAGCAAACATCCTTTCAATGAGATTAAATCATCAGTGGAAACCTAGAAATGATGAATGCATATGAAAGATAGAATCAAACGACCCTAATTTCTTTAAATTCTGAGTTTGAACAAAAAATCTCAATTTTCTACATAAAGGGGTAAAGTAGTCGTTTTGATCCATAACCAAGATTTAAAATTTGAATATTTGGAATTTACTCAAGAACCATTGAGTACACTAAAACCCGAGTTTGGATAAATAATATCCATTTTTCTCCATTTTTATGAATAAAAGGGCCAAATGTTGTTTTCACATGAAAGTGGGGCCCTGAAAGCAGGGCAATTTTTTGGAAGAAAGAATAATTGAGCAATGCACTACTAGATTGTAATGGAGGTGGAAACTCCGCCCATAAATAAAATAACAAAAAGAAGGAAGCAGATTTTTTTGAATAATTAAATTAAAATTAAAAAACTTGCCTACAAATTAATCTAAAAATTTTACAAAATTTTTGCAACTTCAGTACGAAATCCCCTACACTCTCCTGGAAAATCAGAGCAAAACTCTTGCCCCATGTCCCCTAATCTCACTGTTTTTCCCACTTTCTCTCTCCTCTCTCTAAAATAGTACCAAGAGAGCCCTAAGTTCAATTAGCCACTCCATTCCAGATCAAATTTCACAAATCCCACCGTCCATATTGTTCTAAATTCCTTGATCTACAAAACCCCACAAATTTCAAGATCCAACGATTCTATTAGCAGAAAAGGACAAATCAAGACTTATTTGGTGTGTTATGGCATATGGTGAGGATTTATTTATTTTGCCATCACTTCGGGCAAATCAGCGGGAGGATGTCATCCAAGATTCGGTTTATGACAAATTTTTATATTTTAGTTTCACCGGATTTGATTTCTTGTTAATGCTTTGGAAAGTCGTGGTGTGGAGAATATCCCTCCATATCTCGCATTGTGCAGGGCTCAAATGAAAAATCCGAACCGTCTAATAGATTCAGAAGGGTTCAAAACCCTTAGATATCAAATAACATCAAATTTCGTGGACACATGATGGCCTATTATGAAGGAGAAATGCAGATGGCGATTTTACGATCCGATCTGGATCGTCTCACCATTTACAGTCACCACCCCGTTTCCACTAGTGGGAAACGGGAAAAGAGGGCGGGATGACCGGTTCCGCTGGTTTTGTCCTCGTTTCTAACTGCCAGATCAAATTTGGACCGTTACACCGACAAAGTGAACTTCAAACTTGAATCAGACTCATCCGAGTTCCAAATCGAGTGGAAAGAAGCTACGAAAAGCTTATGATGTCTAATTGCATATGAAATAATAAAAATTAGGAAATATTCCAAGAAATTTTTGTCTAAAGAAAATTAGATTCTTACTTCCATGATCTTGAAGACCTAAGATGATCAGACCTTGAGGATCCGATCTATTTATGTTGTAATGATAAGGATATGTGAAATTGAGGGTTTAATGTGACAAATCTATGATAAATGAAGAAATCAACCCTTTGTGGTAGAAGTAACCAAAAATTTTGTAAAGGAACTTTCTTGATCAGGAAGATCAAGGATGATCAATTCCTATGGATGAGTTGGATGGAGTTAATAGTGATGAGATCTAGTAGGATCTCAGTATTCCACAAAAGATCATGGTATGTTTTGATGTTTTACCATGGGACTTGTCAGGGCTCAACGTGCAAAGACATTGTGCCAAGTATCAACCGACGGCTTGAAAAGTCTAAACGTTGTGCTTGACAACATCCGAGTACTCAAACATATTTGACTTCATGCCTTGGGACATCCAAGGACATGTAATGCTTTCGCATTATACCTTGCTATTCTAACAAGTTAAAGTGATCAGACATTGTGTGAAGAGTCATACAAAGGCTTTTAAAATTTAGAATGATGTATTTGGAAGCTTCTCAGACTCCATGGGATTTGGGTTTGAAAAAATCATTGATAGATTGAAATCTCAAAAGATCAGGGAAGAATATTAGTTTAGGAGCAAACATCCTTTCAATGAGATTAAATCATCAGTGGAAACCTAGAAATGATGAATGCATATGAAAGATAGAATCAAACGACCCTAATTTCTTTAAATTCTGAGTTTGAACAAAAAATCTCAATTTTCTACATAAAGGGGTAAAGTAGTCGTTTTGATCCATAACCAAGATTTAAAATTTGAATATTTGGAATTTACTCAAGAAATAGAAAGGTACTCAAAAAATCGATTCCGGCACCATTGAGTACACTAAAACCCGAGTTTGGATAAATAATATCCATTTTTCTCCATTTTTATGAATAAAAGGGCCAAATGTTGTTTTCACATGAAAGTGGGGCCCAGAAAGCAGGGCAATTTTTTGGAAGAAAGAATAATTGAGCAATGCACTACTAGATTGTAATGGAGGTGGAAACTCCGCCCATAAATAAAATAACAAAAAGAAGGAAGCAGATTTTTTTGAATAATTAAATTAAAATTAAAAAACTTGCCTACAAATTAATCTAAAAATTTTACAAAATTTTTGCAACTTCAGTACGAAATCCCCTACACTCTCCTGGAAAATCAGAGCAAAACTCTTCCCCCATGTCCCCTAATCTCACTGTTTTTCCCACTTTCTCTCTCCTCTCTCTAAAATAGTACCAAGAGAGCCCTAAGTTCAATTAGCCACTCCATTCCAGATCAAATTTCACAAATCCCACCGTCCATATTGTTCTAAATTCCTTGATCTACAAAACCCCACAGTAATTTCAAGATCCAACGATTCTATTAGCAGAAAAGGACAAATCAAGACTTATTTGGTGTGTTATGGCATATGGTGAGGATTTATTTATTTTGCCATCAATTCGGGCAAATCAGCAGAGGATGTCATCCAAGATTCGGTTTATGACAAATTTTTATAATTTAGTTTCACGGGATTTGATTTGCTGTTAATGCTTTGGAAAGTCGTGGTGTGGAGAATATCCCTCCATATCTCGCATTGTGCGGGGCTCAAATGAAAAATCCGAACCGTCTAATAGATTCAAGGGTTCAAAACCCTTAGATATCAAATAACATCAAATTTCGTGGACACATGATGGCCTATTATGATGGAGAAATGCAGATGGCGATTTTACGATCCGATCTGGATCGTCTCACCATTTACAGGTCACCACCACGTTTCCACTAGAGGGAAACGGGAAAAGAGGGCGGGAGGGCCGGTTCCGCCGGTTTTGTCCCGTTTCTAACTGCCAGATCAAATTTGGACCGTTACACCGACAGTGAACTTCAAACTTGAATCAGGACTCATCTGAGTTCCAAATCAGGTGTGGAAAGAAGCTACGAAAAGCTTATGATGTCTAATTGCATATGAAATAATAAAAATTAGGAAATATTCCAAGAAATTTTTGTCTAAAGAAAATTAGATTCTTACTTCCATGATCTTGAAGACCTAAGATGATCAGACCTTGAGGATCCGATCTATTTATGTTGTAATGATAAGGATATGTGAAATTGAGGGTTTAATGTGACAAATCTATGATAAATGAAGAAATCAACCCTTTGTGGTAGAAGTAACCAAAAATTTTGTAAAGGAACTTTCTTGATCAGAAAGATCAAGGATGATCAATTCCTATGGATGAGTTGGATGGAGTTAATAGTGATGAGATCTAGTAGGATCTCGTATTCCACAAAAGATCATGGTATGTTTTGATGTTTTACCATGGGACTTGTCAGGGCTCAACGTGCAAAGACATTGTGCCAAGTATCAACCGACGGCTTGAAAAGTCTAAACGTTGTGCTTGACAACATCCGAGTACTCAAACATATTTGACTTCATGCCTTGGGACATCCAAGGACATGTAATGCTTTCGCATTATACCTTGCTATTCTAACAAGTTAAAGTGATCAGACATTGTGTGAAGAGTCATACAAAGGCTTTTAAAATTTAGAATGATGTATTTGGAAGCTTCTCAGACTCCATGGGATTTGGGTTTGAAAAATCATTGATAGATTGAAATCTCAAAAGATCGTGGAAGAATATTAGTTTAGGAGCAAACATCCTTTCAATGAGATTAAATCATCAGTGGAAACCTAGAAATGATGAATGCATATGAAAGATAGAATCAAACGACCCTAATTTCTTTAAATTCTGAGTTTGAACAAAAAATCTCAATTTTCTACATAAAGGGGTAAAGTAGTCGTTTTGATCCATAACCAAGATTTAAAATTTGAATATTTGGAATTTACTCAAGAAATAGAAAGGTACTCAAAAATCGATTCCGGCACCATTGAGTACACTAAAACCCGAGTTTGGATAAATAATATCCATTTTTCTCCATTTTTATGAATAAAAGGGCCAAATGTTGTTTTCACATGAAAGTGGGGCCCGTAAAGCAGTGGCAATTTTTTGGAAGAAAGAATAATTGAGCAATGCACTACTAGATTGTAATGGAGGTGGAAACTCCGCCCATAAATAAAATAACAAAAAGAAGGAAGCAGATTTTTTTGAATAATTAAATTAAAATTAAAAAACTTGCCTACAAATTAATCTAAAAATTTTACAAAATTTTTGCAACTTCAAGATTTAAATCCCCTACACTCTCCTGGAAAATCAGAGCAAAACTCTTCCCCATGTCCCCTAATCTCACTGTTTTCCCACTTTCTCTCTCCTCTCTCTAAAATAGTACCAAGAGAGCCCTAAGTTCAATTAGCCACTCCATTCCAGATCAAATTTCACAAATCCCACCGTCCATATTGTTCTAAATTCCTTGATCTACAAAACCCCACAGTAATTTCAAGATCCAACGATTCTATTAGCAGAAAAGGACAAATCAAGACTTATTTGGTGTGTTATGGCATATGGTGAGGATTTATTTATTTTGCCATCAATTCTGGGCAAATCAGGCAGGAGGATGTCATCCAAGATTCAGTTTATGACAAATTTTTATATTTTAGTTTCACTGGATTTGATTTCTTGTTAATGCTTTGGAAAGTCAGGGTGTGGAGAATATCCCTCCATATCTGCATTGTGCAGGGCTCAAATGAAAAATCCGAACCGTCTAATAGATTCAGAAGGGTTCAAAACCCTTAGATATCAAATAACATCAAATTTCGTGGACACATGATGGCCTATTATGAAGGAGAAATGCAGGATGGCGATTTTACGATCCGATCTGGATCGTCTCACCATTTACAGGTCACCACCGCGTTTCCACTAGTGGGAAACGGGAAAAGAGGGCGGGATGACCGGTTCTGCTGGTTTTGTCCTGTTCTAACTGCCAGATCAAATTTGGACCGTTACACCGACAAAGGAACTTCAAACTTGAATCAAGACTCATCTGAGTTCCAAATCAGGAGTGGAAAGAAGCTACGAAAAGCTTATGATGTCTAATTGCATATGAAATAATAAAAATTAGGAAATATTCCAAGAAATTTTTGTCTAAA
The DNA here is from genome assembly GCA_035236585.1 of Warburgia ugandensis. Taxonomy (NCBI): domain Eukaryota; kingdom Viridiplantae; phylum Streptophyta; class Magnoliopsida; order Canellales; family Canellaceae; genus Warburgia; species Warburgia ugandensis. The sequence goes on along the minus strand of CP141127.1, from coordinate 52,238,746 downwards.
GAAAATTAGATTCTTACTTCCATGATCTTGAAGACCTAAGATGATCAGACCTTGAGGATCCGATCTATTTATGTTGTAATGATAAGGATATGTGAAATTGAGGGTTTAATGTGACAAATCTATGATAAATGAAGAAATCAACCCTTTGTGGTAGAAGTAACCAAAAATTTTGTAAAGGAACTTTCTTGATCAGCAAGATCAAGGATGATCAATTCCTATGGATGAGTTGGATGGAGTTAATAGTGATGTGATCTAGTAGGATCTCGTATTCCACAAAAGATCATGGTATGTTTTGATGTTTTACCATGGGACTTGTCAGGGCTCAACGTGCAAAGACATTGTGCCAAGTATCAACCGACGGCTTGAAAAGTCTAAACGTTGTGCTTGACAACATCCGAGTACTCAAACATATTTGACTTCATGCCTTGGGACATCCAAGGACATGTAATGCTTTCGCATTATACCTTGCTATTCTAACAAGTTAAAGTGATCAGACATTGTGTGAAGAGTCATACAAAGGCTTTTAAAATTTAGAATGATGTATTTGGAAGCTTCTCAGACTCCATGGGATTTGGGTTTGAAAAAATCATTGATAGATTGAAATCTCAAAAGATCGGGGAAGAATATTAGTTTAGGAGCAAACATCCTTTCAATGAGATTAAATCATCAGTGGAAACCTAGAAATGATGAATGCATATGAAAGATAGAATCAAACGACCCTAATTTCTTTAAATTCTGAGTTTGAACAAAAAATCTCAATTTTCTACATAAAGGGGTAAAGTAGTCGTTTTGATCCATAACCAAGATTTAAAATTTGAATATTTGGAATTTACTCAAGAAATAGAAAGGTACTCGAAAAATCGATTCCAGCACCATTGAGTACACTAAAACCCGAGTTTGGATAAATAATATCCATTTTTCTCCATTTTTATGAATAAAAGGGCCAAATGTTGTTTTCACATGAAAGTGGGGCCCAGAAAGCAGGGCAATTTTTTGGAAGAAAGAATAATTGAGCAATGCACTACTAGATTGTAATGGAGGTGGAAACTCCGCCCATAAATAAAATAACAAAAAGAAGGAAGCAGATTTTTTTGAATAATTAAATTAAAATTAAAAAACTTGCCTACAAATTAATCTAAAAATTTTACAAAATTTTTGCAACTTCAGTACGAAATCCCCTACACTCTCCTGGAAAATCAGAGCAAAACTCTTCCCCCATGTCCCCTAATCTCACTGTTTTTCCCACTTTCTCTCTCCTCTCTCTAAAATAGTACCAAGAGAGCCCTAAGTTCAATTAGCCACTCCATTCCAGATCAAATTTCACAAATCCCACCGTCCATATTGTTCTAAATTCCTTGATCTACAAAACCCCACAGTAATTTCAAGATCCAACGATTCTATTAGCAGAAAAGGACAAATCAAGACTTATTTGGTGTGTTATGGCATATGGTGAGGATTTATTTATTTTGCCATCAATTCTGGGCAAATCAGGCAGGAGGATGTCATCCAAGATTCAGTTTATGACAAATTTTTATATTTTAGTTTCACTGGATTTGATTTCTTGTTAATGCTTTGGAAAGTCAGGGTGTGGAGAATATCCCTCCATATCTGCATTGTGCAGGGCTCAAATGAAAAATCCGAACCGTCTAATAGATTCAGAAGGGTTCAAAACCCTTAGATATCAAATAACATCAAATTTCGTGGACACATGATGGCCTATTATGAAGGAGAAATGCAGGATGGCGATTTTACGATCCGATCTGGATCGTCTCACCATTTACAGGTCACCACCCCGTTTCCACTAGTGGGAAACGGGAAAAGAGGGCGGGATGACCGGTTCCGCTGGTTTTGTCCTGTTCTAACTGCCAGATCAAATTTGGACCGTTACACCGACAGTGAACTTCAAACTTGAATCAGGACTCATCTGAGTTCCAAATCAGGAGTGGAAAGAAGCTACGAAAAGCTTATGATGTCTAATTGCATATGAAATAATAAAAATTAGGAAATATTCCAAGAAATTTTTGTCTAAAGAAAATTAGATTCTTACTTCCATGATCTTGAAGACCTAAGATGATCAGACCTTGAGGATCTGATCTATTTATGTTGTAATGATAAGGATATGTGAAATTGAGGGTTTAATGTGACAAATCTATGATAAATGAAGAAATCAACCCTTTGTGGTAGAAGTAACCAAAAATTTTGTAAAGGAACTTTCTTGATCAGTAAGATCAAGGATGATCAATTCCTATGGATGAGTTGGATGGAGTTAATAGTGATGAGATCTAGTAGGATCTCAGTATTCCACAAAAGATCATGGTATGTTTTGATGTTTTACCATGGGACTTGTCAGGGCTTAACGTGCAAAGACATTGTGCCAAGTATCAACCGACGGCTTGAAAAGTCTAAACGTTGTGCTTGACAACATCCGAGTACTCAAACATATTTGACTTCATGCCTTGGGACATCCAAGGACATGTAATGCTTTCGCATTATACCTTGCTATTCTAACAAGTTAAAGTGATCAGACATTGTGTGAAGAGTCATACAAAGGCTTTTAAAATTTAGAATGATGTATTTGGAAGCTTCTCAGACTCCATGGGATTTGGGTTTGAAAAAATCATTGATAGATTGAAATCTCAAAAGATCAGGGAAGAATATTAGTTTAGGAGCAAACATCCTTTCAATGAGATTAAATCATCAGTGGAAACCTAGAAATGATGAATGCATATGAAAGATAGAATCAAACGACCCTAATTTCTTTAAATTCTGAGTTTGAACAAAAAATCTCAATTTTCTACATAAAGGGGTAAAGTAGTCGTTTTGATCCATAACCAAGATTTAAAATTTGAATATTTGGAATTTACTCAAGAAATAGAAAGGTACTCAAAAAATCGATTCCGGCACCATTGAGTACACTAAAACCCGAGTTTGGATAAATAATATCCATTTTTCTCCATTTTTATGAATAAAAGGGCCAAATGTTGTTTTCACATGAAAGTGGGGCCCAGAAAGCAGGGCAATTTTTTGGAAGAAAGAATAATTGAGCAATGCACTACTAGATTGTAATGGAGGTGGAAACTCCGCCCATAAATAAAATAACAAAAAGAAGGAAACTGATTTTTATGATCAGAAATTCCTTTAAAAATTTTGGGTTACTCACACGCGGTGATTTCTTCATTTATCATAATTTGTCATATTAAATCTCTCACATACTCTTGTCATTATAACGAGTAAATAGGCGTCCAGATCTATTAATCATCTCGCCAGTCTTCGATTTTTGCATAAGTAAAGTCTTTATTTTTCGTTCTTGACTATTTTCTTTATCCAATATTTCCTACAAATTCTAGTTCTTTTATGCAATTAGACATCATGAAACTTCAAAGCTCTTTCCAATGATTTGAAGCTTCGAACTATGAGTTACGGTTTGTCATGGTATTTGATCAGGCCATAAAACAGGCGAGATAACGATTCAGGCCAAATTTCATCGCATCTTTATGTTTTTCCAATTTATGCAAGTGGAAATGAGGTGTACATGAGCAAATGGTGGGCAGTCAAATCGGACCTTTAGAAAGCCATCAACCTTAGCATTTCAATTCAAATGTGGCCATCATATCTCTCACTTGAAAGTGTTATTTCATATCTGTGTTTCGAACCCTTTGAATCTGATGACGGTTGAATTCTTTGCATCCCCACCTAGTGGAGCATATGGAACAATTTTCTCCGGATGAAACATGATTTTCCAAATGCATCGAGATCAAATCGGTGAAGCATCAGAAATTTGATGTGGGCCTTATGTGATCTGCACGATATACACAATTTAAAATTTAAAGTGATGCCAAATTGCAAAAGCGAAATCATGTCAGTAGTTAAATAACCAATAAATCTTGATTTGTCCATGTCTTACATGGATGTTTCAAGCCATTGGATGACGTTATGGGGATTGCATCATATTAAGTCCAAATATGTGATCTTCTGATAATTGATCTACCTGGAGTGGCCTTCATTTATCTTGAAAGCTCTTGTACTATTACCTCAGTAGAGAGGAGATCAAATTCTGGAGAGTAGTCATGAGGGTCATCTGATCTTCGAGATGAAGTATTCGTCTTTGGAAGTTGCAATGCATTTTGTGGAAATTTTGATTCTATTTCATATGCAATTATTGATTTTTCATAAAAAAAACCCTCTTTGATTTTATTTTGTCTGATGGTAGAACTTTCCAGTAAAGTTGTAATCTGTACAAATTGTGGCCTAGGACAATTATACTTTCTTCGAAATTGCTGCTTTTTGGGCCCGCCTACTCTAATCCGTGAACGTGAGCATTTCTTCACACTCATGAAATTGAGATATAATGGATATTTTCTCCATAATGTGTTTTTAGTATGAGTACTCAATGATTCTATAGTAATCATTTTTCGGTGCAAATGTTAATCATAAATCTTTATAAATGGGTAAATCTAAATCTTCAGATCTGTGCTTGAGCAGGATGCAAATGATTTAATCAATTGTGTAAGTAATTGAGATTGAAATTTGTTCCAGGAAAAACTCGAGAATGTAAACAGAGTAATCAGTAGTTTGATAGATCTTTCATATGCAGTCTTCATTTCTAGGTTTCACGATGATTTAATTTCTACAGAAGTTGCAAAATTTTGTACATCATGATATTCACCCGATTTTTATTAATTCATGAAATGCGCCTCAATTATTCTATCAATTTTCGGTGAAAAGAGTGTAGTTAGTGCATTGCTCAAAATCATGCACTTTCCTTAAAAGGCCACACTAATTATCACATGAAGTGAGAGCTTCAGGGATCGACATGAATGTTTCTAAATTTATAAAGACCTTTCAGACTCTTGGAACAATGTCGATCATGTGTTGAAGTTTTGTTAAGAATGTAATATAGATCTTTCGCCAATGATGGAAGCATGTCTGTTTTAGAGTCAGATGTTTTGTTAGGATCATTAAAATTTTCGAAGGATTTTGACTACGATCAAGATGTTTCAGGACCGTTTTAATCGAATTCGAGCCCATACTTGGTCGATCCCATGCTAATCATCTTTGCGAAGATAGCACGCACAAGTCTAAAACGTGTAGCATTCGAAGTTCACATGACTTGTTCCTTGGATGTCCCGACAACAGATCTAAATGTCTTGAGACTTATCCTCATTCAAACCTACCGGATTTGTGATCGTTTCTGCCAGTGATCACGTGGTAAACATCGGCGTTCCTTTGGAATCAGCAACGTGGATCAGTCGAAACAGTTCGTTCATTGACTCAACACTATCATGGAATGAGCGGTGGAACAAAGTTACAAGGAAATCAGCTCCGTGCTCATGGGGAGCTTGAAATGCTATATGCAATGTCTTAGACTTCAGGCCGTGGATGATCCTTTGATGGAGATGATGGATCATCGCTAGATCCCATCACTATTAACTCATCCATAGGGATTTGTCATGCTTGATCTTCTTTCAGTTCTGGATTTGGGTAACCACAAAGTTGTTTCTTCATTTATCACAGATCTGTCATATTAAACCCTCAGTTCACGCTATTCTTGTCATTATAAATCGGCGTAAATAGATAAATCTAAGGAGAGATCATCTCGGTCTTGAATCATGGAAGATATAGAGCTTTATTTTCATTTTCGACAAAAGTTTCTTACAATATTTCTAAATTATTATTTCATATCTAATTAGACATCATAAACTTCGCATGGTCTTGTTGGAGCCAGATGAGTTAACTTGATCCAAATTTGATGCCATTAGAGAGACAGCCGGCGAGGCATACTATTTTCCGTTTACCACCGAGTGGAAATGAGGTGGTGACTGTGAGACCCGATGCAGATCGAGACCATAAAATCATCATAAATTTTCAAATATCATATCTCCCATTTGATGTTATTTCATATCTAATGGTTTCATAGTATATCTATAACTGTCATCGATCCATGATCTAGATATGGAGATATTTTCTCCGCTAACTTGATTTTCCAATGTGAAGAATCAAATCGATGAAATTAAAATTTATAAAAATGACATGAAACGAAGTCTTACTGACCCCTTACCCCTAGTGTGATCCCAAAATAAATAAATCCTTGGTATATAGCTATTAAATCTTGATTTGTCCGTACATTTTGATGAATCGTTGGAATCTTGAAATTACTTTGGGTTCAGACTAATTTAGAACAATATGGTTATTGCAATGTGATGCGAATGTGAGTGTCTAATTGAGAGTAGATCCTCTTATACTATTTAGAGAGAGGGAGAATGAATAAGCGAATGATGAAATGTAGGAGATTTCTCGATTTTCTCTGATGGCAGTTACAATTTTTAAATGAGGCTGGAATTTTAACATAGAGAATTAATCATTTTCATGAATCTGTATTTATAGAATCCGTCCTCCATTCAATTAATTCGTAGTCGCTCAATTATACTTTCTTCAGAGTGTGCCCACTTTTGGGCCCCATTTTCAGCGTGAAGAGCATTTGTATTACTCATAAAAATAGGATGGATATTCTTCAAACAACTCGAGCAATGGTCTTGAGTGTATGGATGCCTTTCTATTTTTGAGTAAAATCCCAAACATTCAAATCTTAAATCTTGTGGTTATGGATGAAAGCCAGCTGTTGTGTGAAAATTGAGATTTTTGTTCAGAACTTCGAGAATTTAAAGAAATCAATTAGTTTGATTTAGATCTTTCATATGCAATCTTCATTTCTAGGTTTAGTGATGATTGAAGACTGACGAAAGGATATTTTCTTTATGCTGATATTCCAGCCCATGATCTTTTTGAAATTTCAATGTATGGGTGCACCTCAAATCAATTTGAAAAAATTGAGATTTATTACACATTTTGCCAAAATCATGTCGCTCCTGAAGGTGAGGCCAGGCGCAATAAATCACGTAGATGCGGCTTCGGTTTTTATCATTCTAAATTTTAAACTATAGCACATGACTCTTGGCACCAATATTGATCGCAGGGTGCGACTAACGGGTATATTGAAAACATTACTTGTCATGGATGTCCCCAGGCATGAAGTCAAAATATGATTTGACTGCTCGGATGTTGTCTGGCACAGCGTTTAGGCGTTTCCAGCCGTTGATCACCTTGGTCGCCAACTGTCTGTCTTTGCGTTAATACTGACGGAGTCGTGGTAAAACATCAATATCGTTCCTTATATGGTCTTGACGTCAACATGTCAAATCACTTGAGTCATGGGAAGCTGTCCAGGCTGCTTTCAGGTACAGGCGCTACCGATCCCAACTGTTGACGCTTTAAAGTGGAAATTGACCGTGAATTAGTAACCAAACAGTAATGTCGGCAGTCACGTAGGCCCAAAGAGATCATCGCTTAGAATCCTGGCAGGAGGTTGCCATATGCGAAAGTAACGAACTTAAACCATTGGATGATCTTGTGGAACTGTTGAATCATATGAATCTCCATCACTATTAACTCTCATCCGCGATTTGATCATGCTTGATCTTCTTGTGCATCAAAATTCCTTTACAAATTTTGAGTTCACTTCTACCTGCAAAGTTGATTTCTTCATTGTCGCCAGATGTGTATTATTTTTCAAGTTTCACGCATTCTTAACGTATTTATAGTAAATAGATAAGGAGAGATCCTGGGAGAGATCATCAGTCTTGAATCGCAAATGAAGTCTTATTTCTTGAACGACAAGTTTCTTGCACCGTATTTCATAAATAGTCTATTATTTCATATGCAATTGGACATGTAGCTTTTCGGTAACTGCTTTCCACTCTGATTTGGGCGGCTGAATGATTAGGTTTAACGGTCAGTGATCAGCCGTGAAACGAGGACAACCAAGCAGTTCATCGTTTACCTGGTGGCTCGGGGTGTGTTCTCTAATGTTGTGGTGATCGATGTGACCATCAATGTATAATTTCCTTCAGGAAGTCAGAACATCATATCTCAATTGATATTCCTTCCTTTATCTAATGGTTTAGAACCGCCGAATCTATTGGCAGTTGATTTTATTGACCCTCATGATGCGAGATATGGAAGTATTTTCTCCACTTAACTTGATTTTCCAAACATTAACGGAGAAAATCAAATCGGTGATTAATTAAAATTTATAAAAATGACATAAAATGAATCTTGCACGATACCCTCACACAGTTTGCTCAGAATTGATGCCAAAATAAATAAATCCTCGCCATAGTATGCCATAACACGCAGAATAAATCTTGATTTGTCAGCACTTACATTTTTTGAATCACGTTGGATTTGCTTGAAATTACACTTTAGGGGTTCAGGCAAATTTAGAACAATATAATTTGTGGGATTTGTGAAGTTGTGAAATTTGATCTACGGAATGGGGTGGCCTAATTGAACAGGGACTCTTAGTACCTATTTTAGAGAGAGGAGAAAGTAGGAAAACGGAGAAATTAGAGGGTCATGGGGAGGAGGAGTTTTGCTCCACACTGCGGTCTTCTAGGAAAGTAGGGGGATTTGCGATACTTTGAAGTTGCAAAATTTTGTAAAATTTTTGGAATTTATTTAAGCAAGGGCGTGTTTTTTTTTTTATTAATTTTTCATAAAAATCTGCTTCTTCTCTCTTTATTATTTTATTTATGGGCGAGTTTCGACCTCCATTGTAATCTAGTAGTGCATTGCTCAATTATACTTTCTTCAAGGAAATTGCCCCACTTTTTGGGCCCCACTTTCACGTGAAAGAGCATTTGGCCCTTTTACTCATAAAAATTGAGAAAAAATGGATATTGTTTATCAAACTCGGATTTTTAGTGTACTCAATGGTCTTAGGAATCGATTTTTCGAGTGCCTTTCTATTTTTGAGTAAATCCCAAACATTCAAATCTTAAATCTTGGTTATGGATGAAAATGGTGTTGTGTAGAAAATTGAGATTTTTTGTTCAAACTCGAAATTTAAAGAAATCGGGAGTCGTTTGATTAGATCTTTCATATGCAATCTTCATTTCTAGGTTTCCGTGATGATTTAATTTCTACGAAAGGATATTTTCTTTTATGCTTTGATATTCCAGCCCGATCTTTTGAAATTTCAATCTGCCATCGATTTTCTCAAATCAATTTGAAAAAATTGGGGTTATTACACATTGCCAAAATCATGCATGTCCTTAAAAGGCCCCAGGCTCAAGCCCAAATCACATGGAGTCTGGAGAAGCTTCCAGACACATCATTCTAAATTTTAAAAGCCTTTGCATGACTCTTGGCACAATGTCTGATCACTTTAAGTTGTTAGAATAGCAAGGTATAATGCCAAAGCATTACTTGTCCTTGGATGTCCCAAGGCATAAAGTCAAATATGTTTGACTACTCGGATGTTGTCAAGCACAACGTTTAGACGTTTCAAGCCGTTGGTTGATCCTTGGCACAATGTCTTTGCACGTTAAGCCCTGACAAGTCCCGTGGTAAAGCATCAAAACATACGTTCCTTGGTAGTCCCGAAGCAACATGTCAAATCACTTCGAGTCATGGGAAGCTTCCAGGCACAACACCTAGGAATTTTGAGCCTTTCGGTGATCCCTGGCAGAAGTTATCCGCGCTTTAAAGGTGGAAGTCGGGGCCAAATTTTAAAACCAAACATGTCCGAGCGAGTGCGTAGGCCCAAAGTTAAATCACTTCGAGTCCTGGGAGGTTGCCATATGCAATGCTTAGACTTTCCAAGCCATTGGATGATCCTTTGTGGAATGATGAGATCATACTAGATCCCATCACTATTAACTCATCCATAGGATTTGATCATGCTTGATCTTACTGATCAAGAAAGTTCCTTTACAAATTTTGGGTTACTTCTACCACAAAGGGTTGATTTCTTCATTTATCATAGATCTGTCATATTAAACCCTCAATTTCACATATTCTTGTCATTATAACGTAAATAGATCAGATCCTAAGGAGAGATCATCTCAGGTCTTCGAGATCATGGAAGTAAGAGTCTTATTTTCTTTAGACAAAAGTTTCTTGCAATATTTCCTAAATTCTATTATTTCATATGCAATTAGACATCATAAGCTTTCCGTAGCTTCTTTCCACTCCTGATTTGGAGCTCAGATGAGTTCGGTTTAACGGTCCAAATTTGATCTGGCCATTAGAACAGGACAAAACCGGCGGAACCGTTCATCCCGTTTACCACCAGTGGAAATGAGGTGGTGACCTGTAAATGGTGAGACGATCCAGATCGGACCATAAAATCGCCATCCTGCATTTCCCCTTCAAATAGGGCCATCATATCTCCACGAAATTTGATGTTATTTCATATCTAATGGTTTCGAACCCTTCTGAATCTATTTGACGGTTCGGATTTTTCATCTGAGCCCTCCATGATGCAGATATGGAGGTATTTTCTCCATAACTTGATTTTCCAAAGCATTAACAGAAAATCAAATCCGGTGAAATTAAAATTTATAAAAATGACATAAACTGAATCTTGCACGATACCCTCCTGCCTGATTTGCTCAGAATTGATGCCAAAATAAATAAATCCTCGCCGTATGCCATAACACACCGAATAAATCTTGATTTGTCCTTTTCTGTTTTTTGAATCGTTGGATCTTGAAATTACTTTGGGGTTCCAGGCAATTTAGAACAATATGGACTGTGGGATTTGTGAAATTTGATCTGGAATGGGGTGGCTAATTGAACTTAGGGCTCTTGGTACTATTTTAGAGAGAGGAGAGAGAAAGTCAGAAAAACAGAGAGATTAGGGGTCATGGGGGAGGAGTTTTGCTCTGATTTTCTAGGAGAGAGTAGGGGATTTCGTGCTGAAGTTGCAAAAATTTTGTAAAATTTTCAGATTTATTTTTAGGCGAGTTTTTTTATTTTTTTTATTAATTTTTCATAAAAATCTGCTTCTTTCTCTTTATTATTTTATTTATGGGCAGAGTTTCCACCTCCATTGTAATCTAGTAGTGCATTGCTCAATTATACTTTCTTCAAGGAAATTGCCCCACTTTTTGGGCCCCACTTTCACGTGAAAAGAGCATTTGGCCCTTTTACTCATAAAAATTGAGAAAAATGGATATTGTTTATCCAAACTCGGATTTTAGTGTACTCAATGGTGCCGGAATCGATTTTTCGAGTGCCTTTCTATTTTTTGAGTAAATCCCAAACATTCAAATCTTAAATCTTGGTTATGGATGAAAATGACTGTTGTGTAGAAAATTGAGATTTTTTGTTCAAACTCAGAATTTAAAGAAATCAGGGTCGTTTGATTAGATCTTTCATATGCAATCTTCATTTCTAGGTTTCCGCTGATGATTTAATTTCTACGAAAGGATATTTTCTTTTATTCTGATATTCCAGCCCGATCTTTTGAAATTTCAATCTGCCATCGATTTTCTCAAATCAATTTGAAAAAATTGGGGTTATTACACATTGCCAAAATCATGCATGTCCTTAAAAGGCCCTAGGCTCAAGCCCAAATCACATGGAGTCTGGAGAAGCTTCCAGACACATCATTCTAAATTTTAAAAGCCTTTGCATGACTCTTGGCACAATGTCTGATCACTTTAAGTTGTTAGAATAGCAAGGTATAATGCCAAAGCATTACTTGTCCTTGGATGTGCCAAGGCATAAAGTCAAATATGTTTGACTACTCGGATGTTGTCAAGCACAACGTTTAGACGTTTCAAGCCGTTGGTTGATCCTTGGCACAATGTCTTTGCACGTTAAGCCCTGACAAGTCCCGTGGTAAAGCATCAAAACATACGTTCCTTGGTAGTCCCGAAGCAACATGTCAAATCACTTCGAGTCATGGGAAGCTTCCAGGCACAACACCTAGGAATTTTGAGCCTTTCGGTGATCCCTGGCACAATTTATGAGCGCTTTAAAAGTGGAAGTCGGGGCCAAATTTTAAAACCAAAAACGTCTAAGCGAGTGCGTAGGCCCAAAGTTAAATCACTTCGAGTCCTGGGAGGTTGCCATATGCAATGCTTAGACTTTCCAAGCCATTGGATGATCCTTTGTGGAATGATGAGATCATACTAGATCCCATCACTATTAACTCATCCATAGGATTTGATCATGCTTGATCTTACTGATCAAGAAAGTTCCTTTACAAATTTTGGGTTACTTCTACCACAAAGGGTTGATTTCTTCATTTATCATAGATCTGTCATATTAAACCCTCAATTTCACATATTCTTGTCATTATAACGTAAATAGATCAGATTCTAAGGAGAGATCATCTCAGGTCTTCGAGATCATGGAAGTAAGAGTCTTATTTTCTTTAGACAAAAGTTTCTTGCAATATTTCCTAAATTCTATTATTTCATATGCAATTAGACATCATAAGCTTTAGTAGCTTCTTTCCACTCTTGATTTGGAGCTCAGATGAGTTCGGTTTAACGGTCCAAATTTGATCTGGCCATTAGAACAGGACAAAACCGGCGGAACCGTTCATCCCGCCCTATTTTCCTGTTTACCACCAGTGGAAATGAGGTGGTGACCTGTAAATGGTGAGTCGATCCAGATCGGACCATAAAATCGCCATCCTGCATTTCCCCTTCAAATAGGGCCATCATATCTCCACGAAATTTGATGTTATTTCATATCTAATGGTTTCGAACCCTTCTGAATCTATTTGACGGTTCGGATTTTTCATCTGAGCCCTCCATGATGCAGATATGGAGGTATTTTCTCCATAACTTGATTTTCCAAAGCATTAACAGAAAATCAAATCCGGTGAAATTAAAATTTATAAAAATGACATAAACTGAATCTTGCATGATACCCTCTGGCTTGATTTGCTCAGAATTGATCTCAAAATAAATAAATCCTCGCTGTATGCCATAACACACCAAATAAATCTTCATTTGTCCTTTTACATTTTTGAATCGTTGGATCTTGAAATTACTTTGGGGTTCCAGGCAATTTAGAACAATATGAATTTGTGGGATTTGTGAAATTTGATCTGGAATGGAGTGGCTAATTGAACTTAGGGCTCTTGGTACTATTTTAGAGAGAGGAGAGAGAAAGTAGGAAAAATAGAGAGATTAGGGGTCATGGGGGAGGAGTTTTGCTCTGATTTTCTAGGAGAGAGTAGGGGTTTTCGTGCTGAAGTTGCAAAAATTTTGTAAAATTTTCAGATTTATTTTTAGGCGAGTTTTTTATTTTTTCTATTAATTTTTCATAAAAATCTGCTTCTTTCTCTTTATTATTTTATTTATGGGCAGAGTTTCGACCTCCATTGTAATCTAGTAGTGCATTGCTCAATTATACTTTCTTCAAGGAAATTGCGCCACTTTTTGGGCCCCACTTTCACGTGAAAAGAGCATTTGGCCCTTTTCCTCATAAAAATTGAGAAAAATGGATATTGTTTATCCAAACTCGGATTTTAGTGTACTCAATGGTGCCGGAATCGATTTTTCGAGTGCCTTTCTATTTTTTGAGTAAATCCCAAACATTCAAATCTTAAATCTTGGTTATGGATGAAAATGACTGTTGTGTAGAAAATTGAGATTTTTTGTTCAAACTCAGAATTTAAAGAAATCAGGGTCGTTTGATTAGATCATTCATATGCAATCTTCATTTCTAGGTTTCCGCTGATGATTTAATTTCTACGAAAGGATATTTTCTTTTATGCTGATATTCCAGCCCGATCTTTTGAAATTTCAATCTGCCATCGATTTTCTCAAATCAATTTGAAAAAATTGGGGTTATTACACATTGCCAAAATCATGCATGTCCTTAAAAGGCCCTAGGCTCAAGCCCAAATCACATGGAGTCTGAGAAGCTTCAGGACACATCGTTCTAAATTTTAAAAGCCTTTGCATGACTCTTGGCACAATGTCTGATCACTTTAAGTTGTTAGAATAGCAAGGTATAATGCCAAAGCATTACTTGTCCTTGGATGTCCCAAGGCATAAAGTCAAATATGTTTGACTACTCGGATGTTGTCAAGCACAACGTTTAGACGTTTCAAGCCGTTGGTTGATCCTTGGCACAATGTCTTTGCACGTTAAGCCCTGACAAGTCCCGTGGTAAAGCATCAAAACATACGTTCCTTGGTAGTCCCAAAGCAACATGTCAAATCACTTCGAGTCATGGGAAGCTTCCAGGCACAACACCTAGGAATTTTGAGCCTTTCGGTGATCCCTGGCACAATTTCTGAGCGCTTTAAAAGTGGAAGTCGGGGCCAAATTTTAAAACCAAACATGTCCGAGCGAGTGCGTAGGCCCAAAGTTAAATCACTTCGAGTCCTGGGAGGTTGCCATATGCAATGCTTAGACTTTCCAAGCCATTGGATGATCCTTTGTGGAATGATGAGATCATACTAGATCCCATCACTATTAACTCATCCATAGGATTTGATCATGCTTGATCTTACTGATCAAGAAAGTTCCTTTACAAATTTTGGGTTACTTCTACCACAAAGGGTTGATTTCTTCATTTATCATAGATCTGTCATATTAAACCCTCAATTTCACATATTCTTGTCATTATAACGTAAATAGATCAGATCCTAAGGAGAGATCATCTCAGGTCTTCGAGATCATGGAAGTAAGAGTCTTATTTTCTTTAGACAAAAGTTTCTTGCAATATTTCCTAAATTCTATTATTTCATATGCAATTAGACATCATAAGCCTTTTGTAGCTTCTTTCCACTCCTGATTTGGAGCTCAGATGAGTTCGGTTTAACGGTCCAAATTTGATCTGGCCATTAGAATAGGACAAAACCGGCGGAACCGTTCATCCCGTTTACCACCAGTGGAAATGAGGTGGTGACCTGTAAATGGTGAGACGATCCAGATCGGACCATAAAATCGCCATCCTGCATTTCCCCTTCAAATAGGGCCATCATATCTCCACGAAATTTGATGTTATTTCATATCTAATGGTTTTGAGCCCTTCTGAATCCATTTGAGGGTTCGGATTTTCATGTGAACCCTCCATGATGCAAATATGGAGGTATTTTCTCTGGAACTTGATTTTCCAAAGCATTAACAAAAAATCAAATCCGGTGAAATTAAAATATATAAAAATGACACAAACATAATCTTGCACGATACCCTCCTGCCTGATTTGCTCAGAATTGATGCCAAAATAAATAAATCCTCGCCGTATGCCATAACACACAGAATAAATCTTGATTTGTCCTTTTCTGTTTTTTGAATCGTTGGATCTTGAAATTACTTTGGGGTTCCAGGCAATTTAGAACAATATGGACTGTGGGATTTGTGAAATTTGATCTGGAATGGAGTGGCTAATTGAACTTAGGGCTCTTGGTACTATTTTAGAGAGAGGAGAGAGAAAGTAGGAAAAACAGAGAGATTAGGGGTCATGGGGGAGGAGTTTTGCTCTGATTTTCTAGGAGAGAGTAGGGGATTTCGTGCTGAAGTTGCAAAAATTTTGTAAAATTTTCAGATTTATTTTTAGGCGAGTTTTTTTATTTTTTTTATTAATTTTTCATAAAAATCTGCTTCTTTCTCTTTATTATTTTATTTATGGGCAGAGTTTCGACCTCCATTGTAATCTAGTAGTGCATTGCTCAATTATACTTTCTTCAAGGAAATTGCCCCACTTTTTGGGCCCCACTTTCACGTGAAAAGAGCATTTGGCCCTTTTACTCATAAAAATTGAGAAAAATGGATATTGTTTATCCAAACTCGGATTTTAGTGTACTCAATGGTCTTGGGAATCGATTTTTCGAGTGCCTTTCTATTTTTTGAGTAAATCCCAAACATTCAAATCTTAAATCTTGGTTATGGATGAAAATGACTGTTGTGTAGAAAATTGAGATTTTTTTTCAAACTCAGAATTTAAAGAAATCAGGGTCGTTTGATTAGATCTTTCATATGCAATCTTCATTTCTAGGTTTCCGTTGATGATTTAATTTCTACGAAAGGATATTTTCTTTTATGCTGATATTCCAGCCCGATCTTTTGAAATTTCAATCTGCCATCGATTTTCTCAAATCAATTTGAAAAAATTGGGGTTATTACACATTGCCAAAATCATGCATGTCCTTAAAAGGCCTTAGGCTCAAGCCCAAATCACATGGAGTCTGGAGAAGCTTCCAGACACATCATTCTAAATTTTAAAAGCCTTTGCATGACTCTTGGCACAATGTCTGATCACTTTAAGTTGTTAGAATAGCAAGGTATAATGCCAAAGCATTACTTGTCCTTGGATGTCCCAAGGCATAAAGTCAAATATGTTTGACTACTCGGATGTTGTCAAGCACAACGTTTAGACGTTTCAAGCCGTTGGTTGATCCTTGGCACAATGTCTTTGCACGTTAAGCCCTGACAAGTCCCGTGGTAAAGCATCAAAACATACGTTCCTTGGTAGTCCCGAAGCAACATGTCAAATCACTTCGAGTCATGGGAAGCTTCCAGGCACAACACCTAGGAATTTTGAGCCTTTCGGTGATCCCTGGCACAATTTCTGAACGCTTTAAAGGTGGGAGTCCCAGGGCCAAATTTTAAAACCAAAAACGTCCAAGCGAGTGCGTAGGCCCAAAGTTAAATCACTTCGAGTCCTGGGAGGTTGCCATATGCAATGCTTAGACTTTCCAAGCCATTGGATGATCCTTTGTGGAATGATGAGATCATACTAGATCCCATCACTATTAACTCATCCATAGGATTTGATCATGCTTGATCTTACTGATCAAGAAAGTTCCTTTACAAATTTTGGGTTACTTCTACCACAAAGGGTTGATTTCTTCATTTATCATAGATCTGTCATATTAAACCCTCAATTTCACATATTCTTGTCATTATAACGTAAATAGCCGTAAAGAGAGATCATCTCAGGTCTTCGAGATCATGGAAGTAAGAGTCTTATTTTCTTTAGACAAAAGTTTCTTGCAATATTTCCTAAATTCTATTATTTCATATGCAATTAGACATCATAAGCTTTTCGTAGCTTCTTTCCACTCCTGATTTGGAGCTCAGTTGAGTTCGGTTTAACGGTCCAAATTTGATCGGCCATTAGAAACGAGGACAAAACCGGCGGAACATCCCGCTGTATTTACCCGTTTACCACCAGTGGAAATGAGGTGGTGACCTATGAATGGTGAGACGATCCAGATCGGACCATAAAATCGCCATCCTGCATTTCCCCTTCAAATAGGGCCATCATATCTCCACGAAATTTGATGTTATTTCATATCTAATGGTTTCGAACCCTTCTGAATCTATTTGACGGTTCGGATTTTTCATCTGAGCCCTCCATGATGCAGATATGGAGGTATTTTCTCCATAACTTGATTTTCCAAAGCATTAACAGAAAATCAAATCCGGTGAAATTAAAATTTATAAAAATGACATAAACTGAATCTTGCACGATAACCTTCTGCCTGATTTGCTCAGAATTGATGCCAAAATAAATAAATCCTCGCCGTATGCCATAACACACCGAATAAATCTTGATTTGTCCTTTTCTGTTTTTTGAATCGTTGGATCTTGAAATTACTTTGGGGTTCCAGGCAATTTAGAACAATATGGTCTGTGGGATTTGTGAAATTTGATCTGGAATGGGGTGGCTAATTGAACTTAGGGCTCTTGGTACTATTTTAGAGAGAGGAGAGAATGTGGGAAAAATGGAGAGATTAGGGGTCATGGGGGAGGAGTTTTGCTCTGATTTTCTAGGAGAGAGTAGGGGATTTCTGGCTGAAGTTGCAAAAATTTTGTAAAATTTTCAGATTTATTTTTAGGCGAGTTTTTTTTTTTTTATTAATTTTTCATAAAAATCTGCTTCTTTCTCTTTATTATTTTATTTATGGGCAGAGTTTCCACCTCCATTGTAATCTAGTAGTGCATTGCTCAATTATACTTTCTTCAAGGAAATTGCCCCACTTTTTGGGCCCCACTTTCACGTGAAAAGAGCATTTGGCCCTTTTACTCATAAAAATTGAGAAAAATGGATATTGTTTATCCAAACTCGGATTTTAGTGTACTCAATGGTGTCGGAATCGATTTTTCGAGTGCCTTTCTATTTTTTGAGTAAATCCCAAACATTCAAATCTTAAATCTTGGTTATGGATGAAAATGACATTTGTGTAAAAAATAGAGATTTTTTGTTCAAACGCAAAATTTAATGAAATTTGGTTCCTTTGATTCGATCTTTCATGTGCAATCTTCATTTCTAGGTTTTTGCTGATGATTTAATTTCTACGAAAGGATATTTTCTTTTATGCTGATATTCCAGCCCGATCTTTTGAAATTTCAATCTGCCATCGATTTTCTCAAATCAATTTGAAAAAAATTGGGGTTATTACACATTGCCAAAATCATGCATGTCCTTAAAAGGCCTTAGGCTCAAGCCCAAATCACATGGAGTCTGGAGAAGCTTCCAGACACATCATTCTAAATTTTAAAAGCCTTTGCATGACTCTTGGCACAATGTCTGATCACTTTAAGTTGTTAGAATAGCAAGGTATAATGCCAAAGCATTACTTGTCCTTGGATGTCCCAAGGCATAAAGTCAAATATGTTTGACTACTCGGATGTTGTCAAGCACAACGTTTAGACGTTTCAAGCCGTTGGTTGATCCTTGGCACAATGTCTTTGCACGTTAAGCCCTGACAAGTCCCGTGGTAAAGCATCAAAACATACGTTCCTTGGTAGTCCCGAAGCAACATGTCAAATCACTTCGAGTCATGGGAAGCTTCCAGGCACAACACCTAGGAATTTTGAGCCTTTCGGTGATCCCTGGCACAATTTACGGCGCTTTAAAAGTGGAAGTCGGGGCCAAATTTTAAAACCAAACATGTCAGGCGAGTGCGTAGGCCCAAAGTTAAATCACTTCGAGTCCTGGGAGGTTGCCATATGCAATGCTTAGACTTTCCAAGCCATTGGATGATCCTTTGTGGAATGATGAGATCATACTAGATCCCATCACTATTAACTCATCCATAGGATTTGATCATGCTTGATCTTACTGATCAAGAAAGTTCCTTTACAAATTTTGGGTTACTTCTACCACAAAGGGTTGATTTCTTCATTTATCATAGATCTGTCATATTAAACCCTCAATTTCACATATTCTTGTCATTATAACGTAAATAGATCAGATCCTAAGGAGAGATCATCTCAGGTCTTCGAGATCATGGAAGTAAGAGTCTTATTTTCTTTAGACAAAAGTTTCTTGCAATATTTCCTAAATTCTATTATTTCATATGCAATTAGACATCATAAGCTTTCCGTAGCTTCTTTCCACTCCTGATTTGGAGCTCAGATGAGTTCGGTTTAACGGTCCAAATTTGATCTGGCCATTAGAACAGGACAAAACCGGCGGAACCGTTCATCCCGTTTACCACCAGTGGAAATGAGGTGGTGACCTGTAAATGGTGAGACGATCCAGATCGGACCATAAAATCGCCATCCTGCATTTCCCCTTCAAATAGGGCCATCATATCTCCACGAAATTTGATGTTATTTCATATCTAATGGTTTCGAACCCTTCTGAATCTATTTGACGGTTCGGATTTTTCATCTGAGCCCTCCATGATGCAGATATGGAGGTATTTTCTCCATAACTTGATTTTCCAAAGCATTAACAGAAAATCAAATCCGGTGAAATTAAAATTTATAAAAATGACATAAACTGAATCTTGCACGATACCCTCCTGCCTGATTTGCTCAGAATTGATGCCAAAATAAATAAATCCTCGCCGTATGCCATAACACACAGAATAAATCTTGATTTGTCCTTTTCTGTTTTTTGAATCGTTGGATCTTGAAATTACTTTGGGGTTCCAGGCAATTTAGAACAATAGGGCTTTCTGAAATATGATCTGGAATGGAGTGGCTAATTGAACTTCGGGCTCTTGGTACTATTTTTGAGAGAGGAGCCAGATAGTAGGAAAAACAGAGAGATTAGGGGTCATGGGGGAGGAGTTTTGCTCTGATTTTCTAGGAGAGAGTAGGGGATTTCGTGCTGAAGTTGCAAAAATTTTGTAAAATTTTCAGATTTATTTTTAGGCGAGTTTTTTTATTAATTTTTCATAAAAATCTGCTTCTTTCTCTTTATTATTTTATTTATGGGCAGAGTTTCGACCTCCATTGTAATCTAGTAGTGCATTGCTCAATTATACTTTCTTCAAGGAAATTGCCCCACTTTTTGGGCCCCACTTTCACGTGAAAAGAGCATTTGGCCCTTTTACTCATAAAAATTGAGAAAAATGGATATTGTTTATCCAAACTCGGATTTTAGTGTACTCAATGGTGCCGGAATCGATTTTTCGAGTGCCTTTCTATTTTTTGAGTTTCAAATCTTAAATCTTGGTTATGGATGAAAATGACTGTTGTGTAGAAAATTGAGATTTTTTGTTCAAACTCAGAATTTAAAGAAATCAGGGTCGTTTGATTAGATCTTTCATATGCAATCTTCATTTCTAGGTTTCCGCTGATGATTTAATTTCTACGAAAGGATATTTTCTTTTATGCTGATATTCCAGCCCGATCTTTTGAAATTTCAATCTGCCATCGATTTTCTCAAATCAATTTGAAAAAATTGGGGTTATTACACATTGCCAAAATCATGCATGTCCTTAAAAGGCCCTAGGCTCAAGCCCAAATCACATGGAGTCTGAGAAGCTTCCAGACACATCATTCTAAATTTTAAAAGCCTTTGCATGACTCTTGGCACAATGTCTGATCACTTTAAGTTGTTAGAATAGCAAGGTATAATGCCAAAGCATTACTTGTCCTTGGATGTCCCAAGGCATAAAGTCAAATATGTTTGACTACTCGGATGTTGTCAAGCACAACGTTTAGACGTTTCAAGCCGTTGGTTGATCCTTGGCACAATGTCTTTGCACGTTAAGCCCTGACAAGTCCCGTGGTAAAGCATCAAAACATACGTTCCTTGGTAGTCCCGAAGCAACATGTCAAATCACTTCGAGTCATGGGAAGCTTCCAGGCACAACACCTAGGAATTTTGAGCCTTTCGGTGATCCCTGGCACAATTTACGGCGCTTTAAAAGTGGAAGTCGGGGCCAAATTTTAAAACCAAACATGTCCGAACGAGTGCGTAGGCCCAAAGTTAAATCACTTCGAGTCCTGGGAGGTTGCCATATGCAATGCTTAGACTTTCCAAGCCATTGGATGATCCTTTGTGGAATGATGAGATCATACTAGATCCCATCACTATTAACTCATCCATAGGATTTGATCATGCTTGATCTTACTGATCAAGAAAGTTCCTTTACAAATTTTGGGTTACTTCTACCACAAAGGGTTGATTTCTTCATTTATCATAGATCTGTCATATTAAACCCTCAATTTCACATATTCTTGTCATTATAACGTAAATAGATCAGATCCTAAGGAGAGATCATCTCAGGTCTTCGAGATCATGGAAGTAAGAGTCTTATTTTCTTTAGACAAAAGTTTCTTGCAATATTTCCTAAATTCTATTATTTCATATGCAATTAGACATCATAAGCTTTCCGTAGCTTCTTTCCACTCCTGATTTGGAGCTCAGATGAGTTCGGTTTAACGGTCCAAACTTGATCTGGCCATTAGAAATGGACAAAACCGCCGGAACCGTTCATCCCGCCCTATTTTCCCGTTTACCACCAGTGGAAATGAGGTGGTGACCTGTAAATGGTGAGACGATCCAGATCGGACCATAAAATCGCCATCCTGCATTTCCCCTTCAAATAGGGCCATCATATCTCCACGAAATTTGATGTTATTTCATATCTAATGGTTTCGAACCCTTCTGAATCTATTTGACGGTTCGGATTTTTCATCTGAGCCCTCCATGATGTAGATATGGAGGTATTTTCTCCAGAACTTGATTTTCCAGAGCATTAACAGAAAATCAAATCCGGTGAAATTAAAATATAAAAAAATGACATAAACTGAATCTTGCATGATACCCTCTGGCTTGATTTGCTCAGAATTGATCTCAAAATAAATAAATCCTCGCTGTATGCCATAACACACCAAATAAATCTTCATTTGTCCTTTTTTGTTTATTGAAGTGTTGGATCTTGAAATTAATTTGGGGTTCCAGGGAATTTAGAACAATAGGGCTTTCTGAAATATGATCTGGAATGGAGTGGCTAATTGAACTTCGGGCTCTTGGTACTATTTTTGAGAGAGGAGCCAGATAGTAGGATAAATAGAGAGATTAGGGGACATGGGGGAGGAGTTTTGCTCTGATTTTCTAGGAGAGAGTAGGGGATTTCGTGCTGAAGTTGCAAAAATTTTGTAAAATTTTCAGATTTATTTTTAGGCGAGTTTTTTTATTAATTTTTCATAAAAATCTGCTTCTTTCTCTTTATTATTTTATTTATGGGCAGAGTTTCCACCTCCATTGTAATCTAGTAGTGCATTGCTCAATTATACTTTCTTCAAGGAAATTGCCCCACTTTTTGGGCCCCACTTTCACGTGAAAAGAGCATTTGGCCCTTTTACTCATAAAAATTGAGAAAAATGGATATTGTTTATCCAAACTCGGATTTTAGTGTACTCAATGGTGCCGGAATCGATTTTTCGAGTGCCTTTCTATTTTTTGAGTAAATCCCAGACATTCAAATCTTAAATCTTGGTTATGGATGAAAATGACTGTTGTGTAGAAAATTGAGATTTTTTGTTCAAACTCAGAATTTAAAGAAATCAGGGTCGTTTGATTAGATCTTTCATATGCAATCTTCATTTCTAGGTTTCCGCTGATGATTTAATTTCTACGAAAGGATATTTTCTTTTATGCTGATATTCCAGCCCGATCTTTTGAAATTTCAATCTGCCATCGATTTTCTCAAATCAATTTGAAAAAATTGGGGTTATTACACATTGCCAAAATCATGCATGTCCTTAAAAGGCCCTAGGCTCAAGCCCAAATCACATGGAGTCAGAGAAGCTTCCCGGACACATCATTCTAAATTTTAAAAGCCTTTGCATGACTCTTGGCACAATGTCTGATCACTTTAAGTTGTTAGAATAGCAAGGTATAATGCCAAAGCATTACTTGTCCTTGGATGTCCCAAGGCATAAAGTCAAATATGTTTGACTACTCGGATGTTGTCAAGCACAACGTTTAGACGTTTCAAGCCGTTGGTTGATCCTTGGCACAATGTCTTTGCACGTTAAGCCCTGACAAGTCCCGTGGTAAAGCATCAAAACATACGTTCCTTGGTAGTCCCGAAGCAACATGTCAAATCACTTTGAGTCATGGGAAGCTTCCAGGCACAACACCTAGGAATTTTGAGCCTTTCGGTGATCCCTGGCACAATTTCTGGGCGCTTTAAAAGTGGAAGTCGGGGCCAAATTTTAAAACCAAACATGTCCGAGCGAGTGCGTAGGCCCAAAGTTAAATCACTTCGAGTCCTGGGAGGTTGCCATATGCAATGCTTAGACTTTCCAAGCCATTGGATGATCCTTTGTGGAATGATGAGATCATACTAGATCCCATCACTATTAACTCATCCATAGGATTTGATCATGCTTGATCTTACTGATCAAGAAAGTTCCTTTACAAATTTTGGGTTACTTCTACCACAAAGGGTTGATTTCTTCATTTATCATAGATCTGTCATATTAAACCCTCAATTTCACATATTCTTGTCATTATAACGTAAATAGATCAGATCCTAAGGAGAGATCATCTCAGGTCTTCGAGATCATGGAAGTAAGAGTCTTATTTTCTTTAGACAAAAGTTTCTTGCAATATTTCCTAAATTCTATTATTTCATATGCAATTAGACATCATAAGCTTTAGTAGCTTCTTTCCAAATCTGATTTGGAGCTCAGATGAGTTCGGTTTAACGGTCCAAATTTGATCTGGCCATTAGAACAGGACAAAACCGGCGGAACCGTTCATCCCGCCCTATTTTCCCGTTTACCACCAGTGGAAATGAGGTGGTGACCTGTAAATGGTGAGACGATCCAGATCGGACCATAAAATCGCCATCCTGCATTTCCCCTTCAAATAGGGCCATCATATCTCCACGAAATTTGATGTTATTTCATATCTAATGGTTTCGAACCCTTCTGAATCTATTTGACGGTTCGGATTTTTCATCTGAGCCCTCCATGATGCAGATATGGAGGTATTTTCTCCATAACTTGATTTTCCAAAGCATTAACAGAAAATCAAATCTGGTGAAATTAAAATTTATAAAAATGTCATAAACTGAATCTTGGACGATACCCTCCTGCCTGATTTGCTCAGAATTGATGCCAAAATAAATAAATCCTCGCCGTATGCCATAACACACCGAATAAATCTTGATTTGTCCTTTTCTGTTTTTTGAATCGTTGGATCTTGAAATTACTTTGGGGTTCCAGGCAATTTAGAACAATATGGACTGTGGGATTTGTGAAATTTGATCTGGAATGGAGTGGCTAATTGAACTTAGGGCTCTTGGTACTATTTTAGAGAGAGGAGAGAGAAAGTGGGAAAAACAGAGAGATTAGGGGTCATGGGGGAGGAGTTTTGCTCTGATCTTCTAGGAGAGAGTAGGGGATTTCGTGCTGAAGTTGCAAAAATTTTGTAAAATTTTCAGATTTATTTTTAGGCGAGTTTTTTTATTTTTTTTATTAATTTTTCATAAAAATCTGCTTCTTTCTCTTTATTATTTTATTTATGGGCAGAGTTTCCACCTCCGTTGTAATCTAGTAGTGCATTGCTCAATTATACTTTCTTCAAGGAAATTGCCCCACTTTTTGGGCCCCACTTTCACGTGAAAAGAGCATTTGGCCCTTTTACTCATAAAAATTGAGAAAAATGGATATTGTTTATCCAAACTCGGATTTTAGTGTACTCAATGGTGCCGGAATCGATTTTTCGAGTGCCTTTCTATTTTTTGAGTAAATCCCAAACATTCAAATCTTAAATCTTGGTTATGGATGAAAATGACTGTTGTGTAGAAAATTGAGATTTTTTGTTCAAACTCAGAATTTAAAGAAATCAGGGTCGTTTGATTAGATCTTTCATATGCAATCTTCATTTCTAGGTTTCCGTTGATGATTTAATTTCTACGAAAGGATATTTTCTTTTATGCTGATATTCCAGCCCGATCTTTTGAAATTTCAATCTGCCATCGATTTTCTCAAATCAATTTGAAAAAATTGGGGTTATTACACATTGCCAAAATCATGCATGTCCTTAAAAGGCCCTAGGCTCAAGCCCAAATCACATGGAGTCTGAGAAGCTTCCAGACACATCATTCTAAATTTTAAAAGCCTTTGCATGACTCTTGGCACAATGTCTGATCACTTTAAGTTGTTAGAATAGCAAGGTATAATGCCAAAGCATTACTTGTCCTTGGATGTCCCAAGGCATAAAGTCAAATATGTTTGACTACTCGGATGTTGTCAAGCACAACGTTTAGACGTTTCAAGCCGTTGGTTGATCCTTGGCACAATGTCTTTGCACGTTAAGCCCTGACAAGTCCCGTGGTAAAGCATCAAAACATACGTTCCTTGGTAGTCCCGAAGCAACATGTCAAATCACTTCGAGTCATGGGAAGCTTCCAGGCACAACACCTAGGAATTTTGAGCCTTTCGGTGATCCCTGGCACAATTTCTGTGCGCTTTAAAGGTGGAAGTCGGGGCCAAATTTTAAAACCAAACATGTCCGAACGAGTGCGTAGGCCCAAAGTTAAATCACTTCGAGTCCTGGGAGGTTGCCATATGCAATGCTTAGACTTTCCAAGCCATTGGATGATCCTTTGTGGAATGATGAGATCATACTAGATCCCATCACTATTAACTCATCCATAGGATTTGATCATGCTTGATCTTACTGATCAAGAAAGTTCCTTTACAAATTTTGGGTTACTTCTACCACAAAGGGTTGATTTCTTCATTTATCATAGATCTGTCATATTAAACCCTCAATTTAACATATTCTTGTCATTATAACGTAAATAGATCAGATCCTAAGGAGAGATCATCTCAGGTCTTCGAGATCATGGAAGTAAGAGTCTTATTTTCTTTAGACAAAAGTTTCTTGCAATATTTCCTAAATTCTATTATTTCATATGCAATTAGACATCATAAGCTTTCCGTAGCTTCTTTCCACTCCTGATTTGGAGCTCAGATGAGTCCGGTTTAACGGTCCAAATTTGATCTGGCCATTAGAACAGGACAGAACCGGCGGAGCCGTTCATCCCGTTTACCACCAGTGGAAATGAGGTCGTGGCCTGTAAATGGTGAAACGATCCGGATCGGACCATAAAATCGCCATCCTGCATTTCCCCTTCAAATAGGGCCATCATATCTCCACGAAATTTGATGTTATTTCATATCTAATGGTTTCGAACCCTTCTGAATCTATTTGACGGTTCGGATTTTTCATCTGAGCCCTCCATGATGCAGATATGGAGGTATTTTCTCCATAACTTGATTTTCCAAAGCATTAACAGAAAATCAAATCCGGTGAAATTAAAATTTATAAAAATGACATAAGCCCAGAATCTTGCACGATACCCTCTGCTGATTTGCTCGAGAATTGATGCCAAAATAAATAAATCCTCGCCGTATGCCATAACACAGAATAAATCTTGATTTGTCCTTTTACATTTTTGAATCGTTGGATCTTGAAATTACTTTGGGGTTCCAGGCAATTTAGAACAATATGGACTGTGGGATTTGTGAAATTTGATCTGGAATGGAGTGGCTAATTGAACTTAGGGCTCTTGGTACTATTTTAGAGAGAGGAGAGAGAAAGTCAGAAAAACAGAGAGATTAGGGGTCATGGGGGAGGAGTTTTGCTCTGATTTTCTTGGAGAGAGTGGGGGATTTCGTGTTGAAGTTGCAAAAATTTTGTAAAATTTTCAGATTTATTTTTAGGCTAGTTTTTTTTTATTAATTTTTCATAAAAATCTGCTTCTTTCTCTTTATTATTTTATTTATGGGCAGAGTTTCCACCTCCGTTGTAATCTAGTAGTGCATTGCTCAATTATACTTTCTTCAAGGAAATTGCCCCACTTTTTGGGCCCCACTTTCACGTGAAGCATTTGGCCCTTTTACTCATAAAAATTGAGAAAAATGGATATTGTTTATCCAAACTCGGATTTTAGTGTACTCAATGGTGCCGGAATCGATTTTTCGAGTGCCTTTCTATTTTATGAGTTTCAAATCTTAAATCTTGGTTATGGATGAAAATGACTGTTGTGTAGAAAATTGAGATTTTTTGTTCAAACTCAGAATTTAAAGAAATCAGGGTCGTTTGATTAGATCTTTCATATGCAATCTTCATTTCTAGGTTTCCGCTGATGATTTAATTTCTACGAAAGGATATTTTCTTTTATGCTGATATTCCAGCCCGATCTTTTGAAATTTCAATCTGCCATCGATTTTCTCAAATCAATTTGAAAAAATTGGGGTTATTACACATTGCCAAAATCATGCATGTCCTTAAAAGGCCCTAGGCTCAAGCCCAAATCACATGGAGTCTGGAGAAGCTTCCAGACACATCATTCTAAATTTTAAAAGCCTTTGCATGACTCTTGGCACAATGTCTGATCACTTTAAGTTGTTAGAATAGCAAGGTATAATGCCAAAGCATTACTTGTCCTTGGATGTCCCAAGGCATAAAGTCAAATATGTTTGACTACTCGGATGTTGTCAAGCACAACGTTTAGACGTTTCAAGCCGTTGGTTGATCCTTGGCACAATGTCTTTGCACGTTAAGCCCTGACAAGTCCCGTGGTAAAGCATCAAAACATACGTTCCTTGGTAGTCCCGAAGCAACATGTCAAATCACTTCGAGTCATGGGAAGCTTCCAGGCACAACACCTAGGAATTTTGAGCCTTTCGGTGATCCCTGGCACAATTTCTGAGCGCTTTAAAGGTGGAAGTCGGGGCCAAATTTTAAAACCAAACATGTCCGAGTGCGTAGGCCCAAAGTTAAATCACTTCGAGTCCTGGGAGGTTGCCATATGCAATGCTTAGACTTTCCAAGCCATTGGATGATCCTTTGTGGAATGATGAGATCATACTAGATCCCATCACTATTAACTCATCCATAGGATTTGATCATGCTTGATCTTACTGATCAAGAAAGTTCCTTTACAAATTTTGGGTTACTTCTACCACAAAGGGTTGATTTCTTCATTTATCATAGATCTGTCATATTAAACCCTCAATTTCACATATTCTTGTCATTATAACGTAAATAGATCAGATCCTAAGGAGAGATCATCTCAGGTCTTCGAGATCATGGAAGTAAGAGTCTTATTTTCTTTAGACAAAAGTTTCTTGCAATATTTCCTAAATTCTATTATTTCATATGCAATTAGACATCATAAGCTTTCCGTAGCTTCTTTCCACTCTTGATTTGGAGCTCAGATGAGTTCGGTTTAACGGTCCAAATTTGATTGATCGGCCATTAGAAACGAGGACAAAAACGGCGGCAGATTCATCCCGTTTACCACCAGTGGAAATGAGGTGGTGACCTGTAAATGGTGAGACGATCCAGATCGGACCATAAAATCGCCATCCTGCATTTCCCCTTCAAATAGGGCCATCATATCTCCACGAAATTTGATGTTATTTCATATCTAATGGTTTCGAACCCTTCTGAATCTATTTGACGGTTCGGATTTTTCATCTGAGCCCTCCATGATGCAGATATGGAGGTATTTTCTCCATAACTTGATTTTCCAAAGCATTAATAGAAAATCAAATCCGGTGAAATTAAAATTTATAAAAATGACATAAAGCCCAGATCTTGCACGATACCCTCTGCTGCTGGTTTGCTCAGAATTGATGCCAAAATAAATAAATCCTGTCGTATGCCATAACACCCATAGAATAAATCTTGATTTGTCCTTTTACATTTTTGAATCGTTGGATCTTGAAATTACTTTGGGGTTCCGGGCAATTTAGAACAATATGGACTATGAATGGGTTGTAAGAAATTTGATGCTGGAATGGGGTGGCTAAATTGAATGCTTAGGGCTCTTGGTACATATTTTGGGGGAGAAAGTCGAGAAAACGAGAGAGATTAGGGGTCATGGGTGGAGGAGTTTTGCTACTGATTTTCTGGGAGAGAGTAGGGGATTTAGATGCTTGAAGTTGCAAAAATTTTGTAGAAAATTTGAGATTTATTTTTAGGTTCACAACTTTACGAGAATTTTTACAAAAGAAAGCTCGAGGTCAGTTTGATTAGATCTTTCATATCACGATCTTCATTTACAGGTTTCATGATGATTTAATTTCTCTGAAAGCGATATTTTCTTTTATCTAGCGATGATTCGACTAGATCTTTTGAGAATTTCAATCTACGCCATCGATTTTTCTCAAATCAATTTGAAAAAATTGGGGGTTATTAAAAAATACTTAAAATCATGCATGTCCTTAAAGGCCACGAGCTCAAGCGAAATCACATGAGTCACGGAGAAGCTTCCAGACACATCATTCTAAATTTTAAAAGCCTTTGCATGACTCTTGGCCGCGATGTCTGATCACTTTAAGTTTTGTTAGAATAGCAAGGTATAATGCCCAGCAGAAGTACTTGTCATCCTTGGATATGCCCCAGGCATAAAAATTAGATATGTTTGACTACTCGGGATATTGTCAACCTGAGCGTTTTAGGCGTTTCAAGCGGATTATTTGAAGTTGATCCTTGTGGCACCAATGCCTTTGCGTTAAGCTGACAAGTCCGTTGCCGGAAAGCATCAGAAACCTACGTTCCTTGGTAGTCTAGAAGCAACATGTCAAATCGCCGGTCGGCTCCAGGAGCTTCAGACCTGACACTAGGAATTTTGAGCCTTTCGGTGATCACTGGCACAATTTACGGCGCTTTAAAGGTGGAAGTCAGTTGGGCCAAATTTTAAAACCAAAGGCATGTCAAATGAGATGCGTAGGCCCAAAAGTTAAATCACTTCGAGTCATCTGGGAGGGTGCCATATGCAATGCTTAAGACTTTCAAGGCCATTGGATGGATCCTTTGTGGAATAGATGATGGATCATCTTCAGATCCCATCACTATGCTTCCATAACTCATCCATAGGATTTGATCATGCTTGATCTTCTTGATCAAGAGAAAGTTCACGCTACAAATTTTGGGTTACTTCTACCACAAGGAGGGTTGATTTCTTCATTTATCATAGATCTGTCATGATTAAACCCTCAATTTCACATATTCTTTGTCATTTATAAGCGTAAATAAGATGAGATCCCCAGGAGAGTTATCATCTCGGGTCTTGAATCATATGATAAGTAGTCTTATTTTCTTTAGACAAAAGTTTCTTGCAATATTTCCTAAATTCTATTACTTCATGGATGCAATTAGAACATCATAAGCTTTCATGAGCTGCTTTCCAACGTCTGATTTGGAGGTCGGATGAGTGATCGGTTTAGACGTCAATTTAGAGGTGATACGGCCATTAGAGCGGACAAAGCCGGCGAGGTCAGATTCATCCTTCCTTTTCAGGTTACCACCACCGAGTGGGAAATGAGGTGGTGACACTATAAATGGTGAGACTGATCAGTCTGGACCATGGAAATGTATGCTGCATTTCCCCTTCAAATGGAACGCATCATATCTCCACGAAATTTGATGTTTATTTCATATCTGTGGTTTGAGACACTTCTGAATCTATTTGGCTTGATTCGGTTTTTTTCATGATGGCACACCATGATGCGATATGGAGGTATTTTCTCCATAACCTGATTTTTCAAAGCATTAGCAGAAAAATCAAATCGGTGAAATTAAAATTTATAAAATGACATAAAGCTGTGAATCTTGCACGATCCACCCTCTTTTTGGTTTGCAGTCAAAATTGATGCCAAAATAAATAAATCTCGCAAATTATGTGTATGCCATAACACAAGATAAATCTTGATTTGTCCTTACGTTACATTTTTGAATCGTTGGATCTTTGAAATTACTGAGTTTGGACGTTGGTTCCAGGCAATTTAGAACAATATCTGTTGTGGGATTTGTGAAATTTGATCTGGTCGGTGGCTAATTAGAACCCGCGGGCTCTTGGTACTATTTTAAGAGAGGATGAAGAAAGTCGAGCTTGAAGATGGGAGGTCATGGGGAGGTTTGCTCTGATTTTCCTGGGAGAAGTAGGGCAAATTCGTCTTAAGTTACCCAAAATTGTCATTTGATTTATTACAATGATTTTATTAATTTTCATAAAAATCTGCTTCTTTCTCTTTATTATTTTATTTATGAACGTGCCATTCGACCTCCATTGTAATCTAGTAATAGTGCATTTGCTCAATTATAAAAAAACTTTCTTCAAAATTAGTTTCCCCTTTTTGAATTTACTTTGGGCCCCGCTGTTGCGTGAAAGAGCATTTGGCCCTTTTACTCATCGTAAAAGTGAGGAAAAATGGATATTGTTTATCAAACTTCAGTTTTGTTGTACTTTCCAGTAGTGTAGAATCGATTTTTGAGTGCTCTTTTTTGGTCTCCCCGGACAATTTTTGAGTTTCAGAATCATAGAAATCACTTAGTTATGGATGAAAATGGCTTATTTCTACCCTTGTGTGTAAAGGAAAATTGAGATTTTTTGAATTTCAAACTTCAATTTAAAGAAATCAGTGCGTTGGTCGTCTTTTTTTTTCATCATGCAATCTTCATTTCTAGGTTCCGTGATGATGCTGAAAATGTTCTGCGAAGGATGTGTTTTCTTTTATCTTTGATATTCGAGTTGATCTTTTGAAATTTTCAATCTGCCATCGTATTTTCTCAAAATCAATTTGAAAAAAATTGAGGGTTATTACACATGCGTACCAAAATCATGCATGTCCTTAAGGCCACAGGCTTGAAGCCCAGATCACATGGAGTGCAGGCTTCCACTTTGAGACACATCATTAAATTTTAAAGCCTTTGCATGACTCTCCAACTGGCACAATCGTCTGATCACTTTAAGTTGTTAGGTGGCAGATAGCAAGGTATAATGCCAAAGCATTACTTGTCCTTGGATGATAGCCAGAAGCATAGAGAGTCCAAATATGTTTGACTACTCGGATGTTGTCGAAACGCACAGCGTTTGGGCACGTTTCAAGCCGTTGGTTGATCACCTTGGCACAATGCCTCTTTTGCACGTTGAAGCCTGCCTTGGACAAGTCCGTGCTAAAAACATCAAAACCTCGTTCACCGTTGGTAGTCCCCCGAGCCAACATGTCAAATCCGGCCGAGTCATGGAAGCTTCCGGACGCAGGCAACACCTAGGAATTTTGAGCCTTCATGAATCGGCAACACTGATCTAGCTGTTTACGTAGGCCAAATTAAGATAGGTAGTGGTAGTCGGGCCCCATTTTAAAATTCCAAACATGTCGGCGAGTCGTAGGCCCAAAGTCAAATCACTTCGAGTCTGGGAGGTATGCAATCTCCCTTGTCTTAGACACCAAGCCATTGGATGATCACTTTATTAGGAATGATAGGAGATCATCTTAAGATCCCATCACTATTCAACTCATCGCCTTGGAGTTTGATCATCGCCCCGATCTTCTGCCGATCAAGAAAGTTCCACGCTACAAATTTTGGGTTATACCACAAGGGTTGATTTCTTCATTTATCTTAGATCTGTCATATTAAACCCTCAATTTAACATGATTCTGTCGTGTCATTATAACGTAAATAGATCGGATCTGGGAAGAGATCATCTGGGTCTTGAGATCATGGAAGTAAGAGTCTCTTATTTTCTTTAGACAAAGTTTCTGTGACAATATTTCTAGGAAATTCTATTATTTCATATGCAATTAGACATCATAAACTTTTTCTTATTAGCTTCTTTCCACTCACGATTTGGAGGTTTCCGGATGAGTTAGGTTTACTTGGAGATCAGACAAATTTGATCTCGGCCATTAGAGCGTCTGACAAAACCGGCCAGGCCGTTCATCAGGATTTACCACCTATTTCCGTGCAGTGGAAATGAGGGTAGTGACTAGTAAATAGTGAGACGATCGAATCGAGGACCCTATAAAATCTGCCATCACTGACATTTTCCCCTTCAAATAGGGCCATCATATCTCCACAATTTGATGTTATTTCATATCTAATGGTTTGAACCCTTGAATCCTATTTGGCGGTTGATTTTTTCATCTGAGCCCTCCATGTGATCAATGCGGAGATATGGAGGTACTTTTCTCCATAACTTGATTTTCCAAATTATGAGGAAAATCCAAATCGGTGAAATTAAAATTTATAAAAATGACATAGAAAACACCTTACTTGCGATACCCTACTACTGATTTGTGCAATTGTACTTAAAATGGAAATCACAGAGTAAGTATCTGTACTACTGACCTTAGGAGATAAATCTTGATTTTAATCCTTTTCTGTTTTTAGATCGTTGGATCTTGAAAGTACTTTGTCTCAACAATTCGTGTATGGAAGCTGTGAGTGTGATGTAATTTGATGAGTGAATGGCAGGAATAACTATTAGAAGAGTGGAGAGAATTGGCAGTGAAGAAACGGGGAGTTTTGCTCGATTTTCACAGGATAAGTGCAAGGTACTGAGCGCAAAATTTTGTATTTCAGACACAGTTTTAATTTTATTAATTTTCGTAAAAAAATACGCTTCTTCTCTTTATTATTTTATTTATGAAGCGGATCCCCAACTCACCACTCCGTGTCTGGTAATCTAGTAGCTGCATTGATAACAATGCTACTTCAGAGAGAAATTAAAGCCCCTTTCACGTGAAAGAGCATTTGGCCAGCACTCATAAAATTGAGGAAAATGGATGGTCTTTATCCAGAGCTCGGATTTTAGTGCCCCAATGTCTTGTGATTTCAGTGCCTCTGAACATGGTAAATTCCCAAATCTTAAATCTTCGTTATGGATGAAGATGGCTGTTATTACCCTTGATAATTGAAGGTTTTTTGTTCCAAACTGCAGGGTGGAAGTCAGTCGTTTGATTAGATCTTTCATATGCAATCTTTCATTTCTAGTTCATTTGTGATTTAATTTCTGCGAGTTATTTTCTTTATGCGATATTCGATCTTTAATTTCAGTATCTGTTCTCAGATCAATTTGAAAATTGGGGTTACATTGCGGAATCATGCGTATCATTAAAAGCATGGCCCAATCACATGGAGCGAGCTCGGTACATCATTCTAAATTTTT